>JAPVLO010000079.1:6025000-10862500 GCA_027257055.1 Cephalopachus bancanus
CTAAGCTGCCTTTCCAAAGTTCTGGCTGGCTACCTAATAGAAAAATGTCTTCCTTCAGTTCACCAAAAGCAACTTTTGGTATAATGTCATACTTTCCAGTTGAATTACCTAGTTTAGAAATAAAGCCTCCAAAAATGTCAGTTGGATGAATAAACAGATACATGAAATGATATTAAGTAAATTATGGGCATACTTTTTAATTCTGGCTACAAATAAAATAGGTTTCATTGATATTAACTGCAGTGACTGATGTGCAGAACTAAAAGAGATGAACATTTCTTTAATTTCTAACATATTTCCCCTACTACCTCATTTGTGTGGCGAAGGAGGAGGTAATGTTGGCTCTTTTTGTTTTATTTTATAATGTATTTTCTATTTATTTATTTATTTTTTTGAGTTGGAGTCTCACTCTGTTGCCCAGACTGGAGTGCAGTGGCCGCTCCCGGCCACCGCAGCCTCGGCCTGCTGGGCTCCGGCGATCCTTCCACCTCAGCCTTCCGAGTAGCCGGAATTACAGGCGCGCGCGACCACGCCCGGCTAATTTTTTGATTTATTGTAGAGATGAGGTCTCGCTGCCCAGGCGGGTCTTGAACCCGCGGGCTCAGGCAATCCACTCACCTCAGCCTCCCAAAGGCGTGGAATTACAGGCTGAGCCACCGAGCCCGGCTCTATTTATTTTTGAGTCAGAGGCTCACTCTGCCACCCAGGCTGGAGTGCAGTGGCACAATCATGGCTACCGCAGCCTAGACTGCTGGGCTAAGGGATCCTTTCGGCTCAGCCTCCCAGGTAGCTGGGACTACAGGCGTGTGCCCCCATACCCGGCTAATTTTTTTATTGTATTGTAAAGACAATGTCTCACCATGTTGCCCAGGTCTCGAATCCTGGGCTTGGGCAGTCTTCTCACCTTGGTCTCCCAAAGTGCTGGGATTGTAGGCGTGAGCCACTGTGCCTGGCCTGATGACTCTCTTTAAAGAAAGAATCGTTTCTTGAAAAGTTTTGGCTTCTACACTTAAATCACTCACTACTTTGCAGAAGAAAAATACACAGAGTAGAAATTAAGCTAGAACTACTACTTTTTACTTGCTCTTCTGAAATAAAAGTAGTCTAAAATTTTCTTTGAAAGTTATAATATGGCTCTTTAGACTGCTGAAAGCATGCATATCTATAATAATTCAATTTTTAAAGAAGAATTGTGTATTTAGATTATCAAATAAGTAGCAAATTAAATAGAAAAATTCAGTTATTTGTTACGATTTGCAAAATAAAAAAAGCAGGTAAAAACTTACCTTTCTAACTAATTGCGTTGACCAAGAACTTGAAACCTTTTTATAATTATGAAGTATTATCATTATTGCTAGTATTTAGTTTTCTGGCATTTCTCTCCTTCCTCCTACAAGTATATATAAAAATTATTATTATTATTATTATTAATTTGAAGTCTCACTCTGTCACTCAGACTGGAGTGCAGTGGCCGCTCCCGGCCACTGCAGCCTCGACGTGCTGGGCTCCGACAATCCTTCCGCCTCAGCCTTCCAAGCAGCTGGAACTACAGGTGCGCGCTACCACACCCGGCTAGTGTTTGATTTGTTGTAGAGATGAGGTCTCGCCAAGTTGCCCAGGAGGTTCTCGAACCCGCGGGCTCAGGAAATTCACTCACCTTGGCCTCCCAAAGCACGGGATTACAGGCTGAGCCCCAAGCCCAGCCTATAAATTATTTTTTAAGAAATTATAAGCCGGCTTGGTGGCTCAGCCTGTAATCCCGCGCCTTAGGGAGGCTGAGGTGAGTGGATTGCCTGAGCCTGCGGGTTCGAGACCCGCCTGGGCAGCGAGACCTCATCTCTACAATAAATCAAAAAATCAGCTGGGCATGGTAGCACATGCCTGTAATTCCGGCTACTCGGAAGGCTGAGGTGGAAGGATCGCCGGAGCCCAGCAGGTCGAGGCTGCGGTGGCCAGGAGTGGCCACTGCACTCCAGTCTGGGCGACAGAGTGAGACTCCAACTCAAAAAAAAAAAAAAGAAAAAGAAAAAGAAATTATAAATACCTCATTTTGGGAACTAAAAGTGATTTTCTATAATCTATTCCACACTACATCCTTCTGTTTTTAAAACAGTTGAAGAAATTTTTAAAATATGAAACCAAGTCAAACAGATTATACCTACCTGACCCTGCTTTCATTTTTCAATTAAGCAAAAAAAAAATTGAAATTTTAAAGTTTTAATATGAGATTGTGAAATGAGTTATTTTTATATTTGATTTCAGGGAGCATGCCCAGCATTATCAAAACTTCTTGTAAAGAATTTTTTCTAAATGTATTCTTTAGATAACATGGACTGAGATTTCTGCTGATTATAAGCAGGTCGACCTTGAGCGAGTTTCTCAACCTTTCTTTGCCTCAGTTTTCTCTTGTGGTGGGTAAATGCTTCAGCTGCAATCCCTGAGGTCCTTTCTAGCCTTTATTCTCTGATTGCCACTCCTATTAGGTTTTTCCTTTACAAAAATGCAGACTTCTTTTTTTAGCCTCGGATGGATGAGGGTGATAATTTATTTTTCTTTTCTTTTCTTTTCTTTTTTCTTTGATTCGGAGTCTCACTCTAACACCCAGGCTGGAGGGCAGAGGCACGATCATGGCTCACTGTAGCCTCCATCTTCTGGGCTCAGGTGATCCTTCTGCCTCAGCCTCTCTGTTAGCTAGGAATACAACCACATGCCACCACACTCAGCTATTTTTTTTATCTTTATTTTTGTAGAGACGAGATCTCACTATGTTGCCTAGGCTGATCTTGATCCCTGAGTTCAAGCAATCCTTTTGCCTCAGCCTCCCAAAGTGCTAGGAATACCTACAGTCTATTTTAAAGATTGTCTGAGAGAAAGTTTTTAGGACTAGCTTTTGCAAATAACTTTTGAAATGGAGAGTTAGCCTTGTAATGAACATCAAGAATACAAGAATTTCACCATTTAAAAGGATCAGGTCATGACCACCCTAATAAACATACTAGTAATAAGTTTCCCACTAAGGACACCACAAACAGCAAACACTTATTTCTATGCTCAGTTTCCATTTCCCTTTGCTTGATCTCTTAGTGATCTCATCTACATTTGGAGTTTAAACTATCATGTGTATCCCTGATTTGCCATAGAAAATCTCTTTTGATCCCTGGATCTGTACAGATTATTGTACACTGGAAGTCATTTTCACATTTGTTCCACCTTCATGACACCTAATACAGTAAGTCCCAAGCTGATCTTTCCACTCACCCTGCTCTAATTCTAATTCCCTCCCAACATTTCCTACCTATGTGAAGAAGTCTACAATTCCCTTAGTCTCTATGCAGGAAATCTGGAAGACTGAAGATAGATATGGGCCAATGGGATTTGCAAAGAGGCTAACATCAAAGACAAAATAAACAGAGGGTAGGAAAATAAACAAAAGGTTGTTACAATTGACCAGGCATAATGGGACAAAAGTTTGGAATAGGGAATGGACATGGCCACTTTATAAATGAATGAATGAATATATAGATGAATGACTGTGTGTGTGTAATTTGTTGCAACTAATTAAGAAAATAAAGTAGGAGCAATGGCACCTTCCTGTAATCCTAGCTCTTTGGGAAACTAGGGAGGAAGGATTGCTTGAAGTTGGGAGTTTGAGACCAGCCTGGGCAACATACTGAGACTCTGTTTGTAATTAAATTTTTAAAAAAGAAAAGAAAAGAAAAATAATAGGACAAAGAAGAGACTTCGAAGGGCATAACACTAACTCTGAAGTTATCTAAAACACATAATATCATTAACTCATTTTTTCCTACCAAGTTCACAGAAAGGACATGCTCATTTTTATCAAAGGCAGAAAGATATGAAATCTAAAAGTAGTAACCATTTTCAACCTAATCGTGACTTTGCTCAATGGGGTTTTGAGCAAGAAATAGCAGTGAAATACCTACTTTTTCAGTGTGGGCTTTTTCCTCTGTGTCATTTCTTGGAAAAGGCTAGCAACTTATTCTTCACTTGTTTCTGATGACTTTAACAAAAGCCTTGGTGCCTCATTCTCAGTTCCTTTTTCTGTATGAAGACATGTGATGGCATTTCCAAAAAGGCAATGTCAACATGTTAATCATTTCTTGGATGAACACGTCTGTTTCTGTGCCAGTGGATCAGTAGACATGACTTTTAAATTGCATTTTGTACTTAGTAGTGGTGAGACCTGACACATCTCCACCATCTTTGCTGCTTCCCAAATGTGGTTTCCTAGACCTGTAAAATCTCCAAAAACCTTTGTGTCTCCCATATAAAATAGCAGTTGAAATCAATAAGAGTTCTATGTTGGCTGGGCATGATGGCTCATACCTGTAACCCCAGCATTCTGAGAGGCCTATATGAGAGGATTGCTCAAACTTAGGAGTTCTAGACCAGCCTGGGTGACATAACAAGACCTTGTCTCTACAATAAACAAATACACAAATAAGTAAATAAATAGAATTTAAAAATTGACTGAGTATGTGGCCACATGCCTATTGTCCTGGCAACTGAGGAGGTTGAGGCAAAAGGTTGAGGCCTGAGCCCAGGAGGTTGAGGCTGCCATGAGCCATGATCATGACACTGCACTCCAGCCTGGGTGACAGAGTAAAATCCTGACTCAAAAAATAAAAATAAAAACAAAAAATTCTGTGTCTCGAGTAATCTCAGAGATTGTTTATGACATTTATTCCATCAGTAGAGGAAAAAACAAAAAACAAAACAGAAGAAGTATACCTATATTACTCTGATTTTGATTTATTCGCTCTATTTCAGGAGGAAAAAATAGTATGAAAATGCATGCTCTCTCTGAAAATTTCTCCCAAGCATTTCCCTTTTTTTTTTTTGAGTTGGAGTCTCACTCTGTCGCCCAGACTGGAGTGCAGTGGCTGCTCTCAGCCACCGCAGCCTCGACCTGCTGGGCTCCGGCGATCCTTCCGCCTCAGCCTTCCAAGTAGCTGGAATTACAGGCATGTGCTACCACGCCTGGCTGATTTTTTGATTTATTGTAGAGATGAGGTCCCGCTGCCCAGGCGGGTCTCGAACCCGCAGGCTCAGGCAATTCACTCACCTCAGTCTCCCAAAGGCGCGGGATTACAGGCTGAGCTACCGAGCCTGGCTGCATTTTCCTTTTTATTTCTCAGGCAAAGTTGGCTGCCATCAGAATGGGAATATAAGGCTTCATGGCCTTTTTTCACCTACCTGTTATGCAGAGTCAGTTTTCCACCATCTAGAATTTAGTGCATCTTTGGTGAAGCCTCACAGGTACACACAGGGTCAGTGGGGGGCAGTTGGAGAAAGGTGAAAGGGCTAAGAAAGCAGCCATATAATTTACAATCCTTGTGCCCATAAAAGTACAAGTAGGTAAGGTCAAGCACACTGTCAGGGGGCATCAGCCAGGCCTCCAAAAGCTACAGGAACTATTTCATTATCCCACTATAAGCATCACAGTGTACAAATGGCCCACGCTAGAACCATAGCTAATCTGCTATGACAGAAGAGAAAATCTGGAACTGGGAAGCCAAATGCAAACAATATAACTAGCATTGCCTAGTTGCCACCATTCATTTGGAGAACAACAGTGACAAGTTAAGATATCCAGAACTTATAACCAGTTTAAGACTCAGACTTTATAGCTATGATCATGGTGCTACGTCATTGTTAAGTTGCATGGGCTTTGAGTTTGGATTCGGATTCTGCCATTTGTGAGCTAGATAACCTGAACCTCTCTAAGCGCAGCTTCCTTAACTATAACTGGTGACCAGAATGAAACCCAAGATTCAGAATTGTTGAGATAAATTTTTAAAAGCATATCCATGGAAACTCATGATATAGAGATTGGCACATATTAGGCACATACTAAATATTAGCTATTATGATTATGACAGATACTTTACCAATGTATCTGTGATGTCAGGCTAACTTTTTTTTATTTTTCTATATACTTTTTGACATATCTGCCTTTAGCTACTAGGGATTCTCCTTGATATCTGTAAGTTAGGCTAATCTGTTTGGCAAGTCGCAATAATTAAAAACTCATTCCTTGATTATATCATCACAATTATCTGAATACCCAAGGAGACATTTACAAATGTGTTCTGGAAAAGAGAGGTGAACAAAATGTTCCTACTGTGCATCACATAGCTTGTATTCATTTCTTGTAATCCATTCTCACCCTTCCCTTGACATGGCTCACCCCAGAATATTGGAAAAATCATAATGAGGATACAACTACAGAGAAATAATCTCAAGTACTATTTTGCCATTTACAAAACACAATGACACAGCAGCTCACAAATACTCTCTTACCATAAAGAGTCCCATTAATATGAAAGAAACTGAACTGCTCATTCAGAGTGGCCTTTGTATCAATGATGCCTTTTGTTAGTGAACAGGGAGGTAAAGGAGGGCTCAGTCAGCGTTTTAGATTTGAAAAGAAAATGATCCATGGGGATGTGCTTGATGTACAGTGAAATGTAATATTCTTTTGATCTGTTGACATAGTATCACTGTATTGAAGGGGCCAGGTGGGGACAGAGGGGACCCTGCATATTTTTTTGCTTGTTTCCTCTCTCATCAACTGGAAATGTGACAGTGTTAGTTGTAAACCTTCTATCCAATGTATAAAAACCAGGCACTTAGGCATTTTTGAGTGATAATTCAATAGGATTAAATTACACTCATGTGACAGCTCAACCTCACTAATGAGGTACATTTTAGTAAACTGTTGACAGAACTGTCTGGAAGGTTCCTTTAATTTACCAACATGTAACAACATGGGAAAAGCATTAGTCAACTAGATGAAGATGAATAAGCAGTGAGGTCTAGGGGTATTTTACATTAATACCTGACAACTTGAAAGGGTTTTTGTCACCTGTTCTATTTGGCCCAAGGCAGGCAGAGAATAACTGGTACCTGTTAGTGTGATTGACTTACCAAAGCGATGAGAGGAATTATCTTGAAGAGGTCTGGGTGGAAAATATGTCAGAGAAATTTCTTTTCCTTTCAGTTAACAGGAAGCATGTTCCTTGTAAAGTGGGTGATGGTTGCAGTGAAGTTGAAAGAATGCTTCAAACCTTTTTGGATGGTTACACCAATACTTTCATATTTCAAATTCTTTAAGTTTGTCCTATTAGATTTTTAAAAAATCTGTAGATTTCTAGCCATGTTGATTAAGACTAATGTAAGGTTACCCTTGCCCAACTAAATAATTTATTCCAAGCCAAAAAAAGAAAGAAAAGAAAAGGGCAGAAAGTACTGGAAAGGCAAAAGAGCAATAAATAGGTGACAAGGAACCATGCCTTATGGCAGCCTTGAATGCATATGGAAAAGCAGTTCAAGCTAAGATATACTGGGCAACAAGAAAGGGAGCTGTGAAATCATGTGCATCCTTTATGTACTGAAACTAATGCTTCTATAGTGTCTGACAAGCAATATAACTAAGGGAAAAACAAATTATCTCTATGGTAACCGTTAGGGAGTGGTATGGATTTCCAAATGGATGTTTGGGCATCAAGACCTATGTTTCAATAGTTCTCTTCCATCCCCAATCATTCTAAAAATGAAAATTTACATATGCATTTGCAAAAGAAAGTGTGCCTCGAGGCAAAGGTAGGGACAAAGATGGGAATACTATCTTACGGCATCTGTTGGCCAGAAATAATTCTAAACAACTGAGTATTTTCGAACTAACCCTTATAAAACATAGTAGAGAGGACTGCTGGTTTAGCTACTACAGACTAACAGCTAATCCATAAGTCACATCTATTTGGCTTTGAAACTTGAGTAAGGTTTACAGGGGTTTTTTGGTTTTTTTTTGTTTTTGTTTTTTGCAGCAAATTACCTTTCTTATTTCATCTCAGAATGGCTATTGTTCTAATGAGTTTGCATTTCCAGAACATACTGTGATTTGATAGAGATGTCTGGTAGACAGGCCAGGAGGGAGATCATGGGAAGACCTAATGAGAAAGAAGCAGAAGCTTTATAGTTTCAGCTGAGTCTATTAAAAGGATATGTAGTGGCAAAGCTAAGACAATTATTCATTGATATTGCCAACACATACATATATAAAGTTGCAAGCCGGACCATGAGTAAAAGTTCTACAGATAGAAAAGCTCTACAAGGACTTAAGATACTGATGAGGTGTTTACATAGCAGAATAGGAAGTATTACAAAAGGGTCAGCTAGTTTAGGAGATGAAAGGGTGCTTCTCCAGGCCACCTGACAGGGCTCTTTTGTTATCCCCCAGATACCATCTTCCTCTCTCTAAACATTGTTTCCAATTTTGAGAGGATTTATACTGACAATAATCACTAATGTATGTCCCTTGCTCTATTACTCATAAAGAACTTGAATCATCTTTTTTGTTCCTGGAGTAAGAAGGGCCAGTGGTTTTTTGGTTTGTTTGTTTGTTTTTAATGACACTTGGTAGATATTATTATAACACCTGACTTCAGCACCTGCCCTATTCAAGGTTCAAAACACTGAAGTCCTCTACTTCCAAATCTAAGTGGTTTTATCACTGTGTCAAATCATCCCAAGATGTCAATCATTGGTACATCTAGAGACAAAGTTGCAGACTTTAAGGACTGTGGGAATCAAATATCACAGAGAGCAACTGATCAGAGTAGTCCTCACAGAGAATATTAGAGAAAGGACTTCAGCTTTCCATAGTCAGACTAGGCATCAGGAAGACAGCTTTATTATATCTTTATTTATCTTTCCCCAATTCTGTAAAAAATAGGAGAGGAGATCTCAAAGTATTGATGGACAAATGATCTTCTGGGGTACGTTACAGAAAAATATAAAATTAATAAAAAAGAAAACTAGCAACAAAGAAATAAACAATTAGGAATTTATACTTTTGAAGTATTTTAGCTACGTGGTCTCATTTGAAAATACTCACCTGGGCCAGGTATAGTGGTTCATGCCTGTAATCCTATCATTTTGAAAGGTCGAGGAGTAATGATTGCTTGAGTCTAGGAGTTTGAAATCAGCCTAGGCAACGTAGCTAAACTCTGTCTCTACAAGAAATTAGCTGGGCATGGTGGTGCATTACTGTAGTCCCAGCTACTCAGGAGGCTGAGGTGGAAGGATCGCCTGAGTCCAGGAGGTCAAGCCTGAGATAACCATGATCTTGCTACTGCACTCTATCCTGGGCGACACAGTAAGACTCCAACTTAAAAAAAAAAAAAAAGAAAGACAAGACAACTGAACAGTAGCACTTTTTTCCCGACAATGTTTATACAGTTGTGGCTGAACTTTGAGTCATATCTACTTATAAGACTGTTCAAAACAGTGTTAAGTCAAATGAATTGTTCTGGTTATTACAGTTAATTGTCAAGTAAGAGTTTGATGTGAATAATTTTATCCAAGATTGACTCAATTATCTAATCAATTATTTGGGAAGTTTTAATAATGTTAACAGCTGATAACAGCTGTTTTGACTGCTTACTATGAGACAGAAACTGCATGTAAAAACATTATGTAATTTCGTCTCCCCATGATTCTATGAATTTCAATGCTGTTATTAGCCAAGCCACATAGAGATGAGAAAAGAAGACTGAGTACCTAGGTAGCTTGCCCACATTGCATAGCGAGTGACTGGTCGAGTCACCACCTGAGTCCAGTCTGTATTACTTCAGACACCTCACCATGCTGGCTTGACTCTCTACCTTGGCTAGATCCTGTTTCTCAGTTAGCTTTCTAATGTTCTGCTAGATTCCTAATTCTGGTTCTCTAACCCTAATATAGTGTAGTTTAGAAAGATGGAATGAAGTTGAGGCAACAGGGAACAAATGGAGAACATATTAGTAGAAAAACATACTTTATTTTTGATAGAGGAGGTTGGCACCAAGTTGAGTAAAAATGCATGACCGGGAAGAGTATCAGAAGTAATTTTTTGACCAGGTGTGGTGGCTCACGCCTATAATCCCAGCACTTTTGGAGGGTGAGGTGGGAGGATTGCTCGAGGACAAGTCTGAGACCAGTCTGGGTGACATAGTGAGACTTCATCTCTACAAGATAATCAAACAAATTAGCCAGCATAGTGGCATGAGCCTGTAATCCCAGCTACTCAGGAGACTGAGGAAGGAGGATCACCTGGGCCAGGAGATCGAGGATATGGTGAGCCATGACCGTGCCATTGCACTTCAGCTTGGGCGACAAAGTGAGACTACAACTCAAAAAGAAAATAGAAGTAATCTTTTTTTTAGACTAGAAAATTGGTTTATTTAGAAAGTAAATGAGAAAGAGAGAGAGAGAGAGAGAGAGAGAGAGAGAGAGTGGAAAGAGAGGAAAACCAAGGCAGGAGAGGGGGCCAAAGTTTAGGAATCATGGTAGCGGTCATAGCTCAAAGAACACATGGCCACACCAGAGTTTAGCAAAGAAATGGCCAGTAATCTTTTTTGAAAAAAAGGAATTCATCTTTCTGATATACAATATACTTGAATTTGTACATAAAGATGTATTGTGAAGATTTCAATATTGTTTGTGACAGAAAAGTATTAAAAAATCTATATTGCTATTAAAAGGAATAAATAAATTGGGATAAATACATACAATGTAACACTGTGCAACTGTTAAAATAAATGAAATATGTGCATGTGGGCTGATATGAATTAATCACCAAGACATTGTTAAGTGAATAAGCAAGGTGCTGAGTGGGGTGTGTCTAGCATGTTACCAAGTATTTTTTAAAAGATAGTCATACAAATGTATACAGAATAGAGTATCACTGGTTTAATTGTCACTGGAAAGAATAACTGTGAATCAGAGAAAATAATTGTTATTCTAATTATTTTATATCACGTGCATGAATTACTTAAAAGTATTTTAACATTAGTAAAAATAGGCTCAGTGACTCAAGCCTATAATCCCAGCACTTTGGGAGGCCAAGATGAGGAGATTGCCTGAGCCCACAGGTTCGAGAATGGCCTGGGCAACTTGGCGATACCTCATCTCGACAACAAATAAATGAGCCGGGCATAGTAGCTCATGCCTGTAGTTCCGGCTACTTGGAAGGCTGAGGCAGAAGTATTGCCAGAACACAGCAAGTAAAAGCTGGATGGCCATAAGTGTGCCACTGCACTCTAGCCTGGGTGACGGGGTGAGACAACAACACACACACACACAAATTAGTAAAAACAATAGGTGTTCAATCAATGTTTGTTGACCTGAACAATGAGTAGAATAAATAGCCATGTAAATTCAGAATCACTGGACTTGGAATCAGACATAAATTTTAAATTTATCTAGGTCACAACTAGTTGTATTTCTTTGCATAAGGTCTCTTAAAGAAAACTGTTACAGTAATATTTACCCTACAATTCATAAGTTCTCAAGGATCAGTCAAGATAATATAAAGATCCTCTAAAGTGTAAGAATATATGACATTATTATTATTGTTTTTATTTATTGATGAGGCAGGTTCAGGCTTATGCAGTCAGAAAGATAAGAGTAACATATATAATGTACACCAAGCAAATTAACCAAATATTTGCCAAATATCCACCTCACTTGGTACCATATTTCTATTGTTTTACAACCAAATGAGAAGACATTTATTATTTTATAAAGGGGAAAATATTTACTTTGGAGACAAACTTAAGAGAATCTTTGTAGTAGAAGGTAAACCAGAAAGGAGCCTTGGTAAGAGAGGTAGAAACTGCCTTGTTCCTTTGAAGAAGAAGGGAAAGAGGAGAGAAGGAAGGATGATGACTAAATCAGTGAAAGATCAGGTGCTCAGCAATGTGACCCACAACATCACTTGTCGATAAAACCACAAAATCATGGAGGTGAATAGATGTCGAAGAAAACCAGTAAGAGGGCTCAGCACAACATTCAGAAAATCTCAAGAAAAAAAGAGACGGAGAATTAGAGTGAGTTGGAGAGAAAAGCATAGGGTAGTAAAACTGCAGGATGTCTAGGGGATAAGAGGAAGAGTTTTGAACTGCTCCTGACAAGAATCGAGATCCAGGCCAGGTCGACTTTAGAAGTAAGGAGCAGGGGCCCCAGCTGACTTCAGGGTGACATACTATTTCACCAAATAGGTACTTGGCCATTAAAGTTCAGTACCTCCTAATGTTAGACTGCAGTTACTAAATGCAACTCCAAGATAGTCAGTCCAGAGGATTGATTATCCACAATCAGCAGGAACATTCCTAGGTGAAGTGCAAATTGCTTTCCCTGGTGCTTGACCCTTCCAAGCCATAATGATAATTGCTGCTGTGTTGCAAGCTGGGCTTATGAACAGCTCAAGGGTTAGTGCTCTCCCTTCCAGTAAGGCTACCAAGTAATGGGGACTACATACATCTGATTGTGACAAATTACTAGTTCACATGTTCATCAGTGCCCAGTAGTAGTTATTTTGTAATGTCACCAAAGCAGAAAACAACACTCCTTTCTCCTCAAAATAATAAAATAAAATCTGCTTCTGTTTATTTTTGATAAGAAATAAATATGTTCAATTTTAATCACATGAACAGTAAATCAAATATCAAGTTTAAAACAAGGAACTGCAAAAAGCCTCCTTGAAGTCACTTAGCATTGATAAATTAGTAATGTATTATTAAATTATTCATATCTTTTTTCCTTTGGACTATAATGATATATTGTACACAGCACTGATAATTTACTTAGGCTGAGTCTATTCATTTAATTATGCTGCTAAACTTGGTAGGCCAATTGGTCATCATGAGAGTTTCCAGGCAAGCTAATCACAAATATATAGAACATGTCCCTTATTGTCCCCAGCGGCTAAGTGCTAAAATGCTATTTAGTGCTCAGAAGGTTAATGTCCTGCTTATGTAAATTGTCCAATTTAACATTCAGCAGCAGTATCATAAATTCTGGCTCCAGGATTTCATTAAACGTATGTTCAAACTAGTTGACCTTAAAGGTTAACAAGCACAAGTTAAACAGGACAATTATTTAACTCACTTCTTATCAAGAGACTGAAGCGTACTAGCTATTTAATAGCTCCGCATACTTCACAATTAGAATTCTTATAAGGCCTCTGATAAAACTGCAGGTCATGAATTTTCATAAGGATGTCAGATAATAACTATTTATCTGCACTTGTTTTTCTTTCTTATAAACTTAAACTTTGATCTTAACATTCAATTAGAAATGATTCCACAGAGAAGGACTAGGTGACTCGAGAAGCTAGTATTCACTCTCTTTGGGGTCTGCATGGAGATTTAAAGCATGGTATCTGCATTGTCATTAATGGAAATTAATATAAAAGTCAGAGGATCACTATCAAGTGTGCAGAGCTCAAGTAAGTTATTTGGTCCAACACTGAGTGACAACATTGCTTACTCTTTTTAGATGTTAAGCATTTAATTCTTTTTTAAAAAAACATCTCCCCCAAATGCCTATTAACCTACTGGAGAACATGCATTCTCCTTTTCATTTATATCATTATGAGTTTTAATACAATGTAAAAGAAAGAGTATGCGAGGCATACTTTTCCTCTCCTCATTCTCCTTGGGCATTGTGAAATATGTAGCAGACTCTGCTACAGTCCTGCTACCTACAGCTCAGGTGATGCACTGAGAGAAGTCCGTGGGCTGACATTTCCACATGCTTCTCACTACAGCAGGATCAAGCAATGGCTTCAGGGATACATTAAATTGGTAACCATGCACCAGCAATCTCAACAGTTGACAGCCACTGTACACCAGGAACGGCACAGAAAGCAATATCTCCTTGCAGGTTCAACTGTTCATATTGCATGCTACTTGGAAGATAAAGCAGCAAATAAGAGCAAATAGGATTTTGTTAATAAATCATAAGCTGAATTTCGGTTAGGAGCTGAAATGAAGCAAAATATGTCATAATTGTCTATAGGTACACTTATCAGGTAAATAGTGAAAATTTTTTTTGAAATTTGGTAATGCTTGTTAAAAATAATTAAATGTAATGATAGAAAAAGGATAGCTAGATAAGTAGGCAGGAAGGTAGATAAATAGATATTAAGTATACCTATCCTTAGCTTATTTTCTCATTCTGCACTTTTTATTTCCTTCAGAGGTTACATATTGGTAGGAGCTGTTTAAAGAAATAATATAAGGAAGAAATATTTTCTAGCATGAAAAAATGTGACGGTGTTTTATACCCTCTGTGTTGCTCTTCATCCAAACTTCATCTTTTGAATATTGGCTTCAAATCCTGCTGGAAAGGGGACATAAATAACGTGAAATGGCTAATGGACTAAAACACTTATGATCAGGTTTTCATAACTAACATTATTGATAGCTTCTCTAGCACATGCACTCGCACATAGTGCAATATCCATTTCTAAAGTAAGATTTAGAGCCCTATTTGCAATAAAAAGGCTAGCGCATGCAAATATAGGATGCAAAAGTGAGGCCTGGGATGGTATTCCCCTAAGGAGGAAGAAAAGAACCTCCTTCTAAAACAGACTCTAGGTGACCACAGGAGGGGCACAGAACACTTTTTCAGGTTTCAGACCTGGCCGTGTTTTTTCTTTGTGCTCTGAAGGGGTCTTAAAGGGCAGAGGGTTGTTAAGTTCTTAATCTGGAAATGCCGACTTTTCTCTGCTTAATGGTATTGGCATTTGACCTTGCTAGTGTAAATAGATTTGTATGTCTATACATTAAAGATAATAATAAGACTATCATGTAGGAAGGGTGACACAATACAAAAGAAGAAGACTGGTGAGATGGAAATATTTTCATGGAATCTAGTGATTTCTATATCACTTTGAATGTGGTTTTCCTGGGCTTTTCCTCCTTCTGCTTTTCCTTTATTCTTTTCTCCTTTTCCTCTATTTTAGCAAAGCAGCAGAATAAATGCTTTTTCAATGCCTAGAAATCCATTCTGTGTTAAAATTTTTAAAAATAAATGACTGTCTTTTAAAATAGTTAATCTGTAGTCGCAATAAGAAGATGCAAACAAAGCGGAAAGCATTTTCTTTGCTTTTTGCTATTTCAATTGTGGAGGAATAATTTTCTTCTATTTTACTTTCTATTTTTCTTCTGTTAGCAAGAAAAAATTCTCAAAATCTGCACCTTAAAAATTATTCTATAAAAATTAAATACATGAAAAAAATTACATGATAAACTGTAAATCGTGTTACTGAATCAAGTTTAACTTCAAAGAACATAGGATTTGTGGGATTGATGGACATAGTTACTCATGTTCACAGCTTCTATCACAGTGGGAACACTTTCCCTCAATTAGGATAAAATATGTGAAAACACTGAAATCTTGGTACTGTCCACCTTGGAAATAAGCATTAATATTAGAGATTGTAAACCGGGCTCGGTGGCTCAGCCTGTATTCCCGCACCTTTGGGAGGCTGAGGTGAGTGGATTGCCTGAGCCTGTGGGTTCGAGACCAGCCTGGGCAACTTGGCGAGACCTCATCTCTACAATAAATCCAAAAGAAAAAATTAGTCGGGCGAGGTAGCACGCGCCTGTAGTTCCAGCTACTTGAAAAGCTGAGGCGAAAGGATCGCCGGAACCCAGCAGGTCGAGGCTGCTGTGGCTGGGAGCGGCCACTGCACTCCAGTCTGGGTGACAGAGTGAGACTCCAACTCAAAATATATATATATATATATTAGAAATTGTCACTTCTGTATTCTGAAGAACAGTTATAGCTTTGAAGTCATACGGCAGTCAATAGCAAAACCTTCCTTCTTTCAGAATCTCATGTCTTGAAAAGTACTACTGAGAAAGATGCTTTATACAAGGAATTGCAGTGATAGTATCAGTGTTTAGTTGCAAGTACTAATTTTTGTCCTTTCTTTTGTCTGAATATAAATGTGATAGAGAATAAGAAATAGCAAATGGGAAAAGGGAGGGGGTGCAAAATAATGGCCATTTCAAAATAAATGGCATAGCTGTCACTCCCTGCTTATAGTAGACACTAGCACAGATGCAATCACTAATATCTGGGAGGGAACTGGGAATAATTAGTGCCGCACTTTTGCCTGCACCTCCCTCCCCACCTATTCTTACCCACTCCTATTTTCCAAGAAGGAAAGGACTAGCAGTCCAAATCGCACATCCAATCTGCTACAATCTGGCTCTGATAGAACAGGTGTCCACCGAGGGAGAGACAGCTCAATTGGATGCTTAAATTGTGCAACATCATTGTGAATTCCAGTTGATATCAGGAATGGCTAACCAGTTGGGTGAAGAAAGGTGGACAACACACAAGCACAAAAGTTCAGTCCTGGTGGCAAAGAATTGTTGTGGGTTGAATTGTGTCCCCTAAAAAGATATGACAAAGTCTTAACCTGTTAATGTAATCTTATTTGGAAACAGGGTGTTTGCATATTTAATCAAGTTAAGATGAGCTTCTACTGGACTAGGATGGTCCCTAAATCCAATAACAAATGCCCTTATAAAGTGAAAGAAATTCAGGGACACAGAACACAAAGAAAATACCATGTGATGATGGAGGTAGAGATTGGAGTGATGAATCTATGAGCCAAGGACTGCTGGCAACCACCAGAAGCCAGGAGACAGGCATGGTACAGATTTTCCCAGAAGAAACCAACCCTGTTAAAGCCTTGATTTCAGATTTATTTTCTCCAATACTGCAAAATAATTAATTTTTGTCACACAGTGTGTAGCAATTTGTTACAACAGCCCCTAGCCAACTAACACTAGAAGTGAAGAAGAACTCAACCTACTTCCATATTTCTAGTTTTCACCAGCAGTCTTCTGGACTGGATTCTGTTCCACTGTCTTCATAGTCTCCTAAACGGGCCTCTCAGACTGACTGGCACTTTTTACCCCAAATACAAAAGTCTTGATGTCTTTTCTCAGATTGGATATGCCTATTGGTCATTGACTCCATTAAGGGATACTTGATTTTGCTTCAGTTCCTTAGAATTGGTTTTTAAATTCTCTTAACTCCTCCTCACATTCCCAGATTTTTAAAAAAAGAATGCTTGGTTCTTCACCTATATTTTTCTCTAGTGACAGTTTTGGTTTAGGCTCAACTCTCTGTCTCATTTTATAAAAGGACCACACTTCTATAGTCATGATACTTACGGCAGACAGGAGCAGATAAACATAACTACTCAGTTACATTTATAATTTCCCTCTTTGAGTTTTAGATTTGGAGTTTAAGCTCCCTCAGTGAAGGAAGAATGGATCTAGCAGCTCCAGTTATCCAGTCCCCAACCAATATGTCAACATCTTCTCACAAGATTGATGCTGATTAGCCTTTCACACATGTCTTCCCAGTAGCAGTTATCAGTTAAAGGTTAGATAGTCACGGTCATATCGATTTTGGTAAAATGTAAAATTCCAATCATCTGTAACATCCACAACTCACAACTGTGAATATTTTCTTTAAATAAAAGGGTTTAGAGTTACGAATGGCAAACCACTTTGTATTGGATTTCCATTGCACATGACTTGTCCAGAGTTGGATTGATTATGATACAAATGCTAATTTCAGGGCTAATTTTTGCTCCTTGTGGATAATATTTCAAAAATGAGTTATTAATGACATAGTATATGTGCATGTTCTTGTAACTAGTACAATTACTCACATGTCCTATATGTAGCTCCCATAAAGTCCCTCTGCCATAGAATTCTCATGTAACCATTTTAAGAGAAAAATTTTTCCTGTATAATTTCCATCTTCCTAAATTTCCTGATTATACTTTAAAAAGTCAACTATAGTTAACAGCAAAGCATATCATGGGATTCATAAAACCATCAAAACCAGGCCAGCAAGAGAAATCTCACTTACTTAAATTCATGTCTATGATTTTGAAAATGACACATAACTTTAAAAGACTCTCTTTCTGCTATGGAAGTTTTTCTCTGTTATAAGATAACTTCTGCATAAAATTGAATACTCATTTTGTAATTAACAGAAAGGCCAAAGAGATCAACTAAAGAACCAGTCAGAACTCACTGAATGGAAAGAAATAAATGATGAAACATGAGCATTTCTTTGGTTTTGTCTATATACTTCTTTATTCCTTTCCTTTTTTTCTGTCTCCTTACCATACCTCATGGATTAACAGCATAGGAGCAAACAGGGATTAAGTGAAAGCAGAAATAAGCCACTTTAATGACATGAACACCAAAAGCACCATGATTGACAAAAGCACCATGATGTGTTCAAATGACCGTGAAGGTAGAGAGTCCTGGCTCATCACGTAATAAGCTGTGACTTTTGGCCTGGAAGTATACTTCTTCATTTAACAACAAACATATGTTGTCCACCCAGTACATGATGGACACTGGAGTTATAACAATGAAATAAATTAAACATGGAACCTTTATTCAAGAAATTTTATTCCACTTAACTAATGTCTTCAAAGTTCAGTTTTCTCCTTCAATTAATTTGGGTATAAGCAAAACACCTAATTTGTAATGAAAGTGTGAGTTATGAGGAGTGGATGAGATAATTAGTGTGAAGGAATTGGAAAGTCCAATGAAATTAGCTATTATTCCCACTGGACTATAAATTCCTTAAGAGTAAGAGCTGTTTTCTATTTACCTATGTACTCCCTGCACTTTGTACCGTGCATAAAATTTAGTAGACACTTCATAAATATTGGTAGTGCGATTCTGAACAATGTAGACCAAATTAGTCACTTCCTCATCCTGTTTTTCTTTTTTTTAATCCTGTTTTTCTTCATTCAATTTTTAGAGTCCTTTTAACAATATACCACACAATGGGAGAGCATACCTTGTTCATCTTTGTATTCTTCTTTCTCCTGCCTAACACAATCCCTATACATAGAGGGGACTCAATATTTATTTGAGTAAAAAGTCTATTGGTTAATTATCACTGAAAGGAGAAAATGTAAACACTTAGGAAAGATGGAGCAAGATAATGAAGTAGACTCTCCAGAGTTCATACCCCCACAGAAACGTGAATTTGAACAATTATTCACACACAAAAATGCCTTCACAAGAGCTAAGGAAAAAGGTGAGAGATCACAGTATCTGGTTGTAGCACAATAATAAGAAAAGATGCTTGAAGAGAGTAGGAAGAACAGGTTTACATTGTCCAATGGCAGGAAGCACAGAGAGAGAACTATCAGTTTAAAGGAAAGGGGGAAGTGAGCACAAGACTTTTTCTTGGTCCCCACAGATCTAGGATTTAGACTTGCATGCTTTCTTTCATCTCCAGCTTACATTTGCTACTCGGCTGATATCAGCAGTCTTGGGCTCTAGAAGTCCTCAGTGACAGGCAACCCTCAGAACCCTGGGTTTCTGTCACCACTGTGACAACTACAACTGCCTGGGATTCTGGTGCACCTCAGCACCATGCCTGCCACGGGACTTTCCCAGATAAACTCAGTCTACAAAGAATTTAATAAGTAGCTACTTCTTCAAAGGCTGGGTGTGGTGACTCATGCCTATAATCCCAATACTTTGAGAGGCTGAGGCAAGAGAATCACTGGAGTCTAGGAACTCAAGGTTACAGTGAGCTATGATCATGTCACTGCACTCCAGCCTGGATGACAGAGTGAGACTCTGCTTCTAAAAATAAATAAATAAATAAAGTAGTCATGTCTTAAAATATGCAGATGTCAATACATGACTACAAAGATCAAGAGAATTCAGGGAGACATGACATCACCAAATGGGCAAAATAAGGTGCCAGTGACCAACTCAAGAAATTAAGATTTATGAACTTTCTGGAAAATAATTCAAAATATCTGTTTTAAGGAAGCTCAATGAATTTCAAGAAAATACAGAGAAACAATTCAACAAAATGAGGAAAATTATAAGTGACCAGAGCGATAAATTTAATGGAGAGAGTAAAATAATAATAATTTTAAAAATCAGACAGTAATCCTGTACCAGAAAAATATAATAAATAAATGAAAAATGTTGTAGAGACCATGAATAACAGAATTGATCAAGCAGAAGAAAACTTATGCATGTAGCAATTTTTACTTGGACTCCTCCAAAACTGATGTCCACCATAGCCCTGTCCTCCATTGAGGACAATACTTAAGATTTTAAATCTGTAGCCTCAGTCAGACCCAGAATTTGAGACAATTCTAATAATGGCTAGAACTAGGAGAACATTAGGCAAGGTTTCCTTGAGGAAGGGACTTTTGACATTTGGATGATGAGTAGGAGAGAAAGCATATCCTTCAGAGAAAATAACATGAACAAAGACCCATAAATAGAAGAGAAAATAGCAAACTTGAAACTTAAAGAAATCCAGCATGCCTGAAGCATAAATTGGGAAAGAGTAGTCCAAGTTGAGGTTAAAGGTAGGCAGGTGCTAATAAGGTTTAGGATTTCTCAACCTCAGCAGTATTGACATTTGGGGACAGATAATTATTTGTTGTGGTCCATCTTGTGCCTTGTAAAATGTTTAGCATCATATCTACTAGGTGTTGATAACACAACCCAGTATGAAAACAAAACGCATCTTCAGATACTAGCACCTTGGGGGAAAATTCTCCGGGATTGAGAAACACTGACTTGCTAGGCCACTGCAGGGGCTTGCAGGCCACATAAGAGTTTGGAGAGGAAAGTGTAAAAGATTACTATGATATGACTTGCTTTCTGTAATTAAAATTTTAGATTCAAGGAGTACAGTGTGTGTTTGCTACATGGGTATATTGTGTACTGGTGGAAGTCAAGCTTCTGGTGTTTCCATTTCACAAATAGTGAACATTGCTCCTGATAGGTAGTTTTGGAGCCTCACCCTTCTCTCTGCCTCCCTCTTTTGGTCCTCAGTTTCTATTTTTTCCATCTTTATGTCCATGAGTAACCATTGTTTAATAAGAATATGTGGCATTTTATTTTCTGTTTCTGAGTTAGTTTACTTGGGATAGTGGCCTCCAACTCCATCCATGCTGCTGCAGAGGAGATGATTTCATTCTTTTTTTATGGTTGTCCAGTATTGCATAGTGTTTATATACCATAGTTTTACAATCCAGTCAACTGTCGATGGGTACTTAGGCTGGTTCCATGATTTTACTATTGGGAATAATGCTGCAAAGAACATACAAGTGCAGGTATCTTTGTTTATATAATCATTTCTTTTTTGGGAGGTAGATATCCAGTAGAAGAACTGTTGGATCAAATAGTTTTTAGTTTTTTGTGAAGTCTCCATACTATTTTCCACAGAGGTTTAACTAGATGCTTTCCCACCAACAGTGTATGAGTGCTCCCTTTTCTTCACATCTATGCCAACATCTGTTGTTCTTTGACTTTTGAATGATAGCCATTCGGACTGGTGTAAAATAATATCTCGTTGTGGTTTTAATTTGAATTTCTCTGATGGTTATTGATGTTGAGTGTTTTTTCATGTGTTTGTTGACTGCTTATATTTTTTCTTTTGAGAAGTGCCTGTTCGTGTCCTTTGCTCATCTTTTAATGGATTTTTTTTTTCTTGTTGAGTTGTTTTGAGTTCTTTAGTAGTTCTCCTTGTAGAGATCTTTTGCTTCCTTGGTTAAATGTATTTCTAGGTATTTTATTTTATTTTATTGTGGTTATTGGAAACAGGATTAAACTCTTGCTTTGGTTCTCTGAACATTGTTGGCATATAAAAATGCTACTGATTTTTGCATGCTGGTTTTGTATCCTGAAATTTTGCTGACTTGAATTTTTTTTTAATCACTATATCCCTGAGTATATGCAGAGAGACAGATGGTAGTTTATTGTAAAAATCCACTGGAAGGATGATGAGGTTTGGATTGGAGTAGTGTCAGCTGGGTAGAGAAAAGCTCACAGATTTGAGAGGTACTAGGTAGTAGAATGTGAGTAGTATTAATTATCTTTATGACCATTTTCAATATTCTATATGATCCGCTTTGCTGGTCTGATTCCTTTTAAGACTGTAAACTGTGCTGTTTGTTGTCTTACAACTTTTGACTTCAATTGATTGTATCTATTTTTTTTTCAGATTCAAGGACCTTCTTTGCTTATTACTTGTAGAGGGTAATTTTTAACTCTGCACTTTTTATTAAGATTGTCTGTGATCTGAAGGACATTGTTTGCATTTTCTCTTGAAGTGAAACTCAAGCTAAACTTGCCCCTTTTGATTATCTACCTGTTTTTTCTGGGGGCAAGATTACTAGAAGCTTGTCAAAGTAGCTCCTATCATTCCATTGATCTTCATTTGGCAATGAAAACGCAGAAGAATTCCAAGTTTAAAGGAACAAATATCATTGTTGAGTTTTTTATAGTCTGAGCATCTGCAGAAGTCAACGTAATGGTCTTTCAGTTATCACACAGAAAATTCAACAATAGTCAGAATATATTTATTGCCCTATTTAATAGGTTTCAGTGCAATCTCGTTTTGCCCACCCTCTCACAGTACAAGATCTTTTCCATTAGTAAAAGAAGGAACAAAAGGTCATAGCTTCCCTGCATCTTCTATCCACTAATTAGAGAGACCCTTTAGTAGAGAACATAATTGGGTCATTACTGAATTTCTCTATAAAATAAAAAATATACAATTTCATTCTTGCTGGTTTTTCAGTGAATGAGACACAGATCATCAATGGATGTTCAAAAAGTAGTAAGACTATTACTGATGGTTTTTTTTTTAAAAATGTGAGATTCCTGCCCCAGGGATTCTATTAATATCTTCATATTTAAAAACTTTATTGGCTAGGAAGACATTTGGGATCTGCTCCTTATCCAAAGCCATTCTAAATACTTAAAACTAAGTGAATAGTGAACCATATTCAATGGCTCAGGAAATAACACTGGCACTGAAATGAAAACTCTTTCCTTCAGCAAGGACACTGAGGTTTCCTTAATGCAAATAATGTTTTAGGAACGATGTAAAAAGACTCCTTCAAAAAGATCTGTGGGTATGCACATGCAGTAACAAAAACAATGATACCTATTATAACCTACAGCTGTAGATACACATATGGACGAACACATCCAAATCTAACCCCCGAAGGCACTGAGAACTACTACTTCATGAAAACATGTTTTTATTTGTGGTGAAGTTTGCTACTAAATTGTATTGCAAATCCCAACCTTGTTTTTTCATTTCTTGTTTCTCCTGCACAGTGACAAGACTAGGCAACAAAGTGAGATCTTGTCTCTACAAAAAAGTCAAAAAAATTAGCCAGACGTGGTGGTGCACACCTGTTTTCTCAGCTACTTGGGAGGCTGAGGCAGAGAGATCCCCTGAGCCCAGAAGATAGAGGCTGTGATAGCCATGAGTATGCCACCGTACTCCAGCCTGGGCAATAGAGCGAGACTTCGATTCAAAAAAAAAAAAAACAAAAAGAAAACAACTGGAGTCTAAACAAATTTTCTCAATTGTCAAAACTTCAAGCTTCCTGTTAATACCTATCTGTGAATCACAGATTCTGAAAATAGAATCCCTACTTTCTCAGACAAAGAAGACTGAGGGCTTAGTGGTGCAGTGTGCCTCATGCTGAGTTCATATTTTGATCCCAGCAAGTGTAATCAATAACCATACATTTAATAAGAAAAAGACTGAACAAATATGTAGGGTAACAACACGAATCCTCTGTGCTTAGCATCCTTTCCTGGTACTGAGAGAAAAATCATACCTCAGTGCTGGCAGTAGTGAAGTGAAAGGAAAGAAAACTTAAGGGCAACCAACTTCATGTCATAATACGTAGTAGAGAAGTACTACATACAGTTACACTTAAGTATAAATAAATATTGTTTTTCTCTATAAGTCTCTTTTTCAAAATTCTTACAATGAAAATATATTAATTTTATTGCAAAACATACAATGAATTCTATTTTGAAAAAATAGGAATATTTAGCAAATCTATGTGAGTTGAGAAACTACTTCAGGTTTAATTTGTATTTTTACACAATTGTGTATCCATATATTGATGACTTTTGGCTTGAAGTGCCAAAAATGTACATGCTCTTGGTTAAGTACAGAGACACGAATACTACACTATAGCATTCAAATGCTATGTTGTTGTTATTATTATTATTGGCGAGGAAAAGATTTTGCAACACAGTAGAGCTAATTAGAAGTAAGAAACACAAGTTGGGTGCAGTAGCACACACTGGCAGTCGCAGCTACTCAGGAGGCTGAAGCAGGAAGATCAGTTGATCCCAGGAGTTTGAGTCCGGCCTGGGCAACATAGGAAGACTTTATCTCCACCAAAAGAAAAAAAACCCATAAGAACCACAGTATGCCTGCACTCAGCCTCATATAACATAACATTATATGAGTATTTTTCTACAGTACTTCATTGTGCAAATAACAAAAATGGATGGCTTTTTTGTTTTATTTTGCTTTAAAATGACTCATTTACAAGTATGGACCAGAAACAGTGGCTCATGCCTATAATCTCAGTACTTTGAGAGAATTGCTGGAGCCCAGGAGTTTCAGACCAGCCTGGGCAACATAGTGAGACCTCATCTCTGCAAGAAAAACCACTCATTTAGTCATTCAATATAGTTATGCAGCACCTAAAAAAAGGCCAGGTGATTGTTTTTACGTGTGTAAACTAGAAAACACTTCTCTGCACATGTGGTTCATTGTGTTGTTGCAAATGGAAATTTTTCATGTATTCTTTAGACTTTCGTCATAGCTTTCTTTGATTTATTTCTTTTACTTTTTATTTTTAATATTTTAAATATGTGTTCTTGCTCTGTAGCCCAGGCCAAAGTGCAGTGGTTCGATCCTAGCTCACTGTAGCCTTGAACTCCTCAAGCAATCCACCCACCTCAGGCCCCTGAGTACCTGGGACCACTGGAGCACACAACCATGTCTGAATATTTTTTTAATTTTTTTGTAGGGACAAGGTCTCACTATTTTGGCCTGGCTGATCTCAAACTCCTGGTCTCAAATGATCCTCTCACCTTGACCTCCTGAAGTACTGGGATTATAGGCATGAATCACCACATCTGGTTTCTGCTGCAGCTTTCCTTCCCATTATCCTACTGAACTCTTGACAAATCCCCTAATAATTTTAACTTTGAACATAATCTAATGAATACATCCCTGTCCTCACCTGGATTGGTCTCACAATAGCATTTAACAAAATGTTTGCTTCCTCTCAAAACCTGTTCCTCTCTTGCTTTCCTCATTTCCTAAGTCTTTCTGGCTATACATTTTCATATGTTGCCTCCTCCACCTCTAAATACTGGAGTTCCTATCACTGGGATTTTGGCTTCACATTTCTCTTCTTCCTAGAAAACCTCATCCACTCCTGGGTTTTACAAACCACCAATATATTGCTGTTAAATGTCATCTTCCTTGAGATCCAATTGCTTAATCAACATCTTTACTTGCATGTTTCTATAGACTGTATGTTGGTGCCCGCCAGCCCTAGATTTATATGTTGAAATCCTAATGTGATGATATTAGGAGGTGGGGCCTTTGGTAGGTTAGGTGTTTAGGTTATGAGGGCTCTGCCCTCATGATATGGGGTTAGTACCCTCATTAAAGAGACCTAAGAGAATTCCCTTACTCCTTCTGCCATGTGAGAACACAGCAAGAAGACAGTTGTTGGCAGGATGCAGTGGCTCACACCTGTAATCCCAGCATTTTAGGAGACTGAGGAGGAAGGATTGCTTGAGCCCAAGAGTTCAAGACCAGTCCAGGAAACATAGTGAGACCTCATCTCTAAAAATAAATAAAAATAAATTAGCCAGGCATGGTGGTACATGCCTGTAGTCCTAGCTACTTGGGAGGTTGAGACCGAAGGATCACCTGAGCCAGGAGGACAAGGCTGCAGTGAGCTGTGATTATGTCACTACACTCCAGCCTGGGCAACAGAGTGAAACCCTGATTAAAAAAAAACAACAAAAAAACCATAGCTATCTATCAACCAGAAGTTGGGACTCCTCAGACACCTTGATCTTAAACGTCCCAATTGTCAAAACTATGAGAAATAAATTAATTTTGTTTATAAACCACACAGTCTGTGATATTCTGTTATAGCATCCCAAAGAGATTAAGACCTCACACCTAACAAGGACAAATAGAAACTTCTGATTTTCCTCACGAAAGCTGTGAGGGAATGGCTTTCCCCACACCAGCAAATAGCACGTTATCTGCCTAACAGCTAAGTCAAAAATCTAGTTGTAATTTTTTATTCTCTTCCCCTCATATTCAATGCATCAACAATAGTTTGTGCCAGGTTTCCACATCTAGAATACACTCTAAATTGAGCGTGGTGGTGCACTCCTGTAGCTCCAGCTACTCAAGAGTTGAGGCAGGAGGATCACTTGAACCCAGGAGTTTGAGACCAGCTAGACAACATAGGGAGACTCGGTCTCATTAAAAACAAAACAAAACATTGATCCTGGTCAGCTAAAAACAATGAAACTTTTTTTAAAAAAACACCTTAAATATTTTCATTTTTATTTATCTCTACCCTGGTCTAAGCCACCATGATTTCTCACATTAGCCAACTAGATGGTCTATGCATTTCCACTCTGATTCTCACATTCTCCAATGGAACTAAAGGAATCTTTCAGAAATGAGTTCTGATCCTGTTATTACCCTGTTTAGAACAGATTCGCGGCTCCCCATTTTTCTTGAAACAAAGTTGAATGACCTTGACAAGGTCACACTTGCTTTTCAAATGGGATTGCTGCCTTTTGAAAAACATTTCCCCAGATTGTCACATATCTCAGTCATCTCAATCATACCGTTCATATCTTAGGTCAGATGTCACCTCCTTGGAGCATCACTCTGACCTCCATCTAGAATAGTCCACTCCAGCCATCCCCGTCCCAAGTCATTCTGTGTTCCACTACTCTGTTTTATTATCTTCTTGACACCACTATTTGCAGTTATTTTTCTATTTTTAAAATTTACTTGTTTATAGTTGTCTCACTCACACAGAATGTATTACAGGAATCTTGTTCGTCATGCTAGAAATCCCCAGTGTCTAAAAAGAACTTGGCACATAGTAAGGGCTCATCAAATATTTGTTGAATGAATAATAATGAATGAATGACATTCTAGGAATGCTGAATCCTGAGACCTTATCACCAGACAAAAAGACATGTTTTGGATGATGTGGCCACCCAACTAGAGAATGAATTTTTTTTAAAAGTGAGCTTTTGAGGTCTCTTTCAGTTGTGTTTCTGTTCTATCAGGGACACACAAGTTGAATTTAATTGCCACAGTGAAAGGAAGTGGTAGTTTGTGTACAACTTGGAATGCGGTTTTTACCATTAGAAATGAAAGTCTGGAAGTCTGGCAGAATCCAAGTAGCCCACCTTTTTCTTTTGCTTGCTTGATCATTTAGAAATGCTGGGCAAATCTTGTCATTGCTGATGAATACTGCCTATGAGACAGTTAAGTCCCATAGTGAGGTGAGGTTTTAATGGAAGGGTTTTATGCAAGGTGGAATATGTCTCCTTGATGCATGATAGTACCCGTCTCACTAATGCAGGCTCTGAGACCAGGAGTCCAAGAGTAATTTGTTCAAATGAAATAAAGCCTATTAGTCTTGCCAGTATTCACCTGCTCTGTTGTTTAACACCAACCAGATGATGTAATCTGTCCCTTTCTTGTTTACAGGGATCTTTCTAAAGAGGCAATCAAACACAGTACAAAGGACTCAGTGTTGTTAGGAATAATGAGGCTACTGCCTGGATCTTATTATATCACTCACAGGAATTCAGTGCTACAGGAGAGTAAAGATAAAGAAAAAAGTTATCCCCTTTAAAAAGATGAACCAAAGGGAATTTTTTACACTGTTCCTAAATTTTAGTGAATTAAAACAAATTGTAGTAAACTGAATAATGGCTCCAAAGGTATCTATATTCCTGAAACTTGTCAATGCTACTTATACAGGTAGTCCCTGATTTATAATGGTTAAATTTGGACTTTTTCTACTTCATGATGGTACAAAAACTATAGGCATTCAGTAGAAACTGTACTTTGAGTACACATATGTTATGGTTTGAATGTCTCCTTGGAAACTCATGCTGAAATTTAATCCTCAAGTTGGCATTATTGAGATGTGGGGCCTTGAGTAAGGAGGGCTCTGCTCTCGTGAATGGATTAATCCACGCATGGATTAATAGATTGATAGGTTAATAAATTAATGGGTTATCATGGAAGTGGGACTGATAGTTTTAAATGAAGAGGAAGAGAGATATGAGCTAGCACCCTCACCAAGTGATGCTCTGTAGTGCTTTGGGATGCTGCAGGGAGTCCTCAACAGCAAGAAGGCCATCATCTTGGCCTTGGACTTCTCGGCCTCTATAACTGTTAGAAATAAAGTTTTTTTTCTTGTAAGTTACCCAGTTTCAGAAATTCTGTTACAATCAACAGAAGATGAACCAAGTCACCACACAATCATTTGGTTTTTCATTTTCAGGACAGTATTCAATAGATAACGTGAAATACTTAACACTTTTTTATAAATTATGTTTTGTGTTAGATAATTTTGCCTAACTATAGGCTAACAAAAGTGCTCTACGCACATGTAAGGTTGCATTGGTGAAGCTATGATGTTTAAGTGTATTAGATGCATTTTAAACTTACTATATTTTCAATAGAGGATAGGTTTATTGGGATGTAACTATCAAAAATCAAGAAGAATCTGTATAGAAAAGGGGACTTTGCAGGTGTGATTCAATTAAGGATCTTGAGATGGGAAGATTATCCTGTATTATCCAGGTGGGCCCTAAATGTAATCACAAGAGTCCTTGCAGCAGGGAGACAGGTAGATCTGACTTCAGATGAAAAGGAAGAGATATGACAATGGAAGCAAGAGGTTGGAGTGATGCAAGGAAGGGGTCATGGGCCAAGGAACACAAATGGCCTCTGGAAACTAGAAAAGGCAGGGAAATGGATTCTTCCCTGCAGCTACTAGAGGAACAATCCCTACTGAAACTGATTTTGGATATCTGTTCTCCAGAGCTGTAAGCAAATAAGGCTGTGTTGTTTTAAGTGCTAAATTTGTGTTAATATGTTGCACCAATCATAGGAAACCAATATACAAAAAAAAAAAAAGATTCTTTAAATATACATGATCTTAATTGTCAGTGGTCTATATTTGCATTCCTTATTTTGTGCATTTCCTCAGTCATTTGTACACATTGTATCAATGGTTAAGGCATAATTGACTTACAGTAAATTGCACATATTAAAGTGTGTTATTTGGTAAATTTTGACATGAATATACTGTGAAACTATAACCACAAGGTAGATAATAAACATATCCATCACTCCAAAAGTTTTCCTTATGCCTATTGATAACTCTGCCCCTTTATGGCCTGTCTAACAATCCCCTTCCCCAGCAGCCACTGATCTTATTTCTGTCACTATAGAATGATTTACATATTTAAGGGTTTAATATAACTAGAATAATACAGTATGCATTATTTTTTGCCTTTCATAAACCTTTTCAGATTTAGTCCAATTGTTTTGTATACCAACAGTTTATTTCTTTTTATTGTTGAGTATCATCTTCTACTGTTTGGTTATACCATGGTTTGTTTATTCACTCACCTGTTGAAGGATATTTGAGTTGCTTTCAATTTGGGAGTATTTTAAATAAAGCTGCTATGAACATTCATATGCAAGTTTTTATATGGAAATAGGTTTATATTTCTCTGAGGTCAATAACTAGGATTGAAATGGCTGGATCATCTGGTATGTGTATATTTAACTTTTGAAGAAATCGCCAACTTGTTTTTCAAGTGCTTGACTACTTTACATACTCACTAGTAGTATATGAGAGTTCCAGTTGCCCCACATCTTCATCAATGCTTGGTATGGTCAATCTTCTTAATTGTAGCCATTCTAAGAGGTGTCTAGCCGTTTCCAATAGTGGTTGCTGTTTTTTCTTACATTTTCTTAGTGATGAATGATATTGAACGTCTTTTCATGTGTTTATTTGCCACTGGTGTATATTCTTTGGTGAAGTGACTTTTTTTTTTTTTCTGAGTTGGAGTCTTACTCTGTGGCCCAGACTGGAGTGCAGTGGCCGCTCCCGGCCATGGCAGCCTTCACCTGCTGGACTCCGGCGATCCTTCCGCCTCAGCCTTCCAAGTAGCCGGAATTACAGGCATGCACTACCACGCCTGGCTGATTTTTTTTTTATTTATTATAGAGATGAAGTCTCGAACCCGCAGGCTCAGGCAATCCACTCACCTAAGCCTCCCGAAGGCACAGGATTACAGGCTGAGCCACCAAGCCTGGTTGGTGAAGTGACTTTTAATACTGAATTTGAGAGTTCTGCGTATATTCTGGACATAATCTTTGATCAGACATATGCTTTGCAAATATTTTCTCTCAATCTGTGGAGTATCTTTTCATTCTCTATACTTTGTCTTTCAAAAAGCTGGTTTTAAATTTTGAAAAAGTACAGTTTATCAATTTGTTCTTTTATGGATCATGCTTTTGGTGTTGTACTAAGAAATTTTTGCCTAATTGCAAAACACAATGGTTTTCTCCTATAGTTCTTATAGAATTTTTATAGTTGCATGTTTTATATTTAGCCTTATTCCAGTCAGGCTTTACATGTGGAGCAGGGTATGAATTAAAGTATAGTTTGTTTCAATTGTTCCAACAACATTTGTCGGAAATATCCTTTCTCCACTAAATTGACCTTACAGTTTTATCATAATCCGTTTTTCATATATGTATGTGTCTACTTCTTGACTCTCTCTTCTGTTAAATTTCTCTATTTGTCTACCTTGATTAATACTACCCTGTTTTGATTACTGTAGATGTATAATACATCTTGAAATTGGGTAGTGTTAGTACTTCAACTTTGTTCTTTTTCAAAATCATTTATTTGCTATTCTAGGTCCTTTGAATTTCTCTATAAATTTTAGGAACAACTTGTCATTTTCTATAGAAAAGCCTGATGGATTTTGAGTGGTATTGCATTGAATCTTTAGGCAAATTTGAGAAGAATTAATATCTTAACAATATTAAGTCCTGTGACCCATGAACATGGTATACCTACTCTTACTTGGATCTGTAATTTTGCTAAGCAATGCTTTGTAGTCTTATGTAGAAATATTTCACATATTTTTATCCCAAAGTGTTCCTTTTTATAAAATGCTATTGTAAATAGCTTAAAATTCCTTTCTTATAAGGCAGCCTACTGCATGTGCAGGTGTGATCTGACGTTCTTTGTGTCACCCTATGGGGATTGCTAGTACTCTTGCTACTATTATTGCTCAGAATAATAAATAAACTGCCCTTTCTTTCATACATAGGAGTCTTATGTCTTCTATCAGTATCCATGAAATTAGGGCATACTACTTGTTAGCTTGCAAGTATGGTAAAATATACTTTCACAGTTTTTGACAGGCACTCTAACCAATGCCCTGTAGATCTTTAGGTTTTTCAGTCTGTCTGGTAGGAACAGGCACTATTACCAACCTCATTTGTACATAGATAACTGTTGCCTCTAATCCTTGTGGTCCTTTTTTTCCTAGCCTTGCGTAATTTCCTTACATTCATGTCCTGGTCAGTGTTTACCTAAATTCTTGAAGACACATTCTCACATATCTCCCGAGTTCTCTTTCTTTCCTCATTTCCTAATGAGAATGCCCTGCCCATTCTCATTACCATGGTCTCCCATGGCTCTCAGCTATAATTTTTCAACTTGGAAAGTCTTCCAAGTTCAGTTTAGGTGTGCTTTCCCTGTGCCACTGTCTGAAAATTGTCTCAAAGCATTATGCCAAGGTAATTATGGGGTTCATCTGATTTGTTTCCCATCTCTTAATAATCATTACTCTATTATCTGATATTTGGTGTCTTGAAAGCTATTGCTGTATATATTTTGTCTACTTTTTGGTTGTTTCAGGTTGTAAGGAATATTTGCTCCTTGTCACTCCATCTTGACCAGTTGTGGAAGTACCACTAATTCTCTATGTTGTCATTTTAAACTCCATTTTCTGTCTTACATTCATTTGTTTTTTTAACCTTTTTATTTTGATCATTTTATTTGGGTTTTTATGTAATTAGATCTATTGATAAATTTTTTAGAAATTACTACTATTGATTTTAAACTTGGAAGTTGTCTCTACAATCCAAATAAATTAGATATTCACTTACTATTCTGAGTTTTTGCTTTATGGTTTTTTTTTTTCATTTTTAATTATGAATTAATTTTATGGTAGGATTTGAGTCTCTAATTTCTTTTTCTCCCCAAATCATCAATTTTACTAAACTTTTTTGGCATAATATATCATTTTACTTGTAATAGTTTCTTTATAACATTTTAAGATTTTACATATTTTAGGATTCATTTAATCTCCACTTATTTTTTTTTATCTGTACATTTCAATGCTTGTAGTTTAAAATATATTCTAATATATATTCTAATATCTGAACAGATGAGCTTAGCCTCAATACTCATGTTGAAATATGAAGTATTATTCTTTACTTATTGTTGTTAGTTTTTGAGTCAGGGTCTTACTCTGCTGCCCAGGTTTGAGTGCAGTGGCATGATCATGGCTTACCACATCCTTGTATTCCAGGACTCCAGTGATTCTCTTGCCTCAGCCTCCCCCGAGTAGCTGGACTCAAGTGATCCTCCTGCCTTGGCCTACCAAAGTGCTGGGATTATAGGTATGAACCACCATGCTTAGTCACTTATTTTGAATCTTAGACTGTTTTATCAAGACCTCTCTGCTCCTCCCCTCTCAAAATTAATTCCAATAGAATTTTGTTGAAATAAATAAACATCATTTGAATACTTGGCCTGTCAATTTTTGAGTCCCTTTATATCTCTCATTATAGAGCCAAATTAATTAAATGCTTATGCTTCCTTTTTCTTCGAGATCACAGTAGAGTTTAACATCAGTGACAATCTCTTCTCTTGCTAGTGCTTAGGGTCTTAACGTCTCCTCATAATTCTCCATTCTGATTCCTTTTTCCTTTTTCTCAAATAGGGTTCCTGGGATCCCCTGTAATCCTAAGATTTCATCTTTCTCCTTACTCTTTCCCTTCATATGTCCCTCTTTTTGTAGAGAACCCTCCAAGTTGTCACAGAACCAGATTCTCTTTGCAGTGCTTCTGTCAAGTAAGGCTTGTATTCAACCTTCCCAAAGTAGCAAACATGGCTTTGAATACTATGGGCAATTGCCCCTCCCTTTTATGTGTTCCGTCTCCCTTAGCTTAATCCTCTTAAAGGCACTCATCAGCCAAGATGCAGCAAATCATCCAGAAGAAAAATACTTTATCTATTATTATATTATAAATATTGATATTTTAACAGGTAACTGTCATCTCAATCACTCCTTTTCCAAAAATGAATAACCCTGTGGAACTTTCCAACAGTGTTATGGGCAGGCATAGAAGGTATGTGGATACTGTAATATTTTCATAACAACACCCATTCTGGATCTGTACCAATCAGGGCCAATCAGGAGACAGAAACTACTTAGTAATTTGAATGTGAGAGTTGAATATAAATAATTATTAACTATAACAGAAGCTTGAAGTAACAAAAAACAGGCTAGTAAGAAGTAAAGCAGCTGGGCACATGCTGTAATCCCAGTGCATTGGGAAGCAGAGATGGGAGGATCACTTGAGACCAGAAGTTCAAGACCAGCCTGGGAAACATAGTAATGCTCCGTCTTACAAAAATAAAAATAAAAAAGAAGCCAGGTGTTTTGGTGCATGCCTGTAGTCCCAGCTACTGGGACTGATGTGGGAAGATTGCTTGAATCCGAGAGTTCAAGGCTAAGCTATGATTGTGTCAATGCACTCCAGCCTGGAACAGGTTCATTTCTCCACCCACAACTGAGATCCGGAACATGTTGGACGGCATAGCTGTGGTTCCTTGGACGGCAGAGGAGTTGTTGTGCTGCCCTGTCTGAACTCATGGAAAAATCCTTCAAAACCTTCCAAAAACCAGTGAGTGCCCGTAAGGTGCTGGGGAAGACTGAAGATGGGCAGGTGCTCTGCTAGAGGCACTCAGGACTTGGTGGCTGGAGAACTCATCTGCAGTACAGGAGTCTGGTGCTAGTGAACCAATGTCCAGTTCAGAAGTCTGATGCTGAAGTTTTCACATGAGCTTGTAGAAAGAAGCACATTGAAAGCAGGACGGAGCCTCCTTTCTCTTACAATGTCCCCCTAGTGCCCTCTACTGACAAAGTTTAACATTTGAACAGTAGGGGGAAAAAACATTTAAAGAAGCCAGCTCCATTTTCACGGAGCAGCCAAAAAGGATGAGTTTAGAGCTAGAGGCGATAAGCTGAAAACTAGCAGATTTGTTTACAAAATTCTCATATTAGCATATAGGTAGCTTCAGTTATTCCATTAAACAGTGGGCATCTTACTTGAATCTGTCAATTATTTTGGTTCATTGTAAGAGACAAGATTGTTTGCTAATAGATAAATTCCAGTGCTTGTTAGAAATTTCCATTGCCTATTCTTATGACATGCTGTCTAGGTGCTAAATACAATAGTCAGAGTAGACATTGTAGCTCAGTGGTTGAGCATACTTTGGAGCAGAGCGCTTAGGTCTGAATGTGTTTTTGCCACATAGTGGCTGTGTGACCCTGAGCAATTATTTACTCTGTCTTTGCCTTGGTTTCCTCATCTTTAAGACAAGAACAATAATAATACTACTGCACTCCAGCCTGGGTGACAGAAAAAGATCCTTTCTCTAGGAAAAACAACAACAACAACAACTGCATAAAATATCACTTTCTGATCACCAAGTAACATTAACATATTAATGCAGGAAATTCATATTTCATATGCAGAAACATTTTTCCCTTGTACCACTACAATCATTTTTCTTTCTTACTTTGCTTTATTTCTTTACAATTTTCTTTATTTTTAAAATATAGTTTGTTATACAATTTTCTTCATTGCTTACCTATCTTTGTTTGGAACTGTTAAATTAAGTTTAGCCTAAAGCTGTCTCCTTACATATTTTAAATGTGGCCTAAAAATTTCTCCTACATAGTGAACTGTAACCTAATCCAATGTGTAAACAGAATGTAACCTACTCTTGTGTCAATACTGATTACTGGCCAAAGGTAGCTCTTTAAACTGTGTTCAAATAAGGAAAATGCCAACCTACAATTAATCCAGCTATTTATGTACCTCACTTTTTTCTGTATGCCACTTTCCTTTTTCTGCCCATAATTTCTCTCCTACCAGGCAGCAGAACCATATAGTCTCTCCGAAGAAGTTATGACAGGTTTGGGAACACTGATTTTCAAATTGTTCTTTGGTCAATTAAGCCCTGTGATATTTAATTTGTCTAAAGTTTTTATTTTCAAGTAGAATGGTGAGGAGAAAAGAAAAAAATTGAAAAAACTAAAAGTTTTTCTCTGAACAGAATTCATTGTATAACACTAGCCAAAACAAGGATTAAATATGAAGGACAGCTAGAAATAGATTAAGGACCAGGACACAGTGGCAATGAAAGGATCACACAGAGCAGGATGATGAGAGCTTCTGGGACCCCCCAACATTCTAAAGCACACCTCTAAGGTGTATCTAAGGTGCACTGCTTTTGTTGGCAAAAATTGTACTTTTCAAAGGTTTATGCTAGAATCTGTATTTAGAATATCATGTTTTCTGCACAGTTTTAAAAAGGTTGTATTGCATTTTTAGGATGTCAATGTATATTTTTTCTATATAAATAGCAAGCAGAGTATGTCAAAATAATTTTGTTTTGTTGTTGTTTTTAAAAATTTTAGATATTAAAACTCCAAAATCTCTCTAAGGGGAAAATGTTAAGTTTAGGGAAACCTTGAGAACATACCTGGCCTATGAAACACAAAGTAAAGGTTTGCTGCATTATCCACCTGAGTCATTAACTGTGTCAATAGTTGTATTCTGTCATTCATTCATTAATTTACCCCTTCCTAAAATACATAAATAGTCTTTGAGTCAGTGTCTCACTCTGTTGCCCAGGTTGGAGTGCAGCGGAATGCTAAGGACCACTGCAGTCTCCAGGTACTTCTGCCTCAGCCTTCCAAGTAGTTGGAACTATAGGCACATGCTACCACGCCTGACTTATTTTTTAATTTATTGTAGAGATGCGGTCTCGCCAAGTTGCCCAGGCTGGTCTCAGGTAATTCTCTCACTTTGGCTTCCCAAAGTGCTGGGATTACAGGCTTGAGCCACTGCTCCCAGCCTCCTAAAATATTTTTGAGTTCCTACTACAAGCCAAGTCTCTTGCTAGCCTTTGGGGAGACAATAACGAAATATGATCTCTATTTATTCATTTTTATTTCAACAGTTTTGAGGAGTACAAATAGTTTTAGTCTGGGCTTTAACAACAACTCCCACTTTACGTACATTGTACCCATAGGTGCTTTTGTGTCTCACCACCACTTTTCTTTTTTCCCATCTGAGTCTCCAGTGTCTATTATACTATTCTCTATGTCTTCGCATATGCTTAGTTTAGCTCCCACTTACAATTGAGCACTTGCAGAGTTTCGTTTTCTGTTCTTTAGTTCGCTTAGGATGATGTTTTCCAATTCCATCCAAGTTGCTGCAAAAGACATTATTTCATTCTTTTTGATAGCCAAATAGTATTCCATAGTGTATGGTATAGTATTATGGAATACTATTCAATCTGTAGGTTGATTCCACATCTTTGCAATTGTGCTGCGATGAACATGCGGGCACACGTGTCTCTGTTATATACAACGGCCTCTGTTCCTTTGGGGGAAATTCCTAGCAGTGGGGCTGCTGGATCAAATGGTAGAGCTCCTTTTAGTTGTTTGAGAATGCATGCTCTCTACTTTTAAGGTGCCAACACGTCTACGAGAAAAAAAAAAAAATGGAGGCAAATGGTGGCAACTGCTTCGATGGAACGCGGAGCCGAAGGAGCACATGCCAGAGGTTGACCTCAGAGAGACGCTGAACCCGAGAAGAGAGGCATGGACCCCCCAGGTAGCAAGGAATTCGCACCCTCCTTCACCCGGTGCGGCCGGGCGCCAGGCCCCGGCCGAGTCAGGGAAAGGGGTGCAGCTGGGACCCAGGATTAGAAAGTGAAGTTCTATGCGGTTTGCAATGGGAAGTCACTGAAAGGGTCAATCAATCAGAAGGTGATAATCTGGTTAAGTTTCAAGATCTCCCGTGTTGCCTATGGTGGTGGTGGTGGTGGGAGGAGATGATATCGTCAGATTCTAATTCCCGACCCTAAACCATTTCCCCCCCTGCTTCCTAGTAAGCACATTAGGGCACCCCTGGAGCACTCCAAACCTTCACTAAATAAGGTAGCAGACAAGGGAAGCGGCCAAGGGGAGGATGTGAAAGTGGACTGGGCAGGGCTGGGTTGGGGTGGCGGACCAGGGCAGAGGCGAGCTAGGCGAGGAGCCGCCGACACCATCCAGTCACTGACATCCGTCCTGACACCGACTTCTCGTAAAGACTGCAGGAGACTCCGCCCTCTCTTCATTCCGCGTTCTAAAGCTCCATCCCCGGAACTCCGGGATCGACGACCCCGCCCCGGAACCTTGTGTCACTGACACGAGATGCCGAAGTGCCTCTCGTCTGCACCGGACACAACTCTCAAGGACGCTTCCGGCGCGGAAAAATGGCCGCGGCTGTCCGGGACTCACGTGTGAGTGCGGGGAAAAAGCTGAAAAAGCTCCCAAAGAAGAAGATGAAAATGGTAGCAAGAGCCGTATCATCAGAGCTGGAAGACGAGGCCAAAGACCCTTCAGACGGCGAAGGTAATGTGCCCGGGTTGAGCTTTGGGGTCTGGGAGGAAGGGCGGACTGAGTTCGCTGGAAGCAGGAGTTGCGACAGCATTTGCTGCTAGCCGCCGCGTTTTATCTTGGCAGGACGTCGGGAGGTGGGGGGACGACTTTGGCTCAGCGAGAAGCCTTAGGGGAAATGGTGCTCGGAGGGGAGACACTATCAGCTGCCGTTTTGAGGTTCCACTTCATTTTACTGGGTTGTTTCCGGGGTCACCGTTGTTAAATAAAACGGGTGAAACAGCTTCTGCTACCGAGAAACTTAAGAGTGACAAAGGCTGAAAGGAAGGGAGTATTGGAAATTGCAGAAGGAGGATAAGTCTCATAAGGAGCGAGGAGCAAAAGGTTAAAAGAGGTAAGGGGAAGAAAGGTGGTATACTTGACTTTTCTTGTGCGGTAGGTGCTTGCGTCGTGTTTTAGAGACGAAGGTCTCTAAAGGTAGCAGACAAGGGAAGCGGCCGAGGGGAGGATGTGAAAGTGGACTGGGCAGGGCTGGGTTGGGGTGGCGGACCAGGGCAGAGGCGAGCTAGGCGAGGAGCCGCCGACACCATCCAGTCACTGACAAACGTCCTGACACCGACTTCTCGTAAAGACTGCAGGAGACTCCGCCCTCTCTTCATTCCGCGTTCTAAGGCTCCATCCCCGGAACTCCGGGGATGTAGTAGTGAATGAAGAGTTAGTTGGTTAAGGTGGAATAAGTAAAAATATCATTTGATAACTATCACTCTCAGAGACGCTTAATAATAAAAGGAAAGAAAAACTTACGTTGAGGCTGTCAACCCTGATGTGTCTATGCTGTTCCTTTTACCATTATTTTTGGCACCAGTTTCTCAGGTTACAAGGAATTGCAGACAATTCCTGACTTCCTGCTGCCCAGTTCTTGCTCCTTTGAACTAGCTGGTACCCACAAAGCAGAGTTTTATTTTTTATAATGTATGTCTTATCATGTCTGTTATCTGCTTGAGATGATCCAGTGGCTTCTCATCTTAGTATATAACATCCAAAGTCCTTAGCCTATATGATCTGGCTCAAGTTGTCTCTCTCATCATCTGCCAGTCCACCCCTCACCACTGACTGTAATCCAACCATGTCGGTATGCTTGGGGTTTGACACATCAAATATGCTTCTACACCAGGGTTTCTGCGCTGCTGGCACAACACCTCCTAATCCAGTGTGTTGTCAGAGAGGCTTGTCTCTGACAACTCTATCTGATATACTATCACTACGCTTTGCCTTTCTTCCTTCACTGTTTGACTTATTACCCAGTTTTATTTTTTCTCAGCTCTTCTCAAAACATCTAATATACACATTTGCTGTATGTCTCTCTCAGCTGGAATATAAGTTTCATGAAAGTAGAGACTGTTGTATCCTCAGTTTTTGTTGTATAAAACATAATATATAGATATTTCCTTCATAGATATTTAAGTTAGTGAATGAATAAACCTGGTCTTCCAGGAACAACATAAAGAAACTGTCATATGCTATTGCAGTCCCTAGGTAATTAGAATCTTTATCAACCCTGCCAAAGGAGTTGAAACAAACTATTCAGCAGGAATTAGAACTCATGGTCCTGATATTATTTTGAACTAAATAGACTAATTCAAGCAATGTTGTCCAAGAAAGAAACACTACTACATTTGGAGCAAAATATCAGTACTGCTTACACATTTGATGGAAATTGCATTTTTTTTCTTTTTTTTTTGAGATAGAGTCTTGCTCTGTTTCCCAGGCTGGAGTATAGTGGCTCAGTCATAGCTCACGGTAACCTCCTGGGCTCAGCTTTCCAAATAGGTGGAACTATAGGTGCATGCCACCTTGCCCAGCTAATTTTTTCTTCTTCTAAATTTCCTGTGGAGATGGTGATCTCACTGTATTGTCCAGGCTGGTCTCAGCTTCCTGCCTCAAGTGATCCTCCTGCCTCGGCCTCCCAAAGTGCTGGGATTACAGGTGTGTGCTACCACACGCCTGCCCTAGGACTGGATTTTTCTAATCAAGTATTGGATCATTCCATGTTGAACTGTTCTAACTTCTCAGTGTATTATAAGTGCTGATTAGGTTTTAAATTTCTCTTGGTCAGTTACGTTGGAGTTAGGAAGTTTTTTGGCTAATATGGAAATCTAATTATCCAGTTCCATTCTATTAACAGTTGTTGTGTTTCCTTATGTTCTGGTCCCCTCTGGGTGTTGAGGATACAAAGATGAATACATTTCTGCCTTAGAATTCTGGTTATATGGGAGACATATTAAACACAGGACAGTAATACAACGGATTGGGTATTATTAAAAGATAGTTTCAGAGATCATAGTCCAGTTTAGGATTGGTGAGGATCGAGACAGAGAAATCCATATCCTATGGAACCTTGCCTAGATATTGATTCCTTCTATCTTATACATATTGTTGATAGTATACTGTATTGTTATTATAATGTCTTTCTTGTAGTATTCCCCAAATGCTGAAACTATGTCTTGTTTGTCTTTATTTTCACAGGGTTTTCTTTGCACATTTTAGTATATTCAGTAAATTTTCTTGTTGAATAAATGAATGAAGTGGCATTTTATCTAGGCTTTTTAAAAAATATATATTTTTATAAATAGAGACAGGGTCTTTTTTTTCTTGAGTCAGAGTCTCACTCTGTTGTCCATCCTGGAGTGCAGTGGCATCATCACGGCTACCACAGCAGCCGTGACCTGCTGGGTTCAGGTGACCTTCTGCTTCAGCCTTTCAAGTAGCTGTGACTACAGGCATGTGCCACCACACCTGGCTAATTTTTTTTTTTTTTTGTAGAGATTAGATCTCACCATGTTGCCCAGGCTGGTCTCAAACTTCTGGACTCAGGCAATCCTCTCGCCTTGGCCGCCCAAAGTGTTGGGATTTAAGGTGTGAGCCACCATGCTCAGCTATAGACAAGGTCTTAATATGTTGCCTAGGCTGGTCTCAAACTTCTGTCTCAAGCAGTCTTCCTGCCTTGGCCTCCCAAAGTACTGGGATTATAGGTGTGAGCTACTGTGCTGCTTGGATTTATCTAGGTTAGGAGGATGAATAGTTTTCTTGTCCTGGGTGTAGAGAGGACAGTTTTCTCAGACATAAGGAAAACCATATACAGCGTCATGCAGTTTTGAAAATTCATGGCCTATTTCAGACAAAGTGAATCATCTGCTGTGGCTCAGAGAAGCAAATCTATTTAAAGGCAGATTGTGAAGGGGCTTATGTACTTGTAGGCAGCAGGGAGCTGTTGAAAACTTTTAAGCAAGAGAGTGACAGACATTTGTTGATATTATTGCCAGATATATGGTAGCTGCCATAGAGTGCCAGAATAGTTAGTAGACAGTTGCAAAACTTCATGTTAGGTCTTGCACTAGACAGGACAGTGATGACAGAAAGGTTCCATTTGAAATGTTTCTTAGAAAGAAAGTATTCAATTTTCCAAACAACAAACTTTCATATAAACTTGTAGCACCATACATTTTGGACATACTATACTGTTAGAGGAATTGGATAATAATAATATTTGTATTTATAAATTTTGAGCTTTCTTATGTGCCAGGTACTGTTCTGAGTTCCTTATATGTATAACCAATGTGTATGTATAATTGCATGTATAATTCTAATACATATTTATAAGAATTATATGTATAATCCTTATAAGTCTAACAACAACTCTATGAGAAAGATATTATTACTTTCATTTTACATTTGCGAAACTGAGACACAGAGACGTTTATAACTTGCTTACTTCAATGCATAAGTTGGTAAGCAAGTTGATAAATGATATAACCATTATTGAAGTTTGGTTGTATAGCCTTTGTTTTGACCACTACCTTGATATGGTTGGTGAACCAGGAGGGCATAGGTGATAAAAAAAATGCTATCCAGAAAGTGAAAGGGCAGGGCCATAGAATCTGAAGGAAGAAAGGATTGGGAACAAAGAGACCTTGGTATTGAGACAAAATTTTCTCCCACTGAAGACTTCATTTACTAAGGATATTTTTGTTTTCAGATTTCTATAGCACTCCTTTTAATGTTTATAGTCATTGTATTCCTTCCTTTTTTGTTCTCCTAAAATCCATGTATTATTTCTAGAAACAAATTCCGATATTCACTCTGTTGTGTGTAAGACACCTCTTTGTACTACCCTTCAAAGTGACTTTGGGCTAATTATTTACTATTATCTGCTTCAATTTCCTCATCTGTAAAATGAGGATGATAATGTGACCTCAGGATTGTTTTGAAGATTAAATGAGTTCATATATGTAAAGCATTTAATACTTGGCACATGGTACCCATTCATAAATATTAGCATTAATGATGGTGGTATCTCTTCTGATGTAACAAAACTACTAGTCTTATCTCTTTTAATTACACCTTTGGTAACAGTGGTATTTGTAAGCTGGAGTTCCTTCCAGTAAAGAAGTTTGATGTACTCTAGAAACCCTGCAAGGTAACTGATGGCATTTCTATTTTACAGATGAGAAAACAAACTTGAAAATACTCTTTCCAGTATACCAGAATGCCTTCTCATAGAATACTGTTATATTCATAGGTGCAGAAAGTTAACTGTAATTCTGCCCACTTACTCTGTAATCTAATCATTTAATTATGTATTTGTGTCAAAATTCAAGATCAGTGATAATATTGTCAACTATTGATTGTCTCTGCTTAGTTGTTCCATAAATGCCTCAAACTCAATATTTGCAAAAAAATTTTATCTTTTTTTCCCCAAGTTGCTTCTGTCTCTGCCCCCTGTCCAAACAGTATCAGTCTCTACTCTTCCTTTGCTTTCATATGTCTTTGGTTTAATTAATCCATTTCTCCTATTGCTGCCACCTTAGTTTTTAATTACATTTCTTTTACTCATGTTGGTACATAGGGGTTTTACGTGTTCTTCCTGTTAGTGCAGCCCTGCTTCCTTGCTTCCTGCAAAATGTCCTCTAGGCATTGCTTTTTTTTTTTTGTGAGTCAAGGTCTCACTTTGTTGCCCAGGCTGGAGTGCAGTAGCACCATCACAGCTCATTGCAGCCTCTACCTCCTGGCTTCAGGCGATCCTTCTTTCTTAGCCTCCCGAGTAGTTGGGACAAGTGTTTGCCGTCAGGCCCGGCTAATTTTTTTTTTTTATTATTTTGTAGAGACATGGTCTTTCTATGATATTACTTCTTAAATTACCAATGTTGAAAGGTGGGTTTGGTTTTTGCTTTTTAATTTCCAACCTGTCATGGACAGCACTTTAAAAAGACAATACTTTTTTTTTTTTGAGTTGGAGTCTCACTCTGTCACCCAGACTGGAGTGCAGCGGCCGCTCCCGGCCACCGCAGCCTCGACCTACTGGGCTCCGGTGATCCTTCCGCCTCAGCCTTCCAAGTAACCGGAATTACAGGCACGTGCTACCACACCTGGCTGATTTTTTGATTTATTGTAGAGATGAGGTCTTGCCAAGTTGCCCAGGCGGGTCTCGAACCCGTGAGCTCAGGCAATCCACTCCTCAGCCTCCCATAGCGCAGGATTACAGGCTGAGCCACCGTGCCCGGCTAAAAAGACAATACTAAGGAACAACCAGGAATACGACCACATGCTTGGACATCACAATAATATCAAATTGTTGTGAACGTTTCTAAATGCTTACTTTCAATTTAGTTTACAGATGATTCTTTTTACAGTAACATTCAATAAAGTTCCAGGAAACACTGAATTAGTGAATAGTGAACCATTTCTTCCAGGGGAAATACAGACTCCTGTGAGCCTTTGGTCAAAACGTTTTCCTCAATTTATCAATGCATAATTTTATCTTATGTATGTTCCTGTTAAAAGACACTTATTTAATTTCTCTTATTGATTCATTAACATTGAACTTATGGCCAACAGCAGTATAACTTGTGCCTGAAAAAAGCTTGTCTACCACATATACATTTTCTCTATGAGGCACATTGCAGCTTTTCTTTGCTTAGGGGTACTACACAGCACTTCAGTACTACACTTGAGGGTCATGCTAAACAGTGAAATCGCCAAGAAGTGCAGAAATATGAACCTTGTGGCACTAAGTAGACTGTGGGAAGGATACTGGTTTACAGTATGAAAACTGAAACAAGAAGGCGGAGTATTTCCTTGTTCACAATTAGCTAGGGGTGTGCTGGGAGTAAGCATGTGGGGAGACTCAGTTTTTCATCTCTTGTAGCATACCTGTGCATGACTGTGAAAGCACCATGACTATTGACTTGGGGTTACAAATAAACTACACAGTTGGTGAATTCATAAGTACATAATCCACAAATAACAGGGACTGAGTACCTCCTTGTGAACTGGCAACAGTTTGCATTCCCAGCCTATGTGATATGACTACTGCTTCCTTCTCAGGGCTCACATCTTGTCGTACCCTAGGTTACTGGTGTCATAGCATTCTGAACTAGTTTCTTGAACCCAATCTGCTCTCCCTTCCTGCCTAGCCATGCTTAATACTGTTCCACTATCAGGCTCTTTTTGTCTTCACTTTTCCTTAACCAGCTTTTCTCTATCCCTTAGGTTTTGACTTAGATGTCTCCATTCACTGTGTCTTTCAGACTTAGACTATTTCTATGTTAGAGATTAATAATAAAGCGTCCTTTATTGAATAAATTTGGTCATGTAGAGTCTGTTGGTTAAAGATGGGAGACAGTCTCCTTTGGTTTAACTCAGAATTTGCTACTTAATATAAGAAATTGCTGTTTTCCTCTCATAATACTGGATATTTCTGGAAATGTTACCCATGGAAATGGCTTTTCTAGTTCAGATAGTTGTGTACATATGGCCTTGATTTAACTATTAAGTTATCAAAAAGTTTTAGATGATAGTACTGAGAAACTATAAAGGCAGAGGCTTCAGACCTATAGGGAATTGGTGTGCAGATTACAAGAATGTTATTACAGAGTACTGGCTTGTTATATCAGGAAACTGGAACACTGTTATAAGTGTATCTTTGAATTTTAACTGGATTATAAAAATTAATAGGAGTGTGCCTTATTGATATTTGAAGCAACTGCCTTAAGCAAGATTATATTTAAATTTCAGAGAAAACACACAAGTAACCCATGCATTGTTTGAACTTTGTTTTTCATCTCTGGCTTTAATTTCTTTTGACACGTTATATAAGAAAGGTTGAAAACAGCTTTTATGAATGCAAAACTCTTAAATATTGTTTGTTAGGTTTTGAAGAAGTTTCCTAAGTTCTGTGAGGACAGAGACCTTGCCAGCTTTGGCGGCAGCTATATTTCAGAATTTGACATAGGATCTGATTCATGGTGTAGTATTTGATATTCATTTATTCATTGGATAAACTGGAAATTTCTCTTAATGTGATTTTTAGAAGCACTCTTTTCTCATATACCAGATTACCACTGAAGGCAAAATTAGCAGTTGTATATAATATAAACTTGAATAATAGCAAAATGACTCAGATTGAATTTTTAGTGGATTGTAATATTCTTAAGTAAAATTTGAAATTTGGTCCTAGTAATATCACAGGTGATCATGATTCAGAGATATATGGAAGGTGAGCCTGGAAAAAACACCACATAACATACTTTTTCCTATTTTCTCACTCAACAAGAACAATCAACACAAAAGACTTCTTTGACCAGATGTGTGGTCACCAAATAAGCAATCAGTTCTGTAGTGACACCAACCAGCTAGGTATTCTCCAATTCAATTCCATCACTGTCTTCCTGGAGATAGTGTCAGATCCCACAGATCGAGGGCTCAGTCCTACAAGACTGCCACCTACTTCAGACACCTGTTCTAAATCTGGGCCTTTGGATCTTCTGATTGAACGGCTTTAAGTTGGGGTTCCCATGACCCCTTCTGAAAGACAGTGGTGCACAGTGAGACTCAACACCTGTTAAGGCCAAGAGATTTAATGGGTCGAACGCGGTGGCTACAGGACCTGAGGGTCAGGCTGTAGTGCTGAACCTAGGGCGCTCCAGCCTTTATGGGGGCTTAGGGCAACCTGTCAGTTGATTATTGGTCGGCTGGCAGAGCTCCATCCAGGTTGGTGGGTTTTTCGTGGGCGCGGGAAGGGGTTCGGAGGGAGAACAAAGGAAGGCACCGTTTCAATCGCCATTTTAGTTTGCCGGGTCGCCGTTTCCAGGAAAGGGAGGGGATGTGGCTTTACTTGTGGCTTGGCGGTGGCCCTTCATTCCCACCTCTTTGGTTATACGGGAGAGGGGCAGCTTTTGTCTTCCGGCTACTTCCTGCTGAAAATGGGCGTCGGTGGGTGAGGGGGGTGAAAGGACAAGCCACATGAGACCCCACAAGTAGGTGCCAAAAGAAAAAATTTCATTTGGGTGGAAGTCCTGGAAGGTGTCTTGTAAGTGGAAAACGGCAGGCTGGTCCGGCCAGTTGTCGAGTGGACACGGGAAAGGGAGGAGCCAGCTGTCACAAAGAAGGTGGTCAAGAAATGCTGAGAATCTGAGTGGTAGGTGGTGGGGGTTAAACTTTGAGGCAAGCATGTCTGAAATGAGAAGACAAGGTTAGAGGTTTGTAGGGTTGGGACAGTCGAGACCTGGATCTTCGGTGGGCAGGAGGTCATAATTCTGTAGGAGAAGCTGGTTAATGCTTTGATTAGAGATTTTTAAAAGTTGTGACTAGAGAGATTTTTAAAAGTTGTGACTGGAGAAACTTGATGATACACGGGAGAAAGGAGCACAGACCGAAAATGAGAATGACAGGTATGACGATAGGCAAAAGCCAAATGAGTAGGGAGTTTTGTAATAGGCTGCTGATTTGTGAAGGCTTTGCCCCTTGGAGTTGTGAGGAGAGGTGTTGTAATTTATTAATGTTTTGTTCAATGACTCCTGACTCGTTAATGTAATAACAGCACTCCTCTTGGAGGAAAAGACAAGTGCCTCCCTTTTCGGCTGTTAGGAGATCTAGAGCCCAACGATTTTGGAGGGCTACTTGTGCTATGCTCGTTATTTGTCTTTGTAATGATTGAAGAGAATCGGATTTTTAAGGCGAATGAGGACTGAGGTTTAGTGATCGCCTCTCCAGTGGATGACAGGTTGAGGATACTATTACTGTGGGGCGAGGCAGGAAGCTGAACAGCAGCCAGCAAAAGGTCGTTGTAATGAGGCACAAAGAAAACACTGCGAAGAAGGAAGAGAAGGGAAGGAATGGTTTAAGAAGTGGAGGGTGTGGCCTATTATGGTAAACCATGAAGGGAAATGTGGGGTCTTATTGATAGTGAGCAGAGGAGGGGATTGAGCAACCCATGCCAAGGAGCAGCACTATGTACAGCAATGTGAAAGTAGGAGGAAAAGAAGGAGTAAGAGGAAAGGCAGTACTATTAGTAAGGGAAGAACGAAATTGACAACCATTTGGCGGAAGGTAGTTGTTGAGTGCAGGCAGCAACCTTCGCATCTTGTGATTATGTGGGATTTTCCTGGATGACGGGCAGGGAGGGGGAGTGAGCAACACAGGATACTCGAAGTTTGAGAGCTGGCCTGGAATTGTGGAAAAAGAATAGGTCGGCGGCTCTGTGGGGGAAGGGGTAGAGGGAGGCAGTTTAGCTGGTTTGAGGCGAGAAGCGTGAATCCAGGGACTGAGCTGTCCTTTGATTATGAGCAGCCTGGCTGCCTTGGAGGTGGGGAGGACTATTTGGAAGGGTCCTTGCCATTTCGGTTGTAAGCGAGTTTTGGTTTCTGGGTCCGAGAGGAAAACTCATTGTCCTGGGGTGAGAGGCTTTGGATTATGTGTTTCTGTGGGAGCGGGCAAAAGGAAATCTTGATATTGCCAGGTATTGGAACGGATGAAGGACAGGAGGGGGTAGGTTATATGAAGGGGGACGTGAGGTGGAGAGGTTGGAATACCAGGAGGAAGTACAGGTCTGCCATATAGGACCTCGAAGGGTGAAAGCTGAGTGGGCTTTTTAGGGAGGACATGAACGCGGAAGAGAGCTAGGGGAAGGAGGGAGACCCAGTCCTGATGGAGTTCGAGAGAGAGTTTGGTGAGGATATCTTTTAGTGTGCGGTTAGTTCGTTCAACCTTTCCTGATGATCGTGGGTGATAGGGAATGTGAAAGTGCCATTTGATGTTGAGGGCCATCGTTAAAAACTGAACGACTTGTGAGGTGAATTCAGGCCCGTTTTCTGACTGAAGGGAGAAGGGGACCCCGAATTGAGGGATGATGTGGTTGGCTAAGATAGATCCCACCGTAGCAGCCTGCTTATTTGTGGTAGAATAAGCCTCGACCCACCCGGAGAAGGTGTCAACCAGGACCAGAAGGTATTTGGTGTTACGGACGGGGGACAAGATGATGAAGTCCACTTGCCAGTCTGACCCAGGGAGCTCTCCCCTAGCCTGGTGAGTGGGGAATGTTCCGGACTTTAAGGGGTATTAGGATTTGTTCGGTGGCAGGTAGAGCATTGAGAGGAAAGGGTGTGTATGAGTTTTGTATGTTCAGGAGTAAGGTGGAAGAAAGTTTTAAGAAATGAAGTGAGAGCCACTGGGTTTGGGTGGAAAATTGAGTGTCGGTAGGCAATGAGATTGGACAATTGTGGAACTTCACCTGTATGTTCAGCTGGTGGGGAGGAGGTGTTGACGAGTATGGTAGGAAGGGGTTTTAGAGCCGCTTGGTGACCCGCCCTGTTGGCCCACGAGTTTCCTTGGGTGATAAAAGATGAATCCACCTGGTGAGCTTTACAGTGTGAGATGCCTATGGCTCTGGGAAGCAAGGAGGCTTGAAGGAGGTCGGAAATGAGCTTAGCATTTATGATGGCCAACCCTTTGGTGGTTAACAACCCCCGTTCTTGCCAGATGGCTGAGTGTGAAACCAAAATGTGAAAGACATATTTGGAGTCGGTGTAAAGTGATAGGGAGTGTCCTGCCGCCAGTTGGAATGCTCGAGTGACTGCTGTGAGTTCTGCTTGTTGGTTAGTGGTGTTGGGCGGGAGGGGATTAGCCTCGATGACGTCAGTGGCAGAGGTGATGGTGTATCCTGCCACCTGAGACCCCTCAAGTATATATGAGCTTCCATCTGTGAACCAAACATAGGAGGGCGCAGATAAAGGTCTTTCCTGAATGTGTACTGGACAGGGGAGTAGGGACTCGAGGACTTTGACGCACTCATGTATTGGGGTGTCGACAGGAGAGAAAGGGAGTAATGTGACTGGGTGAAGGGGTACGCAAGTTTGGAAGGAGACAGAGGGGTCTTGGACAAAGAAAACCAGAAGGGATAGGACCTGACCGGGAGGGAGTATTTTGAGGCCCTTATATCCTAGGAGGTGATGTAGATGGTGGGGGGAAGTAACGGTGATAGGTGCTCCAAACGTGAGTTTTTTGGATTTGCACACGAGCAAGTGGGTGGCTGAAAGGGCTCGCAGGCATGGGACCCATCCCTGAACTGTGTGGTCAAGCTGTTTTGAGAGATAGGCTACAGGAGCAAATGTTTGTCCACCGAATTGGCCTAGAACTCCTAGGGCTGTGCCCTTGTTTTCGTGGATGTATAAGGTGAAAGGTCGGTGAACATCGGGTAGTCGTAGGGCGGGATCCTGGAGGAGAGCCTGTTGGAGGGTGGTGAAAGGCTACCTAATGGCTGGGAGGGAGAGTAATGGTTCCTTAGGGTCACCTTTAGCCAGATCATAGAGTGGCTTGGCAAGAAGGGTGAAATTGGGGATCCAGGTTCGGAAGTAGCCCGCCAACCCCAGGAATGACTGGATTTCTTCCTTTGTTTTGGGTACCGGGAGAGACTGAATAACAGACTTGCGGCTGGTTGTTATGGCCTTTTGTTGATGTGAAACGGCTACACCAAGGTAGGTGACTTGTGTTTTGGATAGCTGAGCTTTGTGGGGGGAAACGCGGTATCCCCTTTGTGCTAGAAAGTTGAGAAGCAGGACAGTGTCTGTGTGAGAGTCAGTTATAGAGGGGCTGCATAAGAGAAGGTCATCTACATACTGGAGGAAAGTGCTACACCCAGAGTCATAAGAGGACAGGTCCTCGGCCAATGCCTGGCCAAAAAGGTGGGGACTATCACGGAGTTCCTGAGGCAGGACCATCCAGGTTAATTGTTGGGTCCTTTGGGTGTCTGGATTTTCCCAAGTGAAGGCAAAGAGTGGCTGGGAGTTGGATGTAGGGGGATGGTGAAGAAGGCATTTTTAAGGTCCAGAACTGTGAAATGAGTGGTAGTGGGGGTTATCTGAGATAGGAGAGTATATGGGTTAGGGACCACTGAATGCAGCGGTATTATGGTAGAGTTGATTATTTGCAGATCCTGCACCAGTCAACAAGTATCAGACGGCTTTTTATTGGGAGGATGGGAGTATTATAAGGGAGTCAGTAGGAACCAGAAGACCCTGGAGGAGCAGCCGGTTAACAAGGGGCTGGAGGCCCTTGTGATAGGCGTGTGAGATAGGAAATTGAGGCCTGGAAGGGAAGCAAGAGGGATTTTTAAGGCAAATGAGGACTGGGGTGTGGTGATTGGTCACCATAGGAGTGGAAGTGTCACAAACTACTGGATTAACTTTTTTGGGGGGAAATGGGGAAATCGGACGAAGGTTTCGGGGAGAAGACAGTACAGGCGAGGGTCAGGAGTGGAGTTGGGGGAACTTGGTATGAGGTGAGGCAGATAGGTGTCCCGAGCTTATACAGAAGGTCTTGTCCCAGCAAAGGGGCTGAACAGGATGGGATAACTAAGAAAGAATGGGTGAAGGGACGGCCTTTAAAAAGGCAGGACACCGGACCCGTCTCCAGCGGCTTGGAGGGCACCCCTGAGACGCCCACAACCGAGACCTGAGAAGGATGCAAAGGCCCGTGGAAGGAGAGTAAAACAGAATAGGTAGCCCCTGTGTCCACCAAAAGGGAGATGGACTTACCCACTACCCATAATGTGGCCCTGGGTTCGGCAAGGGTGATTGGGGTGTTCGAGTCCAGCGGCTTCAGTCGTCCAGGGGGCCCAGGAGCTCTGGCGAGGGGCCCGTTGGGGGAGCCGGCCCCCCGCAAAACTCTGTTGCCAGGGGATGGTTTCCCCCCAGGGGGCACTCAAACTTCCAGTGTCCCTTTTGTCTGCAGACTGGGCAAGGTCGAGTCGGTGGTCTGGGGTTGGGCATTGTTCTGCCCAGTAGCCTTCCTGGCCATTCCTGAAGCAGGCTCCCGAAGGTGTTTGGGTCTCGAACTGTTTCCTGGGACGGGGGCTTTGAGGCCCCCTGTTGAGCCGGCAACAGGGCAGCGACCAGGGCTTGGGTTTGAAGGGCCACTTTCTGTTTTAGCCTCTGGGCCCACATGACCTCTGCTTTTTTCCTCTCGGGCAGTATAAACTTTAAAGGCCATATTTACCAGGTCTCGGAGTACAGTATGGGGGCCCTCCTCCGCCTTTATAAGCTTGCGCCGGATGTCCGGAGTGGATTGGGTGATAAAGTGGGTAGCTAAGACTGTGGACTCCGGCAGTGAGGAAGGGTCCAAACGAGTGTGAAGGGTAAGAGTTTTTGTTAATCGATTAAGGAAAGAGTCTGGGTCTTTATTAGATTTCTGTGTGAGGTTTATCTGCTGGGTTGAAGTTAGAGACGGAGGAGGGAGTTGGCGGCATAAGCGGGACGGGGGAGGGAGGGGAATCTCTGCCCACTTTTTTGGACGCTTGTAGAAGTTATAGAGGTCCCATATAATGTCAGGGTTTAGGGACCCATAGGGGCCACTTATTTTGGTTGTCTAAGCGATAGGTAGGCCAATCTTGGGTACTGAAGTGAATTAAACGCTTGGGTTTAATGGCGGGAGTGAGAGAGAGAGTGGAGAGGTTGTCTAAGAGGCATTTGAGGGGAGAGTCGGCCGGCAGGGATGACGAGTTTCCCATTTTAACAGCTGGGGCTGAGCAGAGTGTCCCCCTGGACAGCCGGCTGTTAGGATATGAGGAGGCTGCAATAAAGCCTGTTGTCACAGAGCGTTATTACAACCCGCGATTCTCCTGGAGAATCGAGGAGGTAGAGGGCAACCTGGTACCAGGATTTTTCGATGAAGAGGATGCCCAAAACCGGACGGCGGGAGGGAGCAGACTCGAAATACCTGATGGCTGAGGGAGGGGAAAACCAGTTGGGGTTTGCTGTGGCCTTAAAGACCTAGGCGGGGTGTGGTCCCCCCCTCGCCTGGGGCTAAAAGAGCTGCCGGATGATCAACAGTGAGTTTCCTCTGGTTATCCCTGGCAAGGTTTTAGGTTTTCCAGTTAGGGGCACTTACCAATCCGAGGGCCGAAGATGGATGCAATGCTGGCATTCAAGAAAGTGGGCGAAGGCCTTAAGGGGTGAGTCCTGCTGGCGCCGGAACAGGGTCTTGCCTGATGGCGAGAGGAACCCGATCCGAGTCATGGCACCAATGAAAGACAGTGGCGCACAGTGAGACTCAACACCCGTTAAGGCCAAGAGATTTAATGGGTCGAACGCGGTGGCTACAGGACCTGAGGGTCAGACTGTAGTGCTGAAGCAAGGGCACTCCAGCCTTTATGGGGGCTTAGTGCCACCTGTCGGTCGATTATTAGTCAGCTGGCAGAGCTCCATCCAGGTTGGTGGGTTTTTTGTGGGCGCCGGAAGGGGTGCGGAGGGAGAACAAAGGAAGGCACCAGGGAAGAACAAAGGAAGGCACCGTTTCAATCGCTATTTTAGTTTGCCGGGTGGCCGTTTCCAGGAAAGGGAGGGGATGTGGCTTTACTTGTGGCTTGGCGGTGGCCCTTCACCTTCTTTGGGTTTGATTAATTTGCTAGAGCAGCTAACAACTCAGGGAAACACACTTAATGGTTTACAATGAAGGGTATTACAAAAGATACAGATGAAGAGATGGGGCTTCTGTGCCCTCCCCAGTGTGGCACCCTCCAGAGATCTCCATGTGTTCGGCTATGTGGAAGTTTGGTGGGGCCAGCCCCCGAAAAGAGATATAGGAGTTCCCTTGGAAGGTGGGATGGCGTCGACGATTATTTTGGAGGGATAGATATTAAAAGAAAGAAAGATGGAGGGATAGATATAAAGAGAGAGAAGGAAAGTGGACATCTGTTCAGCGGATTGAGCAGAAGCTGTTTATTGAAACTTACAGCGGGTATTTATCCCCAGATTTTACACAGGCAGTCTTACAAGTCTTCCATGTGAACACAAGCCAGGTGCAGGAGGGGGCGCCCCACCCACCCACCAGGTGTTTCCTCAGGCATGAGGAAGGACAATCTCAATTAAATCACAAAACTTCTACACGAACACAAAGCCAGGTGAATGAGGGGCATCCCTCACCCACCAGGTGTTTCCTGGAATAAGAGGAAGGGCAATCCCAATTAAATCACAAGACAGTTACATGAACATAGAGCCAGGTGGATGGGGGGGGGGTGTCCCCCACCCACCAGGTGTTTCCCCAAGCGTGAGGAATGGGATCCCAAAACTATCTCACTGTTCCTCATGCTTGGTTAGTATTTCTCAAAAACAATACAACAATTCTAATATCATAATATTCTAATAATCAGTAACTTTTAAAACCTGTGCATACGCAACACCTAATAACCAACCTAAATCCCAATTCCTCTCTATTTTACGCTAATTCTACCTACACTATAGAAACTCTTAATTATAGCCCAAACCAATTCCTAAGGAACGTGGTTCTGTCAAAAGATAACGCCGGACCATTTCTGGGAACAATTGATTACAATCTCTTAACAAAATGGCTGTTCCAAAATCCTGTAAATCTATTTTAACTTTTATAAAAGTTTCTAATTCCTAATCCTGATCATCAGCAATAAAGCTTCTAAAAAATAAAACCCAAGTATAAACTGTGAATTGTATTAAAGCCAAAACTGCAAATGTAGAAGATGGAAACAATGTAATTTCTAAAGTTATCTGTATTCTTATTAAACCTCAAAATATCATGTTTGATCATGCCTGAACTGACATAATTCACTGACGTAGCATAATCTATTCTACAATACTTTCTATGAGTAAAATAAATTCAATTTCTATAATAAGTAGAAAAAACCCTATACTAACTGTAGCTAAAAATTGGTTTAAAAGAAGACAGCCCAGTCCAAAGTACGTGCTGGGCCCTTAGGAATGTGGCCCAGCCCAAGGTTCATGCTGGGCCTTTTAGGAATGTGGCCCAGCCCAAAGTCTGTGCTGGACCGTTTCTGATAGCTCTAGATATTTATCTATATTATTAAGGTTGAAACAGCACTTTGTATGTATATACTAATTTCTACAAATATACTATTAAATCTTAAAAGAAGCTTGTACCGTATTAAAGGCTCCCAAATGTGACCTGAGTTTGAATTATGTTAAGTTTAAAGCGAAACCGCAGTCTGTGAGAAACGGGAACAATGGACTCCTAAAGTAAGCCAGGCTTGTTGTACTCTCAGAACTTCATGCTTAGATCATCAAAGTCCCTGCTAGTGGAACGTGCCAAAACAGCAAAGAAGGGAAGAGGGAATGGGCCTTCAGCTCCTGAACTCGTCCTAGCGGTCTCAGGGTCTGCAGTCTGCCTGAATCCCCTAACGCTCAGGCAGACCTCCACGGCCGGCTCCCAACATGGAAGTTCCCCAAACCCTGTCCTTTCGAGACTTGTGGAGGCTTCATTGATAAGCCTTGGTTGATTAAACTGTTGACCACTGGTGATCTACTTAACCTTTGTCCCCCTCCTGTCCTAGAGGTTTGGGGATGAGGCTAAAAGTCCTGACCCTGTAATTCTCTTTTGTCTTTCTGGTGATCACCTCCCATACTGAAGCTGCCTAGGGCCTACCAGCTTTTAGTCAATCATTAGCACACAAAAAGACATCACTTTGGATATTTTAAAGATTTTAGGGGTTGCATGCCAGGAAACAAGGGTGAAGACCAAATATTTATTTTACAGTATCACAGAAGGTAAAATACTATAATTTGCATTTTAAGAAATATATACATGGCAAGCATTATAGAGGGGAAAATGACACCACTACCTGAGTTATCCAGGAACTATACCTTGTTGGAGGTTTAGAAACAATATATACTTGGTTCTTAAGCTTATAGTCTTAAAAATAACCTCTTTAGTCAGTAAATCACCAGTGAAGAAATAAAACCAGTGGTTGATGATATCAAATATTGTAAAGGGGAGGATGATAACCTCTATCTCTGAGTTATCCTTGAACTCCTCAGATTTATTAAATTGATATATCATTGGAGATTTAGACACAATGCTAACAAGATTTTTAAGCTTGTAGTATTGGGAGGGAAAAGCTTCTATAGTCAGTAAATCAGCCCACATGAAAAAAGCCTTTGTTGTTATCCAGTGCCATGATCTGATTGATCCCTGTCTCATAGAATGTGCCCATATGACTATAAAATAGTAGGAGGGGGTTCATTTCAGGTTTTCTGAACAGGTAAAAACCCTGAATTGTGCTGGTCACATTTATGAAAAATGGCCGTCTACTTCTAACACAAGACTTGATAAGAATACAGTTTAGAAAGTCCTAGGAGATAGCCCTTCATTTTTGATAAACTGTAAAGCTGTACTGTATTTAAGATATAATAACGTAGCAGATAAATGTGCTTTTCATCAAACTGTAGCTTATAGCCTCCTTCATCATTTAAGTTACTTAAAATAGCAAAGGAACATGCCTAAGAAATGAAGTATATCATAGTTCTACTTGAGTGGTTTAGCAATTTATAGGACAGGCTCAGGAAACAGACTGCTTCCAGGCTCTATCTGCTTTGGCTTGCCCAGATAGCACATGTAATCGCATCTGACAGTGTTTTCCCATGGCAGCACTTTCATTTTATTTTTGGTTATTTTTATGGAAACCTAGAATGACTTCATTTTTTTCAAAGGTGTTTTCTAAAAAGTTTTAAAGCATTAATTTTGAATATTCTAAATTTAGTAATAATTGACAGGACCATGTGGCATGAGCAGAACAGATGATTTACAATGAAATGGGGAGCAGTAGTTAATACTAGGGGGGTATGTACACTTAGGTAAAATCAGAATGAGGATAGAGAGTGGATAATTCAGGTTAACTGAGTCCTAGAAATTTTTTTAATTCAAGTTTTGTTAAACAATATTTTAAATATTAATTGAATAGTTGCTGCATTAGTTCAATACACATTAGTCAGAATTGGATCTTTGATTCAAAACTTCATGGTGTCTCAGAAGTCCAACTGCCCCATTAGCTTTGACTTTGTGACTTTGGACATTTTAAAAAACTTTTCATAGGCTTTAGAATTATCACCTGTGTAAATAGAATAATACATGAAACGCATAGTAGTGCTGTGAAATGATCATGCATAAAAAGTACTTTAAATAGTACCTATCTCTAAATACATGTTAGCTGGTTAATGTTATCATTATTTTACAGTACTTTGAAAAAGTTGTAGGACAGAGATGTTGGTCACTTGTAAAATAAAGTAGAAGACAGCCTGTACAAGATGATTGCCTAGGACATGGCTTATAAACTATAACAATACCCTAGGTAGCGTCTTATAATGAAAGTAGAATTCATTTCCTCTCTATTTTTTGCCATCTTTTTTTAAACGTTTGGGATCCTCCCTTCTTTGTCTTTCAGGTTCTTAGGATTTTTGTCGGTCCTCTGAACACTGACATTTTTATTTAGTGCATCTGTTGTGCCAGGTCTGTGCTAAGTGCACTTCATGTGTTTCCTTATTTAATTATAACAACCCAGTGAGGTAGGTACCATTTTTATCCTCATTTTACTAATAAAGAAACTGAGATGCAGAGGGATTAGGTAACTAGCCCCAAACTATGTTGTTAGAAAGTACTGAAATGAGATTATAATACCCCAAGCCTGTTCAATTGTGTAATCTGAGCTCTTAACCCTTACGCAATAACTGTCTGGGCATCTAAAGCTTCTCAGTCAGCACTTCACATGTATGCCACAGATTTCAGTACCAGCGATGTTCTTTCTTGGTTTCTTTCTCATTCTCCACCACAACCACATAACAGTTCTCATTGTGTATGTTGGTATGTGAATGTATATCTGTGTGTTTGTGCATATGTGCATTTTGGTGTATGGTGTGTAATCCACACTTAAATGATGCTTACTATGGGCAAGGCACTCTTTTTTTTTTTTTTTGAGTTGGAGTCTCACTCTGTCGCCCAGACTGGAGTGCAGTGGCCGCTCCCGGCCACCGCAGCCTCGACCTGCTGGGCTCTGCGATCCTTCCGCCTCAGCCTTCCAAGTAGCCGGAATTACAGGCATGTGCTACCATGCCCGGCTGATTTTTTTGATTTATTGTAGAGATGAGGTCTCGCTGCCCATGCGGGTCTCGAACCCACGGGCTCAGGCAATCCACTCACCTCAGCTTCCCAAAGGCGTGGGATTACAGGCTGAGCCACCAAGCCCGGCTGGCAAGGCACTCTTTTAAGAACTTTATATATATGTAATCATCACAAAAACCTAATGAAGTGCGTATGGGTACTATTTTATCCCCCTTTTTTACAGATGAGTAAACTAAGGCAGAGGATTTAAACAACTTCAGAAAACCCATTTTAATTTATATCTGGAGTTGAGATTGACCCCAGGCAGCATGACTTCTGTGTCCACTACTAGCAGTTCTCCATTGAGTTTTTATGAGGAATTCTGTATGACTGGGTAAATTCTAAAAAGTAAGTTAAAGGTTAACCATTGGCTTAATGCTTTCGGGTGATACTTACATTTTAAAGAAAAACTTTAATCCAATAGATAATTTTTTTTTTTTTTTAAAGAAAGCATGTAAGGTACATGCTAAGATGAAAAAACACAATTTGGTCTCTTACTGGAAGTACACACCTGGAGTGTGAAACTTTAAACTACTTGGTTTTAATTTGGGGATAAATATTTTATTTATTGGATCATAAATCAGATTTTCATGAAATCCCCAGCATTGCTTTTTTACAAATCTTTCACGTCAGCCAGTCTCAGCTACTTGTTATTTTATGAATATCTCATCTTCTTTAATATCCTCATGCCTTTGGTCACTGATTTCTTCTGTCTGGAATGCCAGTAATAAGATTACAGTAGTAATTTTTATTTTCATACAGATCACTGATTCAAATCTGGGATGTGTTTGGTTCTATGTTCAGTGATCTTGCTGCCTGATCCATTGACCCAGGTTGTGGAATCTTACTTCCTTGGCCTCCTTCATTCTCTTGTCATTTAAACACTTGGTTTGCCCTTTAAGATACCTCTTGAATGTCATTTTTGTAAAACTTCCCTTACCTATCCCAGATGCCACCTGTTACCCTTTCTTTATTACTTTTCTTTAAGAACACTTATAAATTTTATTGCAATTGGCTATATGATTTATCTACCCTACTAAACTCTTGAGTTCTTTAGAGACGGAAACCTAGATTTAGATTTTTCATTTTTTCCTTCTTTGCCCATCATTCATGGGTGTTCAGTAAATGTTGAGGGACTGTGAATCTTCTTAAAACTGTATGCTAGTTCCAAAGGCTAAGGAAAGTACCTCACTTTTCTGCTAGTAGCTAATCTTACATAACTGGGGTCAGGGGCACATGGTAAGTTTGAAAGGGGGCTGGTGGTTTGGAGAAAAAGACAGCAGGAAATGAAAAATTCCTTACGTCTACATCAGTGCCTCAGATATGTAACCCTCCTTTGTCCAATATGGTAGCCACTAGCCACACGTGGTCATTTAAATTAAAGGTAATTAAAATTAACTACAAATTCAGTTCCTCAGTCATGCTAACCACTTTGAAGTGCTCAATAGCGCCTTGTTGCTGGTGGCTACTGGGAGGCTCAGTAGAGAACATTACTATGATTGGAACTTTTAGTTCTTCAGTAAATATCCTTTGCAGCCCTTCCTTAATTTACAGATTTTTATTAGAAAGCAAAGTTAACATTTAAGATAACACCCGAGACTTCAAATAATTTTTCACTTGTCTGGTGATTTCCATCTATGTCCTTAGACCTTAACTTCTGCTTTTAAAGATCAGTGGAAAACTTGAAAAATCTCATTTTAGTAAGATACAGTAAATTTTTAAGAACCAGTTTTACTTTCTGATTTACATAGTGATAATCTTTGGTGTCCTAGAAGTAAATCCCGTTTTTTTTTTTTTTTTAAGTATGCTATGCGACCTCATTGCATTGGCATTTTTAATTTATTTATATTAAACGTCATCATTTCCATTGGCAGCAAATGCCTGACTAAAAACTTCTCAACTAGAACTTCTTTAGAAAAATAATAAAATAAAAACCATGACTTTAGGGAATTCTTCTGGAATTTTTTATTTTTCAACTGATGTAGTGAGTGAGGGTTGCTTAAAATGGTGCTATAAAACTTTTCTTGGATTTATTTTGTGTCCATAATGTAGTGCATGTTGTGGTAGTCACGCTGGGTAAGAAATGCACCAAAGAAAAATAGCCAAGGTTTTGAAGTGGAGAATTGGAGTGGCTTACACAATTATAAAGTGTTTTGGCTGCCTTTAACAGTGCAGTTGAAAAACGTGAAATCTGCTGCAGTTGATGTATTAGTACATCAGGGCAAAACACTAGATGTCAGTGTTGTAGTTTTGACATTTTACCAGGTGGTGGTAAAGATTTTTCTGCATTTAATCACCCAGATATTTTTCATTGACGTAGACTTTTTAAGGCATCTTGCCTCTTTACATTTAGATAAATGCTTACTAGAGGAAGCATTTTTTCTAAGAATTGTTTATTTTGTTAATAGCATCTGGGTAATACTGACTCTGAAGAATAACACATATATAATATTAATACAATATTTTAATTTTCAGCTAACTGCATGCTCTAAACTTTGTTTTTCAATGTACTTTCCAGGGAACACTAGGGAAAATTTTGTGACCCCAGAATAAAAGAAAAATTCAATCTTTTCATTGAATTGAGTAAACTTTATTATCGCCCACAGTATTTGCTTATCTAAATTAAAAGCTTAAGAGAGAGATGGAATCACTCAAGGTAATAACTGACTGTGCATTTTCTTCCATTCACTTTGGTCATAGCAAAAGTCTGAGAGGATCTGTAAAGGCAAATTATGCACAGTTTGTTGAAATCATTAAAAGAAGAAACAGGTGTGGAGTTGATGAATTTTGAAGTAACGAGAGTCAGTCAGCAGTCTTCTCCAAAAATAGAAGCAGTGGTTGTGGTTCTGATACTTAGCTTTGGAAAAGGTAAATAGACTCACTGGGTAAAAGCACTGCAGTTCATCAGTGCTTTCAGGCCTGGGATGGTTTTTCAGTCCTCTACATTTTAAGCGAAGATTCTGCTTTGGATGGGAGGATCAGAATTGAATTAAATAAGAAGCAGCAGGAAACCTGCTTATGCCTAGGTCTTTTCCTTCTTCTGTTGGTGTTACTTTAAAGAATAATAATAATACTTAAATGCAAGTATATCAGAATTTAAAAGATTAATTAAATGACAGATATCATTACTTAGTAGAGGTATTTTGATAGGAAAAATTTCAGGTAATGGCATTTTCTATGATAATCTTTTGAGTTTGAACTAGTTCTGGAGTCAACCACAGAAACCATATTTGTTACCTGGAGACCTCACTGCTAATTGGCAGCTGTTTGTATATCACTGAGTTTTTCTTCTTTGTTAACTTCTCAGCTTTCTTTGTTACCTCTTCTTCTGTTTATTAATAAATATTCCAAGTTACAAGCTGTGGATGATTTTTCCCCGTTGAATAATTTCATGATAAGTTCCATAGGTTTCTGAAGAACAGAAACTCTCCGAGAGCTCTGGATCTTACAGACTCCCACAGACTACACAGGCTGCTTGTGTTCTCCTTGTTAAAGTACAGTTAACTTCAGAAGTTGAGAAAGGCTGCAGAAGCCTAAGAGCTGCTCAGCAAGTTGATTTTCAAGCAAAACCATTGGCTGGACTGTTCTGACAATCTGCTGACCCCAGTCCTTTGAATTTAAATGATGAACTAGTTTGCTGGTAACTGGTATGGGCTTTTCTTGGTGGTTCTGCATGAAAAATCCAACAGTTTTACAAATCTGTGTCTTCAACTCAGAACTTAGTATATTCATTCAGTTATCCAGCAGTGCAATTGTATCTGTGGTATCTTGGGCACACCATTAGATAATTTCCCCCAAAATATTAAATGCTCAATAGTATAAAATTATATGCAAATTATTTCAAATGAAATAGATTAGTTTTCTGTTATTTTTGCAGTCTTCATTATTCTCTTCAATTAGTTTAATGACACAATTAAGGTCTACATACTTGAATACAGCCTGCACGGGTCACATGCTAGCATCTGTCACCACCTTGACAACAGGGATCTGATGGAGGCTGTTGGGTCTGTTTCTGTTACCTGTAGGGTTTTCTATTTTTATTTTTTGTACAGACAAGGTCTTGCTATGTTGCCAGACTGGTCTTGAACTCCTGGCCTTAAGCCATCCTCCTGCCTCAGTCTTCCAAAGTTCTGAGATTACAAGTGTGAGCCACTGCACCTAGTCAGGTCCTGGATCTTAAAGCCACTGTAGCTCTCTCTGTTATGACTGTGCTAGGTTTTTGGTAGCTGATGGCTATGGGATAGATGTTCCTGTTGTTCTCCATCATTACCACAGCTGTGGGACTTGGACAGTCCCCCATTACAAGAATGGAGACCCTTCTTGAAGTGTTCCAGGGCCCTGGCTGTGGTCTTGGCAACCTTTACCTAGGATGTTAAAATTTAATTTGTTTTTACTCTTAGGTTCTATAGGAAGCTGTGGATTGGAAAAGGATTACTTTTCTTCTGATGATGAAGCAATAGAGGCTGACAATGAAGGTGATGCTGAGCCCTGTGACAAAGAAAATAAAGATGCCGCAGAATCAAGTGTTGGGACTAATACAGGCTGGGCAGATGCCATGGCTAAAATCCTTAACAAAAAAACTCCTGAAAGTAAATCCACCATTCTGGTAAAAAATAAAGAGCTGGAGAAGGAAAAAGAAAAGTTGAAACAAGAAAGAATAGAGAAAAGAAAACAGGTGTGTCCTACCAGTTGTCTTGTAGATTAGATTGTCTAGTTCTTATCTTTACCAAACCATTCCTTGCAGTGTTTGTCCAGTTAACATTTCAGTTTTTACTTGTTTTTTGTATAGGGGTAGGTAACCAAGGTTATGTTCAGAAATTTTGTCTAAATTACTTCATTGAGCATGTTCACTTGGTAATTATCTAGGCAAAGTAATAGAAATGTAATCTCCAAAGAAATTTATCTTTTAAAAGTCAAGTAATTATATATGTGGCAGTGACTCCTAGGTCTAAATGTTTTATTCATTTTAACTGTCTCTGTATGCTGGTTTTAATAGGTTCTGAACTAATAGAAGCATGTTAGTTACTTTTTTGCTAGAAACTCATAATATAAATGTCAGATGTCACAAGTTAAGGGTTGGTTGCAGTTCTGAAAACTGATTATTTCAGTGTTAGATTCAAATCAGTGTTGAATAAACCTGAATTAATTATGCTTGTTCAACTACTGATGATAGAAGTTAGACTAGTATAATCTTTTAATTAAAGGCTAAAAATTGGACATAAATTTGTTTTGTATTATAAAATCAAAAAATGATAATGTTTTTATATCCCTTGTACTTGATGATCTCTATGCCTAAAATAAGTATTATTTTTTAATGAAAGAAAAATAACTTTCTACAAGCATACTGACAATATAAAAGTACAAATTCCCAAAGGCACTTTATAGGTAAAAATGAAAGAAAAATAGGTTTGCATTGGCATATATTTCCTTTTATGTTTCCCTTATCTTGTTTCAAGATTAATGTTTTCTTTGTTCTTAATACTGATTGCTCTGTGTGAAAGGTGGAGATTTTCAAGCATTCCTCTTAGAAACACAACATACTGTATTGTTAATCCAATATTCTCATCATACTTTAAGATAACTTGTCTCTAAATCTTATGGATAGCTTTTTAACTTAAAATTTGAGTCTTTGTTTATTACCTGGCAAAAGTGAGAAGAAGCTTTAAAAATAATTAGAATCTTTAATTATCTCTCATCTCTAAGTTCCAGTGAGGATAAGAACAATATTTTGAAGCCAAGAGGAATGAGTCTGTAACTCTGCTCTAGGCCAAAGCTTTGAGTGCTGGAGATAACACTGCCCACATAAAGCATGAAATCACGTGTTGATATCAGAAACAGCACAACAGCTACAAATGCTCTTTGTGTATATTTCTTAGCAGAGTGTATGCAAATTATAGGTATTTCTTAATGTTAACTATTCTGGATTTCCACTATATCAGCTACTTATTTCTAATCGTAAATACAAAAATAAATTTTACAGTTAAAAATATTTTGGGATTAAGTATACCTATTATCCTTTGAGATATAATCATGGAGATAAGTAAGAATTTACTGTTTTAAACTTACTTTTAAGATTTTTAAGTTTCTGGCATAATCTGATAGTGAATTTCATGGCCACTAAATTGAAATATCTGATTTGAAGACGAATCTCCTTCTTTAGATTAGAAAGGAATCAGGCTACTCTTTATAGTGAGAGCAGGCATTTAGTTTTACTGTAATTAGACTTTTTTATTAATACAAAATGAGAGAGAGATGAGTGGAAAAAAAGAAGAGATAAAGGAAGGAGACGTTTTTATCATTCGTTTTTATTACTGGTTTTGATGTTTGCTAGCTTCTTAGTTCATATTATTATATTTGCTATTTGGTGAAATGTTGGCCTGAGAAGGAGACCTGAACAAGTGCTGTGTCAAATCAGCTTCCTGTGACCATTATACTACTCCCAGACTATTTTGAACTAAATTATGTTGTCTGAGATTTTTCTTATTTCCCAGATTTTCCTTCTACTGCTGCACAATAGCAGAGACTCAATTTGTGATAGGTTGCAACTGATACACCATATATAGCAAGAATATTGGTCAGATATGCTGCAAGAAGAGAAATGGATTTAAATGATTTTGTGCAAAGAAAAACAGTCATTTGTAAATATCTGGATATGATGCTCTTATTTTAAAAGCTGATACAGTTTCTTAACAAGTCTGACTGCTGAAGAAGTCAGTTCCTGAAAGTAAAGATAAAGCATGTTTAAACTTGTGGTTATGAGAGTAGTTTGGGATCTTCTTTATGATGGTCCATGATGGCAGAGTAGGCATGTGCCACTCACACTCTACCTTGTACTGCCCAGCTGAATGTGCTGGCAACTCGCCAGGTCCCTACTGTCAGAAGACCTGACAGGAACTCACTTTGTGCCTCTCACATGACACACTGAGCGTTAACCACAGACTCCCTGAGTTAAGCCCCTAAAATTGTGGGCTTTTTAAAAGTCCCTATGACAAACTAAGCCAGAATGATTTATTACCTTTGTCCTTTCACAGAGTATCTTACCAATGTTTGCAGCACTTTCAAAAATAACTAATATTCTTTCACATAACAATATTTATAACAGCGTGATAAGAGGCTGGAGTGGGAAATGATGCACAGAGTAAAGCCAGATGTTGTCCAAGACAAAGAGACAGAGAGAAATCTTCAGAGAATTGCAACGAGGTAAGGCAGGGGTTTTGCCCTTTAGAAAATAAGAAAGCTTTGATAGTGATCTGTTTTTGACCACGTTTTACTCATAAGCTCAGCCATTTCAGAGCCAAGTGATATATATTTAAGCTTGCCTGTTCAACACTGAATTCAACCAAAGATTTTTCAACTCTCATGAGGTAAGAATATAGTGTGCTAAGTGTATATTTGGTATAAACCTATTTCAGATCATCTTGTTTTTATAGTCACTAGAACTGTGTCATCAGACCTCTTACTGCATTTCTCTTATGATGGCTATCTAAAATTTATGGCACTCAGCGATGATTTTTGTTATCTTGTATTATATTTATGGCATAATATATTAACATCATAGCAGCTTCATGCTATCCTTTCACTCTCCTTTTTTTGTTTAAATCATCAACACTAAACATTTACTTGATGCCTTCCATGTCCAAAGATATATAGAATATGGTGGTGGCTGGGTGGTCCTTGCCCACTGATCTGTAGGAATTACAGTCTTTTTGAGAATAGAAGTATGTCCTTTGTGTTAGGAACATACAACAGGAGATTGTCTGGAGATGTTTGGGAAGGCATTACAGAGGAGATAACATTTAGGTGCTACGTAAAGAATGTAGCAGTTATATTTAGTGGAATTACTTTTAAATTCTTAGCTACCTAAATTGTTTTATTTTCTAATCCATCTAGGTGTTATGCAGAGGGCCAGACTACTAGGTTCAAATCCTAGCACTGACTTGGGCATGTTACTTTATTTTTCTCTGTCTCAGTTTATCTGTAGAAAGAAGATAATATGCCTAGTCTATAGGGTTTCTCTGAGAATTAAATGAATTAATACATATTAAGAACATGGAAAAGTACAGGGTCAGTATATGAGAGTGAGTGAGTACCTCCTTAAATTTTGTACCCTTAGCTACCTCACTTGTCTCACCCTGGTCCTGACACTACTGCAAAGGGTCTGGAATTTTTTTCTCTGTGTAAGCTAGCAAGCCAGTCTGTCAAAGTTTCTTGGAAGCTGGTAAAAGACAAAGAGACTTCTGGATCAAAGACTAAGGACTTTATTACTCATGGCAAAAGCAGTAGTAAAGCATCAAGGTCCCACTGTCTCCCTTTGTCCCAAAGGAGGAGTGCAGGTGCCCTAGATGGATGCCTGCATGTACAATAGATTATGTTACAGGGGAAGAACTCTGTGCTTGGGGGTCTATTGCTTTTATAGTGATTGATAACAAGCCTGCTTTGTGTGTGGGGAGACATTACCTTATCCCTCAAGGTTGCTTACTGCAAACACAACCCTGAGAGATGGCTTGGGTAAAGAGCAGTCAGGGCCTTTCATTCTTGAAAAATTCATTAAGAATGTGCGAGGATGCTTATGGCCCATGGTGGATGTCCTCTTCCAATAATTGCCATAGCAAAAGAATTTGTAGATTATAGAATTTTAGAATTGGGAGGGGCCTTAATGGTGTAAATCAGCACTGTCCAGTAGAAATAGAATGTGAGCTATGTATGCAAAATTTAAAATGTTTTTGTAAAACATTGAAAAAGAGGTAAAGTTAATTTCGATAATATATTTTATTTAACTCAGTATATTCAAAGTATTTCAACATGTCACTATAAAACAATTATTAATGATATTCAAAAATTCTATTTTTTATACTAATACTTTGAAATTCAGTGTCTTTGTTTACAGCACATGGCAGTTGTGACTAGCCGCATTTCAAGTGCTCTCTAGCCACATGTGGCTCGAGACTCCTGGATTGGATACTGCAGAACTTAGTCTCCAGCATTTGTCTTTGAATGAACTTAAATAACTACAGAACGAAGTTTTTAAAATATTTTTAAAAGTAGAATTTAAAAATTACTTCCATAATACAGGAGTTGCAGAAAATATAGCTGAATACTTTTGAAATTACTCAGGTATTATTTTTCTGATTTACAGATGAAACTGAGATCCAGAAAATCCTTCCTAGAGTTAAATGTAAAATTATATACTAATCTACACTTATGATTTATTCAGAATTTTATATTCATTCATTGAAATGTGTGTTCACTTTTCAGATATATTTATTCAGTTATCCAACTCTTTCATTTTAGTCCCTATTAAGTGCTTGCCTCTTTTCTAGGCAGTGAAAATTCATTGTTTCTGTCCTCACAGAGTTTGTATTCTAACGTAGTTGTTATTTAACAATATTGTTCTGGTCATTTTATATTCTATAGGGGTGTGGTACAATTATTTAATGCTGTTCAGAAACATCAGAAGAACGTTGATGAAAAAGTTAAAGAAGCCGGAAGCTCTATTAGAAAGCGTGCTAAGTTGATATCAACCGTTTCCAAGAAAGATTTCATTAGCGTTTTGAGAGGAATGGATGGAAGTACAAATGAGACAAGTTCTACTGCAAAGAGTCCAAAAGCCAAACGGGTAAGACTTTTGTGTGGGGTTCAGTGTTATTAGACTTTTAAACTCTAAACTAAAGAGTTTGAGATGAAAAAGCATACCATAGAATTGCAGGGTTTTTTTTTTTCAGGTTTTATTAAAATTTCTACATGCCCAAAGCCTGATTTAAAAGTTTGGATTCTTTAGTTTCATGATTATTTACTCAGTATGGAAATTGCCAGTTATACCTACTGTTAGAACTCAGGAACCAAATAGATTCAGATAAATTTTTGTTTGTTTTTAATATTTTATATGTACACACACACACACACACACACACACACACACACACATCACATTTAAATAGAGACAAGGCTTAGCTATGTCGTCCAGGCTGGTCTTGAACTCCTAGGCTCAAGCAGTCTTCCTGCCTTGGCCTCCCAAAATGCTGGGATTACGGGCATGAGCCTCCGTACCCAGCTAGATTCAGATAAATGTTTTAGAGATAGAGCTTGCTTCTCTCCTATCTGAATCATTTGTGCATTTGGAGAATAGAAGCCTAAGTGAGGACCACAGCTTTAGCTGGATACTTTTACCCACAGAAGTATTTGGGATGGTACGTAACTTGTAAAATACAAAGAAGAGTCAGAGCTTTAGGAAATAATGGTAGAAAGGCATTCCTGTGTTGAGCAGCTTTAGTGATGTTTGACTGGTAGGAAGATGAAGATCATAAATACTTTCCTTTGGCATGATAACTTTTGCTTTTCCAGCCGTTTTGACTGTGGATCTTAACACCTTCCTTTTGAATTTACCTGATGACAGGTTTTGAAATGTGCTTTAATCTCTTCAGGACTGGATTTTTGTTTGTTTGGTTGGTTTAATTAAAGCAAAGTACTTAGTTGTGTTTGATGACTTGACGTCTGTTGCCAACAAAAGGTGCTTTAATTAGAATGTAAGAGCTTCTGTCATATATTTGTTGTTTGTGCTTTGAGAAAACAATTGAAACCCTGGCAAGAAGAGCATTTAAGAATCTCATGCTAGGCTAGGACTGAAGTATTTTTTTTAGTTTAGAAAATATGGTTTATTTAGAGTAAATTAGAGAAAGAGAAGATTTACCTCCCCAAGGTAGGGGAGGGGGCCAAAGATAGGAAATGTGGCCTGGCCATAGCTCAAAGAGCACATGGCCACATCATAGCTTAGCAAGGCAATGGCCATGGCAATGCCCTAGCAATGACAGTGGCAATGGCCTAGCAATGGCTGGGTTGAAGTCTCTTTTAAATTCTTGGTTAACTTGCCACTTTACCTAATTATGACATAAGTTTTCTAATTTATTTGTCTGTGTCTTGAATAGCAAAGGACTCAAATTGTATATTTATATGATAATGATTCTCACTAGTGCTGCTAAGTGCCTATCAGAAGTAGTTATAAATACTACTTCATAAATAAAGTAGTTATGAACACTATGTTTGAGGATTTATATTTTTTAGTTAAAAAGCCTTAATGGACTTTATTCTTGCTAGTAAACATTTTATTGTAAGAATTGGAGAAAGATTCAGCAGCATTGGATGTGAGAGAACTAGTGGGAAGAAGAAAAGTAAAGACTCTTTTTCCTGTTGGTTTCAAAATAACTGTTTATAGAAGTATTTAATTTTGATTTGGGGTTATTTCTTTCATGAGTTATGAAAAGACACGACAAGTTCTTTCCAATGACATTTCATTTTCTTAACCACTTGCCCTTGACTTCCTTTCTTTCTACTTCATTGATCACAGGCATAGTATTAATCTGGGACAAGGTCAAAAATTGCTTGAGACTCAAACCAAAGTGGTTTTTCTCTAAAAGAAATTTGTTTCTAGAACTACCTGTCCCATGCCACCAGTACCCTGACACATTTCTTTCTTTTAAAAATGATTGTTTTCATATTTGTATAAAAACAGGCTCCTTTAAAAAAAATTCTAGCCATGCTCGATTGGCTCAGCTGTAATCCCACGCCTTGGGAGGCTGAGGTGAATGGATTGCCTGAGCCTGCGGGTTTGAGACTTGCCTGGGCAACTTGGTGAGACCTTATCTCTACAATAAATCAAAAATTAGCCGGGTGTGGTAGTGCGCGCCTATAGTTCCAGCTACTTGGAAGACCGAGGCGGAAGGATTGCCGGAGCCCAGCAGGTCGAGGCTGCAGTGGCCGGGAGCGGCCACTGCACTCCAGTCTGGGTGACAGAGTGAGACTCCAACTCAAAAAAAAAAAAAAAAAAAAAATTCTATTTTAGCTTGCATCTGAATAACTGTGAAAGTACTATACTGTTTGTGATTGGATCAGTTATTGCCATAAAGATATTTATTAAGTGCTTATTTGTACCAGGTACTACCTTTGTGTTTTTTATAGTCTTATAATTAAGATAGACAAATGACTACAAGTAAGTAAACAAGATAAATTTGACAGCATACAGATTCTAGATTAGTATGTCTAGACTACATGCTGATATCAGGTACAATAAAATGTAAATTAAGTGGCTACTTCTGTGGGAGGCATCAAAGTAACTGTGGTAACCTTCATTTAAGAGCATAGATCAGTAAATTTATGTATGTTACTTGAAATAAGATGGAGTTTTGAGGCAGTTGAGGAAAAGGAGGGAAGGCAAAGGTAGATGTAGTTTGAGTATGCCACAGTGCTATCACAAATGAATCATAGATTATTGTAGTGGATAAAGGAAGAAATTAAGTAAGTGGAGAATCACATTTGCCTTTTTTTCCTTATATTTTACCTTTTTCTAGCTCCCATAGCTATTATACCCTGTGCTATTACACATACAGTGTAAGAAAAGAACTCAGGGATGTCACTTGTTTCTTCCCTGGGCTGTAATGGTATTCAGACCCAGATTTTTTTTAAATCTAGTATTCCTAATTTTGTGAAATCTCTAAAATTAGAATCCACCCACTTTACAACCTGGACTTACTGGCAGCTATTAGTATACCAATTTGAAAACACTTTCATGGTGATTATTTCAGTTCCTTTTCCCAGTTATATATGTTATTCATGGTTGACATTAAAGCCTTATGTACAATAACACAAAAGAGCAGGAGTTTTAAAGTAAATTGGTATAGAATTATGATAATATAGTACAGATTATAGAGATTGAGTCCATTGTAGTCAACATACTTGAGGAGTGGTTTTGACATTGTTGTTTTTTTCTCCTAATGACCACATGACTTTGTTTTAAAGAACATTGATATCAAGAATTTTCATAGAAATTCTATATTTCTTCAAAGTATTAGAAACTGAGACATTGTGACAAATGGTTTTTAACTGTTAGAGGCCTGAACAAGTAGTTTTTCTCTGAATCTTTGTTTTTGTCTGTATTAGAATCTTAATTTTTTAAAAAAAATCAAAACAAAACAGTAGAAGCACAATATCAGAAGTAAACTTATGATTGAATAAAATAACCATTGCCCTTCCACTTCCTCTCTACACCTTGTTTTGCCCTCAAGGTAGCCATTTTCAACTCTTTGGTCTTTCTTATAGTATTTCCCCCCAGATCTTAAATAACATTTACACTATTTCTTTTTCAATACTAAGTGTTATCTTTTTTGGAAGATAAGTAGTATTGTTCTCTTCACTCTCACATCTCTTCACAGTCTGTCTTTCCAACATAGTATATTTAGATTTTTGGCTAAATATTCAAGGTAAATACTGCTGAGCAAAATAGTATACAATAATAATATTCTACTTACTTTCTTAAAATTTTTATTTTCCTAGAGTTGACACTTGCCTCTTTTTTCTTATTTTTGACACACCGAAGTCTCTCCACACTCTTCAAAAGGACCTTTAAACCCTTCTCAGTAGTCAAATTGCTGCAATCTAAACTAGTTCTTTATCTGCTATGTGCAGTCTTTTTGCGGTATTGCTTTATCTGTCCTGGAAATATATTTTGCCTCTGTCCTGTTTGGTAACCTCTGCTTTTTAGACTAAATATCTTTTTATCTTTTCTCTTGGCTTTCTGCATTTTGATGATGGCAGAGTTATTAGTAGCTTTCTGGGAAAGAGCATAGGTATCCTTATTTTTTTATTGATGTGCTTGCCTGATATATGGCTTTCATAATATGCTCATGTCTTAATTTCTTGAACCTGTGAGTGTCCCTTATCGGAATAAAGGTTTTTGCAGATGCAATTAAGTTAATGATCTTATCATGACAAGGTAATCCTAAATTAAGGTGGGCCCTAAGTCCAGTGACAAGACTGCTTAGACAGAAAGCATAGGAGGGAGTGTACAGCTATAAGTCAAAGAATGCCAGCATCCACCAGAAACAGATTGCCCCCAGAGGGAATGAGACCTTGCCAGATTATGGACTTCTGGCCTCCAGAACTTTGAGAGAGTCAGTTGCTGTTGCTGAAGCTACCTTATTTGTGGTAACTTGTATGGCAACCACAGGAAACTGATATAACATAGATCTCCATGTTGGAAAGCAGTTTTCTTGGAAATTTTCTTATGTTTTCCTTTTATTTTTTGACATTGAGAGGTTCAAAATTCTGAACCTCAACTGTTCTGATTCCTTGCTCTTTGGAAACTTTAACTGTCTTCACTATCCTATTCTTAAAAACTTTTGCAGTGAAATGCCCTGGGGTGGCTTTTTTAAAATTCCTGTGCTGGACACTTTGTAGGCTTTATAATCAATCCAGTATAATTTCATGTTTTTCACTTCTAGACTAGTTGTTTTGTTTGTTTGTTTTAATTAATTTTGTCGCTTTCTCTTCTGTTTTCTCCTTTTGGCATTCCTGTTCATTTGTTTTTGGGTCTTTTGGAGCAATCTCTGATTTTCATAAGTTTTTCTTTCTAATTTTCTTTTGACCCTTTTCTGAAGAAGTTCTTAGATTTCTAGCCCTTATATTGAATTGGGGGAAAAAAAATCTGATTTCATATTTTTAAATTTTGGAGACTTCTTTGTTATTTAATTGTTCCTTTCTTGGAGTCTTATTTCTATTTCATTATATCTATTCTCTGAGAAATTAATTTATAGGTATTTAAATTTTTTCTTCTGTTCTTTATTGTCTTTGTGTCTTCTGGGATCATTTTTGCTATTTATTTTAGTCTCAGTCTCTAGTTGGAGGTCTTCCACAAGTGAATGGTGATTGTCACTGTCGATTCATATTTAAGGGTAAAGTATTAAAGAGTTGATTGAAAATTTGAGAGTGAGCTGAGATTGCTGATTGGTGAGCTCAGCTATAGGATAATCCAGTAGAGTTGGTTCTTTCATTGGGGGAAGTCCAAATATCAGTTTTTATAGATTTTTTTGCTGCAACCATCATCGTTTTTGAGAAGAGTCCTACAATCTGCTGATATTCCCAGAGCAGAATGTAGGGATAGTCTTTGGGGCTTCAGCTTTCAGTATGTAGACTTAAGCAATAAAATCTCTTTGTGCTCAAGTGTTCCAGAGTCCAAGACCTCTGTGGGAATATCTTCAGAGACTAAACTACTTGTCTGTGTTAGGGTAGCCTGGGGTCAGTCACTTGCCTCCGTAAGTTCAGGAGAGCACCAAGGGGTCTAACTGCTTCTTATATAGAAAGCCAGCCAATCTTCTGTTTTGATCACACTCTCCACTCCTCCCTCTTCCAGTTACCTCTTGTTCTTGACATGAATCTACTTGTTTCTCATTTGGATGTCAGTTTTGTCTTTGCAAATTGGTTACTACTGTACTATCCAGTTTTCATCCCCTTAAACAATTGCTGGCATCTTGTATTTTCTATTATTTTCTCTTTTGCATTGTTTCCTTTTTTGTTTATACCTTTTATATCATTTAATTTTATGGAGTTTTCTATTAGAAGTAGAAATAAATGCGTGCTTGACATTTAACTAAAAGATGTCTTTTAAAAGCAGAAATGTTCACCTTATCATGGCTCTATTGCTTTAATGAAACTATTGGTAGTCTAAAATTGATTCTAAAATATTTTACGAGCAATAATCCTTTAAATAATTGATAATGAACATTTTTTATACTTTGAAGTGAATATTTAAAAAATACTTGTTTATAAGCCTACTTAAAAATTTTAGCCTTATAAAGAAGGAAATTTCTGTATGTACAAAGCAGATGTAGACATCTTTATTTCTTTGAATTTGTGTCTTCCTTGGAAACAACTTTTGTGATAATCCCTATTTCTTTGTGGATTTTTAAACATTTAGATACATGGACATAAATGTGTATGTGTGTTTAAAGTTGTTTCCTAAAAAACAAAGAGTGTATGCTTTTAAAATTTTTCTAGTATGTTGATTTTTGTTTTTTAATTTGATGAACAAAATTTCTCAGATTCATTTTTTACAAGTCATATATCTATGATTTATGAGTCTATTATAAGAATGTGTATATTTGTGCACTGTATATCCATATTTGGCTCATTTCATCATATGTTCTATTTTTTGTTTGTTTTTATTGTAAATATGTGGGGTACAATTCAGAGTTAGGTATACAAATGTTCATTATGCAGGTACCCTTTTGATGAAGTGTGCTCCCCTCTTCTAGTAGTTTCCCACTACTGCCAATCCTGCCCCCGCCCTCCCCTGACAGTTTCCCACTACTGCCAATCCCCTTCCTATAGTATTACGGCAGTTGTTCAACATCCGTCTATGAGTGAGAACATGTGATACTCGGTTCCTTGTTTCTGTGACAGATAGCTCAGTATTATAGCCTCGAGTAAGTCCAAATTGCTGTGAAGTTCATAATTTTGTCTCTCTTTATGGATGCATAATATTCCATCGTGTATATGTACCACATTTTTTTTTTTTGAGTTGAAGTCTCACTCTGTCACCCAGACTGGAGTGCAGTGGCCACTCCCAGCCACCATAGCCTCGCCTGCTGGGTGCTGGCGATCCTTCCACCTCAGCCTTCCAAGTAGCTGGAACTACAGGCACGCGCTACCACGCTGGGCTAATTTTTGATTTATTGTAGAGATGAGGTCTCGCCAAGTTGTCCAGGCGGGTCTCAAACCCACGGGCTCAGGCAGTCCACTCACCTCAGCCTCCCAAAGGCGTGGGATTACCACATTTTTTTATCCAGTCCTCTTTCGATGAGCAACACGGTTGGTTCTGTTGTTGCTATTGTGAATAATGCAGCAATAAACATGCATGTGCAGGTATCTTTTTCATAGAGTGATTTGAGTTCCTCTGGGTATATTCCCAGTAGGAAGATTGCAGGTTCATATGGGAGGTCAATTTTTAGATTTTTAGAAATCCCCACACTGTTTTCCATAGAGGCTGTACTAGTTTACACTGCCACCCACAGTGTAGAAATTCTCTTTTCGCCGCATCCTCCCCAGCATCTGTTGGTTTTTGAGTTATTGATGATGGCCATCCTGACTGGAGTTAGGTGGTATCTTGGTGTGGTTTTAATTTTCATTTATTTGATGACTACTGAGGCTGAGCATTTTTTTGTCTATCTGTTGGCTGCTCTTATGTCTTCTTTTGAGAAGTGTCTATTCATATTTTTTTGCCCACTTTGTAATGGAGCTGTTTATTTTTTTTTTCTTTTCGGCACATTTGAGTTCCTTGTAGATCCTAGATTTTAGGGCTTTGTCAGATATACAGTTGGCAAATATATTTTCCCAGTCTGTGGGCTGTCTCCCCACTCTCTCAATGGTTTCTTTTGCCTTGCAGAAGCTTGTCAGTTTGATGAGGTCCCACTTGTCTATCTTATCTCTTATGGCATGGGCACTTGGGACTTTGATCAGGAATTGGTTGCCAATTCCAATTTCCGTAAGGGTGTCTCCTGCATTTTCGAAGGTTCTTATAGTTTGAGGTTTTATGTTTAGGTCTTTTATCCATTTTGAGTTGATTTTTGTGTATGGTGATAGGTAGCAGTTTGTTTTAATCTTCTGCATGTGGTCAGCCAGTTTTCCCAGCACCATTTACTGGATAGGTTTTGCTCTCCCTAGTGGTTGATGATGGAGGCTTTGTCAAAGATAAGTTGGTTGAGAAATTGAGTCTTTGCTTCTGGAGTCTCTATCCTGTTCAATTGGTCTGTATGCCTGTTCTTGTACCAACTAGGCTGTTTTGATTATTGAAGCTTTATAATAAAGCTTAAAATCTGGGAGTGTGATGTTTCCTGCTTTTTTTTTTTTTTTGGTTGAGAATTGTTTTGGCTATTTGTGGGCATTTATGTTTCCATATGAATTCCTGTATTGTCATTTTCAGGTCTGAGAAGAATGCTGCTGGTAAATTAATGGGTATTGCATTAAATCTGCAGATTGCCTTGGGTAGGATGGCCATCTTAACAATGTTGATTCTTCCACTCCATGAGCATGCAATATTTTTCCATTTGTGTCATCTTTGATTTCTTTGAGCAGTGTTTTGTAGTTTTCATTGTAAAGGCCTTTGACTTCTTTGGTTAGGAATATGCTTAGGTATTTCATATTTTTTGTGGCTATTGTGAATGGGATTGTGGTTTTTATTTGGATTTCTGTTTGTTTATTGTTGATGTATAGGAATACGACTGACTTTTGCACATTTATTTTATACCCTAAAACTTTGCCAAAGTCCTTTATCAGTGCAAGGAGTTTTTTTTGACAGATTCTCTTGGGTTTTCAAGGTATAGAATCATGTCTGCAAAGAAGGATAACTTAACTTCATTTTTCTATTTGGATACCCTTGATTTCCTTCTCTTGTTTGATTGCTCTAGCTAGGATTTCTAATATGTTGAACAGGAGGAGTGAGAGTGGGTATCCATGTCTTGTTCCAGTTTTCAGGGGAAACGGTTCCATTTTCACTCCCCTGGAAACAAATGAAAACGAAGAAACATTTTACCAAAACTTCTGGGATGCCATGAAAGCTGTCCTAAGAGGGTAATTCATATCTCTGCGAACACACATGAAGAAAATGGAAAGATCACAAGTTAATAGCCTAACAAATCCCCTAAGGAAGCTGGAAGAGCAAGACCACTGAAATCCTAAGCAGAAGAATCCAGATCACCAAAATAAAATCCCAAATTTGGGACATAAAAGAGAGAAATATAATTCAAAAAAATCAATGAAACCAAAAGCTGGTTTTTTGAAAGGATAAATAAGATTGATGGACCCCTAACTAGGCTGGCCAAGAAAACAAGAGCAAAAACCCAAATAAACACAATCAGAAGTGCAAAAGATGAAGTCACAACTGACCCCAAAGAAATAGAAAAGATTATCAAGATTACTATGTATACCTGTATGGAAACAAACTTGAAAACCTAAGTGAAATGGAAGACTTTCTGACATCACACAACCTCCCCAGGTTGAAAAAAGAAGAAATCGAGACCCTAAATAGACCAATAACAACCCAGGAAATTGACTCTGTCATAAGAAAACTACCTACAAAAAAAAAAAAGCCCCGAACCAGATGGCTTTTCATTTATATGGAGGAGTTGATACCAATCCTATTGAAAGTATTCCAGGCAATCGAGAAAGATGGAACTCTCCCCAAATCATTTTATGAAGCTGACATCACATTGATACCCAAACCGGAATAAGATCTGTCAAAGAAAGAACTAAAGGCCAGTGTCCTTGATGAACATAGATGATAAAATTCTCAACAAGATTTTAGCAAACCAGATCCAACAGCACATCTCAAAAATCATCCACCATGACCAAGTAGACTTCATCCCCGAGAGGCAGGTCTGGTTCAACATCCATAAGACCATAAATGTAATTAAATACATAACAGATGTAAAGACAAAAACCACATGATTATATCATTAGGTGCTGACAAAGCTTTTGATAAAATCCAGTACCCCTTCTTGATTAAAAATCTTCGAGCATCTAGGCATAGATGGAACATACCTTAAAATAGTAAGAACCATCTATGAGAAACCCACAGCCAACATGCTGTTGTTTTTGAGTTTGGATCTCACTGTGTCACTGACTGGCACATGTCATGATTACAGCTAACTGCAGCCCAAACTCTTGGTCTCAAGTGATCCTCCAACCTCAGTCTCCTCAGTAGCTAGTACTACAGGCACATGCCTCCACTTCCAGCTTTTTTTTAGAAAACAATTTTTTGTAGAGACAGAGTCTCAATGTTGCCCAGGTCGGTTTCAAACTCTGAGCTTAAGCAGTCCTCCCGCCTCGGCCTCCCAAAGTGCTGGGCTTACAGGCGTGAGTCACTGTACCTGGCCTTTATTTCATATTTTGTATTTTTGAGGGCTCCAATGTCAATGGAAAGAGTTACTGTTAAAAGTCTGCACTTTCCATTTGAAACAAAGGTTTTTGACATCTAGATTGAGTATCTTTTTAAAAATATTTCAGACTGTCTTTCATATCATTAGCTATTTATTATATTTTTAATCTTCTGACCCAGCTGACTTGAATGATATTTTTATCTTTTGAATTGTTTATCTATTTCCTAATTTTGTTATATGCAATGATTAGTGTTGGAATAAAGTACTTAGAAACTTAATCTTAGATAACCTTTAGGAATGAAAAAGTTGTAATCACTTTTTAAAGATTATTTTTAGGAGAAGAGATTTTTAGATGACTTATAAGTATTTTAAAAGTTGTCAAATGGATAAATTATATTTGAGTTACTAATTATTATATTGTATTCTTTGGAGCTGGGCTTGGGTACTGCAAAGTAAAATAAAGGTACTTTATAGGCTCAATAAGAGATAACAGCTAATATTTATAAATCAAAAAGCCTTTAACTGAAGTTTTGTGCACTTATTATTCTAAGTAATTTTTCAACTATAAAAATTAGCTCTTCAGTTTTTTTTAAATTTTCTTTTAGAAACCAGTTTTTTTTTTTTTTTTCTTTTAGAAACCATCGCATAACTACTTCTATAGTGTTAGGCCAGTTTATTTGTACAGAGAATGTATGTCACTTTAATACTTGTAAGCACATTGCCCCCTTGACATTCACAGATTTAACAATCTTATTTTACTTCATTTAAAAATATTTCTCTCGTTGCAATGCTTATGTGCAGGAGTAAGTCACTAATTGGTGAATTCGTTGTCCAATGTCCACTTTTCAATAATGCTTATTGTTTTCTCTGTTTGCTATCATGTCATGATCAATGTAAATCTTGTTAAATCAACATTAGGGACTTACAAGGGGGGACCCAAAAAAACCCCGGCGTTTACTTATAAAACATGTGTTGTTTTTTTTTTGAGTTGGAGTCTCACTCTGTCACCCAGACTGGAGTGCAGTGGCCGCTCCCGGCCACCGCAGCCTCGACCTGCTGGGCTCCGGCGATCCTTCCATCTCAGCTGGAACTACAGGCATGCGCTACCATGCCCAGCTAATTTTTTGATTTATTGTAGAGATGAGGTCTTGCCTGCCCAGGCGGGTCTCGAACCCACGGGCTCAGGCAATCCACTCACCTCAGCCTCCCAAAGGCAAAAACATTTTGTATTTATTTGTACATGTGTAAACTTCAGTCACTTTCAAAGAACTATCCAATTGATGCAATACACCTATCGAGACACTATCTCCTGCTCAAAACAGTTTTTGAACTTGTCAATATTGATACCTTTTAGTGCTTCTGTTTTTTGTTTCCTCTCTTCCACATTGACAAAACATTTCCCTTTGAGGACTTTTTTCATCTGTGAAAACAAGTCTCTTGGGGCGAGATCAGGTGAATTGGGAGGGTTGGGCCCAAGGGTCATGCCGTTGTTGTCCAAAAACTGGTGCACACTCAGTGTGGTGTGGGCAGGTGTACTGGTAAATCACCCATCATGAAATGGGCAAATGTATTGAAAGAATCTCAAAAAAAGAGAAATTACTGAAACTGAATGTAGCCTCGCAACTGTGCCTGCTGATACACTGATGCTGATGAGTTCCTAGGAAGAACACTTACCTAATGGGGGAAGTGGCTTGCCCTCCAAAAGATAATTCCATTTTTTTGGAAGTTCTCCTGTAGTATTTTATTGCATTTATATTTTTGTTTGATTAGGCTGTAGAAAGTAATATTGCTAGTAGGTGTGAGAAAACCTAAGAAAATAATGATCCTTACCCCAGAAATAGAAATTTTAGGTGAAGTGTTGAAAGTCAGCTTCTATGGAATGAATCAGTCCACCAAACATTTTACTTAAAAACAAGAGAAACCCTTTTCTCAATTGAGTTAGTAAATGTTTCAGGTAGTTTGTATACTGCGCATAAGATTAGAAAGGTTTTTTTCCCCCCTTTTTTTAATGAGATGAGGTTTTGCTGTGTTGTTCAGGGTGACCTCAAACTTCTGGCTCAAGTAAGTAATCCTCCTGCCCTAACCTCCCAAAGTGCTGGTATTACAGGTGTGAGCCATTGTACTTACCCATAAAATTAGAAAGTCTTAAAGTTGGAAATATTGTGATGTGCATGGGTATGTGCATAAGAAACATGGTTCTCTAGAGGAATATGCTTCAGAAAAATATAAGTAACTTAGCTTTGAATTTAAAATGGAGTGAAACAATGTGGCAAAGGGAAAAAAGCCTACCAGTTCTGTAATTTGTCATAATTTTATAATTTTCTCTTTTTATTCTATTTTCTTCCATGGAGGTTGGGATGTAGGGTGTTTGCTAATGGTGGAGAGTTAGAAAAAGACATTCTGAGGAAGTTAGAATCAGACTTGAAGTCTCATAATTCTGTTAAGGAATTTGGACTTTATTTCTTTTCATTTATTTGGCATTATTTTTAAGGAAAAGGGAGACAGTTGCCATAACTAAAGCAAGAGAGAAGAACTTGTGTGGGGATGGAATGGGTTGGGTATGAACAGAAAATAGGAATCAGATTGGAGAGGCAGCTTTGAGATCTAGATTGACTTGATTGGGGATTAGCATGATGTGGAGGGATAAGAGAAAGGGAATAACTGTGAAGTTGACAACTTGGGAGACTCAGAAATAGTATCTGACCTTTTTGACCAAAATTGAGAGTCTAAAAGAAGCAGCATGTTTGAAAGGTAAAGACTTTTGGAGGCAATGACTGTTCCAGGTTATAATCACAAATGAGAAGATTGATAATAACGGCCAAGTTAACAGCAACAGTGTGGGAGAAGTATGGCCACAAAGGAGGCAACCAGAGTAGCAAAGTGTGGTGAGACCATTTGTAGCAGGAGCTGACTCTCAGGAGGGTCCCTGAATCTTTAAGAGCAGTTAATCTGTTTACTGAGTCAGGGAAGAGGGATAGTGTATTTTAGAGAGTTTTCCACATGATTAAATTTAAAGGTTTCAATGTTTGGAGAATTAATTTTCACTTATTTGGAAGGAATTCTGTAATCCAGAACCTATAATCCCTTCCTTGGATCAAATAAATGAAGCATTGTACCAGCTACATGTCAACATGTGGCAAGGCCGGTTTACTGATTCTTGCTGTAGACTCTGAGTGATTTTAAAAGAGATTAAATTGTGTTTAGGACATTGTTTAAGGAAGCAATAAAAACTTACATTTTACATTTATTAAGAAAGATTTCATTAAAAATTTAAGCTTTAACTCCTAAAGTAATAATACCTCTCTTTTTCCATTCAGAACATGTACCTATCTACTGATGTTTGCCCAATATGTTAATCAAGATTATAATTTCTTAGAATGTGATTTTATTTTTTCTAAAAGCGAGTCAGAAGCGAATGTATGATGCATTTTAAATCTGTGAGTCTCTAAGGAGAATATACTAGCTGCTGTTAAGAAAGTGCTGACTATATGACACTTGTATTCCTTATTATTATTATTTTTTAAAAATTGAGTCAGGCTGTTATTTTGTCGCCCTGACCAGAGTGCAATGGCACGATCGCTACTTACCACAACTTTAACCTCCTGGGCTCAGGCAATTCCTCTGCCTTAGTCTCTTGAGCAGCTGGGACTGCAGGTGCACGCCACTATGCCCAGCTAATTTTTGGATTTTTTGTAGAGATGAGGTCTCTGTGTTACCCAGGCTGGTCTCAAACTCCTGGAATCAGCCACTTCTCCTGCCTTAGCCTTCCGAGTAGCTGGGACTACAAGCACATGCTACCTACCACACCTGGCTAATTTTTGGAATTTTTGTAGAGACAAGATTTCGCTATGTTGCCCAGGCTGGTCTTGAACTCCTGGGCTCAAGTGATCCTTCTGCTTCAATCTCCCAAAGTGCTGAAATTACAGGCATGCACCACCATGCCTAGCCTTGTACTCTTGAATTATAGACTTCATGGCAAATTTGAAATTGCCAGTATATCAATTTCAAATTTTGTTTTGTTGTAATGAAACTGCAATAATGTGTAGAAAGGAAAATACTAAGTAATTTCTGTTGGAAAGTGATATCCTTAGTGATGGCAGAGCAGCACATTTAAGTAGAAGCCACTAGGAAAAAAGGTTACTGGAAGAGGCTAGGTGTTTAGTTTTTCTGATTTTTGTGGCATGAGCACTTTAAATGTCAAACACAGAGATAAGATAGGGTGCTCTCATAAAGTTTTTATAGTTAAAAACCTCATAATTTCTTTGTGGCTAGATATTTAGTGGTGGAAATACTTTTGAAATACCTGGCTTCTTTGGTGTCTTACAGCTTAGACCCAGACTCTGAATTGCTATGTACTTTTAATACATGTACTTTTTGTATGTGTGTTCTTTCTGGTTCTTAGATCTGAGTCATTGCTTTTAAAGACTGAAGGTGAAGAATAGAGGAACTTCCTCACACAGGTCTCTTGGTGGCCCCCCCACAATTTTGAGGATTTAGTTTTTAAATGAAGTTGGGTGTGGAAGGTAGGCAAAGGGTTAGAGAAAGATACTGTCCTTAAATTGCCCCTACATTGCAGGGCAGCAGTGTTTTACTCTCACATAAAAGCTTCTCTAATAGGAATGTGTGGAATCCTAACTTTGTAAATAATTCAGCTTAGTGTTTGTTTACTGAAAATGCCTAAATAGATTAGAGTTTAGACAAAAGTGAGACTACAAGTTTGTACGAGCAGGATTGTACATACTACTGTTGATGGGAACAGTTTAAAACCAGGTTTTCATTTCTTTTAAAATTTGCTGTTTAGTTTTAATGTAGGGTAGTTTCTGATCTGACCAGTTATAATCAAATCAAAATGTAGGTTGTATAACTGCAAAATCCTGTTGCAACCATTAGTGCCTGCTGTTTAAAAAGATCTAAGTTACTAAAAATAATAAGAATCACAACAGAAGGTGTCTCTCACCCAGATTAGCTCCAGGAACTAGGGCTGGCTAATGAGCTACATTAGCAAGACTAGGAAGAGTAAGGAGGGAAGCATCTTGCATTCTGACTTTTCCTAGGACTCATGTCCCTTTCATTTGATGTGGAATGGAGACTGACACATCTTAAATCTAATCTCTCAAAACTATTACATAAAATAAAATGTTATCATAGAAATTCAGAATTATGGAACTCATGAAATTAACTTAGAACATTTTTTATAAGTTCTGTTCATTTATCAAGGAATTAAAGTTTACTAGAAATAAAATGCGTCTTGCATTTAATCATTATGTACCTGATATAAATTTGAGAATTCTTTCTTATCTCAGGTCTTTTATGAACATTTTCTAACAGGAGGAAAATTTCAAAGAATAGTTGTGTGAACACTTGTATTTCTATCACTTGGATTAAAAAATTGTTAACATTTATTCATGTTTGTTCTATAGTGCTATCTGCCTTTCTCTCAAAACAATTTTCCTTTGCTTGGGTTGAGTATTTGAAGGTACCGCCCAGATATGTGTCAAAGTTATTCTTTCTCCCATTTTTTAAACAGTTTTATTGAGCATTAATATACATAACATGCAACTGAAAAGATTTTTTTATAACTTTGAGAACCAAATCCAGTTAAGGTTCACACTCTGCATTTTATTGTGTCTTGCTCTCTTTTATTTTAGACCATACTTCTGCTTTTTTACTTTTAAAAACTAACTTTTTTTTTTTTTTTGAGTTGGAATCTCACTCTGTCACCCAGACTACAGTGCAGTGGCCGCTCCCGGCCACTGCAGCCTCGACCTGCTGGGCTCCAGTGATCCTTCCGCCTCAGCCTTCCAAGTAGCTGGAACTACAGGCATGCGCTACCACACCTGGCAAATTTTTTTTTATTTATTGTAGAGATGAGGTCTCACCAAGTTGTCCAGGTGGGTCTCGAACCCGGAGGCTCAGGCAATCCACTCCCCTCAGCCTCCCAAGGCGCCGGATTACAGGCTGAGCCACCGAGCCCGGCCAAAACTAATTAAAAGCAGTTGTCTTGAATGAATAATCCAAGTTTTGAATTTGTCTGATTCTTTTATTATGGTTTTTTTTTTAACTTGTTCTACACCCTTTTCCTCTAAGCTGGAAGTTAGAACTAAAGGCTTGATGAGATTTAATTTAAACTTTTTATAAAAAGTGTTGTGATCTCTATCTTCCAGACTGGAGTACAGTGATGTGATCATGGCTCACTGTTGCCTCAAATTCCTGGCTCAGGGGATTCTCCCACCTCAGCTTCCCAAATAGCTAGGGCAATAGGCACGCAATATCACACCTGGCCAATTTTTGAAAAAATATTTTGTAGAAATGAAGTCTCATTCTGTTGCATGGGCTGATTTCAAACTCCTGGCCTCAAGTGATCCTCCCACCTTCGCCTCCCAAAGTGCTGAGATACAAGCATGAGCCACTGCACCTAGACCTAGGTTAAACTTTTTTGGCATAACTATTTCATAGGAGTGACACTTGGATGCTGTGTACTTACTGTTGCAACACATCAGGAGACACATTATCAGAATGCCCCATATTAGTGATGCTATTTCTTTCTTTTTTTTTTCCATAGTTGCTTGTCAGTGTGTGAGATGCTAGTTCTCATTAAAGGTTCCCCCAGCCCCCAGTTAGAAAGTAATTTCTGGAATGAATACATTTCTCCACCTGTCTTTTGGAATTTAGTATCAGTTAATGATCCTTGCCTAAAACAGTTATATAATTGGAGGTTACAGAATGTCTGTCTTTTAAAAATATGGACATAGAGACTTTTATTCATTCAGCATTTACAATTATTTAGAGTTACTACACTTATTTGATGCTTAGTATTGCAGTCGTGGCTATGGGAACCCATATAAACGGACTCTTGTATCCTTTGTCCCCATTTTTCTTTTGAGTACTTCCTTGTGTTCTGGAACAGGTTATCCCAGCCCAAACTTTGTGCTTTCTGTGTCCCAGACCTAGAGTCTCCCTCCTCTCCAGGGGGATCTTTTGTGATCAACCCATTTATTTTTAAATTGTTTGTTGCGGTCAATTGATTGATAGATGCATATTCTTTATCAGATGCAGCTTAGTTTTGTTTATATAGCATTTCATATATTCATCTACAAAGCATTTTTACATATATTTTCTTATTTAAGCTTTTAACAAATTTGTGTTATTAAGACAATATCTGTTTTTCAAATGAATTCACAGCTCTGCTGATTTATTTGTTTATAAATCTGGATTTTCATTTATATACTCTATAATATAGCAGATAAAATGTGCTTTAAGAGACTAATTGGCAGATTTCAAACTACTAATTTAATGTGAAAATGTATAGAGCACTGTGTCAAAGGCTTCTTGAGATGTTACGTTTGGCATTTTAGGCAGTTTAGTTGGCTTTAACTTATTAACAATTCTTTAGAGAATTTAAACAATGAGGAAAATCACTGTAGAATTAATGTTTCCTAAAAGTCAGTTTTGTGGAGATAGAAGTATGGGTAACAAGATAGAATAGAAGCCACCAAATAGAACCACTTTGAGCAAGGACATGCATGTTGAATACATAGTAAAACCAAAGGCAGCAAACTAAAGTAAAATAAATTGGGTAGATAAAAAGAAATCAGTCAACAAAGTAAGTTTTTCAGGAGTATTAGACCTAAGTTCTTGAAAAGATAGAATTAGATTTTCTTAGGGAACTCTGCATTTAAACATATGCTGGGACTGTAATTAAAGGTGACGTAATTTTAACATCTTGATTTCTCCCCCTGCTAGGATATCCTACTAAATGCTTTTATAGTTTGCTTGGACCTCATAAGTTTCCCATCTGAATCTGGAAACTATATCAATAGTTAACAAAAACAAAGCTAAGTGGACTTACTGCTAGGAATACCTGCCTAGAAAAATAGTTTAAAAGAAGTTTATGGAAAGATGGAAAACACAAAAAGCGATCAACACAATTAGGAATCTTTTATTAAGAATTCATTGAGAATTAGAGAAAAACTGAGTTTTGATAGGGGTCGTCTCTTAGATCTCTAGCTTTTTCATCAGAACTCTTGTGCATTCCAGATTGAAAATTTTCAATCTTTTATCATTAGTGGGATGTTAGAATATCTTGCATGGTTAGAAAACCATGAATATTCTTTTTCAGGTTCTAAAGATTCAGAGCTACATTTCATTTCTGTTGATTTCTACCAGAATACTTTTTATGTCAAGGAATTCCCCATATATCCTTAATTTCACAGGCATAACTACAACTGTAAATAGCTTACTAAAAAAATGTTAACAAAGGTATTCAGATGTACTTAGCCAGTGTTAAGACCCTTTTCTAAACTTGGGTAAAACTAGATTAAAATGAACAATGGACATTCTTTTTTGGAAAAGCAATGAAATCAACTATTGTTGATTACTAAATATAGATGTAACCATACTGTTTTTTTTAGGCGGGGGTGACTAATTTTCCCCCTCAAAGTGAAATAGGTTCAGCTCCTAATTGGTGTTAGACTAATGAATAATTCCAAACCTTTTCCAGTGTTCTTTTCTATAGCTGCCAATGTATGTTTGAACTTTGAAATGGAAGCTGTTTAGCATTTTTAAGGCTTGTCTTCACTTTCAAGATTGATGCAGACTACTTCTGTATGATCTTGATTAAATTTTTATAAAACTATACCAGTGAGGGTGGAGACTATTTTGTTTCCTCATCTTGTAGGTTGCTTTAAGTCATTGGATCAGTGCTACCCTGCAGCAACATTGAAAGGCACCATAAGTTGACTATTTAGTTTATACTGTACAGTTTATATTACAGTTATACTTAACAGTTAATACAACTTCCATCTACTGGTAGTAAATATCTATGTTTAACCTGTATGACATAGTTAACTTTATTTTACATTATATTTATCCCAAAGTTAAGACTTTTTTTTATTTCTTTCACTTCCTGGACCTCTATCTAAAAGTTCCTGATTTGCAGTGTTGGAGTTAATGACTTAACTAAGACTCAGATCTAAACTCTCTTGGTTTTTATTCCTGTTGTAAAAAGAAAACATCAAATTGCCACTATTTCTTTTTTTTTTTCTTTTGAGTTGGAGTCTCACTCTGTCACCCAGACTGGAGTGCAGTGGCCGCTCCCGGCCACCGCAGCCTCGACCTGCTGGACTCCTGCGATCCTTCCGCCTCAGCCTTCCGAGTAGCCAGAATTACAGGCGTGTGCTACCACACCCGGCTGATTTTTTGATTTATTGTAGAGATGAGGTCTCGCTGCCCAGGCGGGTCTCGAACCCACGGGCTCAGGCAATCCACTCACCTCAGGCTCCCAAAGGCGTGGGATTACAGGCTGAGCCATCGAGCCCGGCTGCCACTATTTCTATCTTACAAATAAAACAAAAAACCCTTCCTTCTCATGTCTTAACATTTAATGAAATCTATTTAGGGATCACTCCAAGCAAGCATTTCCAATGAATGACACGTTTGGAATTTGCCTCAGGCTTTCTTTTCTTTCTTATATTAATCTCTGATCCATCTTTTCTTTGTGGGTGTTCCAAGTATTTAAGAAGTTTTTATATTTAATAGTAAGTCATATTTGTAGAAAAGATACAGTAAATTGAGATTATGTAAATCCAATGTGTAATGTAACTTACTCCAAATCTGACTTTTATAGAAATTATCTTATGTATATTCAGGCATTTTTCATGTATCTTAGTACTTGTTCATAGGTTATAACAGGTGATAAAGTAGTATGTTATGTTCTTATTATTGATTAAGTTTTAGAGCAGTGTAGCATTATGGATAGAACATGGGCTTTAGAATTAAGTGGATCTGGGTTTGAGTATTGACTCAGTTGTTTATTATCTCTGTGAGGTTGAATAAATACTTTACTTCTTTGAGCCTTGTTTTCTTGTGAGGTGAGAATGATAATTGCTATCTGGCCAGGACTCTTAACAGAATTTTAAAATAAGGCAATATTATGTAAAGTGCTTGGCACACGATGACTTCATAGTATAATTCATGTTTTTTTTTACCTTTTTTCATTTAATAAGTTAGAAAGTGAAGCAGAATCATTATAGTTAATAAAACCAGAAGGATTTCATAGGGATGTTTTTTAGGAAGATCTTGGAGGAAATTGTGGAAATGGTATAGGTGTATTTTTTTCTTTTTGTTTTTTGCTGTCTTTTTTCTTTTTAAGTTAGTTTTTTAACTTATGCATATAGTTTAAAAAGCTACATTTTGCGGAGGTTTTAAAAAAAATAAAGTTGTTTTCTGCTCCATTCTACACACTCTCTGTAGCTCTTATGACTGGGGCAGCTTCTAACTCCTCTAGCTGGTCTGTTGGCATTTATATATCTCTGTATTCCTAACTCATGTGCATATAGGCCTGTCTTTTGATTCATCAGTTTGGGGTGTTATCTGTTGATTTACTATTATGGTAGAAAAAGATTTAATTCTCTTAAAACAGTTTGTTTCTTCTCCTTTGTTCTCTCACTATAGTCAGTTTACATGTATTTGTTAAATCAATATTCAGCATTGTTATTATGACTGTATCATTTATAGATGAACATTATATATTCATCTATATTATTTTTTGTTATATATTCAATGTATATTATATATTCCATATTGTGTTTCCTTTCTATTTTTCCTGACATTAATACTTGTCTTGACTTTTTGTATGTAATTTTCTTAGTTTATTCCGTTTTTCAAAATCAAATGACTTCAGGTAATATGTTTATTGTAATTATTTTCTCTGAGTCATTATTTTTTAGAAGGCTCCAATCTCCTTTGTCTGGGCCCAGTGCTTTCTTGGGTTGCTTTGCAGTTGTCACTCTGGAACTTAAGTTTTCTGAGATCCTTGGAACTTCTCCTGGATTGACTACTCTATTTCCTGGTTCTTACATCTTCCTCTCTTCTTTTACTCTCACTTTGTTGGTAAAGCATATATAGCCACCAGTGGTTTTATGAAGTTAAAATGATATACAGTGGCAGATGTCGTGATGATGACTGCTTTCAGCACGTCTTCCTGTGTAGTCACACTACTGCTGGTTGTCCTTGATGCCTATGTGTAGTTGCCATTCTGGAGTCTCCATTCACTCTCATCCTAGCACTTCCCTCCTCTTTCCTGTGTTATCACTTTTTGTTTGACTTCATCTGTTTGTGGAGGATGTCTGGAGTGGTTTCCTGAGAAAGGCTTCACTGAAAGTAAACTTTTGGGGAACTTACATGTCCAAAAGTACCACTCCACTATTCAGTCTTTACACTTGAATAATACTATCTGAGTATTGAATTGTAAATTGGAGATTCTTTTCCTTTGACATTTTGAAAGTCTTTGTCTGTTGATTTCTTGTTTCACAGTTGCTATTGGAAAATCTACATCTATTTTGGTTCCTGATGTATGTATGTGACTTAATTTATTTTCTTTCTGGAAGCATAAGGGATATTCTTTTAGTTCCCATTCTCCTAAAATTTTACAATGATGTCCATGATGTGGTGTGTTGGGCACTCAAGAGGGCTTTTTTCAAAATGGAAATATTTGTCCTTCACTTTGGGAAATTTTCTTAAAGTACTTCATTAATTTCCTCCTGTACATTTTTGCTCTTCTGTCTGTAGAACTCCTGTTATTTATATATTGAACTTCTTGGATTGGTCCTCCAGTTATCTTATTCATTCTATTTTTTATCTTTTTAAAAAAATTCTACATTCTGGGTTATTTTCTCAGCTTTATCGTTTCACCTTTTTATTGCACTTTTAAATTTTTTATTTCGGACATGTTTTTAATTTTGTGCTCTTTGTTATTGTCTAAATGTTTCTTTAAAATAGCAACTGTTCTCATTTTGTGTATGTATATTCTAACTCTGAGGATATTAATGATATTTATGATGTTAATGATATTTTCTTCTCTCTGAATAGTTTATTTTTCTGCAAGCTGTTCTTTTTAATATTTGTGTTATTTTCTATGTTCTTTTTGATAATTTTTAATTGTCTGCTCCTGATTAGAACAAATAGTCCTAAAAATGTAGTTGGGAGCTCTGAGTATATGGTTGTTATCCACCTAAGCTTCATTGTAGGGTTGTTTGGGTGATTTTATTAGTAACTGGTCAGATTTTCTGTAGAGTACCGCTTTGATCTCCTTGGAGAATAAAGGTCTGCCTACCACCATTTTGGGAGCCTAATGTGAGAAGAGAGCCTAAGGTGGAATTCATCATTTGGGGCGGGTGTGTATGTGTGTAACTTAATCCCATTTTCACTGCTGTACCTATGCCTTCATCTGGGCTATCCCATTACCTCTCTGGAAGTTAAACCTCTATTCTTCTGCCAGGTTAATCAGGAATGGGTAGGGATTCTAAAAATACAGTTGTGTCACAAAACACAACTTTCACTGCCAGTTCTCTTTATTTTAGTTTTTCCACTTTAACCTTTACACCTAGAAGTACCTGATACTTAACTGCCAATTCCTATTTCTTTTGCAGATTCTGCAGTGTAAATGGAGTTCGTTGTTATGATGATATTTGCAGTCTTAGGATTTAGTTTTCATGATTTCTTCTAGTCCATCTGTTTTACCTTCTAAAATTGTGTTGCTCTTGTCTCTTCTGAGCTTGTCCTTGTGGGTTATATCTTTGTGTTTTGGTTTTTGTTCTAGAAACAGGATCTCACTCTGTCACCCAGGCCAGAGTGCAGTGGCATGATCATTGCTCACTGCAGCCTTTAACTCCTGGCTCAAAGGATCCTCCCACCTCAGCTTCCCTTCCCAAGTGGCTGGGATTGCAGTTGCGCATCACCACGCCCTGCTAATTTTTTATTTTTTATAGAGACGAGGTCTTGCTATGTGGCGCAGGTTGGTCTTGAACTCAGCCTCAAGCAGTCCTTTGCCTCGGCCTTCCAAAGCATTGAGATTATAGGTATGAGCCACTGAACCTGGCCTAGGGTTATATGTTTAAAATAGCAAATTATTCTTTAAAAATTTAATTGAAGATTGCAATTAAGACTAGTTGTTTATATTCAAACTGCCACCTAGCACGGGCTCTCTGTCTCTTCTTTCCACATATTTCTTTAGCAAATGTAGGCTTTAGAAATTAAAGAACCATTCTATTTCCTTTAAAGCAAGGTTTTATTTCCTGAGCTACTGTCTTGACAGATGCTATGTAAAATATGATTAAACTATACTTGTTTGTATTAAATTTTCTTTTGTCTCTTTTTTCTCCAAATAGCTGCTTTACAGTATAAAAATGCTACTGTAATGATAGCTGGAGTGATGGCCATACTTAAGGCATACAATGCTGAGGCTACTGTTGGATTTCCAAAATCTAATATTGAATTTTCCAAAATCTTTCCCTGTCAGCCATAATGTATACTTGACCTTATAGCAGTGAACAAAAATTCTCTAAAAGATATTTTTTTGTTTAAAGCAAATAAATAGTGTCCTTAGCATGCATTAGAGTCACTGAATGGCTTATAAAAACAGATTGCTAGGTCTTGACCTGGAGTTTTCTGATTTAGTCTGTCTGGAATGGGGCTGGAGATTTTTAATTGCTAACAAGTAATGCCATTGCTAACGCTGCTGGTCTGGAAATCACTCTTTAAGAATCACTGACATAGACTATATTGGTTGCCTTAAAAATGAAAAGCATACCCATGTGGGCCCAAATACTCAGGAAAAAAGAAAAAAAAAACAGAAACATTGGCAAAATCCCCCTGTAAAGCTTTACTCCATTATTATTCTTCAGATTAGACAGTGAGCAAAACTTTGAATTTATTCTGTTACTGCTCTGATTACCTAAAATACATGTTTACAGTAATCATCTTTCAAGACAAGTATATGAGACAGTCTTACCATTTTAATTAATAATTTCCTTTGGTCTACTATTGTTCTTTCTTTTCTTCTGTAGTACATGTTTAAAGTTTTGTCCATGTTGTCTCCTTCTTCCCTTCTTCTCCTCTTCTTTCTTCTATTGCCTACCTCTTCTCTGGTCCTACCCAGTAGAGGACTAACTCAGTTCTACAGAGGTTGACTGTGAGGGTGAGCTCTCATGTAGAAACACTGCACTGAGGTCAGTTGTGTGGGATTGGCCTGTTCTTTTGGTAGCATGTTGATAGCATGCTGGGTGTAGTTGTCTAAACATGGAAGCTTAACATTGAGATTGCACATGTTCATATGTAAACACAGAAATCAGAGTCAGGATAGATCTTTGATAGTCAGCAATTTTTATATGGCTATGCACTTCTTAGAATTTAATTGAAAGCTTTGAATTGTTAATTTAACAGGAGAGGTGTTATGATTGTTGGTTCTGAGTAGATCTTTGTCCATTTGTTAACAGCTCTTTTATTTGAGGTGAGGAGATTGACAAAGAAAACTTGGATGAAATCAAGGAAAATGACCATTTATCCAGTTAAATAACTTAACCTAGTAAAAGTACCATTTCAGTTTTAGGAGTGTAGGTTTGATATTGTAGAAATAAGGGATAGAGAGTGTAGCATATTCTATGAAGAGAGTTTACCTTCCTACTTTATTGGTCTCCTGTCAATGGGACATGAGAAATATTGGAACTGTTTTATTGTTGGTTTTTAAATAGCACAGATGTTTTTCATTTGTTTCTTTATGTTGGTTAAATTATAGTACAAAGTGTACTGATATTTGATTTACTAAATCAGTTCTGAAATCTTTGCTCACATTCATATCCTGTTCAGTCTTCAGGTTATATTTAAGCACAAGCTTTGCTCGATACTTTGACATAAGGAAGATGGGGGTAAGCCAGTAGGACATTTTTTCAGTTTGTAATGGAGTCTAGTGTTTTTTTGGGTTTTTTTTGTTTTTTTTTTTTTGATGGAATGAATGTTTCAGGCCTATATGCTTTTAAAATAAAGTGAAGCTTCAGCAGACTTAGGTAAGGAATATTGTAGCCCAGCTTTTCATATCTTTTTTCTTCAAAATTGCTTTTTTAGGTGGTTAATGATCCCATAAAGGTAACACTGTATTCTAACCAAAAGTATGCTTAGAATTTTACAGAAATTGTTATTTCTGTGAACACAATAAATAAATATGCATAGACTGTTTGCTCCCTGATGACAGGTACTTTGTTTTGTTCATGATTATATTTTTCAACCCTGAGAACTGTGCTAAATGCACAGTTAATTCTCAATAAATGTTTGTGAAATGAATGTAAAATCTTATAGCTGAGTGTGCGTATCTGTTGTATTAGTTAATACCACAAGGTGGTACTGTTGTACCATGCAATGAAAGCCTGAAATTCTCAGGCTTTCATATGGTACTACATAAATGAAATGAATTGACTACCTATTATGTTTATTGCCTGCTTCACTTATTTATAATTTTAACTTGTGATTAGTCTTTGATTACATGATTGGTGTGGGTCGGGCAATGAGATCGTAACCTAAATAAAGAACATTTGGTTCAAATTTTTATAAAATGTTAAATGTGATGGCATCTATAAAAACTTAACACAGTACCAAGATTAGTTTCCTTTTCTCTCCTTTAATTTACTTTGAGCCAAAAGCCTTTGTTAAATTGCTATTTGTGTTTGAATAATTTGCCAACAATTTTCTGATGAATTTTCACTGACTTAAATAACGCTATAAGACTGTTTTGTTTGTCAAAAGATTTTTTAAAATTAATACAAACAGATTTTACTGTATTTTTATCCCCCACAAACTTTTTAAAATTTTGCTTTTATGTTTCTTCTGTGGGGTTGCTAAAACAATTTGAGAATGTATAGTTTTTTATTGTATATTTGTATGTATATGATCATGGTCAACTTATAATTTATCTTGGTTTTGGCCCTATTGTAAAACTCAGCATTAAAATTTGTTTTGTAGCTTGGACCTTTTTTATTTCCTTATGATTAAATTGACTTTGGAATATTTTGAATCTGTGATTTTCCTCAGACTGAAGTGAAATCAGAAGAGGGCCCGGATTGGAAAATCCTACGTGATGATTTCATGATGGGAGCATCTATGAAAGATTGGGACAAGGAAAGTGATGGACCAGATGACAGCAGACCAGAATCTGCAAGTGACTCTGATGCATAAAGCATTGTAGAAAATACAATTTGCAATCACTTAATTTTTTTCTAGAAAAATAATTCATCCTCTGATAGTTGGGGAGTTATAAGGATACCACTTGTAAGAAAGCAAAAAGACTTTTACCAGCTTTGGTATTCCCCCTTTTCACTTACACTTTATTAAAATTATATTTTTCAACTCTTGGTTAATTTTAAGCATCGTTCCTTAAAACATTTGTAAGAAGAAATATTTGTGCTTTACCAGCGAGGTGTGCATTTTGCCAGCATCATGTTGGTTATGTCTATTGGTGTGTTTTTCAGGATCACCAGTGTTTCTAGAAATGTAGTATCAATTCATAATTAAAATAAACTCTTTGAAGTTCATGTTTCTCTTCCAATTTATAGGCCTAGGTGTCTATAGTTTTTGAGAACAATTGATAAATTTTTGTTTGTTTGGGGATGCTATTGAGAAAACCTGTGTAGTAAAATTTAAAGTTATACTATTTCTGATTTTGGGTGGTCATTTTAACTTTAGATGATCTGGCAAATATGAACCAATGGATTTCTACTTTTATATTATTTCCTTTTACTACATAATACAAATAATGACTTAGATTTATTTTAAGTGTTAGGCTGTTTTTGCAAGAAAGGTTTAGTCGGGTGGAAATTCTCATGATTCACTTAGGCAATAAGACACAATTTCTTAGGAAGCATATTTGATATGTTCTTGCTCTCTCTTCTTTTTTTTCCTCTCAAATTTGAGTTGGCTTAAATTCTCTTTTATGAACTGCCCAGCCAGTGAAATGATGGAGTTCGACAAGTAATCTGCAGCAGAATATTACATCTGATTTGAGACTTGGTTCCATATTGTTGCCTTAAAGTTTACTAAATTGGGTGACTTGTAGTATCTAGTTGTTAGAAAGGGGAGGGAAAGACTGTTTAATATCAATCCAAAAGTTCTGTGAAACGTGGCCCAAGATCTAAAGTTTTTAAGGGAACTATTTAATAAATGTGATCTATTCTTTTCTGAAAAGAATCTATCACTTTCACCATCTTTCCATAATAAAAACAGTTTGCCTCCTACCACCCAATTGCACATACTTGCATCTGTTGTATATTGAGGGATAATCCTTCCCCCCAGAACTGTGCTAGAGCAAAAATGTTTATATTTTTACACCTATTTGAGTGTTACTGTATTATATGACTGAAGTTAAATTAGTCTGTGGCCTGGTATTTATCATAAAGGAAGGTATACACTTAAGATATCAGGTGGTTAAAATAGTAAATATTGCAACACATTTTTGTATTCTAACTTTTTAACTTTAGTGTCTTTTAATATAAATAAATGTGAACAAATATTCCTCAGTAGTAATGAGTGCTAAATATCTTGATATAACTTAACACAGATTAATATTTCAGTATGACCTACAAACATGGAGATACCTTTGAAAAAAAATATATGCAGCATCTAAAAACTTTTTTGTCCCCCAAACTAAATAATATACTTTATTTTTTGTTATTAACTTGTTTCTGGGTTTTACTAAAGTTTTATGAAAATTTTTCTGAATATTACATTTAGATGATAGAAATGGATAATTTCTTGTTTACCAAAAAGTTGTTTTGAAATTTTGCTTGTATTTTATAGTTCCTTGTTTAATTTAGCAGAATTGAACAAGATTTACAAGTTGACAGTAAGGAAGAGAATATTTGCAAATTTTCATTGTTCAGAAATTATTTAATTCCAAAGTAAAGTTGAGTCACCCTATAAGGAAAAAAAAGTATCACTTATATAAGAAGACTATAAAGTATATATAAATTACATGAAATAATTTTTATCATATGGATGAAATGTCTTATGTATATTAGTATTTCTGCATCTTGAGTATACAATAAGTAAAACACCATAGTGTATAAATATGAACCTAAGGGTAAGCATATTTTAGAAACTGTATCTTTAGATGAATGTTTGAAATAGTCTAGTTCTGTCACCTTTACCCTAAATGTTTTACCTACAACACTTAAATTCTTCTGACACCAATCAGATTAATAATCTGTATGTATTTAATTTTTCTATGTTGTATTTGAATTTTTTTTAAGGGGAAAAAAGAACTGTAATCTCCTCTCCCTATTTGTTTAAACATAACAATATTAAGATTTTATTTTTGGTAACTAATCACAATAATATAGTAGTAAAGAAGCTACTTTTCTTTGCTTAAAAAAAACTGTAGGAAAGAGGAACCACCAACAATTTAAACATATTTCTTATTCCAAATATCTAGAATGCTCTAGATACTTGGATGGCTGGGGTGAGTGTTGTCAGTATTTAGCATAGTTTAGGTTAAGTTGTTAATTGTTTTTAAGCATCAAAATTTGAAAGTCAAAGATAATACCTGACTGAATAATATAGGATTGAAAATAACTTAGAATCATCTTAGTAATTTAGCACTTTAGCATGGAGTTAGAGCACTGAATTTATTTCAAGTTACCTAGAATTCTGCACTGCTCAAATATTATTCAATTGATTGTAAATTATACCATGTAAATCCTTTAGATAAAATAGTTTAGAGGCTTACTGTCAGTACTTAGAGTCTAAAGTGACTTAGTAGGTAGTACTGGAAGGTTTATTTGAGGGCAAAGTGCAAGTCTTTAAAAATATTTTTTGTCTTTAAAAGAGATGGGTGAGAAAGGGATGTATAAATTCTGAGAATGAGAAACCTCTTAGGGCTTTTTAATAAATATATTTTGCACATATGGATATACTTACTATTCATTGACTACCAACTAAACTAATCCTGTTACCTGTGAAATTGTGTTGTTAAAGAAACTGTAATGTTTAAGAGAATGCCTGTTAAGGTGTCTTCAAGGAGCATAAACATTTCTATTAAAAAGATAGTAGGAGGTCAAATAAATAAGCTAATACTTTTGCCTCCTTTGGATAACTCTTTTTCCTCCTTATATGTATTTATTTTTAATTTTATTAATATATGTGGTCATAAATGAAATGGAAAGAAAATTTTACTTCAGAATCTTTTAATAACTGCAGCATGCCATTATTGTCCTTAGTAAATTGATGTTGTACAGCATGAGTTTTATAGACAGCCGACCAGTGAACAACACTGGTGTTGGATGCATTGACCCATGCAGTTCTGCCTGTGTGCAGTTCAACCCCGTGTTGTTCAAGGGTTAACTATTTATAACATTTGTAATTTCTTAAGGAAATATACATGAGTAGTTGTAAAATAAAAAATTGTGCTTATTTTTATTAATTGTTTTGAATTGAGGTCTTTGTCGCCCAGGCTGGAGTACAGTGGCATGGATCATGGCTGACTGCAGCCTCAACTTCTTGAACTTAAGTGATTCTCCCACCTCAGCCTCCTGAGTAACTGGGACTACAGGTGTGTGCCATCTCACCTGGCTAATTCTATGATTTGTTTGTTTGTTTGTTTGTTTGGTAGAGATGAGGTTTTGCTATGTTGCCCAGGCTGGTCTCAAACTCCTAGGCTCAAGTGATCTTCCTGCCTTGGCTTCCCGAAGTGCTGGAATTACAAACTTGAGTCACTGAGTCTGGCTGAAATTGTGCATTTTTAACTTAGATGTAAAGTAACTTTGCCATCATTTCTTGACTTAAATATCTTAGTAGAATTAGAGAGTTAAATGAAACACATGACATTGAACACCCATTCCAGGAAGTATGCTAGAATTATTTAAGTGATTTGTTTATAGTAGAAGATGATATTATTTTAAACCTGTAAAGACCAAAAAATTGACTCTTCTTTTAAAGTGAAATCCCTGCAGTAAGTTCTCACTGTAGGAGTTGAGTAGTGTGGCAGTTTAGTTGAACAGTGATAAATCTACCAGGACTTTAAAAATTATTTGTTAAAAGATGGCATTTTAGAAACAAAACTATAATGGAATCTAGGTTGTACACTAATGGGAATCCTAGAATAATGAACCGTGTGCAGAGCTATGACTATTAGTTTGTCAACACTTCACTGACATGTTAACTTTTTTTTTATTTGGGAATGTTTTTTCCAGTGGAGGAAGCAGGATTCATCCTGCTCTTCCTCACGTTCATCTATTAGGATTGGTGTGATTGGTATTTGTCTCCACTCTGCATGTCAGTGATAGGTATAGAGGCTGTTAAGTCCTGCAGGTATTATGAGTATGAAGACTATTTGAGGTGAGTATGAGACTATTGGCAGTAAGAACAAATTTTGGAAACAGGAGAGAAAACTATTCCGTGCCTACAAAAAGCTCTCTCATTCCTTCCCCAAGAAAACAGGAGTCTGACTTTTGGCCAGTTGGGTGGGTGAATCTTATTGACGATTGTAGCAGAGGTAGGCCTAGTAAATTTTTTTTACTGGGTGAGCTTTTCTGAAACTTGATTAAATATATTAATCAAAGAGACCTACAAACAGATTTAGAAGTAGAATCTTGTTTGAGGTGGGTGGTAAGACATTTAGAATTGTGATTAATGTTTTAACAAAGTGCTGAGTAATGAATCTAGTCAGAATTGTATAGATGGAAGACATATTCTAACAATTCTTAAATAATTGTAGAATCTCTAAAGAGTGTTTTCCAGCTTAGAGAACCACATTAATATTTTTCATCTAGCCTACTGAGGATAATTTCAGAAAGTTAGGCTTTCTGAAGTAGGGCTTTTTATCTTGGTGTGTGTAAAGTTTTTAGTTTTATTTTGTTTTGTTAAAAATACTCAGTCCAATATTGCTCACCTCTTTCTCCCTTTTTGCCCTAACTCTCAGGGTGTACATACGTAGCTTCCTGTTAAATGCTCTTTGGTTTTCAACTCATTAAGGTAAACAAGGATATATGTTAGAGGAATGGGCATAATCCTTTATAATACAATTATAGAGACTAAATAAAGCCTCTAAATCATTGCTGGTGATGGGACTTTCTGTGATGTTGGAAATAATTTATGTCTGTGCTATGTAATATGGTAGCCACTAGCGCAAGTGGCTATTGAGTGGATCAAATGTGGCTAGTGATATGGAGGAACTACATTTTTAACTTAATTTTAATTACTTTACATTTTAAAAGCTACTTGTGGCCAGTGGGTCTATCTGAAGTATGAAGAGAATAGACTTAAAAGAATGAAGACTAAATGCAGGGCATGTATTTAGTCTAAGAAAACAACAGTGAATTTTGGAATTGTAAATCTATCTTGAGCTTTTCCCATAAATGTTTATGGATGTAATTTAGGCATATGCAAATACTGGTACCATTTTATTGATTGAATTGTTGTTTATTTTCTCCCCACTATTTATATTTTGAAAAATATGTATTAAATTTCTTTATAATCAAATTTTAAACAGGGTAACTATTGTCCTTAAATGTTGTTAACTCACTATTAAAAACAAATGGCATTTGGTTTTTTAGTATTATTTATCATCTGTAGCTTTTATGATTAATACACCAAGCTTTAAATCTTATTGTTCTTCCCTGAAAGAATTGGTTTTTTGATGTACCAAAAGGAATATTTAGAATTGCCAAAGCAACAGGTACATGTTAAGTAGTGAATTCCATGGTTTGGACTTGTATCTAGGAACCTACTTAGTTAGGAAGTTTCCTGAGTAAGTGTCTTTGTTTGTAGGACCCTAGAGTTGTCTAACAATTGCATTCTGTTCTAGCACATACTCGACATACTGCCAGAGCAAATGTAGGTTGCAGATTTGGGCAAAGAAAGAAAGAAAGAAAATAAAGAGCACAATGAGCATTATTAGCACAGCCAGTTTAAAATAATGAGGTGTTAACCACATTTGTATAAATAACAGTTTCTAACCCCTGAATCATTATCCTGCATTTTTAATGCAATCAGTTCATAAACATCAAAGTGAAAACACCAAATTTGTATGGGGTCAAGACCAACTGGGACCTGAATGGAGAGACAGCTGAGAGCTGTGTCCATATGCGTGGGTGGCCTCGCAGCTGTTGATTCACCCTCAGGCTACTAGACAGTTGCTTCTTTGCACTTACAGAACCAGACTTCAGTCTTAGGTAAAAATGTATCCCTCCCATGGAAAGGACATAAACAATGGATTGACATCAGCTCTGAAAACATCAGTGTGGCAGCCAGGCACAGCAGTTGCCCTGAAACGCTGAGTAGTACCAAGCATATCATCAGGGCAGTTTCTACACAATAATATTTGTCTTTGTACAATAACACTGGGTTCTCTTAAGTGTATTATAAATATAAAAGCTCATTGTCCAAAATGTTCAATGTGGTGATATCTTTCTTCACAAATGGTAGGAACACTAGGAATCACTACATTACCTGAGATGTTGCTGTCACATCTTGGTCCTCATAAGGACTCCCGAATACACTCTTTAATAATCAGTAAAATTATGTTTACATTTTAAGAAATATCAATATTCATTGTTAGATGGGAGACAGCATAATTTTGGATTATGAACTGAGTTCAGGGTTCAGTTTCGAGTAGCTATGTGTCCTAACTCTTCTACTTTTCTCCAACCTTTTAAAATGATGACTATGAAGATTGGTGAAAACACAGTGTCAATAAATGATATATTAACTAAACAAGGAAGATTTAAAACATGGATAGTATAAGTAAATTTTTTAAATGCCAAAAATGAGTGAAGTGAATATAGGAATATAACAGTACTTTTTTTTAAGAATGTAATTTTTGACATTTTAAAAAGACAGGTCTCACGTTGAGTAAAATGATCCTGACGTTTAAGAAGATACTCAGACATCTTTTTTTTTGCTTATTCTGTTCTAAAACTCAACCTCTAAATGCTGTTTAATAGAACACTATTAGGGTTGATTATTACCCATATTTGATGACTGGATGAAGAGTCCTGTTTGTTAGAATCTTTCTTTATTTTTAAAATTTTACTGATTACCTTGCAATGAATAGTGAACGTAAGAAGTTTGACTCATCTCCTCATGTGTTACCTGTTTCCCTGTGCCTCTTGATTAATAAAAATTTATTTTAAAATAACTTGTTTTCTTGGTTTTATTTTTAAAATATTGTTGCCATTTTTTTCAACCATCCCATTTTGCATAGTCCCATCACTTGTAAAGGTTGGAACAGAACAAGTGGTAAAAATAGCAAACCTTTATGTATTGTATGACAGATACTATTTAAGCATTTTTTAATGCCCCCATACAGTCTTTCTAATAACCTTATTAGGTAAGTGGTGTTATTGCCCCATTATACAGATGGGGAAATAAGCAATGGTTTAAATAACCGAAAGTCACACAACTATCTATGGTAGTCAAATCCAGGCTCGAGTCACAGAGCTGCTTTGCATAACAGTGATGCCTTGCATTTTAGATTATGTTAATGTCGTATGGCAAATGAGATCATAGAAATTGAATTCTGCTCTGGAAAAAAAAAGTGGGCATTCATCTGTTGGTCTCGTTTACTATGATACAAAACTATGGCCAGTGGAAGATAAAAGTGGATGCCATGTATCAAAAGATGAAAAATTTCCTCACAGTGGCAATTTAGAATTAACATATCACCCCAGGGTTCATTGTAGTTGCTGCTGTCAGTTTACCATGCAATGTGCTATTAGAGGATCCATTATATGTCTTGCCTGATCATGTCTGATAATTAAGACTTACAATTTTTTTTTTTTAGTCAAGGTCTCACTCTGTCACCAGACTGGAGTGCACTGTTTCTATCATAGTTCACCACAGCCTCAAATTCCTGGGCTCAAGCAATCCTTTAGCCTCAGACTCCCAAGTGACTGGGACTATAGGCACAAGCCACCATGCCTGGCTATTTTTTTATTTTTTATACAGATTCAGTCTCATTTTGTTGCCCAGGCCAGTCTCAAACTCCTGGGCTCAAGCAATCATCCTGCCTTGGCCTCCCAAAGTATTGGCATCATGGGTGTGAGTCACTGCGCCCAGCCAGAATTTTATATTTTAATTATCTTGATGCTGCAGAAATGTAAGTTGTGTCTAATAATTGTGACTATTAGAAATAGATTGATTGCTATTGCCCTTTTTATTACTAAGATACAATATACTGGCTATATGCTGCTGTTTGTTAATGACGTTAGATAACTAAAAGGTGTAAGTGGCTGGACATTTTTGCTGTGAAGAATTTAGATATTTAAGTTATGGTTTTAAATAAGGACTAGATTTTAGCTTAGCATGTATTGTCTAGGAGATGGGTAACTAAAATTAAGGATGTCTCATTGCTATTGATCTAGCATATTTAAAAATGCATGTTTACAATATTTATGTGAAACTAATTTTTATTTGATGTGCAGTAGCAACAAATTAATGGAAAATTACAAATCAGTGATTTGCAAATCAATGAGTTACAATATGAAGTTGTAAGACATACCACTGCTTTCCTCTAGGTGGCATGATTTAGGCTGTCATTGATTCAACTGATAAATTTTTTTCCCCCCACAACCACATTAGTAGCTAGTTTCTGAACAATCAATGTAACTGTGGCATTGATTAGATTTAAGTGCTACAACTGGTCCAATAGCCAGATAGACCTTGCAACAGCCTGTTTTTTAATTACCCTATGTATAACTTAAAATTATAAAACAAAAACTTAAATACTACAAACCTGTTATTATAATAAACTAGCAGTCAAAATCATTTTTGTGCAGGGCTGAATTTGTGCAGGGCTGAAGTCTCTTTAGGTCACAGTGACACATTGATTTCTGGATTTATCTCTTTGGTTTATGGTAAATAGCTTGTCATTTGCTAGGAACTGCCTTAGTACTTAAAAGGACACATTTAGATAAATTGAAATAATCTGAAGAGAAACCAGAGATTATAGGATTCTTGATTACAAAACTTTTCAAAGTAACAGAAAACAATCCTTTCAATTATATGACGTTAACTCCTGGTGTCATTGGTTTGTGAAACAGTTACTGTTTATTAAACAAGAGAGATCAACCTTTAAAAAAGTCAGTATTATGTGACCTGTAAGCACCAAATGACAAACAAACAAAAACAATGTTTCTTTTTTTTTGTATTGGCACTAAAATGGAAAGGGGACAGAACTTGTTTCTGCCTTTGAGATGCTTTATCTATTATTTATCTTCCAAAATTTAAAAATGAATTTCTCTGGCTGACTACAGAATACATGAACTGATTGTTAATCTCAATCATTGTATTTATCCTCTTCTTCCTGTTTATGTGGGAGATTGGTTTTCATGGAGCTTAAAATAATCTTGACCAAGCACCTCTTGGGGGCATCAGTTTTGTGGCAGTGCAGGTTTATATCAGTGCTAAAATTGTGCAAGTAAGCATTTCCAAAATGTAACTCTGATGGAGAGCTTTAGAATCTACTGCATAGGCAAAGGGGGGGGAAGGCTTGGAAATATGTAAAATATATTATCACCATTGTAACCAGAAAAGTGAAAGTCTAATTGATGTATTCTTAAAGATTTAGGTTTTAAAGTGGCTTCATTTTAAATAGGGTAGCTATCTGGGACAGTCCTGGTTTATCCTTGTTGTCTTAATGTATTTATGAGTGGCATTCTCTTTCCTCTCAAAATGCTTGGGTTTATGTGATGAACTATGTGGTTACTCGAATTACAGGGACTTTCAAGTCTTTAAATTTTAGAGTTTGTGGTCTATAGTCTTCAGTTGTACAAATCAACCAACTATATAGCCATGCTTTTAAAAATACTTATTATTGTATACATAAGGTTTTACTTTTTGTTTTATTCATTTATTTTTTGAGTCAAAGTCTCACTCTGTCACCCAGGCTGGAGTGCAGTGGCAAACTTGGGACCACCACAGCCTTGACTTGCTGGGTTCAGGCCATCTTTCCACCTCTGCCTTCCAAGTAGACTAGAACTACAGGCATGCGCCACAATGCCCGGCTAATTTTTCTTGATTTAATGTAGAGACAAGATCTCTCCAACTTGCCCAGGCTGATCTCAAACCCCTGGGCTCAGGCAATCCTCTTGCCGCAGCCTCTCAAAGTGCTGGGATTACAAGCGTGAACTACTGCGCCCATTGCTTTTACTTTGGAAGTACTAATTTGTGGATTTTTCCTTCTATCATCGAAAATTACATTGAGGTTTTCTTTTTTATGCAATTACTATTGTCTCTTGGTTTTTGTTTTGTTGTCATTTTTAAATTTTAAGCTAATTGAGGCAGTAGAAAGTTAAAGTTTTTTGAAATATAGGTTGTAACTTGCTAGTGGAAATTTACACATTTGGAATTTTACCCCATCTATGAAGCCCACTGAGATGATGACAAGTTCTTTTAAAGACCATGCATCTTAAAAAACCTTTCCACTTTTATGGTATGTCATACTCTTTTTAATTATGAGAACATAATCAAATTTTTCTTTGTCATTTAGCTTTTCTTTCCCTTCCTCATCTTTTATTTTTACTTGACTGAAATACTTTCTCTCCCTTCTCAGCAACCTGATTGTGGCTTCTTGCTTTATGTATCTGAACTGCTGCAGTGGTGGGGTAGGTAAAGTAGGAGTAGAAATTCTGTAAAGCACTGTCTTAAAAACTAAGGACAATTCTGCTGGCAGCCTCTTTTTGTCAACATTAGTATTTTATTAAGCACATACTCATATCATTATTCTGTATGCCAACTATCGCTGTATGTTTGTTTATTTATATCAGTCACTAAATGCTATCTCAGTGGATGAATTTCACCAGGGGCGGGGAAACTAGAGGCTGTGCCTAATTTCCGTAGATCAACAGGGATGACATAGCCCAGGCCACTGTGAGGCTGCCTTCCAAAGAAAGACACCCCTTTTTGGAACTCTCACCAAGAGCTAGAAATGTAGAGATATGAGTGGCCAGTCAGCTAATCATAATTCCAAAGGATAAGATCATGTTCCCACAGTATATCATTAGATGTGATGAGTTTATCTCTTTCAAGCCTCACACCTATTGATAAGCTCTGCTTTTTCTTGGTCCTGTCTCTTGAATTTATCCCTTTATCTCTTACCACCTCTGATCTCTTTAAGCCCTTACTCTCCATTGTCCATTTTCCTCTGTCCATCATGGTTCCCTCCTTTTTTTTTCCTATCATGTCTTTCTGAGATTAAACTATAGAAACAAAAATGGAAGTAATAATTGAATTACTTTTCATGAGTAAATTACCTTTCCATCTCATTCTAAGCACATAAGTTTGTTAATAAGAACTTAAGTTCTTAAAAGACTTTTGGTATATTTTCATATGAAAAGGCTGTTTTGGATTTATCGTGTATCATTATTTGGAGAAAATGCAGTCAATTACAGTAGTTTTTTGTGTTTATTTTCCCCACCTCCTGGTTTTGAATGCTTGAAACCGTCTTGGGATGCTTTCAGAATGGTTAAAAATGAAGTTATTCTTTCATCAAAGTTAGAAAGGTCCTATTAGACCATAAGCTTTTGCCATAGGGGTAAAACTCCAGGACAGGGATAAGTAGTTGTGCTTTGTTTAGCCTCTTGTAGGAATTCCATATTACTTAAGTTCAGACCCATTATTGAAGAGAGAATGGCTAGTGGTTGAAACAGCTGTACCCTCTCCCTCTCTAATCTGGAAAAGAATTCCATTTGAGGATGTTAAATAATAAGAGACCTTAATCTTGCATGTTTAACTGACCTTCGATAGTCATTTAGTGTTATATTCACCAAAAGTGTGTTTCCTTCTCCTTTCCTCCTACAATTACTGGGGGTGGGGCAAAATAATATAATGTTTAAAGTAGTAAGCTTATGCCTGCAGAAACTGTTAGGAGGCACAACCAGAAGTCAATTCTTCTTGGGTTCTTCCCTGGCTTTTTCATTCTACTTACATTGGAGAACAAGTCTCCACTCTCTCAAAAATTATAAATTCTCACAATTTATGTTGTAAATTCTCAAAAAAATTAAATTGTAAAAATTTAAATTATAAATTAAAAAAATAAATTAAAAAGTATTTGAAAGTTATAAATTCCCTAACAAAAATGAGGATAGGACAAGATAATGGTAGGTAACATTTAATGAGCATGTGCTAAGGGTTATAAGTATTTTCATCAAGTGGCTGTTTTCACTAAATTATATAATCTTTACAATACTCTTACGTGGTTCATACTGTTATTTATCTCCATTTCATGGTTGAAGAAACTAACAGAGCCACTGAGTAACTTGGTCACAAAGCCAGAAAGTAACAGGAATTTGAACCCAAGAAATCTTGATTCTGGAGCCAGATCTTTTAACCACTGTGTTCTCATGCCACCTTGAGGTAATCAATATGGTATATATTGTTCAAATCCCTTTTCCCATGAAGATAGCATAGAATCCCTGGCACATAAGATCTCAACAAATTTGGTGAATGTTATGCTTCTTAAACAGAGATGAAAAGTCCTTAATAGAGGAAAGGATTAATTTACGGAAAAGTAGCTTCTTATGAATAGGTCAGGGGTCTGCATTTCTTACTGCATTTCTTGCAGTTTTGCCCGTTACATCTTCAAAAAACTGAACACTAGAGAAGTGAATGGGACTCCTTTTCTCCTGCTATACTCACATTACTGTACTTATTATCCATACCAGAAGATTTCAGCAACCCCTCCCTTGTCTTTCCCTCCTGAGCTTTGGGAAAATTAAAGTAGCCTCTTATGAATAGGTCAGGGATCTTAAGTCCAAGGGTTTTGTAAATGATCAGTGTGTTCAACTAACTATTATGAACAAAAGTATGTATATTTATGGTGGGCAGGGGGGTGGTTGTCAGAAGAATTTGTGACTTAAGTTGTTTCTCTTGAAGTGATGTAGGTGGACTTTTTGCTGCTCTAGCCACACTCTAATCTGAAACTTCTTAACCAAGAAGGTAGTCTATGCACACTGAGCAATACTCACTGGCTTGTGAGGAAGCCGAACCTACATCCTCAGCAAAATATGGTGATAGCTAGCTCCGATAACTAGCAATATTCCAAAGCATCTTCACTCAGTAGCTCTAGTTTGTAGCTCCTGATCTGTGTTCTGTACTTGCTCAGGTGTAGCAACGTTCACTTTTTGTCCTTTCTGTAGAGTGCTTACCCATACCAGAAGACTTCAGCAACCCCTCCCTTGTCTTCCCCTCCTGGGCTTTGGGGAAATTAAAGTAGCCTCTTATGAATTGGTCAGGGGTCTACATTTCTTACTACAATTCTTAAATTGAAATTAAACTGAATTATTCACAAGTGGATTGCAATAATTCTTTTATTCCAAGTTTTTCAATGTGTGTTAATAGCAGGAAAAAATTCCTTATTTAAGGGAATTCAGAAAATGCTGGGTTAAGAGAGTTAAAAAGTTTTCTGCAGGATTCTCAGAGCCTCTAACATGGTGATGGAAGTTATGAATCTGTAAGAGGGCAGTAGAGTACCCAGAATCTCCCAAACTTCTTTGACCCTAGAATCCCTGTTTGTCAGAACATATTCTGGAACAAATATTTCTTAGAAGTACATTGTGGGTAAGAACATAGACAATGGGTTCTGATTGCAGAATCCAGTTCTACCACTTGCTGTGGTCTTGAGCAAAGTACATGGCTTTTCTGTACCTCAGGCTCCTCATCTGCAAAATGTGTGTAAAGTAAACCCTACTTTATGAGGTTATTGTGAAGATTAAATGAATCTCTCTGCATTTATATAGTGTACTATATGTTAGCTGTTGTTATTATTACTATTTATTCAGCCCTCTACTAATGATATGGTCCCCATATACATCTAAAGTGTAAATTCCAAAAGTTACAGGAAGTTACTTTTCATAAGGAACTTTCTGAACTAGGGAACATCTGAACTAGGAAATAATATAGAGACCTTGAATTTTGGGGCAGAACTCAACAGAGTTTCCAGTTTAAATCATCTGTCTAGCCAGTATGGCTACAGAGTCATGCTGAAATGAAAATGTTGACTTTGAGTAACTAAAGGTAAAATAAAAGAAAAAGGGAAAATTGAACAGTGGTAAGAATTGTTCTTGTATTCTAATTTGGACTTGGCTGAAATAGAAAATGTCAAGTTATGAGTAGTGAATAGCAGTAGACATCAAACACCTAAAATTCCAGCTTCCTGCATTAATATTGTGGAAAGAATGAAGTTGGTTGATAATGTTTAGCCTAGGAAGGAGGTGAAGAGAAAGCCATACCAGAACCGGCTTAGGCAGCAAATTATAAAAGTGACACTTCACTAAACCGTAAAGACCAACCAATATACCTGTTCTTTAGGTGGAAAAGATAGATCTGTTTTCTAACAGTTCCCAGTCAAGCAGAGAACAAGTTTGTATAAAAAACAAACTCATAAAATAAGCTCTGGGATGGCAACCTGTTGTGGAATCCCAGTAAATTTAAAAGGTAGGACATGAATCTTAGATTGGAAGGAGGGCACGTCTTTAATACTTGTCGGACCCTCAGTGGACTGGTGCTCCCTCCCGTAGCCGGGTGTGTGTGTGTGTGTATGCACACGTAATCCAGGAGGGAAGACTCATTCTAGTGAGAATGAGTGATTCGATTTGGGAGGTTGTGAGTGAGGCGCACTGAGTAAAACAGGAGACTTGATTGTCCTTCAACAGACCTGTCCACAGTGACTATAGATTAAAGTAAATACTGTAAATCATTGTTGTCAGGGCGCACATTCCACCTTCCTCCTCCCTTCCTCACAGGCGTCCTCATTTCCACACCCCCTCAACGGTTCGGGGAGAGCTCGTGGTCTAAGTAGCGAGAGGACTTCTGACTGTAATCCTAGCACGTCACTTTGTTGAAGGCAAACACGTGGTTCAGTGAGAACTTATAAATCTCTCCTCCCCGGCAAGATCGTGATGTTATCTGCTGGCAGCAGAAGGTTCGCTCCGAGCGGAGCTCCAGGAGCTCCCGACAAGAGAGAGACTGATAGGGATAGAGAAAGAAAGAGAGAGCGAGCCAGAGCGCAAGTGAAAGAGGCCGGGGAGAGAGATGGAGAACATTAGCATAACGGTCTAGGGAGTCTTTCGGGAACTAACCGAGGGGCTGCTCGGCTGCAGAAAGGAGAAAGAAAGAGAGGGTCTATTACAGGGGGCAAGTACCTACCTACCCTAAGCGAGAAAGTCCCTGTGGGGGAGAAACCAGGAGAGACTGGGAAAGGGTGGGAGTCCAAGGGATCCCCTACGCGACACCATCAGGAATAAAAGTTCCCAGCCAGCGCGTCCCAAGGGCTGCCGCTGTGTTCCGCTGGGGGTGAAGGCAGAGGCGGCGGCAGCGGCGGCTGATCGTCTGTGGCCGGGTTGGTGTTTGGAGCGAGAGAAGGAGGAGCAGGAGAAGGAGGGAGCTGGAGGCTGGACGCGTTTGCAAGCGGCGGCGGCGGCGGCAACGTGGAGTAACCCAGCCGAGCGGCGCGCGCCGGCCGAGGTGTAGGCCACAGCGCGCGGCTCCCGGAGCAGGATCCTCGCCGCCTCGGCAGCTCTGCGGACCCTGCAGCACCCGGCCGCGTCCAGAGCGCGGTGCGAAGCGCACCCGCCTCCCCGCGACCCGCCGGGCTCGCCCCCAGCGCGCGCACACGCGCGCACTCACACACGCGCACACACACACGTGTGCGCTTCTCGGCTCCGGAGCTGCTGCTGCTCCTGCTCTCATCGCCGCAGTGGAAGGCTGGGCCGAACCTCTCCTTCTTTAAATATATAAATTGCAGCCCGGGTCAGCTTGGCGGCCCCCCTTCCAGCGCTCTCGGCGCCCCTCCCGTCAGTTCTCCAGCTGCCAGCCCTGGGACCTTTTCATCTCTTCCCTTTTGGCTGGAGGAGCCGAGTTCAGATCCGCCACTCCGCACCCGAGACTGACACACTGAACTCCGTTTCCTCCTCTTAAATTTATTTCTGCCTAATAGCCACTCGTTTCTTTTTTTTTTTTTCCTCCCCTCTCGTTGCTCCAAGAAATTTTTTTCTTACTCTCTAAAGTCAGGGTTTCCCCTGCCCACCCCGTATTAATATTTCCACTTTGGGAACTACTTGTCTTTTCTTTTTAAAAGAAATTCAAGCAAGATACGTTTTTCTATTGGGCATTGATTCTTGGTTGTTTGCAACAGTTTCACATTAAAGACAAACAAAAAACCCAATCAACTCTCTTATCAGTACTTTGAGAATTGTTATTTTCTTTTTTTTTCCTCTTCTTGCCTTTTTTTTTTTTTTTTTTTTTTTTTTAGAAAAAAACCACTTTTCCCCCACCTTAAAAAAAAATGCACTACTGTGTGCTGAGCGCTTTTCTGATCCTGCATCTGGTCACGGTCGCGCTCAGCCTGTCTACCTGCAGCACACTCGACATGGACCAGTTCATGCGCAAGAGGATCGAGGCCATCCGCGGGCAGATCCTGAGCAAGCTGAAGCTCACCAGCCCCCCAGAAGACTACCCCGAGCCCGAGGAAGTCCCCCCGGAGGTGATTTCCATCTACAACAGCACCAGGGACTTGCTCCAGGAGAAGGCGAGCCGGAGGGCGGCCGCCTGCGAACGCGAGAGGAGCGACGAGGAATACTACGCCAAGGAGGTCTACAAAATAGACATGCCACCCTTCTTCCCCTCCGAAAGTAAGTACTGATTTTCGCTTCCATCCCCCGAGGTTCAGCGCTGCCCGGTGCTCTCAAAGCTGCTTCGGCTCCCGGGATACCCTTCCCTCTCCCGGATCCTGTTCGCTATCTGCCAGTTCTCCCGTCCTCCACCCCATCCACCTCCTTTCCAGTTGTGTGCTTGAGACCGTCAGGCTTTCAAAGTTCACTTTCTACTTCATTTTCTCCATCTCTCCCTTCCCCCAACGCCTCCGTCCTTTATAAGGAGTTATTCTCTTTTTTTCTTCCCTGGAATTCTTTTACTCGGCCGCCAGCGAGGAGTCAGCCCTCCTCTGTCAAACGAGAGGCGCTCCCCAGGGCAGAGTTAAACTGAGTAATCTTGGTAGGTTTGTTTTCTTTGCTCCCATTGGCGTGGAGCGCGCCGAGCTGGTGCACGAAGGGTTAAAAAAAGTGGCTCAAAACTAGCCTCTCCGGAAGGCGCCCCCTTTCCGTGGTGACCTATCAGCTTGTTCCCCAAGGCTTCTCTATTGTCTCTAGCTCCCCTAAAAACGTCAGCATCGCCGAGACAAATCCCCAGTTGGAGACCCCTAGAGAAACAATACTTGATGCTATTGCCATCTCTAGGCGTTTAACTACCCAAAGACGAGATCCTGTAACCACAACCCCTGTTGCTTTCACCTGGAGTCATAGGAGTGGTAGAAAGGACAATTTCGTTTCTGACTGGGTTTGAAAAGGTTCTAGTTCAGAATCCACCCAAACCTGCCTTCTTAAAATCTTCTGTGTAGCAGATGATTTTTCTTAGGGATTTGTTGTTGATATTTTTTAACCTTGAGCTGTGTGCTTCTCCTGCCTTTTGACAGGCTTCCTGTAGTTACTTCAATGCATTCCTAATACTCAGATATAGTAGAAGACAGCCGAGGTTTTTCTTTCTTTCTTTTTTTAAAAAACTGCCTTCTTCAAGAACAGTGTCCTCAAAACCAACTGGCATACAGTAGCAATGGGAGTGAGTGATTTACTGTAGAGCTCTTTGGGGGGAAGGGAAGAGGACAGTTAGTGTAGAATTATTTGAGTTCTTTAAAATAAATTTTTTAAAAAAGGAAAGAAGCAGCAGCATCCACTGGTACCTGAGAGGGTTAAATACCAGGAAGAAGAAGAAAAAGAAAAGAAAAACGCTTTAACATTTGTGTATTCCAAATCCCAAGTCATAAACTTTTCATTGGTTGCTCATTTCTCTCCTCCCCTTTCCATGCCCTATACACTTGCTGGCTGCCTTTGCAGTCTCTGTGTCTTGCCTAAATAGATAATACATCTTGGTAATTTTATCCTAGAGGTTCTAATTGCAGGGTGGTGCTTTACTTTTTTAATATTTATTTTTAGTTTGACACATCCTAGCTATGTGACATGCCATGTCTTGTACTTGATGGTCTCAGAATGTCCGCCCATGTCTCAACCCCAGCCTTCCTGGCGACCTTTATTTTGCTGTGGTGTCTCCTCTTCTTATTCAGTGGCAGAACAGATGCAGGGAATTCTGGCAAGCGGGATGATTTTACTATTGTAATTATGGCACTATCCACAACAGTGGTGATAAATACACTCCACCCTGGCTATACCCCTAGGGGAGTAAAGCTTTCTGTCTGGGGTGGAGCCAAGGAGATGTTAGGAAAGAAAGTTTGTTGTAATTAGTCCAAAACCATTGAGATAGAGCAAGGAGTTGAGTCAGTTTGCTTTCTCTAGCACGTGCATTTGTTTTACTGGTATTTGGACAGACAGGCAAGTATGTTATGTAAAGCCTGAATAACTCCATCCTTCAGTGTTACAGGTGAAATCTCTAATAAACTGTCAGCGTATAGCACAGACATTAGATCTTATCTCATTATTGCACAGGTGTGGAGAGAGCAAGTAACCCAAGAGGGCATGAATTCTTTGTTCTCTCAAGCACACTTCAGTCTCCAAAGCTGAGATGGTCCAACTCAGGGTCATGGTCATAAACAAATTGGAAAAATCCATAAATTATTAGGAAGACTTCAGGGTATGGTATCTAAAGTCATTGTGTGGATTCTTCTCTCCCTTTCACCCACAGCCAACAAATAAATTAAAACCTCTGATAAGTCAAGGATAAAAGAATTTATGACCAGTTTTTATACTTAGAATATAGTCTTTAAGAAGCTCATATTCTGTATGGAAGCTTAGAAGCACAGAGCCATACATATTAATAGCAGGTTTGATACTACTGTGCAAGGACTGTGGGTAATTTTATAGAAAGTAGGTTAACTGATTTTCCAGCACTTTCTAGTTATATTGGAATATAGCAAGCCCTTCCAAAAAAAAAGAAGAAAAGAAAGAAAACATATTTTTAAAACTCAAATTGAAAGTACAGCATTGGCTTATATACCAACTTTCCCTCTTTAGGACTTTTCTGCTTAACTTTTAACTCGGCTGTCATTGAAGTGGCTATGGGGAGGGAGTGTGGCTGTCATTTCTTGCAGTGAATCCGGTGAGGGTCATAAGCCTGAGAGATGAAGGCATGGGAAAGATCACTGGTTCATTTTTTACCACCAACTTATTAGTGTTCAGGGAGTGACTTCAGCTCAAGTATTACAAATATGCTCTAATTATACTCAATGAGCTATATATCATTACAGATGGCTGATAGCCCTTTGTGGGACATTTTATAAAGTTCAGACTAAATATTTTTAGCAATGTGGAGATTCAAAAGTAAAAATATAAGAGATATTGTATATGCCCTCAGGCATATTTTGTCATAAATATTATCCTTGGCCAAGTGTACTATATAAATACAGTAAATATGAATAGAACTGGCCAGGTGCCAATCTCCTAGGATGAATTTTAGTCATGAATGTATTTATGGGATATAAATAATACTGTGTCAACATTTAAAGAAGGGGCTTGATTAGTTTTGAATTTATTCATATTGATCTTTTCACGTGCTGTTAGTTTAAGGCTCAAAGTAGAGTTTTGCTAAGGTTTACCGATAGTTTGCCCACTGGGAATTAGTTGACTTCTAGTAGTTTAACAATCCATTTCAAGTTCGAGGCACGTTGATTCAAAAGACGCTGCACAAAGTTTTAGACAGTTGGAAAGAGTGATTCCATGAAATATAGGAAGAATCTAAACACTTGAATGTGAAATCTATAGAGGCTTGGACAATCAACAGAGGCAAGAAGTTTCATTTTCTTTCTTTTCTTTCCCTTTTCATTGTAATAAATCGCCAAATGTTGTGGTTTTAACCCTGAGGTTTTTTTTATACACTTCTGCTTCCCTATCCCCTCACCAGAACATTTGGCAATGTCCGGAGACATTTTCAGTTGTCATGACTGAGGGTGGAGGGATGCTACTAGCATTTAGAAGGCAGAAGCTAGGGATACTTCTAACTGTACTATAATGCACAGGGCAAACCCCCCCATCAAATAATTATTTAGCCCAAAATGTCAATAATAATAACCAGGTAGCCCTGGTATTTATTTGAAGTTAGTAGTACCATTTAAAAAGTAATCACAAGCATGAAGTTGTTTATGATCAAAGAATATTAAATGAGAGCATTGAATGGGAAGATAACCGGAGAGTTATCTTAATTAAATGGAGGTGAATTAGGCCATTTTGTTTGCTGTACACTTTATTTTTGTGATCTTAAAGCAGCTAAATTGGAGACATCAATACTTCCCATTTATTTTGCCTAAGTGGTGGTGTTGAGCCATCCTTTAGTAACTTCAGTCAGCAGCAGTGTGATGTTAGGACAGAGAAAAAAGAAGTGAGGAATTATCATGGATTTTCCTTGCAAGGAAAATAAGCAGTCTGTGTTAATAAAGAGTGGAATCTCCAAGCCAGGCAACCGAAGAAAGTAAATAATCCTGTTGGTTTATTCTACCATATTGAATTAGTTGAACTAAAATATACAGCCTGAAAAATCACAATGAGGTTTCCTTTGTAATTGTTTCACATAAATGTTAAACATTTAATACGAAGCAATCTCCTTTCCTATTTCCTCTGCAATTTTCCAAGTGAAATTGAGGAATGTAGAATGAATACCATTTACACTATGGTTTTGGGCAATGTGACTTGCTTAGCATTCAATTCATGAATATGTCTTTCTATATATTAGTTGCTTGTTTATTGGCCAGTTGCCCAATGAAGGAAATTATTAGCAGTTGCTGGAACATAGTAGTATTTTTGCCTTATGTAGTATTTTTACTGTATTTTTTAGGATTATCTATGTGTGTTTGTATGTGGGTGTATGAGAGACAGACAGACAGAAAAAGGGAGAGAGCAGCAAAGACAGACTTGAACCCCTTGACTTCCAGAATGATTGAGTTAATAATATGCAACAGACCAAACTTTAATTCTTCCTTTTTTATTGCATCATTGCTTGTACTAACTCTAGTGCCTAATTGTGGTTACATTTAAGTTAGGCCACATACTCCTCTTTCAGGATTTCCTCTTTTTCACTTTTCAAAGACTAGAAAAACCTCTCAAAGAAATATACTGTTTATAACGGAAGCAGTTGGGTAGTCTTTGTTGCCAAGTGAGGCCAGCCTGCTTTATGCCTCCCCTGAGGAGACCCACCTGATGGAGGCTGGGCTTTGCAAAGGTTGAGAGGGGCAGGCAGGATTGAAGAAAGGGGGTGGGGGGCGGGGGGCTCTCCATGTCTCCACAGCGACCCCTGTGGGCTACTCAAGGAGCTGCAGTTTTTGAATCATGGCTTCTCCCTGGTGAAAAGACGTTGATGTAACCTAGTCGCAGTATCTTTCATATAAAGATATGAAAGAATGACAGATTATTTTTCCTAGAGGAAACTGAGATGTGAAAATAGGGCTAATGACTCACTGTTGAGCCCACATCAAATCTGGGTTAGAATCAAGGAGGTCACTGACTCCCAGGCCTTCGCCCAGAGATTACAACACACTTCAGGCTGCATTTTTAGAAGGTTCAGAAAAATAGAGGGGAGGAGCTGGGCTCTGGGAGAGGGGTGTGGGCCCACCACGGGGGTGAGACTCTGACACACCACCACCCCCAGCTCCCATTATAGGTTTAGGAGTAAGGTGAGCGGCAAACAAGAGACTGCATAGAAGAACTCTGGAAAAAGCCCTTTCAGCTATCTTGATGTAGCATTTCCGGTACTGACGGGCTCCTGGAGAGAGGGTTTGGATTTGCCAGATGTGCTTGCTCTACTTAGGCAGCCCTTCTGCTTGAGGGTGTATTCCACTCTGCAGATTCTACACAGCTTGATGAAATGTGGCTCTGAGCGAGATAAACAAATGTTTCCATTGTCATTTCAAAAGCATATGGTGTGCTTTCATTTTTTAAAAAAATATTCTTTAAACAATGAGAGTTTTTAACCTGGGAATTCAATGATCTCCAGGTATTTTATTTTAAATTTAATAACAGTGTTAGGGATTCTTTGGTGGACTTGTTTAGACTGAAAAGTTGGCTTTCATCATTTGTTTAGAAGGAATTTGCATCATGCCTCAATCACAAGCTGCTTTTGGTGCCTGTTTGTTTTGTTTCTTTTCTAAACTCTGATATCCAGAAGTGGGTGTTTAACTGCACTGCACTCTCACCAACCTTGCTTCCTGGATTGGCTTGGTGGCCTTGACCCTGAATAAAACTGTCCCTTGACCTCTTCTTTACTATCTCTGGAGTACCATCTAGTGCTGCATTGTCAAGGAATATCTGCAGGTAGTGTGGTTGAATGCTTACACATTATGTTTTCATTCAATACTCTGCTGAATTTGTGGGAAACAGCAGTTTCTTAACTTAACGAGGCCTCGGTTCCTTCACTTATAAAGATGAAGAAAATAGCACCAGCTTCCTAGGGTTATAAAGGCTTGACGATGACCTGTGTGAGGAAGCACCTGGTATGGCTGCTCTGGCACTGAGTAGGCCTTCTTTGCATGGCAGCAAGCATTTATTGAGTCTCAAACACCCTTGACTTGAAGGCGTATCATTATTTTATAAGCCTCTCCAGTTAACTGTGATGTGCCACTGATTATAAGAAAGAGTCTGGATTTGAGAGGTATGAAAATATGATTATCAGTGATGTCCTGAGAACCACTTCCACTCTCCTGGGATGTCTTGGGACCTCCATACCATTCGTTGCTTTGTAATTCCACCCAATGGATCTATTTCCCTTGCTCCTCGGGTGTTCTCTGCCATTCCAGGCAGGGATGGGTTGGTGCTGGGAACAGAGAGTGACAGGACTGGTAATTCACCATGCCTGGCACTAGCTAGTCCTCATATGAGAAGGCCCTGAGAGTTTAGGCTTCTTAGGCTCAGACTTTTCAGGATCTGTCCCCTCCTCTTGCTTAGTCTCTCCTCTGACTAAATCCTTGCATGAAAACTGCACTCCAGTCACATCATATTCTGCTTTTACCCAAATGGGCCGTTCGTTCTTTTGTCTCTGGGCCTTCGTTTATGCTGTTTCTTCCACTTGGAGATCTATCTTTTGACACCTTTAAGAATCCGTTCAGGCTTAGTCAGATGCCCCTTCCTAAGAAATTTTCCCAGTCCTATTTAATTAGCTCTTCCTTTGTACACTCACTGTACTGAATGTTTATCTCTATCTCTGCCGCTTTTCTTTTGCTGTTGGTAAAATCTAACTCTGTTCTGGGCTTTTTCGTTGCTCTGTATATTTCCTCAGAACAGAAACCGAGGCTAACTTATCTATATTCTTACAGAACCCAGTACATTGTATTTGCTCAGTGTACATTTTACAAATGAATGAGCCTTCTCTTTAGAGAATAAGGTTGAACTGCAGGAAGAAGGATCAGTGAGCCCAAAGTGGTATCAGGACTGGGAGACTTGGAGAGCCGAGATCTCCACACCTTAATTATCAGGTGTGGATCATATCACTGTGATGGATCATATCACTGTGCTAAAGACAACAGGATCCTTCTCCTAATCATACACTGCCTGTTTCCAGTCTTTCAGGTGATAGTGATAATCATGGTGATAGTGACGATGAGGAAAGCTCACCTTTACTGGGTGCTTATGTGCCAAGCATTTTACGTGTATGTACTCTTTAACCCTCTCCAGCAACCCTAGGAAGTCAGTACTAATACCTATTTTCCCTTTGACACCTGAGGACATGGAGACAGCTGTTTTTATCAGTGATGTCTTATGGGAATAAGACTTTCTCCACTGATAATAAAGGTCCTAAAATGGAACCCATGAAATAGAGGGCATGACTTTTCTTGCCCTCTTGATAAATTATATAGTGCATCTGTGAGAGAATGGCAACTCTCCTCTCTTATCAAGATTCACATTCACAAAGTCTTAATTCTTTTTCTAGGAAAGAAAATATACTTATGAAGCCTTGCACACAACCTTGGGTCATTTTTCTTGTCTCTAATACATTCAGCTTTTAACTCTGTAGTTGTTTAGTGTTTAAAGAATGTGATTTAACAAGCACTTGGTTTTGGATTTCAACTGTAACAGTTTTCTTCACAAATATTTTATACATTTGATTGATAGGGCATTCCTTTTGTTTCTTTTTTGTTTATTTGTTTGTTTGTTTGAGATGGAGTCTCACTATGTTGCCCAGGCTGGTCTTGAACACCTGGGCTCAAGTGATCCTCTTGATTCAGCCTCCCAAACTTCTGGGATTGCAGGTGTGAGCCTGGCCTCCTCTTATTTCTTTTAGAGAATTAATTTATTTTGGAAGGCAAGATGGTGTTGTACAATGAGCATGGACTTTGGAGAAAGGCAGACCAATAAAGTAAAGGAAGGAGAATAAATAAAAGAAAATTGCACCAAAGGAATCTCAGGCTGAAAGGGAAGCGGTAGCATCAAAGACAAGAAGTCCTATTTCAGGCCTATGGCAACTGTTAAAAAATGGTCCTGTTTTGGTTAGTGAGTTGGCTCTCTCAATGCAAGTTATTAAAACTGCCTCGTTGACATTCCTACTGAGTTCAGATCTTGGCTCTGCTGTTATTGGCTTTGTGGTTGGGTTTGAAACACCTTCACTTAACCCAACCTCTGTTTCTTCATTTGTAAAAATGAAGAAAATAACACCTGCTTTCTAGAGGCTATAAAGAATGATGTATATGAGAAAGTCCTTAATGTGACTGTTACTGGCAGTTAGTCAACCTTCTTTGCACAGCAGCTATTATTAATTGAATCTCAGGCACCCTTGACTTTAAGCTGTGACATTATTTTATGTACCACGGACAGAGAAATATCACTGCCAGTTAATTACAACATGCCATTGTTTATAAGAGAGGATCTAGATTTTTAAAATTAACTTATTTATTTTTGAGTTAGAATCTCACTCTGTGGCCCAGGCAGGAGTGTAGTGGCACAATCATGGCTCATTGCAGCCTCTACCTCCTGGACTCAGGCAATCCTTCTACCTCAGCTTCCTGAGTAGCTGAGACTACAGGCGCATGTCACCACACCTGGCTCATGTTTTTGTTTTTCTGTAGAAGTCTTGCTGTGTTGCCTAGGCTGGTATCAATCTCCTGAACTCAAGCAACCCCCCTGTCTTGGCCTCCCAAAGTGTTGGGATTACAGGTGTGAGCCACCATACCCGGCCTAGATTTTAAATACACTAAAATATAAAAACTCTATAGAATCAGTGAAGTAAAAAAAATTGTAGAATGAAAGAATAGCAGTCTGTGTGCACATAGCACAGAATGTTATACTGGAAGCATCTGGAAAATAAAATTAGGTGGAAGCATGACATCTGTCCTCAGAAACCTTTTCTGTTTAGTAAATGTCAGGAGCCTCCAATTAGTGATCTCCACCTGTGGAAACAAGAGCAGAAGTTCCATGTAACATATTCCTCTCAACCAGAGAGTCCTGGAAATCAAAAACTTCCAGGTTTGACTTTTTTTCTTTTTTTTTGTATCTCAAGATGTTACCAGTTGTTTCAAAGAGTATATACATTTTTAGGGGAAAAATGTTTATTTGGATTGATCTCTCTGAATGTGCATGTGAGTCACATAGTACTTTTCTCTTTGTCTTTCTGAGTCACAAAGTCTAAAATCAAACAGAAGAGGGGATGTAGATAAAAGGCTAACATGCAGAGGGGGCTTCTGTGTCATGTGCTTCTGGGGCTGGTTCCACCCTCTCATCACAGGGGCCCTATCTCTCTTCACCTTCCCCAGAGAATCTCTGTTGATCAAGTTGCCAGGACTTTTGGAGTCAAGGCTGAAGCAGGTCAGGCAGCCATGGTTACACTCAGTTAGACCTCATTTCACCTCCATAACCAAGCACTGGCCACAGCAGCCTCTTAGCTGTCAGACAATTCTTTTAAAAAAAAAAAAAGACTTTAGCAATGGAATGACATTGCAGGGTAGAAGTCTCAGAGGAAGCTGGATGAGATGAAGGGGAAGGGCTGACCAGCAGTCACTGCAAAGTTTTTGAGTAGAAAAGAAAACTTGGGTGGTGCTGTCAGAGAGAATCCACACTACAGCCTTGGGCAGTTGTTCACAGTGTAAGACATTCTTTCAGCAAGTTAGCATCCTGGCTTTCCTGGGGCAACCTGGTAACTTCACTTCATTGGTGTGGAAAAACATTGCTGCCGAACAGGAACTGAGTTTATTGGCTTTAGTGTCTGTTAGGAGGAGGAAAAGCTTCATGGTACTGAGAAACCTATCCTCTGTGAGCCAGGACCATCCCTTCATTCTCTCAAATGACCATTTGGATTTGTTATTGCCTGATAAGTCAGAAATGTTTGGCTTAGATGTTCCTTTAACCACAGTGACTTGAAGAACTTAAGGCAAATGGAAAATGCATTCTGGATGTTGTAAAGCCCAGACCTTCTGGAAATAGTTTGAATGTATTTCCATCCCTCCACAGGCAACTGTTTTTCCTACACTAGCATGTGCCACACATCTCTGTACACAGGAAGAGTATCTCTGTTCCCTCAGGCCTTCCTAGATACCTGCATGTTGATAATGATGAAGCAAGTTATTTCTAAGAAGAGACACTGTGTTTCTAAAGAAAAGTCATGGAGCAGCTATTTGAGAATAAGACTGCTCTTTGGAGTTGTTTGTTTCAGGAAATACTATAGCATCTTTTTGGTCTCCTGAAAGAAAAAGAAAAATATTGTGACTTTGACCTTGGCTCCATTTGTTTTTTCTATCTAACCCACACCATGCTGACAAATACCAACATCTGTCTTGACAAGCTAGTTCACAAATAACTATTCATTCATAACTTTAGGCTGTTGTAAGAATCCTTATTTATTACTTCATCTTGTGAACAAGAATGCAAAGTTTAGTTTCGAGAAAGACACTGAAATGACCACAAGTCCACTGGTCTTTGTATATCTCTCTATCTGAAAAAGATTACTATGTACTTTTTAGTGGATTTTAAGAACACTAATCTATTTACTGTTGCCAAAACATAAATGGAAATTTTCTGGGAAATATAATTTAATTTTTAAGTTTTGGATTCATTTCAGTGTTGGTGATTTCAGTGCTTCGGGGATTGTTCTGTCTACGCCAACTGTAGCAGTAACATTGTCATTCCTTCCATATGAAGGTTTCTTTTTTTATGTGGTCATTTATTTCCCTATCTATTGGCTTAATCTCATTTTCACTTTTGCTTTGACATTTTAATGACAATGCAACTGAAGTCTTTTCTACTTGCTTTATAAAGAACTCTTGTAATTAAGCTGCTGGCTCAAAAAGTCCAACAAATGGTGGAGGACTTAGTCTGATTGTACCTTAGAAGGAGAAAGAAACAAACACAGACTGAGGACATTTCTTTGCAAAGGATAATTTGGTCAAGGAACTGTCCCCTCTGAGGTTTGCCTGGACTTTCCATGGGCAGATATTTCTACATCCAAGCTCATCCCTTAACATTTTGGGCTCTTCAGGTTAAGGAGAGGGAAACAAGGTAAGGAGCATGCCAGACCTCTTGACTTTACCTGGAAATAGCTGGGAGAACCAAAACTGAATTATAGTCATCACCTCAGGCTCTGAAGCAACATCTCATCTTTAGATAGTTGTTAAACTCCACTACCCTAGGTTGCTGGTATCTATCTTTACCCTGATTTCTATCTGAGACATCTTAAGGCATTTTTAAAAAAATCAAAGCTAATTTGAATAGTAATTTAGTCAGTTATTTATCTTCTTCATAGTGTTAAGCCTTAGGTTGTTAAATGTGTAACTAAAGTTATTGGTCAGATCCATGAACTAGCCCTGAACTGCCTCTCTTTTACCTACTAATCTTACGCATTCTCCATGGAATGAGGTGACTGGTGCTAGTTTGTCTTGGAGAGAGATGTATTTCAGAAGAATTCCACTGTCAGAAAATATCACCATCAATGGTGAAACTATGTGTGTAAAGTCATGTCTAATTTCATTAACTCTCTGTCACAAGTACTTGGATTCTAGAAAGAGGGTCTTGATACAAGCTGACCCCGAATCATTATACATTTGGATCAGTTTGCCCTTTCTCAGTAACATTTCCTGGGAATTCTCTAAGAAGAGTAGAAACTCATTGTGGCTAGTGTTGGGAGGAATAATTGTTCCCACTTATGGGATTGCTGTATCACAAGAGAATATGCTTTACATGTTTGTATGGAGCGGCTAGAGGGATTGGGGTAGGACTTTTTTGAAATGGAGTTTAGTTCTACATTTCCTTCTAATGACATCTAATTCTGCTTAAGATATCATTGCAACAAGAATGACTATCTGTATCCTATAGACACTTCCATACTACACAAAATCACTACTTACTCAGAACAAATAATCCTTATGAGAGGATAATTTTTTCCTTGACCCACCTGGTTGGATTGTTTTGCAGTCTAATGAAACTGTGTAAGACTTTTCTATTCTGCAAGTCACAAAGACCTGTACCAATGGTTCTCAAAAATTACTATAAAAAAGAATTCCCTATAGTACTTTTGTAAATGTAGATTCCCAAGCCTTCGTTCCCCAGCCCATTTGGATTATTAGTCAGATCCAGAAACCTGTATCTTGACAAGAAGGCCAGGTGATTCTCATGCAGGTGGTTCAGAAACATACTCTAGAAACATGTATTTTTTTGTAGTATTGCTTTATTTCTTAGCTTTGTCACCACAGGCATAAAAATGAACTCCAACACTTTTATAGTTAACTTCATAGTTTAGTTATTTTGTAAATTACTCATACAAAATTTTAATGCCAGGCCAGTTTCTGTCTCATGACTTGTGACCCATCGTCCCCATTATAAGTTAGTAAGTGCCTAGGTTCTTCTAAAAAATATTGTTTCTAAGACTGTGAATGTCTCAGATTTTTATGTCTTATATTTTACAGAGTATGCCCCCATATATCCAAAGCCTCACTGTAGAAATAAAGTGTATCCATACTACTGTGCCACTTCAATCAAGTAGATTCTTGATTACTTAAAAAAAAACTAAGGGCTTATTTCCGTAACCTGCATAATCACTATTAGCATCCTCATATCTCCATCCAATTCATGATCTTAATTTCTCAGATACTGGATCAGCACCAGAGCTCCCTGACCTTTGGCCCTGCTTAAAAACAAAAAAGAAAGGGAAGACAAGAAAGAATTTTAATACTGCAACTTTATAGCACAGTGCAAATAAACCAAAGGTGCATACTTGAGGACTGCATGCTGGAAAATGCAAATGACAATAATTACCTCACCTTGTTCCCACAGACTTCCTAAGCATGTGCTTATAGAAGATCTGGGGTAATTTCAGGGATCTGAATTCTGTTTAATAAAATTCTCCCTCTTCTGTACCACTGCGTACACTGGCCTGAAGAAGGTGCTGTTTCCCAGGAAAAGGACTTAGATCCCCCCAAGAAATGCATAGGGCCATAGTTTGAAGAAAATGTATCGCTAACCAAGTGACTTACTCTGCATATTCAGCCTTTCTCTTATTATATTCCTTGAGATTTTTATTTAAGATAACTTTCAGCATCTTTTTTTAAAGGTCAGATAGGAATGAGAAAACTTTGTTTGACTTGCTAATCTTGTGACAAACAGTTTATATCCAGTGTAGCTTCCTGTCTTCACTGACTGGTTATTTGAGGGAATTTTCTTCCTGCAAGACTGTGGAGAAGGCTCTAAAAATAAACAACATGGTTGCTTATTGGTGGGAGCATATGTGAGCAGATGTCAGCTGGAAACAGCATATGGTGGCAACATGATAGCAGCATGTTCTTATAGAAGCTCGGGTGATGGGTCTTCATCTTCCATGACACACCAGCCATTCCGAGCCCCATATCTTAATTCAAGAGTGTTCTGATTAGAAAGTGCAAACCATACCCTCATGAATCCATTCCTTCACCATTAGAAGGTGAGAAAAATCTGTGACTGGGATCTTGTTAGGGGGCTGAATGTTGGAGACGGTAAGTTCCAGGGTATGGAAAAAGCTTTTACTATCCATTTTAAAATAAGAGGCACAAATCTGGCAAAAAATTGAGAGAGGAATCCATAAGGCCTTAGTCTTTGTCCAAAGAAGTTTTTAAGTCAGGTCTGAATTGTGAAAGTGTTACTTCTAGAAGATATGCCCTATATGAATAGAAGGTACATAGATTCTAAATTTACATAAAAAGTGAGAAAAGGATTATATTTATGCCAGGCGTAGAAGGCAGTCAGGGCTTCTTTTAATCACATAAGTTAGATAACAGATTACATTCCTTGATTACCTTTTATCTACCAATCTCTTTTAAATATATCATCTCAATTCAATTTTATAAAAACCCTCAGGGTTAGCATTATGTCTTTCCCATCTACACAGAGGCTTGAGTTAATTCAGGGGCTTGTCCAAGGATTCACAGGAAATCAAAGAAAAGGAGTTTTAATCCACATTTTCTCCTGCAAAAAATCCTGTATTTATTGACCCAGTTGCATTTAGGAAAGACTTGGAACACTCAGCAATATTTTTTTCTTCAATTTGGGTATTTTTTTGGTATATTTTCTTTTCTAAAAATATGGTGGGTAATATACAAATTGGATTGCTGTTGCATTCAAGAAAATGAAGTTCAAAATTTCTGGACATAATAACTATCATGGAAGATATGTTTAATCTATTTCAAAGAGCCCTAGCTTTTAAAACTGTAGCCACGTAGCACCACACCGATATACACTTATATTTTTGACTCATTCGAGAAGGAGTTTTCATATGCAAGTTAGAAATGATGACAGGTGGTTTTAAGAACTCTAAAATCTAGCCCAGCCAAATGAAAAACAACATTTTATTCTTAATTGGTAGGCTGTCTTTTGTCAAAGGAGGTCAAGGCCTTTCTAATTCATCTTAATGTAAATCAAGGTATTTATTTTACCATTTCAGTGTATAAATTGTACATTGTTATTTTAACACTAGAGCATGCAAAGGGAAAAGTGAATTGAGGAGTCTGACTGCTGGTTAAGGGATGCCAGAAGATCTGGAACTAGAATCCGGAATCTTCCATAGTGTCTAATCCCCTGGCCTCAGGCAGCAGGGACCTTATATTTCTGGGGGAATGATAAGAACATTCAGTGAGTGCCTCTTCTACTTTGCATCTTATGTAGTTCTGTGCCAGGCATCACTTCAGTAAAATAGCTAATGACTGTGCTTTTTAAAACTCCTAGCTGTCTGCCCAGTTGTTACAACACCCTCTGGCTCAGTGGGCAGCTTGTGCGCCAGACAGTCCCAGGTGCTTTGTGGGTACCTTGGTGAGTACACTTGTCTGCTTTATTCCTCATTTGACATAGTTATATCAAGTCCTTCTTTAGTATTTGTCTCTTGTGGGAAACGTGTCAGAGGCAAAATTGGATTCTGAAATGCAGCCTTGTAACTGAGATATTACAAAGGTGCCTGAAACTTGCTGGTCAGAGTTTACATGAGAAAAACTGATGCATCAGTTTGAAGCAATGCAATGACTTGATTGCAGAATGTGACAGAATAACTCGTGGGAATGAGATATGTGTTCCAGGGGTCGCAGAGTGATTTGAAATATTGATCTCCTGACCCTATGGAGGTTAACTCTCTGGAGGATTGAACACTATGGCCTGCATGTCAAGAGAATGTTCCTTTTTTTATATCTTATTTGTATCTATGTACTGATTCCTGGCACATAGTAGTTGCTCAATTAATGTTTCTTGTATTGAACTAAAGTGAAAGGAGATTTTCCCTCCTTTTGATTATGAATCTTACTGTCACCCAGGCTGGAGTACAGTGGCATGTTCATGGTCACTGCAGCCTTGACCTGCTGGGCTCGGGAAATCCTTCTGCCTCAGCCTTCCAAGTAGCTGGAACTACAGGTGCATGCCACTACTCCCAGCTTATTTTTTGATTTATTATAGAGACAAAGTCTCCCAAGTTGCCCAGGCTGGTCTTGAACTGTGGGCTCAGGCAATCCTCTCGCTTCAGCCTCTCAAAGTGCTGAGATTAGCGGTGGTAGGCACAGCCGCCAGCGTCCTCCTTTAATGTTTTAGAGAAAGACCTGTGGAGGAGTTATGTTGATGCTGTTATGTGTGACTTTTATGTTGACATGTCTGGGTTGCATGAAGAAATGGATTGTCATGGGGGAGGCCCTCAGCTAACTGGACCTGGGAGCTGGCCACTTGCCCATATCACTTAGTCATGACCCTCAAACCAAGTGCAAGCTCTGTTAGACTGAGGGTCTCCCAAACCAGAGGTCTCTACCCCTTTCTGACTCGGAACATTAGTTAATTCAGCTGGCATTTATTGAATGCCTATTACATGCTGGGTAGTGAGTTCACAGCAAAAAATAGGACTTGGGTGATCCTGACTCTCAAGGAATTCAGTGGCTAAGTTGTCTGTGAACCATGCTCGGGAAGAAAGAAAACACACTCAGTCATCCTGGCATTGCTTCACTCCATATTTTTGAGGCCTCGAGAAGGTTTGGATTATGTTGATTCTAAATGTAGGTGGAGGTCCCGGATGGGGACAAAGGACATATATTTTGTATTACCCCAGGAGATGCCTGGTTTACTGGCTATCCTGTTTTGCAATTTATCATGCCTAACATTGCTTCTGAGAAATCAGTAGACTTTATTACAGTGATCTAAGCTGGACTTTCCTCAGAAAGAACTGATTCTATTGGAAGCATACTTTTATTTTAATACAGAAACCCTCAAAGTGGCCAGAGCTGCCATAAGAAGAATAAAAGAGTGAAAGGTTTCATCTGTGTTTTTAGACCTCCCTTTTGTGAGACATCATATTTTGGTTTTAAACTGTAATTTTTCATATTATTTCACTATCTAAACCAAAAGGTTAAAGGTCTGATATCTTTTCCACTGTTTGGAAAGGGAAAGGGGAGGGAATGAGAGAAGGAAAACATTTGTTGAATATTCCCTGTATCCCTGTTACGTAACACACATCATCCTAATTTTCCCCATGTTGGTTGATAAGGGAGGGCTACAATGACAATCCCTATTTTTCAGGAAATTGTATTTGGAGAGGTAAATACCTTGTCCTTGGTCACAGAGCTAGCTAGTGGCAGAGCCAAAATCTGAATTCAAGTCTGGCCTGGATGCCACCATACCACCGAGACCCCAAATTCCCCCTCCTTTTTTTGCTTTTCCTTTGGAATCCTCCCCCATTAATTTTATAACTTTCTTACCGACTACTTTGGATTAATTTCTTTTTCATCTTTTCCTCCAATAGCAAACAAGTTGAGAGGCCTACCCTGGTTCTTTGGGTGGTTTTTCTTCTCAGACACTCCTCACTTGGGGTTATTTTCGGTCATTTAATAGCTGCAAGCATCCCTCTTCTCTTGGTGGTAAAAACAATGGAAACCCACCCCGCTCTGCAGTGAGTCTGGGAACGCCAGGAGTGTCTCCAAGGGTGTGGAAGTGGAGTTAGGATGCACACTCCACGTAGATTCCCAGGCAGTGGGAGGCTCTTCCACCCCGCCCAGCTGACAGACTGTGGGAAAACCCTGCAGACCCCTCTCAGACCTTCCATGCAAGACTGCCAAGCAGCGGGGCTCTGCATTTTATTTTCGTCTCTGTTCTTAGAAATAGTAATTGAGTAAAAATGTAAGTGTGCGTATGCCAGGGGGCGGGCGTCCAGGGTCAGGGTGAATTTCTCTGTGCTGGGTGTGATTCTGAACACTCGTTAAGTGGAGTTGGCCTATGCCAACCAGCTCCAGGGCCATCCCTGTCACCTTGCGTGAACCACCTCTCCATTCCAAGGAGACGAGACGCTGGGAGCGGCTGGGGGGAGCCCAAGGCCTGTGGCGCCTCTTGCTTTTCTTGCTCTCTAACCTGGTGTTGTTGATAATGACGTGTTCTGACACTGATGATTGGACTGGCAGCTCTGATGCTTCATCAGCTTTAAATCAAATACCCTAAAGGATAAAATAGTCCATGCTCCTCATAGCCCACGGGACTGCAAAATCATTTTTCTCTTTTTAAATGGATCATCCCCAGTAACATTGGCTAAGGTGAGGGTAGCCTGCCTGAAAGTTTAGCTAATAAGATATAAGAATCCAGAGGGTAGGCATTAGAGATAGTCTCTGCATCTGGATTATCAGGAATGAATTATCAGTCATGAAGTTGAATTCAGTTTTTTATGAAAGTACTCACTGAGTAAGAGGTGTTTGAGGAGCTTGGTTAAGATTTAAAGGTGGTGTTTCTCAAAGTGTGGCCTGCATTTGTATCTCCCGAGGTGTCCAGCAGATTTCTGACCCTCTCTCAGACCTGCCCAGGCAGAATCCCTGGGGTGGGTGGAGCAGAAGTCTGTACATTTTAAACAGGCACCGCAGGTGCTTCTGACCTCACAGAAGCTTGCAGCTGCTCAAGGCAGCAGTGCTCTGATTCTGCAGGTCTGTTTACTCAGTCATACCACACAGAGGGATTCAGATCCAGTAGGGCTTCTGTTTGATCAGCTGGTCCTTCGAGTGTGGGACCCTGAACTCACAGCCCCAGTGGTGGAGTTTTTGCTGTGTGCTTTGTTTTCCCGAATGCATGAAAATATTGAGGTAGACTTGTTATTCATGGTATCACTCAAGGTCAGGCATTTTGACTCATGCCTCTAATTCCAGTACTTTGGGAGGCTAAGATGAGAGAATCACTTTAGTCCTGGAGTTCAAGACTAGCCTGGGCAACATATCGAGACCCTGTCTCCATAAAATACTTAAAAATGAGGCCGATGAGGTGGCTTGCAGCTATAATCCCCGCTACTTGGGAAGCTGAGGTGGGAGGATCACTTGGGCTCAGAAAGTCATGGTTATAGGTAGATATTGCACCACCACTCCAGCCTGGGTGACAGAGTGAGACCCTGTCTCAAAAGGCATTGCACATATCCCCTGCTCACTGTTCACCACAGAAGAGGACAATGAGTGTGCAAGGAAGTAAATTAATCATGTGGGATGAGTGGTGAATACCTACCTTAGAAGTTATGTATTGTGAATGTCTGCACTCAAGTGCCTTCAACTGGGCGACTATGAAGTGGGAAGGGGATTTTTGAAACTAATTAATGTTTAATGCATAAGTGACATATAAAGTATAAGGTAATGTATAATTCCTTGAGGTAGCTTTTGGTCAAAGCACTGCTGACCTCTTCATGGCCTGAGTATGCTGTTCTGAGGCATTCCATGGGGTAAGGACCTAGCCAACAATGGAATGTAAACTCTGCTGTCTCAGCCAGGCTCACCTTCAGGTAACTGCAGGTTTCTCTTTGCAAATGCTTTTTTCGTTTGTTTGTTTGTTTTAACCAGAGGCATTAGAGCAGATGAGAATCTGACCAAGCTATTAAAAAGTAAAGTTAATGGTAAATTACCTGGTATTTTCTTTGTGCTACTATATGTAGCTCCTAGTATTCTGATGTTATTTTTGAACAACCTATTGTTTTGACTATACAGTATAAGTATTCTATAACTACTGTAGGTTTCTTTTTGACTATTATTTAGAGGCAGGGTCCCACTCTGTTGCCCAGGCTGTAGTGCAGTGGCACAATCATGGCTCACCTCAGCCTCCAACTCCTGGGCTCAAGTGATACTCCTGCATGGGCCATCTGAGTAGCTGTCGACATACTCATGCCACCACACCCATCTATGTTTTTTTATTTTTCAAAGAGACAAGGCCTCACTCTGTTGTCCAGGCTGGTCTTGAACTCCTAAGCTCAAGTGATCTGCTCTCCTCCACCTCCCAAAGTAAGCTACTACACCTGGACCATTGAACTGTTTAAAGAAATACCATGGTCTCCATTACTAAACAACCCACATGGCTACTGAAGTATGAGAAAAATGACTAGATAGTATTAATTTTACTTCCTAACAAGCCCTCAGTTGAAAGATCTCTACATTAATTATGAATAATTGTAAGATAAATGGCCAATGCATGCAGAGATCATGGGAAGACAAAAATAGAGGACACTCCTATGATACTCTGGTCCATTTAACAGTATTTATTGAATATCTTCTTGCATCTAGCACCAATCTAGCCACTAGTGATACCATCAGTAAGTCAAATAGCAAAGATCCCTACCCTTGGGCAGCTTATATTCTGGTGGTATAAGATAGACAATTAATAATAAAGATTAAATGAGAATGGTAGAATTTGATAAATGTTGGGAGATTGGTCAGGGGGTAAGGAGGTGAGGTGCAGTTTTAAATAAGCTGGGCATGGAAGGAAGAGTTCATTAAGAAAGTGGCATTTAAGTAGACTTGAAGGCAGTCAGAGAGTAATCTGGGGCTATCTGGGGAACAACATTTCTGGCCGAGAGAATAGCTAGTGCTGTTGCTGGCGTGTTCAAAGATTATTAAAAGTGTCCTAGGAGATGAGGTTAGAGAGATGATGAGAGGTAGGTGACGTGGGGCCTTGTAGGCCATCATAAGGTCTGTGACTTTTCCTCTGGATAAAATGAAGAGAAGGGCAGTTTTAGTCAAAAGAGTCACTGGCTGCAAAGTTGAGAAAGACGTGTAAAGTGGCCAGGGAAGAAGCAGGAAGTTCAGTAGGTCTTTGTAATGCATCGGAATGGCACTGTGCCACTGCATTTCTAGGCAAAGCTACACTTTTACAAGAATCTCAAACAGATCAGCCTTGTGCTGAGATTTTTTTCTTCAGCAAATAGTTTGATGGGCAGACTGCCGTGGGTTTTTATGTGGAATATGTTTTTATATTTGTTTGGTTGTTTTAAATTAATAGTGCAGAGTTATTAGCAACTCACCCCCTTTCTGAAAAGATGCTGGCTCTGCACCCTTCTGCATATGAAAATAACCCTTTGGGTCTCCCATCTTGTGCTGCCACTTGTGGAATGGTAGCTGCTAGAGTTTGTACTCACCATACTGCCAAATCATGGCCCTCTTCAACTCGGTGGCCAGGGACACACGGCACTAAACTCATAGATGACCATGCTTTGGCCTAAGAGAATGGCAGATTTTTCCTGTGTGAACTAGAAATTCAGATGAAGAAGGATCTTTGGATCTGTGCAGCTGTGCCTTGTGAATGAAATAGAAAGGCTGTTGCCTAAACTTTGAAATGAGGTCATAAGCCAGAGAATTTGTAAAGCTATGTCTCTTATCAGTCAAAAAGCATTTCTGTTGGACCAGAGTTTTCTTTCTAATTCTTAAGTTTTGAATAGCAAGACTTCATACTGGGATGTTGATTTTCTGGTCCTTCATCCATCTGTAAAAGAAACATCGATTGAGTCTGCTGTGTGCTAGGTGATAAATGTAGGAAGACAGCATAGATCCTGTCCTGAGGAAGCCTACAACTTAGTGAGGAGGTTAGGTAGACCAAACCAACCAAGCCAAAACAAAAAACCAACACCAGGTGGTTGGTTACAAGCAAGGCATCTGAGAGGTCAGAATAATAATTGCTTCACTTAGCCTAGAGAGGTGAGGGAAGCCTTACTGGGGGAGATGGTATTTGCTCTTGAAAGTTGACCTTTGAGATTGTAGTTTGGCAGTCATCTGGCAGCAACAGGAAACTGTTTATGTTTATGTTTTCTGGAAGAAGCAGATTCACCCTTGTTGTTTCTTCTGTGAGATTGCATGACTACCGTCTTGATGAATCACAAAAGAGCAAGAAATGCTTAGTGTGGTCTTTGAAAAAATTGTTCTTACAAGAGAACTACTTTGAAATAGTGAGACTAAAGAATAAGGCAATATTGTTATAGCAAGTATTTGTTATTTAAAGTTGATATATTCAGAAGACATTATGGGCCTGTTTATATAAACATCTATGTAATGAAGTACTTTGGTATAATAGGACTCTGTGGCATGTGGCATTATTTTATAAGTTCAAGGTTGCTACATAAAACTTTTCTTACACTCTAAATAACATACAGGCTGGGCACAGTGGCTCATGCCTGTAATCCCAGCACTTTGGGAGGCCAAAGTAGGAGGATTGCTTGAGACCAGCCTAGGCAGCATAGTGAGTCCTTGTCTCTAAAAATAAAAATTAAAAAAAAAAAAACATTAGCTGGGTGTGGTGGCACATACTTGTAGCCCCAGCTACTTGGAAGGCTGAGATGAAAGGATCGCCTGAGCCTAGACGGTCAAGGCTGCTGCGACCCATGATTGTGCCACAGCACTCCAGCCTGGGCATCAGAGTGAGACTCCAACTCAAAAAATAAATAAATTACATACAACACAGGTCTTTTAAAAAATTACTTTTATGTACATTATATAAATAGAGATGGGATCTTGCTATGTTGCCCAAGTTAGTCTTGAATTCCTGACTTCAAGCGATTCTCCTACTTTGGCCTCCTGAAGTGCTGTGATTGCAGGCATGAGCCATTGCACCTGACTTACAGCACAGGAGTATTTCTCCTACTTATTACATGGCCTTGTGGGTTGGCTGTGGCTCCATTCCATGAAATCTCCATTCAGGGACTGGGGCTAGGGGAGCAGCCCCCTAACCTGGGCATGCTGACCTCATGGAGTACCAGGAGATGTGGCAGTTACTCTCACCCATTGACTAAAGCAGGTCACATGGCCATGTCTGATTTCACTGGGGCAAGAATGGGGCACAAAGGAGAGGCCATGAGGAGATAGACCTATAGGAGAGGACAGCCAACATTTTGAACAAATGATACAGTCTACCACAGTGTAAGGAGAGGAGTTGGGGAAGAGAAAAAAGCTTTCTGTTTTGTGGGTATGACATGGTCGGATCCACACAACTGCTGTATCTGTGGAAATCTGGGGAACTTTATAGTGAATATTTACATTATAGTAGATATCTACTAAGTATCCACTATAGGTTGATTTGGTTGATTTGGTAAGACAGACGTAAATGATATTCCCCTCCATTTGTATCAGTGTCGTGCCCCTTCAATCAAGACACGTTTATGTGGTGTAAAAGGCACAGTTAGGAACATCAAGTTTCTAAAGCAAGTTCTGATGTGTTATATGAAGTTTGTGTATATCAGGGAAACTGAAACTCAGGTTTACCTCAAAAAATATACTGGCATCCCTCAGCCTTAGGGTCCTAGATTGCCACCATAGTCCTAATATGACGAACAGTATCTGGAAGATGTTGGCCACAGTACTGATTCAGGCTAAGTTTCCATGAGGGTCTGTAGATGTTTAACTGTTTGTTTTCTAGCAGGACTTTCCTGCTTCTTATCTCTCTTGTACGAGTTCTATGCCAACTTAAACATGAAGTACCATGCAGTTCCCTAGAATCCTGGCTAACCTAAACGTTGGTCTCCTGACAGTGACCCACCAGATAAATGATTTAGAGTCATGCTCCTACCTGTGGTATCCAGTGAGCAAACTAGAAAGTAACCTTGCCTGGCATGGGGCATCTGCTCTGTGACTCTTAACACAGTTATAGTGATCTGCTCTGACTGCCTCTGAGCTTGCTAGGTAGCTTAGTGCTTGCAAGTTCATAAATAATCATCTCTACAGCCTATTCTTAGTAGCAACAGATGCTGAGCTTTTCCAGCCTGCTCTCGGGGTCAGTGGTGGGAAAGAGAAGAAAAAAATGAAAGCATTGTTTTGCACACGGCTGGACATCTGTATTTCTGAATTGCCCTGTTGTGTGTATGATGCAACTGCTGGAGCTGTTTTGCTGAATGTGAACTTTGTCCACCGACTGGAGTCTAAATTGGTTTTGGATCCTTCTGAAATCGAAATAGTCAGACCATATTTTTCTAATATTCAGTTGGATTGTTTCTTTGCTCCAAAGTGGAGCTGACTTTGTATGTGTTCACAGCGGCAGCAGGGGTTGCTTCTCTATTTTTCTGATCCATGTTGCTTGTTTTCCCAAGACTGCTACTTACCTCATCCTCTGTCACACTCGGTAAACTGGGAAGACAGCTCCCTGTGGAGCTGCGGCCATTGTGACTTCAAGGATCGTTAACTCTGGCGTTATTGTTAGGAAGAGAGCAGGTTGTTTTTCAAAAACTAAACAGGTGAAGCACCAAGAAGAGCTGACCTACTAGGTATGCTGGTACCCTGGCAAAGACCTGGACTTAGGGTTCAGATATCAAAGCGCTCGGGTCTTTTGTTGAGAGCCTGACTGTCAAGGCTGTGGTTTCTGTTGTTCGCTGCGGCGCGGAGTTTCTTCACTCTACATCAGAATCACCTGGAAAGCATTTCACATTACTTATGTTACTCAGGCCAGGGCCCACCTCCAGAAATTCTGGCTCAGTTAGTCTAGAGTGGAACCTGGCACCTTACCTTTAAAAAGCTCTCCAAGAGATTCTAATATGCAGCCAGAGTAGAGAACCTGTTTTGGGGGGCTTGTATAACTTTCAGTAAAACTGTGTGGCTCTGTCTAGTGAATTTCTGCATGGGAAAAAAAACCTATTTGGGTGAGGGTGTGATGGATGGGAGGGTGAATTCTGTCTTTGATAATAATATGATTGATAATAATTTTGATAGCCATCAGTTACCGAGTGGTTATATTAGACGCTGAGCTCATCTCTCTAATAGCACTCTATATAAGCACTATTATTATTCTCAATTTTATAAGTAAGGAAACTGAGGTTTACAAACATGTGTAATTTCCCTACAGTTACACAGCTAATAAGTGGACTTGGTCTGCCTGACTCCAGAACTCATCCTATTAACCATTCTCTCAAGATGATAAATTTTAGGCCAGGCACAGTGGTTCATGCCTATAATTCCAGTACTTTGGGAGGCTAAGGCAGGAGAATCACTTCAGACCAGGAGTTTGAGACCAGCCTGGGCAAACTAGTGAGACCTCATCTCTACAAAAAATTCAGAAATTAGCCAAGCATGGTGGCATATGCCTGTGGTCCCAGCTACTCAGGAGGCTGAGGTGGGAGGATTGAGCAAGACCTGAAGGTTGAGCTGGAAAAGCACCACTTCACTCCAGCCTAGGTGATGGAGTGAGACCATGTCTCAGAAAAAAAAAAAGATAAATTTTAAATTTAAATGAGGAAAATGTGAATCAAGAAATGAACCAGATGTCAAAAAAGGAGAATCCTCTAATGAGAACCCTGTGGTTTTGTATATATGAGAAATTCTTATTTTCTTATTTTCTAATAAAGGGGAAAATATGCTTGGATATATTTCTTTTTTCTCTTTAATGTAATATTTTCTTCTAAAAACCTATGAAAGTTCAAGGCAGGCAGTAGAACCTAAAGGCTGGAGTACCAGTATTGGAATTAAGTAATGACCTCTGAGCATGGTTCATGCATGTTCATTGTGTTCCCATTTGAAGAATGAAAGGATCTCTTCTTATTTGAATTTGTGTGGAGGATGAGTGTATCCTTGCAGTTATTCTCTTGCCCAGACTGGGTAATAATTAGAATGTGCATTACAAAACCCTGTGTTTTTTTTTGTTTTTTGTTTTTTGCTTTTTTTTTCCCTGAATAAGACAGCTGTTTTTGTTGTTGTTGTGTGGTTGTTGTTGTTTACAGGCTGGTAAGTCTGAGTCTTTCTTACTCAAATGATTGCATTAATTCTCTAATGCCTATTAAAAGATTAGAATACTATCCATGGTAGGATCCTAGAAATTCCATAGCCAATTCCTAGAAGGCCTGTCAATCCCCTCTTATGAAGAAATGTTACTGATTGAGGTATCCAATAAATATTTTTTAAAGGAGGGAGTGAATGAATTTTGCAAATATAGACATAATAGAAATAGCACCCTGCATGTTGCTAGGGACTTCTTGGGAAATGAGAGCGATCTTAGCCAATTGATAGGGCCCCATGGTCTGCTAACCACCTACTAATTTCCTACCTGTAGAAGCATAGCAGGGATAATAAACTTTTATAAAAAAAAAAATCTTATCACCAGTTTCCATGTGTATCTCTCAGCCTTGATGAAAGCATGCTGACTTACATCACTTCAAGTAGCATTTCTCATATTAGAAGTTAGAAAAATTTTAGCATGCCCAGAATCAGGAGGGAAGCTCCTTGCCAGGCCCTGTGAAAGATGAGAAGCCCAACTCAGATGCATTCTTGCCCCCTGCTACAGGGACACCTGGATTAGACCCTGCTCCCTCTGTGAGTTCAAACTGCTGTCACTGGAGTTATAAAGGGACATTGAGGCCCCTGTTGTTGGGTCTGTAGCCAGACAGCACAAGTATTTTTAGGGCTCTTCTTGTCTCAATCTGATTTCTGCTTGAAACTTTAACACATGCAGGCTTCACTGAAATACTTTTAAACTACTCTCTGGGTAGTGTAGGAGGGGTTGGATTAGTACTACAGGCTTTAAACAGTTTTTTTAATTTTTTTTTTATTGCTAAATATCCAACAGGCAGAACGGAGGAAATTCAAGTCTAACCCTGGAGAGACCCCTGTTTAGTCATCTGTCTAGACAGACGAGTTCATATAATGGGCCTCTCTGTTTCTTTTGCTTTGTATAACAGACGGTGGTCCCTTCCTTTAAATTTTGTGAAGATGTCAACCTTTAGCTTTTTTTCAAAGCCCAACCTGCTGTTGATAATCCAAGAAAGTGACTCACACATGAGCCAACAATGACTCTTGAGTGTGACAATTCATCTGTGATACAGTAAAAAGTAAACACCATCTATGCCTAAAGGAGACCAGGGTAAAATCCTGACTGTGTAACATTGGACAAGTCAGTTACTCTTTCTGAGTCTCATTTTTCCCCCCTCTAAATTGAGAATTAAGTAAAAAAGAAATAACAACTCTACTCCTTAATGGTTCTTTAAAGAAAGAAATTATTTAACACATAAAAATGTTTTTCACATGGCACGGGCTGAGTAAATTGTCATTTATCTATTCATTCACTTTAAGGTGATCATTGAAGCCTTTAACAATTTTGCTTTTCTATTCTGAGACCCTTAGAAAACCTAGAAATTTCAGTCCCTGTTTTTAATATGTTGGTATACGTTCAGAACCAGTGATTTGTTTTTTCAAAATCTAGCAAAATATAAGAAGTAGTACCAATTTCTGTGAAAGGAAAATCATATTGGAGACAGTGTTTAAAAATATGGGATATCTATAATTGCAACTAAATTCATAAAATCAAAGAGAGGAATGATGACTGGCGGGGCTGAGGAAAGGGGGAAATGGTAAGCTAGTAATAAATGGGGATAAACCTTCAGTTATGCAAGATGAATAAGAGCGAGAGATCTGCTGTACAACGTTGTACCTATAGTCAGCAATACCATACTGTACACTCAAAATGTGTCAGGGGGATAGAACTCATGTGAAGTATTCTTACCACAATAAAAGTTTTAAAACATTGGTAGAATAAGTGAATAAGACAGAATGACATTGTTTGTCTTGGTAGGAGGGGTGGAAACTCAGAACTTGCCTAGAAGGACTCTGTGTTAGTAACTCTTCCTAGGTGTACATCAGCTATCTCTCTTCCTTGTCATTGCACTTTAAGCTCTGCTTGGATGGTTCCCGAAAACAGTGACCTGGACAATTTTGTTTTATTTCATTTAATTCGGTTAATATTCACTGAGCATATACTGCCTCAAGTGGCTAAAAAACAAAATAAGTAGCGATGGTTCCTTCTGAGAAAAGGTAGCATCAAAACCCCAGAGGGTGTGAGGATCACACAGCCTAGGTGTAAGTGGATGTGTGACTGTTTCTAGTTACATAGCACTGGGCAAGTTCCCTCTTTAAGTCCCAATTTCTTGTCCCCTGTCTAAATGGGATAACCCAGGTGGGCACATGACAGATGATATACCCCCAATAATTAGTAACATTGCTTTTGTTGTTATTTTTTTAAATTGTTATTATATCCTCCCTTTCTTCAAGTAGCTTGTAACCCATTTGTGGAGATGAACTTGTAAACTCACTACCCTACACATAGCAGAAAAATTAAAAATTGCTGAATGGCATTTGCAAACAAATTGCAGAAATCATAGGTAGGTGATTGGTTAACGAACCCAACTTTTAAGAGAAACAGTCTTCTCTTAACATGCATAGAGCAACATGTACGACTATGCAGTGAATAGCCACAGCCTAAAAGTGAAAGGGGAAATAGAAAATCAGCCCCTTCTTCAGCTGTTAGAGGACAGAAGCAAATGATATCTATGTTGATAGCAGAACTTTTCACATCTCATAGTATAGTTCATGACATTTCATACACTGAAATTCCATTAGAAGCCAGGGCTTTACGTGGCTTTGGATATGGTATGTGTGAGTCATGTCTCTTTCAATACAACTGCAATCAATAAAAACCCCAGTAAAATGTGGTTAACCACAAGGACATCCCTCCCCACCAACTCCACCTCCAAATCATCACTGTGATTCATTGAACTTAGTACTCTCTCCCCTATTATACTTTACATTGGAAGATACTTAGGTTTCTTCAAGCACAAAGAACAGAAGTCCTCTTCTCTCGGTCGCCTGCCCCTCTGTCATAACACTCTGACCCCTTGGAAGCCCAGTATTCTCCTGTACCTTGGGTGATGGTGGCTAATGTGAAACTCTGCCCAAACCCTTGGGGAGACAGTTTAGAAGCTTCTGAAGGATGTAATCTGAAATCCCAGAAGATCTTACTGAGTAAAAATTCTTTTTTCTCTTACTAATATAACTCTGGCTTCTTCCTGTATCTTCTTTAAAATGATCACAGTGACCAGCCTATAATCCCAGCACTTTGGAAGGCCGAGGAGAAGAGGATTGCTTGAGGCCAAGAGCTCAAGACCAGCCTGGGCAGGGCAGCATAGCTAGACTCCCCTATCTTCACAAAAAAAAAAAAAAAAAAATTAGTCAGGTGTGGCTGCACATACCTGTAGTCCCAGCTGCTCAGGAAGTTTGACGGGAGGATCACCTGAGCCCAGGTGAACTCCTTGAACTAGGCTGCAGTGAGCTATGATCCTGCCACTGCACTCCAGTCATGGCAACAGAGCAAGACCCTGTCTCAAAAAAAAAAAGTGAATCCTGAGATGAGGCCTCCCATTAGCTAACACCTCCTTAGTTTTAGTGAGTGTTTTGTTTTTTCTTTTTCTTACACAGAAGGAGCCCTGGGCAAGAGTTGTGAGTGCCCACAGAAGGATGGGGGAGGGGAGAGGGGAAGGAGAAGAAAGGAGAGTAGTAGAAAAAGAGGTGTGGATAGGGTACCCTTCCTGTGCTGCTTCTTGGGCTCTGTGGCCTCTACCCTCCTGAGCAGAACCTTCCAAGGCCAGCTAAGCCAAGAGTGGTATCTACCTGTAGATTCTAGGTGTCATCCCGGCAGACCTTGAAACATGATCTTCTGCCACCCACAGGGGAAATCTGGCCTGGTTAGTGGCCTTTCATTGTAAAAACAGAATGTGGCATCTTTTCTTTAGCCTTCTGAAAATATTGCATCTTTCTTTGTTCCTATTTAATGCTCAAATTCAGATTTTGTCTTTTTTCTCAAGGTTGCCATTTGCGAGGAGGTTTTATTTAAAAGTTCTGAGGTTAAATATCTGGAAAAATAGATGAAACCAATTGAAAACGGTATCCTTTTTCTGTTCTCATGCCCAAGAGAAGTTCAGTCAGTCCAGCCTTCTGAATCAGGGAAGACCAAAGTTTAGGTCCACTGGTTGGGATATAATCTCATTTTATATTTTTTCATTACATGTTTTTAGCTAATGGGAAAAAAGGGTCTGAAAACGTCCAACTGCATTTAACTTCTTTAGCTTACTTAAGAAACTGGTTATCTTTTGATAAGTACCAATATCTAGTTCCTTTTATCCATACTTGGTATTTAATCAATAATAACAACAATAATAATACTTATGTAGTGCTTCTTATACTGCTGGTACTCTTCTAGGTACTTTGAGAGATACTGATTTATTTATTTGATCCTGATACTATTTATTTATTTGATCATAGAAATCATAGGTATTATTTCTTCATTTCACATATGAGAAAACTGAGGCAAATCCCTGAATGAGAGAGATTAAATAACTTGTCCAGTGGTAGAACTGGGACACCTACCCACCAAAGCTGCCACTATCAGTATTATTGATCTCACTAAAGGTTTAAGTCATTTACCAATCATGTGACCCCAAAGCACCAGTATGGTGTAATGGTAGGCACAGACTCCAGAATGAAAATGGCCCAGGTCTGTATGTTTGGGAAAAGTCATTCCACCCTAGAAGTGGATTCCACCTGGCCTAAAATATATAAATCATGGTGCTGTCATACCAAGTTAGTTACCTATGTGGTGCACACACATGCCGTGCTCCTTGGGGTCTGAAATTGCAAAAATAGTCAGCAAGCTAAGTTCTCTTTAGATGACTTTTGCCTTTCTTTTTTTTGATTAGCAAATGGTACAAATGTTTATAGAGTTGGAAGATTTTTAATATCTTTATTTGAATTGCATAAAGCGGCCAAATGTAGTTTGGCTCTAGGCTGCAGAGTATATGTGTCTGGGTGCCAAGAAGCAACTGCACTCCGCCTGGGATGCCAAACATTCCAGACCTGTTACCTTGTATGTGTAATATTTACCAGATTTTTGCTTCATCTGGAGATGAAGAGCAGAGCTGAATAGAGTGGGGGGTGGGTCGGGCTGTTGGGAAGGGAGCTCAGTGTGGAGAGGAATCCCTGAATGAGTAGGTAGTTGGGACGGTGAACAGAGATTTGCCAGAAGCAGCCCTTTTGCTGACCACTTGGAATCTAGGGAAAAATAATACTGAGGCTAACAGGCTAGGGTGCCTCCCATGAGCCAGTCACAGGGCTGAATGTTCTGTTCTCACGATCCTATCTTACCCACACAGTTCTAAGAAGCAGGTGCCATTATTATCCCTAACTTGATAATCAGAGAAAGTATACCTTAGAGAGTTAAGTGGATCACCAAGATCAATTCTGTTCTGTTCCAAGGTCTCTCTGTGGCAAAAACAAAACTGTGTAGAGCAAGGAATGATAGTGCATAGGGCAGCGCCTAAATGAGCAAAGGCACTCACTGTATCTTTCGTTGGCTCTCACTTTCTCTAAATTTCCCAGCTGCCCTACGAACTAGGTGTTATTAAAATTTTACAGACAAGGAAACTGAGGTCTAAAAGCTTAAGACATTTGCCAAAGGCCACACTTTTAAGTGGCAAAGCCAGGCATAGAATTTGGGTCTGCTGAATCCCAAACCTTAACTCTCCTTGTGTTAAGATGTGATGTCTTCCCTGGGCTCCAGTGACAAGATCATAAACAAAACCAAACCCTAACTCTGGATAAGCTCTGCTCTCTAGGATATTCCTAAAAGAGAAGGGGATTGAAGCAGAGTCCCAGACAGTCTGTACTGAATCCTATATGTCTATAAACAGAGCTAGTAAACATAATAGTGTTACTAGGAGTAAGTATGGGTGTGTGTGTGCATGTGTGGGCACGCACACAGTGGGCAGTTGCAGGCCAGAGCCTGGGAGAGTTATTTTCAAATTGAGGGAGTTAGCATTGCCAGAGACGCACATGTGCAGTATCGCATGTTTTTACTTTCATCATCACTTCATCCAATGAGTAAATGCTAAGGAGATCCCTGCAGATCAGCAAAAAGAGATGGTGAAATCTGGCTCTAGTTCTTTCCTGCCCTTACCAGAGAGGGGCAGCCATTAGAATCCTCAACTCATCTGAAAACAAACAAAACATACATTTTTTTGAAGTGTTTTTGTGCAAATTAAGCCACAGCTTTGGAAATGGTTCTCCCACATCTTGCAACCACCCCCCACGGTGTTCAAGGCTTTCTTCCAAGGAAGCTGGAAATATAAACAGAAGAACCTTCTTGCCCCAAGGCCCCTTGCAAGAGCTCTTATTCAGCTACTGGGCCCTTTGCTTTTGGGGGCTATGCTTTGGTTGAGTCTCACCCAAAAAGCAGTACTTTTAGCTGAAAGTGGAAAATTATAAAAGCAAAGGTGTGAAATGAAACTTTTTGGTTAATGTTGTCAGTAGAAGAACAATCACCCCCAGCATGAAGGACTTGTGCTCCAAGACACATATTCACACCTAAGCTAGGCCATCAAGGAGGCACTTGCTAATGTAGACTGATAAAGTGACTAGTTTAAAGCAGGCAGTCAGACTTCCAAATTAAAGTAGGCAGTCAGGTTTTTCCTCTGTGGAAAGTCAGATTTTTCTCTCCTGGCTTCACAGGGCCACCATGTCCTGTGGGACGTTTGGAAACAGGAATTGAATCCAAAGGATGATTTTCCATCATTTGAAATCTTAAAAGAGAGACTAAGTAACTTGCATGCAATGACCAGCCAGTCTTTCAGTAAATGAGTCAGGATTAGGAAAACAAGGACTAAAGTCACCAACTCCTGCTCCCAATGCCATGATAAGATCATCTTCAAATGCCACCTCTCATTTTCTTAGGAACTCTAATCTTTATTATTATTATTATTTTGAGTCAGGTCTCACTCTGTTGCCCAGGCTGGAATATAGTGGCACAGTCATGGGTAACTGCAGCCTTGACCTCCTGGGCTTAGGCAATCTTGCCTCAGCCTCCCGAGTAGCTGGCACTACAGGCACTCACCACCACGCCTGGCTAATTTTTTAAACTTTTTAGAGGGTTGAGGTCTCTATGTTGCCTAGGCTAGTATCAAACTCCTGGGCTCAAGCAATTCTCCCACCTCAGCCTCCCAAAGTGTGGGATTGCAGGCGTCAGCCATTGCACCTGGCCTAATCCTTAATGGGTGTTCCTTTTAAGCACTGGTGGTACAAATGAAGGCATGAGTTGCTGTTTCTCTTTTGGCTACTCATCTCAACTTTTGAAAACAAATGTCCATGGGGGTGAGGAGGTTTTTATATGACTCGAGCCTACTATAAATTGTTTTTAGATTATTCTTGAGAATAATTGGGTTTCTGAATCAAACACTAGGTGATAAAGAAAGATTTCAAGGGAAGTTTTTTTTTTTTTTTTTTTGAGTTGGAGTCTCACTCTGTCACCCAGACTGGAGTGCAGTGGCCGCTTCCGGCCACCGCAGCCTCGACCTGCTGGGCTCCAGCGATCCTTCCCCCTCAGCCTTCCAAGTAGCCGGAATTACAGGCATGCGCTATCACACCCAGCTGATTTTTTGATTTATTGTAGAGATGAGGTCTTGCTGCCCAGGCGGGTCTCGAATCCACGGGCACAGGCAATCCACTCACCTCAGCCTCCCAAAGGCGCGGGATTACAGGCTGAGCCACCGAGCTCGGCTTTTTTTTTTTTTTTTTTTAAAGAAAAGCAATTTTCAACCAGGAGGACAGAAAACTATGTATAGAGCCTTAAGTTTTTGGAATCTCTCCTCGAATATCATGGGAAAGCTATAGGACTGGTTTTACGATGGAATCGGGGGTTTAGTTAAAAGACAGTGATCGCAAATGGACCCATATTTAGACAGAATCTGAAACTTTTGTTTTGTCAATGCATAATCCTACAGGAATTTGCAAGTGACCTTTAGGAGAATCCAAAATGCAAGGTAGGAAATCATGTGTCTTTTTTTAATGCAGCAGGGGACCTTCCAAAAATTGGAATTTATTTATAAAAAATCATGTATTTATTTTTACATGTTTAAACTTCAGTCACCTTCAAAGTACTCTCCGTTTGATATAAGACACCTATCAATATGCTTTATCCACTGCTCAGAACAGTTTTTGAGCTTGTCAATTTTGATACCTTTTAGTGCTTCTGCCATTTTTTTTCACCTCTTCCACATCGGCAAAACATTTTCCCTTTGAGGATTTTTTTTATTGGGGTAACAAAAAAAAGTTGCTTGGGGCAAGATCAGGTAAATAAGGAGGGTGGGCACCGGGGTCAAGTCATTTTTGGTTAAAAGCTGCTGAACACTCAGCACGGTGTGGACATGTATGCCCACAAACCATCCATCATGAAATGGGCAAGCATGTGGAAAGAATCTCCAAAAAAAATTCACTAAAGCTGACTGCATCCTCTCACAACAATGTTAGCTGGTGCACTGATGCCAATAGGTTCCTAGCACACTTACCTAGCAGGGAAAGCCTGTAATATAAGGGCCCCACCCTCCAAAAAAGAATTCCAGTTTTTTGGGGGTCCTCCTTATACTGTCTATTGCAAACATGACTCTGCATTTAGAAAAACACAAGACCATTTTAATATGCAGTAACAGGACTGTTAATTTGCCTTTCAGAGGTCCTTTTTGTTGTTGTTGTTGGAAAATCAGACACATGAGGAGAAGTATGTACATGGTGAAGAGAATGTCCACAGGCCTTCAGTGTCACGCAGGTCTCTATTGGCGTCACAGGCAAAGGAATTCTTACCAAGAAATAGAAATGCTTGCATAAGCCCTTCATCCCTTCAGTCATGATGTTTGGGAGTTTTTTACTTGAAGAATTTTAACACAACTATTTGTCAGAGGACTTGCAAGATTGATGATATGTCCAATGAGTCAGGTTTCAAGGGGTTAGAAGTTGCAACAAAAGCAACCGAAAGCTTCTGAAGAACTTTTCATGAAAGGCATTTTAGAGTATGAAACATTGGCTTTGGATTTCTCCATCTAGAAAGATAGAAAGTAAACATACTGACAAAAAAGCTCCATATTCTGGATCCCAAAAGTATTGTGAAATGATAAAAAATACGTTCCATCCTTCTTTTCCTTCCTTTCCAAGTCACAGAGTTTTGTCATTTATGACAATTTTGTGGTTGTTTTTAACAGTTCTGTAAATATGAGATATGGGGAAAGTTTATTTAAGGTTTATTTAAACAACAAAATAATTCACAGTGTTTGTTTTTCCTTCTCCTCTTCCAAAGCATCTTGATCCATTAAAAAGAAAAAGAACAAAAGAAATTAAATAGTACAAGTATATTGAATGGGTTGGGTATGTGTCTCATTTGTAATGACTGTATCATGTTGCTTATTTCATAGAACTAGAAATTATAATAATTTTCAGGTACACATTTAAACTTGCTATGTATATTGGAATAGAATTAGACTAACTTGAGAATACTATGGTGTAAAAAGTGTCACCAGGTATGTGGGATATTTGAAATACTTAGTGAAGCAAGTACGTTAAATGCTGCCTGTATAGGCCAGCTGTAGTGAATGATGCCTGTAATCCCAGCACTTTGGGAAGCCAAGATGGAATGATTGTGAGAGACCAGGATTTTGACCTGCCTGGGCAACATAGTGAGATCCCATCTCCAAAAAAAGGGGAAAAAATAGCTAGGCATGGTAGTCCCAGCTACTCAGAAGAGTGAGGCAGGAGGATAGCTTGAGCCTATGAATTGGAGGCTGCAATGAGCTATGATCACATCACTGCACTTCAGCCTGGGTGGGGGGAAAAAAAAGCAAAAACAAGATGCTGTTATACTATTATGTGTTATAAAGTACTAAAAGTAGTTCATTATAAGTCCCTTCCACTCTGGCTCCACCACAGATTAGCTGTGTGACCTTAGATAAATTATTTAATTCTCCTAACCCTTAGTCTTCTCATCTGCAAAATGGAAATGAAGATGGCATCCATCTCTCAGAGTTCTTGTGAGGCTTAAATGAAGCGATTCAAGTAAGAACCTGCTGCCATTTTTATTACTGGCCTCTTACACATTGAGCGACTGGCTTTCCAGGCAGTGGATTTAACATGTGCTTGCTTCATCTCATTTTTCCTTGAGCTCAGGGGCTGCTGGACAGTTCGTTCACACCACTAGGGTCTGACCAAAAAGGTATAGAAGGAAAAACTCAGATATGCAGAGAATGGATGATTCACATGCAACTTGGAGCATGACCCACGGAGGGGTTGCCTTAGTGTGGCCCCTTCAGTTATTGTTTACTGGGCTGATGACACAGTGATCTCACATACTACTCTCAGAATGGCTCAGGTTAGATGTGTTAAAATCCGAATGAATCCTTCCCATGTTTGAGGTGGATGTGGTGAGTGGAAAGAACACCTATTACAAGTTAGGATCTGGGTTTGATTTTATTTTTCCTCCACTTACTAATACTTTCTGATCATTAGCTCTGAGCCTCTCTGTCTTTATCTGCAAAATGGGAAATCTACCTCAAAAGTTGTTTTGGAGTGGGGTAGAATTATGTAGGCAAATGCTTTTTATTTCTGGATGACCTCTGGAAATGTATGGGCAGCCTGTTCTTATTCAATAACAATTTTGTTTAAATATAGTCATACCACATTGCACTTATTTCTTATTTTTGTATTTAACAAAAGCACTTTGACATTCATCATCATATCTGATCCTGTCTAGAGCCCTGTGATTACCAGTTCACAAGGCACAAAGAGGTTATGGGCCTTCACCAAAGTAACACAACTTCAGAGGCAAATAGGAATTCTTACTAAGAAGTGGCAGTCCTTGGTATAAACCTTTATTTCTTTAACCATGAGATTTGGGAGATTTTTACGGAAAAGTTTTAATATGTCTGCATGTCAAGACTAAGACCAAAGTCTCCTCACTTGGTTGCATCAGACAGCACTGAATCAGGAGCTAGAGAAATCAGACAAAACTTGTGTCCTTGACTGGTGAGGGGTTAAGAGAAGGAGCAGTAATGTGGGCTTCCTAGCATCTCCTTCAAAACCTAAAAGAAGCTCTTCAGAGGCTCAGTCTCTGAACTGACTGAGTGCTGTCTGGCCCCTTCCCCATTTTTCCTCTTTGAGAAGTGAAGATTCAAAATGTTAGAAGTAGATGTGACTAAAAAAGCCTCAACACAATGTCACATGTTATGGTGGTCACATTTTAAAGCTTGTGTAGTTCTGTCATTTCACCTTGAATCATGTCATAAGACCCCAGGGATGTCACTAGCTCCTTTCATGGGTAACTCTATTAGAAAGCTCTTCCTTGTACTGAGCTTGCACTGTTCAGGGATTTCCCATCCCCTGGTCCTTGAGATATAATAGAACAAACTTTTATCCAGAGGGGAGAAGACATAGAATTCTAGATAATCTAGACCATCTATTCCTCTTCATATTTACTCACTCCCAAACCATGTGGAAAGAGTGTGAACTTGGGGTCAGGTAGACTTAGTTTGCAACTTTCAGCCAATGTTCTGCTTTCCGTATATGCTGCAGCACAGGTTTCTTGCATGCTGGAAATCTCAGTCTCTTCATTCATGCAACGGGGGTGGTGGGGACTAGAAATTATCTAGCACACCTAGTGGGCGCTATCAATAAGATAGCATTTGTATGAGATAACCAGGTGTCACTGAGGTTAAAAATGAGATCATTTCCAAGAAAGCACTTTGTAATTTGTTTTCAAATCACAGGAAGTCTCCTTGTACACCTGGTTTATCAAATAATCCAAAACATCATCATGTCTGGTGACTTTAAGAGTGGTTTTCTAAGATGTGTCCCACTGAATGAGGTTCATGACTGTCCACAGGTTCCTGATGCTAATATTGAAAACCATGGAATAGAGGCGGACCAGAGGACCATTCTTGTTTATTTGGTTCTAGAAGGCAGAGAATGGACTGGCTTCTAGTCACACGGTTTCTTTCTACAAAGCTTCTGTCCACAAGATTTGAGAGCTATATTTCTGGTTAGGAAAGTCTTATGGCATCAGACTCTGAAAGTAGGTACAACCTTTTTCCTTTGGCTCCCAGTGTGCTGTTAATAATATAAGCTTATATTTATTGAGTGCTTACTAAGCTCATATTTATTACCTTATTTAATCCATTTTAGCACTTCTCAGAGACAAACACATTTTATTTTATTTTTTTTTTATCTTTATTTTTTGAGTTGGAGTCTCACTCTGTTGCCCAGACTGGCGTGCAGTGGCCACTCCCGGCCACTGCAGCCTCAACCTGCTGGGCTCCAGTGATCCTACCGCCTCAGCCTTCCAAGCAGCTGGAACTACAGGCATGCACCACCACACGTGGCTAATTTTTTGATTTATTGTAGAGATGAGGTCTCGCCAAGTTGCCCAGGTGGGTCTCGAACCCGCAGGCTCAGGCAATCCACTCACCTCGGCCTCCCAAAGCGCTGGGATTACAGGCTGAGCCACAAAGCCCGGCGACAAACACATTTTAAAGCTACAGAAATAAGGAGAGTCCCTGCTGTCTTGCTGCTCACATCTATTGAGATAAATACCCGAAGTGGTCACTGTAATGTGCAATATGATGAGTGTCAGGACACAAAGTAGGGAGAAATTGATTCTGCTCTTGAAAAGATGGAAACATTTCTAAAAAGAGGTGACAGTAGTCTGGACCTTCAAGGATGAATAGAATTTCCCAAAGGTAAAGGATTTCTAGCTAAAGGGCTGACATGACATGGGCATGGTGGCATGTCAGCACTGGGCACCTTTAGAGACTGGAAGGTGCCCTTAGGGCCTGGGGCAGAGTCCAGTGTGGTGTCAGAGAGGAGAACTGAGGGGAGACAGCAGGGTGCCCATAAAGCTGGTAAGGGTTTAGGTGCAAAGTGTACAAAGATAGACATGTCATGAAATTGCCTCTTAGAGGGTATTTGAAATGTGTCCAGACTTTTCACTTGTTAGAGGTGAAGAGAGAAGAGTGGATGCTTAAAAGAGTGGGCTGGCTTAGTCCCATGAGGTCTATATTATTAGAAACGGCTTGCCAAAGCTATATCAGCGTAGTGCTTTCTCACCTTGAACCCCAATAACCTCAAGGGCAGACAGTGTCTCTCTTAGCATTGGATGGAAGAGTTTCACTTGAGTCTATCATTATTTTAAACACCAGGGAACTAAGGGCTGGGAAAGTTGATGATGTCCTATCATGAGATCTACGGAGAAACCCATTGTGCCACCACATCCTCTTAATGCTTCCTTTCTGGAAAGCCCCTCCCCGTGTTGCTCACCTCAGCTCCCTTCCCAGCCCAAGTAGTCACTGTACAAGACCCATTCCTACTTCACCTTTTTACTCCCTTCACCCACACTAGACTTGTGAAAAAATGATGACTGGGAAAATAGGATTGACTCTATGTCGGTTGTCTTTGTATCTTAGACACATAAAATGCCTTTAGGATTCTGATAGTAAACATGCCATGAAGTTCGTGTCTCCTCCCCCCTGTCTCTACTTCCATTAGTATGCTTGGAAATGAATGCAACCTGAATGGCCCACAGAGAGCAAGACCACACATCTGTGTCCTCTGCAAGAATAGAAGCTATAGTTAGAGGATCTGTGCACCCACAGAGGAATGGATGTGGAATTAGACACGGTGCATAATTATAGTAGAACTATAGAGAAGGTATATGTGCCTCTTAGAGCTCCCAGGCTTCTTCCTACATTAAAAAAAGGTAATGTGCAGTCAGTTGGGTTCAATAAAAGGAAGCAAAGGGACCAACTGGAGTTTTTTAAAATTTTTATGCTTTTATTTTTTGAGTCAGAGTCTCACTCTGTCACCCAGGCTGGAGTGCAGTGGCATGCTCACAGCCACCACAGTCTTGACCTGCTGAGCTCAGGTGATCCTTCCACATCAGCCTTCCAAGTAACTGGAACTACAGGCATGCACCATCACACCCAACTAATTTTTCTTTATTTATTGTAGAGATGAGGTCTTGCCAAGTTGCCCAGTCTCCAACCCTTGGGCTCAGGCAGTCTTCTTGCTTCCACCTCCCAAATTGCTGGGATTATAGGCATGAGCCATCGCGCCCAGCCCAACTGGAGAATTCATTCATTCATTCACTTATTCATTTATTTATTTGAGTTGGAGTCTCATTCTGCCGCCCATGCTGGATTGCCATGGCATACTCACAGTCACTGCAACCTCAACCTGCTGGGCTCAGGCGATCCTTCTACCTCAGCCTTCCAAGTAACTGGAACTATAGGCACATGCCACCACGCCCAGCTAATTTTTTGATTTATTGTAGAGACGAGGTCTCACCAACTTGCCCAGGCTGGTCTCGAACCCCTGGACCCAGGCAATCCTCTCGCCTCTGCTTCCCAAAGTGCTGGGATTATAAGCATGAGCCACTGCACAGCCTAACTGGAGTTTTTAAAAGTTTGTCTGCTTTTTGGGCTACAGATTGACCTGTGTGAAGCCCTCTTGAGGGAAAATAGGTCACAGCTGGTACCCCTACATCCAGAGGGAAATTTTTAAAAGTACAGTAAACTCTGTGCAGTTATAGATTGCTTTGAACACCAAAAAATTGATTTTGTCATTAAGACTGATAATCAGATAGCATCTCTGAGTCTCTGCTATGCCTACTGTTGTGGTACAGTCTCCTCTTCACCTACCACGAAAGAAAGAGCAGGCCTTGCTGAAGCTTTCTTCATCCTGCAGAAGACCTGGCACTCCCCCTGCTTTTTTCCTCTTGGAGTCTCATCTTTAGGTCATTTCCAAAGGTCACCATATGTCAGGAGCTGCTGAATAACTGATCCCTGAGGGGTCTGCCCAAACACAAATCACTTTCTCCATCCTGGTCTCTTCCAGACACTCACCCCTCAGACTGCTGTGCATTTAGAGGAAGATGTTTCTGTTCTTGGCACTAGAAGTAACTATTCGCAATCTTAATGAAGAGAAAATAAATTCTTTCACTAGAGTATCAGAACTAGTGGAAAGGCAGTTTGTTTGTTTTAATGATGCTGCATTTCTTCAAATTGAGATATGATGAAGCTCTCAAAAGTGGCCTTCTCCACCTACCATGCTTCACTTTAGAATGCACTTTGGAGCGATTGTGTTGTTCCACCAACTGCTTTGTATCTTATAGGGGAGACTGTTTCTGAGCCTGGTGTCATAAGATGAGCACTGATTTAGCACTGAGTCCAGGGAGTCACTCAAATTAATCCATTTGGCCTCTGAATTGTGGTTTCCTCAACAGTAAAATGAAGATAATACTACCTGGCTTACAGGGTTATCAGGCAAGGATAAATTAATGGATGTAGAAGTTTTTTGTGAAACTTAAAGTTCTACGAAGACCTAAGGGATTGTGATTGGTGTTCGTCTTTGCTATATGACTTAGCTGTTTGAGAAGAAGAATTGATTTCCTTTTGCTTGTGATATTTATTGAGTACCTATTGTATACTGAGAGGCCTGGTCCTGGGTTCTAAGCTAGGACACAGAAATGGGAAGACAACAGATTCAGTACCTGTGCTGGTGAAACTTACAAAGCTCCCCACCACCCCCCACCCTTACAGACCCAGTGCTCCCACTACTGGTCCCAAATATGTCCTGGTTGGGGAGGTCTAAAAGGGAGCTTTCGGGTAAGGCAAAACAGATGTGTGCAGACCTCTTCCTGGCTCTCAGTGATCTCTAAACCAAGCAGCCACACAGTCCACTCCCTGCTAAAAGGAAATAAAAAGAATTGAGAGGAGTTACCAAGTTTCCCTGGTCAAAACTCTCCTGGTCAGTGTCCTCAGGATAGTATCGCATGGGCGCCCTGTTGTTTAGTGTATTTAAGTGCTAATCAACTATCCAAGGAATATATGTTCTTTATTGGTAACCTTCATGCACTACACAAAAGCTAAATTAATCTATTCAGGTGAGATTATGGATCTGGCCATTTTCTCACTTTTCTGACACAAGGAAAGCCTTCAGACACGTTACCTAGCTTTTAGAAATAGTCTAATGAAACTAGAGTGATATGTGATAAAAGAACATCTTCAATGACATTACATGCTAAAAGTTATTCGCTGACTTTAGGATATACTTGAGTACATATAGATAAGCCCTGTGCTGACTGTGTAAATTTTCCATCTCTATACCTTCGTGTGCTATTTATTTTATTCAGGTTATATATGTATATACACTCTACTGTGATGTTCTGGGAATTCTGTTTGCTTTCACCCTCACACATTTATGAAGCAGTGGCATTATTCAAAGAACACTCCTTTAAAGAAGACTCAGTAAATACTTTTTAAGAAGCATAGAGGAGCTGTTGATGTGGGATTAAATAAAGGCATTCGTTTTTATTCCATCTACACAACTGTTGGTGAGACAAAAGAACAGGGAACACTTCAGAAACCACCTGACTATGACCCTGTCACAAAGACTTCTTGAAGGCTCCTCAAGAAAATAGAGCTATAGGACAGCTCTTAACCTCCTGAAAGAAAAAACAACTTTTTCCCCCTTAAGAATTATCCTTTCATTTGAAAAATAAGTGTCTTCCAATAAATTGGGACTGGTTGGATTAACCTTCTGGTCAGTTATCTCTCTCAGTGTCCTTATAGCAGATTCAAGTTTGGATAAATTTTATGGCGTCTATACACAAAAATAATGAGATTGAAGCTAAATTGTGGGGCTTTCTCTTTACTAGTATGATTGAATAAAAATAACACATACTTAAACATTTTAAAGTACTTAGCCATGAATCTTCTGCAATGAAGAATATTAATTTAAAGACTGTTTTTCCTTCTCTCAACAAATGGTGGCCCAACCTAGAAGAACAGAAAGCTGTTTAGCACCCAGATGAACATGATTTCTTAAAACAAGCGTAACACCCCTGGCTCCATTCCAGAACACGTTCATGCCACAGTTCATCTGAATTCCTATAATTCCTGTATGTTCCCATATCTTAATTGCCCATAGCTGTGTTGCCAGTACAAACAGGATGAGGGAAGAGTGCACACCCTTAATGAATACATCTACCAACCCTAAGAAAGCACCATCATTTGAAACTCTAATATTCTTTGTAAGGCACTAAATGACTGTCTACTGAAATGCTAATATGGAAAACAGCTAACTAAATATTTCTTCCAAGCAGTTCTTACTCCCTACCATCTTTATATTCTAGATAGAAGGCTGCCATTTGGTATAAAGAAAAATTCAGACTTTCGATTCAGCTTTTCAAGGAAACATATCTTGAAAGAATCTCTCAGGGTGCTGATTAATAGAGGATAGGTGTTCTGGGATAAGATGGGTTCCAGAAACTTCTGTAGTTGTGTCCCATTGGCCTTTTCCTTTGATGATTCGCAGTAGGACACAGCAGGCCTACTGATCCCCCTTGAAGAAAATGTGCCACTGGGCAAACCAGAAACCTCATTGTGGCAATAGTGTGTACATGCACAGCTCCAGGGCCCCCTGCCTGTAGACTTGGCTGTGCCAGCTGGAGTTGACCAGGAGAGTGGGCAGAAGTTCTAGTGTGTATTCAGGTCTGTATTTACCCTGAACAAATTTTAGGAACTTTGTTGCTTACCTGAATTTAGGGGATTGAATGAAACAGACACTAAGGATTCTTCTGATTTTACAACCCTGTCCCCTACAATATCATTTAACCAGTGAATGCACAGGTTTGCCACATGAGGCTTCAGTTCTTTCTCAGAGTATTTGAAATGAAGAATCAAATCAAATAAGTACACAGTGAATAGGGGCATATTGTGTATTTCACACAAAAAAGCCTCAGGGTGTAAACATAAGATTATGACATCTATAAAACCATTTGTGTGGAAATGACCAAAGACTTATCCTTTACTAGGTGTTCAAAACACAAAGAAAATATGTTAGTGCAAAGGTCAAGAAATAAAGAGAAAATACAGCCAGACATGGTGGCTCACACTTGTAACCCCAGAACTTTGGGATGTGGAGGTAAGAGGATTACCTAAGTCCAGGGGTTCGAGACCAGCCTGGGCAACTCAGTGAGACCTCGTCTCTACAATAAATTTTAAAATGAGCTGAGTGTGGGGGTGCACGCCTGCGGTTCTAGCTACTCGGAAGGCTGAGGCAGAAGAATCGTCTGAGCCCAGCAGGTTGAGGCTGCAGTGGCTGTTAGTGTGCTACTGCACACCAGCCTGGGCGAAAGAGTGAGACTTCGACCCCCCCCCAAAAAAGAAAAGAAATAAAAACAATTCACTGTTGGGATGCATTAATAATAGCATAAGTTTCACAATAAGGAGAATTATGTTCAGATTTAAGGGTCCATTTTAAGATTGGAACAAAGTAGAGAACAACTGAAACAGGCGAATGACTTTCATGACAAGCAATGAAAGGAAATGTTAGAGAAGAAAAGAGATGAGGAAGAGAAGACATGAAAATAAGCTTCAAATTTTCTAAATAAGGTCAAGTGGAAAGGAAATAGGTCATCTTGTGTGGTAGAACTAGACCCATTGTATAGCCCTTGTAGAAAGCAAGCTCTCAGCCCAAGAAAGGAATGCATAGAGAGTTGTAACTGGCAGAGGCTGGAGTGGGCCACCTATCCGAGTTCTGGGAGAAATTACCTTGTCTTGTAGAGAAAATTGCAGTAAGAGGAGTTCGATGCCAATAACATTGAGGAAGCACCTAATAGGTGCCAGGAAGTCATTTGTGTGCTATTGTTTCTAATTGCAATAAAGAGTTGCAGAGAGATTGAATGTCAGCTCTATTTGCTTTACTTCCCTCAAACTGGATTATCTAGACCATCTATTCCTCTTCATCTTTACTCATTCCCAAGCCATGAATTTAATATGTAAGTAATAATAGCTCATACCACTTGGTTATGTTGGTAAACAGCTTGCAATCCTACCAGACATGGTGGCTCACACTTGTAATCCCAGAACTTTGGGATGTGGAGGTAAGAGGGTATGGAGGTAAGAAGGTATGCCCTGCCACTTATTAACTTAAGCTTTAGGGCATAGCAGCAAATCAGCACAGTGCCTCAAAGTAATTAGGTGATTGCCTTATAAAAAAAATTAGGCCACAAGCAAGAAGCTTATTGAAAACACAAAGGGAAGCTCACAGTACAAGATATGCATTGGCCACTATATGTACCACAGCTATAATTTTGGAAAGATCAGAGAAAGAATTCAGGCGAATAAGGATCCTCTGCACCCATTAAGCATGTAAAAAATACACCAGTCATTGCAGAGCTGCAAGGAAAGTGCATTCCGGAAAAGGGAATGTTGAAGTTTGTTTGTTCTAGAAAAAGCTGTCTTTGCAAGGATGAGCAAGAATGGGCTATGTGTTTAAGACCTATGTTGCCAATGTTTGGTGTAATGCTGCAAAAATTTTACTACTCAGTTTTTCAATCTGTTAATAAGGAAAAAAAAATAAAGTGTGTTTCTAATTCATTAAAAAGATTAAGGATGATATCCTAAATTTCCAAATTTAATTCATTAAAGGAATCAACTCAGGCTGGCTTCCTTCTATAGATTTTATTTGGAGCATTTTCAGAATTCTAGAACAGTGTATGGATAACCCTACATATGCTATCATATGTCGTGGGTCGCTAGCCTTTCTGAAAGCCATCACTGGACCAAAAACATGATTGTTTTGGTCCCTGGATATCATAGAGAACAAAAGTAAGATCAAAGAAAAGTAAGAAAAAGAAGAGAGAAAGAAAACAGAGCAAGGAATGAGAAAGGATAAGGGAGATAGAAGAAGAAAGGAGAATAAGAGATTTATCTGCTTTCAAGAATGAGACTATGGCAGAGAAGAGCTGCTTCAATGGCCTCTTCCAACCACAAGGACAGCCTGCTGCTGTGAGGCCATTGGAAAGGGATATGTCATATTCACGGTTCACCAGCCCATAAAAGTGGGTCCTACCATACTCTTTCCATGCTCAGTGGCTCTGAGACTCCTTTAAGTTAGTCATCAGCCTCTCAACAGCAACAACTGGCCTGCCTGCCTTTTCAGCACCCAAAGCTTTTACTGCCAAAACCCAGTACACCCTACACAAATTGCCTACCCAGCCCCGAGCTTGACGATAAACACGGAGGAACGGAAACAAAATAGGTGTCTCCATGTAGGTAAGGTTTTATGGAGATGATGGAAACTTTGGAATAGAAACTAGAAACCCCATGTCTGACACAGTTCAAGAAAACCAAACATCATAGGCCGGCACCACTGTTATTTTACTATTTTTGCACCGTGTAAGAAGGGGCCCAAACACTCATGCTGACAGTACGCACAGTCTCAAATAGCAGTTAGATGAAGGCCAAGTCACATAAGCTGATGCTGACACAATTAGACTCACCATTGCCAACAGCTTGTCGTGGCTGACACCATCACCCTCTTGGAGTCTCCCTCTTTACATTGCAGATGCTCTGGTGCTGTGTTACATTTAATAAGTGGGATGGCCGGAGAGAAAATCAGAAACCACCGCTGATGCGCTGTTTATTTCTCAGTCATTTTGTGTTAAATTGCTGTGACTTGAATGTCAGCAGTGTTTGGGATGTGGTAGTGAAATAAAATCCATATCCAGTGTGCCAAGACAAATTTCAGAAAACCCCAAAACACAATTGTCTTGGTTTCTTGCTGGCTGTGTCTGTGCACACACAAATAGTAGCTAGTTTATTGCCCTCCAACCATTTAGTGGATTGCTTGTCTTGCCACCCTCTGGGGGATGTCTAATGAACCCCACACTTCCCTCAAAGCTGGGGATGTCAAGAATAAGGGCCACTACACACTCATTAAGCTTGTCTCAAGTCCACACCAATCACTGCTGAGCTGCAGGAAAAGTGCAGTCATTTCTGGAAAGAGAAATGGGGAGTTTATTCTGTTCATTCAAGGAGTTTGGGGATAAGAGTTAGGGCATAGAGGCACTGGGCACAAGCGTATGTGGATCTGAAAGATCCTAGGAAATATCAGTATTAGTAAAGTGCCTCTTATTGGGGAACTTCCTCACTGAGTAAGCCCCCAGATCTCCAAATCAGGGCCATCAGTGAAAATACTTTACTTTGCCTTAAAGTTTTTTAAGCTTTCTTGTAAGATCAAGCTAATCTCTAGTAGAGGAGCTGCTTCTTTGCCTTTATTTTTTTAAGACAAGGTTTTATTCTGTCACCCAGGCTGGAGTGCAGTGGCATGATTATGGCTCACCATAGCCTCAGACTCTTGGGCTCAAGTGATCTTGCTGCTTTAGCCACCCAAGTAGCTAGATCTACAGGCACAAACCACCATGCCCAGATAATTTTTCTCTTTTTTTGTAGAGATGCGGTCTCACACTATATTGCCCAGGCTAGTCTCTAACACCTGGCCTCAAGTAATCCTCCTGCTTCGGCCTCCCAAAATGCTGAGATTAAAGGTGTGAGCCACCATGCCCAGCCTCTTCACTTCTTTATGGGTTTGTTGTTGTTGCAACCATGCTCCAATGCATGCCTTTGTATTTCTGCCTGGGGTGGTATTCATGCCTCTGACTTAGGAGTCTTCTTTGCCCAGAAGGCAGGATATTGTAATGAGAAACCATGTGTTTCATATTGAACTACTGACCTTTATGGCTTGTCTTTGAAAACTCCCAAGGACCCTGAAATCAGTGCCAGGCTTCCCTTGGGGGTTCCGGTTAGTGCTGACTCCATTCTGCTACTGTTAGACACTCTTATCCCCCAACTTCACTAATCTGCTTGTAATTCATAACTAGAATCATTTCACCAGCTAGGAGTCAACCAGTATTTATTCACACAGTGGTTCTCAAACTTTGATGAGATGGTGTGTGAGACTTTCCTGGATGATTTATCACAGATTCCCAGGTGCCACCAGCACTGTGGGCCGGGAACCTCACTTTGAGCATTTCGATGAGTTGCACACTTTCTTCCTGCCAGTTTCATGGTGTAACCAGCCTAATAGGAAATAAACAATAGGTAACTGAAGCATCGCCCTCCCTAAGGGCTCTCGATATCCTTGAGGTATTTCTTGCAGGATCCAGATCTACTTTCTCTGTCAGAGCTCCTCACACATAGGTGATGTTATAAGACTCTTCAGTTTGTTTTTTTTTTAACTAAATCTTTAAAAAGTAATTCTAATATGAGCATTGTGGTGGGAGGTGGAATTGTTTGATGCAGAGATGTTTGGTGGGAAGATAAAATTCTCTTGTCACCTTTCTGATGATCAGGGCTTCTAGTAAAACAGGTGAACTGTTTGGTGGGAAGTCTGTGAGAACTTTGGTGGCTATAATTCCTCCCTATGCAGGGCAGAAGAATTACAGTATGTGGAGTCATTTATAAATTGCCCCAGGACATTCAGCTGCTCCTGTTCTTTCTCTCTTTTTCTAATTAAGTCTGTCAGGCAGTAAGAGCCAGCTCTCCCTCCCTAGGGGCATTCACAAAAAGCCCACTGACCACTTCTCAGCTTTGTTGCAGGATGAGAAGGGAGGCAGGACAGGACCTGAGTGGAAATTTGTGCTAGACCCAGAGTTCTAACTTTCCATCTGCTGACTTATATAATCCTGACAACATGATTCAATATGTACGAGGCAGGAAATTATATACCTCATTATATAGATGAAGAAACAGGCTCAAAAAGCCGAGTTATGTCCCTGTTACCACACAGCTGGGAGCTGGTTGATTTGGGACTAAAATTCAGATAGCCTTAAATGTCCTACTCAGTGAATTAAGATCCTATAACTATATGTGACTTTGGAAGAGCTAGCTACAAGATTTGCAGGACTCTTTCTCAAAATGAAAATGTGGGGCCTCTTGTTCAAAAGGCAAGAAAATAATATAATGAAGATACTAAAATATGAAACTTTTTCCTTTGTTCCATGATCTCTCTCTCTCTCTCTGACTGTTGTGCTGTTTTTTATGTGCTATTTGATATTGTGCTTACTTGGGTATAGGAATATTCCCAGAGTGACAGGAGACTCTCACAGGTACCCAAGGCCCTCCCTTATAACTTGAAGCACACAGTCCACTGGCTGCTGGGTCCCCCTGCCACCATTCATCAGATTGATGTCATGTGGAGCCAAATCTCTCTTCCCATGGGACTTCTGCTCCAACCCATAGGATTTCAAGCTCCACACTGGGTTGTACTTGGTACGAGATTAAGACTGAGCATGAGGCATGCTCCTACTGAGTTGCCCACTGAATGTTCTGTGGCACTACGAGTATGGGGTGGAAACAGCTGTCACCAGGCCCTTCCCTGAAATGCTGCAGGTTGTCTGCCTGACCCCAATTCTCCCAGGGGTGGAGGACAACAGTAATCATTGGGTGGGCTGAAGTGTGACTGAGGAACCAGAGGGCAAGGAATAGGAGGCAGAGAATCCTGAGGAAGCAGACAGGTGACAGGAGGTAGGATAGCACAGGATCTGAGGTTCTAAGCCTTCTGAACATGCTCCTTTGTTCTGTAAGACTTCATTTACAAAACATGCATTCAAAGATAAAATTATTAAGAATTTCAAGATGGTGACCACAGAGCAGAAAACTCAAGTGGGAGGAGGCCTTTGTGAGCACCTGTGCTGATCACATGCCCCAGAAGCCAGCCCTAGACTGTGGAGAAAAACTATTAGGAAAGATTTCTGAGCTCAAGGTGCTAACTAGGGAGAAAATAATGCACAATAAGTCAATAAAGTATTTGGAACAGATACAAGTCAACATATAATGTTTGTAAAGTAGTATGTAATTAAGTCCTATATTTAGGCTTTCTGTACACTGTTACTTTAAAAATCAATGACTAGTTAAATTTCCTCAGGTTTGCTTTTTTTTTTTTTTCTTTTTCCACTCCCCAAAGTTTGATTTAGCAGGGATGTGTGACCAGGGTTGAGGTGAGGGAGATACCACTCAGTTGATGACATGCTGGAATCTTCTATGTGCAAAATTTTCCCTGCAAGGAAGGCCCATGAGAAAGTATGTGAGGAGGACCAGAATCAGCCTGCTCATATGAAATCCAAAGGGTTGAAGGAAAATCGATTTGATTGAACTAAAAAAGTAGGTCAGAAATTGCGAGGAAGGAGCAGGCCAGGAAGTGAGTGTGGCTAAGTTGGCAAAGGTCAAGTACAAGTACCTGACCACCTGGCAATGGAATAGGAACTGGGATGGGAATTACAGAGGACTTTAGAGAGAACTCCCATTCCAAAGGGGGAAATGAGTTCTTGGAGGAAGCAGAGGAAAAAGCTCCATCCCTCCAAGACTAAGTGGGTGGATAAGGGCTGCACAAGCCATTAAATACTAACCCCGCACTCCCTGAGCTTAGGGAGGGAGCCTGCCGTGTCCAAGTTGGGCGCAGAGGAGCCTTTTTGTGTCCCCCTGTACCATGCATCCAGAAGCATATATGAAGTAATGTCAGGTCATGGATGAGGCCAGAGCAATTTACAGAGATTTGGTTTTTCCAAATGAAACATTTGACCAGTAGCTCAGCTAGGTAGGGGGCTTATGACCCATAGCAGATGACAGCAGGGGACAGCTGTCATTGACCCTTGGCAGTGGTCGTCACTTCTTTGGTCAACAGTGTTCATCGTGCTTTCATGTGCCAAAGTGGAGAACTGGTTACAGGTGCTGCTTCCTCCTGGCCCGGTTGCCTAGCTGTGGTCACAAGACTGAAGCAGAGTCGTGGCTGGGGGCTGCTTTGCATCCTTTCACTTTATGCAATAATAACTGCCTCTACTTAGAAAACAAGAAAGAAAAGCGCAGATTTTTGTTATCAGGCCGTTGAAATATAAGCCGTCTAAATGGTTATAAGAGCCAGAGGGGAGGAGGGCTGTTTGCCAATGTATAGGCAGCTGAGCAGAAATGTACTTAGCAAGCAGGCTACTCCTGTAAATATTTGCAAATGCCCCTTCAAAGCTCAAAAGCCTAGGACAAGATCATTGGACGATTTGCTTAGAAGAAGAAGAAACAAAACTGACCTCATGGTCCAAGGCAGCTATAAAATGGAAGAGTGTAGATGGGCAGAAGACCAAAAAGGGGGAAAAAATTGTTCAAAGTTTAATAAACACAAAAGAGAATAAAAATAAATCTCAAGAGTACTTATTTACAAACTTGATGGAAGGATAAGATTGAGGCAGGTGGGTGTGAAAGATGAGTGTTTGTGGAAGTGGAAGAGGCTTGCAGGGAGCTTCATGAAGAAGACGGGGAAAAATGAATGAGGTGTTTATTCTTCCTAATGACAGGGAACACACTAAATTAACTTTACTCTTCCAAACGATACTCGCAGCTTCTGCTGTCTAACGCAGAGGGTATGAGAAGATGAATGCGGTCCTCGGCTTGAGGAAGGTTCTGGCCAAGAGTGTGTACAGAGCCAGAGAACCTGGCCCTAGCTCTACCCTGGCTACTCTATCTGGGCATCAGGCCTGTTTTCAGCTGAGCTGGTCAGGATATACCAGTTGCCTCTACTTATAAAACAAGAAAGAAAAGCACAGATTTTTGTTATCAGGCCGTCAAGATAGAAATAAATGGAGAAGTGGTGAATTCTACGCCATGCTCCGCACTGCTTTGAAAGAAATATATCTTTTTCTCCTCTGCAATATGCCCACCAATTATGAGGGTGGTATCTAATTATGAGGGTGGGCATATTGCAGAGGAGAAAAAGATATTATTTCTTCTCAGCAGCTACCTTCTCAAATGGCCTTGCTAGGGGGCTCCAAACGCCTTTCTACGTGTACCGTGTGCTGGCCTAAAAGCTGCCTGCCTATCGTTTATTTCCCAGATGTAGCAGGTCATCATCACATCTGCATGAATACTTTCTTTTTCTCTGAATCCTGGATGCTTCGGATTTTGGGGGGTTTTTTGTTTGTTTGTTTGTTTCTGGACTTCTGATTCATGAGCCACAAAGCTTCAATTCACACAGTTATTTTAAAGCAGCACGGAGCATGGCGTAGATTTCACCACTTCTCCAGGAGTCTGCTTTCTGAGACTCACAAGTATATGGGAAAGGGAGAGGAATAGGGGAACGTCCCTAGGAAGGAAAAAATTCAGTACTCTTAAGATGAGAAAATACTGGTGTGTTCCTAGCACTTTTTTTTTCCAGTGTAATCATCAGGGCATGGACTTCCCAAGAAATCACGAAAGGTATTTATTTCTATTTTGAGATCGGCAAGATGGCTCGTTTATTTAATAAGAAGTTAGTGTTGCCAGTAGCCAGCTGCCTGAGTCTTTCAAGATTCCTGTTGATGATCAACTATGCAAATAGTGGGTATTTGGTGAACTCCATGTGTACAGAGCCCTGTCCTAGATATGTGGGAAAGAAAAAAATCCTGGCAAATGCACTCTTTGCCCTCAAGATTCTTAAAATTTCATGGTGGGGGATGGGGGGGGCAAAATAAACAAACATAATGCAGAAGTAATAAAACCATTTGCATAGTAACTTAAACAACTGTGAATGATTATGTTGTAATGAAGTCAGATAATTGAAGAGTGGGCAGGAAGAAATGGAGCCACTAGAGTTGGATGGGACACTGGAGTGGGGAAAAAAGTTTGCAGGAGATTTTTGGAAGAAGATTGTAGAAGACTGTAGTAATAAGTGGTCTGCCCAGTGTAGGTGCTCAATAAATGAACATCATATTTGAAAGTACGAGGGTAGAATAGAACCGGCTTTAGTCTTGGTCTGACTTCAGTTATATATTCAGAGGCCATGTCATATTATTAGAAAAGTAACAGCAGAACCCTAAGCAACCCACAAGCATGAAATTGTTGAATACTCTCAGCAACTCTGTATTTTACACAGTTCACAACTGAAGGAATTTGTGTTGATTCTTTTTCTTTCGTAAGCTGGGATTACCTCCCACCAACAGACATTATCCTGAATAAAAAATTTTAAGACTGGACCTGGCATAAGCCAGTTTGTGGGTATAGTTTTGTTTATTCAGATTTCCTCACTGTAACTTGAGCAGAGAATGTGTTTGGTCATATGTGTGTGAAAACTAAAATATTGAAGCCAAAAAAGATGCAGCACATGAGCCTGGATAAATGAAGATTATTTGGATGCCAAACTTTCAAGGAAAAAAAGTACATGGGCAAACTGCTTGCTATTAGAAACTGTTTTCTTGGCACATCTGATGAAAGTGTATGCAAGCCCGGCAGCTCTCTCCAGACATCAATTGTCATAAACTTGTTCCAATTCATAACCATCTAGGATTTTCCACCACTCTTGTCAACCTTCAAAGAACAGGGTTAATTGCATGCTCTCAAATGGAATTGAAAGTAGTTTGTTAATCTCTATTAATCCACTACTCCTATAACCAAGTGCACACATTTATTTTATTTTTTCTGGTTAAATTGTTAATGGTATTAAATTGGCCATTGGAAACAAAATCATTCTGTAGATATTTCCCGTATGATTTCTTGGTATTATCTCATGCTATGGTCTTTTTAAGAGCACAGTGGATTTTATCATTTTCAATGATTGCCTTAACTTTTTGCAGATGCCATCCCACCCACTTTCTACAGACCCTACTTCAGAATTGTCCGATTTGACGTCTCAGCAATGGAGAAGAATGCTTCTAATTTGGTGAAAGCAGAGTTCAGAGTCTTTCGTTTGCAGAACCCTAAAGCCAGAGTGCCTGAACAACGGATTGAGCTATATCAGGTAACGTTCATTGGGTTTGTTTTAATAGGCAATCTGTTTGAGGTCTTAGGGTAAACGAGTTCTACCGTCTTGATTTTTTAGTCGATACAAACCATTCTATGCATTCACAATCATGATATAGGCCCTCATTTGCTATTACTGTTACGGTAATAGATCATTCCTAATCACTCGGGAAGAGTCCTTTAGAATAAAGTATTGAAGTCTGAACACACTTCTTTGGTGGCATGAACAGCTGGAGTATTTACCCTTGGGACAGGTTTAGTCCAGAAGTCAAACCCCTCAAATAATGGAGGCCAGATTCTCTCCTGAGGAGAGAAGTCAGCTAGCTGATTTTCTATTTTTCATCTTATGGCTGTTCTTTTCTCCTCTTATTTCCACGTCTCTTCCTTCTGATTGTGTTCTCAATTCTTATGTTTTTCACTCTTTCTTCTTCCTATCTTTGCTACCTCCAGCCTCTTCATCAGCCTCATACTATATCCTTTCACATTCTACCCACGCATTCCAGGCCACCCTGCAACATGCACACGTGTGTGCCCACCTATCCTTTTTCCACACCCTTTTCTCCATTATTTGAACAGCCCTGATGTCTCCTCATCTTCCTAGTAGAGTAGTGGGCAGCTGTGTCAAATGATGGTGATGATGATGATGATGATGATGATGATGATGATGATGATGAAGTATCAAGTTATAAACGATTTCAGAGATGCTCTTAAAAACATGCTATTCAAGTGGTGTTCAGGGGCAGTTGCATCGGCATCACCTATGGACTGTGAGAAATGCAGAATCTTAGGCTACACTCCAGGCTTAGTGAATCAGAATTATGTTTTAACAAGATCCCCTGCTGCTTTTTATGCACATTAATGCACCGTTCAAGAAACCCTGAGTCTGGTACAAGAGGCAGCTGTGTAAAGAGACAACTTAACCAGGTGAGGTGGCTCACGCCTATAATGCCAGCACTTTGGGAAGCTGAGGTGAGAGAATTGCCTGAGTCCAGCCTGGGCAACTTGGCAAGACCTCGTCTCTACAATAAATCAAAAAATTAACTGGGCGTGGTGGCGTGTGCCTGTAGTTCCAGCTACCCGGAAGGCTGAGGTGGAAGAATTGCCTGAGTCCAGCAGGTCAAGGCTGAGGTGGCTGTGAGCGTGCCACTGCACTCCAGCCTGGGCGACAGAGTGAGATTCCAATTCAAAGAAAAAAAATGAGAGAGACAACTTTAAATATACCGTAGTGTCATATGAACAATGTGTACCAGCATATAGAGTGTAGTTGGGGAGATTTCACCAGAGAGCTGACATTTAAGCAGGACCTCGGGTATGGTATATGTTTTAAAACAGTATGAGAGATGTTCACTCTTGGCAAAAACAGCAGATTGTGCAAACACAGAGTCTTGAATGGGCTTATTGAGGGTACCTGGAGCATGGTTTTCAGTATCTGGAGGTGAAGAGAGACTAGAGAGAAGGTGGCCCTCCAGAGACGGTGTGTAGATGGAAACTAAAGGGGATTAAGAAAAGACCCATGGGAACCCCAATGTTAAGGAGTAGGTTTGTATGACAACATGATTAAAAAGTAGGTTTACTTGAGAAAAAAAAAAGAAAGAAATTGACATCTTTATGCGGAAACCTCTAGTTGTTCCGGATTCAAATTATTTGGAAAGTTTGATAATTAGGATAAGAATTGTCATTGTATGCATTATGAAAATGGAGAAGTACCATGCAAATAAATGTTGTCTGTGAGACCTCAAGAATAAGTTAAAATTTTTAAAAACAAGTTTAAAGTACTAGTTCACATGCGTGTTCACAAAGTAAATAACTCTTATTAAAATGGCTCCTCAAGAACCTCTACTTAGAGGCCTTTAAATCTTAGTTAGTGCTCTGAGACCACCATGAGGGCAGCACCAACAGGGGGACCATTGCTTCTGTCACACCCTGCAGAGTCAGATAGAGAGCATGCTCATGTGTGTGTGAACCAGACACTGTGCTAAGCACTTCCGAAATGTTATTTCAGGTGATACAGCTATACATTGAACGTTGCACAGTGAAGTATACTTTCCACTACTATCTTCTTTCCCCATCTTAGAGAGAATGATGCTAAATCCTAGAGAAATTAAGTAACTTGGCCAGGGTCACACAGCTAGGAAGTGGCAAGTCTGGATACAAATCTAGCTCTGACTCCCAAGTCCCTCCTGCTCTGCACCACACACTATCCTATTACCAGCAAATTGTTCTCTTTCTCTTTTCCTTGGTATCAGCCAGAAGAGAAGAGAAATAAGAAAAACTAGGCCAGAGGGTGGAGTGATATTTGGAGGGAAAGCAAAGACTGTTTCCTATGAAAAGAAGCCAGATTAAGGATAGCCAGATACATTGCAAAGTGATTTAAACAAACAAACATGATTACATCTTCTTCCCCACCACTCACCTTTTTTCCCCCCCAATTAAATCACTCTTACATTTCTTTCTGTGCTGATAACAGCATCATAGATTGTTCTTTTTGGCCCTGTTTTAGTTACATGACTTCAGTAAATTAGAGGCAGGGTCTCTTAGGTCTTGCTACCTGTAATGTAAGCCGCTAAATTGTTGTTATCCTGTTGCCCCTTGATACTGTCTCTGAGGATTGTCCCCTGCCAGCAGGCTTGCTGATGATATCTCTTCCTCCCAGAAATCATATGATCTTCAGGCAGGGAAGTGTCCAATGAAGCTGGTAACTTAGAGAACCTTAGTGAGTTCTTGGTGAATGTGTCCCTTCTTAGTGGTTTTTGGCACTGGCTGCTCCATGACACAACCAACAAGATCTGCCTGGATTAGAGTCCCACAGGTGGAAAAGGTGTAGCCCAAGATGGAACCTTTTAGTTTGGAAAGGGATGGGCATGATCACTGTTGCAACATGATGGTCCAGAAGGAGAAAGTTTTAGCAGAAAATAAAAAAGAATAGCAACTCCTTATGTATCTGGGGCTCAGCTTTGCAGCAATCTCACCTACTGAAGGACAGCCAAGGTCCAGGGACTAAATCAAAGAGATCCCTGAATACTCTAAGAGAAGACAGAGCACACACACCGCTGACTTATCAGAGAGGCAGCCTTTAGCCCTTTAGTCATGTGACTAGGTTAGTTATCTGCAGGACCACAAGAAGTCAGAAGCACTGAGTTAGAATGACAGGGCTAGAGGAAGACTTTGACAGCAGCAAATGGTCCTTTAGACTAGAGGTTTTTGCCAGTGTACCACAGCAATGCTGGCCCAGAAAGTCAAGTCACAAAACCAATGCCTCTTGTAAACAATTTCCCTAAACCCTATCCTGTTTATAGGTGACCTCCTCTATCTCCTTGGCTCTCCACCTCACTTCTGACTTCTCTTCCAGCCTTTTTATTTAGAGTCCTATTTTTACCTTGTTGTTCTCCAACTTTCTACTTGCCTTCGGTGGCCATTTATTGTTGTCTTCTTTCATGGACTTTCTTCTGTCTAGTCGCAGTATAGAAATCGATGCCTATGGTAACAGCCTTGAATTATGAAGGTGTGGCTAAATTAAATTCAGAAAATTGAACACATGCAATAAATTTTAGACAGCTTCATATCCAAAATTGCTGAAATAGTATTTTGCAGGAAAAAAGGCTTGATGCTTAAATGGGCAGATCTTCAGCTACTTGGAAAGCTCAACTGTTCAGAAGAAAAAGCTCTAATGTTTCTGGACACTCTTTGATTATTGTATAACCTAACACACAGTTGGCATCCTATTCCCTAGATGAAGGTGGGGTGACTGTGAATAGCTTCTTAAGTTTTAAGATGAGTCTATGGATAATTTATTAGGATTCTTCAGGACACCGATTTTAAGCAGCGAGAGAATGTATATGTGTATACATTTGTGCATATATGCCTGTGAACCCGCATGTAGACAAAGGCACTCCCTCAAGTGTGAATTCTGGGGGGAGCTTTTATAAAGCCTAGCCATAGTTCCCTTCAAGGAGATTCTGATTTTCTCTGGAAAGGACAAGGAGAGTTGTTTCTGGAAAGTGATGGTTTCAAAAAGCTCTCCTGGTGATTGAGATATGATTGTTCTCCCCTTCAGATTTGGATCTTCCTATTTTTTTAAATTAGGAATCACAGGTTTAAGGCTTATCTCAAGCTTTTTGGGTTACTGTGTCCCATAAAAATGTATCCAGGTACTCTTTTTAGAGTCATAATATGAGGCTAGGTGGACCTAAGATGGCATTTTGTGAATGAGTTCAGGGTTTATATTGTCCGGGGATATGAAGATTTGTTGATTCTCTCTGCCTGGGAGAGTTAAGGCAGCAAGCTTCTGTTAAAATCATTTTTAGCTTGGCGAAACTAAAAAACGTGGGACTCAAGGTTCTTACTAACCTCCCCTCTCTACAGAATATTCTGTCAGAATGTTAATAAAGGTAGTAAAGTAAAATCCTACTGTCTTGCTTTCTCTAACCTCTGTCATGTTAATGAACTCTAGCTATTTGTGTGATCCAGATATTACTTCAAATGTACACCAGTAATGGAAGGAGTATGAGTGGGCTAGAGCTCTATGACACTTGAAGGGGCAGAGGAAAAAAGAAAAAGATAAAACAACTTTTTTTCAGATAGGAATGATCTGTGCTATGTTTGTAAAGCTTTATGCCTAAGGCAGCCTTTATTAAACTATGCTCAGATAAAACTCCAGCGCTCTAGGAATGCCTTCGAACCCACAATGGTTGCTCTAGCTCTCAGCCTGTTTGGAAATTTAAACACGTCTTTCTTTGTTTAAGTTGCCACTGTTTTATGTCCTGATTTAATTTATGGTTAAAACCATGATCAGTATTATGAAGTAAAGGGAGAAAAATTAGGAAGGAGAATTCTTGTCAAGTTAAGCACATTCTCTAGAAGCAAGGACACCCACCATCTTGGAGTGGGATAAATCCCCTATTTTATAGGTGAAGAAATGAGGCCTGAAGAAGTTAATGACTTATCCAAGGGTACCTATGATCTAAAGGCCCTAAAGAATTATTTGGAACCACCAAAGAATATTTATATTTATATTTGCTGACCTCAGAGGACTTGGAGCTCTCCAACATTTTTATCTTCCTCTCATTAACTCACACTCTTTCCACACTTATTTCTCATTTAAACCATATCACCTCCAGGATAATAAGGTTTGTGCTACTATCTTAGTTATCTATTTGCTGTATAACAAACTGCCTCAAAACTTTGTGGCCTCAAGTAATAAACATTTTATAACACTTCACAATTTTTGTGGGGCAGAAATTTGATCAGAGCTTTACTAGGGTGTTCTCTTACTCCGTGTGGCTTTGACTAGGGTCAGTTGGTGGTATTTAGGTGACATCTGGGCTTTTCTGAAGGATGCATGATGGCTTTGCTCATACATTTGAAGCTTTAGCAGGATGACTGGAAGGCAGGGCCTTTCTCCTTCTCTGGATAGTCTCAGTTGTCCCCATGTGGTCTTCCCAGAAGAGTAGTCAGACTTCTTACTTGGAGACTCAGGGGTCCAAGTGTCCAAGGCAGAAGCTGCCGATCCTCTTAAAAACTAGGCCAAGAACTGACACCGCATCATTTCCACCTTACTCTATTGATCAAGTGAGCTAAAGGGCAGACCACATTCAAAGGGAAATGAAATAAACCCCATATCTCAATGGAAATTGTGTCAAAAAAGTCGTAGCCATCTTTAATCTGCCATACCAATCCACTATGTACAACAGAGTAATAGTTAACAGAGGCTGAATGATCACCTCCTGGTGTTACACCATACTTGAAGCCATCTAGACATAAATCAGACTCAGCATCTAACTTACAGTTTGCTCAGGTCTGGTGGGTGAGCAGACATATAAATTGTGTCTTTCTACTAATAGAGATTAAACCCATAGTATTCTTAGAGCAAAACCTGGAGAATCCAGGGAAATGCCTAAGATCTCATTCCTTCCAGAAAGGGAGTTGTGAGAATTTGAGGACAATCTGCCATCTTGCTTGGCTCCTCTAGTGGGCAGACACATAATTCCAAAGGGATTGAACCATATGCATGAATTAAGAGCTTCCTTTGAGCCCAATAATATTTGTTTCAGGGGTATAAGAGTAGATTAGATTGAGATAAAAGTGGTTTTGTTTCATTGGTATGCATAATATTATGTTAGCTCTACCTTCATTGTGTTTCAATGTGCAGTTATATCCTGAAATTTGGTGTCTACATCTATATTCTCTATTCATCTTTAAGAGGCAGCGTGGTGTAGTGTTCAATGGCATTGGCATTGTAACCTAAATTTTCTTAATAATTCCTGATTCACTTGGTGTTTATTATGAGGGTGAAATGTAACAATGTGTGTAACTGCCAGGTGGGAGTGGATATTCAACATATGATAGTTTCCTTCCTTTAGTTTTACCACTAGATTTTGACTTCTATGTCTGTGATTCTTCCAGGAAGAAGAGCTCTACCAAGTTACCTGTGAAAGTCAGTTGACAGGTTATTTTTAAGATTAATTGATTAGCTTCAGACCAATGAATAAAATCATGCAAAAATAATTCCCTGGGGAACAGAGTGATGTACTGGGTTCATACATCATATAGCATCTGGGAGAAAAAGCCACCAAAATGTCACTTTGTTCCATGGAGCTGACATGAGGCCACAAATGTTGGTTCTGGATAACTGGTAGAATATAACGTACTGATGAGTCCCCGTTAATCAGTGGAAGATGAATGTGCGGAGATGAAATAAACTCAGTGGATTTTTTTAAAGCGAGCTTTAGATTTATTGACTGTGGCCTTAGAAGACACAGGCACTATGCATTTCTACAGAGAGTTAGGACATCCAGCTTCAATTGAAGCCAATGCTAACTTGGAAAGGGAACTCCCCTCTCTATAGAATACTCTCTCAGAACTCTGACAAATGAGAGTACAGATGGTCCTGACTTAACAATTGTTTGACTTTATGATGGTGCAGAAGTGATAGCATTCAGTATGTTCAACTTACCATGGGGTTACATCCATATGTCCGATATCAGTAGTTAACTCCATCATAAGTCAAGGGTCATATGTAAAATAAAATCTGGCCTTTCTCTGGCTTCTTTTCTTAATACTTGGATTTTAATGCTTAGTTGAATTTGCATGTAAACAGTAACCAACTTGTCAAATGTGATGAAATGCCATTTCTAGAGGAGGTCAATTGCAAGGATATATAAAATGGTGGCTAAATCCTAAGTCATTTATATTCATTTATTTTTGACTTTAAGCTGTATGTTAAATATTAAATGATTTTTCAGCTTTGAGGATGATAGAGTGAATTGATATTTAGTAGGGAGGAGTGACTCATCAGCTATCTTTAATGGGCATTCCATATATGACATCTATGCAAAAGATTTTAAAATGCGCAACCCTAGTTTTTTTAGTGAAAGTTCAAGGTAGGTGACCTAGGCCTACTTTTCAAGAGATTCTAATGCTGCAAAACTGAAAGGTGAGATTTTAGTTATAGCAGGGAGCACACCACTATGGGGTTAATGAAAATTGCCTCCTTTTCCTAGCCCTAAACACAAGCATATGCTTGCATATGCGCATGCACATGCATGCACACACATACACACTTCAGCTTTCATATCTCATATTGCCCAAGGGAGTGTAAAATAAAAAGAGGTTAGCCAAAAAAACTGACTGTCTGTTGCATTAGACTTGCAAAAAGTGTTACTGAAAAAAAGCAAAAAGTTATACTGTGCTCCTGTTGTACAGAATTTTACAGTGTACAATCTCCTTAATACTGATTGTAGCCCTGGGGCCACATTGGAGACATATATACCATAGTAACCCACCTAAGAAAAATGCCATGAAGTATAATAAACACTTTGTTTGCACAAGGCTATTAATATCTCAGGTTTCTCCAAACTGATCAAATGGCATGCTTGCTTCCTAAGGAAATGGAATTGTTATTATTTGCCTTAGGTTGTGACAGTACCTAGAATCTGTTAACCTTGTGATCAGACAGAACCCACCCTAAAAAGTAGTGTGAACAGAAACCCTTCCTTACTGTATTCAAAGAAATATTAAAGATTATTATTAGTAACTAATAATTCTACTGTTCTTTTTTCATAATTCGACTTAGTAATTGTTGCTAATACATGTGGTGCTTACTGTGTGCTAGGCACTACTTTAAGTGCTTTATATATAGTAATTCATTTAATCCTTATAAAAATCCCATGGGTAAGTACTTTTATCATCCTTATTTCACAAATGAGGAAACTGAGGCTCTGTGAAATTGTCACTTGCCCACATCATGCAGCTAGGAAAAGACAGAGTCAGGATTTGAACCCAGGCAGTCTGGCCCCCGGGTCCATGCTCTTGACCACGTTACCATCCTGCTAGAAAGAATGCAGCTGTTGGAGTTAGGCAGGGTGGGTTCAGGGCATGGTTTTGCCCCTTTGGGGAATCTGAGGAAGCCATGTCACGGAAGTCATGTCACTGATTCCACGTCAGTAAAATATAGATAAAAGCACTGACTTGGCAAAGATTTGGTAAGGCACTGAGACAAGGCATGGAAACTCCTAGCACAGTATCTGTCCCCTCAGTGGCTACTATTATTGATATCATTACAGCTTCCAAAGCATTGAGTTTGATTTTCTAAGAAACAGTCTCTTAAATTTGTGATCTGCTTAAAATCTCTTAAAATTGAAAGCTCCCCCTAGCCCTTATTGCCACGGGATCTGAGTTGTTGGTTGCTGTCCCAGGAGTTTGCTTCAGGGTTCTTTCAAGAATATCTTCTACTAACTCTACTTTTGGTGGTTTCATTATACTCAGATGGGAAAGGAGGGAACCTTCGCAGCCAGTCAGCCCCAAGTTCACTTTCCACATTTTTTACTTATTAGCTTTCTGGTCTTACAAATCACTCCTCTCTCTGCACCTCAATTTTTCATCATAAAATGGAGATAACAGCTTTTTTCTAATGAGTTACTGTGGGGAGAACGCATATGTTAAGTGTCTGGCACATAAGGTGCAGGAGGAGTGGATTATGATCAGAATTTTTCTTGTCATCTACAACATAGCTCCTATTTCCCCTAGAGTTGACTTGTGATTCTAAAAGCACTGTATGATGGCGTCAATCATCTCTGGTTGGATGAGGTCTGACCCAGTTTGTGTTATCAGTGGGACAGAGCAGGGTTTGAGGGGGAGTAGCCATTGTTTTATCTCTCTGTGTGTTTGATGTATCAAGTCTCTGAGGGCTGCAGTGGTGGGGTGGAGGCTGTGATGTATCTTGCTTCTCTTTTTGAAGAATGATCATAGAAAGACACCCCAACGGAGGTGTCTTTTAATCTTATCCCATGTCCCATTACTGCATCTCCCTGCTCCACCACCACACAAATAAGCTTGATATATGCTTCCTGTTAGGCTGATATATGCTTCCTGTTAGGCTGATATATGCTTCCATAACCTCCACTAGGATAAAAACTGTTTCAAGGGAGGATGTGTGCTTATTTACCAATGTCAACAGTACTTAGAATAATTTTTGGAACTCCTATTCTAGAACTGTGTTCAGAACCTGTCATAAAAGAATTCCTTTAATAGAGACAAATCTGGATTTGTGAAAGGTAGTGTTGATTTTTGAAAACTACCAAGGTTCTGTATAAGATGAAAATAATAAGTAATTCAGTTGATTTCCTTGGTTCTTATAAAGTATATCTGAAAGCCAACCACTGCTTACACTCCTGCTGCTACTTCTACCCTTGTCCTAGCAGTTCTTATCTCTCACTTGGGCTATAACGATGGCCAAATTATCTGCTTCGCCAGTAGATAATTGGTTGGTCGCCCTGTTTCTGCCCTGGCCCCCTAAGAGTCTGTTTGAGCATCTCAGTCAGAGTGATTCTTAACAAGATGTTGGTTAGATCTACACCTCAATTTTTCATTATAAAATGGAGATAACAGCTTCTGTCTAATGAGTTACTGTGGGGAGAACACATATGTTAAGTGTCTGGCACATAAGGTGCAGGAGGAGTGAATTATTATCAGGATTCTCTGTTTAAAGCCCTACAGTAAGGATTTTGGCTCCTACTCGGAGAAAGGGAAGAAGCCACTGTAGGGCTTTAAACAGAGAATCCTGATAATAATCCACTCCTCCTGCACCTTATGAGGCTGTCTCTGACCTGTTCCTCCCCCACCTATCTGCCATAACTGCCCCCTCACTCACGCAGCTCCCCATGCTGACCTCTTTGCTATTCTGTGAACACTCTGTGCCCACTTCCTTCTAAGGCTTGTGGCTGCTCTTCCCTCCACCCACAGAGGCTTCACAGCTATCCACATGGCTTGTTCCCTTCATTCCTTTAGGTCATTCCTCATAGGTCACCTGCTCAGGGTTCCTCTTCCCAACATGTCCTAGTCCTAATGTCTACTGCACTTTTTTCCTTATCAGTTATATTTGGTCCACTCTATGTTGTTTATGGTCTTATTTCCACCTCTACAGAGGAACTCTTGGAGTGCCCAGTGTATAGTGGGGGCTCAATAAATATTTCTGAATGAATCTTTAAATTTTTCAAAATGAAATTTAAGTACAAGGAATGTAACTAAGTGTATAACTTCATGAGGGAATTCTTTTGAGAAGCATCTTGTTTTAAAGACATTTATCTAAATATTTATGAAAAGAGAAATGTATATTTCTACCTATCTTCTGTGATTTATGCAGAGATAATGCTGGTGAAGTAGATAATAACCATGTAGGTAAAAAATAAAGTTATGTGATAATTTAATGAAACTAATATTCTTGGGTACCCCATAAACTATGTCTGTAGAAAAATCAGGCTCATAATTTATCTATTTAGACTCATTACTTTATGGTCAATGCCCTAAATTAAAGTGCTCAGCAGAATACAAGTAGGGACTTAAAATACAGTACAGACCATATGTATTATAGGTGCTAAGGGGTAGGAAAAGAATGTTAGAAGTGTGTTCCCCTAGTGTACATGCATTAGTGTCAAGTCAGAATGGAATTGAAAGGGGGAGGTCAAATAAGAAAATCAGAAGATATGGCCGTAGGGAACTCTTGGTCTGGTTGTGGAGACTCTTTCCCTCCATAGCAGGGAACAGCTGGACAGTTGTCAACATTCATAGTCTAAGCTATGTGGTGTAGCCTTGAAGACTGTAGGAATTCAGCTAGGAAAAGAACATTATGATCTTGACTTAGTTTTCCTTCAGATTCTACCATTAAATGTTGTACTGCCCCTTTTTCTTTCCTGGCCTGATGTGGTGACTTTAGTCCAATTGAATCCTTTTCTCTGCTGTGTGATTTATGCCTGATAGTCTCATGAATACTACTGTGCTGCAGCATCTGAGAGACCTGCTGTGCACACAAAGGATTCCTTCATCCCTTAGACCTGGAGAAGTGAATTTACTTGTTTATGCACATGTGCAGTCAGCACAAAGGTCCATCTGTAGAGAATAAAAAAAAAATCAAGGAAACAATGGGGAATTATAAGGTGTTTTCCTCACAAAGGACTTTCCGGTGTGTGTGTGTGTGTGTGTGTGTGTGTGTGTGTGTGTGGCGCGCGCGCGTGTGTGTGTGTGTGTGTGTGTGTGTGTGTGTGTGTGTGTAACTTTGTAACCAAGGGCATATCTGGTAACATTTCCATAAAGGTCATGAAAGATCTCTGTATGCCATACTTTATCATAATTGCACATGGGCATGTATAATATATTTCAGTGTGCATTACTGTGCACCATAAAGAAAGAGTTCCTATAGTGAACATAATAATGCAGCTATCCGAGTGCCAAAGAGATTATTTTCATGTGCCTCTTTCTTCTGAAGCTGATGTGTATTCCAAGGGGCCAACTGTGTAGGCTCTCACGAAGCTCTTGCCAGTGTACATTACTTATGACCTCTTAGAAAGATGCAATTACAAAGAAGCCATAGCAATTACAGGACATAGTGATGGCAGAAGCAAGATAAGTACTGGGTCTGTTAAGCCACTTCTGAAGGATAATCATGTAGTGTGTCGGTTTGTTAGGCACCCCCAAAGTGACCCAGCATGATCAAGGAGGCTACAGTTAAACAGGAAGAGAGAGCTCTGTTTGTGCCTCAGTGAAAGAAAAACCATTTCTCCTAGGTTTGGTTCTCTATAAGGCTGTACTTGCTATTACTTGGAAATTCTCTTTGCTTTCTCTCCCTCGTTTCATTCCCATAACGAATATATAGAAAGAAAACAATATAGTGTTGTATTGCTTATACTGTCTGATAATTCTTTCTGGCCTTTTTGATATATATACATAATCTCTGTGGTGGGTTTGTGGGTATATATAAAATTCCAAGAAACAGTTTTTATCAACATAAAAGACTGGTTGTTCAGAAGCTTATTTGTTATTTGATCAACTGTGTCTTTCTAACAAATTCTGCTAGTTAATAAGAATTTACCAAGCAGGGATTGTGTAAAAAAGACCCTGTGGGTGTAATAAGAAAGAGAAAGAATGTTCTTGGCTCTGACGGACCTCATAGTTAGATTAAGCATTTAGAAGATACTCGGCACAGCATAATTTATGAATACCTACTGTTATAAGTTGAATTATGTCCCTTCCCACAAAAAAGATATGGAAAGAGGGTACTTGCAGATATAAGTAGTTAAGATGAGGTCTTACTGGAGGAGAGTGGCTTCCTAATCCAATATGGCTGGTGTCCTTATGAGAAGTCATTGGCTATGTGTGGTGGTTCATGCCTGTAATTCCAGCAATTTGGGAGGCCAAGACAGGAGGATCACTTGAAACCAGGAGTTCGAAAACATCCTGAGCAACATAGTGAGACCACGTACCTACAAAAAAAAACCAAAACAATTAGCTGGGCTTGGTGATGTTTGCTTGTGGTCCCAGTTACTTGGGAGGCTGAGGCAGGAGAATCGCTTGATCCCAGGCATTCTAGGCTGCAGTGAGCTATGATCACGCCACTACACTCCAGCCTGGGTGACAAAGTGAGATCCTATCTGTAAAATAAAAATAAAGTAAAATGAAGACAGTCATATGAAGACAGAGACACATGGAGTATGCCATTTGAAGACAAAGGCGAAGATTGAAATTATATGGCTCTAACCAAGGAATGCCAAAGATTGCTAGAAAACTACCGGAAACTAGAAGAGGCAAGGAACGATCTTCTGCTAGAGGCTTCGGAGAGAATGTGGTCCAGCTAACACTATGATTTCATACTTCTAGTCTCTGGATCTGTGAGAGAATAATCTGTGCTGTTTCAAGCCACCAACGTGTTGTCCTTTGTTACTATATTTTTAGGAAACCAATATATCTATAAAGCAAACTCCATAAGTCCAATTGTGTAGAGTTCTGAAAGAAGGTAAGGGCACTAAAAAGAAAGGGGGATGCGTTCATTTATTCCCCTGTTCAAGGAGTTAGGACATCCCTATTACCTGTACTGTGTTCTCTTAGGCCCAGTATCCTTGCAAATACCACAAATACTCACCAGTATTTCAGATCTTTTTACCCTCTCCTTTTTCCAGGTAAATTTTCCCAACCTCACTGGGCTAGGGTAGATGCCCTGCCTCTGTGCCCTATGAACACATTGTATTAAGTTGTTGAGATGCTATAACCCCTTACTGTACAATGAATTCTATTAAGAACAGGAACCATCTTATTGCCCTGGGATTTAAGTGTAATGTTTTGCTCACAGCCATGCTTAGTATTTGTTAAACTAAAATGGAGAAAGTGAGCTATAAAATAATTTCAAACAAATGAATAAATGAGGACTGAGGTGCATGCAAGATGCTTAGCAATTATTCAATGAATGAGTGAATAACAAGATAACAGGTCATGTTAAATATTCCAATATCACTACTTGTTATTAATATTATTCTTATTTGGCATTAAGAGTAAAAGTCAACGAAGGCCTTTCAAAGTATGAATGTTGGAGTGGTATGTTGGAGAATCAGTTGTTCCTCCTGTGAATAAACTAAGAAATTATTTCAGGAGTGTGTTCTGTGTGCCTGTCTACATTAGAGAAAAATGCTCGTATTATCAGGATTGTCAGCTCAAAGAGTCAGATTGCTCTAAAATTAGCCAATGAATGTGTTTTTCTTAAGCTACCAGTATCAGCAAATCAGAATACAAGGTTTGTGAAGCTATTTAAATAAGTTTATGTTTCCTTCTATCTTTTAGGAGTTGAATATTCTATTCTAGGAAATGGACATTAGCATGCACCCAGGGTTACCCTTGAAGTCACTGTGTGCAAAGGACCAGATGCGTAGCATACTTGGTAAAATTGCCTGGAAATTAGGGAAAGAAGCTTGACTTTAGCTTAGAGTGAAAGTAAACACTTCATTGTAAAGTTGAACTTCATAATTGAATATGAAGAATGGAAAAGGTTGTTTTGTTTTCTAGGTAGAAATTGGAGGAGGGAGAAGGCATTCTGACGGGGATTACTAGTCAAAAGACAGAATTTGGCATATATAATCCATGTTTTAGAGATATTGTTTAGATTAGGATTCCAGGGATGAAGATAGTCTAGGATGATAAGTTGGTGGCAAGTTGGGTCACAAATACTAAACTAAGGAATCTGGAGTTTATTCACTAGGCATTAGAAGCCTCTGGAAGTTTTCAACCAGGTCTGGAACATAATTATAATTCACATTTATTGAGTGCCAGGCAATGTGACCAATGCTTTCCCTACTTTGTGATACTTAATTCTCTCAACAAGTATACAAGATGGGTTTTGATATCCTGTTTCGTAAATGAGAAAATCACAGATTCTAAGCGGTAGTTTGGATTGTCTGACTCCAAAGGCTCTGGATATTTTCACTACATTAATGACTTTCAAAGGCACTTGAACAGTCCTAAGCTTCTTCAGAGAACACTAAGGGACCATTGAAGAAACAGAATGGATTGTCCATTGGCCCAGATGAACTGGACTCCTGGCCTACACTGGGCCTCATAGCTCACTTCAGCTAGTGAAATTATACTTTTTTCTGCTGTATACAACATACCACAGAGTATTGATGGCCAACCAGGAAGGACACAACTAAGGATCCAGCAACAGACTCTTGTTTGGGCCCTATGATATTTAACATTGTTATCACCAATGTGTTGAAGACATTTTCTGTGCTGTTGCTAGTGCTGTGTGGCTTGGAAAAACAGCAAACTTAAGTTTCAGAGAGAATCCGAAAGGCTAAATCCTAGGTCAAATAATAAAGTCCAAAATTAACAGCTATATGTGTGTAATTTGCAATTATTTTTAAAGATGAATTATATAAGTATAGACGACAGCAGTGGTTCTCAGAGTTGACCCTAGTTAGCAGCATCTGCATTACCTAGGAACATGCTAATGCAAGTTATTGGACCTCCACCTCATTCTATTAATTCAGAAGCTCTGGGGATGGGGCTCAGCAATCTAGGTTAATAAGCCTCCCAGATGTTTCTGCTGCAGGCTAGCACTGGAGACCACTGGGCTAGGAAGACCAACACTCCCTCCTTTCTTGCTTCCCTTTATTTCTTTCTCTTTATTCCAACTCATTCCAGAAAGGATTTGGGGTGGAAAATCTGACTTAACAACAGTTTGTGAATAAGAACAAAGGTTTTATTTTACAAAAAAATTTTCTATGACTCAGTGGTGTGATGTGGCTGCTGCCAAAACCAAATAGTTTGCATTAAAAGTTGTGACCAGAACAAGAGAAGCAAGAGCTACCCCCCTTCCCATGTTTGACATATTCTGTGTATTCTCCATATTCTGCTAGACTCGATTTGGAGTTTGTTGAATTAACTTTCAAAGGGACATTGAAAAAGGGCTTAACAAGGATGGTGAAGCATCTTGAACCCTGTCCGAAAAGGAACAATTGAAGGAAGCCACTTCTTGAGTCCTGACATAAAGAAGAAAGATAATTTTTCTTTTCTTCTGGTTTTTTTGTTTATTTGTTTGTCTGTTTTTGAGTTGGGATCTCACTCTTGCCCAGGTTGGAATGCAGTAGCACGATCATGATCATGGCTCATGGCTTGCACCACACCCAGCTAATTTTTTTATCTTTTGTAGAGCAGGGTTTCACTATATTGTCTAAGTTGGTCTCTAACTCCTGGGCTTAAGCACTCCTCCCACCTAGGCCTCCCAAAGTGCTGGTATTACAGGCATGAGCCACTATACCTGGACAAGAAAAAGTATTTTGCATGCTGCCCCAGAGAGCAAAATACAATATTGGAAAGCCTTCTCCACTGGTATTAAAAGAGTAAAATGTTAGTTCAGGCTCTTCTTAGAGGGCTTTGAAAACACACCTAAGTACTTCAGGCTTTTTTAACTTTAACTGTAGGATGTAGATAATAAATGCCATGATGTTCACCTACAGGGTTTTTTGTGAAGACTAAAAAACATGGGAAAATGTTTAAATATTTAAAAACTACTATGAGTATACAAATGAGATAATGGTACTATTATTAACTAAAACCAATCAATGGAGATTATAAGTTCAAGATTAAAAACCACAACAATATGAATTACCAAAAGAAGGATGACCTTTCTCATAAAGTGGTAATCTCACTGTCATGATAGGTCTTTAGACAGAGGTGCTAGGGAATGAATTGTGTTGGGTTGGAGCAGATGGCCTCTAAATGCCTTACCAGTGCTAGTATTTCATAACACTAAAGTTAATGACTTGGGGTCAGGATCAGAGAGAATCATGCTCCTAGCCAGCAGAGTGAATGTCTGATTCAGCATTTATTTGTTCATCATCCTTTGCAAACATTTAAAACATCTAACTACATTTAAACATTCAATGCATTTAAAGCATTAAAAACTTAAAGGCATTTAAAAACAAAATGGGCCCACACTAGTTAACCTGTGTCAGTTTTTCTCTACAACCCTCTAGTTAAATCCCCTTCCTATTAGAAGTCAGCTTGAATTGGCCCCTTGGTTCTCCTACTTGTCTATTGATGTCTGGATGTGGAAAGTAACATTGAATTCCCAATGCTTTCTTATAACTCTTTCCAATGTCTCATAGGTGTGTAAGAGATGCCCCACTTAGTGTCTAAGGCAAATCCTGAGTTGATTTACAGCATTATCCCTTTAAGACTAAGATTTTTTTCTGGCTATACTTTTGCATTTAGATTTCTTCTCCCTCCACCCCAAACGATTGGGTAACATCTATAACTTTCAACTTTATCCACTCCTTGGTTGGCTGCTTTCCAATGGCAGAGAAATGAATGGATGCTTTTGTGTAGGGAGTTTTGTAATTCAGTGAAGAGTTTAGAGCCTTGCTAAAGGCGATATGTGGGTATTTTGCACGTGTTATATATAATGTGTATATATTAGTAATGTAATGAAGGTGGCATTCAAACAACACTGTGGGTAGTAGCTAAGCCAGAGACAATGAAATCTCATTTTCAATACTTGAGAAGCCCTCCGTTCTAATTCAATCAGGAAGAATTGTTGATCAGTTATTTAAAGAAAAAAATTTGTTAAAGCAGGGGATTATAAAAACATAAGAGAGAAAAATAAAGAGATACAAACTTTGAATTTTTAAACTTAAAACAAATATCTGTGTATATTATATGTGTGTGTGTATATATGTATGTGTGTATACACATGTACACATTAACATGCTGAGGCTGAGTTTTGGTTTTTTTTTGTAAAAGGCCAAGGATTTTTTGACGTGACCATGCCAATTGCCAATCCACATTGTATTTTTTTTACATAAACCATATCCATAGTGCAATATTTATGCTTTCTAATTTTTTATTTATTTGAAGTAGAGAAAGAAGTTTAAGAACAATTGCTAAGCAACATGGATGCAGGATTTGTCTAGATTGTTATCTTGTTTTTCTTTTATAGTTGTCTCTCTCAAACCTAAAATTAGAAAAAAACTTTATATATAACATTAAAGTGCCTTTCAACCATTCTTTCAGTGGCATTAAGTGCATTCACAATTTTGTGCAGCCATCACCATTATCCATTTCTGTAACTTTATTTTTTTTAATTAATTAATTAATTAATTTTTTTGAGTTGGAGTCTCACTCTGTCGCCCAGACTGGAGTGCAGTGGCCGCTCCCAGCCACCGCAGCCTCAACCTGCTGGGCTCCAGCGATCCTTCCGCCTTCCAAGTAGCTGGAACTGCAGGCGCAAGCTACCACGCCTGGCTAATTTTTGATTTATTGTAGAGATGAGGTCTCGCCAAGTTGCCCAGGTGGGTCTCGAACCCGCAGGCTCAGGCAGTCCACCCACCTCAGCCTCCCAAAGGTGTGGGATTACAGGCTGAGCCACCGAGCCCAGCTTCATTTCTGTAACTTAAAAAAAAGTTTCCAACAGAAACTGTGTACCCATTAAATAATAACCCTCTATTACTCTCTGTCCTCAGCCCCTGGTAAGTTCTACTCTACTTTCTATCTCTATAAATTTGCCTACTCTAGGTACCTCATGGAAGTGAAATCTACAATATTTGTCCTTTTGTGTCTAGCTTGTTTCACTTAGTATAATATCCTCAAGGTTCATCCATGTTGTAGCAAGTGTCAGTATTTTGTTTCTTTTTATAGATGAATTATATTCCATTTTATCATATATTAAATTTTATTTGTGCATTCATCTGTTTAGGAACCCTTGGATTTTTTTCTCACTTTTTGGCTATTGTGAATAATGCTGCTATGAACATCTATGTGCAAGTATCTGTTTGAGTGCTTACTTTCGATGCTTTGGGATATATACCTAGCAATGGAATTTCTGGACCATATTGTAATGTGACGTTTGCCTTTTTGAGGAACTTTCAAACTGTTTTTCAAAAAAACTTTCTTTCTCACAGCAACTTGTCTTCATGAAGATTTTCAAGTTGTTTTTCACAGAAGAAACAGCTCTTTTTTACTTTTGGTCTTGTATTTCATCAGTTTCTAGCCCATTTAATTAACTTGCATAATTATGGTGAGAAATCTATGTGTCATAAACATGTTTAGACATGTATACAATTGATATTTGCTAAACGTACAAGTCAAGACCAGAAGTGCTTGGAGAGGAACTTATCAGCAATGATCCTCAGCGTGCTGAAGCTTCAGCCAGTACGTACAACGAATGGAGAATATTTGTTAATCTGCCCAGTTATGTGAAGGCCAATTAAGAGAGCTTCTACCATTCCATTAAATTATCTTTGTGCTTATAAGATGTATAAAGCAACTTAGAATCAAACAACTGGTAGATCTAGAAAAAAATAACAGCTGCGTATCCACGACTACTAACATTCAATATCTTATTCAGAGATTGGAGAAAGGCAGACAGCAAAGACTAAAACAGTATGGGAAATGGACTGATCTGGTCACTTTTGTATAAACTCTTGAACTTAAGAAAGTACTAATGAACAATCCCAGCAAGTTGATTGCCCATGCCACCTTCTCTTACAGTTCAATTTAGTGTGGGTGATAAGTGGGAAATCAACAGAGAACAGGTTGGTCGTTCCTATTCTTAGGAAGAATATACCCTTCAAGTTAAGAGTCAAGACTTTAAGATGTGATTAGAAGGTTTTCTAGATAGTTCTGAGGCAAAATCATGGAGCTGTAGGAGGAATACATTTATAAAGAATCATTCATCCTTGTTAGTGACCCACATGATTAAAGGTTTGGGAAATTGCTCCTCTAAATATGGTCTAAAGGAACTGGGTTTATTTAGCTTAGAGAGAGCAAGCAAGCATAATGAGGGGGACTTAATAATAGTCTCCAAGAATATGAGGGATATTCTCTGAGTGATGGAAAGCAGCTGTTTCCTGTTTCCACTAAAGACTGGATAAGAAGAATGGAGTTAAATCGCAACAAGTAGGTTTAAGAACTCTTTGGCCATAAAGTTCAAGACAACAAACCCAGATGACCAAAGTCATTTCTCTGTTTCAGAATTATGTAGCTAACTAACCATCTTTCTTGGTGGGTTATATGTGACTTGCTCTTGAAGCTTGAAAGAGTAAAAAGACCTAGAGGACCTTTCACCCAAGTGAGACTATGAAGTTGTCCATTGTCTGAGCCTACCAATGTGCTGTGGTTGAGGAAGCCCTTATCTCTAAGTCTTGATTCTAGTGAGATTTAAAAGAGAAAAATCTTCAGAGTCTCTTTGCTCCCCTTTGATCTCCATTTAAAGCAAGGTCATCTAAGATTTTCTTCTTTTCTGTAAGGTAAAGAATTCAACAGTGTATGCATTTTCTCCCCATTTGGCCAATATGGTCATGATTTTTTTTAAAAAATTCTGTATCCTGGCTACCATTGCTTTTGTTAAGCTCTGGCCTGGCCATGCTTTCATTGAGTTATAGCCTGGTCCCCTCCCCAACCTGGGGGAGGTGGATCCTCCTTTTCTCTCTCTCTTCAATCTACTTTCTAAATAAACTATATTTTCCAATCTAAAAAAAAATCTGTATCTTCAGTGAGACTGAATAACTGTACATATATATGTCATAGACATTGGTATATGATATGTATAATATATCTAAAATTAATTCAGTAATGTTTTGTTCTAGGTAGTGTGTCTAAGTGTTAGCTATATGAAGATGAATGAGGTGTACACTGTGCTAATTAGGAGCGCAGTAAATATACAAATCATTATGTAATAATACATCATTACAGATCAGCTATGGGAAGAATTTAAGGACTGAAAAATGAGTTCTGTGACTGTTATTAATTTGTAGCCAATGAGGCAGATGGAAATGCCTGAAAACTTATTCTCACTCATTGTTTTCAACCATTGTTACTCTATATTAGGTTAATTGTACCATTTATCTGAATTGGATAAGTAGTGTCTTATTTGCCCACCAGGGAGTATTTTCAAGGCAAGGTTTGAATCCCAGAGGATTAACTGCTGTTAAGCTGTATCTTTAAAATTATAGCTTTATGTCAGCATTCATTGTGTGTGCATTCCACCATGTTATATTTTCATCTTGTACCAACACTGATTTTAATTTTATTTAAAAAAACATTTGCTTCCCACTGAAGGTTTTCTGCCATCTGGAAAGGGTTAAGGGTGAATCATGATTCATTTTTGACTTCTACAACTTTTTTGGGACTTCAAATCTCCAGCATTGAAGTGGGAAAATGACTTGGGATGACTTTGAATCCTCTCTCCACACTTGTTCACTGTGTAGCATTGGGCAAGTTACTTAACCTCCCTGAGTTTCAGTTTCCTTAGTCTACTTTACAAAGATATTTCGAGGATTAAATTCAATGAAATCATGTGTGCCAAGCCCAGAACCCAGTGTGCCCAGCCCCCAAGTCATGTTTATTTGCTTTCTCTAATTCACAAACAGCATTTCTTGCCTATGATGGAATTATGATTACATCTACATTCTCTTCTTTTACTAGGGATTTCTGGACCATAGAGGCAGGTCTGTAGAATAGGATTTGTCTAAAATGTATGAGGGTACCCAAGAGTCCAATTGTATAATCTCTTTCCTTTTTCTAAATTTACTTAATCCAGAAAAAAAGTTTACTATAATGACAAATATTTCAGGAAGCATTTGTTGCCATATTACCTGAAGCAAATCATGTACACACATGAAAGGAAAGTGCATTTTAAAATCAATGGAAGATTATGCATTTTTGTTTTGTTCGGTTTAGAGGAGAGTTAATACGTCTTCTAGATATTCAGATAATCATTTAATAGACATTGATTCATTTGAATGCTGTGCTTTGAAATGATACCAAATTGGCGGCATGATCCCTGACCTGGGGAAGCTTATGAACTTGTTGGCAGGACCAAACCCATGTGTATGAAATGTCTGCAAAACAGTTAGACTTAATATGAGGAAGGGCAGTATAAAATGACAGGTCCTGAGCCCCTATAGGATACAAGATTTGGGCAGGGATTTACTATAGCTCTAGGAGACTTAGGATCATGGTTTGCTTCATAAAGCACTATTATTTCAATATAGAATTTTTTTAAACCACCTAAAATATTCCCTTTCTATAGAAACCCAAGAACATACTGAAGTTGCTCAATCCTTATTTGAAATAAATGCATCTTCCCAAAGTCTTGGTGTTCAGGCTGATATGCTTTTAGACACTCATATATCCACTATACCAAATTTGCACCTGCCCAAATTCATTCTTAGTTTGCAGGATATCTTTATAAATCATAACAAGTCACATTGAGAATAAAAAAATCTCGGCTAGCATCTTACCTCAAAAGCTGAAGCATGACACATATTTTAATACCAGTGGATTTAGGAACCTAGATTAAGACTGTTCTCTTTTTTTAAAAAAATGTATTTATTTGTTATAAAGATGTGGGGTACAATTCAGGGTTAGGTATACCAACATTGATCATGCAGGTACCCTTGTTGATGAGGTATGTCCCTCCCTCCCCTAGCAGTTTCCCTTTTTTTAGAAGGAGTTTTATAATTTAGGATCTTCGAGAGTAAGCATGGGTCCTCTGAACTGGACCTCTCCTCCTGTCCCTCTCTGTGCCCCAGCTCCCCAAATTAAATAAGTAAGGAAGAAAAACAACAAAACCATTAACTTAATAGCATAGAATTTATGGCTGAAGTCTTGCAAAGCTTATGTCAGCAAAGTTAAATAATTACTGTCACTTTCTTTTAGACATTTGGCTTTATGGTTCCTGTCACCTTTATCATAACATGCAGCTGATTTAGTAGCTTTGTTTTTCATGGCAAATGGCCTGGTGTTATGTTTTTATGCATGTGGCCATGCTATTGAGATGACAATACATGGATATACTTCAGTGGAGCTAAATTTAGATAATGAATTGGAATACTGTTCATGGCTTTGGTTTCGTCATGCTGTCAGTGTGCCAAATGAGCTTTTTCTCTTGTTCTTGCCCCCACCCCCAGATTCTCAAATCCAAAGACTTAACATCTCCAACCCAGCGCTACATTGACAGCAAAGTCGTGAAAACAAGAGCAGAAGGCGAATGGCTCTCCTTTGACGTAACTGACGCTGTTCATGAATGGCTTCATCATAAAGGTTACAAACCACTCTCTCTTTTCCTCTCTATATGTTCAGTAGCCTTAACTTATTGTAGATTGATTGCAGATTAAAAACACATGTAAAATGACCTCCTTGACTTAATGTTTTCCAGACAGGAACCTGGGATTTAAAATAAGTTTACACTGTCCCTGCTGTACTTTTGTACCAACTAATAATTACATCATCCCAAATAAAAGTGAAGAGCTAGAAGCAAGATTTGCAGGTAACTGAAACTTGTTCATAAGAAGTTGGGGAAAGAGGGGGCCTATGTTGACAATCTCATGGGAGATAAAATCACTTTGCATGTGAAAATGGTATTGTTTGGTGAAAACTGGATAGTTTAACTCGGTTGGACAATGATAAGATTGTATAAAAATATATGAAGGGAGAAAAAATTGGAAGATAGAAATTGGTTCTCAGTTTACAACTGCTCAAAACCTAGTGGTGACTTTGTCAATACTAACTGACTGACTCATTAACCCTTCAAACTATTAAATACTCAATTAAGACCTTTATTCCTCGTTTTAGCAAACACACTTTCTATCTAAACTGATATCATAAAAAACAACACGCATTAAGAAAAGCCATTGTTAAACCCCCAAATCAAATGGCAGGATGGGACAGCTGTATTTCATGGAAAAAGGAGTCTCCTCATGCCACAGCTTCTATAATTACCCTTCCAGTTATTGAAACATTCCACCTTTTCTAGCCCATACCCAACATTTCAAGTGGCTTTCTTATCAGACTTTTATAATAATTTATAAACACATTTAAGAAGTTTTAGCTTTCTTTCATGCTCACCTTTAAGTGAATTAGCCAAAAGTCAGAGAGAATGAGGAGATGCCAAGGGTTCAGGTCACCTCATGCATTAGATAATGAGTCATTGGATGATGAGAGGTGAGAGGAAAGTCTGTGCCCACATGCTGATGCTGCATCAGGCCACAGTGCCGGGTCAAGGAGCTGTTTTCCCTGTCCTACTAACATCACCCAGGACCTCCATCCTCTTTTAGAAGGCTGCAGTGGCCCTTGCTCATGAAAAATACTCCCAGAGGTCTAGAGATTTATTTCAGTCTCTAGCCTAGTCATGATTCTCTGGAGTGTGGAGATTAAATGCTTAAACTGGCAGTCTCCTGAGCATGCTTTGGGGAGCTCAAGTTTCTAAATCTCAGATGGAATCAGGAAAGTGTTGAGGATGCCATAAAATAAATGAAAAAGCCCTTTCTTCACAGCTTCCCAAAATAGCATTAGGTAAGGGTGACTTCTGTTTCACTTGAACCTAATTCACTCCAATTTAGCTAAGTCTCAGTTTATGTTCATTAGAAAAGTCTTTTGAGTTTAGTAGTCTTAGGAAGAGTGTGAACCAGCGGGTGACAAGGCATATTCTATTGCCATGTGTTCAGTTGTCGAGGGTTTGAACACAGCCTAAACTGAGGATTGACTAAAATAAACTGCCAAGTTTGCCCTTGGACCATAGGTCAAAGACTGCTTCTGTAGTGACTTTCATAACCAACAGCCCTGCCTTTGACACTGAACTGCCTTTGGACAAGAGCCCCATTTAGAAATGTTAACTGTCACGTGGTGTAGTCCTGTTGTGTCATATCTATTTCCCCGGGGAATGACTATACCCAGCTGATGCTGCTTTGGTGGTCATCACTGCTATTTGTGACGATATACAAAGGAAAAAATATGACTGATTATATTTGATGAAGGTAAAGCTAAATGTTTATTACCCAAATGCATTTTTTCAAGGTATTGATGGCACCTCCACATATACCAGTGGTGATCAGAAAACTATAAAGTCCACTAGGAAAAAAAACAGTGGGAAGACCCCACATCTCCTGCTAATGTTATTGCCCTCCTACAGACTTGAGTCACAACAGACCAACCGGCGGAAGAAGCGTGCATTGGATGCAGCCTATTGCTTTAGGTAAAGGAAGTAAAAATAAGACAAAGCAATTACATTGTTAACTCCAGTACTGCCTTTGCCCTTTCTTCTACCATATATTGACCTGGATGGTACTCATTGCTTAAGAACAGGAACAATACAGTATAGCTCTTGTATTTCATAGCATTGTTCTTCCCAAAGACTTAAAACAGTTATTTCTGGGTTGTATTCATCAGCTCTTTAGCAATAAACCACACTGTGAATAGAGAAAACTAGCACCCCCAATTTTTTTCCCTAAATTCCTTTGAAATGCTTTGGTGCTGAAGAAGAAAATGAGCTCTCTGCTACTCAGAACAAATACAAACTTGTTTGAGATATATAAGGATGACTTCTTATTAAGGAAGACTTACAATCTGTATGAATACTTCACCCTTATTCTTACTTGAGTGTTAAAAATAACAGAGATGAGACAGCAGAAAAATGCTATTTGTCACATCTTTAGCTACAGAATATGATAAAAGTGAGAAAAAATGTATTTCCCATTCCCACATGAGTTCATGGAGGGAGAATATGAGTGTTCTTCTGTGGTTTTAGATTGGTAAGAGGAAGGCTCTTTCTTTGAGAGTTATGGGACAGTGCAGGGTCCTACTGGTGAAGTATTCCAAGAGGTCATGAGTAAAGTGGCAATTTTTGCTTTTGAGGGCCTGTGGTTGCATTCAGCAAGACTGTTTCTTAATGTCTGGTTTATGCCTAAATCAGAGAACATGTGATGAAATAAAGGATCGGTTCTCAAAGAAAAATGCCTTAGATGGTTTGTTGAAAATTGTAGTTGTATTTCATGTTATATTTGGAAGGAATAGAGACTGGGTGGCAGAAACTGTCTAGTGTTAGTTGGAAAGCTTGGTCCCTTCCAGTTGCTTTCTGCTTGTATCTAGTCATTTGAGGGGGAAAGGTTTGACTTTTTAGGTCGCAGGGAGTCAGGGTATCAAGCTCATAAGCGAAATTGGTGTAGCAAGTCGCCATAACACCCTATTCTGAAAATCACTTGCAAGCACAATAAAACCATTAAAACCTGGCCCAGGATATCTGCTCATTAGATGTTTGTTGAATACATGAATGAGTCATTTTTCTGGTTTGGGGTGATGTGGGGGTGGGGTGGGGTAGTGAATCAGCTTTAAAATCTCCATTGCTTTTTTTTAAAAAAAACAGAAATGTGCAGGATAATTGCTGCCTGCGTCCACTTTATATTGATTTCAAAAGGGATCTTGGGTGGAAATGGATACATGAGCCTAAAGGGTACAATGCCAACTTCTGTGCTGGAGCATGCCCATATTTATGGAGTTCAGACACTCAACACAGTAGGGTAAGTGTTTGGTTAACTTGTTGCTTCTATTCTTGAGTTGCCAATGGATACCTACTGATTATATTTTCAAATGAATTGTATTTAACCTGGTGTTCTTTTACCATCACACATGTACGGGTGCTGGAGAAATCCTTTTAGATGAGAAGGAAGAATGTAGGCTGTAGGTGAAGTCAGAAAGTCACACTGGTCAGTTTCAAACAGTAGGTCTTGCCTTACCAATTGATTATAAGCAATTTGAGAAAAGTTTGATTTTTTTCTTTATTTTACATTTTTTATTAAAAATGCTTTCTATTGATATATAATAGTTGTACCTAGTTATGGGACATTTTGATATGTGTGTACAATATGTGTATAATGATCATATCAGAGTAATCAGGAGATAAACCACCTCAAAAAGTTATCATTTCTTTGTGTTAGGAACATTCTCAGATCTTCTCTTCTAGCTATTTTTAAATATACAATGCATTATTATTAACTATAGTCGCCCTACTGTGCTATCAAACACTAGAACTTAATCCTTCTTTCTAACTGTATTTTTGTACTCTAACTTCTCTTCCTACTCCGTTTTTAGCTTCTGGTAACCATCTTTCTACTCCCTGCCTCCATGAGTTTTGTATTCTTAGCAACTATAAACACAAATAGGTAGCAAAATAAATAAACAAACCTCCTGAATCAGCACATCACATAGTGTCATATATAGCTAAAGTGTGAAGGGACCCAAGGCTCCATCTTAAAAAACAGGTCTGTTATCACCTCCATCAGGGACTGCCATATTTAGAAAGAACATTCAGGATTTCAGTGGATTGTCATAGTGATTTACTAATATATGACAATGAGAAAATAGTTTAACTTCTCTGAACCTCAGTTTCTTATCAGTAAAAATGAATGTATTTATTAAAAGATATCCTTAAAATAATAATGCCAAACCTGAAGTACAAAAAGTTGTACATGAAAATGATTTGAAAATCAGTTTCTCTATGTCTTTTTAAATGTAGCCTAAAGTAAATGAGAATCTGAGTTTTTTATGTTACTGCACTGAGGACAGAGGGTGAATTCAGAAGGTAAGTTCTAGATTGGATACTATGAGTTCCCAGACTGGATTAGTGTAAACTTTTCCTATGTAATAATATTTGTCAATATGCTTTCTCCTGATAGCTTGTAATGTAGGATTTTAGAATTAGAATGGACTTTATAAGTTATGTTATTCAAACCTTTCATTTTTCGAAAGAAATTGGAATTTAGATCATGTAGATGATACCCATGATTAAAAAAAACAAAAAACATAAAAGTGACAAACGAAAGTTTGGAATGCAGACCTCCTTGTTTTATAACCAGGCCTCCATTTGCTCTGTCTTACTGGGTTTAATTCCTAAAATGTGGCTACACGTGAGGGTTTCTATTCTGCTCCTTATGCCTCTGTAAGTCTCCCTAATAAAGAGACATTAGAAAAATTGCCTTCACTGCAGGGTAGGAAAATGAATCTGCTGCCAAAAAGATCACATAATGCATTCAGCTGAATTCAAGAGTTTGGGAGTTACCAATTATTTTAGATAATCTATATTATAATAGTTTCTCTTTAGTTCATATGAAAAATCATGTGTTTGTGGAATATAGAGTCTATTTCTTTATTAATGCCTGCATATGCTGGAATTTAAGTTGACAAACATGGCTCCCCTTCCATCAGCTGTTCTCCCAACTCTCCTGTAGACTTTGGCACTCTGGGGTGACCGTGTGCTTGGCCATGTGAGGGAAGCTTGCTCATGCTTGTCCCTTTGTCTGAGCTCTCTGGCCAGGTTGCCTCATCTGGGCTGCGGCACCAGTAGCTGTAATGTGGGCAAGGCCCTGTTGCCAAGCAGAAACATAATTCTCCTCTCTGATACACAGAGGGAGTGTGTGAAGGCTGAGACCATGCTTGTTTTTCAGGGAGAGAGGAAGAATAACTGTCATGGTCACAAATATGTGGTTTGGACAGTTACCCAAAAAGCCAGAGGTAGCTTAATAAAGTAGTCAGTGTTGCTGCACTGAACAGATCTTCTGTCTTAGGCTGAAAAAATTGCAGTGAATCTCGAGGAAAAGGTCACTTGCTGTTTGACTAACACATTAATGGCATCCTTGGAAATGTCTCTGTATCATCAGTGGGGAACCTACATACTTCAATTAGTAAATGTCACACACCCCTCTGATATAGAACGGGGTTATGCAGGACAAACTATTAGAACTTTCTCTTCATTCTGTTTTAGGACTCACTCTTCCAACTCAGTCACTGCCATTTACCACATAGAAGGTTAATGGGGGGTTGATTGTTTTTATTATTATCGTTGTTGTTTTCAGCAAAAGAAAGTAAGTGACTGCTTATGAATAGTCTGCTTAATGTCATTCTTAGCATCATTGTATAAGCATTGGTAAATGAAAAGACTTATTTATTTATTTAAAACAAAAATTCAGGTGACAGTAAATTGGCCTAAGAAGACACTTAACATGGAAAGATTTCACATTGCTGACAGGTGTCTTTTTCTATACCCAAGGATAGATTAAAGCTCTGATGAGAGCTTTAATAAAATGTTTTGTTCTTCTACTTATTCATGCATTCATTTTTCACCTAGCACGTGAGTCTTATTTTGTCCAGAGTAGACTCACTAGGATTATAAGGTAAAAACAAAATCTATGGAGTACCTGACCAGGAGGAAACTCTTAATCTAGAATTGAAAGTATATACTAAGGAAACAACTTCATTTATAGAGTAGTATAGAAACAAAACCACATACTGAGAGGATTAAATTTTGCAGGGTCCAGGGAGTATGTGTACCAAAGCAGTGATCAGAGTGTAGTGTAGACTTATTGGAAAATCTGTTGAATGAGCAATTTTATCTAATCTGTCTTTAATAGAATCATTTGTTTAAGATGTATTTTTTTTAAAGCATTCCATGTGGGAAAAGACTGAATTTGGTGATGGCTAAGGCAAATAACAATTTGACCATAATTTAGAGTTAAGAAAGGGACATTATAAACCAAAAATAATTAAAATTATCTACTCAGTGCTATGACTAATAGCAATATGGAATGGTTCTTTAAAAAATAGTTGCCTTTTTTTTGTCTTTTCTTATGTTGTCTCTCCTATCCTATGCCTTTCAGGTCCTTGGCTTATATAATTCAGTAAATCCAGAAGCATCTGCTTCTCCTTGCTGCGTGTCTCAAGATTTAGAACCGCTAACCATTCTCTACTATGTCGGCAAAACACCCAAGATTGAACAGCTTTCTAATATGATCGTAAAGTCTTGCAAATGCAGCTAAAATTTTTGGGAAAGTGGCAAGACAAAAATCACAATGATGATGATAAAGATAATGATGACGACAACGATGATGATGTTTGTAACAAGAACACATATGAAAGCCTTGGTTCATCAGTGTTAAACATTTTTGAAAAGCAGTACTAATTCAAACACGTTGGAAGTTTGTGTTCTGTTTGTTAAAACTGGCATCTGAAACAAAAAAGTCGAAGGCCTTATTCTACATTTCACCTACTTTGTAAGTGAGAGAGACAAGAAGCAAAATCTTTTTTTTTTTGTAAAGAAAAAAATAAACACTGGAAGAATTTGTTAGTGTTAATTATGTGAACAACAACAACAAAACAGGAAAATCCCATTAAGTGGAGTTGCTGTCTGTACCGTTCCTATCCCATGCCTCACTTGATTTTTCTGTATTGCTATGCAATAGGCACTCTTCTACTCTTAGAGTTAACAGTGAGTTATTTATTGTGTGTTACTATATAATGAACGTTTCATTGCCCTTGGAAAATAAAACAGGTGTATAAAGTGGAGACCAAATACTTTGCCAGAAACTCATGGATGGCTTAAGGAACTTGAACTCAAACGAGCCAGAAAAAAAGAGGTCATATTAATGGGATGAAAACCCAAGTGAGTTATTATATGACCGAGCAAGTCTGCATTAAGATAAAGACCCTGAAAACACATGTTATGTACCAACTGCCTACGGAAGCTTCTTGTAAGGTTCAAAAACTAAAAAGCCTGTTAATAAAAGAAACTTTCAGTCAGAATAAGTCTGTAAGATTTTTTTTTTTCCTTTTAATTGTAAATGGTTCTTTGTCAGTTTAGTAACCAGTGGAATGTTGAAATGTTTTGACATGTACTGGTCAAACTTTGGACCTTAAAGTATTGCTGTATAGCTATGCCATAGGTTTTTTCCTTTGTTTTGGTATATGTAACCATACCTATATTATTAAAATAGATGGGTATAAAAGCCAGCATAATTGAAAACACATCTGCAGATCTCTTTTGCAAACTATTAAGTCAAAACATTAACTACCTTATGTGTAATGTGTAAATTTTTACCATATTTTTTATATTCTGTAATAATGTCAACTATGATTTAGATTGGACTTAAATTTGGCTTCTTTTTAATGATCACTCACAATTGTATATTTCCTTTAGCTGGCCAGTACTTTTGAGTAAAGCCCCTATATTTTGACTTGCACTACAAATGCATTTTTTATAGTATTTGCCCTACTTGTGCTTTGTGTATTGTTCATATTATGACATAAGCTACCTGGGTCCACTTGTCCTTTTTTTATTTTTTATTTTTCCACAAAGATGATAGATTCAAGTTCCATAGTTTCCCTTCATCTTCTAAGCATCATTAACTAACTAACTAAGTCAGATGTTAAAAAACTTTTATGTTAGGAAAATGGGGAATGTTGTTGATTCATAGATAATTGTAGTGAAATGTTTTAGTTTTAACAATGGGTTAAGGATCTGACTAAAATTCAGAATCTTGATGACAGAATTAAGAACAGTTTCTCTACATTAGTTTAATCAGTATTTTCACAGAATTCTATTGTTATTAAAAATCAAACAATTCATAGGAAACATTTTTTTCCTTTAATCAGGTTTTTAGTGTTCAGGAGGATATTGAAATACCTAATTTTAGTTCATGCTTTAAAAGGGATAACAGTCCAGGTCAGTGTAAGTCATTTTGTTTATTTCACTGAAGTTAAGGTTTTTATAATGTTCTTTGAAGGTGAAAAGGCACAAGTCAAGTTCTCCTATGATAAAAAGCTTATTTCTTTCCTGTGAGTGAGAGTTATCCATATCTGAGGCTTGAGTTTACCTTGCTTTAATAAATAATTTGCCACATCATTGCAGAGGTGGTATCCTTGCTGGGGTTTGTAGAATATGTCAGTTTGTCACTTGTCACTTATTTAGCTTTAAAATAGATATTAATAGGCAAAACAATGGAATATTTGTCATTTCACCTACAGAGCAGCATAGGGAGATGTGAATACAAAGTGAAGTTGTTTGATATGGTATACTTCTTTTTTGGAATTTCCTGACCATTGATTCAGGTGAAGAATTGGATTTTAAGATTTGAAAACCAGAAAAGCAAGAGATGGGATGCCACAATAGTAAAACAAACAAACAAATAAACAAACAAAACCTTTGTGTTCAATGTAACCCAATCCCAGATTTGAGTGTGTGTTCATTATTTTTACTTTGTCTTCCACTTTTCTATTAATTTTGTGTAAATCACTTTTATTTCTGCAGGTATTTTCCTCGCGGATAGGATAACATTTTTTGTTTTGTATTATTTTGTCTTCCTCATGAATGCACTGATAATATTTCAAATGCTCTATTTTAAGATCTCTTGGATCTTTCTTTAAAATTTTGGGATTCTATAAGGCCTTTATTTCTCACAAGTAAATATTTCCATGGGAGGGGAGGGGAAGTGGGAGGGAATAGAAGAATTAGTATGCAGGTGGGGCAGCAATTTTTCTGTGTTAAGCAGCAGTACAATTTTATGGTTGGCATGGTTTTTAAAAATGGAATAAAGAATAGTTGTTTTGTTATTTTGGTGACCAATTATGCTGTATTTTAACACAATGTATGTCTGTTTTTGTGGTGCTCTAGTGGTAAATAAATTATTTCAATGATATGTTGATGTCTTTTTCCTATCAGTGCCATCATTCAGTCTAGAAAACACCTGTGATGCAATGAGAATATTCTCAAGCTGGAAAGGTCGTACCACCTTTAAATTTGCCCTTTGTGCTTTTTCCCTTAAGGATCATCATTTCAGAAATGTCAAACTTTAGAGCTTTGGAGCTAGAATATATCTATCAAGGATGGAAGAAAACCCTCTGCAGTCTTTTTATTCTCTTGTTTATTGCTATTTGGTAATTGTGTGAGATTTAGTTTCCATCCAGCTTGACCGTCTACCAGAAAAAATGCAGAGCGATGTTTGCACCATGCTTTGGCTTTCTGGTTCTATGTTCTGCCAACCCCAGGGCCAAAAGAACTGGTCTAGACAGTATCCCCTGTAGCCCCATAACTTGGATAGTTGCTGAGCCAGCCAGATATAACAAGAGCCACGTACTCTTTGGGGTTGGTTGTTTGGAAGCAGCTACTCGTCTCTCAGTTTCACTTCTACCACTGCAAGCATGCACGCGTGTGCGTGCGCACACACACACACACACACACACACGCACACACACACACACACACACACAGACACACACACACATAGACACACACACACTCTCTCTCTCTTTTTCCAAAAATCCACCCCATTTCCTTGATTGTTTCCTAAATGTAAAAGTAGCTGTGATTAAATCTGGTTGTCTTGCTTTATCTAATACAAGAACCAGTTTGTGCTTGTTTTATTGTCCAGACATCACATAGAAATAAACTGTCAATTTGTGGTAGAACAGAGGAGGACTCTCTTTTCTACAGTCTCATTTGTGCTTTATCTTTTGTAGTCAACTTATAAGGGAAGTATTTCACGCTAAACCACTTAATTCATGCTTCTGTGCAGCGTGGCCAGTCCCGGGCCCATCACCCCAGCTCACATTATATCTAACTGATGAAAGTACCATGGAATCATAGAGATGAAAAGAGTCATCTCACAGCCTTATTGACTGTGTCAGCCACCATGGGTCTCCATGTCTTTATCTTTAAAATGAAAACGAGAATACTAGCTCTACAGAGTTTTGGCTGCTTATTTTAGTGCCCTTGTTATTAAGTGAATGAGCACATGAAAAGTAATTTACTTAGTGTTTAGTCTGCAGTTGTTGATCAGTAAATGGTAGCCTTAAAAATATTTCCCAGGCTGTTCTGTTTTTGGTTTCTTGGCAATCTCGTTGTAATGAACTTTGTACTTGCAGAATGTAACCTGGGCCTATACTTCTCCATTTTGATGCTAAACGTGTGAAACCTCCAGATCCTTATCTCATAGATTGATCAAGCCATCAGTTATTCCTCAGAATATTCTATAGCTCTATTCTATTTGTTAATCTTTTGATTACAGGACTGACAAGAAATTATTTAAAATATAGGGGAAATGCTCATTTTAAGCCTTAAGTCCATGACTAAAACTCAAAATAAAAGAGACACAGTGGCTAACTGAGTGACCGTCTCTCTAACATGATGATAATAACTACAGTATGCTGAGCATCTACCAGATACTGTTCTCTGCTAATTTATTTAATGTCACATTTAATCCTATGATGTAGATGTTTTTATATCTGTTTCCCAGGCTGGTCTCGAACTTTAAAGAGAAGGAGCAGACTTAGAATGGTTAAACTACTTGTCCAGAACCACTCAGATTGTCTAGAACGTCATTGTCCATTACACTGGCCACATGTGGCTACTGAGAAATTGAAGTATGGCTAATATGAATTGAGATATGACAGATGTATAAAATGCACACCAGACTTTGAAGATTTAGTACTACAAAAATGTAAAATTTTAAATGTCTCATTAATGATTTTTTATACTGATTAAATGTCTAAATAATGCTATTTTAAATATATGGGATTAAATAAAGTACATTATTAAAATTGAGTTTATCTGTTTTGTTCTCTTATTTAATATGGTTACTAGAAAATTTAACATTACATATGTGGCTTACTATTGTAACTAGTGTTTTTTTTTTAAAAAATAACTCTGGTGTAGAATTTGAAAGCAACTTTGTTTAGAAACAACAACTAAGCTATTTTCATAGCTATGTTACCAGCCTCTGTGTTTATAATTAACATACGATTGAACAACATTAAGTTGTGCTACTTTAAACTGCTGCTTTTGTAGGACAAAATTTGTCGAATATTGGCAGTTCTACAGGGTTCAACCTGACAGTTGTTACTGACTGATAAATGTAGTAATGAAAATACAAATATTACATAAGCCCCACCGGCAAAACCTTCAATGGAATTGATGGTTACATACAAGCAATTCACCTCTAAGTGGGACAGCACAACCTACTACTAGGCAAGTTGGACTATTGTACCAAATGTTTTCAGCCCATAGGAACCATCATTAATGTACCTGTAACAACCTTTTCTGCCATTTTTAGGGGATTAAAAAGTAAAAAGCCAAACACACTGTTTTTGAGACACATTGCTTTTCTATTGGGAAATAAGTTGAGCTGTGCTCCTTTTGCAAACAGGCTTTTTGGAGCTAAATCTAGGCTTTGTATTCCTGAAACTTACACAGGGGAAGGGACTGCTTTAAAAAAATAAAATCAGGCCAGGCATGGTGGCTCAGCCTGTAATCCCAGCACTTTGTGAGACTAAGGCGAGAGGATTGCCTGAACACAGGGGTTCAAGACCAGCCTGGGCAACTTGATGAGACCTCATCTCTACAATAAATCAAAAAATAGTATGCAAGGTAGTACGTACTTGTAGTTCCAGCTACTTGGAAGGTTGAGGTGGAAGGATCGCCTAAGCCCAGCAGGTAGAGGCTGGGGTGGCCATGAGCGTACCACTACACTCCAGCCTGGACAACAGAGTGCAACTCCAATTTAAAAAAAATTAAAATAAAAATTCTAAGTACAAAATTAGATTCAGAGCCTTAATGTAAAAGTCAGAGCATGTAAGATTTAAGAGTGTCATGGTGACTGGGCATGGTGCATCATGCTCGTAATCCCAGCACTTTGGAAGGCCAAGGTAAGAGGATTGCTTGAGCCTAGAATTTCAAGACCAGCCCGAGACCAGCTTGGGGAACATAGCGAGACAAGAAGAAGAAGAAAATGAAGAAGAGGAGGAGGAGGAGGAGGGGAGGGAGAGGAGGAAGAAGAAAAAGGCAGCAAACCTATCTCTGGGTTTTAGCCAATACATGCTTTTGTTTCTATCAAAGACTATTACCTTGCCATTCTTGTAAAAAGTAGTTCCTATCTCTTTTATGCTAATCTATGAAATTGTCAGTCTGTTCTCTAGCCTTCCTCTTGTCTCTGCAACCATGTACTAAACAAAGAAAAATAGGACCCCGATTTTACCAACATTCCAGGTGGGAGACAACAAAGCACGGGCTATTTTTATACTTCTGGAACACAATAACTAGATCCTATGAGATTGGAGAAATCACTGGTACAAATATTTAGTAATTATGTCAATATACATGGAAAACTTTACCTAAAATTGCAAAGGGAATGCTTTTTAATTATCTTTTTGAAGTGAATATATTGCTTTAGGTTTTTCCCTGAGTGAGTCTTTATTTCCCTGAAATACTTTGTAGTTGGTTTCTTTATTTCAGCAAGTAATGGCTGTTTGGAGAAGAGATGAGTGTATTCCTGTAATTGGGCAGAGACCTTGTAAAAGGAACAGAATGTACTGAGAGAGACTTTGTGCTGTGTGATCAAAACTAGGAAAATCATTCAGCCTAAGAGAACAGACATAATTAAACAGAAAGGCAAAATATGAGTGGCAAAGAAAAAGTTTGATATAATCTCTCAGGTTTTCCCTTCACTGGGGCATTTTCTCTCCTATAGATGCCAACCCAACTGAAAGAACACAGATGTGTTACTCAGGTGACGTCACCCAGGTCTGGCCAGTCCTAGAGTGGAAACTCTCTCCCCATGCCCAAATCTCCATTCTGAATCATATAGAAAATCCCAAATCTCAGGATATTGGGAGCAAACAAACTAAGAAGTTATGTAACTCAATACCGCTCTAAAGGCGATGTGAAGTCATGCAGTTTGGCTTGTCCTCAAGCATGGGTGTAACACTAATTTCATCTGAAACAAAATTGAACTCTACAAAAAACGGAGGAGAACTTTAAATCAAGGGTGGTTGTTCACTTGTGAAGTATCAAATTTCATATCACCGTGTATGTGCATCTTCCCTTTGTTTATAACCTGATACTTCAAGAAACCACGGGCTGCATTCAGATTGCTACAAAGGTGAAAATGGATGGAAGCTGATATAGGAGGAGGCATCCAGGAGACCCAGGGAGATCTAGCAACCCCTGGATATTATCTACTTGTTACAGGCACTGGTAGCCAACCATGAAGAATTGTTCCTGTAGGATATATAGATATTATATATATATATATACACACACACATACACACACACACACAATTTAACATTTACATACATGACTTACCTTTGTAACTTGTGTTTTATTTTTATTAGATAGCTTTGGTGTAGAATTTGAAAGCAACTCTGTTTGGAAACAACAACAAAGCTATTCCCATAAGCTACATTACCAGCCTTTGTTTTTATAATTAGCATATGATTGAACAATATTAGATGATATCTCATGAAGCTGCTAGTTTTGCAGGACAAAATTTGTTGAACATTGGCAATTCTATACGGTTCAACTTGATGGTTGCTACTGAATGACAAATGTAGTAATGAAAATACAAATATTACAGAAGCCCCACTGGCAAGGCCCTCAATGGAACTGATGGTTACATACAAGCAATGCACCACTAAGAAGGACAGCATCACTCTCTATATATATTTAGAGAGAGAGAGAATATATATATTCTCAATGGTGGAGCACAGGAAACATTTCCAACTCAAAGGTGCTAGGATTGATTCTGATTTATTTTATCTCCATCAGAGACCTGGAATAGTGAGACAAGTGCCAGTGAGATATTTCTCAGGGCAGTGGAAGTAGAAGGGAAGAAAGGAAAAAGGGAAGTAGGCAAGAAAGGGAGGTGGGGACACTGAGCACCGATGTTAGATGTACCACACATTCAGTTGAGAGTTTGATATCTGCATATAGCATCAAAACAACTAAACAGATGTTGACAAAAGACAATGAATTGGTCAACTGGGCTTAAGTTCAGGCTAAAGATTCAATTGAAGAATCTGATTGTGCCATCGTCTTCCAATAGGAGTCTTTAAAAGTCAAAGTGCCTGGTGTAGAAATGATGTGACTGGAAAAAGCAACTCCTGGTTCTTGGTCTCTACCCTGTTGCATGGGGTTTTTGGGGATGGTCACATCTCACCCCCAGGGGTCTTCCTCAGAACAGTGAGTATTCCCAATCCTATGCTTCCTGTTCAGAATTGCTTCTTATTTATCTTGTGTTTCCAGCATCTAGTACACAAGTTAGTTCATGGCAATTTAACAAGTGTTTGAGAAAGGCATGGATGGGATTATAGTCCCAACTCTGCCACTGAGATGCTATGCCTTCTTCATCAATTAAAATAAACATTGGATTAGGTGACTCACAAAGTCCTGTTTTGTTCACTTTGTAAACCTAGAACCTAAAACTAAATCTAACATATAGAAGATATGTTCAGTAATTATTTATTGAATTAATTAAGTAATGAATAGATGCTTCTTATTGACCACTGGTACAATCAGAGAAAAACAAACGAGAACAACTTAAGAATCAGAAAAAGAAGCACAACCCAGGCACCGTGGCTCATGCCTGTAACCCCAATAATTTAAGAGACTGAGGTAAGAGGATTACCTGAGTTCAGGGGTTTGAGACCATCTTAGGCAACATGGCGAGACTTCTTATCTACAATAAATAAAAAATAAAGAAATTAGCCAGGCATGATGGCACGTGCCTGTAGTTCCAGCTACTTGGAAGGCTGAAGCAGAAGGATTGCCTGAACCCATAAAGTCGAGGCTACAGTAGCCATGATTGTGCAACTGCACCCCAAACTGGGTTACAAAGTGAGACTCCGACTCAAGAAAAAAAGAAGAAAAAGAATTACAAATGACTTTATAGGTACTCGAAATACAGTGGTGTTAACAAGGCCAACATGTGTAAATTATATTATTGAGTTGTCTTATGTGTGAGATGCATGAAAAGTGAATCAAAGTTACTAGTAACAAACATAAGATAATGTCCCTAGCTAGGCTGAACCATGTGAAATCGTACCAAAAAAAAGAGATTGCCTATTGCTCATTTCATATGAGATTCACAGAAAAAACAGACTCAGAGAAACCAGACTTGAGAATTAGCAGAGACGTCCTGCAGAGACTAGAGGCAGCAAACAGGCAATCAAATGAACTGCTGCAGGTTAGCTGGTGCTGTAGTTCATTCAGGTTACTGTAATGTAGACTAAGTGGCTTACACGCAACAGCAACGTATTTCTCACTGTTCTGAAGACTAGGAAGTCTCAGAGCAGGACACCAGCAGATTCAGTGTCTGATTAGATCCCACTTAATGGTCATGGATGACCATCCTTTCACTGCATTCTCACATGGTGGGAGGGACAAAAGGCCTTACTTAGGTCTCTTTTATAAGGGCAGTTATTTCATTCATGAGGGCTCTGTCTCCATGAACTAATTACTTCCCAAAGGCTCCAACTTCCTATAATGACACTTTGGGATTTAGGATTTCTATATGAATTTTGGGGGTAAGGGGCACAAATATTCAGACCACAGCACCAGAAGAGGCGCTGCTGCATCAGCCACTGCTGCTCTGAGGAGGCTATGAGCAAGGACTCAAATCACTTCCTAAACCTTTCTCATTCAAGATGGAAAGTTCCAAGAAAACCATTCAATTGGCTAAACCTAGGTCATGTGCCAGTTCCTTTGCTAGAACATGGGATTTTAGGGAAAGAATCTGGTCCCCTTGGTTTCTGTGGTAAGAATAGTGATAGAGAATTACCCTCCCAGCAAGACTGCTTACACGAAGGAAAAACAATTACACAGGAGAAAAATTAAGTTTATTTAGGAAGAAAAATAGAGGCCAAGTCACTAAGTTTTGTATTAATTTGTTGGGACTGCCTTTAAAAAGTACCACAAACTGGATGGCTTAAACCACAGAGTTTTACTGTCTCAGTTCTCTAGAGGCTAGGAGTTTAAAATTAAGGTGTTGCAAGGTTGGTTCCTTCTGAGGGCTGTGAGAAAGAATCTGTTTCATGCTTTTTTCCTTGGTTTATACACAGCCGTCTTCTCCCTGTGTCTCTTCACATTGTCTTCCCTCTATTCACATCTATCCCTGTGTCCAAATTTCCCCTTTTATAAGGACACCAGTCATATTGGATTGGGGCTCATCCTGATAAGCTCATTTTAACTGAATTCCTTCTATAAAGACTCTATCTCCAAATATGGTCACATTCTGAGGTACTAGGGGTAGGACTCCAACATATATATATATTTTTTGGAGGTGACACAATTCAATCCATAAAAATTTAACTGAGAACTGCAGAGGAAAGTGACTCCTTCAGAGAAAGTTCAAGGAATAATAATCTATGAACAATGAACTTCATCAACCTGCTGGTGGCCAGATATATCTACCAGTAATAGGAACATATTTAGGCCAGTTAGACCAAACTCTGTTACCCAATCTTCTTTGTAAGACACTTTGAATACGCCCACAGTTGTGGAATGGAGTAAAACTCCCACACTCCTATAGGACTGGGTACTCGCGCCAAACTGGGGCGTCCAACAGTCAGCTGGACAGCTTTTATAATTACACATTATCGGGTCCATCCCAGACCTACTGAGTCAGATCATCTGGGGAGGTAGATGGGGGATTTTATAGTTTAAAAAATCGATTCCAAGTAAATCCAAGGCAGTCCAATGCCAGTATTTGTCAATTACTATCTAACCAAATGGAATATAAATGTGAGAAAATGTTCACAAAAATGGGACCATTTCAATGAGAGCCATTTTTCTGTTGACTGCAAATATTTGAAAGACAGTCAGAAGATGAGTATCTAGAATGCTGTGAAGTAACATATACACACTCACTTCTTCAAGAATCTCTGTCATCTCAGCTCCATGCTCTGCCAGAAGATGCTTGTGTATTTGCCTAACTCTCTAAAAGCAATGTAGCCCATCTCTTTTAAAAAAAACCATCTTTTTCCCCATCTTATTGCATGATAAGGGTGGGGTTGGATCTCTTGGGATAATGTCAAATATCAAACGTGAAATGTTTAGAAGATCAGTTTGTCATTTCCCAAAAAAGATGTATTCTAAGACAAAAAGGGGAATTGTTTCTTCAAATGATGGTGGCTGCAGGAGGTTGCCATGGAAGTTTGGCAAATGGGGCAGTCTGGGATCTGTCATCTCAACTAGACATTTCCTGTGGGCCTGAATTTTTCTATGGGAACTCTCTTGGACATTTCTCTTGTAGAATCTTTTTCCAGCTCTTGGTTGTCTCTTCCCAGCTGAGATAGAGAGTTTTGGCTTTGCTTATAGTTTCCCATCAACTCAATCTGTCATGATAAAAAGATAAATTCAATTTTGCAATTTTTTTCCCCAAAAATCAAGTCGAACTGATTAGTCTTAGATAGCTAAAGTAATAAAGTAATAATTTTTTTTATTTTCAACAACTGTATTGGTGTCTGCATATGTACCTTTAATGAGGAATGTTTCTGAGTAAGAGGAGCATTATCTGAGTGTACAATGAATAAAATGAACATTTCCCTACTCTGTTGTGGTGTTTGGTACAAGCATCTGCTTTCTTCCCCCAGTACCTATCTGCCTCTTGCAGTCAGGGAAGTAGAGTGAATAAGCAAATAAATGATTTGTCAGCATGGCCCAGAATTGACTGCTTAATTGGTTCCTGGGGACCAGGTTGTCACAATGTATTTCTTAGAAAACAGGTCCAGTCTGAGAGTGTGAGGGCTTGACCTGTGGATATCTGAGATAAAATATGTGAAAATGTCAATCATGGTGCCTAGCACATAGTAGCTGCTCAAAATATGTCAGTGTCCTTTCTTCTCTTCTTAATCGTATTATGTGCTTACCTCATGGTATCTTTCTTAGTGACAAAGCTTTCCCTAAAGACAGCATCCACACTTTCTTCAAACCTGTTCCAATGAGGCTTGCTTGACAGCTATTACCTGGTCATCAGGCAACACTTGTGTAAGTTACTCATCAATTAGGGGCATGCACCAAAGGGAGCCCAGGTTCATAGATCCTGCATCTATCCTCACAACTCGCCAATTACCCACTTCTTTTGGAAAGCTGCCCTGGCTACAACTGTGCCAGAGTACCCCAGAGGGCAATTGGCCATTGTTTGTCCTTGGAAGGGGAAAGCAATCTGCATTTTTAGGGGCTAAAGGAGGGAGCAGTGTCCTGACACCTGTTGAAACTTTGGCATCCTGGGAATTCTCTCTGCTGGTTCTGTAAAGGTTGTCTGCCCCTCACCGTGGCAGAACACAATTACTTTTAAGGAATGTTTGTATAAAACATTTTCCAGGCCACATTTATCCCTCTGCAGGACTATGTTATATGTGACAACATTCCAGTTTTGAGGTATGACCTGTGCCAATCCACACAGGCAATTAGAGCAGACACATTCCATGGACTATTGGTCAAGTCCTCAATAGACCAGAAGGAAAACTCACAAAGGAAAACTTAACCAATAAAGGGAACCAATTGGAACTGTGCATGGAGCCTTAGAGTAAAAATTTCTTCCTCTCCTCAACTTGCCTCCCTGGGCTTTCCTACTATTGTACCATGTCTTCTGCCTAGGACCACCAACAAGTCTAGGTGGGAAATGGTAGTGTGGCTGAATGTGACTGATAATGATGGGACAATACTTGGACATGGCCCACCTGAGGCTACACCTGCAATGTTCAGTGCAAAGTTTCTGAAGAATAAAGTATTTTATTTTTTAAAATGTATTTTATTTTAAAGATGTGGGGTATAATTCAGGATTCGGTATCCAAGTGGTCGTCGTACAGGTAAAGTTTGAGCTTACCTTTGGTACCCACTTCGCCTAGTTTGACATCAGATACCTTTATTAATGTTATGCACCTGCTCTTCCCCTGGCAGTTTCAGGCTACTGCCAATCTCTTTCTTAGAATATTAAACTAGATGTTCAGGGTTCACTTATGAGTGAGAACAGAGTACCTTAAAACTTTAAGTTCACTTCTCATGATTTTACAGTCAACCCGAAAGTAGCCCCCACACCACGGAAGTGCAATGCAGGTGCATAAAAAGAATCTCTCTGCTCCCACCTCCACAACCATCTAATGATCAGCACGTGCGCCGATAAGCACACGAATTGTGTGGTAAAACAAAAATCACTTCTGAGAATATCGTGATGTTTTTCTAACTATGAATAAGGTTAACACCTATCCAAGTCTCACATACAGAGAAAATGCTATTTTGAGGTTTCTATGATGTTTGGCAATATCAACCAACATCACAAAGGAAGCCTGTTCCATAGATGGCTTTAGAAATTTTCATAGTTCTAGGAGCCTGATTCTGATCATTGACCTATTTTATTCCCTCAGTATCTATGCTATAATTATAGGAATGTAGTCATTGAACCATTTGAATTAACAGAAAGTCTAAATGTGAGATATCATTTAAGAATGCAATGTTAATGTTTTCAAGTATTCAAAGTGCAGTGATTCTAGACCAAAGTGCAAAGGCTTTGGGAAATCAACACACAAAAGACAAAGATTTAAACACAAAACAACTATTTTTAGTTGTCAGTTTTTGGTATGTAAACAGCTTATAAAGAATTTTAACTTATTCTAAAAAGGTCAGCGCAGTCTTTGTCTTTCTTAATCATTATTCAAGCTTAGTTTTAAAATCCTATTATTTCTGATACCATTGTCAAAATATTATGTTGATACTATTTAAAAAAATTTATATTCTCAACTCAGGAAATAAATTTGTGCATTCTATCAAGAAATAGTGTACATAGAGATTATATAAAGCAGTAAAATAATGTATGACATGAGGCCATATACACTTATGCTAAAGTAAGAAGAGGTTACTAAATCAAGGACAAATTGTCGTATGAGGGGTGATTTAAGTTTGTTTTTTACAAATACTCGGTTTTGAAAGCAAATGATTATGTACTTAGATGGTGTTAAGAGAAGATGAAAATTAGTTGCCAGAGAATTATCTGAGATTTGGGTAAAAATTTAAAATATAACCTCTGCCATGTTTCTTATGATCTGACACATAAAATACCATATAATAATTCTCCTTATAGTCAACTGTTAATAAAATATAAATCTTTTCTGATGTGATAGGAGGGTTTCTTTAATGAGATTATGAGAATAGAAAGCATAGACTCTTTTTATATCGGCTGCCAGTGAGCTCCAAGCTCAATTTTATAGCCTACTATAGTCACCTTCTTAGCTTATATGTTGCCAGGTAGAATCTTCCTTCAACTCCTCTGTTTTCTGTTACTTAACCACTATTCTATTATCTCTCTTTATGCTGCAACTCATCCTTTCTGGATATAGGCAAGGCATGAATAATAAACCAATAAAAGGAAATATTAACATTAAAGAAAAGAGCTGGGCTCGGTGGCTCAGCCTGTAATCCCGCGCCTTTGGGAGGCTGAGGTGAGTGGATTGCCTGAGCCCGCGGGTTCAAGACCCGCCTGGGCAGCAAGGCCTCATCTCTACAATAAATCAAAAAATCAGTCGGGCGTGGTAGCGCATGCCTATAATTCTGGCTTGGAAGGCTGAGGCGGAAGGATCACCGGAGCCCAGCAGGTCGAAGCTGCGGTGGCCGGGAGCGGCCATTGCACTCCAGTCTGGGCGACAGAGTGAGACTCCAACTAAAAACAAACAAACAAACAAAAAAAAACCCAAAACATTAAAGAAAAGAAAGACAGTGCAAAACTCAGTCTTCATATGCATACATACAATTTTCAAATTAGTGTGTTCTTAATAGTTTTGTTTTATTTTTACTTATTTGTATGATTTTCTTGTATGTTACCTGTATTTCCTGTCCTCATAATTTGAGTGTTTTTTTCTTGAAATCATAGTCTAGTAAGTAACACATTATAGAAATTGGCAACTAGAAGTCCATGAGATAACTGCTTTACGTAAAAAGACAATACTGAAGTTTTTCTTCAGGTGTAAAATAAGGAAAAGAAAACATATCTTTAAGAATTACAAATTATATCTGTAAAATAACTAACATGGTTCCTGGCACATGGTGGAAAACAGTCTCAAAAAACTTTTATAGGAAGAAAGTGCTATAACTTTCTTCAAATAATGTAGTAGGAAAAGTTCTTACTTCAAAACTGTAGGATATTATTAGGTCAAGTCCCAGTTTTGCTGCTTACTAGCAATATGAGAACATCATGGATAAACCATTTAATCTCAGAGCAAGTGCTATCCACTAGATATAGAATGAAAACCACATATATGTATAATTTAAATATTCTGGAATTCTGCTATAGTTTTCAGGTGTGTCCACAAAAATTTCATGTGTTGGAAACTTAACTCCCAAATTGATATGTAGATGGTATTTGGAGGATGGATCTTTTGTAGGTAATTGGGATAAGATAAGGACATCAGTGTAGGCCCTCCATGAGGTTGGTGGCTTTCTAAGAAGTGGAAGAGAGACCTGAGCTCACATGTGCTTGTCTTTCTCACCATGTGATACCCTCTGCCATGTAATGACACAGCAAGAAGACCCTCACCAGATGCAACCCCTTGACTTTGGACTTCCCAGCCACTAGAACCATAAAAAGTAAATTTATTTTCTTTATAAATTACTCAGTCTATGATGTTCAGTTACAGCAATGTAAAATGGACTAATCAAATTTCTATTTTAAAGAGTAAAAAAAACAGTAAAATTAATTTTAACAATATATTTTAGCACAGTATATAAAAATATTATCATTCTAATATGAAATTAATATAAAACTTTACTAATGTGAAACTTCACACTCTTTATCCTAAGTCTTCAGAACTGGTGGGTATTTTACACTTATAATACATCTCAATTTGGATTAGCCATACTTCATGTACTCAATAGCCTCATGTGGTTAGTAGTTACTGTACTAGATAGCACAGAACTAAAGCCTTTGTTTCCATTTTAAGATATAGAAATAGATGGAGTGCAGTGACTCAAGCCTGTAATCCCAGCACTTTGGGAGATGGAAGTGAAGGACTGCCTGAGCCCAGGGGTTCAAGACCAGCCTGAGCAACTTGGTGAGACCTCATCTCTACAATAAATAAAAAAATTAGCCAAGTGTGGTAGCACGCACCTGTAGTTCCAGCTACTTGGAAGGCTGAGGGCAGAAGGATCTTCTGAACCCGACAGGTAGAGGCTGTAGTGGCCTTGAGCATGCCACTGCATTCTAGCCTGGGCAACAGAATGAGACTCCAACTCAAAAAAAGGAGAAAGAAACAGTAATAAGTATTAACAGTCAATACTGGTAAGGAATTGTAAAATAAGCATCTTTTATAATGAAGTGAATTCATGAACATGCTTAACTCTTTTAGAAATAGTTTTGACTATGTATATCAAGATCCTTATAAATATTAATATGCATTCAGTAATGCTGTTTGTGAGAAATTATCTAATGAAATAATCAAAATAGTTCTAGGCACAAAGATATTCATTATAGTATTATTTATAATTACAGAATATAAAAATAATCCACAGGTCCAACAATGCAAAATTAGCTGAATAAATTGTATATGCAATATATATTACACAGTAAAACTATATAGGATAATACTATATAGTGGTTAAAATCACATTATATTCAAAATATGGACATATTCTAGAGTTGTGTTTTGGTGATGGCTGCAAACAGAAGAAATATATTAAAACTCATAGAATTGTACTCATACTGGGTGAATATTATAGTACATAAATTATACGCCTCAATCAAGCTATTAAAATGCTATAGAAGAATATGTAGTAAAATGTTAAATGCTCACAATCATTGGTTTAAATTTTGCTAAAATTTCTACATATTAAAACTACTGGGATACATATACAAACTTAACAAACATTTTCTGAACACAGTAAGATTTGGTGACAGAGATGCTTTCTTTTTTGTTCTCTTCTGCATTTACTACATTTTAAAAATAATAATATTTAATAGTTTATGATTAGAAAGTGGAAATGTTATAAAATTATGTTTATGAAGAATTGCTGATGTCATATAAAATACAACTAGCTTGATTTTAAGTGATAAATAGGATTTAGAAATTGCATGTGCAGAATAGCTAGACTTTGAGAAAAGCAAACACTTCCATACTGCTCATTATGTTGGGCATTGTTATTAAGTGATTTTCATTTATTAATACACATGGTCTTCACAACTAACCCCATGACACAGAGGCTATTTAGATGAGGAACATGAGATGATGAGAGATTAAGTAGAGGGACCAAAGTCACATAGGTCTCATGAGGAGGATCTAAGAATGCACAGAGCAGACAACTGTCTCTAGCATCTATGCTCTGACCTACTATGTAATGCAGCAGAGAAATAGACCAAAATAATCATTCTTATCTCTGCATGGTGGGAGAATAGAAAAATTCTCACCTGTCTTTCTCTCTCTCTCTTTCTCTCACCTTTTTTTTTTGCTTTATAATCTTTGTATAGTAAGCATATATTACTATTACCTTGACAAACAATTTTATTCAAAAGATAGCATTATTAGATGACATCAACAACCTGAGGCTACTGAGCCCCAGCTATGTCACACACAGGGTTTGGTAAGGTTTCAGTTTAAACTGAAAGGCCCTCACTGTGCAAGGTAATGTAATGATTTTGCTAGGATTTTGTCAGCACAGTACGGGCCCTGGATTGTTGTTGCTGACTTCCCGAAGGGCCATGAGGCAGAGGGGATGAGGCCTGAAATGGAAGTGCGTGGAGCTTATTTAGGCAGGTGGCCAAAATGGCGGGTTGGCTGCTGCTACAGCGGTGACACCAGGCAAAAGTGCATCTAGGATATTTGGGGATAAGATTCAGTCATCCCAATTCCCTTGGCTTGAACCCTGCGTCTGTTTTCTTTTTGTCTGTTGCCTGTCATCTGAAAAGGGTCTTGTTCTAAAATTTATTTTATTTATTAAATTTAGGCCCCTGGCTTCTCTTCTTGAAAGTGGATCTGTGTCGTCCAGGTTTCTGACTCTCTCCCCCCTCTCCTGGAAATCCCCTGGACAAAGCAGGAGAAAGTGCAATTTGTGAGATCATGGCAGCATAGGTGACCTTGTCTGCAAACTGCACGTGTCCTTCCTTGCCACAGAAATGGGATTCCAAAACAGACCCAGTAAAAGCCAGTTGAGGAGCTTCACAGAGTCACAGCAGGGTGTTCAGCTTTATACATAGTTGTGGGATGACTCACTACCAAATGCTTCCTAAAAGAGACTCCTTAAGTTACGGTAATATTTTAGAATGGTATTTATAGTGCCAATAGAAAATAGGAGGGGTAAGCTATTTGGACCACTGCCTCTTTCTGCACACCCTTCTCCCTGCCAGCTATTTCTCTCTTTTTTTAGTCTTTCAAATCTTCTTTGTCCCCTGACTGAAGGCAGAGCCTGCAAGAGACAGCCTTTGATGCCGAAGGGGTTCTGCAACTGACCCCTCACTGGCAATAAACACCCTCTCTAGTGTTCCCATTATATCTCTCTCAATCCCCAATCCCTGCCCTAGCCCTCAAGCTAGACCCTCCAATCTGCTATGCTCCTTCCAACAGTTTCTGTTCTCTATTTATTAACAATTCTGATGTACTGTCTTGAAATGAGTGGAAATGCCAGAGGTTATTTGTTCTGGTTTCCTTCCACTGTGTATGCTCCGTTTCCGTGGCTGTCTGTTGGTTACCTAGGATATGACCAGGAGAGGCAAAGGATTGGCTGGGAGCTTGGATGGATTCCCTGGGAGGCTGTGGAGCAGGGTTTAGTGGTCAGTAGGATGCCCTAATTGAGTGCCTGATTAACCACTCAGTGACCCCTCTGGGCTGAGCTCACGGTGTCCTCTCTGGGACTCCAGGAGTTCCATATACATATCCTTAGTTTAGCTTTCCCCCCACTTGTTGTATACATTTATATATCTGTCTACCACCAGGCTATGGAATCCTCTAAAACGATGATCATAGATGATTGTGTTGGGCCCAGCACAGTTCACAGTACACAAATGGTACTTATATGCAGGCCAAAAACATACCTAAATAAACATTTATTCTGGGTTTGTTTTTTTTTTTAGTTTAAAATAATTGTAGCTTTTTATATTCCATCAGTGGTTTTAATGGAAAATAAACTTAACATCAATTAACCACTTGTTGTATCAAGACCCTTTTAGATATATTAACTACTTTATCCCTTACAACAACTCTATGATAAAGTAGGTATTATCATCCATTTACATATGAAATTATCAAGTTTTGGGAGAGTAATTTGGCTTTCAACCTCTCTCTCAGTAAGTAGTGAAGCCAGGATTTGTGTCTCTGAATGTCTTACTGTTTACACTCCTCCATAATGCCCCTAAATTAGGTTGCTAGCTATGTGTATGCTTTTCCTGTGTAAATTAAATGGGGAAAATGTGCTTTTTTGAAAGAACCACTCAAAGAGTTAATATGGAAAATAAATGAACAGCTACACACAATTTTTCAAAGTTTATTATCCTGGAAAAGTTTAAACATATGCAAAAGTAGCAAGAATAATACAAAACTCTCAGGTATCATTTATTCAGCTATCACTGCTTTATCTACATTTCTAGTGACTTTCCTCTTCCCCTCACCGGACTATTTTGAAAGAAATCCCAGATATTGTATCAACTGACTTAGATTTTTAAAAATCATTAACATAATGATATTCCTTCTCCTGGAACATAAACATGCTCAGACAATTTTGATCAAACCAACTAGAGAAGTTGACTCCTCCTGGGTGCCAGAACCATTTGGCTGCTGTTCTTTAGGGGGGAAAAATAGTGCTAACAGTTCACATTATCCTCAGACTTTATTCATTCTTTAGGGAATGACAAGTGCCCTAGATTAGCGGAAAGCAAAAGATCCATTCAAGTGTACTCCATGTTTTAGATAGATTCACATTTTGGGAATGAGCATGTCATTTTGCATGTCCCCAGTGGAACCTCAACGGAGTGCTCTAGATCAGCACAAATGAGTTAAATTTTCAAGTGTTGTTACTTTCGTTTCCATTGCAGATTTTATATGCAATATCACATAAGGGAGATCCTTCTGTTCTTTTCAATAGACTCCCTGTCCATTTTTCAATACTGGTTGTTGGTAGTAACAGCAGGAAGGGTAACATCCACAACATTTTCCCATTACGCCCCCAAGAGTTCAAGACTGATTTGCAGTCTTGAATGTAATCCAATATTTCTTTTCTTTTCTTTTAATTCTTTCTTTCTTTGAAATATATAGAGACAAGGACTCACTATGTTGCCTAGACTGGTCTCGAACTCCTGATCTTAATCCATCCTCCTTCTTCAGCCTCCCAAAGTACTGGGATTACTGGTGTGAGCCACTGTGCCTGGCAACATCCAACATTTAAGTGCATAATATTTTTAAAAACTTTCAATCATGACAGGATTTTTTAGAAATGTTTTAGGAGGAAATCTGAAATAATGATCTTTTATCTGGGAGAAATTGTTATATAATTTTACTTCATGATGGTTCAGGTTATGACCAAAACTAGAGATTGTGACAGTGGAATTTTATGAAGAGGTCATGCTAGACCGAGGGGCAGCTGTTTCTGAAAAGTGATAGGAGGGCAAGACACATCCACTAGGATGAGAACCTTTTTGGTGTCTGTGGCTTTATATACTTCGGAATATCATGTCTAAAAATAACTCTCATTTGGAACCATTGTTGTTTATCTGTATCCTGGGTTTTCCCATTCTTAAAAATACCCTGACATGCATATTAAGACTGTGTTCTAAAGGTTAATACTCCTTAATCCTGAAGGGAGTGGTGAGTAAATTCTTTATATATCAGTCTAAGAATAGGTCCTGGAGCTATTCGAGTTTGTGCCATAATGCGAGTGGTTACTTCTTTTTTTTTTTAAAGGAAGTAAATGGTAATGAATGGGAAAGAAGAGGAATAAAAGGGAAAGATGGATAAAAGTGTTGGACATTACACAAACTATCCTAAACATTCGTCTATAGCTTAAAATCATCATATAAGAAATATTTTATCCGGGAATGGGAGGGGGGAAAAATTGTGTGAGAATATCTTCCCCTTGTGGCATTTCCCAATTGAGCCTAACTCAAAACTTTGGAAATCAAAGGAAAGTTAGCACTTTTTTTTCTTTTGTAAGACAATTTGTACTCTATTTTTTTTTTCTTTTTGACTCAAGGGATACTGATTCTTTCCTCTGCATGCAAGGATAACAGGCCCTAGCCATGTCCAGCCTGCCCCCTCAACACAATCAGAATCCCTTTTGTCTTTCTGTTTCCAACAGAATGTCTGGCAACCAGACTTTCTGAATCAGCGTTGTTTCTGCACTGCTGCTCCCACCGCGTTGGAGTCCAGGCAAAAAGCAAAATAAAAAGAATCAAAACGAACTCAGGAAGGCTGGCAAAGGTTTCAAATTGATCCCAATTTCCTCTCTGAATTAGTTGCCCCCCTCCATGCTCCTTTATGACCCTGGGCACCACCCTTCAGGCTAAAGGATCACCTTTGACCAACATCTAACTACGTTTTCTCACAGCACCTGTTTGTATGGTGAATTGCAAACAAGCAAAATTAAAAACCCATGTACATCTGGACAAGTTGGAAAGGTCAACTAGGGGTTTTTTTTTGTTGTTTGTTTGTTTTTTAAAGGATGTATTTCTGCATGACTCATTGGGCCCTCTCACTTCCTGCTTGAATTATTGTAAAAAGTATCTGGGAGACAAAGAGGCTGCTGAAAACTTTGCTTCATGGACTACAGACAGGTCTACTACAGTGTCAGAGTACCCCTTTGCCAGTGGACTTCTCCTTGGTCCCTCCTCCAGGGTCGCCAGAAAAGTCACAAATGGACCATAGATAACAATTTTTTCCTCCAAGCTGACGTGTCATTTGGCACTTTGGGAAAACCAGTGACTACTCGCGACAATTGGAATTTTGCTCATGTGCAACCCTATAGGGGAAAAAAAGTACTCTGGAAAGGGGTTATTAGATAGCTGTGATGGCACTGCTTATGATGATTGTTATTTGGAAATGTGCTCTGTAATAGTAATATATTTCAGTCACTCAGTTCAGATTTCAAGTTCTCAAGCAAAATCGTATGTAGTAAGGAGGGAATTCTCTATTCCTCCCAAACTTTTTTGGATGACATGCTTATAATCATATTTGTTCTTACAGGACAAATGTAGATGTTGTCTAAGATCTTATTTAGATGTCTCCAGAGATAATTAATTGCATGTGGTCACCCTCTCCTTTTGTTTGCAGTATTTTCAAAGAAAAGTCTTTTTTTAAAAGTAACTCAGAATAAAGATGGGAACATTTTAAGCACTTATGAAACATCAGTCTAAGTGTACACAACAAATGTCATAACTACAGTGATATGCTATATCCAGTCTCAGACCCACCTCTTTTCTTAGATTATCTCCTCACCCACCCTTTGGTATTATCTGTTCATGTCCTTGTGTTATTAGCTCACCACTTTGAATCTTAAACCCTAAACTCTGTCCTAAGCACTGTGCACCCATTTTGAAGGGTCAATTGAATAATTCACTTAGGTGACCAGTCAACCTTAACCCTGTGGTTCTTAACCAGACTGATTTTGCCCACCAGGAGATATTTGACAATATCTAGAGACATTTTGGTTGTCACAACTTGGTGAGGGGGGTGTGCTATTGTCATGTTGGGTAGTGGCCAGGGATGCAGCTAGACATTCTACAATGCTGAGAAAGGCCCCACAACAAAGAATTATATGAACCACAATAACAGTATATTCATTGTAGTGTCTAGATTGAGAAATCCTGCCTTAATCTAAGATATAATTTATCCAGTTTTCTTCCTAAATTCCACTAAACTTTCTTGAATAATTTCACTTGCTCTCTTCTTTGAACTTTATTATATATCTGTCACTAAGTCATGTGCTATACTACATTATTCTTTTGGATTTGTGTGTGTATAGCTCATTTCCTCAATTGGATTGAAGATTCCCTGACAGCAGGCTTATCTCTTCTTCCTTCTTATGCCTTTAACTGTACCCAACTCAGTGCTCTGCACTTAGCAGATATCCTGAGCATTCCAAATAAATGAATGTATCTTCAGTGAATGATTGAATACTGAAGTTTGAAGATGACACATTAGGGTAATGGCAAGAGTTTTCCAAGAAATGTAGTGATGGGGTCAAAAAGGATGTTCTAAGATTTAAGCAAATTAAATAAGCACATAATGGGAGTAAATAGCATGTCTCCTGGAGTTCATAGAAATATCCATTTGATGCTAACAATAATCTTAACACTTTTAAATAAAGTCACACCGCGCAGAAAAAAAGAAATAGAAGAATTAATGATAGATGCTCAGTCTTAATCAGCGGATTAAAATGGCTACATTTGGGGGACACAGATATCTGTAGTTTGTTGCTCCCTGTTAGATAATGGAAATTTTACTGAATCCTATCTTCATTCAGATGACAAGACCCTCTAAACATTTTCCTTCCGTTTGTTTAAGTTCCAGGCCAATCAGACAACATTCAGATGAATAATCCAGCTTCCTAGCTGAGAAGATGGAAACATTTCCTTCAATGCATGAAAAGGGATGTCTTCACTACGAAGGGCAAGCATTCAAGACACTGGACGTAGATATCTCCCATAATGTATCAGGAAACTGACCTTCTGGCTTACACATTAATATTCTGTGAACTTCGTATGTGTCTCCCCAAGATTCTCTTCATGTCTGAGATTACTGATAAGGTCCATTTGCTGAACTGAAGATTCTAAAAAGGGCTAGACCCTAGCTTGTGACTCATTCATCAATGCCACGTTGGAAACTGCTTGACCAATAGCTAACTGGCTGCCCTCTTGTGACATCCCATTTTGCTCCAATCCATTCTTTTCAGCTTCAACATATCTTAACATTGTAAGATTTCAAGTCCCATCTCAGATCCTGAAATTATCATTTTGTTTTTAATCGCCAAAGCACTTTGAAAATTCCATTCATACATTATTTAGAAGTATTCTTATTGGAAAAAAAACAAAAAACCCACATGTAACTTCTTTTTAATAAAGGAAACGAAATGGGAAGGTCAAATTGCCTTTAGAACTTTTTATAGGCCTGGCAACATTGGAGACATTTCATCATGAAAGAACGTGTGACAAGTAACTGGGACCATTTACTGAGCGTTTCTTAGGGACAGACCAAGAATAGCAAAAAAGATCTTTTCTAAAAGACTCCATGATTTGATTTGATTTTCTTGAGAACAGCTAGGGCTAATTAGAAATAACTTACAGCTTGTATTAGTTACATGTGAGTATTTGCTAACACGTTCTCATATGCAAAACAAAGATTGATTTCAACTGGACTCGTCACTCTAGTTCTCATTCCGTGTTCTACTAACATCTTTTCACTTAGCTGCAAGAGTTTTTTGTTTAATGTCATTAATTAACAGAGGAAGTTGGGATGAAAATATCTCGAGTGCTCCACCTAATTATTATCCCAGTCATGAATGCTGGAGAATATGTGGCTTCTTACTAAAAAGAAAACAGTCTAGAACAATATTATGCAGTTTATAAATTCCACCGAACCACTGTGCAAATAAACAATGCTACTGAATCACACAACAAATCATCTCACAATTAGGCCACACAAGACCAGCTGCTTTATAAAGGAGCCCGTGAGCCAGAGAGGAGAACTTTGAAGATAAATATTGCCATATGTGAAAAGAAAAAAAATCCCAACAAACCTTAATTGCATGGAGCTTCATTTTCAAATGCTATTTGCCGTGGGAAGAAAGGATTTTGTGCTGTGACCCATGACTATTGTAAGCATCCTCTACAATGTGGGGGATAGAATTACAGATCTGATTGGAAGCCATGTTGACCTGGATACATGTGAAATGTGCCTCCTTGCTCCATCTCTTCTTTCCGTTCCCTATCCCACTGGCATTTCTCAACACTCAACATAAACAATCAATTTGTTATTAATTTATGTGGATTGTCCACTTTGTACCTCAACTGAAGAAAATATTAAATGCTAGCTGGCCTCCCAGAAGTATAAGTTAGGGGATATCCTTGGGGCAATGATTCATTTTAGTATTTGTTAGAGTTCAACAAGAAGGCTCCCTAAATTTGATGATCCATTCCAAAGCCAAGCATTAATGCTCTTTGGTTTAACTGCAATTCTTAGATTATCCTTGCATTTGACAGTAACTACAGTTTTTGAATTATCCTTGTCACCACTCCCCTCATTCCTTTTTTTTTTTTTTTTTTTTTTTTAGCCTTGACAGTGACTACATTTTCAACTTCACTTTTCACTTATTTCAGCTAGTGGCCAGGGTGGGATAATCACCACAGAAAAAACTAGAGAAGCCCCAGGGTTCCAGAAGCTTAGATAGTAGAGCCAGGATTAGCAGACCACAGCCACTCTCATGAAGCTCAGAGAGTAAAAGTCACCCAAAAGACCAGAAGGAAAATTCTGGGGGTATCTGACTCAATTTTTAATATTCTATTCTTTGCAAATACAATACTTAGTGAGTTTTTTTAGAAGAAATCACTCTTTGCTATTATTACGTATGAAATGTTAAGAGGTGTAACTTCTCTTTATTAACAGACACTATTCATAGCGTCCATAGAGTCTTCCTTTGGTTCATGATGAGTGAAATAGCAACATTGGCACCACAACTGTGCTTTCCCAATGTCATATTTGCACCATGTCTCCTAAGATAAGTTTCTCTTTATTTTTGCTTTCTCCCTCTTTATAAATTCAGGGATTAAATCTGCCTGAATCAAATCAGAACCTCTTGAAAGGGCAACTATGCTTATCAAACTGTTGTGGTTTATAATGTGTCAAAATATGATGCAGAATGTTTTGAGGTTGACGACGGTGTAAATATTATGGTTTTTGAGCAATTACCATAGTTTGTATAAAGTTTTATTTTGGAAAGACTGAGAAGAAAATGAAAGAGTCAAGATGAGCCTGAATACTTTGTTATTTTCCAATGGTAATGCATCATTAACAGAAAAAAAAATTGAGAGTCACCTATTTACTGAAAAAGATACTTAGAATTTAAATTATATGTAATTTGGGAAATCTTTTCTCTTTGTAGTTACTAGGCACAGGTCATTATCTCCAAGAGTATAAATCAGACATCCTTCATTGTTATTTCCTCAGGGGCTGCTTGGGTCATAGTTCTTCCATTAAATCTGCTTTATATTTGTAATCAGGAGTGTTAACACAATAAATGTCTGCAGTGATATTGTAAAACATGATGGTTATCTGACCTTTCCTTCTATATTAAATATACTGGCTCCTGTTTATTATGAACTCTAATAGCAGTGTAGCACTATTGTTAGGAGTGTGGATTATGGAGACACCCATATTTGGTTCATTAAGTTGTGTGTGCAGCTGAACCCAGTAGCTCACATCTATCATTCAGTTGGCACTGAAACCAACTGTAACAGATTCTCATGGGCCATCCTTCTGCCACATTGCTTCTTCCTTCTCCATACAAACATATGACCTCATGGGGGGCTCCTTATTATCAATTAACTGAAGAAAAAAATATTTGAGTCTGGTTTATAGATAGTTCTTCATGAAATGCTGTCAATACTCAACAGTAGACAGCTATAGCACTATAGCTAGCCCCACTCTGGGTTGGCCCTAAAGATAGTGGTAAGGAAAAAAACTACCAGTGGGCAGAACTTCAAGCAGTGCACCTGGCTATTTATTTTGCTTAGAAAGAGAGAGAGTACAAGGTCTGGATGTACAGTGAGTCAATGACTATATTTATTGGTTTGCCTGAATTATCAAGAACTTGGAAGGAGCCTTATTGGAAAATTAGTGACAAAGAGGTCTGGGGAAGAGTTTTGTGGATGAACCTCTCTGAATGTGCACCAATGATCAATCTAAGTAAAGGAGGATTTTAATGATCAGGTGTACAAGATAACTTGTCTTGTGGACAACAGTCAGGGTCTATCCCCAGCTACCTCTGTCCTTGCCCAAGAAACTCTTTGAATAGAAACATGGATGGAAGTTACACGTGGGCTTAGCAACATAGATGTCTACTCATTGAGGCTGTTTTGGCTTCAGCCACTGCTAAGGATCTGTCCTGCCAGCAGCAAGAACAACACTGAGACCTTAGTATGGTACCATTACTTGGATTTAACCAGTCACCTGGTGGCAGGTTGATTACACTGAATCAATATCATGAGGTAAGGACAGCACAAGCACTTTGTTACCACTGGAATACTCTAGATATGGATTTGCTTTAACTTCCTATATAGTGCTTCTGCCAATACTACCATCTATGGAATTATAGAATGCTATAATCACTACACATTGCTTCTGACAACGCAGCTCATTGTATGGCAAATTAAGTGCAGCAATGGACTCAAACTCATGGAATTCACTGATCTTTCTAAGATCCCCATCACTCTGAAGTAGTTGACTTGATAAAACAGTGGGAGGCCATTTTGAAGACTGGGTCACAGTGCCAACTAGACGTAAATAACTTGGAAGACTGAAGTAATGTCCTCCAATATGCTTTATCAGCTCTAAATCACTGACCAATATATGATACTCTTTTCCTCATAGATAGGATTTACCAGGCTAGGATACAAGAGGCACAAAGGCAAATGGTTTATCTTATTATCACCCCTAGAGATAAACTAGTGGAATTTTTGCTTCCTCCCCCTGCTCTGTTGATCTAGAGGTCTTAGTTCCCAAGGGAGTGGTGGACACAGCAATGATTTCATTCATCTGGAAGTTAAGAATGCCAACTGGACAGGTTCATGTGCAACATTGTGGTAAAGTGCCCCAGCTCTTCTGCTGGTTATATACATCATCAAATCGGAGACTCGGTGAAGGTGAGAGGTTTACACAGGTTCCGGTTTATACTCATAGTCCAGCGTATCCTCATGGATTTAGTTTGTCCTTAGTCTTCCCTACTTCCTGTCCACCTTTCTTTCCTGATAGCCTGCCCTGTGGACTTTAGGCCTAGCACCAGATGTGAAAGCAACAGCAGTACATAAACAGTTGAGTCAGTTCCTGTAATTGTCTGTCTGAGGTCATGTATATTTCACATTTAATAACTTTCTCTGATTGAATCCTAATTAACTGATCAAGTAGGAATCCAAAGTCTTCCTCTAGTTATGAATGTGATCTTAGGCAAACACCTCTAAGCCTAGGTTTCCTCATCATTTATAAGATGGGGAATATGTTATGCATATGTATATAGTTATAATATGATCTACCATAAAGTATTGCTGTGAGGATTATAGGAGCTAAGAGCTGAGAACTCTGAAAAGCATATAGGCAGCACTCAGTAAATGGCTACCACTACTTACAAAACTTGGCTTGCCGATTTTACATGGTATCATGGAATTTGGGGATTGCAAGAGATTTTGAGAAGTCATATGAACCAGTTGCTTGACCTAAAATGGTCAAACTTCCCAACCGTTAGGGTACAGATCTTACCCTTGCTATTTTAATGTCACTATACCCAGCATACTTCAAAAAATATATCCTGAAACGTAATTCATTATTGTTTATTACTGTTCAGATAAGGGTTTTTAAACAAATATTAAAATTTACAACTTAAATGGATGCCATTGTTGAAAGCATTTTCTAACTTTGTTTCCTTCTTCTATAAATGAAGAAAATTGGAAAAATTTATTTTCAAAGCCTCTGAGTTCTAAAACTCTATAAAGATTAGTCAACTAAAAGGATACTTGTTAATCCAATGAAGATTTCTTTACTTTAAAGATATTTTGGGAGATGTTTTCATTTAAATATTTTCTTTAAAATGTTTTTTTTTCAGGCCTATCCAGAAAAAAGTCTTACTACATTATAGCCAAACCTTGTCTGTGACTCAAACTAAGTTTGTGCTATAAGATTTGGCATCAAAAGATTTGAGACTATTTCCAAAGGCCTAATCTATTGTTTAAGGATGAAGATGAACCACTATTGAAGAGATTCTAGAAGACCTTACAAAAAAATAGACTTCCAAAAATTTTTCGGGTAATAGTAATATTATCTTGGACTATCATTAGAATCTAATTTAATATTTACCTTGGCAAATCAGAGGAAGAATTGGAATTCTAAGCTGAAATATGTTGAAGAGTTAAGAAGTCCAAATTCAAGTCCTGGTTCTAGTATTTCCTAGGTGTATTCTTTCAGGAAGCTACTTTATTTGTGAAAATTTTAGGGACTTTATCTATAGTGTGGGAATAATGCATCTAGCCAGCCGTTTCATAGAATTACCGTGAAACATCAATGACTTGGATGAAAGAACATTTTGCTCTTTTGAAAGTACTTAGGACTATAAAACAGGATTTGGCAAACTATGGCCCCTATGCTAAATTCAGCCTATTATCTGTATTGGTATAGCAATTGAGCTGAGAATGATGCTGGCGAACATTTACACCAGTTTACTTATAGGGAACACATTTTAAACCTCAACTGTAAAAAATATTATCACTCTCTTCCTGCCTCCCAAAAGAGAATGGTTTGTTCTCATTAGTAGATCGGTATTACAAAAAAATTGTACTCAATTACTATTATTATATTGAATATTTTTAACAATAATTTTGTGGATATTTGTGTTCTCCCTCATTATACAAGTTTCTATATAATATTCTTTATCTCACCTCTTGGCTCACAAAGCCTAAAATATTTACTATCTGATTTTTACAGGAAAAAAAATGTGCTAATCCCTGCTACAAAGTATTGTACAATTTTTTTATTACTATTATCAGTAATCATTATAATTACCATTGTTAGTTTATTGCTATTATTAGTAATAAAAATAGTCATTGTTCACAAGCAAAAGTTGTTGTAAATGATTTTTTTGCTTTTCTCCCTAGTTATATTAAATCCTCTCTGTTTATATTTTTAATTTGTTTAATACAATACTCTTTCTTAAAATAGCAAGAAAAAAATATATATAGAGAGAGAGATCTGTTACTTGACTGAATTATAATCTGAAGTTTCTAACCTCAGCTTGTTTTTATAAACTGAATTGGCAAAATTCTAGGTTTGTGCAAATTTGAAGAAAAAAATTAAACTAAAAGATAAAAAAGAATCTGAAGAATCAAACCCAGAGTAGAGATGCCGGCTTGCCGGATGCTTTAAAAGACCCTCTGAGGGCTTCTGAGACTGGAGGGTTCTGGGGATGCCTCAGTAATGCATCAGGGGTCTTCATACAGGCAAGTATGAAAGTAGCAGATCCCTCACTTGTCTCTGATGGCAGTTCTACTTATGACAGCAATAACACCCTTGTGAGTAGAACAGTCTTTAAAAATGAGTCAATATTAGTTTGCATGAGAATGACTTCATATGTGGATGTCTTTATTGGAAATACAAAATATCAAAGTAATCTTCAGGGGCTACAGTTTGCCTTGTGTAGTCTCATGTTACATGCTGATGTCTTCATGTAAGAAAATAAAATAAAAGAATAGGGCCTAAAACAGGGAAGATACAAGGAAGGGGAAAAAGAGATTTTCAAATGTATGCCACCTGTTTTTAATGTTGTTTCAAGGGTGTCTTACAGTATGTCTGGAGTGTCTTTGTTAGCGATTAATTAGGCAAATTTGATTTTACAAATGATATGAGCCAGAATCGCAAAGGTGATGTTTCTCTTCTTATGTGAAGAGGAAGTCAGGGGAGATGAAAGGGAGAATAACCTTTACCTCATAATTTCCCTTCCCCTCCTTTCTGTGTAAGCCGCATTAGTCTCTCAGTAAGGGTACTTGGAGAAACTTGCTAAAATTTTCCCTCATGCTTGAAATTTACTTACCCTGGGTAACAGGAAATGTGGAGTCTTGTGATGTAGATTGTTATACCAGATGGTAATCTTAGCACATGCTATTTATGTAGATCAGCCATGTGTGTGAGTCATCCATTTGAAGCTGACCTCAGCCACTGTGAAATTGGGTTCCATACCAGTTATTAATAAATAATAATAATAATGGTACTGATTATGTATGATTTTGTTTCCCACTTAATGAGGCCATTGCCTTTATATAATATTAAATCTGGATTTTTTTCTTTTTCTAAATAGTGCTTTATTAACAACCGGCTGTATTGTTAGATGGCTGTTTTTTACTGGCAAGGGCAGGCACAAAATTTAACTCAGTTAAATGAAATAATTAAGATATCTGCCACTTGAATCATACTATTCTTTGAATGCCTTAATACTTTGTTCTTTAAGTGCCTATTCTTATTTAAATCATCTTCTTCTAGGTCCTGTGATTTGAGTTAGTATTTTACTGATGAAGATGGATTTGAGTAAGGTGATCCACATTCTTTTTTCTTTTTTTAGAGACAAAGTCTCGCTTGATGCCCACCCAGGCTGGAGTGTAGTGGCATGATCATACCTCACTGCAGCCTCAAACTCCTGGGTTCTAGCGATCCTCCCTCCTCAGCCTCTCAAGTATCTAGGACTATAGGCACGCACCATACCTGGCTAATTTTTAAAATTTTTCAATAAATGTTTTGTAGAGATGAGGTCTCACTATGCTGCCCAGGCTGCTCTTGAACTCTTGGCCTCAAGTGATCTTCTTGCCTCAGTCTCCCAAAGCGCTGGCATTACGGGTGTGACTCACTGCACTTGGCCCTCACATTCTTTCGCTTTCCCTCCCTTTTAACCACTAGCTAATTTAGTGATGAAGAACAGTTTCGTATTTATTACATCTTTGATTATCCAGTGGTTGCAAACAAGCCAGGTAGTAAAAGCAGTACAAAGATAAACTCCTCAGTCAGAAAGTATGTCTTCTTTCCTTCCAGTCATTCATCCATCCATTCATCCTTCCTGCTTTTTTTTTTTTGAGTTGGAGTCTCACTCTGTCGCCCAGACTGGAGTGCAGTGGCCGCTCCCGGCCACCGCAGCCTCGACCTGCTGGGCTCCGGCGATCCTTCCGCCTCAGCCTTCCAAGTAGCTGGAATTACCGGCATGCGCAACCACGCCCGGCTGATTTTTTGATTTATTGTAGAGATGAGGTCTCGCTGCCCAGGAGGGTCTCGAACCCGCGGGTTCAGGCAATTCACTCACCTCAGCCTCCCAAAGGCGCGGGATTACAGGCTGAACCACTGAGCCCGGCTTTTCCTTCCTGTTTTTAATCCTTCCCTGCTTTCCTCCTGTCTTCTTTTCTTATTAGTGTCTATAACTGTGCTTTGCACAAAGCAATGTCTTTTTGGCGTTGTAACAATCTGCAGACATTTTGTAATGTGATCTACCTTTTCAGAATACTCCTTGCTCGTCTCTTTGACAGACATGCCATCATCTTTTTTCTTGGTTTCTCTTACCCAAAGATAACATTTCTAGCCCAATATCTAGAGTCCTTAGATACTAAGGTTGAATGGCAATGAATTACATACATTTGGTTTTTTTTGCCTCTGGTAGTGACTACAGTCCTTCATTTTGTGACTGAAATGGGATCAGTAAACAAAAATAGCAAGTTCATAATGGGTTTTATTATGTACAAATTTCCACGGGCACAACATAATGATTAAGGGTTCAAAAGAGGCAAGTTGCAATAAGACATATGAGGCATTGATTTATCTGTTTCTGGCGGAAGTTAGGGAGTGAATTGTTACTGAATTGTGCTGCTAATAATATTTAACTCTAATTTGAGGTGATTTTTTTTCTCAGCATTTTTTTCCAGTTGGTGTACAGAGTGAAGCATATAACTATGAGATGTATGGATTTCTTCATAGTATGGTCCTGTATCATCAAGGATTTGTTAGCCTCAGATTTTCCTGTGGAACCACTGCATGACCCAGAAGCACATGGAGCTCTGTTTTGGCATTTCACCCTCCTCCTCTCCCACTCTATAGAAAGCACCCACTTTTCTCCCAGAGGAAACAACTCTTTTATAGTTTACTTAGGTTCTAAGCAAGGATTCATCTGAGGCAGCCTCGGCTCAGTCAGCACCATACAGTGGAGACTAGGTTTTGGAATCATCAATGTGGGACTGAGTTCCATACCCAGTGATTATAACCTTTGACAAGTGACAAGCCTTTCCTTTCCTTGGATTCCTTATGTCTTAAATTGGAATAATGTAGCACCCATCTCATAAATTGGCTGTGAGTATCAAATGAGAGAATTATGAAAAGTACCTGGCACCGGCAGATGGTGGCTATTTTTATCTATGATCCACTGGTAGAACATTTCTGTGCTTCCCCCAGTCTGAAATGGAGATGGCTTTACATCATCCTTCAAGACTATTCTTAATGACTTGTGTCATTTGACTTTTATGTGTCTATCATTAACTAAATGCCTATATAGCAATAGGGATAAAAGTTATATAAGCAGTCTCTGAAAAAGTTTTGGAATCCTGAAATTTTCTTTTCTGTTTTTTGTTTGTTTGTTTTTTGTTTTTTGAGTTGGGGTCTCACTCTGTCACCCAGGCTACAGTGCAATAGCCTGATCACAGCTCACTATAGCCTTGGCCTTCTGTGCTCAGGTGGTCCTTTTGCCTCAGCCTCCCCAGTAGCTAGGACTACAGGCACACGGCAACACACTTAGCTAAGTTTTTAATTTTTATGCAGACAAGATCTTGCTATGTTACCTAGGCTGATCTCAGACTCCTGGGTTCAAGCAATCCTCTCGCCTCAGTCTCCCAAAATACTGGGATTACAGATGTGAGCCACCGTGCCCAGCCGGGAATCCTGAAAATTTGTTAGAATTTCGAGTTCACCAGTGACCAACACCACAGAAAACCAGGATATTTCCAGTCTAGGATTATTATCAATACTGACCACCATCTCCACTCCCTACTGTCTTCCCTACCCCATAAAATACTAAACCCTTATAATTATCCAAGATACCTAAATAGTAACATACACAGGTAGAATTTAAGAGGTCGAGGAGCCATTGCCTTGCTAGTCTTTGGTGTGGCCATGAGCTCTTTGAGCCATGGCTGTCACCATGCTTCCTGACTTTGGCCCCCTTCCCCACCTTGGGGAGGTGAATCTTCTCTCTCCCTTCTCTTTCTCTAATTTACTTTTAAACAAACTATGCATTTTTAATCTAACTTCTGTACAATTCTTTGCATCTTCCGCACAGCATCGATCACACCTCCGACGGCCACATGTGGGAAGTGATCTCTTTTTAAATGTCTTTTCTTTCTTCAAAAAAAAAAAAAAGAAAAGAAAAGAAAAAAAGAGGTCAAGGCTGGAATTAGGAAAGGTTTTGATGCTGGCTTTTCCTGCCTTAATTTCCTATGATCTGTGACTGTGAATGCATTAGCTAGATTATCAACTCCTTAAAGGACTTGTTGATTTCTGGAGGGAGGAAGTTAGGGTTAGAATTTGCAGAAATCTAATACAGAATAGCTTCCTAAATTGCTTTCACTCCTCTCTGAATATTAACCTCCTCTACCAAAATACGGAATCTTACTGTTGTCTTCACCTGCAGCTAACATCGAATGCCTTACAGATAGATCTCTTCTTGTGCAAAGCTCACACTCTCTATATAAGACCTTGTATACCAATTTCAAGGTAATTCTTATAACCTAGTTAAGGAGATAAACAATTCAATCTTAAAATGTAAAAACCCATTATAAAGATTTTATGAACATAGACTGTACTCAGCCCCTGTTTTCCTTAACACATAGAAAAAATACTTGAAGCTCAGTTGTTTTACTCTTTTCTGAAAGTTCTTTTTCTTTCATGTATCAAACTTCTAAATGTCATATTTATAAAATACAGTAGAGACCAATAATTTGAAAATCTTTGCATGCAATTATTATAAGTGCTTACTTAAAAGGCCAATGTTTTGTTAGTTTAAGATTCTATGTCAACAGCTATCAATTGATGGCTGAGCAATATGATGGTCCTGTGAGAAAATGCCATGAGTCCAAAGACACTTGTGTAATGAGTCATTGCCATTTAGCTTCTTCCACAAATGGTCTTAACTTGAGCAAGACTCTTAAGCCGACAACTGCTCGTTGCTAGAAAGGCATTTGCATTTAACAATGAGGTTATTAATTATTTTACTGTTTCTATTGGCAGTTCTTCAACCTACAGCATAAAATATGAAGTTTGAAGGGGACTTAGAGATTGAGACCAGTCTTTATCCAACACATAAATCCCCTCAAAATTATCTAGGATTGTCCAGCCTCTTTCACTGAATATAGAATATGATCTAAAATGAAAGCCACATGTATAATTTTACATTTTCTAGTAGTCACATTACAAAAGTAATAAGAAACAGGTGAAATTAATGCTATGTTCAAACTATTATTATGTAATCACTATTGAGTTTTTTAATTCCTTTTCTTCATACCAAGTCTTCAAACTTCAGAGTATATTGATGATGAAAGAACATTTCAATTTGTATTAGCCACATTTCAGGTGCTCACTAGCCACATGAGGTTAGTGGCTACTGTATTGGACAATATAGCTCTACATAGGCATAAAGGAAAAAAACATCCCAATACTCTCCAATCCTTCTCCATTTTTAAACAGTTCTACATGTCAGGAAGTTATTTCTTGTGTTGCAGTAAAATCTGCATACTTTCAATTTCTACTCTTAGTGTTTGTCCTATCTTCTCAATTATACTTTTAATACTACAGACCATTTCACATTGACTTTACTTGTGAACTTAGAATTTTTAGATCAGTTAGTGGTATTGGCAGTATATTATGGTATAACTCTGGTTACTTTCAAGCCATTGTCTTCTCCTTCTCCTCCTTTTCTTCCTCCTCATGGTACCACTGAACTCCAGCCTGGGTGACAGAGTGAGACTCTGACTTGACTCTGTCGCCCAGGCTGGAGTTCAGTGGCATCATCATGAACTTACATCAGCCCTTACCTCCTGGACCAGACAATCCTTTCACTTCAGCCTCCCAAGTTCCTGGGACTACAGGTAATGCACCCACACCTAGCTAATTTGAATTTTTATAGAGACTCTCTATGTTGCACAGACTGGTCTTAAACTCCTGGGCTCAAGCAATCCTCCTGCCTCCCAACCTGCTGGGATTACAGTGCCTGGCCAAAGTATTCTTTCCTTAAACTTTATTTCTCTACTCTTTACTTTTGAAGTTGGAATTTTTAGATCAGCTAGAGAATTTTTTTATTTAGAGCTATTACATGCATTGCTCTAGAATGATAAAACCTCTTTGGAATAAAATTCTGTCAACTAACTCACGTATTCCTCTCAACTTCTTGTTGTTGATGTATGCGATTAGCATGCCATCAACATTTTCATTTAATTCAGTGATAAATATGTTTACTAAAACAGGGCATAAGAAGACAGAGGGAGGCCCAGCCATGGCTTGCTGTGAGGATTCTTCTAGGTTAAATGCCCTTCCTAGTCATCCCATTTAGGTTACAGTCATTCCACCAGTTACAAAGTCACCAACGCACTGGTCATTTCAGCCCACATTTGCTCATCTTCCCCACAAAGACATCATGACTCACCTGGTCAACTGTCCTTCCCAGACAGTCAAAGTCTCAGCTGTCAGGGCAGGAAATAAGTTAATATTCCTTGCTTAAATCAGTGAACCCATGGTGAGCTTGGTCTGGAATGACATTTTATTTTTATTTTTCTCTAAGCTTCTGTTACCTTTCATATTCTTCATAGTTTCTTAACATAATTGCCAATGGTTCATGGTTCTCATATTTGGTTTCCTTATCTCACTGACTTTGTATAAAACAAATATTTGGTCTTCATTCTATTTCAGCATAAATTCTTTTCTATTGACATTTATTCTATTCTTTGGGTCTAAAATTATTTTTAAACCTTCTGGTATAGGTTTTATGACTATTAGTTTTTTAAAAAATTGTATGCTTCGCTTATGAAAATAGGCTCATGTATGTGTGCCTATGTAAATTTGTCTGTTAGTGCAGGTTTCTGAAGTCAGAAAGGTGACTTGTAATTAGGGTGATAAGAAGACATTTACTTTCTGGGTCGGGGCAGAGAGAGAGAGAGAGCAATTGTTTTGCCATAGAAAGCATGATTTCCAAGGGTCTGTCAATATCACCTTTTCCCTTTATCCTTTCCCCCTTACTGATTCACTTTTAATTGGCAGCACTGCTTGTTCTATTCTTCTCTTTCTATCATTCCAACTTGCTGCTTCTCTTTAAATTAAAGGGATAGGAATTGTTTTCTTACAGTTATATGCCAATAGATCTGACAATTTGTTGTTGTTGTTTTTGTAAGCACAGAAAAGCAACCAACCAGAAGCCCAGTGGTAGAATTATAGAGTGTTTCTCCAGCTCCTTCTGAAATCAGGTTTTAGGTGTGGCCCAAAGCTGGGTCATATTGTCAGCTTGTCACTGACCATATTGTTTTAATTTCATGTTTTGGGGTGACCCTCATTCATTGCTTTGTGTGCTCCCAGGTGTTAGGAGCTGTGTTTTATCAATCTTTACATTTTCTGTACCTTATGCTTAATAAGCACTCCACAAATAATGTGAATGAAAGAATGAATCACTTATATGACACTTATATACAACTTTTACTAGAAAGCGTCCTGTTATAAAATACTACCGTCCTAGTCCACTCATAACTATGTTGGATAACTTCAATGATAGAAACTTTTATTTTGTATTAACCTAAATCCTACCCTCAGAATTTCCATTTTCCTGTAGAAAAAAATCTTCTCTTTCCCGTGTATTTATTCAAGTATTAAACTGAAGGCTTCAGGCCTGATGAAGATAGTAATTTTGTTTTCAACAGGAAGCACTGTGCTTATTCCTTTGCTTGTTCAACCATCTTCATTCCAGTGGCATTCCAGTGGCAAACTTCTGGCATGCCCACCACACAGGTCATTTCGGGAGAAATCCAAATTCCATTTAGACACATTTTGAACTCCTCTAAATATTGTACTTTCTCAGGCTTCCAGGGAGCCAGTGTTTATCACTGGATGAGTACAGTTACACAGAGATCAAGGATTTAGTTTATTCTGGGTCACATCCATTTTAATGGCCTAGTTTAGGCCAAGAAGTCTTCTCATTCCCAACCATTTTCCCAGGTCTTAGACTTAAATTTTCTGCTGAGTTGCCCTCCTTCCTCTGATGAACCCATGTCCCCAGGCTGTGACTACTCTTTCTTTATTCTAGACCAGCAAATCTGCTTTGCAAAGCTCTTACTCTCTCCTATGCTCATTGCCAGACAATACAGTATGCAAAACCTAGTATCTGACACTCATTTGGCTCAGGGCTGGCTTGTGAATCATATGTCAGAACAGAACTTTAAATCTCATGTCCAACACAAAGAGAGATGATGCCAGTGCTTTGAAATGTCTTTAAACACAAAATATGTCAACTCAGTGACCCTTCAACCCTGCCCCTTCTCTCTTCTTTGCATTTTTTTCCAAGATGTTTTGAAGTTGTGTCATCTTTGTTTGTGGAATATGATTTTAGGGTAAAGGTATGTCAATATTGTGAATCTGCAGTAAGAAATACTGAAGGAACATGAGACCATGATTATACCAGCTTTGATCACACTGATTCCACTAATTAAAAATTCCACTGAGGAGAGTGCTGGGGGATCATGTAAACCCTGTGAATTACCTAATAATGATAGAAATATTCAAAGCATTAGTGATTAATGAACAGATGTGAAGAGGCAATGCAAGCTTATGGGAAATCATTTCTAATGGTGATGTCAGCAAGGAACAATTTGCAGACATAATTACTAAAAAATTATCAGAGACTTCCTTGTCAAGTATTTTGTATGTTTATAAAGCTGTTGGTGACTCATTTTAGAAGTCTGGGAGACTTATTTGATTTGGAATCAGGATTTTATTATAGCTTAGCTATTATGTAATAGTTTACTCAGACTGATGGGGAGATATTCTTCCATGTCAACATAACTTGTATGGTGTGCAGTGAAAGTTCCTTGTAATTATTTCAGCAATTCATATCTGAATGTTTTCCCTAAACATTATGCCTAAACATTATGCCTAAAGTATATTCTCAGTTTGTAAAATGTATATTCTTAGTTCGTAAAATGAACTGAGAGAGGCTATGAGATAGATTAATCAATAGATTATCACAAACTCTAATAGTTTCGTGTGTTAGAATAAAGTTACTTTGGTAATGTGAAATGTCTCTGGCAGCCATATACTCAATGTATGAGTTTTTTGGTCTCATATATAGTTGCTTTACTGTGGCCAATATCACAATTAGTCACCCTTTACCTACTGCCCCCAAATTCCAGTGCTTGAGAGCAAAGTCATCTGGGTACATTCAGTTTTTATATTGGCTGGGAAACTATTGCTTGATCAACACCTCTAGTTGCTAACTAGCAGCATTATGTTTGGAGTTTCCAAAACACTAATAGCAACCAGATAGACATTGCGTCTGTCCCTTGCCTCAAATTTTAATAATATTGTTATCTTCAGAACTCCAAAAGAAACATAGCCTGAAAAATTTGGTGCTTTCCAAGAAAGGTTGGGTGTTATCTTTACTCCGAGGGAATAGTGTGGAGAAATAATTAAGTAGGATAAGTGAGGCAGGCTCCTGTATTCCCTTCCTGGCTCTTCAACTGCCTAGCTGCTACTGTACCATTGACAATTTTTGTGGTTTTTCTCTATAGAAGTTCTTTATCTATTGACTCAAAAAAGAAAAATTTGACTATAAGTCTAGATTACTAGCCCAAATAGTTGTCTATATGGGTTTATATGCTGATATGAGGATCTCATTTAGACACTTTTAAATGGTTTTTTTCACCTGATAGTCCTTTCTGTCTATGGTATATATAATTTAAAACAGAAAGGAGGAGGGGAAGAATGGGATAAGGGGAAGAGAAGCTGAAGCAGTAGGAAAAAAGCAATGGACTTACTCCTTTGTGTAAATGCAGGACAGAAATATATTTTGAATAATAACTGTGTAATTCTTCAACAATAATAATATAAATGCCTCTGTTTTGTAGTAATGAATAATGAAGAGTATTTTGTGACCCAGAAAAGTCACAGTACAAAGGCACTACTTCCTTTTGACTGGTTTTTAGTTTACAATAAACAAAGCTTCTATTTTAATTTCTGAAGTACACATTGTCACGCAGATGGTCCCAAGAGGAAGAAATCCTGCTTCCTGTTGGCATCCTTTGGAAGTTCTCTAATGCAATGATACAGCTCTACCATTTCATGGTGATCATCGGTAGACCCATGTAATACACTGCAGGATAAGGTTGAGTGTCCAAGGACCTCTAGTCGGTGCTACGTATACACAGTCAGAATCAAATCTAGTTTGTAACTGAGAAGGATGAGCTGGCAATGTGGGTAGCAGCATAATCACCATGTTTCAGAAGGTGTTAGAGAGCTGAAGTCCATTCAAGAACAGGAGAGGATAACAGGATTAGTGTTGGAGACAGGAAATCGTTTCAACTTGGGTGTGTGAAGGCAACTCTAGCTGTTAGTGGTTTTTGACTGATCCAGTTGCATGGGTGTTGCCTCTGTCTCTCTGATGATCCAGGTACAATTGATTAGTTCCCATTCCTCCTTGATTTTTGCTTAGAGGGTGGACCAGACAAATAAAAATAATAAAAATAGCAGTTAGCCTTTTCTGAGTCTTTGCTATATGGAAAGCATTTTACTAAATGTTTAAATGTATTATCCCATTGAGTCCTTTCAACAGATGCATGAAGTTGGTATTATCACTCCCATTTTGAAGATGAGAAAATTGAGACCTAGAAAGAGACTTGCCTAACGTCCCCAAGCTACTCAGTGGCAGAATGTGATTTAAACCCAAGTCATCTAATGCCAGAGCCCACACTCTTAAACACTATTGTTTTCATAGACCCTGTCATATGGAGTTTGAAAAGTGTGATGTCAGAGGAGATTCAGGTTATTGGGTAAAATGGAAAAAGAATTTGAATAATCTGTGGATTCCAAAAGCATATCTTCTACATTGCATCACTAAATTTGTGCTTTCCATTCTTTTTGCTAATAACAGAGCTTGGGTGCCATTTCCTCTTACTCAAACTTCCTTGAAAAATGTTATTTCTTGCTACTTATTAACATTTTATAAAAATTACAGAAAATAAGAAAAAGTTGACATCAAGAGAAACTTCACCTTCAAATTCCCTAGTTGGAAATAGCTGTATGTTTTATTTTTGCTTTTTTTTTTTTGAGTCGGAGTCTCACCCTGTCACCCAGACTGGAGTGCAGTGGCACGCTCCCGGCCACCACATCCTCGACCTGCTGGGCTCCGGCGATCCTTCCGCCTCAGCCTTCCAAGTAGCTGGAACTACAGGCGCACGCTACCACGCCCGGCTAATTTTTTGATTTATTGTAGAGATGAGGTTTGCCAAGTTGACCAGGCGGGTCTCATACCCACGGGCAGTCTCCCAAAGCACAGGATTACAGGCTGAGCTACCGAACCCAGCTTATTTTAGTTATTTTATAAATCATAGTTTATATACACATATATAGACACATATGTGCTATATGCCACAAAATGATGCACTGGTTAAAGATGAACTACATATACTATGGCCTCATAAGTTTATAATAGAGTTGAAAAATTCACAACTCTTAGTGATGCCATAGCCATTCTAATGTCCTATCACACATTACTCACGTGTTTGTCACGATGCTGATGTAAATAAACTTATTGAACTGTTCATCATATAAAAGCATAGCACATACAACTATGTGCAGTGCATAATACTTGATAATGATAATAAACAACTATGTTATAGTTTATGTATTTACTATTGTTTATTTATTTTTTGAGTTGGAGTCTTACTTTGTCACCCAGGCTGGAGGGCAGTGGCATGCTTACAACCACCTCAGGGTCAATCTGCTGGGCTTAGACAATCCTTCCACCTCAGCCTTCCAAGTAGTAGAAACTACAGGTGCACACTACTATGCCTGGCTACTTTTCTGATATATGTAGAGACAAGATCTCGCCAAGTTGCTCAGGTTGATCTCGAACTACTGGGATTAGGCAAAACTTTCTCCTTGGCCTCCCAAAGTGCTAGGATTACAGGCTTGCACCACCACGCCCGACTGTATTTACTATTTTTTAAATCATAATTTTAGAGTGTACTCTTTCTTATAAAAAAAAAAAAGTTAGCCAGGCTTAGTGGTTGACACCTGTAATCTCAGCACTTTTGGAGTTCAAGGCGAAGAATTGCTTGAGTCCAGGAGTTCGAGACCAGCCTGGGCAACATAGCAAGACCTTGTCTCTACAATAAAAAATAAAAAATTTGCTTGGCATGATGGTACCTGCCTGTAGTCCCAGCTACTCAAGAGGCTGAGGTGGAAGTATTGCCTGAACCTGGGAGGTTGAGGCTGTGGTGAGCTGAGCATGCTAGCCTGGGTGGTAGAGCCTCTAAACAAAACAAAACCAAATCTGTATAACAGCCTCAGGCAGGTCTTCCAGGAAATATTCCAAAAGAAGGCATTATTGTCACCCCAAAATCTTTCCAGTGGGACAAAATGTAGAGGTGGAAGACAGTGACACTGGTGATCCGAAACTTGAGTAAACCTAGGCTATTGTGTGTCTTTGTAATTTGGTTTTTAACTAAGAGTTCAAAAGGTAAACAACTTAAAAAAAATAGAAGAAAGCTTATAGAACAAAGATATAAGGAAAGAAAATATTTTTGTACAGTTGTACCATGTGTGTTTTAAGCTGTTATTACAAAAGAGTCAAAAAGTTAAAAAAGTAAAAAGGTTATAAAGCAAAAATGTTACAGTAAACTAAAATTAATATATTATTGAGGAAAGATAAATTTTTAAATTAAATTTAGTGTAGTCTAAGTGTACAGTGTTTATAAAGTCTACAGTAGTGTACAGTAATATCCCAAGCCTTCACATTTACACATCACTCACTCAGAGAAACTTCCATTTCTGCAAGCTGCACATATGGTCAGTGCCCTATACAGAAGTACCATTTTTAAAGTCTCTTATATCATATTTTCCTTTTCTATGTTTAGATATGGTTACATAAAATACCTCATTGTTATAATTTCTACATAATTCAGTTCGATAACTTTCTGTACAAGTTTGTAGCCTAGGAGCAATAGACTAGAACACATAGCCTAGGTGTGTAGAAGTCTGTACCATTTAGGTCCGTGTAAGTACATTCTATGATGTTTGCACAATTTGCCTAAATAATGCATTTCTTGGAACATATCTTTGTTGTTAAGTGATTCATGAATGTACGTATATACGCACATACATACACATTTGTGTGTATATATATTTTTGTCTCATAGCCTTTTTAATTTAACTTTACAAAATAGGCATTTTTTCATGTTGTTATAAACTTATAGAAAACATATTTTAATTATTGTGTAATAGTCCAACCTATCCCTATTAGCAGTCCTTATAGTGATTTCTTTCTACTTAATATTTATAATCTAATAATAAGCATCCTCCTCTTATTTCTTGCTCATTTTTATTTTTCCCTACTCACAACCTTAATAGCTACTGCCAAACACTTTTTCTAAAATGCACGCCTTGTCCCTATGCAAATCCACAGCATTACCAAAGCAAATTTAAATTATTTTGCTTAGCATTCACTAGACTTCACACTTGGATTCAGTCTAGCTTCCAGCCTCATTTTTGACTTCTTTAATATTCTAAATTCTAATCATACTCACTGCTTGGGAAAAGCCATGTGCACTTGCAATTCCGCATAATTGTTGATGCCATTCCTTCTACCTAGAATGCTTTCTCTCCACCTCTATCTGTGAAACTCCTGTTCAATGACCAAGCTTCACTTCAAATTTTATTTTCTCCTTGAAGGTCTTCCTAATTGTATTAACTTGCTGTGCCTCCTCTCTCCTCTTTTCTTCTGAACTCTGACTATGCCATGCTTGACTTTGTCTCTCACTTTGTTGTATTCCCAGTGCCTAGAACAGAAAGTGTCTAGAACTGTTGGCTCAATATGTTGTTAAAGAAATGAATGGATTGTAAATATCTTATATGTACTTCTCATGTTACCTGAAGAAAAGGTCTAAGGTGTGTTTACCTGTGTCCACTATAATGTCTACTTAGTTCCATGTGTAGAAAGGTGCTTAATTATGAATTGAATTCATCTCTGCTGCCTGAATTTTCTTGAGCAGTGGTCCCCAACCCCCAGTCCGTGGACCAATATCAGTCTGTGGTCTGTTAGGAACCAGGCTGCACAGAAGGAGGTGAGCGGCAGGCAAGAGAGTGAAGCTTCATCTATATTTATAACTGCTCCCCGTCATTCACTTTACTGCCTGAGCTCTGCCTTCTGTCAGATCAGTGGTGGCATTAGATTCTCATAGGAGTGTGAAACCTATTGTGACTGTGCATGTGAGGGATCTAAGTTGCGCGCTCCTTATGAGAATCTAATGCCTGATGTCCTGAGGTGGAGCTGAGGCAATGATGCTAGCACTGGGGAGCAGCTGCAAATCCAGATTAACATTAGCAATGAGATTTGACTACACAGAGATCATAATAAATCAACTGCTTGCAGACTCATATCAAAACCCTATCAGTGAGTGACAAGTGAGTTGATGTACTTCAATTGTTCAGCTGTACTTGTGGCAGGCTTTGAGTCAGAATCTGACATTTATTTTACTTGGCTCTTGGACTGCCTGTTATTTTGTTTACCACTTCCATCCATGTCTTTTTTTTAATGGTGACTTGTAGAATTATTTCATTATATATTACAATGTAATGATACCAGAAATAAAGTGCACAATAAATGCTATGTGTTTGAATCATCCTGAAACCATTCCCCCATCCTCTGTCCATGGAAAAATTGTCTTCCGTGAAACTGGTCCTGATGCCAAAAAGGTTGGGGACCACTGTTCTTGAGTCCAGGAAACTAAAGGAATTGGTTGTGATATACTCTGAAATTAGAATAATGAGTTATTGGAATCATTGGTCATCTAATGTTGCTAAACCGATGCTATAAAGAACTTCTGGAATATTAGAATATTTTCTGGAATATATAAACATGCGTACATTACAGACTTTCTAAAACCATATTATGATGGAACTATGCAGGACCTTTGCAGCTTCTGGATTCGACCATTTAATTTCATGGGAAAGAAAACATGGCCAGGGAGCTGCCCAATGTCATCAACCATTATTGTTAGAGTCCGGTGTAGGTTGAAATTCTTTGTACTCCTAGTCCAGGGCTCATTTGCTTTAACTTGCTGTCTCCATTTTGTCAGGGAAGTCCCTGTTTTGATCATTTATAATTAAAAGGAAGATCAAATTTAAAAAGCAAAAATCATCTGATCAAATCCAAGTTCTTGTCTACATTTAGTTTGGAAAAATGGGGCCCAGTGCTCAACAAGTGTAGTTTCCTTTCTATCTTATTGTAACTCTTTTCAAGAGCTCTTAATTGTGCCTTACTATTCTTAAAGTAGATATTTGCATCTGAAAGCAGATTCCTGATTCTTCAGGGCACTTCAAAGGTCAAATTTCTTTCTTTCTTTTTTTTTTTGAGTTGGAGTCTCACTCTGTTGCCCAGACTGGAGCGCGGTGGCCGCTCCCGGCCACCGCAGGCTCGCCTGCTGGGCTCCGGCGATCCTTCCGCCTCACCTTCCGAGTAGCCGGAATTACAGGCGTGCGCTACTGTGCCTGGCTGATTTTTTGATTTATTGTAGAGATGAGGTCTCGCTGCCCAGGCAGGTCTCGAACCCGCGGGCTCAGGCAATTCACTCACCTCAGCCTCCCAAAGGCGCGGGATTACAGGCTGAGTCACCGAGCCCGGCTTCAAATTTCACTACTAAATTACATTTCCCTCAAAATACATTTTAAGTACCAGAGATTCCTTCTAAGCAAGTAATAGTTTTTTGTTTTCTTTTTTAGTATTAAATAACTATAGTCATTGGACGTCTTCCCAAGATGACATACAGTTATCATCATGTTTGGGTAAAGGCTGAAGAAAATGAAGAATCCCTGGGTCTTGCCTTCATGAGGGTTATATAATGATGCAAAGGGTTATATAATAATGCAAAGTTATTGATCTATTCATTTTTTTAACTTTTATTTTATTATAAAGATGTGGGGTACAAGACAGGATTAGGTACATAAGTAATGTATGCACGGGTGAAGTTTGGGCCTCCAACTGGTCTTCACTTCCTCTGGTTTAGGACCGGGTAACCTTTGTGGTGTTAAGTGCTCACCTCTGAAAGCTCCACCCCCTCCACCCCTCTACCCCTGCTCGGGCAGTGTTCTGCAACTGCTGCCACTCCCTCTCCTCTTGTGCTATTGTGATTCATAGTCAGGTTCCAATTCATTTGTGAATAAGCATAGTACTTATATTTCCAAAGGAAGACAAACAGGATTCAGACATTGACTTGACCTGGATGATTCAAAAATGAGTGTTAGAGACATCAAGGAGGGTGATGATGGAGAAACGAGCTGTTTTTAAATAACCCCATGCTTTGTCATGGCCACAGACTCCAGTCAGTGAGCCCACAGATGTCTGGCACTTTCTTTCATTTGGTATCTCCAGCATTTAGAATGCTGTCTCGCTCACATTAGTGAACGTGTGTTGAATGAGTGAATGATTTGATGGGAGAGTGGGTAGCTAAACAAGTATAAATTTGTGATTTAAAAAAGAAAGAGAGAGAGAGAGAATAAATAGCACAAAACTCAAATATACTTTTGATTCTCGGTTATAAACATTTGGAGTATCATTAATTAAATCTGACTTGAGAAATTGGGCTTCAATTAGATATTGAAAACAAGGGGGAGCTGGATAAACCACACAGTATTAACAACACACTGTGTGTGAGACCGGATATTATCTACACAAAACTGGCCTCTTGGGTATGTATTTGCTTATTCATTCATCTGTTCATCCATTCATTCATCCAACACATGCATAAATGCCACTGGTTGTGATACAAAAATGGTAAGGTGATTGCCTTTAAGGAACTCAGGTATTTAATCCAAATATATTTAGCTACTTTTCCTTATTTACTCTAAATTAGTATGTTCTATGGCATAAAATAAAATGAGAAAATACTGAATGGAAAACATTTTAAGGGAGTTTGGCATTATTTTTTATGTTTTCTTAATAGGAGTTTGAAAATGCTGTCCACTTAATTTGTGATTTTTGTCTCCAGACCTGAGAATTTAAAAATGATTCTGGAATTTCCTTTAAACAAGATACCTTTCCTCCAAAGGCATTTGTACATCTCAGGAATGTTGTTAGTGGTGGCTGTCCCCTCCAGCAAACTAATGTCATCAACTCTACAGGAATTCTTACTCTTGTTCAGCACACTCAGGGCTCACAGTCAGTCCTTACACGGGCAGAAGTTTACTTGCTCTGCACTTGCATTAACCTCAGATCGATTTGGCAAGCCCACAAACACAATGGTTGGGTATGAGATGTTATTCTGCTTAGAGTGACCTATAATTTCTAAAAACACCCACAGCAAGTAACTTGGAGTGGTTCCCAAAATGTAGATATAGCAAGAGAGGGATGTGTTCTAGCTAAAATTAACCAAGAACCAGAAAATTGGTAACCCACGTCTGGTGTTCTAATCCATTGTGTGTGTGTGTGTGTGTGTGTGTGTGTGTGTGTGTGTGTGTGTGTGTGTGTGTGTTTAGTTTCATTGTTGTTGGTGACCTCTATTAAAAACCAAGATTCTTAAGAAATTTCTGTTATACAACGACTATGTGTAAAATTTAAGATTATATCATGAAACATTCTGAGCAGGGATGATAATAAAAATATTTAACTGGAATTGCATTAAGCAGTCAGAACAGATACTGACTACAGACAACTGCTATGTTTGGTTGGATACCATCTTTGCTTCGGTGTTGAACTCACTGATCCGTGTTACATGGAAATGGCACTTTGTATAAGTAAAGATCAACATTACACATAACTCCTAAATTATACTTATTGATACTTTGTATAGGTAATGATCAACATTATACAAAACACCTCCATTATACTTAATGCCCCTGATATAGGTGAATACCAACTTCAAACACAAGAGTATTTATACTTTTTCTTCACTAATTTTTTTCTTCTCTGATAGATTATTTCTATTAATATATAACCACTTTGTGTGTTATGTCTTACTACTTAAACACAACACCAAACAAAACCCTTCCTTTACTCTATATTATCCTCTATCTACCCTGTTCTATTTATTTTCCTTGTAGCAAAAGTCCTGCAAGAGTTTTGTCACACCCACTTTCTTTCCCCTTCTTTCACTTGCTCTTGAATCTTCTTCAGTGAGGCTTTCTTCCCTCTTCTGAAAATGCTCTCATTTGAGTTACCAAGGACATGTTTGTTGCCAAATCCAACGAGCACTTCTCAGACCTCCTCAATGTGAAGGTTTGTAGCATTCAATGCAGTTGTGGTTGATTTCACTCTCCTTATTGAAGCACTCTAGTAACTTACCCTTCTCTGTCTTGGCTAAATCCTTCACTTTTCAGTTTTGAAATGTTGGAATATTTCAGGGTTCAAGGCTTTGGCCTCTTTTCTTTACAATTATCCCTAGGATTTCTCACCCAACTCCCAGACTTCAGTGACTACATCTATACAAAGATCCCTAACAAGGAGGACTTTTGACCACCCACTCTGCAGTAGCAGCCACTGACTGTCTATATACCCTTGTCTTGCTTTGCTTTTCTTCATAGTACTTATCACCATCTACTATTCTGTTAGATATCTTGCCTATATCTATGGTTTACTTATTGTCTGTCTTTTTCTTTAGAATATCCCAGGAATGATAGAAACTATCCGGGTTACTGATGTTACTTTAGTGCCTAAACAAAGTGACAGGCACAGAGCATGGGCTCAAAATATATTTATTGGATAAGTAAATGAATGTGCACAAATGAGGGCTAATAAGGAGATCTCTTTCATACTATGTAAATGTATGAAAAATGATCTTTTTACATGTGATGACAGGTTATGTAAGCGGTTGGTGAGGCCTTCTGTGGGTCAATTCCAACCATGCTTATTTCTTTTACATACCATTTGTTGCTGTTTCTATATGGCAATGACACAATGGAGAAGTAGAGATGGAGATGGATGTATGGCCTACAAAGCTGAACATACTATCTGGAACTTTAAAAAGAAAAAAAGTTTGCCAACCCCTGGTTTATTATACACATTAGGGAGGTGGTGTAATGTAAAAGGCAAGTGTACAACTCTGCAGTGAGATGTCCTAGGTTCAAACGCCAATTTCTCCTCTGACCAGCTGTGACCTTGGTTAAGTCACCTGTCCTCTCTCTGTCTCAGTTTTCTCAATTGTTAAATGGAGATAATACCAGTATCAATCACAATAAAATGTGTTAATACTTATAATCATCCAGAATCACACTCATTAACATTAATGTGTCGTGAAAAAATAATTGGAACTGGTTTGAAAGAATTGAGAACAGGTACATCTAAGTGTAGGTATGTGCATTTAATTTATCCCAAGGGACATGTTAAAAATGACTAAGTATATTTTCCTCCTTCACTGGTTCATTCTGTTGAATCTTGGGTTAGTAGATATGAACAGATACATTTTCCTTCTGTTGTAGATAGAAAAATTTACATGCAGTCTGTATTTTTGCTTAACTAATCTTTATGGGATACATACAAAAAGCAAATAATGGGCGTGTGTCATCTCCTCTCTGTTTTGATGAAATTCAGTTGTAATCAGACAGACATTTCATTTGGGAGTTGGAGTCTACATGTCTGGTGTGCCTCTTTTCATTTGATTTTACTCTCAGGTGGATAGTATCAAAGGCATCCTAGGATGACTCCCCAGACATCTTCACAAATTTCCTCCCTCGGTCTTGGTCTTCACACTTGGAACCTCTGTGTGATTTGTCCTGTCAGCTCCTCAGTGTTCACGTCAAGTTCTTCTTCTTCTGGGATGGGTTCCAGTGAGCTTTCCATTCTGTCAATACCTGTGACTACTCACTTGGCCCCTCGCTGAAGATACTTGTTAACTTTTTTAAAAATCGTGTAAAAACATCCTACTTTCACAAGTTAGAGTTCTATTCAATTGAGGTGACAGATAGAGCCTTACCTTCTTGGTATGTTGAGCTCATAGAAGAGCTCCCTACACAGAGCATCTGCTCAGCAATGGGTAATTATTGATGGTAATTCTTACTATGGCTTCTAAAGAGCTGCAGGATGCAGCTGCTGCCAACATATCCTGTGCCTTTTGGAAAGTTGGTGTGTCCCCATTTCTTACTTTCTGTGCATTGGCTACCATGCTCCAACCTGCCATGCTCAGTTCACCTCATGTTCTTCCCTATGTCTGAATTGTTCTTCCCTCATCTTTGCCTTGTCAACTGCTGCTCATCTTTCAGATATTAGTTCACCAGTCAGTGCTTCAAGGAAGCTTCTGGAACAGGTTTTCTCATCACTGATCAAGACCCAGTTGGAGCCTCCCTTCACATTGCTCTACCTTTTTCCTTTGTGATACCATCACATTATTGTTCATAGTTTATGCTGAATTTATATGTAGTTATCTGGTTTATGTCTATCTCTTTCACTAGAGTGAGCTCTCCATGAAGAGGAACAGTGTCTGCTTAAATAGCGTTTTATCTCCAGCATCTAGGGTAGTGATTGACTCATCATTTTTGAATGAATGAGTAGTGAATAACTGACAAAGTTTATACTTCTGCATAGTGTGAAAATATATTCTGTAAAATTTTGCTGACTCTTTTTTTTTTTTTTTTTTTTTGAGTTGGAGTCTCATTCTGCCGCCCAGACTGGAGTACAGTGGCCACTCCCGGCCAACGTAGCCTCGACCCAGCCTTGCAGCTGGGCTCCGGCGATCCTTCCGCCTCAGCCCTTCAAGTAGTTGGAACTACAGGCACATGCTACCACGCCCGGCTCATTTTGATTTATTGTAGAGATGAGGTCTCGCCAAGTTGCCCAGGCGGGTCTCAAACCCGCAGCTCAGGCAGTTCACTCACCTCAGCCTCCCAAAGGTGCGGAATTACAGGTTGAGCCACCAAGCCCGGCTGCTGACTCTTTTTTATATGCCAGTGCTGAGCTAGGCACAAGGGACGTAGCAGAGAACCAGGCAGGGAAGGGAAGAGGTGAGATTCAAATGGATAACTTTCCACCCTATTTCTGAGCTTAGTCCAAGGGACTGCTAAGAGTATCTGTGAGCCTGGCCTAGTTTCTCAGATGGAGAGAAAGTGACTATTTTGGCTAGGATCCCCTATCATGATGTCCCACTATGGTCATCAGAAAGTATTTAATTTGCAAAACTGAGCTTCATACCAGGTATCAAAGTCACTAGAGTCAATTAATAGTCTTTTATGTAAGAGGAACATTTTCAAATTGGCATATCTTTCTTCTCTCCACATTGTCAATAAGTCTAATATTAAATACCAGTAATCATGCTACATTTTTCCTATTATCTACACTTTAATTCTTTGCCATTATATACTGGTAAGTATGCATTTTATTTGTTTAATGTTTTCTATTCCAATTTGTGTATACAGTAGTCTTAATTTTTCCCTCTCAAACAATCATTTTGTTAAAACCTGAATAAGATTAGTCATACTAAGAGCTGTTATGGTAGTAAATTTAATTTATATTTCTGTTTGCTTGTTTGTTTTATTGCATTGACTGTTGTTACAGATGAAAGAAACTTCATTGACTCTGGACTTATATCTATTCCTTTAAGCACAATGTCCAGCACTGCTCCAGTGAAGAAGAGTACCAATATCTGAAAATAAAGTCTCATAAGTCACAGAATCCCTTGGCAAGAGACTTGGGGACAATCTAGTCTAATTCCCATATTTTGCAGATGAGAAAACTGAGACCTGTTGAGATTAGATAACATGTCTTCTGAGTCTGGGACAAGATCCCAGGTCTCCCGATTCCCATTCTATGTGCTCTTTCCATTTTATTCTATACCTTCATACCACTTTTTGTAATCCTTATGAAGTGACAGATTTCCCCCTTGCTAGCAAGAGTAGACCTTTGACCAAACAGGAAAAAAAAAAGTTCTGTGAAAACCTCCCTCTGTGCTTTTGTGCAATGAGGCCTTTTTTCACATTATTTAAAGAAAGGAGATTGCATTTCAGGTTGCTCCTTTGTGGCATTTAGGGATCATTTCTCTGTGAGAACCAGACCCTCAGTGGAGCCGCTGATTGCCTGGTATATTGTGATTGATGGATATCAATTTCCGTTTACATATCTCTGCTCTATGACATCATCCATTTGGAGACATGCCTCCAAACACATGAGGCTGGCTGAGAACGGGAAAGACATTTCTCAGCCCAGCTCATTGACTAAATAGCCATTCTATTCTCCAAACCAAGATGATTTTGTTTCTCTGAGCTTTTTCTCAGGTTACTGCCCTCAGCTTGGTCTGGAGGCATGGAGCGTGCTTTTGCTCACGACTTGAGCATGCCCAGTTGCAACTTCAGAGTTTCATTAGTGGCCTACCAACTTTCTGGCACAAAACAAAGAAAGCCTTCCGGAATAGTGAGTTGGGAAAAGCCCAGCACCTGCTCTGGCCTTTCTATTCTCCTCTCTAGCACCCTGGGGATAACTGCTCTGCAACACAGGAGCTGGTTTGTGCCTATTGCCAAATGGAGAACCCTGATTAGAATAATGCCCAGCAGGTTTCTGCTTTCACTCCTTTTTTCCCACCCTTAAACAGACTAGAGGATGGTTGTTGCTAAGGACCAAAATCACCAGACCTGAGCGTTTTCAATTGTTATTTCAACAATTAAATTAACGGCTTCTTAATTGCTATTTTAAAGCCTAAGAACCATCGTCTATGGGAAGAAAAACTCAAGACACTGAAAATGCTATTGTAACTCACTGAACTTAATGAACAAGAACAGCTTTATTCAAAGAATGGACATATTTATATTTGGGATGAAACTCTCTATTTTAGTTAATATTGACCAGATCAGGCAATGGATGAGTGTGATCAGAAATCCAGTCAGTGAATAATTTTGGGGGCAGGTGGAAACCATTTTAGATAGAATTTGAAGTGTTTTGATTCTTTCAGTATCTCCAATTTTGCTCATTATATAGATACTAGATGAGAGAGCTGCTTTTCTGATCTTCCTCTTCTTTTTTCCCTTCTTTTCGTTCCTCTTCCATTCTCTTCTCTTTTTCCTCAAGTCTATGTAGAACCTGACTTGGAGAATAAGGAATAATTACTGAGGTTCTTATTGTTCCCATACTTCGAGTCCTGCATAGAGACAATGATGGTAGTTCTCTGAAAAATCAACTCCCAACAGATTGATGAATAGGAGAAAAGGCATACAAGCTTATCATATATATACTATACATAATATGTGTGTGTGTGTGTGTGTGTGTGTGTGTGTGTGTGTGTGTGTGTGTGTGTATGGGATCCTTCAGAATGAAGACCCAGAAATACAGGGGAAATTGTCCATTTTTATGTTCAGCTTCAACAAAGCATAGACAGCCATATAGAAATATGATTGGACAAAAGTGTATGATTTAAGACTAAAAGGCTGAGTAGGGAAACCCAGCAAGGCCTGTCTCTCTAGATTCTTCTTGACCTCTCTGAGCATGCATTACTTCCTTCTGGGTAAAGGGCAGGGCCCTCTCTGAAATGGGGGTCTTATAACTATAGTCAAACAAGTTAGGTCAGATAATTTATTTATAGTCAGTTTTTACACAGAAAGGTGGAAGGAAAATTAGAGTAATATTTTTAGGTTTCATGACTGACTTTGGGAAAAAGGGTTCTGGTTTCTATAACCTGCTTGGGTAAAAGGGATTCTAGTTTCTATGACTAGCCTTGAAGGAGAATGAGACAGATATAGGAGGGGAGGAGAGACTCAGAGAAAAACTTTTGCTTCTGAGGCTGTTACTGAGGTCTTTCACTTTGGGGTATTGTTTTCAGAACCCCAACATCTGTATGGATTTTAATAGATGATATAATAGATTTAACAGATAGATTTACATAGATGATACACATAAATTGGGTTTTACATAAAAACCCCAATGACAGAGCCTTTAAGAATTCCAAAAATATTATCTATCTTATCTTATGCGTTCTTTTTTGGGAACACAATTTGACAAGAGAATGTGAACTGCATTGGAAAGTTAGACACAAGTAAGTTAGAAGAATTAGATATGTTAAGGAAATCAAAGGAGAGGCAACATAATATTTATATTTTTTTGTTGGGATTAAACAAACAAAAAAACTAAAAGTATGCCAAAATAAAACAAAAATTTTACAAGAGAGTATCTTCACCATCCAGACTGGCCAGTAGAATGTTATGTTGTTCTGTCTATAATTTCTCTCTCTCTTTCTCTCTGAAACAGAACAACTCCCTTTTAGAGAACATACCTTGGTGACTTCTGGTTAGAATAGAGTGGAATGAAGAAATGGAGGGTATTAAGATACTTGGAGATATTACAGAAGCCAGTAGCTTTAAAAGTACTTCAAGATTTCTCCATCCCTAATAAACACACACACACACACACACACACACACACACACACAGAGAGAGAGAGAGAGAGAGAGAGAGAGAGAAACAGAGAGAGAGAGAGACAGAGAGAGAAGGAGATGATCTCATTCAATCCTTTGAAGGACTGCTACTCAGTAAGGAAGAAGTCCTGGACAATGTGAATCAGTTCAAGTCAACATCAGTGATGACTTATGCTGTGAGCATTTAGTGATGACTGGAATCCTGCAAAACCCTGCTGGTAAACCCTGCTGGTAACCTCGAGAGGCTTGTGCTCACAGTGGCGGGATCTGTTAAGGTAGTTAGAGGTTGACACAGTAGATGGAGCAAAATGATGATACACATAAGTCACTAAACTTGGTCTTCTGAAATGAACCTGGAGTGTTGCAGTATAGGAAGTTGTTGATGATCAAATGATTTTTCTTTCTTGGGACCTTTTTTATTTTTTTGAGTTGGAGTCTCACTCTGTCACTCAGACAGGAGTGCAGTGGCCGCTCCTGGCCACTGCAGCCTTGACCTGCTGGGCTCTGGCGATCCTTCCACCTCAGCCTTCCAAGTAGCTGGAACTACAGGCGTGCGCTACCACGCCTGGCTAATTTTTGATTAATGGTAGAGATGAGGTCTCGCCAAGTTGCCCAGGCGGGTCTCGAACCCGCGGGCTCAGGCAATCCACTCACCTTGGCCTCCCAAAGTGCTGGGATTACAGGCTGAGCCACCGAGCCTGGCCTCTCTTGGGATCTTAAGAAGGAAACACTGGTGTGTGTTTTCAATAGATCCTCTGATTTGTGGAGCACTGATACTGGATCCAAGAGAAAGAAAATGCAGATTTATACACATACTTAATGCCTATGTATATATACAATACATGTATATACACACATGTACACACACACACAATACACACATAAACATCTTCGGTAAAAATTACTATGAAATATGAAATTGATGTAAACATCTTTTGGCCAAAAAAAGCCCTTATGTGTATGACAATTAGTTACGAAATAATTTTTCACTTTGTAAAACATTTATTTTCCTTGACAAAATGATTCTTTACAGAGATATAAAGGTACAAACTAGTAAGCTCCCATAGATTCCTTAAAATAGGATTTGGTATGATAATAATAATGATAATAAAAACTAGCACTTAAAACCTTTTATTTTATGCTATGTACTAAGCTAACAGCTTTATATAAAATATCCCTTTTAAATCTCTCAATTACCCTAATAGGTTTTTAAAAATTAAAGTTTAGAAAGTTTAGTAACTTCCCATAGTCATACCTTAATAAGAGGTGTGGATGGGATTTGATCCTAGGCAGCCTAACCCTAGAGCCTGTAGCCCCCTCTTCCCAACAGTATTTCTATATTTTGGATTGCCATGGCTCTTATGCAAAGCAACACATCTGTACAAATAGCTTGGGCCAAAGCAATCATAGAACTAAGGTGTGAACGAGCATATTAACCCTTTGGATCCAAATGTCATTCATTTTTGGCAAATATTTTTCTTTCCATCATTAAGCAATCTGATTTTTTTTTTTAATTTTGGGAAAATCTGATATCAAATAAATTCAACTGAATTCTTGCTGTGCAACCATGTGGCAAATACTAGTCCCATGCAAAGACAGACCATGAAGACACCACTAATACAGATTTTTCTTTTGTGAAAAAGAGAAATGTTTCCCTTGATAAAAAAATGAACTATGCAGAGATGTTTGACGTTTGACGATTGGACAGGAAACTGTTGACATTGCTGTGTTGAATCACCCCTCATATGCAGATCTTAATGGAGTTATGGACAAATTTAGCATTTCATGATACTGTCCAAAGACGATCCAGTCTAACACCTGAGTGCCTGGAAAGCAATCCCTCCCCCCTCCCACATACTCTGCCTACATACACACCGCTCATATGGAAACAGCCATGAATGGGCGATAGTGCTGGAGAAATGACCCAATATTTATTCAGTTAATACAATACAGAATTGTTTTCCTTGAAGTACTAGCAAGGCAAAGGAAGCTAGAGAGAGGAATACTGGTCCTACCAGAGAGATGAATGAGTGTGAGAAAATGCAAGGGAGACTTCTTGCATAAACATAAAGTGAGGCTAAAGATCACTGCAGCCCCAGCCAGGCTAAAACATGGAGAAGAGGAATGTGCCAGGCTGGGCAAGTGGGGTGCCATCTATAGGGGAGGTAGGGGTGGGTAGCAGAAAGGGTCCAGGACCTGTGCTTATCTAGTAGCTAAAGTTTTGATCTCAAGGCTGGGAAAGACATGGCCAGAAATAAATGTTTAGGGCATGACATTCTTTCCATGTTAGGACACCACATTCTTGCTGTTTGGTGACAAATGACTGAACAGCAAGCTTCGTCCCATTTATGATCTAATTCTCTAAAAATGAAAGCCTGGGCATCTGGTACAGAGCATTCCAGGAAAGGGTTAAGGCTGAATATTGCTGCCTCACTCTGTTCTTCCATTCTGGTGAATGATAGACTGGGATGTGAATTTGCTGCTTTCTGGAAGTGAGTTTTCTTTCTGCAGATTTTGTTTTCTGCCTTCTATGGGAGAGAACAGTTCCCTCACCCTTTCCACTGCCTCAGGATTAAAAACCCTCCTAATGAACATATACCTTCTATCTGAAGACTACGGATAGAAAGTAAAAGAAATGGAAAATCATTTCCATCAAAAAAACAAAAAATAAAAACAGAGAGTGAGTGAACGTATGGGTGTGTCTGGGTGAGCATGTTCCGTGTAGGAAGTATCTGAAGAGAGTTTCAGCTAGGAAAACTTGCTGTAAGAATTCTCTAAGAGACTGAACAAAGCTTCCAATAACAAACGGCGACATTTACATAAATATTTGTGGTTGTGCTTTCCATTTCTTCTTATAGGAAACAAGTAAGGTTTTTAAATGCTTTAGTGATGTGATCAGTAGACAGTAGTGGGAAAGAATTTCCCTGAAACCTGACTTGCAATCAAAATAAGGAAGGAAGATCTGAAAGAACTGAAAATATTTCAGCTCATCAGGATATGCCACTTTCCGACATCTGGGTGTCCAAACAAGTGTTTTGAATTCAATACTATTAACATGTGTCACTTTAATGAATATTTTCCTTTGGAGTCGATGGGGTGGTTACATTTTTGGCAATGTCTTGTGGTCTTTTGCTTACATTACCTGACCCACGGTCTGCTTTCCTCGTATTGGCTGTGGGATAGAAAAAGAGTGGAAAATATCACAGGACCTGAAAAATAACACCGAGAGTGCGACTCATCTTTTAATTGATCCACTTCAAATAGCTCTCTAAGGATTGCCCCCTTGCTGGTTGTGATATCATGTGTAACCCAAAACAGGAATAAGTTTGCTTTGTAGCAAAAAGATAGGGGGGAAGAAATCCACAGCGAGATGAGGATTTTTTTTTTTTTTTTGAGTCAGATCCTTATTGCTGCCCAGGCTGGAGTGTTAGTGGCACACTCATGGCTACCGCAGCTTTCACCTGCTGGGCTCAGGCGATCTTTCCATCTTAGCCTTCCAAATAGCTGGAACTACAAGCTGAATTTTTACCATGCCCAGCTAAATTTTTAATTGAGGTCTTGCCAAGTTGCCTAGGCTGGTCTCGAATTCCTGGGCTGAGGCAATCCTCTAGCCTCCACCTCCCAAAGTGTTGGGAATTTTTTTTTTTTGAGTCAGAGTTTCACTCTGTCACCAGGCTAGAGTGCAGGGGCACGCTCACTGCTACCACAGTCTCAACCTGCTGGGCTCAGGTGATCCTTCCACCTCAGCCTTCCAGGTAGCTGGAACTACAGGCATGTGCCACCATGCCTAGCTAATTTTTTGATTTATTGTAGAGACAAGGTCTTGCCAAATTGCCCAGGCTAGACTCGAACCCTGGGGATCAGGCAATCCAAATGCCTCCGCCTCCCAAAGTGCTGGGATTACAGGCATGAGCCACTGTACCTGACATTAGGTATTTTATTTTTTAAGGCCTGAAATAGAATGTCAGGACTTGGCACTCATCCATTTTACTTTTAACAAAACCATCAGAGACAAACAACTCCCCTGGGTCACAAAGTTTTTAGGTGGTCTTTAAGGAGATGTTCTACTGATCATTTAAAAACAGGAATATTCCCTTATGTTGTGAAAGTCTTTTTAGAATCCTTGGCTCACTCCAAGGACCTATATGAGGGATGGGAAGAAAAGGGAGGGCATGGACTGTATTGCATGCAGCAAAGTACCCTCTCAAATCAGCATGCATCTGGAGAGTCTGTGGGTGCTGGATCTTGTGTGTGTGTGTGTGTGTGTGTGTGTGTGTGTGTGTGTGAATGTGTTATGAATGTAGGTATATGTGTATATGTGAATGTGTATGTGCGTATATGTGTATATAGAGGGTGCCAAGGCATGTATACACATTTTAAGAAAGGACAAAACTATCAAAATTATAATACTCGATATATACTGATAACAAAAGATGAACTCAAGTCACGTTTGACTTCTGCAAGGTGCTCAAAGCGGTTACCATCAGCATCAACATGGTTCAGACTATGGTGAACTACTGCAGAACTTGTTGCTCTGTGAGGCCTCTTGGATCTTCCCTTGTGCACATCACACACAGTACTGAACATCTCAGGCTTATCAGGAATGCATGCATTCCTTAGGTGTGTTGGAGGTTCCATTGCATATTCATGCCTGCCTTGTTGTTGTACTTCCACAGCGTTCTAGAATTTCAAATACCACTTCAAAATGGTCTTGGGCTCCCTAAATGACAACTGTGCTTCTGCCATTTTCTTTGACTTTCCTGCCTGTTGCAGGGTGATGCTAGCATTCATTTGATTAACATCATCTTCTGAGTGAACATCATACTACAAAATGCTACTATAGTTCCATTCAACTTCAAAAAGTAACACATAGATAACACCTCTTAAAATGTGCATACTTTTTTTGGCACCCCTGGTATATATGTGTGAATGTGTGTGAGTGTGTACATATAAGTGGATATGTGTGCATATATATGTGTGTTTCCCACTTGACTCTAGGCTCTTGAGGCAGTTTATCAGCATATTTAAAGGCATAGCCTTTGGAATTGTAGACCAAGTTTTAAATCCAGATTCCATCATTCTTAGCGGCACAGCCACAGACGTGTTGCTTAAAATTTCTGGGTCTCAGCCGGGCTCGGTGGCTCAGCCTGTAATCCCGCGCCTTTGGGAGGCTGAGGTGAGTGGATTGCCTGAGCCCGCGGGTTCGAGACCCGCCTGGGCAGTGAGACCTCATCTCTACAATAAATCAAAAAATCAGCCGGGCGTGGTAGCGCATGCCTGTAATTCCAGCTACTTGGAAGGCTGAGGCGGAAGGATCACCGGAGCCCAGCAGGTCGAGGCTGCGGTGGCCGGGAGCGGCCACTGCACTCCAGTCTGGGCGACAGAGTGAGACTCCAACTCAAAAATTTCTGGGTCTCAGTTTCTTCATCTGTAAGTGAGATGAACGTTTCATTAAGATTGCTGCTGTGAGATAGTATGTGGGAAGTGATTTGCAAAAGTACTTCTTTTGGAAGAAGTACTGTCACTTCCTTTTTGCCTGTACCACTTCCCATGTAAAGCCTCTGCGTTCACAAGGCACACAGCTCTGTGACACCAACACAGGGGTCCTGCATACTATCCAATTCAGAGCACAAAGAGTTCTCTACAGAAGGGAAGGAAAGAAGCCGAGTCTAAGGCATGCAATGGACTCTAGTTCCACAGTATCATTCTATTTCAAACAGAAACCTCTAAAATTGAGTAGCCTCTGAAATTGAGTAGTCTCTGAAATTTCTACGTGTTCTACTAACACGAAGCAAGAGAGAGGCTTAGAAGGCATGATGCCTTCCCACTTGTGACACATTGCTATACTGGTTTGTAAGATACCTTCCGGTAGGATAAACTCCCTCTGGCTGATCATGACAGTCACTTTTCATGTCTTCAAATTCTGGAGTATCTAAATTTCCTTTGTAGGGAAATGTCATATTTGGAAAATTGATTAATTATGGTTTCAGAATTATTTATTCATTCAACAAATATTCATTGAATACCCTCTAGGTGGTAGACACTGAGAAGTGAGTCATTTAAGACTACTCTGTTCTTAATTTCAAAATGCTCACAGCAAAGTTGAGAAAAAAGAGAAGGAAATGAGTGATTCCAGTGCATTGTAGTATGGGAAGTCCTATGATGATTGTGAGAGTACAGAATTAGGGGATATTTGACAGAGTTAGGCGAGGTTAAATAACATACCCAGGGTCACAAAGCTTATAAGAGTAGAGACAGGATCCAATCCTGGTTTTTATGACTATGAAATCTGTGTGCTTACACACCAAGACACATGGCTCTTTCTTCAGTTGCCCCATCACTGACTCTAAATAGATAACTAGCAAATGATATTTAGATTCCAACATAAAAATATGACTACAATCATACTAATGTGGGCCACATCAGTGGGAAATATGAAAGTATGCATTTTTAATCAACAAAATTTTACAGTTAATAATAGAGATGGGAAAGAGGTAAATGGTAGAGGCTGACACATACAACCGGAAAGAAAATAATTACTTGTATTGTGTTTGTGTTGCCTATATCAAATTGCACATAAACGGAGCCTTCAGAAGATAATCCTGTTGGAATTGTGTTTGGCTGTGTAAAACAGCAACCTGATTGTAGTGGCTTCAGCAAGGGCCAGTTGGTAATTCAGGGCTGGTGTAGCCACTCAAGGAAGCCATCAAGGCCGTGGGCTTTTTTGTACTTCCTGTCCCATCAATTTTACCATGTGGTTTGAATCCTCATGGTTGCAAGATAGCTGCTTCAACTCTACTGTTGCATATATGTTCAAGATGGAGAGAAAGGGAGAAGGGTTAAGGGTAAAAGATGCCTGCCAGTTGAGTTTAATCTTTTGATTAGAAAAACAACCCTATTACCTTTCACTTTAATTTTAATGTCCTGTGCTGGATAATAAAACTACCTTGAGCTGCAAAGATTCTGGAAAGGTGAATGCTTTTACTGGGTTAAATGGCTGCCCTAAACAAAATCTGTACTGTGTTAGTATTGAGGAAAGAAAGAATGCATATTAAGTGGGCAGCCAGTACTGCCTGCCACATTCTCTAAAGCAGGTTAAACTCTTGTTTAGATCATTCCCTCTCTCTCAAAACTCATTAAAATAGTTATAGGGCAAAAATACACTTCTGTTCAGGCTTTGTTTGAATTATCACATAGTCTAAATTGAGTCCAGATTACAGAATTTGACTGCACAATGGGAACATATATTTTTTTTTTTTTTTTTTTGAGTTGGAGTCTCATTCTGTCGCCCAGACTGGAGTGCAGTGGCCGCTCCCGGCCACCGCAGCCTCGACCTGCTGGGCTCTGGCGATCCTTCCGCCTCAGCCTTCCAATAGCTGGAACTACAGGCGCGCGCCACCACGACCGGCTCCTTCTATCTTTTTTTAAACCTTTTTTGTATGTATGTTGCTGTAGTCACAAAATGCTCTTTTTGGTGAGAATGAATCAGTTTTCCAGTTTTTTATGCTTTCAAATGAAATGCTACTATGTTTCTTTCATTATCTGTTATTTTCAATTCCTAATTTGTGTCAATAGGTGTTTTCATTGGTTTGTAATCAAAGTTGCTTTTTTTAAAAAAAAAATAAAATCTGCCTTGGATTTAGAATAAAAATTAGCAGAAGAACTGAATAGGATCATGAACACAGACACCAAAGAGTTTAATGATAAATTTATCAACATATATTTATTGAGTGTCTTCCACAGCCAAGGCAATTGCTTTTTTTTTTTTTTTTTTTTGAGTTGGAGTTTCACTCTGTCGCCCAGACTGGAGTGCAGTGGTCGCTCTCGGCCACCGCAGCCTCGACCTGCTGGGCTCCGGTGATCCTTCCACCTCAGCCTTCCAAGTAGCTGGCACTACAGGCGTGCGCTACCATGCTCAGCTAGTTTTTGATTAATTGTAGAGATGAGATCTCGCCAAGTTGCCCAGGAGAGTCTGGAACCCGTGGGCTCAGGCAATTCACTCAACTCAGCCTCCCAAAGCTCAGAATTACAGGCTGAGCCACTGAGCCTGGGGCAATTGCATTTTAACACAAAACTTTATAATGTCCCTCAGCACCTGGCATGCTGAATTACACATGATGGTCTGTAAATGCTCTGATGAAAATGCAAAGGATTTAAATGGTCTGGGAAATAATGCAATTTAACCTACCGTCATCATCATCGTGATCATCATAGTCTTTCACAGCCTTTATTAATAGTAATTTGTAGAATATCAGTTTCATTTATTTATTTTTAGAGACAAGATCTCACTCTGTCACGCAGGCTGGGGTGCAATTGTGTGATCATAGCTCACTGCAGCCTTGAACTCCTGGGCTCAAGTGATCCTCCTGCCTCAGCCTCCCAAGTAGCTAGAATTCCAGGCACACACCACCATGTGCTCACTTAAATTTTTTTTTTTTTTTTTATAGAGGCAGGGTCTCACATGTTGCCCAGGCCCATCTGTAACTCACCTCAAACAATCCTTCCTCCTCATCAAGACAGCTCTCTGGGCCTCTTTTATAAGGCCACTAATTCCATTCACGTGGGTTCTGCTCTTATAACCTGACCACCTACCAAACGTCTAACTTCCTAATATCATCACATTGGTGATTAAGGTTTCATGACTAATTGTCTGGCTCCTCTTGTTGAACCACTGCACTGGCCCAAAATGTCAGTTTTAAAGTGAAGTAGCCATGAACTGAGATTGTTCAAGTGTAAGAATAAAAGATGTGGGCCAGAAAGAGTCCTGGTAAAGAGGAATGAAGTGAACCTACCACCCACAAGGGCCCAGGTGAAAATCTGTTAGATATAAGGGTGCTTCTACTTTTATTGCCGATACTTTGATTATTTTGGTTTCAAAGGTAGAGAGCTTTGCTTCTGACAGAAAAATGCACAGAACAATTAAAATCTTGCATGAAGGCATGACCATGGTCTAAATATTTGTCTCCTTCCCTCCCAATTCATATGTTGAAATCTAATCACCAATGTGATATTAGGAGGTGAGACTTTTGGGAGGTGACCAGGTTATAAGGGCAGAGACCATATGAATGGAATTAGTGGCCTTATAAGAGAGGCCCCAGAGAGCTGACTTACCTCTTCTACCATGTGAGAGAACACGGTGAGAAGGTACCATCTGTGAACCAGGAAGCAGGCCCTCACCAGACACCAAATATGCTCGCACCTTGATCTTGGACTTCAGTTTCCAGAACTGCGAGAAATAAATTTCTGGCCATGTGTGGTGGCTCACACCTGTAATCCCAACAATTTAGAAGGCTGAGGCAGATGGATTGCTTGATCCCAGGAGTTCAGGACCAGCCAGGGCAACATAGCAAAACCTTGTCTCCACAAGGTAAATACATACATACATACATAAGTAAGTACATAAATATGAGTGTGGTGGTGTGTGCCTGTAGTGTCAGCTACTTGAAAGGCTGAGGTGGAAGGATTGCCTGAGCCCAGGAACTCAAGGCTGCTGTGAACCATGATCATCATGATCAAGCCACTGCACTCCAGCCAGGGTGACAGAGTGAGATCCTGACAAAAAAACAACTGTTGTTTGTAAGTTGTCTAGTTTATGACATTTTGTTAAAGCAGCCTGAAAAGACTAAGTCAGGCAGACACAAAAGATCAACTCTATTTATTATAGCCCATATAGAAACTTGCCCATTTGTGGGTAGATGTACCTGTCTCTGAATGACTAGTTGCAGCAAGCCCAGACTCCGAGCTGTGCTTGAGATTATTCAAGGAGAATGTTGAAAATGTCGATACATTTTGGAAGAAGACTCCATAATACAAATGTCAATTTATCTGTTCATTCATTTAATAAATATTTATTGAGGGTGTATAACTTGCCTGGCACTATGTTATATGCTATGAAAACAGCAATGAACAAAAACTAAATTCCTGCTCTCATAGAGCTTCCACTCTGATGAGAGGGATGCCAGTTAGTAAACAAGCAGATAGACATATATATAGAATACCATACATATGCATCACAAATATGTCTGTATATATGTATCACATATATGTATTATGTATGTATACAATTGTATGTATATATGTGCTATATATATGTTTATATGTACTATATGTATATTTGTACCATATGTATGGATGGATGCATATGTATATATGTATTATGTATGCATATGGTATATATATGTATGAGGGAACATTTGGTTAAAATATATGCCATATATGTATATATCATGCATGTATATATGCATCACCCATGTATATATCACATATGTATGTATCACATGTATATACACATATTGTACATGTGTATATGTATTATACATGTATATATGTATCATATATGTGTGTATGTGTATTATACATATAAATAACAGATAGCGCTAATTGCTTGTAGAGAAAGTAAGGCAGGGTAAGAGGATGGGGAGGGCTGAGGATGGGGGGTAAGGGCACTGTTTTAGGCAGGCAGACTAGAGAAGGTCTCTCTGATAAGGGGACACTGGAACAGAGACCTAAAGGAATTTAGGAAACGAAGCCTGTGTCTCTTGAGGATGAAGCTTCTGTATTAGGATGCAAAAGCGACAGGAGCTGCTTGGCTTGTTTGAGCAGTGTATGCAAGATCCTGCAGGAAGACAAGGTAAAATAGGGTAGCTTAGGAGGCTGCTACAATAGTCCATGTGGAAGATGATTGTAAACTGGGCTTGGTGGCTCAGCCTGTAATCCCACGCTTTGGGAGGCTGAGGTGAGTGGATTGACTGAGCCCGTGGGTTCGAGACTCGCCTGGGCAACTTGGCGAGACCTCATCTCTACAGTAAATTTAAAAATTAGGCGTGGTAGCGCGCTACTTGGAAGGCTACTTGGAAGGCTGAGGCGGAAGGATCACCGGAGCCCAGTAGGTCGAGGCTGCGGTGGCCGGGAGCGGCCACTGCACTCCAGTCTGGATGACAGAGTGAGACTCCAACTAAAAAAAAAAAGAAAAAAAGAAAAAAGATGATTGTGGCTGCCACTGAAGTGGGAGCCAGTGGACATGTTGGGATGATATTGGTGGTTGTCTCTGAGTGTTAAGATTACAGACTATTTCTCTGCTTCCTTATACATTTCTAGAATTTGTACATTTTCTACAAAGACTACATGACTTGTGTAATCAGAGGAAATAATTACTACCTCTCTTCCTCACCACCTCCCATCTGGGATAATTGAAGAAGAATGGCTTAGACTTGCAGGGGTCCCCAACACCTGGGTCATGGACAGGTATGGAGTACCAGTCCGTGGCCTGTTAAGAAGTGGGCTGTACAGCAGGAGGTGAGCCACAGGCCAGCAGAGCCCCCCTTTTGTCAGATCAGCGGCATTAGGTTCTCAGGCAGTGCGAACCCCATTGTGAACTGCATACACAAGGGACCTAGGTTGTGCACTTCTTATGAGAATCTGTCTTCCAGGAAACCGGTCCCTGATGCCAAAAAGGTTGGGGTCCACTGGTTTAGAGAAAGGAGGTTATTCAGGATCAGTACTCAGAATTCAAACTTAATAAGGTCTGTTTGTGATTCACGGTAGAGTTTGTCAAACATTTTCACCAAATTTTAACAAGTTTGAATGATACAGGGGATAATGAAAATTTAAAACATGGTGGAGAGGAAAGAGAAAAATGAAAAGAAAAAATTGGTAAAGAATAAGATGGATGGCATTTTAAATAGTAACACTACTGCCTAAGCAGTAATTTACTGTGAGAGAGGATGCTTTTCTAATTAAAAATTTCTGTTTGACCAACTTTCTTTTAAAGCTTTATGTAAAAATACGGAAAAATGCAGGGATGTAATTCCTTGCTTTTAGGATGCTTTATTGCTGTATAAGGAATCTTTCATATGAAAATTTGGGGGAATAAGAGAGAACAGCATGCAATGAGGTGAGCAACCTTGTTACTTTTTACAAATTTTGAAATATAAAGAACAGGGTAGAGCATATTACAAGGTGGGCATTGGCCACACACTGCTTGGCTGTGTAGGCCCTATTAGGGATTTTGGTTTTTGTCCTGAAAGCAGTGGGAAACAGCTGAAGTATTTTAAGCAAGTGGGTTAATCAGGTTTGGGTTTCAAAAGATTCACTTAAGAAACATTTTTATTTATTTTATTTTAAAATTTTAGATTCAAGGGGGTACATGTGTAGGTTTGTTACATGGGTATATTATGTGATGGTGAGGTTTGGGCTTCTATTGAGCCTGTCACCCAAATGGTGAGCATGTACCCAATGGGTAGTCTTTCAACCCTTGTACCCTCTTCCCCTTCCCCATTTGGGAGTCCCCAGTGTCTTTTACTTCCATCCTGAATCTCATGCATTTTTGTTTTTAAAGCCAAAGTCATATCAGAAAGATATGTTTGATGAAATCAACTAAATAATTAAGAAGCGTACACTCATAAATGCAATACTACAATACATAAGACAATGCAAGTACATTTTCATAAGAAAATGAATTGTGTGATTCCCAGAAGTTACAAGATTATACTAGCAAGAGTGACTGCAAAGTAAAAACATTCTTGAGTGAACTGACTACTTATAAAATTAAACCATGATCAACTCTTTCTCTCTCTCTCTCTCTCTCTTTCTCATGAAGTAACCCTGGCTTCTGTCTCTATCTTCCCTGTTTCATCCCTGTCCATCTTATGCTGTCTGTCTTTCACTGACTGATGGTTGTTAACAATACCATGCAACTACAGAGTGAAATTACATATCTTATGAAATACAAAGGTCCTCATAAAATTCTCATGGTGAGCATGTACCGAACGGGTAGTCTTTAACATGAGGGTGAGCGTGTACCCAATGGGTAGTCATTAACATGAGGGTCTATGAAAGTTTGACCAGCGCAGATATCACTGTGGCTGACTCACCAACTTTTTCCAGTAGCAATGACAAATCTAAACGAATCATGGTAATCCTGTTCCTCTTATCACTTTATTTATCTAAGAATGTTTTGAATTTAGCAGAACTTAGATGACTTCATGAGAGGTTCTCTTTTTTGAGATCTTCAAGTTTTGAAAATTTTGCTTTGATACTGAGAGGCAGAAAAAAACCTAGAAAAATTAATTTAATCTTATTAATATTTGGGACAGGACAATTTATTCTGCTTAGTTCAATTAAAATCAAATAACTTTAGAGCACAGTAATTATCCTAGATATTTGCTATGCTTGGGTTTATTACTCTGGGTAAGCCATACCTGAGTAATCTCTACAGTTAGGGGCAGGCTAATTTGGGGAGGAGGAAAATAATTAGCTAAAACAGAGAAGAGACTGAGGAAAAATACCATTGGAAGTGCCAATTACAGATTTCACGGCAGACATGAAACAGTCGGCAAGCGTTTTTCCTTCTCTTGGAAAACCTTTTATAGGGAAAAGTCTACAGACAAAGCTGGGATACAAACTGGTAAAGTTAAGCCTATCAGATGGGGAAAAAAGGAAGAAAATAATGCAGAAAATTAGAGTTAAAAATTGACAAGGGATCATTGCATTGCAAATGATCATTGAAGTTTCACCCCTGCATTTTGACTCTTGTTCGTCGATCTCCTATTTCATTGACCCTCAACCCACTCCATTATTCTGCGAAATCATGGAAACGGTAGTCCACAATCTGTGTTGGTTTCTCTGTTCTCTCAGTAGGTTCTTAGAAGTAACTGCTAACACAAAGCTCTAAAGACCCCCCCCGTAAGTTAATAACAGCCACTTTCTATCTCTTTCTTTAAACTTCCAAACTTCCATACTTCCTTTTACCTACAGATATTCTGACTTAAAAGAACTTGCTACCAACTCACTAAACGTATCAAATCAGAGACTCCTAATCTTAGCCATTGCAGTACTCCTTTATCATTTTTCTGGGCACCAATATTCTAGACTGGTGCCTCTTAACTCTGGCTGCACAGTAGACATTTTTGAGGAGCTTTTAATAAGCACCAGTATCCTGTTAACTTGGAGAACTTAGAATTTAATGGGCCTGGGTTGGTCATTTGGTGATTTTATAATACAGCTAGAAATGAGAAAGCCTAACTGAACCCTTGTTTTTGGCTGGTCTTCATGATAGTTTTCTCACTGTTCTCTGTGCTGTTTCTTCAGTTGTTTCTACTTTACAACCACAAAGCAAGATAGCCACCCTGCTGCTCTCAGCCTTAATGTAGATGTCTTTACAGAGTTGGGCTGTTTTTCTCCTATAGCTCTTTTAGTTGATATACAGCAAGAACATATTTTCAGGTAGGATTTCTATCATGGCATTATTCCATCCAGAATTCTGTAATGACTTCTGAATGTCCACTTTAAAGAAATACAATTAAATCTTTAGATAAAGAACTCAAGATGCCCAACTCACTGACCTTTCCAGGCTCTTTTCCATTTCTCCTTGTGACTTGTCTGTATGTTTTACTCTCAAGGAGATTGATGCTCTCTACCTTTCTTATATACTTTATTTCTCTTGTCTTCAATCACCATCCTTTCTATTTTCCTTTCTTAAAATTAGATCTTTACCCTCTATTAATTTTCCATATTGTAATTATGTGTGTGTGTCATGTTTGCTAACATAACAGTTACTCCTTATAACTGTTCAGTTCAGACAGTTCAGTCTATGCTTACATGTTTCTACCTTTTGTGCTTTTAAATTATTTTTTTCTGCCATCTTGATGACATTTCTGAGCTTTTCACAAATGAGGACTGTTTTAACTAGTCCCATATCTAATAAGTGTTCTATATAAAGAAGGCATTCAATAAATGGCTAGTTGATATCCAGTTTTCTGTTGATCAGATGTAATGCTTCAATCTCTTCTGCTTGAGTCAGGTCAAAGGTACAACTATCTTATCTACTACAGTGACTGGTCTACATAGCCATCTTCTCAAACTCTGTGACTGGAAATCTTTAACGTGAAGATCTCTATCTGCAGACACAAACATGGCTTGATGTGTGACCAAAAGTACTTCCCTTATTAAACATGCAAGCCTTTGGTTGCAAACTAAAGGCAATTAGTGGCTCATGCCTGTAGTTCCAGCACTTTGGGAGGTGGAGGCAAAAGGATTGCCTGAGCCGAGGAGTCCAAGACCAGCCTCAGCAACTTGGCGAGACCTCGCCTCTACAATGAATCAAAACAATTAGCCAGGCATGGTGGTGTGTGCCTGTGGTTCCAGGTGCTAGGAAGGCTGAAGTGGAAGGATCGCCTGAGCCCAGCAGGTCAAAGCAGGGGTGGCCGTGAGCATGCCACTGCACTCCAGCCTGAGTGACAGTGAGACTCCAACTCAAAAATAAAAATAAAATATAAAATAACAACTTTGTGTGGATGCAAAAACCAAAACGAAATAGGGAGAGGATGCTCTTGCACTGTTGGTGGAAATGTACAAGGGAAGACCTCCAATAAGCAGAATTTATTTACTTAAAAAAATAGAATCTAAAGCTGTTTGCAATTCCAAGTTTTATGTTCTTTATGCTTCTCTCCAAAAGCCACCCCATTTCTAAGGAATTAACATCAGGCTGGTCTTTGGCTATCATAGTTGTTTAGCAATCCATAGATCTTTTGCAGAATTTGAAGTGGTGTTTGAATATGGATTTTCTTTGCACACCTGAATTGTAGTGACGAACCTCTGCTAACCATATGTAATAGCCACATGGTTCCTTGTATGAGGTTGGACTATAGGATGCAGCATGGTATCCTGTACTAACACGAACTGTTCTTTACTTGCTTTACATCTGTATATAGCTCTTTAAGGGTAGAGAGGATTTTTTTTTTGAGTTGGAGTCTCATTCTTTGTCACTCAGGCTAAAGTGCTATGGCACGCTCCCGGCCACTGCAGCCTCTGCCTGCTGGGTTCAGATCATCCTTCCGCCTCAACCTTCCAAGTAGCTGGAACTACAGACTCACGCCACCACACCCAGCTAGTTGTTGTGATTTATTGTAGAGACGAGGTCTCACCAAGTTACCCAGGCTGATCTCGAACCCCCGGGCTCAGGCAATCCTCTTGCCTCGGCCTCCCAAAGTACTGAGATTATAGACTAAGCCACCGTGCCCGGTCAAGATTCTTTTACAGTTCTACCAAGACCAGTACACTGGTGATAACTCAATTGTTGTGGCTTAGCTGACCAATTGGACCAATGAAAGCTGTTGTTATCAAAGAGGTGAAACTGAGTGGTTCTCAAACTTTAATGTGCCTTAGAATCACCTGGAGGATTTTTTGTTAATGCATACATTGACAGGCTCCACCTGGCAGTTTCAGTTCAATAGGTCTGGTGTTGGTGGGGGAATTTTCATTTCTAACAATTTTCTAGGTGATATTGCTGCTGCTGCTACTCTGGGGATCACACTTTAAGATTCACTGTCCGGAGCTGATACCAATCCTACTGAAGGTATTCCAGGTGATTGAAAAAGATGGAACTCTCCCCAAATCATTTTATGAAGCCAACATCACATTGATACCCAAGCCAGGTAAAGATCCAACAAAGAAAGAGATCTACAGGCCAATATCTTTGATGAACATAGATGCTAAAATTCTCAACAAAATCCTAGCAAACCGGATTCAGCAATACATCTCAAAAATCATCCACCATGACCAAGTAGGCTTCATTCCTTGCATGCAAGGCTGGTTCAACATTCGTAAAACCATAAATGTAATTAAATACATCAACAGATGTCAAAACAAAAACCACATGATCATATCATTAGATGCAGAAAAAGCTTTTGATAAAATCCAGCACTCCTTCTTGATAAAAACCCTTGAACATCTAGGCATACGGGGAACATACCTCAAAATAGTAAAAGCCATCTACGAGAAACTCACAGCCAGCATACTCCTAAATGGACAAAAATTGGAACCAATTCCCCTGAAAACTGGAACTAGACAAGGATGCCCACTCTCTCCCCTCCTGTTCAACACAGTATTGGAAGTCCTGGCTAGAGCAATCAGAGAAGAGGAGGCAATCAGAGGTATTCAAATAGGAAAAGAGGAAGTCAAGTTATCTCTCTATGCAGATGATATGATGGTGTACCTTGAAAACCCAAGAGAATCTGTCAAAGGCCCCCTTACATTGATAAAGGCCTTTGGCAAAGTCTCAGGATACAAAATAAATGTACAAAAGACAATCGCATTTCTCTACACCAATAATAAACAAACAGAAACCCAAATAAAAAACACAATTCCATTCACAATAGCCACAAAAAAAAATGAAATACCTTGGCATCTTCCTAACCAGAGACGTGAAAGACCTTTACAATGAAAATTACAAAACACTGCTCAAAGAAATCAAAGCTGACACGAACAAGTGGAAAAATATCCCATGCTCATGGATCGGAAGAATCAACATTGTGAAGATGTCTATCTTACCTAAGGCAATCTACAAATTCAAGGCAATACCCATTAAATTACCAACAACATTCTTCTCAGACCTAGAAAAAACAACACAGGAATTCATATGGAAACACAAACGTCCAAGAATAGCCAGAACAATCCTCAGCAAAAAAAAAACAAGAAGGTGGTATCACAATACCAGACTTCAAACTTTACTATAAAACTACAATCATCAAAACAGCTTGGTATTGGTACAGGAACAGGCATATAGATCAATGGAACAGAATTGAGATTCCAGAAGCAAAACCTCCGTTCCTCAACCAACTCATCTTCGACAAAGCCCCCACCACCTACCAATGGGGAGAGGAGAACCTATTCAGTAAATGGTGCTGGGAAAACTGCCTCACCACATGCAGAAGACCCCTATCTATCCCCATGCACAAAGGTTAACTCCAAATGGATCAGAGACCTAAATGTAAAACCTCAAACCATAAGAACCTTAGAAAAGGAAGGAAATACTCTCATGGAAATCGGAACTGGCATCCAATTCCTGTACAAAACCTGAAACCCACAGGACTTAAGAGAGAAGATAGACAAATGGGACCTTATTAAACTGACAAGCTTCTGCAAAGCCAAAGAAACCATCAAGAGAGCAGGGAGACAGCCTACAGACTGGGAAAAAGTATTTGCCAACTCTAGGTCTGACAAAGGCTTAACATCCTGGATCTACAAGGAACTGAAACGTACTGAAAAGAAGAAAACAAACAACCCCATTATAAAATGGGCAAAAGATATGAACAGACACTTCACAAAAGAAGACATTCGAGCAACCAACAAACACATGAAGAAATGCTCAACCTCACTAATCATCAGGGAGATGCAAATCAAAACCACACTGAGATACAACCTAACTCTAGTCAGAATGGCAATTATCAACAACTCAAAAAATAACAGCTGCTGGAGAGGGTGTGGTGAAAAGGGAACACTTCTACACTGTTGGTGGGAGTGTAAACTAGTGCAACCTCTGTGGAAAGCAGTGTGGCGATTCCTAAAAGCTCTAAAAATTGACCTTCCATATGACCCTGCAATCCCTCTACTGGGAATATACCCTGAAGAACACAAATCACTCTATAAAAAAGATACCTGCACACGTATGTTTATCACAGCGTTGTTCACAATAGCAAGAACCTGGAAACAATCATGCTGCCCATCAAAAGAGGACTGGATTAAAAAAATGTGGTACATATACACGATGGAATACTACGCAGCCATAAAAAAGAACAAAATCATGAATTTCGCAGCAACCTGGATGGAACTAGAGTATATAATACTGAGTGACCTCTCACAGAAGCAAAGATCTGAGTATCACATGTTCTCCCTCATATAGCGGACCTTGAACATCCAATGTAATACAATAAGAAAATGACTGATGGTACTGGGAAACTATGGGGGGGGGAGGGAGATGGGATTAACAGTAGCAAATATCTGTCTGGGGCTGGGAAAACACCTCTTATCAACAGGGTGCCTGAATGAAACGTAATTGTACACCTAACCCTTAACTGTACCCCACAAAACCATAATAAAAAATACTGATTAATTATTTTTTAAAAAAAAATCACTGTCCATGACTGTATCAGGATTTCAGCATTTCCTCTGGGAGATTGACAGATCGAGTGGGATCTTGTTGAGTTTCAAGCTTCGGACCATAATTTATCCCTAGAGAGTGGTAGGCCAACCTTCCTTCCATAGGTACATGGGGTGAACAACTGTTTGGTCTGTTTCGTGAACTCGTTTATTCGTTTACCTCTGAGTCATGTTTAACATATTTGATTATCACCTATTGGGTATAGTAGTGGTGGTGGTGGGCACACTTAAAGCCCAGACTTCTTTACCACTATACAATGATACCATGTAACCAACAACTATTTGTACTCCCTAAAGCTATTGAAATAAAGAAGCAAAAAAATAAAAAACAACACAAAAAATTCCCAAAAACCCCTTTATTATAATGTTAGGGAAGAAGCACTCAGTTTGAAGCTCCAGGGATACTTTCAAGTATATCACCACTGAAAAGTAACAACCCCAGCAATTGGATTAGGCTTGCCCATCTGCTTAGTACCTGGAACATTACCTGGGAGTCTTGAACACTCTTGCAGGGTATAAAGGCAGAGGAAAGCAGACTGTTGTAGAAAGAATGAAGTCTTTGGGAGTCAACATGTGTGAGCCTGTTGTGTAAACACTCTAAGACTCAGTTTCCTCTTCTTGAAAGCAGTATACTAATACCTCACAAAAAAAGGATAAGAAGTAAAAGTGTGTAAAGTCCTTCCTTTGCTATGGAACACATAATACTCTCTAATGGTGACTAAGTTCCCATCTCTGTGATTTTATATCTATGCACTCTATATTCTGGCTGGTTCTGTTGTGATGTCTTGGTTTTTTGTGCAGAGACAGTTGACCTTGTTATGCACCTGAGAAGCTGGGATGGCTGTAAACTTTGACTTTGTCAGACCCTCTTAAGAGTAGCTACAGAGAGACTAGTGACTTGAACAATCAGAATAGAAGGACTAGAGGAGAGTATTCCTGCTACAGGAATTGTGGTACCGTGGAAGTCTTTTGCTTTTGACTATTAACAGGACAGGAATTGTCCAAACTTATCTTAGTGCTCCTGGCCTCTCTGTGTCTATTCTCCTATCAAATCTTATTCTCTGAAAAGGAATTTGTATCAGCGATCTTAAAGCCTTTTACTCCCCCAGCCTCAACTTGGTGAGAATGGCTGTCAGTATAAGCCACTGTTGTGTTGGTGTGTCATATTCTCCAGATATACTGAGGTAGAAATTGATCAGGTAAGTGGAGAAGCACTGTCTTAGGCAAGGTGCTGCAATACTCAGTTGCATTTTCTTGTTAATCCTTATCACTAATCGGGAATTGAAAGGCTTTCTCCTCTAGTGAGGGGACCTCAGGCAGCAGCAAGAGGTGAGAAAGACTAAAGTGTCTTCGGCGGCTGCCCAGGCCCCATGTAGGTATGATTGACCCTGGGTTCAACTTGATACTAAAAACATTACTACTTCCTAATATTGATATACAGCATCAGAAAAATCAAAATATCTTCATGCTCTGCCTAGTTTTCATTTGAAACCAATGTTTTTCATTGCAGAAAAATACTACAGGGGCAAACCCCAGCCAGATTCCTTTAATAGGCCATCACATTTTATTAGGATAAAAATGCTCTTAGTACCCCTATTGGAGGAAATGACTCTTTTGTTTTGTTTTTATGATTTGAACCTTAGAGATGAAAACACCTCAGGACAGAAAAAGGACCTCCTCAGCTCTGTCGGGATTCAACAGTGTGGCTCCAGCATGTCTAGGGATTTCAAACCTGATGCTAAGACTGCTGAGCAAGGAAGGAACAAATATCAGTCCCGTGATAAGGAGGAAGCTTAAAATAGTAGGAACAAAGGAGAGCTTATACAGTCCATAGAATATGAAGTGATGACAAGTAGAGCAAAATGAAGTTGAGAGTGAAAAGGAAATTGAACAAGAGGGCAGACCAAAGAAATCCTAAATATCCCTAGTTTTAGTTTCTAGGAGGGGAAAAAATTCAAAGAATATTCTTACCTTTCAAAGGTGTTTGTTCAAACACAATGGCCTCCACTTAGCCTATGTTAGTTCTTTATCTCTGTTATTTAACTCTCTTGGATTTGTTCATGTGAGCTGAAAACCTCGTGGGGTTTTCAAAAGCCTGCTGCAGGCTTAAAGGGAAGATCACGCTCTCTGACCTGTTGCCTGGCATGGGTGCTCAGGTGCTATGTGATGTCTTTTTTAACAAGTTAAAAGCGTGTGCCTATGCACCCTTTTCTCAGCAGTATTATCACAAGAGATCCCGAGAAGGCAAGACAAAGGCTACTGAACCATATTTGGTGACTCAGAACCACGCAGGACGTTTATTTTAGATAATACACTCACTTCTCAGAAAAAAATGTTACGGGCTTTATGCAGATAACATCCTCTATTTTCTGCTTAGCTTTATCTTTATGGGAACTTTGGGAAAGCATCTTCAGGTCTATAAATGACAGAGCTAGGATTCAAACCAAGACCTATCTATATCAGATGCGATGCCAGATTGAACCTGTGTATAATTCACTCATTACATACTCATAAAAACAGAATGAGATAGCTATCTTTGGTCCCGCTTGAAGTGACAGATTTTAGGCAGAAAGAAGTTAATTTTTTAGGCCATGCTTACAAATCCTGTGAGCAGCAGAATTCATACTGTGGGATGTGTCTACAAATGCCTGTGTTTTTCCTGTGGCGGTGAGATTTAAGCAATGTGATCAGCCAAGGTCCTTGAGAGGAAACGTAAAATTAGACACTTGTTGAGATTTGGTAATTAATCATGTTCTTGTCTCCCTCTAAATCCTAAGTCAGATAGACAGTGGGATAAGATAAATGAGTATCAGCTTCTTGGACTAGAAATAGCAGGTTGGAAAACATGACTTAGAAGAGAGGCTGTAGTCAGGCTTCCTAATTGCTTCCCCATGAGTTGAACCAAAGACCTCACCAGACTTCAAAAAAACACAGCAAGAGTCCTGCAGGCAGCACCCCTGCCCATGTTTGCTTGCTCCAGGAGCAGAGAAAAGGGAAATGCTGGGGGTTGCACACGTTCAGTTCCGTCTTCCATTCTTGACAATCTTCTCCTTTTAGGAAGTGAAGGATGAATAGAGAAGACAAAAACATTTCTCCTGTTATTCTCTTCTTGGGAGTGAAATTGAATTTTCCCCCCTTTTAAGAAAATATGAAGAGGGAGGGCTTAAGTGTCCCCCCTAAAAGTAATGAAACTATCTTTTTCAAAGTTTCTGTTCAAATCTGAAGAAAAGATTCACACTGTTTCTGGTTGAGTTGAGTTGATTTTCAAGCCTGTAGATTTTGTGATCAGTGACAACACTCTATCTTCTGAAATTAATTGCAGCTAATCTCCGTAAAGTGAGATAACACTATCCTGTGGGTAAGCAAGTGAAACACCCAGACATTTTGGTGGAAGAAAGCAGTGAAGCCAATTGTTTAGTTGAGTTGGCCAAAAAAAGAAAAGAGAGGGATAGATATCAGATGCAAGTCATATGCTTCTGTTCCAAGGTAGAAAACAGAAGTCAGTCAGAACATTGGTTAAGAAGGAGGGTTTGAATGTTAATTTAGGTGAACACAGGGAGGAGAACAAAGGAAAAAATACATAAATTAAAAAAGTCAACATAACAGCAGCAAATACATTAAAAATGACTTTGATATTGATAAAGAATGTTTACTAATTTGGTTGAGCCTTTGATGATGAGACCACATCATAAACACCTTTCATCTTGTTAGGGACAAGCTCATACATCCAGATTACAAAGAATATTATATGTGAGCCAGCTGCATAATCTTTGCATTTAATACAAAGTTGCTTAATTGAGGGACAGGGTTATGGTCAAGCTCCAGTATGATGCTTTTTAAGGCACATTGGGACTAATGGTTAGATTATATGATGTGTTTTTCATGTTGGAACTGCAGTTTCCACTAGAAGGTCAAGAGTGTGACTTTAATGTATTTTGAATAGAGATTGGTGATATGTCCCAGATTTGTCTAATGAAGTTTAACATTTTATTGATTAATATTTTATGAGAGGTCTTCACATACTTGAGTTAGAACATCCTTTGACATGGCTATGTTCTCTTTTATCTTGAAAACAAACATCAGTCAACCATGTGAACAATTGATCCTTTACTGGAAGCAGAGACCAGATTTCTAGTTTTGGATCTGACATTTACTTCTCTGTGAGCCTGGAAAAGTTGCTTTATTCATTCTTCCAACAAATATTTTTTAGGTACCTACATCTTTTCAGTAGCGGGCGTGATTTTTGTATTCATGTATTCTAAGCTGAGTAGAGAAGCAGACCATTAAAATAAATCCTTACAACCAAGCACTGTAAGTGTCGTTTTAGGGGACATGCAGAAAGGAGCCTATGACCACACAGGGAAGGAGATGCATCTGTCCAAAAGAGTTAGATGAAGTTTTCGCATGCTTTAAGCTGAGACTTAAAAGTTTAAATGACTGAGGAATGAGTGTTTTGCCAAGGAGAACTGCATGTTAGGCAGGGAGACAAGAAAGCTGCTAGCACAGCACTTTATTCAGATAATTGCAGTTTGCTGGACACAGAGTGTGAGGAAGATAGGTGAGAGCCTGGAGAGATGGGGGACAGAAATAAGAGGAATGGGGTAGGAAATGGAGTGGAGAGATAGGTAAGATCTCTGGTTTCTTCAAACACAAAATAAAAATAATCATGTTCACCTCACATACCGATTCTGTTAATCAAAAAAGAAAGGCTGGGCACAGTGGCTCAAGCCTGTAATCTCAGCACTTTAGGAGGCCGAGCTGAGAGGATTGCCTGAGTTCAGGGGTTTGAGACCAGCCTGGGCAACTTGGTGAGACTTTGTCTCTACAATATATCAAAACATTAGCCAGGCATGGTAGTGCTCACCTGTAGTTCTGGCTACTCCGAAGGCTGAGGAGAAGGATCGCCTGAGCCCAGCGTGTCAACACTGGGTGGCCGGGAATGTGCAGTGGCACTCCAGCTGGGCAACAGAGTAAGACTCTGACTTAAAAAAAAAAAAAGAAAGAAAATCTGCACAAAACACTTGTAAATTAAAAACCACTGTACAAAGACATTACAACTGGCGCATTGACTGTATGCTTTGGTTCACTATTCTAGGAACAGAAATGGTTTTGACCAAATTTGCAAAGTGACAAGAATTTTGAGCAAAGATATAAATTGCAATGATATAGTGTATTTGTTTTCTACCTCCTGATACATTGTTACAGATGTCTTCATTAATTAACATTGGCAATATCTGGCGTGTGTGACCAAATAATGTGAGAAATATTTCCCAGTACCCTCAAATCACATCATATGGGCAATTATCTCACATAGAGGTGGTCTTAAAACATCCCCTGGCAATTGCTTTCTACTCCATCACCATACATGGTAGGCCTTCTCAATGGAGAGTTGAATCAAGCTTGATTTTTTTGTCCCAATTCAATTTATTCTTTCTGGTTTTGTTCCCAAGAAGAATAAGTTTTAATAACAGATTGTGAGTAATTTTCTTCAGAATAGCCAGCCAGTATTTCTCTCTGTTGTACAAACCCAAAGCCTGGGTTTTTGCACCCAGTGTGTGTCTCAGGACACTGTGTAAGCCTATAACTCTTTATTTTTATGTTTTCTTCTGACAAGAAAAACTCAGAGCAGATAAGTGTTTAGCCTATCTCCATGTTTTGCCTTAATTTCAAATGGATTTTCTGTTTTCTAAAGAAAGATATGTAGAGCAGATGGATAACTTCTCCTCCATTTGGTACCAGGTTTCAAAACTATCAAGTTCCTTGAAAGTGAGTGACATTTGAAGCTTGAGGGAGGATATGAAGAGATTACTGGCTTTTCACTCTGTTGTTTACATTTTTTATGTTTAAGGATACAGAAAGAGAAATGCCCCCAAACCAGAATACTATGCTCAAGACTGATACTTTGGTATTTGTTAAGACATCTTAAAATTTTTTGTTACTTTTTGGCACTGACTGGTTTTGTCATTTTTGTAATCACTAGTTTTTAACTTTAACTTTGCACTGTTTTCCTTTATACCTGGAAGACTGGAGGGCTCAGAAAGGTGTCTGAGTTTGTGGAGAAGTCTACACTAGAAGGCAAGTTGGGAAGTGCAATGTACAACTTGGGGTCAGTTATGCTGGGAAGTTGGGGGAGTGTGTGTGAATGATACATTTTCTGCTCTTGAGAAGTCTAATTAGCTTTGGCTTTTGAGAATGTCATTCTGGGAGTGTTATGCGTCTGTGTGTAAAGGTAGCGAGGGGGCCATACCAATGGGTTTAAAAAGAAGCTTTGAATTGAGTCCCCCCCGATTTATTAGAACTTTGATTCCCAGACATCCACACAACTCTCTTTGGCAGGATACCTAAGAGACTCAGTGTCCTTGCAAGCCAGTAAAAAATCTTTGTGGTTGCTGAGGCCAGGGTCTGATCAGCTCCTTTGTAGCCCTAGCTGCTGTTTCTGTCACTCTGGCTGCTGGACTTGGAGCCTCCCAGTGACTGGGCTTGCTTGGCTGTGCCCTGTCCCTGCTGGAGCTGGTTTATGTGTCTCTGATAAAATGACTTCTGTCACGCCTAGCCTATGAGGTCCTCCTCTACTCTTCACAGAATGGCCTTGTTCTCAGTTTCTTATAGCACCCCCTAGTGCTAGCACACTTTCATTTGATTGTCACTTCTACCCACCTCTTCGCTCAAATTCCTCCAGATCAGTGTGGGAATCACCTAGTACTGCAAGATTTAGGAAGTAAAAATAGAGAATGTTCAACTAGACTTGATTTTCTGATAAACAATAGAGAGTGTTTTAGCATAAGTATGTCTCAAATGTTGCACGGAGCATTCTTCTAGTAAAACATTCATTATTGGTTATCTAAAATTTAAATTTAACTGGGTATCCTATATTTTATCTGGCAACCCAATAAGTATTAAACCCAAATTAATGATCTTCTCATTTTCAAGAACTCATCATACTTTCACACTTTGAATGTAATGGGTGTAATAAGTCACATGTAGAAAAGAAAGGAATTGCTCCTTTTCTTAAGCACATTCTAGGAAATGCAGTAGTGGACCATGGCTGAGTTAATATACCTAAAACAAAAGAAAAAAGGGGAAAAAAACAAGCATATTTTCCCTAAAATTTAAATCCAAAAGATATCTCTGTAGTATTGCATTCTGAATTTCCAAAATCATGGACCTTGAGTTTGACTTACATAGAAATCTTTAGGAGTCTAACTACTTTTTATTTACATCAAATGAGTAATAGACTCTAGTGATTATGACATTTAAATTTTGGAAAGTCAAAATATGTATATATTGATTGGGTCATACAAGGTCATTTTATGGGAAATGCAGTGAGAACAATTATTTCCCATTTTCCCTTTGATAAAGATATAATTTATTTCATGGAGAGGAGATAAAATGTCAACATGGTGATGACAGATTAGTAAACAGATTCCACTAATATCTGTCAATAAAAACAAACAGCTTCTCAAATGTTCATTGACGAATAAACGGGTAACAATGTGGTATATACATACATATAATAAAATATTATTCATACATCAAAAGGAAGGGGATTCTAACACATGGATGAATTTCAGGGATACTATACTAAGTGAAATAAGGCAGTTTCAAGTCATACATATTGAATAATTCCATTTATATGAGGTACTTAGAGCAGTCAAATTCACAGAGACAGAAAGCAGGATAGTGGTTCCCAGGGGCTGGCATGGGTGCGGGAGGGGGAAGAAATGGAGAGTTGTTTAGTGGTGTGGAAATGTTTCAGAGATCTATTGACAATAATGTGAATATATCCAGCACTACAGAACTATATGCTTTTTTTTTTAGTTAAGGTAAATTTTATGTGTATTTCACCACAATTTAAAAATGAACAAACAAAAGAAAGTGTCTTGATTTTTTTCCCTCCAGCAGTGTCTAAAAGCATAATTAACTTGTCCACTTAAATAATTCCACCAGGTTAATTCCTTGGGTTACTCAATTAGAAAATCAGTATGACTTTTTGATAACAGGAACTTTTCTGTTCCTACCACTCATTTGTCCATTAGTGGTTAGATTTACCTGGTCTCAGCTTCAATATCTACAAATATGTTGCTTTAATAATTTGATACAAATAGAGGGAAAATGTCTTCCCCTTACTTACACATCATTCTGACAAATTAGAATAATAAGGGGGAGGTGTGGATTGGAATTCCTGACAGCATGGGGAGAACAAATGTGACTGATCATCTTAGAAGGAGGCATACAGAATGCAATTGGCTCTTGTTCCTTGTATATTCCCTGATTTTACTTACATGTGTTGTTTTTACCACACAAAATCTCAAGAATATTTGACTTCTAAATGGGGGAAAGAAAAGATGAGAAAATTAAAACTCCAACTGTAACCACCATTTACAGTAATGATAAAATAATATTTTAAATTAATGAATAAATCATGTATTGTATTTTTATAGATTAATATGCTACTTCCATATGTCTTTAACATGATGTTAATGGCACCCTGTTAGTAAATTGTTCTCCAGGTAATTTTCATCTGATATTTTTCTCCAAGAGGGAATTTTAGTCCTCAGGAAAAAAAAAACAAAACCCTCAATTTTGGCAGTTTTTGCAAACACAGGACTGGGCATATTTTGGCTAGCATCATAATTTTAAGTGCCTTTGCTTTTTTAATAACTCAGTGATACAAAATAGCCTGAGTCTCCAAACCGCTGGCAACTTTTTAACTTTTGTGTAAAATATTAAGGGAAGAAAGGTAAGATGTTTAATATAAATTATCTTTGTTCAGGTGCCGAGGTGCTAATAATTCAGGCAAAATGAAGAATGAAATAGGAGCCTGAAATTTACTCAGTTTACTCATTTGCCCATTCATTTATTCACTGGGCAAATATGAACCAAGCATTTAATATGTCAGGCAGCATTGGGGGGGTTTTTTTTTTTTTTTTGAGTCAGACTCTCACTCTGTTGCCCAGACTGGAGCTTTAAAGATCCCTCTGTAAGTTAATAACTGCCATCTTCCCTACTTAAAAATCCATTTATTTTTCCTACAATTTACATGTGTTACATTTACAACATATTTTCTCTAAACACATTTTTCTTGGCATGCTGTTAAGATTCTGGAAGTAGCCTGTAATCCCGCGCCTTTGAGAGGCTGAAGTGAGTGGATTGCCTGAGCTCGTGGGTTCGAGACCTGCCTGGGCAACTTGGTGAGACCTCATCTCTACAATAAATAAAAATGAGCTGGGCATGGTAGCGCACCTGTAGTTCCAGCTACTGGGAAGGTTGAGGCGGAAGGATTGCCGGAGCCCAGCAGGTTGACGCTACGGTGGCCGGGAGCGGTCACTGCACACCAGTCTGGGTGACAGAGTGAGACTTCAACTCAAAAAAAAAAAGATTCTGGAAGTGATAGCAAAACTACTGAAACAGGAGTAAGGGGAAGGGTAAGGATGTGTTCAGTGGGAGAAAAGTTAACACCATTGCATGGCCAATAAGTAAACACTGGGATGCCACTGGCAGAAATACTACAAGCAAGAAGGGACTGGAGTCCAATATTCAAAATCCTTAAAGATAAAAAATTTCAACCAAGAATTTTCTACCCAGACAAGCTCAGCTTAATCAGTGATGGAGAATTAAAAACCTTGCCAGTCATCCAATTTCTAAGAGATTTTGCAGATTCCAGACCAGCTCTACAGGAAACACTTAAAAAGGTATTAAGCACAGAAGAACACAATCAGAAATACAAAAGATCAAATCACAACTGACTCTGAAAAAATACAAAAGACTATCAGAGAGTACTATGTACACCTTTATGGAAACAAACTTGATAACCTAAATGAAATGGAAGACTTTCTAAGATGCATTTTCAATAGAAGTACTGTGAAGCTTTCGTTTCCCCAGTAGTTTTGTTTTTGGTTTGAATAATCTAGATAATCGTCTAAACTTTCCTAATGAAACAGCCTGAATTCTGATACTAGAATGATAATCTAACACACGGAAGGAAAAAAGCAATGTTACCAGTCCTTAAATCCCATAGCATCCTCTCCAGAAGAGGCTCTTGGCATCACTTACATGTCCTTGTCTCGCTGCACATTCATGGGGACACTCTTAAGCCCTCTTAATGGCTCTCTGACTGTCCACAAAACTTGGTGCCGGCCACTGCCATTATCCCACAGCCAGCAAGCCTGGCCAGCCTTTCCTTCTTGTAGACAGAGGATGTGCTTTGCCTTTTAGAACTCAATATTCATCCCCATCTTTTCTACTTAAAAATCCATTTATTTCTCCTGCAATTTACATGTGTTACATTTACAACACATCTTCTCTAAACACATTTATCCTGGCATGCTGTTAAGACTCTGGAAGTGATAGTAAAATTATTGAAACAGGAGTAGGGGGAAGGGTAAGCATGTGTTCAGTGGGAGAAAAGTTAACATCATTGCATGGCCAATAAGCAAAGGTGAACACTGGGACACCACTGATCTGCCATGTTGCACAAATGAAAAAAACAAACCACTGTATTCCAGAAACAGGAAATAATGTCCGTAAAATAAGAAACATTTCCTGTTTTGTTCCATCTATAATAAAATCTCATCACGTGGGTTGTGATCAGTCTGTAACTCTATTCACGTGATTCTTCTGCTTTTGTCCTCTCTTTTTCTCTGCCTGGTCACTGCCTAGGAAGATTTTACAATTCCACTGGAACAGAAAGGAAGAAAAAGATCTGCTTGGTACTATTTAAGCTTTTAAAGGACATTTACTTTTTCTTTTCCTACAGACCACAGCCAATTGCTATTCCTCCCCTTTGAAAGAAACCCTGGCTGTACCTGCCCTTTCATACCCTATGTGGAAAATGTCTATGGGCTGGAAGCCTTCTGAGTCTCAATTTTCACGGATTGTAGTTGTAAGCCATTCAAGCCATGAGCTAAGGTTTCAGGCAAAGGTAACTTTAGTAGTTGAGCCTATTTCCACCCCCCTCTGTCCTCCAGGGCTATATGGGTAGCTCTCTGTGAGTGAATAAGCTCTTTAGCTAAGATCTAAACTTAAGTTCCCTGGTATCTGATAAAGGTTCCTGGAGATGGACACTTGGGGGCCGGGAGGTGGGGGGAGAGTGGTGGAGAGAAGGAAAGTAAGAGGGGAAAAAAGAAAAGGAGAAACTGAATCCAAAGGCTTACAAAGGGATTAGAAAAGTACACCCCAGATGGAAAATTTTATGGGCTCTGGAGAAAATGTATAAGTGAAATATCAGTATCATAAAATAACAGGAAATAGTGTAATCTACCTGATGGAGAAAATTGTCACTTTAAAAAAACTATCCTAATTTCCTTCAAAATTGTTCTTGTTTCAGAGCCAATAAACTGCAGCAAAGCTGACCATGGGCCTTTCTTCTGCCAAACTCATGTTTGCCAACAGAACCTTTGTGTGTTTATAATTGAAACTTTTCCATTCTATTTTTTTTTCCTAATTAAAATAAAGCCACCCAGGGGCAGAGAGAAATCATACAATAAGGAAAGAAAATTGCTAATGATCTGGGTGAATTATGATCTAGAAGTTTAAAGGAAAATCAGAGTGAGCGTTAGAGCAAGAAACTCAAAGCAAATTTGGGGTCAACCCAAAGAAATGCATGAGGGGGAAATCCTGTGTTTTCTTTTAGTAAGTAATAATAATAATACAATTTGTTTTAAGTATGTGCATGGTAGAAGATAAATCAGCAGATGAATACCCAAGGTACTTACTCTGGAGAAATGTGATATTCATGTAATTTTTGCATTTTTTTCCTTCTTCTTTCCCCTTTCAAGCCCCTACGATGGATTACATGACTTAGTAGGCTATTGCTGAGCATATGAGAAAAAATACGTTTACTTGCTTAGACTGTTAATTATCAGGATTACTTTCCTATTATCTATGCAGATTATTTTGACTGGGATAATTACGGCATTCCCAAAAGTAATGGTTTGAATTAATTTTATATCCCATGATCTCCTAATACACACACACACACACACACACACACACACACACACATACAGGCACACACACAAACACACACACACACACACACAACCTATTCAACAGCATGAAGGTTGGTCAGAACTTGTCTAAGTGCAGTAGAGAACAGGAAGATGACCTAGAATTCAAAGGTGTACAAACACAAGAACAATTCAAGGGAAAAAGTGCTATATATCACAAGGGTCGGGCAGACAAAACATTAAGAGAATTCAAAGAAAAGAGAGATGACTTAGAGATCGAATGGAGGTCAATGTAGTCTCCTTAGGGGTAGCATTTATTCTGAACCATTAAGGTTTGACAGGATTGAATCATGATCCTGAATAGGTTTGCATGAATTTTAAGTAGAACATTTATTGAATCCTTCATTGATTTAACAAATGTTTATGGTACTGCAAGAATTCTAGGTTCTGGGGGTAAAGCTGTGAACCAAACAATCAAATATTCCTCATGGAGCTGATATTTTGTCAAGGTGGTGGTGGTGGTGGTGGTGGTGGTATTTGAACATTTTATTTTCTTTGATATTTGTTGACTTTGGACTACTAATATTTGCCGTAAATTAAACATGCTTTCCCCCCCCCAGCTAATCATTTTGAACCTATTGGAAGATTTTAAACTTTTTAAACCAGGTGTCAGGAAAAATACTGAGTTAAAGTTAAAGTATATATATATATATATATATATATGAAACTTCAAGTAAAAATTATGGAATTGGCATAATTTCTTTAGAAAAAAGTTAGAAAAATCCTATGGATTGTGCACAATTTGGCAAGAAATTGAGAAGGAGAAAGGCAGATGAGAGTGGTTAAGGAAATTTTTACTTCTACCAAAGTAAAGAATAAAAATGAAAGCAATATGAAAGATGTGGCCTGCATCATCTGTAAGGCATGATGTAGGACTCAAGGACTATGAAAGCTATGGGGTTAGTTTAGGAAGTAGAAGGTTATACTTAGAAGAAAAATTTTCCAAATAGCCACTTGAGTATGGGAAATTATTCTCTTGATGCAGTGCAGATAACTTTCAACTTTTTTGTCTTGCACAACTCTGAAATTCATGCTGGAGGATTAACTGTGAAAGAAAATACAAATTGCAACAGCTTGTATATAATCTGCAGAACTAAAACCAATCCATGAATACACAATGGATAAACGAATCCCACTGACCAGAAAATGAATACACCTTTGCTTATTTGAGGTTGTGTAGCCACTAGCAAATGTTGTCAGTATTTAACCTTTTTTGTTTTAGCATATAAATAGGCAGATAAGATTTCCAAAACAAATGAATCCTGTTTCTGTTTTTTTTTAATTATTTTTTTCATAGTGGAAGTAGAATCACTAGGTATTCACAAACCCAGCTGTTATATTCTGGATCTTTTAGAAAGCAGAACCTTAGGCAAAGATTAAAATGTCAATAATTGATTTTGAAGTTGTAAATATAGGACAATGGGAGTGAGGGAAAATGGTGCCCTGAGCAAAAGAATAGATGAGATCAGTATGATGTGATGGATTACTTTAGTGGCTATTGTTTCATAATGAATTGCAAAGATACATAGTGTTTACTCACCTCACAGAGAAGAAATTTCTGGTAGGTTTGCAAAGAGGACCACACCTCAGAGCAGTCCATGAAAAGAATGATGGAGAGAGAAATTAAGTGCTGAGTCCCCTCTGATCTTTTGTTTCCCATTGGTCAAGTTTCAACCTCCGGGTAGTTGTTTTCCTAAAGTTTAAGTTGTGGCATCTGCCTCTTCAAACTTTCTCAGAGAGCCAGATGCCATGCTTCTTTGGGTGACACTCCAACCAAGTTTGGAAAGAGAGGGGCAACTTAGCATGTGTGGGACACTGTTGAAAAATAAATGAAGGAGGCAGCGGAGTGACTCACAAGGGTTTTATCTAACACACCAACAAAGGGACATTAACAAAGCAACCTCATGAATTTGTTCCTCCAGTTTGGATCTCTTGGCACTTATAGTACATTGGACTTTAGTCTTAATTAGGCTATTCCAGTGAATTTGTCTATTTTTTCCACTAACTGAATTTTGTGCGCGCGCGCATGTGCGCGCGCGCACACACACACACACACACACACACACACACACTTTTCTTTTCCTAATTAGATCTTCATGAGCTATACAGTGGCAAGAACAAAGTAAGATTTATCTCTCCATCTCTAGCACTCAACAGTCTTAACATGCAGTATTCTCTCAAAAATACCAGAATGGAAAGAAGAGTAGATGAAAACAAAAACCAAAAAACAACAGAGTGGTTTTTTTTTTTTTTGAGTTGGAGACTCACTCTGTCGCCCAGGCTGGAGTGCAGTGGCCGCTCCCGGTCACTGGGCTCTGGAGACCCTTTTGCCTCAGCCTTCCGAGTAGCCGGAATTATAGGCACGCGCTACCATGCCCGGCTGATTTTTTGATTTATTGTAGAGATGAGGTCTCGCCAAGTTGCCCAGGCGGTTCTCGAACCCGCGGGCTCAGGCAATCCACTCACCTCAGCCTCCCAAAGCGCGGGATTACAAGCTGAGCCACCGAGCCCAGCAACAGAGTGTTTTAATGACTGGAAATATCCATTATTTCACTTATCTTCCATCCCATCAAATGTGTCAAAACATCAGCTCAGTCAGTAGTTCTTTGGTGCTTTATAAACCAGGGTTCCTGGTGGGGTTGGTCAGGAAGTATAGAGGAAAAAGGCATGTGTATTTGGAAAATTCCTCACGTGAGTTTGATATGTTCTCCCTTTTCTCCATACAGATCAGAACCAATGTAACACATCAACCCACCCTCCAAAATATGGACTCATATTTCTAGTAGAGCAAATAGCGTATCGATAGGTATGAGAGAGGGAAGTACAGCATTTTGAGAAAACTGATACATTTTATTTGAGGAAAGTAAGTATTTTGGATCGTGTGGCTCTTTGCCAGTTTTTACTCCTAGACTTAGTTATGTTCATCGGATTAACTATCTGAACAAAGTAGAAGAGGTCTGAGCGGCATTTAGTGTTCTCTATCACTTGGAATTTCTTTATAGTGGTTTCTGTGCACTTCCATTATTAGCCAAATGAAGAATCAGAAGCAGTTTTCTTCCTGCCACATAATTTTAGACAGAAAGCATTCCTAAAAGAAACTATTATTTCCCTAAATTGGAAGTGGGGGTAGGAAAACCGTTAATGTCTTGCCAAAAATATATGCTGCACCAATGCTGGAAGGCAGACTTATTCTTACATCACAGTCAAGCTCTGGGCTTTCCTCCCTGATCTGGTCAATATTTCAGCTTTCTTGGGGTTAAACATAGCTCAGAAATAAGTTGCTACAAAACAGAATGGAAAACACCAGGTCCAGTTTAACTTGGTTTCTCTGGATCAGGGTGGGCCACTGTTATCCTGAAATAGCATGTGAACAGCACAATTTTCTCAAACTCCTTCTACCATATTAAATTACCAAAATAAATAGCAGTTATATTTTATCTGCAGTATCAGCAAGATCATGTAACACAACATAGGCTGGTATCACTTAACAAACTGGGCTAAAAAAAAAAAACCCACAGTGGAATATTGGACAGAGTTGGGCACTAATGCATACCACAGCATGTCTAGCTCATTACTGTATTATGATGAATTAAAGCTTTAGATCTGACTAATTGACTCAGAATCCCTGTGCTCTGCAATGTGATGCCCTCTCATAAACCAAACATGAGGACTGATTTCTACAGCTTAATGCAGCAAAGTGGGTTGGCCCTGTGGAATTATTATACTTTTTGGATTGGCATAAGATGTGTTCATGATAGTCTTCTTTCTTTAGAACTTGAAATAAAGTGAAAGAAATATAGGTGTTACCCTTACCAGTGAATCAAGAAAGGAAAAGGGAAGGAGCATAGCTAAATGAAAGATGTAAATGTTTCATGATTTTGATCTATCTATTCACCTCTATTTTTCACAGTAGAGCCAACCTTTATAACCAGAAAATTTAAAATCACTGTTGCGGGTTACATCTAATTTAGTAAAAATTAATAGATTCATTTAATATACAATAGGTTTGCTACTTTTAAAAGCACTTATTACTTAAACTAAATGCTGGTGAAGTGCTCCCACGGCAGGCCTGCTAACTAGGCAATTTTTAAATTTCTGTTAGTCTATCATTATACAGTTCATGTTTTAAAAATGATGTGCTTTGAAGTATATCAACTGTAGTAACTTTGTTTATAATATAATGTAAACATACGTAAGCTGACTGGATTTGATAATAGAATAAATGAATTTAAGTTTTTGTGCTTAGATAAGAGTAAAAATCAAAACAAAAAACCTAAAATGCCATGAAATCTTGATTAGATAATGTATAAATGCCACTTTTTTCATTCTCACTTACATGGTAGTTGACAGCAAACGAGTGAATGATAATACATTTTTAAAAGAAATTACGGTGAGCCCATGTTTGTAGAGGCAAAGAATCGTGGAGTTTTAAGAGACATTCAAAGTCATCCAGTTGCCCTGATACAGAAAGCCCTTTGTTCTACAACTTGCCCACAGTTAAACTTTTATACTCTTGATCTCTTCCAGTGGTGGGGATCTCACTATGTGAGGCAACCCATTCCATCTTAGATAGCTGAGACAGTTAAAAAGTTCTTTCTTAAGATGAGCTAAAATTTGCCATCTGCTCGCCCTACTTTTTCCCTTTGGAAAAATATAAACTGAACATGATTCCTTTTCTATATGGTAACTGTTCAAATATTTAAAGACGGCTATTACATTTCCTTTGCTTTCCCCCCCTCCCTTTTAATGCATTCTGCTATCAAGCCAAACTTCTCCATTTTACAATTATATTACTGAGGTTTTGGAAAACAAATGTAGAACTTCATATTTACATTTGTTAGATTTCATTTTCTCAGAAGAAATACAAATAACTGATAAAATAGAAGAAATAATTTAATCTCACTGGCAATAAAAAGAGTAAGTGAAAACAATGAGATACCACTTGCAATCTATACATGAGCAAAGATTAATAAAAGATGAAGCCAAGAATTTTGGCAGAGGAGCATGAAAATAGCGACCCTCACACACCAGTGGTGGGAGAGTAAATCAAAATGGCTTTTTAAGAAAGCAAGTTAGCTTTCTTAAAAACATATATGTAACTAACATATGAAATATGAAATATGCCAAGAATCAAATTTTGGGAACTGTCTTAAGGAATTAATGGCTTGGAGTAAATATTCATTTATGAAAATGTTCATGGCAACAATGCCTGAAAGAACAAAATGGGAACAATCATCCAATGGCTAAATAAATTACAGAATGCCTATTGTGGTATTGGAAAGTAATATTACAGAAGAATATTTAATGATGTCATGCTAGCAGGGGGAAAGTAGGTTTGTACAATTGTATGTGATCTATTACTACTCTCTAAAAAGTAAAAGTGATCAATATTTTTCTCTCTATATACTCCAATATATTTATATAAGAGTAGAGAGATCGATATGAACAACAAGTTCTGAAAGAACTTACACACAAGTGAAGCCAGTGGTCATTTAAATGAAGCCCTTTTTTGGTTTATGTAATGATTTTATGTCACCGTTGCAGATCATTGTGAATCATTTTTCTGGCTCATACTCTATCAGCTCCTTCCATACCTCTTTGACTTTGTGTCATGTTTAAACTTGACAAACACCATATCTTTGCTGCTATTGAATTTTGTGAAATGTACAACAGGACAGAGCCCATGACTCAAGTGTGTTTGGTTTTTGCCATCAGGATTGCACTGTTTCCTCCAGTGGATCAAGGCATACCAGTTTGACTATGTGCAGACATAAAAGACATAAGTTCATTAATTCAATCATGTATTCATTCATTGAATACTTATGGAATATCCAGTAAATATCAGACCTGTGCTAGATATTGGGTTTTTTCAATCATCTGTAAATCAACATCTTGTTTTGCTTTAAGGACACATTTAAACCTGGGCCAGGGACTTTTCATCCATTCATTCAACAAATATTTCTTGAGCACCTATTATGAATCAGTCAGTCTGGTTGGTGCTGGGGAAATCAGACATAGCTCCAGGCTTTATGGAGCTTACAGTCCTGTGTGTGTGTTAAGATTGAGTTGATATGGTTGCAAAACACATTTTATATGGTTCTTAAAATGTACCAAGCACCATCAAAAGTGATGTGCATGTATTATTTTACTTAATCCCCTTTGCAGCCTTTTGAAATAGTGATGTTATCATCTCTACTTTATAGAGGCAGCTAGTGATGGCAGTGGATATTTAGCACTTTCTTTAGGGGTCCCAGCTGGGGAATGATCCAGTAGATAGAATGTGTGGCTGAGTGACTCAAGAATAGTCCCCAACCACACTCTGCACCATTCAGTGTGAAGGCGCAACTGTAAAAGGACAGGAAAATATATGGCGATATAAAATGGGATGAGGGAAGAGGTCAGAAGGTTCTTCCTGCAGATTGAGACCTGAGGGCTAGATAGGAGTAACTTGACCTAGTGGGAAATTGAGAGAAACACATTTCATGTGGAGGGAAGAACATAGGCACCCTGTGATGGGAGAAAGGTAAATAAAACAAACTGAGAGAAAGGCAGAGCAAGTAGAGAGGAGAAGGAGGTATATGCCAGACCATGAGGTATTCTTATAGATCATGTTAAAGAGTAACTTTAAGAGTAATTAGTCTTTCAAAAGACTTTAAGCCAAGAGATGTTTGAATTGCTGAAACAAGAAGTCATTCTGGCTATAATGTGAAGAATGTACTATAGGAAGACAGTGTTGATATTCAGAGATTAATTAGGAGACTTTGAAGTATTTTAGACAAGAGTCTAAAATGGTGGTAGTGGAAGAAAAGCGATGAATAAAACTGAGGTACATTATCTCTAGACTTGGGTAAGGGAGCACTGCCCTGCCCTGGGTCTTTCACTTCATAGAGCCTCACTCTGGTCTATTTCTTCCTGTATTCTTCCCCCACAGAATCCACCCACTGAGAGCTCACTCATGCCCCTTCTAGACCACTCTCTGGTACCCACTATGTGTTTGGCACTAGGCCCAGAATGGCAGCTATGGTTTGAAGGCTTATATCTCCTTCCTCCACTCATATGTTGAAACCAGTCACCAGATGAGGTCTTTAGGGGGTCACTAGACTATGAGGGTGGAACCCTTACAAATGGAATTAGTGACTTTATAAAAGAGGCCCCAGAGAGCTGTTTTGTCCCTTCCACCATTTAAGGACGCAGAAAGATACCATCTATGAACCAGGAAGCAAGCCTCACCAAACAGCAAATCTGCTGGTACCCTGACTTTGGATGTCTCAGCCTCCAGAACAGTAAGACATAAATTTCTGTTGTTTGTAAGCCACCCAGTTTTAAGTATTTTGTTATAGCAGTCTTAATAAGACAGTAGACAAGTGTCAGCTATGTACAGACATTGTTAAGAAAGCTTACAGAACTTGAACATGCAGGCAGGGTGCCAGTGTGTGTATCTACAAGGTCCCTTGCAGTAAATTCTCTTGCAGCTGAGATGAGGTAATATGAGATAGTCTGTGGTCTTCTATCATAGAAGATGTGGGCTTGTTCTCCCTAAGTCACTAAGGGCATGAGACTCCAAGGAGATGGATATTTTTTTCATTTGAACCCTGCTCTCCTTGTCATTGTGAATGTGTTTGTCAAGGTGGGAAAATATCTTACCTAACAATTTGTTCACTTTATTTATACCTTTAAGATATTTTCATATATAGTATATGGGCCTCTTACTTTGGATGCTACATATGTTAAGGAAAGGACTGTTTTAGAATTATGTAGGGAGTACAATTGACATGATCTGGTGGTTAAGTATGAGTGCTGAGGAAAAGAGAGATGCATGTGATTTGGGGTGTCTCTCTCAAGGGGATGGATGGTGGTCACGTATTCTGGGGTAGAAAACACAGGGAGAAGGCTGGAATCTGGGGAGGATCAAGAGTTAATGTTTAATATGTTGATTTTTGGTGTTGTTGAGAAATCTAAATGATGTCAAGTGGAATTTATTAGTCTGGAACTCAGTCTGACTATATCCTCTAGTTCCAAAGGGTACAGAGGCTACAGCACCTTTTTGCCTGGTAAGAATGAACGAATGAAGGTACGCTAGGGGTAGGGAGAGAGGTGAAATCTTGCAAAGGCCAGATTCATTTATGCTTTGCTGAGTTACTCAGCTCTGGATGAGAATGAGACTAGCCCATGACAACTGTGTGTGAATAATGGGTCTTTGGGGTCTTCATTCTACAGCGAATAGGGGCTTTATGCTGTTGTTTGTGTGTCAGAACCATCCTCTTGCAAGTTAGTGTTAGCCTCTCCTTAAACTAGTATTCCATCCACAAACCCTTATTGGGCCTTGTTATTATTTGTAGTAGTAGAATTGCAACTTATTTGAAACCACACAAGGGAGATAGAAATTTATGTGAATAGCGCCTTTTATCCTTTTAGTGGAATATTTATTTTCCCAATATATACATCAAAGAGATTAAGGTGGGAGTGGCTACATCATTCCTATATGACTGAACAAACTGAATCTCAGCAGAGTGTTTCTTTAAAGTCAAATGGTTACCTAGCAAAAGAGTCAGGGGAAGAACAGTCTCACTACATTTAGGCCACATATATGGTTTCTGTCCTTGAATTAGGTCACTCAAGGCATGATCTCTTGGTCTTCAGTGGGCTAAAGAGCATGGGACTAGGATCTTGAATTCCTTCCTGCTAAATTAATTTGTGGTACAACTTTACCCAGAAGGATTTACTATAATGACTCAAGTTCAATGGGCAGGCCTTTCCTGGTGCCTGAGATTACATGAGCTGTCACACCTGGGAGAAAATCCACACATTCTTATTTCCTTCTCAAAGATCAAGAGAAGAATCAACCATTTTAAAGGTAAAGTTAGGACCAGGTGCTCTGGCTCACGTGTGTAATCCCTGCACTTTATGAGGTCAAGGCAGGAGGACTGCTTGAGCCCAGGAGTTTGAGACCAGCCTGGGCAACATAGCAAGACCTAGTCTATAAAAAAAAAAAAAAAAAAGGTAGCCAGGCGTGGTAATGCACGCCTGTGGTCCCAGTTATTAGGGAGGCTCAGACGGAGGGGTTGCCTGAGCCCAAGAGTTTGAGGCTACAGTGAGTCATGATCTTGTCACTGCACTCCAGCCTGGGTGACAAAGTGAGACTCCAGTGGAAAAAAAAATAGCCTCTTTTACATCTAAAAATATTTATGCACGTATATATATAACATTTATTTATGACCCCCATGTGGTGATTTAAGTACAAATAATTTTGAAACAGAGAGTACATTTTCTTTTTCTTTTTCCTTTTTTTTTTTTGAGTCAGAATCTCACTCTATCACCCAGGATGGAGTGCAGTGGCAAGATTACTGCCACTTCAGCCTCGACTTGCTGGGCTCAGGCAATTTTCTGCCTCAGCCTTCCAAGTAGTCAGAACTACAAGTGAATGCTACCACACCCAGCTAATTTTTTGATTTATTGCAAATATGAAGTCTCACCGAGTTACCCTCGGCTCAGGCAGTCCTCTTGCCTCTGCCTCCCAAAGTGCTGGGATTACAGGCACGAGACAGCATGGCCAGTTTGTGATTTTTTTTTTTAGCTTATATTATTAAACAGAGATTCATACAATGAAATGTGTTGGTAAATATTAAAAAACCTCAAGTGTAAAGGAAGGCTCTAGCCACTGTAAGGAGAAACAATGCTTACTATTTTTTTAAAAAACCTGCAATGTGTCTTAAGTAACTATTGAGACTGAATGCCTATTATGATCTTAATGTTTGTGTCTCTCTAAAATTTATATCTGATCTAATTCCCAATGTGCTGGTATTAAGAGATGGGCCCTTTGGGTGGTGACTATGTTGTGAGGATTCTGCTGAGTGAGAGTAGTACCTTTATAGATGAGACCTGAGTGAGCTTGTTTGCCCCTTTCATGGTGTGGGCACAAAGAAGGTACCATCTATGAAGAAGGGGCATCTGCTGGCATATTGATCTAAACTTCTGAGCCTCCAGAACTGTGAGCAATAAATTCTGCTTTTAATACATTACTCAATCTGGGGTATTTTGTTATAGCAGCCTGTGCAGACTAAGACAGAAATTAATACCAAGAAATGGTGTGCTGCTGTAACAAATACTTAAAAATGAGGAAGCTGTTTTGGAACTGGTTAATGGACAGAGGCTGAAAGAGTTTGGAGGTGCATACTAGCAAAAGTCTCCTTTGCTGTGAATATAGTATTAAGGATGATTCTGGGAAGGATTCAGAATAAGAGAGTTGTAAAAAATGCTTTAATCATCTTAAAGATTGCCCAAGTAATCATAAACAGTATGGACTGTAAAGACCATTTTGATGAGGTCCCAGACAGAAATAAAGACCATGTTATTGGAAACTAGAGGAAAGGTGGTCCTTTAAATTAAGAGGCAAACAACTGGACTGAATTGTGTTCATGTCCCAGCTCTTTGTGGGAGGTAAAAATTTTGAGTGATAAAATAGAATATTTAGCAGAAGAAACATTGAAGTGAAGAATTGGGAGTATGGCATGGCTTCTCTTAACTACGAATAGTAAAATGTGAGAAGAGATATGAATTAAAGAGGGAATTTATAATCAAAAGGGAAGCAAACTTAAAGCTTTGGAAAATTCTCAGCTCATAAAAAATGAGAAAATATGTTCAGAAGAGAACACCAAGAGTGTGGTCAAGTGAATATTTGATAAGCAGATACAAGAAGGCCAGATGCCATTCATCAGGCAATGGAAGAATAATCCCCAAATCATCTCAGAGATTGTGGGGACTGCCCCTAGAATGTCAAGGCCTTGGAAACAGAACAATTTCAAAGGAGGAGTCCAGGGTATCTGTGGAACCTTGGGACTAACTGCATAGCACTGCCTCAAGACCCTGTTCCCTAGATTTCAGTGAGATACTCCACTTCCATCACTGCAGGTTCAGCTACAGTGGGCCTAAGTGCAGCAATGGCTACTCCTCTGTGGGTACAGGTGATAACCTTGTTAGTGTCCCTGAAGTGTCATTTCTACCAGGCACAGAGTGCACTGTCTGTGGGGGTATGGCTGATTTTCTCAAGATCTCAAAGGCTGTTCCAGAGAGTTTGCAGAGGTGGCAGAGAACTGCCACAGGGTGGGTCATCTCAAAAAGTCTCACCAGGGCAGACAATGGCTAGTAGAGCCATGGGGGTGAGGACACAACAGGGAGTCCTCACTAAAGCAACTCCTAGTGGAACTGGGGATGCAGCGTTAACCGCACAACCCCATTCTGATAGAAACACAATCATGTAATTCTACCCTCAGAGAGCAGCAGGAATTGGACTCCAACCTGTGAGAGCTGTGACGCGGGTTTTGCCCAGCAAAGCCATATTGATGGAGCTATCTGGATCCTTGGAAGCCCAACTCCTGTCCAAATGTGTCCAGAAGGCAGGGTAGAGAGTCAGAAAAGATGATTCTCAAGACTTTAATGCTGTTTGTCCTGTTGGGTTTTAGAGTTTCTTTCTTTCTTTTTTTCCCCCTATTTCTACCTTTTGGAATGGGAATGTCTATCAATGACTATCCCACCATTGTATTTTGGAAGCACATAATTTGTTTAATTTCGCATGTTTACAGTTAAAGGGGAATTTGCCTTGGGATGAACTGTACCTCATCCATATAATTGAGTGGACTTTAGATTTCTGAGTTGATGCTGCAGCAAGTTAAAACTTTTGGAGATATTGTGATGGAATTAATGTATTTTTACATGAGAAAGACATGGATTTGGGGAGGCCAGGAATGGAATGCTATGGTTTGAATATTAGTGACCATTCAAAATTCTTATGTTGAAAATTTAGTTTCCAATATGTTTTTATTATGAGGAGGGGACTTTGGGAGATGATTAGGTCATGAAGTTGGGATCAGCATAAATAGAATTAATGCCCTTGTATGCTTAAGGGAAGTTGTTTATCCCTTTGTCTAGCATGAGGAAGACTCTATCTATGAGGGATGGGCCCTCACCAGACACTAAATCTGCTGACATCTTGGTCTTGGACTTTCCCGTCTCCAGAGCTATGAGCAATAAATTCGTGTTGTTTATAAACTACTCAGGCTAATGTATTTTGTTATAGTAGTCCAAGCAAACTAAGACAAAGACTTCTGGAATCTTTTTTGAAACAATCACTTGTAGGGCAACAGCTGCAGAGTCTTTTTAGAAGAGAAGCAGATCTAATCATTCTACAAATGGCCAAGTTCACATTCTCATATCTACAAAGTTTTATGCAACTTATCAGCTGACTACCACAAAAATTGCTAAAAGATATAGTCCAGATAATTAAGGGATGAGTTAAAATAAAAACTAAACAACAGGAAGTATATGAACTACGTCTTCTGTACTTTACAGCACAAAATTCTGAGGTTCCAACATTTGAGCAGCTTTATAATAAATACAATGATCTCTGAAAGTATAGTCTTAGCATAATTTGTGGTTGTAGTATAGTTTAAAAGTTAACCAACTTTACTATTATGTAAATCAATTAGTAAATGTAATCTAATGCCTGTATATCAGTGAAACATGAATTTTAAATTGCATATGAATTTTAACTACCTAAACTACCTAAACTTACCAAACTAAAGGCTTGGATTATTTGTTTTGATTAGCCTGTCTTTCATGTGATGATAAGCTAACACACAAAAAGGATAGTACCAATTTTAAAAGTAAAATTTCAGGTAAATATTGCAGTTTAGAGAAGCAAACTACTAACTCCATCTTAACTACCCAAGCTTCATCTTGTGATCTAACTTTCATCTTACTAAACACAAACTTGGATTGCTTTGTTTCAATTAACCTATCTGTCATGTGACTATAAAGGAACACAAAGAGTGATATTTTCAGTTTTAAGTAAAATATCTAGCAAATATTTTAGTTCAGAGAAGCAAAAGAAGAGAATGAATTGGAGGCAGAGTGGGCTCCAAGGTAGAAGTTAAGCCTTGTCTAGGTTAGTACAAAATAAATCTTATTTTAAAAAATAGCCTGTTCTTTCAGTTTCTCCTCTTCTGAAGAGGAGTGTAATTAACGAGAAAGATACCCACTTTTACATTGAAATCTGAGTGTTCAAGGGAATGATTCAAATGACTCTCTAGGGGCATGCAGTGGGCTCTAGCACTTTTCTAGCTTGGTGCCCATCAGTAATTCAAAATCTGCCCAGGCCTCTGAAATTGCCCCCATTAAAATAAAACCTGAGTGAATCCACAAACATAAAAGCAGGACTGATGGGAATCTTTGCTGAAAATGCAAATCCAACCTAAATTGCCACCCTGTTTTTTAGGTTAAAAAATTCTGGAGAGTTATTTTATTTTTCCAAATTAATTTTGGATCATAAGATTCTATTAGCTGGTTTTTGCTGGCACCACATTGCTGAAAGGATGACAAGAAGTAGGGAGCCTTGGAAATTTTACATGTCTGCCTTAAGAATTCCAGTCCCATTTTATAACCCAGAAAGTCTTAGATCATTTGGATCTGGTTTAGATAAACTGACTAGAATGAAACCAAATCAGTGAATCTTCTAAACTTCTCCCAGCCATCCTTCATTAAGGGAAGAGTCATTTTTGCCTTTTATGAAAAGGCAGAGCCAAAAGATCAATATTCACTGGCTTTCCTTCCATCCAAAACTTTTCCCACAACTCTGCTGCCAACACATGAGCAGAAGTTTCAATTTTTGCATTACTGTTGTCCAAATGCAGGAAAGTTATATGGGGACATTCCCTATAGCCTTTTTGGGCTCTGTGCTTTTCCTTTCAAAGTGTTCCTGTAGAGCTGTGTACAAGGGCATTTGTGTCCACCACAGAAGATAGGCCATGACATGTCTTTGCTGTTGAGGATTCAAACAAACAAACAAACAAACAAAAATAGAGCCCTAAAAGGATGCTACAAGTGTTATAAACTCTTTTTGGTCTTCAAACTCCAGCCAGAGGGATACCCTGGGACCACCTCAAGAGGCTATGGAAAGATATTCATATTCTTGTATCTAGACATTCAAACTATTTCTTTCAAACTTTGCCTCTGGCAAACTTGATAGAGAGTAGCATATTGTAGAGGAGAAAGCAGTCTTCTGTCCTTGATGGACACATGCTGCCTGACGTCCTGGGAAATTTCATTTTAAGGAGAATTTTGTGGCTCACTATTAACTTCCAATAGGTGGAACCCAAGACAGGGCAACCTTGTATTAAATTCCAGTCCGCAGCAATTATAGAATCCTGAAGTATCAGAAGTAGAAGCTGTCTTTGAGATAGTGTAGTCTAGCATCCTTACTTTATATATAGAGAAATATGGCTCAGAGAGGTTGAATGACTTTCCCCAGGATTCCACAGTCAGTTTGGTCTGAGGTATAATTGCAGTTTAGTTTCTTCCAGTCTTGGATACTTGAAATCTTGGAGGCTGATGATTTCTTTCAGTCCTTATAAATTAGAAAAATTCAGAATTGCAATCAAGTTGTTACTTTCTATTCTCTAGGTTGTTATATTGCAACTTTTAGTTTAAACCCTTAAGAATTTTATAAAACTGGTTTAAAATCTTGAACTTTCTCAATGATGGCTGTGAATATCTAAATACACACAGTTTGGCTAAACTCAAAGACAGCCATTGACTAAGGAACCCATGAAACTCTAGAAGGCCTCATTAGACTGTGTGACTTCCGTGAGAGTAGGTCATTATGGCTGTTTTGTTCAGGGTCTACCACAGTACCTGTATATAGTAGATGCTCAAAAGATATTTGTGCAATAATTTGTTTTCCTTTCTTTATGTAACTTTTCCAACTTAGCAGTTCAGGTGATATTGTCCTCCTAGCAATAACACACATTCCAAAAGCTGCTATGGTCAATTCATGAGTCTCACCCACTTCAAATGAATGTTCCTTACTCTATGTTTAATATCTTCATATTTTTTTCACTGACTTGATCTAACAGTCAGTTCTCTCAACACTTAGCATCAATCGAATGCTTTTGTCTTAGTCTGTTTTCTGTGGCTATGATAGAATGTCACAGATTAGGTTATTTATTTAAAAAATGAAGTTATTTAGCTTATGGTTCTGGAGGCTTGAAAGTCTAAGTGTGTAGTGCTGGCATCTTATAGGGGCCTTTTGCTGTGTCACAACATGGCAGAGGGCATCACATGCTGAGAAGGCAAGACCAAGAGAACCAAAAAGAGCTTGCTTTTATAACAAAGTCACTTATGAAATAATGAATCCACTCCTATAATAGCAACATTAATCCATTCATGGAGACAAAGGGATTAGGGGGCACATCCAAGCCATAGCAGCATTGTTCTGTTTCGTTAATTCGTTTATTGAATTTTATAATAGACACGAAAGATGTTTATAAACGTGTAGCTCACTGAATCTTCTCAACATCAACATTGTCTGGTTTTTAATGATGGATACAAAAGCAATGTCCTTGTCATTGAGAATTTCACAGTCTTTTTGAAAGAAAATATGTCCTTAAAAATTAATTCTGCAAAAAAAAATGTGTAAAATGAGTGGACTATATGTTACTTGTTATAAGAGATCAGAAGAGAGAGAACATTGAGATGAAATAGTCTGGGAAGATTTTATGGAAGAGATGGGATTTAGACTAAGACTTAGAGCATAAATATAAATTGAAAAAGAATAAAGGGAAGAAGAGAATTTTGGGGTTAGAGGGACTGAGTGATCAAATGTCACCATGCTCGATGTGAGGCCAGTGGGTGAATAGTAAATGGAGCTATATGAAATGAGAGGATGAATGTTTTATATCATAGAAATTCTGTCTGGAAAGGAAGGCCTTACACTTTATACATATACCATATATGCATTATACTCAAGCAGTGATTTTATTTTTCTAAAATAGGAATAAGATAAGGAAAAAAGACTGGTTGGGAAGTACAGTTTGCTGTGTAGTGCATGGCAGTGGCATGCTCTGTAGGTATTCAGTTCTCAACCTGCACAAACTGACATGCTAGTCTTGATGGGGCCTGACCTCACATGACAGCAGCAGGAATGAAAAGGAAGAGATGTGTGGGAGACTATAAAATAATTGAAGTGCTGTTAAACACAGTTTAATGAGTAGTAAGGAATTAAAGGCCAACCATGGTTTAATATGTTGTTTCCCTATTAACATTTTAGGCTGAGCTCTTGATGTTTTAATTCCAAAAAATAACTTGTGAATTTCACTATGAAGTTGGCCTAGAAGGTGATATATTTTTGGTCAAAGGCTTTTTTGATGAGCCTTAAGAAACAACAACTCTATACTTCTTTCATTTGTAAGTCTGACCCCATGTGGAGGTATGGGCTAGGCAAATAAATAACAAGAATAAGAACGTCTTTATTCCTCTCACATTCCCTTGACTTTGTCCTTTGTACCATGGCAAACTGGAAGGGGACATTGGAGCATTAATATGGTGTGTGAGGCTCTCACAGTGGCCCCTGAGGAACAATTTTCAATATGTTACACTGTTATGCTAAGAAAGCTTGCAAACCAGATCATTTGACTCAATCCCCCTCTCTTAAGAATCAGCAGTGTCAAGTTGTTCAAAGAATCTTCACTCAATCTAAATAAATATGAGAATTTTACAAACTTTCCATGAAGATTTATTGAGTACCTCTTGTGTGGCTACTACTCTGGAGTGTCTTCCTGGCATATAGGCTTAGTGCTCAGTAAATATTTATTGGATGAAGAATTAATGAATTTGTGAAAACTTGTATTTTAGGAGGCAAATGTATTGAATCTGAGAGGAAGGAGACCAGAGGCAACAAGAATATTTGCATTTCTGTTGTGATCCAGACCCTAGATTATGAAGGTTTGTGGGAATACAGAGAAATGTCACTGGTACATAGTGGCTCATTGGCCATAGAGAAACCATTTAGATGAAGGGGAGGAAAGAGCCAAAGACAGTTGTGTTTTGAATCTGAATAGAAAGAGTACCCAGTAGTGGTAAGAGAGTAGGAATGGTGCTATTTTTAGACAGGTTTGACTGGGGTCATGGGAGAAGCCTTTGTTTGGAGATATTCTGAATGTATAACTCTCCAACTGGTGTCTGGGCCAAACCCTGTGCTAAAAGTGCCTCCATCCATCAATCATAAAAGTACACATATTGGCCGTTAAGATAGATTGACATGTCACAATGCAAGATCAACCACTTCAGGTTAAAAAAAGCATCTCTGCCTGTTTCGTTGTAACCCCATAATCAAAATTTTGGTTTTGGGAAGGGGGTAAAAGCTGGTGTTTTATTTAATTTCAAATTGCACACAATATGACTGCTAAAGCAACAAATGCAATTTTGAATTGCATTAATATGGTGTCCAAATAATAGGGAGATGTCTTATTGTTGAGTTTCTCAATCTTTTGTCATTTTCACCCACTAAGGAAACTTTTTAGATAGCATAAAGTGATGGCATTTAGAGTAAAAAAAAAAAGAGATGAGTTCATGGGGAGCAGAGTACAAAGAGTTGAAGCTAATGATCATGCCAGGAGGAGGGCAGGCAGGGCTAAAAACAAGAATACTGCATTTAAGGGATTGAGAGTAGAAAATCTGTGAATCACTAAGTCAAGGGGGAAGAGAGTTTTTAATGGGGTGATAATAAGAATTGTCAAGTACTAAAGAAAGATGAAAAATACAGAAAACTCCATTGTATTAATCATTTTAAAACTGGATTTATATAATTTGTGTCTGTGGCCAAAAATATGTGACATATTAATAACTTATCAGATCAGTTTTTAAAATTAGGTAGAAATACTTGCCTGGTTTCAGTTAGTTGGAGTGATGTGTATATTTTTAAACGCATCTGTTTGCTTTGTAGTTTTTAATAGACTATCAACTGGGTAACTGTGTCACAACCAAAATGTAGATATACAGTAGTGAAGGCTATTCATTGTTAGCATCAAGGAAAACAGTCCATCTAAGGTCGAGGCATATTTTCAGCAAGAACTGGCAGTTGTTCACTCATTGAGTGGCTAACAAAGAATTTTCAGTGTAGGGACCAAGGGGGGTAGTCACTCAGCTTCAACGTTCAGGTAGCCAATGTGCTCAGTGCTGCGGTTGAACAGGAATGGAGACACATCGCTAACCACATAGGGAAGATTTTCAGGCCACTGCCGTGTGGGATTTTGTTTATTGGTCAGTTTTGCAAACAACTTTCCTCAGACCAAACATTCAAGTGGTTTAAGCTTGTAGATAATTAGGGAGTTGGTTCTGCATATGCATTCAGTGCTAGACTTGACAGGGTCTGAGGGATCATCTGCCCCAGACCTCAGCGTAGGCTCTATTCTGCTTTACTATGTTACTAACAGAGAGTCAACCAGTTCCCGCTTGACAGCTTCCAGCAAAGGGGGATTCTTTACATTGCAAGGAAGTCTTTCCTGAAATCAGTAATCTGTATCTCAGAACTGTTGTAATTCCCCAAGGTACTAGGTAGCATAGCCAGTGTTCTTAGCACTTTATATATGTTCATTCATTTAATCTTCACTTTGACCCCATAAATTAAATGGCCACATTATTATAAAGTAAATGTTATTAATATTCACATTTTTTAGATGAGAAAATTAAGGCATGGTGTGTTATGTAACCTTCTCAATGTTATGGTGGTCTTGCTCCAATGTCAGCTCATAACTGATGCAGGGAGGAAAAACTGTTTTCCCTCTACCTACCTTAGGTCCATTGGCTGGGACCCTATACATTAGACTACCAAAAGACAGATTAACAAGAAAAAGGTGAACAGAAGTTTATTAGCATGGGCACTGTGCATACACACAGGAGCACTCAATGACGAGTAACTCAAAGTGGTGGTTAGAACTTGGGCATATATAGCATCTTAACAAAATCAATACATTTTCAGAGAAATGACAAGACAAAGGAAAAGGACTTTTTGTTCCTAGGGACAACAAATTGTGAGAAGGCAAATATAGAGAGAAACTAATGGTAAATAAGTGCTAATTTTAGCAATATTTAGACTTCCTGGTACCATCTCAGATTAATAAGGGTCTAGAGCTATCTCTAGTGATTAACTTCTGCTTTCTTGGTAAAGAGGAGAGGAGAAGGGGGACACCTTGACAAATTTATTTCCTGGTATTTAGGCAAATAGCAGGAGGGCAAGAGCTTTTAACAATCCTTATACCAAAGTGGCAAATTTTGGATGGCACATTCTGCTATCCTTCCCTGGTTTTCTCTAATGTTTGCTCCTTCTTGCTAGTTATTAAAATAGTTGAAGTCAAGTCATTAAGGTTTCCCTAAGCATTCTTTCTCCAAGGTAACTGTCCTTAGTTAATGCAACCATTTTTTTTAATGCTATGGCTGTGATCTTCTAGAAAAGCATGATTGAGTTTGTGATTGTCTCTCTTAGAATTAGTGCTCAGAACTGAATACAGACTCCACAGGGGTCTGAACAGTGTCGAATGTACAATGGTTAGGTTCTGATATCATCATCACATGCAGTGAAATTTGAGTATAGCCAAAATTACCTTTGAAAAAATTCCTTAACTAAATCATAATGGAGAGTACATACGATATTGTATATATAATCTTGTATAGAAATTCGTTAATTCATTAACATTTGAGAACCTTATGACTGACTAAGGAAGGAACAAAAGGAAAGTTGATATGTAGATGCCTGGTCATTGAAAATACTCTGTCTTTAAGGTAATAATCAAATCCCCAGTGGTGAATGAGGGATGGGTAGAAAATACTCAATTGGTCTTATTTGTCTGCAGTATTATTTCATTCTGATTAAATATTAAACTCTGTAGCTTAATACATGCTAATATATTTGTGTCGCAGTGAGGATTAAACAAGAAGGATAGATATTAAAGTCAGTTTGTAAGTTTACTATAATATAGTGGCAGGTCTTACCATTCAGTTTGCATTCTCAAGAAGGGAGATTTCATCCCCAAGAGGGCAAAAATTGGTTCTTCTTGGGCAAAAATCTTTTAATATAAAGCTCAAACATACACAATACAGAAAGAGATATACAATGTATCTGTGGTATTAAAATTTCATGAGGTAAGTGACAATTAGGACAACATACCTAAAAAGTCTCCTTAGGAGCTGATAATGACAAAAGGATTAAGAAACACTGCTATAATGCGTTGTCCCTTGATTGAACACCACATTAATACAGTTCAAAATTACATTTGTTTTAGCAGTCATATTGCTTGTGTTTGGGGCTTAAATAAAACTCATCAGTTTTACAAAATAAATTTGGTTTTGGGGTTATAATAAAACAGACAAAAATGTTTTCTAACTGTGGTTGATTCTGCATTATGATGTGTCGATCCATTTGAGTGCTTGGCATTTATAATTCCACTGATTGATGAATGGAGGGTACTTTCAGCAAGGCAAAGTGTGTGAGTCTGCTCAGCACATGTAGGGTTTTCAGCATATAAACTCTGTTCTATATGTACACCCACAGAGGCAGGTGAATGAATTTATTTGCTTTTGGTTTTTGACTTATGAGGCCATGTATTTTTATCCCTGATGCTGTACTGAGAAAAAAAAATCCCATGGTCACGACTAATTCCAGCAAAGGTCTCTTAAATATTTCTCAACTCTATCATCACCATCACCAAAAAATAATCTCAAAGCTCACACCCTATTGAGATGGAAGCGCTGGTTTCGCTATGTTTGTTTGTAAAGGATGGAACATTTGGCTTTTGCCGGTGTATTTGTGATTGTTTTTGTGGTTATACAGCTATTCCTTCCCTCTTCCTCTTGCACTTAACAACTGGCATTGAATCTCTTTCCAGGAATGAAATTGTCTGTGTAAGGTAAAATATAATTAACATACTAAAATACCATTTTGTTGTAAAACACTATGTCTGAGGAAGAGTTTGGAAGGAGAGGGCAGAACAATGTAAAAACTAAACTGCCCCACATAAGAAAATATGATGCCTTTACTTAACACTTCTGGAGAAGGCGGGGAAGAAAAATAGACATGATAGGATTGAGATGGGCTCTTGTGGCTACAACTTAAAGATCAGAGGGATAGCTGCATAAAATAGTCATTATTTTTAAATAACTCCAATGTCTATCTTCCAAGGCTCAGTGGTAAATTATAATCCCTCCCCCATTATCTATCATTTTAGTGTATTATTTTAAAATGAAAAACATTTCAAATAATTATAACAGATACTCATGGGTTCACTAAGACAGAACAGATGTTGATATTTTGTATATTTACCTCGGATCTCTTTTTTATTTTTTTAATAAGCTTTGCTAAGACTCCATCTCCACTTCTTCCCCTTGTTTCTCTTCCAGAATTAACCAATTTCCTAAAACACAGTGGATATCATAATCAGGTTTTGAAAAAGTATACTTTCATTATATCATTATACACACATACACATTCATGAATAATGCTCACTATTATATTTTATATTAATTTTTTATATATGTGCTATCAAACTGCTTTTTTAATATCAAAACTAACCTTTGTAATGCAACTTGTTTCTTTCATTCAGTATGTGTTTGAGTTTTAGCCTTGTTGAAACACATAAACTTGGCTCATTCAACTCCACTGTAATATTCATTATGAGTATAAACTTCACTTTATTAATTCCCCAGTTGAAAAAAATGGAAATATTTTCCCTTCCTTCTTCCCTCCCTCTTTCCCTCCCTCTCTCCTTTCTTTCTTTTGTTTCCAAATCTCCTTTAGTACATGTAAAGAGAGAACATTCTAGACACTCACATTTCTCTGACTTATGATACTCACAGACTTGCCATCATTATCTGCCTGGAGTAAGTCAGACTCCAGGTTGTCTTTAACTCTCATAAGGTCATTTCTCCTACACCTCTGCACTCCTTCCACTTTGCCTTCTGGAACCTACTGCCCTTTCTTGTGTTTTCAAGATACATATTCCACCTTTTCTCCAGATGTTTTTTTAAAAAATTTATTTATTTATTCATGTTTTATGTTTTAAATGAATCCTTCATTCCCTCCTGAGGCCATCACTTGCCCTGCATCCTTTCACATGGTGGCTGTTTTTCTCACCCATCTTGGAGGTCAGATGGTTGGCCTCCTTGCTTCTCTTTGTAGTTTCCAAACCCACTTACTAGCCCTCTTTCCTAAAAAATCCACCTTTGATTCTCCTGTCATCAACTCCACCCATATCCCTCCTTGTTAAGGTTGTTCCAATACCTGAATTACTCCTCATTTCACAAAGACTCTTAGTTTCTAGTTCAACACTTCTCAAACTTCAGTGAACACATGAGTGCCTTGGACGTCTTGCTGAACTGTAGATTCTAACTCAGTAGTTCTGCAGTGGGAGTTCAGATTCCACTCATCTAACAATATCCCAAATGATGCTGATGCTGCCGGACCAGTATTTGAGTGTAAATTCTAGGTCATTGCCACTCTCCTGACATTGCTATTTTCCTTTTGAAGGACTTCAATCACTGCAGAGACATCTTTCCAACACCCTTCACTTCAGATCATTAGCCTCTTCTATAGTAATCTTGTCTCTGTCTCAGCTATTCCCTTCCCTCCCTTGTCATTGTCCAAATCAGCAACACTTTCATGATCTCAATTTTCAGGATCCTCTTCTCAGACTCTCACCTTTCATCTTTCCTGCTTACTCCCTCCAGTTGCCAAACACAAACAATTCTTGAGCCCCACTGACCTACTGACTCCCCTTGTTTCTACTGACTTTTCACTATCCTTCGTTCAATTCATGTGCACTCTTGACTCTTTCGCCAGCTTAGATTCCATAGCAGTTGATTATAATCACTCCCATGTATACACGGTCAACTTCTTTGCCCCTCTCCTTCATCATACTCATTTGACAAAAATCCCAAAACTGACTAATTGCAGGGCTCTACCTACTGCACACCTGCACCCATGCTCCTGAATGAAGTCAAGGAAAATGATACAATCCTAATGACTGATCTATGTTAAATTCATGAGCATAAACCTCAAGTGGTACTGGAATGGTATCTGGCAATCATACTATACATATTTCTCTATCCCATTTTCTCTCTCACACTCTTCCACACGACAATTTTGTATCTACTCCTTCCTCAAATCTTCAATACTCCTCCCAGCTCCTCACTCTTTGTTGATGACTTCTCTTACTATTTCATGGAGAAAACAGATATGATCAGAAGAAGACTTCTACAAGCTGTTGCCTCAAATATACCCACTACCTCTCCTTAGAATCCTACCTGTCTTTGCTACTCAAGGCCATGGCTCTAGGAATTCCCCCTTTTCCTTCCTACATTATTTCTCCTCTCTTATGCATTGCATCTTCCTTTCAGCATAAAGCATACCTTTTCTTCCATCTTAAAATATAAAAACCTTTTCCCCATTAACCCCAGTTCTTTGCTTAGTTCACAGCAAATTCCTCAAAAATCATTTTCTATACTAGGATCTCTGATATCTCTTTTAGGCTCACAACAGTTAAGCTTTTGGTCATGCTACACCTCTGAATTGGATTTTTTTTCCTATACACAACCAACATTAAATTTCTTATTAAATATAACTGAAAAGCTTTTTAAAAATAGCTTAATCACATGGAATGCATAAACTATTAAGTAAATGTGACCAGTTAAAATAAACACATGCACACTCTACAAATATGGGTTTCACTTTGACCACCAGTTACTCACCATGCAGGGAGCTGAAAATAGTTCTGCAGTCAGAGCTGGCTAGGTCAGTGTCTTACTGATTGACTACCTAATGGATTGACTGATTCATTTATTCACTTTTTGAGGCCTTAATTTATTAACTCTGCATTTTGCATTTTTTTTTCCTTTTTGTCCTCTCTTTACCCACTGCTCTTATCAGCTTGTGGGTGTCATAGGAGGCTTTCAAATTCCCTTAGGGAGATGCAGCAGTCATCATAAGGATCTTTTTATAGAATTTTACTGCCCTCACTGCAAATCATGTTAAGCTAATATTTTACTGTCTCACCTTATTTTCCTTATGTGTTTTATTATATCTTTCTAAACAGAGTCATCCAGCCTGTTGCTCATTCTTCTTGCTGTTTTTACTTAAAACAGGGAGATTTTTAAAGAGTACTTCATCTTCATATGAGTGACCTTGTGACTGAACTTATTCTACATTTAATTCAAGCATTTAACAATGGTGTGATTTTCTGTTCTTTTCTTACTTTTGTATTCCGCACACTTTATTTTATTTTGTAACATTTCTCTGTCTTTGGGTCTACTTTATGTACCATTATTTCCTAGTGGACCATGCTCCATCCCCTAATACAGTGTTGAGAATCCTCACTTAAAACTGCATTCTTTTGTAAGTGGTAGTTTTGGAGTGCGCATTTTAACTAACTTCAGAATGGATACCAATATTTGTTGTCCATCCAGGATTTTATTTGTAAGAAAAGAATCTATTTATTGGGATAGAGCTGTCAAGAAGATAATCTCTCCATGAAAAAGTAATTGTGTGTCAGTATGGTTTTCTGGGCCAGTCCCATTTGATGCATAAAAAAAAGTGTTACTTGAAGTGGTAGACACGAAGAGTTTTAAAATTCTTTATGGAACAACTCTTTGTGTGCAACAGACAAATACGTGTTTGAAAGACAATTATCATCATCAAACATTTATTTACTGAGGACTTTGGACATTTAAAACATTTAAATAAATTTACACACAATATCTGATGTTTTTTTTTTTTTTTGAGTTGGAGTCTCACTCTGTCGCCCAGACTGGAGTGCAGTGGCCGCTTCCGGCCACCGCAACCTCGACCTGCTGGGCTCCGGCGATCCTTCCGCCTCAGCCTTCCGAGTAGCCGGAATTACAGGCATGCGCTACCACGCCCGGCTGATTTTTTGATTTATTGTAGAGATGAGGTCTCGCTGCCCAGGCGGGTCTCGAACCCGCGGGCTCAGGCAATCCACTCACCTCAGCCTCCCAAAGGCGCGGGATTACAGGCTGAGCCACTGAGCCCGGCTTATATCTGATGTTTTTAAAGGCAAAGCTTACTTCCATTATGTTATGATTTATAATTCAGAGATGTATTACTGAAAACATAGATGTTTTGCTCTGTGGCTTATGCACATTTCTCTGCAGTTCTGTGATTTGGAGGGCTCTGTCCTTGGCAGGGTGTGCATGTGCTTCTCGAACAGTCAGATTTCCTTCTTTGCTTCCTATGGAGCCTCTGCAAGTCTTCAGATGTCCACTACTTGGCACCTATGAAATTAGAAGGAGGCAGCAGATAGACATATTTTTAAGGTATTTCTGTAAAATGTAGTTTTAAGATTGTGTCATCACTGCTGTGTTGTCTATGGGTCTGAAACCCATTCATTTCTTTTCTCTCTGTATACAGAGGGTTTGTGGATAGCAGTGCCAGATGGGCATGGCAAGGATGTTACTATGGGCAGGGATCTGTATCAAAGGAGACTGACAGACAGGGAGGGCAGACTCAAAAGGCTGACCAATGACTGTAGGACAGGACAGGGTCATGGTGAGGGGCCACCAGGACACTCATGTACATTTGACTCTGGGACTACTCTGACTGCTCACAGGTCTCAGTCACATGTTGAATTACAGCCAGTTGGCATCATTTTATACAGTTTCTTCCTGGCCTGGGATGATGGGAATAATGAAGCTGTATTTTGGACACTTTATCCACGAATACTCAGGCAACATTCTGGCACAACACACATCTGTGAAATCTCTTTTTACTCTTATTAAAAAGACAATAAAATACACATTTATGTGTTAACTTTATCCTTGACATTTGATAAGCAGACAGTTACTTTCATTACTTGAGAATTTCTGTATACTTAAGAGAAAGAACCAAAGTGTTGACTGTTAACCATGAATATTAGTTCTAGAGCCATTTAAATTTAAGCTGTTGTAGTCAATCAAAGAAAACTTCCTGAATATCCTCATATGAACGAGGCAGATTTTGATATTTTTTATTAAGCAGGAAATTCAAAGAAGATTGTGTTTCAGATATTTGTCAGTCATTCAGTCAAACACTCTGAATATTTACTATGTACAAAACAATGTACTATACTAGATATTACTATCTTTAATTTTTCCCTGGTATCAAAAAACACAAAGAGATAATAAATAATACTAAAAATGAGATATGCATCAAAAATTAGAGCAAATCATCAGCAAGTAAAAACTATTACTACACCGAGAAAGTACATTGAATTGGTGAGAACAACAGAGCCAGAAGTAAATAACCTAAGGAAGATAATGTAAGGCATTAATGTAAGAACATCCAGAATCAACTAGGTTTAAATTCTGGGTCTGTCATTAACCTGCTGTGTGGCCTTGGGAAAGTTATCAACTCTTCCTGTGTCTAAATTTGTATATCTATAAGATGAACAGAACATCAAAACAGGATCTACCTAGTGAGATTGTTCTGAGGATGAAATGAGTAAGTTAATGTGTGAAAGGTACCTAGTTGATTATCAGGAAAAAACAGCATTCCGTAAATGGTAGGTACTACCACTTCTACTGTTCTTATTACTACAATTACCGTTATTATTAGTACATATAGTGACAACATTTTCTAGGAAAATGTGAATTACAAACAAAATTTGTTGAGAGAGAGAGAGAGAGAGAGAGAGAGAGAGAGAGAGAGAGAGAGAGAGAGAGGAATGGGTTAAAATAATGAGATGCTGAAACTAAGAATACAGTTTCCACCTGATGGAAAGTCCAGAAGCAAATGCTCAGTTTTGGAGTCACCCAAATGCAGCATTTCCCCCCTCAGTGCCTTCTGTCTTATGTCCATAATTCCTAAACTTCCCCAGGGACTTAGTATGTCTTGCTATTTTGAGGACCCCCTGGTTTTCTCTGTTGGAGGGATCCAGTCAGCAAGTAGCTGCTATTGGACCAGAATGAGACACTCTCATCTAAACTGAGGTCCCCATGGCAAAGCAAGCGTGCTCCTCTTTTAGGAGGGAATTTAGCCCTGTGATTCTATGAAAGGAATGCATCTTCTAGAGAAACTCATATTTTAAGGTCTTAGTCATTATATTTTAGATTCAATAAATGGTTATATTTAAAACCCCTTTTTTTGGAGAATAAAACTAACATTTTTCCTACAATAGAATGCCTAAATGAAATATGTATACATTTAACGGATCACACTGGTTGTTTTCTTGTATTTTTTACTGATATAGTATGAAGATTGAATGAATAACCTATACAGATAAAAGACAAAGTTAAAATGAAACCTGGTAAATTCAATTATTGCCTCTTCCTGGATTTCAGCTAAACAGGAAGGATATCTTAATCAGTAGACTGAAGTTGTGTATTATACATGAAGAATTTCTGGGTTACCCTTGCTGAGTTTAACATTTCTTTTTTTTTTTTTTTGAGTTGGAGTCTCACTCTGTCACACAGACTGGAGTGCAGTGGCCACTCCCAGCCACCGCAGCCTCGACCTGCTGGGCTCCGGCGATCCTTCCGTCTCAGCCTTCCAAGTAGCTGGAACTACAGGCATGCGCTACCACGCCCGGCTAATTTTTTGATTTATTGTTGCCAAATTGCCCAGACGGGTCTCGAATCCGTGGGCTCAGGCAATCCACTCACCTAAGCCTCCCAAAGTGCGGGATTAAGGCTGAGCCACTGAGCCCGGCTTGCGTTTAACATTTCAATGGAAAATTTTTACATTTCATAGTGTTTCAGTTTTTGGGCCAGGATTCAAGAATCTACCACAATGGAAAGAAAGAGAGCTGGGTCAAGGATTAAGAAGTCTAGAATATGAATCAGGAAGAGTGAGATTCTAGCTCTCGGTTGCCATTCACTGGGCAAATCTATGTGACTGATGGCAGAGGCTCTACCATCCTAGATTTAGTTTGCTCATTGCATGCAGTTGTGAGTTTGAACAACACAAACCAGCACTTTTAGCTGTAAAGTTCTGATATTCACAGTGGTTCCTCAAATATCTTGTACCTAGTATGTAAAAAATCATATTTATAATAGAGGCCAAAAAAAGTGTATTACTGATATATATATATATATATATATATATGTATATATATATACATATATTTTGCAATCCTAGCCAAAATGTATCAAGTACTTAGTGTGCTGGATATTAGGTTAAGCAGTTTATAAATATGTAGTTTAAGCTGATTTCTACAACAATACTGTGAGATGATGATGATTACTATACTCATGTTACAGACGAGGAAACTGAGGCATATAGAAGTTAAACATGATGACAAAAACAGACAGCTGTCTACTAATATTCATTATTTTCATCCTCCCAAATAGAATCTCTGATTTTTAGCTGACCATCTAGGCTAAGGACTGAATGAGTTTTGTGGCAGCTTAGGGAATCATTCTCCCTGTGTTCTTTGTTATTTTTCTCTATCCCATCTGAAATACAGATATCTTGCTTGCGGTCTAGATAGCATCTTGAACCATGAGGAGGAGGGCCAGCTCTCTGGGTAGCAAAACTGTCCCTAAGGTCACTATAACAGTCTTTATATCACTCCCTTAGTCACTAACTAAGTTAGACTTTTACATGAGAGAGAAATAAAGTTATTTAGTTTATGACACTGATATTTTGGGTTAGAATCAAGACCAGCTTTAACTAATGTTAGTATATTGCCCAAGGTTACACGACTAGTGAGTGTCAGAGCTGAGGTTTAAATCCTGATTTGTCTAATCAGAGTGTACGAGTGTATTGCCATAGTTTTATGCTAACCTTAGGAGTAAAGAAAGACTCTTAAACTCTATAATATTAAATATCTAAAATAGGTATACCTGATACTGGAGTAGTTGATATTTTGTTTCCAGTTGGTCTGTCTTTCTAATTACATTTGACCCTGACTGATATTAAATAGGATTCTATACCACAAGCACATATACATATAGTTTTTTTGGTAAGAGAAAGGGTTCCAAGAAGGCCAGTTTTACCTTAAATTTTTGTTGCAGATGCTTAAGAAAACATGGATAATACACACCAAAGTACTTGAAAAATTAGACATGCATGAAAATCATTTTCAGCTGCCTTTTTCATTTACATGAAAGAAAATGTGCCTAAATGACTTGTTGCATGACAATCTGGGATCTTTTATCTGCACATGAGAACTGTATTGCTGGAGGCCACGTTACATGACCTGCATAATTCAAATAATAAGATCATATAACATTTCTTTGGCTATTTTAAATAAATAGATCTTAGATCTCAATTATCTGTAAAGTATCTCAATAGTACACTCAACATTACAAATAAGATCATAATGAGGTACACTTTGTCCTTGAAAACGATGGCAGCAGGGAAGTCAGAAAATAATTGTTGTTTGTAGATAATTTGATTTCACAGCTCAACATGTCAAGAGAGCTCATTGAAAAACCATCAAATTCATAAGTCAATAAGGTGAACAGACATGATACAGTTACAAATATTGATAGTTTTCTGGGGAATCAGCATAATCATTTAAGATAGTGGAAAAATCTTATTTATGTTAGCAATCAAAACAAAACAAAACAAAACAAAGCAATTTTAAAAATGGAAGAGGAATTTTACCAATAAATATACTGGGCTTTGATGAAGAGAATTTCTGAAAGCTTTAAAGAAGTATTTAAACTAAGAGAAAGACATATTACATTCCTTAATGGGATGACTGATTATTGCAAAGCATTGACTTTTCAATATTAATGCATTGGTTTTTTCATCTAATCAAAATTGGAATCTTATAAGAATGAGCAAAATAATTCTAAAGTTTACCTGGAAAAATAAATTAATGAAAACAGTGAAGATAATTTTGAAAATTCATAATAATGAGAACTTTAGATTTTAAAACACATTATACAAATAAAATAACCAAAACAGTGTGGTAAATATAAAAGTATAGAACAATCAACAGACTTCAATATATGCAATGACTCAATGAATGGTAGAAGTAACAACAGACTTGAGGGAATAATAGATTATTCAATAAATTGTGTTAGGATATTTACTATTTGAAGAAAAGTTAATCTAGATAGACATCATGTTGCTTATATCAGGATAAATTCTGAAGGTACTAAAAATGAGATGTCAAATTAGGAAAACATAAAAATAGGTGAATATATGTCAAATTTCTGGATGAGAACGAATTTCTAAGCATAAAAGCAACAAAACAAATAACAAAGGAAAAGATACTTAGATACATTTTTATAAAAGTTTTCTAATGTCAAACACAAAATTCAAAGGTAAATAAGAGTTCTAATTCTGGGATGACAGTATGAGGAGCTTTGTGCACAGACTCTTCAGAGAAGCAAGCATAACTGGTAAAAATTAAATATTTAAAAATTTAACCATTCAATATTTTTGGAAATTGTCCTAAGGACGTATGGCAATTGAAGAAATATTTATTCAAGAAAATCACTAAACTCAGTAAGAACAGTGAGAGTCTATGTCATGTGAGCAATGACCTGCTCTTCCCACCCACACCAACCTGATGGAAACTTTAGTCTGGGCCAATGCGACAAAAAAGACAATGGCTCCCTCTACTCTCAGCTCCCAAAAAAGAGGCATAATATCTCACTGGACAGGGTAGGTCACTAGCATTTCTCATTCCTTCTAATTCTGAGTTGAAGAGGCTAAATTCCTTGTGAATATGCTGAGATGTTAGTAGCTGTTTTCCTCTACCCTGCTGCTACTAATAGGATAGAGACTCTACCCCAGGTGTGACAAACAGAATACTGAGATCCCAGCTCACTTATTGGGAAAGGATACATGAAAAGAGAGACAAGCCAATACCAGAAGCTACCATATCACCAGTTGTTCAGAAATTTTACCCAGGGGAAGAGGCAATTCACAGACAGCCTTAAAGCTCTTCCCAAAGGAAGTGATTTTATTTGAGACACTGTCTGGAAGTTCAAGCTTATGGGCACTCTTGAAGACAATAGCTCTCCTTAATTAAGAACAATGAACAAAACCATAAATCAGCTAGTTTACAAGAGAGAATTAGGGAGGTAGAAAACTAGGAAGGACACTTTGGGCCCTGAAGAAGCCTCAAAGATCAGCCTTTAAAAAAAAATGAAATAGACTATGGAGCACTTTGTGCCTCCAGGCATTGTAAAAAATACTAATCAGTAGTCAATTAGTGAAGCCTAACAGCTGTGAGTGATACAAAACAAGGCAGCTTAATAGAGACATCATAGAAAGAGAAAGTCCCAGAGTTTTGTTACTTGGTGGTTCTAACATACTCAGGCCATGAAAGTTAGCCAAAAATATACTTGATTGGTAATCTCTCCAAATTCTTGACAAAAGCCAATGCAAATTCTTTCTGGAAATATTCACATTTTCCCTAGGCCTCAATATATTCCCACAAATAATTTTTCAAAGAGACTGAGTATCTCATAGTAAACAATGACTAAGCATACCTTAGTGCTCAGATCTGTGTTCCTAAATGTTGTTCTTTTCTTAAAAGAAATAGGGTTCAGTGGAGAAATAGTTGATACCAGATCTAAAGCAGGGAAATTAAACAATGAGTCTTTTCATAATAGAAAATAAGAAAATAGCCCATATGAAAAGAACATTGAAGTCAGTTTACAGAGTCTTCTACCAGTTAAATCGGGAAAATTTGAGCATCAAAATGATTATTGACAGCAATGAATTATACTACACTCAATAAAATAATTGAAAGTACAGGGATACTGAACAATATAAATAAATAATAAAAAATATAAATCAGTAAATAGAGAGAGGAATACTTTTTATTCATTAGCTTACATTCTATTAAATGTCAGATAACAACTACATATAGAAGAAATGACACATTTGAAAGCCACCATTTTGGCCACCATTATATAAAAAATAATTGATTTGGGCAAGAATCATGAATGGAACTAAACTTACTGAAAGTTTGTTGGGTAATCAGATACTTAGTCTTACAGCATCTTCTAATTTATTAATCAGAAAGTTATAAGAGCTACCTTTAGAAAGTGGAGAAACTTGGCAAACACCACCTTAACTAAGTGATTAAAGTTAATATCACTAAAAACAGGACCAAATCAACTCATGGGCTTCTTGATGAAAGACACAGATCACTTATGTCATATTCCTGCAGAAAATGCATAACCTGAAACCAATCAAGGGGAAACAATCCAACAGAGGCAAATGGAGGGACATTCAACAACACAATTAGACCATATTCTCCTGTGCATTCTGTTTCCTTCTCATCTCTCCCATTCAATAAATCATCTCGTCCTGCTGATTTCACCTCCTAAATATTGCTAGAATCCATTCATTTCTCTCCATCCTCTTAGTTACATCATGTCACCTAATTGCTAAAACAGTTGCTGGCTGTGTTCCCCTTGAATCCATGCTTCACAGGTTAGCCTGAGTGATCTGTCTACAGTATAAATCTGATCATGCCACTTTCCTGCTTAAAATGCCTTCTGTGACTTTCAGTGGCTCTTAGAATAAATTCAGACTCTTAAATCTGTTTAACAAAGCCCATTCTGATCTGGCTCCTGCTTTGCTCTCTAGCTGTATCCTTTGATACTCCTCCATTGCCAATACCATGTTCTCACAATTTGCCACGTCTCTGTTTCCAGATTGAGATATGTCTGTTCTCCACAGGCTCTCTTTCTGTACTTTCTACCCTACTAACACATTTTCAAGACAAGCTCATATTCATACTTTAGGTTTTAGCTTAGATAGGATTTATTTCTAAAAGCTTTTCTTATCCTCCCACCCCTCACCCTATCCAAGTCTAAGTTAGGTGCTCCTTCTATGTCAATCTGACATATCTATCTCAGTAGTTATCATACTGCTTTGTGATTTCTTGTTTGGTCTAGTTCCCCTTAAACAAGAGCAGAGATTGAATCTGTCTTTCTGTATTATTTTATTGCCCAATGCTTACTTCAGTTGCCAGAGACAAAGCACAAATTCAATCAGCCATTTTTAATGGAATAAATGGACAACATAGTTGCAATACAAGGAGGAAAAAAGGCATTTTATAGATTAGTCAATGTTACCAATAGTTCAAATAATATTTAAAGACTGAAGAATAGAAAACCTCTCAACTTTCTGTTAAGGATTGTTTACGCCCACCTCTTAATTTCTAAATATTAAATACATCCTTCAATAAAAGGATTCAGAGCTCATTAGAGAAGTAAAATATAAGAAAAAATTTCCAGGAAAATATAAGGTGAGCCTAGAACATATTATGAAGCCTGAATGCAAGGAAGTGCTCTAAAGAGAATGGAGTCGTGTTGAAAGGACACAGGAGTCAACCAAAAAAGATTCAAATAAACAAAAGCTAGAATCATTTGAGCAGTAAAATAAATAAGTAGTATTGAATCATAGCCCAAAAGTTAAGAAAAAAATAGCCATACTGTCAAATGCATATGGATAAAGATTAAATGAATAAAAAAATACATGGATATTGAATAAAAAAAATCATACAGCTCTTCCTTAAAGAAGAATTCCAATTAGTAAACATAGAGGGAATGAGTGAAGTAGACATTAGGTAAACATTGCAGTAATAATTGTTGTAGGCTGGGCGTGGTGGCTCATACCTATAATCCCAGTACTTTGGGAGGCTAAGGCAAGAGGATTGCCTGAGACGGTGGATTCAAGATCAGCCTGGGAAACATGGTGAGACATCGTCCCTACAATAAATCAAAAAATTAGCCGGGTGTGGTAGCCCGAACCTGTAGTTCCCACTACTTGGAAGGCTGAGGCACTGGGGTGGCTGTGAGCATTCCACCGCACTCCAACCTGGGCAACAGAGTGAGACTCCAACTCAAAAAAAAAAAAAAAATTGCTATAGGAAAGAATCGTCAGTGGATCATTAAATCAACGGGTAAATGTTTAGGGAGAAATAGAATATTTTTATAGCCTCAAAATAACTTCTCTATGACATTTATTAATTACAAAGGAAACATAGTACTTTACTGTCAAGCAATTCAGCAGATGCTACCTCAACTGAAAAAAATCAAGCTTAATATGACCAGTAATAAGACATATGGACATTGTGTTCTTCCTAACATACATTGAGAACCATAAAGCATCACCTGTGTGGTATTTTTGTCAAAAATGCATAATTTTAACACAATCGTGAGAAAATATCAGAGAGACTGAAACTGAAGGGCATTCTATAAGGCAACTGACTCATACTTTTCTTTTCTTTTTTTTAATTTTAAAGATGTAGGGTACAAGTCAGGGTTGGGTACATAAGTGGTTTACATACAGTTTGAGACTCCCAGTGGACCTCACTTTGCCTGGATCAGGATCAGGTACCCTTATTGATGTAATATGGCTCCTCCCCTTCCTCCTCAGCAGTGTTTTACTATTGTCAATCCCTTTCTTGTAGTATTATGATAGATGTTCAGGGTTCACTTATGAGTGACAGCATGTGTTACTCAGTTCTTTGTTTCTGTGATAGATCACTGAGTATGATAGATTCTAAATTCATCCAAGTTGCTGTGAAGTCCATAATTTTGTCCTTCTTTATGGCTGCATAATAGTCCACTGTGTATATGTACCACATTTTTTTATACAGCCCACTTTCAGTGGGCAGAATGGTTGTTTTTGCTATTGTGAATAGTGCTAATATAAATATGCATGCACAGGTATTTTTTTTGTAGAGTGATTTTAGTTCCTCCAGGTATATTTCCAGAAGAGGGATTGATCAGTCGAATGGAAGGTCAGGTGCTAGTTCTTTTAGAAATCACCATGCTGTTTTCCATAGAGGATGAACTAGTTTGCACTCCCACCAACAGTGTAGTTAATGATTTCTTCTCATCCTCACCAGCATCTGTTGTTTTTTGCTTTATTAATGATGGTCTTTCCTACTAGAGTTAGGTGGTATCTCAATGTGGTGTTGATTTGCATTTCTCTGATGATTAGTGAGGCTGAGCATTTGTTCATGTGTCTGTTGGCTGTTCATATGCCTTCTTTTGAGAAGTATGTCTATTCATGTTTTTTGTCCACTTTTTAATGGGGCTGTTTCTTGTCCTTTTCAGCATGTTTGAGTTCTTTGTATATCCTAGGTGTTAGACCTTTGTCAGTTTTAAAGTTGTCAAATATTTTTCACATTCTGTGGGCTGTCTCCCCACTCTTTTGATGATTTCTCTTGCTTTGCAGAAACTTTTCAGTCTGATGGGTTCCCATTTGTCTATCTTATCTCTTATGGCATTGACCAATACTTTTCAAAGTGTCAATGTCATAAGAGACAAAGAAAGACTAAGGAAGAGTCACAGATTGGAGGAAACTAGATGACATGACAACAAATTGCAGTTCTGGATCCTGTGTTGGATTCTGGCAAAGAAAAAATGGCATTTGTGGAAAAAACTGGTGAATCTAAATAAAATCTGTTTTGTAGGTTAATAGTAGAGGAAAAAGGGTTGTCTTAGCACCAAATTATTGTGGAAGAAAGTAACTGTTTGTAAACACATTAAAGTAAATTAGATGTGTAACAGGCATAAAACTACATATAATATTTGAGGTATCAAAATGTCATTTCTTTTTTTCTAAATTAAAACAAATCCTTCAAGATTTACCAAAGTGTTTGGATGTTCAAAAACAGCTTTTAAAAATTTTTGGTTCCTCCCTTTCCCTTAGATTGTATCAGAACTCATGGTTTATGTAGTCCATCATCCACTTGTTATAGACTGACTGTTGGCTCTCCAACTGCACAATGCTTCTGTAGTGTGCTGGTTCTCCAAATCTGATCAGGCCTGAGGGGTTTTGAGTATTGCTTGCCCTTTGAGGCATGGTTAGGAGGTTATTGTTGAGGCTGTTGGGGTCCAGAGATACTGCAAAGATCCAAAGGACTCCTAGAACCATTGTCATCCGAGGTTCTGCTAGGGTTGGTCCTCGGGGGCAAGTGAGGTTATAAATTGTGCTTTAAGCAAATTCCCCCACAAATCTCTCCATTCTCTGATATGTTGTTACCTCTCACAAAAGACCCCTGTAGGCCAGCTGTTGGCCTCAGCACAGTCTCTCATTTCCCCCTTTGCCAGGTTGTGTGTGTGTGTGTGTGTGTGTGTGTGTGTGTGTGTGTGTGTATGTTGGTAATGATAATGGGAATTCCCTTTTTAGTTTTTATTTTAACGATGTGGAGTATACAAGTGGTCATCATGCAGGTAAAGTTTGGGCCTCCCTGTGGTCCCCATTTTCCCTAGTTTGAGATAAGTTACCCTTACTGATGTTGTGTCCTTCCCCCCACCCCAATCTGGCAGTATCCTGCTACTGTCAATCCCTTTCTTATAGTATTATGGTAATTGTTCAGGGTCTGCTTATGAGTGAGAACATGTAGTACTCTGTTCTTTGTTTCTGTGATAGATCAGAGTATGATAGACTCTAAATCTATCCAAGTTGCTGTGAAGTCCATATGTTTGCCCTTTTTTATGGCTGTGTAATATTGTGTATATGTACCACATTTTAAAAAATCCAGTCCAGTTTTGATGGGCAGCTCAGTTGGTTCCAAGTTTTTGCTATTGTGAATAGTGCTGCAATAAACATGGTGTGCAGGTATTTTTTTGTAGAATGATTTGAGTTCCTCCGGGTATATTCCCAGTAAGGGGACTGGTGGGTCATATGGAAGGTCAGTTTCTAGTTCTTTCAGAAATCACCATACTGTTTTCCAGAGGTTCACTAGTTTGTATTCCCACCAGCAATGTGGAAGCATTCCTTTTTCTCTGCATCCTTGCCAGCATCTGCTGTTGTTTGTTTTATTATTTCTTACTGGGGTTAGGTGGTATCTCAATGTGGTTTCGATTTGCATTTCTCTGATGATGAGTGAGGCTGAGCACTTTTTCATGTGCCTGTTGGCTGCCCATATATCTTCCTTTGAGAAGTATCTGTTCATGTCTTTTGTGCACTTTTTTTTTTTTTTTTTTGAGTTGGAGTCTCACTCTGTCGCCCAGACTGGAGTGCAGTGGCCGCTCCCGGCCACCGCAGCCTCGACCTGCTGGGCTCCAGCGATCCTTCCTCCTCAGCCTTCCAAGTGGCTGAAATTACAGGCATGTGCTACCACGCCGGCTGATTTTTTGATTTATTGTAGAGATGAGGTCTTGTTGCCTAGGCGGGTCTCGAACCCACCGGCTCAGGCAACCCACTCACCTCAGCCTCCCAAAGGAGTGGGATTACAGGCTGAGCCACCAAGCCCGGCTTTTTGCCCACTTTTTAATGGGGCTATTTGTTTGTTTCTTTTTGGCATGTTTGAGTTCCTTGAAGATCTTGGATGCTAGGCCTTTTTCAGACATAGAGTTGGCAAATATTTCTTCCCATTCTGTGGGTTGTCTTGATGGTTTCTTTTGTTTTGCAGAAACATTTCAGTTTGATGAGGTCCCGCTTGTCTATCTTATCTCTTATGGCATGGGCACTTGGGGTTTTGATCAGGAATTGGTTGCCAGTTCCAATTTCCATAAGGGTGTCTCCTGCATTTCCTAAGGTTCTTATGGTTTGAGGTTTTACATTAAGTCTCTGATTCATTTAGAGTTGATTTTTGTGTATGGTGATAGGTAGAGGTCCTGTTTCAATCTTCTGCATGTGGTCAGCCAGTTTTCCCAGCACCATTTACCAAGTAGGTTCTTCTCTCCCCAGTGGTTGTTATTGGAGGCTTTGCCAAAGATGGGCTGAGAAATTGAAGTTTTGCTTCCAGGATCTCTATCCTGTTCCATTGATCTGTATGCTTGTTCTTGTACCAATACCAGGCTGTTTTGATTATTGTAGCCTTATAGTAAAGTTTGATGTCTGGAAATGTGATACCTCCTGCTTTGTTTCTTTTGCTAAGGATTGCTTTGGTCATTTACGTTTCCATATGAATTTCTGTATTGTCATTTCCAGGTCTGGGAAGAATGATGTGGGTAATTTAATGGGTAAGGGGGATTTTTTTATATGATTTTTTTTTGTAAGATGGGCTCTGTCCCTATGAAACTAAAAAAGTCTATCAATTGGTTTCCGTGGGATAAAATTCCAGAGCACAGGCCATCAAAGTGGTCCTTCTCATGAGGAAGACTAATTTCAAATTTTATTTCATTTTAATTTACGATATGCATCTATTGTGCACAAAGGAGAGTATAATATCACAAACACCAATTTTAAAATTTTAATATTTGCTTTTATAGAAAATTTTCTAGTCATTCTTTTGCTAATGAGCAAATAAACATCAGCACAACATGAGGTAATTAAATGACCACATATCACTTTGCCATAGCAGCTTTCCTTCCATATACATGATTTTACTTTATTCTCATGTATGTTTTTAAAGAAAATAACACATTCACAAAAGTACTGGATTAAGCAATACTTTGAAGTCATTATACTTGAAAGAACTTGAAAGTCATAAATAATATTTCTTTGCAAAATAATATTAACTCGGATTTTTAAAGTTTATCTTTCCACTAATTAATGAGGTTTTACAAAACTTGTTCCCAAAATCCGGGGGCTGTAGTTTCTTTTTATGATTCACTTCCTGTACCTTAAATGCTCTGAAGAGGTTATTTGAAATTATAATATTTTACTCATAGCAAAATCAGTGCAGCAATTTATTCAAAGACTGGTGTCACTTTGCCCATGTCTCCTGTGTTTTTGGAAATAGATGTCCTGTATGAGGAACAGTTTAGAAGGAAAACACTCAAGCAGCCCATGACTAAGACTGAGCACACTTCAAACTTTTTTTCCTAAATGAACAAGTCAAGCAGTTTACTCACCAAAATATGGTCAGCTCCATCCAACACCTTGTTCTGATATTTTGAAGTTGATTGACCATTGATTTGACCAAGATGCCTGGCTTCACTTCACTAAAATGATTAATGTGTGTGGGTCTGGGTACAGCCACAGTGCTGTTGTTCAGGTCCCTGAAACACAGCAAGGGAAGCCTTGGTCAGAGGCCCTCAATACACCCTGGAGAATTCTCTCAGAGACACAACTACAAGAAAAAGAACCTTTCTTTGAGATTGAAGAAAATAAGAAGAATGATTGCCTGAACCTACAGTTCTTGGCTGAGGATTTCCTGGAGCAAAACCTTCATTTTACCTCAAAGCTGTTCCCTTACATGTCCTGAACCAGGGTGACTTTAAAGTTTACCACATAATTGACTAAATTTCCTGAATCTTGTCATTCTTAAGTTGTGGGAGAAGGGCAGTAGATTTCTCATAATTCTTTAACTTTATTTCTCTGCCTTCAATTTTACATGATACTCATGTAATGGTTGATTTTAAGTGTTAACTGAGCCAGGCTATGATATCTAGTTATTTGGTCAAGCACTAGCCTAGATGTTGCTGTGAAGGTATTTTGTACTCATGATCAAAGTTTACAGTCAGTTGAACTTAAGTAGAAGGGATTATCCTCTATAACATGGATTGACCTCAATAAGATGAAAACCTTAATAGAAAAACTAAGATTTCTTGGAGAAGAAGGAATTTTGCCTTGAAACCATAATACCTACTGATCTGACCCACATATATCAGAAATGCCAGCTCACAAAATTGTGTAAACCAATTCCTTAAGATAAATATCTTAGATAGATAATAGACAGATAGATAGAGATGTAGATGTCTATCTATATGCTTGTATTGATCCACTGATCTTCCTGTCTGTCTCTCTGCCTATCTACCTATCTCACTGATTTTGTTTCTTTGGAGAATCCTGGCTAAGACAACTCATCACAGGCTTGCCTTCTTTCCTTCTTCTTCCCTTCTTCTCTCCCTGCCTCCCTCCTTCTGTTCTTTTACAAAAAACAAAACAAACAAAAAATCTTTACTTTTGCAACCCAGAAGGTAATCTGCCCTAAAAAATTTCTTTCTTTATTTGTATGATGTTTAGATATAGCTACATACGTTAAAATAATTAGAGTAGGACCGAAAAGTCACTCCTCTTTTGACAGATTTCCCCAACACCATCACCATTTCACTATTTCACAATATTAACCTGATAGTATATCTGATTTACCCTTAAGGAGAATTGTCTTAAGCTTATACAATTGCTGATGAGGAGAGTAAAAAGTACACCAATAATGCTATATTTTACAGTGTGTAGGACAGTAAGACCCAGAAGCATCTCTCAGCTATGAGAATCATCAAAGGATTACAATATTTGAATAGTGAGAACAGGAGGAACTGAGGTCCTTACTTTTGATGTTACCTTCAATAACACATAAGATGCAGTATATGTATGAAAAGAACTAAAAAGAGCAGTACTTTTCATTATTGTTTTTTACTTTCCTAAGATTAAAAAAAATCATCATAATTTAAAAAAATTCCTAAATAAATTGCTTCTGGCCTGAAACCTCATATACCAACTTTGGTCTCAGGATAACTTCTTGAAGCCAAGTCATGGATTCTTGAAAAGAAGGGATTATTTGGAAATGTGTCCAGCACTCTGTTGTGTGTGCAAGAGAGAAGTGTGGATAATATGTCTGATAGTTAATTTTTCTCAATTGTTCTTCTGGTGTTAGTTAACATACAATGAAACTTAGACTCACAAATGTGTTGGAACCTCCTTGTTTGCACTGTTTGAATAAACTGCTCCTTTTCCCGCAGCATTTTTTTCTTCTATTAAGGCTAATTTTGGATAGTACACTTGAAAAAGACATTTTAATCTGGAAGTGTTTATTGTAAACCTGCATCGTTACAGCAAATGGCCCGCATTCAATGAGGAAACACTGCCTTTATCGTTTTTGCCTTCCTTGATGTTCTGTTTGAACAAGTGCTTATTCAAAGAGAAAATTTAGTAAACAAGCACTTCCATGGTGTCTCTGTGAGTTGGCTTTGTACAAAGTACAGAGGTGTTTACAAGAAGGAAGCCAGTCGGTGGCAATTCACCCAATGTCAACTTAAGTACCAGGTCTATCCATGACTAAACAATCTGTTCCAGGGATTTCCTTCTGAAAGATTAACTAGATTGGGCTGGTTGTGTTGGTGTCATATAGACCATGTTTAATTTCCTAAAATTCATAGCTTCAGTGACAGCCAAGTAAATTTGCTGATGATAAATTTGAGCATTTATTTTTTCTCTGTCTAAAAAAGCATATCTCAAACACTCGCATTCCCAATTGCCTAACAATAAGTAAGTTAGCATGTGATGCCTATGACTTCAACTTTAAAAATTTATGGTGCCTCTATTTATTCTTGTCAATTTTAAGAGTTAATGCAACTTCTTGAAAAATCGTTTAGGGGCAATGCGGTAAAACATGGGTATGTCTCACAACTGAAATGTGAGATTTGCTCATATACAAAATCAAAACGGATCATAAAACAGCCACTGAAACCTTTTGCCAATTGTCTGTAAAAGGAGACCCCTAATGACCTACAGCAGGAATATAGATGCAAAGTTGTACTTTGCCTCATGCCCTGGGGAGGTTTTTGGCTTTAAGATTTTGTCTTCTTGCTGCCAAATGCTAAAGCCAAGTGCATTGCTAAAGCTTTAGACACATTTTCATCAATAAAATTTCTTATAAAACAGATCCTGAAAATGCTGAACTTATCTGCCAAATAGCCAATTAATTGTTTTACATCCTTGTTGAACAATGAAATAATTTATGATGGGTAAAGGTTTTACCATCACAAATTAGTGTTCTGAAAACCACAGGGCCTAGTTTTTAATTAGCAGGAGGCATCACAATTAGGGATGAAAAGAAGTAATGCTGCATGTTGGAAATTCTCTCCACAGAGAAATAAAACTTCCAAGGAACAATAGCTCAATTAATTTGCAGAAGTTGGATTTTTAGAAAAACAGATCCTTGTTAAAGGGAAAAGTTCAAACACTGCTCAGATTCCTAGACGCCTCAGTCTTCTTTTCTACTCTACTCCCCCCCACCCCGTCCCAGTGGCCCTTTCTTTTCATAAATTATAGCTATTGAATATGGGCTATGCTTGCACACCATGCATTAGTGTGTATTAATCCCAGTTCAGACATTGTCTATAGGTTCACTCTATCATTGATTGTCACACTTTCCTTCATTGGACCAATGAGAAATGATGCCTTCATTTCTCTGTGTTTTCCAGAAAAGAGGAAAACTTGGACTGAAAAGCAGTTGATCTGGTATCTAAAGTTCAGGTTATATATTGCATAGAAGGAGAGCATGCTCCAGATTCCTTCCCAATCATTTAGATCCTAAAGCAAGTAATTTGCAAATGATCATATCAAACTGAATGGGCCATGTAATTAGGTATGATAGTTGTTTACTTAACAAGGGTGAAGCCTACAATCTGCAGCAAGATGTAAAAAGTAGACACTTGGGGGATTGAATAAGGAATTGTCTTTTAGGTTACAGTCAGGGAAGGAGACAAGAATCTTCATTCCAAGATGGAATCCCTGAATCTTTTGACAGCCTGAAGTGTTTACATGGCAAAAGGTGAGGGGAAAATGCAAACACCTCCTGAATCCATTTCAATTGTTACAGTGAGATGAAACTTGAATTGAGAAGCTTGACTTGTCTTCTTGAGTCTCAATATCCCTGCGGTTTGTTGTTAAATACAAATTATAGGGGGTCCTTTTTTGAATTAAATTCCTGTGCTATGCCCCAACAGATCAGACTGAACGTCAACATGGAGGCACCTGTGCTAAAATTCTATGTCACTAAACCCAAACTAAGTTGTTATCTGAACTTGTGAGAAATCAGAAGAAAGAGAAAACATCCAATTTCCCACCAGGCCAGTTTCAAACTTCAGTTGGCATCATAATGAAGTTCCCTGTGTTTTAATCCTTAACCTAATGTAACCTGATGTTAGCCAATCAGTTTTTTTTCTATTGTTCTGTCTCTGTGTCCCCATCTCACAAGGAACGTAGCTTTGAAATGACCGGTTCATTTTTTGTTCTTTGTTTCTGTTTTCTTCAGTTTTTTTCTGTCTATGAAGTCAACCTCTCCTGCTCGACTCACTGGGACACTTATTTTATTTTATGGAACGAAGTGTTGCCTGATTCTAGAATCTCAATAAAACCAGTTGAGTCCTTTAAACAAAATTTGTTGTAACCTTTTTTGGACAGGGTCTTTACTCCCAAATCTCTAACAGCTTCAGGACTTGGAACTTGCCCCCAGAGAAAACACCCACTCTCAGCTGGCTTTGCTTGAACAGACATCCCCTGAGTTGTGAATTCTGACCTTGGAGTCATAAGGGCGGCTCCTGTTGGAATTCCTGGAAGCCACACATTTATATCAGAGAAAAAAAATTGGCTTGACTTTTTTCTCTTTACCCAGTCCAGGATGAAATCCCATCCTTTTAGAAACTCATTAGTGAAAAATGTTGGCAGGTCTTAGTAAATGTGTTCAATACTTGTACCTTCTTCTGTCCCATGTGGATGAATGTTCAGTTCTGGTCTTGGGCACGTTTTCTACCTCTGTGTTGCTAGCCAAGTGAAAATCATCAACACTATTTTTTCATGATGGGCCATGACAAAGAATCCCCAGATGAAGTTGGTATAGTTTTCTCTTAGGTACCAGGCTATCATCTGTGACATCCTTTAAGATGGTACAATAGATAAAATAAATTTGTATTTACAAAAAAGATGAATTAAGTAGGATATAATTTTCTTTCTTTAAGACAAGTGTTTTCACTGTATCAGTGGAATAACCACTGACTCTTAATAATATATTCTTTAATGCTTGACTGCTATGATTCAGATTTCTTTACATCTGATTTCCCAAAAGGTTTTTAGAAGTACATCTATGATGAATCAATTGCTGGTAGCATTCTTTATAGAGTCATCCATAAAGTCCTTTAAGTAAGTTTATCCTGAAAAATGTGCTTGAAATTCAAATGTCTGAAAACAAATATAATCCAACAAAACAAAGACTTACATATTATAAAGGAGTTGTGTTTCCAGAGAAACAAAAATGTTATGAAATCTCTGATTTGTTCAGGCACTAATTCCATATGCTCAAGTCACCTCTGCCTTAGTTGGTTTGGCTACGATAACCAATATACCATAGACTGGGTGGTTTAAACAACAAATATTTATTTCTTACAGTTCTGGAGGCTGAGAAGTCCAAGATTAAAGGTATTAGCAGATCCGGTGTCTGGTGAGGGCCCATGTCCTGATTTGTGTATAGCTGTCTTCTTTGTATTCTCATATGGCAGAGAGCAGAGAGAGAAAGTTCATCTCTCTCATGTTTCTTCTAAAAGGGCACTAATCCCATTCATAAGGGACTCACCCACATCACCTAATCGCCCCCCAATGGCCTCACCTCCTCATGCTCCTTACATTGAAGATTAGCCTTCAACATAAGAATTGGGGAGGAGAGGCACTCAAACATTTAGTCTATAGCAATCACCAGGCTGAGGAGAAACCTTCCCTAGCAGAAGGGCACCTGTGCCCACAGGTGACAAATTCCCCTCTAGCCTTAGAAGTCAATTTAAATACCTACCTGTCTCAACCTTTATGGCAGACGTCAGAGCTGAAAACCAAGTAGTGTTTTTCTTTCACAACTCTTCTCAGATATGCTGAGTCCTTTTCCTCATCACCATCACTTGAGTGATGCTTCAGCCCTCTTGGGCACAAGTGACCATTCAGGGAGGATTTCTAGCTGCTGCTTGTCAGAGGTCGGGGTTTTGAGTTAGGAAGCTGGATTACAGAAAAAGTTGAGTTTTGAGAGGCGATGCAAGCAAATTGATAAGTCTATTTATGTGATAAATAAGGTCCCCCACCTTAAGAATTGTCTCTCCTCAGTTTGCTAGATTTTGTGTTTCTCCTTCACTAAACACACACATATTATATTGGTATTCTGTAAGCAGAGGCCAATTATACTACTAATTATAAAATGTCTCCTACAAGATCATAAATATTCTATTTTGAAATATGATAAAGGCTGAGGAAATTATCCATAAGAGTCAGAAAGAAAGGTAGACTTTTAGGCCAGATTTTATCATTTACTAAATATGGTAGCTCAGGGAAGTCTTTTAATCTCTGTGTGTCTCAGTGGCCTCATTCTTAATATGGAAAATATAATTTCTACCTCAGTGAATTGCTAAGAGATGATGTATGGGAAACCACCTAGTATAATTTCTGGAACACAACACTGCCTCAAAATAAATACTGAGTCTGAAACCCTGTATTACTAAATGATGTTTAGAATGCATTCTTTTGTTCTGTTCAGTATGATGTATTAACTTTCTGACACTCATCTTTGCTCTCTATCTTGTGTGTGTATGTGGTGGTGAGAGAATGGGGGAAAAGGAACAAAAACCTATCACCACCTCTTGATATACTTTTTTTCTTCTTGCACATTTAGTTTATTTCCTATAAGGATTTATATCCTTATTTTTTTCTCCCATCTTTTGGTCAAACATTGAATTTGAAAGGCTCTAAGAGGTGTTATAGATAACATTTCTTTTGCAGGATTGTTCTCCCAGTTCAGCCTCAAAAGATGCACACCCTCTGAGAGATATTGCAGCTGGGAGCAGAAGTTTCTGAGAGAAATGTCTACATGGTTGGACTTTCCATAGAGCTGCAGGTTCTCCAGGGTCTGCAGAAGGAATAAAAATGCTCCAGAAGCTTCCAACAGAAGGAAGAGAAGATGACTGAGGTTTTAACTAAAGGATATGCTCTCGGCTGGGCACGCTGGCTCACTCCTGCAATCTCAGTACCCTGGGAAGCTGAGGTGGGAAGATTACTTGAGTCCAGGAGTTTGAGACCAGGTCCTGTACAAACCACACAGTTTCCCCTCACTTCTCATTCCAAATACCAGCTAAGTCTTTGTCTCAACACAAAATCTAAAAATTAGTTAAATATGGTGGTGCGTGACTAAAGTCCCAGCTACTCAGGAGGCTGAGGTGGAGGGATCACCTGAGCCCGCTCTCTAGAAGAAGGCTGTCGGGAGGACGCATGCCAAAAAACAAATGGGAGTTAAAGTCAGGTATTGAGAATGAGTGTGTTAGTTGAAACTGAGGGAGGGTCTCTTCAGCATCAGAAACAACAGCACTTTAACTGAGATTAGCAAACAAGACCTGTGCTATACTGCGTCGCATATGGACACCTCAAGGATGCAGACGTTAGAAGATTCAGAAGCCCTTCGCCACCTGTTGTAATGCAAGGCCTGAAGAGAGGGCAACTTATTGCAGTATAATATTATCTCTCTGAGTAACTAGCTGGTCTTCTGGAATGAGAAGTGAGGGGAAGCTTGTGGTTTGCACAGGACCACATAGAAAGGCAGTAAGGACACATTGTGATAGCTTCTGTTTTTGTTTTTTTAATCTGTCTGTCTCAGTCACACTGAGAAAATTGAAACATTTAAACATTCATTTTGAGTGTCAACAATAATTGTTCATTAGAAGTATCTTATTGTGATAAATCTGTATTTTTAACACAGAGAAACTTTATAAAGTATTGTAACACAAGGACATCTACAAAAATGAAATCATAAGCATGTAACGAAAAGGTATACTGCTATTTTCTAGGACTGAGTAATCTGTTATTATCTAGGACTAAATAATCTACGGGTAACTTCCCTTTCCTGGGAATTCATTTGAAGTCTCCCCAGGGTAGGGAGTTTTGTATATTCTGTTCACTAAATTTATTCAGTGCCTAGAATAGTACCTGGGACTTAAGTGCTGAATAAATATTTGCTGAATTGTTAATAAGATCTTGGTAAATAGTAGAATAGGGGAGAATGGGAAAAAACAAAGGCAGGCATATCTACCTGGTTCGAGAAAGTAGCTTGAAAAAAAACCCTTGAAGTATAATAGTTTTTATTTTTAACCAATTTCATTCAAGTATAATTTATGTAGAATAAAATTCAACCTTTTAGAATTAATACAGGTTGAGAATTCCTAACTTCAAATCTGAAATACTCCAAAAATACAAAACTTTTTGAGCACTGATGTAACACCACACATGAAAAATTCCATACTTGACATTTCAAATATTGGATTAGGAATGTGTAACCTGTAGAAGTATTCTAGTGATGCTACTGTGTTACTTATTTAGCCTGAACAAATGTTTTAATTGTATTCATGGTGTGTCACATTTTCTACTAAGTACTTATATACAACAAGTGGAAGAAAATTATTGCTTATCAGTAACATATAAATTCAGTCAAGAATTAAAGCAATGCTAAAAAAAATTGCAAATTGTCTAGAAAGGTGACTGAGACAGTGACACGTTTGCTTCCTGATGGTTCAATGTACATAAACTTTGTTTCATGGACAACATTATTAAAAATATTGTATACAATTACCTTCAGGCTATGTATAGAAGGTGTTATAAAATGTAAATAAATTTTGTTAAATTTGGGTCTCATCTCCAAGATATCTCATTAGGTATATGGAAATATTCCAAAATCTGAAAAAAATCCCAAATCCAGAATACTTCTAATAGCAAGCATTTTGGATAAAGGATACTCAACCTATGGTCTGATGTGTTTTGACACATATACACACACTAGTGTAACTACCAACTCAATTTAGATATAAAGCATTTATTCTTCCTCAAAGTTTCCTCTTGTTCCTTCTCAGTTTACACTGGTAATCCTTGCCACAGATAATCACTGATCTTATTTAGATTCTAATTTTAGATGAGATTGGCCCCCAGTCTAGAATTTCATATAAACACAATCCTATTGTGTATACTCTTTTGTGTCTGACTTATTTCTCACAGCATGATGTTTTTGATCTTCATGCATGTTGTGATATGTGTCACTAATTCATTTATTTTATTGCTGGGAAATATTTCATTGTATAAATATATTACAATGTGCAGTATTCATTAGCTTTTTATGAAATGTAATTTGTTTCTAGTTTTCGAATATTATAAATAATTGCTATGTGAATACTCATATACCTCAGTACATATTTATATGGACATATATTTTCTCATGGGTAGATATCTCAAAGTGGAATTGATGGGCCATGTATATAAGCATATGTTTAACTTCATAAAAAACTGTCCAGCTGTTTTCAATGTTCATATTATTTTACATACTGCCTCCCCTCTCCAGCAATGTATTGAGAGTTCCCATTGCTATACATCTTTGCCAAAAGTTGGTATCATCTGTCTTTTAAATTTTAGTCATTATAGTGGATGTGTCCCCACTACAGGGTATGAGTGATACTTCATAGTTTTGATCAATTTTTTCCTTTTATTATTGATGCTTTTTTTTGGTGTTCTTTGTTTATCCTAAGATGGCAAACATTTTCTCCTAGGTGTTCTTCTACAATTGTATATGTTTAAGCTTTACATGAGGTTTCTGATTCATTTTGACTTAATTTTCAACATGGTATAAAGCATAATGTTTCTGCATATGGATATTTAGTTGCCCTAACATCTCTTCCTATTGCAGCACCTTAGATATTTGTTAAAAAATCAGTTGACCATATATGTGCGGGTATATTTCTGGAACTTTCATTCTTTGCCTTTGATGTGTATGTCTATTTCTTTTCCAATACCATAATCTTGTAGTTAATTCTTGCATACCATAATCTTGTAGTTAATTCTGAAACCTGGTAGTGTGAGTACTTCAAATTTGTTCTTTTTTCAGCATTGCTTTGGCTATTTCAGGGCCTTTGCATATAGTTTCCACAAAGCAAGTATGGAAATTTTGATGGAATTGCAATAAATCTATTAATAAATTTGGGGAGAATTGATAGCTTTCCAGTATTCAGCATTTCATTATATGAACATGGTATGTCTTTCCATTTATTTAGGTCTTATTGGCAATGTTCTGTAGTTTTCAATAAGAATATTGTTCATGTCTTTTGTCAGAGTTATGCTTATGTATTTTATGGTTTTTTTGGCATTATTGTAAATGATATTGCTTTTTAATTTTATTATCCAGTTGCTCACTGTCAGTATGTGTGCTTGTGCATGTGTGTGCATGTGCACACACACACACGTACACAAACAAAAGGAAAAAAGTTTCTTTACACTCACAACATCCCTGATAGCAAATTTATGGGTTTTCCACACCAAGCAATTCTTTTTTTTTTTGTCGTAGTCACATTCAGTCACCCAAGTTGGAGTGCAGTAGCGCACTCACGGCCACTGCAGCCTCGACCTGCTGGGTTCAGGTTATCTTTGCACCAAAACCTTCCAGGAAAACTGGAATTACAGGCATGTGCCACCATGCTTGGCTAATTTTTTGATTTACTGTAGAGATAAGATCTTACCATGTTGCTGAGGCTGGTCTCGAACCCCTGAGTTCAGGCAATCCTCTCACCTTCACCTCCTAAACTGCTGGGATTACAGGCATGAGCCACAGTGCCTGAACAAGCAATTCTCCAATTCTCTGTGGACATCACCAGTTGAAAGTAGTTAATTACATTAACTATAGTTTAATTCTGACACAAATAACCTGAAATCAGCACAGACCCCACAAATTAAGCACTCAGTCTCACAAATGGCACCCCTAACCCCACCAAACTCAGGAAAACATTTTACCTACCATTACTGGTTTATTATAAAACATATAATTTGTGAACAGCCAAATGGAAGAGATACATAGGGCAAGGTATATGGAGAAGGGCATGGCACTTCCATATCCTGTCTGGTGCACCACCCTCCTGGAACCTTGATGCACTCTTCAATCCAGAAGCTCTCTTCTCCAAACTGTTGTTTAGGGTTTTCATGGAGGTTTCACTATGTAGACACAAATGATTAAGCCATTGGCTATAGGTTTTTTAGCCAATCTCCTGCTCTTCTCCTTTCCCCGGAGGTCAGCTAAATGTTCCAACCCATTAATCACATCTTTGGTTCAATTAACAATCAGTCCTCCATCCTCTAGAAATCACCTCGTTAGCATAAATTCAGGTAGGTTGAAAGTGTCTTACTTAGTATGAATAACAAAAGATGATCCTCTCACCTCTACAGATCTGTGCTGGGTACCAGGGAAACCTTTTCTTTCTTGATCTATTTAGCTAAAAATTTATAATTAAAAAATCTTTTCAGAGAAATAGAGTTTTAATTTAAAAAACATATTTAAATTTTTCTTTTTAGTATTTCATTGATATCTACTATTATCTGTATTATTTCCTTTCATCCACTTACTTTGGGTTTATTTTGCTCTTTTTAAAAAATATTTTTATACTACTTTTGTCTAATATGGCCTGTTTTGATAAACCTACTATGTGCAATCAAAAAGAGTGTATATTTTTGGAGTTGTTGGATATAGTGTTTCTTGATAGTGTAATTCAGATTCTCTATGTACCCACTGATTATTTTTGTTTCTAATTCAAACAATTACTAATATTATGGTTATGAGATATTTCTATTTCTTTCATTCTGTTAAGATTCTGAGGATGCTTTTTAGGAGCATAAACATTTATAATTATTGCGTCTCCTTGTGATATCATTATGAAATTTCTTAAATCTTTCTTAGTACTCTATGTCATGTTTAATTTATCTTATATTAATTTAGTCAGTCCAGCCTTCTTTTGCTTACTATATGCAAATCTTCCTTCATCCATTCACTTGCTTATCTGTGTCTTCTATTTCAAATACAAATATTATAAACAGTGCATAGTTATCATCTTGCTTTTTTTTTTTTTTTTTGAGTTGGAGTCTCACTCTGTCGCCCAGACTGGAGTGCAGTGGCCGCTTCCGGCCACCGCAGCCTCGACCTGCTGGGCTCTGGCGATCCTTCCGCTTCAGCCTTCCCAGTAGCAGGAATTACAGGCATGTGCTACCACGCCCGGCTGATTTTTTTGATTTATTGTAGAGATGAGGTCTCGCTGCCCAGGCGGGTCTCGAACCCGTGGGATCAGGCAATCCACTCACCTCAGCATCCCACAGGCGCGGGATTACAGGCTGAGCCACCGAGCCCGGCTTGCTTTTTAATTTATTCTAATAATCTTTATTTAACTGGCATGATTAGTTTACTAATATTTTGTAAAATTATTGATATAATTATTTTTAGGTGAGTATTTTGTTATTTGTTTTTGATTATCTTCTTGGATTTTTTTTCTTCTTTTGTTCACACTTTTCTGCTTACCACTCTTCCTCCTTCTCCTCCTCTGTCTTCTCTTCATCCTCCTCCTCCTCCTTCTTTGAACATCTTTCACAATTTCACTTAATTTTTAGCTGACGTTTTTGTATTATTATTATCTTTTTTATTCATTCTAGGAATTATAATATAGAAACTTAACTTTTCACAGTGTACTTCAAGTTAATATTTTACCATTTTATGTTAACTATGGAAACCTTATAACTGTATAGGTAAACTTACCACCCCCCAATTAGTTTTGTTCTTTATTTGTTATATGTACTGTATCTACATGCATTATAAGCACTCTAAGAGGAGAGTGTACTTTTTATTTTAAACAGCCATATACATTTGCAAACTTTTAAAACTTCTTAATATATTTGATTGTTAAGAGCAGTTTCAGGTAAACAACATAATTGAGGAGAAGACATACTTCTCATATACCTCCTGCATCATAAGACGCATTTTGAAAGAAATGAAATTTAAAAATTAGCTGGACATGGTGGCACATGCTTGTAGTCCCACTACTTGGGATGCTGGGGTAGAAGGGTTGCCTGAGCCCAGGAGGTCGAGGCTGTGTTGATCTGTGATTATGCTACTGCACTCCAGCCTGGGTGACAGACTAAGACTAAGACCTCGACTCAAAAAACAGACAAGCAAACAAGAAATGAAGAAAGTCTTTTATTTTTATTCAAATAATTGCCATTTCTGAAGTACTTTACTTGTTATTGAAAATTCAAATTTCACTCTGGTATCATTTCCTTCAACCCAAAAACCTGACTTCAGCATTTCTTGTAAAATTCTGTTTTCCTTTATTGAATAAAATAAAATGTCTTTATTTTTCTTTAATTTTGAAAGATCTTTTCATTCACTATAGAATTTTGGCTTGACAGTTTTATTTCCTTTTAGCATTTAAAAATGTTATACAAGCACTGCCTTGCTAATCTATGACCAGGTCATGTTTCCTGGCTTTGGCCCCCTCCCCCACCTTGGGGCGGTAACTCATCTTTCTTTCTCTCAAATTTACTTTCTAAATAAACTGTATTTTTGAATCTAAAAAAAATGTTATACCAACTTTGGGAGGCCAAGGGGAGAGGATTGCCTGAACCCACGGATTTGAGACCAGCCTGGGCAACATGGGGAGACCTTGTCTCTACAATAAATAAAAAAATTAGCCAGGTGTGGTAGCATGCACCTGTAGCTCTGGCTACTTGGAAGGCTGAGGTGGAAGAATCGCTGGAGCCCAGCATGTTGGTGCTAGGGTGACCGTGAGCATGCCACTGAACTCTAGCCTGGGCAATGAAGTGAGACTCCAACTAAAAAAAAAAAGTTATACCCACTGTTTTCTGACCTTCATTGTTTGTGATGCATAGATAAAATGTTTAATTAAGCTACCACTTATTTCTATTTAAATGATTATGAAAATTGTTCATGTTTTCTTGTCCTATTATAAGTTGGAAGGCATATTAATGTCTACAACTATGTAGATATGTCTATTCTTTCAGTTCTTTGTATTATTAGTCTAGCTAGGTTTATAGGTCCATACAGATTTAGAATTTTCATTTTTTTAGTTTATTGGCACATTTATTGTGATGCTGTATCTCTCCTTAGTAATGTTTTGTCTTGAAGTCTACTTTGACTTAGTGGTTTCAAATATTCTGTGTCCTTATTTTTAAGGTGTGTCTATTGTAAGTAACATACAGCTGAATTTTTTTTTTTTTAATTTATCCTGACATTTTCTTTATTTGGGTATATTTAGTCCATAATTTCACTTGATTAGTTGGATTTAAGTTAATAGTCATATTTATCTATTTGCTTTCTGTTCATATTATGTGTTTACTGTGCTCTTTTCTTTTGCATTTTTTTATTAACCAAATATGTTTATATTCAATATCCATTCCTATTGTCTTCCTATCTATATATTATTTTACTATGGTTTTAGTGGTTGCCATAGGGATTGTATTACATCCTTGACTTGCAGTTCTACTGCTTCCAGAAAATGCTAAGGTATAATCGTTTTTATACGTTTGTTTGTCAAATGTATAGTACATCATCATTGTGTACAGTTAATACTGATTTAGGTTTACTTTCTGGCTAATCCTTCATTTCTTTCTGCATTCCATGTATGCATCTGGGATTACCTGTTTCTATATTAAGATACCCCTTTAGTTTTTCTTAGAGGATGAGTCTGCTGGTAATGAATTCCATGATTGTGTTTCTGAAAGTGTATTTGCTTTACCTTTACTTTTGAAGAATAATTTCACAAGGTAAAGAATTTTATTTCATTTCATTGTCATCTGGCTTCCATTATTCCTATATTTCCGTGGAGTAGTCATCTGTCAGTCTTATTGTTGTTCCTTTGTTGGTCATGTTCCTCCCCACTGATTTTTAAAAAGATTTTGCTATTTTAAATTCTGCAGCAGCAGCCTTATTATAGCATATGTCTATGTGGTGTTACTTATGTTTGTCTTGTATGGTGCTCATGGTACTTCCTGATTCTGTAGCTTGATATCTTTCCTTAGTTTAGGAAATTGTTTGATCATTATCCCTTTATTTCAGTTTCTGAGGTATTTTCTCTCTTCTCTACTTCTGGGATTCAAAGTTTTTAAGCCTCCGTACTATGTCCCATATGTTTTTTATGTACTTTTCTGTATTTTCTATCCTTTTTGTTTTTCTCCTTCTACCTGGATACTTTATTTTCTACTGGTCTACCTTGCAGTCAGTTCTCCTCTCTTCTGCAAAGTCATATCAGCTAGCTTTTAAAATACATATATTGAATTCTTAGTTTTAATTATTGTATTTGGTGCTAAGATTTGTATTTGATTTAATATATATGCATATATATATATATGTTTGAGTTAGATAAAATTCTCAACCATAAATATATTTGATAGCTCCAAAAATTATATGGATGTTTTTATTTATGTTTCTCTCTTTTTTTAACTTTTAATTTTTTTATTTTAAAGATATGGGGTACAATTCAGGGTTAGGTATACAAATGTTCATTATGCAGGTATCCTTGTTGATGAGATGTGCCCCCTGTTTCTCTCTTTATACTGTTTCTATATGCCTATTAACCCATTTATCAAGTTCTGGACGATTAAGATGTGGTAGATGCCATGCTTCCTGGCATTGGCCCCTTTTCCTACCTTGAAGAGGTGAATCTCCTCTTTTTCTCTCTCACCCTCTTTCTGAATAAATTTTTTTAAAAAAGATGTGGTAGATCACTTTGCTCCGATCAAGGAGTGAGCTGACTTGTAGCTGTCTCAGTTGCAATTTTTGTAAAGCTCTATTTATTTGTGAGGTGTCCCTGTCCTTGGAGTATAACTTTTTAGGAATTCCATCTGAAAGCCTAAGGTATTTGCTAAGGTTGCTCTTTTTTTGGTAAATACAAAAATATAATTTTTGTCTAATTTTTACTATGTGCCTCTACAAAATTCTGTGTTCTTTTAGTTTGTTTCGAGAAAGGCTCTCACTCTGTCACCCAGATTGGAGTGCAGTGGCATGATCACAAGTCACTTCAACCTCCAGCTCCTGATCTAAATGATCTTTCCCACTTAGACTCCTAAGTAGCTAGGACACTGGCATCCACAGCCACAACCAGCTAACCTTTTTAGTTTGTGTAGAGATAGAGTCTCACCATGTTGCCCAGGCCAGCCTCAAGCTTCTGATCTCAAGCAGTCTTCCCATTTCGACCTCCCAACGTACTGGGATTGCAGACATGAGCCACTGTACCTGAACTGAAAGTGCTGGTTTTATTATCTTTTTCTGTTTAACTACTAACTTGGAGTAGCATAAGGATTCAGCAGATGGCTTGAGAAGAAAACTATGAAGTATCATTCTCCTTGTCTCTCTTTTCATTAGATCTTGGCCTCTCAACTCCTATTTTCCTTGGTAGTTTCAAACTCTGATATTTGTCTCTCTGGCCCCATGATATTGCTCAAGACTGCTGACTTCTCTGTATTTTAACATCAGTACTTTGCCTGAATTCTCAGCTTCTTGTTCTATACTGAAAAGCAGCAAATACTCCATAGGGAAAAATACCTTGAGAATATCAACTCATCTTTCCGAGATTATTTTGACTTCAGGATCCTCCCAAATTGTTCTTTCCTTTGCAATTCACCAATGACTTCAAGTTAAAAAATATATATATATAGTCCAGGCTCGGTGGCTCAGCCTGTAATCCCAGCACTTTGAGAGGCCAAGGCGAGTGGATTGCCTGAGCCCGTGGGTTCGAGACCAGACCTGGCAGCTTTAAGACCAGCCCAGCTCGTAGTCTCATCACTACAATACATCAAAAATTGCCTGTAGTTCCAGCTACTTCGAAGGCTGAGGCGGAAGAATCGCCGAAGCCCAGCAGGTCGATGCTGGGGTGGCCGTGAGTGTGCCACTGCACTCCAGCCTGGGCAACAGAGTGACACTCCAACTCAAATATATATATATATATATATATATATATATATATTTCTATTTTATCCAGCTTTTCTAGTTCTTCTGGGCTGAAATGTCAGGGCACTACAAACTACTTTACTATAACTGAAGGTCAAAGTCATGCTTGAGACTCCTTGAAAACGTGTGTGTGTTTACAAATTTGAAATGTCATATTTTTCCTTTTTTTCCTTTATACTCAAGTTTCTCTTGCACATTAATTTGCACAGCATGCAAAAAATAAGTTTAAAAGTTGGCAATTTTAGCTTAGCCTTTGTTTAAATAGACCTGGTCTAGCCAGATATTTTATCGTGTCAGTTTGACCCCAGATCCACATACCACACTTCTGATAGCCATTAACTGCAGACCAAGGACACTGCACCTTTATTTGTAACAGTAACTTCTTACCCTCCTTGTTCTGCTTTCAATCTTGAGGCTACTGCATCCCTGATTCCCGATTTCCCATTGCCAGCCAAACTTTTACTCTTTGGACTCTAGCTTTGTTAATGCAGTTTAGTCCAAATAGTATTGGATTGGAGTTACCCCATGAACCAGGCTTTAAAACCATTAGTATAAGTGTTAAAAATGCAAGTTTCTAGGCCTTGTCCACAGATCCTGAGTTACAATAGGTCTAAGATGAACCGTACCAATTTGTGTTTTTAGTAAGCACCCTAGCACCCCCAAAACACTTTATGAAGTATTCAGGATATCCTACCCTGGTTCCCACCCCAGGGCCTCACACTTGGATATTGGCTAACTTCACTGACTCTCAGACCTGGTCTGCCAAGGGTCCCGAGAAGGGACATTACTCACTGTGAGTTCAAGTAATGTGGTTTTGTGCTATTTGAAGTGATCCCTGTCCTCTAGGGAAAAATAATCAGAGGATTATATAGAATTATCTCCCCCAAAGGCTATGAGGACATAGTCCATTATCCACCTTAGGTGGCAGTATGGTGGATTATGTGGCGTTTCATCTTTGCTACTCTCTGACTCAGAATATTTAGAATGTAAAGTTAAACTTAGAAACACCTGCCATTGATTGTCTGAGGTATTCTTGGGTAATCTGGAAAACGCTTTTTCATCTGATACACAGAGTCTCCCCAACATTTTAAGCTATTATTCAGAACATTTCTATTTTTCATTTTATACTTAAGACCGTGAGCCAAGCCAAGAAGACATTTTTGTATTCCCCTGTCTCCTCCCTACCAGTGTTGGAGGAATGTCAACATGAAAGAAGAAAGGATATTATTTAGGGTGGCCTGAGGGGTAATAAGTAGGATTAATGGGATGAAATTGAGCAAAGGAAAATTTAAAGTGAACATCAGGAACATTTTCCGAAGATGGAGATCAATGATCCTGTGGAATTAAGATCCCAAGGGAGGTTGTAGGAACCCTATTACTTGAATCAGTTCAAACTAGACTGGACTAACTATTTGAATATAATCCTACCTTGGCAGAGAGTAAACCTGCAATGACTGGAAGATGGAAAAAATGACCTAATAGGTCTTTTCCATCCCTGACTTCTATGAGTCATCCAATGTATGCTGTTATGTGTCATACAGCCGGCCAGACCCAGGTTATTCACTATACATTTCACCCACAAAATCCTCAGATTCTGACTGTGCCCCAGCTAAATGGCTACCTCAGCAGAGACTGAGGGCCCCTCTGGGATTTCTGGTTAGTTTATGATCAATTAAATATCAGAAATGAATGAAGAAATCAGTCATGGAAGCAGAGGGTGGTGAGTAATTGAGTTCTTGTCCCTACCCTCTGGGAGGGTCACCCTCAACTTTTTGCAGCCAGACAGAAATCTTTCCATTGCAGTTGTCATCTGTAACTCCTCCTTCCTAGCTTGGTCGGCCTGTGAATTGTGCTGGGGCAGACAGACCCGCCTCCTGCTGCAGTTCCCCGCCTGCTGTGGCTTTTTCTGCAGAGGCTTTCATGCAAGGTAGTTTTTTCACATTTTCCCGCCAGGGCAACGAGCATTCAGAAGCATTGCTTCAGGGCTGTCAGTCCATACGAGTGCCATAGCATTTTCGTAAAACATTATTATTATTGTTAGCTGCATCCTTTCTTTAAATACAATGTTAGGAGAATATGTAAAGTTGATTAAAGTAACGCTCCTTTGTTTTAAGCAGGGAAAGAGACCCAGGACTCCCAAGAACTTTCTTCTTGACCACCACCCTGCCTCATTACTCTTCCACAAGTCTCCATAGAAGCCACAATGAGGCACAGTTTCAAAACCACCTCTCTCGGCCATTGTATGTGTTTTCTTGCCATTTTGTACTCAGTTAAGGCCACAGAAGACAGATGAAGAAATTACTGAAGATCTAGGCTCTACAGAGCCTACTGACAAAGCAACTGCTCTAGATGTTGGTTATGTATTCTCTATCCACCCTCCTGTGATTCCTTAACCTTCCACGTGACTAGTGTCTGGAGAGTGGTTGGAGAAAATAGCAGAAAAGGAGAATGTTACTGGTGTTAACAACAACTTGTGTTTCATGTTAATCACATTGAACCTTAGCCACTGCTGTTCCCTCTCCTGCATTTCTCCCCTTTTTGGTATTGTTTTTTGTAGCTTCAAGTCTGCCCTAAATGTGCCTCACAAGCTGGTTTTCCTAGGCGGGTATGGAATGGACACATGGAGGTATACATACTGAGTTATCAGTCCCAGCACTGTAGCCTTAGGAAGTTCAGGCAGCATCCATTGCTCCCCCTAGGGGATGCAGTAGATGCATATCCTAAACTGCAAGTGGCCTCCATGTTTTAGCTTTCTACCTGTGACTTTCGAAGCATCCTTAGCTCAATTACTAAATTCTTCCAGCTGGTTGGGAGAGAAGTAAATGGATTCCAACTCAAGTCTATCTGATATCACGGTCCAAACTCTAACTCTCTGTATTGCACTTGCTTTCACTTAACTAGACAGCCTGCAGAGCAGAGGGAGCGTTAATTCTGTATTTCTGGTGTACACCTGCTCTGTGTGGGCATTCCTTGGCACAACCAGATAAAAAGCATCACTGGATTCATGTTTATTTCCAACCTCCTTCCTCTGATTTTTTTTCTTGGCTCTTTCCATTTCAAACAGGCTGAGATATGGAAGGAGGAGTTACAGGGTTGTCACATGTTCTTTCCTGGACCCTTGGGTGATTGCCTTTTCCCTTTTTTTCTCTCCCAGTAGCCAGACATAAATGCCTTCATTAACCAGAGATAAGTTATTGCCTTAACTAAAACCTAAGACTCCTTACACATTTTGCTATTTCAGTAATTTCGTACATTCATGAAAAGGAAACTTTGGGTGAGGAGCAAGTTAGGAAACCCAACAGCAAGCCTGAAACTCTCTGATCTTTAACTGGGTGAGGGGCACTAGTTTCCTAGAGCTAGAGCTAGAAGGGTCTCTGGAGAGCTTCAGTTCTTTATCCTCTTTCCTGAATGAGGAAAAAAACCAAAACTAAAGACAGATTATGTGGTTTGCCCAACGTTACACTGATTGAGGTAGAGAATTAGGAGCGACTTCAAAGTCCACACTCTTTTGTTTACTCCATGTTACCCAGAGAAAATCAGGGGCAAAGGGTTAGGCCACAAGCTTGAGGAAAATGTGACAACTTTCAGAGAAAAGGTTTGTGTACAAATTTCCTGAGAGGGCAATCTTTTTTATGAGCTGGTTCTCGGAGGAGTTTGTGTGAACACATCAGAGACATATGGATTACAAGCATTTAAAATCCATATGGGTTGAAGAACGGAGACAGGGGAAAATTTTGGCACACATTTGCTTTTTTAATATATGTGTGTGTGCCTATATGTGTATATATATTATCAAATTTAAAACATTTGAAAAGCAATCCCAAGCGTTTCGGCCTAAACCACAGAGTGGTTCATCCATCCCCACTAATAAGTTCCAATCCTTCTGTTGTGTGGTCTTTCCATTCCATGGGTTAGGACCCCACTGAATCCTGCCTGTTTTATACATTTTTAAAGACAGGTATAAAGAGACTAAATCTCACTCTCCCACACAGGAACCCAATTCCCAGGAGTCAACATTTAGCCGAATAGCTTCATTGTGTTTTAAAATGTTTTAAGTTCACTTATAAATAAATTGGGCTATACCAGTGCTTTTGTAATGCACATCATGAAAAATGAACAGTCAGCTTAAAATAGATTTTCTTTTACTGCCAAGTGCATTATGTGAAAAATGCACTCTATCTGGCAGGACAGACCTTGTGGTCGTGTGGATGGAACTACGATAAGGGAGCAGCCCTTTGTGTAGAGAGAATGCGCTAGAGACCCTGATTTCTATCAGAACGCATGCCATGGTGGATGGAGCAGTCCAGGATCACACAAGCCATCTCCTCTTCCTGACACACACACGCAGACTTCCCTTCCTGAGAATTATGGCAGCCAACACTCACCAGCCTGGAATAAATTACTCTTCTGCCTTGCTTTCTCTCTCATTTGTCAGTGCACCAGCCCCCAGATCAAGAACTCACTGTCAGTCTAAACCTGCAGCCCGGCCTTCATTATTTCACAAGGGTGAAAGTAACATCTTCTGGAGCTTTTGACTGATACGTCTTCATTCTGACAAAGCTGATCTCATAACTCAGCTCTTTGCAATTCTTTTTCATCCTTGTAACTTTGTTCATTAGCTCTCCAACCTGACATGTCCTCCTGTTCTTTTCCCATGAACTCGTAACCATCACTTTCTTCAAGGTCAGGAATGATGTTAAGGCTCTTAAAGATGGCACCACTGGCAGATTTTCTTTGAAAACTTGCCCATGGCAGGTCTTTCTGCCATGAAGCTTCCTTTATCTCTTCTTTCTGTAATAAACTTTGCTTGAAAACTTAAAAAAAAAAAAGATGGCACCACCAACCCCATCCAAATGTAATAATCCTGTTCTTCAAGCTTTTCTCCCCTCTGGTGTTCTTTTTTCCTTTCTTCATATTTAACACACACCTAATTGGGCTCATAGAAGGAGCTGGCAAATTAAACCGAAAATAACATGGTTGCCAATCTGAGTTCTTCAGTCTAGTGATTGGATATGCCTTGAAATATCCTAATTTCTTTTCAAGGAACACTTTTTAGGAGTATTTAAGTGTCTACCTTGTTTACTATTCATACCACAACTCTGTTAATTAGTTATCTTCTTCCTGCTAACTGTTAACTGATGATTGGTTGGAGCTTTGATAATCCTTTGAGTATTTGCATTTTAATAGAGAATTTTCAAATACGCCAGCATTACCTAGGGCATTTAAATTGAACCACCTCACCTGTGCATTTTATAACCATCATTCAACTAGGCTGTATTTATAGTGACGGTCCCAGAGCTGGTCCCCCATTCTTGCTCCATGCTGCCCATCCTGTTCAGTGCTGTGCCCTCCTGGGAGGTGGTTATGAGCTCAGACTCATGAGATCACCAGAACCGACTTTGAATTCTGATTCTAAATTCAGGCTTTGGCACCTACTGACTCTGATACAAATTTAGTCTAAGCTTCAGTTTCTATACCTGTGAAATGGGAATAATAGTAGCGCTCTATACTTATTTTGTTCTTAAGAAAATTACTTGAAACAATGCATGTGAAATATTTAGCTCAGTTGCTGATTTAAAAACCTATGAATTTTAGTTGTTATTATTACTGTTATTCTGAATCCTATTTTCAGTCTTGTATTCACCCACAAAATCTGACAGATTGGCACATTTTTCTTTTGAACTTTGACTCTAGGCTTTTTTCCTGAAAATTTTGTTTCTCTTTATATATAGGTTATATCTCCCTCTGTTCTAAGCTAGGTGGCTTTTCTGCCTTGTCTGTCCTCAGCTTCTGGGTTCCCTGAAGTTGTATTATTTTGTGTCTACTCAGGAGAGGAAAAGGCCAGGACTCAAGGAAGAGGCTCAAATGGTTGAGTAGCAAGAACACTCATACCTAGTGGGTAAGATATTTAATAGGGTGCTCTACCCATGTTACCTATAGAATCATTACTTGGACCATTCTACCACTTCAGGTTCTGTTTGGTACAGTGCTACACATAGAATAGGCAATGATCAAAGTTCAAGGAATGTGGAGGGGTGCTAAACTAAAGAAAATGGTGATACAAGAATTCCCATGAACCTTTAGGTCAAAAGGATTAGTTGGAGTTTATCTCTATCTGGAATTCTCCTGAACTGACTGCTGTCATAAGCAGAATGCAATTCAATTTTCAACCAAAAGTCACAGTCAGAACTGACAAGACTGTCTGACTAATTACCTCTTACAGATGTTAGAATAAACCCAAAAAGAATGTTGGGCAGGTGGACATACACTAAGAAAAGACTTCAACAACTCATTGCCCGGAGTAGGTTAGAAGTAGATACTCCTGGGATCTGAGAAAAACCTGTACCAAGTCGGAAACCTAGGTGGAGACACCATGGCACAAGAGGGCAAGTTCAAGATGGCAGACAGTGGAGGAGCAAGATGGTAAACATCAAAGGTAAGTTGAGAAGAGGTGAAAACACTCAGGAAGTGGGCTATAAACAAAACAGAGACACTGAAGATTCATGCTTAGAGAGGTTAATAATGAGACAAGGCTGGTTTGGCTGTTTCGAAATTCAAAGCGGGTCACAACTTTGGATTTATAGTCTACTAAAAACCTTTATTCAGGGGTTTCAAACTCAATTCAAAACTCAAAAGCAGAGAGGGCTTTGTCTGCTTTTGCTATTCTCCATCCTAGCATGTTAGGCACACGTAGATTAAACAAAGTTCAATGTGTAAATTATACATCAATCATATAGGTATTTTTCCTTTTGTTTTTTAAATAAGAGAAGATGGCTGGGTTCAGTGGCTCAGCCTGTCATCCCACGCCTTTGGGAGGCTGAGGTGAATGGATTGCCTGAGCCCGCGGGTTCGAGACCCACCTGGGCAGGCGAGACCTCATCTCTACAATAAATCAAAAAATTAGCCAGGCGTGGTAGCACGTGCCTGTAGTTCTAGCTACTTGGAAGGCTGAGGCAGAAGGATCGCTGGAGCCCAGCAGGTCGAGGCTGCAGTGGCCAGGAGCAGCCACTGCACTCCAGTCTGGGTGACAGTGAGACTCCAATTCCAAAAAAAAAAAACAAAAGAGAGAAGATGCCCTGTCTAACTGTGTAGTTTATCACCAATTGAGGAATTTCAACAAGACTTTTAATTGCCTTTGCCACTACATAGACTGCTGGGGTAGGCAGAATCATGGCCTCATAAAGATGCCAATGTCTTAATCCCTGGATCCTGTGAGTATGTTTCTTACATGACATAAGGGACTTTGCAGATATGATTAAGTTAAGGATCTTGAGATGGGAGATTATCCTGGATTATCTAGGGAAACCTAATATAATCATAAGGGTCCTTGTAAATTAAAGAGGGAGTCAGGGAGCACATGAGAGAGAGTTTTGAAGATGCTACACTGCTGGCCTTCACAAGGGAAGGAGGCCAAGAAATTCAAGAGGTGACTAGACACTGAAAAGGTAAGAAAATGGATTTTTCTATAGAGCCTACAGAAGCAGCACTGCCTTGGCAACACTTTGATTCCAACCCCATGAGAAACCATTTTGGACTTCTGACCTTCAGAAATGTAAGATAATAAGTTTGTGATGTTTTAAGTCACTAAGTTTGTGGTAACGTGTACAGCAGAAACCATTTTGGACTTCTGACCTTCAGAAATGTAAGATAATAAGTTTGTGATGTTTTAAGTCACTAAGTTTGTGGTAACGTGTACAGCAGAAATAGGAATCTAATACAATCATGCTGCCACTGTTACATTAAGGACTAGTTTTTTCAGATTCGATACTCAGAATGAAATTTTTTTCTTAGTCATTTTTTAGAAAGTGTTACCACCTGTTGAAAAAATGATACTTTATACTTTGTGATCTTAATGACTTTTTCGGTAGAAAATATTAATGAAGATATATTAGGCTACATGATGAAAACTAGCTAAAAAAAGAGACATTAGACCTGGCTTTCTACTTATTATTCTCAACAAAAATAATTTTTAAAAACTTTTCTTTCAAATCCCTGTTTTAATCAATTTTGTCTATTCCTTCATTATCTCCTTAGGTATATTTAGAATGCTTCTTTTAACTATCTTGAATATTTACTTTAGAGACAAAAGCCTGTATGTTTTTGGAAAAGTTGGAGGAGGACAAGATGGCCACCAGACAGGTCAGACTGTGAGAGTCTCTGCAGGGGCAAGTGTACATAAAGACTCTCTGCGTGAGTAGGCATGTGCTGGTGGGAGAATGAGGGTCCATCTGAGGGGAGACTCAGGTTCATGCAACCGGGACCCCTTTCTGAGGGTGACCGCAAGCCCCCACTGCCCTGAGATTTGGGCTGCAGTGTGTAGGACCAACTGCTGCTTGCAGGACTCACCTGAGAGGACGCTGCCTAGTCTGGCTAATTCTCCTTGCCTGGCGCCTGGCCCACACCATCGCCTGTTGTAACAGATCAGCTGGAGCCCTGTGTCTGATTGGTAGAGAGAGAGAATCGAGGAAATCCAGGGAGGAGGCCCATGCCTGCTGAAGAAACACTGGCAGCAGCCATTTTCTCTGTTCCAGGACCAGGCAGAGACCTGCATTGCCCCACCCAGCTCTGCCCAGCTCCACTGAGCCTCCAACTTGGGACCTAAGGTAATTGCATCAAACTGGGAGAGACAAAAGCCCTTCCCCGATGCTAGATCGGACACAGACAGGTCAGATCCGAGTGGTAGACTTGACAGGCAGCAAGTCGGCTGAGCCCAGATCTGATCTACTCTCCTTCTGTAGCAGGCCTAGGACATCTAACCCAAGCTGTGAACAACCCTATCAGACTGTGATGAGAGTTAGAGATCAGAACTGAAAGGACATTGGACTTACAGAAGTGACCTCAGAGCTAGTCTGGTTCCTTGTTTTTATTTTTTATTCTTTGTCTGTTTTGCTCATTTTTGTTTGTTTTTTGTTTTAGCTTTTTTCCTCTCTCTTCTTCCTGTTTTTGATAATACTTTCATACTTGCTTTGTTTCTGTTATTTTACTGATTTTTTTTCTTTAGACTTCCTGTTTGTGTATGGGAAGAGTACATCAATAAGGAGGTTGGTTGGCTTGAGTGTTTGTATGGTTGTCTGTGTGTTTTCATTTTTTTAAAAACTCTTTACTGTCTTAGTGTCTCTTTTCATTTGTTAGTCAGTACATCTGTCTGTTTTCCCTCTTACTCTTCTCTCTCTCCACCTTCCTCTTGCCTCCCCTCCTTTCTTGTTTCATTCTTTTCCTTTTTTTTTTTAACCTCATTTTGCTTTCAGGGAGCAAACTTAAATTCCCACTACACAGACAGATTGCAAGGCAGTGGGAAGTGGGTTCCAGGGTGGCCATAAACCTGTTGGTGGATACTGGGATTAACAGATAGATTTTGAATCACAGCTATCCCCCCTCAATTGAATCTCAAAATTCCAAAAAGTATAGCCCCCAACCCACAGTCCAGCGTCAGAATTGAACAAAGTCAGAGAATCTACATAAGGAAGAATAGGAGATTAAGCAAACAGAAGTAAAAGCAACCCCACCATCCCTGAACAAGAGAATTAAAGAAGAGGTAAGAAAAAAAAGTGGAGGGGGAGGAAAATCTACAAAAATGAAGAAAAACCGAAAGAAGAATATGGGTCTCAAACAGACCCCTGGGAGGTCAGACAATGAGAAAACAGACTTTGGAACGCAAACAATGAAGAACCCCCAGAGGGACTGGTCACATGCAACAAACCCAGATATCAAGACATTAATAGAGATAATAAAAAGAATTGAAGAGAGACAAGAGGAAAATAGGAAGGAGTTGATAACTGAGATAACAGCAGTAAAGAATTCTGTGAATGAAATAAATAATATACTGATAAGCATGGAAAGCAGAATTAGCCAAGCAGAAGAAAGAATCTCAGAGCTTGAGGACCAAAGTATGGAACTAACCTCAACTGTCAAAAGCATAGAAAAGAAGCTTAAAAAGACAGAACAAAATCTTCAAGAGATGAGTGATTAGGTTTGCTAAGAGTAATTGGACTTTCTGAGGCAGAAAGCAAGACAAAGACCACCCTGGAACAAACATTCCATGAAATTATTCAAGAAAACTTCCCTCATCTCATCACTGATGTGAAAATTCAAACACAAGCAATTCAGAGAACCCCTGCAAGACAACGAATGAGAAGATCAACTCCCAGACACATAATAATTCACTGAAACAAAGTAGGTGTAAAAGAAAAAATCCTAAAGGCAGGAAGAGAAAAAAGTCAGACTACATACTGGGGAAGACCAATTAAAATAGCAACAGATTTATCTACAGAAACACTTCAGGCTAGGAGAACTTGGAGCCCAATCTTCAAAGTTCTCAAAGATAAACAATTTCAACCAAGAATAACCTACCCAGCTAAACTAAGCTTCATCAATGAGGGAGAATTAAAATCTTTCCCAGACATTCAATCCCTAAGAACTTAATGCTGCCTCTAGACAACGTCTACAAGAAACACTTAAGAAAGTGCTAACACAGAATAAAGGAAAAAAGAATGACAATGTTCTTCACAAGAGTGCAGATAAAGGATTGAAAATACACATGAATTAACTCAAAAATCAAAAGAAAGACAACAAGAACAGCAACTCTACAAGAACCTGATGACAGGGATAAACTCTCACATCTAAATAAGGGCCTGAATGCTAATGGACTAAATGCACCTGAAAAGACAAAGAATGAAAAATTGGATAAAATATCATGAGGCAACAATATATTGCCTCCAAGAGACTCATCTCACCAGAGAGGACACTCACAGACTCAAAGTAAGAGGATGGGAAGCAAAATTTCAGTGGAACAGAGCACAAAAGAAAACAGGAGTTGCAATCTTAATATCAGACAAAATACCCTTTAAGCTATCAAAAGTATAAAAAGATACAGAAGATCACTATATAATGATAAAAGGTTTAATCCACCAATAAGAAATATCCATCCTAAACATATATCCACCCAACATAGGAGCACCAACTTTCATAAGCCAACTTCTAGGGAAAGTTAAAAAAGACATTGACTCTAACACTATATAGCTGGGGACTTTAATACTCCACTCACAATCCTAGACAGATCACCAAGACAAAAAACAATCAAGGGCATTCAGAACCTCAATGTGACTCTTGACCAAATGGACTTAATTGATACTTACAGAACACTCCACTCAATGACCATAGAATATACATTCTACTCATCACCACATGGAACATACTCTAAGATCGACCACATCTTTGGCCATAAATCAAGCATAAATAAATTTCATAAGATTGAAATTTTGCCACGCACCTTCTCAGACCACAGTGGAATAAAAATAAATATTAACACCAAAAATGTCCCCCCCAAATCCACAAAGACATGGACACTAAACAGTATGATGCTAAGCAACTCCTGGGTCAATATGGAAATCGAAACAGAGATTAGAAGATACCTGGAAACAAAAATGAAGAAAACTCTTGGATGCCATGAAAACAGCAGTAAGAGGGGAATTCATATCTCTACAAACACACTTGAAGAAAATGGAAAGATCACAAGTTAACAAGTCACCCAAGAAAGCTAGAGAAGCAAGGCCATCAAAACCCTAACTTCAGTAGAAGAATCCAGATCACCAAAATAATAGCCCAAATCCGGGACATAGAAAACAAAAAATATACTACTAAAAAAAAAAATCAATGAAACAAAAAGCTGATTCTTTGAAAGGATAAACAAGATTGATGGTCCCATAGCTAAACTGACCAAGAAAAAGAGAGAAAAAGCCCAAATAAACTCAATCAGAAACACAGAAGATGAAATCATATCTGACCCTGAAGAAATAGAGACTACTGTGTACACTTGTATGGAAACAAACTTGAAAACTTAAAGGAAACGGAGGACTTTCTGACATCATACAACCTCCCTGGGTTGAAACAAGAAGAAATCAAGACACTAAATAGACCAATAACAATCCAGGAAATTGACTATGTCATAAGAAAACTACCTACAAAAAAAAAAAAAAAAAAAAAAAAGCCCTGGACCAAATGGCTTTCCAGCAGAATTCTCTTTTTTTTTTTTTTTTGAGTTGGAGTCTCACTCTGTCACCCAGACTGGAGTGCAGTAGCCGCTCCCGGCCACCGCAGCCTCGACCTGCTGGGCTCTGGCGATCCTTCCGCCTCAGCCTTCCGAGCAGCCGGAATTACAGGCATGTGCTACCACGCCCGGCTAATTTTGTGATTTTATTGTTGAGATGAGGTCTCGCTGCCCAGGCGGGTCTCGAACCCACGGGCTCAGGCAATCCACTCACCTCAGCCTCCCAAAGGCGCGGGATTACAGGCTGAGCCACCAAGCCCGGCTTCCAGCAGAATTCTACAAAACATACAAGGAGGAACTGGTACCAATCCTACTGAAAGTATTCCAGGTGATTGGGAAAGATGGAACTCTCCCCAAATCATTTTATGAAGCTAAAATTACATTGATACCCAAGCCAGGTAAAGACCCAACAAAGAAAGAGAACTACAGCCAATATCCTTGATGAACATAGATGCTAAAATTCTCAACAAGATTCTAGCAAACTAGATTCAACAACACATCTCAAAAATCATCCACCATGACCAAGTAGGCTTCATCCCCAGGATGCAAGACTGGTTAAACATTCGTATGACCACAAATGTAATTAAATACATCAACAGATGTAAAAGCAAAAACCACATGATTATATCATTAGATGCAGAATAAGCTTTTGATAAAATCCAGCACCTCTTCTTATAAAAACCCTCGAGCATCTAGGCATAGATGGAACATAGCTCAAAATAGCAAGAGCCAGCTATGAGAAACCCACAGCCAGCATACTGCTAAACAGAAATTGGAATGATTTCTCCTGAAAATTGGAACAAGGCAAGGATGCCCACTGTCACCCCTCCTGTTCAACATAGTTTTGGAAGCTAACTAGAGAAATCAGAGAAAAGAAGGCAATCAGGGGTATCCAAATAGGAAAAGAGGAAGTCAAGTTTTTGTCTTTGCAGATGACAAGATTCTATACCTTGAAAACCCAAGAGAATCTATCAGAAACCTCCTTGCACTGATAAAGAACTTTGGCAAAGTCTCAGGGTACAAAATGAATGTGCAAAAGACAATCAGATTTCTATACACCAATGATAAACAGGCAGAAACCCAAAAAAAGCACAGTTCCATTCACAAGAGCCACCAAAAAACAACCCCCAAAAATGAAATACATGGACATCTTCCTAACCAGAGATGTGAATGACCTTTACAATGAAAACTACAAGACATTGCTCAAAGAAATAAAAGATGATACCAACTAGTGAAAAAATATTCTATGCTCATGTATTGGAAGAATCAACATTGTTAAGATGTCTATTCTACCTAAGGCAATCTACAGATTTAACATAATACCCATCAAATTATCAGCAACATTCTTCTCAGACCTAGAAACAACAATATAGGAATTCATATGGAAACATAAATGACCATGAGTTGCCAAAACAACCCTCAGGAAAAAACAAAAAACAAAGAACAAAGCAGGAGGAATCACACTCACAGACTGTAAACTTTATTATAAAGCTACAATAATCAAAACAGCGTGGTATTGGTACAATAACAGGCATATAGACCAATGGAATAGAATTGAGATTCCAGAAGCAAAACCTCAATTTCTCAGACAACTCATCTTTAACAAAGCCTCCACCACCAACCACTGGGGAGAGTAGAATCTATTCAGTAAATGGTACTGGGAAAGCTGGCTGACCACATACAGAAGATTGAAACAGGACCCCCACCTATATCCATACATAAAAATTAACTCTAAATGGATCAGAGACCTAAATGTAAAACCTCAAGCTATAAGAACCATAGAAAATGCAGGAGACACTCTTATGGAAATTGGAACTGGCAACCAGTTCCTGATCAAAACCCTAAGTTCCCGTGCCATAAGAGATAAGATAGACAAGCAGGACCTCATCAAAGTAGCAAACTTCTGCAAAACAAAATAAACCATCAAGAGAGCAGGGAGACAGCTCACAGTCTGGGAAGAAATATTTGCCAACTCTATTTCTGACAAAGGCCTAACATCAAAGATCTACAAGGAACTCAAACATGCTGAGAAACAAAAAACAAACAGCTCAATTACAAAGTGGGCAAAATATGGGAATAGACAGTTCTCAAAAGAAGACATACTAACAGCCAACAGATACATGAAAAAACGTTCAGTCTGACTAGTCATCAAAGAAATGCAAATTAAAACTATACTGAGATACCATCTAACTCCAGTCAGAATGGCCATCATCAAGAACTCAAAAAATAACAGATGCTAGAAAGGGTGCAGTGAAAAGGGAACACTTCTACACTGTCTGTGGGAGTGTAAACTAATACAGCCTCTGTGGAAAACAGGGTGGCAATTCCTAAAAGTTTTAAAAATCGACCTTCCATATGACCCTGGAATCCCCCTACTGGGAATATACCCGGAAGAATTCAAATCACTCTATAAAAAAGATATCTGCACACATATGTTTATTATAGCATTTTCACAATAGCAAGAACCTAGAATCATCTGTGTTGTCCATCAAAAGAGGACTAGATTAAAAAAAAATGTGGTACATATACACAATGGAATATTACACAGCCATAAAGAAAAACAAAATCATGAACTTCGCAGCAACCTGGATGGAATTAGAACCTATAATACTGAATGATCTCTAACAGAAACAAAGCACTGGATATCACATGTTCTCACTCATAAGTGAACTTTGAACAACTACTGCAATACTATAAGAAAAGGATTGACAGTATCGGGAAACTGATACTGGGGGGCAGAGGGGGCAGGGAGGTGGGATTGGCGGTAGTGGAAATCTGCCTGGGGAAGGAGGGGCACACCTCATCAGCAAGGGTACCTGCACAATGAATATTTGTGTACCTAACCCTGAATTGTACTCCACAATTTTAAAATAAAAAATTTAAAAGTTAAAAAAAAAAAGTTTATTAAACCAAACTCTGTTCATGCCTCCTCCAAAGGAAAAGTGTTTTTATTCTACTCAAATGACAGATATTGTTTTGTCATTTCTGAGACCATTCTTCTGAGGCCATTCTTCTTTTTATCTTGGTCTCAGCAAGCAAAAAAAGACAATACTATGCAGAAGAAAATAATAATTTGTCTTTGTCTTCCCACGGTCTACACATAACTGTATCATCAGGCACCTATAACTCCTGGGAAGGAAGCACTTATATCACTTCCTGAATCCATTTCTCTCCACCTGATTGAATTTTCAGTCTTACATACTTCTCATTCTTCTGGAATCAGTTAATCCTTTTATCTTTTTCCCACATCTTAAAATACAAACTGACAAACATACAACACCAATTCATTTCATTAGACTTTGTTTTTCTTTCTAAATATTCTTTCTTTTATTTTCTCTCTTTTTTAATATCAGATTTTTAATTTCTTGCTTTTTATTCACATTTTAACTCTGGTCATCCAGATCACATACCACCAACCTCTCCATTGTAGCTATTTTTGTCTGAGTGGGGTCTCACTCTGTCACCCAAGCTAGAGGGCAGTGACACAATCAAGGCTCACCAAAACCTCAACTTCCTGGGCACAGGCAATCCTTCTTCCTCAGCTTTTGAGTAGCTGGGACTACAGCTACATACTACAGTGTTTGGCTAATTCTTTCATTTTTATAGAGTCAAGGTCTCTCTATGTAGCCTAGAAAGGTCTCAAACTCCTGGGCTCCAGCAATCCTTTCACCTTAGCCTCCCAACATGCTGGGATTACAGGTGTGAGTCACTACACCAGGCTATAGCATCTATTGCTAAATCCCATTGTGGTGGGATTCTTTACCGAGAGACAGGATACCAAGGCTTCTTTGCCAGGAAGCAGCCTTTATTAGAGCCAGCACCGACTCAGCAGACTCACATCCAAAGGCTGAGCCCCATACGCAGTGGGGTGTTGCTTTATACACTTTTCTTCACAGTTTAGCCCCTTTGTCTTCCTTATATGGCAACATACATTTTGATCGGATATTTTATGGCACAGGGTTGTAACAGGGTTATGCATGTGCACTTAGACATTGATTGTGCCATGTTAATTTCTCTTTGCTCTGGGAAGGCCCTTACCACATTCCCTCCTTTGGTGCTCAGGCCCTTCTAGGGTCAAAGAGCATCATCTTGGTTTAGAGGTTGGACATTCTACTATTTTACCCATACAGCATCTCCTGGTTTAAAGGGGTGGGCGCCTGTGGTTAAACTTACAGGTAACCATTTCTAACCCAATGGTGTATAGCGGTTAGGGTTGAGCCAAAGGCCTGCATTTGCTGTCTCAGGGGAAGTTTGCCTACTTTCTTTAGATCCCCCATATACCCTTGATAATGGGGGGAGGGTATCTGTAAAGAATTTCAAAAGAGGAGAATCCTGTTTGTCTAGTAGGGCTAGACCTGATTCTTAACAAAGCAATTGGCAACAGCTGAATGTAGGTGGGTCTCCTGACACAGTTTACTTAGCTGTAATTTTAGAGTTTGATTCATTCATTCCACCATTTTGGAGCTCTGGGGACAGTATGCAGTGTGTAATTTCCATATGATTTTTAAACCCCTTGCTACCAATTGTGTTAATTCAGCTATGACCACCAGCCCATTGTCTGATTCTATGGTGATTGGGATCCCAAATCAGGGAATGATTTCTTTTAGGAGAAGTTGGGCTACTTTGTGTGCTTTCTCCATGCAGGTAGGGAAGACTTCTACCCAGCCTGAGAAAGTGCACACAAAGACTAACAGATATTTCCAGCTTTGGACTCAGGAAAGCTCAGTGAAGTCCACAACTGTATTCTCAAATGGGATCTCTCCAACACACCGTACTCCAGGGGAGATCTTAGGCAACTGACGTGGGTTATTTTGGGCACACATTTCGCACTGTTCCCACACTGCACAGGCTATGCTGGAAAGTTGAGGAATGTAGAATGTTAGCCCGATGTGGTCTTGAGAGCCATTCAGCCAGTGTGGGTTTCCTGGAGGAACTGCTTGACAAAGGTTGGGGCCAAGGTCTCAGGAATTGTGACACGCCCATCCTTAAACTTCCACCATCTGCCTGGGAGGTAGTTTCCATCTTCAGTCTTGAACCAAGTGTGCTCGTGTTGTGAGTAATTAGGGTCCCATTCCACCAACGGGCTAGGGAACAGTGCAGCAGCCAGAGCTCTTGGGTCTATTGTCCCCTGGGAGGCCACAAGCTTTGCTTCTTGGTCTACTGTCCAGTTTCTTCAAGCAACCATTGTGTCTCTCTTTTGATGTCCCCAACAATGCATAACTGCTACCTTCCTAGGGGCCCATACAGCATCTAAGAGTTCAAAGATTTCTTTACCATATTTTATGTACTTTCCTCCTGAGTTAGACCCTTTTCTTTATATAAAGCCCCATGTACATGGAGGATGGTGAAGGTGTATTTAAAATTGGTGTATATATTGACACTTATTCCTGCTGCCAGTTGAAGGGCTTGGATTAATGCCATGAGTTCTTCTCTTTGTACTGAGGTCCCTTTTGGCAGAGACTTTGCCCCCATGGTGGAATTCAGGGTCACCATGGAATATCCAGCAAGGCATTCTCCCTCTCTCACGAAGCTGCTACCATAGGTGAAATACTCAACATCAGGGTCTTTGAGAGGCTGGTCCATTAAGTCCAATTGACTGACAAATACTTCATTCGTGACCTCAGTGCAGTCATGATAGGGCTGACCTGGCCCAACAGGCAGCAGTGTTGCAGGATTGAGAGTTTGCACCACTTCTAGGTAAATGCATGGGTTTTCACATAGCATTCCCTGATATTTGACCATCTGGGCATTAGTTAGTCAGTATTGTCCTTTATGCTCCATTAATGTCAATACTGAGTGTGGCACTCAGTCTGTTAATTCTTGTTCCATAGTCAATTTGTCAGCCTCTGCCACTAGAAGGGCCATGGCTGTAAGAGCCCATAGGCAGGGTAGACAGCCTCGAGCAAGTTGTTTGGAGAGGTATGCTACTGGACAATGCCATGACCCCAACATTTGGGTTAGAACTCCCACCACTATAACAGTTCGCTTGTGTACATACAGGAAGAAGGGTTTAGACATGTCTGGGAGTCCCAGACTGGGTGTGTTAGTGAGGGCTTGCTTAATTTCTTCAAAGACCTTTTGTTATGTTTGCTCCCATAGCAAAGGTTCTCAATCTCCCCCACTTTGTGGCCCCATAGAAAGGATTTGCCAAAATAGAGAAGTTAGGTATCCAGATTCTACAGAAACCTGTGGCCCTAAGGAACTCTCAAATCTGGCATTGTGTTGACGGCACTGGAATTGAGCAAATGACTTGTTTCCTCTCTTGGCTGAGTTGACATGGTCCTTGGGATAGGTGGAAACTGAGATATTTGACCTTTTCCTGACAGATTTGGACCTTTTTCTTTGAAACCTTGTAGCCAGCCTCCCATGGGAGGGTGTGTAGCTGTCATGTCCCTTCCATACAGTCCTTCCACATCCACCTGGCCAACAGTAAGTCATCCACACACTGAAGTAGTGTGCAGCCATTTTGGTCCACTGGGAAGGCTTTTAAATCAAATGCCATGCTGAAGAAGGTCAGGGAATTTTTGAACACTTGAGGCAATCTAGTCCAGTTCAACTGTCCTTTGTCGCCATTATCAGGATTCTTCCATTGAAAAGCAAAAATTGGTTGACTCTGAGGGGCCAAGTGGATACAAAAGAATGCGTCCTTGAGGTCCAAACATGTAAAGAGGGCAGCCTGGTAGGGATAAGACCCAGGAGACTGTAGGGGTTGGGGACAACTGGGTGTAAGGTAACAGCGACCTGGTTTACTGCTCGTAAATCCTGAACTGGCTGGTAGTCATCTGTCCCTGGTTTCTGGACTTGCAGGAGGGGCATGTTCCAAGATGACTGGCAGGGTCAGAGGATTCCATACTTTAGAAGTCCTTCCAGTCATTTCTGGATCCCAATCTGCACCTTGCAAGGATGAAATACAGTCTCTCGTGATAGGTCCTGCCCCCAGTTTTAGTTCTGCTACTATTGGGGGTATGTTTCAGGCTAGTCTGGGAGGATTGCCCTCAGCCCATATCCTGGCACCTGGAAAGGAAGCTAAGGTCCTTGTTGTGACTTCTTTATGAAACTATAGAGAAGCCACTCTTCTCCTCAGGGGACTGTAAGAGTCATAATTTTTGCTTTGGGTTTCCCTAGGGTCAGAGTTGCTTGGCCATCAGAGTGGAAAGTTATTTGGGCTTGCAGCTTTCCCAGGAAACCCTGACCCATTAAAGCCACAGGACAGTTGGGGAGGTACAGGAATTCATGAATAACTTCATGACCTCCTAGATTACATCACTGGGGTTGGAAGAAGGGGCAACGAGTACGGTCACTCATGGACCCCACAATAGTGGCTTGTCTTTGTAAGAGGAGGCCCACAGATTGAGTTATTGCAGAATGTTCCACCCCAGTATCCACTATGAAGTCAAGGGGTTGGCCTCCCATCGTCATTCAGACCATAAGTTCCTGGAGGCCTAACAAAATGGAGCCTAGTCTGTCCTAGTCCTCTCCATAGTTTTCCATGACAGCTAGGCTGACCAGATTATTCTTGGGGTCCACATACAGTTGGGGCGCAGGATGGTACCATCTTTGGAACACCTGGTCTTCTCGCCTCTCTGGGGAGTTGAATGAAAATTTTCTGACTCTGGACACTCATTTGCCCATTGACCTTGGTGGAAACAGCATGCACATTGGTTTCACCCCAATCTCATCACTGGTCGAGGTGGTTCTTCTTGTTGGTCCATTCTCTGGCTCTGGCTTTGACCTCAGCCTGGTGGGACCATTCTTTGGGTGTGTCCCGATCGCTCCACCAAGGCAGCAGCAAGAAGACCCACCTTCTTCTTCATTTTCTGGTCTGCTTTTCGTCAGGCCTTTTGGTCTCGGTTGACAAATACCTTCGTTGTAACCTGTAATAGTTGACTAGCATTCATCCCAGCAGAACCCTCTAACTTCTGTAGTTTGCGTAGGATGCCTTTTTGAGCCTAACCAACAAAAGCTGCATTAACCATTCACTGATTTTCAGCTGCTTCTGGGTCAAAGGGGGTGTAAAGGCAAAATGCCTCACATAGCCTGTTTTAGAATTGACTTGGTCTCTCTTCAGGTCCCTGGAGCACCTCTGAGGTTTTGCTCATGTTCATAGCCTTTTTCCCTCCTTCCTTCATATTAAAAGAGCCTCTTGGTAATACTTGAGCATTTGAAATTCCTGGCCACCATTAGGGTCCAGTTGGGGATCTTTCTCAGGGACTGATTCCGGGCATAGGCCTGAGCATTCATCATCTCTGCAGAGGCTGCTCCTCTAACCATTTTAAAGTGATCTGAGTAATTTGGCAACATTCTTCAGTGATAAACAGAGTCAGGAGAAGCTGGCAGCAATTATTCCAAGTGGGCTTGTAGGTCTGGATGATGGGCTGCCTTAGATCAATCATGACCTGAGGCTTCTCAGTGAATGAGGGTTATGGTTTTTCCAGTTCAGGAGATCAGTAGTGATAAAGGACTGATATATAAAAGTACATTGTCCCCCTTGGATCTGACCATCTTGACTGTAGTAGAGGGGCACTCTAGTTTATTTCAGTGGCAGTTGTAAGGCCTCTCAGCGCCTGTGGGGAGGGCAGCTGCTGGCAAGATCCTCCTGGTGCTTTCCAGTCAGAGTGTATGGAGTTAGAATTGGTGGTTCTGGAGTAGCAGCGACCAGGGGCGTCTTGGGTGACTTTGTAGGAAGGGTGACTTCAGAGGTGTGGGCAAACTTCAGTGGAGTTCTGGCTGCAGTAGGTGTGGGGAGTGCAGGCAGCAGTGAGGGGTACAATGGCACATAAAGTAGAGGGGTTTCCTCAGCCTCCTCAGACAGAACGGGCTTCTCAGGCTCTAGCCAGCATTTTTGAGGAAGCCATCACTTGGGCCATCGTGACTTTACAATTCTCTTCCTGACAGACTTTTAACCAAGATGGTCAAGAAAGGACTAACTTACTGGGCTTGCTGGCTCAGCCTATAATCCCATGCCTTTGGGAGGCTGAGGTGAGTGGATTGCCTGAGCCCACGGGTTTGAGACCCGCCTGGGCAGCGAGACCTCATCTCTACACTAAATCGAAAAATTAGCCAGGCATGGTAGCACATACCTGTAATTCCAGCTACTCGGAAGGCTGAGGCGAAAGGATCGCCGGAGCCCAGCAGGTCGAGGCTGCAGTGGCCGGGAGCGGCCACTGCACTCCAGTCTGGGCGACAGAGTGAGACTCCAACTCAAAAACCAAAAACCAAAAAAAAAAACAAGAAAGGACTATCTTGCCAACAGTCAATGCAATGTAAGGGAATTGGACAGGGTGACCTGGGTCCCCTACAATGATTCTAAACACTTTGCTAAATAGATCTTTGCCTAGTGATCCCTCAGAGGGCCAATCTACCCCAAATGAGGGTCAATCCATTTCATAGAACGCCAGGGTTTTCTAGGAGTCAACTTAATACCATAGTCCCCTGAATATCCCTTTTTGAAATTCTTTATCATACACTCTAGAGGTGTAAGTTTACACTGTTTGCCACCCAGTCCCTTCCTCTAAAGACAACAATCATACACAAGAAAGGGAAAGGGAATGGGTGTGCACTTGCTTCATCTGTCTCCAGCTGCTCCTCACGGAGATATTTCAGGTGCCTCTTAGCAATTGATAGGTCAGTATAAGCCCCCGACCAGGTTTTGATTCAGGATTTCTCCTGAGTCTGCTTCCACCCTAAACTGTATGAGGTCCCCATGGATCCATGGATTGGGACTCCATTCTCACTGTGCTACCAAGCAGTGTCTCATTCATTCACACTCACACAACATCTCCAAACCACAGCCCAGTGCCTTGGAGTTGCAGTTTTGTCCCTTGCAGGACAACTTGGGCAACTCTGGGAGGTGATCAAGCTCCCCTACTGCCTCTTAGGGGCAGGCTTATCAAATTGAACCTGGGTTTTTACCAGTCTGACTGGTGGTGCTCCCTTGGCTTGTTCCTGGGCCCTACCAGGCTCCTTTGTTCTCCTAGGGCCCTTGCCCTGGCATGCTGGGAGGGCTAGTCCCCTATGGATCAATTGATTCACTGGTGCCAGGTGAGGTCACCTCTCCTGGCATCCCAGGGATCACACCCCAGCAACAAGGGAGGTGAAATCACTGTCTCCATCTTCCAGGTGAGCTCCCAGCAATGTGAAAAGACAGGACATTGAGGTTTCTTTGCCATGAAGCACCCTTTATTAGTGTTGGCACTGGCTCAGGAGATTCATATCCCAAGGCTGAGCCCGGAACACAGTGGGGCATTGCCTTATATACTTTTCGCTAACTTTTCTTCACTTTCTAACACTTTATCTCCCTTATATGGCAATATGCATTTCGATTGGGTATTTCATGGCACAGGGTTGTAACAGGGTTATGCATGCACACTTAGACATTGATTGTGCCTGTTAATTTCTCTCTGTTCTGGGAAGGCCCTTACCACACCATGAGTATACTGAATTTTAAATTTCTATGTCAAAACATATAATACACAATAAAAGTCACATGACAACTTGCAAAAATTCTTACAAAACTTATTATAAAGAATTATATCTTTTTTCTGGAAGAGCCCTTTATAGATCAATAAAAAATAAGTACAACTATTAAAAGGGCAATTCATGTAATATTATAATTCAGAAAAGAATACATCATCAATAAATATGAAAACATCCACCTTATTTGCTAGTCAAATGCCTATAAATATATTTATAAAGTGGATCTCATTTCCAGTGCTGGTAAGGCTGTGGTGAAATAGGTACTCTCAGAATTGTGTGTAAAATTTTTCTATGAGGATATTTGCCGGAGTCCAGCTCCAGCTGGGTTCAGGGTACCCCAAAGGTGGAGATGGTGTTGGCGATTGGGGGGAAGAAGAGAGAAAGAGAGAGAGAGAGAAAGAAAGAGACTGGACTCCGTCTAGTGCAGAAGCGATGTGTGTTGTTGGGAATTACAATGGGTCTTTTATACACAAAGTCAGATGTGGGAGGGGCATCCCCCACCCACCAGAAACCTTAATCCATGAAAACTTAATCAATGATTGCCTTTAAACCCTTTTCATATGATAATCTTAAAATCCCGTAACAAAGGATAACCTAATCCATGACTGACATATTCTATAAACCTTTTTCATCCTAAGCTGATTGATTTATGCCAAGTTAAACAATTCTATAGAAGCTTAAGTATTTACTTTACAAACTAAAGTGGCCCATCCCAGAATGTTTGGAATGTGGCCCAGTCCAAAGTTCACAGTGGGCTACCTGTAAGTAACCCAGCCGCATTCTTTCAACAAAATGGTTGTCTTCTATAACTATATTCTACAATTTACACCTTCAATAAATCCTAAGATCATGACTCAGAAGCCTGTGACCAATACTAAGGCTCTTAGATGTGACACGAGTTTGAATTATAAGTTGTGTGAAAGCCAAAACTGCAGTTTGCAGAAGAATGGGAGCAATGGGAGCAATGAGCTTCTAAAGTTAGCTTGTGTTCGTCCCGGTCTCAGAGTTTTTATGTTTTGAGCTCACAGGAGCTTAATCTGGTTAGTGCTGAGTAGAAAGGGGGGAGAAAATGGGGTCAATAGCTCCCAAACGCATCCTAGTGGTCTCGGGGTTAACGGTCCTTCCTGATCCCTAATGCTTCAGTGGGCCTCCGTGGCTGGCTCCCAACAGATATTTACCGTGTGTTTTATTACTAATGGCACAATTTTAGAAACCAATTGGATTTCCAATAATAAGCAATAGGCTAAGCTACAATATATTTTATATATCAGAAGACTATATAGATAGTTTAATGATATTAGAAAATAGTAAAGATGTAGTAAAGGATATACAGATGTAGGGGGAGACAAGAGAAAAAATTCAAAATGTTTTAAATGGTTTAAGCAAACATTTTCTTGACCAGGCGCGGTGGCGCAAGTCTGTAATCCCAGCACTTTGGGAGGCCGAGGTGAGAGGATTGCCTGAGTCCAGGGGTCCGAGATCAGCCTGGACAACTTGGTGAGACCTTGTCTCTACAATAAATCAAAAAAATTAGCCTGGTATGGTGGTGCATGACTTTCGTTCCAGGTACTTGGAAGGCTGAGGCAGAAGGATCTCCTGAGCCCAGCAGGTCAAGGCTGTGATGGCCATGAACATGCCACTGCACTCTAGCCTGGGTGAAAAAGTGAGACTCCAACTCAAAAAACCACATTTTCTCTTTCCCTTTCTATATTTTCCAAGTTTCTACAAAAAGTATTGATTTCATAACTGGAAATCAAATACACTCCATTGCAGACAAATCTTTTATCATAAATAATAATAAGCTATAATAACAAAAGAGACTATAGTATATCATTTCTAGGTGCTGAGAGTTTGCTAAGTCTATGGAAAAGCCGTGAGTCTGATATGATGTTACTGGCAAACAGCTAGCGGGTAGCTATACTAACGAGCTGTAACCCTTGGAAAAGCTCCTGGTTGGAGTGATAATAAAGCTGCCTTCATAAAGCTAATAAAAGGCCACAAGTTTAGAACTGTAATGGGGCCCAAATTTTGTTAAGGTCTAAATCACAAAATATTTATTATACTTATTTCTTTTCTCCTTGACCTTTTCTCTCTCTGTGCATATCCTAGCCCCCAGGGTTGCCTGCAAGATTAAGGAACTTATTTTTTTCTTGAAGAACAATGAATTGTGGGTCATGCCAGCCTCCTTGATGGTATCCAGAAGTTTAATCAGGTAAAGGACTCGAGCAGCTTTTACTATCAGGGATTGCCCTTCCTGTATCCATTGTTCATCAGATTTTTAACTTATTCAACTGCTTTTATAGATAACATAAACCTAAGTCTGATGTTTAAGATATTTTTCAGACTTTGCATTCTGGTAAACCACCTGATGCCAACTACAAGTGACCCATGAAGCCTACGCACAAGCTGACTGGTAACACAGAGAAGATCTCTGTAACTCTATCCCCAACCAATCAGCAGTCCCAATTCCCAACCCCCCTGCCAAATTATCCTTAAAAACCCTAGCTTCTAAGTTCTCCTAGAGGTGAATTTGAGACATAGCTCCCGTCTTCCTCACTCAACTGCTTTGTGATTACTGAACTATTTTTCTTTTTCTGTCTATTTTGGGGGAAATCAATAACATTGCACTTTAATACATTTAACAGGCATTTGGTGAATGGTTCTTGATGCTAGGCAAATACTACAACAGCTGCTGTTCCAGTCTCAGCTTTTCCGGACAGCGGGCATAAGAACCCTCAAGGCTATGGCAATAATTTCTTATGGAGCTTAAGGAGATTGATAAGAACTTTGCCTGACTAGAAAGCCACTTCAGCTTATCATGTAAGAAAAAGCATATCTATGAGTATAATGAGTAATTGAGAACTGAATATGGGCTATTCTCCAAGGAGAGACTTTAGAGAAGTTGCTGGAGGTGTAATAGATGGGTCTGGCACAAGTCTGAACTTGTTCCTATAGGCCCAACCCACAGGGAGGCAGGTGGAAGATCATCTTGCTCTTTAAGGCATCAGGCAATACAAGCCTGAACTGAGGTCCTGCCCAGAGTGGAGGAAAGTAGGGTCACTGCAAAGAAAGAATTGCTAGTACTTGGGGATTAAGGCAGAGATCAAGAAAAAGTTAAAAGTCAAAAATTATAACATTTCTGAGCCAGGAGTTTGCAAGAAAATAATGGAATCTCTGTCAGAAATGCAGTTATGAGTGGAAGTTGGTTTTAGAGGGGAAAATGGAAGATAGTGAGTTTAGTTACAAATGGCAAGATAGTTTAGTGTAATGTCCACCAAGCAGATAAGAACATAGGAGAGAGGTTAGGGTTGGGCACAGGCTATATAATTATAAACTTTGTGAATAACTTTAAGTACAAATTGAAATTGCAATTGTGAATGAAGACACACTCATATCACTAATGGTTGATCAAAACATAAATCTCTGGCTGGGCTCGGTGGCTCAGCCTGTAATCCCACACTTTGGGAGGCCAAGGTGAGTGAATTGCCAGAGCCCGCGGGTTCGAGAGCTGCCTGGGCAACTTGGCGAGACCTCATCTCTACAATAAATCAAAAAAATTAGCTGGGCGTAGTAGTGCGTGCCTGTAGTTCCAGCTACTTGGAAGGCTGAGGCAGAAGGATCGCCGGAGCCCAGCAGGTCGAGGCTGCGGTGCTCGGGAGCAGCCACTGCACTCCAGTCTGGGCGACTGAGTGAGACTCCAAGTCAAAAAAACAAATCAAAACAAAAAACAAACAAAAAAAACCCATAGATATCTTTCCCTTATTATACATAAATCCCATTTCACAAGTGCCATCAGATTCCTAGGCAACACAATTCAGAGTTTCTTCTTCTTGGGTGGTTGAAATCACTGGCTTTGGCTTTAGATATTTATAACTTGACCTATTATGAATTATCATATCCTGGAGATTAGTTTCATATAATAAAGAAGGATTTTTACTGCATAAGAAATCAAAATCCACTAAATCTCATCACTGAGCTGTTTTGTTGATATGAAACTAATTCATTCTAGTGTTGGAGAAATTTCTTTCATCAACCTTTTCAACAAGACATTTGCTTAGGTCTCTGCTAACTCCTAATTACCCAGATCAGAGCAAGGAAGAAGTAAAGATGAAACCAAATTATTATCCAACAATTTTAGTGTTAAAGAGAATTGTGTAGTTTAACAAAATGACAGAACATTTGTGTTTGTGTACATCTGTATTTCACAGAGAGTTTATTTCTGTATTTTGTTTGCCTTAAGTGGCAAGAAATTTGGCTTCTATTGGTTTTTCCCCAGCAGATTTTGTGATAGTAGACATGCTATTTATTTTCCTTGGAAATTCTTCTTCACCAGTTAAATAGAGATTACAATGTTCTATGGTCCTAACTTATAGACTCGGTATAAAATAAGATAACAGAGTGAAAATACAGTGGAATCCATTTTAAATTTACCCAATCTAATTTTTGGTGTAGTTGCATTTTCAAAAGACTACACACACACACACACACACACACGCACGCATAAAAGGTATTTGAGAAAAAAACAAATGTTTGGTGACCCATTTGGTAAGGTTATATTTGGATGTAATATGTTTTCTTACACAAGTTAACAAGTATTTTCAAGCCTTATTTGATAAATATTTCTTCAAATCCATGTCTTCACACACACACACACACACACATACATATGTACATTCAGGTCAGTGTGAGCTCACATGCTCATAGAATAACTATGCAGATAGTATTTCTTTAGATTGGTTGCCACTTACTGTCACTAATGTCTTTTTTTTTTTGAGTTGGAGTCTCACTCTGTCTCCCAGACTGGAGTGCAGTGGCACGCTCATGGCCACTGCAGCCTTGACCTGCTGGGCTCTGGTGATCCTTCCGCCTCAGCCTTCCCAGTAGCCAGAACTACAGGTGTGCACTAACACGTCTGGCTAATTTTTCTGATTTATTGTAGAGATGAGGTCTCACCAAGTTGCCCTGGTGGGTCTCGAACCCATGGGGTCAGGCAATCCACTTGCCTCAGTCTCCCAAAGTGCTGAGATTACAGGCTGAACCACTGAGTTCGGTCACTAATTTCTTATGAAATGTGAAGGTAATTGAATTATCCTAGCTAATTTTAATTAAATCAGTAAATTGAAGCTCAAGATGCTATTAGCAGTGATTTACATTTTCTTCAGGGAATTTGCAATTCAGTGATAGCAGAGTTTTCCATAAAGCACTTTCTAGCTCTTTAGTTTACTCTATCTTGAATTTCCTGGAACCATTTAATTTAATTTATTATTATTATTATTATTATTATTATTATTTAGTCAGGGTGCAATAGTATGATTACAACTCACCGCAGCCTCGACCTCCTGGGTTCAGGCAATCCTTCTGCCTCAACCTTCTGAGAAGCTGGGATTACAGGCATGCCCCACCAACGCCCTGCTAATATTTTGATCTTTTGTAGAGATGAGTCTTACATTGTTGCCAAGGCTGGTCTTGAACTCCTAGGCTCATATAATCTTTTTCCTCAGCCTCCCAAAGTGCTGGAATTACAGGTATGTGCCACTGTGCCCAGCCCCTTTAATTTTATAATCCTATCCAGCATCAATATTTAGAAAGCACCAATTTTTGCTAACTTCTGTGGGTTAATGTTTTCCTCTCAAAATTTATATGTTGAAGTCTTAATCCCTAGAATTTCACAATGTGACTGCATTTGGAGATAGAGTCTTTATAGAAGTAATCAAGCTATAAAATTAGATCATTAAGGTGGGTCCTCATCCAATGTAATCAGTGTCCTTATAAACTAGGAAAATTTGAACATGCACACACATTCATGTGAATATATGCAGGGAGAATGCCATATGAAGATAAAGGCAGAGAACATAGTGCTGTATCTATAAGCCAAAGGATGCCAAAAATTGGCAGCAAACCACCAGCAGCTAGAAGAAAGACATAAAATAGATTCTCCCTCATAACCCTAGAAGGAAACAACCCTGATGACTCCTTGATCTTAACCATCTAGTCTCCAGAACTGAGAGACAGTAAGTTTAATTGTTTAAGCCACACAGTTTGTGGTACTTTGTTATGGAAGCTCTAGAAAACTAATACACCAACAAATCCCCTTCTCCTAGTTATGAGTTTGCTGAACAAACTAACAAAAGACTTTGAAGAACATGTAAATTTTTATTAAGAAAAGTTAATATTATATGTGTATTCAAAGTTATTTACTTAAAAATAAGATATCATCTTATTTCTATACTGGCAACTAAAACTAAATAATTTGAAATATTTTGGTTAGAACAAACTTCTTCAACTGAATTCCAGCAAAGTAGTGTAAGTATGAACTTGGAGCCAGGATATAGAAATGGCTTCATGATAGAGAACAGAAGCCATTTCTGTTCATTTATAATAGAATTAAATTAAAGCTGCCTTCATGTTTATTTAGCTATTAAATATGATAATACAATAAGAAATTCAGTTTTATTCCCGGAACATAGTAAATGTTCAATAAACAAATCTAAAATCTGAAACATTTGAAGTTTTGATAGAGACACCCAAGTTGGTTTTAAAGGGATAAATGTTAAAAAAAAAAAAAGCTGTTGTATGAGTTTGGCTGTAATCAGTATTCACTATAAGTATAGCTCCCTATCACCTTCCATAAAAACACTGAACTAAGCTTATGTATATTCTTATCCAGCTCTATGAGGACAGGATACAAGGATATACAATTGGGCCATCTGAAGTTACCAGCTCACACATGAACAAACACTGCTAAAGGTGGATAAAATCAGGTGTTAGACCCTGCTTTCTTTGTGTTTCTGTTGCACGTCCTATATTATTTCTGTTGTAGTTTCTAACATAATTCAATGTAATTGTTGTGTGTATATTTTTTCCTGTTTGACTGTAAGTTACTCAAGGTAATTTGCCTCTTTCTTCCTTGTAATTCCAGTGCTTAGCACAGTGTATATCATACAGAGGCACTTAATACATACACATGGTAGACGTGCTTATATACTGAGAAAATTAGGTCACTCTCTCAAATTTTCTGTGGGTTATAGCTTATAATATTTTATCTAATTTACTTTTTTGCTGCAAGATTATTTCAAAATCAAGAGTCACATTAACACTTAGAACTTTAAAACTGCTAGAGTATATATGGTATTTTACATGATTTTAAAAACAATACCAAAAGATAGGGACTATATTATTATTATTCTCATCTGAAAAATGGCACAACTGATTCAGAGAAGAAAGGTGACTTGTCTACAGTGATCCAGATATTTTATAGGTCTAATCAGGCCCTAAGTATTGACTCCCAATTAAACTCTTCTGCTAGGGCCATTCTATTTCCTACAGTTGTCATGCTATATGATTTACTTCATGACAATTGATATACTTGACATGGTCATTTTTCTGACCCAGTCAAGGAGGAGCATGGAAATTCTGAATCTACTAAAGCCCATCCAAATAGTTTTTGGCTGCTTAAGCAAAAAAACAAAAACAAAAACAAAACAAAAACCAACCAAACAAACAAAAAACCCCAAACCAAAAAAAAACAATAAAGAAATCCTCCAAGACAGTTAAAGTATTTAAGTATTTATGAAGTAAAGACATTGTAGAAGGCAGTACTTCTAGGGACAAGAGAAGATGGAATTAGAATAGTGATACACTGACATGAGTTGTACATGGATTGCCATTGTCAATAGGATTTCTTTTTACCCTGAAACAGACCAGAAATGGTATAAATAGGACACTTGTCATTTGGAAAAACTGGATATCAACATGCAGAAGAATGAAATTGGATCCTTATCTCACACCAAATACAAAAATTAACTCAAAATGGATTAAAGACTTAAACATAAGTCTTTTAAAGTTTTAAAAAATAAGTTTTATAAATAAAAAATAAGTTCTGAAACTGTAAACTAGTAGAAGAAAACATAATGGAAAAAATCTCATGACATTGATCTGGGCAGTTACATTTTTTTGTACATGTTCCCAAAAGAACAGGCAACAAAAACAAAAATATATAAATGGGATCATACTAAACTAAAAAGCTCTGCACAGCAAAGAAAACAATCTGCAGAGTGAAAACACAATCTATTGAATGAGAGAAAATATGTGCAAACCGTGTATCTGATAAGGGGTTGGTATCTAAAATACATAAAAACTTAATTCAATAGCAAGAAAACAACCTAGTTGAAAAAATAGGCAAATAGACTAAATAGACATTTCTTAAAAAAAAGACATACAAATGACCAACAGAAGTATGAAAAAGTGCTCAACATCACTAGTTATCAGGGAAATGAAAATTAAAACCACAATGAGGTATTACCACACACTTGTTAGAACAGATATTATCAAAAAAGATGAAAGATAGCAGACGTTAGCAAAAACTTAGAGAAAAGGAAACCCCTGCATATTGTTGGCCAGAATGGAAATTAGTATAGCCGTTATAGAAAATAGCATGGAGTTTCCTAAAAAAATTTAAAAATAGAACTGCTGTATGACCCCACAATTCCACTTCTGGTTGTATATCCAAAGGAAATATAGTCAGTATGCTAAAGAGATATCTGCACTCCTATATTTATTACATCATTGATCTACCAAAGTGTCCATCAATAAATGAATGGATAAAGAATATGTGATACATACATACAATGGAATACTATTCTTCCTTTAAAAAGAAAAAAAATCTTATTATTTGTAACAATGGATGAACCTGGAGGACAGTATGTTAAGTGAAATAAACCAGGCACAGAAAGACAAATACCGAGTGATATAGTTTATATATTTGGTCCCTCCAAATCTCATGTAGAAATTTGCTCTAAAATTTAGGGTGTGGTCTAGTCAGCTGTTTAAATCATAGGAGCAGATCCCTCATGAATGACTTGGTGCCATCCTCATGGTAATAAGTTCTCATTCTATTAGTTTCCATGAGAAGTGATTGTTAAAAAGAACCTGACACTTTCCTCTCTGTTGCTAACTCTCTTGTCACACGACATGCCAACTCTCCTTCTCCTTCTGCTGTGACTGGAAGTTTCTTGAGGCCTTCACTAGAAGTAGATGCTGGTGCTATGCTTCTTGTCCAGCTTGCAGGACCATGAGTCAAATAAACTTCTTTGCTTTATAAATCACCCAGTCTTAGGTATTCCTATACAGCAATGAAAAATGAACTAAGACACTGCATTATTTCATTTTTTGGTGGATCCTAAAAAAAAATGAACTTATGGAAATAGAGAGTAGAATGGTAGTTGCCTGGGTCTGAGTGGTGGAGGCAGTTGGAAAGATGTTGGTCAAAATATATACAATTTCGCTTAGGATAAATAAGTTCAAGCGACCTATTGTATGACATGGTAACTATAGTTAATAAGAATATATTGTATACTTGAAAAAATTAGTATGTGAGATGATGTATATGTTAATTAACTTTGATTAGCCATTCAACAATGTATCTCAAAACATTCTATTTTACAAAATATATACAATATATTACACGTATAAAATATATGCAATTGAAAAAATAGATTAAAAAAATAGAACACGTATCAGTCAGCCTGACTATATACCCTACCACTGTATTCCCGTGGGCTAATCTTTAACTATTTGCTTATATAGCTAGGTCAGTGCAGAAACCTGCTGCTGTCAAAACTCCTGTGAAGAGAATACCTCTCAACCCTGGGTTGCCTGGCACTTGAACGTTTCTAGCAACTACTGTAGTAGCTGATTTCTTCCTGACATTTAAATGGAGGGAAAGTCATGTGTAAGTATGTTGTATAAGGTCAGTGCTTAAAAACAATTATACACATCCATGCATACCCCTTTTTATATGTATATACATAGGTGTGAAACATGCAGATAATGTCAGCACTTAGACATGTATATTTATTTCATGTGCATAGCTATACATAAAGGAAATATGGAAGAAATGAGGGCATCATGTCACAGCACTTGTGCTGTGATAGATGTGGGACTCCTCCAAAGACTTTCTAAAACATGGGGTTGCTTTTATGATATGTTTTCTAGATCCTGAAAACCTTTCCAGTCAATTAAACTTATTTAAGTGTCTTTTAGTAATGCAGACATTATTTCCACAGAGTCTTACATAGATATATACATTTAACAATCATAACCAACTTTTATAGAATACTTTTATGTGTTTTAGAATCATTCACTCATTTAATCTTTTTTTATTTTTTTAATCAATTTTTTTAAATGATATTGTGGAGTACAGTTAAGGATTAGGTATACAAATATGCTCTGTTCAGGCATCCTTATTGATAAGAGGTGTCTCCCCATCCCCAGAGAGATATTTACTCCCGTTAATCCCATCTCCCTTCCCCTCCCACCCTTCCTAGTTTCTCACCACTGTGAGTCATTTTCTTATAGTATTATGTTGGATGTTCAAGGTCCACTATATGAGTGAAAACATGTGATACTCAGATCTTTGTTTCTGTGAGAGGTCACTCAGTATTATAGACTCTCGTTCCATCCAGGTGCTGCAAAATTCATGATTTTGTTCTTTTTTATGACTGTGTAGTATTCCATCGTGTATATGTACCACATTTTTTTTAATCCAGTCCTCTTTTGATGGACAGCATGGTTGCTTCCAGGTTCTTGCTATTGTGAACAATGCTGCGATAAACATACGTGTGCAGGTATCTTTTTTATAGAGTGATTTGAGTTCTTCAGGGTATATTCCCAGTGGGGAGATTGTGGGGTCATATGGGAGGTCAATATTTAGAGCTTTTAGGAATCGCCATACTGTTTTCCACAGAGGTTGCACTAGTTTGCACTGCCACCAACAGTGTAGAAGTATTCCCTTTTCGCCACACCCTCTCCAGCAACTGTTAATTTTTGAGTTATTGATAATTGCCATTCTGACTGGAGTTAGGTGGTATCTCAGTGTGGTTTTGATTTGCATCTCTCTGATGATTAGTGAGGTTGAACATTTCTTCATGTGTCTGTTGGCTGCTCGGATGTCTTTCTTTGAGAAGTGTCTGTTCATACCTTTTGCCCATTTTATAATGGGGTTGTATGTTTTTTCTTTTCAGCACATTTGAGTTCCTTGTAGATCCAAGATGTTAAGCCTTTGTCAGAACTGGAGTTGGCAAATATTTTTTACCAGTCTGTAGGCTGTCTCCCTGCTCTCTTGATGGTTTCGTTGACTTTGCAGAAGCTTGTCAGTTTAATGAGGTCCCACTTGTCTATCTTATCTCTTATGGCCTGTGGGTTTCGGGTTTTGTTCAGGAATTGGATGCCAGTTCCAGTTTCCATGAGGGTATGTCCTTCATTTTCTAAGGTTCTTATGGTTTGAGGTTTTACATTTAGGGCTCTGATCCATTTAGAGTTAATTTTTGTGTATGGGGATAGATAGGGGTCCTGTTTCAATCTTCTGCATGTGGTCAGTCAGTTTTCCCAGCACCATTTACTGAATAGGTTCTCCTCTCCCCAGTGGTAGGTGGTGGAGGCTTTGTTGAAGATGAGTTGGTTGAGAAATTGAGGTTTTGCTTCTGGAATCTCAATTCTATTCCATTGGTTTATATGTCTGTTCCTGTACCAATAGCAAGCTGTTTTGTTTATTGTAGCTTTATAGTAAAGTTTGAAGTCTGGTAATGTGATATCGCCTGCTTTGTTTTTTTTTTGCTGAGGATTGTTCTGGCTATTCTTGGTCGTTTGTATTTCCATATGAATTCCTGTGTTGTTTTTTCTAGGTCTGAGAAGAATGTTGCTGGTAATTTGATGGGTATTGCATTAAATCTGTAGATTGCCTTAGGTAAGATGGACATCTTCACAATGTTGATTCTTCCAATCCATGAGCATGGGATATTTTTCCCCTTGTTTGTGTCATCTTTGATTTCTTTGAGCAGTATTTTGTAGTTTTCATTGTAAAGTTCTTTCACGTTTCTGGTTAGGAAGATGCCAAGGTATTTCATTTTTTTTGTGGCTATTGTGAATGGGATTGTGGTTTTTATTTGAGTTTCTGTTTGTTTATTATTGGTGTAAAGAAATGCGATTGTCTTTGCACATTTATTTTATATCCTGGACTTTGCCAAAGTCCTTTATCAGTGTAAGGAGGTTTTTGACAGATTCTCCTGGGTTTTCAAGGTATACGATTATGTCATCTGCAAAGAGAGATAGTTTGACTTCCACTTTTCCTATTTGAATACCCCGATTACCTTTTCTTCTCTGATTGCTCTAGTCAGGAATTCCAATACTATATTGAACAGGAGGGGTGAGAGTGGGCATCCTTGTCTTGTTCCCGTTTTCAGGAGAAATGGTTCCAGTTTTTGTCCATTTAGGAGTATGCTGGCTGTGGGTTTCTTATAGATGGCTTTTACTATTTTGAGATATGCTCCCCATATGCCTAGGTGTTCGAGGGTTTTTATCAAGAAGGGGTGCTGGATTTTATCAAAAGCTTTTTCTGTATCTAATGATATAATCATGAGGTTTTTGTTTTGACATCTGTTGATGTATTTAATTACATTTATGGTTTTACGAATGTTGAAGCAGGCTTGCATCTCAGGGATGAAGCCTACTTGGTCATGATGGATGATTTTTGAGATGTGTTGTTGAATCCAGTTCTCTAGGATCTTGTTGAGAATTTTAGCATCTATGTTCATCAAAGATATTGGCTTGTAGTTCTCTTTCTTTGTTGGGTCTTTACCGGGCTTGGGTATCAATGTGATGTTGGCATTGTAAAATGATTTGGGGATAGTTCCATCTTTCTCAATCACCTGAAATACCTTCAGTAGGATTGATATAAGCTCCTTCTTAAATGTCTTGTAGAATTCTACTGGAAAGCCATCTGGTCCAGGGCTTTTTTTGTAGGTAGTTTTCTTATTATGTGGTCAATTTCCTTGATTGTTATTGGTATATTTAGGGCCTCAATTTCTCCTTGTTTCAACCTAGACAGTTTGTGTGATAACAGAAAGTCCTTCGTTTCGGAAAGGTTTTCAAGTTTGCTTCCATACATGTATACACAGTAGTCTCTAATGATCTTTTGTATTTCTTCAGGATCAGATGTGACTTCATCTTTTGTGTTTCTGATTGTGTTTATTTGGGCTTTTTCTCTCTTTTTCTTGGTCAGTCTAGCTAGGGGACCATCGATCTTGTTTATCCTTTCAAAGAACCAGCTTTTTGTTTCATTGATTTTTTTTTTGTATTATCTTTTTGTCTTCTATGTCCTGGATTTGGGCTTTTATTTTGGTGATCTGGATTCTTCTGCTGAAATTAGGGTTTTTGTGATCTTGCTTTTACAGCTTCCTTTTGTGGCTTCTTAGGCTGTTAATTTGTGATCCTTCCATTTTCTTCATGTGTGTTTGTAGGGATATAAATTCCCCTCTTACTACAGCTTTCATGGTGCCCAGAGATTTTGGTAAGATGCTTCTTCATTTTCATTTGTTTCCAGGTATCTTTAATCTCTATTTTGAATTCATCATTGACCCAGGAGTTGTTTAGCATCATGCTGTTTAGTGTCCATGTCTTTGTGGGTTTTGGGGGGACCTTGTTGGTGTTAATGCTTATTTTTATTCCACTGTGGTCCGAGAAGGTGCATGGTAAAATTTCAGTCCTTTTAAATTTGCTTATGCTTGACTTATGGCCAAGTATGTGGTTGATCTTAGAGTATGTTCCATGTGGTGATGAGTCGAATGTGTATTCGGTGGTCTTTGGATGGAGGTTTTGTAGGTATCAATTAAGTCCATTTGGTCAAGAGTCACACTGAGATTTCAGATCTTGTTGTTGACTTTTTGTCCAGATGATCTGTCTAGGGTTGTGAGTGGGGTATTAAAGTCCCCAGCTATGATGGTATTGGAGTCAATATCTTTTTTAAGTTTATCTAGGAGCTGCTTTATGAAAGTTGGTGCTCCTATGTTTGGTGCATATATGTTTAGGATGAATATTTCTTGTTGATGGAATGAACCCTTTATTATTATGTAGTGGCCTTCTGTATCTTTTTAATTTTTGATAGCTTAAAGGGTATTTTGTCTGAGATTAAGTTCATGACTCCTCCTTTCTTTTGTGTTCCATTTGCCGGAAAATTTGTTTTCCATCCTCTTACTTTGAGTCTGTGAGTGTCCTTTCTAGTAAGGTGAATCTCTTGAAGGCAATAGATTGTTGCCTGGTGATGTTTTATCCATTTTGCCATTCTATGTCTTTTCAGTGGTACCTTTAGTCCATTCACATTCAAATCAATTATTGAGATGTGAGAGTTGATCCCTACCATAATGTTCTTACAGAGTTGTTGTTCTTCCTGTTTGTGTGTTGTCTTTCTTTTGGTTTTAGAGTTGGATCATGTTTGTCTTTAATCTTTTGCCTGTACTCTTGTGAAGAATGTTTTTGTCCTTTTCTCCTTTTCTTCTGTGTTCAATACTTTCTTAAGTGTTTCTTGTAGCGGTGGTCTGGTGGTAGCATAGATTCTTAGGGATTGGATATCTGGGAAAGATTTCAATTCTCCCTCACTGATGAAGCTTAGCTTGACTGGGTAGGCTATTCTCAGTTGAAATTGTTTATCTTTTAGAACTTTGAAGATAAGGCTCCAAGCTCTCCTAGCCTGGAGGATTTCTGTAGATAAATCTGCTGCTGTTCTAATTGGTCTTCCCTGGTAGGTAGTCTGACCTTTTTCTCTTGCAGCCTTTAGGATTTTTTCTTTTATACCTACTTTGTTTAGGCGAATTATTATATGTCTGGGAGTTGGTCTTCTCATTTGTTGTCTTGCAGGGGTTCTCTGAATCTCTTGTGTTTGAATTTTTTCATCCTTGATGAGATGAGAGAAGTTTTCTTGAATGATTTCATGAAATGTTTGTTCCAGTGTGTCCTCTGTTTCTCTCTCTGCCTCAGGAAGGTCAATTACTCTTAGGTTCAGTCTCTTGAAGTGGTCATTCATCTCTTGAAGGTTTTGTTCTGTCTTTTTGAGCTTCTTTTCTTTGCTTTTGACAGTTTGGGTTAGTTCTGTGTTTTGGTCTTTGAGCTCTGAGATTCTTTCTTCTGCTTGGCTAATTCTACTTCCCATGCTTATTAGTTTGTTATTTATTTCCATCACAGTATTCATTACTGCTGTTATTTCTGACATCAGCTCCTTCCTGTTTTCCTCTTGTCTCTCCTCAGTTTTTTAAATTCTCTCTATTAATGTCTTGATGTCTGGGTTTGTTTCATGTGACTAGTCATTCTGGGGGCTCTTCATTGTTTGTGTTCCAGAAGCTGTTTTCCCAGTGTCTAATCTCCCAGGGGTCTGTGTGAGACCTATATTCTTCTGGTTTTTCTTAATTTGTGCAGTTTTTCCCCCTCCCTACTTTTTCCTTCCCTTCACATCACTGTCTTCTTTAATTCTGTTATTCAGGTGTGGAGGGGTAGTTTTTTACTTCTGTTTGTTCAGTCTCCTATTCTTCTTTATGTATGTCCTCTTACTTTGTTCAATTCTGGAGTTGCACTGTAGGTTATAGGTGGGCCTTTTTGCACTTTTGAGATTTACTTAAGGGGGGAGCTGTGATTCAGAATCTATCTGCAGGTCCTGGTATGCACTGACAGGTGTATGAATAATCTGAAACCCACTTCCCACTGCCTTGGAATCTGTCTGTGCAGTGGGGTTGTAGGTTTACTCCCTGAAATAAAATTCAGTTAACAGAGGGAAGAGAATGGGGCAGGCAGTGGGGGGGGGAGAGGGGAGTGGAGAGAGGAGTAAAGGTGAAAACAGACGAGTGTACCAACAATGGAGAGAGAGACAAAAATTGAAACATATAAAACAATAGACTATGGCTACAAACTAACCAACTCCCATACAAAAAAACCTAAAACACACAATGTTGCTAACATACAAGCTTACCAACCTCCTTATTGGTGTGCTATTCCTCTATACAAAGATATAGTTTACAGAGAGAAGAAAAGAAGGGAAAAGGAGAAAAGAAAAAAAAGGGGGGTGCACAAAACAGAATGTATAGAATCAAGTCAGTATACTAACAGAACCAACCAAGCACACTCTGAGATTTTTCGTTTAAGTTGAATGTCCTTTCAGCTCTGATTTCTAGCTGTCTTTTTGAGCTGGTAAGTTTGTTCAAGGTTAGGATCAGTTGTCCCTGACCTGCTGTGAAGGGCAGTTCAGATCATCACTCAGTTCACCACTGCCCCGTTCACTACTCAGTTCTGACCTGTGTCTGTCAGGCTTCCATTTTTCCCCTTTTGGTGTTGTTACCTTGAATCGCCAGCAGGGAGCGTTATCCCTCGCTCCAGATGGTCTTTATCACAGCTGCTCTCCTGTCCCTAAGGGGAGGGAGATGTTGCCTGGAGGCACACAGCGGGAGACCCACGGCCTGGCAGGACATCCAGTGGTAGTAGACCTCAGCAGATCTTGCTGGCAGGGGCTTCCAGGTCTGAAGTCGTGGATCACCTCAGGCATGGGCCGTGCGATGTATAAGGACTGCCTTGGTGGTGGCGGCTGTGGCTCACCTCAGACACTGACAATCTGATGTGAAATGACTGTTTCGGTGGTGGCGGCAGCAGCAGTGGCGGCAGCTGGCCTCAGGCACAGGTGGAGCGATGTGTAATGGTTTCTGAGGGGCAGCGGCGGTGGCTTGTCTCAGGCACTGGCGGTGTGATGTGGAATGGCTGCCGGCCCTGGTGGCAGTGGCAGCAGCGGCAGCCACAGTAGCTGCCCGGACTGCTGTGATGCCTCAGCGAGGTCTACGGCTGAGCTCCGAGTGAAGAGTAGTCTGCCACCAATGGGATCTGCAGCCTCTGGGGAGAGAACCAGAGTCTCTTTGTGATCTCCTTGGTGGAGAGTCTCACAGACTGAGCTGCCCTGTCACTATCTTGCCAGAAGTCCACTCATTTAATCTTAAAATCATACTTTGAGGTTAATACACGAATACACTCATTTTGCCAACTGAAAAAGAAAACCAACAAGACACACAAACCTTGGAAAGCTACCTGCAGGTCATGCTTAACCACAGTCTCCTACCATGACAGGGAGCTTCTTGGAAGGGGAGCTCACTGTATCATTAACCTATACTGTGGATTTAGTTGTTAGTTTATCTGTCACAAAGGGTTCTAACCAAATGACAAGATAAGGATATTTAAGAAAAGCTTAAAATATTTTTGTTGAATAAAGTTCTTACACTCAAAGGGGACTCAGTGAACAGGAATACTATGAGAGTTTAATTTGTTTAAAATGCTTATTGATAATCTGTGATGTGCTAGATGCCATACTATCAACTATGGGTGAAGAAAGATAAATAGATTATAGTTCCTGTCTTTTAGAAAATCACAGTATACTAAGGGCAAATAAAATGGGTAAACAGACACAGGATGTACTGAACAAGACAAATAGTATAAAATAAACACAGTAGGTTTCAAGTGAAAATATTTCTGACCAGGATCCCCTAAGGAGAGTTGACATTTGAGCTAGGTATAGAATAAAAAGGAGAGTTTGTTAGAGGGAGAACTGGAGAAGGTTGTTGTACGTGAGGGAACACCAGCTTCCCAGAAGGACAAAAATTGTGAAAGAACCTGGTCTGTGAGAGATGCTGGATGTTAATGGAGGAGAGAGAAAGAGAGAGAGAGAGAGAGAGAGAGAGAGAGAGAGAGAGAGAGAGAGAGAGAGAGAATGGTAGGAAACAAAGCTGGAAGGAGAGGGCTGGTTCAACTTGTAAATGGTCTTATAACTCATGCTAACAATTTGGACTTTATCATGCAGGCCAGTGGTTCCCATGTGAGGGTGAGTTTTATTTCCCAGGATATATTTGGCTATGTCTGGAGACATTTTGAATTGTTACAAAGAAGGAAGTACTACCGGCATCTAGTGAGTAGAGGCCAGGATGATGATAAATATCCTATAATGCACAAGACAAGACCACATGGCATATAATTATCTGACCCAAAGTGTCAATACTAGTGACATTGTTGAAAAATCTTGCTTTAGGAAATGGGCAAATGTTTTATATTAGAAGACTGACATCAACATCTTTTTTAAAGAAATATAACTCTTTGACTGTAGAAAAAAGTCTTATATTCAGGCAAACTTTTGGTACAGGATGACCATTTATTGAAGGCTCACTGTGTGTGTGGCAAAACTCTGGATATATTAACATTATTAAATGTATTTCTCAAAATAACTTCATGACCAGGTATAGATAGGTGGTTTATGCAACTCAATAGAGGTTACCCAGCCAATAAGTAGGCAAGCTAGAATTTAAACCACGATTCCAATCCCTACACCACAATATCCTGCCTGTGTAGTTCTGGCATAATTCTCCAAGTGAGAGATGAAGACTGAATTCTGAAAGTAGAATGAAAGTAAAAAGAGAAGCCATATCTGAGAGATGAGGTAGACTTAATCAATAGGGTATGAAATCACTTTTGATGTGAGAGATGAGTAGAGGAAGGACCTAGGCTGACATTGAAGTTTCTATGTAGTTAAGATTAATGATAGGATATTTAATAATATTTCATTATGAAGACTTAAGAAGTGTCAAAGTCAAACAAATGTGTTCCTTCAAAGTGTCCAAGAAGTTCTTGAGGAGGTGGTGAGAAGTGGTAATAATGGGTTTGCTGAAGGGCAGGAGGCAATGAAGTTATTTCTGGACATACTGATGCTGTGGTATCTATGGAGTGTGATGGTAGGGGCCTGCACAATATTTTAGGGTACATGGTGGAGCTAGTGATGAATGTTTTGGCTTTATTAGCCTTCAGGTGATGACTGAAACCACCGGAATCCATGAGAATTCCCAGGGAGAGTATGTATAACAAGAAAAGCAAAGGACCAAATAAAACTCTTGGGGAATTAAGGCACACTCAAGGCAATAGAATGCTAGTGGAGTAGGGAGAGGACATGGAAAATCTTTTTATTTCACACTTTTAACTAGGAATTTATGTCTATATCAATATATCTTTTATTGGCATCCTCTATCTATCTTCCTACCTATTCATCCATTCATGTATCTATCCATTCTTCCATCCATCCACCCATCAATTGTGGGTCCATAGAAGAAGGAAAGGACATAGTGCTATGTGGACTCACACATTCCTTTGAGAATGGTCTTAACTTCTGTAATGTTAAGAATGGGCTATCCTGACAAAGTATTTATTTGTATAATATTCCTCACTGCTCTCTATTACCCCATGGTGAGGTGTTGCTAACTGGGGAGGCCAGTTTGTGGTCCCTTCACTCAAGGAAATGACTATGTTCTGATAATAAGAGGTTCGTAGAGGGGATTCTCATCTCTCCGTTCAAAGAAAAGAGATTTTCTGCCCTAGAGAACTTAGTTGCTCCCTAGAATTTCATTCACTGACAGTAAATAAATTCAACCCTATTTTCATTATTAAGCATTTAATACTGCTAAGGTCAAACAAAACTGTTCCCTTGAATGTCCAAGAAATTCTTGAGACACAATCACGCATCATGAATTATGTTACCCTGCAGAGAGTAGAAGTTGGTTCTGACTTAAAAGGAAGAGGAAACTGAAATAAGGAAATGGAAATTTTTCAGTTTGAAAATTGCTCTGAATCACAGGTGTCAAGGATTAGCTTATGCCTAGTGTTTTATATTTTCATATACTATATATATGCAAGTGTACGTGTATAAACACACACAAATAAGTATTATTGCACACTAGCAATTTATACCAATTTCTACCTTTGCATGCATTGTATGCCAATCAAAACACAAGCCTGGTAGAAGTCTGAACAGCTGATTTTTTTTTATTTTTTTATTTTAAAGATGTGGGCTACAATTCAGGGTTAAGTATACAAATGCTCATTATTCCAGTACCCCTGTTGATAGGGTATGTGCCCCCCAGCAGATTCCCACTACTGCCAATGCTTTTCTTAAGTATAATGATAATTGTTCAAATCCACTTATGAGTGAGAACATGTGATACTCAGTTCTTTGTTTTTGTGATAGATCACTCAGTATTATGGATTCAAAGTCTATCCAAGTTGCTGTGAAGTTCATAATTTTGTTCCTCTTTATGGCTGCACAATATTCCATTATGTATATGTACCACATTATTTTTAACCCTTTTTGATGGGTAGCATGGTTGGTTCCATGTTTTTGCTATTGTGAACAATTCTGTAATAAACATACATGTGCGTGTATCATTTTCATAGAGTGATTTGAATTCCTCTGGGTATATTCCCAGTAGAGGGTTTGTGGGGTCATATGGAAGGCCAATTTTTAGAATTGCCAAACTGTTTTCCACAGAGGTTGTACTCATTTATACTCCCACAACCAGTATAAAAGTGTTCCCTTTTCGCAATATCTTCTCCAGCATCTGTTATTTTTTGTGTTATTGATGACGGCCATCCTGACTGGAGTTAGGTGGTATCTCAGTGTTGCTTTAATTTACATTTCTTTGATGACTAGTGAAGATGAGCATTTTTTCATGTATCTGTTGGCTGCTCGTATGTCTTCTTTGGAGAACTGACTATTCATATCTTTTGCCCACTTTGTAATGGGGTTATTTGTTTTTTTCTTTTTGGCATGTTTGAGTTCCTTGTAGATCTAGGATGTTAGGCCTTTGTCAGACATATAGTTGGCAAATAATTTTTCCCAATCTGTGGACTGTCTCCCTGCTCTCTTGTTGGTTTCTTTGACTTTGCAGAAGCTTGTCAATTTGATGAGGTCCCACTTGTCTGTCTTATCTCTTATAGTATGGGCACTTGTGGTTTTGATCAGGAACTGTTTGCCAGTTCCAACTTCCATAAGGGTGTCTCCTGCAGTTTCTAAGCTTCTAATGTTTAGTTCTTTGATTCATTTAGAGTTGACTTTTTTACATGGGGATAGGTAAGGGTCTTGTTTTAATCTTCTGCATGTGGTCATGCAGTTTTCCCAGCACCATTTACTGAGTAGGCTCTCCTCTCCCCAGTGGTTGGTGGTGGAGGCTTTGTTGAAGATGAGTTGGTTGCGAAATTGAGGCTTTGCTTCTGGAATCACTATCCTGTTCCATTGGTCTATATGCTTGTTCTTGTACCAATACCAGGCTGTTTTGATTACTTTAGTTTTGGAAGTCCTAACTCGAGCAATCACACAAAAGAAAAAGATCAGGGACATCCAAATAGGAAAAGAGGAAGTCAAGTTATCCCTTTTTGCAGACAATGTGATTCTATACCTGGAAAACTCAAGAGAATCTGTCAAAAACCTCCTTGCACTGATAAAGGACTTTGGCAAGGTCTCAGGGCATAAAATAAATGTGTAAAAGACAGTTACATTTCTTCATTTCTTTCCATTTTTTTTTTCTTTTTTTGAAGTGGAGTCTCACTCTGTCGCCCAGGATGGAATGCAATGGCACACTTACTGCCATCCCAGTGTTGACCTGCTACGCTCCAGTGATCCCTCCACCTCAGCCTAGCTGAAATTACAGGCGTGCACTACTGTGCCCAGCTAATTTTTTATTTTATTGTAGAGACAAGGTCTCGCCAAGTTGCTGGGGCAGGTCGATAGTTGCATTTCTATATACCAACAATAAACAAATAAAAACCCAAATAAAAAGCACAGTCCTATTCACAATAGCCGCAAAAAAAGAAACACCTTGGCATTTTCCTAATCAGACACGTGAAAGACCTTACTTTCTAGTGATCAGCTTCTGACAGACACTCATACCTACAACAAAAACTATAAAACACTGTTCAAAGAAGTCAAAGATGACAAAGACAAATGGAAAAATATTCCATGCTTATGGATTGGAAGAATCGACATTGTTAAGATGTCCATCCTACCCAAGGCAATCTACAGATTTAACATAATACCCATTAAGTTACCAGCAGCATTCTTCTCAGACACGGAAAAGACAATGCAGGAATTCTTATGCTTGGCAAAAGCTGGACTGGACTGGTTTTTTTTTTCAGCCAATAACATGGAGTATCTGAAGCAAGGCATTTTAAAGGCAGCAAAAGAAAAAGCTTTGTTTCATCCAATAATGTTTTTGACTGTCTTATTTTACTCCCACATCCTCTGTTTTTATCTTAGTTACAGAACTCTTCACATTGTTTAGTGAGTATTTGCATTTCTCCTTCCACAAAATCATCAAGTAAACTTAACCAACCAAAATGTCAGCTCTGTTTGTGTTAAAACAGTATTAGAGAAAATCTCCATGTTGCTGGGCTGTTAGATGACACTACTAGGATTTCTAAGGATGGATCATTGCTAGTGATTCCTTTCTCTTCCGACCTCTGGAAAATTGCAAAGAAAAGCAAGTTATTAGGTGATAACTCAATCACAGTCTAAGAGGAGACCCCTTACTGAGAGACACTAGCAAAACAAGGGCGATCACACAAAACACCTTTGAGAAATGTGTTTTGCCAAACATTAATTTATTTTGAATATCTAGTACTTTCTAGACTTTTTATGATCTAGTGTGACTAATTGTACTTGGAATAACTAGTTGCCTGACTGATCCAATTTATTTATTTTTCCTCCAAATTTATTTGCTGTGTAGACACAACTTTAGTGAAACCTGCTTGACTAGGTAACACAAAGGAAATTTTCAGATGTGGTAGAGCCCCCACCCATCCTTACCCAAATATTCTAGTGGAATTTTGGAAAGCATTGATGACCTTTTGTAAATGTACCACACCTCAAATTCTCATTTTTCCATTCTGTGGGCAGTTTCTTTCTCTCTGACCCTTTTCTCCATCAAAGCGAGCCAGACAACTCCAGGTACTTCCTTTAAATATTTTAGCAGCTGGGCTTTAGCACCTAGACCAGACCAGAGTAAGCAAGATCACCTTTGGTGTGTTCTCTTAAGCCACTGATTCTGATTAGTCTGAGGAAAAGTACAAATGACTTCCAGCTGAAGCAAATTTCATCCCTATCCAACTGGCTCAAGTTGGGGAAAGCTTCCTGTTGGCTCCCTGAGCAGACCTACTGCCTTCTGACCAGGTCTTGGTTGGAGTTCAGGGAGTAGTAATGTGAGGATACGCCCTTCTTATTCAACCACTGGAGAGGGGATTCAGATAATTAAGCTCTCTAGTGTCTTTCCAATGCTAGACAGATGCATTTTCTGTCATTGTGGAATATAAATAGAGCTGGGAATGCCTCAGAACAAGACATTACAGCTAATTTTTCCTCTCTGATGGGTTGCCAGTACTTTGAAAATAAGTTTCCATGCTTTTTCATGAAAGAACATCCTTGATTCAGTTGATATTTTGGTTGAAGAATCACATTGGTCCTCATTTTGCAAATTCATTGCTCCTGATTAAGAGTCAAAGTAATCTGCCAAATACCCATTTCTGCTGCATTTGGATCTGCATATCTCTCCTTCAGCTAAGTCTGAAAACTTTCTTCTTCATAATTTTGTCTACAAGAAACTGGATAGACACTATAGTCACTTATTTTTAAGGAACTCTTGCTTTCATTTGGGATTATCAAGTAGTTAAAAGTCAAATTAGGTGTATAATAGGATTGGGCTAGAATTGCTCATGGGATACAGTCCTTGGGTATGAATGAAGCTATGACTCAATTCAACTTACCGCCATCACCAGAAGTGTCAGTGTATAGTAAGAAAAAGCAGAATGACTAGAAACAACATATAGGATCCTGAGAAACCCTCTAATCTTTTAATTTGTATTCAGATAGTGTCCTATTACTGTCACTAGATCATTTTAAGTCTCGGGGTATAAAATAAATATGCAAAAGACAGTAGAATTCTATACACCAACAATAAACAGACAGGAACCCAAATAAAAAGAACAATCCCATTCACAATAGCCTCAAAAAATGAAATACCTTGGCATCTCCCTAACTAGAGATATGAAAGACCTTTACAATGAAAACTACAAAACATTGATCAAAGAAATCAAAGATGACACAAACAAATGGAATAATATTCCATGCTCATGGATTGGAAGAATCAACATTGTTAAGATGTTCATCCTACCCAAGGCAATCCACAGATTTAACACAATACTCATGAAATTACCAGTACCATTCTTCTCAGACCTGGAAATGACAATACAGGAGTTCACATGGAAACATAAACGACCATGAATAGCCAAAACATTTCTAAGGGGAAGAAAAAAAAAAAAAAAAAAATATATATATATATATATATGGAGGTATCACACTCCCAGATTTGAAATTTTATTATTATAAATCTACAATAATCAAAACAGCCTGGTAGTGGCACAAGAACAGGCATATAGACCAATGGAACAGGCTAGAGATTCCAGAAGCAAAACCTCAATTTCTCAACCAACTCATCTTTGACAAATCCTCCAACACCAACCATTGGGGAGAGAAGAACCCATTCAGTAAATGGTGCTGGGAAAACTGGCTGACCACATGCAGAAGATTAAAACAAAAAAGTCATCTCTAAATAAATCAAAGACCTAAATGTAAAACCTCAAATATCAGAACCCTAGAAAATGTGGGAAACACCCTTTTGGAAATTGGAACTGGCAACCAGTTTCTGCTCAAAGCCCCAAGTGTCCAAGCCACAAGAGATAAGATAGACAAGTGAGGCTTTATCAAACTGACAAACTTCTGCAAACCATCAAGGGAGCAGAGACACAGCCTACAGTCTGGGAAAACTATTCACCAACTATATACCCGACAAAGGCCTAACATCTAGGATCTACAAGGAACTTGAACATGCTGAAAAGAAAAATACAAACAGCCCCATTACAATGTGGGCAAAAGAAATGAATAGGTACTTCTCAAAAGAAGACATACGAGCAGCTGACAGATACATGAAAAAATGCCCAGCCTCACTAATCATCAAAGAATTGCAAATTAAAAGCACATTGAGATACCACCTAACTCCAGTCAGAATGGCCATCATTAATAACTCAAAAAACAAACAAACAAACAAAGCAAAAAACAAAACAACAACAACAAAAACCAGATAGTGGAGAGGATGTGGGGAAAAGGGAACACTTCTGCACTGTTGGTGGGAGAGTAAATTAGTACAATCTGTGTGGAAACTGGTGTGGCAATTTCTAAAAGACCTAAAAATTTACCTTTCATATGACCCAGTAATCCCCCTTCTGGGAATATACCCAGAGGAACTCAAATCATTCTACAAAAAAGATACCTGAGCATGCATGTTTGCTGCAGCACTATTCACAATAGTGAAAACTGTTATGCCTATCAAAAGTAGATGGCATAAACAAAATGTGGTATGTATACATGATGGAATATCATGCAGCCATAAAGAAGGATGAAATTATGAACTTCACATCAACTTGGATGGACTTCAAGTCTGTAATACTGAGTGATCTATCACAGAAACAAAGAACTGAGTATCACATGAACTCACTCATAAGTGGACCTTGAACAAATATTGTAATACTATAAGAAAAGCATGGTCAGTAGTGGGGAATTGCTGTAGGGTGGGGTGTGGGACAGGATTGGCAGAAATGGGATTCTGCCAGGGGAGGGGTCACACCTCACCAACAAGCATAATGAACATTTGTATACTTAACCCTGAATTGTACCTCACATCTTTAAAATAAAAAATTCAGAAAAAAAGAAAAAGAAAAAATAACACATGCGTAATCTCATCTCCCAAGCAGACCACATTTTGTTTATCTATTTCATTGTCTATGAATATCATGTGCTAAATATATTCTTGAATAGACAAATAAATTTCAGGAAAGCATCAGTCCATTTTATTTGGCATCATATTTGTACTACTGCCTGATAAGAGGACTAAGTTATATAGCTATTTGTAGCATTTGCAAATGAAACCCATGATAAGTTTACAAAAGAACCATAGACTATCAGAGCATGAATAAAATTTAGATATTTTTCACTTAACTGGTGAGAAAACTTAGAAAGAAGTCTTAAAAACTTTAGAGATATGAATTGCCTTACCAAATATCTCTGAGAAAATTAGTGGTGGTGAGAATGAAAATATGGTACTCCAAAAATATGTCACTTTGGCATATGGATTATTTTGAGCTGAAGGCTATTGAGAATGAACAGAGCTTCCCTTATCTGACGCAAAGTAGAAACTTCTAAGAAACGAGAACTGTCATATAAATTCCTTCTCTGTGAGAGTTTTATTGTCATGAAGAAAATAGAAAGTCAGCACCAAGATGATTCTGCACAGAATAATCTTACTAAAATAATTCTATTTTCCATTAGTTTTTCCATATACCTATCTTCGCATAATTTAACATCCCTAGAAACCCAAACCCCCTTTTTCCTCTCTGGTCACTTCTTCACAATTTATCACTTTTGTTAAAATGGTATATAAGCTTCTAAGTCTAACTGCTTCTTTGAGTTCTCATTTCTTTTTGTGAAGTCCTTGTGTGTTTAAAAATATTAATGGCAATAAAGAAATGCATGCCTTTTCTCCTGTTGTCTTTTGTTAGTTTAATTCACAGAATGCAATCACTAAGCTAAGAGAGTAGAGAAAAAGTTTTTTACTCCTTTGTAGTGGCAAAGTTAAGACCAAGACTCCTTGGACTTTTGATTCTACTTGGCACTAAAATAAAATGAAAACTAAAGTTATATTCTACTTATGAAAAATTCTTAGTGCATCACAAAATTTGTTTATCACTTTGTATTATTTGTTATATTTCTCTGATTTTTTTTTAGTAAGCTTGGAGGAACAAGAAGAAGGAAGGAAGTAAATTGAGACTGGTTCTACTTGGAATTATTGAGGCTACTATTTTATTTGAATGGACCAGATAATATATTGAACAACTTTTAAAAAACCACCAATTTGTTCATTTTTCTTTGTTTTTGTTTTCCCACCTGTAAACAGACAATTGTTTAAGTAAATAAGCATAATATAGTGCGTAAAAGCTTAAGCTTATTATTGGTGTAAAAAATGTGGTTGTCTTTTGCACATTTATTTTGTACCCTGAGACTTTGCCAAAGTCTTTTATCAGTGTAAGGAGGTTTTTGACAGATTCTCTTGGGTTTTCAAGGTATACAATCATGTCATCTGCAAAGAAAGATAACTTGATTTCCTCTTTTCCTATTTGGATACCCCTGATCACCTTCTCTTCTCTGCTCTAGTTAGGACTTCCAAAACTAAATTGAACAGGAAGGGTGAGAGCGGGCATCCTTGTCTTATTCCAGTTTTCAGGGGAAATGGTTTCAATTTTTGTCTGTTTAGGAGTATGCTGACTGTGGGTTTCTCGTAGAAAGATCTTTCACAGAAACAAAGATCTGAGTTTCACATGTTCTCACTCATAAGTGGACCTTGGACAATTACCATAATACTATAAGATAAGGATTGACAGTGGCAGGAAACTACGAGGGGTAGGGGGCAGGGAGTTGGGATTAACAGTAGTCTATATCTGCCTGGGGAAGGGGGGTCACACCTCATCAACAAGGATAACTTCACAATGAATATTTGTATACCTAACCCTTAACTGTAGCCCACAATTTTAAAATAAATTAAAAAAAAAACTTAAGCTTTAGAGTTATATGAATCTGGGTTAATCCAGTGATTTATTATAAAAAGGCTTGTTACAAGAACTTTTACTATATTATTTTTAGTCTATATTGACCCAGCAGTTAAATTACTTGTTGGTCCTGAAATCTCAATCTGATTTTGATCTTAGTCCTTGGAAAAGCTTCATGATTTCTGTAATTTTTTTAAATGATAGTTGAAAATCCAGAAGCAATCAGATAGAGTGGGCTTCAATGTTTAGTTTTCTGCTTTTCTCAATGAAATCTAGCCTATACTTTAAAGAAATCTCTATATTTCTTATATTTACAGCAAGAAGTTGATGGAATCATTTTGGTACTGCACAGCAGAAATAAACAGGCTTGAGACAGCCAATACTGCTTAATTATGTATAGAATTTAATGCTTAAAGGTGCCATTAAAAGTGAAGACCACATCTAGTGTCAAAGTGGTAAAATCTTAAGCATCCCTAATGACTGCTTTTAAGTCATTGCTATTTCTTACAAAAACAAACCAGTGCTAGATTAAGTGCGGGGCACTCACTTTACAAATGATACCAGCCATCTGAATTTCTCATTATGGAACTTCTGCCAAGTTCAGACTCTTTGCCAAGGATGATTTAACCATTCAGAGTGTCAAACTGACCTTGTGCTTGGAGATGGGGGGTAGGGAGAAGCCCTAATTGCCTAAGCATCATTTTCTTATATTGTCACATATCAAGAAGATTAAATTGTATGTTTGACTACCTTTCTTCATCACTGTGTTTAAAATCTACACCCTACATATTTGCACTATGAAAACTGCATGTGCTGTGCTGGAGGCCTCTTTGACTTTCACCTGTTAAATCAAGCAAATACTACTAAGAAAGGTTTTAGAGGACAGTGGGAGAAAATAGACATAAATGGATGAGAGCCCCGGAGTTGGCAAAATTGAATAAGGTGGTTGTTTAGTCACAGATATCTGCTTATGTGTCTGTTTTTACTACCCTGAAACCTATTAGGCTGACATGGTGGGCCTATGTACCAGGGAATGAAATATTGTCTGAGCCATGAGTCCACAGTTCTGAATGCATTTTTAAAAAATGTCATAAGTCCTTCTAAACTTAAGTAAGCACAAATAATTTGGTTTTTTTTTTTTTTTTTTTAAGTTGGAGTCTTACTCTGTCACCCAGACTGGAGTGCAGTGGCCGCTTGCGGCCACCACAGACTCGCCTGCTGGACTCCGGCGATTCTTCCATCTCGGCCTTCCGAGTAGCCGGAATTACAGGCATGCGCTATCATGCCCGGCTGATTTTTTGATTTATTGTAGAGATGAGGTCTCACTGCCCGGGCGGGTCTCGAACCCGCGGGCTCAGGCAATTCACTCACCTCAGCCTCCCAAAGGTGCGGGATTACAGGCTGAGCCACCGAACCCGGCCAATAATTAGTTTTAAATGTTTCCTGGTCACTGCTGTGCGACTGGTATACATAATTCTTATAGAGCGAATGGAACCAAACTTTGCATTCCCATTAAAGTAACTGGAATGTTATAATCATAGTTCTCACTAAGCCTGCCCCTTTTATGCTGAATAGCATTGCATGTTATAGTTATGGCCAAGAGGTTCTTAACATATTCTGGAAATAGTTCGTTATTCATAGTATTTAGATAAAGCTTTCAAGAGAATAAGTTCTGCTAAGTTCCACAACACACACTCAGGAACCCTCTTTCTTAAAGCACAGAGGGTGGCCTAAAGAAAAACTACTCTGCATGAGAAGGCAGTCAGTGGTAAGTGAAATTCATAAGAATCTTTCACTCATCCAAGCTGTTTTATAACTCACATGGAGATAACTTCGCCGTCTAAGCATGGCCATTACTGATAGAAATTGTATCCCTATTTTTGAGGTCCCAGCTTGTTGGATTACACATGGTGGTTTCCCAACTATTCCTGGCCTCTCCCAAAGCCCATTGTAGTCCCAGGAGACATTTGGGACAATTTTACAAACTATCAGTTGTAGTACAGCTCCATTTCATGAGCATCCACTGTGAGTTAGGTACTGTTTTACATGCTAGCACATTTAATTTATTCATGTAAATCTTATGAGGAAGGTTTTAACCCCATTTACCAAGAGAATTTAAGTATATTGCTCAAGATTGTATAACTGATATTCAGTGGAAGTGAGGGTTAAATTCAGTCCTGCCTCACTCCAAAGCCCAGCTTTCCACTACAACATTGTATCCATGCTTGTCCACACTTATCCTAATCAGTCACCTTAGTGGTATAGGTGCTTGTTAGTTATTATTTTCTTTCACTGTATCCTATTTATTTACTTCTGAGATTATGAATTTAGAAGGGGCAGTAGAATCTTCCAGTATAGATATTTTTTAAAAATAAGAATTAACTTGGAAGAATTATTGAATATAGTCCTGCTCAGAAGCTACTCGTGAGCCATGATTGTTGGAACTGCCTGTAAACTTATTCATTCATTCATTCATTCATTTTTAAGTAGCTTGTTAGGAAGGCATTTAAGAACCTAGTTCAAAAAGATATTACTGTATGCTACAATTACTGAGAAACTTAATTGTCCTTCTTAGGTTCCAAATGTGATTTTTAGGTTACCTTGAGGAAAAAAGGTTAAAAAATAATTACTTGTGCCAGTTTTGAATAATCAGGAAGATCCGATATCTGGACAGGATTTTAGAAGTTTTGAATCAGCACAGCCTCTGAGATTTCATTTCTGGCTTTTTGCTTTGTGTTCTTCTTAATCTACATGTCCTAACATTTCTTGTTTATTTTGGTGATAAAAGAGTTTGCAACTTGTTGTTTATACTGCTAAGAGCCGCTTTTTTGGACTGTCTTCTAGTTGAAGGACAAAATTATGCCCAGAGGCAAAACTGTAAAAAAGGCAAAGTTTATACTTGGCACCATCTTAAACTGCCTCACTGCGGATCCCCATTCTTGGTCTTTTTAATTGGTTTCTATTACTAAAACCCGTGTTGCCATATTTCTTCATCTTATCCAGGGTAAAAGTATTCAGTACACACATTCATACTAAAGGATTACTAAATTCATAATACACATTCCAGAAATCTTTTCTTATCTTAGAAGAGAAAATATAAGAAGATTAACAATTATTTCCAAGGTATAAATGACTAGTTGTGGTGGATAAATGCCGTGAGTGTCAGTGTACGTCTTTTAAAATTTATTTTTTATTTTTTTGAGATGGAGTCTTACTCTGTTGTCCAGGCTGGAGTACAGTGATACAATCACAGCTCACTGCAGCCTCTACCTCCTGGGCTCAGGCAATCCTTCTATCTCAACCTCCCAGGTAGCTGGTGTTACAGGTTCATGCCACCAGATCTGGCTAATTTTTTGGTTTTTTTGTAGATACAAGGTCTCACTATGCTGCCTAGGCTGGTCTTTAACTGCTGGACTCAAGCAATCCTCCTGTCTTGGCCTCCGAAAGTGCTGGAATTACAAGTGAACCACCTCACCTGGCTATTCATATCTCCCTACCATACTGTTATGAGGATCAAATGGGACCAGGCACGCAAGGGCTTACTTAAGACAGTGCTTGGTACGAGACAAGTGCTTGGTAAATGGTGAATGCTGCAGCTATGGAATTCTCTCCATTTTTGCCTTCTTATACCTCCTGCTGGGATTACAAGCATGAGCCACCACATCTGGCCTGTGTGTATCTTTTTATTTCATTTTTGGGGGGAAGCTGCACTTCTCACACTCAATGCCAGGGATAGATGTGAGAGCCAGGTGAGCTAATTATGGGTGCTTCATCTCCTTGGCAATCAAGTTTTCCATGCTTAAGCCATCTAAGTCCAAAGTCCTTTCTCAGAATCAATATAGGGATGAGGAAAATAATTGTTCTTTCTTCTGGGATTACTAAACAGATAAGTGTAAGGATTAAGTACCTGGACAATCATTTTTGCCCTGTGGTAGTGGCTCCTATGCAGTCGAAAAAATAAAATCAACGCAGTGAGAAGAACTGAGAGATGGACAGACATCTCTGCCATTACACTATCTTTTTTCAAACCAATCTAGGTGCAATGAAATTAGATTTAACTGTACTATCCAAATGGGGTGTGTGTGTGTGTGTGTGTATGTGTGTGTGTGTGTGTGTGTGTGTGTGTGTGTTGTTATTCTCACAATCCCTTTCTTATTTGTGTGGAGCCACATTTTCCCCACTCAGTGCCAGGGATAGGGATGTGAGTCAGGATGGCTAAGCATCCTGATTATGGTGAGATGAAAACCACCAATATTTACCCACTTTGGGGACGTTGGGAGGCTTGCAGATTGAGCTAGGACTTTTTGAGAATTTTTGATCTGTGGAATTAAGAGTCCTGACTGATATATTAATGGTAGAATTTAAGACATTTTTGAAGGGGATATTTTTGAGTGGACAGTATATTTCTACTGCCTCTCTCCTACTCTGTCAATATTGATTTGCTGCTAGTTTTGAGTAATAATACTGTGTTGATATTGCAACTAGAAGTCATTTTCTGTCAGGCAGCTATAATGAGGGGCAGCATTTCTTGCTGGTGCTTTCTGTAGGATTTAATGCAATTTGGTTCAGCTTAATTCATCTGGACTAGGTGCTCAGTGAGGTCCTTTTCTGGAAGGTAAGTAGTAAACCACTTATATACCACTTTGTAGATCAACAATTCTTCCACTTAAAGGGTTTTGAAAGTATCAGACACTGTGTCAGATTTTGTGTGACAGTCTTCACAGCTTCTAGGTTCATCTTTTAAGCATGAATAAAAATCAGTGACTTGTCTCTGATTTGACCTTTGATGCAACTCTGAGGTCTTTCAAAAATAGAAGATAGGTTTGGTGATACAAGCTGATACTTGACAAACCCACTGAAAGGAGAAAGATCATTTATGTTAATATTTCTAGTCCTGGGTGGTCATACAACTTTTTTTTCAACATCATTGCCAACATTCTAATTAATGAAAGTATAAACATGAGATGAAAGTATCAGTTCTCTGTTTCTTGTTTTGACTTTGTATTTATTCTAAGTTATTATATAGTGCATTTATTTATATGTGTGTATGTAAGCTCACACAATTCTTTAAAACAGAATCTATAAATAGCTATAGTAATCACCCTAGTTAAATATAACATGAATCCCAATGGAAGAAAAGACAAAACTGGGGGCAGAGGTGTTATAATTTTCTGTTATTGCTCATTTCTTTTTATTTTCTGATATGACTTTGGATTTGGCTCCCAGATTGTTGATGTTTAATGTCACTAAGACTTTTCCCTGAGGATCTCAGAAGTCACTGCCTTTTGCTTTCTACCTGGAAGGTTGAGCCACCTTTCCACCTCCTTGTTGATTCCTGTTTCCCAGGAAGGGTCTTGGGTGAAGATCTGATCATGAGGGCAGGCCTGCCCAGAGGTTGCTGCTGGGCACCAAGGTAATGTGCTGAATCTATCAGCTGAATTTATCATCCTCACTTTCAAGAAGCTGTATTAGATTGAGCCAAACTATTATCAAATCAATTAATTGAAAAGCAAAACATTTAGGCAGTCAGCTGACACTTTTGCCTGCAAATCAGCAAATATCTATTGTGACTGTTTATTCAAAATTAATTACTTTGGTTTGAGACTATATCTTATATAACAAAACTAAAAAACTCAGCATGCTGGCTTTGATTAGCTTCATTGGTCAAAAAAGTCAGATGAAAAATAATGAATCATTTTATTTATTGACTTAAATGAAAATAACCAACTTCAACTTTTCTGTGATTTGTTTGAATCAAATTTTTATACTATGTCGTCCATAACCTGAATGTGACAAATTCTTTGATGAAAAGAATTACTTTAGTGTTAAGAGTCTTAACAAAAGAAAGTATGCATATAGCTTCAATTGAAGACTGCGTTTCTTAATCAGTTGTATTTTAGACTGGGGCTATAAATGTAAATTATATTGGTTCCTTTGCTTATAATGATTTCCATATTTGTGAGAAAAAAACAAGAATTATTTTATTTAAACAACAATAATTTTCCTATCTCCAAAAGGACAATCAATATAAATTAAACAGTAACATTTTAATGAACTATTTTGACTTTATAAATACACAATTTTTGCATAGAAATCTTTCTTTTCAAATTACCAGATTGAAATGACTGATTGGTGATTATCCATTTTGATGGTTATTAAAAGAGATTGGCTATCAAAATGGTATAGCCAATAAATTAATTATGAAATGATGAAAAATGCTATGCAACAGTTTGATGGGATATTAAGGTATAAACAGTGTGAAATGTTTTTGATATTAACAATCTATTAAGGAAAACTTGTAGACACACACACATATACACACATACACATACACATGAGAGTCTCTAAATGACAGATAAATATTGCAGACAGAAGTGCAGAGAATTTCAAAAGTCGGAGCAGTCCCAGAGGATTAAGATGATCAGAGACTTGATTTGGGTTCTGAGGAATGAAACAATTCATGTAGTTGAAGAAGCAGAAGAAAATGCTTTAAAAAAATCATAAAATGAGTCCTTATGCTTCTCACAGCAGAATAGTGAAGCAATATTAGAAAAGCAAAGAAGCAGGCAGTTTTAATAAAAAGTTAGAAAAGTGACCTGATGTCTCTGATTGAATCTATATCATTCATAATATTTTTCTGTATACATACATACTGATTCAGAGTTTCATGTTAAGCAAAGTAACAGGCTACTGGATTAAATTAGCAGAGGAGTGGGTGCTCTGATTATTTATTGATATATAATAAATCACTCCCAAAATTTAGTGGCTTAAAACAATAGATATTTGTAATCTTGGATGATATCTGTGGGTTGGGAATGTGGGAAAGACTTGGCTGGGTGACTGTGGCTCAGGGTCTCTCATGTGATGCCAGCAAATGCAGGTTGGAGCTGGAAGAGTAGTGGTGAAGGATGCTGAAAAAGCTGGCGGTTGGCCAGGCATTGCTTTTCCTGGAGTCTCAGGGCTTCTCCATATGGCCTTCCCACAAAGGAGAGTTTGGACTTCTAAACATGGTGCCTGCAGGACAGTCAGACTACAGACATGGCTGCTGAAGATGCAAGAGTGAATGTCTAGCAAAGCAAAAGCATGCCTTTTATGACCTAGCCCTGGAAGTCACACAGTGGCACTGCCACCACTCAGTCACACTGCTTTCAGTTTAAAGGGGAAGGATCACAGACCCCATCTTTCTACATCAAAGTCCAGTTGTAGGAAGAGGATGTGGAATAGAAGGTATCTATGTGGTCATTTTGGAAAATGTGATCTGCCACAATCATTTTGGGCATTTGTCTGATTAATCTTGTCCTTGAGGAGCAAACATTTAGTGATAAAACCTTGGACAAAGGGTGCTTGTGTTAAAGACTAAAATGTATAGATTATATGTGTTCAAAAAATGGCTAAGATTCATTTATACACTGATATAATGACACATATATTAGTGATTCAAATACCTCATTTCTCCTCCCCAGTTCATGGCCATTGGCTGATAAAAGTAATGCATAATTTAGAGATTGGCCCTGTTAAAAATAGAGATGAAAAGTAATCTTCAAACATATCACAGAGTGTTAACCTTTTGTTTTCTTATTTATTCTTCATTTGACTCAAAGCCAAATCTGATGGTGTTTCACTGTAGTTTTCTTTAAGCTGGATTTAATTGCTTGAGAGACATCTTTTGCTAATGAGATTGAGTAATCTAAACTGTAACCTGCATTCCTGAGTTTTGAGCTCGTGTGTTTCAAAACATAGCTAAGGGTTAAATAGACTTTTGAAATAGAATTGCCTTTTTATTATTGTTTTTATTGTTATTATTTTAAACGTGAAACTTCATGTTCCCAAAATACTTTTGATGTCCCTTTATAAGAAAGGACAATCCTCCTTGAAATTCTCAAACAAGAGACAGAAAAAATATTACTGAATACCATCCTCTCACCCAAATGAGAAATAGAGTTTCTCTTCATTCCCTGGTGTGTTTTTCTTAAGAGAAATATTTTATTATCTTTGATTTGGGTTTCTTTGCCTTGCTTTCCATTCTTTAGTGGATGAAACATCATCAGAGGAACATCAGCTACAACTGCATGTATTTAACTTGCATTCACTCAATTTTTAAAAGGCACTTTGGACTGAACCAGAGTACTCCTGCAAATGCTCCTAAACTGTGTAAAATTACTATAAAATCAAAACTTGTATTTGCATACTTTCCCTTAGCTACCTCACCCATCATTCTTCCTCCTGCAGGATTCTGCTTTACTAGGGATTGCCACCATGCCCTATTCCATGTTTTGATTTTTTGTGGAGATGAGATGAGATCTTACTATGTTGCCCAAGCTGGTCTTGAACTCTTGGGCTCAAGCAATCCTCCCTCCTCAGCCTCCCAAAGTGCTGGGATTACAGGCATGAGCTGCTACGCCCAGCCAAGTCTTTGGTATTAATGTCAAGAATCTAGACATCAAACTAGAGTTATGATTTGGAAGACGAGCTTCTTGGTTTGGGGTCAACAATAGGAAGCCAGAAAACAATTTTTTAAGCATTCTTTTTTAACTGTTAGCATTGTCTATTATTGGGCGAGACAAGCATTACAACTAGCTAACTCTTTAATCAGCAATTCTTTTAAGTATAACCATGCAGATAATAAATAAACCCATAAAAATGATAAATATTATTAGCTATTATTAGGGAAGTGCAAATTAAAACAACAAAATATCACTATATTCCTATCAATGGTTAAAATAAAAATAGTAACACCAACTGCTGGCAAGGATGTACAGAAACAAGATTGCTCACACATTGCTGGTGGGAATGAAAATAGTACAGTTTTTCTGGAAACAGTTTGGCAATTTCTTTAAAAACTCGACATACACTTACATACAATTTAACAATTGTAGTTTTGGGCATTTATCCCAGAGAAATGAAAACTTACATTCACACAAAAACCTGTACATGAATGTTCATGGAAGCTTTATTCTTAATAGCCAAAAACTGGAAACAACCCAAATGTCCTTCAACAGGTGAATGGTTAAACAAGCTATGACACATCCCTACCAGGAATGTTTTCCAGCAATAAAAACAATTGATACAGGCAAAAACTTGGATCCATATTAAGGGAATTATGCTGTGTTTTTGTTTTTTTTTTAAACCAGTCTTCAAATGCTACATTGCATAACCTCATTTATATAACATTTTTTAAATAGTAAAATTACACGGATAAAGGTAGAGATCAGTAGTTGACAGGGATTAGAAATGGGGCAGGGGTGCAGGTGGCTATGAAGGATTTTCTGGGGATAGAACAGTCTGTATTTTGATATATGGTAATGGCCACATGAAACTACATATGTGATAAAATTGTATGGAATAGTTAAAATATATACCATAGATATACACATACACACACAAATGAATGTCTGAGTGCATGAAAAACTTATAAAATCTGAAAAAGACCCCTAGATGTTTTCATTCCATTTTCCTCATTTTGGTATCATTCCATAGTTTTGTAAGATATTGCTGTTGAGGGAAACTGGGTAAAAGATACAAGAGAAATCCTGTATATTATTTTTCCTGCAACTTTCTGTGAATATATAATTACCACAAAATAAAATTTAAAAAATGGTGTGCTGGACTCACTTTAAAGTCTAACCTTTTATTGGTAATAAGGTGCGTTTATTTCTGCTAAGGGCAGGGAATAAATGTGATTGGCAACAAAACAATGTATATAAAAAGCTAGGAGCGAGGAAAGGGCTGTAGATGAAATTGACTGTAATTCCTTTATAGATTCATGTATGGTAGTTATGTTTGAGAATTATTGTACTTGCTTACATTTTTTTAATGAATATTTTTATTTAAATGAGTTTGACAAGAGCAGAGGTAAAGGCTGCCAAAATACATTGCAAAGTCAGAGAGCTTGGGCTCAGATTTCTAAAGGTTCAGTTGTTATAGTAGAAGTTTCTTCAGATCTAAAGCCCAGAGAAGACAATAAGAACAATAAAACATGAGTAAGATTAGTAAGTACTAAATCTACATGTTCTCAAAATTTTTTAATCAAGTTTTAAATTTTTCCCATTTTCTATTATGCATGTTGAAATTCACTTAGGCTTCAAATCATATTTATTTTACTTGTAGAAGAAAAGCACTATGGGAACAAAATTTTGAGATGTTGTACAGTTTTACTCTTTCACACAAATAGGTAAGCAAATTTTCAAGCCTTTTTATGTTTCTTTAATGATTGCAGTCTATATAAACAGCAAATATATATATATGATATAAGTATGTGTATGTAATTATATATATATAAAATTTTGGATTGTTCCAAAGAAAATGTCATGCCTTAGCAAGAACCTTCATAAGTGCAAAACTTGTACAGTTTATTTTTGAAAATCGGTTTAATTAAAAAACGACTTTAATTAAAAAACTAAACACTAATAACCAAGCAATAGGATACTTCTTTCAAAATTATTGAACATCCACTTACTGGATAAATGGATGCTATAAGTTAGATGTGTAATATCTCAGTATATTATTGGAGAAGATCTTTAGGAAACATTGCTCAGTAAAAAAATGCAGAATTGAGAAAAATATGTAAAATATTCACCATTTAGCTAAGGCAAGAGTATACAAAAAGTGTATACATATTTGCTTATTTTTTAAAAAAATTGAAAGGAAGAAACCCAAATATTTTAAAATTATTACTCAGAGAGGAGAGAGGAAATGAAAGACAGAGGTATAGACACGTAACTTCTCTCAATACACCTTGTTTTGTAGATTTGACATTGAAACCATATGCATATTTTATATAATTTTAAATGAAAATTATATGATTTGCAAAAGCAATTCCTAGGAATTGAAAGGAAAAGGCCAGGTGCGGTGACTCACTCACTCCTATAATCCCAGCACTTTGGGAGGCCAAGGTGGGAGAATCTCTGGAGCTCAGGAGTCTGAGACCAGCCAGAGCAACATAGTGAGACTTGGAGGAGGAGGAGGAGGAGAGGAGGAGGAGGAGGAGGAAGAGGGGGAGGAGGAGGAGAAAAAAAGAAGAAAAGAAAAAATTAGCCAGGTGAGGTGGCATGTGCCTATTTTCTCAGCTATTGGTCGGCGGGGGGGGAGGGTGAAAGTTAAAGTAGAAGGATTGCTTGAGCCCAAGAACCCAAGAGGGAAAGGGTGCAATGAGCCATGATCATGCCACTGCACTACAGTCTGGAAAACAGAGCTATGTCCTGACTTTAAAAAAAAAAAATTTGAAAGGAAAATGAAACATATGAACTAACCGAACTATGCACTGAGTTGGTGGCATAACCTCACAGATAAGAGTTCTCTAAGTGACTTTACAGCATAGTAGTTTAGGTGCACATTCCAGGTGGAAATAATTTAAAGACCAAAAGAGCTGGGAAAAACAATCTTACCATTTTTATGTCATATTTTATATCACATTGCCTTGTTGTTGAGCAGCAATTGGATATTTTACATAAGGAGTTATTAATTTTTAAGATGTAATAATAATATTATGGGTATATTTTTAAAATCATTTTTTAGAGAAACATGTTAAAATACTTACATATGAAATAATATGATGCTTAGATTTGTTTCAAAATAATCCGATGTGGGGAAGTAGGTGAATTATCGTTTAAATGGGACCAAGTATTGATAATTATGAATCGGGTGATGCACATATGGAGTTCATCATCTTATTTTCTCTACTTTTGTATATATATGACATTTCCAAATAAAAATATTATGTCAAATCAGACTTGAAAATTAAAAAATAAAAGTAGATGTGTTTTTCCCTTCAATACCACAGAAGATGTTTTCGATAGAAATTCACTGTTGGCCAGCCTAGCATAATTGCAAAGCAAGTACTTTTCTCTAGTGCTCTCCATCAAGGTTAACTATTATTATTTTTAGATTGCAAGAGTAATGAAGTCTAGTATAAGAGTTTTGAAAACCATTTTCAGTTTTACAAATATAAGAAAAACAAGTTAGTTATTTTGGGGCGTGGAAGGAACTTTGTACTGAGCTTCTTAACTAGCCCTTCATGTGGGAAAACCCCAATAGCACAAAAGCACAAACTTCCAGCTCCCGTTTGCCTTATACTGCTGGTGAAGCTCCATTACCATTACTCTGCTAGAGAGGATCATGACTCTGTCGTACGAAGCCGCATTAGTCCTGGCTCAAATTTTTCTAACTTTCATATGTTTAATGTAAAATGGGAAGACTGTATCTATTTCAAAAATTAGGAAATTGTGAGGCTTAAATGAAAAAGAAAACCAAGTGTTACTGATGGTGACTGGAAATTAGTAGGTGCTCAATAAATGTTTTATGTATATGTTTTAGTTTACTTTGTCTAAGGGAATAATAACTGCATAGTTGTTAGCATCAAGTGAAATAATATTGTATGTAAAAGTGGTTATTAGTTGTTATGCCTGTGTTTTAACTGGGTCACAAGATGATGAGACTTCTCATCTCATATAGGACTTTTGGGAAGCATGGTTCAGGGTTTAGTGGACTTCTGGAGACCATAGTAGGTGAATATCATCTCCAGAACATGCTTACTTGTGTGAAGCTGTGATGATTTGTTGGTACTCCGAGGTATGATTATTAGCATGGGTCTGTCCTTGATTATCTGAATTTCAGAAGGGAAGTATAATATTGGATGGTTGGCTTGCAAATGTGTGTTCATTGAAGTGAGTTTTTGATGGACTAAATTGGTTAAAACCTGGTTCTGATGACTATTTGTTTTAAAGGTAACATAACGATGAATCTTTTCCTAAGTTTGTGAGCACTTTTAAATTGGCATACCTACCAATTTTCCTAGAAGCTAATTTATCTAAAAGAAACAATTTTTGTACCTTCAAATGCTGAATACCAAGACACAGCTTTCAAGAGACTAGAAGAAAATGATGGTTTAGGATGGGTCAAGATGTTTTAACTTAACATGGAAGACTTGACAAAATTAATTTTTCCATTTTGTGATTTCCTCTTATTTTGTCCCATTTATGCTTACTACCTTATTAGAATTGGAATTTATTGGTGACTGTAACAATGACAATGCTTAGCCAATTCCACTAAATTACTGTTGGAAATAGAAATTGATAGTTCTAGGGAAAGGGGGTCACCAATTTAACTGCTTTCAAGGATGTTGAGAGATTTATCTATGAAAAAACATTTTCTCCTAACTTTGTATGTTCTTTTTTATATCAGGGTAGAGAGGTAGACATTTTTTAATAATTATGATATTAATTAAACATGTGGTTGTCTTGCCTAATGATTTACCCGTTGTGTTATTTTCAAACAAGTAACAAGCAATGAGACTCTCAGGAATAATATGCATACAAACCCACAAAACTCAATAAAAGCTACGTGTCAGTTACAGATTCCAGTCACAATTTCATATGCCATCTACATCTCCTCCCATCAGCTGAATGTCATTCATGATCTTCTTAATATGGCTTTCTTGAGATCAGTTCCTTCTTCAGAATAAACAGGTTAAGCCCTAAAACCTGAAACAAAGATGTTACCTCAGTTATCAATGACCTTTCATGGTCCATCTGATCCTAGTCTTCATCCTGGTCTTTCAGTCTAGATAAAGCTGAACCAAGACATTCGGGCACACCTGAGACAGGCTGATAATTGGTATCTCTTAAAATTGATATTATTTAGACATTTATAGCACATGAAAACAGTGAGGGCAAGCATAAGGAAAATACCAGCAAGACATTTTGTTTGTTTATTGAATGTTTATTTATTTTATCCAAAACGACTGCCAATTGGAGTAGAACTAAATTACACGTCACCAGGCAGAACAGAAAACTTGTTAATGGGTTTCCATGTAACCAATTTGTTAGGTAAACTGACACTCTTGCTCCTTCAGAAAGCATAATGGCTAATGCTAATTCTATGCCGAATGTTCATAGCTAGACAACTACTCTCCAGTACACACTCACCCCACTGTTCCCATTCAGCAGTTTCCAAGGTTTAGTCTTGTTTCCAAACATGAATTTATGCAAGTGACACTTGTTATGGTGATTTTGCAATTTAATGAACTTTTACACCATCTGATAAAATATAGTGCAAAAAGATAAAGAGTGATTGTTCCTATAAAATATGAATTGAATGTTCTGAAAGACGTGGTAAGGTCTGTGGGTTAAGATATCTCTATTCAGTTGGTGTGGGTAAAACAATTTGGGAAAGAAGCTTCTAAAAATCTTTTATCACATCATAGTCACATTGCTTTGCAATTGTCTTAAATTCTTTGTCCATTTTGAAGAAAGTGAAACTTAAATTTTATAGCCCACACATTGTGCATGTGGTATGTGGTTTATAAAAGAAAGGATAAGCAGGTAACAGAAAATAGATTCATACTCAAATAAAAGGTCTTAGTCCTACTTCAAAGCTGGACATTTATAACTTCATAACTAAGACATTGAAATGACTTAGTTAAAATAAAATTTTTAACCAAAGTATGTCATTTTTAAAGATTTGCCTCTTTTACTTTTTTGGATTGAGGAATTTCAATTGCATCTGTCAAGGAAGTGCCTCTCTTTGTAAGAGATATCTATGGAGGGGATCATATTGCCTCCTGGAGTGATTAGAAATTCATATTCTTCTGTTTCTTGATCTTTACTTTTCTTCCTGTATTGCTCTCTACTTTCCCTTGCACTTTTCATCAATATATTTATTACTCATATTTCTTGGGTTTAGCAGTTGATCTTCTTGGGTTCATTGGCATATTTTAACCGCCGTTTATTCAATCCCTGGCCTCCCAGTTCATCTAATTGATGCCATGAAACATATCTCTGCTGCTTCTGGTCTTTCTGCTGATTATAGCATAAAATTATGGACACATGTTTGAATGACCCATCTGAAAAGCATAATGCAGATGCTCAGGAAGAAAATTGTTGCCAGACAGTAGCTACTTATAATAGTGGTATTAATTAAACATGAGTTATTTTTTACTACTATGCTCTGAGCATTGTAGGTGATCAACATAGTTTTGTACAATGAAATGTTCAGCAGTTATACAAAAGTAATTTTATTTGCCATATCTTATTCAATACATAAACCTTATGAAGCAGATGTCATTATCTTCATTTTAAAGGTGGTGAATCTTAGGTACAGAGAAGTTTAGCAGTTAGACCAATACGACATAGACAGAAAATGATAGTAAACAAGGAAATAGATTTTAATCTATACCTTTATGACTACAAACACTAGACTTTCAACCTCTGTGCAAGTTCTGATTAATGTTAGCTTTGTTAAAACAAATGGTAAGGGTGTTAAAATTTAAAACACAAGTTAAGGGCAACTTTTGGGTCTTTTCCCATGGTGGGAGCTTTTCTGTACTCTTAATGAATCCTACTTTCAAAAAATAAATCACAAGTTACTTATTCACTCATTCATTCATTCATACATTCAGCACATCTATTGAGCACTTATTATTTGGTAGGTACCATTCTTAATGCTTCTAAAGATACAGAGAAAAAGACCCTCACTGCCCTCTGAGAGCTACTGAGGAAGGCTATAAATGAACAAATAAATATAAAATATATGAATGTGACGTAATGATAAGTTATTGAAGTATTCTAGTAGAGTGTGTTAAATCCCTTGAGGAATTAATAATTTGGTTGAGGAGACAAAGCATGATATGTAAAAAGTTAAATGGTTAAATATATAAAGAATTGAAACAAAGCACTAAAGATTAATTTCTATTAAATATTATAGAAAACAAATGATGGAAGTGTAGAAGAGGGAAACATTTCTCTGGGCTGCAGTGTCCTGGGAGTTTTCAGGGAGAAGAGACTAAAGAGTAGATAGGATTTGGCTGGTTAGAGAGAAAGGTATTCTGGGGCAGTGAAAACAAGTTAATTGTCTCAACGAGACAACTGAAAGTTCATTTTTCTGCTGATAGTTGCTAAACGTGACAGATTTAAAGAGTGCAAGTTTGGCCCTCATGGCTCTTAACACTAAATCTGAAGCGCCATTCAGTTTCATCAACCTGACCTCAAAAACATCAGCATGGTGCCTGGAAACTCATGTATCAATTTTTGAGCCTCAACAGATGGATATGCTTTAAAAAAAAAAAAAAGCAAACAAAACACTACATTTACCATGCCCTGTAGAGTATGAAAATCTAGCTGACATTCTCATTTACTCATCATCCGTCTCCTTTAATATGTCATTCATCATCTGCTCCTATTTCCCTTAAGAACTTGTGAAAAGTTGGAGTGCAAATGGCCAAGCAGCCAAATGCCTTTCGTTATTTCTCTCATGGGAATGCAGGGGGAAGTCAAGTTCTTTTGACAACAATGGCTGATGCATGATGACACAGTGTTAAGGCAAGCTGACTAGGAACTTGATTTTGAACTAGTGAAGCACTCCTATGTTGGGCAGGGCATTGAAATAATGGTTGGAAGTAGGGCACAGCTCTGTATCTCAGCAGGGATTGGTGTTTTTGAAAAAGGGTGCTGCCAAGGCACCATTTTAGAAAAGAACCTCTTTGTCCATGTTGTCTGGAATTGAAGCAGATGACCAGAAGGGTAGGGACTGGTCCTTTCACACGTTCCCCTGGAATCCTAAAATGGTTAACTCAAAATTAATCCTGTAGGTCAAGGTGGCTGAAACATATGTGAGAAAGTGTGAGAATATGATTTCAGGCAATGAAAGGAAGTGGTAGATGGCTTCCTCCCCCCGTACTGATGGAGAAGTTGAGGAAAGAACAATAGCATATTTTAAAAAATCAACTAACAATATGTTCTATTATTTAACTGTTATGTGACTGCAGCAATGCCAGTTAACAAGTGTCAGAGACACTTTTAGAGTGAGGGGAACTGAATTTAATTTCCAGGGCTCAATAATTGCCCACGGAGTTTTATAACCCAAAGACTCAATTGCTTTCTTATATGTGCTGGTTTTCCACTTGTGATTTTCTTTTTTGGGGACTTTTTCAGGGTGTGGGGAGGGATGGTATGAGGTTGAACTAAAAATAAAATTCACAAGTATTTATGGTATATACAACATCAATTATTTAGAAATATTTGAGTTAATCTAGTAAGAGGCAAGGTGTCCTAAAATTAAAAACTCTTCAGAATTGAAATATATTAATATTCCAGTTACCAAAATAAAGAAACTTTAAATTTATTCAGTGACTTTACATTAAATGCTGAGTGTTTAATAAAAGTCACTATGCTATGTTCTGTGGTGGATATGAGTAGAGACATTGTACACATCCTTTGAGAAATGCCAATCTTACTAATGTCCAAAACAAAATCTGAAAAAAGAAGCAAAAAAAAATCATTTTTATAAAACTTTAGCGGCTGTGTTTATGCACACATACTGGTTTCAAAAATCCTACCAACGTCAAAGGCAGTCAAATAAGGTTTTCTACAGTGGAGCACATCTTACCCACTAACTCAAAGGAAAAATAACAATAACAAAATTCTCATTTTTTTCTTGAGTTGTGCATCCTTCTACTTTCTCATAATATGACCAACACAGCCAGATTCTCCTCCAGCACTGGAGTAGTGCTGATTCTTGCTGTGCCTCAGCAATAAGAGCTGGTTTGTGTTTAGGGGCCTTGTTCCACTGCCCTTGGACCTGGGTAAGAGGAGACCCTGACTGGGTCCTATGTTTCAGACGGCCTTCTTGAATATCACAAAGTAAAAATAATAATAATAATAATAATAAAATAAATACATGTATCAAAGATATATGACTACTTCTGTGCTTTTTGTTTGTTTTCTTTTTTTAATTATAAAGTGTGGGGTATAATTCATGGTTAGGATACAAACATTGATAATGCAGGTACCCTTGTCGATGAGGTATGCCCCTCCCTCCCCTAGCAGTTTCCCTCAACTGCCAATCCCACCCCCCCGACGGTTTCCCACTACTGTCAATCCCTTTCTTATAGTATTATAATTGTTTAAGGTCCACTTATGAGTGAGAACATATGGTACTCTGTTCTTTGTTTCTGTGATAGATCACTGAGTATGATTGACTCTAAATCCATCCAAGTTGCTGCGATACTTCTGTGCTTTTGGATACTCTCAGTGAGGTTTTGCACACCCACTGGACCTGACAGTTGCTGGGTTTCTCCTTCACCTTGCCCAGCCAAGGGATGCATATACAGAATCTGGGCCAGGGGCCAGGGTTGGGGCATGGAGAAGTTGAGCCCTGTCTCTCTCTTTACTACTGGCCCTCCTCCCTAACTCAAGGCAAATGGGAAACTCCCAAAGGATTTTTAAACTTAGCACCAGGAGATACCAAGTAACTGGAACAGAGAAAGATGAGAGATTTACCTATGAGGAGATGTGGTCTCCATCTGGCTGTATGTAGCTGTTGTAGGAATGGCTACTGCAAGGCACACAAGCATGTCCCCACCCACCTTTCCCAAATCTTCATCCATCTCTTCCCAAGTCAGATATGGTCACAAAACAAGGGTAAGGAAATGCTGGGTTGACACAGATGTTAAAGGAAGCAGGTGACTTAGAATCATCCCAGGGAGACAGTTGGAGACTGAGGAAGCTCCAACTCCTAGCACATGCTCCACTGATCTATCGAACTTCACTAAGAAAACACAGACTCAAAGATAAAATTGTTTTTTTAGAACAATTTCAAAATAGTAGCCATAGAACATTGAAGTCAAAGCAAACAGTCCTTCTGAGTAGGAGCCCTGTGTGATAACACTGGTTCCAATCCCATGAAGCCGGTATCACTATACACCCACCCACCTTGTGACTTACATCCTTCTGAACCCAAGGACTTGCTTATTCACATCCCCCACCATATATCTTTGAAACACAAGTTTTCTGTGTGCAAATGCTGTGAAGTCTGAGGGTGTTTCTGCCAAGGAGAGGAAAACTTCAGAGTATGTATGTGTTGAGGAGTAGTGGGTAGTTTATGGCCAAGGCAATTAGAAAAAGTTCAAACTAAACCAGCCTGTCAGATCTTCCTTCCCAGACAGCATGAATGCAAGGGAATCTTGCATTTGGAAGTATTGTTTACCAATAGTACCCTGAATCTATTTTCTTGTTCTTTATTGCTGTTGTTGTTGTCCTAATCCAGGTATGGAGATATTTAAGAATTAGTGTGGTATTTGCAGCAGTTGGACACTAGTTGAGAGTCATGCTCATATTATTAAAAATTTTATACTTAAATTTGTAAGATGTAGGTCTTGATATGTCTATCAGATGTGATATAAATTATTTACATAGGCATCTAAATGAACATTGACTGCTAGAATTGTAAGTAGCATTTTAATTTAATTAAATTTTCAAATCTTTTAACCTTAATTTTAGACTCTTATTTATATTTTAGGTAAATGTGAATTATAATTTATATTTTGCCTTCTAATTGTAATGTTTAAGTTAATATTTTAGCATAATAACAAAACATTATATAAATAACTTGACCATTTTATTTACTTTAATATGGTGTATACTTTGTACATATTTATATTTCACTTTGTGTTAGGATAATACTTTATTTTTAAAAATTTGTGAAAATTTTGTTTTTAAAAATATAGTGATTCTGCTGAAACAATGGAACTAAAAGTAATTAGGGAATAAATACATAATAATTCATGAATTGTGTATGTATTTATTACTCATCTGAACATTATCAGCCCATAAACAGGACACTTCATCATGCACAATAATTAAATTCAATTGTCCTTGATGTTTTGCCAACTTTCAGTCATATGAAAACCAAAACTTTACCCACATTTAATTTTTAACTTCTGTCAATAAGAAGGTATAATTTTCAAGGTTCAGAGGACAGAATTTCTTCACAAAACTGTTAACTCGATAAATAATTTTAAGCATCTAAACATATGGTTTATGGGCCTCCATTGCACTGGAACTCAAATACTAGGTGAAGACTTGTAGTTGTATGAAAAATTTGTCTCTTGAAATACAAAAACCCCACTTATAGGAGAAGATTGGCCTTTGGGAATGAGGACAGCTGAAGGAACTGTAGGTTCAAATGTCTCCAGCTCACTCTGGGGTATGGACTTGATGAACTTGGAAAAGTTGGTAAATTTGTTTTCATTTTCTAGATTGATTTTCATCTTTGACCAAACACATATAGCTAGTTCTTATAAGTTAAATATAAGTAAGATATTACTCCATTGTAATGCAAGTGCTGAAACGAACAGATGGTTCATTATTAGCTGTCTTATTAAATGTGGTATGTTTTGCTATCATTTTGTAAGATTTTAGTGATTTTACATTCATATATGTGTTCATTCATTCAACACAACTTTATTGGTGGATATAGATGACACAAATAGGAATAAAAGGTTATTCCATATTTACTTACGACAGGATGCTGGGTTAGATACTCTGAATGGGTCTTCTGCCACAAAATTACTAATTATACCTTTTAATAAATTATTTACAGAAAACAAAAGGAAACTTTAAGTATCTCTTCCAGTGTGAAGAACTGTGAAGAATCTCACACTTTAGCCTGTTTCAAGATATGTCATCTGCCAGTTTCATGGATGCTAAGAGACAACATGAAACACCTGGGTCAGAGATGATATACATTATTACTTTTGTGTGTATATTCACAACAAAGCAAACAGCATGAACACCATGTTCTCATAAATTCTCCTTAAACCCTAGCCTCATGGGATTGTAGAGCAATCCAGGTAAATGCTGTGCACACAGTGGGTTTATGTTGTAGCTGAGGAATGCTCAGATTAGAAAAAAAAAACCAATTTTTAAAACAATTGCTATCAAACTTGCTCAATTTTTACTATAGAGGGAGAAATTATGTTTATTATTCTGGATAAATCTATCTGCCCTGTAGGAGATATCATCTATCGCTTCTAAGACTGTTTGCTATGCAAACATCCTAGAAGAGATAGTTCAGAACAAAAACTGTCAATGACTTTACTCAAAAGACATGTATAAATATGAGAGAAAAATAAATACCTAATTTTCCATCAATACCCACCAACAATTACTTAATAAACAAATGAATAAAAGGTGAATAGTGAGTAGTAAGCACATGTGAAGTGGGCTTACTCTGAGAGGAAATAGCAATGCTAGAATACTAAACTTTAGGACAGAAGTATGTTGGGAGAGTTGAAATTAAGAACATTTGGAACCTTATAGGATTCAAAAGGAGGTTAAAGTAGTGCCAGGTCAATAACATCCACTAATTCCCAATACAAGTAAATCATTCTAAAGAAAATATAATAGTCTCAAAAAGAACACATTTCCTCAGAAAGTGCTCTTGATTATTGTATAGTAGACCAAAGAAATGTGGTCTCACAGTTCAGAATCACCAAATACATGAGGAAATTAACCACTGTAAGTGAGAATTACCAGAAGCAATAAATAGTAGATTTAGACCGGAGTAATTTGGATAGGAAGATTTCAGATACAGAATCAAAAATAATTTTGTATAAATTATTTAAAGAAATAAAGTTGAAATTACAAAATAAGCATGGAAGAAAAATAACAAAAAATTATCAAATAAATCTGAAAAAAACCCCAAATATAACTTGTAGAAGGAAAAATATTGACATAGTTGAATACTTCATGTATGGGTTAAATAGCAAATTTGGCCAGCAGAATAGAAAAGTAAGTAAATTGAAAAATAGATGTAAAAAATATTCAGAATTAGGGAGATGTAGAGATGGAAGCATAAGAAACATTACAGATATGAAGAAAGGAATGAGAGGATCTAACATAAGTCTAATTAGAGTTCCAAAAGAGAATAGAAGAGAGAAAATGATACAGTTTGTCTGCCTTGATAAAAGCATGAATTTGCAACTAAAATAATCACAATTTATAGAAAATAAGAGAGATAGAAAGAAATCCACAAAAAGGCATATTTTTATAAAACTACAGTGTACCAGAATGAAAAGAACATCTTAAAGAAACTAGAGAGTAATGCCAACTTGTGTACAAAGGGAGGATGAGAGACTTATAGGAGATGTCTGGGTAGTAACTATAGAATCAAGAATGCTGTGTAATAATATCTTTAATGATACTGACACAAAATAACCTTTAAGCTAGATTTTTTTTACCCAGCAAAACTATCTTTCAATGATGAAAGTTGACCTAAACTCACTTTTCTAATGCCAGATGTATCTCTTGATTAATGATTTTAATAGATCATGGTTGTAAGCTTATGTTTCAAATCTTCTATAAGACTATGAGTTTTCAAGGCTAGAAGCTATCATATATTCTTACATTTTAATTAGTATATTTCTCATCAGAGTGGTTCAGTGAAGAGCTTGATGAGTCATTGATTGACTAATTGGAGCAGCTACTGTGATTCTTTCTAGATAGCAGGGACTGTGTGTCTATAATTTGGGTAAATTGCCCTTAGATGATGATTTGGGTTATTTTGGTAGCTTTCGACTTAAATGTGTGGTTTGAGGATACCTACGCATATTTGCATTGGGGGTATTTTTATAGGAATTTTCAATGTCATAGTGTAATTTGTTTTATTTTATTGATATTCACCCATATATCTAACAATTTCAATTAAAAAACCCCTTTATATAAATGACTACAATATATAAATGATGTGATCTGAACAATAATGCCTACCTCTATATTTATCTTAATATCAATCTGGTTCCCTAATGTAGAATCTAACATTAAGCAACTTTTCTCAGCATACTTTGCAGTTTTCAAATAGTTTATAGTGTGCTGACATTTGGAAAACACTTTAGCCTACATAACCTCATTTAATCCTCATAACATTTGATGCATCATGCTATGTAGTACAGTTAGTATCGTTCCCATTTTACATGGAAGAAAGCAAGTTCCTAAGATGTTAAATGACATGTTCAAGTCTTGCAACTAGAGCTAAGCTAAGCCAGGATCCTTTATCTGAAATCTAATATATGTGCATTAGATATGACACCATGGCATGTACTCTTCAAGACAGTGGAGGTCAATGTGACATACAAAGCACTAGCTCTCTTGGGGCTTAAAAATAATTAACTAAACAAGTTAATCTCAGCTAGTTTTAGGTTCAGTAAAGGAAAAATATAAGAGTGTAGTGTAGAGTGGGGTGGCCACTTGGGGCTGAGCGGTCAGGCACTTACACTTGAGCATGAACATGAATGAGAAGGTGCAAGCCATACACAATATCTGGTGAAATTATACTTCAGGCAGTAGGTACAGCAAAGTTCCACAGACTTGACATGAATGTGCACCGTACAGTTACTGAGTTTTGGTAAATGAGAGGAAGAGTGAAAAGGAAGATTTAGGAGAGGGAAGCAATGACCAGATCCTGTAGGGCTTAAAAGACCACAGGAAAGGGATTGAATTTCATTTTAAGTGAGATGGGAAACCACTGGAGGGCTTTAAATTGGGGTGGTTTACATTTTAGGAAGTTCTTTTTGCTGTTGTCCTTGCAGAGGAACAAGAATGTACCAGTCCTCAAGTCTTCTAGGCAAGAGAGCTCTGGGCTGAAGGCTACCTAAGAGGATGAGTCTGTTGTAATTTGCCTTTTATAAATGAGGAAATTAGAAAGAATTGAAGGTACTTTCCCAGAATAAAAAGTTAGTGAAGAGGTGAAATGAGAATGTACATCCAGACAGACTTTCTAATTCTGTGTTCTTAACTATTATACAGTTCTGCCTTCAAGGTAATGGATGAACCAGTAATGGTGGTGCTTAATTCTCCCCTTAGCTCTAAATGATGCTTTTAAGAACTTTTCATTTGAACAAAGTCTGTTATTATGAATGAAGAATAACAAAGACTAGACAGTTCTTAGCTCCAGTTATACATTTATTATTTAAATGATTCAGTAAAGATGTTATTTTCCAGTTGAAGGGTTTTTGTTTTGTTTTGTTTTGTTCTTTAACCCTTGAAAAAACTATCTTCTCATCTTCTGGTTTCTATGTAATGTGATGTTTTGCATTTTGTTGAGTTCTGCTGCTTCTAAGCTTCCATGTTCACTGTCAAACATATCTGTTAAACTCTTTAACTATGTTCTTGAGCAATTAAAAAAAACAACCTTTAAAAATATTTACAACACAGTTTTCTCCATAGTTTGCTGTTCTCAAGCTGATTTGCATGCACAGTCATGACTGGGTAGACCTAAGTCAGGATTTCCTCTTTTCTGTGACCTCAGTCCCCAGCACATCTCTTGTCACACAGTGGGAACTCTATACCTATTTGTTCAATGAATAATGAACACAGCACATGAAACATATCATAATTTTGGCCGTGTGTTCATCTGGTGAAATCATGAAAAATGCATCCAACTGGGCGTTTTCTCAGACCCTAGCTGGTAGAGAAACAGCAGCACTGAGGACTTGTGGCAGGCGGGGGGTGATTTCCTGTGCTGCCTTATGCCGTTACATCAACACCATGTTTCCTTTCTGACTTTCTAGTCACCCACCTTTGCTCATTCCTTGGCTGATTTCCTGATCAGCCTCTCCAGCCTGACTCATGGTGTGACCTACTTTCTGGGTTCTCCGCCTTTCTCCTGGTTCCCAGACTCCGAAGGGCATTCTCCTTCCTGGTACTGAGCTTCTGTGGATAGATTTCTGGTATGGTATGGGAGAATCTTACCCTTCTCCTCACCTCTAGCCCTATCCCCAAAACTCCTCCCTCCCTTAAATTACTCACTGTCAGCCCTCGTGGATCTTATCTGGGTTGAAATGATTCACTTTAACTACCAAATTCTTCTTTGTTCTTAGAACTTTTTTGATTGGTTAGACTCCTTGCTTTTTTATACCTCTTTTGGTAACCTCAATTCTCTCTTTTTGTCTTATCCCTAATTTAATTAAAAATCTTGCTAATTTCAAAAAGATATCCAATGATTCTGAGGACAAACACCAATGTCTCTTTGCTCTTTGAAAAGATAATCTTACCTGTAGCACACTGGCTCCGTGCTAAGAGTTGTACATACTGCTCGGCACAAAACTATGATAATCAAGGCGGTGCCCGCCAGTACTCCTGGGTTTTCAGACTTGTATTCCTGGGAGGCAAACAGGGGCAACAAGTATGAACTGAATGTACACCAAAAATGGTCTTCTCATTTTAACAACAGTCACTTTCTAGAGGTTGTTTCTATTTCTTTGTTCTGCCAACTTTCTAATATCTGTTCTTCAAACAAACAATATTCTGAGTACAGTGGTATGCAGTTTGGAAAATTTTGCCTTGTGTGCATCCAGCGTCAGGCTAAAGTCAGTGGCATTTTCTATGGAGGAAAGTAAGCTCTTAATTATCTTTATGTACTATTTGTTCTGGATTTTTCTCTCCAAAACTCAACATTTCTAAACGCTATCAGATGCCTCAATCTAGTTAATTTTTATCTCAGTGGCAGCGAAAACAAATTCTTTCATTAACTTAAGTAACCTATCTAGGTAGGTTGATGCACAGAAAAGTGAATTTCACAGAAACACATGAAAAAAAGAGGAATAATCTTAAATCCTCCATTTTGATGATGATGATGATGATGATGATGATAATGGTGATGTTGCTGCTGCTGATGATGATGATTTGTCCATATGACACTTTAAGGCAGATTCCTTAAAATTTTACTTAATTTTTTGTGACATCCAGCTGAACCAGGCACCATTTTGGAACTTTCTTTTGAATTAATTCAGAGGCCATAGTTTTCTCCTCAGGTTGAACTATCATTCAGAGTAAGATCATTTTATAACATTGCAAAGTTCGAAGAAATCTTAAAGCTTCCCTCATGCAACTACCATCAATTGTTCTGGTCTTTTCTCTAACATTCCTGCCAAGGGAAGGGTCTGGCTTCTGATGGAACACTTTGGGGATGCTCTGTTCTCTGAAGCATTAGGAAGTTCTCTCTTTGATCATCTTTCTCCTCATTCCTGGAAACTGTGCTTTTACTGTGGTTGGGTGACTGAACACTCCCAAAGAGGTTTGGAGGTAAGATTCGTGAGACTGGTCAGCCACGTCGAGTTGCATGAAAGCAGTTTGCTGTCCTGGAATTAGACCAACTTAGACACCATTCATAGCAATAGGGGTCTTTTTGAGGTTGAAACTTATCTACATGGGCCAGTGAGAATATAAATTGTTTTCCTGTTGTAAGTTAACAGCTTTGCATACTTTAGAAGCAATGAGCCTAAACAAAAAGGAATTTTCTTCCAGTGGTTTGTGGTGGAGCTAGTAGGAGCAGGAGTGCATACCATGTGCAGAAGGGATTTACTGGATTTCAGAGCAAATTTCCACATTGTTTGTGGTGTTAGTCTGAGCCCCTCTATTGTCCTAAGCTAATTAACCATTGGGCAAGATATAAAGTCTTTCCTTCAGCAACAGCTCATCCTTACTAATTGCCATGACAAATAACTTGTTCTATGACACTTGATTACTAAAAGGAGTGGATAGCTTTCTTATATTTTCTTTTCAACTTTCTTGTTTCTCATGTAATCAACTTGCTAAAAACTGACTTCACCTGTTTCAGGACTGCAGTCATTTGGGGATAATACCTTGCACTGACAAAATGTATTTTGATGTGAAACAAATCTTTCTTTTTCTATTGCTGTTTTATGTCTCACTTGTAGGAATCATAAGGCAGTAACATTCAGAAGTTAAGAACACTGACTAATGAACTACTATTGAATGCATCTTGGGAAGGATTTGGCCTGGGAACTCCTAGCTACTCATAGCAGAGTAACTCTGTTTGGTGGTCCCTGAGCAGTACCACAGAACCACAGACCTCGCAAAACCTTAGACAATGTGTGTGAGAATAAAACCTCATGACTCATTTAGGGGTGAACTGAGTGAGGTTGATGAAGAGCTGGCAGGAAATAACTTTTTTTTTTTTTTTGAGTTGGAGCCTCACTCTGTTGCCCAGGCTGGAGTGCAGTGGCACGCTCATGGCCACCACAGCCTCGACCTGCTGGGCTTAGGCAACCCTGCCACTTCAGCCTTCCAAGTAGCTGGAACTACAGGCATGTGCTACCATTCCCGGTTTATTTATTTTTTTTTGATTTATTGTAGAGATGAGGTCTCACCAAGTTGCCCAAGCTGGTCTTGAACTCCCTCTCAGGCAACCCTCTCATCTTGGCCTCCCAAAGTGCTGGGATTACAGGCTAAGTAACTGCACTCGGCAAGGAAAGAACTTTTAAAGAGATGCTAAAACATAGCTGAATGACTAGCAGAACTCTATGGTGCTAGGAAACTCAGTTGCTTGTTAGTATTGCAACCTTGGGAAAAAAAATAGGGGTTTGTTTGTTAAAAAGGCCTATACACTAAGTTTATGTGCAGTATTGGACACATCTGGAAGATGTCTTCCTGGCTCTGCACTTAGTAAGAATGATGTTAACATACATCTAGCAGATTCATGTGTTTATTCCACATTTTCTATGAAAGTCCAGACTTTAAAACTTGTGTCTTATTGAAATTTGAAACTATTCAATTGGATGTGAATTCTCCTTGAAGTGTTGAAATGTGGGTACTATAGAAATGACTTATTATGGTCAGACCCATAAGTTCTAAACCCTCCAAAAGGTGATTTCTTTAGACACAGTATGAGTGTTTGCTTTGATTTCATATCACTATAATATGAGTAATTATGCTATAATTGAATTTTAGTGTTCTTAGACTATGCGTGAAATATATTCTGTTCAAAAATCTTACTCTATAAGTGACAACCCACTAATGATCGTTCTAGAAGATTGAAAGAAAACAGAATTCAGGAATTTGTATATGCATATGAATATATGTATATATATAAATTCCATAAGTGAATATATGCATAAATGAGTATATGTACTTAATTGTATAAAATTTTTATGCATTTTTGAAAAATCAGTGTATGTGTTTATCTGTGTAGCTCAAGATCAAGATTACGATCTAGATATACTTTTTTACTGGTTGCCTGTCCGGGCCTCAAAGGTTTAAAGAGAGGTAGAAACGGAGGCATTTCTATGAAAAAAGACTGTTCTCATGCCGTTTTCAGTCTGGGTGGAATTCAGAAGTACCAGAGTTTTCACAAACAGCCATCTGCTCAAAGATTTCTTGGCTAAGTTTTGATACCCCAAAAGACTGAGGAAAATATTGGACCTTCTGGGCACATTCCATACTGTCCAAACCTTTTAGACTGACTCATCACAGGCAATGGCAACAACAAAACAGGCAGCACCTTATGCAAACAGGACAGCTAGCCTTTGAAGACAGGCAGCCATCTATTTTGGTTCCTGTTAGAAATGGTCAATTCAAAAATGTTTTCCTTTAATGGAGTTAAAAATAGTTAGAACTGAAATAGCTCATCCTATGAAACACTTTAAGAGTAAAATGTGTGTTTTAACTTTTTTCTTTCTTTCTTCCAAAAATGTGTTGCATTCGACGAGTCAGGCCACTGCAGCCAGGATGGAATGTTAACCATGCCACTGGATGGCAAATCGGAGGGGCACATGCCTTTCATCTTAATTATAGGCTGGACAGGGGAATGCACTATATTCTTTGCTACATATGAGCAGGCGAAAATTTTCCCAGGGTATTTTTCTTTTGCATTTCTGACTCTTATTGGATTGGAAGCTTGTCCATGTGACCCAGTAGGGTTCACTTTCCATTATAAGGCTAAAAATATGCCAGAAATGTTTTCTTTAGCACAACCTATGCGTGTCAAACATGAAAGTGACAACATTCCCTTTCCTTCTGGTTCTATTTTACCTTTTCCTGGAGAAAGTTCCACTGTTATCCTACTATTCTCTCCCAATGTTATTCTACTGATAGGCTCCATAACTTATAGTGTAATCTGAGATGGAATGGTTGCAGAAATTCATTCTGTGTTGTTGTAAAAGATAGATTTTGTTCTTTCTTTATGGTTATGTCTCTAATGACTCACCTTCAGTAAATCATAGCTCCTGAAATGTTTTTCCTGTATGAGAATACATTGGCACTGAGTCATCCTTACTTTTAATAAGGGTCCCATATGACCAGTGAATTGTAACTAGAAGAGGTAGTTTATAACTGTAGCAGAGTCTATCAGTCTAGTTTATGAAAGGATAGTAAAGTGATCAAGAGCATGTATTTTAATTAAGAAATTAGATCAATTGATAGTCATGTGATCTTTGGTAGACTCTATTTCCAAACCTTTACTTCTTTATCTGAGATTTGGGTATACTTGTATAATGTTGTTGCAAGGATTAAATGTCACAATACATCAGAGGCATTTAGCAGAGTACTGAAGTTCTTTTAAAAGGGGGAATGTCTGTACTCTTGGTCTCATTTCTAGCCAATTAAACTAACTAGGCTAGATAGATTACATAATTCTATGGGTAAAAATGCTCTCACTATGATTAGGAGTATTGTCCTAGTCTTCTCCTGATTCCTAGATACTAATATCATTCAAGATGTCTAGACCAGTGGTTCTCAAACGGGTGCAGTTTTGCTCCTCCAAAATATCTGGCAGTGTCCAGAGATTTTTGGCTGTACCTTCAGAGCAATAAATATGACTGGCATCTAGTGGGTAGAAGCCGTGTATGTTGGTAAACATTCTATTATGCATAAGACAGACCTCCACAACAAAGAGTTATCTAAACTAAAAAGTTGATAGTACAGAGGTTGAAAAACCCTAGTTTAGAATAAAAGCTTCAGTCTGTTGTTTGGTATGGAAAGCTATCACAAAGGACATTCAAATAAATAAACTGATTACATTTCTGCAATGAGTGTCTGCAATGTTCAGAACCCAGCATCATTGGTGGTGGTGTTAGGTCCTGGGCTTTTGAAGTCTATATGCTTCTAAAAAGGTCAGGAGACTACATAATGTGTAAAGGACAGATGGGGGAATTAGTTAAATCCTTCTGATAGTAAGTGCATGCATTAAATCCTGGAGATTAAATGTAAATTAGGAGCAATTTAGATAGCTTAGTACCATTCCTGAGACTAAGGGACAATTTTCCAAACTAAATTTATCTCCAAAACAAGTTGATATTTTCACTGATTTAAGAGCTTTTAGGAGCTTGTGGTAATGTGTAGAAACCAGCCTGTATACACAATAGCTGTTTTTTTTTTCCATCCAGGGTATGCCACACGCCAGGCTTCCAAAAATAAGATTCATTTTTTAAAAAGATAAAGAGTCCTATTTATATTTAATTTAAGGTTAAAACTTTCTCTTTTAATTCAGCAAAAGCATTTTGTTTTAGCCTCACATCTTTTAAAACTTTGAATCTCGCTTTACTTTTAGGGAAGTGTAATCTCCCTATGTCAAATTGCAAACAGACTGGTTTCAATTTAGAGATTTAAATTTACATGTACTCACATACATTAACCAATACTGAGTTATAGTATATGTTTTTTCCCGTATATATGTAATAAATGTTTTCAGAGTTATCCTACTTCTTGCTTACTTACCCTGCTCTAAATGTGTTTGTCATAATTTTTTATGATAGTTTTTTTCTGGTGTCCTCAGGATTAATAGGTCACTCAATTCACCACATTAAAATAAGGTGGTTCCATAGTCCGAAGAATAAATCCAGACCTCTGTCACTTGAAATCTATGTTTATGGTTCATGACGAACTAAGAAGTTCTCAGCCACATATTATTCTATTTTTGGCACTGAGAAATTATTTTGCTTGTGTTGGCATATTGTTGTGTTTAGATTTTTATTGGTACTAAAATTGTTGTGTTGTAATTGATTGAAACTAGAAAAAAATTAGGAAAGCTTAGTGTAGAAAAATATTTTATATATAAAGCTATACTTTATTTTTTTGTTGTTTTGGCAGCTTTATTGAGGCATAATTTACATACTGCAAAATTCATTCATTGTAAGTGCACATTTCAATAATTTTTACTAAAGTTACAAAGTTGGGCAAGAATCCAGTTGGAATACAATCCAGTTTTATAACATTTCCATCATCCCCATGAGATCCTTGGTACTCGTTATTTGTAGTCACTTTCCCTTCCTACCACCAGTTCTGGGCAATCACTAGTCTACCTCCTGTCTCTATAGATTTGCATTTTCTGGATATTTCATAGCACTGGAATCATGCACTATATAATCTTTTGTGTCTGGTTTTTTCAACTAGCATAATGAATTTGAAACTCATCTATGTGGTTACATGTATCAGTACTCCATTTAAAAAAATTAACCAATAGTATTCCATTGGAAAACCATGTTTTGCTTGTCCACTCATCAATGAATGGGCATTAGAGATGAAATTATTTTGGAAAATGTCTGAAATGGTAGTGTGTCATCATGATACTAAAAACATGATACTTTATTAAAATTGGTAAATTAGTTTAATAGCACACGGAGTCAGTAGTGTGCAGCAGAAAGGGAAAGAGATGCTGGTTTTACTCCCAGATGGGAACAAGATACATTCACTTCATCCTTCTAAGTGTCCAGTAACTCATCTATAAAAGTGGAAGAATTGAACTTCACCGTCCCTTTTTAATACTATCATTCTGCAATTTGGTCAGAACAACACTTCATTCCAAGTAAGTGACATTACATAGAAAAAGAGGTCTATAATTAAAGTTAGAGCACATGCAGTCACTGAGTTAAATAGTAAAGTAAGTAGTTTCTTGTGGAAATGCCAAGAAAGACTCTATGATCTGTGAATATCTGTCATGCTCATAGCTCTGATTGGAAAACTGCCATTCGTAGTTCCTTCCACATATGCTAAATTCTTCTTGCCCCATGAGTTTACTGCCTCGATCACAGGTTGTTAGATGATTGGGTCAAGGAAGTACCAGACACAAAGGCAGAAATATGTATTTTGGTCAGTGGCCCTCAAAGGATCTGGAAATATCTCTTTCTAATTGTAAAGCAAATGGCTGAACCAAACCTTCTTGAGTATCAAATAGTATAGTTGTGGTGAAACAAAGAGAACCATAGATAAAAGGCAGGAAATAGAAGAGATGAGGCATCAGAAACCATAAGGAAACAGAAGCTGTGGAACAACAAAGGCATGAGGCAACATTTGCTATAAGTAAGCAAAAACCCTGAAGTTCCAGTTAAGGCTTAGTACCAAATATCTAGCCACCAGTTATGTATTCAGAAAAGAGCTATCCTTGGAAATACATTAATATATTAAAATAAAAGCCAAATTTTTTAGATTGTAATCATGACTTTATGGTATCTATCACAATGAATAAGAGTTAAAGACTAGAAAGAGAAAATGAATTTTAAAAATATGGGATGCATTGTATACAAATGCTAGTTATGTGCCTATGAGCAAATTTGATCCAGTTTCTCTGATTGTGCCTGTACATTGTGCCTTGACTTTGGTTCTGACCTTGAGTTCAGTGAAGTTTGAAGTGAGTTAGCCAAAATGTAACTGTATCATCTCCAGGTGGTAAGTACTAGAACTTTGATATCCCATATTGTTTTTCCTCCCCTTCTTCCTCTATCTATTCCTCTTTCTCCACCTCCAGGTTTGTGCCTTATGTATCCCCTTTTAGACTACAAATATAAGAAAGAGACTAACCATTATTTGCACCTCTTTGTGATCCTGTTCAGGATCACAAATTAATATGGTGCCTCACACATAGTAGGTACTCGATAAATAGCTTTTTAGGTAGTGATGAGATGACAAATGGTGAGAATTCCTTTTTCAAAGATCTAGCGTGTAGCTAAAGCATTTTATGAAATGGTTAAAGTATTTTCTACATCTTACAAAAATGAACAAATGTATGTGGGTTAGACATATTAAACATTCCCTAGAATATTCTGGCTCTAGTTACTTAAAGTCATTGCTTGGTCATGCATTCACCAGAGGTCAAAGATTGGAGAATACTGCTTTGGAGTTTCTTTGCATAAGGGCATAATTTCAAGTTATAATAATTCAGGAACACTTGATCTCTTTCCTTATTCTTGCCCAGATGAGTCATTTTCTTGGTAGTTTACCTTGAGCTCCTCCTATTTATACACACAGACGAGCTGGCATGGAAAATTGTGTGCATCTGTCTTTCATTTTAAAATATATGCCTCTAAGTATTTTTTCCTCTTTACTATTTTTTCTTCATATTTTATTTCTCTAGACCCATTGTTTATGCTTAAAACTAGGAAGGGTGTTTCCAGGGTGAGTTAGTCCTGTCTATGAAGAAGGTGGAATCTCGACCTTTGACTGAATCGTATAGGAACAAAACAAAAAGGCAAACTGCATTGTTTTCTCAAAAATTGCCCAGAAGAATTTCTACTTTTCAGAGCCTCATTTGTTTTCTAAATTTCCGAAGAGAGATTTGACTCAGCAAAAATGATCTTAGAGCCTTCCTCAGCAGCAGCAACAGCAGCTGAGCTGTGGATCTTGGCTCTATGACTGGCCTAGTTATTCAGCAGATACTGTCCCAGCCAAGACCTGGAACGGCTTTCAGTCACTGCCACAAATGCTGCCTACCAACTGTTGCCTAGGTGAGGAGAGTCTTTGACATAAATCCTGGCACTACCTTCCCCCCAAATCTGACTGATTCATTTGTTCACACCACACCTTCAGAGTGGAAGGTATAATTGCCTGCTTTTCCTTTTTTTTCTTGCTTTCCTTAGTTTCTTGCTTTCTTTCTTGTTGGCAAAGGATCAGCCAAAATGGATTTAAAGAAGGCATTTGCACTCATGGATCACCAACAGGCAAAATAAAAAAAATGACTGTTGTGTATTTAAAACTGTTTTTGAGTCTTTAAAAATTTCCATCACTTTTTTGAGAGTACCTTGGACTTTGAGCAAGAATTTACTTTTCACAGATTTGACTTGAATATTTATCTTCCCTGATTCTATGTTGTTGCAAGAAAAGCAATTGGCAATTGATTAGCAAGTGGTGTGCTACTGCTTTAGACAGAACATTCATGCCCTCCATATTCACATATTGAAACCTGCCCCCAATATAATGGTATTTGAGGGTGGGTTTTTGTAGGTGACTAGGTCGTGAAGACAAAGCCTTACTGAATGAGATTATTGCCCTTATAACAGAGAAGGCAGAAAGCTCCCTTGATCTCTCAGCCAGATGAGGCTGCAGAGATGTAATGGCTGTTAGTGAATCAGGAAGCAGGCCCTCATCAGACACTGAATCTGCTTGAGCCTTGATCTTGAACTTTCCAGCTTTCAGAACTGTGAGAAATAAATTTCTTTTGTTTATAAGACACCCAATTTCTGGTATTTTGTTATAGCAGCCTAAACTGATTAAGACAGTCACAGACCTCAGAGGCCATTAGTCAGAAGGCAAATGAAACAGGAAAAAATTCTCATTTATTTAATAAATTAAAAGCTCCAACAAATCAGCAAGGACAAGATCAGCAACTTAGTTTTAAAAAAATGGCAAAATATATGAATAGACTATATGGAAATAAAATTCAAATGGTTTTTAAACATAGGAAAAGATGCTCAAACTTATTTATAATAAGGAAAATACTAGGAAACTATATTCACATATTATTTTTATTTATCATATAAGAAGAACCCAAGTTTGAGACCATATTGGCAAGTCTGAGACCATACTGACATGCTGGCAAGACTATGAATGGCCAAGTACTCTCACACAGTGCTGGTGAGCATAAAAAACTGGTGTGAACTCTAAGGAAACAACTTGGCAAAATCTATCAGAATTATGCATGTACATACATACCTCTTGATCCAGTAATTCTGCTTCTAAAAATTTATCCTGGCTGGGCGCAGTGACTCAGTTTGTAATTCCAGTACTTTGGGAGGCCGAGGCGAGTGGATTGCCTGAGTCTGGGGGTTTGAGGCCAGTCTGGGCAACTTGGTGAGACCTGTGTCTACAATAAATCACAAAAAAACTAGCCAGGTGTGGTGGCATGCATCTATGGTTCCAGCTACTTGGAAGGCTGAGGCGGAAGGATCGCTGGAGCCCAGCAGATTGAGGCTGCAGTGGTTGTGAGCATGCCACTACATTCCAGTCTGGGCAACAAGAATGAGACTTCAACTCAAAAAAAAAAAATTTTTTTATTCTGTGCATATACTCACCCTTGTGTGTAAAATGGCATTTATATAAGGTTATGCTTTGAGGCAAAAATTATATAGCAGATTTCAAACAATCAAAATGGAGTACTATTCACCTGTTTAACAAGAACAAGGAAGATTTTTGTGTACTGAAATAGAAAGATCTATCACAAAAACAAAGAACTGAGTACTACATGTTCTCACCCATAAGTGGACTTTGAATTATCATAATACTATAAGAAAGGGATTGGTAGCAGTGAGAAACTGCCAGGGAAGAGGGGGGGCAAGATTGGCAGTACTGGGAAACTGCCAGGGGGAGGACACTCCTCATCAACAAGGGTTCCTGCTCAATAAACATTTGTATACCTAACCCTGAATTGTACCCCACATCTTTAAAATAAAAAAATTTAAAAGACTCAAAAAATAAATAGAAAGATCTCCAAGAAATATTACTAATTAGAACAATGAAGGTGAAAAATTTTATGTGCAGTATACTCCCATCTGTAGAAAAAGAAGGGAAAGTTATAGACTGATACAGAATATGTATTTTCTTATATTTTCATAAAGTATTTGGAGGCGAGATGCACAAAAATTCCCACAAGAAGGGATTAAAATGACTGAAGATATTTTTTAAATTTGTGTACTATATCTCAATTAAAAAATTCAATGATTTCTATCTCCTCATATTGGAAGAAATCATTTTAAAAAAATGTGTCATAAAATAAGGGTCAAATCCAAAGGACTGGCAGGAGCACCCTGAGGTGCCAGTTCAACAGGGGTGGGGGATCAGTAGCATGTGTCACTTAAAGCAATTGGTTGCGTCATTATTCCCCTCACATATGTCTTTAAAGAATATCTTGTACTTCTCTCCATCTCTCATTTATTTTCCAAACACGTTTCTGCTCCTAATTTTCCTCATTCTATAATTATGTTTTAATAATTCTATCAGTGTATACATGCATCTTTTAGCTTCTTCAGAGCTTAAACAGCCTTAAGCCTTATTTGCAAACTTCATTCAGAAAGACAGGAGACTGAATGAGGCTTTAAACCTGGAGGCCTTATTATTCTGAGAATCAGTGGAGACAACAGAATGGTTTTGATTTATGGCACGGACAAAAGATTTAATCAACCTGATTCCGTATTGCTGAAGGAAATTTCCTTATAAGTAAGTGGGCTTAAGCCAGGTATGCTGGCCAGGTCCAAACAGATTGAAAAAAACCTTTCAGTCCATGTCTTTCTTATTCTGCTGCAGTTTTGCAGAACTGCCACTGAGTAATAAAAGAAGATTTATGGATGGCCAGTGAGTTCCAAGTCATTATGACCAGAAAAACCCCAGCAAATGAGAATAACTTTATAGCAACATGATCTTGATCAAACCACTAAATCTTTCAGAATTTCAGCATCTTCATGGATACAATGGGAATGTTTTGGGGATACCAAATGAATTATGGATAAAGATGACGGCGATAACCAATGTGGTTGCCAGTCTCTGAGATGGCCCCCAATGTGCCTTACCTCCTAGTATTTATATGCTGATATTTATACTGTTTCTCCCACATTGTACCAGGATTGGCTGGAGACAAATAGAATCTGCAAAGGGGATAGTATGACACTTTTGAGCTTAGGTTATAAAAGCTCTGTAGGTATGCTTTCTCTTTATCTTTCTCTCTAGGAGAAGCAATTGCCATGTAGTGAGCAACCCTATGGAGAGGCTACATGGTGAGGCACTGAAGACTTTGCCAGCAATAAGGTTGGAAGCAGAGTCTCTATCCAGTTAAACCTTCAGATGACCATAGCCAACTCAACATCTTTGAGTGCAACCCTATGAGATACCCTAAGCCAGAGAAGGACCTGGCTAAGCTACTCTTGGATCCCTAATCCTCAGAGATTCTGTGACATAATAAATGTTTATTTTAAGTTGCAATGTTTTGAGGTTACTTTTATGCTGCAATAGGTAACTAATACAACCATAATGACAATAAGAATAATAACCAACTAATCAAGTTTCTTTTCTTCATCATTGAAAGAACTTTTGCTGAGGTCTACACTTTGGTACAGCAAAATGACTTTATCTTTCTGACTCAGCATTTAACTACCTGAGGCTACAATATCCACTTACTGGAAAAAGGGTTTTTTCCTGCCATGTTGCCTGGATAACTTGCCATTGCTGACACATAATACACAAGCTTCAGTAGCAGCTATTCAGAAGATGAAGGTCCCTGATGGAAATTGATGTTCTGTTCATCATTGTTACTACTTAAACTGAACTATTGCAATAGATTTGTTATCTTGATTCTGAATTCTGATTGTTTGCATACATTAATCCAATTTTAAGGTGCAACAATCACTCCTAGAACATGCATAGAGCACAAAAAACTCTTATTATTTACATCTTAGTCCTGAGCCCTTCTTCCACCAACCTGATTCCTTACCTTTCTGGCCTTTTTTTCTCAGCATTTGGGTCCCTGTCTTCTCTCTGCTTCTTTAATCTTGATTTTCTATCTTCCAAGACACCTTTAGTAAATAGCCTACTTTATTTTGCTTGGCTCTGGGATCTTTCTCTTTTGATGTTGCCTCCATTGCTAGAGATTTGGCCATGTTTACCTTGACATTATAAGTCAGACACAGAGAACTTCTTGATCTGTTGCCTGTTCTCACCATTAAAATGTTGCCTCTTAGTACCTTGTTCTGAACAACAGCCTGGCTCTGCTTTTTTATTCTTTCATATGGCCCATGTGAGATTATTCACTCATCTTAGTTGAGACCGAGATGGCTTCTGTTCCTTTCTTCATGCCTGGACTTTTCAGTTTGACCTTATTGCTTGTGCCAGAACCTCTTGATGGTAATGACAAATTCTAGATGTAGACTGCAATGGTTTTTAACTGTGACTGGCCATTAAAATATCCTGGAGAGCTTGAAAAATATTCAAATGTCCAAATCCTATTCCAGATCCACAAAACTAGAATATCTAGGTTTAAGGCTCAGGCATAAATATTTATCAAAAGCCTTCAGTTGGTTTTCATGAGCATCTAGAGTATAGAACCAATCAAGAGCAGCTAGGACCAAGCAAGTTCAAATGCTGTACCTACTAAACAAAGACCATCTGGTAGCCAGATTCACACTCAGGTGGCCAGTTTGTGATCTCTGTGTTCACGGTCTTGCTGGGAAGCCAGGGGCTTTGTGTACTCCCACAAGATCCTCCAGATGGGTAAAGGAAGCAGTAAGTGAAGAATTCAGAAGCAATTAGATATTGCATATGCTTCTAGGGCAGCCCTGCTCCAAGAGGACATCTAATAGCCTGCAGATAATTATAAGTTTATGGTGAACAAAACATCTCTGAAAGATGGCATTGTGCACATCTGTTGTTTAGAAAAAAATGCTAGAGTTTTTGTCTTGGCATTAGGAATCCCTAACCATGGCTAATGATGTTTTCCTCTGAAGAATTCTGTTTGCATACATGAAAATTCAAGATAGAGTGAGTTGCCTTTTGGGGGGAGAATAAAAATGCTGGTGTCTAGAGATATAGTTCTTAGCTTACACATGTTACTGCTCATATGCTATTGCAGTTGTTAACTATAAATCTAACATTAAGAATATGGATTTGATCTTTGAGTTAGTGAGAATAGATTCTTAGACTAAATAAATGATCATTTTAATTACTTTCCAATGTATCTCCCAAACACATTTATATGATGACAGTGTCTTTAAGAGATACTAATAATACACAGAGTAATTGCTTTCTGAAATTTTAAAAATATTTTAACATGGCAGTTTAAGATGTTTTAATATAATCATTATCAATGCTATGCCTATTAATTGGTAGAAATGGCATTTTGAGATTTTAGTTAGTTTTATTTATAAACCAGATGCACTGAAATGGATTAAGCTTCATCCATAGTCTTGAGGAATCTATAATAAAAATTCAATATTTGAAATTAAGAATTTTTTAAAAAAATTTTACTTTAAAGATGTGGGAAATTTCTCAGTATTCTAGTTTCATTTCAGGTGGCAATTCAAGTTATTAAGGGTATGAACTCCTTGTGGTGTCTGTTGGTCCCTGAGATTTTTTTTGAATCCTGGTTTCACCACATACGTTGTTTGACCCTAGGCAATTTACTTAGCCTCTCACATTGAGTCTCTAAAAAGATTATATCCCTGCTTTTCCAGATAGTTGTCATAATCAGATACTATGACTATAAAGCACATCACATACAAGATACTTATTGAGATACTCAAAATTGCCCATTTTGAGCAGTCTCTTGGCTAAGTTAGTGTTAAGGGGGAGGAACAAGAAATGTAAGGTACAGTCCCTGTCTGCCAGCAACTAACAACATATTTGAGACAACATAATGTAAATAACTAAAAGTAGTTATTTAAAAATTCAAGGTACCTGTGTTAAGTATACATATTCAAGTGGGACATCTATCTTCTATAATTCATGCATCTTGCACATCATATACCATAAAGTTTCCTCTTATGAAATAGGTCTTCTAACCCTCACCGTAACTCTAACCTTAAGTGTAAAGATATGTGATGTAGTTTAATACTTACAATGACCATTAAGAGATACCATTTTATTGATAAGAAGAAAGCTAAAAATTTTACAATAGCTGTGAGGTATGCAATTACTCCATGAAATTAGTCAACATTTATGAATATGAATTAACTAAATGTTATTTGTAATACAGAAAGGCTTAATAACTCCAAATGCATATTGAGAATATTAGGCTTGAGATATATAAACTGTGACTGTCAATCTACTGTCTGTATCTCAGGCCAACTGACTTGGAGTGAGTGAACTCCAAGGTGTGGATGTCAGTCTGGTTTCCATAACTAACAGTAGCTTGGGAGGCTGGCTGCTTTCCAAGGATTGATCTTCAGTGGCCAAAGGCTGCTGGAGCAAATGGTGGGTGTGAGTCATCCTAGGTACTGTTCAGAGTCAATAAAATTAGGATAACCAAGAACAGAGCAGGGATTCCACTCACACAAATTCAGACAGAAGATAAGGAAGTCAAATTTCTTTTCTTTCTTTGTGAAGTTGTTATGCACTGAAAACTATCCATTTTGCATTAATGACTGTCTAATACTAATGATGGGTCAGTTTCATGACACTTCCACAAAGATAGATGTTATCTTCAGAAAATTATCAAACTTGATTATATATAAAACATTAGGGAGTATTCAGTTGTGAAGTCGTGATTGTGTATGTTTTCTGTGCTGCACTTTTGAAGGTCAATCACCAAAGATAGATCTAAGTCTATGGAAAGAGGTAATGTCATGGATAAGTGACATGATTTTACCATCACTTGAATTTTTGTTGCTGCTGCATAGTACAAATTGCTTTGACCAATTTAATCAGAATCGTGTTTAATAAAATTTTGCAGATTGTATTAGCAAAACTTTTGATGTAGTACAGATCAAAAAAATTGATAGGTGATACTTGCTTTCTTTTTCAATCAGAACAATGAATCACTTGCTATTTACAAGTACCAAATAGTATGGAACCCAGGGCACAGAGTTCATGTCCAAAGACATGATTTCTGAAAAGCTGGAGTTCTTTAAAGACAGTAAAATAACCCATTAAAATATTTTTCCCTAAAGGTCTGAACAAAAATTGTATCTTTCTTAAAAGGAGGCAATTTTAATGTCTGTGGGACACATGAAATCCAGTGACTTAGAACAATTTCAAATTCAGAGGGAAGGTAACTTTACTTGGAAGTTATAACGCTCTGAAACTAACCAAACTTGTGGAAAACAAGCACTCTTCTTTTCCTTGGAAGGCCTTTGGGAAAAAATGTCTCTGAGTGTCCCTGTGGAGTCAGTATTTCAGAGACAACATAGGAACCACATGTCCTTTTGCTTGCTTGTCCAGTGATGTCTAATGTGGGTGTTCATTGAGCCTGACAACCAGACTGTCCTTAAAAGCAGCTGATCTCATTCCCTGTGGGCGCAGAGTTCCTTATTCAAAGTCCTGGATGAGTCCAGAAGCTCTGGCACTGCCCCATGACTCACTTCCCTGCCCAAAAGTCTCCATGAGAGGGCCCTCAGACCCCTGCTGCCACCAAGCAACGGAACAGCCTCTTTTGCTATCAGACAGCTCCAAGAATGCGGATGCAGCAGTTAACTCACTCTCTTAAGCCTCTTGTGGTTAACATGAATAGCATTCTTTCAATTGCTGCAGATATGAAATATCCTAAGTCTTCAAGTCAACAATTAAAAACTCAAGGTCATATTTTTGTAGGAGATGCTGAAAATGTTTGAGTTTGGGGGGTAAAACATTTTAAACTGGATAGTATGTATATTTTTCTGTGTCTAAACATTGCAAAATGATGTAAAGATTTATGTTATTCAGGTTTTATTAGAACAGAGAAAATCAAGACAGATTGTATGGTCCCCAAAGAAAATGCTATGTATTACAGTAGCTGAATACTTAGTAAATAGTTGTTTTGGTTATATAAGCCAAAAATGGACTTATCTTCTTTGTCCCTTAGTTTTCTCATCTGTAAAATGAACATAATTTATACTTCATAGAATTAGAAAACCCCTACAACTTTGTTTTACATCTGTAAAATGAGGATAATAATACTACTTAGGTGGCCTTGTATCATCCTACTTATCCTCAGAAATATAGAAGCAATGTCAAGAAGATATGCTAACACTCTGTGAAATTGTTTTCTCAGAAGCCTTTCTTTCTCTTTGTAAATTCTACATCTCCACACCTTAACCCCATCTCCTACCGTGTCCCTGGTTCCTAACAATATCACCGGTACTCCCATCTTCACTATCTCCTAGAATGATCGCTTTTCTCAGTCTAATTAACTGCCTCTGTATCTTTAAGGCTCAGTTTGAATGTTACCAATTTGAGGGTCCCTGAGAACCCCATCAGTTGTAAATGTTGCACCCCTTCATTCTTTATCAACTCTAAGGACCCTCCCAGCCTTCTGTGCATACTATTGCATGATATTTTTGTCATGCTGAACTGTAAATGCTGATTTACATGCCTCATTTGACCATATTCATAACACTATATATATATTTCAATGCTGTAAGTTCAATACTGTAAACAGAGAACTTAATTATTTACTTGACACATAGTAAGTGCTTATTACATGAACTTTAAATGAATTGATCAAATAAAAAAGTCAAACATTTTTGCATCATTTGATTCCAAGTACCTGCCTTATTTTATTCTTTTTAAAAAAATAATTGATCTTTAGAGAGCGCATAGAAGAAAGATTCATTCATCTGATACTTCTCTGCTCAATAATTAGAAGAGCTGACATGGAAGAATACAAGAACCTCATTTGTGTACTATGTTTGTGTGCCAAACTCCCTGTTTTTGTGCAAAATATATAAGTAATACATTTGAAAGTAACATGCTAAAATTTCCAGATCTTCATGGATTGATAAATGTGTTAAGATTACTAACACGACACTTGCCAGAGCAGGTAGGAAGCTTAACAGTGGCTAAGATTTGTTTGGCCATTAGGAAAGAGGGAGATGGGAAGGTGGGAAGAATGTCAGCATGAACCAGCCATGAACAAAAGTCTTGATAAATGGGCCCAGAGCTGGAGAGGTAAGGAGACAATATGATTCAGTTTGTCTGGGACATTCCTGGGTTATATGGGTTGTTTGAACATAAGTAGTTGTAGCACTCTGTTTCTGTTTTAAAGGCGTTCCCGGTTGAAAAGTCAGGCTGCTATATTGAGAGGGGCAACAAAATGGCAACTCCATGCACATGTATTTATCTGCTCATGTGTGCTCCATACATTCCTCTAATATTTCTAGTCCCTTGTCCACTAAGGAAGAGCAACCTACCTTCTGGTGACCACACTAACTAGACCATTTTGCAACAGTGTGTAATTATTTCATTTTTAACTGATCAGATATCACTTCTATCCTTTCTTTTATTGGATAATTTAGAATAAACTGTATTGATCATTTCACTGATTAAATTATGTAAGTAAAATTAATGGTAATATGACTGAAATCTAACCATGGGAGTGGTTTGTCCTTGTCCTTAGTCATTTTATTTAAACATCTTGGAGCTGAAATGGAAGCACACAGTCTCGTCCCAGAGATAAATGCTTCTTGTTTGACTGATTAAATTATGTAAGTAAAATTAATGGTAATATGACTGAAATCTAACCATGGGAGTGGTTTGTCCTTGTCCTTAGTCATTTTATTTAAACATCTTGGAGCTGAAATGGAAGCACACAGTCTCGTCCCAGAGATAAATGCTTCTTGTTTGACCTTTCAAAAAATAATAAGTACCTGTAAGTTTAGAGGAAAGGCGGAGTAGAATCAGGATAGGGACAAACAGCAGCTTAGAATCATTTTTTTTTCTAGATGGCCATTCCCGAGCAAATTGCAAGTTGAATCTTCCTAGTTTAAATAAGCAGCTAATTGTGGTTGGCCTTGTACATACTCTGGGGTCAAGGCTGAGGAAAGGATTGCTACGGTGGCTGTGAGCTCATCAACTAAATCAAACTCTTTGGGTTCAGTGCACGTGCACAAACCCTCCTGAGGAAATCCTCAAGTTCAGGATGCAAGGTTTTCCCGTTTCCAGGGCAACAGTCGGTCATCAAACTTAGAACCCAAAGGCTTTGTCTGTCAGGCAGCTGAAGGATTTATTTGGTAAATGGAATGGAAACAGACAGTGGCAGAAGCAGCTCAAATACGTTTTGGAGAACCTAAAAAATGTGAGGGATCAGAATCAAAGTATTCTAAGAAATAAAGAAAAAAATTACTGCCCCTTTCTCATTTCTTATTCAGACTATAAGCACGAATCTGAAATCCTTTAAACATGTATGAGTTTATTCCTTATTCCTGATGAGATGTATTTCCAGAAGCTCCTTTTTTTTTTACATTCAAAAACACACATTTGCCAATGAGTATATACAGATGAGACCTACAGCCTCAGAACACAAAATAAATTCCATTTATCACCATCAGCTTGTTAGTCATCACAACGTCTTCTCCACTTCCTTGCGTATTAACAAAAAAGGAAGGCCAACATTCAGTGACATATTAAATAATTGCACAACCTGCTGTACAGGTAGCTAAAGGGGAAGATTTCCAGACAGATGATAAAGACAGATAATTCTATGTAAAAGTTTGAAATGTTTGTTTGATGATGGATGAATGAAAGTCTAGATTGAATATAGCAAAGACTGATTAAAAGTGTCAACAAGAAAGTGTGGGAAGTGTGACATTTTATGAAAATGTGTGAATTTTCCAATTTATGAAAAACTACCTGCCCATACACACATACACGTATACACACAACAATACATACACCAATTGGTTCATGGGTGTTCAGGAAATTAGTTTCATGATTCAGTTCTCAAGACCCTGTTTTCCACAGTGTGCACAGTGGACAATGAGCTACTATTACTAAAGATTAACTCTAACCGGGCTCGGTGGCTCAGCCTGTAATCCCACGCCTTTGGGAGGCTGAGATGAGTGAATTGCCTGATCCCGCGGGTTCGAGACCCGCCTGGGCAGTGAGAACTCATCTCTACAATAAATTAAAAAACCAGCTGGGCGTGGTAGCGTATGCCTGTAATTCTGGCTACTCGGAAGGCTGAGGCGGAAGGATCGCCGGAGCCCAGCAGGCGAGGCTGCGGTGGCCGGGAGCAGCCACTGCACTCCAGTCTGGGCGACCGAGTGAGAGTCCAACTCAAAAAAAAAAAAAAAAAGATTAACTCATTTGCAATGATAACCTCTCTTCAAAAGAAAACAAAAAAGTAATGCTACAGTAGAATAATTCAGCCATCCGTATGTTTTTCTTCAGATTCCTCTTGCGTTCTCTACAATGGCAATTTAGAATCACCACGTTCCTCAAATTTCTTAGCCCATCTTCTCCATTTCAAAAGATAACTTAACTTCTCATTTTCCTGCTTTGCAGAGAAGGTAGGTATACTAGGATGGACTCTCCATCAATCTCCACTCATACATCTAGAGGCTTACTATGACCACTTCTTTCATTTCTGTCTCTGGGGCTCTCTGGAGAACAGCTTTCCAGGCAGAGGGAACACTTGGTACATAAGTGCAGAGATGGGAGCCTTTGGAGGTTTTCTTATAAAGGAGTGACCTAATCTGACTCATGTTTTAACAAGATCACTCTAGCTGTTCCTTTAAGAATAGATAATAGTAGGACAAGAGAAGGAGATGGGAGGCTAGTTGGGAAGCTATTGCAATAATGTGTTGTAAGTGAAAGAATGGTGTTTTAGGTGAGGTGGCAAGCAGTAAGAGTATTTGGAAGAACTCAGATTCTATACATTTGAAGGTCAAATAAATAGGTGATAGAGTGGAGGTAGAGGATGAGAGAGACAGAGACAGAAACAGAAAGAGAAAGTGTGACACTAAGGGGTTTTTTTTGTTTTTTGTTTTTTTCCTGAGCAGTTGAAACGATTAAGTGCATTGTGGACGATTGGGAGAGGAAAAGATTTAAGAGGAAATTTTTCTTTTTTTTGAGTTGGAGTCTCACTCTGTCACCCAGACTGGAGTGCGGTGGCTGCTCCCGGCCACCGCAGCCTAGACCTGCTGGGCTCGGGCGATCCTTCCGCCTCAGCCTTCCAAGTAGCCGGAATTACAGGCATGCGCTACCACACCCAGCTGATTTTTTGATTTATTGTAGAGATGAGGTCTCGCTGCCCAGGCAGGTCTTGAACCCGCGGGCTCAGGCAATCCACTCACTTCAGCCTCCCAAAGGCGTGAGATTACAGGCTGAGCCACTGAGCCCGGCTAAGAGGAGATATTTTAAACCACTTAAAAGGTCTGAGATTTTAACTCCAAGCTAACAAGTTGGCCTGGTAGAAGACAAAGGACCTAATGACAGCAATAGCAGTAGCCAGATCATACCGCATCATGTGCAAAGGTGTAAATAATATATTGTATTTTCTTTAAGAATTTCTGTGGGATGGAAAATGCCAGGTTGTATATTGGGCATATTTGGAGCCTGGAACTGCTGCAAACTAATTTATTTCAGTAACTAATCAGTAAGCATTGATACCAATTTGGGAGCAGATAGCCTGAAACTAAAGAGACATCTAGGTAGAGACTACAGAATCTGATGAGAGCACTGGAATAGGAGCTAAGATCAAATTATTTCTACAGCTTACATATCTCTGGGAGCTGTTTCTCTTCCTCCTCCTCCTCCTCCTCCTCTTTCTCTTCTTTTCTAGTAAAACTTTCATAAACAATGTCCCTTCATTTTTCAGACCAATTTGAATTGGACTTTCTGTTGCTTCCATCCCAAAGCATTCTAGCAGATACATATTCTGGTACCAGAAGTGGTACTCACCCACATTTCAATGTGAAATTTGCTGAGTGGAGATGATAGGAAGGAGAGCAGCAAGGTCCCCCCTTATTCCAGAGTAGAAAATTGGCAATGCTTGGAATGTGCAAGCAAATGTTTAGTTATGACTTTTGTGAGTTGCTACTTAGGCTTGATCAAGCTGTAGCATCAGAGGATTGATAGGTTATTTCCTCCACCTGCAGAAAGATCCTGTACCAAAAAAAAGAAAAAAAGCCTAGGCTGAAGGTAGCATGTCTGAAGGACTATTGAGTGCCTCGTCTGCCAAGCACTGTTCTTATCAGCTGACATATGGCAAACAAGTTACTGCCCCCCCCTGGATATTACATTCTAATTCATGCACATATGCTGTTAGAGAAAAAAAAAATGCCCTGCAAATTTAGGTAGTGACAAGTAGTTAAAGATAAGGAAAGCAGTAAAAAGGGATAGAAAATGATGTTTATTCCTAGTATAGATGGGATGACAAGGACTACTGAGGAACATTTTCTAGACAGTGATTTAAGCAAGTATAAATTCCTCAAGGCAAAAGTGTGCTTGGTATCTCAAGAAGTAACAAACTAGATGTTTGGTATGGTAGAAGCACAATAGCAAGGGGGAATAGGATCAGACCATGTGGATATCTTAAGTGATGTTATGGACATTGGAATTTGTTTATACTACAATGGGGGCCCACTGGACAGATTTAAGCAGAGGAGTGAAATTATTTCCTTTAGATCTTAGAAGGATGGTTCTGGTTGATGATTGGAATATAATGGCTTGAAGGAGATTGAGAGGAATTACAAGACCAAGTTGGGAGGCTATTAGTCTATCTACAGAGGAAGATGGTGATGAACTGACTAGATCATCTAGGGGCCGGTGATGGATGGAGCAAGAAATTTTTTTCAAAGTGGAATATGTTTTTAAGGTAGAGGTTTATGGATTAGATATGGAATGTAAGAGAAAAATAAGAGTTAAGAAGACATATTGACAAAGAGTTCGCTAATCTAATTTGGAATATTACAGGGAAAGAAATGCCACACTCTCCTCTTCAAGTCAAGGTTGGCAACAACAGAGGCAGAGAAATGGGGAATCAAGAGTCCAGGCTACCTCCAAGCTTCACTTGATAAGTATCCTTTGCCAGACAAAGTAAATAATCATGCTGTGAGGACAAAGATATGGGGTAGCCTAAATACGATTATAGTCTTTGTCCATAAAGGTGTTTTTTCAAGTTACTTCAAGGCACAGGCCTTGTTTAATGGTTATAACCATTAAAAAGGGGGTTGTGAGGTGAGCTGAACATGGAGAATGCTTCTCAGAGACAAACTTGTCTAGATTCATAAAGCCCTGAACTGACAAGGGAGTTGACCTTGATACTAGCCCATGGAATTGATCACAAGCATGTAGACCCAAAGCAAATAGACCAGCAGCCTACTAAATTTTTAAGTGAGCTGTACTGCCAAGAAAAACCCTAAGACTGGCCAAAAAGAGCCTGTATTTCTGAAACCCTAAGATAATCCCAAGGATCCAGGAATCACATCAACAGGAAATGGGCTGCTCAAGTAGTCAGGCCTCAGAAATTGCATCCTTTCCAAAGTCTATCTCCATGGAAGACAATGGACAAGGGAAATCCATTCATTAGGTAAAACCAGGGACCTTGTGATCAGTTGACCAAGGAATGCCTTCCACTGCCAGGGCAGGTTGTCCTTGTTATTTATGGCCAGCAGATTATGATACGTGCCATGTACTAGTGATTTCTGTGTGTTTCTCACTGACCTCTTTTCCAAATGGAAGTTTTATTTCATTTATCCAGTTCTCTACTAGCTTTTGTTAATGGAAGTCTTGGAGATCTATGACTATGTTCTGTAGAAAGAGCCTAGAGCAAATGCATATGCACTATTAATTTATAAAGATGTACAAACTGTGGGAGCTGAATTTAGAGGCAAGACAAGTACATCAGGTAAGGAGAGAGAACCAACAATAAGGTTACGCTATTGAACTGGCTGCTGTCAAGTGATTAAGTGCTAGGTGCTTATCTCACAGGACTGTCTTCTGTGAGGCCAGATAAACTATGTCCCAAGATAGTACATAGGTGAGGTGATGGGGTGAAGGGAGACAGAAGAAAAAGTTTTTTCTTCTCACAACTGTTGAAAGTTTGCCCTTTGGGGTTCTGTGCTTTTGCACTTCTGGGCTGTGCATATATAAGTACAACCAGAAGTTGTGCTTATATGGTATCTCACACCTCAGGATCAACAGGAAATCCACAGGGCAAAAAGTGAGGTGAGGTGGTGCCAGATAACATCTAAGTGGAGTTGATTCAACCCAACTTACATATGTTGACAGTACAAGTAAAAGAGGCAAGCAAGGCTGAGAGTATCCGAAGAAGGCAGTAAGAAAGGTCTGAAACACTTTATTTTAGAAAGAGTTTTCAGGATGATGAGAGGCATAGCTGGGTCTGATGAAGGGAACTCCATTTTATACGGTAATCCTAGACTCCAAGTTGGATTCACTAACTAGATATAAATTTGGCTTGTTTCTCTTTTTAGAGGGACTTCACATAGTTTATATAATTCAATTTTTGAAAACATACAGAAACAGGTGAAATCAGATGCTGTGTAACCAAGGTGTAGACTATAGTTGTCTTCCCAACAATGATTATAACTGCACCCACTATTTTGCAGTGATCTGTGTAATTTCTGTGGCCTTGGTCTCCCCCACTTTCTCTTCCAGGGATGAGCTCCAGGTTGGGGGGGAGCTCCAACCTGATCAACACCATCTCAGTCCCTTTGGGGCCACAATAAATGTTCAGTAATTCAAGGTCAAGCCAATTCAGCTTAACAACAAACTTTAAAAACTTATGTTTATTGGGAAATTGTTCTGAACTGTGTATTTTGTACATATGAGACCTGGAACTTCTGTAGCCATTTTGTTAATTGTGAAGAAGGTCAGTCTAAGGGTGTATGCAGCTAATGGGGAGGCACACAAATGAAGATAGAATAGAAAAACATGCTTAATGCCTGGGACACACTGTGCTTGAAAACTAGGCTACTAATTACAGAAAGTAACAAGTTCTATTTCTTTTTAAATTTATTTTTATTTTAAAGATGTGGGGTACAATACAGGATTAGGTATATAAGTGGTCATTGTACAGGTGAAGTTTGGGTCTCCCATTTACCCTCACTTCACCTGATTTGGTATAAGTTACCCTTATTGATATTATGCCCCCCCATCCCCTGGCAGTGTCTTTCTACTCCCAAACCCTTTCTTGTAGTATTATGGTAAATATTCAGGATCCACTTATGATCAAGAACACACAGTACTCATTCTTTGTTCCTGTGATAGGTCACTAAGTATGATAGACTCTAAATCCATCCAAGTTGCTGTGAAGTCCATAATTTTGTCCTCTTTATGGCTGCATAATATTTCATCGTGTATATGTACCACATTTTGTTTATCTAGTTTACTTTCGATCGGACAGTTGGTTCCATGTTTTTGCTATTGTGAATAGTGCTGCAGTAAACATGCACGTGCAGGTATCTTTTTTGTAGAATGATTTGAGTTCCTTTGGGTATATTCCCAGAAGGGGAATTGCTGGGTCATATGGAAGGTCAATTTTTAGGTCTTTTAGAAATCACCACACTGTTTTTCACACAGGTTGTACTAATTTACACTCCCCCCAATAGTGTAGAAGTATTGCCTTTTCTCCAAATCTTTTCCAGTATCTGTTGTTTTTTGAGTTATTAATGATGACCATCTTGACTGGAGTTAAGTGGTATCTCAGTGTTGTTTTGATTTACATTTCTTTGATGATTAGTGAGGCTGAGAATTTTTTCATGTATTTGTTGCCTGCTTGTATGTCTTCTTTTGAGAAGTGTCTATTCACATCTTTTTCCCACTTTTTTTTTTTGAGTTGGAGTCTCCCTCTGTCGCCCAGACTGGAGTGCAGTGGCCGCTCCCGGCCACCGCAGCCTCGACCTGCTGGGCTCCGGTGATCCTTCCGCCTCAGCCTTCCAAGTAGCCGGAATTACAGGCATGCACTACCACACCCGGCTGATTTTTTGATTTATTGTAGAGATGAGGTCTCGCTGCCCAAGAGGGTCTCGAACCCGCAGGCTCAGGCAATCCACTCACCTCAGCCTCCCAAAGGCTCGGGATTACAGGCTGAGCCACTGAGCCCGGCTTTTCCCACTTTTTAATAGGGGTGTTTTTTTTTTTTCCCTTTTAATATGTTTGCATTCCTTATAGATCCTAGATGTTAGGCCTTTGTCAGATACACAGTTGGCAAATATTTTTTCCCATTCTGTGGGCTGTCTTCCTGCTCTGCTGATGGTTTCTTTTGCTTTGCAGAAACTTTTCAGTTTGATGAGGTCCCACTTGTCTAGCTTATCTTTTATGGCATGGAATTTGGGGATATTGATCGGGAATTGGTTGCCTATTCCAATTTCTGTAAGGAAGTCTCCTGAATTTTCTAAGATTGTTATAGTTTGAAGTTTTACATTTAGGTCTTTGATCCATTTAGAGTTGATTTTTGTGTATGGTGATAGTTAGGGGTCCTGTTTCATTCTTCTGTTTGTGGTTAGCCAGTTTTCCTAGCACCATTTACTGAATAGGTTCTTCTTTCCCTAGTGGTTGGTGGTGGAGGCTTTGTCAAAGATGAAGTGGTTGAGAAAGTGAGATTTTTGCTTCTGGAATCTCTATTCCGTTCCATTGGTCTATATGCCTGTTTTTGTACCAGTACCAAGCTGTTTTGATTGTTGTAGGCTTATAACAAAGTTTAAAACCTGAAAGTGTGATACCTCCCACTTCATTTCTTTTGCTGAGGATTGTTTTGACTCCTTGTGGTCGTTTATGTTTCCATATGAGTTTCTGTATTATTGTTTCCAGGTCTGAGAAGAGTGATGTTGATAAGTTAATGAATATTGCACTAAATCTGTAGATTGCCTTGGGTAGGATGAACATCTTAACAATATTGATTCTTCTAAACCATGAACATAGAACATTTTTCCAATTGTTTGTGTCTTCTTGGATTTCTTTGGGCAGTGTTTTTTAGTTTTCGTTGTAAAGGTCTTTCACTTCTCTCATTAGGAAGATGCCAAGGTATTTCATTTTTTTGTATGGTTATTGTGAATTGGATTATGCTTTTTATTTGTTGGTGGTGTATAAAAATGTAACTGTCTTTTACATGTTAATTTTGTGCACTGAGACTTTACCAAGTCATTTATCAGTGAAAGGAGGTTTTTGACAGATTCTCTTGTGTTTTCAAGGTATAAGATCATATCATCAGCAAAGAGGGATAACTTAACCTCCTCTTTTCCTATTTGGATACCCCTGACTTCCTTGTCTTGTCTGAATGCTGTAACTAGGACTTCTAACACTATATTGAACAGGAGGGGTAAGAGTGGGCAGCCTTGTCTTGTTCTGGTTTTCAGGGGAAATACTTCCACCTTCTGTCTGTTTAGCAATTTGTTGGCTGTGGGTTTATCAAAGATGGCTCTTACTATTTTGAGATATGCTCCCTTTATGCCTAGGTGTTCAAGGGTCTTTATCAAAAAGGTATCTTGGTTTTGTTAAAAGATTTTTCTGTGTTTAATGATATAATCATGTGGTTCTTGTTTTTACATCTGTTGATATATTGAGTTATACTTATGGTCTTGTAGATGTTGAATCAGCTCTGCATCCCGGGGATGAAACCTACTTGGTCAGGGTGGTTAATTTTTGAGATGTCTTTTTGCACCCAATTTACTAGCACCTTGTTGAGAATTTTTACATCTATGTTCATCAGGGATATTGACCTGTAGTTCTCTTTTTTTGTTGAATCTTTACTCAGTTTGAGCATCAAGGTGTTGTTAGCTTCATAAAACGATTTGAGGAGAGTTCTGTCTTGATTGCCTGGAACACTTTCAATAGGACTGATATGAGCTCCTCCTTGGATATTTTGTAGAATTCTTCTAGAAAGCTCTCTGGTCTAGTTTGAGTTGTATTTTCTTTCCCTTATAACCAAAGACATTCTAGTTTTTATACTTTTTGGTCGGTGAAAGCTGAGGACAATTTTGTCTGAGTTACAAACTTCTAAGTTTTGTATCTATAGTCGTAGTACTAACTCAGGAAACTGCAGATGTATGGTAGAGGACCTCTGCAAATGACTATGTACAATCAGGAAACTAGGTTATGAGTTTCCGATATAGTTGCAGGATACAAGATCAGAGTATGCTCTTAACTAGCCGTGCTAATACTAAGACAACAAAATTCTGAATTTATAAAGAAAGAATGTGTTATCAGAAGGGATATGAGCAGCATGAGACCTAGAAATACTTGTTTTCAAGGGAAAAGAATTTTTGTTGTTTATCCAGTATTGACCATGGATTTGAAATCCTGGATCATAAGCACTCTCACCTTCAGAATGCTATATCAGGATTTTCAAATAGTTATCAAGTTAATCTGTTCCTCCTTGCTCAGACTCTATATTTTTCAAACAACTTTCAAGAAAATAAAGTATAAGCTCATTAGAAAGAAACATCTTTCAGTGTAATTTCTTTTTCCGGTGGAGCAGCTATAAGATTACAGCTAAAACTTAGGCAAACCAAAATAAAGACAGTTATTATCTTTAAGTTATTAGTTTCACATTCAAGAATTAATTCCAGTACACTAAAGGATGACAGTGTTTTGACATCAGTTAAAAAGTTAGTACTTGTAGACATTTTTCATGTCACCAAGAAATTTAAACCTCAACAATTTTGATAGTGATATGATAAATAGGACCCACATTGTTATAATTCTGATTTGGTAATAAGTATATTCTTTATTGTCATTATTATAATCTTATAAGGCTGAGAGAATGGTAATGGTGGTAGTAGATAAAATATAAGCAACTATCCTCATATATGCCTATGATAAGTGTCTCAAGCATGTGTACATTGTATCACAATATATAGCATATATATATTCAATAAAATTTGTAAATGTCTTGGAGGGATGGGTTAATGAATATATGATAAAAATGAATGAGTGGCTAAGCTAGGAACAAACCAAAACAAAACAAAATTCTTAACATGTAGAATTATAAAGTATGCAAGGTGCCTTTTACGCATATCATCATGTTGAATATGCACAATTTGTAAGGTCAGTATCATTATTCCCATATTTCCGATGAAAATGAGACTTGAGATTCACACAAGCACACAACTGGTGATGAAGAGAGTGAATACTGGTAATTGACTACTTGCATCAAATTTTGGGTTCTTCACTTACTAATTGAACCCAATGCCACAGTTCTCTCATCTATAAAAGGGGAATAATAATAAGATGGGAAAGTGAAATGAAACAATTCATGTAGATGCACAGGGTAGTGACAGGAATGCAATAAACATTAAGTACATGTTAGCTATCATTGCTGTCTTTGTCACAAGCTTGCATTTTAGGTTTAAATAAAGTAGGGATATAATGAAAACTAAAATGACATCTCATAGATATACATTGGACCATTCATAAAAAGGTTATTAGGAGTCTTTTACATCTTTTTCTCTCTCTATGGCCACAAATTCTCTAATTTTGTTTTTTCTCTCTGTGTGCCTATTCCATTGTTTTTCTCTGCAGAGGGAATCTATGCTCATCAGTAGCAAGTGGCTAAAGTGACAGACTCAACCATATCTCTATATATTCCTTTAATTTAAGCACCCTCCATTGTGTGACTGCAATTTCTTTGTCTGTGTTTCTAAACTGATCCCATTCGACGTGAGAATCCTGTTGGTTTTCACCAACTAATAGTCTCTATATTTAAACCAATCAGAAATGACTGAGTGGACCCCACAGTCTCCCTTCTCCCCCAGCATAAATACGTAGATTCACACTTTATGTAGCGTTTTTCTTTCTCAAGGAAGGCGGTGGCAAAGAGCTAAGCAATCACCCTAAAACATTACTTCAGTAAATTACTGGTACTGAAAACTAAATGTACTCTAGTGGCTCATTTTGATCATTCTGTCTTCAGATGACTCTAATCATTTGACTCCGTTCTAACTTTATATATTCCTGTCTAATCTCATGGAATGCACTTTTGAAACACCTCTTTATTTTTTTCTTTTCTTTAATGGCACGTAGACACAGTAAAAGAACAGTATTTTCTTTGGTGGTTCAGATGGAGCCCTGTGCATCTGACAGAGAGCTTGGAGCTTAGCTTCCTGCATTTCTTTTTATCCCCAGATTGGTGCTGAATTAAGGCTATCATCTCGAAAAGCTGGTTTTTCCTTTACTGGCCTCATCTCCAGACAAGTCTCTGCAGAAACACAGTCACCTTCTTCTCTTACTACTTCCATTGTTAGCACCACTATGGTGAAGCCCTTGTGACAAAGTGATGGCGCTGGTCTATTATTATTCATGAACATGTTGTTACTGGCACTGTATGGTTTTCCTGCTTGTAGAAGATGTTCTTTTTCCTTTTGTTTTGTGATGTTCCTATTGTTAATGTGCTTCCACTGAGGAACATGAAATAAAGACTTGGGCCCATGACTAGTATCATCTTAAAATAAATATAACTTCAGTAAAAATAAATTTGATACCCATGTAGAGTTGAAATGTTTTAATTTCATTGGAAAAAAAAGACATTAGAGTCTACCTGTTAAACTCATTAGTCCCCAGATACTAGGGCCATATATTGTGAAACTTGGGTTGTTTATTTGAGTACTAGAGAGTTATCCTTATAGATGAACAAGTGCCATCTCCTTGAATCATTCTGACTGGCTTATTCAAATGACCTGCATGATGCTAAATACTACTAGTTTGGTAAATTTTATCTTTGTGTTGGCCAATTGTTTCAATAAATTGCCTGAAATTTGCTGGTGGTTTTAGTGGTGTGTAGAGAAAAACAATGTGAAATATTTCAGCACCCACTTCTACTGAAGGAATGACTCATCCCCTTAACAGTAAACACAGGGAGGATTATTGAGATAGTGAGGAAATAAAAGAGTTTAGAGGGAGAAAAATCAGAAAAAGCATAAAGCTCTCATATCGCTTACTTTATCCAACTAGAAATATTCAAATAATCAAATCATATTTTTATCCAAGTCATTCTATCCAAATTTCTAAACTTAGAAAAAACTTGGACAAAGCTAATACATCATAGGGTCATGTTTGAGATAGTTAAATATATGAGCAATTAGAAAGAACAAAGGCTGGATGAAATGCCAAACTATTGGCTCAAGTTTTAATAATCCATTTATGTCTTCCCTGACTTGTGATTTTCATGTAACCTCTAATCATAGCTTACCTCAGACACAAATTACTATAAAATAAAATACTTGGAGTTGTTTAAATCTATTATCTCTTCTCACTTTTGGGGGGGTTCTTGAAACAATTCAGGTCGGCTGTTTTAAATCCATCATGCACATTTTAAATTCTTGTTAACTGATCCCTCCACAGCTTTTTGAAGCTGTTTTTGGCAAAGTTGGATATTCCCTCCTTCTTGAAATACTCTTCTCTGCCTTCTGTACTCTTTCTTTTTGCCCCCCCCATCTTCTGGATGCTCTTTCTTGATATCCTGTGTCAACCAACAGGTCTTTACCAGATCTTTAAATGTTTGTGTTCCTCAAATCCAAATCCTGGGTCTCTTTTCTTCTCGGTCTATACTTTACCCTCAAAATGAATCCATGACCGCAATTTTCATAAATTCTCTCAAATTTAGATCTTGCAACTGAGACTGAGTGTCTGTCAATATGGAATACTATAACAAATACCATAGATTGGGTGGCTTAAACTACAGAAATTTATTTCTCCCAGTTCTTGAGGCTGAAAAGTCCAAGATTAAGGTACCAGAAGAGGCTGTGTCTGGTAAGGGCCTGCCTCTGACTTATAAATGGATATCTTCTTGCTGTATCCTCAAAAGGAAGAAAGAGAGAGAAAGAAAGAAAAAAAAAGATAAAGCTCTATAGTATCTATTTTTATAAGGGTACTAACACTTTATGGAGTCTTCCTCATGACCTACTTCCCTACAGAAGGCCTCATTTCCAAATATAATCACATCGGGGATTATGGCTTCAACATATGAGTTTGGGGGGTATGTGGACATTCAGTTCATAGAACCTTGCATATCAAATTGCTTACTCAAAATCTCCACTTGGATGTCTGTCTGGCACTGCAAGCCAACCATCTGAACCTACACTCCAAGTTAGGATTCAGGAAGAATTGTGGCTTAAATGGGCCTACCCGCTCCTTTATTTACCTCGCCAATTTATCTACGCATTCATACCTAATCAACCTCTGCATGTTTAGCAGGTCAGCAGAGGTTGGAGAGTGAATTGCTTCTGAAGTGGCCATCTTCACAGGAGTCTTGAATAAATGACCTGGTACTTTCTCTCCTTTAGTTTGGACAGGAACTTGGGGATTTAATCAGAGATCCCTGCAGTGAGGGTCAGAAGAAAATGGGTATAAATAATGCCGAGAACTTAGATACAGAAATCTTGGGAGAAATGTGACAATGGCTCACAGCAGTGTGATGTTCTCTTTGAAGAGCTTGGAAGGAAGTGCTACCTGTTAGGTATGTGAGCATGAGCCTCTTTGACTGAGAAGGCTAGACAGTAGAAAAAATTCTACCCAGTCTCTCTACAAGGGTTGATGACTTGCATGAGACCAAGACACCTACCCAATGTGATTTTTGCCACCGCCGGGTCTAACCCTGTTGGTCTGACAAAAGTTCTGTTTCTGAGGGAATTCAGAGATCAGAGAGAGGAGGGAAAGTCAATATGGAGAACACAGCTGAACTACACATGCTGGGAAAAACAGAAAATGAACAGTTCAAGATGGCTGTTTAGAAAGCCCAAAGCAGATTTTCTGAAACCAAAATAATTTAATTTTTAAACTCAAATAATATATTCCTTGAAGATATTATGATCACTACTGAGACTTAAATTAATAACCTAAAGAAATACAAAGAGGTGGAAATATTGAGGGAAAATATAAGACAACTTGCGGTTAGATCCAGAGACATAAATATGAGAATAATAAGGGTATCAAAAAGAGAAAGAGAAACTTTAAAATTTTATTAAATAACTCAAAAATTTAAGCTACATTTGATTTTCTCTCTACTTTAATAAAATTAACATTATCTTGTTAATATTATATTGATAGATATATAAAAAACAATCAGAGGAACAAATGGAAATTATGAGCTATTAATATATAGAAAACGTGGTATTTCCAAAACAGTGGAAAAATCATCCTTTATTTAACAAGTAGAGTTAGTATAACTAGATCTTTCTAGAATAAAATAATGTTGGAGTCCTTCTTTACACTAAAATAAGTCCAGATGAAGGAAACTTTAAATGTACACAAATAAAACAATAAAGAATGTTAGGAGAAAATATAGGAGATGACATATTCAATCTAGCATATAGAAATAAGTGGGATCATGACAGGAAACTCAGAAACTATAAAATAGAGTAATATTTTGATTTTATAATATTAAAATCATGCAGAAGAAAATATACACATATGACAGATTTAGAAAAAATAACACAAATTGACAAAAAATTTAATAGCTATAATGCAGTCTTATAAATAGGTTTAATTTATTTACAAAAGTAAATAAATTACAGCCAAAAATATTAAAAAGAATTTCACAGAAGAGCAAATAACAAATGACCAATAAAACGATTCTTAAACCCTATGTAACCAGAAAAATAAAAATTAAAGAAACAATGAGATATAACTTTTTGCTAACAATTCTGGCAAGAACTAAAAAATTGATAAACGCTAGTGATAGTGAAGTCTTTCATGAGTTGTTATTAAAAACTCTAGTAAGCTGCTTCATCAATATTAGAATATATGGTATTATTTACAGCAATTATAAATATAAATACATTTGAATCACCATTTTTACTTTAAAAATCTAATCTAGTCCCACTTTTGAAGAGGAATTCCATGCACATAAAAGTCTCAAGACTAAGGATAGCTATAAAGGGGTGTTTAAACTTGGAGAGTGATGAAAGAAGGTAAGAAAAATGAAAAAACCAAAGAAAGAGAAAGTAAAACAAGGCCTGGTAAATGCCTATCATTAAAGAAAAGATAGAATAAATTATGATACATCCAATCAATGGAAGAAGTATAAGTCATTAAAAAGAATAAATTAGATCTACATTATTAAACCAAATGAAGAATTTTCCTAGGGTATTGCTAAGTTAAAAAGAAAAAAAAGAAAAACAAGAGTCACCAAACTGACTATTACAATTAGTTGCTTTCTTATGTAAACTCTATGGAAGGCAGGGACCATGGTTGACATGTTTACACTGCTATTACCAGATCTGTAGCAGTGCTTGGGGCATAGAAAATGCACAATGATAATTTAGAAAAAAATCAATGACAGCATGCATGAACTAAGCATTAGAACTCATCTCAGAATCTCTGAGATGTGTTTTAGCTTTCGATTTGGTCATCTGACTGGTGGTTAATACTCATTCTAATCATTGCCGGGAATCTGCTGTGTGCTTAGAATTGCAGTCCTAGTAGGAGAACAGGATTTCACAATGAACTATTATTTTCCAGAGTTTAGCCCTTATTTACTTGGAGATTTTTAAAAATGTAATCAGTCCTATCTGTTGCACATGTCACTGGACATCTTAATGGTGAATTCATTTGTTTTGGAGGGAGACTGAAAGGTAATTTGAAGAAAGAGAAAAAACATATTACATTCAATTATGTTTTCAGTTTTGCTTGAAACAGACACCTCCCTCCTCAATGTAAATATCTCTAAGATTATTTGTAAGTAAAGGTACACATATATGTAATTAGTGCTTGTACGGTGGCTAAACTAAACCCTCAGAGAATGAGGCTAATTTCATCTCTTTGCTCTGACATCCTTAAGAAGAAGCTCTCATCTTCATGGTGCACCATTGTGGTTGATCTCCAGCAATCACAGCTGTATTCTAGTAGCAGAATGTAGAAGAATGAGAAGCAGAAACTTCTCATTCTTAAATATTATTGATTAAGAGAAAGTTCGGTGGCCAATACCTACTTGCAAAATAATTTTTAAAAATTTTTATTTTAAAGATGTGGGGTACAAGCAGGGTTAGGTATACAAATGGTCATTGTACAGGTAAAGTGTGGGCCTCACTTTGGTCCCTACATCACCTGGTTTGAGATAAGTTATCCTTATAAAAGAAGTGTGCACCCCTGCTCCCTCCCCTGGAAGTTTCCCACTACTGCTAATTCCTTTCTCATAGTATTATGATAATTGTGCAGGGTCTGCTTATGAGTGAGAACATGTGGTTCTCAGTTCTTTTTTTCTGTGATAGATCACTGAGTATTACAGACTCTAAATCCATCCAAGTTGCTGTGAAGCTCATAATTTTGTCCTTTCCTTTGTGGCTGCATAATATTCCATCATGCATATGTACCATAGCAAAATAAGTTTTAAAATGTAGCTTTTATTCAGGATTGTTATCTATGCAACAAAAATTTAGAGGTTCTTCTACTATGAAAATAGAGGTGAAAAAATCAGGCAATACAGTTTTTTGTCATAAAGATAGCTAACCCTCCTTCTTTTGCTTCAGAGACAAGGGCAGTGATGTTGTCCTACAAGAGCTTCCAGGGACTACCATCATTAGCAACAAACATTTTTGTGAGCATACAGTGTTCAAAGTCCTGTTCTAAGAGGCAATTAAACAAAAATTAACAAGTTACCTCTTGAAAGTATTGAATTTAGAGTAAAAAATTATGACATTATATATGCTATGAATTTCAATTCACAAATTCAAATGTCTGGCATATATTAAATATTGACTTATTTTCTAAGTTTCCTACCTGTGCTGAGGGAAATAATCCTAGTCATTTCTTGCATTTTTCTGCTCCCCATCTAGCCCCTAGAAATGCTTATTGCTTCATTATAGAATCTTCTATGTTGTCAAAATCTTGACAAGCAACTGAGGCCAACAAGCAAAATTAGGCCAACAGCCTGCCAGAAATCTAGTCTCTTATTCCAGTAGTCCACTGTGACCTAAATAATGCCAACAGCCTTGTGAGCTTGAAAGCAACTCCTTCCCTAGTTAGGCCTTATTGTTCTTCCTTGCTCCCCATGGGTTATCCCCATTGTTTCAAATATTTATTGCTCTATAATATGCTATTTCCAAATGTAGCAGTTTAAAATGACAATTATTTGTTTGTTATTTATCATGTTTTTTGATCAGGAGTTTAGAAAGGGCTCAGTCGCGTGATTCTTCTATTTCATGTAACACTGACTCTCTTTGTGAGGCTCTCTTTGTGGTGTTAAATTGGCAGAAAGAATGGTTAAGACTATACAAAATGGCTTCAATCAAATGTCTGGGTTAGCATGAAGGCTATTCTAAGCTGGATCTGCTAACCTACATGAGGTTTCTCCAGCACAGCAGTCTCATTGGGGCTAATCTTCCACTTGATTGCTCAGGGCTCACACGGAGAAAGAGAATGCTCCCAGAGACACAAAATTCCAGTCTCTAAATGCATGGATTGAGAAACTGGCACAGAATCCCTTCCATAGTCTATTTTTCAGAATAGTCACAGAACTCACTCATATCTTAGATATCTATTGCTGTGTAACAATATTATCATAACTGTGTGGCTTAAAACTGCACGCAATTATTATCTTACAGATTTTATGGGCCAAGAGTCCAGGTATGGCTTGGCTGGGTCCTCTGCAAGGTACCATCCAGGTGTTGTCCAGGGCCAAGTTCTCATCTGCAAGCATGACTAGTGAAGGAGTGGCTTTCAAGCTCATATGGTCATTAGCAGAATTTAGGTCATAGGTGGGCTACTGGACTAACGGACTAGATTTCTTTTTGGCTGTTGGATAGAAGCCTTTCTCAGTTGTTTAAACCAACAAAAAAATAGTCTGCTAGCAAGTCCAGCATTATGATCTTATGAAACATAATCTTCTTTATTATGCTCTAATGGTTGGCACAAATCACAGGTCCTGCTCAATCTCAAGGGGAGGGGATAATACAAGAGATGGGGATGAGGGGCCATTATAAAGACTGCCTGCCACACCCAGATTCAAGGGGAGAAACCTAGACTCCCACTATCCATGGGAGAAGTGTCAAATGATCTGTGGCCTTCTTTGATCTGCCACAGATATTTTTTGTTCATTATAATATGATCTCCAAAGGCTCTCAAGTCTCTGCTATTTCCATGTCTTCCTTGGAGAACTGTTTTCAGGCTACATCTATTTCCTTATCTGCCCACTCAACCCTTCCTCTCTAGAGCTTTACTACTAATTCAACTTATTCATTTATCCCTTCAATAAATATTTAGCAAATGGATATTATTAAGGCTCTAGGAATAAGTCAATTAATAAAATGAAATCTTCATCTTCATAGAGCTCACAATTCAAAGACAGAAAGCAGAAAATCAGCAACCAAATGATGGTGATACAATAAGGGAAGTAGAAAGTAGCAATAGGGTAACTATAGGGTAGTTTGTATGTTTTCCTGGTATAAGTATTAATAATAACACTTCCATTCTTAAAAGCATTTCAATTTGGACAATAATTTTTTTTTTTTGAGTTGGAGTCTCACTGTCGCCCAGACTGGAGTGCAGTGGCCGCTCCTGGCCACCGTAGCCTCGACCTGCTGGGCTCCAGCGATTCTTCCACCTCAGCCTTCCAAGTAGCCGGAATTACAGGCGACAATAAATTTTATGATCACTTTAGCAATGGGATGGGGAGGAGTAATTATTTTAAATAGGGATACCTAGGGCTCTATTACAAAGTAACATTTGAGTCATCACCTGGATGAAGTAAGGAGTGAGCTTTGTGTAGATGTGGGGGGAAGGGGAAAAATGCTAATGGCCAAAATTAGGAGCACATTGATGTGTTTGAGGAATGATAAGGAGGTCAAAGTGGCTGGTGGATTTGGGGAAGGTTGATATTAAAAGATGATGTTGGAGAGGCATTGCGGGAGGTGGTCCTGTGGGGCCTCATGGGCCATTACACAGACTTTACTCAGGGTGATGTGGCAGTCATTGGGGGGTTTTGAGGAGGGAGATGACAAGGTCTGACTCATGTTTTAGTGGTTTCACCCTGGCTGCTGGGCTGAGAATAAATTGCAGAGAGGCAAAGGCAGAAGCAATGAAGCCCCACAGGAGGGCACTGAGATAATTGAGGAAAGGATTGAAAGGAGGTTATTGAACGAATGCAGGCTTGGACCACCATTTGAAGCTGACAAAACTAGTCAGATCCTGAATGTAGAACTTAAAGGGTGATCTAACTGATTGGGTGTGGGATGAGAGCTGAAGAGAGGAGTCAGTGTCTCCAAGGAAAAGACGTGAGGAAAACAAGTTGGTAGGGAAGTCAGAAGCTAATTTATGGGTTATCAGTTTGTGGGTGTCAGTATCTCTCCTCATCATTTTAGGCCTTCCTATCCTCTAATCCCTTTGGCTCATATATTGTCATATATCAGGCAAAGGTAGGGAAGAGAAAATTTACTTTCCCACTACCCCTCCAATATACAAGGGGGATACCCTTCCAAAATCAGAATTATCTTTTGGAAGGTGGGCCCTTTGTAGTACACTTGGAATTTGTTCCTCCAGATCAAACTGTCAACCAAAGTTTTTATCTGGAAGTTTTGAGAAGGTTAATCACAATTTGTGGAACAAATGTCTCAAGTCGAGGCAAACAGTTTGATTGGCTCTTCTACCATGGCAATGCACCTGCCTACACTGGACTGAGTATTCAGCAGTTTTTGACCAAAAAGGCATGGCCCCTGTGCCCTACCCTCCATATTCACCTGATCTCACCCAAGTGACTTTATTTTGTTTCCCTGAATGAAAAAAGTCTTCAAAGGGAAATGTTTTGCTGATGTGGAAGAGGTGAAACAAAATGGCAGGAACATTAAAAGGCATCAAAATTGATGAGTTCAAAAACTGTTTTGAGTAGGGGAAAAAGTGTCTTAATAGGTGTATTGCATCAAATGGCGATTACTTTGAAGGTGGCTGAAGTTTAAACACGTAAGAATAAATACACTTAAAAAAAATAAATTCTGTGTTTTTGGGGTCCCTCCTCATATTCAGCCTCTTTTCACAAATTCTCCCATTCATTTCTATACAAATCATCTGATCACTTAAGAACTTAAACCATTGAGAAAAATCTAGAAAGACTTTTAGGTACTTTGGCTAGCACCCTGTATTTTATTTTCCTGGAGGAAATGCAGTACATAACTCAAAATATACTCCAGACACAGTAATATTACCACATATTAAGAGTGCGTTCCATTTCAGGCTTGTGCATTGCTTCATTTAATTATCTCTACAACTCTTTGAATGAATTCTGGTATTAACATTTATTCCACTGTGATTTGGGGGGAAATTTTCCTGTCTGCTGCATCCCAGCCCCCGTGAATGTTAAATGGAAAGAATGTTGGTACCTTAAGTGTTGCTGTGAGAGTGATATGTGTTGTTGGGTCTAAAGCACTCAGCAGAGAATCTGGCACTTCTTCAATGCCCCTCAAGTGGTAATTCTTAGTTTATTTGTGGCAAAATTTGCCTCTTTTAAGTGAAATAATATATGTAGATATCATTCGTAATTAATAAAGAGGTAATTATAGAATATAAATTATCAACATCCTTATTAATTTAATATAGTCCAAAAAACAAAAGATAGATAACAATACAAAAGAGCATTAAGTGACTGTTGAAGGCAATAGTCCAGAAAAATGGTGCCCATCACTTTTGGGATAGTCTGAATGTATAGGGTTGAAATATGAAAAGAGAAAGTGAAGGACTTTTAGGCATACAGCAATGAATAAAGCATGATATGAGAGGAAATTGTGGATAATTTGTTTGGAGAGCAATGGATAGATTAATTTGACTAGAGTGACGTTTCTTGAAGAAAGCATGGGACATGAGGTTTAGAAATAATAAAAGGGGCCATATAATTGATGATATTTAGTGTTGGATAAAGGCTTCTGACTTGCCTTAAAGTGGTTATTAAAGGCTCTTGAGTCAAGGATTGATAATTACTTCTAGAACATATATTTATGAAGTAACTATGAAGAGTTCAAGCTCTACATTAATCATGCAAAAGGACATTGGAAAGGTTTAATTTGGCTATTGTATTTCAGTTTGATTGGATGGAGAAAAAACTGGAAGTAGGGATCCCAGTCAGGAAACACATATAGGAGGTGAGGTGTGAGATGATTAAGGCTGAGTGAGGAGGCCAGGAGTAGCAACTAGGATGGAAAGACTAGCTGTTAGAGACACCAAAGAGCAGGAGCTGACAGCACTGTAGAGTGAATGGATGTGGAGAAAAAGAGGAAGAGGGGTGTTGGGGATAATTGCAAGATACTGAGTTCGAGTGATCGATAGAATCATGATACTGTGGACAGAAAAAGGGAAGTTAGAAGAAAAAGTTGGCTCAGATGGGGAGATAAATTCTTTTTGAGGTGACAGCTGTGTAGATGATACTTAGGAATAGGACAAAGAGTTTTCTTTCTATTCATACGCAGAATGTTTTCAATCAGATAGGAAATCATGATTTTATAAATTAACATCAAAAACAATGTATATATGCTGTAGTCACCAGTTTGCTTGTACATTAAGATTAGGATTCGTGTTATTTAAATTTATTATTTTAATTAGCATATTTTATTTTTAGAGCTTATTTTCACCCCAATAATCTAGCTAACCATGCTAATCATAGATAATTAGTATCGCCTTAGAAATGCCACTTGCAATAATGATAGTCCCTCCTGCTCACTACAACCTTATAACCTCCACATTTCAGATCTGCCCAGACAGAGATACGCTTGGTTTAAACATCAAGACATTTAATTACAAAATGAAATTCCTTGGAAAGGGAACCTGAGGATCATGTGAAAGTTAAAGGGAGTCTTACTGATTATCAAGTGCTGGTTTATAGCAGCAGATTTATATTTTTGTTTTGGATATTGTTTTGCTTGTTTATGTGTTTGTTTTTGATCTAGATGGGCTATAATCACAGAATTCTCTTACTGCCTGGATCCCCATTCAACAAAACATGGCTTACGCTTCAGTGTGGTTTCTACTACCGCTATATGGCCTCTGTCTGTTTCTACTCTGCCAAGCTGTAGGTTTTTTTTTTCTTTTTCCTTTCTTTATTAGCCCAAACTCCCTGGACTGCAATTGTCTCTCTGCACATGCCTGGTCAACTGTTCAGTTATTACTTTTCCAATATAGGAACAGAGTTAACTTAGAAGGTTACGCCTCATTAAAAAGAAAGAAGGAAAAGCAAGATAAAGGGAATAAAAATTTTATCCCTTTCAGAGGCATTTTAACAGTCTTTTAAAAGTCTTCAGACTTTCCTTGACATATGTGTAGCATTCACTTTTGTCCTTAGCTCTTAAATGCATCTAGAGAAAGGAGAATGCATTCCTTGTTTGTGAAAAACCACAAAGAACCAAACATATTTGCATCCTGTTATCTTAACTCTTGAGCTTCTCCAAGAAGTTGGGGTATAAATAACCTTATAATTTTAGTACTGGGGTGGATTGCATTTGTTATAAGTGGCAACAGGTGGAAAGTATGCTCTAGCAATTAAACTGAATATAACCGTGTCCTCTAAATTTCTAATGAAAATTCCATATGCATATTTGATCATTTTAAATGTGGTGGAATTTTTGACTGGCTCAGAGACAACTTGAGAGAAGAGATAAATTATATGTCTTATGATTTTAAAAAAGAATTTAATATTAATTTGATTTGGAGTAAAGGATGGAATGAGGAAAATACTAAGTGTTTTTCAGTTTCATGGTCATATTACTTAGAAATGCCAACCAATGTGAATCCAAAAGCTTAACCAAAATAATTATTCCATTTTTTTAATGTGAGTTAACTTGGGCTAAATGGCTTTTTTGTTGAATTCTGCCCTCCCCCTTTCCTTGCATTCTAGAGCCAAATGTAAAAAGAAAACTAAATTCAGACTTAGGATATAAAAGGGAAAAAATGCAGATAAGTTCCTGGCATCAGCTGCCTCAGAAATGCAGGCCAGGGAGTGCTTTGCATTTTGTTCAGAAGATTTGGAAGTGAACCTAAATTTCAGAGATGCCTACCTCTGGGAACTAAAGCACCAGGCAAAGGAATCTGCCAATACCCGAGAAAGACTGTGAGTGGAGCCAAAAACGTTTTTCCTGTGGTATGGTACAGGGTTGTTCTGTGTCGCCCACCCACACTGCCATCTCCCACACACACCATTGCAAACTTTCTTGGGACCTGCACAGATTCAAAACTGGGCAGGCCTTTTTTTTTTTTCTCTTCTTTTGGGCAGAGTCAAAAACACATGCTGAAGTGCTTTCCAGCTTTTGAAAGCATCATGGTTTGGTGATTTGCAGTTGATCCAAGATTGGGAATGGGCTCATCTTTGAATGGGGGGCATAAACTGGGTATCCTGCCTGCAGTTGGGAGGGCTGATGCCTGGGGTTCAGGGCATAAGACAGCAGGCAAGAAGAGGGCCTTCTTGGTTGCTTGGCTTGGATCCTAATTTACATGGGAACCAAGAAAAACTAAGCCATGATGCCTCAGTTTCCCAGTGCATAATGTCATTGCTTTCTCTAAAGGAATCCTGGTGAATAAAACTTGGCTTAAAATTCACCTCCATTTGTTGTTTATTTTCTCTTCCTGTTTGCCCTTTTATCCTGCATCCCAGTCTGGCTTTGGGGATTTGGTTTTGGGAGGAAGACAAGGAACCACATTAAACAAAAGGATGGGAAAAGGTGTGTTGCCAAGTTTAGAACCCACTCAACCTTGTGGGTTTGGAGTTTTTAAACAACCTCCTGCCTCTTGAGCTTTCAGTTTGTTTATTCTTGGCAAAATGAAGCTTCCTGTTTTTACAAAAAACAGCTTATAAAATGCTTGAAAAGTCTTCTTGGACATCAAAACACCCTTCCCAAACAATATTTTGATGATTTAACATGTAAATCAGTCAAAACAATGTGAGCAACATTTCCTATAAAGCACGTGCGGATTTTAAAAATTAAGGGGGTAGTGCTTAGCTAAACATACTTTGGTTATAGAAGATCAAAAGCATTTGAAAACCAGTTTAAGATGTTTGCTAAGTCTAAAATGAGGCCAAATCCAAGTACTCTCAGCTGAAATGCAAACAATTTATTATTAAAATAGCCCATGGATGTAATTACTCTGCAATCTCTGAGTTTGTGACTCTTGTAGCCAAAATAATCTCCATGAAGTGATTGGAATAATGTTTATGAGCAATCATGGGACCAGAGCTCTCAGCCTATCCATGGAGGTGGAGAAGTGACTTGAAGATCAAGCACTTCAATGACTTGACTCACTCATTATCATGCTCAAGGGTCTGTCATAGGATGCATGATATTCTTCATCATCGCCAATTTTATATATATAATTTTTTTTTTGGTCAGATGAGAACAACATATCTACCAGTTTTCAGACTCCAACATAAAATCTTTAAGTCTACTTCTAGGTTCAGAAGCTAAGAAAGCTACCATCCTGCTAGGATGGATTGCTGCTCAGATGTGTAATTTTTCCCAATCAGTATGCAGTATGTGCATGATGTATTAGGAAGTACAACAAATTCCATATTATCCCCAACAACATCTCTTACAGAGCAACCAGAGTGACAGTTGTAGAGATGAATAGACTTATATTCTGCACTAATCCACAGATTTTATTAAGCATCATCTATAGATATGTTACTATAATAGATAAAATTCTAAATGAAATTATGAATAATAGGCAGCCTGTTTACCTTGAAGAGCTTTGAATCTAGCTGAGAAAATTCTGTGACAGAAACAATATATGGGGCTTTTTGTGATAGAATCTCATGGAGGATATGTATGAAATTCTAATTTTGTTTTCAGATGAGAAAGTCTTCTCTTGAAGGTAATTCATCTTTTGGGAATAATATGGCAAATAAAGAAGAACAAATAGCGTTTATAGACACATGAAGGTGGGAGGAGATGGGAGCATTCAGGTGAAATAGAACAATTACAGTCAATACCCTAAAGAAGCAAAGCACACAGCAAGCTAGTATAAAGGTCTGCAAAAGGATCAGTACATTGTTTTCCAACTGTGTTCCTTGAGAAAAGAAGTTACATAATAAATGAATTTTGGAAGTTCTGTGTCAAAAACTTGGAAACTGTTTAATTGCAGAATTTGGGGGAACATCTAACAGCTTCTCCCTAAGAGAAGGCATACAAACACGTTTACTTAAATCATTTGACAAATATATATAACAAAAAGAGAATATGACTAACTTTGTACATCAGAGGAGTATAATAGATGTAGGAGTTGCTGCAATGACTGGATGAGCTTTAATATGCAAATCAACATTATTTGTATGTGCCTGACACATATATAATAAATGCTGTTTTAAAAAATTATAGTTATTACTGTTACTTGGACATGGCATTTGACAAGGATTTCATGATATCTTTGTAGACAAAGTGAATACATATCACCTGAATGCCATAAAGAGTTAAAGGACTTTGTAATTGGTTGAATGCCCATTCTAGGGAAATGTTCATTAACAGATACTGCCAACCAAAAGGTGAATCTTTAATGTTGAAGGTCTCAATCTTCATCACTAGCCTGGATAACATATTAAATAATGACCGGAGTTAACTAATAAAGGCGTGAAAATCAAATTTCCAGGTCATGAGAAGTTGGGAAGGAGAGTTATTACATTGGTTCACAGAATCTTAGCATAGGAAGTCTTGATGGACTGGAGTAATGGTCTAAAATATATAAAGAGTGAAAAAATATAGTATTATGCTTGAACCTTAAAAAAAAACCTGTATACATAGAAAATGGCAGAGAGCAGTCTTGTCTGGAAAAAAATTAGAAAAAAGGCTTGAGGATTCATGGAAAATTAAAAGCTAAATATGTGATAAAAGAAAAAATGGTTTATAGAACATGTAATATGACTTCAGGTTGTATCAATAGACATGGGTGTCTAGATTTAGGGAGGTAAGAGTTCTATTTATTCTGCACAGGTCAGACCACACATTGAGACATTTTATTCAGTACTTGTGAGAGATGAAGACTAATCAGAACTAGCTGACTGTCTGTGCCCACGATGGTGAGTAGACTTTAAAAATGACTCACAAGTAACAGATGTATTAGAAATTTTTAGTCTAGTGAAGAGAAAACTCAAGAACAGGTATGTTCAAATATTTGGACTTTTTCTCTTGGAAGAGGAATTAGACTTGATTTCTATGATATCATATGGGCTAATTAGGACCAAGATTCCATAGCAATCTTTTCATAAGTATTTATTGAATGTCAACTCTGTGTGAGGCATCACACTAAGCAAGAAAAGAAATGTGCATAAGACAGGTTTCTGCTTCAGGCAACTAGAACCCAGTGTGATAAGTGGTTTCCTAATTGAATAATGTACTATGGTGAAAGAGGAATGAATTAAATTTGCTGATAGTGATTTTTAAACCAATATTATAAGCACATAATTTAAATATTCAAATAATTCTGTAAGATTTGTAAAAAAAAATTTATTTAACACAGCCTTTTGTAGTTTTTAAATTAAATTTAATTTAATTTTAGATATAGGGTAAAATTCAGGATGAGGTAGAAAAGTGATCATTGTACATGTAAAGCTTGGGCCTTCCTTTGGTTCCCCGCTTCACCTGGTTTGAGATAAGGTATCCTTACTGATGTAATGTGTTTCCCCCTTCCCTCCCCTGGTAGCATCCTGCTACTGTCAAACTGTTTCTTAGAGTGTTATGATAAATGTTCAGGGTCCGCTTATAAGTGAGAATGTGTGGTACTCAGGTTTTTGTTTCTGTGATAGATCACTGAGTATGATAGGCTCTAAATCCATCCAAGTTGCTGCAAAGTCCATAACTTTGTTCTTATTTATATCTGCTTAGTACTCCATTGTGCATATGTACTACATTTTTTTTTATTCAGTCCTCTTTCGATGGTCACACTGTTGGTTTCATGTTTTTGTAATTGTGAATAATGCTGCAATAAACATGTGTGTGCAGGTATCTTTTTTATAGAATGATTTGAGTTCCTCTAGGTATAGTCCTAGAAGGGGGATTGCTGGGTCATTTTATGGCTTTTGTCTCACAGTTTCTCTTTCTCCAGAGGCAACTGTTGTCACCTCTTTAAGCTTGTTATTGTTCTAGTCATCTCCATGTCGCTACAGGGCAGAGTTTTATTGTTATTTTTTAATTTTTCAGTTTTAGGCTTTATCTATTGACTTCCCCTAGTGAAAGATGAGGATTTCGCTCTATTTCCTTTCATCATGTACATGTACCTTTCCATCCCCCATTGTCTAAAAATAACAATGTTGTGTTTTGGTAAAAACTAATATTCTGTTTTCATGACTATGAAAACCATATTCCTAGCTGAACCATGTACAAAATGGATACTTTTCTTTTCATGCACATCTTATTTTCTCTAGAATTTGTTATATTTTTTATTTTAAAATTGACTTCATTTCCTATGTACTAATTTAATCCCAAACACTTTATTGTCTCAATCTTTTCTTTAAGAAACTCAGGGCTTTTAGATTGCTATTTAATTTTATCTTACAGAATTTCTCCCAAAGCCTTCTGATCTGCTTAAACCAGTTTGGTAGTTGGTCTGTGTTTGGGGCACAACTTTATCTTGGGATCTCCTTGCACGGTTTTCCTGACGATTCTCTTTGCCTTTCTCCTTTTTTGGATCTTCTACTGCTTGGACTTCATATCTTCTCTGAGTTCACAATCTTTTTGGAAGAGTAGATGCTCTAGTATTTTTATGCAAGATAGAAATTGAAAGAGAAATTGATGAGACACTGTAGATATGACAATATCTTTATTTTACTCTCATACTTGATTGATTTTATCAGGGCCCAGACATCAATCTAGAACATATTTTCTTTCACAATTTTGAAGGCATTGCTTTATTGCCTTTTACCTTCTGGGGCTGCTGAGAAGTCCAAGGTCTTTTTTATTCCTGCCTCTTCGTATATGGTCTCTTTGTTTTTTCATCTTTGAAAACTTTAGACTCTTCTCTGTGTTGAATTTTCACAAGTAGTTGCCTCAACTTGGGAATATGGGTCTATTTTCATTTTGCTAGACACTTGGTAGACTATTTAAACGCTGTCCTTCCAATTTGGGAACTTTTCTGGAATAATTTTATTGATGTTTTCCTCCTGTCATTTCTTTATTCTTTCAAAATCTCCTATTTTTAAAATTTTGGATCGAATTGTCCCGGTCCTACTACATTAATATCTTTCTTTTCTGTTTACAAATGTTTCTTTTTTCTTTTACTCTTAAAAAACTCTAGTTCTCATTACATGGTTACATTAATCTTTTATCTCCCTAATGATGTGAATAAAAGCTGTTATAGTTATTAAACTTTTCTCTCTGCAAATCTTTGTCTCAGTCAAGTTGTTTTGTGTGATGTATGTGAGTAATGGGAGAGGGTTTCTTTTCTGTTGTGTATATTCCATTTTGGAAGCTTTCCACTAAGGTCTGGCAATTTTTATATTTAAGAGCAGTGTGCTTTTAAGTTGATTGATGTTCTGAGCACATAAATGGGGACTGTTAATTGTCAGTTTCACTATAGAATGATTTGACTGGGCAATTTTGAGAATCTTTGATGTCAATACCTTTGTATCTTTCATTTTGGCAAATAAATATTTCCATGGAAGATTTTTCAATGTCCTGCTCAGCAGTTAGTATTCTGGTAGCCAAGTGGACACAGAGAACTGGTGGTGTTTGCTTTCAGTATGCACAAAATGACTTTTTCACTAATACATCCACATAATCAACTTAAGACCCTGTTTTTTTATGCCTTCTAGACAATAAACTCTGGTGAGGCATGGCGTGAACAGTCTGGCGTAGTGAACTAGGGAACTGGCAATTCACCTGTTTCTTTAAAAAATAATTTCAACTAGTCTCCTTTATTTTATCTTACTCCCCTTTACTTTCAATTCTAAAAGGATTTGATGAAGCCAGAGTTTGTGCCTTCAGGATCATGTGGTATAAATCTGGCTTAGCCCTCTTCAGTTTTCCCTGAGGATAGCTTAGTATTTCTATTCCTTGCACGTCTAAGTCATTTATCATTTATCTCTATGCTTTCTAGCTTCCCTATTTCTTTTCTTTTGTTATTCTTATCCTTGAAGCCCATACATTCATATATATCCATATGCTATTGATTTAGAATCACTTTTCGCATGTGTTTAATCTACTGTCTTTCCCTGGAAGGACGTGGGATGTTTTCAGAGAAAATTACATTTATGAAGAACTTCAAACAATAAATAAGACTTTTCAGTAAAAGCAGTGAGAAAAAAACAACCTAAGAAACAAAAGAGTTGTGAGACCTTTTATGGAAAATTCTGGAAATGATGAATGTGACTAGGACATCAGATGTTTTGAGATAGCATGAAGTAGTCATCAGCAAGACCAATATAGTTTCTAGAATGAAAAAGCGGGTAACCAGCAATTAATGAAAACTTTGGAAAGCATATTTCTGCTACCTTAACAGTCATGTATATTTCACAATGGACTAGGTTGTGTCAAACTGTGATGTGTCCTTCCCTGTAACTGCTAAGCCCTTAGTTAGACAGTGATAGACAAGGTTTTAGATTGCTTGGTCTGAAAAATGCCAGCGATTTTGTAGCAAATATGTGTACATATTTTAAGCTACTTGATCACAAGTAAGATTTGAGAGGCATAGGAATGAGGAGGAAATGGAGAGGGAAGAAAGAAATAAAGAAAAGTAGACAAAGAAGAGATGCAAAGAAAAAACATTCATAATGATGACATCACAGCTGTGTTATAAGACTAAGCTTTAAGTCTGTAAGAGTCATTTCTGTTCTATCTCAACAGGGAGAAATGTGCTGAGCTCTTGGGGTCGTTGACTAACGGGTCTACCAGATGAGTCCTGGGTTTGGCTGTTGGAGCAGAGCATTCCATCTCAGGGTTTAAGATGCAACAATGCATTATTAAACCTATTTGTAACACAATGTGCAAGATGACATCATGTCCCTGGGTATGTGTGACCTCACCAAAAATGTGTGCCATGCTGTGTAGGAAAAGTGTAACTCCAAGATATATAGAAAGTTAGATAGAAATTATAGTGTTTTATAAGTAGCAGCCTACCCCTCTCTCCTCTCAAATCCAAAGTGTTCGTTAAAAGAGCAAAAAATATTTTATGCACATCTCCATCAAAATGATGTACTAAAAATTGATAAATAAGCATTTGAAATAAATGAAAAATGGATGTAGCCCCAGGAGATTGTGATTTTTAGTCTGGTATCTCAGTCACAGCCTGCCAGGAAATAAAAACCATTGAATATTATGAGCAGTAGGAAATTGGTTACATCGGTGATGGAAGAGTTGAGAAACCTAATGTGACAGTGAAGCTACCCAGAAATAAGCAAAGACTGGAAGACGCTACCACCTCTGAGCTGGACACTGAAGTATGGGGAGCCTACTAAGCAGATGGAATAGATGCAGCTACAGTCGAGATGTCACCAAGAGCAGAAAGAGAAGTGACCTGGCCTCCCTCCCCCTTTCTTGTACCTCCCAACCTCCCACCAGTGTTTCCTTCTCATGGGATGAGCCCAAGGGAAGCCAGTTGATGTGAGACCTGGAAACCCAGCTCTGCAAAGCAAGGCAGAGCAGAGGAGGGTGAGGAATGAGTCTGAGGACAAACAGGTACACAACCAGCACATCTAGAAAGATAAATGCTACATTAAAGGGAAGACCATTCGTGTCTGCAAAATCGTTACTGATCTGAACACAGTGAGGAGATGATTATTCACTAGATCTAGCATTAGAAGTGGGAGAATTAGGAACTAACTTTTTAATTTTTACTTATTTATTTATTTTTTTGAGTTGGAGTCTCACTCTGTTACTCACACTGGAGTGTGGTGGCCGCTCCCGGCCACCGCAGCCTCGACCTGTTGGGCTCCGGCAATCTTTCCGCCTCAGCCTTCCAAGTAGCTGGAACTATAGGCACGTGCTACCATGCCCAGCTAATTTTTGATTTATTGTAGAGATGAGGTCTTGCTAAGTTGCCCAGGCAGGTCTCGAACCCACGGGCTCAGGCAATTCACTCACCTCAGCCTCCCAAAGCACTGAGATTACAGGTTGAGCCACCGAGCCCGGCTAGGAACTAACTTTAAAAATGAACATTATAGAGGACAACCACCTTCACCACCTTTATAGCCAGAACTTTGGATTGTAGTCTTATAGTGGACTGAACTAGTATGACTCACTGGCTTTTAATTATTACACATTGATAAAATTAGGAGTGGACAACATAAACAGAAAACATTACTTTTTGCAGGAAAAACTAAACTTTGCATTTTATAGATGTGGTCTTTGTTCTTGATATTGGTATTGCTAATAATGATGCTATCTAACACACATAGATTTATTTATAACTCAATGATTCATTGGTAGTAATCATATTGTTTCCATAGGTCTGTCCTGTTCCCAGACATTTCTACTGCAAGACTGAAATAGTTTCTGTAAAAGTGACATTCGACAGTTGACTGTTGAAGCAATGTCCTGTTATTAGCTAACATGTAATTAGTTCATTAAAAATACCTCAACTGAATAGCATGTAACTTAATACAATCTACCAAAGTGGAGAAATTCACAATTTCTCACAAATGGCAGCAAAATTACAGTGCAGGGAAACTGGAAATGAGAAGATGCCAGCTGGCAGGACACTAAGTATTTCGGATTACTGTGTGTTTATGACCTCTGTGTTCTAGAAAAAAAAATTAATTAGATTATGCTATTTGAGAATCTTGGAATGCCATGGCTCTGTGCCAGGCTTATCAGAACCACACATCTGAAGCTTAATTAAGCTGTTTTAAATTTCACCAGTATTTCTGAGTTTTGAAAAAGCAGTAAATGTAGGAACTAATAAATAACAGTAGAAGAATGCTGAGATTCTTCAGATGGCAAAATTCAGGGTAAAACTAGGGACTGTTCTAAAGTCTACCATATACTCAGTTTATTGAACATAGGCATGATATGAAGCAGAACTCTTTGTTCAAGAGTTTTTAGAAAACAAACAGATGCAATATGGGTTCTGTAATTGTAGAAAAGTATCAAGTTGTTTTTGAAAAATTCAACTTACTTTCCAAGAGTATGTCTATAGCTCCATATGGGGTCAAATTGGGGCAAAGCATGTGAATTCCAGTATAGGGAAGGGAAGTAAAGTGAGATTGACTTCTTGTTCACTTTGATGAGAAAATTGTATCACCCGAACTTTTAGCTAGCTACTTGTAACAAAAGAAAAATATCTCAAGTCATAATATGAGTAAGCTTAACTTTTTAAATTAATATTTTATATTAATTTTTTAAATGGTGGCAAAACATACATAATATAACTTACCATTCTAGTCATTTTTAAGTGTACAGTTCAGTGGCATTAGGAACATTTATGCTACTGTGAAACCATTAGCAGCATCCAACTCCAGAATTTGTCTTAAGGTTCTTTTGCTTATTGCTTTCCAAAACAAAATAAAAATTTAAAATTTCCCTAGGAATATTTGGTCAAAGTCTGAAAATATGCAGGATACTATGACTGTATCTACATATGTAGGAGCTGGTATAATCCTGCCTCACAGCCTTGTAGCTGAAGTATCTAAAGAGTTTGATTATGTGACTAGAAAAATGTTATGGGACTGAATAATACTGTCCAATGAGACTTATAGAAGACAAATATTGACCCATTTTGAGGAAACAAACAAACTTGACAAAACAGAAACAGATACTACTAACTGCTTTAATTAAACTATTTCATGTATTCATTCAAAACACTTAGTGAACCCTTACTTGTACTAGACATTGCCATAGGCATTGGGGAATTTGTGATGAACAAACAGTTCTCATTTCCAAAGACATTATAATCCATTACGAGAGACAGACATTGCACAGATAAGTACAAAGTAGATGATAAAAAATGCTACAATGAAAAGTAAGTATGGATAAAAAGTAAAAGCAAATTTTGTCCCCTTTTTCTTGTTTCTTCCCATTTAAAATATTCTAGAGACAAAAATAAGACACCTTCTTCAAAAGGAAACCCGTTACCAGACAAGTCATTATACCTTATGCCTTGCTGTGCCCTTGCCCTGGTGAACAAGGTGGTAGACTAGGGAGCCATGGAGATGAGACCCAGCAGGTCAAAGTGTGAAGGCCTTGCTTCTCTTTGCTCTTCTATGTTTTTCAGGTCTTTTTCAGCATCTTGGTTTACTTTTCTTTTCTTCTTTCATTTTGCTGATCAAGTGGATGACTTAGGATACTTATCCATTCATTTCTCCCAAATGGAAATTGGAAATCTACCATTATGAAGCACTGTGCTAGTTGTTTCAGGGGATCAGGGAAGTGTAAGACACATCTTATCCTTCAGGATTCATTGACATTTAGATATGTAGTTGCAGAAGGAAGCAACCAATGCTATGTGTATATGAACAGCAGACATGACACATGCTTTGAGAATTTTGGGAGATATCAGATCATTTCTGTTAAGGAAATCTGAGAAGAATTCACAGAATTCATGTAAAAGATAACTATAGAGATGGATCTTCTTGGATGAACTGTGCAGAATTACGATGGTGAAGAGAAAAGAAGCTCTCAGTAGGGAAGAGATGAATGCATCTACTGCTGTAGAAAAGTAGAGGAAGAAGAACACTGAACACAATCTGATGCCAAGTGAGTGCCTTTGAGACAGTATCTATGACTGTGTGTGTGTGTGTGTGTGTGTGTGTGTGTGTGTGTGTGTGTGAATACCTGTCAGAAAGCTAAGATAGTAAATCTATTATTTTGTCTGAATAATACCAACTCATATATGTGGCTGACTTCATCACTCATTTGTTCATTCATTCAATAGATATTATGAATTGCCTAACTTGTACCTGTACTAGGGATACAAACAAACAAATTCACAAGTCCCAAATTTATAGAGCAGCCTAAAACTCCTGGGCAGGAGCTGATGTTCTGGTCCACAAGTAGAATTTCTTCTTCCTCAGAGAGACTTTTGGTTTTAAGGCCTTTTAGCTGATTGAATCAGATCCACCTGGATAATCCAGGATAATCTCTTTTACATAAAGCCAGCTGAATGTAGATATTAATCATGTCACCACCAAATATATTCACAACAACACCTAGATAGTGTTTATCTGAATAACTGGGTACACGTAGCCTAGCCAAGTCTGATATATAAAACTGACTGTCACAGACGACTCATCAATTTTTACCCAATAGCAAACTGCCTGACTTTGTGTAGGCTACCTACAACAACTCTTCTTTTACCTTCTGCTTTTTAACTGGCTCTTTTGAATTAGGCAGACGGCCTCAGGCTTGGATTTCCTGTCTGACAGGCTGTAGTAAGGTTCCAAATGACAAAATATTAATTAGGAGGATTGCACACGATCTTGTTTGCATATTCATTAGCACTGGGAGCTTGGCTTCTGCAGCTGGATGTTCCAGTGCCAAGGGATAAATTTCAGCCCCCAAAGAGCAGCTACCTGGATCTCATGTCTGGTTTTGTGGCCACTCTAGTCTTCAACTCTATAACACAAGGAGAGTGGTGCTGGTTGCACTGCTGTCCATAATTCAATATTCAAATACTCCTTTAAGAACAAAATAGTGCCTGTGTGACTTGTTGTGGGTCATGGGGAATTCTAGGGAGGAGGAATAACTACCATCCAGTTCATCCTAATGACCCCAATGAACTCTACTCAAAAAATATTTGCAGAGTGACTAAATGCCAAAGCATGCCTTGATTTTATGCAACTTGGTGACATTTCCACTGCCAAAGCAGTGCTACTACAAACTTTATCTTGGAGAACTCATGATAGGTGGTGAAGTTGCTCTGAACCTAGGAAGCAGCTATTGGCCAAATTATGTGCGCTTGGAAAGAAATATTTCCTGTGTATTAAAATGGGGGTGGGGTGGGGAGAGTAGCATGACTAATATGGTAAGAATGTTCTCATCTTCTCAGGAGAAGAATGGAGTCAGGTAGAGCCTTGCAACAATCTGTGGTCACAAACCTCAGTAGACACCCAGGTCATTAACTAACCACATGCATGTGGCACATGGAATGGAACATCCCAGAGCTCTGAAACCACAGGCATCTCTCTGCTGGATTAAAGGAAGTAGTTTCACAGGCCCAGACAGAAAAGGGATGTGGTGAGTTTTCAAACGATTCTGATTTATAGTCAATAAGGTGCAAGGTTATGGTACACAGAGTAAATGAATCATTTACACTTCTCCTCTCCAGCCCCCTCCAGAAGCCCTGTTTTCTGCTGGTTTCTAGAATGATACCAAGAGTGTCACCATTATAAGAACTATACCTGGCCCTCATTTCTGTCATTCAGCCTCACATCTGTGAAGTGATCCTTCAGAAACCCCTGACTTTGGTTACTCGCCAAGCCAGGGTGTGATATTTTTTCCTGTTTAATTAAAAGGGGGGGGGCTCACCCATTTACTTTTGCCAGCTATCTGAAAGTTCAAAAGGTAAAGAACATTTCCCTCCACAAATAAGCCATGGAATGCATTTGGAAATTGAGTTTTCATCAGCAGTTGCTGTTTTGAGCCACTTATTCCACTGCTGAGGAAGGTGAAATGAGAGTTATTTCCTGAAAGGGAAAAAAAACAAAAAGATCAACCTTATATTTATAGTTTGACATCTATGGGAGGGGCTCCAGGAATCTGGGGTAATCTTTCTGACATTACTCTAGGCAACTATACCCTCAGATGAGAGGTACTTGCCATGCCCCCTTCATACAGAAAGAGTTCAACTTTCTACTGAGAGAAAATAAATAAGGTGACTCCATGGTCACTTTGAGGCCTTCTGATAACAGATCGTGGTGGTACTTCATAAACCAATCTGTCCTTGGCAAAATACTCTTTTCACAAATTATATTTTAAATTTATAATGATGCAAAACTGAATATCATATTCATTGTGTAGGGCTGCTGCCCACTAGGAATCAAGGCTTCTGTCCATAGGACTTTCCAGAAAACCACCAAAGTATATCCCCTTTCATGATGATCTAAGGGTGGAGATGACACTTTTTGTGGCACTTCATGAGGAAATAACATTTGAATTGGGCTATGAAAGGCAGAGAGGATTTAAACAGTAGACAAAGACATAAGCCAGATGCTGCCTACCTAATCTTCTCTTCCAACATTCTGGGGTTATTTTTCAATTATTTAATAAAATTGACTTGACTCTTCATTTTTCACACTGCAAAAAAAGTATAATACCTTCATCAGGATATCTCAGAAGTCTTTAAGGGTCTACCTATTTCTTGGTCACTATTTCCTACAATTTCATGCTTCAGCTGACTTCTCAATCTTTTCTCTATGTCTCATCTTCTCACACAGTTTTTTCCCTCAACCCTCCTGTCCTTGTGTTCTCAAAACACCACTTATGTAAGATTGATTAATATTAAGATTTTAAGATCACCAGGAGCAAGGAGAATTGCAGCATGGCACAGAATTGGCAACATCTTACATTTTATATCAGATAGCCCTCATCCAATTTCTTTAATCCTCTCAACCACAGGAAATATCTTACTGGTTATCCTATTTGGGAACCATTTGCCAATAATCTGGGGCGACAGCTAAAAAGGCAAGCCTAATATAATAAAAAGATCTCCTGATATTCATGCAGGAAAAGAAGAACTTGATTTTTCACATAGCAGTCTGAAGTAAGACTTTCAGGCTAACCTTTGTTTCTGCTCCACATGATCATTGAGGGACCTGGTTGTTAGTGAGTTGCTGCTTCATTGTTCTCCAGGCTTTATATTATTTTCAGTCAAAGCTGGCTTACCATAGTAGTTGTGGCTGGGAGGAAAGGGGAAGAGAGTGGAAAAGAATGCTTACTATCTATGTCTCTAGCCCAAGAGCAGCATGCTCCGCTTCTGCACAGATTCCATGGGTGAGAATTCAGTCATAAGATCAAATTAACTTCAAGAGAACTAGAAATGCAGTACCTACCCAGGTAGTCACATGCCTATTCCCATCTCCTTTACTACAAAGGTAGGTGAGAAGAAAAGTTTATGTAGAACTAACAGTTCTTGCCACATCTTTCCCTTGTCTTCCAGAAACTTCTCCCTTAAGACCCCAATTTTCTTTTCTACTTCTCAGGAGCCAACTCTTAGATTCCCAAAGTATTTTGAATGTAAATCAATCTGATTCTGTCATCATGTTTTAATGACTAGACTCAGTGGCCTCGAGTTTTACCACTAGAACAGCCTGTTAAACTCTTTTGCCATACCAAGAATCAGCTACCACTGACAAAATGCTCCCCATTCCTACAGAGCAGTCACCAAGCAGTTATTCTGCTCTTTGTGTGCATGTGAGTGAGTTACCACTCATGGACAAGCATGAAAGTACTAATTTTTCCTCTTTACTTTATGAGGGATTGCGGGCAAGGCAGGCTAAAGGGGAGAGTATTCCCTGAAATGGAAAAACTGAAAAAAAAAGTGGAGAGAGGAAAGCGTGGAAAAATCTCAGGGGTAAAATATGGGTCTAGTTTACCTGGCTCATAAGTGACATGAAAAGGAGCAGGGAAATTAAGGACTCTTTCCAGTCACAAGTAACAGAGACTTAATGCAAACCAGAAAAAGCTAAGTAGGATAATCATATGAGAAGTCATAGAGGTAATTCTAGTTCCAAGTTTGATTGGAACTAGGGCTCCAAAAATTGTCATCAAGTCTTTGCCTCTATCTCTGAACTGTTTGGTCTTTGTCTTTCCAAATAGGATATCCCCATAAGGACTCGGACATTTCTAGGTCACATTTTATCCATAAAATGTTTAAACTGATGTTTCCAGAAAGTTACTAAAGTAAAATAAAGGTGGAATTCCAGAGACAGATTATCCCATTCAGAATCTGTAAAGTTCAGAGGGCCAGTCCTAACTACTCTTAGAATCTTCTGACTGAATGAAGATATTTTTTTTAAAGGGTGGCAGTTGTGGGAAAGCTTCTGACTGTGGAGAGGAGAAGGCTTTTTTTTTAAAGAAATTTATTTGGTGGTAGTTCTTCTCTCAAGTCCTCTCTGTGTTGTGAGCTCCTCATGAAATCTACCTCTTCCACTTCGAGCCTGGTGAGGATTCATCCCTGGGAGCTCTCTGAATTGGTGAACATAGACAGCTGATGTCTGAGTCACAGCTCAGCAAGCTACGGTCACAATGACAGCAGAATAGAAGAGCTGAACTGGAATCAGTCGATCCTTCCACAGTTCATTGAGACAAGAGATATGACAGGGGTTCTGATGGACTACAAGGAGGCCAGGTGGGAAAAGAGCCAGTGTGGGCTCAGCCTGGTTCCTGCCAAATAAGGCTGCAAAAAGAAGTAAAGAGAACACCAGAAGCAAGGTGAATGGTGTGTTCTTTGAGGCTGAAGAAGGATTCACAAGAAATTTACTAAATTAGATAAGGGGAACTACAAAAAATAGCTCTCCTATATTGGAAATACTCAAAGACACTTTGAAAATACCCACAAGATTGGCCCACAAGACAAGATAACTCTTGCCTGTAATCCCAGTAATGAGGGAGACAGAGACAAGAGAATCCCTGAGACTGGGAGTTTGTGACTAGCCTGGAAAACATAGCAAGATTCTGTCTCTACAAAAAAATTTAAAAAAAAATGAGCTGGGCACAATGGCTCCTGTAGTCCCAGCTACTCAGGAGGCTGATGAAGAAGGATTACTTGAGCCCAGGAGTATAAGGCTGCAGTGAGCTATGATCACGCCATTGCTTTCCAGCTTGGGCAACAAAGTATGACCCGTCTTTAAATAAAAAGAAAGTACCCATAAGAGGTGGAAATAGTTTTAAACATTTGCCACCCTGAGAGAATGCAACCAGCTTAGTTGAGGATCATTTTAAGTAGAAATCTTCCTCACTACATCACATTTCTCCTTCTTCATCCCAGAGGGACAAGGAATTACTTAACAAGCTGAGGGATTGGGCAGTTAAGAGAAGTATATGGTAGAGAAATGCAGAGAAAGTCAACCCTGTCTTCCCTCCTCACCTGTATTTCCTGCTGTATCCTAGCCTGGAACAGGCCCAAATTGAGAATGAGAGAATATTTTACTTAAAATCAAGTTTAAAGTTTTCATTAACACCTTGCATTCAGCATTGTAATTTCTAAGTTGGGATTGTATTTGTGATTTAGTGACTCTAGGACCTATATATGATAAAAAATTAGGCTACAGGAATTTTCATCTAGGTCAAAGAAAATTTTGTAGTCAACAAAAATAATTTCAACAAAAATAATTTCATCTGATTACATTATAAATGTTTTTTGAAATGCAAACATTTTATTCAGTATATTTTGAATGTACCATTTTAATTACAATTTAGGCAGACTTTTAGAATGTTTTAGTTCAACAAGTGAGAAATTACAACTTCTAAATTGACTTTATATGCAATATAATTTCTTTTGTTATCTTTAAGTTAATTTATTAGAGAACTAAGAAACATTCAAAATGTAATGGAATGTGAAACAAGAGCAATACATGTGAGCAATAAAATCAATAGATATTATTTTGACCTCCCAAAATTTAGGTCATAACAAAAGTAGTAATCTAATAAGGGGAAGAGATACATTTTAAATAGTAGCAATGAACAGGTTTCCAGATTGCATGATAGTCCAATTAGTAGAGATAAATGAATCACATGACATATAAAAAATTTAAATTTCGTACAATTTTACAAAACAACTAATATCAATTAAGATAACACAAAAAGTAAAAACATCAACACAAGTTGGTTAATAAGTGCTATCCATTTAAAGAATACAGAGTATTTAAAATTGTTTCCTGCATAAAAGAACCTGAAAAAAACCTTAAATCTTACAGTTCACATTACATTATAAATTATGCTTGTTCAATGTACTGCTTATATCTGCCTGGATATAGAGATTCCAGACCAAAAAACACTGTAACTTCTCCAGAACCCATAACAGTTTCCAAAAAGGATACTTAGCAGCCCTTTTTAAGTCAGTCCCCTTCTCACCCCCACTAAACCTGTGACAAGAAAGCCGTATGGCTATTAATAGCCTCACCTCAGTCACTTGGAGAAAGTAAGAGGCCAATTTCCAAAGAAGACACTGGCAACATGTAGATATCCACTATGATAGGAAGTGATGGCACATGGATTCTGAAGGATTGCAAAAAGGGTCACTTCCGATGAAAGTACTAAATTAATATAGAACCTCAAGTTTCGTTAGGTGGGCTGGCATACAAGATGTTGACAATATTCTTTTGGGGGCTTAGATCTAGAAACCCAGCAAGGTGGAACAGTGACAGCAGGGTTTTAATATGGCCTTTATTATTCCCATGGCATCCTTGTTGACACTCACATGTCACTTTCTCCAGCTTGGTCACAGGAGCGTGCAACCTTCCCCAATATGTCTACTGGACAAGGTAACAGGCTAGAGCCACTGCCACCCCTGTGGGTTGTCCTAAACCCTGTGATATTACTAGGAATCAGCTTAATGGGTTCTCCAATAGTCTTTAGACAGGTGTGAAGATGATAATACTTCCATATAATCTTGAGGGAAAAAATGGAAGCATTTAATCCACACTTAAAAATCACCTCATTCTGCAGACACCTCAGATTACAAGTTCATTCACTTATTTTTAAAAAAATGTATGTTTTTAACACCCTGATTACACAATCAGTACCATGTTAGAATCTAGGGCTATAAAAGTATTTAGTAAAAATTGCCTGTATGCTTGTCTCTCTCACCAGAAACGAGTTCTACTAGAGTGGGAGCCCTGCTTGCCTTATTCATGACTGTGCCTCCAGTGTCTGAAAAATGCCTGGTGTACAGTAGAAGATCAATAAGTGTTACTTGATTGTGTAAACCAGGATACTCAACTGCCCTCAAAAAACTTAAAGTCACTAAAGGAGAAAGATGTGTAAGCACAATAGTGTAGTAAGTTCAATGACACAGGAAGTAATAGAACTGTACAGCAACAGACAATGGGGGTGAGGAAGGAGTGAATAAGGCTTCCAAGAGATGACACAATGTGGGACATTAACAGATGAACAGAGCTTTGACCATTTGTGCTATGGTTCTCCTCCCCTATTCTTCCTTTAATGGTTCTTGATTTCATGTGTCTTCTTTTGATGAGTTGGGACAATGGACAGAGAGTGAGCTCTGCGGGTCTGCTCAGACCTGGGTGTGGTTCCTTCTGTAACTATGCCAATGGAATGACTTTACAGAATCTTAGCAATAAGCTTGTGGGACTGTAGCTTGTGGGATCTTGGCAGAACTATCCCAGTTCTAAGGTCAGAATTGGGGAAAGATGTTGTAATCACCTTAAAGGTACGTGGTCTCAAAGGAAATGCAGATATTGAGCACAATTCCTCTTACAAACTGTGCTTTAAGGAAGTGAATGGAGTTTCTCCTGTGTGTGGCCAATTTGATGGGGTTAAAATATGATTAAGCCTAAACATGTAAACACTAAATTCCCAAGTTAATGATGATGTAATACTCTGTTAGGGTTAGGCCAGATGATAGTTGATTGTGTTGCTTCATATTGGAGCCTGGTCCAAAATGTTGATTCCTCTTATAAATCCTGTAGTCGTCCCCAAGAACAGCAAGATCAACCAAAAGAAGCTTTTTTCAAGCTTCTAGAGAGTTTTTCAGAAATTATTATTATAAAGATGTGGAGTACAATTCAAGGTTAGGTATACCAACGTTGATTATGCAGGTACCCTTGTTGATGAGGTATGTCCCTCCTTCCCCTATCAGTTTCCTTTAACTGCCAATCCCACCCCCTTCCCTGACAGTTTCCCACTACTGCCAATTGTTTTCTTATAGTATTATGATTGTTCAAGGTCCGCTTATGAGTGAGAACTGTTCTTTGTTTCTGTGACAGATCACTGAGTATGATTGACTCTAAATCCATCCAAGTTGCTGCGAAGTCCATATGTTTGTCCTTCTTTATAGCTGCATAATATTCCATTGTGTATATGTACCACATTTAATAAAAATCCAGTCCACTTTTGATATACGGGCAGCCAACAGACACATGAAAAAGTGCTCAGTCTCACTCATCATCAGAGAAATGCAAATCAAAACCACATTAAGATACAACCTAACTCCTGTAAGAATGACCATCATTAATAAAACAAACAACAACAGATGCTGGCAAGGATGTGGAGCAAAAGGAATGCTTCTACACTGCTGGTGGGAATGAAAACTAGTGCAACCTCTGTGGAAGACAGTGTGGCAGTTTCTAGAGAGTTTCGATGAGACATTTCTTAGAACCACCTGGAAAAACCACAAACAACACTGACTGGCTCTTAGGGAGCCTCAGGAAAATGCCACACATCTAGAGCAGCGAGCTTGGGGCATCATGCTCAGACACATCGGAAGCACAGGCCAGGGTTGAGAGTGCTGTACCTCACACCTGAGCAGGGAACAAAAGCATGAAGCTGTTAAGCAAGAAGGAAAAATAATACTACACTCGGTTGAAATCATATCCAACGGGGACCAGGGCTCGATTTGTAATCCTTCATTCTTTCTGGTCTTCATTTAGCTGCCACCGACACCCCCATAGGATGGATTCTTTTTCTAGGGCAACAAACGATCAGTTCACCAGGGAACAGAAGCACAGCTCCTATGCCATTTCTCCTGGATCCTTAAAAGGTTTGAATATAAATGGAAACTGAAGACATATTATTTTCAGAAGTGAGCATATTTTCACTCTCCTTTAAGGATGTTGATCCTTATCACTCCCTTCCACATGGAGAGGGTCTTTGCTCTGTACCTTGTTCCTGGTGACTTCAAAGGAGCCCTGTAACATGGCTACCCTAGTTTGTTCCAACCACAGCGTTTCTGACAGCACTTAAGTACAAAAGCAAATGTTTCATCTAGGTAAGGACCTAAAATAACGAAGCTTAGTTTTTTTCAAAGATCAGCTACAAGAAAGAAAAATGCTAAAAATGCTACAGGAAATCTCAGCAGTAATGGTTATAATGATGCAAATATGCAACAGCTGGAACTTTAGGGAATATACCAATAAGCACAATACTGCTAAGGCCCTGGACACAATTAAATCTCAATTCTGTATTAATTAAAAACAAAAAACAAAAACAAATCTGAGCAAAGTTTTTAAAGTTTCAATTCGAGACTGCTTAGTAAAACTGTTAGAATGGAACTAAAGCTGGTTAACTGTTTTATGTTAAAAGTTAGATGTTTTCCTAATCGAAAAAATTATGCAATAGACTCTATACTTTCAATTTAAATATAGCAAACAGTTAAGAATGCAAGTGCTTATTGTGCCTGCATTATTCCCAGACCCATCTTGGAAATTCTCATCTATACAATTTCTCCTATAACCTTTTACTAGTAGCTAACGTGTCTCTCAGATTCTTCAATGCTATCACCTTCCTCGCCTGCTATTGATGGTGTAATGGAAAAAACAGGTGTCTGCAAAATGAAACTCTAGTCATGCTCTCCCATCTGCCAATTGCCTGGTGATGGGTAAGTTTGCTTCCTTAACCTCAGTTAACTCATGTAAATAATAACATTTTGTCTGCCTAAAGGCAGGAGGCTAAACAAGATGAATGTTGTATCTCATTTTGACATATACTTTGTCTTAAAATAGTGCCATGGATCAACCAAATCACTATGCTATGGACATAGAACTTATATACAAAAAAAATTAAGTAAATAATATGTACAGCTCATGTGATTTTTGCTTTTACCCGCTTATTTCCATTTGAGTAGTTTGATGCTTTCTTAGTTTATAGTGAATTCTTTATATCACCAGATGATTTTTTTAGGTTTCATTCAGCTGGAAGTCCCACAATTCTATTTTTTTCCCCCAGTGGAATTTTTAAAAATGATGAAAACAAGACGTCAGGTTGGTCATTAAAATGTCTTATGAAGTCACCCCCTCTTTTGATTGTTATAACCCTACCTGACTTTAAGTCTTTAGCACTTCTTACCTGGATTATTACCTTAGTTTCTTTATTGAGTTCCCTCTATTTAGGATTGCCAACCTTTAATTCATTTTATTCTCTTACCACTTAATGTGTTAAACATAGGTCTAATTATTTTCTGTCTGTGCTTACAATCAGGTCATGCTCCTTAGTGTAGGCCTTTCACAAAGCAGCTCCAACTTGACTTTTCATCTCGCATCCTGTCATTCCTCAACATGAGATGTCTGAGTGGCCACAGAGGACACTGGTCATTCCTCTGCATTTCTCAGACATTCTCACCTACAAGGTAGTCTATGCTGTTACCTCTCTTTACGATTCTCTTCTGTTTTAGTTTTCTATTGCCGTAGAAGTTTAAAACAACATTCAATGGTTGAGCAGCTAAAACAACACCCATTTGATTTCATGTAGATCAATCCAGGCCCAGCAGAGCTGAGTTCCCTACTCAGTATTTCACAAGGCTGAAATGAAAGTATGATATTCAGCTGGAGACTCAGTGAGCCTCAAGCTGTTTCAAGTTGTCAGCAAATTAATTTTCTTGCAGCTGTAGGGCCCAGGTCATTATGGTCTTGCATTGTCTGAGGTCTGCACTCAGCTACTTTCAGATCAGAAAGGCTACTTTCAAGCCGTTGCCTCATGACACCCTCAGTAGGTCTTCTCAACTTCTAATCTTATTGACTTCAGGGAGGGCCCAATCCCTCTTAAAGTTTTATATGATTAGATAAGGTCCAGCCAGATAACCTCTTTTTGATTAACTCAACTGAATAGCCACCTTAGTTACATCTACAATTTTTCTTTCTTTATTTTGCCATACATACAATGTAATCATGGGAGTGATATCTCATTATAACCACAAATTCTATGAACACTCAATGAGAGGGAATTATACAAGGATAAGGTCATTGGGGTCATTCTAACCTCAAATTTTGTTCACCATATCTTTTCTTCTCTGCTGGGAAAAACTGCAATCACCATCTAGGAGCTAGCTTAAATGCGTCTCCTTGTTAAGCAGTCCTGACATCCTCAGTCTGAAATGCCAGCCTCATGCTCATGATGGCTCCCTATTTATTCCATACTATTATACTTATCATCTCATGTTACACTTAGCTCTGTACATAGTTGTCTGAATCAAGATGTAAGAAATTGGGATACTGTGGAATTTTCAGTTTTGTTTTCCATACCGCAAATCCCATGTTTGTTTGTTGATACTGTGTTCTCTGTGTTACAGCCCCTTTCTAAATATTGTTTGCAGTAATTGGAAGAAAGACATTCCATGTTATCTAGTAGGAAATATTTTCCCAAGTAAGGATAGAGACTTAATGCCAAGTGAAGCATGAGTCCCCTTTACCTTGCATACTATCCTTACACATTCAATAATTTGGGTCTTTATGCCAGTGGCCTGGATTCAAGGATTTAACTGTAAGATTAAAACTGCTATTCATATTCACATTTACTCAAAAAGGACTGGATTGTTGAGAAAACATTCTCAGTAAATCGATTAGGAAGATACCGAAGAATAGGTGTACTTTTAAAAAAAGTATAATCTAACAGTTATTTTGCATCTCTGTCCAAAGGAATAAAGTTGGTGGTAGCCCTAAATGGAATAATTAATTAAGCAACAGTAGCACTGGCATCCATCTAAGAACTTCAGATTAGCCGGGCTCGGTGGCTCAGCCTGTAATCCCACGCCTTTGGGAGGCTGAGGTGAGTGGATTGCCTGAGCGGGTTCAAGACCCGCCTGGGCAGCGAGACCTCATCTCTACAATAAATCAAAAAATCAGACGGGTGTGGTAGCGCATGCCTGTAATTCCGGCTACTTGGAAGGCTGAGGCGGAAGGATCGCCGGAGCCCAGCAGGTCGAGGCTGCGGTGGCCGTGAGCGGCCACTGCACTCCAGTCTGGGCGACAGAGTGAGGCTCCAACTAAAAAAAAAAAAGAACTTCAGATTGATCATTAGTTATAAATTCCTTTTTTTGTCCTGTGAAACTTTCTTTCATAAAGGAAATAGAAGAAATTTACCTTTAATGTGTTTGATTCTTCATCCTAGGAGTCAATTCAGTTCTCACACAACCTTCCCAGGACTAGTGAATTCAGTTTTTTGCATCATTTTCTCTAGGTGCATACAGTGGAGATGAAAGCCATGTGAGATTATTGGATGGTACTTAGATAGCAACGTGCATTCAAGACTAGGAAGAGACAATTGCTTTTGCCTTTTTAGCAATGCAAAATATATCCTGCTTTGTCCACTTTCTGAAAAGAAAACTGGAATTTGAGTAATTTCATACTATAGGCTGAATTTCAGGATTCCTCATTTTGAAAAGAATGAGCATGGGAAATTATCCAGAACCACAGCTCTTTCCTGTGACTCTTTGGAAAAAAACAAAAAAAGCTGAAACTTCTCTTCCCATATTTTTTCACGCAGGACAGCACGATTCAGCAACTACTCTGAGTTCAGAACTTCCCAGATAACAGCCAGGAGAAAGAAAAAAATGACTCCTTACCTTTTAACATGTTTGCAGAGAACTGGGTTCTAAACTTGGTGCCAATGGAATGCTGGAAATAAAGGCACTGGTTAGGATAATATTTAACAAAGCATTTTGAACTGGCACCAAGCTTCCATTAATGGAATTAAAAAAGATCTGCCAGTGTTCTGGGGAAGATGATTCCCACAGTTCTCTTCCAAAATGTTTTCAAATATGCAGGACAAAAAAAAAGATGAATCAAGCAAAAAACCTCGTGGACAATTTTTCTAAGCTGAAGTGAATGTTAATTTCAGTACCCCTAAAAATGTATGGATACCACCATTGCCATAATCAGCAGAGATAGTTTAAAAATTGATCTAGAAAATTGGCACTTGACCCTGTGACCCTGTTTTTTGTCGACACTTTCAATCACATCTGTTCTCTAACTGTAAAATTGTTGGCCTGTTCCAGAGCCTATTGCTCTGACAGCTGCATGCATTTTGCACACAGAGTAACTCCTCTCCTAGAGATTTAGGAAACCAGGACAACAGAGCTTTCATTGCTAGATCACTTAACCACAAAAAGAATTCTAATAAGTTTCCACGAAAAGGTCTTTTGGCCTAAGATATTGAAAAGGAAGAAGCACTGTGAAAGACTATTGGCAAGAGCACACACTTGGGTGTGGGGAAAGCTAGATGTAAATTCTAACTTTATCTTTAAGGCCTGGTTATACAAATAAGAGTAAGACATTTTGTCCTTTGGGGAAAAATGTTGTAGGGATTAAAATAAAGTGCAACTATCTTGAAAACACTTTAAAATAATTATGCAAGTTACTCTATTTAACTTGGCAGCATCATAATGACCCTCTCATCCAAAATAACTTGGTATTTTATAGAAATATATATTTATCAATTCTGCAAAGGTTTACTGAGCATCTAGAGTGTGTCAAACTCATTTATAAAAATATGTGATTTATAGTACCTCCATCAGAGAATAAAGAAATCTTTGTTGTCTAGAGAATCAACTTTTAAATTTTGAACTATCATTTTATAATATAAGTGGTCCTCTCTCTAAAATTTAACATTTATTGAGCATCTGCTGGGCTATTTCATTTAAGCCACCTAATAGTCACATGAGAGAAATTACCACTACCTAAGTAACTGAAGCTCTGAGGGTTTAAAACATATGCCCAAGGCCACAAAGTTTGTTAACCAGATGAATCAGCCAGGATTCAAAGTCCTGGTCTGTCTGACTGCATCCCATTATGCTAACCTCTTCAGGATGTGATTGCTTGAATGAGTCAGCAGCTTCAAAGTTTTTAGGTCATTTCAAAAAAAAGTTATCATAAGAAAATTGTAAGGCTCTTTATGACTTAGGCAAGAGCTTTTGTATGAATTTCTTATGATGGCATCCAGCTTTGTCCTCTGATGCTAATTGAAGTCTTCAGCTTCCTGAGGAGCTGTATATAATCTTCTACCTTCCAGGCCTCCATGTCACACTGCAGTCTGGCCACACCATGTGACCCACTGTTCCCTACATACCCTGAGCTTTTACATGGTACCACGATTCTCTTCTGGGAGATCTTTTCAGCCACTCTGTGACTTCATTAGCAGGAGTTCAGGACTCCTTTCAACTTGTTCCTGTAGCCTTCTGGGCCTGTTTTTGTTATTATATAATTTATATCATTTTAATTGTAAAATTCACATTAGATCATGAATTCATTACATTTTACTTATGTCTGTGATCCTAATGTCTAGTAAAGTGTTAGCTTGTGACGTTATACATGTTTATTAAATGAATGAGATGCAATTTCTGTTACTCATCAGTCTTCTTCTTTTATGTTCATGCAAAATGATGTTGAATGTTAAATGACTTCTTATTGTAGCTTTAAAAAAAAATGTTAGATTTGAGGGTACACATGCATGTTCGTTACATGGATGTATCGTGTAGTGGAAAGGGTTGGGTCTCAGGTGGCTCATTTCCCAGATAGTGAGCATTTTGCCCCATAGGTAGTTTCTGAAATCTAGCCTTCCTTCCCACTTCCCCCTCACTGGTGTCCCCAGTGTCTATTGTTTCTATCTCTGTGACTTGTTTAGTTCCCACATATGAATGAGAACATGTAGTGTTTGGTTTTCTGTTTCTGAGTCAGTTCACTTAGGATGATGACCTCCAGTTCCATTCATTTTACTGCAAAGGACATGATTTAATTCATTTTTATGGCTGTGTAGTATTCCATAGTGTATATATGCCACATTTTCTTTATCCAGTCAATTGTTGGTAGGCACTTAGGTTGGTGCCATGGTTTTGCCATTGTGAATAGTGCTGCAATGATCCTACGAGTACAGGTAACTTTTTAATATATTGATTTCTTTTCCTTTGGGTAGATCCCTAGTAGTGGGATTACTGGGTCAAATGGTAATTCAACTTTCATTTCTTTGAGAAAACTCCAGACTGTTTTCCAGAGAGGCTGAACTAGTTTACAATCCTACCAGCAGTGGATGATTGTTCCCTTTCTCTGCAACCATGCCAACATCTGTTGTTCTTTGACTTTCTAATGATGGTCATTCTGACTGGTGTGAGGGGATATCCTATTGTAGTTTTAATTTTCATTTATCTGATGATTAGTGATGTTGAACATTTTTCCTTATGTTTGTTGGCTGCTTGTGAGAAATGACTTCTTATTGTAGTTTGAATGATACTTGCCAAGAAATGCTTGGGGAAATTTTCTCAACATCTTCTGTGGTCACATATGAGATTGACTAGCTACATCTCTCTAAGCATGTGAAATCATAAGAACATGAGCATTTACAACAGTACTCATTCCCCCAACAAATGCCAATGCAAAATGACAGACAGTGCATTCATTCAACCAAAACTTACTATTCAATTTCCAAGACATCTCAATCACACAAAATATAAAATGATTCTTAAATAATGACTTGGTATTCTCATTTTCATGATTACAATTAGTATCTCTGATCTTTGAAATTTCCAAGATGCCTCTCATTTTAATATGTTATGGAGACTTCTTATTCCTAAAAAGATAACACAGGCTCTTCTATTTTTCTCCCCTATCCAATCCTGAATATACCACAAGTGTGAGAATGAGGTGAGACTGCTCAATCTGATTAAATAATTCCACAACTTTGAGAAACTCCTGGAAAGAGAAGATGTATGGATTCTAATGTAGATGAGAACAGCACCTCAGAGAAGATGAGGGTTATGTTTAATAAGGGTATATGTTGGGGATAAAAACAAAAACAAAATAAAAAGCCTTTCTATTGTGCTTTTTTCTCATCACAACACTGCCCTGACAGGACTATTGCCCATTCCATCGTTACTGAAAAACAAAAATTGAGCAGTTTCTACCAGGTTTGCCCAGATTGGAGAGTGGCACTCTAATACATCTAGAGGTGCGTGAAGTGGGAAGTAAATAGCTGCAGATACACTAGAATGTTTTTTCTCCTCCTTTCTTGTTGAATAAACTCAGTCATCACAACTGAGGAGAAGAACTCATAGATAAAAGTAGTACTAAGAATAATATAATGGAACAGGGCATTTTACTGAGGGGCAGGGTTAACAGCTTGCAAGAATGGCAAAGGGGCAATGATTCAGCCTAATATTGAATTTCAGTATTTTACATTCAGAGGCATATTTTCCCCTATCCCTTAAATATTTCAAGGATATCACAAGTTAGTACCTAAGACTGAGCTCTTCTCATCAGATATCCTATTAATCAAGGTAACATACCTCCAGAGAAATATGAGCATCCAATAAATAACAAGAAATGTTATGAGTTATATGCTATGAGAGATAATACTTTGAATAATCTCTACCAGACAATCAGTATAAATGTATTTGAGAGAAAACTAATTTAAAGCAAGCATAACAAATATTCTTAAAGAGATATGAAACTACATGCCAATTTGAAATGGAGACCAAAAGTTTTATAAAAAGATCTATTGAAAAATCCTGGTTAAAAAAATAGTTGAAATGTTTAATAGCTAAGTTGCATAGAAAATTAGATGTGACTGAAGAATAAATTAGTGTTCTGGAAAGTAGGTTGAACAATTAATCCAGAATGTATCAGAAAAAGATAAAGATTGGCAAAATTTTGTTTTTAAACAAAATTCAAGAGCTGTGAAGAATTCGAGCAGGATTCTTACCACTCGTATAGCAGTAAAAAGAAAGAAAGAAAGAAAAATGAACAGAAAAAGAAATATTCAAAGAAAATTTCAGGATAAAAGATTTAAGGTTGAAATAAGGGCAAAGCAGTATGTATAAGAAAAAGGCAATAACTAAATATACAGTAATAAAATTTAACAGCATTAAATAAAAAAATTTTAAAAATTTAAAATTACTGAATAAAAATGAAATCACAAAAGAACAAAATCAGATGACATCAAACTTCTCTTACTGACTACAGATTTTACTTATAACACTTGATGTAAGAAAATAATGAATTATATTTCAAAGTGTTTAAGAAAAAGAATTCTGAAACTATAATTTTATGCACAGCTTATAAATCTTAATACAGGCATGAAATAAAGAGCTACTCAAACATCTATACTATTTTAGAGAGTTTCCTGTACAAGAATTCTTTTTAAAAATATTTCAGAGAGCCAGGCTCGGTGGTGGCTCAGCCTATAATCCCGCGCCTTTGGGAGGCTGAGGTGAGTGGATTGCCTGAGCCTGCGGGTTCGAGACCCGCCTGGCAGTGAGACCTCATCTCTACAATAAATAATAAAAAAAAATCAGCCAGGAGTGGTAGCGCATGCCTGTAATTCCGGCTACTCGGAAGGCTGAGGCAGAAAGATTGCCGAAGCCCAGCAGATTGAGGCTGTGGTGGCCGGGAGCAGCCACTGCACTCCAGTCTGGGCGACAGAGACTCCAACTCAAAAAAAAAAAAAAAAAAAAAAATATTTCAGAGAGAGTAGCCTGACAAAAAGAGAAATAAATCTGGGAATACATCATAAGAAAAAGCACAAAAATAGTAGTAAAATTGGTAAAATGTAATGCCAACTACAATAATCAGAACTTTAAAATTCTAGATGAAGGAAATTGAGGCGTGTAATATGTTATGCTAATGTATTTGTCTTCTTTATGGTGAAGACAGAGATTTCTAAAATTAGATACAAAGGTTAAATGACATTAACATAAAAAGAAAACAATTTGGAGGTAACTATGACCATGCAGGGAAAGGAATGCTTCACATATATATTATCTATCATATTGCTAGAAAGAGAAATATTTTTCTTTTAGATTGGAAAATATAGTTTATTTAGAAAGCATATTAGAGAGAGAGAGAGGAGATTCACCTCCTCAAGGTAGGGGAAGGGACCAAAGATTAGGAAACATAACCCAAAGAGACATGTGGCTCGGCCAGGGCTTAGCAAAGCAATGGCCACGACTGCCATAACTCAATGAACACATGGCCTGACCAGAGTTTAACCAAACAATGGCCTAGGAAGAAATATTGCTTTCATAAAACAATAGGATGCTATAATCCAAACAGAGCACAGCACAATAAAACAAAAAATGTCTACAGAAATTAAAAACATTATAGCAGAAATAAAAAAGCTTTAAAAAAGAATTGAAAGATAAAACTGAGGTTATATTCTTTCCAAAACCAAACCCAAACAAACAAAAAACAGAGCAAAATACAAATAAATAGATTACTGGTAAATCTCAAAATACTATTTTATTTCTTTTTGTCTTTGGAGTAGCTGGCAAACCCTGGAAAAGCAGAGCCCAAATTCTTTACCTCTTAGAGGACTGGTTAGCTCTCCATGACTCTTCAGAGCATGACCAAAGTAGAGCAGGGCCTAATGGCACTTCCAGCATGGAAATGTTGAGAAGAACTGATTTGGATAACTGTACATAAATATAAAAGTAATCAGCTAATGGAATTTAAAATGTTCATCTGGGTGGAGGAAGCAGCATAACAAAAATGGTACTTTCATAAAATTGCTTTATTTTCTATATTATGTTTGTACAGAAACAGATAAATATATTAATGAAGTACCTAAACTATAAGGCCAACACATTTATCCCCTAGCTGGTGCAAACATTTTCTGCTGATGACTCAAAGCTGATTTTCTTGTTGCAAATTGCCCTCAGCTTTGGGGAACTTCCCTGCCTAAGATTATGCCCTTCCCAAGTGACCAGAGGTCAATAACTGACTGGTGTGGAAATACAAAGGTCTAACACACTTTCTTTTATTGAGGACAAAAATTATTAACTCAGTTTCATTACTCCCTATAGAATCATCTGAGACATCAACTGCAAGTATATTGGGATTTATGACCAGTCTTGTTGGGTTTATTTTCTTATAGGTATTTTTACCAAACACACTTCCAATAAAGGTTTTGCATTCAACCCTCTGTGTTAGACACACTTTTTCCTGAAAACATAACCTAACACAGCAACTAACATATGTCTGAAAGACATCTCAATCTTAGTATTTATTAGAATATGCAAGTAAAAGACAATGAGCTATCTATGCTCATTAACAGACAAAAATTAGGTAGATAACACCAAGACAAATTTAGTTGAGAACAATCTCTGCCTTTTAATTTGAATATTTAGACCATTTACATTTAATATAATTATCAGTAAGGTTGAATTTTAACCTATCATCTTGTTATTTGCTTTTGAACCTCTATTTGTTCCATCTATTCCGTTTCCTCTATCATATACTTTATTTTTTTAAATCTTACATTTTAAATTGATCTCTTACTTATGAATGATTTTGTAACATGATGCAATGGCCTTTGGAAAATATTGATTCACTGACATATGCAGAATTTCCAAATGTTGGTATCATTCATTATGCAATATCAAAACAATCATATTTATCAACATTACCACCAAACTTATTGGAATACCCCTTATATAATGGGTGATGGTCAAGTTTACAATGGTGGATACAGGTTTTTCAAGATATAAATTTTGCTTGAATGTTCAAATATTGTAAATAATTCTTCTTAAAATGAAAGTTTCATGTCATTCAATTTCAAGAAAATTTTTTCTAAATATTCAAGCCTGAATAACTATAATTTGTGAATTTTTCTTGTAAATAAAAATGGAAATTGATATTCTATTTAAAAAATGTGTCTTGTTGCACTCAAAGAACAACACGTGCTTTTCCTAGAGACACTCATTACACTTCGGTAGCATAGAAGTGCTTATCCTTATTTCTCATTTTGTTATGCAGAATTAGAAAGATGTACTCAAGTGTTGGAATTTAATATAATCAATAATTTTTACTGCTTCATCAAGGATTTTGTAAAGTAAAATTGGTTTTTTTTTAACTGCAGTTCATGGCAGTAAGGAATATCATTACTAATATGATTTATTTCCACAGTTTGATTTGTGCTAAGGTATCAGATATTTACACACTCTTTATTTTGTACCACTAGTGCATATTTCAACTCAGTGAAAAAGACAAATAACATCTTAGCATTGTGGTTCTCAAACAGTGCTACAAGGTCCTCTAGAGTGCCACAATAAATTCACAGGGGTACCTCCAGATACTTTAAAATTTCCAAGGAAACTCAGTAATACTCAACATCTGTTGCACATTGTGCAAAGTACTAACTCAAGGTAGTTCAGTTTCAAAGTAGATTTCAATATTTTCCTTTTTATACTAACATATCTTTGAAAGCTGGTTTTTCAGTGCTCTCTAATGCACTGATAAAAAGCAATGTGGGATAGTAAATGAAGGTAGCAGTGTTACATCTGACTCCAAGGTTTGAAAAGTTGTGCCCAACAGGTACATACATATCATTAATAATTAATTGTGATTATTGAAGAATATAGTAATAATACACAATTTATTTGAATTATTTTTTCAAATGGTTGTTAAGGTCTTAGGACATAAATACTTGAATTCTTTTGAGATGTTTACTTAATAAACTGCTAAGTATTTCCTTTGGCTTGGGACTGCTGCTGATAAAGTATGAAGACACTAAGGATACCATAAAGTGAGCACTTAGAAGAACTTCTATCTTTGAATTATCATGAATAAAAACACTGAACTTCAAGGGCCCTTGAAAAGATCTTAGGAACTCTCAGTGATCTGCAGACTATAACTTGAGATCCAATGTATTAGTTCAATTCTCTGCTTCTTAAGTGTCAAAGAAACTTTTCAAAGTTATATGATTACTTTTGAATCACAAAAGGGCAATCTATCATGCCTTATTTTGTTGCATACCATTTGCTTGTTTGGGGTCTGGCACAGGCTGCTAGCCTAAGATGGATTTATTCATTGAACTAACATGGATTGAACATGTACCTCACGCCAGGTGCACTTCTTCGTTTTGGAGATAGTTATATACATAAGACTTTCCTCTGTCCTCAGTGTAAGTCTTGTGAGAGAAATTGGCAAAAATACAGATTGCCGGCAGTCTTTCTAAAATGCCTTCACAGTGATGAACAGAGTGCTTTGGGAATACATACACAGGTTTCTCTCTTTTAAAAAAATTTTTATTTTAAAGATGTGGGGTATAATTCAGGGTTAGGTATATAAACATTGATCATGCAGTTACCCTTGTTGATGAGGTATGCCCCTTCCTCCCCCAGCAGTTTCCCTCAACTGCCAATCCCACCCACCCCCTGACAGTTTCCCACTACTGCCAATCACTTTCTCTTTTTCTTTTTTCTTTTTTTTTGAGTTGGAGTCTCACTCTGTCGCCCAGACTGGAGTGCAGTGGCCGCTTCCGGTCACCGTAGCCTCGCCTGCTGGGCTCCAGCGATACTTCCGCCTCAGACTTCCGAGTAGCTGGAATTACAGGCATGCGCTACCATGCCCAGCTGATATGTTTTGATATATTGTAGGGATGAGGTCTCGCTGCCCAGTTGGATCTCAAACCCACGAGCTCAGGCAATCCACTCACCTCAGCCTCCCAAAGGCACTGGATTACAGGCTGAGCCACCGAGCCCAGTTTGCCAATCACTTTCTTATAGCATTATAATTGTTCAAGATCCGTTTATGAGTGAGAACATATGGAACACTGTTTTTTGTTTCTGTGATAAATCACTGAGTATGAGCGACTCCAAATCCATCCAAGTTGCTACAAAGTCCATATATTTGTCCTTCTTTATGGCTGCATAATATTCCATTGTGTATACGTACCACATTTTTATCCAGTCCAGCTTCAATGGGCAACATGGTTGGTTCCATGTTTTTGCTATTGTGAATAGACCTGCAACAATAGGAAAAGAGGAAGTCAAGTTATCCCTCTTTGTTGATGAATGATCCTATAACTTGAAAATACAAGAGTATCTGTTAAAAACCTGCTTGCCCTGATAAAGGACTTTGGCAAAGTCTCAGGTATAAAATAAATGTGCAAAAGATGGTTGCATTCCTATACACAAACAACAAGCAGGCAGAGACCCAAATAAAAATCACTATCCCATTCACAATAGCAACACAAAAAATGAAGTACCTCGGCACCTTCCTAACCAGAGAAGTGAAAGACCTTTGCAATGAGAATTACAAAACACTGCTCAAAGAAATCCAAGAAGACACAAACAAATGGATAAATAATTCATGCTCATGGATAGGAAGAATCAACATTGTTAAGATGTCCATCCTACCAAAGGCAATCTACAGATTCAATGCAATACCCAACATCATTCGTCTCAGACCTGGAAATGACAATACAGAAATTCATATGAAAACATAATCAACCACGAATAGCCAAAACAATCCTTAGCAAAAGAAACAAAGCAGGAGGTATCATACTTCCAGACTTCAAACTTTACTATAAGGCTACAGTAATCAAAACAGCCTGGTATTGATACAAGTACAGGCACATAGACCAATGCAACAAGATAGAGATTCCCAAAGCAAAGCCTCAATTCCTCAACCAACTCATCTTTGACAAAGCCTCCAACAACAACCACTGGGGAGAGGAGAACCTATTCAGTAAATGGTACTGGCTGCCCACATGCAGAAGATTGAAACAAGACCCCTACCTATTACAGGTTTCTTAATGTAGCTTTAGTAGGTCATGGAAGATTCTCTCAAGAGATGATATGGTGACTATATCAAAAAACAAAGAGGAGATGATAGAGATGGGGAGGGAGGGAGGGAGGAAGAGAAAGAGAGAGAGAATGAGAGACAGTGAGACGTGCTTGTATGGCAGTATTGAATATGAGTATGAGGCAGGGAATGGTGATAAATGAAGTTACAAAGAAAAGCAAAATTAAATTGAGAAATGGTGAGTGCCTGAGCTATAATAGCTGTAGGGGCAATGAAGAGAAGATGTCAAGTTAGAGAGACTAAGAAGATCTAAGGAGATTTCATTGGTTTGACTGGCTGGTAGGTGGAAGGGGCTGAGTGTGGAGAATGAATGATAAACAAGGCTCAACTTAGGTTTTATCTTTGTTTGTTTTTTGTTTTTTTAGAGTTGGGGATGCAAGTTTGCAGACTAAAGATGGTGAGTTAATTTTGGGTCATCTGAAGTGTTTGTTGAATATCCAGCAAACAGGTACTTAGACTGTAGTAAAGCTAGTGTTGTTTTGGCGACCATATATAGAAGCACAACCGGGCTTTATACTATTCAATTTTTCAGGGAATTATTGCCTAAGGTATATCTGTGATCTGCCTCCCAACCACTGAGCAAAGAGCAGGAAAGAAAAGAGGCATGCTCTATTGTTTATAGTAAACTAGAGTTAATATTGATAGTAAAACCCAATGATGCCCATAAAGCTTTCCCAAAGCACCTACATGGGCAACCTCTGCCTGATTTTGAGCACAGTACCTAAGAAGGGAAGCCGAAGATGTGGTTATTTATTTTCTTATTAAAGTTGTACTTGCTTCTCAGTTTGTTACAGGTAAAAGGAGCATAGTTTTGTTTAGTTTCACAAAGTAAATTAAACTTAAAGTCTGCATTTATTTAGCCCCACTTTGAGGTATCAGAAGGTTCTATGAAGTAGAGAACTTCTTCAGCATCTGGAGCTGTTTTCTTTCCCAGAAGGGATTATATGCAGCCCGTCACTTTTTCTTCTATGCAAATCCCTTTCTTCCCAACCCAACTCTGTGTATAACCAATGAGACAAAAGGCAGCTGACTAAGCCTGGACTACTCAGACAAGGAAGTCTTAACAACCAAGCGGCAGCCACTTGATCATTCAACGTGGGAGCAGAGCAATCCCCTCACCCTTAGGGTGAACCCACACGGCCCAAAATGAATCAAAGATATTCAATCACATTTGTCTTTGAAAACAGCTTGGGGCTCTCTAGTTTGAACTGATTCTTGAGCCAAAGATCCAGGCCATTTGCAGAGATCTTGGCATGAGCAACCTCAGCTGTCAACAAGCAGAAGCAGTGAGTTAAAATGAACATATTTAGTAAGGTGAAGTTAAGGGAAATCCATTTTCCAAATCCTACATCAAGACATCTGACATTCTTGATGGTGTTTTAGATAGAATTTAGCTCTTTTCAGGATAATAAAACATCTCTTCTTGAATGCCATTGATTAGAAATTCAGAAAGTAGAGTGACAGAAGTTTACTTTTACATCGACTAAGAAAAAGTATTTTGCTAAAAAGAATCATGTAGTAAAAAAGACCACTGTACTTAAAATCAGAAGACAGGAATTTTGGTGCATGCTCTATCACCTGCTACTGTGACAGGACATTTTTACGAGCTATTATATTTTACTGTTTTCTTTGTCTCTACTTTCCAAGATGATATCTAGACTCTTATTACTTCCTTACCTCCAGGATTTTCACAAGACAGAAAACAGGAGCTAAATGAAGTCCACAGCTCCTTCATCTTTTGTAAATTCCCATACTGATTGAAGTGAAGTTTAGTCACAAATTCTAAAAGGTTAAAGTTTGCCTTAATTGTTCTGCCTGTCTTACTTCCTAGCACTTCCTACTAAACTAATGCTGAGCACAGAAAGAAGCACATTGACTGATGCATGCCAGTGGATGTGAAGAACACCTATGAACACAGTGACAAAGCCTGCTGGCACAAATGGAATTCTCTGTTTGAAAAAAGAAACAAAACAAAATAACAGACATACTTCATGATAACTGTGTAGCATCAGGATTGAGTATAAAGTTAAAAATACCTAACATCATAGAATATCAGATCCAGTAGCAATTTTGAATATCATTTGCAGCCTCTTCATTTTACAGATGAAGAAACAGACTTTCTGATTTTAAGACCAGTTGCCATAAATATCTCAACTCAAATCTACGCATTGACTTGTGGTTGATGCTTTCAAATTTAAAAAATTAGGTATAACAGATTCTTCTTTCACAAGAAGAGATTAAATACAATCTCAAGTTAATAAAAGTGGGACTTGGGCTTTCAGTGATACTATTACAGTGCTGTGCAAATACTACCTCTCCCTACACCACAGAAATGTGAAATTTGGGCAACCCTCTTTTGAGTCTCCTCCTGCTGTGGAAAAGTCTACCTTCTTGCCAACTATATGTCTGACAAAGGCCTAACAACTAGAATGTACAAGGAACTCAAACACGTTGAAAAGAAAAAAAAAAACAGCCCCATTACAAAGTGTGCAAAAGATATGAATAGACACTTCTCAAAAAAAGACCCATGAGCAACCAACAGATACATGAAAAAATGTCCAGTCTCACAAGTCATCAAAGAAATGCAAATTAAAACCACACTGAGAACCACCTAACTCCAATCAGGATAGCCATCATCAATAACTCAAAAAACAACAGATGCTGGAGAGGATGTGGCAAAAGGGAACACTTCTACACTGTTGGTGAGAGTGTAAACTAGTACAGCCTCTGTGGAAAATAGTGTGATAATTCCTAAAAGGTCTAAAAATTGACTTTTCACATGACCCCACAACCCCTCTACTGGGGTGTTTACCCAGAATAACTCAAATCACTCTATAAAAATGATACCTGCACACATATGTTTATCGTAGCATTGTTCACAGTAGCAAGAACATGGAACCATGCTGTCCATCAAAAGAAGACTGGGTAAAAAAAATATGTGGTACATATACATGATGGAATATTACCCAGCCATAAAGAAGGACAAAATCATGAACTTCACCGTGACCTGGATGGATTTAGAGTCTATAATACTGAGTGATGTATCACAGAAGCAAAGAACTGAGTACCACATGTTCTCACTCATAAGCGGACCTTGAACAATTATCAGAACACTGTATGAAAAGGATTGGCAGTAGCAGGAAACTGCTGGGGGCTGGGGGTGGGAGGGAAGTGGGATTGGCAGTAGTGGGGAATTTCCTGGGGAGGGCGCACACCTCATTAACAAGGATACCTGTATAATAAACATTTGTATACCTAATGCTGAATTGTACCCCACATCTTTAAAATAAAAAAAATTAAAAGAGAAAAAAATAAGAAAATAAACGCCTGTTTACTCACCAAAAAAAAAAAGGAGAGAGAAATGTGAAATCAATAACACAATATAACCTCAAGATTTCGTTTGCTGACATTGTTTTTATTCTGGCTGGCCTTAATATAAATCAGCTAACTGCTATTTAAGACTACCTGAATTGACACTTCTTGAGCTGAAGTGCCATCTGAATAGTCATTCAAACAAACTTGACATCTTTTTCTCTGTTGTTCTCTAAAAAGATATATTTGTATCAATCTGGGTTTAGAAGAAACAAAAAAATCCAAAACAGCCTTGGGTATTTTAAACAGAAATAATTTAATATAGGGGATTAGCTTCACAAAATTTTATAAAGGCTAAGGAATAGGTTCCAAGGTGAGCCTCCAGTAATGACTCTCAGAATGCTGAAGAAATAGCTCCAGGAAAGCTGCTGTTTTTGTGATAATTGAGAAAGCAGAGAATCAGGAATTCACTGCTGGAACTGTTGCAGTTGTTTACTTAACAACCCCAACTATAATCTAGGCATCAAGAAGTTAAAGCTACCACTCCCATAACTAGTTCTTGGTAGCCATGAAAATGGTGCCTGGATACTAGAATATTAACATTAAATGCTACATAAATGACTTCTTGAAAGATTCGGGTCTAGACACCAAAATCCCACTGCAGAAAACACTCACAACTCCATGATCTTGCTTGCTAGCAGATATCATTCCAAGGTGCAATAGAGTGATGTTGGCTTTATTTCCACTTGCCAAACTTTATGTTACTGCAATTATTTGGTAGATACCAGTTTGCAACTAAAATCCTAGGTGCAAGTGGTTATGCACAGTGTTACTTCTAGTTTTGTAGCTTCTGAAATATAAGGAGACTGACAAAAAAGGGGAGGAAGTGATGCCAAATTTTGTCTCATCCACCATAATATAAATTTAAACTCATTATCTTTCTTTTCAAATATTCTTTTCCTCTTGTGTGGTATCTTAGTCAGTGGCACTATTATACATCTAGTTTTCAAGTAAAAAAACCTAGATGTTATCCTTGACTTCTCCTCTCTCTCTTTCCAATATCATGTAGTATGACACAAAGATCTTCCTTTTATGCCTCCTAAATCTTTTCCACATGTAACCTTTCTCTCTTTTTTTTGGAGGGGGGGTTGGAGTCTCACTCTGTCGCCCAGACTGGAGTGCAGTGGCTGCTCCCGGCCACCGCAGCCTCGACCTGCTGGGCTCCGGCGATCCTTCCACCTCAGTCTTCCAAGTAACTGGAACTACACGCACGCGCTACCACGCCTGGCTAATTTTTGATTTATTGTAGAGATGAGGTCTCACCAAGTTGCCCAGGTGGGTCTCGAACCCGCGGGCTCAGGCAATCCACTCACCTCAGCCTCCCAAAGCGCTGAGATTACAGGCTGAGCCACTGAGCACGGCTAACCTTTCTCTTTATTCTCATGCCCACTCTTGATTTCTCACTTAAACATTTTTTCTTTTGTTTCTTTTTTAATTTTTTAGAGATGAGATTTTACTATGTTGCCCATGTGGGTCTTGAACTTCTGGTCTCAAGAAATCTTCATGCCTCAGCCTCCTGAGTCAGTGGGATTAAGGACATGAGCCACAGCACACATCTATTTCAATAAGCTTTTACTTTAATGTGCTTTCCACTCCTATGGATCATCCACTATGCAGCCAGATAAATCTCTCTGAATATCAATGTGACCATTTACATCTTCTCTGTTCAAAATCCTGCAGTGGTTGCATGTCTACATTTCCAGCAAGAAACATGTCTCTCTTCCTCAACTGGTGCCTACTTTTTTTCCTGGTTGATTTATTTATTTTATTTCTGGATTAATTGTGATCCCTTGAATGCCTGCCATCAATCCATCCATTCACCCATTTATTCTATTAAACATATAATATTAACACAAACCTAATGTGGTCAGAGAGATGAAGACTAGCAGTGCTTGATAATTATCTATAAAGACTTCATAATTATAGTTTATAGTAAATAGAGGGCTACGATACAGTGTGATAAATAATTTCCCTAAACAGGATTATTGGATGCGGTAGTCAGAGAAATTTCCCTCTCATTGTCACACTTGAGCTGAATCTTAAGGATAGAGTGTCAGGTAACTAGATGAAGACAAATGGGGGCGAGAATAGGAAAATAAACTCCAAATAAAGGAAGAAGTGAACACAAAGATAGTAAGGCAAGAGGAAGGTGTTTCAGAACTCAGATTGCTAAATGAATATGGAGGGTGTAGGAGATTGTATAAGTCATGATTATTTAGAAAAACAGAACCAGGAGGATGTACATATAAAGAGATTTATTTTAAGGAATTGGCTAATGTGATTATGGAGACTGGGAAGTTCAAAATCTGCAAGGTGGGCTGTCAGGCTGAAGACCCAAAGAAGAGTCAATATTGCAGTTGAAGTCTGAAGGCTGTCTCCAGGGAGAATTTTCTCTTGTTCAGGAGGGTCAGTCTTCTGTTCAGGCCTTCAATGGATTGGATAAGGCCTACTCACATTACGAATGGCAATCTGCTTTGGGTCACTAATTTAAGTGTAAATCTTATCCAAAATACTCCTCATAAAAATATCCAGAACAATGTTTCATGGATGTCTGGGCACTATGGCTCAGCCAAATTGGCACATAAGATTAACCATCATAGTGATAAAGTTGAACTCAAGGTTAGAAAGGCCAGATCATGAATGTCATACTAGGGAATTTGGACTTCAATTTGGTGGTGAGAAGGAGTGATCAAAGAGTTTTAAGCAAGAAAGTCACTTGGGCAGATCCATGACTAAGAAAAACAGCTCTACTAAGAGAGTAGAGAACGGAATGGAATGATGACAAGGTTACATGGAGAGCTGGTTACATGGAGCAGGCAAGGTTACATGGAGGAGGAGGGAGAGAAATAAGATACTGGTGAATTGAATATAGGATGCTCTTGCAGAAATATAAGAAAGAAATCATGGTGTATATAGAACTTTGTTGTGTCAGCCTGTTGTGTTTTCACCCATTGTCCACTTGGAAAAGTCCTATTTAGCTGCCAAAACCTACTTTTGGTAAGCAGAATTCTAAGATAACCCCAAAGACTCACACCCTTGTATGAACCCCTCCCCTTGAGTGCTGATGTAATCTATGACTACAAGGGGATACCACCCTTATGATTAGATTATATAATATGGCAAAAGTAAAGGAGTTTTGCAGTTGTAATTAAAGTCCCAAATCCACTGATTTTAAGTTGATGGAAAGGAAAATTTTCCTGGAATGGGCTGCCCTAAATCAGGTGAGCCCTTTAACGAAAGTCTAAGGGTCAGAGATGGGAGAGGAAGCAATAAATGTTCTACCATTGGCCTCAGAGAAGCAAAGTACCATGTTGAAGAGAGGGCCATTTGGGAGGAATCATGTGGCTGAGGGTCTCATTCCCGTAAGCAAAAGGAATTGACTTCTGCCAACATAGTCTCAGATAAGATTGCTACATTGGCCAACACCTTGACTGTAGTTCTGTGAAGTCCTAAATGGAGAAGCTAGCTGAGCTATGTCTGGCTTTCCGATCTACAGAACTAGGAGATTATAAGTGGCTATTGTGTTAAACAATTAAGTTTGGTTTAATTTATAATACAGCAATAGAAAACTAATATATCACCTTAAGAGTTATATCTCTAAGAGATCTCCCTTGATTTTCTTTTCTCCATGAGTGGAACTAATTACTCTTCCTTCTATACCACTACTATAAATTGTACATGTTTATATTATTTTATATTATATTATAATGTATTTGTTTATATTTCTTTATTTTCTAGTAGACACTTAGCTAAGATTGTCTTTATATCCTGGAGCCCTAGCACAGTAAGTGAAGAATATCAGATGCTCAGCAAATTGGGGAATTGAGTTGATCATAAACTTAATAAATATTCCTTAAATAAAGTTTAGAGATGGTGACTTCATCTTTAAGATTTTTGGCAGCTATTTTAAGCACTACAGGTAAGATCTGAATGAGAAACATATACTAATGATGATAGAGTTCTAGTAGCTAGTAGAAGAGTCTCAAAAAAAAAAAGAAAGAAAAGAAAAATTCAGACAACTTTCTGGAATGACCTACATGTAATCCCTCATAGAGTCAGGAATTGGTTCAGTCATTGTTAAAAATCCCTCCATTGCTACAAGGCACAATTTCCCAAGAATATGAATAACGTAGCAGAAATAGCTTCTTAAGCTAGGAATGCAAGCTTCCTCACATTTGGTAGCAGTTTATAGAGACATTTCCCCTTTTGAATGAGATGAGGTAGGTGGTGATAGGAAGAGTGTCTGAGGAGAGTCCGGAAGAATGTGAGTAGTTGGATTTAATCCGAAAAACAGAGAGTTGTTTGCATCCACATTTGGACTAGAAAATGAGAGGTGTAAGCACCGACTGCCAAAAGTCATCATCTGGGGTCTGGAAATGTTTCAAGCTCCTTCAGATATCATTCAAAACTGTTTTAGCTTTAAGAAGTCAGGTCAAGATGGATACATGATACATTTAATATGCTGATTCTTCACTCAAACAAGGGCAAAAAGTTGAAGGAGTCATCCCATTAAGTCACACTAATTCTAACCAAATAGTAATGGTAACAATAGTAATGGTAATGATAACAATAATACTTGATACTGAGGATAAATAAAAATTGGGCCACATATGAGTTAAATGCAAAAAATAACTATTCCTATTTCATAATCTCTCTATTGCACCACCCTACCTATCAGAGCACAGATATAAAAGGAGGGAAAAAAAGTTCTCTTCAGTAACTGGATGTTTGAGCAAATGAATCTACATAAATGTACACATTAAATTAGCTGGTGTTTGAACTTCTTTAGAAGCTACAGGAGAGCACCACTACGGTTTAGAGTCCTCACTCTGTATCCCTAGCATCAAAGGCAATGCTTGGCAAATAATGGGTAATCAAAAATATTTGATGACTCAATGACTTTCTGCGGAAACACATCCGGAAGCAGAATATAACAGCAAAATCTTAACTAAATGAAATCACTAAAATCTAAAACTGGCAAACCTCTTTTCCCTCCCCTTTTCAGGAGATTAATTGCAGTACTTAACATTTGTAAATTATTTCTGACACATCAAAATGGCCAGAGGGGAATTCCTACTGAAAATCTAATCCATTATTATTAATAAATTGCCTTGTGGTCCCAGCTATTCCCCAGGGATGCAGAGATGGGAAAGAAAGGGAAACTCACTTTTAATATTTTTCTCAATGTCTTAATTTTGGAAAACTCTGAGGTTTTTTTTGGTGGTTCATTCTGAGGTCTGGGCAAAGGTTCAAGCCCATTCCTGAGTTATCTAAACTGATTCATCCTTCCCCGTCCAAAGCCAACAATTGCAGAGGTTTGCAACAGTACTCTGCCCTAACTACTTAGTGCTGAGAGGTTTTTAATCTTTTTCTTGTTGGTCTCCTTATCTCTTGGTGCTTCTCTGTCTCATCCCCTTTTCCAGAGGCTCCCTTCATAATCAGCATCTCCTGCAGCTGATGACAGACACAAGGAACAGATGAACTAAAAGGTTAATGGAAGGGGAATGGTAAGTGCAGCCTGACTGAGAGAAAGAAAGGCAACTGGAAGTTTTAGCTGGGTTACATGCAAACAGAGATAGCTAAAGAGCTTAGAAATGGAGTCAGAAAAAGGCATTCAACAAGTAAGTTGGCAATGCTCTCAGCTCCAAGAAAAGTCATTGTCTTGGCAAATTAAAAAATACTTTGTATTAAAATTTCCAAAAGAATAATGGATCTTCTTTTCGATACATTCTAGAAGCTTGTCAACCCCTCAACTGGAAAATTTTTCCAAGTTGGGACGATCATTTGTTAGTGTTTCCTTTCCAGGGCCCATTCTCTTATTCTGACAAGAGTACCCATATTTGATTGTGGAGAATGATTTCTCTGCTATTGAGTGCTATCTTTGTGAGACTTTGAATCAGGCTATTAAAGGTGGAGCATGTGATCTATGGTAATCAAAATGGACTTTTCCTCTTAGGGCGTTAAAAATGGAGTGAAATAAAAGTGAAAAAAACTGATTGCAGCTATCTCAATTCATTAGTGATGTCAAGAGAAGACTAGCAATAATTTTCCCCACATGAAAAGAATCTCATAGTGTCCCTGGTTTCTGTCCTTTTTGAATTTATTTTTCTGGTTTTCTCTTTCATAGTTATATGTCTTACTCCCTAACTTTCCAAAAAATTCTGTTTTGCATTTAAGTTAGAGTTAGTTCCTGCTACTTGCCACCAAAAAGCTGTAGTAGACCAATATCCAGCTTATTCTTGTTCTGTGGTGTTCTTTCAAGGAAATATGTGATGACTGATAACATGGCTTTATGGTAAGTTCTCAGACAATAGACAAAATAGTATAGAGCTAAAAAATAGCATTGTGGGTCAAACTCTGTTTACTTTCACAGTCCTGTGCCATTGCAAAACTTTCCAAGTGGTGTAATTTACTGCAATTAAAACTTCCTCATAAGTTGCATATGTATTGTTTATGGTTCTAGATGGGAAATAGGGTTCTATACAGACTAGTACTAAGTATAGTTCCAGTGCTATGCCTGACCCCTTTCAAGGGGAAACAACAAACTTACTTTTGAAATAACGAAGGATTCCAAATTTTTCTTCAAGATTAAAAAAAAAAAAAAAACAAGCTTCAAAATGGACATGGATTTTAATGCCTAGATCTCTAACTGCTTCTTTCTGTCATTCCCCAGAGTCAGTGCATGACACAATTTTGGAACTTCCTGAATCTTTAAAAATTAGTGTAAGAAAACTGGGGGCAGACATTAAATATATTGGGTTCTGTGATAGACCACTGGAGCCTGTGATACCTAGGAAGGTTTTGTGAACATGGTGAAACTTGATTTGAACTTTGAAAAGAAAAACGTGGCAAGGTCTTCCAGGTATGATAAACAGGATGAGTGAAAACATTTATGTAGAAAAACACAAGGAACATCTGGAAGACAATGTATAGGACGGCTAGGCAGAAAAGGTGAAGGTGGAGGAATTTTTAGAGTTTTTAGAGGAAAGACTGAGACAAGTATGTTCCAGTTGGATGGTGGAGGACCTTAAAAGTTCAGGTAAGGGGTTTGGGTTTTATCAACTAGGATCTTGTAAGTGTTAGAGTATAAAAGTAATGTGGTGAAATGATGCTTAGAAAGGCTAGGGTGGGATATAGGAGAGGTAAGTTTGAAGAAACTAAAGGTAGAGATAGTTAAGAACTACTGATGGGTAAAGGTTTGGAGAAAAAATGTCATAACCCAAAAATACAATTTCTTATTGCCACTTGTTTTGTTACCAAGTTCCTGGTATCAAGTGTTTTTTTTCAGTGACTCTCCCATTCTTCTCAAAGCAAATGATGGGAACTTTCCAGTTAAATGAGAATCCTAATGCGTTAGGATTCAAATAATCAGTTTTACTTTGCTTTTACTGCTGGTCCTATATCAAGTCACAGATAAAGCCCAGGTGTCATAGTAAATGCCAAGCTAGCCCAATGATCCCATCTTTGCCGTTGGGGAATTGTATTCACTTTTTGCTATTCTTTGTCACTCTTTTCTTCTGACATTCAAAAAGATATTCAGTAAAATGGCTAAATCTCTTTGGGTGCTAATTAAGTTTTTCTTAGTCAAGTATTAGAAATTTAGAAGCTTAGGCCAAATATTCTTACAAGTCCTTACTCTCCCAATGAAGAGGAAAATAAATTTTGTTATGCTTGTGATCCTCAGTCAGTCAGTATTGACTGACAAGAGCACTGGCCTAAGGTGAATTCTAAGGGTCTGTCCAGGCTCAGTGAGAAAGAGCCATGTTTGACTGGGAGAATCATCCACAGGTGAGATGGGGCCTCTCTGACCTAGAGACTCAGATTAGCAACGCTAGACTTATACTAAGCAAAGCATGATTTTCTTCACAATGTTGGCAGTAGGACTCAGGAAAGCCTTGGTGCCCCCAAGCATCCATTCAAATAATCCTGGAACATCTTAAAGTAGAACCAATACATCTAAAGCATCAAGAGCTTACGTCCTTCTCTGCTATGCTTGTGGGGCCTGGAGGATAAGATCCAGGAGTCTGAATAGGAAGGGAGGGCTCATTATCCTGAAGAGTTGAGTTAGAATTGCTTTGCAAACAAATTTTTAATATGATAATCACCTTTTCTAGACCAAAAAGTGGAGACCTCATTTAACAGGGATTTTTTTTGAGCTTATAAATTTAACTATATTAATATTTTGGAAAGTTGTAATTATTAAGTTTCATTTAGTTATGAGAATAATTAAATAATATAAAACTGAGACTGACCCTTTGTAATTTTGATAGATATTCTGGCTCATACTTTAAATTCTGAAGTCATTATATAAAGTCTGTAGCTTAAATGAAACTGCATATGACCAGATGTAACTACTCGATACAGATGTTTTTAACTTTATCAAGAGTCAATATTACAAGTTTTTATAAAACAGACTGATGGAATTGAAGATTCATATTATGAAAATATAAATTGTTACAAAAAAGGATATTTTCACCTTGGAAGATTGTTATGTTTTAATAATTATTTGCTTGAGACAATATTTTTGATCAGAGAGGATGAGAAGAACATGATACACATTGAAATTAATAGAAAATGAGGAAAAAGGATACTTACAAAAATTAAATTAGTCCTTTGATTGATTAATAAATAACATGTATCTGTTATAATAATTCAACCACAATCTAATAATTCAATCACAAGTCACAGATATTGTTGTTGTAGCAATATGGTTCTTAGAAATCCACTTCACAAGCAACACTGAATTTGGAAATTTGTACCACAATCACATAAAATAAGAAAATATTTCAAAAAAATTGGTTTCATCATCATCATTATCCTGAAACATTTACTGAGCATATACAATGGGCAAAAAAACTCCATTTACATGCAAATAAACAAAAGCTTGTATAGGTGACCTGTTTATAAAAATGTCAAATAAACATATATTTTAAAAATAAATCAGTTTGGAAACAATAGGAAGGGAAGGAATACCATCACAGTCCAACCAAGATTAGCCTGATAGAGAGTTCATTGAAATATTTCTTTTAAAATTATATATACCATTCAATTATGTTAAAGGAAGTCCAAAATGTTATTTTCTGTAGTGCAGTGGTTGGGTGTCTTGGTGTTGTTATTGGACACCCTTGGCCTGGATTCCACACCCCCCACCCTCTTCCCACTCCTCCTCCTGCCCAGCTGGTGATTGGGCGTGGAGCTAAAAGGAGGCTATTGCATAACACCATACAGCAAGAAAGGGACAGGCTCTGGCAGCAGGGCCCCAGAGATCCAATCCAGCTGCCTTAAAAGGCATCTCATGGTACGTCCCCACCCTGCTCCTGACGAAATCACAGTGGTCTTGGAAAAATTACAAGATTAACTAGCCAATTAGTACAGATGTATCCAACGTAGGCAGCACAGCCTGGAACAAAAAAGAAGAAACCAGGAGGCATTAAGACCAGCTCCATTATTACAGTGTTCCATGATGTTAGGCAAGTTGTGAAACTCTTTCTGCCCTTTAACTCAAAAATGGACTAAAACAGATGATTCCCATTTCTAGAGAACATTATAAGAACACTACGGGAATACGAAGGGGGTTAGAACACATTGAACATTGTCGTTGTCATAAGGAAAAAAAAGAAACAATAAAAGCAATAAATATTTCATAAAGATATATATTAAATTCCAGGAAACTTTTAAAACAAAGTTTTATAGAATGAATATGGCATTAAAATGTGACTATGTAAAATGAGAAGCTCTGCTTATTCTTATAGAGGCACCTGATATAATTAATCATTAAATTTGTGTGTGTTCCTCATCAACAAGGGTACCTGCATAATGAACATTTGTATGCCTAATCCTGAATTGTACTCCACATCTTTAAAATTAAAAATTAAAAAACAATTTGTGTGTGTTTGGCAGTTTTCAGATAACATGCTCAAGCATCCCTCACAGTAAGCAGGGCAGTCAACACAACCACTGCCCTGTAAATGAATATACTGAAGTTAAGAGAGTCTTAGTGATGCAGTACAGCCCAGGGGTACCAGTTTAGAATTAAAGCACAAAAGGCATGACTGGGAAATTGACTTTGAGGATAGGTTTTTATCCTGAGGAATATTCTTGAAGATTCTACCTGGCATTTCTCTCTAAGCCACCAGAGCAAGGAGGCTCATTTCAGGATTTGTTGTTCTCTGAAATGCTTATTAGAAAGTCAGGTTGACAAATATGTCTATTAAAAAAATCTTTACAGGGATATCTACTTCAAAAAGAACCACAGCAACAGAAACTACAAAGATATGGTGTCTCCAAAAGAGTTTAGGTAAGGTGAAACTAAAGCCCTGCCACACAGCTAGTGAAGGAGAAGCATTCTTCTGTTGAGAGCACTCTTTTCTCTTTGTCCCATTCTCCCCTTCCAAGCTTCTTACACTGAAATAGTTTTCAAACATACAGAGAAGTTGAAAGAAAAATATCCCGACAGCCCATACCCCATTACTCACTTACTGAAATATATGTAAGTTCCTTGCAGACATGACATTTCACTCCTAAACATATCCTCTTGTAACTCTGAAATATAGGATACTTTTCTACATAATCTCACTACTCTTCTTACATTTAAGACAATTAACCATATTTCCTTAATAACATCAAACATCAATCAATATTCAAAATTTCCAAATAGTCAACAAAATATTGCTTATAACTTTTTTTGTGAAGCGATCCAACCAAAACTTCACACATTGGATTTCATTATTTTTTTTTAACTCTGTTATACAAGAACAGCCCCAACCTTATTTTTTCATAACTTAGACTTGTTTTAAGATAATACAGCAGTTTTGTTGTAGAACATCTCACATTTTAGATTAATCTGCTTGTTCTCTTGTGAGGCTTAACCTATAACTATCCCATATATTTCCATTAGACTAGGTGTTAGATCTGAGGGCTTGTTTAGCTTCTGGTTAAACATTTTTTGGCAAAAAATATTCCACAGATAATCCTGTGTACTTATAATGTACAATGCTGATGGATCCTGCTCTTAATAATGTTAAATTCTATCATATGATCAAGATGGGACCATGGGATATTTCTGTAGTAAAGATTCATTTTTCCTCTGGAAAATCATGTGTAGGATGACATTTGGCATTATGAAAATGGTTATTTCCTAACAACATTTAACCTAATGATTTTAGCATCCTTTCTTCACTTTTGTTGATTTAGTTGTGGAGAGAGGTAGCACAATGGTGATTTTCCAATTCTATCATTCCATCTACATTTATAAATTCACATTGTTCTTTATAAAAGAAGCACTTTCTTCTACCATGTGTAAATAAGCTTCAGTTATTCACAAAAAAGCAACAGAATAAATGCTTAATTATTTTCCTTTGTTGGTTTTCAGGAAGGAATATAATAGTCTAATAATGAAATGTTAAAAGTTGAAAAACTTCCCTTTAAAGTGTTTATAAATTTTGGGGTTTTTATAACCTATCCTTGGGTAAAAATGCCAATATCACTGTAGGCATAATTTGCTCTATTGCAAGTTTATACTAGGCAGAGATGATTTTTAATGACAATCTACTTGTTTTTGAGTCCATTTTTATCTAAATGATCAAAGAGGTTATCATCTACTGAGAAAAAAAAATGAGAGGTAAAATCTAAAATTATGTTTACAAAGGAGAGAATAAGATTGTTTAGACATTATAGGGCAATTTGGCCAAAAGTCATCAATAGGAGAGTTCTAGTGTACCAAGTTGTAAGACTGTTTGCTACATAGCTGGGCATTACGGAAAGGGACAGGAGAAGTATCACTCTGACAAGAGGAGAAATGAATTGACTTGGGATATTTTTATTCTTTCCCCTGGATTCGGTCCTCACTGTCTTTTTTTTTTTTTTTTTCTGCTAGTAAGTCATTTTTTTTTTGCTAGTAAGTCATGCAAACAACAGGATTGAAATACGAAACAACTGCAGGTTTATTCTTCCCCCTTTTTATTCATTTCTTTTACCATAGGACACAAGAGGCACTTATTTCAATCCAAGCCATAATAACTCAGTGAGTAATTTCCCATGCCAAGATAAAGTTATTGAAAGGTCTGAGATGCCTTAGAAGATAATCAGGGCTTTCCTGGCCCTTCACTGCCCATCCAACACCCCGTAGCCATCTCTCCCTGAAGAATTTTACTAAATGCCTTGAGAGCTAATACAATCTATTGAACACTCTGTCTCCCTTTGTAAGGTGCCAGGCATTGATTTTGTTTAAAACGCCATAGGTGGTGGCTACTTGTTCCATGCTCATTGCCAGTCATTGGAATGAAAAACAGCGTGGGAAGGAGGAGAACAGGAAGACTACAGAAGAGGGAGGAAAGGAGGAGGTGGGGAGGCGGGGGCTTGTTTTTTACCTAACATAGTCTGCTCCATGACAAAAAGGCAGCCAGAACTGCGGTTTTCAAATTTACAGTGAAGTAGAAACACCTATATTGAAAAAATAGAGTGCTGCAATATTCTCTTCCTCCTTGTCTCATTTATTTCACTTTTTTTCCCCAAAGAAATGGTCAGTTGAAAATATCAAACTTTGTTAGGACAAAGTATCAGGTCAAACTTAGCTTCTATGGATGTGGGAATAAGGTGGGGGGGGCAGCCCAAAAGATGCCGAAAGTGGGGCAAGGGGAAGGTGGGAAGTCTGATCAAGGAAAGACCACCGCAAAGTTTCACTGCGGCAACCCAACCCTAGAGAACAGGCAGAGAATTAATGCCAGCACAAATGTTAATGTAACAGGATAAGTAGGGGGAGCTGCCCTTGGCAAGAGAACTAAGCGAGCTCGTTTTTATAATATAAGAGAGAGAGTGAGAAGGAGACTGTGCTTTAGCTCACCAGGTGCATTTTGCAAGCTTTCCAATTTCCCATTTCATTAGTTCCTCTAATATTATTGCAGGAGGTTTCAAAGCTATATGGAAAGAGGCTTGTCATCCTGCAGGACTCATTTTGACTTCTGTTTGTGTTTCATAGTTTGTCTATTTTTTAAAAAACAACTTTTTTGTTAGAGGAAAATAAGAAGCACCACAGAAATTAGTTTTCATTTATAGGTATCAGATCCCAAAATAAAGTTCCAGTGACACTTTTTAGAGCCCTTGTGTTATGTGTTTGTACAACTTATGGTCAAGTGCAATGAATTGCATTTGTAGCATCTATGTGGTGCCATGGTTTTTATTTACCATTGTTTTGAAAATTAAGTTAAATAAAAATATCATAGCAGAATGTTTAAAAGTAGGTCACAATTTTTTTCATGTCAATGCAGTAGGATAATAATTTTTTGTTTTTAATTCAATTTTAATTTGTTGTCTTTTCCCTAAAGAATATGATTTCTCTGAAGTATTTTCTGATGCCTAGATCCTCACTTCATTTCATTCACCTTCTTTCCCTTCACTTTCAACTACCCCAAGTCAGGCAATTAAGGATTCTGCCTTTATTTCCTTAGCAAAGACATGATACAGAAAAAAATGCAGAAAGAAAGCCAATCTGTGACTTTTAAACATCAGAATAACATTTTCAAACCCATGACAAAGAGTATAGATTGAAAGTTCCAAGAGTTTAGGTTCAGGGGATTTCTAAAATATTTGCCCCAGGGAAATATGATATATAATAATCATATTTAAGATAACAGTCTTTTTCCTGCCTCTTAGCATATGAGAACAGACATGAACAAAGCAGAAAGTTGATAAGATCTTGAACGTAGAGTGGATCTCTGAGAAGTTGCCCTGTGCCCTGTCCTTCTGTCTTCTCCACCAGGCCCCAATTTGGGGGAAATGAAAATAGAGGCGTGATGCTGCTCCGTCTTCAGGTAAAGCCCAAAGAGACATCAAGAACCTAGCATTCCCCCTTGTACCCAGTGGTTCAGGAGGAGTATTCATCTGTGGCAGGTCTGGCCAGGAAGGATTCAGTCAACATGATCTAGTTCCCTTCAAAAGATTGTGGCCCAGGAAAGAGACAAATGTTTTCTACATGCCCCACATCAGTGTAGGATCAGTTAATACAGTCAAGACAACATCCCAGCAGTGATTCATGTAGACTCATGATTGGAGTTAGACGAAGCCTAACTATAATCAGTAACCCATGAAGACTGATGATATATAAGGGTGATGTGTATCTCAACAGGATTCCACAGTCATCTATGAGATATTAAAATCAATTAAATAGCAAAGTAAAAACCCAATCTCAAGCTTTCTAAACTGTTAGGAGCTCTTAAAAAAAGACAGTACATTTGGTTAAACACACATGCAATTCCTGTCCCCTCTCCTGCTCTACTCACACACTAGTTGGAATGAGGAGCTAATAAAAACGTAAACACAATTGGAAATTTCCATCCCTACCCTCTTTTCATTTTCAAGACATGTGGCTTTTGTAGCAAGCAATTATACAACTGATATTTACATGTACTTGTGAGTATACAGTCCAGTACTTTTTCCAAAGTAGGCTTTACTGCTTCCAAAGACAGAAAGTCTCATACCAAGGCTTAACAGATGTAGGCCAGCAAAATGTCAATGAAATCAATTTTTTTTCAAGAAAAGGAAAACTGCATGGGAGGATAGTTGATGAGAAGTAATTCTTTGAATCTGGGAGAACACATAGTCAGCTTTCTGCTAAGGCACCCAGAAATTCATTTTTATGCTGAACTTTGATTCAAAATTGAACAAAGTTTTTGTTTATTTATTTCACAGAGTGTTAAACCAGATTAGGTTTCTTGTCAATCTATAAAACTTGGAACTGGTTTTATCCACTGTCAGTTGATGAATACATAGAAAAACTTGTTGAATATTAAGCTCAGAAATGTATAATTTGGAATGTATATCTACTGCCAAAGGAAGAGAGAGAAAAAAGTAATATATTTCAAGGAGAAATAGAAAGTTTAAAAAAATTAACTCTATATCAGATTACCTGGACTACTGCTTCATTTTAATAATATGGAGAATAGGATGTAAAAGTATAATTATATTATATATTACTAAATGCTCTGAGTCTTATGGAATATAATGCGAGTAATACAATGTAATTTTCTAATTGAATGGCGAGCCAGGAATACAGACATGGGATAGAATATAAGGAAAGCGTTTTAGGGTAGACTCTAGGACAGTTTATAAAACCCTGGAAGGTCTTTTCAGGAGAGGTCCTGGGAATTGCCAACAAGGTAAATCTTTTAGGTGGTAACACAAATACTAAAACTTAACAGATACTGAGAACATGTTAGATAGACAACCCTATGGGGCTACAGAAAAATTATTACTACTGAAAGAAGAGCATTGACCAAATAATACAAGGTCCTAAGAATTCTAAATTCCCCAGAATTAAGATCTAGTCTCTGATGTGCTGAACCAGCATTTATGGACAGAAGCCAATGACCTGGTGAACCTGTGAAATCCTTCCTGTCCTCAACATCTATGATTTATAAGATAATGCCAAATATTCTGAAAGTATGTTCAATATTTGGCTATTTTTCAGTCAATGAAATTTGTTGATCATTTCACTAAATGAATGTCAAATAATTTAAAAATAATTGAGATGCTAATGTTTTTACTCATTATTATCATAAGACCTCTTTGAATCTTAACTCTGAAACTTCCACGTTCTTTGATTATAATGTTCAAAAGCAAGCTGACTTGGGAGAATGAAAGAACTGATCCAACAGAAATTTACTCTGCCTTTTCTTTTGGTGGGGGGAGAAGGTTCCTGTAGGTATGTTACTAGGTATGGGAAAACTCAAAACGGCTGGACTTTATCCACCCAAGGAGAGTAGGATCATAGATATTGGTACAAATGCAGTTGCCTCCAAACCGTGTCTATTGTGTTTTATAATTTATCTCTCAGTCTTTACAATTGTTTTGCACACATCTAATTTGAAAGACTTTTATTTGCCTTTTCTACACTTTTTTTTCCCTTATAATCAATATTTTTTATTATGATGTTGTGGGGTACAGTTAAGGGTTAGGTATACAAATACGTTTCATTCAGGCGCCCTATTGATAAAAGGTGCTTCCCCATCCCCAGACAGATATTTACTACCGTTAATCCCATCTCCCCCCTCCATGGTTTCCCACTACTGTCAGTCATTTTTTTATAATATTAGGTTGGATGTTCAAGGTCCATTATATGAGTGAGAACATGTGATACTCGGACCTTTGTTTTTGTGAGAGGTCATTCAGTATTATAAACTCTAGTTCCATCCAGATTGCTGCGAAATTCATGATTTTGTTCTTTTTTTATGGCTGCATAGTATTCCATCGTGTATATGTACCATATTTTTTTAATCCAGTCCTCTTTTGATGGGCAGCATGGTTGCTTCCAGGTTCTTGCTATTGTGAACAATGCTGTGATAAACATACGTGTGCAGGTATCTTTTTTATATAGTGATTTGAGTTCTTCCGGATATATTTCCAGTAGGGGGATTGCGGGGTCGTATGGGAGGTTGATATTTATAGCTTTTAGGAATCACCACACTGCTTTCCACAGAGGTTTCACTAGTTTACACTCCCACCAACAGTGTAGAATTGTTCCCTTTTCACCACACCCTCTCCAGCAGCTGTTATTTTTTGAGTTGTTGATAATTGCCATTCTGACTAGAGTTAGGTGGTATCTCAGTGTGATTTGATTTACATCTCCCTGATAATTAGTGAGGTTGAACATTTCTTCATATGTCTGTTGGCTGCTCGGATGTCTTCCTTTGTGAAGTGTCTGTTCATATCTTTTGCCCATTTTATAATGGGGTTGTTTGTTTTTTTTCTTTTCAGCACGTTTGAGTTCCTTGTAGATCAAAGATGTTAAGCCTTTGTCTGACCGGGTGTTGGCAAATACTTTTTCCCAGCCTGTAGGCTGTCCCTCCTCTCTTGATAGTTTCTTTGGCTTTGCAGAAGCTTGTCAGTTTAATGAAGTCCCACCTGTCTATCCTCTCTTTTATGACCTGTGGGTTTTGGGTTTTGTTCAGGAATTGGAGGCCAGTTCTGAATTCCATGAGGGTATGTCCTTCATTTTCTAAGGTTCTTATGGTTTGAGGTTTTACATTTAGGTCTCTGATCCATTTGGAGTTAACCTTTGTGCATGGGGATAGATAGGGGTCCTGTTTCAATCTTCTGCATGTGGTCAGCCAGTTTTCCCAGCACCATTTACTGAATAGGTTCTCCTCTCCCCAGTGGTAGGTGGTGGAGGCCTTGTCGAAGATGAGTTGGTTGAGAAATTGAGGTTTTGCTTCTGGAATCTCAATTCTATTCCATTGATCTATATGCCTATTCCTATACCAATACCAAGCTGTTTTGATGATTGTAGCTTTATAGTAGAGTTTGAACTCTGGTAATGTGATACCACCTGCTTTGTTTTTTTTTTTTTTTTTGCTAAGAATTGTTCTGACTATTCTTGGACATTTGTGTTTCCATATGAATTCCTGTGTTGTTTTTTCTAGGTCTGAGAAGAATGTTGCTGGTAATTTGATGGGTATTGCATTGAATTTGTAGATTGCCTTAGGTAAGATGGACATCCTCACAATGTTGATTCTTCCGATCCATGAGCATGGGATATTTTTCCACTTGTTTGTGTCATCTTTGATTTCTTTGAGCAGTGTTTTGTAGTTTTCCTTGTAAAGGTCTTTCACATCTCTGGTTAGGAAGATGCCAAGGTATTTCTTTTTTTTTGTGGCTATTGTGAATGGAATTGTGTTTTTTATTTGGGTTTCTGTTTGTTTATTATTGGTGTAAAGAAATGCCATCGTCTTTTGCACATTTATTTTGTATCCTGAGACTTTGCCAAAGGCCTTTAGCAGTGTAAGGAGGTTTTTGACAGATTCTCTTGGGTTTTCAAGGTACACAATCATATCATCTGCAAAGAGAGATAATTTGACTTCCTCTTTTCCTATTTGGATACCCCTGATTGCCTTCTCTTCTCTGATTGCTCGAGCCAGGACTTCCAATACTATGTTGAACAGGAGGGGTGAGAGTGGGCATCCTTGTCTTATTCCAGTTTTCAGGGGAAATGGCTCCAATTTTTGTCAAATGGATCTTTATGAAGTCTTTTCCACATATTCAACTTAAATTTCAAAGATGCACAATCTGAATGTGCAGTTTTACCTCATTGGTTTATGTAACATTTAATTAAAGTACATAAATTTCTCAGAAACAAAATTGGCATTAAAAAGTTTGGAAACAAATACCACTGACTCTTGAAAACTAAACTGATGCTAATGGAGGTGTGTGAGAAACTGATTTTCTGGTGTCAGGCATTCAGTTTACCTGTGAGTGTAGTTTACAGAGGAAATTCTTAGAGAACTGGCCTAGCTGATCATTTAGTAAAAGAGTTCCTACTGGTTATTATTCCTTTTAATATATGAGTTTACAATGGCACTAAATGTAAGCAAGTAGAGCACATATTCTCAGACAGTGACAATAATTTAAACCAAGTCACTATGAGAGCAACTCCACTCCCTTGTTTTTGTGCAAACTGTACATATGCCTCCTTAATGTTATTTCCTTTTTAGGAGTATCTTTATTGGTAATTGGAGTAAAAGGTTCACTCTATTTGTGATTAAATGAGTCTTGCAATCCTCCCATCCAAGAAGTATCTCCTCCTAAAGCATGGCACAAGGCCTGGAATGTCTACCTTCATTCAGTTGTCTTGTTCCATGACTGACAGTCCAAAATGAAATCCAAAATACATTAGCTGAGAGGGTGAGCACACTAAATCTAATTCAAATGTGAAATGCTTAGCCAATTAGCTAAGGTAATGTAGAGTTCTATGAAAAAAATAACTTGCCAGTATATTTTGGTTATACCCAGTAGGCCTGGAAACATACGTGGTTGAAACCCTGGGCTCAGAGACAATGTGAGAGACCCAAGACAACAGCAAGAATGGTGAGAAAGAGAGATAAAGGAACAAAATCACTTTTCCCAATCTCATGGTAAAGATAGGACCTCATTTCTTCAGCTTCAACAACACCTAATGTCTAAGAATTCAAAATTTCTGCTCTTTGTGGGAAAATTAAATAAACGTTTTTTGGCATTCTTCTACATAAAAGCAAAACTGATTATAGAAAACGTTTAATCCTTTTGAACTGACTTAAAGACTCCATCATCTTCTAACCATGTTCACCTCTCCAACCTCATCTTTCTCAGAGTTCTCCCCATTTCAGAATACAGCAATCTCTTTCAGATCTTCATGTGCAGTTACAAATGTCTCCACTCAAAAAACTCCCTCTTTTCTTGCATAACCTGCCCAAATGGTTACCTGCCTTACTCAATCTACTTGCATACTTCTGTACTTGAAAGGACAATGAGAATTTGCCACTCTCTTTTGTGATTGCAACGTCGTCTAATGTATGTTTATATTGCTAATTTATTGCATTGTATTTTACTTTATCTGTTACTCATCTGTCTCCTTTACAAAGCTGGGAGATCTAGTTCATCTTTGTATTTCTAATGCTACTTTGAAGGGTTGCTTATAAATGAGTGAATTAACTGATGAGAGTTCTAGACCACCAGCATTTAATCATAGGTCCTTAATGAAAATGGAGTTAGAAAGTGTTGACCCATATCCTAGATCTGTAGTGAACAGGGCCATAACACTGGAGGACCAAGCATCCCAGACAATCAGTGAGACCAAAAGAATCTTTGTAGTTAGCCATTTAAGGGGGTTATTTTCCTTTTTAGGTTTTGGGCCCTGGAACAGTTACCTTTACCCATTGGCAAATGTGTTTCCTGCTGCAATTCAGTCTGTCTCTGAGGCATTTTAAGAACCCTAACCTTGTACTATAAGGTTCAGCATCTAAAATATTTGTGTGAATTTTTCTTCTTGTTGTTTGTGGGCCTCAATGCTTTAAACTCTGCAGAGCAGGGCTGTTCTGTTCTCTGCCTCTTGTATTACTTGCATCTTATACAAGGGCGTCAACAATGCTTCAGCACTGGCAAATCAAACACTGTGCATTAGTAAATCAAACACTGTACTGGACAATGTAGCCCTTTTCTAGATTGAATGTTCCAAGTCTGAGAACAATTATAAGCTTTTTATTAGAATATCAAATGCTGCCAGAGGATTTTTTTTTAAGAGAAGTCATAACAAAACAAGTTTCTGTATTTTTTTCTAGGCAACACGGGATAATTTTTTAGATGGCCAAGAAATTATAAGGGGGACAAATTCATTAAACTTACCCCTATTCATTAACCATTTCTTTCATTAGCAGGATTATAAACTCACAAGAGTTCTCAGTATTTTTGGTTAAATTGGTTAGGGCTAGAGCAAGGAGAGCCAAAGTCAAACAAAGGTAGGTTTAAATCTAAGATTTTCTTCAAAGTTTGATTTTGTTTTACTGGAATTTTTCAGCCAATGTCTAAAATAAAAATTAAAATCAATAAACAAAAGTTTCTGTGAAGCTGCTATGTAGGAGCCAACTGAGGTTAGAGATAAAGTTTATCTCTAAAATCTATGACTTGTATTTATTCATGTGACGTCTTTCTAGTCATTGAACACATGACCACCACAAGTGGTAGAGATTTTTGTATTGCCAGACGGCTCAGTATGGCCCATAGGAAAGAATAAGTTCTGTACCATATTGCTTCAGGCACAGGAGCAGGAAAAGATCCAGTCTCCTTCTCATACCAGTATGCTCAAACTAATGTCTTGAGAAAGTAAGGGTCCATGGTGAAGCTCCAGCATTTTTTTCATTCCCACTGGCATAAAAACTAACAAATAGTAAGTACATGCATTGCAAGGGGTCTGAAAAAGAATTTATTTTAACTTACACTAAAGAGCTGTTAGAGGTGTTTCGGAAATTTTTTTCCCCAGAACTTAAATTTGGGATATTATATAGCATCATAACAGCTTTTACTCAAAACTTAACTCCTGACTGAAGAAAGATAATGACACTAATTATGAGTTTTCGCTCAGTGCCAAACACCCTTGTAAGCACTTTGCATATGCTAGCTCACTTAATCCTCAAAATAAACCCAATAAAGAAAGTACTATTATCTTGTTCTACAGATGAAGTCAAATAGTTTAAATAAATTGCCTAAGGTTATACAGTAAGTGACAAAGACAAGATCCAAAACCCGGGCTAATAATTATGCTACATATTCAAAGTGACACTATTTATAAGATTTATTATACTCTAGATAAGCGTCCCCAGTCCCCAGTCCCCAGCCCCAGGCCATGGACAGTCTGTGGCCTGTTAGGAACCAGGCGGTACAGCAGGAGGTGAGTAGCAGGTGAGCTCCATATTCCGTCAGGTCAGCAGGGGCATTAGATTCTCAGAGGAGTGCAAAACCTATTGTGAACTGCGCATGCGAGGGATCTAGGTTGCGTGCCCCTAATGAGAATCTAATGCCTGAGGATTACCCCAAAGCAACTCCTGTGCATGGAAAAATTGTCTTCCATGAAACTGGTCCTAGATGCCAAAAACGTTGTTGACTGCTGTTCTAGATCTCCAACAATAAAGGATGGACACATAAACTATGGCTCATGTATGCAATTGAAAAACACATGACCATGAAGTAATGTAGTAAAAGTGTTCCTATTGACATGGAAAAACAAAAGCAAGTTCTAGAGCCATGTAACAATATGCATCAATTTTGATAGAAAAGAGAAATAAAATTATGTAATATATATTTCAATGAAACTATAAATGTATGATTAATTTATAAATATTATCTAAAATCTAGAAGAACATATATCAAAATGTTAACGGTGGTTATTTGTGAATAATACAAGAATGAATATTTTTTCCCTTTTTGTTTAAATTTATTTTCCCATTTTTATTATAATCATCACAGATTGATTTTTAAAAGTTACATAAAGTAAAAATAAAGAGTATCTCTAAAAATAAGTGGTTTTGTATTTTAAAAAGGGAGTTCTTTTGTGATAAGGCAGCAGAAAACTTAGAAATAACAACCTAGCAGCAAAGAGGGAAAATACCTTGTGTGTGCCCATGGGAAACCCCAGAGGAAGGTCCAGGAGTTGGGTGATATCCCTGGTTACAACTAAATTTCACAGACTTTCTGGGCCCTGGTATCACATCTAGGCATTCACTTTTCCTAGACATCATATCTCATAAGCTATGGAAACAATCGTTCTAAATTTAACTGATTGAAAAACAGGAAGAAACTTAGACAAGTCCATTGTATAAAGGAACTGTAATCTATGAAAGGCACAAAAGCCCATTTTCTTACGGAATGCCCACAATGGAATTTTTTCAGGGCACAAAAAGTATCCTTGTCATTGACCCTTTACAATACTCTGGAAGCAATTTTTAATTTTCTCAACTCTAAAAGAATAGAGGCATTGCTTTTTTACTTGGATACATAAGTGGGGGAGAAACTAAGAAACGTGGAAGAAACATTTTTGTTTGTAGCGTGTGAAGCGGTTGAGATTGTTTTGCTGCGGCTGTGGCGTGGTATCTGAGAATGTGAGGAAATTTACATATCTTCAGCATCTAATGAAATTCTCAACTGAGGAAAGGACAATGAGTGAATTATCTAGATTGAGTCTGACTCCAATCCCAGTTCCCTTTATAAATACCTTCCTTAGAAATATTCATTGCCTTAAATTACCAGTCACGATACTATTCTGGATGTCCTTTTTTTGCCCTTTGCTTCTCCTTTTTGCCCCAACTCTAGCATTTCAGTATTTCCCAAGACCTTCTCTTTAGCATACTACTCCTTTTCTCCTGTGGATTATATCTCATCCCACAGATAACTCATCGACTCTTCCACCCTTCAAATCTGTATAGATAATGGTCAAATTCATGTCATTTGTCCTGGGACAATCAGGGAAGGCCTTATGTAGGAGGCAGCCTTTTCAGAGGGGATGGATTTCAGTTGGAAGACCGTGGGCAGGAAAAAAGACGCTCAGATAAAGTTCACAATACTAACTAAAGCACAGAGTGGTAGAGAAATGCTGAGTAAGAAAGATTGCTAGTTTGATGGAAAATTCTTTCCTTGAATCTTGGAAACATCAATCAGCAATGCTGTTTTATCTTTCTGCTACAGTTCCATGGTCCTTTTCTTGCTTTTGTACCTCTAAGTAACCCCCTGGACAAAAGAAGGTTTCTGGCCTATTTGTGCTTCTTTTACGCGGTGGTACTTCTTTTACACGTTGGTTGTTTTTCTTGCTTCTGAGTGGCTGCAGCCATCAAGAGTAAATCCTGTCTTTTCTCAGTGACTATTTGGACAAGAACTGAATTCTTTTCCCCTTGACTCTTATTAACCATCAGAGTTTATTCTTTGTTGCTTGTGTAATGTGTATTTTTTATAATTTGGACTTTTCCTCACAATTTTAAATACATGGGGCTAGCAGGATTCTAGTGACACATTGCATATGGCCTTATATTGAATTTTCTAGTTTATTTTAGTCTATAATTAAACAGATAGGACTCTTATATACTTACATGTGTGTTGTTTTGGAATGTAATAGGCAAAGACCAAATTAAACTTATTTAAGCTGATTAATCAGTTTATTAATTAATTAACCAGTTTTATTAATAAACTGATTCATCAGTTTATTAAACTTAATTAATCAGTTAAATTTGCTTGATATGCCACTCTACACAACACCATACAGAAATATATACTTAATAATGCCTTTTGACAATTATGATGATAATTTATAATTTAATCTTCACAAAGAGTTTTCATTTCCATGAAAAAAAATTCTTTTAAATAGATTAAGTGAATACGAATACATTTTGACTCATAATTTATGTTAACAAAATAGTTTTTAACTAAAGGAATATGTCTTGAATGAAGACGTTCACTGAAGAAGTTGTAAATTTCCAATAAAAATCAACTTTTAAAGCTAATATATATTGAGTTTATCTTAAGTGTTAGACACTGTTTTAAATGCTTTGTACATATTATCTCATTAAATCTTTCACAATAACTTCATGACATAAGTATTAGTATTACAAATTAACAGGGACATAAAGTTGATGTAACATGCCCAAGGTCATACAGCTGGTAAAAGTTCAATATTAAGTAAATTACAGCCGGGCTCGGTGGCTCAGCCTGTAATCCCGCGCCTTTGGGAGGCTGAGGTGAGTGGATTGCCTGAGCCGGTGGGTTCGAGACCCGCCTGGGCAACTTGGCGAGACCTCATCTCTACAATAAATAAAAAATTAGCCGGGCGTGGTAGCGCGCGCCTGTAGTTCCAGCTACCTGGAAGGCTGAGGCAGGAGGATCGCCAGAGCCGAGCAGGTCAAGGCTGCGGTGGCTGGGAGTGGCCACTGCACTCCAGTCTGGGCGACAGTGAGACTCCAACTCAAAAAAAAAAAAAGTAAATTATGTTACATTAACACAGTGAAACTATTTTAATTGACCATAATAAAGACTAAATAAATACTTAAAAATCTGCATAAGTTTAGTGAAAAATTTTTCTATGGTATTATATATGCATAATGATTAGTGACACTTTAAAATTGTAGACACAAACTGTAATAGTCTAGGAAGGAAAAATAAATAATATGATGACTATGTCAGGATGATGTATTTGGTGTTGTTTTGTTCTTTTACTCCAATGTACTTTTCAATGTACTTTTAAAAAGTAATTGTACAAAATAGGATAAATGTAAATGGAAGTTGGCATATTCTTTGGGAGGATATCCCATGGTTCTGTTACAGTTCTTGAGAAAGATACTGTAGCATTCCACATCTTTCTCTTCTTTATCTGTATCTGTCTATTATCCACTTTTCTAGACATCTATTCCCTCTCGGATATGGAAAAAGTGATTAAGTGATTAAAAGTGATTAAGAGCTTTGATCCCAAATTTATATTTTCTTTCTCTAGTGGCTCTGAAAACTGTTTTATTTCCATGGTCTAAGAGATACAAGAAATTAAGATATTACCTAAGGAACTATATTAAGGTCAATCACTAATTTAGGCTTTTGTCTGAGATGTACAGAAATATTGCTTTCATTGTCCACTTCATTTTGCTCTGTAGCTTCCTTGTTTGTTGTTGAAATGAAGTGGGGAAAAACAACTTAGCTGCTGCGGCTTTGTTGTGTGATTGTTAACAAGTGCTAAGCAATATATTTGCCAAATTTTCGTGGTAGAGATAATTATCTTCACCCCACCCCATCCCTTCTCACAAAGAAAAAAAAGTTTAAAGGGAAAAGTACAAATAAACAACAGTATGGAAATAGATTTTATGTGGCCTCTGAAGTAAAATGTTGACTTATTTGTATCATCATTTGATTATTGAAGTATAATCCCAAATAGCAGAAGAGCAACATCCATAAATTTAAATGGGCAAAGACACTTAAAAAGATAACAGCCATTTATAGTAGTATTTATAATAATTCAAGGGAAGTGGGTGTAAAGACAAGCCCTATACCCACAGCTCCAAATCTCTGATTCCACAAATGAGGCAAGCACATCTGTTTCCATACACCCCACTCCTCCAACCTTAGACTGACACTCACAAAAGCTATGAGGATATCCTACCATCGAAAAGAAGGCTTTCCTACTTGCATGTAGTATGAAATCATAAATCCTACATTATTTCAGATGAGCAGTGAAAATGGAAACCTTTAAAGTTTGTACTTTCCACAGGAAGTCTCAATCCTCCCTGAGCAGATGATTTTGATTTTGGAGTACACAGTGGACCTTTAACTTCTTCAGCTTCAGGGGGATGTTAAATTCCAAGACTCCTTCACTATCCTAAAGAAACAGCAATAAAACATGTTTTAGGATTCAATTCCTTCAGCTTCAGAGGCTGAGATGGATGAACTAGTTTGGGGGAACTAAGACATGACCCAACCCTTCACCTAAACAAAATGACTCCAAATTGAACTTTTCACAAAGTTCAATACTGTGTAATAGCTTTCTTAAAAAGAAATCCTGATTTCACATTAAACACAATCCTATTCTAATTGTGGCTAGAAGTAGAAGATCTGAATTGAAATGGAAAGAAAGGTTGAATTCCTTTCCTACCAGCACTGGGCAACAGCCTATAAGACCAGCAGAGTCAGAGAGGATGGTCTCCTTCTAACATATCAATGAGACCATGACCTCTGGAAAGTTTATGCAAGCTATTCATAAACATTCATTTGGTTATAAACAAATCTTCAGGGAAAATTTTAAGCCTTTATCTCAAAGGATCCAAAGATATGTTCTGAATCAAACGAGCTCAACATAAATTCATTTTAGAATTCCTTTTAATCTATAAAAGAATTCTTCAAGCCATTAGAATTCACCATATATGAATTGGAACTGACCATGTATGATCATATAAGAAGTGCTGCTACCAAAAAAAAAAAAATACATGAAAAAGCACATAGGTTATGCCTCTAAACTTTTTAAAGTAATGAATGATTAATTACTTTCGTTATACCTGCAGTCTGACCTGTGATCAGCAGCCTGAACTGTAAGACAACTGGATTTGAAGTACCATCTGCTGCAGTAGAGGGAAGAAAATGTTATTACCCTTATGAGAAGTTAGCATATATATTCAACTCTTTCATTGAGACAAAGACCACAGTACTGCCAGCTACTTGGGAGGTCATGTCACACAGCAGAAAATATACTCAGAGGCAACTAGGCTGAGAGTTAATTCCTGACTACCCTTATGTGAATCTGGACCAGCTCCTTAAGGTTTGAACCAACCCAAACTATTCATTGCAGGTATCTATATAATTCCTTTGTGAAATGCCTACGCATAATATGTACTCAATAATAGAGTATGCTTCCTCTGCTAATTCTGGTAGGCTAAGATAATTAGGCATTGACAGAAATAAGTAACCATGACCACACACTAGTGTACATTTTTAAGAGGATACTTGAGCTTAATTCAAGAAAGTTCTTTGTTATCTTAGTTGTTTTTTTGTTTTTAAAGATCAATCTTGTATATTCTTTGGCAGCAAAGGATTCAAAGTGTGCTCAGAATTGGCAGCGATAAGAAGAAAAATGGAGCCAGCGAGTCGAAGGGAGATATTATTCAGGAATTGGTTGATTCACTGACAAAGAGAGTCTGTCTGTAGGTTACAATTGGAGGGAGGAGGGGATGACTGAGTGCCTGTTAAGAGGAGACAGTAAAGAAAAACCAGGGAGGCTAGGGACATAGATGTCAAGAGGGATGGAGATGCATCATAGCTTTTTAGTAGGTAACTATCTTACTGTGGTGGGGAGAGGGTGGGAAAAGATGAATGACTCATTTTAAGTAACAGAAGATAGTACTTGATGTAGGGAGGATCAAGGAGACAAAGATGTAATACGAAGTGTCTGACTCAAAGAAGCCATATTTTTAAAAATCCCCAGCAAAGCTTTTCTTTCTTTCTTTTCAGTAAGTTGAATGAACTAACTGTGATTTCTGTAAAAAAGGAGTATCACAGAGAAAGCAAAAGTAAAGTATTGTTAAACCCAAACCTATAAATTCTGTATTTTTTAAAAAAATAGAAATTAAAGTGTCTATTTATGTTCTGGGAGCAATCAGATAACTTCAGCAATTCTTATACTTGACCTGATTGCAAATTTGACAAAAAAGTACATTTTAATGAAGCTGTGTTGTGATTACAATGCTGTTCAATAAATTATTTTCTTCACTTTTCTAAAAGCTTTAAATATTTCAGATGTTTTTAAATAAAAAGAAGAAAAGAAACCGTAAACATAAAAGACACACATGGTCTTGCAAGTTCAGATAATCCCACTGGGGCAGTGTTTAAGTAATTGATTTTGAGTAACTTTGGCCCGAAAGTGAAGTCGTATTGCTTTCCCAAGTAATCTGGGGACTGAATGGGAATGCAGATGGTGTGATGGAAAATTTTAAAGACTTCACTCCAAACGCTCTATTCTTTTATTTCACCTTGTTGACTTGAACAAAATAAATCTACATGTCTATAATTCCAAGAAGCATCTGTTTCTTGTGGCTACACAAGATCCAAAAATGTATAGCATATGTTTAAGTTACACCAAGAAATATGACCACAATAAACTCAAATAAACCTCAGACATAGCTACCTCAAAGGGCTCATGCCTGCATGTTTGCATGTAAAGTGCCTAGGAAAGACCATGTTTGAAACAGATACCATTAGTATCATAATTTCTACTCTATTATATTCTTGAATTGTCTTCTCTAGTGTTTTTCTCAAGTGAATTAGGAATGGAGAATTTATTGTCTACATTCTCTCAATACTGCTTTCCTATCATGACTCTCTCCAACCTCCAACCAACTTGAAACTACTGTTTCAAGTAGTTTCTTCGCTACTCTGCAGACAGCATATTGCAACTTGTTTACTGTAATTCATCTTTCCCTTTCCCTTGCATGTAACTTCTTGGTTCATCCATTTCTACACCTCATAAATGATGAGTCATATTTTCCTCTGGCTGCATCATCAAAAAGTCATAATCAAAACCATGTTATTACAATGTGAGTTTGCTGTGTTCATGAACTTTCTCAACTTTGTATGTCCCATGGATGTGATTTTTACATAAGACATCTACTCCCTGCACAGGTAGAGTAATTCTTCGTTTGCTCTGCATAACCATAGTCATCTGTCATTTCACCAGAGCTGTAGTCTACCTTTCCAGAAATAAAATATATTTCTGTTCAATCTCTGTATTACAAAAAGCTCTTTTATTTTTTCAGAGAAAGTTCTTATCTCTTCTACTATTGAATGCTTTGTGCAGAGAAAGCATTGGAAATGTATACTAATACAATTTTTTCTGATGTCAGATAAGATGCAAGCTTGTAATTCAACTGAAATATATTTTCATGCTTTAGGTCTCAGGTTACTATTTAAAGCTTTAGCAGAGGCCATCTTTCCTAATTTGAAGCCAAAGAAATAACATTGTTTATTTAATTTGTTCTGGGATTATCTAACAATTCCTGAAGCAAATTTTTAGGAAGTCTCTTTTTTCTTATATATTGATCCTGGACTACAAGAATTCTGTTTGAAAGCACTTCCAATGAAAGATGGACCTATATCTTCTCATTTTTCTCTCTACTTTCCACCCCTAAAATGAAGATTTGCCAGCTTCTGGTTCCATACAGAACCGGGCATAGGAACTGTTGACTTCACTCGTACCACTTTATGGAAAGAAGAAAGTATGTTTAGTGGAAATATTAATTTATCGATGCTGTAAGAAATTATCACAATTTGGCATCTTAAAATAATAAAAACTTGTTATTTCATAATTCTGTAAGTCAAAATCCTGGGTGGCTTCAGCTGGGACTGTGCTCATGTTCTCACAAGGACAGAGTCAAGGTATTACCTGACTGAGATCTTAGGAGTTTTTGAGAAGTCTCCGCTTCCAAGATTATCCAATTTGTTGGCAGCATTCAGTTTAATGTGGTGCTGATTGTCATCCAGGAGTCATTCTAGAGAATCACCACATTCCTTGACTTAAGGTCCCTTTCTTCCATCTCCAAAGCTAGCAACAGGGGACCACCTCCCCATCCCCTCTTCTGCTTCATCTCTTTTGCCTCTTCTACTGCATCATTCTGACTTCAGCCGGACAAAGTTCTCTGTTCTTAAGGTCTTATGTGACTGCTTAGGACCACTTGGATAATCTAAAATAACCCCTCAGTTTTAAAGTCCATAATCTTAGTTGCACTAGCAGAGTCCCTTTGACCATGGTAAATAACATATTCATAGGTTTGGGAGATTAAGGAGTGGAATTTTGCAGTGTAATGTCACTCTGCTGCACAGAGTGGAAGATGTTTTCTTCTTTTTGTAATTAGTGTGGTCATCAGAAGATGAGAAGTTGAGAAGAATAGAATATTTTCTTCTGCTACAATTTTAATTGCCAAGAAAAATTAACAACTGTGACCCTAAGGTCCTGCAGAAATTCTCATGATGACATTTTAAGTGACACGATTTAAATTAGCAAGTGCATTCCTGAAATCAAAATAATTTGATAATGCTTTTGGTTAATTAAACATGTGTGTGTGTCTGTGTGTGTGTGTGTGCGCGCGCGCGCGTCCATCTATACATTTCTTTTTTTTTTTATTTTTAATTTTAAAGATGTGTGGTACAATCTTGTATACCCTGGTTAGGTATACAAATCTTCATTTCGCAGGTACCCTTGTTGATGAGGTGTGGCCCCCCTCCCCTGGCAATTTCCCACTACTGCCAATCTTGCCAAACTCCTGCCCCTAGCAGTTTCCCACTACTGTCAATCCTTTTCTTACAGTATTATGATAGTTGTTCAAGGTCTGATTATGAGGGAGAACATGTGGTACTCAGTTCTTTGTTTCTGTGATAGATCACTCAGTATTATAGACTCTAAATCCATCTAAGTTGCTGCGAAGTTCTTAATTTTTTCCTTCTTTATGGCTGCATAATATTCCGTCGTGTATATGTACCACATTTTTTAAAAATCCAGCCCTCTTTCGACGGACAACATGGTTGGTTCCATGTTTTTGCTATTGTGAATAATGCTGCAAAAAACATGCATGTGCAGGTATCTTTTTCATAGAGTGATTTGAGTTCCTCTGGGTATATTTACAGTAGAGAATTGCAGGGTTGTATGGAAGGTCAATTTTTAGATCTTTTCAGAATTGCCAAGTTGTTTTCCACAGAGGTGGTACTAGTTTACACTCCCACCAACAGTGTAGAAGTGTTCCCTTTCCCTCACATCCTCTTCAGCATCTGTTGTTTTTTGGGTTATTGATGATGACCATCCTGACTGGAGCTAGGTGGTCTCTCAGTGTGGTTTTAATTTGCATTTTTTTGATGACTAATGAGGCTGAGCACTTTTTCATATATCTGTTGACTGCTTGTGTGTCTTCTTTTGAGAAGTGTCTATTCATATCTTTTGCCCACTTTGTAATGGGTTTTTTGTTTTTCTTTTTGGCACATTGGAGTTGCTTTTGATCCTGGATGTTAGGACTTTGTGATTGCAGTTGGAAAATATTGTTTTCTCATTCTGTGGGTTGTCTTCTCATTCTCTTGGTGGTTTCTTTGGCTTTGCAGAAGCTTTTCAGTTTGATGAGATCCCACTTGTCTATCTTATCTCTTATGGCATGGGCATTTGGGTTTTTGATCAGGAATTGGTTTCCAGTTCCAATTTCTATAAGGGTGTCTCCTGTATTTCTAAGGTTCTTATAGTTTGAGGTTTGATGTTTAGGTCTTTGTTCCATTTGGAGTTGATTTTTGTATATGATGATAGGGAGGGGTCTTGTTTTAATCTTCTGCATATGATCAGTCAGTTTTTCCAGCACCATTTACTGAATAGGTTTTCCTCTCCCCGGTGGTTGATGGTGGAGGCTCACTGCTCAAAGAAATCAAAGATAACACAAACAAATGGAAAAATATTCCATGCTCGTGGATTGGAAGAATCAGCATTGTTAAGATGTCCATCCTACCCAAGGCAATCTACAGATTTAACGCAATACCCATTAAATTACCCACATTCTTCTCATACCTGGAAATGACGATACAGGAATTCATATAGAAACATAAACGATCATGAATAGCCAAAACAATCCTCAGAAAAAAAAACGGGAGGTATCACACTCCCAGATTTTAAACTTTATTAGAAAGCTACAATAATCAAAACAGCCTGGTAGGCCTGGTATAAGAACAGGCATATAGACCAATGGAATAGGATAGAGATTCCAGAAGTAAAACTTTAATTTCTCAACCAACTCATCTTCAATAGTTCCTCTTTAAAAAATACTGTATTAAGCTCTATCAGACTTACTTTTCCAGAGGGATTGCAATCAATAGAAGTGTGTGAGGCATTAGTAAGTAACGTGTACTCTTTGTTTCATGGGATATCTACAATTTTTTTTTTAAAGAATCTTTTTTGTGACACTTTTGGAACTGAAAGATGATGCTTAGTGGGTCTTAGGTGAGGTCTAAGAAAGTTTGGACTGGCTTTGAAGATTGTGGAAAGGAAATTCTTGTGTAGTACTTCATTCTACCCTCAGCTCTTATTAAGTATGAAAATATGTGAATGAGACTTAGGTGAAAAATACAATGAAAAGAACACCTGCCTGGTATCGCTGATATGTATGTGCCCCATGTTGAGGTGACGGTAGCAGCCCGGAGGGCCAGTTTTGAAGAGGAGTCCAGAACTAGGGATTCCCAGGCTTCATCTTCATCTTATCCTCCTTCCTTTGGGGACTTCCTTGTGTAACAAGGTTGTAGGTTTTGACATTTACATTGTTCATGTGTATATAACTTCCCTTACCTGCCCCTGTACTGCAGGACCTAGGATCTTCCCATTCATGCTTACGTTGAGATTCCCATGGGCACAGCCTACTGCAACTGCCATCAGGAAATGGCACTAATGCTTACATAGAGCATGCTATATGCCGTGCATTGTTAACATACATTACAGGACTTCCTTTAGTTTTTAAAACAATCCTATGAGGCAATGAGAAAGGTATTTTTAATTTCCTCATAAAGAATTGAGATACAGAGAGGATCAGTGTCTTATCCAAAGTTACATAAATGTCAAAGGGAAGTGGTATGATTTGAACTCAAAGATGTAAAAGCTATGGGATTGCCTGGCATCCTTTCATCTCAGTAACATTAGAGTGAGCTGCAGGCTTTAGGGAAAGAAGCCATTAGAGACATTCCTCATTTCATGTATAACTGATAAGTGGGAAGATTACAGCAGATCTTTTCCTACTTAGTTTCTTAGACATGGCCTCTAAGGCATTTCTAAAATCTTGAGATTTTTTTTTTCTCCCCATGAATTTGAAGCTGTGGTTCCAACTGAGTTATTTTCCTAGACATCTTTGGAATGCCAGGGGTTAAGCTACTCTTTGTCTATTTGCAAATCGTCCTGTACAACCATGGGCATGTGCACATACACCCCTCCTCCAGATTTCTCCTCACTCCCACCCCAGGAGAGAGGCTAAGAAGCAAAGATTAACTGGGAGCTAAATGCAGGGCAGTAGCCAAACCAGAGTGATAAGCATCCTGGTTTTGATGGAACACTTAAAAATCATTTTAACTTTTCCAGACCTAATGCAATTAAAGGATGTGCGGGTGGGAGGTCTTCTTGTGGGTTATACAAATAACTTCATTCCTGCAACTCCTCTTAACCTAAAATTAGAAAGAGTTGCACTAATGAGGGTGAGGGGTCCCGATCCTATTCAGTTTACTATCACATGGTCTGCCTTAACTCTTAATCTGGATGCATTTTGTTTATTTGTTTTAGTGGTTATACAACCTGACTTATTTTTGTCAGTCTATTAAAAAATACCCCATTTCTCACAGAAGAGCTACGGGAGTACAGCATGTCCTGCTTTACTGCACAATCTTTGGCTGTCTCGTCAGGGCGCCATCTTACATTTGTCTTTCTGTTTACATGGGGCCTGTGATAAGAAGTGAGGCTGACACACTCCAGTTCATTTTTTGCAAATGAGATGCTGAAAAGGAAACACAGGAAACACGTTTTAGAGACCTTCATGACAAGATTGTACACTGATTGTATATTTTTAAAAGTATTATTGGCTTTTGTTGTGGTGGGTGTTGATGGAATGAGCTATAGTTAATGAAGTCTGAAAGTATAAGGCAACTCTGTAAGTGAGAGTTTGAAGAAGGTAAGAGACCCAGTCCCCTCCCTTTTTGGGGGGGCTTATTATCAAAGCTCCCCCCCATAAGTAGTGGTTCTAGGAGGATTATGAAATTCTTCACACACAGGAAAAGCCTGGTTATGACTATGGTCAAAGCACCTCTAACAATGCTTGGTATCCCAAACTTCCACCAGCAGCATGAGTATTTCTGGGATAACAAATAAGGTAGAAAGAAGTGTAGAAATGATATTCAGCTGCTATACACTAGTATAGCCAAGAGAGTTGTTAAAAGATTAACATGCTTCTGAGGCATGCGACCTATAAATGCCTTTCCTAAGTATCCTGACTCTCCCATCAACCCTCAACCATTAGCCCATGCTGTTGTTAACTATTTTGAATATTGTCCCTGAAGAGGAGGGAAAGCCTTTCAGTTTTCCTTGGGTGTGAGTAGGAGTTTGAGAAGCAGAGTTTAAACCTAACTCATCTAAGCAAAAGAAAAAGTCTGGATTTGGGCTATGCAGAGAACCATTGAGTGCTTTCCCAATGGTCCAGTGAGCCACTTACATGGGAGACAATGCGTGTGCACACATTGTGTGAAAAATAGAATCAGATTTGGCTTCAAGGGAGCAGAGCATGCCAATACAATGTTGTATTCCTGTGCCACTTTTTATCACTCTAAGATGGTTGTGGAATTCTGGGTCCTCATATTTTGCTAGCAGTGAGGAAGGCCCAGTAGAAGGATACAGAAGGTTTCAAAGAAAATTCCATTATGAAATTCAACCACGTGGCACAATATCAGGACAACAATTCATATCTTGGTACCTGAAATGTGCAGGGTGCTATTCTCTTGTGCTTTGAATCAGGCAGCTCTGGGTTTGAATTTTGGTTCTCTTTAGTTATTTATACTAGCTCTGTGACCTCAGTCAAATTACATAACTTCTCTGGTCTATATAAAATGGGAATTATATATAGCTCCCAGAGTTGTCTTAAGAATGCTGAGTTTTCTTCTGTTAAAAGTGTAAGATCTATCAGAGGATTGAGCTGTGTAACATGCAGGTACCTCAGGACAAGTGACGGTACCATATGGGATTCAAAGGACTAGCCTATCATCCTCCCTTCTGTCTCTTAAATTCATGTCCATTTTAAAGCCATCCCACTTGGGTCAGGTCACTTCATTATTTCCACCTTCTCTTCGTGCTTCTGTATTTAGCTCAACTTGGTTATATGTATATTTAGTGCTTAAATCTTTTGTGTGTTTGAGATTTTTCACTTGTTATGTCAGGACTCCTTAGGACTGGGAGCTTGAGACTTCCTCAGGACTCCAAGTGTTCTTGACCATCAGTGTTGGTGACTGACAGAGTAATCCATAGATTCTGTCAAGCCTGGACACAACTCACTACCCTCTTCCCAGACAGCATTGGGCAAAGGAGTTACATTCATCAGAGATTCCTTTTATGACACATCTACAAAAGCCAGTGCTCTGTCACTTCATTTAATCTCATGCTACATGGGCAATGAAAAGTGCTATTATCTCACTTCACAGATGAGAAAACTGAGCTCTGAGAGGTTATACACCTCATCCCAGGACAAGTGGCAGAGATTTGAAACTAGTTTTTCTTGTCTCCCAATGTGATGCTCATTTGACTTTTTAAAAATTTTTATTACCATCATTATTATTTTCTGAGTTGGAATCTTATTCTGTTGCCCAGGCTGGAGTACAGTGGCATGATCATGGCTCACTGCAGTCTCAAACTCCTGGGCTCAAGTGATTCTCCCACCTCGGCCTCCTGAGTAGCTGGGACTACAGGTGCATGCTACAATTCCTGGCTAAGTTTTAAAATTATATTATAGAGACAAGTTCTCACTATATTGCCCAGGCTGGTTTCAAACTCCTGACCTCAATTGATTCTCTTGCCTCAGCCTCCCATAATGCTAGGATTATAGGCCTGAGCCACCATGCCTGGCCTCATTTGACATTTTATCTCCCCATTCCTGTAACCCTTGGCATGTCCTCTTTCTTAGGCTGTCCAGATGGCAGCTTGTTCCTGGGGTAAAGCTTTAATGGATGGAATTGCAGTCAATTGTTAGGGCAGCACATAATCTCTGATAACCAGATCCTGATCATCTTTTTACCCAGAGTATTGCAAAAGAGTCCTTGAAAAGGATAATGCTTAATGCACTGAGAACATATGTCCAATGATACCCAGTGGGTGTGGTTAGGCTATGGAGAGGAGTAAGGTGCTACTGAAAAACCTTCAGATCACACTACATGTTACCAAATGATCACTTTGGGTAGAAATAAAGTCCAATTAAGACTTGAGAGTAACAGATTTTGTAACTGATTTTTAAACTCTCCCAATGACTGCCCTGTGTGTGTCAGGCACAAATAAGACACAGACCCAGAGGGTGCAAAGAAATGGGGGAAGCAGGCAAAGAAGAGCCGTGTTCTTTTCTCCTCATAGGTCTATGGAACTCCTGACTTTGAAGCAATGTGGTCTAGGGGAGAAGGCAGTCTGTGACCAAATCCCAGCCAGGTATTCCTTTAGAAGTCTAATCCTGATAGAATTGCATAAAGCATCTAAGTTTCAGATATACTCATCTGTATTGTGAGAATAATAATAACCGCCATCTCCCCATGTTATGTGAGGGTTAAATGAGGTAGTGTTTATAGAGCACAACACATGTTCTACTTGTGTCAGGACGTTTTCCACACCCATCACCCCTTTATTCACATTAAAAGGCACAAATGGACTGACCAGATCCTATGTGGGAAATGAATGGGAACTAAACTCAAAGGGGGTCGGTATCATTTTCTTAAACATACACACAGAGACACACAAAAAATGAATGACGGGATGGGAAGCCAAAAATCTGAATGGGATTTTTATCCAAGGATAATGTGCCTAGTGTGGGTTTGGATACAAAAAAGAAAAGAAAATTGTGACGATGCTACATTATTTATTTTGGAGAGTCGTTAGGACTAAAGTGTCACACTATGATTATAGCTTTGCTTTGGGTTATGGAGATCTGTAGATGTAGTCAAGGGATTGAATTTTCCCCAGTAATGTTGGAAAAAGGCACACGGATCAACTATTTCTCTGTTATAGGCTGTAGCCTTCTCTGTCCAGCAAAGAAGGAATGGTAAACTTTAAATGTATGTGTATACTACTGCTATTTTTCAGGAACAGCTGGTGAGAAGTTTGAGTCCAAAGCCGTCCTGCCCTACAGACCTGGATACTGCCCTTCATTATATGAGTCTGCTTGAGGTAATAATTTACATTAAAGGGAAAAAAACTAAAATTCAGCCAAAAACAGCCCCCCAAGCCCATCCCTCACCCTTACCGCCATAAAGTTGATATAGCAATTGGGATTAAAATGTAACCTGAACCTAGAGGGTTTTTGTAAATAAAATGAAAGCTGCCATTTAAGGTTTTTCAATGGCACCAACTGGATTAGATCTGCTCTTGAGACAGGCGTCTTTTGACAATCCCTGGGAACTGTGTCTGCTTACTGGAAGGCAGAGTTGATGCATGCAAAGTCAATTAAAAAGCTAAATGCATAAAAGACAGAGGCTCCACACGATTCATGTTATGCATTTTCCAAATCCTGCTTTATTTATCAAGGTTTTATGCAGAGGAATGGCAGCATGGGTAATGATTTGGGACTGAAATCTGAAAGTAAAGAAATAAAAATAACTGAATTAATTCCTGACTGTAGAGGATCAGAGAAATTTCCTATACCTGCTATAGATATTTCTATAAGTAATAATTCAATCTGACACAGGACTTTTTGTTAATGAAACCCTTTATATTGACGTTTGAGTATATTTATGCATGGCTCTCTGTGTGTGTATGTGTGTGATGTTAACATCTGAGATTCTTACAACTGTGTCATTTCTTGCAAATTGCCTTTCTTTTTTAAAAAAGGCCAGTGAGTAATACTTTTGTTGTCAGTAGAACCAATGATGGGTGAGCTGGGCTCACTTACACACTGTGACTCAGGTCTGGTCAATCAAAATCTCATATTCAGAAATGTGTACAAGATCTCTCAAAACCATTAAATACTATAAAAATTTGCTGAGACTTCTAGGACTGAGGTAGGTATTTTTTTCCCTTTAGGCATGAATCTGAAAGGGTGTAATTCTAAAGTTGCATTCACCATCTTGCCCTCAGGTGGAGACTGCAAGCAAAGAATACTAATAGCTAACTCATATTGAGCACATACTAGGTGCTAGGGCACTTATGAGTGTTTTATGTTTCTTTCTTTTTTTTTTAGATGAGAAAACATAGTTTATTTAAAAAGTAAATTAGAGAGCAAGAGAAAGAGGAAACTCACCTCCCCAAGGTAGGGGAGGGGGCCAAAGCTTAAGAAAACATGACCTGGTCATAGCTCAAAGAGCACGTGACCACATCATAGCTTAGCAAGGCAATGGCCTATGTTTCTTAACTCACTTAATCATCATGGCAGCCTGTCTAGTTTGTTCTTGCTGTTGCTATTCTATGGCCACTGCTCTTTTGCTCTACTAGCTTTCTGTGTGGTAAAAGGAAGGACAGAGAGACAGAACCATGTTCTGATGCCATAGTTTGAGTCTTGACTATAGTCTTGCCTTTAGCCAGCACTTAGAATTTTCCATTATATGAGAAAATATTTTTTTTCACAGACATGTTTTAGTTGATTTTTATGTCATTTACAACTGAGAAAGTCCTAAATGGCACAGAAATCACCAATGCAAGTCCTTTAACCTGCAAATAAGGAAACTGAGTCTCACAAAATGTAATTCACTTGCTCAACACGACAGCTAATTGTGAGATAAGAACACAAGTTTTAGACTTGTTAAATGCTCTTTTCTCTTTTAATTGATAACTGACACTTATTGTGTGCTTCCTATGTGCCACACAGTTATATACAACCATCACCTATTCCAGCAGTCCTGAGAGGTAAATGTTATTGGCATCCCCACTGGATAGAGAAGTAATCTGAGATTTCAGAGATATGTAAGTTGCCTAAAGTTACGCAGATCCTAAGAGGAAGAGCTGGGATTCAGATGTACTTATGTTGCCTGAGAATCTGAAAGCTTACTGATGAGAAATAAAAATAAAACCCTAAGTTCCCCAATCACTGAACAGTCCCCCTCTTGGTCGAAGGAACCTCTAAGAAACTCTAAAACCTGAGTTCCACGTCATGATAGGACATGAGGTCAGACATGCCTGTTATACTCCCTCTCTTTCTACTGCCACTAGACTTTCTTTCCTAAGGGTTAAACAGAAACCAGCCCTTTCAAAAGACTTGCTGAACTACCCTCCCTTTTTGCAGTTTCCACAGCAACTGACCAGCATTCACTCCTGATAAGAGACCACCAACCTTGGACTGGTTCTAGCCAGTCTATGGGGGCTGTGCACTGAGTGCCTTTGAGTCCTCTGATTCACCTTTTGATGTAAATGTGAAGGACCTAATTATAATACACTTATTTATGTATTTGAGTTGGAAGGTTCTCACTCTGTTGCTCAGGCTGGAGTGCAGAGTCTAATTGTAATACATTTATTTATTTATTTGGGTTGGGTGCATCTTACTCTGCCTGTCACTCAAACCGGAGTGCAGTGGCACAATCACGGCTCACCACAGCCTCAACCTCCTGGACTTAGGTGATCCTTCCTCCTCAGCCTCCCAAGTAACTGGAACTACAGGCACACACCAACAGGCTCAGTTAACTTTTTTGATATTTTGTTGAGATGAGATTTCTCTATGTTGTCCACCGTGGTCTCAAACTCCTGGGCTCAAACAATTCTCTAGCTTTGGCCTACCAAAGTGCTGGGATTATAGGCATGAGCTACCATGGCCGACCTGTAATACATTTAAATGTTAAGTCTCCTCCCCCAAGTGAACATGGATGTAACATACATGTTTGCTTACTACATATGTGCGAGTTCCCCTTTTGTGAATATTCATAGCTCCTCCTATAACCTGTTAAATATGTGTACTTAGCCAACACATTCAGCATAAATTACTGTCTCATGCTTCCCTCTCTCAATGAGCCTGCTTTGGACTTTTACCACAGGCTATGCTTTCCAGCCTGCAGGATGGCTAGCCTGCAGGCTGCAGTCCTTTCCAAATTTATGAACCTTATGATCCTTTAGTTGACACCCAGCGCATCCTGTTTCCACCATAAGCACTACCCAAAATTGGTACCTATATTCCGGACATAAAGCCACAACCTGTCATTGATTTTATGGGTATTTCTGGAAACATGTCCAACCCCCTTTGATTCTATTTTGCATTTAGCAGAATGAGCTTTACATTCTAACTTAAAAAGCTTAAAAATATTATTAAAAATTCACTAAAATAATGCTACTTTCCTTTGATACTGGGTAATAAGAATTAACATAGTCTTTTCTCCAAGATTTTACTTAATTTTTAAACCTTTATTTATTTTTATTTTTTGTAGAGATGGGGTCTTGCTAGTTTGCCCAGGCTGTTCTGAAACTCCTGCCCTCAAGTGATTCTCCTTTCTTGCTTCTGAAAGCACTGGGATTATAGATGTGAACCACTGAGCCTGGCAAGATTTTACTGAATTTTGACTGATGTTTTAAACAAGTTCCAGGGTTCAGAGGAAAGTTGACAGTGCTGTCGGTTAGGATATATGAGCTTTAGTCCTACTTTTCCCTGTTAACACCGTTTGGATTTTAAGTTGCTTTTTAAATACTGAGACTTCAATTATTCTCCTGAAAAATGAGAATAATACATTTTTTTATCTAATTTAGCATTGTTGTGAGGTTATTAAAAATTTTTTAAACGGTGAGTTAATATAAGCCATTAAATTTTATTGGAAAGTTGTTTGTTATTTTCAATTTTTTTTTTTTTTTGAGTTAGAGTCTCACTCTGTTGCCCAGACTGGAGTGCAGTGGCCGCTCCTGGTCACCACAGCCTCGACCTGATGGGCTCCGGCGATCCTTCTGCCTGAGCCTTCCAAGTAGTCGGAATTACAGGCGCGCGCTACCATGCCCAGCTAATTTTTTGATTTTATTGTAGAGATGAGGTCTCACCTGCCTAGGCGGGTCTTGAACCCGCGGGCTCAGGCAATCCACTCACCTCAGTCTCCCAAAGGTGCAGGATTACAGGCTGAGCCACCGACCCCGGCTTATTTTCAATTTTTTAATGGGCATATCCAGAGAATGATTCTTCATATTTATGTAACTTTTGTGAGTTGGAAAGTAGAAACTTTTACACAAAAGAAAAAGGAGGAGAAAAAAACTAGTTTTTCCTAGTTTAGTGAATTACTAGAGTGTCTCAGTGCTTAGTATATAACCCAACCCATACCAAATTGGTAAAGGAGAATAAACATTGTCATCTGACATTTGTCATCAGCACCAACTAGATTAGAGCAACTTATCTCGCAGAATATTTTTTCAAGGAGTGGAGTCTGCCTCTTTCAATTATAATATGCAAATAGAGAAAGTTTCAAATGACAGAAGGAAAAATAAATTGGGACATGATCAAAATGTCATTGATCAGCAACCCTAAAAACTGTAGTTTTTTTCTTCATTGGCACCAGATGAGGGAAATTACCTTTACTTGTATCTTCCCCCAGTCAGCTGCTCCCGGCATAGTGTCTTATTTCTGATTGCTTTGGCAAAGACTCAATTGTGGGAATCATAGTAATGTCAGTGTAGGCCTAAGTAGATGTGTTTTTCCTCTCTGAAGTCCATCTCATTACCCAGCTTCCCTGCCTTCACAACACACCCACATGCACACAGCCTCTCCCTTATGTACACCAAGTGGCTAGCACATCTCAAGCTCAGAGTTATTCATGGACATCTTTATAATAGTATCATCACTGTTACCATGCTCATTTTCATCGTCATGTTCATCACTAGCATGTTCATCATCATCATTTCCTGGCTATTTATATAATCATCCCTTGTAGTTTGCAAAGTACTTTTGTGTGCAGTGCTCACAACTTTCATGGTGAGGAAAACTACTGTTATTATCACTGGTTTAATGCAAAGAGGAAAGACTTTCTTGTTCAAAGGCCTTAGCTCAAATTCTGACTCAAGTCAGTTAAGTTCGTCATATGCAAATGAAGCATCACTTTGTAACAGGTACTGTGCTGGGTACTTCATTTCTCTGACCTGAAAAGCAGTTCTTGTCCGCAGAGAGCTCATGAGCTGCTCTTTTTCTCCTCACCATGCTGATGGGTCTCGTGGTAAAACTAGAGGTTCTCAATCTTGTGTCTCAGCACTTCAAAGGTAGAAATAGAGTCTTCAAGCTACTATATGCTCTCCAATTTTTGGTGCTTGGGCTTATTTGCCATCTTACTAGGTATAAAGTGATGTTTATTAATGTTTTAATTTGCATTTCTCTCATAATTAATGATGCTGAGCATTTCTCATGTGTTTATTGGGCATTTGTATCTCTTCCCTTATAAAGACTTCATTCAATCTTTTGCTTAATATTTGAAAAAATTATTTTGTATTGCCAATAATGGAATTTGTAGGAATACTTTATATTTTCTAGCTATAAGTTATAGTCCAGATATAGGTATTATCAATATTACCTCTCATTCTGTGCCTAGTAATTTATTCTTTTTAAAGGTATTTTCTTTTCTTTTTTTCTTTTTTTTTTTTTTTTTTTGAAAGCAGGATTTATTGAGAGGACAGAAAAGCTCTCACAGTGGGAGGGAACCCGAAAGGATTGCCCTTAAAGATATTTAAGCAGAAAATGTTAAAGATTTTGACAAAACTCACTTTATCAATTATTTGTCCTATAGAAATATTGGTCTAGTTAAGTTTTCACAAATAATCTTGTTTTTTTCTGGAAGTATTTAAATTTAAGAATAGACACCCAAAAACTCAAGTCCAGAACAGAACTCTTCTAAAGAATGAGATGGCCAATTAAATCGAGTACAAAGAGAATGCTGAGGACTCAGTAGTTTTGTAGGTCCTATGCATTGGTGTATCATCATTCACAGCATGACAAGTGTGAAGAGTTTCAAGGCCCTAATTTTGGTGTTATTTTTGGAGATGACTTAGGTTTCTGTAGTTTTGGCTTTCTCTAGGATCAGAGTCATGCTTTGTAGCAAAGGCTGCCAAGCTAAACTTTTCTCTGGGTGAGAAAGCACGTGTTTACCCACGTGCAGACCTGAGCCCCAGTGTCTCTCTGTAATTGCATCTGTAAAACCTCTTCCTCAAATATTACTCTTTGCCTCCGTAGAAAAACAGCATCTTTAGCAAAAAGGACAAGTGGGCAAAGGTTTCCCTGCACCACCAGAGGGGTAGCATTTAAAAATGGAAGTGGCTTGTGTAACCTACTTTTCTTTGGTTTTAAAATAACAGCTCACAGATTTGCATTTGTTTTTAATTCTTGGCCCTGTGACCCCTGCTCCTGTTTTACTTGATAAATTCCATCTCGCTTTCCACAGGCAACCATTCAATCCTGAACTTTTCCTAACGTGTTTCATCAATCTAGTTTTAGGTAAATTACCAATTCTCTTCACCGGGAATTTTGTATAGAGAAGAAAAATATCTGTCAGTAATATTTTACCCCTTTGGATTTCTTGTTTTAAATTATTTTTTATGACTGTCTAATATAATTACTACCTAGAATCAGCTGTTATATAGAATATAACACATAACAGAGGCCCTGGAAGTTCTCTATAAATGAAATTCTTTCATTTTTTTTGCTGTTTTTCCATAACCAAATCTGAGTTAAAATACAACAAAATGTAAATTTTTTAGGTCACCTATTTTGCCCACTTAAACACACATGCATGCATACACATATGTGTATGCATGAGCAATTTTATGAGAACTAATATAGAGAAAAATCACTGTTTGAAAATAAAGAAATAATTAGGTAAATTGAGAATCAGTGCCAGAAACACAGGAAGAAACATTGTTGTGTTAATTTCATTAATGAAAACAAGAATTGCTTAATAAAAAGATTTTAGCACCTCTGACAAATTACTAGTAGATACATGACATATAGGTATACCACACAAACATAAGCAAGCCTACGTTGTGCTATTTTTTCCAAAACATAAGGTTTTATTGTTCTTACATTTTTAAATTACAAAGGTATGCATACTTATTGTAACATTTCAAGCAATACAGAAATATATAAAGAAAAATACGGTGACCCATTTCCCAGTAGATAAATCCTTGAGGAAGACAATGTCAGTTGTTTGATTGTCTGGTGTATTTTCCTTTATTAAAACATATACAAACATGTGCACACAAAATTTATTATGTTTCGCTCTTTTTATTCAAAACAGAAATTGAATCATACTGTGTGTGTATTACCCTGATATATATAAAACATATCTAATTATATATATTTATATATATAATTATTTTTAATGACAACACAAATGAATTTACTCACTGTATTAGTCTGTTAGGGACTTCATAGCAAAATTATTAGTCTGCTAGTGGTTCCATAACAAAATACCACAGACTGAGTGACTTAAAGAGTAGAAATTTATTTTCTCACAATTCTGGAGGCTGGACCTCCAAGGTGCTGGCAGGTTTGCTTTCTGGTAAGGGCTGTCTCCTTGCCTTATAGATGGCTGCTTTTCCTCTGTGTGTGCACATTCCTGGTTTCTCTTCCTCTTCTTTTAAGGACATCAGTCCTATTGCATTAGGGTTTCCTTTTTACTACCTCATTTAACCTTAATTTACCTCCTTAATGTCCCTATCTCCAAATAGTGTCAAACTTGGGGATTAGAGTTCAAACTATGAGTTTTGGGAAATACAATTCAGTTCATAACATTCAACACTTTCTCTATTGGTTGGCACATCAAGTTGATTGATCAATTTAACTGAATTTTCAAAATCATCTTAATTTTTGCAAAAATGACTTGGATATATTATATAAATATATACCAGAAAAAATGCAATGCATAGAGGAAAAATATAATTACTCAAATTATTTTATGTCAAATTTATGACTGTTAACATCTCATAAACATCCTAAATAGATACAAATAGAAGTACAATTAAGTAGATAGGTAGATGGATCAATACATAGGTAATATACTAATAACCTGTCTGAGTGGGGAGGTGAGGGAGCTCTACCTTTATTGGTTCCCATGAGAATGGGAGAAGCTGGTTGAAACCAAACAAACGAACATACAAAATCCTGGCATCCCCCCACTCTCTCTTGTTTTCTCTTTTACCATGTGAACTCTAAACATACTGTCTCCCTTTTACTTTCTGCCACAAATAGGAACAACCAGATGTAGATGTTCAATTTTGAACTTTTCAGCCATCAAAATCATGAGCCAAATAAGCCTTTTTTTAAAAAAATAAATTACCCAGTTTCAGATATTTCTTTATATTAACACAAAATGCACTAAGATATAGCCTACTTCTTGTTCTCTCTTCTTTTCCCTTTCCCAGGCAGCCACTGATTTATTTGCTGTTAGTAAAGATTCGTTTGCATTTTCTAAACATTTGTGTTTTTTTTGTTTTTTTTTTTTGTTTTTTTTAATAATTAATCAGTATTTTGTATTATGGTTTTGTGGGGTACAGTTAAGGGTTAGGTGTACAATTATGTTTCATTCGGGCACCCTGTTGATAAGAGGTGTTTTCCCAGTCCCAGACAGATATTTGCTACTGTTAATCCCATCCCCCCCCATAATTTCCCAGTACCGTCAGTCATTTTCTTGTTGTATTACATTGGATGTTCAAGGTCCATTATATGAGTGAGAACATGTGATATTCTGATCTTTGTTTCTGTGAGAGGTCACTCAGTATTATAGACTCTAGTTCCATCCAGGTTGCTGCACAATTCATGATTTTGTTCTTTTTTATGGCTGCGTAGTATTCCATCGTGTATATGTAGCACATTTTTTTAATCCAGTCCTCTTTTGATGGGCAGCATGGTTGTTTCCAGGTTCTTGCTATTGTGAACAACGCTGCGATAAACATACGTGTGCAGGTATCTTTTTTATAGAGTGATTTGTGTTCTTCAGGGTATATTCCCAGTAGGGGGATTGCAGGGTCATATGGAAGGTCAATTTTTAGAGCTTTTAAGAATCGCCACACTGCTTTCCACAGAGGTTTCACTAGTTTACACTCCCACCAACAGTGTAGAAGTGTTCCCTTTTCACCACACCCTCTCCAGCAGCTGTTATTTTTTGAGTTGTTGATAATTGCCATTCTGACTGGAGTTAGGTGGTATCTCAGTGTGGTTTTGATTTGCATCTCCCTGATGATTAGTGAGGTTGAGCATTTCTCCATGTGTTTGTTGGCTGCTCGAATGTCTTCTTTTGTGAAGTGTCTGTTCATATCTTTTGCCCATTTTATAATGGGGTTGTTTGTTTTCTTCTTTTCAGTACGTTTCAGTTCCTTGTAGATCCAGGATGTTAAGCCTTTGTCAGAACTAGAGTTGGCAAATACTTTTCCTCAGTCTGTAGGCTGTCTCCCTGCTCTCTTGATGGTTTCTTTGGCTTTGCAGAAGCTTGTCAGTTTAATAATGTCCCATTTGTCTATCTTCTCTCTTAAGTCCTGTGGGTTTCGGGTTTTGTACAGGAATTGGATGCCAGTTCCGATTTCCATGAGAGTATTTCCTTCCTTTTCTAAGGTTCTTATGGTTTGAGGTTTTACATTTAGGTCTCTGATCCATTTGGAGTTAACCTTTGTGCATGGGGATAGATAGGGGTCCTGTTTCAATCTTCTGCATGTGGTCAGCCAGTTTTCCCAGCACCATTTACTGAATAGGTTCTCCTCTCCCCATTGGTAGGTGGTGGGGGCTTTGTCGAAGATGAGTTGGTTGAGGAATTGAGGTTTTGCTTCTGGAATCTCAATTCTGTTCCATTGATCTATATGCCTGTTCCTGTACCAATACCAAGCTGTTTTGATGATTGTAGCTTTACAGTAAAGTTTGAAGTCTGGTATTGTGATACCACCTGCTTTGTTTTTTTTGCTGAGGATTGTTCTGGCTATTCTTGGACGTTTGTGTTTCCATATGAATTCCTGTGTTGTTTTTTCTAGGTCTGAGAAGAATGTTGCTGGTAATTTAATGGGTATTGCATTGAATTTGTAGATTGCCTTAGGTAAGACGGACATCTTCACAATGTTGATTCTTCCGATCCATGAGCATGGGATATTTTTCCACTTGTTCATGTCAGCTTTGATTTCTTTGAGCAGTGTTTTGTAATTTTCATTGTAAAGGTCTTTCATGTCTCTGGTTAGGAAGATGCCAAGGTATTTCATTTTTTTTGTGGCTATTGTGAATGGAATTGTGTTTTTTATTTGGGTTTCTGTTTGTTTATTATTGGTATAGAGAAATGTGATTGTCTTTTGTACATTTATTTTGTATCCTGAGACTTTGCCAAAGGCCTTTATTAATGTAAGGAGGCCTTTGACTCTAAACATTTGTATAAATAAAATCATACAGTTTGTACTTTTCTTCTGAATTTTTAAATTCGGAATTATTTTGAGAGTCAAAGATGTAACTGTGTATATCAATAGTTGGCTCATTTTTATTGTTGAGTAGTATTTAACTGTATGACTATACCTACCTTTTGATAGACAGTTGAGCTCTTTTCCATTTTTGATTATTACAAGTAAACATTTGTGTACAATGTCTTTCTGTGGATAAAAGATATGATTTTTTTCCCCCTCTTACATAAATACCAGGAAAGGGATGGTAGAATCATATGGTAGATGTATGTTTGACATTTTAAAGAACTTCTAAACTATTTTTCAAAGTGGTTGTACCATTTCTTCCAGCAACATCATTATTCATTAAAGAAATGCAGGTTAAAACCCTGAGTAATCACTCATATATCAAAAGACTAAGTTTTAAAAGACTGTCTACACATGATGGTAAAAATGTGAGATAATTGGATTTCTTGTGAATTACTGGATACATATATAAAGAGGCTTATTATAAAATATTGACTCACATGATTTATGAAGCCTGGCAAGTGAAAAATTTACAGGGTAAGCCAGAAAGCTGAAGAGCTAGGGGAGCCAAATCCGCAATTCCAACCTCAAAACCATTTACTGGAGAACCAGAAAGAGCCTATGCTGCAGATGAAGTCTGACGGCAGTCAACTAGAGAATGTTTTCTTGCTCAGGAAAGAAAGCTCTCTGTGTCCTGTTAAAGCCTTCAACTGATTGTGTAAGACCCACTCACATTAAGAAAGGCAATCTGTTTTACTCAGTCTACAAATTTAACTGTTAATTTCATTCAAAGTACCCTCATAGAAACACCAAGAGTTATGTTAGACCAAATATCTGAGCACTCTGTGGCCCAACCACACTGAAACACAGAATTAATCATCACACTCTCCATATGTTTATGGCTTTCATATTTTTCAGCAATGTTTCATAATTTTTGGCTGCAGGTGGCACGTATCTTTTGTCAAACTTATCTCTAAGTTTTCAAAATTTTTTGATACTATTGTAAGTTGTCATTTTTTGTGGCCCACCCTCCTCCCTTCCCTGGCAGTGTCCCACTACTGTCATTCCCTTTCTTACAGTATTCTGATTAATGTTCATGGTCTGCTAATGAGTGAGAACATGTGGTACTCGGTTTTTTTGTTAAATTTTATTTTTTTAGTTTCAGTTTCCCAAAGTTTGTTTCTAAAATATGCAGATACAATTGATGATTGTTTTTTTTGTATTGATGCCTTTAATGTATGATTTGTTAGGTCAAGGTCAAGTCATTATTTATTTATAGTAGATTCTAAAATACATAGACAATTATGGATTCTTCATGTAAGACAGTTTTACTGCCTTTCCAATCTGGATTTCTTTAAGTTCTGAGAAATGACAAAATAATGGCACTTCTATATCTTTAAATTATTCTGTAAATGCTATGTGGATATTTTTTGGTTTTTTTATTAATCTAAAATTTAATCTGTGTGAATAGGGCAGGGATACATTTTCATTTTTAAACAGATTCCATCAAGGATCTTCGTACACAGTGGATTCTATACATGTGATGATGATGAACCAACCAGTCTAATCACTAGTGTGCAGAATACAAAAGGGAGAATTCAGTTGCTGGCTACTAAACTAAACATAAGCTACATATTTTGCTCCTGTTGAGGGCCAATTTTTAAAACAATTCTCAGTGGGAAGCATCTATACTATCATCTGTTTCATTAAGGTTAATACATTACAAAACTGAAGAAACAATATATTTTATACTACTTTGTTCCTTGGTTGCATCTACAATATACTTGGAAATAACTGGAGAATAACAACTACAATTCCAGCTTTCCATCTCCTGGGCTACATGCTTTGGTTTAGCATCTCAAATCTTTTACTAAATAGTATTGATATTTTGGGCAAGTTAATGTCTATGTACTTCAATTTTGTCTTGTGTAAAAGGAGGATAATGGCACCAAATTTACATTTATTTATTTGTCTATTTATTTATTTACTGTTTCGCCCTGACCCCCTAAATTTTTTTTTTCGAGTTAGAGTCTCACTCTGTAGCCTAGGCATGCTCACGGCCACCCCAATGTCGCCTTGCTGGGCTCTGGCGATCCTTCCACCTCAGCCTTTCAAGTAGCCAGAACTACAGGCGCGCGCTACCATGCCTGGCTAATTTTTGATTTATTGTAGAGACGAGATCTCACCAAAGTGCACAGGCTGGTCTCAAACCCGTGGGCTCAGGCTATTCACTCTCCTTGGTCTCCCAAAGTGCTGGGATTTCAGGTTAAGCCACCATGCCTGGCCGATCAATTTTACATTTAAATTGAAACTTGGTGTTCTGGCACTGGGAATATAGAAAAAATTAATTACAAGTGGAGTAGTGGCCAAGGTAGTAGCCAAGGGCTAAATTTCACAGCTGAAGACATGGATTGAACAGAGTGGAAAGCCAGGTGGTAGACAGGGGCTTTCTGGAAGGTCAAGAAAAAGGAGTGAACGGGAGCAGCAGCCATGGCTGTCTCAGACACTTTACTGCCTTCCAATAACATGCTCACTTCCTGAGGTACCCCTGGATGCCTTTCCAGCTAGAATTAATGTTAACAGGACCTAATTAGCCCAGATATTCCACAAGTACTAGGTAAATACATTCATAGTTATAAATTCAGCAGTTACAGAACGACTAATTTAATACTTGCCACTTTTATCCTAGTAGCCTGACAGCTAGCCACACATATTAACACAATGTGAGATACCTAAAATGAATACCAAGAGGATCTTTTATTTCAAAGATAATAGGATCCTAAATGTATGCCAATTAAAACCTAAAGATGTCCTGAATAGCATATTTCTTATACATGCATAAAAAGTCAGATAGTTTGGGGCACATGTCTATGGATGTGCTTATTAGTGCTAATATACCTCACTTACCTAATAAGTGAACATTTTCTTATTAAAAATGTGGAAATATGTTCCCTTGGGGATAATATAGGCACAGAAATTGTTAAAAAAGATAGCAAACTTAAAAAAATAGAAACGCATAGTCAAACAAATAGCAAAATTAGAAAACAAAATAATTAGATTTGTCTTTATATTTGAAGAAATAATTTGAAGTACAAGACAGCAAATAATAATTTGATGCAAGGTATCCACATAGATAACAAGTTCAACAGTTTCTTTAGCTCTTCCCTATTGAGTTTTCCTTCAGCATCTTATGCTGCTTTCTAAGTCACTCAAGTTTTTCTCTTAGAATTGTGGGTAAACTGTGAAAGGGTGTCTTTAACCTGAAAAGAATAGGCCTTAAGCTAAGGCAAATCAGCCAGCTTGATTAAAATAGACAATAAAAGTCTAAAGTGTAAATGTTAATGAGTCCATACTGATATACATAAATGACTGACTAAATCTAAAAAAGAGGAGAATAAACTAATTGTCCATTAAAAGAGATTTCAAATAATTTATGTAGATACTCTGATCTCAAGGATGTGGAATATAACTTCCTACTCCTTAAGCACAAACTGCACGCAGTTTCATTGTTCCAAAGTACAATATTAGAAGGGGAGGGAATAAAATTAATTCTTCTTGGAGAAACCTGACAAATACTACCTCAGCCATGTATGTGATCAAGGTGATATAAATAGAGATAAGTCATGTTGTTAGTATGTGCCCCGATATAATATGATGAAAATGGAACATTTTCTCTGTGGTCTTAACCCCAATCTAACCATGAGTGAAAATCGGACAAATTTCTATTGAGAAACAGTCTACAAAATCCCTGATGGGTACTTCTCAAAACAGTCAAGGTCTTGTAAATAAGAAAAGTCTGAGAAATAGTCACAGCAAGGAGGATTCTAAGGGAACATGACAACAAAGTGTAATGTGATATCCTGAATGGGACAGTGGAACAGAGTAAGCATATTAGATAAAAGTGAAGGAGCACAGACTTCATGATATGACTCTATAAATCTCAGCTATTCTGGGGGCTGAGGTGGGAGGATCACTTGGGGCCAGGAGCTGGAGTCCACCTTGAGCAGCATGAGATCCCGTCTCTAGAAAACAAAACAAAAACAAAAAACAAAAACAAAAATGTTAAAGAAATGAATCAATTGTAGACTTTAGTTAAAAATAATGTATCAGTATTGATTCATTAATTGTAACAAATATACCATAGTAATATTAGATGTTAATCATAGGTAAAAGTGAATGTGGAGCCAGGCTCGGTGGCTCAGCCTGTAATCCCACGCCTTTGGGAGGCTGAGGCGAGTGGATTGCCTGAGCCCGCGGATTTGAGACCCGCCTGGGCAGCGAGACCTCATCTCTACAATAAATCAAAAAATCAGCCGGGCATGGTAGCACATGCCTGTAATTCCGGCTACTTGGAAGGCTGCGGCAGAAGGATCGCCGGAGCCCAGCAGGCGAGGCTGCGGTAGCCGGGAGCGGCTACTGCACTCCAGTCTGGGCGACCCAGTGAGACTCCAACTCAAAAAAAAAAAAAAAAAGAAAGTGGATGTGGGATTATATGGGAACTCTTGGTATTATCTTTACAATGTTTCTATAAATAAAATTTTAAAGAAACTTTTAAAGGGCACAAATTTGCAATTAGGTAGGTTGAATAAGTCTAGAGATCTAATGTACAGCATGAGGACTATAATGAATAATGTATTGTGTACTGAAAATTTATTAAAAGAGTAGACTTTAGACTGTCTTGTACCCCCTGCCCTCCCCCCACCACACAAATGGTAGCTATGGAAGGTGATGAATATGTTATTTTGTTTGACTTTGTAATCATTTTACTGTGTATTTGCATAACAAAACATGATGTTGTACACCTTAACTATATACAATTAAAACAATAAAAAATGTACAGGGGATGATTAGGAGAAAATGCACAGTAACTGAAGTATAAGGGATCTAATTTGAGTAAAGCACACAACAATTGGTGAAATTTCAAAGTAATGATTGCAGAATGGCACAAAAATGGAAATATGGACCATGGAACATGCATTTTATAATGCAGGTCATTAGAGAATTTAACTTTTAAATGTATTATTTGATTTAAATATTGTATAATGAGTCCATATATTTAAATTCTTGTATATTAATTTGACAAACAGGATTTTTAAAGCATTTTAAAGTGTATTATCTTATGTGGCCTTCCCTCCTTCCCTATAATACATATAATGTTTGTGCTCACTATCCCTTCTCTCCTCTTCTACTCTCATTCTGCCTATTTCTATCTCCCTGTCTCTTTCTGTCTCTCTGTCTCTGTCTCTGGCTGTTTCTCTCTATCCCTCTCACATGCATTAGTGTTTCTGGAGGCAACAAGAAAGCAAGAGAACACGCTGTATCTTTGAGAAAAGTGTAATAAGGGTAATAAATACAACTAATTCCTCATCTTTAACAGTGAACTCATTCTTATTTACATAACATCGTTAATTAGTACTTTACTATACTATATATACTATATATATATACTATATATACTATATATAGTATATATATACTATACTATATATACTATATATATATACTATACTATATATATATATATTATTTGAGTTGGAATCTTACTCTGCCACCCAGTCTGGAGTGCAGTAGCAAGCTCAGAGTTAACATAGCCTTGACTTTCTGGGTTAAAGCGGTACTTCTGCCTCAGCCTTCCAAGTAGCTGAAACTACAGATACATACCATCATGGCTAATTTTTTTTAAAGTCTAAATTTAAATTTTTTTTTAACTGTAGAGATGAAGTCTTGCCAAATTGCCCAGGCTGATCTCAAACTCCTGAGCTCAGGCAATCGTCTTGCCTCTGCCTCCCAAAATGCTGGATTACAGGTGTAAGCAACCATGCCTGGATCATTAGTATTTACTTTTATTAAATGTTTGTCAGAGAAATAGCATATGAAAGATCCATTGGGAGAATGTGAAATAAAGTGAGTCATACCAAAAAAAAAAACCCAAACAAAAACCAAACAGAAAAATACCTGAAAGTCTTTCAAAATTTCTCTACAATATATTTTAATTAGTTTTTAAAAAATTATCTGATACAAGAAGACAACAATTTTCTTCCTTACTTTCCATTTTTATTGTTGCTATGAAACTTTTATTCTTCTCTTCTTGTGTATAATAATGCAGAAAGTTCCTGATGAATATCTCCGCCTTCTCTTTTCTCTAGTTCACTTAAACCCAAAAGATAACTTTACATTTCATCTCTGTTCACCATCTTATTCCCAAGATAAAACTACTAATACCCAAAGAATATAAACATGATTCCAAAGCAAGTGCTTATTATAATCAAATGCCAAACAACCTCTCCACTCATATCTCCCCTTTCATCTCATTACTGCATGTATCATACAAAGTGGTGTGCTTATTTACCATTATTTCCATGACCTTGCCTCCCCCCCACCCCATTTTGTCCTTCATTATTCTGGTTCTCAGTCTTATAAAGCTGCTCTCTACCTTAGCAAATCTCAATCCTGTGTCTTCCCCTAATGTCTCCAGTTTCCACCTTCCTGGAACTCAGTGTTTTTAGACTATCACCCTCATTTGGTTTTGACTATGAGCTGGTGTGGAACATTGCCTATCGAGTTTTTCTGCTCTTGTGATGTTTATCTTCTTTCATGGCAAAATGACAAATACACCATTGGCCACATTTTTTATACATCTACCTAAGGTATTTGTCATTAGGTTACTTAACGTTTGGAATCCATTCTTAGTTCCTCTTTAGAGTTTACATAGCATAATTCTTAGACTATTGTAGTCATGTGTTAAATAACCTTGAATGAATAGAGGAATGATTACATAGATTTACTTATTTTCTCCCTATTTCAACCAGAACTTCCTTAAAATATCAAGACTCTTTTTTTTAAATCTGTGAAAGACCTTAAATGTGTCTTATAAATAAAAGATGTCCAATAAGTATAGGTTTAATCTTTAAAACCTAAAAAAGTATCCTGAAGGCTGTGTCACTTTCTGTCCAAACTTGACCTTCCCATTCTATGCCTTGCTACCTGCTGGCACTTTAGCCTTCCCTAGTCATCAACTTTTCTTTTTCTCTTCTCACACACTGTTTACATTAGTTTCCTGTTGATGCCATAAGAAATTATCACAGATTAGGGGTTTTAAAAACACAAATGTATTATCTTACAGTTCTTTGATTCAGAAGTTTGAAATGGGTTTCACTGGGATAAAATCAAGATGTTGGCAGAGCTCTGTTCCTTTCTGGAGACCTTAGGATAGAAATCATTTCTTTGTCTTTTCTGGCTTCTGGGTGCTGCCCACATTCTTTGGCACATGGCCCCTTTCCTCCATCTTGGAAGACTGAGATTGCATTACTCATACCTTGCTTGTCATCACACCTTCTTTTCTGATTCGGACTCGGAATCTCCCTTTTGTTTTTAAGGACCCCTTGTAACAATAGTGAGCCTATCCTCACAATCCAGAATAATCACCCTATTTTAAGGTCATGTGATTAGCAACCTAATTCTGTCTGCAACCTTAATTTCCCTTTGCCATGTAATGTAACATATTAACAGATTCTGAGAATTGGGAGGTGGACATCTTTGGGGACTATGATTCTTCCTACCACACTCTGGATGTTAGCAGGAGGAGTCTTTGTGAGGTAGGCAGGGATTATAGCTCTTTCTTAAATTCTTGATCGTGCTGCCAAAACAGGTTTTCTCTCTCTTTAAACACCTGAACTGATCGTCATCTTCAATTGTATTTGCTGTAGACAGCAATGGATTGAGGGCTTAATGCACAAAACAAAACACTTTTCTCTTTCCTGAGGCAAGAAAAATTGTGCCAACTTCATGAGGCTGTTGTTTCTGATTCAGATGTGGTTAGTATGAACTTTATTCCATCTTGTCCTTTCAGATTCCCTCCAAATGGTAATACCACTCTAAGAGAATACCTGCTGGCTAAGCAGAAGTCAACAGAGTGCTTTAATTGCCTTTCAGTTTATGTATACAGTTTTCAGCAATGGGAAAGTAGGTACACAAAAATTAATACAAAAATTGTATAATTGGTATAGTAACTACTTTTCAATCCAAAGCAGAGTAAAATAAAATATACTTCTACACTGATAGGTTTGCATGGTAGTCAGTCCCTCAAAATTATTAATTTTGATATATGAAACTATTTATTTTTTATACAGTAAAAAAGGCAGTGTGAGTCTGCAGTCCATACCATGGGTGCTCATTCCGTTGTCTCCCTGGCGTACTTTTATTTAAAGAGGTCATCATAAAAAGTGTTATTGTTGTCATTTTGGGCTGCCATGACACAATTAATTTGTAAATAATAGAAATTTGTAATCTGTAAACAATAAAAATAACTTTCTCACAGGTCTAGGGACTGGAAAGTCTAAGATCAAAGCACCAGTAGATTCAATGTCTGGGCTGCTTCTGCTTCCAAAATGGTGCCTCTTACTGGGCCCTCACATGGCAGCTCCCTTCAATCGCTTTTATAAGGGCACTAACTCCATTCATGAAGGTGGAACCTTCAAGATGTAATCACTTCCCAAAGTCCCCACCTCTTAATATCATTAGGTTCCAATACTTAGATTCTGGGACAAAACCAATATTCAGATCCTAGCAGGTGGTTTTACTTTCACACCCATTAAATGTTCTAGAATATAAGATGACAAAGGGTGAAAATCGTTGATTTGGCCTAATCCCATCATTCTTAAAACCTTCAGATTGACAGAGACACTTAACCTCGGTAACCAAGATGCTGAGTAACAAAGCCAGATGCTCAGGTTCCTACACATGATTTTTTTTCAATGGAGGAGAAAGTGGTGACCCTTTTTCCTGTTGCTTTTTCTCCTTAAGGTATGTTTTTCTTCTCTGCAAGTGGCCCCTCAAGATATTGGAATATGGACAAATTGTTAAATGGAAAGTCTTAAAACATTTAGAGTCTTCTATTAACTCTGTGTTATACATTTGTGTATTTTAATTATTTTTACAATGTAAGCCTTTTTTAGAAAAAGCCAGAAATTCTTTCAATTTTTAAATGATTTTTTTTTAAGCTCTTTTTTTCCTGGGAGTTATATATAAGTCTGGATAAAAAGATAACTTATTTTTGGATAATTATCTTACTACTTACTACTTTATATCTTCAGCATGCCACTTGTAAACTTCTTTCAAATTGTAAAATTAAGTTTTACATTTTTACTCTTTTAAAAAATAAACTGAGTTATTTTCTTGAACACACAAGACAGAAGAGAAGTAACTTACTATAGACCATCTGATAATACCTCAGGCTCATAACTATAAACAGAAAACTGACTTTTCAAGTCCTTGTGGTTATTTATCAAAATAAAATATTGTATTTTATTGCAGTTACAAAGTAATTATCATAAAATATCACAATGCTTTTGTAATTTTTATATTCTTAAAATTTACTAAAAGCAGAAACTATTGTAATGCTGGCATTAAAGTGTCAGTTGAAACCATCCTTTCTTTTCTCTAATGTGCTTCAGTCAGGGCCTATATGAAGGAAATACATGTAATCATCATTCACAGCCTTTGCTCCATCTGACCAGTATTGCCTTTCTCTCTCCTCTGCTTACTTCCTCTTGGTGACATTTTGTAACTTCGGATCGCTTGCCTTTATTTAGATAGCTATTGGTAAACTATGACCAATCGACCAAACCCAGTCCATGGTGTGTTTTTTACAGCCTATGAGCTAAAAATGATTTTTATATTTTTGCATTGTTTTGGAAAAACATTGTTAAAAAGATGAATATTTTGTGATGTGAAAATTATATAAAAATAAAATACTCAAAATAAGCAAAGTTTCACTGGAACACACTCATGCCTATATTGCCCATGGCTGATTTCCTGCTACAGGGTAAAGTTGAGTAGTAGTGGTACTGGCTATATGGCCTGCAAAGATGACCATGGTTACTTGCTGACTCCTGATTTAGACCATTTAATTTTAATACCTAGTTGTTATCCCTACATCCTCAAATTTTGCTCTGTTTTCCCAGATTGTGTTTGTTTTTAATTCAGCTATATCTATAATTACTAAGACTGGATCTATGATCCTTTCACATAGCGGGATTCTGGGGCTCCCTGGCTCATTTATTTTATCTAGTGATCATCCTGGATGATGTGCTTAACTATCTATCAAGAGGGAATTCAGATATCTTGATAAAGTGAATAATAGAACAAAGAAATAAAGTGTAAGGATCATAAACTCAGAGACAGAGAATAAGTTGTTATGTATCTAGGTCGACTTTGTAAGAATCCAGGGAAAATTGAGGACAAAGACACCTTTAGGGAGTCATCAGCAAACAGATGACAATTGAAGATATGACAAAGATATTATTAAAACCCAAGAATTTATACGTCAAAATTGAGTCTATCATATACTCTAGAAGAGATACTCTTTCTACACTACAGTATTTATCCAAAAAGGCTGACTGCAAACATTTGTCATTTTCTGGAAGTGAAACGATGACAATTTTGGTTGCTATTTATCTACACTGATTTTTTTTTTGCCAAGAATAGTTTAGGGTGGATAAAAGAAGTGAAGAAGGAGGCATAGGGGAAGCTTAGGCTATTCTGGGTACATTCCTAACCTTTGAGGATAGCTACATAGAGAGCAACTTTTACATTCCCCAATAATTTATTTCCAGCATTAAAATAAATGCCAGGTCTACAGCGGGCTGATCCAATGCAACATTCCCAGATCCCTGGGATCCCGTGCCCCAGTTTATTGAAGACAAAATCATTATCTGCCTTCTGAGTGCAACGGCAGCACTTTAGACTTTCCTCTCTAACTCCATTCAGGTTGTAAGTATTATTAAGATTGTGAGCAATTTGAGGCCAGAGATGTCATTTTACTCTTTTTTTTTTTTTTAGTCGGTGTCTCACTCTGTCGCCCAGACTGTAGTGCAGTGGCCGCTCCCGGCCACCGCATCCTCGACCTGCTGGGCTCCGGCGATCCTTCCGCCTCAGCCTTTCGGGTAGCCAGAATTACAGGCATGCGCTACCACGCCCGGCTGATATTTTGATTTATTGTAGAGATGAGGTCTTGCTGCCCAGGCGGGTCCCGAACCAGCGGGCTCAGGCAATCCACTCACCTCAGCCTCCCAAAGGCGCGGGATTACAGGCTGAGCCACCGAGCCCGGCTTGTCATTTTACTCTTATATGTATTTCACACTTACCCTACCCTCAACTTGGCACACAGAAATGACACCATATGCCTGAATGAAACCACTAGTTTGTTACCTTGATAGATAAATAATTCCCCTTTTTGTAGATTATCACCTTTTTGTTCTTATTTGTTTGTTTTAATCAGGAATGATGTATTGTAATCTTCCTTACCATTAAAAACTCTTTTTTATCTTATAGCCTGCCTCTTAGACGTTCTTTCATTCCAGGTCTCTTTCTGGACCCTTTTTATAAAAATTGAACAATAATTTAGGTCGGGCATGGTGGGCTCATGCTTGTAATCCCAAGCATTTTGTGAGGCTGAGACAAGCGGATTGTCTGAGCCCAGAGGTTCAAAATCAGCCTGAGCAACTTGGCAAGACCTTGTTTCTACAATTAATAAAAAAAAATCAGCTGGGAGTGGTAGTATGCACCCGTAGTTCCAGGTACTTGGAAGGCTGAGCCCAGGAGGTCAAAGCTGCAGTAGCAGTGAGCATGAACCTGCACACCAGCCTGGACAGCAGAATGAGGCTCTGAATCAAGAAAAGAGAGAGAGAGAGAGAGAGAGAGAGAAATAAAAGAATAATCATTGAATAATTGAATGCCTATGCCTGTGTGCATGGCTCTTTATTTCCAAACTTTCTGATCTTCCATTTACTTTTCAGTCTCTTATAATCTGGATTCCACCTTGCCTCAGTTCAATCCTCCATTTCTTCAGAACTTTCTATTTCTTTTCATGTTGGCTGTATTCTTTCTTTAGTTTTTTTGCTTTTGTTTATCTTATGAAACATAAGTTATGATTTTAACTCTTTAAAAATCAAGTTTTTATTTTATTGAAGTAATATTTGACATGGGTTAAGAAAAGATAAATAATTTTATACGTCTTATAATAGAAATCAGTAGTTTTCTATGTCTTTCTAGATCCTGGATATTTACTGCTCATCAGAGGAAAGCACTTTTGACTCTTTTAGAAGTTTCCTGTAGTATTTACCTGGTATCTCTAAATAACAAAAGTGTTTGTGTACATCACCATTTCTCTGTTTTTTTACTTTCTGGTATTACCTGTTGGATCCCAACTTTGAAAAATGAGGCATTAGTTCTTTTATCTATTTTGCATATATATTTTCTCATTTTTCTTCTTCCCAACAGTTATATCACAAATTTTTATATATTGATTACTAGAACACAGAAAATTATATTCTAATGTAATCCCAAATTCCATAACACAAATTTAAATTTTCTTTTAATATGTTCAAACTCAGTTATCTTTCAGTTGCATTTTTAAAAAAGATATATCTTAGAAACTTTAGTTCTTCTGTTCTAATTTGAACTGTTTTTTTTTTTTAATTTTTATTTTAAAGATGTAGGGCACAATTCAGGGTTAGGTATACAAACGGCCATTGTACAGGCCTGGGAAGGAAAGTGTTAATATTGGGTCTATAACCTTCACCACCCTCCTCAGGGATACCTGAGGCAAGCTTGACCTTGGACCAAAATACCTTGAAATAATGTTTGAAATGTAAACATAGCTAAAAGACATATAAGATTCTACAGAAATCACTATTTATTGATTATTGACCCAGGAATGCTTTCAACAGGATGTACCTAGCATTTTTTATTGTAAATAAACCTGTAATTTATAAATTAATGGGCTACAGCTGCACTGAGTAATGGGAGTTAATCATGTACTTAAACTAGTTATGGGATAAACAGCCATTAGCAGTTTCCCTGTACTAGCTTGTATCACACACAGGACTTTTCCAGCTACAACCAAAATGGACACGGGGTACATGAAGCCAAGTCTTATAGATTTGGGGACTCACAGGTATTGACAAGATAAAGACTGTGGCTTCCTTCTTGCATTCTTTGATAATAATTACTAATGCCTATGTTTCATGTGAGTCTGATTAGCCATCTGGGTGTTTGTGATCACACACAGCCAATACTCTGTCAACTCCGTCAACTCCATCAATGGAAATTCTCCTCATCTCTCTACTGTGCTGAATTCTAGTTTCTTGATCCTAGTGTCATTCTCTTGCTGGTTATTTCCTCATTGTGTTTAAGAGATTAAACTATGAAGGTAGATTTCCGGGCTTGAGTACTGCTATCTCTTAATTGATGTTTGATTATGATCATATTACTTAACTTCTCTAATATCAAATTTGCTCATCTGTAAATTGAGAATAGCAATATTTTTGTTGTAATAGGCTGTAATGAAGAAATAAAATTGATGCAGCATTTAGAAAAGTGCATGGCAAATTAGAACAGTATAAGTAGTGGCTATTATTACTATTGTTAAAGCATATTATCCAGTAGTTTCCTGGAAAAGGACATAGGACCATCATGTTGAAAATGTTATTCTCACATCCTACTTGACATGATAGCTTAGTGGAGTAGAGAATTGCAAAATGGAAAACATTTTCTCTAGGATTTTGAAGGGTGTTTCTACATTATTTCAAGTTCCAGTTGTCGCTTTTGAAAAGACTGATTCCATTCCAGCCCTCAAATCCTTTATGAATTCTTTTTCTTTTATTTCTCTGTATGGCTTAAAAAGTATCTTTGTGCACAGTGTTTGAAAATTTTACAATGGTGTGCCTTACTATGAATTTCTTTTCTTCATGTTTTGAGCACTTGGTCAACTTTTTTTTTTTTTAATCTAGAACTACATGTTCTTCAGTTATAGGAATTTTTAAAAAGTTATTCTTTAATTATTCTTGCTTCTTTGTTGTCATTGCTGTTGCTTTGCATCTTCATTGCTCAAATTTTTATCAGTCATATATTGGATTTACAGGTTGAGCCTCTCATTTTCAAATTAATCTTTCCCATATGTAATTCGTCATTTGTTCTAGTTTCTTAGAGCATTCTTATACCTTAGTCTCTAGCTCTTCTATTACAATTTTACTTCTCCTAGTACATTTTTTTTATTTGTAAAACTATCTTTCCTCTGAGTGTCCCTCTTTATTGCATCCAGTTCTTGCTTCATGGTTCCTAGAAAACTATGTGTCTGTATATACATTCGTATGTGTGTGTAAGGGAGGTTTCCTCAAAAACTGGAATTATCTTTTGGAGGGTGGATCCCTTGTAGTACAGGCTTCCCCTGCTAGGTAAATGTTCTAGGAACTCATTTGCATCAATGGACCTACTAGTGTTGCTGTGAGACTGTGTTCAGTTGCCATTTTTTTTTTTTTAGATTCTTTCAACACATGTCATGATGAGTGATTTTTTATTTTTTGAGTTGGAGTCTCACTCTGTCACCCAGACTGGAGTGCAGTGGTACACTCCTGGCCACCGCAGCCTCGACCTGCTGGGCTCCGGCGATCCTTCCGCCTTAGCCTTCCAAGTAGCTGGAACTACAGTCGTGCAGTAACATGCCCGGCAGTTTAGTACTTTATTTTTTTTTTCCAGAATCTAAACCAGTCCTTCTGTATTCAACCTGCTGATAACCTCAACTTCAAAGATACCACCCACTTCTGATTCTTGAGCCTTTCCTAAATAGTGTTATAAAATTTGGCTATATATTTTTTGGCTTTGTCAAGCAGGCTCTTACCTTTTTTCAGAATGTTGGATAAGGTACCATTCGTTTCTCTGCTTTCAAGCCTTCAAGATGTTATTGATATTATCTCCTTTTCTCTTCTCTTCTTAACTGTTCTTCTTTGTCCTTCTGGGTTTGGAGATTTCTTTTTAATCCCTTTACTGTTCTTCTGGTGTTTCAGGAGAGTTAGCAGTAACTGCATCTTTTTAATTTGTTCTGCTTGACTAGAAGTGTTGATTCTCTTTTTCTCACCTTACCTGTTCTAAGTTTTGAGCTCAGAATCTCCTTAGACTTCAATAACCACACTCATAATGTTGTCTTCTGATTCTAGTAAGCTAGCTTTGACCTCTCTTTGCATTTCTAATGTTATGTTTCACCTGCCTTTAAGCAGAGTTCTATGCTTTTGAACCTGAGATGTCTCAAGTTCATTTTGACCAATACAGAACCCATTATTTTCTTTACTGTGGCAAAAGATTTGACTCATTCTGATCCCTCATTACTCCTCATTTTGGTTGATTACCAAATCCTGTTAATTCTGGCTCCAGGATTTCTAGATTTGATTTCTTGCATTCCTATCACCCTGTTTTGGATTTGGGCAGTCAAAATGGTCTTCTAAACTTCCAGACTATTCTAAAAACATGTCATGTTTCAATTACCTTAACTTTACCATTATGATAAAATCAAATCCAAGCTTCTTGGCCTAGCAATTTGAGATCCTCTATAATTTTACCCTAGTATATCTTTCTGATCTTATATTTTGTGATACTTCTCTTAATTTACCCACACAAGTTCCCTCCACAGACTTTCATACTCACCATACTGGATAAAGTGCATTCCCCCTATTTTCCTGTTTTTCATTCAGGGTGTACTTCGGTTGCGTAGGTCAGTTTTCTTTGATACAGTCTTTCTTAAATATTTTTTCCCTTCCTTTAGAATACATGTTTCATTTTCTTTTTGAATATTTGTATTGCTCTATTGGGGGTAAGGATTAAAAAGACAGTGGTTATTGTAAGCTAATAACATTCTTCTCCAAAGAACCCAACTCTTTCTCCAGAGAACCAAAGTTTATTGAACAATAAGGAGATACTTTAAATTTAAGCTTGAAGTTTAGCACCGTCAGTGACCAAAGAAGAATGATTGAAGAGCCTGGCAGGTGACTAGCAAATGTTGTGATTGGAAAGCTCCAAGGTGATCACAGTCCCTTCAAGTGATGTAAGAACCCTGCATCTAGGTCTTCTTGCTAAGAAATTACCATGAATGATCTTTGGATGTCTAATTAAAAATACTCATCTCTAAACAGGATTAAAATTTCTGAGAGAAAAATCAAAACACAACTGGAAAATACCGTACCAGGAACTTGGTGTCATGATGACTTTACAATTCTTTACAGCTATAAACCATTTAACGTTCTACAATAAAAGCTCAGAAAAGACTGAATAGCATGCGATTTTCTTTGGCAAAAAAGCCTGGTTTAAACACAGTGAAAAGGTTTGTATGGGTTCAAAAGGGGTGACAAAGACACTGTTTTTTGCTATCATTGGCTTGCTTTCAACTTTTGTGTCCAAAACAAATGAATCTGGATGGAAGTAGTTAAAAGACCTAAGTGAACTAGTCCAATTCTTTTAAAGATATTATTGCTACACTATCCTCCCCCATTTGAAGCTGTGTTGGGAGATAGAGACCACTTCAACTCAATGAGTCACTTCGACTTCCTAGCCAGAACAATTAAACTTTTTGTATAAAACAAAACCTGAAGCCTGCCCTTCACCACATCATCCCACCTCAAAACTCCCCAGGGGTCAGCTTTGACATTTAACAGCTCACAAATTCAATTTCTTAACTGATGAAGCCAACTTAATGCTTTTACAAATGAATACTAGGTTATTGCAAATGTTCATCTTCAACATTTGGGTAATATATAAAATGTGTTGTCAGTTCAACTGCCAGCCTGAATAACATTACACATGCCTCTTTATCATGATGGAGATAGCATTTGTGAGCCAGCTGCAGGGAGAATGGGAAAAAAAAGACAAGCAAATTCTCCATCCCTCATTGCCCCTTCTCCATGCACAGACCCTCCTAGGGAAAGAAAGCAAGGGAGAAGAAATTCCAATAAATACAGCCTAGAAGCATATATGTATGATCTGGCCAGCTAGTATTTCTGCTGGCTAGATGAAGAAGGTACTAGTCTTGAGGGTTAACTACACTTTCCTACCAGTTGCTGAAACAGTTAATTCATTTTGCAAATTTGCTGCTTCTTTATTGCTAGCAGCTGAGCAACTATTTTCCTCCTCCTTTCTTCAGTTGTTACTGATGTCTTGCCATATTTTGCATATAATCCCCTGAACAGCATTAGCTCATTTTTTACTCCAGTCTTGCAGATTAGCTCATCTTGGTTATGTTATTTGGTGCGTTGGTGTTGAGTGTTGAATATGTCTTAATTTTTCATTTTTAAAGGCATTCTCAACCATAACAGGTACTTAATGAGTTTGATCTTTTTAAAAAATAATATGTTTGACCTACATATGAGAAGGGACTTCCAGATTTTCATTTATTCATTTGTTAGTATTAATAGCGGGTGAATTTATGTTGAAACAGAGACAGAGTTTTAGATTACTTTCCTTGATTTTTCAATTGATTTTGAAGTTCATACTCTTTTTGGAATGTGTATTTGACATGATTGCAATGGAGGTTCTATTTCCATCTGGTTTAATGTAACAAAGACCTCTCACTTCATTTGAAAACAAACAGCTTTTCCTCTGTTTAAGACATTTTTGTTTACACTCTATTCAAACATATTCTCTATACTTCCTACTTAGGACTAAGAACTCAGTTTTGAAGACAACAAATTTTAATTCAAATAAATTAGCTATAAATACATTGGGAACATTGCTACTCCCTATCCCCAACACTTGCCAATGTTCATGTAGTATAGTTATAAATTTAGTTACCACTCCTTTCACCCTCCACACACTTATCCTAATTAAAGATCCCAGCATGAACACATGCAAAAAGATCCTGTAACAACCTGTTTCTGACCTTTTTCCCTTTGGTACTTGATGTACATCTCTATTTCTCTATCTCTATCTGTATCTCTATCTGTATCTCTATCTCTGCATGTATCTGTGTCTTTACCACTATCTCTGTTTCTGTCTATACCTGTCTATCTGCACTATGAATGTCCAAGCTTTTATGGTTTCCTAGCTACTTGTCATATGCTGGGAAAAAAAGATGAGAAGTGCTCAGCCCTTTTCCTTCAGAAGTCCATAGCTGAATGTAAAAGGAAGAGAAGTTTAAAAAGACACAGGTTTTAAAAGACACTTAAATAGAGTAAGAATAAGAGTAAACAAAGTGATATGAAAGACAGATCTGCTCTGCTTGTGAGTTGGGTTAGGTTTCACAGAATGAGTGAAACCTCCTGACAGATGAGTAGGAGTTTGCAAAACAGAAATGGGGGTGGTGGTATTAAAGGCAGAGAGAACAGTATGTGCAAAGGCGTGCTTAATTAAATACTTGGTGTGTTTGGGGAATGGCAAGAGAGCCGATGTGGCTCGAGTTTGGGTTGTGTGGGAAGGAATGGCAAAAGCCCAGGCTACAGGGATGGAAAAGACCCATTAGCTCATAGTCCTTTTTCCCCATCTCCTCCTTCTCTATCTCAAAGCCAAAGTGTTCTTGATGTTCTCATCCATGGCTGGCCCAGGAAAATGGATTTAATCTCTTTGAACTAAAAGAAAAGAGGTCAAGAATGGAGACAGGCTAGAAGCCAGGTCACAACCTTTCTTCTCAATAGCCAAAAACTTTTTGGTTTTACATTTGATTGTGTGCTTTTTAAATTTGAGTTACTCAATGTTTAGGTAATGTTCTATTTTTAATCTGTTTGCTAAAGTAAGTCATTTCTCATTCTTAATCTCTTTCTCTAGTCTACAAAAGGATAAAATGTCATTTGATGTACCTTCATGAAATTGCAATTGGCTTATTATTTGAGATTCAGAGCTAGCATTAAAATAGTGATGAAAAACAAATTGTTTATTGAGTCTTTTCTCTTTCCCCCCACACAGTCAAAACATTTTTCTCTCCCCAGAGCAACCAAGAAAGCTCTATTATATCTCCACTAAGGAACAATTTAATTTCTTATTCCATTTAGCCCAAGCATGACTACATGCCTATTAATTATAAAAAATATTCCTTTGCAGTGATGGCAGTAGAAATTGCATGATTGTAATTCCAGATAATACCCACTAGATTTCTTATTTAGGAAAACTTTGAAATTGCACTTCAAGAGATAGCAAGAGTTTAGTTCATTCGATTCTTTTACCAAGAGTAAAAACCTTGGGAGGGGGGAACGCCTCATCAACAAGGGTACCTACATAATAAACATTTGTATACCTAACCCTGATTATACCCTACATCTTTAAAATAAAAAAACTAAAAGTTAAAAAAAATTTTTAAAGAGTCAAATGCATTTTTTTTGTTTTTAGATATTCAGTTATATATCAGTCAAGTATTGTGTTTTGTGAGATATCAAAAAATGAAGGCCAGGTTACCTTGTGAATTAAGTTAAGGGCCAAGATTATAATAAAAAGTTATGACAGTGTCCCAGGAATCATCTAATAATATATATTGGAACAAAAATTCCATATTGGATTTTGAAATTTGGAAAGGTTGGCTAAAATGTCAAATGGGTCAAAATACACAAAATGAAGGCCCATGCTTATGGCATAAAACAAAATTTCTATTTTAAAGCGATTCCAGTCACATATGACAATAATAAAAGTTTGACAGAGAATTAGAAATATAAAGCAGAATATTGTTTCTAGTTAAAATATTCTACTTAACTTTAATTGCTAAAAAGCATTTTAAAATGATATATTTTTTAAAAAACATAAATTTTTCTTCTTTTTTTATTTTAAAGTTGTGGGGTACAATTCAGGGTTAGATATACAAATGTTCATTATGCAGGTACCTTTGTTGGTGAGGTGTGCCCCTCCCTCCCCTGGCAGTTTCCCTCAACTGCCAATACCATCCCCCATCCCCTGGCAGTTTCCCACTACTGACAATCCCTTTCTTATAGTATTGTGATAATTGTCCAAGGTCTGCTTAGAGTGAGAACATATGGTACTCTGTTCTTTGTTTCTGTGACAGATCACTGAGTATGATAGACTCTAAATCCATCCAAGTTGCTGCAAAGTTCATATGTTTGTCCTTCTTTATGAATGTGTAATATGCCATTGTGTATATGTACCACATTTTTTTAAATCCAGTCCAGCTTCGATGGGCAGCATGGTTAGTTCCATGAAAAAACATAGCTTTTAAAGTGTTCTAATTCACAACCTTATGAAAAATTTGATGCCAAACTCATTTTTACAAGATTATATAAATTTCAAAATTATTTATTCATGATATATGATTGCATATTTTAAAATGTTGTGATATACAAAATGCAATTCATCATTATTAGTGTTCAGATACATGTTATACTATATTCTAGGACTATGTTTTAGTTATCTCTAGATTCATTTTCCCTTAGTGATTTCATACAACTACATAATTTTAAAAAAACCAAAAAGAAAAAATAACAGATTCATTCATTTTGACCCCTTCATAAATAAGGTAAGGTTTAATAATACTGTATGTCTGCTTGTGTATAATAGTTTATAATTTATGTAACAATCATTTTGTGCCAAGACATTTTGCCAATTGCATGCATTCAACATGAGCCTTAAAACAACTCTAGGAGATAGGCAACAGTAATCCAATTGTGCAGAAGAGAAGAAAAATGAGCCAGAGAAAGTTTTAAATAATCAGCCTGGGTTCAAGGAGACAGTAAGCGTCAAAGCTTGAATCTGACATGTCTGTTGAGGCATACTTAGGCCCAGCTCTTAATCACTACTGTGTATTAATTGGCTGCCATCGAGGGGGTGGGTGTGTAATCCTTGGTTGACACAAAGGTGTCCTGATTTATTTCTCATTTTAAAATAAAAATAGGCAATCATTAAGTGAGTAGCCGGGCTCGGTGGCTCAGCCTGTAATCCCGCGCCTTTGGGAGGCTGAGGTGAGTGGATTGCCTGAGCCCGCGGGTTCAAGACTTGCCTGGGCAGCGAGACCTCATCTCTACAATAAATCAAAAAAAATAATCAGCCGGGCGTGGTAGCGCATGCCTGTAATTCCGGCTACTCGGAAGGCTGAGGCGGAAGGATCGCCGGAGCCCAGCAGGCGAGGCTGCGGTGGCCGGAAGCGGCAACTGCACTCCAGTCTGGGCGACCGAGTGAGACTCCGACTCAAAAAAAAAAAAAAAAAAATGAAGTGAGTTATCAACAGTAGAAACTAGTGTAGTGAGAAGCTGAGAAACATTCAAAGGAATGATCTACAAATACAGTAATTTTCTATTCTTAATTATTTCTTTTTTTAAAAAAGCAGATACTACTGTCTTCACAGTTTGTTCTAGGAAAGTGCCAATCCCAAAAGTTGTCTTTTTTTAAAATCTGCCTAGTCCAAGTCATTCTTGCTACCATTTGAATATATTTTCTTTTTCCTGCATTTTTTTTCAGCCAAGGAAGCCAGTAATAATTGTGACCTATTATCGATTCTACATGACTTATTTTAACTCTGAAATCATTGTTTAATATTTGTTCTGAAATTCTGAGTTACATCATTAGTTGTAAAAGAGAGGAGATCAAGAGATATAAAGAGCTTTTTATAAGTTCTTCAAAATATAACCTAGTAGCAATGTATATTGTTTGAGTGATGGATATCCTAAAAGCCCTAATTTCACCTCTATGTAATCTATGCATATAGCAAAATTACATGTGTACCCCATAAATTTATAATACACACACACACACATATATATATATCCTGGAGAATGAACTGTTTGTACTGGTTAGTCACCTAATTCTTACATCAAAACTTAAAAAAAAAAAACCTATTTTCTTGGTGGCACTTTCCTACAGTCCTAGCTAATTGAAAGTAGAGGGAGAGGGAGATTGAGCCCAGGAGTTTGAGACTGTGATTGCACCACTGCACTTCAGCCTGGGCAACAGAGACCTTGTCGCAAAATAAAATTAAAAAATAAAATAACCATATTCTTGAAAAACCTTTAAAAATAGATGACATATTTCCCCATCTTTAGAAAGATAATATTTTGGGACATAATTGAATGTATTTTTGATTCAGAGCCATTGCAATACTATTATAATAGCATGATGTTGCCAGAAGAGGAACTATTTCTCATGCTCAGATAGTCCTAAATTTTTATATTTTTAAATTTTAGTATTTTTCTTTCACTGTGTTTCTCTGTTGCTGTCGCTGTGTTTTTCTATTGCTATTTCTCTGTTGCTGTGAGCATTTAGTCTTGCTGTCATTGAGAATTAAAAAGATGATAGTCTCACTCTCACTTCCAAAAGCACTACTATCTATTTTATCTGCTTATGCATCAGTAGACTACTGGAAAAAAGGAATTAACCCTTTGTAAGTGCCTCTAGTGTGGCAGGTGCATAAAACGTGTTATTCCATAAACTTCTAGCTACCCATTTGTGAAGGAGTTATTAGTTCTAATTTTCAAATGAACAAATGAAGGCTTAGGTGGCTATGTAATCTGTATGTGCTCATTTATTGATCTGCTAGAATGATATCCAGAGTCAATCATACTTGATTCTCCTGTGTATGAAGTACTTGAGCACCACTAATTTGCTCAAAACCTTTATTTCACATTCTTCCTGCTTCTTTTGCTATGGCTCAGAGAGCTGATGTGGTTGGACCATGTTATTTTTCCATAATGTGGTATAAACAGCCTAGAAGAAACCTCTTATTCTACAAATTGTTCCCTCTGTGAGATAGGGGTGGGCAGTCAAAACCTATGTGCCTTGGTATTCAGATTACTAACAAAAACAATAATAATACTAATAAAATATAAGTCAAATTTAAAAGTATCTTGAATTTATATAAATACCATGAGAAATATTTGACTTTAGAAATAAGGTAAAAGGGAGCTTGATGGAAGTAATTTGAAGGAAGAGATTTTAAGGAAGAAGGATGCCAAGTTATAGAGACAAGAGTCAAATGCATAAAAAGCAGGGAGAGCCACCCAGTAAGCACAGAGGCCATGCCCAAAGAGAGACAGGAGAAAACATATGGGGTGAATGGACATGGGAGACAATGCCATATTCCTTCCCACTTTGCTACATTCAGCTGACTTATACATTGCATTCTGTTGCTGTGACTACTTGGTACAAAGTATCAACACCAGGGAAAATTATATATGAACAGTAAGACTTTCATAGTATCTGATATCCTATCCTCACTTTCCAATACTCTATCACTAATTTGTGTGTCAGAAAATTTTTTTGCACTAGCATAGACAATATTGCCCTCATAAATGAATGATATGCTATTTCCTTTTTGTTGTTTTTAATAAAATATCTAGTAGAATGACTGTATGACCACCAAAAATATAGAAAGGCAATGCATTGAGAAAGTTAGTCAATAGGTAGGTCCTATAATATGACTAAATATGCTTTTTTAAACAAGAGTTGGTTTTTAGTTTGTTTTGCTCCAAATGGTTGATTTTTAAGAACATGCTAAAGATGAAAATTCATGTGGAGGTCCCTATACTTGGACTTTCTACAGGGTGTAGAAATACCTGTACACTGTGGTCTTTGATGAGAGGATATGACTCAGCTGGTGCCATTATTGAAGAAACTCTGCTCTGTGCTCCATCATTCACTAAGCGTTTATTGAGCTTCAACTGTGTTGAAGGCCCCTCTTCACCGATTCCCAATCTTGCTGCCACCCCAGACTCTCCTCATGCTGGCACCATATTTTAGTGAAGAACAAATGCCAGATAGAGATGGGACTCAATTATGTCCTATAGTGTTACTAGTAAGAATATGGCTAAATTTTTTAGACTGTGTGATTTTATGCAGATTACTGTATTTTCCTGAGTCTTACATTTTTCAACTGCAATTAGGGGAGTAATAATTCCCTATAACCCCCATAATTATTCTGAGGTTAATTTGTAAGACAATGTAAAGTGCTTAGTGAAAATATTCACAACTAAAGTGTACTCAGTAAAAAGTGGCGATGGTGATTACTACTATTACTAGAGTTGCTGATTAGTACATAGACTGATATACCAACCGGCAAATCATGCGCCTTCTATTAGAGCTACATTCACCAAACCCTACTATGTATATCATGTTAAGCTAAAGCACAATTGTTCAATTGGTTTATAATACCAAGGTTTTTTAAACAAATATTTTAACAAATTTATTGAAAGAATTGCCAGGAAATTTTGCTAAAGACCACATAGAGAGTAAGAAAACCTGTTTCTTATGTTGAAGGTTCTGACTAATGAGTGGCAATACTATGTAGAAACTAGTGCTATGGCATTGCAGAAGTAAATGTGATTTTAAAAACCCATAAATTATAGTACTTGACAAATCTGTGTTAAAAATCTGCTCCATCACAGACCTCTTAGGAAGTTGATTAACCTACAAACCTCAGAGGGCTTTTTTCTTTTCTTTTCTTTTCTTTTTTTAGTTCTCAGGTAACATGAAATTACCCTTGGAGAATTAAAAATCAAGTATGTAAAAGGCAGGCACTGTTGCAAAGCTGGCACATAATGCCATTTAGCAAACAGTGTGAACAATTAGCTAAAGGATACAATAGATAATTTTGACAGGGAGAGATTAAGAAAACACTTATATGCAGAAAAAAGGATTCTAATTAAGTCTTTCATGAAAGACCATTCTGGTATCATTTGCCTGGTCCATATTAATTTTTTTCAGTGATTGATTTTACATAATTCAAGAATATTTAAAAGGTCAAAAGTAAGTTCATCAGTCAGACAAAAAATTCAAGGAATTCAAGGGAAAAGAAAAGAAAAATAATAAAATAAATATAAGGTGTATAAAGAATGACTTTGGATACTTCTAACCCAACAGTGCACTTTAAGAGGGCTTAACTCATATACGGAGGAGTTACTTCCTCACTCACAGGGAACCAAGTATCTGTCCGGCTCCCTGTGGCTGTGTTAAGAACAGCTGGCCCTGAGGCAGTCAGAGCTCAACTCTGTGCTGTGTGGCAAAGAGACAACGCAACAGGAGTTCTGTGATTGATTTCTCCAATTTTTTTTTGAAGGAGGAGAAAAAGTATTCTAAGAGAGACACAAGGCTCAACAAGTTGAAATTGGGATATATTCCCAGTATTACTTGGATTTTCAAGAATTTTTGGAAATCTTGCCTTTCAGCCACAGCGCTCCTGAGCATTTATAAGTTATTTGCCAAATTCATTTCAAGCTCTTGAATTTACAGTTAAAAGAGAAATAAAAAAGTCTTTCATTTGTTCCTAAGCTGTTTATTTTGCTTGTAAAGCCAATCATAACGTCTACCCAATAAAAAGAGAAATGCATAAAAGTTATAACTCCAGAAAAGTTAACTGTTGAAGCCTGAAATTCCCCCAGGCAAAGCCAGAAGTCATTTTAATGAGACAGAATTTTCTCTTTGAACTTGGGAGGCCATAAGCAACAAACTTGCTGAGGAAACTCACCCTTTATAACCTTCCCTAGAATTCTTCCCTTCAAGACAGACTGTGGCTAAGCTTGGTAAGGCCTAAACAGGCAGAAACCTAGGAATAGTCTTCTAGTGCTGTGTGGCATGGAAAAAACCGCTTCAAGTGCAGTACAGTGGTGTGACATGTGTACGGTGGTGTGGTGCGGTGCAGGTTGATACATGGTGGCATGTGCGGGGTGGTGCATACTGTATGTGTGTGTTGACCCAGTCTCCTTCTCTATCCTTGCCCTATCACATAAATACCACTTCTCACCTTTGCATACACACACCCACACACACACACCCCTATCTAGCCAAACTGGACATCTGTGAGTTTGGAACCACAGATACGAAAACTGTTATGAAATACACATCCCCTCCCACCCTCTAAGCTAAATGCCCAGAAAATGGCTGATAAGCTTGCCCAGCAGCAAAGTCCTAACGGAAATGAGGAGGAAACAGAAAAGCCAAATCTAAAACGTGCATCATTCGATTTGTTTCAGACCCACTAAGACCAATACTTGCCATATGGGATCCTGTTTTGCAAAAAAAAAAAAAAATTGGACACAAATCAAGGGTTTTGTTTCTTCACGTCTAAAAACTTTTCATCACTTTTTCCTTCTTGCATAAAAATACAACACTAACTACTTTACCAGGAGAAGCAAAAGTGTTTGAAAAATAATTTCACCCCCTGCCAGAGCCTGCTATTGAGATCAGTGTCTGTTCCAATTTGTTCCTGACTCTCAAAAATTTTTTTTTCTCACTGGGAATTGTCTTCTTATGTGGATACTAAGGCAGATCATCTGTGGCACAAATAAACAAAGAAGTAAATAAAATAACTTTATATGCAAAAGCTTTGCTCTCGAGGTTAGCTTTCCCTGTGGACTTTCTAATATCCTCCTTGGATGATTCATTCTAATCCATGGAATAGCCCCCACGGACAGTCGGCAGATCAGTAGTTGGGCTCTCCCTAGATGGGGTCAGAGACCATACTCTTGGCCTCATCATGAAATAACACACATTAAGTGCATTCTTTTTATCTTCAAAACATAACACTAAGTCTTCAGCCCTTAATTCTTTTTGTGGGGTGGGATCATTGTTATTACTGATCTAACACCATCTCTTTGCAACTCTTTTTACTATCTACCCTCTGCTTGCCTCATCCCTCTTTTACTGAAACTGAGGCACCAACTTGCAAAACACACACACACACACACACACACACACACACACACACACACACACACACACCCCAAATCAAAAGGAGAATACTGTCCAGGTTCCCAAACTCTCAGACATGCCCCTTCCACCCTCCTGTGTTGTGAGGCCCCTAAACTTCTCTCTCTCTCATTGGTGGAAAGTGTGTTCCTTATAGTATAGCAGAGAGTGATGAGGAGTGATATATGCTCTTGGAATAAGAAGGTATACTTCTTTAGATAACACTTTAGGGAAATATTCAGGGATAGGACTGTGATCCGGGGTGACAGAGCTTCTGTAATAGCAGAGGGCAAAGAAGGCCAGTGCTTTTCAGTCATGACTCAACCACTTGCTCACGTGTCCTTGAGAAAGTTGAGTAATTGCTCCAAAACACAGTTTCCTCATGTGCATGGGTATAATAACACCCCATATTTCATGTGCATGCTAAGAAAACTTAGTGAGGCCAAGTATGTAGAATGCTTAGAATGCTTAGCCCCATGCCTGGTGCATAAGAGTTGGTCCAGTAGATGTGAGCTGTGATTGTGCTATGGTACTAAATTCACATGCTGGTTGGTGCCTCTTTATAGTAACCCTGACCTTCTTGAAGACCTATTTGCACTTTGACACAAGACAGAGGAATAGAGTGAATTGGACAAGAGTCCCACAGAAGCAGAATTAATATCATTCCTTCATGTGAGAACTTTGTCAGCAGTTCTAGCTCCACCAAAGAGTATGGTTTCTCTGAGCTTGTCTCCCTTCCAGGGTTATTTGAGGACTGAATGGGATAATGTAATTAAATTGCTTAGCTCACAGTAGCGTCTCAGTAAATGCGGGTTTTTTCCCCTATACTTTTCATTCTTTTAAGGAAAGATAGCTTAGAAACTCCCATGAATGAAAAAGTTTTGATGTATTTGTTTCATGTCATCTTTTTAAATGAACCCTTTTAGAGTGTCACGTGCCAGAAAGTTTTCTTAAACTACAATTACTTGGTCAGTTACAGTGCTGTGTAAGTGCTCTGTCAATATGATTTGCAAGGTGAGAACAACAGAAGGACTCGCACAATCAGGTTTTTGTGAGAACTGAATGGGACAATACATGACAGATACTTAGAACACTGCTCGACACATATGAAATGTTATCATAAGTGATATTGTTTTTATTCTTATGGGTAAACTATAATATTATTAAAAAGTTAAAATATGTTATTTCATCATCTTGTTCAGTAACATTACTGAACTTTTGTAACCATACTAAAGTTATGTAGTATTTTAGCACGTAATTAGATACAGTTTGTAATACATAATTATGTGATTTCTTTGTCTACACTTATTTTATTGTATATGCTGTGATGGTTAATTCGATGTGTCAGCTGAGTCAGACTATTGTACCTAGTTGTTTGGACAAACACTAGCCTTTTAGATGTGAATAACATCTACAACCAGTTGACCTCAAGTAAAGCAAGTTACTTGCCATAATGTGGGTGAACTTCATCTAATCCACTGAAGGCCATAAGAGCAAAAACTGAGATTTCCCAGAGAAGAGGGAATTTTGCCTGAAGACTACAGCATCAACCACTGCCTGAGTTTCCAACCTACTGGCTTGCCCTAGGGACTTTGGACTCAAGATGAAAATATTAACTATTACCTGAATTTTCAGCCTGCCAGTCAGTTCATATTTACCATCCCCAAAATTGCATGAGTCAGTTTCTAAAAATAAACATCTTTTTTTAAATTCATTGACCAGCCAACAACTGGTAGGTAGGTACGTAGATAGATATCTATAGCTATATATATATAAAACTATATGGTAGCCGGGCTCGGTGGCTCAGCCTGTAATCCTGCGCCTTTGGGAGGCTGAGGTGAGTGGATTGCCTGAGCCCGTGGGTTCGAGACCCGCCTGGGCAGCGAGACCTCATCTCTACAATAAATCAAAAAATCAGCCGGGCGTGGTAGCGCATGCCTGTAATTCCAGCTACTTGGAAGGCTGAGGCGGAAGGATTGCTGGAGCCCAGCAGGTCGAGGCTGCGGTGGCCGGGCGCGGCCACTGCACTCCAGTCTGGGTGACAGAGTGAGACTCCAACTAAAAAAAAAAAAAAAAAAAACTATATGGTGGTTCTGTTTCTCTGAAGAACCCTGATTAACATATATAACTTGTTTCTTCAATTAGAGCAGGTAGGTAAATGATGGTCCATCTGCCAAATCCCGCTGCCACATATATTTCCAAATAGTGTTTCATTAGAACACAGCCAAGCCCATCCATTTTTGTATTATTTATGGTTGTCTTTATGTTATTAAGTATCAGAATTTAGAAGTTGTTATAGATTGTTTTATATTTCCATAGCTTTGGGGATAGATTATATGGCCCACAAAACCTAAAATATGTACTATCTGAACTTCTACACAAAAAGTTGATGATACTTGAATTAGGGGAAAAAAGTCGCATGACATCAGAGGATATGACTTCTTTTTGTAAAAAAGACTCTGTAGGCTTCAAATATTGATAAATATACTGATAGAACAACCAAAAAAGTTATGGGAACTTGATCCCAAAGAGAATAAAATTGATATAATTTCTTCTCATTAGTGGTCGAGTTGTTTACTTCTTCTTGGACAAGGCTGCTGAGAGATATGCTCTGTTGAAAGGATGGTCTTATTATTTTTCTTGCCACAAATCCCCCTCTGGAATCTACAGCAATATCCTATACTACTAAAATGTTATTGCCATTTGACCCTATGTTTTAGAGTTGGGCAATAATCCTAAGACAAGAAACCTGAAAGAAATCTTAATACTTTCAATCATTGTGGCAGTCTAAACTTATATGGGAATCTTCTCTTAATAAACTAACACAAAAATGCTGGATTAGATATAACTAAAAGTATATGTGCATATGTGTGTATATACATATGTAAATAAGTGTGTGTGTGTGTGTGTATGTGTGTGTGTGTGTGTGTGTGTGTGTGTGTGTGTGTGTGTGTGTGTTTAAACCAGAAAGAAAAATTTCCCAGGTATAAAAACAAAAAAACCTCAAAATCAGGGAGCTAAATGAAGCTGAAGCCAAATGCCCCTCAGGAATCTACAAAATGAAACCAGGCTGGGTTTAAAAGCTCACCTCAAACAGGTACAGGATTGAGTCTATGGAACCTACGCTTTGAAGGGAACTAGAATTAAACTCCCTGCCTAAGGCTGAGATTTGGAAGGTTCTGGAAAACCTCCATAGATAGACTCAGGGAGGTGGTTTAAGAGGTGACTACCTGCCTTTGGCCATGGTTTGAAAAAGAATCACCCCCAGAAATCAGAATTCTAACCATAAGCTGTACACGTCTCAAACTCCTCTAACCAAGTGAGGGTGGAAATGGCCTGACCTGAGAAATTAACATAAATATTCTTTTATAATAGAGAAATCTGTAGGTTCCTGGCAAGAGTAAAAAATATGCTGCCCAAATTTTTCCAGTGATTGTTTACTAAGACATATAGAGATGTATAAAATTGAAAACACTGGAATTCTGATTGCAAACCCTGTTTTCTGGCTAGGAAAATTATATTCAAATGCCATTCTGTGACTTTCTGTTGTATGATAACTTCCTTCCCACTTGCAACACTCTTTCCCTACCCAAATTTTTTTTAGCTTTCTTTTATACGTTTTAATATTTTTAGAAGCCAGGCTTGTTGGCCCAGCCTGTAATCCCACGCTTTGGGAGGTTGAGGTGAGTGGATTGCCTGAGCCCACAGGTTCGAGACCTGCCTGGGCAAATTGGTGAGACCTCATCTCTACAATAAATCAAAAAATTAGCCGGGCGTGGTAGTGCACGTCTGTAGTTCCAGCTACTTGGAAGGCTGAGGAGGAAGGATCACCGGAGCCCAGCAGATCAAGGCTGCAGTGGCCGGGAGTGGCCACTGCACTCCAGTCTGGGTGACAGAGTGAGACTTCAACTTAAAAACATATATATATATATATTTTTTTATAAGTGATAAAGAAATAAAATACCTCGCCGGGCTCGGTGGCTCAGCCTGTAATCCCACGCCTTGGGAGGCTGAGGTGAGTGGATTGCCTGAGCCCTTGGGTTGGGAGACCCACCTGGGCAAGTTGGTGAGACCTCATCTCTACAATAAATCAAAAAATTAGCCAGGCGTTGTAGCGCACGCCTGTAATTCCAGCTACTTGGAAGGCTGAGGCGGAAGTATCGCCGGAGCCCAGCATGTCAAGGCTGCGGTGGCCGGGAGCAGCCACTGCACTGCAGTCTGGGCGACAGAGTGAGACTCCAACTCAAAAAAAAAAAAAAGAAATAAAATACCTTACTAATAACTTACTGAAGTAGTGGAACAATTCTTTTTTTTAAAATTAGAAAATATGGCTTCTTTAAAAACTAAATTAGAAAGAGACAGAGAGAAAGAGGAGATTCACCTCCCCAAGGTAGGGGAGGGGCCCAAAGCCAGGAAACATGGCCTGGCCATAGCTCAAAGAGCACATGGTCACACCATAGCTTAGCAAGGCAATGGTGGCAAATGTGTAGTAAAACAATTCTTAAAATGAGCAATTAATAGACATAGGCTGCCTGAATTCTCTCTTCATTGCTCCCTGTGGGTCCTGCTGCTTCTGGGTGATGGGGTGTGGTCTTGGCCTTGTCCTGCTCTGAGTGCAGGAGATCTCTTTCTATTTTGGTTTGCTCCATGAGAGAGGCACAAGTCAGTGGCTTCTAGTCAGCTATCTTCATTTCCCCCTCCCACCCCAGCCCCTGCAAACTTATTTTTGCAAGCCTTACTTTAAAAACACCAGAAACAGACAGTGCCATAATATATTAGTGTCACAGAAAACGTAGAGTAGAAATAAATTGCACATGAACTGTTCTGTCCAATTAACTCCCTGAGTTAACACAGTGAGTATGTGCATGGTCCCTTCTTTGTCTCATGTGTGCACTGAGTGGTATGAAAGCTACCAAGTGAACACATGAGGGTTGTTTCTGAAAGTACCCACAGCCTGGGATGCTTCTCTCTACAGGAAAGTTTACATAAACTTTTGCTCACACTGTCCTTTCTGTTTATACCACTAGATTAACATTTTTATGTTGCATTGCATTTACCTTTGTACATCTTCATCTCCCTTCCAGAGATGAGTTGTCTCAGGGCAGAAAAAAGTATCTTGAAAACAACAGAAATATCATTTATATTGACTTTTGTGAAATATACAAAGAAGAAAACAGCATTGATTATACGCCCCCCAAAACTAATAATACAGTTTAACAGAAAACATTTCAGGTGTTTGAGAATTTAGCTAAAGAACTTGGATGACAACTGGTGACTGAAAACTATGTTTGATTCATTATAGAAAAGGAAGACCATCATACCAGTGATCCTTCTGCCTCAACCTTCTGAGTAGCTGGAACTACAGGAGCAAGCTACCATGCCCGGCTAATTTTGATTTATTGTAGAGATGAGGTCTCGCCAAGTTGCCCAGGCGGGTCTCGAATCCACGGGCTCAGGCAATCCACTCACCTCAGCCTCCCAAAGGTGCTGGATTATAGGCTGAGCCACCGAGCCCCGCTGAAATAAACCCAATTGATTTGTGATGTTATGGGTATTGGATTAGCAATTTCCATAGTTAGGAAAAACTATCACCTTATTATAAAAGAATGAAAAAATCCTAAGTCTATATAAGAAATATAGCATTCACTCCATAGTAGAAAAACCTCAGGCTTAGCCAAATTGATGTGGTTTGAGTTAATATCTAACTTAGCTAGTTCCATTATTTCTTTAGTTCATTTCAAAGCTTTGTCTACATCAAATAGCATTCTATTTCTTTATCTTTTTCTTTATCAGTTGAGCAATTCAAAAATACCATTCTTAGCCTTTGAGTAAGTTCTCAGTCATCTATGGAAGCTAGAGTTCAAAAGCTTTGGAACAATATCATGAAATTCCATTTTTATTCCCCTAATATAGCATAGCATTTTTGAACATTTATCTCTGCTCTAATCATTGTCACCATAAATTAAGAGATCATAATCAGTCTAGAGTAGCAGCTCATCTGCTGGGAGGAAAGCTCTTGGCACATACACATCTTAATTAGAGAGTGGGAGCTGTGATGATTCAGCCAATGGTCACTCTTCTTTTGGGTAGGGGGTAGCAGGGACCTTATGTAAAGTTGAAGACTGAAGTAAGAAGAGTGCAAGTTTTGGAGTCAGCCTAACCAGAGTTCCAGTCCAGTTTATGCCACCTATGAGTCGTGTACTATATTAGTTTTCTAGGCCTGCTATAATAAAGCACCACAAAGTAGGTAACTCAAACAACAGTTTACTTTCTCATAGTCCTAAAGGCTAAAAGTCCAAGATCAAGGTGTTGGCAGGGTAGTTTTCTACTGAAGGCCTCTTTCCTTGGCTTCTTCTCCCTGTGTGCAAATTTCTTCTTATATGGACACCTGTCATATTGGAGTCCATTCTCATAATATCATTTTATCTGAATTACCTCTCTATATACCCTATCTTAAAATATAGTTGAATTCTGAGGTACTAGGGGTTAGCATTTCAACTGTGAATTTTGGGTGGGAATAATTCAACCTATTACATGTAACTTCAGTCAAATTACTTAGCATTCTTCTTCTTCTTGGTTGTTTATTTGGAATTTGTGACATGGTAATTTCTGAAGAATTGCAGATGTTGACCATGAGATAAAGACCATGCCTTACATACCCAAAGCAGAAGTCATTCTCCTGGTGTGAATGTGTTTATAGCCATCTCTGCTTTTCACCTTTAAAGTTACTTTTAAAAATAATAACACTAGGTTTAAGAGATAAGACAGACAAGTGGGACCTCATCAAACTGACAAGCTTCTGTGAAGCCAAAGAAACCATCAAGAGAGCAGGGAGACAGCCCACAGACTGGGAAATATATATTTTCCAATTGTATGTCTGACAAAGACCTAACAACTAGGACCTACAAGGAACTCAAACATACCGAAATGGAAAAAAAAAAGCAGCCCCATTACAAAGTGGGCAAAAGATATGAATAGATACTTCTCAAAAGAAGACATACGAGCACCAACAGATACATGAAACAGTATACATGAAACCAACAGATACATGAAACAGCTCAGCCTCACTAGTTGTCATAAAAATGCAAATTAAAACTACGCTGAGATACCTCCTAACTCCAGTTAGGTTGCCTATCATCAATGACTCAGAAAACAACAGATGCTGGAGAGGATGCGGTGAAAAGGGAAAACTTCTATACTGTTGGTAGGAGTGTAAACTAGTATAGCCTCTGTGGAAAACAGTGTGGTGATTCCTAAAAGATCTAAAAATCGACCTTCCATACGACCCTGCAATCCCCCTACTGGGTTTATACCTGGAAGACTCAAATCTTATAAAAAAGATACCTGCACATGTATGTTTATACAGCATTGTTCACAGTAGCAAGAACATGGAATCAGTCATGCTGCCCATCAAAAGAGGACTGGATAAAAAAATGTGGTACATATACACGATGGAATATTTTGCAGCCATAAAGAACAAAGTCATGAACTTCACTGCAACATGGATGGACTTAGAGTCTATAATACTGAGTGATCTTTTACAGAAACAAAAAACTGAATATCACACGTTCTCACTCATAAGTGGACCTTGAACAATTATTGTAATACTGCAAGAAAAGGATTGGCAGTAGTGGGAAACTGCCAGGAGGGGAACGGGGAAGCAGGATTGGCAGTAGTTGGAATCTGCCTGGGGAAGGGGGGGCACACCTCATCAACAAGCGTACCTGCATAATGACCATTTATATACCTAACCTTGAATTGTACCCCACATTTTTAAAATAAAAAATAAAATAAAAATGTAATAAAAATTAATAACACTAGGCTTATTTGATGTATTGAGGTATCTTTAAAAAAAATCTGTGTTTCTCAAAGGAACTACAAAAACTAGCATATATTACAAATAAAGGAATATTTATCTAGGTTCAATATATAAAGACCTAAGATTTATTTAGAATTCACTTATTTGAAGGTTATAGCATATCAGGATGTCATAGAATCCCATATATCCCTACATAATAATATTTATTGATCATTTTATTTCTTCCTTACCCTCAACTTTCACATCAAAGTAATTAGTAGGTCCATTACATGGTGTGAATATATCCCCCCTCCAAATCCATATATTGAAATTCAACCTCAAGATAATGGTATTAAAAAATTGAGGCCTTTGGGAAGTGATTAGGTCATGAGGGTTCCATCCTCATGAATGGAACCACTGCCCTTTAAAAGAGACCTAAGGAGCCGGGCTCGGTGGCTCAGCCTGTAATCCCGCGCCTTTGGGAGGCTGAGGTGAGTGGATTGCCTGAGCCCGCGGATTCGAGACCCCCCTGGGCAGCAAGACCTCACCTCTACAATAAATCAAAAAATCAGCCGGGCGTGGTAGCGCATGCCTGTAATTCTGGCTACTTGGAAGGCTGAGGTGGAAGGATCGCCGGCGCCCAGCGGGCGAGGCTGCGCCGGAAGCGGCCACTGCACTCCAGTCTGGGCGACAGAGTGAGACTCCAACTCAAAAAAAAAGAAAAAAAAGAGACCTAAGGGAGCATGTTTGGCCCTTCTGCCATGTGAGTACATAGCCAGAAGGCACTATCTACCAGTAATGGGCCCTCTCTGGAAACCAGATCTGCAGGTGCATTGATCTTGAACTTCTCGGCCTCTGCAACTATAAGAAATAAATGTATGCCATTTATAAATTGGCCAGTCTAAAGCATTTTGTTATAGCTGCCATGATGGACTAAGATAGTCCACCAGCATCTACTTGCCAAATATTCTGAGAATATATTTCTTTCTCTCATTCTTCATTTCCCTCATCATAGTTGAAGGTCTCAGTTATGTTTTGGTGACTGAGGTACAGATCCTGGACCATTGCAGTAGCTTTCTCATTCCTTTTTTTCTCACCCAAGTTCTGTCCTCTCCAATCCTTAATTACTGCTGTCAAATATGTAGTACTATATGTAGCAGTATATCTAAAACTTTTTAAAATTTTAGTACAAAATTAAGGATAAGATCACAGGTATAACAACTAATCCAAGTAATAACTAATGCTACTATAGCCTGTTTCATAGAAAAAATGACTTGATTGCTCTCTGCCATTATATTATTTTTTTTTCCACTCATACTTTATCAGTCAATACTAGCATTGGCCTATAAAATAAGGTTTTAGCTTCTTTTCAGGGCCCTTAACACCAGTGACTGAGAGCCCCCCCAGACAGGATTATACTTGCCTCCCATCTATTTGGAAGTCTTCAAAGTTCCCCTTGTTGTCTGCTGGAACTCTTTTCCTCTCCTTGTTACTTGAAGCTTTCAGTGAGCAGATACCTGCCTTCTGGTCTTTCCATTGCATTTTGATGGTAAATCTCATGCCATATATCATATCAAGCTGTCACAATTTGTTTGCCTCCCAGTCTATTTCCTAGTCCAAAAGCTTCTCCAGTGTGATCTTCACCTTTATTTCCATAGTGAATTTAGAAATGTCAAAGCAATAATCACTTGAGATGAAAAAAGATAAATCAGAAAGTAAGGAAATGATAGTTTCTGCACTTAAACATTTCCGATCTTCACCATGCGAATATCCATAAGCATATCTTTTTTTTTTTGGAGTTGGAGTCTCACTCTGTCGCCCAGACTGGAGTGCAATTCCTGCTCCCGGTCACCACAGCCTCGACCTGCTGGGCTCCGGCGATGCTTCCGCCTCAGCCTTCCAAGTAGCTGGAACTACAGGTGTGCGCTACCATACCCGGCTAATTTTTTTATTTATTGTAGAGATGAGGTCTTGCCAAGTTCCCCTGGCAGGTCTCAAACCTGCGGGCTCAGGCAATCCACTCACCTCAGCATCCCAAAGCACGGGATTACAGGCTGAGCCACCAAGCCTGGCTCATAAGCATATCTTCATGAAGAAGATAGAATAAAGGGAATAAGGGGGGGGGGAAGGCAAGAAACAGGTCTGGGAATAAAACAAAGAAGAAGAGTGAGAGAAAGAGAGACTACACCTTGATCTTTTACCTCAATCCCAGATTTCACCAAACCACCAGGCCTGCACCCAAAACGAGGGTGGTCCTGCTATCCCAACTCTGCTCATGACAAGCATGCCAGTCTTTCAGCCATCATGCTGTGTTCCTCATCTCTTGCTCCTTTTGAAAATATGCCAAGCTTCTGATTTCTTGTCTTTATCTTCCTTTCCCGTATTTGTACTAATTCTGACTCTTGCTCAGTCATTGAGAACCATTTCTGATATGGCAGCTTGGCCTTCACTCCAGACAAGCCTTTCCAGAAAGAAAAGGAAAGAAAATGTCACAGCAGAAGGAATGAGAAAGCAAGGAAAAAATGAGAAAGAAGGAGAGGAGAAAAAAAAGGAAAAGAGGGGGAACAAAGAACAAGGGAGGGTATTAAACCATTTTTTTGGGTGTGAATTTATCCCTTTCCTTTCCCTGTGAATTATAATATTGCGTGTTCTTTATTTATATTTTGGTTATTCACTTAAATCCCATTTAGCATAAAAGCAAAAAAACCTATTCCTTAAATATCTCGTAAGAATAACTTTGATTTTTCACTTCTTAGGGAAATCACAAAATTGTGACTCAAGTGAACTTGACTAAAATTGTTCCAAACAAGAATTATTATTACAAAGCTCCTGGCTGTGAAAATGAAAAGTGACTTTACTCCAAAGAATGATTTATTGGGGTGAAAAAAAACCCACATCCTCCAACTACTGCCTCTAAACTGAAGGGTCACAGAAACTATGATGATAAGACAGGCCTATACTACTTTTCATGGAAGTCGGTGACTCAAAAGTTTACTTACAAGGACAGCCTAGAATTGTCAATCATACTGGTGTTTCTTGAGAGAGAGAGGGAGAGAGATTTCAAAGATATTTTGTCAATTCTTTAGTCCTGAGTCAAAGTATTTAGATAATTACATGATAACTAAAGCTCATATTTTATGTTAAAATTTTAAAATAGAAATCAAAAGAAATTTTTCTTAATCATCTAGAAAACGTCTACCTTTCCTAATACATCTCCTCCTCAGTATTTCTTCTCTCTACACTGCTACATTTAACACAGAACTAGCTGAACAAGGATCTTTACTTATAAAAAAGGTGATCTAACCTTAAAAGCTCCAACAAATCAGTTTTTTTGTTTTCCAGAGATTTATTTTTGTTCATGGTTTCAGCAAATATATGAGCACAAACCATGTAATAAGCCCTACACTGAGAAATAGCAAGATAAACTCTTTGGGACCACTAGAATAAATTGAATAAATTTAAAAATTGCTCTCATCACTTTTATTTCAACAGAGAATTCATATTTTAAGATCTGAAATATTTGTAATTAAGTATAAAAACCTACTCAAGATCAATTTTACAATTGGGCAATTGACAGTTTACAACTGGGCAAATACTCTTGAAAGCTACTTTAGAGAAAATTTTTTCTGTAGCATCCTTTCTAAGTCAAACATGTAAGAAGTTTGCCCAGTTAAAATGGACTACTCTATCTCAATGCAGGAAACTATTGTGTATGTAATTTTATTACCACTTAAAGAGTCTACAAGTTTGCCACAGTGGGTGCAAAGATGTACTCAAACACACTTCAAGGACAACTTGCTCTTTGCCTACTAAGACAGAAATTATCTTAACTGAGCTCTGTTTGTCTCTCCAGATGAGTGAATTCCTGTCCCTTACTTCATAAATCATATGAACTGATATTCATAGTTCACAGCTTTCGGCTCCCCCAACATTTCTGGTGGTGCCATCGCATTGTAGGCTTACTCAGTGTAGGTTTACTTGCTCCCATCCATGACTGAGTCAACTGTCCTTATTCCTGTAACTAAGTAGTATGTAAGCAATAAAATATGAGCCCCAAAATAGAGTTATGATTTCTCTGAGTCGTATCTTGAATGTTTTGTAAAGCCTTGAAAAGGAGGGTCTTTACAAATATTTCTGTGAAGTTGGGTGTGAGCAAGACTGCTATAAAATATTGAGAAAAACTGTAAACACCTAGAAGGATTCTGGATTTAGGTTGCTTTGTGCGTCTGTCATTTTGGCCTTGCTTTAAAGGAAACAAATTTGATAAATCATAGGATGAATCATGATAGATGTGAGTATATGAGAAAGACCATGTGGGGTATCAATCTGGCAACCTGTGCATAAAGGAAAGGCATGGGTATATAAGAGAAAGAAGGACAAATAAATGCATATTTATTAAACTGAAATAAGTGGTTCAAGATATGGGTGCATCACTTTTGTGATTCTCTCTTGATAAGGCTCTTTCAATTAACCAGCTAACTACAAGTCCAATTACTTTTATGTTAAAATTCCGGCATGACTAAAGTAAGTGTATGATGTATCCAGCAAAAGGCACACTGGTTTCTTCTCTTTCCTCAGCCACTTTGAGCAAGGCACTTATTCTGGCAAAAAATCTTGATTTTTGTTTGTGAAGTAAAGAAAACAATACCTGCCATGGATACTTCATAGATTTTATTTTTGAGAATCAAATGAAATAAGTAATGGAAATATTTTATAAATTCCAAAAGGCTAAATAAGAAATGGTCAGGAAAATAGAGCTACTGAGCTCTAAACTCCTAATGGCAAGAGTTACATCTTACATAACTTTATATTCTGAGAAAGCCCATAGCATGGGGCTTGCAGATAGTTAAAAAATGTCTTTAATAAATGAGTTAATGTGTGAATTATCCCATTTTTCTTTGTAAAGAATAACAGAGCAACAATAACATGCCGCTCATAGAATATTGCCTCCTGGCCTAGCCTCTGTGACATTATATCAGGTTGGTTTGATGGACATCTTAGAGTTTGTACACATTGTGGCCATCCTGCTATGTCTGTAGAGAAAGTATGTGCCAGCCCTCTTATATAGGCTCATGTGGTACATCATAGGTGTTTATCAAACTGAATTTATTGTGTGAGTAAATGAATGAGTAAATGAATAAAAATGGTTGTACTTTTTTGCAACATTTTTTTCCTCAAAGTTTACTAAGAAAGCAACAGAAATTAGTGGTTGTTCAGTTAACATCAAAATATCTCAATACATGCATATTAAACAAATAAATGAATGAATATGTAGGTGCAATGTATGAACAGGGTGGTTAATCTGTCTTAAAGTCACTAAATGTTTACAGTAACAGCAAGTTATCCAAAAGGTAAACAAAGAAAGCAATTTCATTTACGACTGCACCAAAAAGAATAAAGTACTTAGAAATCAACTTGATCAAGAAAGTGAAAGACTAATATACTGAAAACTGCAAAAAGTTGGTGAAAGAAATGTTAAAAGAATAGAAATAAGTGAGAGGATATTTCATGTTAATGGATTAGAAGAATTAACATTGTGGTATGGCATGGTGACTCACACCTGTAGTCCCAGCACTTTGGGAGTCCAAGGTGAGAGAATTGTGTGAGCCCAGGAGTTTGACACCAGGTCAGGTAACAGCAAGACCTTGTCTCCACAAAAAAAATTAATTAATTCATTAGCCAGGCATGGTAGCATGCACCTGTGTTCCAGCTACTCAAAAGGCTGAGGTGGAAGGATCACCTAAGCCCAGGAGTTCGTGATCGTGCACCACTGTACTCCAGCCTAAGGAACAGAGTGAGATCCCCCTCACCAAAAAAAAAAAAAAAAAAAAGAAAGCAAAAAGGAAGAAAGAAAGAGAATTAACATTGTTAAAATGTCCATACTTCCTGAAGCAATCTGCAGATTAAATGCAATTCCTATCAAAATCCCAATGGTATTTTTTACAAATATAGAAAAAAATCCTAAAGCAATTTTGAAAAAGAAGAGTAGGCCGGGCTCAGTGGCTCAGACTGTAATCCCAGCACTTTGGGAGGCCAAGGCGAATGGATTGCTTGAGCCCACGGGTTCAAGACCCTCCTGGGCAACTTGGCGATACCTCGTCTCTACGATAAATCAAAAATTAGCCGGGCATGGTAGCGTGTGCCTGTCATTCCGGCTACTTGGAAGGCTGAGGTGGAGGGTTAGCTGGAACCCAGCAGGGCGAGGTTACAGTGGCAGGGAGTGTGCCACTGCACTCCAGTGACAGAGTGTACTCCACTCACTCTGGGTGACAGAGTGAGACTCCAACTCAAAAAAAAAAAAAAATAGAAAAGAAAAAGAAGAATAAAGCTGCAGAATAAAACTTTCTGATTTCAAAAAGAATAAAACTTTCTGATTTCAAAACATATTACAAAACTATAGCCATCACAATATTGTGGTACTGGCATAAATACACACATATAGACCCATGGAACAAAATAGGCCCCAAATAAATACATGCATATATGGTTGAGTGAACTTCAGCAGGGATGCCAAAAATACATAACAAGGAAGACAGTCTCCTCGATAAATGCGGTTGGGAAAATTGCTTATCCACGTGCAAAAGAATGAATTAAAATTATCTCACAATATACATGAAAATCAACTCAAAATGGATTAAAGACTTACATATAAAACCCAAAACAATAGCACTCCTAGGAAAAAAAAAAGCAAGGAAAAAGCATCTTGGACTGGGCCATGATTTCTTAGAAACAACTCTAAAAGCACAAGCAACACAAGCAAAAATAAGCAAGCAGGATTATATAAAATTAGAAAGCTCTGCACAGCAAAGGAAGAAATCAACAAAATGAAAAGGCAATCTGTGTAATGGGAGAAAATATTTGCAGACCACATATCTAATATGGATTTAATATTCAAAATATATAAGGAACTCAACTCAATAGCAATAATCCAATAAACTAATCAAAAAACGGGCAAAGGATCTGAATAGACACTTCTTCAAAGAAGACAAATAAGGGGTCAACATATGAGAAAAGGTGCTCAACATCACCAATCATCAGGGAAATTCAAATCAAACCACTGCGATATCACTTTATGCCTGCTAAGATGACAATTATCAGACAAGATAAGGCATATTCACAATGGTATGGCCATAGTAAGATGACAATTGTCAAAACAAAAAAGAGAAATCCTGCACAATGTTGGTGGAATGTAAAGTGATGCAGCTACTTTGTAAGACGATATAGTGATTCCAAAAAATTAAAATAGAATTGTCATATGATCCAGCAATTTCATTTTTGTATATATCCAAAGGATTTGAAATCACTATATTAAGGAGATATCTGCATTTCCATATTCATTGCAGCATTATTTACAATAGCCAAGATATGGTAACAGCTTAAATATCCATTGAGGGATGAATGGATAAAGAAAATAGGGCATATATACAACGGAATATTATTCAACCATAGCAAAGAAGGGAATCCAGCTTCTGACCACATAAATAAATCTGGAGAACATTATCCTAAGTGAATAAGCCAGATACAGAAAGACAAATACTGCACAATCTCACTTATATGTGGAATCTAAAACAGTCACACATGTAGAATCAGAGAGTAGAATGGTGGTTGCCAGGGGTTGTGAGGAGGAAGAAATGGACAGGTGTTGTTCAAAGAGTAGAAATTTTCAGTTACGCAAAGTATATTAGTTCTGGAGGAAAATTTAAAAATTACTAAGGATGGCTTAAGGCCTCGTCTTACTAGTAGTTGTGATAGAATACTTAAAAAAAATGACGCATATCATACACATGATGAAAAACTCAAACAGCTCAAAAAACTATATAGTAAAAGGAAAGCATTCTCCCAGACTCTATTGCAGATTCATTCTTTAGGGAAGTCATCAACTTTTTTTTGTACGTACTATTAGAAATGTTATATCCTCCATATATTTTATATCCTGTCAGACAGAGAGAGAGAAAGAGAGAGAGACAGAGAGAGAGATAGATAGATAGATAGATAGATGGATGGATGGATGGATCATAGATAGACATAGATCCGAAGACTGAGACATGAACATATTGAGCACACTTCTTTCAAACTTAACAATACATCTTACAAATTATTCCTTATACGTATACATAGATTGATGTCATCGTGTTCAAGAGTTTTACTATCACTCATTTAACTGTTTCCTTTTGATGGATATTTAGTTTGTTTCACTTTCTGTGTTATTCTGAATACTATTTCAATAATTTCATTTGCGTGGATACACACACATACACTTGTTTATATGCCAGATTGCATGTGTAGAATGAATTCCTAGATATATAGTTTTTAGGTTAAAAGAGTTTAACTTCAGGAGGCCAAGAAACAGGCTTATTAAATTTATTTTTTCAATTTTAATTATGTTAGAGAATATCAACCCTGCCGGGAAAAGTAATCAATGGATTTCATTTCCCCTTAAAGTTAAAACTGGAATTAAAGGCATTTGGCACCTAAGGTAGGATAATACTAGACAACCAGATTCAGTTCCATACATGGGAATCATTTAATTTTCACTGTAGAAAATACTTCATGGAAAATCTGAAAGACTTCCTGGAATAAGAATGTCAGGAGACCGTCTTTGGAAAATTCATCTTAAATGTGACAGAATTGATAGAAATGTGCTTTTTTCATTCATTTCATGTATAATGTTTCCTTTGGATGGGTTTGTCTTTTTTTTTTTCCCAAAGAGAAATCATTAATTAATGATTTTTCTTTTTTAGCTTTTTCTCTCCTTCTGGTTTATTTTCTATATAGTTCTAAAAGAATAGGAATCATAAGGAAATTTTAATTTTAATTTAAACCTAACAGAGAAGAAATGTTCATACATGGGAACACTAGAGGATATAAACTAATGAATAGCTAATATAATGATTTCCACTTTGAATGAGAATAGTTTAAAATATGTCAACAAAATGAATTAAAACTTGGTACCGAAACAAATTCTTCTATAAATATTTGCAATGAATTCTTGAGCAAACTCACTTGGGAGAGGTTTTATTTATCATTAAGAATAGTTTTTAGAGTGATTAGACTAGAATTATGTCTATTAACATAGAGAAAAAAATTTATAAAATACCACTTCATCCAAAGATTTTGGTTGATAAGTTGCCATTTGTTTATGTCAGTTGTTCTCAGCATTAGCTGCATATTAAAATCACCATTTAAGCCATTAAAATAATGCATATGCTCAATCAGACCAGTTAAAACAGAATCTTGAGCTGAAGGAGGGAGGTGGTTTTTTTTTTTATTATTTAAAGCTTTACTGATAATTCTAATTTGCAGTCATGGTTTAGAACTGCTGGTTACAGAAAAATAAGGAGTAGGAATTTAGAATGTAATTCTTTCTGATAACTGTCAGAACACTAAAATGAGTATGAGATGATCATCTCTGTCATTGCTTACAGATTTACAAAGGAAACGACCCCCAAGAGTCTGTTCTATTTTTGTGAAACACTAAACAAATTCAAGAATGTAAAAATGGGACAGAAAAAAGACTGAAGCAGAACATTAATGGAGACCTTTTTGGAGAGAGCTAATTCTGTGCTACAGTTCACACCTTCCCTCTGTGAGGGAAATATGATAGATGCTACTTTTTGCCCCAAATATATAGAGAGACATCAATGGGTACATCAGAGAGCTGTAGTAAATGTTTCTTGCCACTGGGAGACACAAAACTATTGTCTTATCTATGCAAGAAAAAGTTGAATTAGGCAAAGATTGGAAACTGTTTTTTTTACCAGCAAACTGCTCTGTTGGCGGAATTAAAAGTATTATAGCATGGGAATCAGTCTGCCTCTCATGATTTGTCAGGAAACCATGTGTCTTTTTGTCAAAAATTGTTGTGTCCTGAGAGAAGGATCTTACGTTGTTTCTGAACCAACATGGCTGACCGGCAAGGTGAGCTAAACTCAGCAGAAAGAGGATAGAGGTATATTCTCAAATGAGAAGTATTGTTGCAGATGATCACCTACAGTAGAAATAGATATTCCTAAATTTAAAAAAAGAGAGAGCAGAGCTCTTAAATAGTCCACAAATCTACCCTAAGAGAAAGAGTCAGCCAAAATTATCTTTCAGGTCTACATTTTTTTTAAGTATTTATTTATTTTATTTTAAAGATGTTGTATACAATTTAGGATTAGGTATACCATTGGCCATCATACAGGAAAAGTTTGGGCCTCTCTTAGGTCCCCACATTGCCTGGTTTGAGATCAGGTAGCCTTATTGATGTTGTATTCTCCCATCCCCCATCCTGGCAGTATCCTGCTACTGCCAAATCCTTTCTTATAGTATTATGGTAAATGATCAGGGTTTGCCTATGAGTGAGAACTGTGGTACTCTGTTCTTTGTTTCTGTGATAGATCACTGAGTATGATAGACTCTAAATCCATCCAAGTTGCTGAGAAGTCCATATGTCTGTCCTTCTTTAGGGCTATGTACTATTCCATTGTGTATATACTTTTTAAATCCAGTCCAGTTTTGATAGGCAGCATGTTTTTGCTATTATCAATAGTGCTGCAATAAACATGGGTATGTAAGTTTCTTCTTTGTAGAATGATTTGAGTTCCTCCAGGTATATTCCCAGTAGGGGGATTGCTGGGTTGTATGGAAGGTCAATGTCTAACTTCTAGAGAGAGAACATGGAGCTATCCAGCCTAGAAAAAATGAGCCTATTCTTTGTCCTCATTCCTTTTCTCTTACAATAACCCCAAAGAGAATAAAAGAGCTAGCTAACACAGAAAGTGAGGAGGAAGAGGAGGAGGTAAAGCCACCCATGTCCCCTTTCCTACTACAGACTGTCAGCTTAAAGCCAGTCCCAACGTGAGGAATTTAGTGCTAAGTGACAGTAGAGTTTGCTTAGCACAATTTTTCTATGATTCCTGAACTTGTGGAACACAGAAGAAAGTAAAAACTGTGTGTTAGACAAGTAACATTCTAATTAATGATTCTAGTCTTGGTATGGCATATTCATCCTTTTACTTACCACACCCTTTGTGCCCCTGATCCCAAATATCTTCTTGCTTCTTAATCTGTGATCTCCTTACACGAGTTTCTTAATCTATATCTCGCCCACTTGTATTTGACATCTAGAAGTTGATTTCTTCTCAACTCTTTTGCGGGAACATCAGTTTTTCATTTGCTTCCCATTCTGATGTGCACGTTGCCTATTTCTCATGGACCTCTATGCACTTCCAAGTCCTCACCCTGCACGCTGCCAACACTCACTGAAGCTAGGCATGTCTCATGGAATAAAACTGGATCGTGAATCAGTCATTTGACTTTCCAACTTGTTGTGTTAGCATTTTGGAGATGTAAAAACACAACTAAGAGCAACACAGTGTATAGAGCTCATTAGTGAATCCTAGCAGAACTCACCAAATGAAACCAGAGTAGACTGTGAGCTCAGCAGAATTACACAGTTGTGAATTTAGTTTTATTTGCATTTGACAAACTGTGTGTTAAAAGTGCATTGGAAATCACAGGCCTAATTAGGATGGTGTAATTTTCATTAAAATCACACACAAAATTGGGTACCTTCACTTATACATGTTTACTTTACTTTTAAAATGGTACAAAAAACAAGCTTCAACATGTTAAAAACACTCTTTGATCAAATTTTTGTTCAGGGCTTGAATTTTGACATAATTCAACAAATTACTGCAAAGATGACTGTTATATGCCTACACAATGTGATTCTTCAGTACTGAAAATTACTTTCTTGTTACTTGCTATGATCTTTCCCAGTTTTTTTGCAAATTGGCTTTCTAGGCCAGTGTCTCATGAGACCTCTAGGAGAGGCTCAGCTGCAATATATAGCATTGCATTTTTCCTTCCTTAAATGTAGAATGCTAATAACAGAGACATAGGGTGTCATATGCCACTATACTACTGAGAACATTGGTAATGGTGACATTTGGTTAATTCACAGAATCTTTATTAAAATATACTAATTTTAAATAATGAGACATAGATTATCACTGTTTATTACCTATCCATGAGTAAGATGATTTATGTACTCTTGACATATTAATTAATTAATTCAACAATTATGCATTGATTATCTAGAATGTGTCAGGCGTTGTGGTAAGCACTATGTCTACAAAGCAGAGTAAGGTACCATACTGTCTCTGCCACACAATCTTGGTATATTTTCAGAGAAAGGCTTTAAAAGGCAATTTCAGTTTATGAGAAGTGTTATAAGAAGGGTGCACCAACTTCAATAATAAAACAAAATTTTTAAAAAGGCACAATTAATTGATTGGAATGATTTGGGAGGAAAATATTTCAGAGAGAATATCCTTGAATGAGTTACCTAGGATACAGTAAATATTCCAAGGCAGGTCTGGTGATGGCAAGGGAGGCATTGTATACCATATAGTGATCATGTTCTAAAATGCTTTGGCATGGAGTATCTTGTCACCTTCAGAAATCTGTCTGTCATTTGGTATGACAAGAGTGAAGGACATGAGGAATAAAACTCCAGAGGATACAGTGATAAATGAAGGCACGTCTCAGATCATAAAGTATCTTCTATATGTGCTATCGAATTTTATGTCTACTCTGTAGGCAAATGGGGAGCCATTGGAGAACATCTAGAATGAGAATAACATTGTCGTATTTGTGAATTTAAATAGATCATTCAGGAATCCACATGAAAGGTTGGTTAAAAACTCAAATTTAAATCTTTCAAATATATGATCAGTTAACCTATAGATTCAGAGTGTCTGTTAAACGCCTGCAAATAAATAAAAACTTGGGTGTCTATATACTTTTCTCTGAAAGAAGGTTCATAACATACATCTGACTTTCAATTACTGAAAAGGGGCGCTACCAGAGACTGGGAAATAGGGTGACCAACTCATCTCTGTTTGCATAAAACTTTTCTGATTTTAGTAATGAAATTCACACATCCTGAAAAAACTCCCAATCCCAGGCAAGCCAGGACAGTTGGTTAACCTACTGGGAAGTAATTTAGAAAACTGTGGCAATCAGTGCTGTTAAAGAAAATGAGGAACTTTAGCAACAGAATAAGAAATGACCTTGAGAGATATAATCCACAGTACTGAGTGACTAATGGGTTTAAGGTATGGCAAGAAAAAAATGAATTGAAAAGAAACCCTGTGTGTTTAGCTCTAGTTCGTCTTTATGTAGTTGCCATAAAGCAGCATGTGTATGTGTGGAAGGGGATGGTGAAAATGAGCTCCATGTTGCTGCTAATATTTCTGAAACATTCTGATTAAAATAATGGGAAGTGAGCATAAAAATGTAGAGTTGTAGGAAATATATCTAGGATAGAAATGTAATTTTGTGTATCATTATACTGTGGGTATGAATTGAATAATTTGAAGAAGATAATTCTGAGATGATGTGTGCAGTGAAAAGCAGTGGACAAGGAGACTATCCTGTGAAGTTTCTAGATTTAAGGACATCTGTAAGAGGAAGATCCTTCAAAGAATATGAAAAAAGTCTGTTCAGAACTACAAGCAGATTACCAAGAGGAATTGCCATCTCAGAATCCAAGATAGGAAAGACCATAATTATTATTTATATCTTTTAAAGTTTTAAACATTTATCTGGAAGTAGTAGCCAATGTAAACGGAAATGTTGAAGAAACTAGAAGATAAGCATTGGAAAAGAGGAAAATAAAATATCATTATTTGAAGCTCACATGATTATATGCAGTACTTAGAAAATTAGTTGGAAAAATGATTGCCAAGCAATGAGAATTTAATAAGTAGACTAGACACAAAATTAATATATTCAGAAATCAATAGTTTCTATTTATATAAACAAGAAAAAGTTGGAAAATTTATGGAAAAAATACAATCATCTATCATAACAACAACAAGAGTTAATGAATATTAGTCATTCTTCCAAGAGTGTTCACATGTTTAAAGCACGTCAGAAGAAGTAGAGGCGACGAGTTGAAGTAACTTGTCATGTAAGTGGCATAAATGTAATTTGAATTTAGGGAGTCTTGATCAGTAGGCTGTGGTTTTTTTCATTTCGTTTTGTTTTGTTTTGAGTTGGAGTCTCACTCTGTTGCCCAGGCTGAAGTGTAGTGGCACAATCACGGTCACCCCAGCGTCGACCTGCTGGGCTCCAGCGATCAATCCTTCTGCCTCAGCATCCCAAGTGGCCTGAACCACAGGCACATGCTGTGGCACAACCACATACTTGGCTAACTTTTTATTTATTGTAGAAATGAGGTCTCACCAAGTTGCCCAGGTTGGTCTATCCACACGCCTCAGTCTCCCAAAGTGCTAGGATCACAGGCTGAGCCAACGAGCCCAGTCCACTGTGGTTTTTAACTGCTATAATATGTAGTCTCTTTAAGAAAGAAAAGTGGTTAAAGTAAAACTCAGGAATATACCTAACAAGAAACATGAAAAATCTATATGAAGAAAACGTTAAAATGCTACCAGTGGAGAAAGGAAGTCTTGGACAAATAGAAAAACATATCGTGTTCTTGAATAGGAAAACTTAACATCATAAAAAGATAAATTCTCCTGAAATTAATCTATAAATAAAACTTGATTCCAACAAAAATAACAAGGAATTTTTCTGTGAAACTAGTTTAAAAATTAATATGGAAAATTTAAAAAGGAACATTCACTAGAGTATTGATGAGGGAATAGCATATCAGATAATTTAAAACTATTAAAATTGTTAACAATTAAAATGAGGCAGTGCTGACAAATGAGCAGACAGAGATAAATGGGAAAAAATAGGAAGTTCAGAAAAAGATTGAAATAGGAATTAGCATATAACAAAAGTGGCAATATACCATATATATCTGTGCATCAGTGGGAGAAAAATAGATGATTGAATAAATGATACTTGGACAATAAGGAGGCCATCTACAAAAATTAATTTACACCTCACTAGTAAAAAAGCAAAATTCAATACAATTGAAGAGTCCCCTGTAAAAAATATGAAATCATAAAAGTAATGAAAAAAATTATAATCTCAGGGTATGAAAGCTTTTTATTCATGTGACACAAATACAAAGTCCATAAATAATTATATTGATAAATTTAACTAAATAAAATTAAGATGTTTTACTTTTACCAAACTATCATAAATAAAATTAGAAGATGTGATAAAATGGGAAGCATCACAACTTAGTGTGTTTTTTGTTACTATACAGACTACACGAGGCTGAATAATTTATCAACAAACATGAAATTTATTTGACTCGTAGTTTTGGAGGCTAAGTTCCATATTGGACAGCTGCATCTGGCAAAGGCTTCAAGCTGCATTTATAATGTTATACGTGTATACATGTTATATGTAGCATGTGATATCACATGATGGGGGTGCTGTGGAAAAAAAGAGAAAAACCTGAGGAGCTGAGGGTAACAGCTTTATAACAACCTGCTCCCAAAAGAACTCACCCAGTCTTTTGAGAACTAACTCAGTCTCAGGAGAAAGACATTAATCTGTCTTAATGACATAATCACCTTTTAAATGCCCCACCTTTCAAAAGATTGGCAATTAAATTTTAACATAAGTTTGGCAGAAGCAAATCACAACCAAACCATGGCAACATCTTATAAAAATGTATAATTTTCTTTGTTCTTTTAAATACAGGGTTTCACTCTGTTGCCCAGGTTGGTGTGCAGTGGCATTACGATAACTCACTGCAGCCTCAAACTCCACGAGTGATCCTTCTGCCTCGGTCTCCCAGTACCTGGGACTATAGACACACACCATTACACCCAGCGGATTTATTTATATTTGTAGAGCCTGGATATCTCTGTGTTGCTCAAGCTGATCTCGAACACTTGACCTCAAGTTGTCCTCCCATCTCGATCTCCCAAAGTGCTGGGATTGCAGATGTGAACCACCACACCTCGCCTAATTTCCTTATAAGAAAATAATTCTTACAGATCAAAAAGGCCATCAACTCAAAAGAAGAGTGAGCAAGATACAGACAGAAAAAATAGAAAAGGAAATTTAAATTTCCCTTAAATAAACATACTCACTTTTACTCATTATACAAGAAACAAAGATTAAAACTACACCAAATTATCAGATTATCAAAGATCTAAAAGTTTGATAATATGCCATTTAGATGAGAATAGTAACAGAGTCACTCTCATATGTGACTGGTGGGTGTGCAAATTGGTACAGACACTATGCAGGGCAGCTTGTCAATATCTATCAAATTTAGACTTCAGAAATGAGCATATCATCCATCTTGAAGAGAAACAATAGCAAATCATATCTGGATAAATACAAATAGTTATTTAGGCCTCAATAATTATTTATATAGGTTATTATGTCATATAAAGCATCTAACACATAGCAAAGATAACCAATCATACAAGAAAAGTATATTTTCTCATTGAGGGACACCATTAAGATATAAAATAATAGAGGCAGACTTGCAAAAATTCAGATATTGAAATTACCAAATGAATACCAAAAAATCAAACATTTTAAAAAGATTTAATATATCTGTAGGGAACTGAGACTATACAATAACATAGCAAACAAATATAATTTCCAGAAATTAAAAAATACAACTAAAAATTAAAACTAAATGACCAAGTTTAACAGTAGAATAGACAGAACAAAAGAGAAAATTGATTATCTGAAAGGTAAGTGAAAAAAATCTTTTTTTTCAGAATGTAGCACCAATGTAAAAAAAAAAAAAAAAAGTAGAAATGTGAAAAAGAGAGTGGAAGACACTATTAGAATAAAGTAAGGCAATCTAGCAGAAGTTTAATCAGAATTCCCAAAAGAGAGAAGAAATAGAGTCATTATTTGTTAAGACAATGGTTGAGAATTTTCAGTACTAAAAAAGATGCAAACGTACAGATAAATAACTCCTATGCACAGTAAATAAACAGAAATTAATATTTCATCCCATGCTACTGAAATGCTAAAAAATTAAAGACAGGAAGAAAACAAAATCTATAAATCAGCAAGAGAAAAATACAACTGTTTGCATTCAAAGGAGCAACAACTAAACAGACAACTAATTTCTTTTTAGCAAAAATAAAAGCCAGAAATCATTGGAATGGTATATATTCTGAAAGAAGAGAGCAACCAACTTAAAATTATATGCCCAGCAAAAGTATTATTCAAAAATCAAAGTAAAATAAACATGTCCAGGCAGACAAAAATTTAGTGAGTCTGACATAAACAGGTATGTACACAAAAATTTCTAAAGCATGTATTTCAAGTGAAAGAAAATTATCTCAAAAGGCAATGTGTAAATTGCAAGAAGTATGTAAAAGAAGAAAGACTTATAAATATGGAGGGAACTTTAAATTAATATTGACTACATAAAAATAGTAATAATAATGTCTTGGAATTTTAAAATATATAATTAAAATATACTGTAATAATACACAGTATTATACAGTAATGCCTCCTTTTTCATTTCTGAGTCTTCACTCTTCATTTCTTAATTAATTTAGCTAGTGTTCTATCAATTTTACTTTTTGCTTCATTGATCCTTTGTAATTTTTTATTTTAATTTCATTTAGTTCTGCTCTGATCTTCATTATTTCTTTTCTTTTGCTTGCATTGGGTTTGGTTTGTTTGTTTTTTCTAGTTCCTTGAAGTCTGACGTTAGGTTGTCAATATGTGATCTTTCAGTTTTATAAATGTAGGTTTTGCCGGGCTCGGTGCCTCAGCCTGTAATCCCGCGCCTTTGGGAGGCTGAGGTGAGTGGATTGCCTGAGCCCGCGGGTTCGAGACCCGCCTGGGCAGCGAGACCTCATCTCTACAATAAATCAAAAATTAGCCGGGCATGGTAGTGCATGCCTGTAATTCCGGCTGCTCGGAAGGCTGACGCGGAAGGATCGCCGGAGCCCAGCAGGTCGAGGCTGCGGTGGCCGGGAGCGGCCACTGCACTCCAGTCTGGGTGACAGAGCGAGACTCCAACTCAAAAAAAAAAAAAAAAAGAAAAAAAAATGTAGGTTTTAAGCACTATAAATTGTTTTTTGATTTTTTATTGATGGCCATCCTGACTGGGGTAAGGTGGTATTTCATTGTAGTTTTAATTTGCATTTTCCTGATAATGAGCATGTTTATAGATGGTACAGAAAGCTCAACAGAAGGAAAGAAGAGAAAACAATAGGGAAGCTTTCTAGTGGGTAGGTCTCAGTTTTAAAGGGAATGGGAAAAGAAGTACGTGTACAGATGGAAAGATAGGCTTGAAAAAAGAAGAGGGCTCCCTTTTCCTTGAAAATTGGGAGGAAAAAATTAAAAAGGAGAACCTTGGCAGGAATAGAGGAAAATATGCCTTTATTTGTATAGAAGTTACAGATTTAGATGTTTAAGCCCAAGACTGCAATTAAACTTAATATCATTTACCAAGAGAGACGATATAGGAACTTAAAGAGGAGTATGAAGTATGAAGTGTTAAACAGATAACAATAAAGAAATGGCAAAGAAGAGTGTCTAGAGCAGGGGTGTCCAATCTTTTGACTTCCCTGGGCCACACTGAGAAAAGAAGAATTTTCTTGGGAGGCATATAAATTATATAATATAGTTAGTGTATACACATAACAATATTTCTTTTATTTTTATTATAAGGTTTAGAAAAATGAGAATAACATAAAACTAGTGGGAAACTTGATCTTGTTTTTGTAAAACAATGTCTGGTTCAATGTTTTTGTAAATCAATTTCTGGAAGAAAGTGGTCACAATTCTTAGTGAGTTCTCAAGGTACTCATCAGGAATGTTTATTCAAATTTTACTCTTCGTGTGCTTCATAACTCAAAACAGCTGCTCACAAATGTATGTGCTGTCAAAAAGTGATATTGCAAACAACGTGCAACTGTAAACTTTAAAAATGGAACTATGCATGGAGGCATGAAGAAAATAGACACTAAAAAACACAAGATATTTAAAGATTTTGTGGGGCTACATTACTGACTGTCCTGGGCCAGAAACAGCCCTTAGGCTGCAAGTTGGGCATACCTGGTCTAAACAGTTATTCAAGGACTGTTGAGAAGTGCTGGTGGTCCAGCAGCACAAAGAATCTATATTATAATTTGAAGACTTGTTCCTAGAGTTAAGCAGATATTTTAAACATCTACAGACAGGAAATGAGGCAGAGAATGATCAGAAAGAATCAATATCAAGAATCTTCAGGTAAAATTGAGCAGAAATTGAGAAACAGAAGGAAGAAGTAACTGATTCTATTATGATAATGGCTAGATGGTGTGTATAGGGCTTGGGATAATAGGGAAGGAAGCAATCACAAAATATAGTGATTCAATGAGAAAACTGGTAAAACTGATGAGCTCTAGGTCTGGGAGTAGTGGAAGAAAAGGCAAGTGAGGGAAAAGCAAGTAAGAAAATTTCATTGATACTGTACGTCAAACCAGCTAACTCTCCCCACAAGTTTGGTCAAGGATAAAACATTCTGAATTTTATAATAGTTTTCCACTTTTTCTCTAATATTAAAAAATTTTAGAATTGAATGAAAGATATTTGCAATCATTTCAAGTAATAATTTCACAAAGCACCTTCTTTCTTTCTTTTTTTCTTTTTTGAGTTGGAGTCTCACTCTGTCATCCAGGCTAGAGTGAAGTGGCACACTCATGGCTATTGCAGCCTTGACCTGTTGGGCTCAGGAGATCCTTCCACCTCAGCCTTCTAAGTAGCTGGAACCACAGGCATGTGCCACCCCTCCCAGCTAATTGTTTATTATTTTATTATTATGGAGACAAGGTCTCGTCACGTTGCCCAGGCTGGACTCGAACCCGTGGGTTCAGGCAATCCTCTTGCTTCTGCCTTCCAAAGTGCTTGGATTACAGGTGTGAGTCACTGTGCCCAGTAGCATCTTTTTTGAAGCACAGGCCTTGAAGATAGCTTCTCACTGAGATTCCACCTTATAAATAGGAATCTAAGTTAAATGTCATGGGGTAAGGGGTAAATTTGGTAAAAGAAAATCAAATCATATATCCCAAAACTCCAGTAACATATTGACTTTTGGATAGCCCTGGTGTCCACCTGAGTCATGACTAGCCTTTGCATTAGAACGAATATTTATTGTGGGTTTTAAGTATAGTTGGAAGATTAGAACTCTGCCAAAAGTCCAGAAGTTCTTCCTAAATTGCCTATGGTTAGACAATTAAAAAAAAAAAAAAAGGAAGAAAAAGGAAAAAAGAGAGAAAGAGAAAAAGAAAAAGCAACAGAGCAAAACTGTTCTGATGAAGGCTGAAGCTATTTCTGTCTGCTCTGTTTGTGATTTTCTTCTTAGGAAATGCAGTTGCCTAAAACTTTGGTTAAAAGCCTTCTCTTCCACCCTCATGGCCATTCACAGCCCTGATTTCAGGATGCCAGTTGGTTTAGATGCTACTACCACTTCCCAACAATCCACAGTGTGCAGCACTACTACCATGTTGAATAGAAAGAGTGCTGCCACTAGCAAGGTAGGAAGAAGAATCAATCCATCAACCAGGAAGCAATTATCGAGTAGCACTAAAGTTCTAGATATAATTAAGGATATGGAAAATGCATCCAAAAAGTTTCTTATCTTTAAGGAACTTATAAATTAGAGGAATATGGAAAAACATAGTTAACAAATCCAGACATGTAGAGCAAGTGCCAGAGAAGAGAGAGTAGACTTGTTCGATCAGCATAGACTATATGGAGGATAATAGATGTGACCTGACAGATAAGGTTTTGTGCAGAATTTCCATAGGTGAATACATTATAATGTAAGAGTTATCCTCTCATTATCTCCTATTTCCCAAAAGACATTCAAATAGGTAATGCTGTCACTTGAAAACAATCTGCATTTAATTAACTCAAAATTATTTGTGCCAGGGAAAGAAATAACTAAAAAACAATTTTTTTGAATTGGAATATAATGTATTTCAGTCAAGTCTATTTGTTCCCCTTATTTTGGTTTGTTCAGACCAATGTTCAAAGAAGCTTTCACTTTCTGAGCACACATGAGAGATCACAGAGATATAAGGGTTCAGCTAAGATACAAAAAATAAAAAGGTTCTGAATCAATTTCATGTTGTCGTGGCTAAACACAAACAGCCTTAGAACATCTGTGATTTCCACATTTTAATTCCAAGTTGTCATATTTTCACACATTCTTGTTTTATGGTTCTTGGACTGAGATTTTTTTTAATGCAATTTGTGTCCACTTGCAAAATTGTTGAGAGTTCCCTTCTAATGGGGAACTTAGATTTTCCCACATAATATACCTCTTATAAGAAAGCCAGTGAAGAGGGAGAAAAAAAGGCTAGAAAGAAGTTAAGAGAGTTTCTGAATTAAAAAGCAACAACATCAATAACAAACTAAACTATTAAATAAGATTTTCTAAATCCTTTCTTTAATTTCAAAGAGATATATAATTTGAAATGAAGGTCAATGTTAGGATGGCAGTTTCCTAGATACCTTAAAACTATTTAAAATTTCAATTCACCCCCAACACACACACACACACACACACACACACACACACACACACACACACACCCTTCTGCCTCTCTTCTCTGCACTTTTCCTCCTTAACACTTATCATTATCTAACATGCAATAAATTGTATTTATTTCGTTTTGTTTGTGCGCTATCGCTTTCACAAGAAAATAGGCTACATAAAGTTTTTGTCTCTAAGTTCAGAGAATTTTATCTGTATCCCCATTGTCCAAAAGAGTGTGTTGAACATAGAAGTACTTTATAAATATTTGTTGCTAAATGAATTCTAAAATTTTGTGCTGATAGGTTTAAACTATTTTTTCATAATCTCTGGGAAATTTTTACATTTAATTTACCTTAAATACATCTTGTACTTATGCTATTAATAGAAATTAGACTGATATTTAAATTATTACAGTGTTTATTCATAAAACCAGATGAAATATAGAGAGGATAAATTAAAATACTTGGTTTTTAAAAATATATGTAATTATTAACCATGAGTATATTCAATAGAGTTATCTTAATGACTAAAATAACTGAATTTTGTTCATTTATCTTAGGAGTAAAATTAAGCCAGGTTAATATAAGCAACCTCCTATTCAGCAGATGAACTGATGAGAAAGTGCAAAATATTATTTGAATCATGAGCATTATCAAGAGTAACTTTAGCAAAATAAAATCTCTAAATAATATCTTCTATTATTGCATAGCGGTAATTATTAACCAGTATTTATGAATAGAGGCAAGATTTCTCATAAATCACATATTTAGATCTAGAAAAGACAACTTTGAAAAGGCAATTTAATGGTGTGATAGGCTGCCAAGGTAGGTGTGTCACACCCAGATAAAGAGAGATAATAGTTTCCTTCTGTATCCTGAACTGGTAAAAAGAAAATCTAGAATATTTTTCAAGAAAATTATTTTAAGTGGATTATTGGCTAACTGGAGCACATACTTGGAAAAATAACCAGGATGGACAAATACCCAGATATTATTTTAATAAGAAAAACTTAAATAAAGTTTATTAATTAAAAACTACTAATGAAACTAGAATTTGATTTTTTAAGTTATTCTAGAATGTCTAAAAAGAACCAATGAGTAAGTTGAAATTACATAGAACTAGACCTAAATATCCTGTAAGAAAGAATTTGTAAACAATGTGAACATTTAAAAACTGTAATGAACTGCATTGTGAAGTAGTAAACCCCATACCACTGGAGGAATAAACCCCCATATTGTGAATATTCAAAGGCCAATGGCCATGTTTTATTCCTTTCTATACTTGTAACATGTGAATATATTTGCATGTAGAAGAAGATCTTCAAAGGATGGTGTTTGGACTCCATAAATATTTTCATGTTTCTGCATGGTCCAGACTTTTTGAACAAATAATACTGTTAAACTTGGTTAAAGGATGATCAAGTAGAAAATATGTCTTTGACGTGAGAGATACCGTGTATTGTACAAGTTTTAAATACTTATTTATCCCAGAACCATTTGCTTACATTCTAAAAAACATTACTGTTCCACTCCTTCTCTTCCCCAGAGAAGATTTGTTTACAGTCCAGACTGAAAAACTTTTCTTTTGGAAGAGGGGATAGGTCTGTATGCCAGGCAACCTCACTATACTTTGAGTTTTATAATTTTAGGGCTCTTCTCCTATGGTTCAACTCGGGTAAGTGTTCCAGTGAACATTTACCCTCACTGTGTTGTCTATGGGGAATTGGAAAGCCAGTGCTAAGATGCTCTGTGGATAAGAATCTGTTGTCTGACACAGAGAACTTGTGTTTCCTGTCAGAATCTCTGTCTGTCCATCCGTCCATCCATCCGTCCATTCATATATTTGTCCATCCATCCATCCAACAGCTTAACAGATGACTGGAAAGAAGGAAGCAAGATTAGATATTGACCTTCTAGATCTTTTTTTTTTTTTTTTGAGTTGGAGTCTCACTCTGTCACCCATGTTGGAATGTAATGACACAATCACAGTTCATGGCAGCCTCAACCTCCTGGGCTCAGGTGATCCTTCTGCCTCAGACTCCTGAGTAGCTGGGACTATAGGCACATACCACCAAGCCTGGCTAATTTTTAAAATTTTTTGTAGAGTCTGCTTCTCACTATATCACCCAAGCTAGCCTCAAGTTCCTGTGCTCAAGTAATTATCCTGCTTTGGTTTCCCAAAGTGTTGGCATTACAGGCAGGAGCCACCACACCCAGTCTTAGGCATTCTTTATATTTTTGCAAATTGAATAGAAAATTTTACCAGTAATGATAGCAGCCTACTTAACTTTTAGATACATATCATTTCATATATATATATATATACATATATATATATATTTCACTCTTAATAACTTTTTAGATCACTCTTAATAACTTTAGGTAGTGTTTCCAGTCTTATGTCAACAAACAAATTCAATTTATGAGGTAAAAAATTAAGAAGTCTAAGATAATGCAGAATTTTGTTTTCAAAATGTCTGCTAAAAAGTATGTGATTGCTTAGCAAAAAGAGTAATTAATCATTTACTTCTGATAAAGCGTTAGTGAAAATGTGTCCTGGAAAAGGTGAAATGGTTTGAGGTAAATAAGTTAAGATAAATAATAAAGAACCCCTTTTCTAAGAAAAAACAAATGATTCAATTAAAATGATCTTTAAAAATTACTAAAATAGAATAAAAAGCATTTGACCTAAGTTTTCCTCAAGACAGGCTAAAAATACACTGAATTCTCAGCTGAACAGAAAAAAATAACAAAATCTATTAAACCTAAGATTTGAGAAACTTTTGCTATTTTGCTGGCATTTGGGAACTTAAGAAGAGCTTTAGCCAAATGAGTAACGCCTCAATGTAACTATAAGCAAGTAAAGTTTCTTTACTGTTTTAAGTCCATTAGGATATTGGGATATAAAATAATTCACGGAAAACTTCAAAAGGATTGATTAATGCATATCTAGTTTCTGTAGTTAGAACATTTGAAATCTCTTTACTACCTACAAGTTTTATGGCGATTCACATTTAAAAAAATCTTTCTCACTGTCAGAAACACATGTTAGCTACATTTATACACACAAAAGAAAAGAAACTCCATAGAGACCAAAATATTATGTTACTAAGTTAATGATATGCATATCTTATAGAATTTGCTGTAATCAATATCTGTGACCAAGTTAGCCTCAGATCAAACAATGCCCTAGATCAAATCCCCAGATAGGCTCCTCCTCTGTATGTCTCACCCACTGACCATTACAGAACTCATTATATGGTTCACCTTCAGACAATAACTCACTGCTGGTGTATGGTCTTAATTCAGCTGCTGTATATATATTTGGGGATTTCTATCTGACTGCTCAATGTCAATTATAATATTTACTCATATGCTAACAAAGCATTATGTTACATGTATTACAAACTTTAGCTATATAGATATTCTCTTAATAATAAGTTATCTAGTGGCCTCAGCAAGAATTGTGTACTCAAACTTTGGGAACTGAAGATGGTACAAAAAGTTTAAATCATGCTAAATACCACATTCTGTATTTGTCTGTTATTACACTGAACATTTGCAAAGCAGTTGACATTATTTCAACTGATTTTTAGAACTACAGGGTAACTCAAGCTTTTGATTTTCAGGGCTATCATGTGAGTAGGGGATTAGGCTCCTTCCAAATTACCCAGAAGAAAGAACTAAACCAACAGATGAAATCTGTAAGGAGTTGCATTTTAACCCAAAATAAAAAAATACTTTTCTGTGTATTATATCTTTATGGGTATATTGGTTTGTTTTCTATTCAGTATGTTTCTTATCAATGGAAATGTCTAAAACAGTGTCAATAAGATGTCAAGCATTCATTGAGTAGCTGGATGAGATGGCCTTTCAAATTTCTGTAGTGTTGGAATCCTGGGTACACACTTTAGGATTCCTTTAGTTAAGGATAAGGTAGTAGCTTGCTGTCCTTCAAATCCTAAAAGAGAGTATATTACCCCTCTCCTTCCCTTCTGTATTCTTCAATGCTGCTGGACACATGCCCAGTTAAGATGAAGAACAGTTCAGCCATGGGTTGCAGCTGCTGCGTGGCTAATGGAAAAGGAGCCCAGGAATGCACACTCTCTGTGTGTCTACTCAATGCCAACAGGCTTGCCTGATTTGAAGAAAAATCCAGTCAAGCCGCCTGCTTGGCATTGTGCAAGCAACCGATCTGGGTGCCTCACAAGATTTCCAACTAAAATGAAGGGCTGTTTCAAACTGTGTAGGCCTGATATTAAATGCTTTCTTCCCCACTGGGCTGTACCATAGGTCAGTGAATGTTGGGAGTATGAAACTCAAGGTATTTTGAAGCAGCAAAGAATCTCAGAACAGATCTCCCCCAATATTTTTCAAAATGTGTTCCATTGAAACATTCCCCTACAAAAGGCTTCATGGGAACAATGAATTGAGATAAAGGGGATTTAAAAATTGCATATTTAGGTATTTCTAGAAGATTCACAACGCATATTATATTAAATGTTCTGAGAAGTCTAGCTGCAAAGAAACTCTGCTAGCATAGATCTGATCAACAGAAATTTTTTGCTTTTTTCCCTTTCATAGTGATCAGTAGCATTCCATAAAAAACACACTGGGAAATATATTTTCATACCAAACTCCCATTTTTACATATGAAGAGACTTAAGTCCTTAAGTCATGTAAGATGGAGGCTGAATACAATGATAAATTTTGAGTAGAACTCAGGTTTCATTGCTCCTAATTCAATGTTCTTTTCTCTGGAGAACTAATCATATTCTTGACTTCCATACTACATTTCACTATTCAGGTGTTCACCCCTAGACTAATCAGCTCTGGTCATAGGATAGATCTGACAAAAAGCCATGGAATAAGTGTTTGCCTCTAGTTCAGTCCACTTGGGCCAAGAGTCTAGAGTTACGTTGTATAAAACTAAAATATATCAGACTGAGAAGAGATGTTCTAACAGATCTGGAATTAGCCACAGCCAAAAAGTTACCCACTACATATTTCATTCTATGGCTGCCCTTACCATATGCATTTTCTCTTTTTCATACACAATTTCTTTTTTCTTTTCTTTTTCTTTTTTCTTTTTTTATTTTTTGAGTTGGAGTCTTACTCTGTCGCTCAGGCTGGAGTGCAGTGGCACACTCATGGCCACCCCAATGTCTACCTACTGGGTTCCAGGGATCCTTCTGCCTCAGACTTCCAAGTAGCCGGAACTACCATGCCCGGCTAATTTTTGATTCATTGTAGAGACGAGGTCTCGCCAAGTTGCCTGGGCTGGTCTTGTACCCACGGGCTCAGGCAATCCACTCACCTCAGTCTCTCAAAGTACTGGGATTACAGGCTGAGCCACCAAGCCCAGTCATTCATACCCAATTTTAATGATCCCTTGCTTAACATAATTCACCTATTTTATATAGTACCCCAACTTTACTCACCTGACTTAAAAGAAGGCAACTCAAGATTGCACTCTGTTAATATTCCAGAAGCAATGCAGTCATTATAAGTTCAGCAACTCAGGGTTTCTTCTCTAGATGGCTCATTTGGATCCAGATATGACTCTTAAGGAATGTAAAATATGTGGACTAACTACTATGGTTTGAATGTCCCCACCAAAACTCATGTTGAAATTTAATTGTCATTTAAACAATTAAGCATTAAGAGGTGAGGACTTTAAAAGATGATTAGGTCATGAAAGCTTTGCCCTCATGAATGGATTAATGTTATTATCATGGGAATTGGTTCCTAATAAGAATAATAAATTTGGCCAGATATTTTCTTTCTGTCTTTTGTGCTCCCTTCTGCTTGTCACCCTTCTGTCATGGGGTGAATTTCACCATATGCTGGCTAGACTTCCCAGCCTCCAGAACCATAAGCTAAATCAATTTTTACTATTTATAAATCACCCAATCTGTGTTATTCTGTTATAAGAGTGGAAAGCAAACTAAGACAGAAAATTAGTACTAGAAATAGGACCGTTGCTTTAACAAATACCTAAAAATGTGGAAGTGACTTTGGAACTAGGTAATAAGTAAAGGACAGGATAGTTTGGAGGAGCAGACTAGAGAAAATCTGTATTGCCATGACCAAAGCATTAAGAGCAATTTTGGGGAGGGGCATACCTCATCAACAAGGGTAACTACATGATTGACATTTATATATCTAACCCTTAATTGTACCCCACATCTTTATAATAAATAAATAATTTTTTTTTAAAAAGAGCAATTTTGGTGAGGGCTCAGAGAAGAGAAGAGATTTTCGTGAGGGCTCAGAAAACAGGAAAATTATAAGCCTTCTTGGAGATCATTTAAGTGGTCATGAGCAGAATTTTGGTAGAAATATGGACATTAAACTCCATTCTGATGAACTCAGATGAAAATGAGAAACAAAGTATTGAAAATAGGAGCAGAAGCCATTTTTATTACATAGTAGCAAAAATTTTGGCTGAATTGTGTTCATGCCTGAGGACTTTGTTGAATATAAAACTTAAGAGTGATGAACTAGGATATCTGGAGGAAGAAATATCTAAGCAGCTAAACGTTTTTGCTGCTGCATTGCTACTTTTAGCTGCATACAGTGAAATGGAAGAACAAAGAGGTAACTTAAAAATGAAATTTCTAATTAAAAGGAAAATGAGGTAAATGATTTGGAAAATTCACAGCATGGCCATGTAAAGAGTGAAAAAGTTTGTTTAAGAGATAATACTAAGGGTGTAACCAAACAACAGATTGCTAAAGAGATTACCACAGCCAGGAGGAGCTACTCATCAGGACAATGGGAGAAAGACCCCCAAAGCATTTCAAAGATCTTCAAGACTGCCCGTCTCATCACAGACTCAGAACTTTATGAGGGAGAAATAGTTTCTAGGGTTAGGCCTGGGATGCCCTCCATGGGCTTGCCGCCCAGAGTCACCTTAGGTCTCTGCTCCCCACATTCTGGCATAATACTCCTTTGGCACCTCAGCCAAGCTGTAGTCGGTTCAGGTTTGGCTCGACCTGATGCTCCAGAGAGCACAAGAAACCTTGGTGGTATCTACATGGCACTGATTTTGCAAGTAGGGACGTGGCTACCTTCACCTAGATTTCAAACAATGCCATGAACTGCCTAGAAACTCAAGAAGAAAATGCAAAATAGATGAGCCCTCTGTAGAGAAACCTCACTAGGTTAATTACTAATGGAAATATAGGGGTGGGGCAGACCCTAAGATTCCAGAACTGTAGAGCCGCCTACATGTAACTTTATCCCCAGAAAGTCAACACACAGTCTGTGCTAAGCAAAACCATAGGGGTAGGTCTGCCTGACACTTGGGGGCGCAAACCTCCCCTCCCCACCACACTGTGTTCAGGAAGCAACACATGAAGTAAAAGACTATTTTGAAGGCTTAAGATTTAATGTTGTCTGCCCTGTTGGATTTTGGAATTACTTAGAACCAATGACTTCTTTCTCCTTGCTGATTTCTCTCCTCTGAAGTGAGAATACCTATCTTATGCCTTCACCATCATTGTACTTTGGAAGTAGATAAATTGTTTGAACTTCATGGGATGATAACTGAAGAAATTTGCCTTGGGATGAATTGTGTTCTAAGTCTCACCTATATCTGATTTACATGAGCCTCAATACTTTGGACTTCTGAATTGATGCTGGAATGAGTTAAGACTTTTGAAACTATTTAGATGGAGTACATATATTTTGTGTGAGAGAAGGACATAGGTTTGGATGGTTTAGGGTGGAATGCTATGATTTGAATGTCCCCACCAAAACTCATGTTGAAATTTAATTGTTATTCTAAGAGTGTCAAGAAGTGGGATGGTTAAGGAGTGATTAGGTTGTGAGGGCTTAACCCTCACGAAGAGATGAATGCTGTTATCACAAGAGTGGATTTAAAATGAAAAGGTTGAGCTTGGCCAAATTTCCACTCTGTCTCTTTTGCTCACTCCCATCTTCTACCCTTCTGTCACAGGATAACACTTCCCACATCCTCGTGCCATGCTCTCGAGCTTTCCCGCCTCTCCAGAACCATGAACCAAGTGAACTTCTATTGTTTTATAAATTATCCAGTCAGCCAGTAGTATTCTGTTATAGAAGCAAGCACAATAAGATACTAACCAATAAATTTGGTCCTCCCTTTCCCTAATGCAGCCCAATATATAATGGTGGAGGGAAAAAAAACCAACAAAATAACAGCACTAAAATAATACCCATTTTAAAAATTAGAAAGGGAGCAGTTAGAGCAGATTGAGAAAGAGAACATAACCCACAACTCACAGAGGACCATTGGGACACACAGAGAATAAGGAGGAGAACAAATGGACATCATATTTTGGAGTCACAAAACCTCCTTTCTGCCCAGGTTGCATCAGAAACAGAGAGCAGCATCTGGACGTGGGAAATAGTGAGTGCAGGAAATTAGGACTCAGGGTTCATTCCTACTACCGTCTAGGAGGGCCCCTCTGAGTTTCACAGGACTCTAGTTCCACGTGGAAATGGCTTGGATAAGCACAGCTTCATGCTGCAAGAGTCCATATGGACCTGGGAACCCATTCTAGCTCTGAATACTTATGGCCAAACCATCTGAGAGAACTCATTCCCTGCAGGCAGCACTCCACAGCCAGCTCCAGGTTGGAAAGAACCCTGGCCCATCCACCTTCACTTGCCCCAAAGTCAGGTTTCCCCACTGTAGGCAGCTCCATTTTGGGACAAGCTGCAGCAAGAGATCCTGTTGCTGAAAGAACTGAGTTCCGGATGCGGTCAGCCTCTGGTGATGGAAGGGAAACCAGGAGCAGACCTATTGTCCCGGTAACCCCTCTCTTCCTAAATGAATGCTTCTGGGCAACAGACAGATTTGCCATTCCTGCAGCACTGCATGGTGGCCAGGGAGTCCCCTTTGGTCTCCCAATTCCCACTGAGTGTGCACAGTTAGGGATCAAGAAGACCAGCCAGTTCCTGTTCACAGGAAAAAAAATGTTGCTGTGGAAAAAAAATTTGAGTGCCAAGTACAGACAGCCTCAGACAAGGAAATGGATGCCAGGGATGGAGGAGGAGGGGCTATCATCCTAGCAACCCCTCTGTAACTCTTATGTAAACTCTTTTGCTCAACAGGAAAGGCTCAGCCATCCCCAAAGTATGACCACAGTGGTCAGGGGACTGCTTTCTACCAGGGTAGCCATTCATGCCCACAGGAGGGGAGCTGTCCAGTCTTACCTAGCCCTTCTGACAAGCTTTACCCTCCCGACCCCTTCAAAAGCCCAAGGATTGCGGATCTTTGAGAGTTCCCATAAACCCACCCATCATCTAGGACATCTGCGCACTTCCCTGGGGAAACAAAGACAAACAAAAAAGGCCACAGCCAACATCACAACTGGCTGTTTCAAGTAGCACTCTTGGTTGGAGGTCAACTGAAACAACCCATTACAACATCTGAGACAATAATACAACCTTTGATAAGGAGATAAGACTAAAACCCATGCCACCATATATCTCACAAGCTTGTCCATAGATCAAGGCAATAAATAGCATCTCCAGGAGATCCTCCAGAGATGTCAATGACCAACTACCCTTGGAATTCAACCCTTGCACCTTCATTTCATAGGCTATCTTGCAGGCACCCTCCAGGAACAGTCAAATGGTAACAACCTCTTAGGGCAGCTAGACTCAGAAAAGCAGCAGGACCCACAGTGGTCAAGCCCTCACAGACTACCACTCCCAGGGGAAGGAGGAGTGCAACACAATGGAAGAGTACCTTGTGGGATAAAAAAAGGCAACTTCAACAGTAGCCACTTTATCTAACTAAAAAACAACAAAGCAAAAAAATAAAAAAGAAAAGTCTGTCCTCACACACGAGGCAGGACCAGCAAAAAAAAAATCAGCAATACACAAAGCCTTAATCAGTCATCACCCACAAAAGGACTTCCAGATCCCAAGAAATGGAACCCATTCAAAATGATCTGCCCCTGATGACAGACATAGAATTCAGACTATGGATGCCAAAGACAATCAGGGAAAGCAATGAAAAGACGGAAGCACAGATTACCCAGACAACGAAAACAGTGCAGAAAATAAAAGCTAAGATGGCCAATATAAGAAAGATAAAATCTGAATATTACACAGCCATAAAGAAGAACAAAATTATGGACTTCACAGCAACTTGGATGGTGAGCAACTTGGATGGTGAGCAACTTGGATGATGAGCAACTTGGATGGTGTTAGAGTCTATAATACTCAGTGATTTATCACAGAAGCAAAGAACCGAGTACCACATGTTTTCACTCATAAGCAGACCCTGAACATTTACCATAAAACTATGAAAGAGGAATTGACAGTAGCTGAAAACAGCCAGCAGAAGGAGTGCATAATGTCAATAAGGGTACCTGATCTCAAACCAGGTGAAGAGGGGACTAACAGGGGGCCCAAACCTTGCCTGTATGATGATCACTTATATACCTAATCCTGAATTATACCCCACATTTTTAAAATAAAAAGATAAAAATAAAGGTCCAATTTGAACTCTTGGAAATAAAGAATTATTTTCTAGAATTTCAAAGAATAGTAGAATCTGAGCAGTAGAATCAACCAGGAACGGGAAAGGATCTCAAAGCTTAAGGATTAAATTAACCCAGTCCAACAAAAAAAAAAAGAGAAAAGGCTCAAGAATAATGAGCAATGCCTACAAAAGGTTTGGAACTATGCAAAGACACCAAATTGATGGCTGACTGAAACCTCTGAGAGAGAAGGGAAAACTGAGACTGCCCAAGTCTTCTAAGAGGTCATTCGAGAAAATTTCCCCTATCTCACTAGAAAGACAGTCGTGTAGATGTAAGAGATCCAGAGAACACCTGTGAGATATTTTATGAGAAGATCATCCCCAAAACACAAAATAATCCATCTTCATAGGTAAACATGGAAGAAAAATCCTAAAGGATGTTAGAGAGAAGGAACAGACCACCTATTAAGGAAGATTCACCAGAATTGCCACAGAAATCTCAGCAGAACTCCTACAAGGGACTGGGTCCCATTTTTAACATTATTAAAGAAAAGCAATTCCAGCCAAGAATTTCCTACTCTGTCAAGCTAAGCTTCATTAATGAAGGAAAATTAAAATCCTTCCCAGACATTCAGTCCCTGAGAGAATATGCCACCTCCAGACTGGCCCTTCAAGAGAGATGCTTGAGAAAATTCTAAGCACAAAAATGGAAGAACGGCTCTACCCATCACAGAAGCACAGGCAAGCACAGAGTTAACAAGCCATACAAATCAACTACAAAACCTCAAAAGCAAAGCAACCTTTTAATAGCAAAATGACAAGAATAAACCTCCAAATATCAATAATTAACTTAAACATGAACAAACTGAATGTACCACTCAAAAAAGCATAGAAAGGCAAATTGAATAAAGAAGAATGATCTTTCTGCTACCTTCAGGAAACCCATCTCACTGCAAATGACTGGAAACCCATCTCCCTGGAAACCCATCTCACTGCAAATGATACCAGCTCACAGTAAAAGGCTGGAGAAAGAATTTCCAGGCAAATGGAAAACAAAAAGGAGAAAGAGTAGCTAGTCTTACATCAGACAAACAGAATTTAAACCAATAAAAGTTAAAAAGGACAGTAAATAATGACAAAAAGGCTCAATATACCAGCAAGAAATGCCTGTCTTGAATATACCTATGTGTACCCAACATAGGAGCACCCAGATTTATAAAAACAATTGCTAATTAAACAGAAGACATAGACAGTCATACATTTATAGCTGGAGACTTTAATAACCCACTAATAGCCTTAGACAGATCATTGATGCAAAAAAATAACAAGAAAATTCAGGACAATTGGACCTATTAGACATCTACAGAGCATTTCACCCAACAACCACAGAATACATATTCTTCTCATTGGCACATGGACAAATACATCAAGATTGACCGTGTACTTGAACAAATGAAGAGGAATAAAAAAACCCAAGAAACAGAATTATCTTTTGGAGGGTGGGCCCCTTGTAGTATACTCAGTATTTGTTCCTCTGGATGAAATTGTCAACCAAAGTTTTTATCTGGTGTTCTCTGGATCTCTTACATCTACATGACTGTCTTTCTCATGAGATAGGGGAAATTTTATTGAATGACCTCTTGGAAGGCTTGGGCATTCTCGGTTTTCCCTTCTCTCTCAGGTGAGTGGTTCTTCCATCATGACAATGTACTTACACATACCAGGTTCTCAAAAGCAAATGCAGCAATAACTGATATTGACAGGTGGGACATTTCAAACTAAAATCTTTTTTCACAGCAAAAGAAACCATCAAGAGAGTAGACAGACAACCCATGGAATAGAAAAAATATTTGTAAACTACGCATGTGACAAAGGCCTAACATCCAGGATCTACAAGGAACTCAAATGAATTGACAGGAAAAAACAACCATTAAAAAGTGGACAAAGGACATGAACAGACACCTCTCAAAGGAAGACATTCAAGGCAGCCAACAAACATTTTAAAATGCTCAGCTTCACTAATTGTCTGGGAAATGCAAATCAGAACAACAATGAGATACCCCTAACACTGATAAGGATGACTACCATTAAAAAGTCAAACACACAAAGAAATGAAAACACCCAGGTGCTGGTGGGGCTGTGAAGAAAAGGGAACACTTCCACACTGTTGGTGGAAATGTAAGCTATTTATACCTTTGTGGAAAGCAGTGTTGTGTTTTCTCAAATAACTAAATATTGAGCTGCCATATGATCCATCAACTCTACTTCTGGGAATATACCCAGAAGTATGGTAGGCACTAAACGCATGTGGCTACTGAACACTTGAAATGTGGCTGATGCCAATGAGGAACTGAATTTTTGCTTTTAATTAATTTGAATTAATTTAAATTTACATAGCCACACGTGACTAATGACTACCAGACTGGGCAGCACAGCCCCATACTGGTTTTGTGCCAAGGTTATTTTCAACCATAAGTATATACTGCAGCTATTTAGCAAGAAGTGATTTGTGGGGTAAGAGGAATAGTAGACTGAAATCTGAGTTCTCTAATTCACCTCTTTTCTGTGTATCTCTATTTCACACCACAATTTGTGTTGTTGTCATTATTGGAGGCACAGTCTATTAGATAACATTGTACTAATTTTGCGGCTCAAAAAGATGACTGGTTGTTTGATCATGGGTTTCAGATTTTCCCTCAACGCTGTTACATATTTACCCTGCTATTTTTTGTTTTATTTACAAACAAAGTAACCTTGGACAGAAACTTCTCAAAATATATGCCCTCTTGAAATATATCAACAGAGACCATCAGAAATATTCAGCAGTTTCTGATATTCTAACAATTTACGGCCAAATTCTAAAACTTTCAGCACCAAGTAGCATGATTTCTGACCCAAGAAAGAAATCAGATAATTGTTACCAAAAAGTTACAGCTTTTTATTTTGGAATGGGAGAATACTCTCTGCTTCCAATACTCATAAATCAGTTCCATAATTTGTCTTTTTAATTTTTTTTAACACCAGATTGCCAATGTGAGTACTAGCAGGTTTTTGGTTGTGAGTGACAGAAATTATCTAAGAAAAAAGATGGGCAACTGTATGGATATAGAAAGTCCTCGTAGAAGACAAAAGCAGAAATAGTCAATAGTATTCATAAACAGAAGCTGGTTTCAAGGTATTTACTGATGACTGATAAATTGTATGCCATCTTTTAAAGTGATATAATCAACTCCAGCTTGTACATGAAGATATAGATTGCTTTTCGTCTCTGATTAAATCTTCAGAAAGACTGCTGAACTTTTTCTGTTGCTTTGTTTTTTTAAGTTACCGTTACATTTTAGGATTATTTTTGGTTTACTATTTCCCAATCAAGATTTTAAAATGTAGTTGTGCTCCATATTGTAGTTTGCCAAAGCCTCTTGAGAACTGATTCTCCTCTGTCACTATTTGTCCTCACTTAAGAGTTCCTCTTTTGCACCGTCCTTTGATTTCTCTGCTTGACTTCCTCCATCAAATTTCTTCTAGCTTCCCTTCCTAAGAAAGGGAATGTTTTTCCTACCTGTATTTGTACTCCATCTAGTTTCTTTTTTCTCTTGTTTTATTAATTTGTTTTTCATTTCTATTAGTATGTCCTTCACATGCACAAAATCCAAAAGGACTGAAATAACAAACAATATGTCCACAGCAGCCCCAGTGCATTGAGGAGTTGGCACCACTTGGAAAATGAGGGAAGGAGCATGCACTTAAAGTATGAACAGTGCTGTAGTTGTTCTGCTACTGAGCATTGTCTCATAAAAGACCCACAGCAGATGTCCCAAAACACTTAAATGAAATTTCTCAAAAACTAAGGACACTGCATAGCAATTAAAACAAAAAAGCTGGAAGTTTAGTTTCTGTAACACTTTGCCTTCAGAGGTATTGGTTAGGATAGTGGATGGGCATGGAGAATGATTGAAGTTAATAGGAAACTAGCATGAGGAAATTACAGAATCTAGGGGTTAAAGGGGCCCAACAGTTATTTTGTCCAATCTTCTGTAAAATGCTTGCATTTCCTACCAACTGTTTGTCCATCCTATGCTTAGAATAATTTTTAATGAGAGTTCCCTCAGTCCACAAAACAGCTCACTTAATAAAAAATAATTTATATACTTTTTATTGAAGTATAGCATGCATACAGAATTTTTCACAAATCATAAATGTACAGCTTGACAAATGTTCAAAATGTGAACTCTCCCTTGTAACTACCAAGAAATGGATCATTAACATTCTAGAAATCCCTCCCAGGCACCCCTCCCAGTCATTACATCTCTCAAAGTAACCACTATTCTGAATTCTGTCACCATCAATTAGTTTTGCCTGGATTCGAACTTTATAAAAATAAAATGGAATCATACTACATGTTCTTTTCTGTGCCTGGATTCTTTTATTCTTACATACTCTTTTTGGGAGTTATATTGCTACAAATATTTTGGAAAACTGTTTGGTATGTTTTACTAAAGATGAACATAAACTCACCCTAAAACCAAGACATTGCATTCCTTTTTAAGCATATACCAAACTTAAATGTGTATACATGTCCACTAAAGCGCAACTAAGAATGTTCATAGTAGCACTATTCATAAAGGCCCTAAATTGAAAACATCCAAATGTCCATCAATAGTAGAATGGATAAATAAATTACAGTATATTCACATAGTTGAATGAGAATGAATGAACTATTGTTTCACACACATTAAGGATGAATCTCACAGTCATTTGTTATTTTGACAGCTATGACTTTTGAAAGATTTTTCATATTTGAGTGGATGTCTGAGCCTAGTTCTTTGAGCAAGTTTAATTAAAGAACATATTTAATTGTGCTTCCACACTATAGTTAAGATTATCATGTCGCTATTTAGAATTTGTTATATTAATCTGGAATATGTTTAACATCAGAGTAGCATATTTTAAAGAGTAAAATAACACATTTAAAATACATCCATTGACAAAGTCTAAAATAAATTGAAACGTGTCATGTCACATAAGAAACAATCAAGGAAAGTAGTAAGAAGTTAAACAGAAGAAAGCCATAACTCTGTGGTTACTTTTTATCTGCAAGTCCCTTTCCTACTCCAACTCCAAATAAAATCTAAAGGAGACGATGACTTACAATAGAAAGGGGAATAATGATTACTCTGTACATTTAAAAAGATTGATTTTTTCAGATAATTTCCTTGGTAACTAACTGGACTTTGGTAGGTGATGCGAACATTCTGTTTCTCAATCCTGATTAATTATATATCTCTGTCTCTACATCCATCTGGTTATATACTATTAATCATTCACATTGCCCAGTGTAGCATAATTTCTTCAGAATAACCTTTTAGTACTTGCCTGTCCATCACTTTATACAGGAAGCTGCTGGCAGCACCATCTGGAAATTCTCTCTGACTCTGATCTTATAAGACTTAATGCAATTTTTTTGGGTAAGGTGGGTGGAGACTTCTTTTCCTAGTCTCTATCTGGAGTCTGGCATTTCTCACAGGGTCTCCTTCAAGTTAATTAAGTTATCTCCCCCTCCCTGAAACACAAACAAACAAGAAACATAATTTACAACTAGTTTGTGAACAGATCAAGGTGTCATATAATACCTACTTGTTAAATGCAAGGGTCATAACTAATTTCTCACCATACAAATTGAGCTATAACTCAATAATAATAAGCAAGCCTCCCTGGAATGATATGAGGGATCTTCAAGAAGTTCATAGAAAATGCATATTATAAAAAAACTATACATGAATCTCAAAAATGTTTTGCACCAAAACAAACTCATACTAAATTTTTATAACATATCTGAACAAACTCTAGTTTGTGCATAAAGAATAAAAAGACACCATTTTGAAAATAGCATCTACCAGAGCAACATGAAGTCTGCTAAAATTGAAGCAAGAACAAGCATCAAATTTATGGTGAAAATTGAATGGAAGAATAGTGTAAATATTGATGGTTTACAAAAAAATCATGGAAAAATGTCCCAAAGAAACCAGCAGCTTACAAATGAATAACTTTTTTAAGAAGGAATGAGACAATGTTGAAGATAAACGCTGTAGTGGCAGACCATTCACATCAGTTTGGGGGAAAAAAAAAAGTCTTGTTCATGCCCTAGTTGAAGAGAACTGATGATTAACAGTGCAAACAATAGCCAACACCATAGACATCTCAATTGGTTCAGTTTACACAACTCTGTCTGAAAAAGTGGAGCAAACTTTCCACTCAATGAATGCCAAAACCATTGCACCCAGGTCAGCTGCAGACAAGAGCAGGGTTTTCAGTGGAAACTTTAAACAAGTGGGATGAAGATCCTGAAGCATTTCTTCAAATAATTGTAATAAAGGATTAACAGGGCTTTACCAGTATGACAAAGCATAATAAAAGCAATGGTTACTAAAAGGTGGAAATGGTCCAGTCAAAGCTAGAGTGAACCAGTCAAGGGGAAAGAGTCAAAGCAACAGTTTTGGGGGATGCCCAAGGCATTTTGCTTATTGATTTTTCTGGAGGGCAAAAGAACAATAGCATCTGCTTATTATGATAGTGTTTTGAAAAAGTTAGCCAAAGCTTTAGCAGAAAAATAACCGGGAAAGCTTCCCCGGAGAGTTCTTCACCATGCCAATGCTCCTACTTATGTCTCTCAAACAAAGGCAATTTTGCAATAATTTCTATAGATAATCACCAGGCATCCACTTTATAGTCCTGATTTAACTCTTTCTGATTTCTTTTTGTTATCTAATCCTAAAAAAAAATTCTTTAAAGGATACCATTTTCTTTGGTTAATAATGTAAAAAAGACTAAGTTGACATAGTTAAATTCCTGGGATCCTCAGTTCTTTAGAGATGGACTAAATGACTGGTATCATCACATACAAAAGTGTCTTGAACTTGATGAAGCTTAACCTGAGAAAGTTTATACTTTTTATCTCTGTCTTTTAATTCCATTTTTCCACAAAATTTTTGAAGTCCCTTCCTAATTTTTTTCTTAGTCTTAAAACTGGAATTATTACATTGGCACAAATTCATTAATTTAATCAATAAATAATGAATTTGTATCATGTGTCCGATACTATTCTAGGAACTAAAGATACTACAGTAAATAAAACTGACAAAAATAATAAAATATATATTTATATACCTTAGGACAAAAGTTTTAATGTTGTTAGTAAGGAAAGAGGAAGGAAGTAGGCTACAAATGGCTTAAGATGATGTCTGCGGGCCCTGGGCCAGCTAAATAAGTTAACACACTCAGACAAAATATGCTCTCCTTTCTACTTGACAAAATATACTTTCATAAGGACCTGAAAGGACAAGTTTGAGTTGAAAATTTTAGGACTTCTAGAACTCCTTGGAGTTCTGTGCTGGATCTTGGCAGCACAGAGAGACCCAGCTTTCTCTTCAGTCATGGCTCAATCCCAACCTCTTTCCTTTTCACACATGCTCCATCACACACATCCACGTACATGCTCCATTCCACATTTCTAAGCTCTGTTCACCTCCTGACCACCTTTGGCTCTAGTGACAAAGACCATCTCAAGGAGGATAGACCTAAGTAAGAGGCTTTTGTAGGACCTGAAAGTAGGCTTAAGGTCAATTAGTCAGGACATCTTGGATTTTTTAATACTTGAAGCATTGTCTTAAGGGACAAGCTTCAAGCGGCCTTACAGACTCTTGGCTCTATGAATATGAATGATAATCAAGAGTTAGACCCAAGGCAAAGTCATTCACTTTTTCCAGGATTAAGCATGTTACTGGTTGCCAGTACTTTTCTAATCTCCACCCATGTGGAGGGAGGTTACTTGGCCTGTAGATTCTGATCTTATGAAGATTATATCCATATAATCAATAATCTATATTATATCTCTATATCCATCTACATCTACACCTACCTATATCTCTAGCTCACTATAGGTGGTCTTCATGGAGTGGGAATAAGAAGAGGTGGCCTTTTGCACAGTTCTCAATGGCAGCAGCAAGAGAGTAGAGAGTAAGAGATATGCTTCTAATGGTCCCTTTCTTCCTCATACTCTAGTTTTTTCACAATTAGATTATTTCCTGGATATCCTGCCAGTCAGTGGGACTGTACTATGCACATGCTTGTCATAGCCACATGACTTCAGCACTGTTCTCACTGAATCCAGGATTAAGCATGTAACTACTTTGAATAATAAAGTATTCAGTGTTACCTAGTATTTCTTAGTCAAAAAGGATGTACTCCTTTTTAAGGAGAAGGATTAAAATAAAATGGTCCAAATAGAACAGTTCAAATGCTGTGAACATCACATTTTATGGATCATGCAATATCAAATCAGACAGGTAGATATTTGGGGGAATCCGATCTTTAAATGATGGCTGGCTTTCTAGTAACAGGAAGTTCATTCTAGTCAACTGAATAGCAGGATAAATCAACCAACAATATAGGAAGAGATCTATGACTCCTTGAGTTACAAACCATGCTCAGTTTAGTCACAACATGCATATAATGTAAATTTTTTCCTTCTTTCCTTTCTTTTTTTCTTCTTCCTTCTCTTTCTTCCTCCCCCTCTCCCTTCCTCCTTTCCTCTCTTCTTTTTCACTCTTTTCTTCCCTCCTCTATCCTTTCCATATTTATTGGGAGCTTACTTGGTTACAGGCAATTCAGGGGGGTACTAGGAATGCAGCAGGCAAGTTTCAACATGTTCCAGGCGCTTTTGGAAACTAGAATGTAACACAGTGAGTTTTGCTAGGCCACAGATAAAATCTCACTGGGATAAAACTTGCAGACCAACATGTGTAGCAAGATGTAGTAAAATTTATTGGAGTGAAAGGTACAGAGAACTATCCTCTGTTAAATCTCAGTTTATTGTTTTTAAGCACAGCTATACACAACAGCAATTTATTTAAAAACTACTAAAAACATAAACCAACATATCATAAATAGGCTTATTTATGTGACATGAAAATTTTATATAAGTTTGTGACATTTTGTTTGTTAGAATCTTTAAGTGAGTTACAAATATACCAGAATATTATCCTATTTTAACAAGTCTTACAAGAATATACATGTTCATGTATTGCTCAAGGGCAGGAATAGCATTTTACCCCAAACTTTCTCCCCTACCACAATTAGCCCAGTAATTTCCTAATAGATACAGAATATGTAAATCAAATGATACCCTAAAGATGTCAACTAAGTTGGAAAAAAGTTTAAAACAAGGTGGACTGCTTCTTTTCTAGTTGAATGTTCTAAACATATGAGAAATTTGGAGCTTTGGTATTCTCTCATTCCTAGACACCAGGATTTCAAAGAGTTCTTTTTGTAATAATAGGGAGATATTATCAAATTTTACAAAAATAGGAAATCTCAATTTTTTATGTAGGAGAATGTACTCTGCAGGATATACCTTTCTCTCAGGTACATATTCAGTAAAATAGTATCTCAATTACATTTTAAGAAGAGCAGTTCTGAGGAATAGTTCAGAAGGTTTTCGCCTTTGTTTTTGTGACACATTCCCTGGTAGAAATATGTTATCCTAAATGTTGAAACTACCCACATTATCTCCTCAGCACCCCCATTTCTGGGAAAGCCTAGCCAGCTCTACTTGTGTGGCATGGGAGGGACAAATATTCTAGTAGAGTAAGTTATACAACTAAATGTATCAGTGATAATTCTGGTTTCCACTACATTGAAGAGTAGCCAAAAATTAAACTGACCAAATTTCAGATCTCTCTTGGCCTTACTTGAACTTATTTAATATGTCTGTAACTAAATTTCTGACTTATAGAATGAAAATTGAAATGTTCCTACTAATAAACAAGTAAGACTCAGTAAAAACAAAATAGTTTTCTGGAAAGAACTCAATGAGCTATTATTTATTGACAGAAGAACCTTCGTTCCCAATTAGATTTTAATGAAAATTTATAATTTAAGGTATAAAAGGCAGTTTAAGTTTTCTAAAGGAAATGTTTTCTGTAAATATTATATGTAATGAGAGGAGTAAATATCTACAAAATTATAAGCTAATTCACTAGAGCAACAGAGTATAAACACAAGATACATCTGGAAAAGAAGATAAAGAAGAAAACATGGGTGGTCAATTTCCCAACTTATACTCTCCCTAATAAATCAGAGGTTACTCTACACAAAAATAATATATCATCTCTCACATCTTGAAAACTGCTAGAATCATTTCATGGAAAAGTGACCTAATGCCTAAACCATCTCCAATCAGACTGAGCACTTCCTGAAACTACCGATGAATGACACCTGTTTGCAAAACATTTATTTTCCCCTTTGCACAATGTGAGCTAGCTACTTCTGGACTGCATACCCTCTGTTTTGTGTAGCCTTCAGATGATCACAGTCCTCAATTTTTTTTTTTTTAGAACATTCTGTCATCTCTCCCTTATTTGTTTCTTTTGAATCTGGCTTCTGCTTTTATCCTTTGGATTTTGCTTAAAATTCTTGTTTGCTCTTTTTACTTTCTTAGTTGGACCTTGGAGGTCAATACAAACAAGAAAGTTGGAGCAAAAACAGAATAATAATTTTATCTTTCAGTTGTTTAGCCACAAACAAAACCTCATTTGTGATACATAATCATGTCATATTTTACTTTACCTTGTAAAAATATGGGACAGTCTCAAAACATCTGTATAATTTTTAGGTGTATTTACCAATGGTGATAATAGTGGAGTGGAATGGAGTTAAAAAGGGGATGAGAAAATACACATTTTTGAGTCCCCACAAACATGATTATCTTGACCACAGCAACTAAATTCATAGTTGAGTGATCACAGAAACAAAGAACTGAGTATCACATCTTCTCACTCATAAGTGAGCCTTGATCAATTATCATAATACTGTAAGAAAAGGTTTGACAGTAGTGGGAAACTCCTGGGGATGGGGTGTTTGGCAGTAGTAGGACTCTGCCAGTGAGCGGGGGGCACCTCATCAACAAGGGTACCTGCATAATGAACACTTGTATACCTAACCCTGAATTGTACTCCACATTTTTAAAATAAAAAAAAATTTTTTTAAAAGTCTTAGTCAACATATATAAATTGTGTGGGCCTTGCAAATAATCTGAATTTTCAGCAAAGAGAGAAATAACCAATAACCAATAATCACCAATAAAAATTATTTCTCTGGTTTCTCTCCAAACATGTCCGATCCCTGATAGATATTTTTTACTTTGTGAATTGCATTTGCGGTATTGGAAAAATGCTGATGAAATAATTGCTTCTGAGATTTCTCCACATAATGCTAGAGAATACACATGACTTTATACACCTGTATTGTTTGTTCATTTTCTTTGTGTTCTTTGAGAGGAATCAAATTGCTACATTGACCCAATTTTGACATTAGAAGCCATAGGAAAAGAATGCTTACTATGAGCATATATTGCATTTATAAAACTGTACATTTACAAACAATATTGAATTTATTAAATGCCCCATGAATATGTATCTGTAACCATGCATACTTGTAAGTTCCTATACACATATACATGAAATTAACAGGCCATTTCATACATAAATAACTGTAAGCCCTTTTATAAAGAGGATGTCGTATCTTCCAATTGGACATGCATGGAAAATGTTCTTAAACTGCTTTCTGTTTTTATCATTAAATGTGGGAATATACCTAAAAACCAGAGCAAGCACTATTCTTCATGTGTGGTCTGATACATTTATCACTTTTTCCTATAGAAGTAGGGAAATTCTACATTTAGCCTTTTGTGGTAGAACATAATGAGTTATTCTTAGATCAGATAGTTTCTAGAAAGTTTATTGTATTAATAAATGAATATTCCTCACATTTAAAGTTTCAATTCTTGGGAACTTTTAATGAGCAATCTGATATTTATAGATTTTTTAAAAGTAGATGGTCAGTTAATAATTATTCTATATTTGACCACTGATAAAAATGTACTGGGGTTTCAAGAAGTTTTCTTTTTATTCACAAGAAAAGTAGACTCCTTCTCTAAAAAAATTAGTATTATTTCTAAACAAGACAAACCATGAAACATCGAAATAATGGCAGAAACTTTTAAAAGAACCTCAAGAGATTATAATAGATATTTAGTGAATATCCTATTAAAACTTAAAAATTTTACAGCTACTTAGGATTGAATATTGGTCCCTCCTAACCTGCCTCCCTCACTAACTCTCAGTCCCCACCCTCTGCTGTCTCTGACAAATGCCCAATATTCTAGTCATTCCAAACTAAATAAGCCCTTTTAGCCAACAAGAGAGACTCATCTTTTCCTTAAGTCTGAAGGGACTAAGATTGGAACATAAACACTTTAAAGCTTTTAAACTCACTATACTTCCTTCTTCCTTGCTAAGGTAAACCTTTTATCTACTTTTGAAATCACTGAGGCAGATGATTTCCATTATGATTTCCCCAAAGGTGGTATCAAACTTCTCAAGCTCATCCTGCACCTAGCATACTTGGCTTGTGGTCTCAAGAAGTACCTGAAGCATGTAGCAACTCTAAAGCATTGAATGTTAGACAGCTGACCAGTGTGCTTGCTCCTTCTTCGGCCACCAGTCCCCACAAGTTAAGAGATTATCTCTCTCTCTCAACACTTTCTTAAGAAAAAGAGTTAGGTGGAAAAGCTCTTAAATGAAATGGGGGGAAGCACTTCTGCTCTCAGTGAATGAGGTCTTCTGAGTGTCCCAGCTCTGGAGCAGGGCCTTGGCAAAAGGACGGGCCTTTCTGGCTGGCAGGAGGGGCTTCTGCACCAGCTCAGGAACCAGAGACTGCAGACCTCCCTGGGGTGAAGTTATGCCTTTTGCATTGTATTAAATGAAGAAGTAGAAGGGAATTGTTGAGCTCAAGAGCAGTGAAGTTCAGTGCTGGACAGAAGCTTATATTCTTTTCAGAGGGAAAATTATTTTATCACCCTTTACTCTACCTCCTCCACTCTTATGGAATATATATATATAATTTTTTTAAAGAGAGGAAGGAAATTAGTTATCTTTTTGATGAATACCCAACAGTAATAAGAGAAACAAAATCAGGCAAAGGCAAAATTCAGCTCTAAGTAAGGCAAAGTGGTACTGCATACTACCTACCATTCAAGAGACAAAATTCTCATTAAACTAAAACACCATTCCACATCGCACCACTAGTGCCTGAGGCGAGCCTCTGTGGAGGCAGCCACCGCCTCCTCCAAGGCAGCAATTCCACATGGCACTGTAAGTGCCTGGGGCAAGCTGCTGCAACACCACTAAGGCAGCCATTACACATCACATGGCCTGTGCCTAAGGCAATCCACGACTTCAGACCTTGAAGCCCCTGCGAGCAAGATCTGCTGATATCTACTACCACTGATCATCCTGCCTGGCTGTGGGTCTCCTCCCCTGTGCCTTGAGGCAACATCTCCCTCCCCTTAGGGGCAGGCAAGCAGCTGAGATAAAGACCATCTGGAGTGAGGGACAACACCACCTGATGGCGATTCAAGGTAACAACACCAAAAGGGGAAAAATGGAAGCCTGACAGACACAAGCCAGATCTGAGTGGTGAACGGGGCAGTGGTGAACTGAGTGATGATCTGAACTGCCTTTCACAACAGGCCAGGGGCAACTGATTCTAACTGTGAACAAACTTACCAGTCTGAAAAGACAGCTAGAAATCAGAGCTGAAAGGACATTTGACTTAAACAAAAAGTCTCAGAGTGTGCTCGATTAATTCCGTCAGTCTACTGACTTGATTCTATTCCTTTGGTTTTGTTCCCCTCCCTCCTTTTTTTTTCCCTCCTTCTTTTCCCTTCTTTTTTTCTCTCTGTAAACCATATCTTTGTATAGAGGAATAGTACACCAATAAGGAGATTGGTAAGCTTGTATGTTAGTAACATTGTATGTTTTAGGTTTTTTTTTGTATGGGAGTTGGTTAGTTTGTAGCTGTGGTCTACTGTTTTTATATGTTTCATTTTTTGTCTCTTTCTCCATTTCTTGGTACACTCGTCTGTTTTCACCCTACTCCTCTCTCTCTCCATCCCCCTCTTCCCGCCAATGTCTGCTCCATTCTATTCCCCCCACTGTCTGCTCCATTCTCTTCCCTCTGTTAACTGCAATTTATTACATAGAGTAAACCTACAACCCCACTGCACGGACAGATTCCAAGGCAGTGGGAAGTGGGTTTCAGATTATTCATATACCTGTCAGAGGATACCAGGATCTGCAGATAGATTTTGAATCACAGCTCCCCCCTTAAGTAAATCTCAAAACTGCAAAAAGGACCACCTCCAACCTACAGTGCAACTCCAGAATTGAACAAAGTAGGACATATATAAAGAAGAATAGGAGATTGAACAAACAGAAGTAAAAACAACCCCCCACCCCTGAATAACAGAATTAAAGAAGATGGTGACATGGAGGGAGGGAAAAAGGGAAGGAGGAAAACAACAACAACAACAACAACAAAACGCACATATGAAGAACACCCAAAAGAAGAATATAGGTCTCACACAGACCCCTGGGAGGTCAGACACTGAGAAAACAGACTTTGGAACACGAACAATGAAGAGCCCCCAGAATGACTGGTCACATGAAACAAACCCAGACATCAAGACATTAATAGAGAGAACAAAAAAAAATTGAAGAAAGACAAGAGAAAATAGGAAGGAGCTGATGTCAGAAATAACAGCAGTAAAGAATACTGTGATGGAAATAAATAACAAACTAATAAGCATGGAAAGCAGAATTAGCCTAGCAGAAGAAAGAATCTCAGAACTCGAAGACAGAACTAACCCAAACTGTCAAAAACATGGAAAAGAAGCTCAAAAAGACTGAACAAAACTTTCAAGAAATGAGTGATTACTTCAAGAGACCAAACCTAAGAGTAATTGGCCTTCCTGAGGCATAGAGAGAAACAGAGGTCACACTGGAACAAATATTTCATGAAATCATTCAAGAAAACTTCCCTCATCTCATCAGTGATGCAAAAATTCAAACACAAGAGATCCAGAGACCCCTGCAAGACAACAAATGAGAAGACCAACTCCCAGACACATAATAATTCGCCTAAGCAAAGTAGGTATAAAAGAAAAAATCCGAAAGGCTGCAAGAGAAAAACGTCAGACTACGTACCAGGGAAGACCAATTAGAATAGCAGCAGATTTATCTACAGAAACCCTCCAGGCTAGGAGAGCTTGGAGCCCTATCTTCAAAGTTCTAAAGAACAAACAATTTCAACTGAGAATAACCTACCCACCCAAGCTAAGCTTCATCAATGAGGGAGAATTGTAATCTTTCCCATATATCCAATCCCTAAGAACCTATGCTGCCACCAGACCACCTCTACAAGAAACATTGAAGAAAGTCTTGAACACAGAAGAAAAGGAAAAAAGAACAACAACGTTCTTGACAAGAGTACAGGCAAAAGATTAAAAACACAAATGAACCAACTCCAGAACCAAAAGAAAGACAACACATAAACAGAAAGAACAACAACTCTGAAATAACATTATGATAGGGATCAACTCTCACATTTCAATAATTAGTTTGAATGTGAACAGACTAAATTCACCACTGAAAAGACATAGAATGGCGAAATGGATAAAATATATCACTAGGCAACAATTTATTGCCTTCAAGAGATTCACCTCACTAGAAAGGACACTCACAGACTCAAAGTAAGAAGATGGAAAACAAGTTTTCAGGCGAACTGAACACAAAAGAAAGGAGGAGTTGTGATCTTTTTTTTTTTTTTTTGAGTTGGAGTCTCACTCTGTCACCCAGACTGGAGTGCAGTGGCCACTCCCGGCCACCGCAGCCTCGACATGCTGGGCTCCGGTGATCCTTCCACCTTAGCCTTCCAAGTGGCCGGAATTACAGACATGCGATACCATGCCGGCTGATTTTTTGATTTATTGTAGAGATGAGGTTTTGCTGCCCAGGGGGTCACAAACCCGTGGGCTCAGGTAATCCACTCACCTCAGCCTCCCAAAGATGCAGGATTACAGGTTGAGCCACCATGCCCAGCTGGAGTCATGATCTTAATCTCAGACAAAATACCCTTTAAGCTATCAAAAATCAAAAAAGATACAGAAGGCCACTACATAATGATTAAAGGTACATTCCATCAGCAATAAATATCCATCCTAAACATATATGCACCCAACATAGGAGCACCAACTTTCATAAAGCAGCTTCTGGATAAACTAAAAAAGGATATCAACTCCAACACCATCATAGCTGGGAACTTTAATACCCCACTCACAACCCTAGACAGATCCTCAAGACAAAAAATCAGCAACAAGATCCAAAACCTCAATGTGGCTCTACACCAAATGGACTTAATTGATACCTACAGAACACTCCACCCAAAGACCATAGAATATACATTCTATTCATCACCACGTGTAACATACTCTAAGATTGACCACATACTTGGCCATAAATCAAGTATAAGCAAATTTAAAAGGACTGAAATTTTACCATGTACCACAGTAGAATAAAAATAAACATAAACACCAACAAGTTCCACCCAAAACCCACAAAGACATGAACACTAAACAGCATGATGCTAAACAACTCCAGGGTCAACAATGAAATCAAAACAGAGATTAAAAAATACCTGGAAACAAATGAAAATAAAGAAACATCTTACCAAAATCTTTAGGACGCCATGAAAGCTGTAGTAAGAGGAGAGTTTATATCCCTACAAACACAAATGAAGAAAATGAAAGGAACACAAATTAATAGCCTAACAAGCCACCTAAGGAAGTTTGAGAATCAAGACCACCAAAACCCTAATTTCAGCAGAATCCAGACCACCAAAATAAAAGCCCAAATCCAGGACATAGAAGACAAAAAGATAATACAAAAAATCAATGAAACAAAAATATGGTTCTTCAAAAGGATAAACAAGATTGATGGTCCCCTAGCTAGACTGAACAAGAAAAAGAGAGAAAGAGCCCAAATAAACACAATCAGAAACACGAAAGATGAAGTCACATCTCACCCTGAAGAAATACAAAAGATCATTAGAGATTACTATGTACACTTGTATGGAAACAAACTTGAAAACCTTAAGGAAATGGAGGACTTTCTGACATCACACAACCTGCCTAGGTTGAAACAAGAAGAAATTGAGACCCTAAATAGACCAATAACAATCAAGGAAATTGACTACATAATAAGAAAACTACCTACAAAAAAAAGCCCTGGTACAGATGGTTTTCCAGCAGAATTCTACAAGACATTTAAGGAGGAGCTGATACCAATCCTACGGAAGGTATTTCAGGCGATTGAGAAAGATGGAATTCTCCCCAAATCATTTTATGAAGCTAACATCACATTGATAACCAGGTAAAGACCCAACAAAGAAGGAGAACTACAGGCCAATATCTTTGATGAATATAGATGCTAAAATTCTTAACAAGATCCTAGCAAACAGGATTCAACAACACATCTCAAAAATCATCCATCATGACTAAGTAGGCTTCATACCTGGGATGCAAGGCTGGTTCAACATTCGTAAAACCAGCCGGGCTCGGTGGCTCAGCCTGTAATCCCACGCCTTTGGGAGGCTGAGGTGAGTGGATTGCCTGAGTCCGTTGGTTTGAGACCCGCCTGGGCAGCAAGACCTCAGCTCTACAATAAATCAAAAAATCAGCTGGGCATGGTAGTGCATGCCTGTAATTCTGGCTACTTGGAAGGCTGAAGTGGAAGGATCGCTGTAGTCCAGCAGGTCGAGGCTGCAGTGGCTGGGAGCGGCCACTGCACTCCATCTGGGTGACAGAGTGAGACTCCAACTCAAAAAAAAAATCATAAAACCATAAATGTAATTAAATACATCAACAGATGTCAAAACAAAAACCACACGATTATATCATTAGATGCAGAAAAAGCTTTTGATAAAATCCAGTACCCCTTTTTTGATAAAAAACCCTCGAACATCTAGGCGTATGGGGAACATACCTCAAAAAGGTAAAAGCCATCTATGAGAAACCCACAGTCAGCATACTCCTAAATGGACAAAAATTGGAAACATTTCCCCTGAAAACTGGAACAAGACAAGGATGCCCACTCTCACCTCTCCTGTTCAACATAGTATTGGAAGTCCTGGCTAGAGCAATCAGAGAAGAGGAGGCAAACAGGGGTATCCAAATAGGAAAAGAAGAAGTCAAGTTATCTCTCTTTCCAGATGACATGGTTGTGTACCTCGAAAACCCAAGAGAATCTGTCAAAAACCTCCTTACATGATAAAGGCCTTTGGCAAAGTCTCAGGATATAAAATAAATGTGCAAAAGATAATCGCATTTCTTTACATCAATAGTAAGCAAACAGAAACCCAAATAAAAAGCACAATCCCATTCACAATAGCCACACACAAAAAAGAAATACCCTGGCATCTTCCTAACCAGAGACGTGAAAGACCCTTACAATGAAAACTACAAAACTCTGCTCAAAGCAATCTATGATGACACAAACAAGTGGAAAAATATCCCATGCTCATGGGTTGGAAGAATTAACATTGTGAAGATGTCCATCCTACCTAAGGCAATCTACAGATTCAATGCAATACCCATCAAATTACCAGCAACATTCTTCTCAGACCTAGAAAAAACAACACAAGAATTCATATGGAAACACAAATGACCAAGAATAGGCAGAACAATCTTCAGAAAAAAAAAAAAAACAAACAAACGAAGCAGGCGGTATCACATTACCAGACTTCAAACTTTACTATAAAGCTACAATCATCAAAACAGGTTGGTACTGGTATAGGAACAGGTATATAGATCAATGGAATAAAATTGAAATTCCGGAAGCGAAACCTTAATTTCTCTATCAACTCATCTTCGACAAAGCCTCCACCACCTACCACTGAGGAGAGGAGAACCTATTCAGTAAATGGTGCTGGGAAAACTGGCTGACCACATGCAGAAGATTGAAACAGGACCCCTATCTATCCCCATAGACAAAAATTAACTCCAAATGGATCAGAGACCTAAATGTAAAACCTCAAACCATAAGAACCTTAGAAAATGAGGGATATACCCTCATGGAAATTGGAACTGTCAACCAATTCCTGAACAAAACCTGAAACCAACAGGCTATAAGAGATAAGATAGACAAGTGTCATTAAACTGACAAGGTTCTGCAAAGCCAGAGAAACCATCAAAAGAGCAGGGAGACAGCCTGCAGACTGGGAAAAAGTATTTGCCAACTCCAGGTCCGACAAAGGCTTAACATCTTGGATCTACAAGAAACTCAAACGTGCTGAAAAGAAAAACATAAACAACCCCATTAAAAAATGGGCCAGAGATATGAACAGACACTTCTCAAAGGAAGACATCCGAGCAGCCAACAGGCACATGAAGAAATGTTCAACCTCACTAATCATCAGGGAGATGCAAATCAAAACCTAACTCCAGTCAGAATGGCAATTATCAATAACTCAAAAAATAACAGTTGTTGGAGAGGGTGTGGTGAAAAGGGAACACTTCTACACTGTTAGTGGGAGTGTAAACTAGTGCAACCTCTGTGGAAAGCAGTGTGACAATTCCTAAAATCTCTAAATATCAACCTCCCATATGACCCTGCAATCCCCCTACCTAGAATATACCCTGAAGAACTCAAATCACTCTATCAAAAAGGTACTGCACGCGAATGTTTTTCGCAGCATTGTTCACAATAGCAAGAACCTGGAACCAACCATGCTGTCCATCAAAAGAGGACTGGATTTTAAAAATGTGGTACATATACATGATGGAATAATATGCAGCCATAAAAAAGAACAAAATCCTGAATTTCGCAGCAACCTGGATGGAACTAGAGTCAATAATACTGAGTGATCTCTCACAGAAACAAAGATCTGAGTATCACACGTTCTCACTCTTATAGTGGACCTTGAACATCCACCATAATACTATAAAAAAAAAAGACTGACAGTGGTGGGAAACTATGGGGGGGGAGGTGAAGGAACGTGAGATTAACGGTTGTCAATATCTGTCTGGGAACGGGGAGACACTCCTTGTCAACAAGGGTGCCTGAATGAAGCATATTTGTATACCTAACCCTAAACTTTAGCCCACAATATCAAAATAAAAAATATTGATTAAAAAAATGAAAAAGACTTAGGCATGTCTTGACAGGACATGAAGTAAAGATTTGCATGAAGTGGTTCATTATTATTAGTGATAAAGTCCAAATACCTTGCTGATATTATGGACATCATCAACCTTTACAAGACCAGAGAAAATATCCATCTGATCTATGACAATCGGGCCGTTTTGTTGTTCACTGTATTACTCTTGAGGAAACTAAGTAAAAAGTTTGCAGAGAGAGAAAGATTTTGGGGTACACAAAAGAAATCCTTCTTCTCATGATCCACTACCCCAATTCCCTCATCAAGATGAACAACACCAATCAGATGGCTTTGGGGACCAGTGAGATTACCAGCTTTATCAAGTTCAATACTAGTAACTGATGTATGATGACTAGGGGTGCTAACCTGGGAAGAATTGGTGTGATCAACAGTGAGATATATTGACTTTTTTATGTGGTTGGTGTGAAAGATGTCACTCACTGGCAACAGCTTTGCTTTTGGGCTTTCCAACTTTTTTTTTTTAATTGGAAAAACAACAAACCACAGCTTTCTCTTAACCAATAAAGAGATGTCTTCTCCCACCATTTCTGAAGAGAGAGGTAAGATATCAGTGATCAAACAGAACAGTGGATGAAATGTCTCAGTAACATAGCTTTTTGTGACTAATTAAAGATAATACAGAATAGGGAAGCAAAAATAAAAACTTCTCGAGATGCAGTGTCTTGCCCTTTAGAAGAATTCCAATTGAACATTTGTGTATTTATGGAAATTTTTGTGAATCAAGCCTCCTTTGCAGCACTTTCACCAAGACCTTACAATTTTCAAACAAACTCCAAGACTTTTCTTAAATTGATTTTCGATCTCTGACTTTGGTGCTAATCTTTTAACCACGTAATCCTTACTTTCAACCACAATTTTTCCCTTTCTTTTTGGAAATCATTGATTTCATAGACCCAATCCTTTTTGCAGGTTATTCTTTGTTTCCCAGTTTACTAGCATTTAAAAATGTTTATGATACATTTAAACTAAGATGAAGAAAAACAAAGTATAGGTTTTCAGATGCTACCATATACTTAGTCAACCTCTCCTTAATTTCATCCTTTTTCATACCTTTTATCAAAATATGAGGTATGTCGTCTTCAAATCTCCTCTCCTTTAGAAAACTTTATGACCTTGTTTATGTAAGAGCATTCACTGGTCACAGAAATTGGCATCCAAGAGCTTTTATCCACCTAGCTTCTACTTGTGAATTATCAAATTACAGTGAATCTTGCATCTTGTACCCAGGTAAGGAGGCCTTTTATTGAAGATGGCAGAATAGCAATAAACAAAGAGACTGGACCTTGGCACTTAAAAACTGCTTTTAATTCATGGACTGTTTACCTTCAGACTTTTTAAGAAGAAAGAAAGAAATTTTTAATATATATGGAAAACTCACTAAGTTTAGTGAATATCTTTTAGCCACTGTTTTATTTGATTCTTTGTTATAACAGCTTGAACCTACGTCCTAACAAATATATAAATGGAATGGGTCTTGAAAAGGAATAAAAAGGAAATTATATTCATTTATGTAAAATGGAGCTGCAATTTTGCACTTCTGGAAATGTGACCTAAAGTTTATATCTGCTGCATGAATGTAGGATTTAAAATTCTGTTAATTTCTAAAATAGAGAAAACACAATACTAAAACAAAGGATACCAGAGAGTAGAAACTTTTCTTAGATATGATCAGAGAAAATTTCTCCAAAGAAGTTATATTTAAACAGTGATATGAAGGGTAGAAAGGAGCTGGCAATGTGAAGCAAAGTAAGGAAAACCTTCCAAGAAAGGAAATCTTCCTGGATAAAGATCTTGGAGGAGACAAAGCTACAGATTATGAGAAAAACTAAAAGAATTCCAGGTAACTAGACTTGCAGGTGTTTGAAAAAGTGACTTAACATGATTTTGGGAAGCTAGATGGAGCCAGAATGTACAGGGTCTTGCAGTCCAAGGTTAGGGGTTTATACTCCATCCTTGGTGCAATAATGAGCTATTGAAGAATTCAAAATAAGGGTATATACTAATGCAGGAAGGTGAAAGATATTTGCAAGGAATACTACAAAACACTGATGAAAGAAGTTATAGATTAAACAAATGAAAAACATCTCGCACTCATGGATTGAAATAGTTAATATCATTAAAATGAAATATTTTCCAAAGTAATCTACAGATTCAATGTAATCTCCATTAAAATGTCATGATTTTTTTCACATAATTAGAAAAAAATCCTAAAACATATGAAACAACAAAAAAAAGAGACTGAAAACTGAAAAGTCCCCCCCAAAAAACTACTAAGCAAAAAAAACAAGCCTGAAGACATGACTTTACCTGACCTCAAATTATAGAACAAGGCTATAGTAATCAAAACATCATGGAACTGGTATAAAAATAGGCACATAGATTAAGGAGATGAAATAGAAAACCCAGAAATACAGCTACATATTTGCAGAACTAAAGCTACATAACTGATCTTTGACAAAATGGACAGAAGCACAACTTGGAAAAGATACCCTTTTCAATAAATGCTGCTGGAAAAATTGAATTTCCATAGGCAGAATAATAAAACCAGGCCCTATCTCTCCACATACAAAAATCAACTCAAGATGGATTAAAGACTCAAATGTAAGACCTGAAACTATAAAAATACTAGAAGAAATATTAGGGAAAACTCTTCTGAACATTGGCATAGGCAAAGAATTCATGACTAAGACCTCAAAAGCACAATCGACAGAAACAAAAATAGATAAATGGGGCTTTTAAACTAAAAATCTTCTGCACAGAAAAATAAATAATCAACAGCGTGAAAAAAAACCTGCAGAATGGAAAAAAAATTTTTTAATTATGCATATGACAGAGGACTAATATCCAGAATTTACAAGGAGCTCAAACAACTCAACAGCAACAGCAAACACATAACGTCATTAAAAAGTGGGCAAAGAATATGAATGGACATTTTTCAAAATAAGACATACAAAAGGCCAATGTGCATATGAAAAAATGATCAACAGCAGTAATCTTCAGAGTAATGCAAATTAAAACTACAGTGAGATATCATCTTACACCCAGTCAGAAAGAGTATTATTAAAAAATCAAAAAATAACAGACGTTGGCAATGATGCAGAGAAAGGCAATGCTTATGCACTATTAGTGGGAATGTAAATTAATACAACCTCTGTAAAACACAGTATGGAGATTTCTCAAAGTACTAAAAGTAGAAATGCCATTTGACTGAGCAATCCCTCTCCTGGGTATTCACACATAAAAAAATAAGTCATTATATTTGAAAATGATAACTGCACTTGTATTTTTACCACAGTACTATTCACAATAGTGAAGATATGGAATCAACCTAAATGTACATCAATGAATGATTGGATCAAGGAAATTATATATATGTAATTTCCACATATGCAAAGGAACACTATTCAGGCATACAAAAGAATGACAACTCAGAAACAGAAAGTCAAATACCATATTCTCACTTTTAAGTGGAAGCTAAATAATGTGTATTTGTGAATGTAGCGTGTAGAATGATAGACATGGACATATGGAAGGGTGGGACGATGGGGAAAGTGGTGAGGGATGAGAAATTACTTAATGAGTACAATGTATATTACTAGGGTAATTGTTGCACTAAAAGCCCAGACATCACCACTATGCAATATATCCATGTAAACAAACAAACAAAAAATACTGCACTTGTACCCCTTAAATTTATACAAATAAAAATGAATATATGAATGTGTGTATATATATATATATATATATACACACACACACAAATACAAAAGATGAATTTGTGTTTTGTGTGTTTAAAAGACAAATTTGGTTATTTGTGTTTTGTGTGTTTAAAAGACAAATTTGGTTGCTGGGTTGAGGGTGAGTTGAAGAGAAAAGGAAAAGAATGGATAGAGCAGGAGTAGTCTAAAGGTTATTACATAGCCTTGGTATGAAATGATGACAGCTTTGTGTGTACTCATTGAGATGATGCAGAAAAATGGACAGAAATGAATAGATTCGATAGGTCTTACAACGTATTTTGAAAGGAGTTTGGATAAGATTTTTTTGAGTCTCTGGCTATGGAACATGAAGAAGGATGGACCCAAGAGTTCCATTTTGAATGTATTAAAGAGATAAATATGAGATATTTTTATGAGTCAATTTAGGCTTCTGTAACAAATGATCCCCAAATTTCAGTGATTTATCAAAATAAAAGTTTATTTCTCACTTATAACAAAAATCCTACACAGGTTTCCTGGCAACTTAACTTTCCGGGAAAACTTTTCTCCAAGTGGTGGTTTAGAGATTCAGGAGATTTTTATCTTGTAGCTTTGCCTTTCTCTAAGTCCTTAAGTTGTGTTTTGGTTTTTTTCCCATTTAGACTGTTAATGAGTAAAAAGAGCAAATGTAAGCAGCAAAGTTTGTCAGGTAGATCTTTATAGGTCAGTCATGCAGTGACATGTGTGCTGTCTTATACCACATTGACCATCCTCAAACACAATGGCCCAGTTTAATTGCAAGAGGCCAGGACATGTAGTCTAACTGTGTGCTCAAGAGTAAAACAAAAGAGAATAGTCTTTCCATAATTTTCAGTGGGGATATCAGTCTCCCAAATAACTTTGAAAAAAAGAAGAAGAAACAAATGTTTAACGAATCCCACTTCCAGTGGTTAAACCTAAGCATTTCAGGGATTACAATGATGGATATTCCTTCCTTATTACCCACATAAGTCTGGCTGTGTGATTTAATTATAAAAAGTAGATATTGTACAGAAATTTGAAAAATTGCACAATAAAACAATGGAAGATATTATAGAGAAGTAAATAATTACCAAATAAATGATATAAACAGGTATCACATATACATAGAAGGAAATTCATTATAGTCCAGAGTGAATTTGGGCATTTCCTAAATAAGAAACATACAAGTTGTCCAGGAAAAAAAGATGAAAGAGAATTTTTTTCAGTAAGAATTATTTCACTGTTTAAAATAACTATATTTTGTCATAATAAGTGGGCGTTTAGAAAAAAACAGATGTAAATAAGTCAAATAATAATTTAGTTAACAGTGACTAAGTAACTATATTCAGAATGATGTTTATGTGGATTGATGTAATTTTCTCTTTTCAAATAGGCTCATGCCTATAGTAACAGCCTCAATTGCTAAACAGAAAGTGGCCTCATTCTGACTTTGACTACAGATATATGATTCACTTTCTTTGATCTTAATTTCCTTCTTTACACAATGAGAGGAATGAGATATCAGAGCTGTCCAGAGGATTCAGACAATAGTCAGTTGGCTAAGGAGAGTCTCTACATGTTTTATGTAAAAAGGTGTATGATTATGTGAGGATTAAGACAATGGTTTAACAACTAGCAAGAGAAATAGAGTGGAGGAGTGGGAGCAGGGGATGATTTGCCTTGTTACACATGTAGAAATAACTTGTTTCAATTGCTTTGCCTGCCATTATGTCCAGACTCTCAGATCTAGCAATCAAACTTGGAAGATGGAGCTAGGCCTAAAGAGAACCATCGTGATTCCCCTCTTGCAGACAGCCTTTGGCTAGATGTGAAATAGATTGATGATGATGATAATGTTAATAATGATAATAATTTGCACTTTCTTAGTAGCTTTCATGCTATATTTTCAAAGATGTTATAAACATTAACTAATTAAGCCCCACAGCAACCTGTATGGGTAGCTATTACGTGACTTGTGCAAATAATTAACCAAGGCCTAGAAAGGTTCAATGAGAAGCCTGAAGTTACATAGGAACATAGGAATTCAAGACCAGGAAAACAGAGATTGATTTCTAGCCACAACATTGGCTTACTGATGTCTATATCACTGTCCTATCCTTGGGAAAGGAAGCTAGCAGTTTGCAAAGCAGAACATGGATTATGAGAGAAAAAGCAGAAATCAGAGATTTAGGAGCATGAACAGGAGCTGGGTCAGAATTTCTGAGCTAGTAATCCAGTATAAATGTGTACTTGAAGTGTTGATGCTCCTAAACATTGCAGAGCTAGCTCCCTGCGCAGGGACCTCACCTCCCTCACAGCATCTCACCACAGTGATTGGTGACATACCTGACTTCTTTATCAGACTAAAGGCAACTTATGGGTAGCAATGGGTTTATTTACTTGAATTCCTCAACAGCTGGCGTATCATAGACATAATAAATAGGTGCAATATAATAAATATGTTTTGAATGAATATATGCAAATGTAAAAATGTCATTGTAAACTTAGCTTGAGATATAGAAAAAAAATCACTGTAAATTGAAATAGTTCCAAAAAGTGATGATATTATTGATGGAACTGGAAGAAAAGGAAACTTCATGTACAAAACTGAGGCGTTGACATTGATAGTCTGCACTGAGCTTGGAAGATAGGCCTGCATTTGCTCTGACAATTAGCTGCTCTCCCATATTTAGTTTACTCATCTGATAAAGGTAAGGAACAATAACAGCCTCAGAGAGTGGTTACAAGGGCCAAATGAGATAGTATTTGCAGATCACCTTTTGCTAGACCACACTAAGTCCACATTCCATATTTGTGTTTTTTCTCCTTTTAAAAGCAACAATATCACTAAAGCTTTGTGGTTGTAGATATTGAAGAGTAATCTTCTTGCCTCTATATAGAAAAAGTTATTTTTCCTTGGAAAACCCTTTATGAGCATGGTAAAAGGGGGAAAAGACTGAAATAGTTCACTCCCTAGTGTGATAAGAGAAAGTAAAGACTAAAGCACAACTGAAATTCCATTAAATAGCACAGTCTTAGGAAACTCTAGATAAATGAGAAAGCTGGAAGTTAGATAATTTACCTTATATAATTAACCCTAAATTAATTTAAGGACCTCACATATTTAATATAGCTAGTGAGCTATCAATATTAACTCAATTAAATGCATGATTACAAAGTCAATTTCACCCAATCCTGTAGAGTCAATGTTTTAGGATTTGAAAACAATATTGAAAGAAGTAGAGAGAAGAGACAGGCAAGGAAGAGGAGGAGAAAGAGAAGGGGCATGGTCAGGTGCATTTCGAGGTGTAATAGGCAGGTGCTCAGGATGGGTAGAAGACTGGAAGAAGAGATAACACAAACCACACACACACACACACACACACACTCTCTCTCTCTCTCTCTCTCTCTCTCTCTCTCTCTCTCTCTCTCTCTCCCTCCCCCCCTTTAACCACGTGTTTACTTTATCAATATCTTTGGTGAAGGTGAAGGTTACAGAAGGTGAGAAATGAATCTTAATTTTATATATATATATATTTCTTTTTTTTTTTTTTTTGAGTTGGAGTTTCACTCCGTCGCCCAGACTGGAGTGCAGTGGCCGCTCCCGGCCACCACAGCCTTGACCCACTGGGCTCCGGCGATCCTTCCGCCTCAGCCTTCCGAGTAGCCGGAATTACAGGCATGCGCCACCACGTCCAGCTAATTTTTGATTTATTGTAGAGATGAGGTCTCGCCAAATTGCCCAGGCGGGTCTCGAGCCTGGGGGCTCAGGCAATCCACTCACCTCAGCCTCTCAAAGGCGCGGGATTACAGGCTGAGCCACCGAGCCTGGCTTTTAATTATATCTTATGTTAACCTGCTCCATGTGAATAACCATATATTAATAAAAGCTAATTTAGCAATTTTCAATAGTCTTGAAGATAAGCTTATTCAGAGTTGAAAAGACAGTGAATTTTTCTTGAAGCCTTTAGAAAATTTCACTTGAAATTATTTTTTATCTTTAATTTGTGTTGAGCTCGGTGTTCTTAGCTTCTTCTCCTTCACTGCTGTGTGCCTAAACAAACTATGGGTTAACGAGAGAGAAAGGAAGGATTAACAGTGAGGGCATGGAGGGAGATGCTGAGAAAACTCTCTGAAATGCCTATCTAGGAATCTAGAAGACAAATTTATATACCGCTTTATAGTGCTAGCTCTGCAAAAAATAGGAAAACAAAATATAATTGGGGTAACACCTTAGATTATTGCAAGCTATACAAGGTACATTAGTTACCTTTATTAGTTGTTGACTGATACTGAAATATATCTTTTTGTTTAATACAAATACAATGTGAGATCACGCTTAAAAGCTAAGCCAAGCAACATATATTAGTATGTTTGATTCAATTAAACATTTTGGAAAGAAGCAATAAGAACTTAGTCTTAAGTGGTAGACAGACATAATTTTATTATCTGTCGTTGCTATTAAGACACACCAATGTGGAGCCGAGGGAGGTGGATGTTAAAAGAGAGCAATTATGGTTTTGATACACCACCAATGCATCAAATATTTGTATTGCATTGACTGACTTTTTTATTTGAAGTGGTAATATTCCATTCATAAGTCTGTTAGTCTATCAGATAAAATTTGGATGCATTTATAGTTAAATATAAGGGGAATAGATAGTTTGAGTCAGAAAACCAAGTCAATATCGTCTTTTTCTTGAACCCAAATTAGTCCACACACCCATGCCCTTCATTAGTCCTGTTGGTTAGCATGATTCAATTATGTTTTTAACATTTAGAATTGCAGCTTAATTGAGACCTGTAACTATTCCCATTACACATGTTCAGTGTTAGGGTGGATTTGAAGTTAACGTCAATCAACTCAAAACGCCTGTAGCACTCTTCTCATTTTTTTTCTCTCTCTCTTACCTTTACAGTTGACTATATTTATCACTAACAATCAGGCATAAACCCTTTACAAATAAATTTTGATCTCACAAATCAGAAGACAAAAAAGTTTAATTTAGAACTTTAGATGCAATAATGTTTATTTCAGGAAATATATAAACTTTATTTATTTATTTATTTACTTATTTTTTTGAGTTGGAGTCTCACTGTCGCCCAGACTGCAGTGCAGTGGCCACTGGTGATCCTTCCGCCTCAGCCTTCCAAGTAGCCGGAATTACAGGCATGGGCTACCATGCCCGGCTGATTTTTTTGATTTATTGTAGAGATGAGGTCTCGCTGTCCAGAGTGGATCTCGAAACCGTGGGCTCAGGCAATCCACTCACCTCTGCCTCCCAAAGGCGCGGGATTACAGGCTGAGCCACCGAGCCCAGCTAAACTTTATTTTTAAAAATGAACATAAAAGCAAGTGAATTTAAGAAAAATATGTAGGAAATAGAATGGGATCAATAATTATATTTTACCATTCTTTTTATAAATTAATAAAAGTGTTTTTTTTTTAAAAAGTAACCTATCTCATTCTTCTTACTGTTTTGAGGAATGTTCCCTCTAGGCCTAGGTGTTTAGGGGTTTTTATCAAGAACAGATGCTGGATTTTGTCAATTTTTTTTTTTTGTCTAATGAGATAATAGTGTTGACGTGTTGAATTACATTTATTGTCTTTCAAATGTTGAGCCAGCCCTGCATCCTGGGAATGAAGATCATCAAGTCATGGTGAATGATCCTTGAGATGTGTTGTTGAATCCAGTTTGCTAGAATTTTGTTGAGAATTTCTGCATCTATGTTCATCAAGGAGATTGGCCTGTAATTCTCTTTCCTTGTTGGATCTTTCCAGTTTTGTGTATAAATATGATGGTACCTGCATACAATGAGTTAGGGAGAATTCTATCATTCTTGATTGCCTGGAATACTTTCAATAAAATCGACATTAGTTCCTTCTTGTCTGTCTTGTAGAAGTCAGCTGGGAAGCTGTCTGATCCAGGGCTGGGGAGATTTATTTTTTATTTTTTATTTTTTGAGTTGGAGTCTCACTCTGTCGCCCAGACTGGAGTGCAGTGACTCCAGTGGCTCCCAGCCACTGCAGCCTCGACCTGCTGGGCTCCGGTGATCCTTCCGCCTCAGCCTTCCAAGTAGCCAGAATTACAGGCATGCACTACCATGCCCAGCTGATTTTTTTTTTTATATTGTAGAGATGAGGTCTCGCTGCCCAGGCAGGTCTCGAACCCACGGGCTCAGGCAATTCACTCACCTCAGCCTCCCAAAGGCACGGGATTACAGGCTGAGCCACCCAGCCCAGCAGGAGATTTCTTATGACAACCAATTTCCTGGCTTGTTATTTGTCTGTTTAGGGTTTGAATTTCTTCTTGTTTAACCTTGGGAGGCTGTGTGATGTCAGAAAGTCCTCCATTTCCTTTGATTTTCTAGTTTATTTGCATACAGATGTGCATAGTAACGTCTGATAATCTTTAGAATTTCTTAAGGTCAGTTGTGACATTACATTTTTAATTTCTAATTGTATTTATTAGAACTTTCTGTCTTTCCCTAGCTTTTTTTTTTTCTTTTAAGTCAATCTGACCAGGGATCTGTCAGTCTTTTCGAAGAACCAACTTTTTGTCTTTTTGGTCCTTTCTATGGTATTTTTGTCTTCTATATCCTGCAGTTGTGACTTTATCTTAGTGTTTTGGAGTTTCCTACTAAAATTAAGATTTAGATGATCTTGCCTTTTCATCTCCATTAGGTGTGACATTAGCTATTTACTTGCGATCTTTCCATTTTCTTCATGTGCACATGCAGTGCTATGAGTTTTCTTCTCAACACTGCTTTCATGGCATCCCAGAGATTCTGATAAGCTGTGTCTTTGTTTTCATTTGTTTCCAGGAGTCTTTTTATTTCTGTCTTCACTCAGAAGTCATTCAGCAGCATGTTGGTTAGTGTCCATGTCTTTGTGTGTTTTAGGAGGACCTTGTTGCTGGCAATATGTATTTTTATTCCATTGTGATATGAGAAGATGAATGGTACTACTTTGACTTTTTGAAATGTGCTCACACTGACTAGCCACATGCAAAAGAATGAGATGGGCTGGACCCCTACCTATCACCATATACAAAAGTCAACTTAAAATGGATCAAGAACCTAAACATAAAACCTCAAACTATTAGAGTCTTAGAAGAAAACATAGGAAACATCCTTCTGGACATCAGAGTAGGCAACACATTCAGAAAAGCAAATATTTAAAATACTAAGCTAGAAAGGTGGGACCTTATCAAACTGAAAAGTTTTTGCACAGCAAAAGACACCACCAAGAGAGTAAAGAGACAGCTCATTCACAGAATGGGAAAAAATATTTGCAAATTATGCATCTGACGAAGGTCTAACATCCAGGATCTACAAGGAACTCAAATGAAGTGAAAGAAATACAAACAAACAACCCCATTAAAAAGTTAGCAAAGGACATTAGTAGACACTTCTCAAAAGATGCCATACAAGCAGTCAACAGACTCGTGAAAAAATGCTCAGTCTCACTAATCATCAGAGAAATGCAAATCAAAACTACAATGAGATACCACTTAATTCTGGTAACGGATGACTATCATTAATAAGTCAAAAAACAACAGGTGCTGGCACAGCTGTGGAGAATAGGGAACACTTCTACACTGTTGGTGGAAATATAAGCTAGTTTGACCTCTATGGAAAGCAGTGTGGCAATTTCTAAAATAACTAAAAATTGATCTTCCATATTATCCAGCAATCCCTCTCCTGGGAATATACCTGGGGGAACATAAATTGCTCTACCAAAAGACACCTGCACACACGTTTGTTGCTGCATTATTCACAATAGTAAAGACATAGAGCCAACCCTGCTGCCCATCAAAAGTAGGCTGGATATTTAAAATGTGGTACATATGCACAATTGAGTATTGCACAGCTGTAAAGAAGAACAAAATCTTGACCTTTGCTGCAATTTGGATTCAGTTGGAGATCATTATACTAAGTGAACTATTACAGAAACAAAGAACTGAATACCATATGTTCTCACTCATAAGTGGACACCGAATTCTAGTCACATTAGTACAAGGATGGGATTGGCAGTGTCAGTACACTGCTTGGGTAGGGAAGGAGACAGAAGGATGTGGGGCATGTGACAACACAAAGGGTACCTGGTCCATTTCTGGGCAGTTGGGCCACCTAGAAGCCTAAACTTCACCTGCATATAGCCTACTTATGTGGTAAATCCCCACTTCCACTTGTACCCCACAACTCTATAGTAAATAAGTTATTTAAAAATAAAAAAAAACTAACCTAACTCATTCTTCTGTAATATTTTTAAAGCCTTTCTTATTTTCCAGCATACAAATCTGTATAAAAATAATCATTCAGAGATAGTGTGTCTATTTGCAAACAATATAGCTGTTCATGATTTGGAGATGTATTACGATTACTAGAGCCATTCAATACTAAGTATCAACATATTTGAAAACAAGTTTATTAGAATGAAGAGGTTATCTGGATAATAAATTAAATAATAACCATGACAAAGAAAGTATTTTTTGAGAATTTTGCTTGAATGACTTTTGAGCAATGTTGATCTAAATGTCTTAAAGATTATTAATGGTCCTAAATGATTTCTGTTTCTATCAATTTTTTTGCAACCACGACTGCTTCTATAACAAAGCTACTGTTCAGCTATTCTGCTGTTCTGAGCATATCCTAAGCCTAGTGGCACACATTATTTTTGGGTTGACAACAGCTGCATTTCAGTATTTTGTCCGTGATCTCTTCTTGCCGTTTAGGTTTCATATGGTTTGCAGGTATCTTTTATAACTTGTTCAGAAAGGTAAATGTGTCAAGTATGTGAGCTATCATATTAAAAATAGTTTATTTTCTGGCATTGGAGCCAAATACTGCTCGTTGAAATAAGTTGCCTCGGAAAAAGTTGAACATTTCATACAGGCTATTTAGGGCACTCTTGCCTAAAGACAAGAGAGTCGGCTAAACAAATTGCCCTGCTTTCGTCTGGTTCTATGAGTTTCCAATACAATGACTTCTGTTGGTGGTTTTTTTTTTTTTTTTCATTTTTTCCTTTTAATTTGCAGATTTTTGGTAGCATTTCTTTTTCTGGGTTATTAAATTATTGGTGATATTTAATATAGGCTATGGGTGAGTCTGCTTTGAAACACCTTGAAATGGTTTTGAATTTGCTCTGAATTCTATTAAATGTACTTGCATGTGGTTGGCATGTGTAATGTGTAAATTTGCTCAAAAAAAAGTCTTAGGTGGAAAATGAATAGAGAATAGTAAGAAAACTTTTCCAGTGTCCTTCCTAAGCTTTATGGGCTGTGTCTAATTAAGTCATTTTTGATGGATCAATGTAGGAAGTTTAAGTTATGCAAATAATGAAATAAAGTTTGTACCACAGCAAGAATTACTAAATTAAATGTTTCAACTTGGAAAAATTGATTGGAATATTAATAGTTTTATTTATTTAAAATCTAAGATGATTATATTATTCCATTTATTCGAGTTTTATGCCTGGGTAGGAAAACAAACACACGGATCAGAAAGATATGATGTGAAGAGACAGCTTGATCCAACAGTTCCTTGGGTTATGCTCTTGACTTTCAGGGCTTCTGTTACCATATATGTAAAAGGCTTTGCCATCATTATACAGTCTCCAAATTCCCTTCTAGCTTGAAGTAAATGGACTGCTGAAAATATTTTTTAAAAAACTCTTGTCCTACTAAAGATTCAGAGTTCTTATATAATTAGCAGACTTAACCAAAATAGTTTTCCAAACAAAGGAACTAAGTAATCAATGATGAAAAGGTCAGAATGATGTTAATACAAAATGTTTAGATGCTATCAAAATGCTTCTAGCAATAGTATTGGGAGCTTGTGATATTTGTACCATGTTTATTGTTTGCTGGCATGTGTCAAATGATCAATTTATATCAGTTTTCCCCTTGATAATGGGGGTGGGAGACAAAGTATTACAGTCTCTTTTTCTCTTCCTAAATATTTTGGGGGCAGGCAATCAGAAAAGAGAAAAATGGATCATACGGTTTTCCTAGAAAGCCAATGATCTGTTGTCACTGGTTTGCTGATCTCATCATGTCTGTCCTGAATCTACAGTCACTACTCAAGGGTCTGGGAGAGGGGCTCTGCAGTGATGTAGAGAGATGGTCACATCCTTTCCTCTCAAACCTTTTATACTACCAGTTTCCCCAGTCTTGGACACAATGAAGTCCTTTCATTGAAAGGATAGTTAGATCTCAAAACCAGCACAATGCAACATGAACATAGGTTGTATTTCCATGCACACTGACTGCTCTCTAGTACCATATACTTAGGCTTTAGATACTTAGGCCTTAAAAAAAATAGGCTCAAAAAGGAAGTTCCCAGGATATGCATTTTAGTTTCCAGATGTCTTTCTCTGTGTCTCTCTCTGTATGATCCTTTATTTACCCAAAGACCCTTGAAAACCTCTAGCCTGTGTGTACCCTGTAGGCATTCTCTTGAGTTGTTCACAGAAAATACCAATGGGTCATCTGCAGCCTTCTTGATCCAAATTATTTACCTCCAACAGGTTAATCGTGTAGTAGCTGAAGGTCCCCCAAAAGCTACTTTCTCCTAGTGACATAAAAATAGTTACTAAATTATGTGTATAGTGTTCGAAGAATGGATATATACATATTTTTGAAAAAACCATATATAGTGATTTATCTATAAAAATGGAGAGGAAGACAGATGACACTTCCTTGGTCTTTCCTTCTCCTGTATTTCTAATATTAATTTAAATGTGATTCACTTTTATCTTTTCTTGGAAAGTATGAATTTTTAAAAATCAGCTTTCCATTTTTTAAAATAAGATATGCCATATAGGTAAATACCTTTCGGACTTCTAATAGCAGAAAATATCTGCTATGTTTTGTTTGTGACAATTAGGGTGGGGAAAATAGTGTTTTGGCTCTTCTGAGGAAGAAAGGGCTTCTGGAAAAATGCTAGCAAGTGTTTAAATAATTATAATCACATATAAAATTAAGCATTCTTAGAAATGCATTATGGTACTTTTTTTTACTGGGTAGGGTAAATAAGGAACAGATTTTATTTTTTGTTTTTTTTATTTTTTGGTTTTACTGGGGACATTTTATAAGTCACAATGCAGTGAACTTCACCACATGAGTCGAGCTGGACAACTGCCACTACTTAGCTCTGTAAAAGCACCAGCTCTCCTTTGAATTCCGAGAACAGCTCTTGGCTCATGAGAACATCTGGAGCTCAACATTTTGAAAAGTAATAGTTCAGGTCCCTTTAGAAAGGATCTCCCTATGGTGGGAACAGGAGTGTGCACACACTTAAAAAGGACTTTGCAGAACCATTGACCAGAGGAATTGACTTAGAGCTCCAGCACCGGGGAAGAGCAGTGTGAGCCTAAAATAAATCCCCTTCATGGGATTGTTTGGCAGGATTCAGAGGACCAGAATACTCTCTGTATCTCTTCTCTATTCTTTTTATGTGTTTTCTTAGGGGAAATGAGTGTCTTATGGCTGATGGATCTTAGTTATTGCCTAAAGTAGTGACAGAGGAAAGGGAACAAGCAGGGGCTTGAGGATACAATCAGAGAAGCCCAGGAAAAGCTGGTTTCACATGTAAACTGCTGCCTGGTGAGTTTTGAGAGTGATTTCCAAGGCAGAGGTTAACAGGTGACTAGGCTTGGCTAACAGTCATGTTGGGGAAGGTGATCTCATAAACTTAGAACTGGAGGTTATCTAATCTACCAGATAAGGGCTCCCTTAACTGCACTGCTGCCTGTTCACTTAAGGGGTCCCACCCCATTAACTGCCAGTAACAGGAATCTCCTGTTCCTTGGGAAGAAGGGGAGAAGAGAAAAAAGTGGGTAGATGTGTGTATACACACAGGCACAGGTATGCTTATATTCAGTAAGAATATTTCCTTTCTGACTCATTCCGAATGGCTTGAGGTGAAGAGAGATGTTATTCATTAAACATAATTACCTAAATGATTTTAATTACAAATAATTAAGGAGAGATAACTTGCATTTTCTCAGAAAATGGAACACAAGAAATCATGTTGTTCTTTTCTCTGGTCTTTTGGCTTTGCAGATGCATGTTATGAGTATAATTTGGATGAAGTTGTGGAAGTGCTGAGATATATAAAATTAAATTACATTTCTAACAAAATGAGATTTCTTTGGCTCACCTTGGTCCTCTGTTTTAAGAACCAAAAGCCCTGCTAAGTGTCCCCGACCTATTATTTTGAGAACCCCCATGTGCATTGGTCATTTACCTTTCCTCTTGCATCCAGCACTATCCACTATCATTGATGTCACCTTGCCTTGTGGTTTCAAAGCTACTTTGTTGTGACAATGCCTCCATGCAACTTTCTCACTGCCGTTTCTGCTGGGTCCAACACAGTAGGTACTGAGTACTACTCCTGTTTCTAGAATTCAGGAAGTGTCAAAATTGAGCAGAAATGTTATAAATACTAAAATGTGATGCATTCTCCTTTCCTTTTTTATACTGTAAAAGAGGGCTGTGTCGCATTGCCAACGATTTATGAAAAGTTCTTTTCATTTTATTCAACCTTCCTTTTTGCCTAGGATTCCATGGGGCTTTTTTGGATGACAAGGAAAATGACAGACATTGTACTCATTGCTCACTGTGGATTTAGTCTCCCTTTGAGGTATCTTTGAAGCACCTTTTCTCTGGATAAGTCTTCCTCAGGGAATTCCCAGGTTCCTAATACAAATAGACTTATGGTAGGCTAACTTGCCAGGCCTCCAGACAGATTAAAGTTACAGAGTTTGGGCTCAAGCCCAGACCCCAACACCATACATACTAGTTGTAATTTGAGGATATTTTAATCCTTCTATTTGCACAACAAAACCCAGGGAAAAACGGAGGGGGGACTGTAATCTATATATGCAAAACCTGTATAGTCTACAATAAGAGAACAGGACAAGCCAAGATTACCAATCGCATAACATTCTGATTTTATTTTTGTGTTTTCATACAGTCTTAATTAGGGTATATATTGTCTATTAATGAATATTTACTGCAAAATAAAGTTTTGTTTCCATGAAGAAGATAACAGCCTGATTATTAATTATTAAGTAGATATGTTTGAAACTTCTAGATGACTACATATATATTTATCTGTATTTTTTTCTTTAAAATTGGCTTATGTGAGTCATTAAAGACCAGGTGAGGACAAAAGTTTATTGACTGGTATTTTATAATATGATTGACTTTGTTATATAGTTGGATATATAAATTTCAAGATCTGTAGCAAATATTAGTGTATCTGACATTCTCTCATATAGAGAACAATTGTTTCTATTTACCTATAGAGTACAGGATAAATCAAATTAAAAATGAAGGCACTTCATCCTTCAGTAACTTTCGATATAGTAACTTCAGTCATTTTAGCAACCTCTGAATTATCAATGGCAAGTCTGGTTTAGCTGAGTTTCGGTGTATTTTGTTGCATTCTGCTTCCTTAGAAATTGTCAATCCATGTCTATTATGCATGGTAACTGTGTAGTAAGTGACCCATTTGAATAAGTCAATAAATACTCATAAAATATGACAGAGGCTGTTCTATGGCCTCTTTATCCTATCTCAAATGTGCTTATGAGCTGAAGAACGAATATATTATCCTCCTTGATCCTTGAGTCAAATTTATGGAATTTAGCCTGTCAGTAACAGCAACCAGAAGTTCCTAGACAAGTAGATAATACAATTCTTGCCTGCCAAGATGATTATAATACAATTTAAAATTGACTTGTTTGGAGCTGTCAATGACATTTCTACTGATCTTTTTACTTCCTGGAAAGAACAATAGAAGCATGTGTATGCTATTACCTTCCACTCGCCTATGACCCTCACACAAAAATCAAAAGCTTTCCCAGTCTTGTGGAAATCTGAGAAGAGACAGCATTATGAGAGTCATCTTCTCTGTGTTCATCACATTTGAACCTACTTTATAAACCAGAACCTGAGAGCATTATTTATGTCCATAGCGCTATTCACAGGAAGCAGGGTGGGAGGAACAAATCCTGGCATTGGTGCTGATTTGTGTGAGTCCTGGATGTGGGGCAATGGGAGAGATCTGAGACCTTCCCATATGATTCTAAGTCAAAATGCAGATAAAATTCCCTGGAAATGAATGCGTCCAAGGGAAAACCAAAATAACAAATGTTTACACTTTCATGGTATCATTCAAAAGGAAACTACCATAAGGAATGGTGACAGGGAAATCTATGAGCTATCTGGTAACCGCTAGCAAGTAATGCACTGTGTTCACTTCCTGGCCATCATTCATGCCAGATGTTCTTGGACTATGCTATATTTTATTTATTTGCAATATTGATACCTTTGAGGAAGACTTAATTTTGCTTCATCTGCACCTATGCTTCTGTCCTTTGCTAGTTTTCTCCCTACCTCCCTAACTACAAATATTTTTGTCTGTTTTTTTTTTTTAATTTTATTCCTTAGCTTTTCTTCTTCACGTCTCCTTCTATACATTTACTCTTACGCTAAAGCATCATATTTATTTTCAAAATTTTCAATTAACACCACAATAAGAATATATTTTAGCCTGGACTTCTGTCACAGGAATTTTGTTCTTAATTTAAATAAGTATCAAGCCATAAATAGAGCAGAGGAATAGGAAGCACTTATTTGTTCATTAAACTGAAAAGTACAGAAGTAGAGTGAGTTCTAAGCACAGCTAGATTCAGAGATCTTCGGAGATGGCGATATCTCCTGATACTGTGTGTTGGCCCTGAGAACTCCCAAATTATATCCTAATTATTCTCAGTTCAACCAAAAAGAGACACTACTTTTCTGCTTTATCTGTCACACCTGGAAGTCTGAAGCAAAAATGCACTGCTTGCTTTTTTCCTTGCTTGCTGCAGGATCTACACAGGAGACCCAGGTATGGAGTCATTCTCAATTGAAATGCATGAACTGAGAGATGAGAGGAGTTATACTGTCATAGAGAAATTCTCTAACACCTAGATTCTCTACTAACATCTTACAAGATGCATGACATAAGTAGACTATTGTTAAGACCACGATAATGATTAACTATTTTGGGAGAAGCTACTTTATAATGTGTAGAAAATGATAAAAGGGTTTTTCTGGGATGCTAATAACATTCTATTTCTTGATTTAGGTGCTGGTTACAAGATGAAAGTTCTTCCATATCATACTTAGGATGGGAAGTCTACTTCTATACAGATTTGTAGACTTTAATAAATAAAAAGTTTATCTAAATATTAAGAAGAAAAAATATGCTAAAATTTTTTTTTGGAGGTAAATACTCCATCACAACTACTGGTTTCTAATCTATGGAGATTTACTAATTGGCATAATATTTCTGACCTCTCTCTACCTTTTTCTTACCATGACTCTGGAATGAAGACTGACTTTTCTGATGGGTGAATTTTTGAAAAGGAGTTAGTCTACTGAAATTTCCTTGAGGGTATAACACGTCTTTTATATATGCAGATATTCTTCACAGTCCTAGAATAGTACTTTATTCAATAAATGTTAAGAAATATATGAGTGAATACATATCATCTATGAAAACCAAAGAAAATAAAAACAAAAACAAAGCCAAGAATAGGATGGTTGACCCCAAAACCTCAGGGCATTGTATTCCATCAACTTGGGGTTAGTGAACTATTGTTCATGATCAAATACAACTTAACACCTGTTTTTGTAAATAAAGTTTTACTGGAACACAGCCATCCTTATTTATTTATATACTGTCTATGACTGCTTTTGCTACAATGGCAGAGTTAAGTAGTTATGACAGAGACCACATGGCCTCCAAACCAATAATATTTATTATATGGCCCTTTATACAAAATGTTTGCTGATCCCTGCTGTAAACCATCAGCTTGGAACTATTTATTTATTGAGTCATTGTTAATTGATCCATTAAGTGGCTCTTTGTTGAACATACAGATTATGGCAGGCACTATATTAAGTACTGAAGATTAGAGTATGAACAACGAAGATGAGGTCTCCACTATTGCAGAGTTAACAGACTAGTGAGTTACTTTAACTAGGGCAATATTTGAAAATGTTTAGTGTGCCACTTTTCCTTCAATCCCCATTGATATGACTTCAGAACAATCATGACTTCAAATAAATAATCCAAGCCTCAAAATAAAGATTTGTTGTTTAACTTTTCAACAAATTTTGTTCTTGGGAAAAATAACTATTATAAAATACCAGCAAAATGGGCTTTTGGCATTTACTTTAAACATTTACTTTAAACGTTAAAAAAGAGAGTGGGTTATTGACTGTCACTGTTTTGTAATCAGAAAACACTTTGGAAAAAAAAATCTGCAAACTCTTGGTCAGCATAACACCCTGGAAATTAAGCAGTTAACCACATTTTATTCCCTTGATTGTTGGTGCAATAAGTTAGGCTTTAATCAATTTACTTTTCAAACGTAACTCTTTTTAATGAAATACAGGGTTACAAAGTTCTCATTCTCTAAATCAAACCAAGCTGAAAAAAAGTTTTCGGGTCAGTTAACATATGCTTCCTACCCACATCATGACATTCTGTGGGGAGAAAGGAGGAGTTGTTCAAAGAGGGGATTTAGCCATTATAACTGCTCAAATGTCCTACAATTTTGCAATACAGCCAGTTGAAGGACTATTTTGACTTTGTACCCATGTCACTGCTGTATGTTTAAAAGGACAACCTGTATTCATTCTCCTGGATTAGAAACATTAAACAATCTCAGCATGACTGTGTGAGGAAGGACCCCACAGATTTCTCCTCTACAGACTCACAGTGTTTTCCCCTCAATGCTTGCTCCCAACATTGCAACCTATATTCGGAAGCTCCTTTTTAAAACTCTTAGTGAGTGTTGATGTTGCCACTATGGCTGTTTGATCATCCTGAAAATGATTTACAAAGGCTCAATTTCTATAGGTATATGGGGAGGAGGAACAGGCGATACCAAACAAAAGAATTACTTCAAATGTAAAGGAGATCCATTCCTTTTCAGCAGAAAATACCAGAAGATTTCTTTCATGAAATATTTTCACTTGAATTGAAATTATACTTAAATTCTGTCTGCCTCCTAATCATTTAGTCAGAGATCCACTGTGATCTGTGAAGTCTCTCCAGACTGTGCTGGTAGGAGAGCCCAGAGATGGTATCTGAAAGACTTTTCCACTATAATCAGAAGTTTTCTAGAATATCTAAAAATGCACCATGACGCCTGACAAGTAATTTTAGAGAGAATTGGAAATTCTTAAAAATTTGTCAGAAGAAGGAATGGCTCTGCAGAGGTTCTTAACCCATTTGACTTTTTAAATTACTGGAAGATGCCATTATGTAATACACACACACACACACACACACACACACACACACACACACACACACACACATATTCCTTCATAAATATAAGTTTACACCACACAAGCAAATCAGAACATGGAGAATCCTGGCACCTAGAATAGCATCATGGGAACTGGCAGCTCTAAGTCAGAATTGCTTTTCACTTTGGGGGTGATACCATTCAGGGCCGAAGCCACTGTGTAAACAAACTGATGGTTTGAAAAGAAACACCCCAGTTTTAGTTCTATTTGGAGCTAAGTTTAGATGATAACTTATCTTGTAAAAGAAATACATTTTTTAAAAAGATGTTTGGGATTTTAGCCATTAGTGTTTCTGGGCATAACAGAGATCCAAAGTCGTATCAAGTTCAAGTACATTCTTCTAGGACAAAGAGAATAACTCTCAGTTACCTCATACAGGCCAATGAACACTGGGAAGATCGAAGAGTTCCAGGAGGGACCACTTTGTGAGCATCCCTTTTATTATTGTGTTTTCTAGCATAGTACCAACTTTTATGGTGGCTTCCTGGAGTACTATGTTGAAAAAGAAGATTCTGAAACCAAATACTGGCTTTTTGGGGGGAAGACAGATATGAACTATGAGTTAACTTTGCCCTGGTGGTGATGACAGCAGCAATAATGTAAGCTTTTTGCCACTCCTAGACAATCACGACAGATTCTCACCGCCCTGCCTTAGGGGATAGCGAGTTCTAGAGTTTATGGTATTCTCTTATTTAAAAAAAAAACTTAGAATTCCTGCATACTGATTAGATAATAAGATGGTATAATTATGAAGAATCTTTTGCAGATGGAGGAAGTTCTGACACAAAGGTTAAGTATAGTAGGTAAGGCCACATAGAAAATCAAGAATGCCTTTTAGTTTTTCTGTCTTCTAAAATATTTCTATAATTACGTTAGCTTGTAACTCATTTGTTGGTATCATGTGAAATTCAACCAGAAATAAATGTGAATTGACCTATTCTTAAAAACCCTATGTTTGAAAATTCTTTTTTTCTTTTTTGAAACATAAGTTGGGGGAAATTATTCACATTTAAAAAGAAATCTCAGCCAGGCACAGTGGCTCATGCCTTTAATCCTTGCACTTTGGGAGGCTGAGGCAAGAGGATTGCTCCAGCCTAGGAGTTGGAGAGAAGTCTGGGAAACATAGCAAGACCCTGTCTCTACAAAAAATTAAAAAAAATTAGCCAGGCGTGGTGGCACATACCCTTAGTCCCACTTACTTGGAAGATTGAAGTGGAAGAATCACCTCAGCCCAGGAGATCCAGGCTGTGGTGAGCCCTGATTGTGCCACTGTACACTAGCCTGAGAGACAGAGTAAGACTCTGAACCAAAAATAAATAAATATATAAGCAAATATATAAATAAAAATCTTTAGCAAATATATTTTACAATAGAATCAGTTTTGTAAAACTGTCTGCATATTATTTATGGAGCATATTATGCCTGTGTATCTACTGGGGGTATACCTGCAATAACAATATTGCTGAAAACTGGATGGATATGAAGAGAGTATGGGAATGAAAATTAGGAGAACTGGACTTGAGTCTCTACACTGAAGTTATCTAATTGCTTGAATCTGGCGAGGTAGAGATGCTTCTTGACTTAAGATGGGTTATGTCTTCATAAAACCTGCATAAGTTAAATATATTGTAAGTAGAAAATGCATTTGATACACCTAATCTACCAAACATCATAGCTGAACCTAGCCAACTTATTATCCTACAGTTGGGCAAAATCATCTAACACAAAGCTTACTTTATGATAAATAGAGTTGAATAAAGTGTTGAGTGCTACACACCAATATGATGGGATACAAAAACACAGTAGTCAAAAAATGCTGGCAACACAGCACAATGTAGAGCATTGGTTCTTTACCCTCATGGTCCCATTGCTGACAGGGGGCTGTGACTCTCTGCTGCTACCCAGCCTTCCAAGGGAGTGTTGCACCCCATGTGGTTAGCCTGGAATAAGAGCAAAATTCAAAATTTTAAGTATAGTTTCTATGGAATGTATATTACTGTCACACCATCATAAAGTTGAAAAAAAATGAAAACATCTGTACTCTGTGTGTATGTACACATGTGTGTCCATGCTCATGCTCGCGCATATGATGAATAATATTTGCCATGTGTCTATCACTGGGTTATAATGAGGATCAAATAAGATGATGTGGAAGGCTCTATAAACTGAAAATAGCTAAGTTATTTTACAATAGCAAACTTAATGTTAACCTGTAGTGATACCATAAAACACATAACAATATGTGTGTCTTGTGCCAGTTGGTATGGGGAAAACATAACATCATTAATATAGTTGTACCATCAGGCTCTGTTGACTCAGGATTGTTGGCAGTTTGTCATTAATTTCATAATTTTGCCAGGCGTGGTGACTCACTCCTATAATCCCAGCACTTTACGAGGCCGAGGTGAGAGGATTGCCTGAGCCTGTGGGTTCGAGACCAGTCTGGGCAACTTGGCAAGCCCTCATCTCTACAATAAATCAAACCAAAAAAATTTCATAATTTTGTGTGTGTTTATGTATGTATGAAAAAGGATAAAGAGAAAAAGAAAAAGAAAGGAAGGAAGGCAATATCCTTTTGACAAGATTCTTTTGAAAAACTGTATCCTTTTGACAAAAGTAGAATTAATTACACTACCCAATGCTTGTGAATCAGTGGAAATCTAAGGAGTAACAATAGAAAGTAAAAGTAATTTAGCACCAGGATGGGATTATCCTAAGAAGCAAGGTAAATAAATGACAAATTGACATTAATAAGACTACTCAAAATTAGATCATGTCATTAGAAAGTAAAATAATTAGGAAAAAATCCTAGTGTTTTAACAATTAAATATCTCAAGTTGGCAACCAAATTAAAAATCTCAAAGTTATACCTCAGAAATTAATTTCCAGAATTAATTCAAATGTAGCTGAAATAAACACTATTCAATTAGAAGTTGGAAAAGTATTATTTTTCATTATTGCTAATTTTATTTTAATTTTTAAATATTTTATTTGTGATAATAACACTTCATTTGAGATCTTCCTTCTTAACAAATTTTTAAATGCACAATATAGTTTTGTTAACTATTAGCACAGTGTTGTAAATGAAAGGGTAATAAAACTAAATGAAGAGGCCTCTGAGGCTGATGAGTCAAAAGATGCACAAATTCTTTTAGAAAGTAGGGAGAAATATTTGATCTATAGATTTAAAAAAAGAATTGTCAATTACTTCCCATTGTGATAACTGCAATAAGGACAGAAAAGTGGTTTTCTACACAATATTTACGAACCCCTAGAAGTCTTCTCTCCTCAGTCATGGACTCATGCAGATTCAGAATAATATTTTGTTAACTGTTTTCATATAATTATTACTGTAACCCAAACCAGCCATCTGCAAAGTTGCACAATAAGTTGAGCTTATTTTTGTTGCCTGAGTTTCTCCATCCTAAAGCCGCATTTACTTTTATATTCATCCTAGGTGTTGAGTCTTCTTATTTTTCCCTTGTCTCCCAGAACAAAAATGGAAACTCTTCCAAGTGTCATATAAGCTTGAGTAGTAATGTTTCCCATGAGTATTTTTTTTTATTTCAATGAGAATAAAAGTCTGAACATTTTGCAAACACAACTTCCATAGGACTTTATGCTTATTTTTTGACACAAGACAGGGGGCAAATAGTGCTGATGGCCAAGGGCAGATCTGAAGGCAAGAACAAATCATAGAGGTTTAGGAGAGACTCAGTTCCCCAAATGTACTTGCTTCCAGGTACACTCCTTATAAAGGTTCAAATATTTTGTCACTGGACCTGAAATTCTATCATATATAGATGTATTTATTTTAGCAAGCATAATCTCTTAAAAGGTAAACATTACAATGAGAGTAATATTTTACTTACTTAGTATGTGTTGTTATAATTAGATGTTTTTCTCTTTTTATTGCTACTCCAAAGCTTATGAATATATTTAGGAAAAGGAACTTAGGGGCCTAGAGATCTAGAGCGGCTAAGAGGCTGAATTTTAGGGGGAACACTATTACAACAGGTCTCAGAAAGCAGTAGGCATGGTGAATACATATGTCTGAATCTAGGTAGGTTCTTCGATGTGAAGATGTGAAATTTTGAATCAGAGCAGTGTTGTGTCAGAAGCACATCAGACAGATGTAGGTAAGATATACAGGAATAGCAAGGGATGGGTGAAACTAGGTTTAAATTCTGTGTATGTTAGTGTATCACAAATAACAAGGTGGACATTGAAGATTAGAGTAAGCAGTAACTCTATAATTCTGGGAATTTGGGCATTGCAATACTAGAGATCAAGCAAAAGATACTGAGAACTGAGGTAGAGTTTAGGCCATATGGGTGAAAGGCAAAATCAAGAAGGCCCTTTATTTAAGGCAATATTTTTCTTACTCAGTAATTTGCTTTAACTTTTGTTGTTAAGACAGAAAATATGTCCCAATAATGGTTGGCTTAGAGTCTACAGGTAAGAATGAGTAAACATAAGGTAGAGAAAAGGGATGTTGCCACCTCTTGATTTAGGTCTTTTTATTTACTTCCATTTAGTGACAGATCGGTCCCATAGTCCATGGTTTAGCTGCAAAGATAGATAGAACAGCATGAACACACAATGCACTAAACAAGCAAGCTCCCAAATTGATCGAAAGTTCGCCCCTCTTCATAAGCAATAGAAAATCCATCAACCTTTGGTAAAATAATTATTAGTTGCAGACATCTAGTACAGGAAATGGAAAGGAAGGAGCAGCATGCTGGTGCTGTTGACCTTGCTTGGGAACTTATCACTTAGGTGGGTATTGACTGTAGCCCCATATAAAGTTGTTCTCATGTGAATTGATGTAGGTATCAAGATGTTGTCCTAGGAGGTTAAACCCAGAAAATATGGTACTGAAATATCTTACATGATTAGGAATGTCTTATACTAGAGTTTCAGAAGAGAAAGAAATACATTCTACTATACCATTATTTAGACTTGTGATCTACTCGTACATTAAAATGATACATATACTAAGTGAATTTATTGATGTTACATAAATAAAGTACAGGCTTAGAAAATGTTTATTTTCTACCACCAAAGAGTTGTAGTTTTTCTACAGGTAAATGCATAGAGACACCAACATAAAAGCCCAAATCCAGGACACAGAAGACAAAATGATAATACAAAAAATCAATGAAACAAAAAGCTGGTTCTTTGAAAGAATAAACAAGATCCATGGCCCACTAGCTAGACTGACCAAGAAAAAATGAAAAAAAAAAAAACCAAACAAGTACAATCAGAAACACAAAAGATGAAGTCAATCTGACCCTGAAGAAATACAAAAGATCATTAGAGACTACTACGTACACTTGTATGGAAACAAACTTGAAAACCTTAAGGAAATGGAGGACTTTCTGACATCACACAACCTACCTAGGTTGGAACAAGAAGAAATTGAGACCCTAAATAGACCAATAGCAATCAAGGAAATCAACTACGTAATAAGAAAACTTCCTACAAAAAAAGCCCTGGATCAGATGGCTTTCCAGCAGAATTCTACAAGACATTTAAGGAGGAGCTGATACCAATCCTACTGAAGGTATTCCAGGCGACTGAAAAAGATGGAACACTCCCCAAATCATTTTACGAAGCCAACATCACATTGATACCCAAGCCAGGTAAAGATCCAACAAAGAAAGAGAACTACAGGTCTTTATCTTTGATGAACATAGATAATAAATTCTCAACAAGATCCTAGCAAACTGGATTCAGCAATACATCTCAAAAATCATCCATCATGAACAAGTAGGCTTCATTCCTGGGATGCAAGACTGGTTCAACATTTGTAAAACCATAAATGTAATTAAATACATCAACAGATGTCAAAACAAAAACCACATGATTATATCATTAGATGCAGAAAAAGCTTTTGATAAAATCCAGCACCCCTTCTTGATAAAAACCCTTGAACATCTAGGTATACAGGGAACTTACCTCAAAATAGTAAAAGCCATCTATGAGAAACCCACAGCCAGCATACTCCTAAATGGACAAGAATTAGAACCATTTCCCCTGAAAACTGGAACAAGACAAGGATGCCCACTCTCACCCCTCCTGTTCAACATAGTGTTGGAAGTCCTGGCTCGAGCAATCAGAGAAAAGAAAGCAATCAGGGGTATCCAAATAGGAAAAGAGGAAGTCAACTTATCTCTCTTTGTAGATGATATGATTGTGTACCTTGAAAACCCAAGAGAATCTGTCAAAAACCTCCTTACACTGATAAAGGCCTTTGGCAAAGTCTCAGGATACAAAATAAATGTACAAAAGACAATCGCATTTCTCTACACCAATAATAAACAAACAGAAACCCAAATAAAAAACACAATTTCATTCACAATAGCCACAAAAAAATGAAATACCTTGGCATCTTCCTAACCAGAGACGTGAAAGACCTTTACAAGGAAAACTACAAAACACTGCTCAAAGAAATCAAAGATGACACAAACAAGTGGAAAAATATCCCATGCTCATGGATCGGAAGAATCAACATTGTGAAGATGTCCATCTTACCTAAGGCAATCTATAAATTCAATGCAATACCCATCAAATTACCAGCAACATTCTTCTCAGACCTAGAAAAAACAGCACAGGAATTCATATGGAAACACAAACGTCCAAGAATAGCCAGAACAATCCTCAGCAAAAAAAACTAAAGCAGGTGGTATCACATTACCAGACTTCAAACTTTACGATAAAGCTACAATCATCAAAACAGCTTGGTATTGGTATAGGAACAGGCATATAGATCAATGGAATAGAATTGAGATTCCAAAAGCAAAACCTCAATTTCTCAACCAACTCATCTTTGACAAACCCTCCACCACCTACCACTGGGGAGAGGAGAACCTGTTCAGTAAATGGTGCTGGGAAAACTGGCTGACCACATGCAGAAGATTGAAACAGGACCCCTATCTATCCCCATGCACAAAGGTTAACTCCAAATGGATCAGAGACCTAAATGTAAAACCTCAAACCATAAGAACCTTGGAAAATGAAGGAAATACCCTCATGGAAATCGGAACTGGCATCCAATTCCTGAACAAAACTTGAAACCCACAGCTCATAAGAGAGAAGATAGACAAGTGGGACCTTATTAAACTGACAAGCTTCTGCAAAGCCAAAGAAACCGTCAAGAGAGCAGGGAGACAGCCTACAGACTGGGAAAAAATATTTGCCAACACCAGGTCTGACAAAGGCTTAACATCTTGGATCTACAAGGAACTCAAACATGCCGAAAAGAAAAAAATAAACAACCCCGTTATAAAATGGGCAAAAGATATGAACAGACACTTCACAAAGGAAGACATCCGAGAAGCCAACAAACACATGAAGAAATGTTCAACCTCACTAATCATCAGGGAGATGCAAATCAAAACCACACTGAGATACCACCTAAGTCAATAAATGACAGGGGCTGGAGAGGGTGTGGCGAAAAGGGAACACTTCTACACTGCTGGTGGGAGTATAAACTAGTGCAACCTCTGTGGAAAGCAGTGTGGCGATTCCTAAAAGCTCTAAATACCAACCTCCCATATGACCCTGCAATCCCCCTACTGGGAATATATCCTGAAGAACACAAATCACTCTATAAAAAAGATACCTGCACACGCATGTTTATCACAGCATTGTTCACAATAGCAAGAACCTGGAAACAACCATGCTGCCCATCAAAAGAGGACTAAATTTAAAAAATGTGGTACATATACATGATGGAATACTATGCAGCCATAAAAAAGAACAAAATCATGAATTTCACAGCAACCTGGATGGAACTAGAGTCTATAATACTGAGTGACCTCTCACAGAAACAAAGATCCGAGTATCACATGTTCTCACTCATATAATGGACCTTAAACAACCAATGCAATACTATAAGAAAATGACTGACAGTACTGGGAAACTATACGGGGGGAGGGAGATGGGATTAACAGTAGCAAATATCTGTCTGGGAATGGGGAAACACCCCATTTCAACAGGGTGCCCAAATGAAATGCAATTGTATACCTAACCCTTAACTGTACCCCACAACTTCATAATAAATAAATAAATACATAGAGACATTAAATCTTTTTGAGATACCTTCTGCAAAATAGTTCAGCAGTTACCAGGTGAGAATTGGCAAACAAGATGAGTTATTAAAGAAAAAAAATGACACACAGATACTTATCTGTTGCCCATTTAAAATAATCCCTACTTGAAAAATGGTTTAATTTTAAATGATTTATTATCCAAAATGGAGTCATTCTTTTGATATTGAACACTAAAATGTTCTACAGAACAAAAAAAAGCACATTTTGTTTAAGTAGAGCAACTTGGGTCATTGTTTCTAATAGATGGATATCTTTAAAAGCAACTTTTGCTTTTCTATATTATGTGCTAAAAAGAAACTGAGAAGAATAAATCCCCAGTGTGTAAAATTTCCCAAATAGCAGTTTGTAAAAATAAGACAAAAATAGTCATTAGCCCTATATTTGTAGAGGACTTATGAACTCCATTAAATTAAAGGAGCGGTGGCAAATATAACTCACATCCACACAGAAGCCCTCCAGAGATATCCTCGGGCTGAAACTCTGTGCCTAAGTCAACCTACACTTCCTCTAGTTAAACTTGGTCATGGTTCCAGTTCAATGAGTCACGAGGCAGTAAGAATAAAGTCACAAATTCTGACATATATAGGTTAATTCATTGTGGAAATATTTAAATTTCTGGCGAAGATGATGTCAATTGACAAAACTGGGGAAAAAATTGCTACCTGCTTTTTGAGTTGTTCTTAGAGGAAAAAAGTTAACATTGATTTGACTAAGTGTAAGTTTTTGTTAACAGTTTTGTTAGAAAGACACTTCTCTTTTCAACAGCCTCTACTACCAGCAAATATCAATGCCAATAAATTGAAGTATCCTCAAAGTTAATGAGTGTATATGAATTAGGTTACATTTTGCCCTGCCTCTTCCTTCTTATGCAAAACCCAAAAGAAAACAGTGTTTGAGATATCCCAACCGTTCTCTAACATTCTACATGATCTTGGATAAATCACTTACCTTTATAAGTTTGAGATTCCTTCCTAAAGAAATCATCATTCAGCTCTCTACTCATGTATATTGCAGTGGTTTGTAGAAAGCCATCTCAGTTGTTTTACTTCTAAAATATGGTACTAATGAGTGAAAGGCCACATATTTAAGCTCTGGGTGGGCTACTTAACTTTGTTCTATTACATGACCACACACTCTATCTTAACCAGGGACTTGGATCAAATAAAATATCAATTTGGTTCAAGTTAATTTCAGAAAAATATTCTGATGCTCTAGGTTCATTTTGGTTCAGAGGTTTTCAAAAATACAAGTTTAGTCTCTGTTCAGAAGTTCTCACTGGATTTAAAATTTTTTTAAAATCGTGCTACTTTTTTGTAAATGTAAGAATCAAGTTTAATTTGATCAAAAGTTCATTCCAACTTTGTAAAGATTGAGTTTATAGTTGGAAATGGTTCAATTTTCAGCTCCTTACTTTAAGACAGATATCTCAAAAATAGACATTGCTAGTCACAAAAGAAACAAGGTAGGAGACGGTGGAAAGATTCAGCACATTTCTTTAACCTAGGTTATAAAGATAAATTCTACTAGAAGTGGAAAAATCACGTCATGTTATGCAAGCAGGACTCATGAGGACTCAATCATAAAAGCGCTTTTTTCTATTACCCATAATATCTTTAAATCTGCTGAGTAGGGCTATTCCTTCCCTTCCCATAGGACAAAAACTTGGACAGTGTAATGATTTCCTGGTTATTCTTAATAAATAAGGAAAAGATTAAAAACATAATCTCAATTCAGTAATTCATTGTGTAGCAACAGTCCCTTATAATAGTTGAAATTTCAAAGATTCTTTAAATCTAAACTTTCTTTGTTCCCCCATTTGATCTTGCTTTAATGACACCCATTGTGCAGAGAAGGTAGGCCCCTTCCTCTCTCTGCTAGTTCCTCCTGCTCCAGCAAAGGAGTGAAGAAGGTATGTGTGCAAGGATAGGAGAGATCTCACCAGCTGAGACTATATGAGACAGCTGTGCACTTTCAGCACCTGGCAAATTTGACAAAGAACTTTTTCTCACATGGAAACTTTTGTGAGCTTCAGAGAGCAGAAACCTTCTCTTCTACTTTGGTGCATTTCTCCCGGTGTCATGTAAATTATATTAAGTTGAAAAAAAATGGGGAAATTGAAGAATATATAACAAAAGTCAGTATAGGCCCTGTTGTTAAAGTATTTGCTATCTACTGAAGGGATTAGGATTTAAAGCAGAAAACACCCACATAATACTGCAAGTGATATAAGAATACACAGACATAACCTAATACATCTATGTTTATAGGAGTGTAGAGACTGAGTATATAAAGAAGATGACATGGCAAAAATTTTGAAGATAATAAGCCTTTAGCAGAACATAGCTGATAGAGGATGAGAGTGGGCATTCCAGTGAGAAGGCATGTAGAACAGCATGTAAAATTTCCGAGAGGTAGAAAAAGATATGACAGCTAAGTGAGAACATTTGAGTCACTTTCCGGGGGTGTGGGAGGCAGCGTAAATCAATCCCTAGTAGAAAATCAGAACTACTTGGGAGGTAAGAGAGTACCATTCATTATGAGTAATCAAAAGATTTTAACTTGATTCAAGAGGATTGGAAACCCTCTTGGAATTTAAGAAAGAAAATTTGGTTATTGTAATACTGAGAGTAATGACCTTGAGAATGTGTGTGGAGGACACCAAAGCATAGGCTTTTGCCTGTAAGATGTCTGAAGAATCAGGTTTGATAAAAATAGAACAGTCTTGTGAAATTCAGATGGTCTTATATTTTCCAACTCAAAAAGGTAAACATTTCCCTGTGTATTTTTTAAATCATTTTTAACTCTTTCCCATTCTTTCATAATCCAATGAACAGTCCCTTTCTTGGTGATTGGTGAAGAAAAGGATCACGTATGTAACAATGTCACTACATGGCCATGACATTATTTTGAATAGTGCTTGAGAGGCATGTGAACAAAATGTGGTTTTTAGCATTTGGATAATATAATTGTACAAGTTCCAGTATGAAGTGTGTCAGTGTTTTACATAAATGAAGAGAGCTTTTCTCCTCACCTTAGATGGTGGAACTTCTTCCTATGATATGGAAGGGTGTAAGAAGCAGAGCGTCTGGGTATTACTGGAGTGTTTTAAAGCACCACGTGGAACTTCTGCTCTCCAATCATGGTTCAGATTTTTCTATCAGTACTGTGAGCAATGATTTCCACAATCCAAATGAGCAAACTGGAGTTCAGAGAGAGTAAGTTACTTACCTAAGTCACACAGATACAAATTGCAAATGCAAACATTCAAATCCAGGTCAACTGACTTCAAGTTCCAGGCTCCTTTTCTTGAAACCAAACAGTTGGCATGAATAGCTGTTCATATGTTAGTCATTGATCTTATTCTGTCTGCTTCATTTTATGAAATCATTACCTCACGTCCTGGGAACAATGTGTGACTGCATCATTAGCAAATTTGTTAATACGAACTTGCCACAGTGAGTCACGAGGAGGCTAACTCAGTTACCCTTCTTTTGACTGATTTTTTTTTGGTAGAAATACGGAGGACTTTTAGTTGTGGTTAGCCTTACAACACATTGTAAACATCAACATGCACTATATTAACTGTCTAAAAGGAGTTTTACTGTTTTAAATGCTTGTTAACAATGAAAACTTTAAGCCATATTAATATTAATAGTTTAATTCCAAAAACCACATTCATGACAACTACTAAACCACTCCTTCAGGACTTAGAAGACTATGAAAAATACAGACAGGAAAACATCTATAGATAGGATATAAGAGGGGCCAGTAAAATTTTTGCTTATATTTTTAGCAGTTAGAAGTAAATCTAGATAAGACAGTATTCTATTAACAAGTGCTACTTGCCTGATTTTCTTCTTCTAGGCATCAGAATATTGTTAAGAATGTTTAAGGAGATCCAGAACAATGAATAAAATACTATCTGAACAATTCATTACCTTGAGACTTTATACATATTATAAAGTCAGTTATTGGCAATGAAGAACATATGCATTTTATGAGGTACACTTGTATACAATTGCAGTGAGGTAAAAATTTCACTCACATTACTCCTAAATGTGCAAAGGATATTTAATTTCTATGTCTTTTCCTGTCTCTAATCTTCCTCAGGAACTTCCATCTTGAATCTTCATACTTTTTAAGTGAAGTAACTATTCTGGCTGGTTCCTTGGACTGGTGATAACTTAAGTGAAACCAATCCTGTGTCTCACATGTTAGTACTCACCTCAGAAGTATGTAGTTTCAGTCATTTGCCCCAGCCATGGAATACCCACTCATAGCTGCCTCTTTTTTCCAACAACAGGGCCCTGTTGGTTGGTAGTCTCTCAGCATCCTGCTCCCCTTCACATAGGGAACACAGAAAATTCTAGATTTCTCATATACTTCACACTCCACAAGGAGCCAAGTTGCTGTGAGATGCTCATCTGTCTAGTTACTGACACCTCTTGTGCTATTGTCCCTGGAATAAGGAACCTCTTTAAACTTGAACCCTTTACTTATTTTACTCTGAGAAGGTCACTGCACATTATTTTCCCCTTACTTCTATTCTTGATCTCCTTTTTATCCATTTGAATGTTTCTAGCATGACCCCACTTTGGATTTTTATCTGAAGAAATAAAAAGCAAGGCTATAAAAATGCTTCTACATTCTACTTTCAACTCCTGCCTTTCCACAAATAACTTGGGAATAAGAATTAGACTTCTCACTTCTTTCTGTTTAGCATGGACTTCTCTTACATAAAACTCTATGACTAAATCACTCAGTCTTCTGATATGATGGACTTTAAAGATAGTTAAGAATCTTCTTCTCTCCCCACCCCACAAAACCTGGCATTCTGAAAGGTCAGCATTGAGACCCATAAGCTGTTGGTGACCTCACTTCTTTTTTACTGGTGGTACCTGTTCTGTCTTTCCCTAAAATATAAAAAACAGCTTAGCCAGTGTAGCAAATGTTTTCAGGTAATGTGACTTGGTGAGGAAATGAAATTCATTGGTTTAAATCTTATCAAACCTCAGACTATAAACATATAAATGTGGGGTTTTGATAGAAAATTCCAACTTCTTTTCACCAAGTTTTTTTGGAAGTTAACTAATATAACTCAGATAACTGCTGTCTTCTGGTCTGGTCTATACTTCTCTTTTCCTAACTCTGATGACACTTTTCTCTGTTTCATGTAATTTTTGTTCATTGCCAGTGTGCACAATCTGAAGTCCCTCTCTTTCTAGCCTTATTTCCTTTTCTCATCCTTCAGTCTTTTATTCCTTAAATAATTTTTATTTAAAAAGTTTCTATTTATAAAAATAACACATGCCACATATGGAATGTTCTTAAATACTGAAGAATTTAAAAATCACCAAATTCTAATTGCTGGTGTGTACTCTCCTTCTAAAGTGTGTGTGTGTGTGTGTGTGTGTGTGTGTGTGTGTGTGTGTGTGTGTGTGTTTAACCCAGCAAGTAAAATAAAAAATGTTTTAAATTCTTTTAGAGAGAGGCATAAGCCAAACTAAAATGACTTCCATACATTAGTAAACAATATATATTTTGACATTTCCTAAAAAACACCATTAATTATTAGCTTTCTTATTAGTAGCTCGTTAAATGCTCCTGTTAAACCATTTCATGCTCTCTGTACATGTGCAAAAAAAGTACAAGATGGATTATATTCTTTAGAATGAAAAACAATTTTGTTAAGATATTGTTTTCAAACAATGCATGTTATCTAGGATGCATGTTTCTACACAAATTGTTCTCTCAACCTTCCACCAACTTTACTGTCTTCACAAGTCTGTTGTACTTATGTGAAATTGTTTTAGATGTGTAGATCTTAAAATCCCTAGATAAATAACTTTTACAGAGGCACCAAAGCTGAAAAGTCAGAAAGTGAACACTGAAATACAGAGTTAACTGCAGGAATTGTCTCCCTTGGTCCCTCTTAGAAAAAGAGCCCAGCAGAGTTGATATTCAGAACTCAGAGATGGGAGTCTTGACCAGATGATACTGGTGTCTGTAAAGAGGCATAATGATGCTGGTTCTGTGATGCTGAAAAAGCCACCAACTAGAGTCAGTTACTGCAACATGAATGAATTGCCACTGCCAAGGTGAAGAGGTGTTGCTAGGATATCACTGACCAGGAACAGGAAGCAAGGTTAGAAACAGCAAGAAAAAAATATGTCCCCTTTTTCTCCCCCAGATTCTCTGTTTTGCATCCCTCTCAAAAGATATTAACAGAAGGACCTGGCAAGGCAGAGATGTGGTTTAGAGAGTCCCAGCTCTGGCATCATAAAGTCAGTATATGAAGGTGATTTAAAGCTGAGCAACAATAAAGAGTTTAATAATTGGCTCATTCACCTAGACTATAAATTTCTATAGAGCAAAGGCAATAACTCATACTTTAAAATATTATACAGTAAGTAGAATTTTAGTGGAAATAGTAGGTGTTTAATTCTTAAAAAATTAATAACTATCAAATACGTTTACACTGTTTATGCAACATTTATTCTATTCTGAGAGGTGCTAAAGAGTTATCAGTGTTGGTTTGTTCATTTGTTAATATTAAGATGTATTTATTTATTCATCTAATTCTAAAAGCTTGGCAATGTTAAATGCCAAATTGTGGGCTAAGGAATGGCAAACTAAATGATGGTCTCAGGAAAGGGTCATATTTAAAGAAATCTGTTGCAACACCGAGCTATATAATGTACTGAGAGTCTAATATAAACAGCAGTAGTGTTAGTTTTGCCATGTTTTGTTTTTTTCTGACATCCTCAATCATATCATCCCTCCTGCTTTACCTTCACGTCCCCTAAAAGAGGTAGATCTGTAGAATTTAATAAAATAGTTAGTAAAATGTCATGTGAATAGTGTGCCAGAGAAATGTTTCTACTTCAAGTTTCAATATTTTGCCTAACAATATAAAAGTTGTGCAATTTTGACAAGTAATTAAATTTTCTCAAGACTCAAGTAAAGGGGCTTAATGATATCCTTCATTCGTTTTCCTTCTGAGGCCACATTCTTTTCAGTTCCAAAGAAGAAAAGGGATAATATACAATCATATTATCAAAGGGTTATTTAAAGCACGCTTATTCTCATCACCATAAGTAGGCATAGGTGCAAAAAATGGCAAACTCAATGATCATCTTTTGATAAATCGTTAAATAGTTTCTCCTGACACCTGTATCCTGTATCTCCTCCCCACTTCACAGTTCACATTGCCATATGCATACTTTGTTTCTACAAACAAGTCCATAAAAATGACCGTGCTAATTTAGTATTGGAGAGTATCAATTCTTACTGTTCTTTGGACTTTAGTCAAGCATATTTCAGAGTTTTTGAACATCCTGATCCTACTTCCTGAAATGTTCTCTTTTCATAGCTCATTTTCACACATCTACTAAATCTCTGCTCAACTGTCATTCTCCTCAGAAAAATCTTTCAGTTCCATTTACTCTAAATCCTACCATCACCCTCTGTCTCTTTATCCTGTTTTATTTTTCTCATAGCACCTAACAATAATTGAAGTTCTATGTGTTTGCTTCCTTCCTTGTTTGTTGTGTGCCTCCCCACTAGGAAGTACACTTCCATTGGGGAGAGAAGCCTTGTCTATTCACTGTGCTCTACCAAATACCAGAACAGGATTTGATGCAAAGCAAGTACTGAATAATATTTTGTTTCTACTTTTTCTCAATTTTGTATTTTTTCTACTTTAATTTTCAATTTATTCCAACAAATATTAATTGAATTACTACCTATGCCTGGGACTGTACCAAGAGGTGACAATTAAAAACAGAGCAAGATATAGATTTTTTACATGTATGAGTTCACAATCCAGATATTATATACAATATTTTTAATGAAAATACTGCCAAAAACTGACTAGTGAGATGTTAAAGGGTATACAGGTATACTGGCTGAACTCTTCTAGTTACAAGAAACAGAAACCAAACTCAAAACTGCTTACACAGAAAGAAAAGCTTATTTGGTTGCATAATTGAGAAGTATTGTTGTCAAATTGGGTAAAAAGGCCCAGGGGCTGTTATTCACAATCTGTCTGCCTTAATTTTCCTGTCTCCACTTTTATATGTGCATTCTTAGGCAGGTTCTCCCCCAAGAAGTAGCAAATGATGCTACCAGGAGCTTTAAACTTATATTCTGTCAGCAACAATAGAGTGTTCCTCTCTTTCCAGATGTAGTAGAAGTTCAGAGAAGACTCACTGATAAAGGACACATCATAAGTATTAATCCTATCCCTGAACCCTTCATTTGAATCAATTGGTCAAGAGTAGGTCATGTGTTTATTTTTGATATCTGAGATGAGGTCTGAGAAGTTGTAAGCATAAATTCTATAAAAAAGTGGTGTAGTTGCACTAAATAAAGTAAAACACACACGCACACACAGAGAGAGATCACTACTACAAACTTTGTATTTATACCTAGTCTCTGTATGTTATACACTCATATTTTCTTAAGTTTACTAGTAGCTTCTCAGAGAAGTTATTAAGTAAAAGAGTAATGTCACCCAGGTGGTATAAAAGACATATAAAATTATTACATTTTTAAAGATCCATGAGAGAATAAAAAATCCTATGCAAGCAAACAGTTTGCTACTAGGAATATATATTGGTTATCCAGATAATAAAGACAATTGTGTTTGAAATAAGATAATGGACTTTGTAAAGAATAACGGAATTGGTAATAGATATAATGAAATAATCAATTGTTGTTTAAAGACAGACTTTGGGAGCAATACATTATCTGATGAACATGCTGGTATGATGCTCAGTCCTAAATTATGTTGTTACTATTTACCTTCCACCTCCACAAAATGCACCGTCCTTACCTATTCAAGGCAATATTACAGCTAAAATGGATTACATGCTAGTTGAATTAAGAGCTAAAATTTTACTAATAGCTAAAATGTATTAGTATGTATTATTGTGAATACTTTACATATATTAAATCATTTAATTTTAGCAACATTAGAAGTAGATACTTTTATTTGCCTCCCTCATTTTGATGCCAGAGACATTAAGCAACTTGTCCAAGCTCACACAACAAGTAAGTGCCAGAACCAAAATTTAAATTCACACTATTGTTGCCAAGAAACAGCTTCAATCTTATGCCATGGTGAAGGAAGCTCTGACTTTTTCAGACGGCATTTATTTCTTCATTCTAGACTTCATGTTATATCTACTACTGTGTAATACAATTAGCTTTTTATGATATATTAGTCTTGACCTTCAGTATACTGCTTTGTTATCTAATTTTCCATTCTGATAGTTTAGTGATTGCTCATCTGGTCTATTCAACTCTAATGATAAGTAAAGAAACAGTAACTTGGATTTGGAATTATTCTCTCAGCAACTAATATCATATGGTTAAGTATAAAATGACTTTTCAATATGCATACATTAACTTTGTTTATTGAAAATATTTTTACTCTTAATCAAAAATATAAACTGATATTTTTCAGAAACGTAATTGATAATCCATCCCTTGTATTAAGGTATCATCCCAATAATGATGCTCCATGATTTCTTCAGCTGTGGAAAAGTGAGGGACTAATGTCATATGAAGCAGCAAACATGGTATGTGGAACACAAGTCTGGACAGATACATATAGTGATATTATATTTTAAAGGCAGGAATCAGTATGAAGGTAGATATATAAGCTATAGACTGCATGCCCAAAGAGGGGTGGTACTCTGTGTTATTAATGGGTTGTGCTGTGCTTCACATCATACTCCTTCAACACTTTTTCCTTGACAAATTAATGAATCAATAAATAATTACTTTCCTAGGATAGTGAGATAGTGAGGTGGTGGCTCTAGTTTGTTGTTATTGTTGTTGTTTGTCCATATGTATAGAAAAATATACACATACACATCAGAGTATCTGGTTGTAAGCTACAGAATTCATTATGGTTATATTAAACAAAATAAACTTATCAAATGGTATGAAATAGATTGTAGAATGTTGGTAGTTGTCAGAGGATCTGGTGTGGAGACTGGACAACCAGGAATGTACCCCAATGACAAAACTAGGCAGCTCCAATAATGAGCAACTTTCTTACCAGATACAAACAAATAATGTTTTCTTAGGACTTCCACCACCACTACCTAAACTAACAATTCCAAGAAGCACCGACTTCACATCACCATCTTTCAAATTAAAATACCGTATGGGTACACCTAAGTGGAAGAGCCTGTACTCGAGCTGAAAGAGGGATTGGAGGAGTGAGTATCTATCTTCTATCATGGTGACATGGGATATAGAAAATATTTTGTGTGTGAAAAAGTTGTTCAACAGTTGCTGGGCTGTATACATTATGAGAAATTGTTTTAATCTTTACAGAATGTTTAGAGAACAAAGAAAAATTAAAGGAGAAGAAGATAACACCCATATTTAAGGTAGTAGTGATTTTCAGTGACTGTTCAATAATTCTCAAAATTAACAAATGTCTTCAAAGTACAGCCTGAAGCAAAAGTAGTTCCATCCATGAAATTGACTTTATTCAAGGAGTGGAACTCTAATTATGAGAGATTTTCAAATAAAACTAAATCAAACCAAAATGCAAAAACAAACCTGACATTCCATTAAAGCAAATTTAATGGTGATAATGATGATTATGATAATACTACTACTTATTATTATATGTATTATTATATATCTTCTGGTTAAACATTTGGCAAAAATCATAACATCGTAGTCTTGAACATTTTGTTAACAAAGAAAAGTGTTGTATTTATTTAACTGTTTTTGAAGCTGCAGTCAGAGATCTACATCTCAATTTGTTAGTTTTACATGCCAGGCTCTGCCACCCAAAGGAAACAAAGAAGTTTGACTGAGCACCAATTACAGGTATATGTCAGCACATCAGGGACTTAGTAGGAATAACTCATGTATAATTGGCTATGTTTAGCCCTTGAAAAGTCTAAGAAATCTAAGGAGTAAAGAAAATAAACAGACAAAACACTTGGCTAAATTTAGTTGTTCCAAACAGTTTAATATCTACACAAACTTTTCTTTACCTAATAAATTATGAAGGCTATTCATTATTTTGCCAAGAATTAGATGGATTATTCTGGCTATTTGAGAACAGAATTAAGCTCACAGAATATTAGAAATTATGCATCTTTTATAAATTAAAATGAGAAATGTTTAAAGCATCTAATTCTTACAATATTAAATATAATTTAATTAGCTTTATTATAAAAATGTTTAGAAGTTCATTTTTATTATTAAGTAGTATTAACAATAAATATCCAAACTATTTCTTTTGAATACCTTACCATTTCATAATTTAATCAGTTTTATTATCTTGGTCCCTAAATTATTTGGAATTTGTAAAGCATTTTGAGAAACATATCATACTAGCTCATATTTTTAAATGAATTTTATTGTGACTTAGATGACAAGATAAATTATTTCCATTTCTAAATTGAAAAATATAAGACTTTTCTTTTCTGTATCTCCTTAATTAGAATTGGGTCTTTGATCTTTTGAATCTGACTCTCCAGTGCCTTTTGAATCTGACTCTCCAGTGCCTTCAAAACTATCCTTAGCAAAAGAAACAAAGCAGGAGTCATCACACTTCCAAACTTCAAACTCTGTTATAAGGCTACAGTAATCAAAAGAGCCTGGTATTGGTACAAGAACAGGCATTTAGACCAATGGAACAGGTAAAAGATTCTGGAAGCAAAGTATCAATTTCTCAACCAACTCATCTTTGAAACAGTCTCCAACAACAACCACTGGGGAGAGGAGAACTTATTCAGTAAATGGTTCTGGGAAAACTGGCTGATCACATGAAGAAGATTGAGACAGGACATCTACCTATCACCATACACAAAGACTAACTCTACATGGATCAAAGATCTAAATGTAAAACCTCAAACTATAAGAACTTTAGAAAACGCAGGAGACACCCTTATGGAACTTGGAACAGGAAACTAATTCCCACTGCTGGTGGGAATGTAAACTAGTACAACCTCTTTGGAAGACAGTGTGGTGATTTCTGAAAGAACTAGACATTGACCTTCCATATGACCCAGCAATTTCCCTATTGGGAATATACTCAAAGGAACTCAAATCATTCTACAAAAAAGATACCTGCACACATATGTTTGTTGCAGCTCTATTTGCAATAGCGGAAACATGGAACCAACCAGGTTGCCCATCGAGACTGGACTGGATTTAAAAAATGTGGTTATATACCCAATGGAATATTATACAACCATAAAGGAAAAACATATGGATTTTGCAGCAACTTGGGTAGATTTAGAGTTGAACATATCACAGGAACAAAGAACAGAGTGCCATGTGCTTTCACTTATAAGCAGACCTTGAACAATTAGTATGATACTATACGAAAGGGATTGCTAGTAGTGGGAAACTGTCACGAGAGGAGGTGTGGGATTGGCAGTTGAGGGAAACTGCTAGGGGAGGGAGGGTATACCTCATCAACAAGGGTACCTGCATGATCAACATTTGTATACCTAACCCTGAATTGTACCCCGTATCTTTATAATTTAAAAATATTAAAATTAAAGGCTTTTACCATGTTTCGATCTACATTTTATAGCTCTTTCTTCTTTTTTTGGGGGGAGGGGTTAAAAAAAAGTTTATTTTCCTCTTTTGATTAAAACTATTTGAGACTTCCAGCAAGACGGCGATAAGGCAACATGGTCTGTGAAACCCTCTGCAAAGGAGAACTGCAGTGGGTCTCTGGTTCTTGCCCCAGGGGCTGTGGACCCCAACATCGCAGCCTGCTCTTCATATGGAGCTCAGCCATTGCCACTGCTGGGGCATCGCAGCGGACTGGACAGCCACTGCAGTGCAGACGCTGCCGCCGCCGCCAGTACCACATCGCACCACCCGGGCCTGAGGCAATCCACAACTTCAGTCCTTGAAGCCCCTTCAGGGAATATCTGCTGGGATCGCTGCCACCTCTCCTGTGACCGAGACATCCTGCCCACCGTGAGTCTCCTGCCATGTGCCCTGAGGCAGGCATCCATCTCTAGTCTCTGCCGGTTACTGTCCGGCCCCACCACCTCTGGGGCGAGCAGCTGAGATAGCACCACCTGCTGGTGACTCAAGGTAACAACACCAAATTGGGAGAAACAAGCTTGAAAAAGACAAATGCCAGAGTGGTGAACAGAGGGTGATCTGAACTGTCCTTCACAGCAGACCAGGGGCAACTGACCCTAACTGCAAACTAATTTACCAGCTTGAAAAGAAAGCTAGAAATCAGAACAGAAAGGACATTGGACTTAAACGAAAAGTCTCAGAGTGTACTTCATTGATTCTGTTAGTTTAATGACTTAATTCTATTCCTACTGTAGTGTTCCTTTTTTTTTCTCTTCTTTTTCTTGTCTTTTCTTCTCTCTTTAAATCATATCTTTGTATAGAGGAACAGCACACCAATAAGGTGGTTGGTCAGCTTGTATGTTAGCATCACTATATGTTTTATTTTTTTTTTGTATGGGAGTTGGTTCGTCTGTAGCTGTAGTCTATTGTTTTTATCTGTTTCAGTATAGATCTCTCTCTCCATTTATTGGCACACACGTTTGTTCACCCCTTGCTCCTCTATCTCTCCACCCCCCTTTTCAACCCACTGTCTGCTCCATTCTCTTCCCTCGGCTAACCACATTTTATTTCAGGGAGTAAACCTACAGCCCCACTGCACGGACAGGTTCCAAATGGGAAGTGGGTTTCAGATTATCCACACACCTGTCAACAAATACCAGTACCTGTATATAGATTTTGAATCACAGCTCCCCCCTTAAGTAAATCTCAAAATTGCAAAAAGGACCACCCCCAACCTACAGTGCAACTCCAGAATTGAACAAAGTAAGAGGGCATACAAAAAGAATAGGAGATTGAAGAAACAGAAGTAAAACCAATCCCTTTACCCCTGAATAACATAATTAAAGAAGATGGTGACATGGAAGGAAGGAAAAAGTAGGGAGGGGGAAAAACCACACAAATGAAGAAAAACCAAAAGAATATAGGTCTCACACAGACCCCTGGGAGATCAGACACTGAGAAAACAGATTCTGGAACACAAACAATGAAGAGCCCCCAGAATGACTGGTCACATGCAACAAACCCAGACATCAAGACATTAATGGAGAGAATTAAAATAATTGAGGAAAGACAAGAGGAAAATAGGAAGGAGCTGACGTCAGAAACAACAGCAGTAAAGAATACTGTGGCGGAAATGAATAACAGACTAATAAGCATAGAAAGCAGAATTAGTCAAGCAGAAGAAAGAATCTCAGAGCTCGAAGACCAAAACACAGAACTAACCCAAACTGTCAAAAGCATAGAATAGAAGCTCAAAAAGACAGAACAAAACCTGCAAGAGATGAATGGTGACTTCCAGAGACCAAACCTAAGACTAATTGGGCTTCCTGAGGCAGAGAGAGAAACAGAAGCCACACTGGAACAAACATTTCATGAAATCATTCAAGAAAACTTGCCTCATCTCATCAAGGATGAAAAAATTCAAACACAAGAGATTCAGAGAACCCCTGTAAGACAACAAATGAGAAGACCAACTCCCAGACACATAATAATTTGCCTAAACAAAGTAGCTATAAAAGAAAAAATCCTAAGGCAGCAAAAGAAAAAGGCCAGACTACCTACCAGGGAAGACCAATTAGAATAGCAGCAGATTTATTCACAGAAACCCTTCAGGCTAGGAGAGCCTGGAGCCCTATCTTCAAAGTTCTAAAAGATAAACAATTTCAACCAAGAATAACCTATCCAACCAAACTAAGCTTCATTAGTGAGGGAGAATTGAAATCTTTTCCAGATATCCAATCCCTAAGAACCTATGCTGCCACCAGGCCACCTCTACAAGAAACACTTAAGAAAGTACTGAACACAGAAGAAAAAGAAAAAAGTACAACAACATTCTTCACAAGAGTACAGGCAAAAGATTAAAAACACACATGAGCCAACTCCAGAACCCAAAGAAAGACAGCAAACAAACAGGAACAACTCTGTAAGAACTTTATGACAGAGATCAACTCTTGCATTTCAATTATTCGCCTAAATGTGAATGGACTAAATGCACCACTGAAAAGACATAGAATGGCAAAATGGATAAAATATCATCAGGCAACAATCTATTGCCTTCAAGAGACTCATCTCACTAGAAAGGACACCCACAGACTCAAAGTAAGAGGATGGAAAACAAACTTTCAGGCGAATGGAATACAAAAGAAAAGAAGAGTAGCAATCTTAATTTCAGACAAAATACCTTTCAAGCTAGTAAAAATCAAAAAAGATACAGAAGGCCACTACATAATGATAAAAGGCTCAATCCATCAACAAGAAATATCTATCCTAAACATATATGCACCCAACATAGGTGTGCCAACTTTCATAAAGCAACTTCTAGGAAAACTAAAGAAAGATATTGACTCTAACACCATCATAACTGGGGACTTTAATACCCCACTCACAACCCTAGACAGATCATCAGGACAAAAAATCAGCAAGGAGATCCAGAACCTCAATGTGACTTTGGACCAAATGGACTTAATTGATACTTACAGAACACTCCATCCAAAGACCACAGAATATACATTCTACTCACCACTGCAAGGAACGTATTCTAAGATCGACCACGTAATTGGCCATCAATCAAGCATAAGCAAATTTTAAAGGACCGAAATTCTACCATGCACCTTCTTGGACCACAGAAGAATAAAAATAAACATTGAAACCAACAAGGTTCCCCCAAAACCCACAAAGACATGGACACTAAACAGCATGATGCTAAACAACTCCTGGGTCAATGATGAAATCAAAACAGAGATCAAAAGATACCTGGAAACAAATGAAAATGAAGAAACATCTAACCAGGATCTCTGGGACTCCTTGAAAGCTGTAGTAAGAGGGGAATTTATATCCCTACAAACACACATGAAGAAAATGGAAGGAACACAAATTAACAACCTAACAAGCCACCTAAAGAAGCTGGAAAAGCAAGACCACAAAAACCCTAATATCAGCAGAAGAATCCAGATCACCAAAAATAAAGCCCAAATTCAAGACATAGAAGACAAAAAGATAATACAAAAAAAATGAAAAAAAAGCTGGTTCCTCGAAAGGATAAACAAGATCGATGGTCCCTTGGCTAGACTGACCAAGAAAAAATGAGAAAAAAACAAATAAGCACAATCAGAAACACAAAAGATGAAGTCACATTTGACCTTAAAGAAATACAAAAGATCATTAGAGACTACTACATACACTTGTATGGAAACAAACTTGAAAACCGTAAGGAAATGGAGGACTTTCTGACATCACACAACCTACCTAGGTTGGAACAGGAAGAAATTGAGACCCTAAATAGACCAATAACAATCAAGGAAATCGACTACATAATAAGAAAACTTCCTACCAAAAAAAGCCCTGGTCCAGATGGTTTTCCAGCAGAATTCTACAAGACATTTAAGGAGGAGCTGATACCAATCCTACTGAAGGTATTCCAGGCGATTGAAAAAGATGGAACTCTTCTCAAATCATTTTACAAAGCCAGCATCTGATACCCAAGCCAGGTAAAGATCCAACAAAGAAAGAGAACTACAGGTCTTTATCTTTGATGAACATAGATACTAAAATTCTCAACAAGATCCTAGCAAACTGGATTCAGCAATACATCTCAAAAATCATCCATCATGAACAAGTAGGCTTCATTCCTGGGATGCAAGACTGGTTCAACATTTGTAAAACCATAAATGTAATTAAATACATCAACAGATGTCAAAACAAAAACCACATGATTATATCATTAGATGCAGAAAAAGCTTTTGATAAAAATCCAGCACCCCTTCTGGATAAAAACCCTGAACATCTAGGCATATGGGGAACTTACCTCAAAATAGTAAAAGCCATCTACGAGAAACCCACAGCCAGCATACTCCTAAATGGACAAGAATTAGAACCATTTCCCCTGAAAACTGGAACAAGACAAGGATGCCCACTCTCACCCCTCCTGTTCAACATAGTATTGGAAGTCCTGGCTCGAGCAATCAGAGAAAAGAAAGCAATCAGGGGTATCCAAATAGGAAAAGAGGAAGTCAACTTATCTCTCTTTGTAGATGATATGATTGTGTACCTTGAAAACCCAAGAGAATCTGTCAAAAACCTCCTTACACTGATAAAGGCCTTTGGCAAAGTCTCAGGATACAAAATAAATGTACAAAAGACAATCGCATTTCTCTACACCAATAATAAACAAACAGAAACCCAAATAAAAAACACAATTTCATTCACAATAGCCACAAAAAAATGAAATACCTTGGCATCTTCCTAACCAGAGACGTGAAAGACCTTTACAAGGAAAACTACAAAACACTGCTCAAAGAAATCAAAGATGACACAAACAAGTGGAAAAATATCCCATGCTCATGGATCGGTAGAATCAACATTGTGAAGATGTCCATCTTACCTAAGGCAATCTACAAATTCAATGCAATACCCATCAAATTACCAGCAACATTCTTCTCAGACCTAGAAAAGACAACACAGGAATTCATATGGAAACACAAACGTCCAAGAATAGCCAGAACAATCCTCAGCAAAAAGAACAAAACAGGTGGTATCACATTACCAGACTTCAAACTTTACTATAAAACTATAGTCATCAAAACAGCTTGGTATTGGTATAGGAACAGGCATATAGATCAATGGAATAGAATTGAGATTCCAGAAGCAAAACCTCAATTTCTCAACCAACTCATCTTCGACAAGGCCTCCACCACCTACCACTGGGGAGAGGAGAACCTGTTCAGTAAATGGTGCTGGGAAAACTGGCTCACCACATGCAGAAGATTGAAACAGGACCCCTATCTATCCCCATGCACAAAGGTTAACTCCAAATGGATCAGAGACCTAAATGTAAAACCTCAAACCATAAGAACCTTAGAAAAGGAAGGAAATACCCTCATGGAAATCGGAACTGGCATCCAATTCCTGAACAAAACCCGAAACCCACAGGTCATAAGAGAGAATATAGACAAGTGGGTCCTTATTAAACTGACAAGGTTCTGCAAGGTCAAAGAAACCATCAAGAGAGCAGGGAGACAGCCTATAGACTGGGAAAAAGTATTTGCCAACACCAGGTCTGACAAAGGCTTAACATCCTGGATCTACAAGGAACTCAAACGTGCTGAAAAGAAAAAACAAACAACCCCATTATAAAATGGGCAAAAGATATGAACAGACACTTCACAAAAGAGGACATCCGAGCAGCCAACAGACATATGAAGAAATGTTCAACCTCACTAATCATCAGGGAGATGCAAATCAAAACCACACTGAGATACAACCTAACTCCAGTCAGAATAGCAATTATCAACAACTCAAAAAATAACAGCTGCTGGAGAGGGTGTGGTGAAAAGGGAACACTTCTACACTCTTAGTGGGAGTGTAAACTAGTGCAACCTCTGTGGAAAGCAGTGTGGCAATTCCTAAAAGCTCTAAATATCAACTTCCCATATGACTCCGCAATCCCCCTATTGGGAATATACCCTGAAGAACTGAAATCACTCTATAAAAAAGATACCTGCACACGTATGTTTATCTCAGCATTGTTCACAATAGCAAGAACCTGGAAACAACCATGCTGCCCATCAAAAGAGGACTGGATTTAAAAAATGTGGTAAATATACATGATGGAATACTATGCAGCCATAAAAAAGAACAAAATTATGAATTTTGCAGCAACCTGGATAGAACTAGAGTCTATAATACTGAGTGACCTCTCACAGAAACAAAGATCCGAGTATCACATGTTCTCACTCATATAATGGACCTTGAACATCCAATGTAATAGTGTAAGAAAATGACTGATGGTACTGGGAAACTATGAGGGGGGGAGAGGGAGATGGGATTAATAGCAGCAAATATCTGTCTGGGGATGGGGAAACACCTCTTATCAACAGGGTGCCTGAATGAAACATAATTGTACACCTAACCCGTAACTGTACTCCACAAAGGCATAATAAAAAATATTGATTATGAAAAAATAAAAATAAAATAAAATAAACATATAAGTTTGCTAAAAAAAAAAAAAAAACTATTTGAATACCACACTTCATTTTCCTCCCCACTTCACTGGGATAACACTGGTGTGTAGGCATCTCCTTTCAGGAAACAAGGAACACTTCTCCAATAAGACTTCCAAGTTGATTATTGAAAAATCTTGGAAAACCTTTCAAAAATCAGTGGCATTCTGTGGAATTTACTAGGCAGGTCCACTTATTGACACTGCAAGATGTGCACACAACACACTAGTACATCCAACAACTCTCTGGTCTCTGGAAGTATTACGCTCTTTGATAGTAATACTACTTTGCATATGACATTTCCTCCAGCATGATATTAATAATAATGATAATGAGAACCATTATTCAATAATTTTCTATGTAGTACCAACTGCTAAGTATTTCATACAGGTGATCATTTTTGATTTAATGTTTTCTATGAATATCACTACTTCACAGATAGGCCATCAGAAGCTTATAGAGAATAAGTTGAATAAATGTAGGGCTTTTTCTCTAAAAAAGAAATAAAAGAGTCTGTCATTTTGGAGAGTATCTTTAAGATCAGAAGCCAAGGAACATTATTTTAAGATATTATCAATGTGTATATTCTTTTGAGAAGATTACTTGCCTTCTGTGTGCTTTAGCTTCTGTCATTTTTCCATTTGTAAAACAAAACAATACGGTTGTGCATCCTTTGACTTGGACTTCCTGCTACCCACCTACTAAGTGAAACTGACAGACTAATGATGCAATGAATTTACAGCAAATTTCAAATATCAAGTGCAATGCAAATATATGCATAGAGCATCTGTTTCATTTTACAAATATTACCATTGCACTTTTAAGTGAATGAAGGCAGAGAAAAGCCAGGGGTATTACATTAGTGGAGATTCCACCATTTGGAAGGAGTGGGCAAAACTATTCCTCCTACTCTGCTCCTGCAATGTAATTGGAGTTTATTTTTCAGCATATGTGAGTGGATTCTAGCCATAAGTAGCAGAGACTTCAGAAAAGAGAAGAAATAAACAATCACATGAAGTTGAGAAGAATTTTCTCCATTACCTTTTGAGAAGTGAGAATCCTCTAGAATTTCTTTTTGGTATGGTATCCCATGTGGTCATTTAAAGTCCTCATATGACCATATTCAGTACAAGAAGACACCTTCTGTGAAAGAGATCCTGCAGTTAGTTTCCTGAGTTACAGACACTGTGCTAGAATTATTAAACAACAATAATAATAACTTTGTTGAATGAATGAATGGCAGCGAAGTTTAACTGAGCAGTTATTATGTGTCTGGCTCTATTTTAAGCACTTAGTAAGCATTGACTTATTTAACCATCATCATAACTTTACTGAGGTAGATATTATACTATTATTAACCTCTGCTACTGATAAGGGCAAGGACACAGAGAAGTTAGTAGTCAGAATATTAACTCGGGCAGTTTGGCTCCAAGTTTTTCATCATAATTAAAAAAGACCAAGTGACCTAAATTGAGCCAAGTAATCTCTTTAGATCCTTTGTCTAACTACATAGAAAAATTATTTGTCATCTTTTTTCTGAAAGACCAGAAATCAGGCAACCAGTAGCACAGAATTGTTTTATTGTCTTCTTATAAATCTGTTTAAGCACACAGCACTGGTTGTTTTGTTGAAATTTCCTGTTTACTTACTATTCAGTGAATGGGATCCTCTTAATAGGCCCTGGCTTTACAAGGTCAGATTGTGTGAGCAGAAATTCCTGAAAAAGAGAAGATATAACATCATCATTATCACATACAGTGATTCAATTTTTAGTCATTGAAAATGGAACATTAAGCTAAATAAGTGTTTTTTTTTCCTTCTTAACAGAAAAACCCCTTTATTCCAAATAGAGTTCAACATATAACAGAATATAGTTGAAAACAGTGGAAGAACAATGAGAATGATTAAAAAGTTTAAGCACGCAATCTAAAATCTGCTTGTTTCTTTACCTTAACTTAATAGAAGACATCGAGGCTTATATTTATACTTAATTATATGCTTACATAGCAGACAAGCATAATTTTAATGTGGACTAGAGTTTTATTTAAGTGCTTCTACAGAAAACATTTATCTAAATCAAAATAATAATGCTATTCAGGACAGCTAAATATTAACAGAAAATAAATGTGAATAGTAAGTAAGTTCATCTAATATGAGGCATGATAAAATGTCATGTATTTCTGGGATAAAATAAAAGAGTGATACCTCACTGTTCTGCCTTTCACAGCTTCTTTTTAATGTTACAAAAAATAGTTCACGTTTTAAACATTATTTACTAATACTATTGTACAAAACTTGAATAGTCTCCATATAGAAATATGTTTGAATTATTTTGTTTCAGATTCAGGTTTTTTTCCTATGTCATATGTATATAATATAGTGATTCTTTAACTTATCTTGGTAAGAAGATAAAATGTCTGTTTTATAAAGTTGCCCATCTATCATATGTTATAATAGTTAACATCTACTTAGTAATTATCTACCATGAACCAGATATGGAATTTCACATTAGGGAAAAACGGGAGTACTCATAAAATATGGCTTATGCCCTAATGTGACATTGTGTCTGTTCTGCAATTCTGTAGAGCGAGGGATAATAAAGAGGTATGATCTTTGTTATGCTTCTTTCTAAATATCTAGATAGAAAGCATAGGCATAGTTTTCAAGTTGACTTCCACAAAGCCTACTTCTTCACAATAGCCAGAATCAATATATAAATGTTCCACTTGATATTCTGTCCAAACAAAGAATTCTGAATAAATTAGATCAAACATAGAATATCTATTAGATTATACAGCAATACCATGTTTTCAGTTAAGGTATAAAATGAGTCTACCTGCACAAGAAGGTAAAAATCTAGTGTTTACTTAATTCAGCTCTTGTAACTTCTGTTATGGCTCTTCTGGTTTTATCCATTCTTTGAAACCATATCCTAGCAAGAAGAATATGGGATTTCTGGTCAGTGAGGACTGGGTGCGAGTTCTAACTTATTTGCTTTCTAAATGTGAAACCATGGTTAAATCACTTTACCTATGAAACTTAGCTTTCTACTATGTAAAAACTGGGCTAATTATGCACCCATAATAGACTTATAAATAAAACAAAAATATTTTAAAGCACTTTACAAAATATGTGGCATTATATTAAATAATCTGATATTTTTGGTTAAATCTTAATATATAACATGTGACTGAGAGAGATTTCACTTATTTTACTGAATACATGTGTTAGTTTTCTATTGCTGTGTAACAAACTACCTCAAAATTTAGGAATTCAGGAAGGATGTAGCTGGATGGATGTAACTCAGAACCTCTCAAAAGGATGCAGTCAAGTAATTGGCCAAGATTAAGGTATCTGGAGACTTGAAAGAGGCTAAAGAACTCACTTCCAAGATGGTTCATTCATATTACTAGCAATTCAGCTCTGGCTGTTGGCAGGAGGCCTCAGATCCTTGCCACGTGGACCTCTCTATATGGGACTGTTTGTGTGTCCCTACAATATGGAGACTTCCTTCTTCCAGAACATGTTAGCCAGAAGATACAAAGAAAGAAAAAGCACTATGATAATATGTTTGACTTTGTCTTGGAAATCACACTCCACCAATTCCACATTTTATTTGTTACTAAGTTCAGTAGTTTTTAATGGAGCAGGAAACTATAGAAGGGAATGAATAAGAGGAAGCAAGAACCAGGGGTCATCAGCCAGAGTGGACTTCAGAGATTCAAGGCTGGCAGGCTCAACATCAGATGAACAACATGTGTCACTAGAAACTTTCATTATATGGAAACTTCTGAGGTCTCCAAGGAGAGCTTTCTGATCATTTAGGATTCCTTATATGAAGGTTTCTGAGACTCTTAGAGAACGCTTTTGTTAAATTTTGCTGCTTTAAGATTCTCATATTTTCATAAGACGCAAATACTTCTTCCTCGGCCAGTTTCTTCCATTAGTAGATTCTCATCATATTCCCAAGTTTGGTCATAATGCCCATGAACATGACTTAGCAGTTTCTTATTGGTTTTTTTTTTAAGCTCAATTTGTGGTTTAAAAAACTTTATCTCCTGGTACAAAGCAGGCTAAATTTTTCCTAGATGCAACACATTTTTGCAACCAACAGCAACTGGTAGGTCACCAAGGTTTTTCTTACTGACCTTAGTGTTGTATAGAAATTTAGTACTCCACTTTACAAGCCTCAGAAATAAGATTAATAAAGAATTACTGAGTGTCTTCTACGAGCAAGGTAATGTGAATGAGATACAATGAATCAGACATTAGTGGTCTCCAGTCTAGTCAAGGAGACAGATTATTTCAATATAACATGGTAACAAACATGAAAGAGGGGGGAATAAGTTGCTATGGACACACAAATGGGGAGCATACAGCCCTCCAGAAAGATTTTCTGGAAAAAATAGTGTTTGAAATAAGTGTTGAGATTTACCTTATCTAGATATGTAGACAACAAAGTGTAGCCAGGTAAAGGAAACAGTAAGAGGAGGAACGAGAGAGTATAGGAGATTATAAACAGCTCAACATTACTATGAGTCTTAGGTCTGGTTCCTGGGAAATGGACTCTGATATAGAGATTTCCATGTAGGAAGTTCACTGAGCAACACTCTGGGAAAATCACCTGTGAGAGAGTGAGGGTTCAGGATTGAACAGAGAGAAAAGTAAGACACAGTGTCAGCACAGGCCAGAGCCAATCTTAAGGGAGTCTCTGGAGCTGGGATGATCCTACACAGTCATCCTAAATTGTCCAGGATGCAGTGTCCAGGGCTTTGCACTCTTATGTTGACCAGAATGGATTCAGGCTGACCCCCAAGAGAGAGGATAAACTTTGGGTGATGCAACATTATATGACCAAGGAAGTCCCAGAAAGAATTCATCTGAGATCCATCAGTAGGCAACAATCCAAGCAGCTGGGGGATCTCGCATGCTCAGGCTTGAAGGGGAATTTGTACAGCTATCAAAGCATCTATGACACTATGGCATAAAGTAAAGGCAGAAAGAGGCAGGAGAAGAGGATGGAGAGAAAGCAGGACCCAGGTCCTAGCTAGCCATGGATGCCATTCAGCTGTCTTGGACTTAAAGACGTAGGTCAGTGGTTTGCAAACATTTCCATTTCGAAATCTCTTTATACTATTAGCATTGAGGAAACTGAAAAGCTTTTGTTTATATGAGTTATAGCTATTTATTTTATAATTTAAACCTGAGAAATACATTTTTAAACATTTATTAATTTATTTTAAAAATAATAAACCTATTGTATATACAAATAGATAAAATATATTTATAAAAAATAACTATGCCTTCCAAAACAAACAAACAAACAAAAGGGTTAGTGATGAGTGTCATTATTTTACATTTTTGCAAACTCTAAAATATCTGCTTAATGGAAGACAGTTGGATTCTTCTGTCTGCTTTGGTGGTGATATTGTACTTCATGAAGCCTTGAGAAAACTCCACTGAGAATTGCAGATGTAGGAACTAGGGAGTCATTGAAGGGTTTTAGGAAGCATGGACTATGATTAGAATTGCTGCTATGATTGTAGTATAGAGAACATGTCTGAAGCACAAAGGCTATTTCAGAGGTGAGAGATTATGAGGACTAGAACTAAGAGCATACTCATAGGTTTGATGAAGAATGGACAGTCCTACAGATGTGTTATTAGACCAAAAGGGAATATGATCTAATGGTAATAGACAGGGAGAAACTTAAAAAGACCTGTTTGTCCAGATTTTTGTTGACCTTTCTGTGTAACATTATTTCCCTCTGGGTATAAGGCAGGACATTTGTCACATGAGGGTCTTGAAGAGAGAAGTTTTCAAAGACAGAACTTTCTGCTTCTACAGTTTTCTCAATTTCTTCAGCTTAAAATACTCAGTATGCCAAAGTGCCATATTTTGGGTAGGATTCCCTGTACCTCGTCACAGGCAGCAGGATAGCTAGGGAATGGGTGCCTGGCTGGTAAAGGGTAATAGAACGCAATAGCATTCTCTACATCTGTGTCATCTTAATCTGTAACTATTCCTTAAACTAGAAAATTAAGTGTCTGCAAGTGTCTTAAATTGTCTCATGACAGAGAGGGCAAATCTAAATCTTCCTACCTCAGCCTCCCAAAGTCCTGGGATTACAGGCATAAGCCACAGTGCCTGGCCCTAGTGAATATATTTATGACAATTAAAATACCTCACTTGGGCTCAAGGAAGGCTGGTAACTAACCAAGCCAGATGCTGACTTCCTTAAGACCAGTGAATAGAGACAGTAGTTTCTTTTCTACTTGGGGTGACCAGAGAGATGCCCATCAGTGTAACAACACCAGGGTGGAGAATTGTCTAAAAAAGTGTACAAAGCCAGACTCACTGCTCTCTGAAGGAGACACACATTTCTTAGAAGATCCAGTCTTGGCTATTCTTCCATTTAGGACCCAAACTACTTTTGGTAAGGCTCAAGGTATGCTGCCTCATACCTGTGTAACCCATATGTCATAGGTCTGGGGCTATGTCCTATCTTTGCTTTGTATCTTAACACTGAGTACTTTGATGCATCACTAAAATAAATCTAACTTTACAATGAGAAATTAAACATTTAAGCAAACTTTATGGGAAATTGTTGAAGATCTAAAATCACATAGAAGAAACCTATCTGGTATCTGCCAGCTGTATCTATGCTATTTCCCTCACTATCCATTAAAGTCTCTCTCCTAGTCTCAGCTCTTCACTTCCCTGGAAACTCCCATCCAGGCAGCTTCTAGCAACCCACTGCCTTCTGCCTCTCAGCCACACAGTATGCCCATTCTTCTGTGGCACAACTTGTCTCCCCCTGTTGGAATCCTCATACACATCATCCTAGACTTTGTCCTCCTTGGAAGGAAGGGGAAAATGGTTAATGCCTGACTGTTGCTGTCCTTCACATGTGAAATATTGTACAGGCACTTAGTACTTTAACTGGGACATTGACAAAGTGTGGAATACTTCCATGAGTAGCAGTCAAGATGTTAAAAGAGCTGTTCATGACAATTTTGTGAGTCGACCTAAGGAAGTGGGAGTGTTTAGCCTGGAGAAAAACAACTCAGTAAGAGACTAGCAGTCATTTAATAAATGTTGGGATGATTGAATAATCATGGCAGTGTGAAGAAGTAGAAGGAAATTAGATCTTGAATTAAAGACACAAGCTCTAGTCCAGACTTTTGTATTTACTTCTGGTGGAATTTTGTATAAATCACTTAATCTTAACAAGTCCCAACTTTTCACCTGAAAAAAAAAAAATCCTCTAGCATTTTAAAGATTAAATAAGATAATATACCTAAATACATTTTTATAAATCATAAGCTTAGTTAAAATGCTAAACTAAAATTTGCTATTCAATGAATGATTATTTTCTAAAGGCATTGTACTATTATTGAGACATTCTGCTTAGTTTCTATATAGTAGACAGACTTAAACTCTATAAAACTCTGCAAAGGAGAATTAAGACCAATGAATGAAAGCCATAGAGAATTCATTTTGGTATAAAATCATAAGAGACATTTTAGGAACTAGAAGAACACAATGATAGAATGATGAGAACCAAATAGGGAAGTGAACTCCATTGATTGTAAACAGTTTTGAATGATGACTATTGAATTGAAATTGACCTGGGTGTTCACAATTCTCTCCCAATGCTAATATTTTGTTATTGTCTCACAGCTAGCTATGAGCTTTGAATTGATCTCCCAGTGGTAGAGATGGATTTGCATTGATTTCCTCATAATATTCTCCTTTCTACAATCTGTCTCTCACATTAAGAGTTCATTCCCATGGAGTACATAGCTGTAGGGTGAAAGAAAGCCGGCCTGCAAAAAAAGCCCAAACTACAACCCAAGCTACTCCAGCACACTCACTAAGCCCACTCGCCATGTGACCACATGCAACTACTACATTTAGTGTTCTCCACATGGTTTGAGAGCTCCCTGAAGATAGAGCTTGATGATTTAATTAATTTCCCACCACTAAGTGTTGATAATATTTTGATGCAGTGATTCTTCAAATGTTTACAGATAATTTTGGCATTGTAATGAAACCTATGGACCCCTTCCTAAGAAAATTCACATTCATAAATACAGGTACAATTTAGAGATATTGTGGGTTCAGGTCCAGACCACTGCAATAACATGAATATGACAAGCAAATCATACCATATTTTGGTCTCCCAGTACACACTAAATTTATGTTTACACTAATGCTACTAAGTGTGCAATTACATTATGTCCAAAAAATTGTGCATCTCTCATTTGAAAATATTTTACATTTCAAAATAGCTAGAATAAAATGATTGAGATGTTCCCATCAAAAGTAAAAAATCAATATTTAAGTGATGGATAGCCCAATTACCCTAATTTGATTATATGAAAGTATAAAATTTTCTCATGCACCTCAAATATGTGTATATCTATTATGTAGCACATTTTTTAAAAAGCAAGTTAAGCATGTAAAATATACTTTATTTCAAAGAAATGTCAATGATCATCTGAACCTTTGACTAGTCATAATCTTTTTGCTGGTAGAGGGTCTTGTCTCAATATTAATGACTGTTGACTGATCAGGATGGTGTTTGCTGAAGGCTGGAGTGGCTGTGACAATTTCTTAAAATAATACAACCATGAAGTCTGCTGCATTGGTTGATTCTTCCTTTTATTAAAGATTTCTCTATGGCATGCAAAGTTTGGTAGCATTTTACCCAGAGAATACTTTTTCCAAAATTGGGGTCAATCCTCTCAAACCCTGCTCCTGCTGTATCAACTTAGCTTATGTAGTATTCTAAATGCCTTGTTGTCGTTTCAAAAACTTTCACAGCAATTTCAACAGGAGTGGATTCCATCTCAAGAAGCCACTTTCTATGTTCAGTCACAAGAAACAACTCTTCACCTTTTCCAATTTTTCATAAGATTACAGAAATTCAGTGATATCTTTAGACTTCACTTCTAACTCTAGTTCTCTTGCTATTTCTAACCACAGCTGCTGTTACTTCATCCACTGAGGTCTTGAACCTGTCAAAATTATCCCTGAGGCTTGGAATCAATTTTTTTCCAAACTTTTATTATTTATATTTTGATCCTCTTCCATGAATCACAAGTGACATCTAGAATGGTGAATTTTTTTCTATTAGGCTTTTAATTTACTCTGCCCAGCCCAGATGCATCAGAGGAATCACTATCAGTGGCATCTAAAGAATTAGGAATTGTATGTTTTAAATAATAATACTTGAACATCAAAACTACTCTTAGATTCATGGGTTTTAGAATAGATACTGTGTTAGCAGGCATGAAAGCAATGTTCATCTCCTTGTACATCTCCATCAGAGCTCTTGGGTGTCCAGATGAATTGTCAATAAGCAGCAATATTTGAAAGGAATCTTTTTTTCTAAGCAGTAGGTCTCAACAGTGGGCTAAAAATATTATCATGCTGTAAGCAGATGTACTATTATCTAGGCTTTGTTGAACCATTTATAAAGTGCAGAAAGAGTAAATTTAGCATAATTTCTAAGGGTCCTAGGATTTTTGAAATGCAAGTGTGCATTGGCTTCCACTTAATGTCACCTGTTGCATTTGCCCCTACAAGAAACTTAGCCTGTCTTTTGAGGCTTTGAAGTCAGATATTGACTTCTCTCTAGCGATGAAAGTCCTAGATGGTATCTTCTTCCAATAGAAGGCTGTTTTTATCTATACAGAAAATTTGTCGTTAGGTGTAGTCACCTTCATAAATAATCTTAGCTAGATTTTCTGAATAACTTACTTCAGCTTCTTCATCAGTGCTTGCTGGTTCATTTTGTACTATTATGTTATAGAGATGGTGCTTTTCTTTATCCTCATGAACCAACTTCGGCTAGCTTCCAACTTTTGATCTGAAGCATCTTTACCTATTTTTAGTCTTTGTAGAATTGGAGAGAGTTAGGGTCTTGCTCTAAATTAGGCTGTGGCTTGAGGGATGTTGTAGCTGGTTTGGTCTTTTATCGAGACCACCAAAACTTTTTTCATATCAGCAATAAGATTGTTTTGGCTTTTTATCACTTGTATGCTCACTGGAGTAGCACTTTTAATTTCCTTCAATAACTTTTTCTTTGCATTCACAATTTGGCTAACTATTTGAAGCTAGAGACATATCTTTTGCCTATCTTGACTACCAACATGTCTCCTTCACTAAACTTAATTGTTTCTAGCTTTTGATTTAAAGTGAGAGCAGTGCAACTCTTTCTTTTATTTGAACACTCAGAGGTCATTATAGGCATATTAGTTTAATGTTTTTGTATCTTAGTGAATAGGGATGCCTGAGGAGATGAAGAGAGACAAGAGAACAGCCAGTCAATGGAGCAGCTAGAATACATGCACCATTTATTGCCTAAGTTTGCTGCATTACAATAGTAACATCAAAGATCACCATAACAGATAACAATCACAAAAAAAATTTGAGCTATTGTAAGAATTACCCAAATGTGAAACAGAGACACAAAGTGAGCATGCGCTGTTGAAAAAATAGTGTTGATAGACTTGTTCTACTCAGCGTTGTTACAAGCCTTACATTTGTTAAGAACACAATATTTTCAAAGCACAGTAAAGTGAAGTGCAATGAAATGAGGTATGCTTGTGCACACAGAAATTTCCATATAAATTCAAAATTTTTCCACTGACTTCCTTTCAGGAAGATAAGGTACCACAGTTCTAGAACCATTTGATTTGGAGTTTTACTTGGAGATTGCACAGACAACATGTCTACCCAATCTTCAGACTGTAAAGGAAACCAAGTACTTACCCAAATACTCAGCATTGTTTACCATGTAGGCCCAGATATTCAAAGAAATATTCAAAATCAGGCTATAAGTGAATCGTTTTTCCTAAAAGAAAAATAATGTTCACTGAGGACTACTAGAGTTCATTCCACCAGAGTTATCTTTACAACTTTAGCCTTAAAAAGAAAAAAAGTGAGCACATAAGTGAGAGTAATTATGTATCTTGTTTTGATTTATGGCTCCTAAAATTGATACTCTACATTTTTTTCCAGAATATTGATAGCTAGCAGAGTTCATAAAGAGGCCCAATCCTCTTAAACCAGATTGATTTTCATCACCTTAGTTTACTTTTGCTTCTCTGCTTTGATGTCCCACTTACTGTTGAGCTAGAATGCTAAATCACAGATATGCATATACACACATGAGAGGCTTATAGACAGGAGGCTTTAATGACCACTGTGTGCCCAGATAATTTGGCCCCATGATTAAAATCAGACATTTTTAAAGTTCTTTTCAACCTGAGCCCATGTGTTTGCCTTTTACCCCTCCTCATTCATGTACAGCCACAGTTTGCAAAAGATCCTATTTCTTTTATTTTATTTTGTGGTTTCAAAGGTAGGAAAGAATTCCACCTAGTTTGAAATTACAGCTAACTGCAGGTAAAGAATGTTACTATGTGTGCCTTGGTCCACTAGAGCCAAGGATAATATAAGGAGCCAGCCCAAGACATTAAAATGTCTGCACCAATTGTGGTCATTGTGTCTGGGTTCAGGACTCATTAGTGAGCAATCTTGGTTGACGGATCTTTGTGTGTGGTCTTGTGTCCCAAGTGAAGACCATTGAGCTAGTGAATGGGCTGGCACTGTCCGAGAGGCTTTGGAGCAAACTATGAACCTGAGATCAGGTTCTAAAACTAAGTTCTAAACTTAATGCATCAACTGCCTCCACTAATTATCACTTTACAAAACTCCAGAGGGGAGAAAGGCTTGGGTGAGGCAGCTGGGTAGAGCACAGAACCAAAACATCTCCTTATATCTGTGAATCTATGAATCTCAAGATCCCGGTACTGAGTTCCTGCTTCTTAGAAGTCTATGTTTTACAAAAAGCAGACTGTGACCTATTAGTTGACCAGAAAATCAATTTAGGCAGCCATAACCATCCTTTGTAAAACATACCAACAAACAAATAAAATAGATTAGAAAAAAATCAAAATACATCTTAGGTAATTCAAGTAGGTGTTCTATAAAACATTTATTTCAATTATGTTTATGTTTACATTTGTACTTGTGTTTTGTTCTGAAGCAGAACTTATTTTTTTTATCATGAGCTGATGGTCAAAAAGTTTGAAAGCCACTGTGTAGGTAACAGTGAAAACACTGCCTCATTTTCTCTGCATCTTATGATCCTTTCTAGTATAAACAGTAGAATAAAATTACTCATCCTGTAGTTATGGTGGGTCTTTTAAGGAAGTTACTTCTAAATTTAAGTTCAAATGAACATCATTACCCGTTCTTTCTCCTTATTTCCCTGAGACTACTGCTGTTGATTAAAAACTAGTCTTTACAGCAGAGTCACAATCTGCTTGCTCCAACAATCAGCTTCCTCTTCCCTCTTCCCTTCATTTGCTTCCTTTTTACCTTCCTTCCTTGCTTCTTTTCTCTGTTGGAGGACTGGAATGAATATTTCAGAGTCAGGAAGGTTTAGTAGCCAAGGCAAACTGTGGTTGGAAGCTAAAATTGTAGCAAATAAGCAATTAAGGTGGATACAATGTCGCCACACACCTTACACAAATATTCCCATCCTGGGGCAGGCCCTCATCACCTCACACCTTGATTATTGCCATCATTCCCAGCTTACTCCCTGACTCCAGTCCTTCCTCACACTACTCCATTCTGCCCACATATACCAAATTAATGCTTCCAATATATTGTTTTCATCATGTAATTTTCCTGCTTAAAATAACCTAAGGCTGCCATTGCCTGCAGATCAAATATTAACTGCACACCAGGCCATTCTGGATTCTCCACAATCTTACTTCCACCTATCTGATCACACTTATCTCTGGATTCTTCTCAACCTGAAGCCAACTCAGTCCCTTTTCGACTTCCTGATGTGTTTCCCAATGTTCTTCATCCATTCTTCACTTCTCAACTTACACAGATTCCTCCTTAATCTGAACAAGTGTAAAATGATGTGTATCATTTCTTCGTAATCTTTCCACATATTGTCATCATTCTTATTTTACTGTTCCATGTTAATATGTCTGATCTCAAGTTACTCAGAGGCAAGTGAATCAAGGCCACAATCTCCTGCCAGATTCCTCTTGCCTCTGCTACCTACTATTTACCAAATAAAACAATAGCTAACACTTACTGAGCACTACCACAAACTGTGTTAAAAGCACATTACTTAATGTATTTTTTAAATGTGTTATTATTTTATACTTTCTGTACACATGATAAAATGGAGGACAGAGAAGTAAAAAATAAGAGTTATCAAGTCAACAAGAGCTGTTGGTGTCTTTGGAGAGATAGCCTATGTGTTCACCCACTCCATTTTATTCTTAGAGCTTACAGAAGAATGGTTCTCAAATATTTTCAAGGCTTACAGATTCCTTCAAGAATTGATAAAAGCCAGGGAATATCTTTCCAGAAAAATACATCTATTGCACACTACATTTTTCACATAATTTCTGGTGGTATGGACCTCTGAGAGCCATCTATGGTTGGCAGTATTCATGAGCTCATATTAAGAATTTCTGTCACAAACATTATGTGCTAAGAAATTCAAAGAAAAGCTTTCTGCAGTGTTCTCAAAACTATCCTATTAAACAAGAAAATTTGTACAATATTTCCCTGGAAATTGAAGAGTTGGCATAATGGGAAATATGTGAGTGACATGTGTGTGTATGCATGAGTGTCTTCACATCTTATCTATAAACATCTTATCTTTGCTAACAAGTCATTTTTTTTAGCTTCAATCTTATTGCTATAATAAAGATGCCAAGTCTTATGAGATGAATAGACTCATAGGGAGATTATTATTATCCCCCACTTAATCAATGAAGAAGTTAAATTCAGAAAAGTTATTTGATCTACTTAAGGTTATACAGCTGACTTACTTTTACGCTCTCTTACTAGACCTTATGAAAAATCAATGTGCTCTGTAGAGGAACCAGAACTACTAAAGGTAGATTTTTGAACCAGGGCTACATTGAAAGCAAGTAAATTGGAATTTGATGTTAAAAACCATTAACAAGATGTGGTAATAATGGTGCCTTAACAATGATTCCAGATGCCTGGCCTTCACACTTTCACCTGCAGGTGATGTCCATCAAAATCTGCAACTCATATGGGATAGCAAAGGTGTTTTTGGAGAAGGTGTAATAACTGTTATGATACCAATGTGTGTTAAGTCAATCCATAAATGTCAACATATCTCTCAACATAAACTTAGGCTATCAGGTCAAAAATCACCTGTTTTACCCCATGCATGCATTGTAGTTTAATAAGTGTATTTAACCACCAGAAAAAGAAGAATATCAGCAACACATTTATTTATAGCTCATTTTTGGTCTTTCAGAGTCTCTGTTTCCAGAACCCCTTACATTTTCTGCCCCATGAATTCTTAATAAGTTCCAGTTGAAAGTGCCACAGTTCCACATTCAGGCTATTAAAGGACAAAAATATGAGAGAGAAAAAGGAACAAATGAAGGAAAGAAAAAGGAAAGAAGGAAGGAAGGAAGGAAGGAAGGAAGGAAGGAAGGAAGGAAGGAAGGAAGGAAAGAAGGAAGGAAGGAAGGAAGGAATAGCCGAAAAGCATGTTTCCCCAACTACTTGGACTTCTACTGATATAACGTACCCTTTTTCTTCCTTCTTGGCAAATGTTGGCAAATATGTTAGCAGTTGGACAGAACTGCTATGTTTTTAAATCCTTTTAATCCTCTTTATAGTAACAGAAACATTTGAGGCTGATCTTTGAAGACTCTGTAGAGCACAGAACACCTGCAGCTTGGTGCTTTGTGTTAACAAACACCTAGTGTGAGCTTAACAAAGTTGGGCAGGCCTGGAGCTGGCCCCAGAATCCTCCTGGAGTAATGAGGGTCTCTCTTCCCCTCTGACCTCGCCTTCTCCAACTTAAATCTGCTCTGGTAAATGGCCTCCTTGCCCTATGACCCTCTCCAAATGGCTCAATGAATCATATAAGGGCTCATAAAAATGATTTGCCATTATGTCAGGAAGCAGAAAAAACCGAGTTGATTCTAGATTGGGAATCTCTCAAATCACTAACAAACCCTCAATCACTCAAATTACTAACTTAAATTACTCAAATCATTAACAATCCTTCATTCCTTTTATTTAGTAGCTAGAAATTTTTATTATCTGGGATTAAAGCCAATGTTGATGATAGTCTCTCAACTAAGTAAGGGGGGAAAAGGACATTATTCTCTCTCCTCTTTATTCTTTTCCTCAACTAATGAGGCAAAAATAACATTGTTCACAATTTTTCTGATATCAATTGAGAGTTCTTCATACATTATTAGGTATTTATCTCTCTTAGAATAGAGATTGCATTTCTTCCCCATCATTTGTATTGCTGCTCCTTTATATTGATTGCTGTACGAGTGTTCTCTGTCTAGGTTAAAAAAAAAAAAAAAGTCTCACAGTATTGAAGTTAAATAACACTTCAAATCACCTCTATGTTGAAAATTTCATATTGAGAGGAAAGAAAGTTAAACAAAAAAAGAAGAAAGAAAAAGAAATAAAATTTCATACTGATCTAAAGCATTCATATATATTAATTGGTATTCAAAATAATTTTTTAGTAACTTTTTAGATGGAAAACACTCTATTGTACTTAATACATTTAACAAAAAAATAAATATGTGCAGAGTTTTTAGTAAAATATCCAGAGGATATATGAGAAATGTAATTATGCATATTGCCAGGCTATTCCAATCATTAGTTAAGAACAAAAAGACACACATTTTCCTGAGATCGGTGGGGGATTCAAGCAAACACAGTGTCTCAGGTCATCTGAAAAAAGAAAAAATGTACATTCTTCTTGGATTTTTCTCAGTCTAATTATGGTTCCACTAGTTCAGTCAAGCCTCTGGGGCCCAGTCCAAACCTGGGAATAAGTACCTAATGTCTTACCTTTCAAACTCAACACAAATGGTACACATGCCTGAGAATTATTCTTCATCTCCTCAACTAAAAAATGTCCATCTTCTCTTAGAATTCTTCCATGTCTTCCACAGATCTTCATAAACCACCACTGGGCACACCTGCTACAGCTCACTGATGCTGGGTTTAGGTTATAGAGCATCTTTCAAAGTGAATTGCTGAATATTTTAAAACATGCATTCTGATCAGCATGTACAAATGGGATTTCCCATGCATTTAGACCTATTGCTTCTCTAATGATTGAGTAATTTGTCAAATAAGTTGAAAAAAATAGAATATAACAAACACATTCATGTATATCCCTAGTGCTTCTGTCACTATATAGCATTGCTGCTCTATAATACTACTTGCACATATAGAATGCAAATATTTTGATTCTAAAATATAAAACCACTTTTCAACTAACTAACAAATGGGAAGTTTTACGTGAATGTTGGAAAATAATGGGCAATTCCTAAGTCCAGGTAGAATTTTTAAAAATAATTCTGTGTCAGTATTTTTATTTTACATAACCAGGTAGATTAAATGATTGATTTTCTTTTATTCATTTTACTTTCTTATGACCACCTGCTTCCTCAGGTGATAGATGGGATGAGCAATATAATAAACTAAGAATATCTGACAGGAGGCTGGGCACAGTTGGTCACACCCGTAATCCCAGCTCTTTGGGAGTCTGAGGAGGCAGGATTGCTGGAACTCAGGAGTTTGAAACCAGCCTTGGCAATATAGATAGAACTCAACTCTGCAAAAAAATCAAGAAATTAGCCAGGCATGGTGGTTGTTACTTATAATCCTAGCTACTCTGGAGGCTGAGGTGGAAGGATCTCCTGAGCCTAGGAGGTTGAAGCTGCAGTGAGCCATGATCATGCTACTGCACTTCACTTTAGACCCCCCCACTCAAAAAAAAAAGAAAAGAAAGACGAATATTTGACGGGAAACTAGCATTCTAAATTTAGGCCACGCAATATAAATAACTTTGTGAACTTAAGTAATTTATGTTAAAATTCTTATTCTCAATTTCTGCATCTACAAAATTATTATAGGATTGAATATTTTATCTGAAGTATTTTTAAGGCCTAGAGTTAATTTGACTGGAAAAAAAAGAAAATAACCAATTACCACTATGAATCTGAATATAATAAAGATCACAGGCATAAAACCTGCCTACTTATTAATGTATGTGTGTATGTACATGTATATTTATGCCTATATCACATTGAAAAAACAAAGTGGCTTATTTTGATTTATATAAATCTACAAGATAAAAACTAATTTTTTTAAAAAATGAAGTGATCTAGAAATAAGAACCTCAAGGAAAGTAATGTTTTTCTTTTTTGTCATATATATATAATTTATGGAAGTTATTGCACACAAATAGATTAAGTGACAAATGTTGATTCAATATATAATTTAGTTATACACACACACTCGGAGGCCAAGTAGGCAAGGATATGTTATCTGGAAAAAACTCATAGAGGCTACTCTGACTTATTCCTATAAGAGGAATCTAATAACAATAGAGGTCACACCTCTGAATTATTAGGTAAAAGAGAGCTGGAGAGTTTATATAACAGCATACCCAACAGTCTCTTGTTTATGTTGGCCTTCAGGAAACCATTAATTCCCAGATAGGCTCTCTTTGAGCATAGGCAATATGGCTGTAGCAACCTGAGGCAGCCCTCTAGGAAAGAAATGGTTGTTGACTGAGAGGAAAAAAAGCACACTTGCAATCAGTGTACTGGAAAATGAAAATGGACTTGAGGCGATGTGGGTTGAGTACTGATAGCTGCTGCTACATTGTCTCAAAGATTTTCACTCACAAGTGCCTGGGCTCTGCTTTTGTAGTATTTGCACCAGCTAACTGAAGGACTATTGAGACAGCAGACATCAAACCTGTGGATGATTCAAAGGTGGGTGGAATAGCTATGTTAGATGAAGAATGGAAAAATACTTGAATGGTAGTCCCAAATTAACAGAATACAATTTGAAGGAGATAAATGGAAAACCCTCTCACTTAATCTCAAAAAATCATCTAAGAGGTGATGAGGGAGAGGCGAATTAACAGTAATTTACATGGAAAAGACAAAGCTTTATAGTTGACCACAAGTTCAATATGAGTGGAGCATGTTACAACTAGATAACATGCTGGATCTCACACAGATAAACAATTGAAGAACTACACAGATGAGGAAAGAATTAGAAGAAAATGAATGCAGAAAGGTATTCTATTTATTCCATATTATTCTGGAGGGGGAGATTAAGAAAAAAGAATAAAAGTCATGGAAAGGTAGATTCTGACACAGGGTGAAGAAGAACTTTCTGATCATTAGTGCTGGGCAAATACGTCTTATGAGGACATGAGACCCTAGTGACTGGAGTTATCTGACCCGAGGCTGTATGAAATTTCCCAGAGATGACAGGGAGGGAATTTTTATTTGGAGTTGGGAAGAGAGGGAGTTTGGACTGAGGATTCCTTGTCTCCTTCCAACTTTTTTATTCTGTGATTCTGTTAATTTAGTCAGCAATTTTGAATGAAATGGCTAATATATATATAATTCAGAGAGTAGCCAAAAGTAGAAAGAGAAACACCAAGGAGTCTGGATAGTCCATTAATGGATATATAAGTCACTGAATTATTGAAATTGGCAATACATATTGAGCATCATTCAAAATTCCTGCTCACTTGTGAGTGCTTAGAAGATAATAGGAAAGTTTTGCTAACTTTGAACATACCTTTGCATATGTCCATGCAAAGAAAGCCACAAGGGCAAAAATACTTAGAAAATTTTCTTACAGAGAAAAGGGGGAAATTTAGACAAGAAAGAGGAAAGGGAACACAAAGATGGGAATAGAGAAACTGTGCATCTACTCACCTATGCTCACCCCTATTTCCTACTCACTGTTGTTTTGAAGGTATTTAGTTTCTTCTCCTCTGGGTCCAATCAACAACTGGCTAACCACATCTGTTCACTTGGAAGTATACGTCATCTTGGTTTTGGAATATAGGCAAATATGCACTTAGTTTTTCTCCAAGCCAGAAGGTTGTGCAATGTTTAAGGCTTCTACCATGGAAAGCCAGGAAACAGGAACAATGGTATCAGAACAGGGAGTTGTGCAATAGGAAAGATTAGATTGTTGTCATTCTACATGCCTCTAGGCCATTTCTGTGACCTTTCTAAAAGAGGGTCATACCACCCATTAAGCAGAACCTCACATAAATTATAGTGACATCTTTACACTTTACAAAATCTCCTTCTAAAATTTCAAAGTACTTTGCCTAATTAATAAATTAACCTTTATAATTTCCCTAAGGAGATTGTAGCAATCATTATCTTCATTTTACATATGCAGAAACCTAGTGGTTAATGGTGGAATATAAAGTATAAATGGAAGGATATGGAGAAGAGAATGGAAGTTTCCTGGAACCTAGTTCAAGATCTATATAATAACCATCCAGACTTCCCTGAGCACAATTTTTATTAGAACTGATGATCTCTAAATAAATAATATTGCAGACCTTGGATAATTACTTAACATTGGAGGTTTTGGTATGATAGAATATTTATATTACATCCATTTGATTTGGAAGCAAAACTTTTAAAAGTTGCTACAAAATAAGCTTTAAACATTTCAGACATTAAAAAATGGACATGTAGAACTGGATTGATTATTTTCACTTTAAAAAAATTTTTAATCAATATTTTTATTATGATATTGTGGGGTACAGTTAAAGGTTAGATATACAAATATGCTTTGTTCAGGCACCCTTGTTGATAAGAGGTGTCTCCCCATCCCCAGACAGATATTTACTACCATTAAGCCCATCTCCCTTCCCCTCCCCCCCATAGTTTCCCACCACTGTCAGTCATTTTCTTATAGTTAAAGATAAATTTCCTACCCTAGTTAGGTATGCATTTAAGTCCAGGGTATTTACAAGCATGACTGTTTGAGATGGTATGACTGTTCTTGCACTTAAACACACACATACATACACTTGGAGGAATTAGTTGTTGGAAGAAAAAGTCAACTGGTCATTTCATCTGTACGATTTTTTCCAAAAACAATCTGAAGATTACATGTTGTATCATTACTAAGATATCATCTATAAATTAAATAGTTTCTTCTTTTACTTCAGATTAGTGCCAAAATAGACAAGCAAATGATTTACATAGAATGCATTTAGAATGTTCCTGCAGCAGAAGGGTGGATATGTATTATGAGAATGAGATCAAAGTTCAGGCAAGTACACATGTCCAAAGGTTTGCTGCCTGGCTCTTAGTAGACATGTTTCTTTGGGGCAAAGGAACCTGAATGACATACAAAATAACTTTTTCAAGTTAGGTGAGCACAATAAAAATGCAGTGGGCCAGTGAATTTACTGTCTCTAAGGCTAAGAAAATCAGAACAGATTGATGTTAAAGAAACTTAAAAACTATTTTATTCACTAAAGATAAACAAAAATGCATGGAATCCAATGTCCATTTGCCCTTTTGCTCTCTTCCATGGAGAAACAGGCTGAGGAAAATCCCATATGAAAAAATAAACACAGAAATGACCTTTTTGATTATGAACTGGGGCAAACCTGGAACCAACATATGAAAATAAAACAAGGGTTGATTCCACAAGATGGCGATGGCATAGGTGGATTCATGAGACTCTCCAAATGTACGAGAGAAAAATCTACACAAATGAAGAAAAACCAAAAGAAGAATATGGGTTTCTCCCAGAACCCTGGGAGGGCAGACACTGAGAAAACTGACTTCGGAATGCAAACAATGAAGAACACACAGAATGACTGGTCTCAAACTATAAACCTAGATATCAAGACATTAATGGAGAGATTAAATAGAATTGAGGAGACTCAAGAAGAAACTAAAAAGGAGGTGATATCTGAGATAACAGTAATAAAGAGTACTGCAAATGAAATAAATAACAAACTGATAAGCATGGAAAGCAGAATTACCCAAGCAGAAGAAAGAATCTCAGAGCTTGAGGACCAAAACATAGAACTAACCCACACTCTCAAAAACACAGAAAACAAGCTCAAAAAGACAGAAAAAAAACCTTCAAGAGATGAGCAATTACTTCAAGAGACCGAACCTAGGAGTAATTGGCCTTCCTGAGGCCAAAAGAGAGACAGAGACCACACTGGAACAAACCTTCCATGAGATCATTCAAGAAAACTTCCCTTATCTAATCAATGATGCAAAAATTCAAACACAAGAGATTCAGAGAACCCCTGCAAGACAACAAATGAGAAGACCAACTACTAGACACATAATAATTTGCCTAAACAAAGTAGGCATAAAAGAAAAAAATCCTAAATGCAGCAAGAGAAAAAGACCAGATCACCTACCATGGAAAACCAATTACAATAGCAGCAGATTTATCTACAGAAACCCTGCAGGCTAGGAGAGCTTGGAGCTCTATCTTCAATGTCCTAAAAGATAAACAATTTCAACCAAGAATAATCTACCCAGCCAGATTAAACTTCATCAGCGAGGGAGAATTAAAATCTTTCCCAGATATCCAATCCCTAAGAACTTACGCTGCCACCAAACCACCTCTACATGAAACATTTAAGAAAGTACTAAACACAGAAGAAAAGGGGGAAAAAAGAACAATGTTCTTCACAAGAGTACAGGAAAAAGAGTAAAATACACATGAAACCACCCCCAAAACAAAAGAAAGACAATAAACCAAGTGGAAGAACAAATCTATAAGAACTATATGATAGGGATGAACTCTCACATTTCAATAATTAGCCTGAATGTGAATGGACTAAATGCACCACTGAAAAGACATAGAATGACAAAATGGATAAAATATCACCAGACAACAATACACTGCCTTCAAGAGACCCATCTCACTAGAAAGGACATGCACAGACTCAAAGAGAGGATGTGAAACAAATTTTCAGGCGAATGGAACACAAAAGAAAGGAGGAGTTGCGATCCTAATTTCAGACAAAATACCATTTAAGCTATCAACAATTAAAAAAGATGCAGAGGGCCACTACCTAATGATAAAAGGTTCACTCCATCAACAAGAAATATCTATCCTAAACATATATGCACCTAACATAGGTGCACCAACTTTTATAAAGTAACTCCTAGGAAAACAAAAGAAAGATATTGACTCTAACACCATCATAATTGGGGACTTTAATACCCCACTCACAACCCTAGACAGATCATCAGGACAAAAAATCAGCAAGGAGATCCAGAACCTCAATGTGACTCTTGACCAAATGGACTTAATTGATACCTACAGAACACTCCATCCAAAGACCACAGAATATACATTCTACTCACCACCGCATGGAACGTATTCTAAGATCAACCACATAACTGGCCATAAATCAAGCATAAGCAAATTTAAAAGGACTGAAATTTTGCCATGCACCTTCTTGGACCACAGTGGAATAAAAATAAACATTAACACCAACAAGGTTCCTCCAAAACTCACAAAGACATGGACACTGAACAGTATGATGCTAAACAACTCCTGGGTCAATGATGAAATCAAAAAAGAGAGGAAAAGATACCTGGAAACAAATGAAAATGAAGAAACATCTTACCAGGATCTCTGGGACGACATGAAAGCTGTAGTAAGAGGGAAAATTTATATCCCTACAAATGCACATGAAGAAAATGGAAGGAGCACAAATTAACAGCCTAACAAGCCACCTAAGAAAGCTGGGAAAGCAAGACCACAAAAACCCTAATATCAGCAGAAGAATACAGATCACCAAAATAAAAGCCCAAATCCAGGACATAGAAGACAAAAAGACAATAGAAAAAATCCATGAAACAAAAAGCTGGTTCTTCAGAAGGATAAACAAGATGGATGGTCCCCTAGTTACACTGACCAAGAAAAAGGAAGAAAAAACCCAAATAAGCACAATCAGAAACACAAAGATGAAGTCACATCTGACCCTGAAGAACTACAAAAGAGCATTAGAGACTGCTATGTACACTTGTATGGAAACAAACTTGAAAACCTCAAGGAATGGAGGACTTTCTGTCATCACACAACCTGCCTAGGTTGAAACAAGAAGAAATAGAGACCCTAAATATACCAATAGCAATCAAGGAAATTGACTATGTAATAAGAAAACTACCTACAAAAAAAAAACCCTGGACCAGATGGCTTTCCAGTAGAATTCTACAAGACATTTAAGGAGAAGCTGATTCTAATCCCACTGAAGGTATTTCAAGTGATTGAGAAAGATGGAACCCTCTCCAAATCATTTTATAAAGCTAACATCACATTGATACCCAAGCCAGGTAAAGATCCAACAAAGAAAGAGAACCACAGGCCAATATCTTTGATGAACATAGGTGCTAAAATTCTCAACAAGATCCCAGCAAACTGGATTGGATTCAACAACACATCTCAAAAATCATCCATCATGACCAAGTAGGCTTCAACCCTGGGATGCAAGGCTGCTTCAACATTCGTAAAACCTTAAATGTAATTAAATACATAAACAGATGTCAAAACAAAAACCACATGATTATATTATTAGATGCAGAAAAAGCTTTTGATAAAATCCAGCATTCCTTCTTGATAAAAACCCTCGAACATATAGGCATACGGGAACATACCTCAAAGTAGTAAAAGCCATCTATGAGAAACCCACAGCAAGCATACTCCTAAATAGACAAAAATTGAAACCATTTCCCCTGAAAACTGGAACAAGACAAGGATGCCCACTCTCACCCCTCCTATTCAATATAGTATTGGAAGTCCTGGCTAGAGCAATCAGAGAAGAGAAGGCAATCAGGAGTATCCAAATAGGAAAAGAGGAAATCAAATTATCTCTCTTTGCAGATGACATGATCATGTACCTTGAAAACCCATGAGAATCTGTCAAAAACTTCCTTACACTGATAAAGGCCTTCGGCAAAGTCTCAGGATATAAAATAAATGTGCAAAAGACAATCGCATTTCTTTACGCCAATTATAAACAAACAGAAACCCAAGTAAAAAGCACAATCCCATTCACAATAGCCACACAAAAAATGAAATACCTTGGCATCTTCCTAACCAGAGACGTGAAAGACCCTTACAATGAAAACTACAAAACTCTGCTCAAGGAAATCAAAGATGACACAAACAAATGGAAAAATATCTCATGTTCATGGATTGGAAGAATCAACATTGTGAAGATGTCCGTCTTACATAAGGCAATCTACAGATTCAATGCAATACCTATCAGATTACCAGCAACATTCTTCTCAGACCTAGAAAAGACAACACAGGAATTCATATGGAAATACAAACGACCAAGATAGCCAAAACAATCCTCAGCAAAAGAAAACAAAGCAGGTGGTATCACATCACCAGACTTCAAACTTTACTACAAAGCTACAATCATCAAAACAGGTTGGTTCTGGTATAGAAACAGGCATATAGATCAATGGAATAGAATTGAGATTCCAGAAGTGAAACTTCAATTTCTCAATCAACTCATCTTCGACAAAGCCTCCACCACCTACCACTGGGGAGAGGAGAACCTATTCAGTAACTGGTGCAGGGAGAACTGGCTGACCACATGCAGAAGATTGAAACAGGACCCCTATCTATCCCCATACACAAAAAGTAACTCCAAATGGATCAGAGACCTAAATGTAAAACCTCAAACCATAAGAACCTTAGAAAATGAAGGACATACCCTCATTGAAATTGGAACTGTCAACCAATTCCTGAACAAAACTTGAAACCCACAGGCTGTAAGAGATAAGATAGACAAGTGGGACCTCATTAAACTGACAAGCTTCTTCAAAGCCAAAGAAACCATCAAGAGAGCATGGAGACAGCCAACGGACTGGGAAAAAGTATTTGCCAACTCCAGGTCTGACAAAGGCTTAACATCTTGGATCTACAAGGAACTCAAACATGCTGAAAAGAAAAAAAACAAACAACCCCATTATAAAATGGGCAAACGATATGAACAGACTTCACAAAGGAAGACATTCGAGCAGCCAACAGACACATGAAGAAATGCTCAACCTCACTAATCATCAGGGAGATGCAAATCAAAACCACACTGAGATACCACCTAACTCCAGTCAGAATGGCAATTATCAATAATTCAAAAAATAACTGTTGTTGGAGAGGGTGTGGCAATAAGGGAACACATCTACACTGTTGGTGAGAGTGTAAACTAGTGCAACCTCTGTGGAAAGCAGCGTTGCGATTCCTAAAAGCTCTAAACATCAACCTCCCATATGACCCCGCAATCCCCCTACTGGGAATATATCCTAAAGCACTCAAATCACTCTATAAAAAAGATACCTGCACACAAATGTTTTTCGCAGCATTGTTCACAATAGCAAGAACCTGGAACCAACCATGCTGTCCATCAAAAGAGGACTGGATTAAAAAAATGTGGTACTTATACATGATGGAATACTACGCAGCCATAAAAAAGAACAAAATCATGAATTTCGCAGCAACCTGGATGGAACTAGAGTATATAATACTGAGTGACCTCTCACAGAAGCAAAGATCTGAGTATCACATGTTCTCCCTCATATAGCGGACCTTGATCATCCAAAGCTCTACCATTAGAAAATGACTGACAGTGGTGGGAAACTGGGGGGTGGGGGGGCAAGGGGGATGGGACTAATGGTAGTAAACATCTGTCTGGGGACGGGGAGACACCTGTTATCAACAAGGGGGCCTGAATGAAGCATATGTGTATACCTAACCCTTAATTGTACCCCACAATATCATAATAAAAAATATTGATTTAAAAAAAATTTTTTTAAAAAAAGAAAATAAAACAAAACTCACAATTTAAAAAAAGTGGATAATAGAAACTCTGGGGAGGTTACTGTTTGTCTCTTTGGAGGTGTTAGATTGTAGAGATCATTTGCACTTAATAAGCTAGAAGCTCCTTTCATAACTATACAAGTCTCTCTGCTCTTTAATTGTGAATAATACCTACTTAGAGACAGTAAAGAATGCAAACCAAAGCACAGAAGTTATAATTCCAAAACTGAGAAATCCTAGATATACAAACTTGACTCTAAAAGGAGCAATTAATTCCCATCTAAAGTTCAGATGAAAAAGATACACGTGTAGAGTATTGTTAATTAGCAGGCATTTGCTGAGTGCTGACTCTGCTTTGGGTGCCGCGTGTAACTATAGTTCTTAAACTTTAGAGCTAAATGGAAATCACCTGAAAAACTCATTAAATATTTAGATTTCCAATTCTTATTCTTAGATATTCTGATTAGTAGATCTGGGGGTAGACCAATACGTATATCTGCATGTTAATCAAACACCCTAAATTATGCAGACATTCTCTACACCAAATTCTAAGATGCACCGGGTAAATTTCAGGCTCGGCCTGTAATCCCACACCTTTGGGAGGCTGAGTTGAATGGATTGCCTGAGCCCACAGGTTCGAGACCTGCCTGGGCAGGCGAGACCTCATCTCTACAATAAATCAAAAAAATTAGCCGGGCGTGATAGCGCGCACCTGTACTGAGCCCAGCAGGTCGAGGCTACGCTGGCCGGGAGCAGCCACTGCACTCCAGTCTGGGTGACAGAGTGAGACTCCAACACCAAAATAAAAAAAAAGAAAGAAAAAAGAAAGTAAATTAGGCAGTAGGTGCATTTCCTGTTCATCTGATATTCCAGATATGTTTAGAGGAACAAATTATTTATCCTAAAGATATAATTATGCTTTTAAATTTATTTCCATGAGATTGCATGAATCTCATCAAAAGAAAATGAATGTATATTCAGAATAAAATATCTTTAAGATGCTGCTAGTAAATTGCATCTTCAAAATCTCTAAATATTAATCACACTTGTTCCATTCCAATTCATGTGTCCCTTATTTCTCTTCTTGCCTTATTGGACTGGCTAGAATTTCCAGGACAAATAATGAAAGTGAACATCTTGCCTTGCTTATTATCTCAAGGAGAAAGTATTTGTTTTGTGTTTATTTATGATGATGTTGACTTTAGGTTTTTTGTAGATGTTCTTTATGAAATTGAAGATATTTCTCCTCAATATTAGTTTTCTTAGACTTTTATCATGAGTGTGTATTAAATTTTGTAAAAGCTTTTGCCATAATTATTGAAAAAAATATATATCTCCTTTATTCCATGTAGTAAATTACATTGGAATGCTGAAACAGCCTTAGATTCCTAGGATACACCATGTTTAGTTATATTACTTTTTTTAAAAAAAAAGAGTTTAGGTGAGGTGGCATAGCTTGGTCTATAAATTTTTGATTGGAAGTAATTAGTGAAACCATATGAGTCTAGAATTTTCTGGTTAGAAATTTTCTTTGTTACAAATTTACAAATTTTATAAATTGAAATTTATTTAATACACAAAGTTATTCACATTTTATCATTTTCAATCAGATTTGACCTGTTGTGTTTTTCAAGGAATATATATAATTTATAAAGCTAATTGGTATATTGGTATTAAATTATTTATAATACTAAAATATATCTCAACATCTGTAAGACCTGTAGTAAAATATTACCTTTCTCATTCTTGATATTGGTAATGTATGCACTCTCTTTTTCTTGGTCAGTCTTCCTGGAGATTTATTAATTTAATTCCTCTTTGAAATAATCAATATTGGCTTCTTTTTTTAATTGCCTTTGTGTGTCCCAGCTCTTGATGCTGTAATATGTTGTTTTACTATTTCTGTCTTTCTACTTACTTTGGGTATAATTTGTTCTTTTTCCCTCTTTTTTCTCTAAAATTTTCTGGTTTCTTAATATGGAAAATTAGATGATGGGCATTAACTATTTCTTTTCTTTCAAACATAGTTACTTTGCTCTAAATTTTTTCCAAGGGAATTATTTGGTTTCACATCACAGAATTTTATATTTTGTGTTTTTATTATCATTTGGTTTGCATATTTTCTGATTAGACTTGTGACATCTTTAATGTATATTATTTAGAAACATATTTTAAAATTTCTAAATATCTGGGGTATTTTTAAATAGTTCATTAATATTTATTTATAATTTAATTCCCTAATGGTCAGAAAATATCTTCAGTAAGACTTTAATGTTGTTTCAATTATACATCTTGGTGAATGTACCATTTGCATTTGCAAAAAGAGTGTGTGTCCTTTCTAAAATCTCTGTGGATACATAATCATATTTATGAGGTATATGTGATATTTAGATACAAGCATGCAATGTGCAATGATTAAATCAGGGTAATTGGTATATCTATCACTTTAAACATTTTTTATGTCTTTGAGAATATTCCAAATCCACTCCTCTAGCTATTTTTAAATGAGTTTTACATTTTTGTTAACTATAGTTGCTCTATTATGCTACCAAGTACTACCTTACCATTTCTATCTGATTTTTACTTATTAAATGAGGATGTATATTTTGTAATTGTTGGATGTAACATCCTACAGATTCTTAAGTCAAAGTGAGAGTGTTCAGATTTTTAAACAGTATTTGAGTATATTGACATTATTTTTCTATTTAAATCTTGATGGAATTCACTGGTACCTGTGGACCTAGAATCTTCTTAGTAAGTTTTTTTCTTACTATAAATATAATGTATTTACTAGATTATGCCTATTTAAATTTTTAAAACTAGTGTTTCTATCAGTTACTTAAGAGAGATGTTTAAATCTCCAATCATAATTATAAACTTGTCTATTTCTCCTTTTCATTCTTCAGTTGTCCTTCATGTATTTTTGTAACTTTGTTATTATGTACATATGCATTTAGGATTGTTACAGTATTCATTATGAATGACTAACACTCTTATCACTCTGAAATGTTTCTGCTTATAGTTCTTGTTTTGAAATATACTATTTCTAATATGAATATCGTATATACCAGCTTTCTTATGCTTGCATGGCACATCTTTTTACTTTCAACCAACCGATAAATTCACATATATGTTTTTGAGTTAATTAAATATTTTATGTTTTCTTTGACTTCTATTGATATTTTCTAGAGGTACCACTTTAAATGAATTTTTAGCAATTTCTATAAAGATAAAAATATGAAACTTTAAATCTTCATAGTATATGTGAAATAAATATTGCATTGTTTCACACAACATTTTCAAACTTCCAAAAATCATTAAAAGCTTATAGTAGTACAATTTAATTTTTTCTTTTTTTTTTGTAATGCTATATAGTTTAGGTGTTTAAACATTAAAAAGATTATAAAAATATTGTTATTGATGTTGCCATTGTTTCTTCTAACAGTAGGTTATCTTTTTTAAAAATTAAGAAAAGAGAAAAATCACATGTCCTGTATTTTTTCTTTTATTTCTGTATATTCAAGTTTGCAACTAGTGTCATTTTCTTTCAACCTGAAAAACTTTCTTTAGTGTTTATTTTATTTTATTTTATTTATGTATTTATTTATTTATTTTGAGTTGGAGTTTCACTCTGTCACCCAGACTGGAGTGCAGTGGCCGCTCCTGGTCACTGCAGCCTCGACCTGCTGGGCTCTGGCGATCCTTCCGCCTCAGCCTTCCAAGTAGCCGGAATTACAGGCATGCGCTACCATGCCCGGCTGATTTTTTGATTTATTGTAGAGATGAGGTCTCGCTGCCCAGGCGGGTCTCGAACCCGCGGGCTCAGGCAATCCACTCACCTCAGCCTCCCAAAGGCGCAGGATTACAGGCTGAGCCACCGAGCCAGGCTAGTGTTTTTTTTATAGTTCAGTTTTCTTGGCAATGAATTCTCTCTACTTTTAACCTTATTTTGAAGGTTATTCTTACTAGCTATAGAATTATTGGTTGTTTTTCTTTCATCAGTTTAAGGACACTATAGTCTATTACATTATATGTAGTTATATATAATATATATTATATATCATATACTAGAAGGAACCCCCCAAAAAACAGAATTACTTTTGAGTGGGTGAGCCTCTTGTTGTATAGGCTTCCCCTGCTATGTAGATATTCCCAGAACCCATGGGCATCAGTGTACAAACTAGCATTGTTGTGAGACACTGCGTTTGGCTCCAGTTAATTTTTTTTTTTGTAAGATTGTTTCAGTGTTTTTGCCTATTTCATGATGGATGATTTATGAGTGTATCTGCCAACACCACACTGAGTGTTCAAGTAGTTTTTAACCGAAAACAGCATGGCTCATGCCCCACCTTCCTTATTCACTGGATCTCACCCCAAGCAACTTTTTTTTTTCCCAGATGAAAAAAGTCATCAAAGGGAAATGTTTTGCCGATGTGGAAGAGGTGAAACAAAAAACAGCAGAAGCACTAAAAGACATCAAAATTGACAAGTTCAAAAACTGTTCTGAGCAGTGGAAAAAGCATCTCAATATGTGTATTGTATCAAACGGAGAGTACTTTGAAGGTGACTGAAGTTTAAACATATAAGAATAATATACACATTGTATATTATAGTCAGTTATAACCTATTCATCATTTCTAATGAGAGGTCATTCATCATCCATGTAGTTGTTCCACTGACTTTAATATGTCTTTTATTCGGGCTTCTTTGAGAAGTTTCTCTTTTTTTGGTTTTTAGCACTTTGCTATGATGTACACTGCTTAGGCCTTGGCCAAGTATATATGGTAAATCCCTATGGAAACCTCTTTGCTCTCCTTCCTTTTTCCTTTCTGATCCTTAGCACAGCTCTCTCTCCATAGTATTTGGCCCTGGGGATGCCAGCACTCAAGTCATGCAAAATTTTTATCTCTGCTTCTAAAGTTCAGCATGACTGCAAATCTTTGCTTGGGTTTTACCTGTGCATACTCAGGCAGTTAGCAGGGGTAATAGTAGGGTCTGCCTTATGTGTTTACTTTCTTTAAGGATCGCAGTCCCCATACCACCTGTTTTTCAATTGTCTAAAAACAGTTTTCTTACATATTTTGCCCAGTTTTATAGTTTATGCAGGAGGGCATGTTTGGTTCCTATTAATATGGTCAGAAATGGAAGTCCAATTTCCAAATACTGACCCAATTTTCTCAATTATATTAAGATGTCAGAGTTATAGATATCTGTGTGTGCATATTTGTGTGTATCTATATAATTATATAGTTTTACTAGTTCTGTGTTGATAGGGCTTGCAAGCGATAGCATAACATAGCAGTGAACACATCAAGCACCCAAATTTTTGCTTCTGTATGCCAATAAAAAAGCTTCTAAAAATAATAAGAAAGGTGGAATATAAATTTAACTAGCATAATCTGTCTTCCTTCTATGTAAAAACAATAATCAGTTATAATATGTAATTAAATATAATTTTCCCATTTACAATAATAACACAAAAAGGTAAATACTTAGGAATAAATATTACAACAGTGTTTAAAAAAACCTGTATAATACAAACTTAAAAACCTTATGAAAAGACACACAAATAGATTGGATTTATTGAAAGCTATACTAGGGTCTTGGAGAGGAAGAGTCAACACCAAAAAGTTGTGATTCTCATTAAGTTAATTTTTAAATGTTACATGACCTCCATGAAAATACTAATTTGATTTTCAGTTAGACAAGATATTTCTAAAATCAATACAGAGAAAATAATCAAAGATAAATAGTCAAAGTCAAGGATGGCGTGCTTGTGTATTTTTCTGATAAAAGTATGAATCATTGCTTGCAATAATACTATAGTCACATTCTTCACCTCGCTGTAATTTGTAAGCATGGGCTTTACTTTGTGATGCTCACAAGCAAACTGCAAGCAAAATTTGATTTTTTAAAATTGGAGAAAAAGAAGGGGAACCAGTATATGTTCTTGTATTGATTTGATATTTGTCTGTAAACCACTGGTAATATGCTTTGAAGCAGAGGTAAAAGTAAATTTAATTAAATTAATGTAGCTGTATAAGTGAGCCAGAAACTGAAGACAAAGGGAAGGAAAATCCATTACTTTCATCTGATTGATTGTGCATTGCCTACAGCAGGCATTTTGAAGATTGGATATCTACAGGTGACACTTTGAGTCACCAAAAGAAGCATGGTAATGGCCCAAGGATGCTTTGTAGAGGTTTCCAAATAGGCCAGAAAAAGGAAATAGGAAAGTATCAATGGTATATTTATTCTTCTGTGACCTGAGGTCTGCCATTTTCCATACTTACCACTCTCCTCCATCAGCATCTTCTCATTTTATCATGTTTCTTTCTGCAAAGGCTGGGTGTAAGGTGGTAAACAAATGAACATTTTCAGTGAAAGAATAATCAAGTGATATTATTAACAGTTCAATTCACTTTGACTGTAAGGAATGGACTGCACTGTTCTCAGGTGCTTGACAAGGAATTAAGGTCCAATTTATTTCAGAGCAAAACAGCTGAAAGTTGTGTTGGAGGTTATTTATTATTTGGAAAACACTTTTTTCTGAATTAAAAATGTAATTTCCCTTTACTCATTAAAAAAAATTAGACACATAGTAATCTTCATCAAAAAAGTAGAAACTCTGTGCATTTCGGCATATCAGAACTGATTCTACACAGATGACTCCATTTGTATCCAATGTTGGATTTATTTACAAATATTGAGCCAACGACACCAGAGATCAGTCCATGATTTGTCCTCTCCACATTTTGTTTGTCTCTCTGAAGAAGAAATTCTGGATTATAATTCAGCTCTGGGCAGGACGCCAGAGTTCAGGGGTTGCCAGGAAGAATGAGAACCCTCCTTAGATCAGGGGCTCCTAGTAACAAATAAATGAAAGCAAAGGAAGATGAAAAAAGGGTGGAGGCTGGGTATGGGTTGCTGGCTACCTGAGTTTCTATTTTAGATCACTTACACGGAATCATTAGGGTGAATGCCATTTTTATACTAGTATGAAAGTCACCATAAATGGAATCTGGCATCTGGTTTACCTTCTGTCTGAGTCCTACACTGAAACTTTACCAAAAAAAAAAAAAAAAAAAAAAAAAAAAAGAAGGGTTTCGGGGGCATTAGCCTTTATTGTGAAAACATTATCCCAAAATGTAGCCTCACACTGCACTTTGCCAGCAACAGAAAAATTAGCTTAATGAAACCTTATATAAAGATCATTCTAGGATCCAGTGCAGAAAATATTTTTCAGATTAGTGCTGATGCTGTAGAATGTAAACTCTCTCTTGCCTTACTGAAACTGTCCTCTTTAGTCTCACTGTCTCCTTTGTCATTTTTTCTCTTTGCTGTTTCCCAACCCTAAGTACATGTATACCCCAAAAGTCATTATTTTTTTCTCAATCAGCCCTTCCTGGATATCACACAGAAACTCAGCTCCTACTTCTACCTAAAGAGCTGCCATATTCTGACCCTTACCTCTCTTCTGAGATCCAGACTCATATTACCAATTATCCAACATTTTAACTTATATGCTCTATCTAGATAAACCTTTTCCAGAACACCTTAAGTGAAACATTCAGGTAATGTTCCTTTAATAGAAAACATAAATACATTGCTACAGATGTCCCAAATTGACTTTTATAATCATAATGCAAGTGTCTGCCACCTGAATGCCTCCAATCACCCAAACATCTGGAATTCTTTAATAATTAAAAGGAAAAAAACAAGGCTGGAAACCACATTTTACATAATGTCCTTCTTGATATCTCCAAGGATTCTTGAAGGAGAGGGAACAGGTGGGATGGAATGGGAGGTTATATTTCTGCTAGTCATCTTGCCTAGTCATCTTGTGCACCAATTTCCTGCTTTGTTTAAGTTCCGAGTTTTAGAAGCTGCTTTTTTCTTTATGTTGTGCATACATCAATGACTCCCAGATTTGATCTCTTCCTTGAGCTCTGGAATAAATTTCCTAAATGCCTTTTCAACACTCAACTTTTATATCTAACAAGTATTTCACACTTGAAGTACACAAAATTGGACTCTTCCCCCACCCCACACCTGTTTCTGAAATTTTCCCCATCTCAGAAAATGGCTCAACGATTCATCTTGCTCCTTGGGCAAAAAATGCAGGAGTCATCTTTGATTTTTCTCTTTTTCACACACCCAGCAACCTGTCTCTTCTATTTCAAGATATATCGTAAATCAAACCATTTTTCACCCCCTCTGATACTATCATAATCTCTCACCAGGACAACAGCAATAACTTCTTGTAGCCTGTCATTATGTTGTCTCTATGCTTGTCACTCTACATTGTAATCTCTTCACAAAACTGACTGTGATCCTCCAAAACGTAAGTCAGATTCATGTCACCCTCGAATCCTAAACTGTCCCATGGCACCTCTATACACTTAGAATCAAATCCAAACCCTTTGGTATACACAGTTCTCCCTGATCTTGTCTTCACTCACCTCTTGTCTTTATCCCCTTTCATGTTATCCATTCTTTCTTCAAGCACCAGTCATCATGGCTTTCTTATCCTTTCTTTAATGAAATAAGCTCTTTCCTTCTCAGGACATTTGTACTTGATGTTAGTCTATGTGGAAAACTCTTTCATCAATTTTTTTTATGTTCTATAATTTAGTGTAAATTTATTTCAACATAATATAATTAATTTTAATTGGGAATTGGTAGCAATTGAATTGCCCTAAAATAGAATATACTTCATCACACATGTTCCATTTTATTAGTCCTTAATTTTTTTCTTTACAGAATTTCAGATCACTTTAAATTATATAATCTACTTATTTATTTACTTTTTCATAGTCTATTTCTCCCTTTCTCTCTACTTTGTAGAATATCAGCTTCATGAGGGTAGAGTCCTTAGTAACTAGCATATAGCAGGCACTCAGTATATGTTTGTAGGTCAAGTAAACATGCAGGACTTGTCATTCAACTTTTTAAAACTTCACTTTTTTCATTTGTAAAATACAAAGAATAACAAGATTGAAGTGATATACCTCTGTATACTTGCAATTCCCTTTTTTATTTATCTGTTGAGCAATTCAGCTACATTTTTATCTAACCCTTCTTGGCTACACCCTAGGGGATCACACCATTTATATCAAGTATACTACTAGTGGGCCTTAGTTAATTTATATCAAGTATCCTACCAGTGGGCCTTAGTTAGTAAAGGACAGCTTTATACTTTAAATAAATTTTGATACCTTAAAAAAAGTCCAGCTATCTAGTATTACATTTAAATATGTATACTTTTTATGAGAGTATCCATGTGCTTATGTACAAGAAAGGACACACACACTCACTCAGACACACAAACAGAATTATCTTTTGGAGGGTAAGACCCTTGTAGTACACTTGGAACTTTTTCCTCCGGATCAGTCAATCCAAGTTTTTATCTGTAAGTTTTGAGAAGGTTGTGTCACAATTTGTGGAAGAAACATCCTGATTGTGACAAACAGGGAACTGGTTCTTCTACCTTTACAGTTCACCTGCCCACACCGTGTTGAGTGTTCAGCAATTTTTGCCCCCAAACGGCATGACCCTGTGCTCCACCCTCCCTATATTCCCACTCAGTCTCACCCCAAGCAACTTTTTTTTTGTTCCCCCTGATAAAAAATTCCTTAAAGGGAAAAGTTTTGCTAATGTGGAAGAGGTGAAACCAAAAACAGCAGAAGCGTTAAAAGGCATCAACACTGATGAGTTCAACAACTGTTGTGATGTGGAACCAATCATCGAAGCTGCCCATCGAAGCTGGACTGGTTTTAAAAAATGTGGCACATATACACAATGGAATATTATGCAGCCATAAAGAAAGACAAACATATGGACTTTGCAGCAACTTGGACGAATTTAGAGTCTATCATACTCAGTGATCTATCACAGAAATAAAGAACAGAGTACCATATGTTCTCACTCTAAGCAGACCTTGAACAATTATCATAATACTATAATAAAGGGATTGTCAGTAGTGGGAAACTGCCAGGGGAGGGGTGGTGGGATTGGCACTTAAGGGAAACTGCGAGGGGAGGGAGGGGCACACCTCATCAACAAGGGTACCTGCATAATAAACATTTGTATACCTAACCCTGAATTGTATTCCACATCTTTAAAAAAAAAAAAAAACCTGTTTTGAGCAATGGAAAAAGTGTTTCAATAGATGTATTACATTAAATGGTCAGTACTTTGAGGGTGATTGAAGTTTAAATGTGTAAGAATAAATACACAGTTTTTTATAAATAAATTCCCCCTTGAATAGATTCATATAGTCAATATGATTCTTTATAGAAATATCTATGTACTATTCCTTTATACACAGATTATTTGTTCTCATACAACTGAAGTTAAATGAATCTTGTTCCTTTGTATATAATTTATTACAAAATTTTCCCAGTACAATTAGGAGTGGCAATAACAGATTCATTGAAGTATCCTGCTTTGCATTATAAATAGTTACAGGTTTATACAGTATTCATTGTTTTGTGTGATACCTCAGATTGATGCCAAAAATATTGAGCATGTGATTTGACATCAGAAAATCTGTTAGTTTCTTCTTAGCATAAAATCGCTACATTTTTTCCTCAAGCTCCTTCATTTTTTTAATTTTCCAGAAGAAATGACAAGGTATAACTTGGACAAAGCCAAGTAGGTCCAGCAGGACTTGACTATGTTTCTCTGACTTGAGATGTGATAACTCCACTACTCAGTACCCTTTTGGCTTTCAGTCCCCACAGCACAGACCTTGTAACCTAATAGCTGTGTATTGGGATCTTGTTGACCACGCCTGGCATCACTGAGCTGGCAGGAACAGAGAAGGTAGAGAAGCTTGTGATTTCCTCATGTCCCATAGGCTTACATCACTAGTGACTTCTCTTCCATCTCTGGACTGAACTTTGGCGACTTCTTCCATCTTGGAAGATTAGGTACTAAAAAAGGAAGGTAAAGCTCCTTAAGAACAGCAGATCCATCAGAATAGAAGAACTTGTACAAGGAGAAACTTTAGAAATAACCTATAATTCAGACAAAAGCAGTACTATCAAGATGGCGGCATTGTCATGCCCATAATTAGATTGCTGAAGCCTATATTCAAATACAAGTTATCTTGCATTATTTTGGCATATTTTCTGTGAATCTCTGAGTGTTTGCCACATCCAAATACCTCTTCTGAGGTGCTCTTTGCACAAAGGTCACCACAAGAATGCACAATTATCCATAGTTGATTAAGCACAACACAAAGTTAACTTCACAGATTAGTCAGTAGCCTATTAGGTAGTACAGCATGATAGTTTGGGGAACTCATTCATTTTCTTCTGGATTATTAGTGACTGAACTTATTATATCTCTTGGGAGTATGAGCTCATATAGTATATTTTGGGAATACAGACATATTTAGAGAATAAGTTTGGAAGCAAAAATCAAGTGATTAATCACAACAATGGTAAATTTTTTATATTTGAAAGAATGACCACCAGAGTTCTTATTGCTCATTAAGACTACACCAATTCAGAACTCCTGTTTTGCCCTGTTTTCTAGGAGAGCTAGCCATTCTCTTTCTTCCGAAATGACTGTATAATGAACTCGCATTTTCTAGGGTCATAAGAGGGCATTGCTCTTTTTTGCACCTTAAATTAGTACATAAATGCTCGTCCACTTAATGAATAATACTCAGGGTCTTTATTTTTTTGTACTTTTTCTTCCAAAGTTCTAGATTACCAAGGGGCACTGAATAGTCAAGATCCCTCACATTTCCAAGTAAATAAGTGTTATGAACTCTCCCATAACTATCTAGGACCAAATTATTACAAGGATTTCTAAATACCACAAGTATACCCTAGAGCAGACATATTGGAATAACAACAACAACAAAAGGAAAACCTACCATACATTTTATAAAAGAGGAGATTATCCTGGTCTATGGTATCATTGCAACCTTTGGCTTGCTTGTATGTCATGACTACCTGTTCCAAATTTTTGTTTGTTTGTTTGTTGGTTGGTTGGTTGGTTTTAAAAGTGTAAATAACAATACTTTTGAGTGTGCTTTTCATCCAGATGGCAGACAGGTCAGAAATCAACCTTGCTCATTGCTTTCCAGAAATAAGAGGCTATTTATATTTGACTGGTAGACTAGAACCTTGCTTAATACAGCCATGTTTTTAGTACACCGAATTCTGGTGAACATTAGCCAGGGACAAAATGGTAGGTGTTTCACCTTCCTAACAAATGCATTGTGTTAGTCATGGTTCTTCAGAGAAACAGAGCAAATAGGAGACACACACAAACACACACACACACACACACACACACACACACACACACACACACACACAGAAAAAGAGAGAGAGAGAGATTTTAAAGAATTGCCTCATACAATTTTGAGGGCTAACAAATTTGAAACTTACAGGTCAGGCTGGCAGGCTGGATACTCAGGCAGGATTTCTGTTTGAGTTTTGCGATTTCTTCTTCAGAAAACATCAGTCTTTGCTCTTAAAGTCTGTAATTAATTAGGGAAGACCCATTTCGATTATGGATGATTATCTGTTTTACTCAAAGTCAACTAGCTTAAATGTTAACCACCTTTCTAAAAAATCTTTAAAATATGGCAACATCTAGACTGGTATTTGATCAAATAGCTACGCACCATAGCCTACTCAAGGGACACATTTAATTAACTATGACACATTATTTTTGATTCAGACTAAATTTTATCTTTTTTACTCATTATGGGGAACAGAAAACTATAACAATTGCTAAGTAAAAGAATAGGTTAAATATAATGTGCACCGAGTTTATATAAAATACAGAGTTAAAGGACTTTGGCCTGCTTGTTTTTTGGTATATAGATGGTGCTCCTAATAAGTCTATTTGACTCAGAAAAGCAGGAGCTTCATTTTCTGTGAATCTGATGTGATCAACAACAATGACATATCTCTAGGGCCACCAATATATGGTTGTGTGGGTTGTATATTGCACTTAAGTATCTGGCAGGGGAGATATGGGGGAGTGCAAACCCATCCCACACTCCGCATTCCAAACCATGTGTGTGGAGCTGTGCCCTTTTTGAGACAAGGACAACTTTCTGTCTTCTTTGAGCAAAGATGCCAAGGGTTAACCAAGCCAAGCCCGTGCCTGTGGGACTGTGGCTGCCCAGAAGACATACCTTATTCTAATTTGCACAAAACCATCCTAGAGGCTGTGCATAGCAACATACATCTCTGTCTCTTTAAATAATTATTTAAAATACACATCCCAGCAATTCAAAAGGTCTTTTCTTCTTCTAATTGAGAGACGAAAATAGAGATTAATGTAAATTCAATGCATAATTAGCTTTCCACTCTTCCAGTTGCCAGAACCACCTCCTTTTTTCTCCTGCTAACACAGGTCCTCTCAAAAATGTTCCCTCTCAGTTTGTCTTCCTCTCAAAACATTGTCATGTCTAGATATTGCATCCCTTTTATGTCCCATTCTGCTGACAGATAAGAAAAATGATTTCCCTACTCTCCCCTCTGCTTCCTTTCCTTTCCTTCTCTTTCTCTGAATCATGTCACAATTTCTTCTGTACTGGTTATCCCTCCATAAAAAAAAAAACTCCTGTTAAATTTCTGTCTTCAGGTTTCAAAAAATACTTTGGTAGTTTATCCTAAATAACTTTATTTTGCATATTTATTTGTTTACATATTCTTTGTAGTATCTGTACTTTTTATCTTATTTCTCCATCACTATTTTTCTTAATTCCTTTTCAATCAGACCAACAATGGTTAACTGCCCTTGGAAATCCCCTGATAATTAATTTTGTTTGGCCAAAACTGGAGATCTCCACCTTGAAGGTATCTATGGAATGCTTTCCTCTACCTCCTGGAGATACTTCCTGAAACTGCAGGTTAATCATTTTATCAGTTAGGCCAGGAATGGTCCTGTTCTCTGAGTAGATCACTTCCCTTCACTGGGTAGTGTTTCTTTTTTGCACTTAATGTTTCAGGAAATTGTTTCTCATGATTTTGTTAATTTATTATTTCCTATGAGTCAGTTGCATATCCTGTGATGAGTTGCAAAATTAGGAATTAGAGAGTGACTTTCATCAAAATAACATAGGTCACAACCTTCAGTTTCAGACAGAGTTATTGATGAGGGACATTATCTGAGGAATTGTAGGTATCCACCCTGACTCCACTTGGAAGAATTGCTATCAGCTGGTTATCAACACAAGATTACAGTGCTGGTGATGACAGTAAACACAGTTTAATAGTGATATAGAAATGCCTTTACTATATCTTTTATCTCAGCCCTTCTCCTCACTCCAAACTGGTTAAGAAAGGGGGCAAGAGAACATTTGTTGAGGCTAAGAGGAAAGCAAATAACTGGTAAGGAATGTCACAGAAGAAAGAACAAGAGACTTCCTGTCCCAGCATATTTCACCTGCTTGTGAGATTACTTCATTATTTTATATATGTTCCATACCTCTAAAAAGTTTTTGTGTTATTTTTCAATCATTAAATATGTACCATCTTTCAATCCTCAAGCTTTGTGGATATTAGCACATTAATCATCCTGGAGTAGGTAGAAGAAACTTCATTTGCAGCTGAGAAAACAGGCTAAAATAAATTAAAGGACTTCCTCAAAGTTACCCAGGTAATTAAGGGACTGAGCTATTTTGCAAACTGAGGTGTGTCTGATTCCAAAGTCCAACCTCTTAAATGCTGGGCTGTAGAGCCCATCCTTCACACTACATTTGCAGCTATGTGTGGAGATATTGGTGTATAGTACTAAAGCTCTGGTCTGAAGTCACAAGTTCTGGTTCCAAGTATGTCCTGTCACTTGCCAGCTATGGCAAGTCACCTACCTTCCTCATATTTTAATAATAGGTTAATAATAGTGATTTTATTTTTCTTATCAGAAATCAAATTCAGTAATGCATAGGAAATGCTTGCAAAGCTGGAAATAATGGTTTGTTTGGCATTGTTACTTTGTAAGTGTTTGCAAGTCACTTTTTAATGCAAATAATCTGTGTCTGAAAATGGTCAGAAGTGCCTCAAGGGTAGAAATTAGATCTATTCTTTCTTGGGGTGGGTGACTTGCTCTCAGAAATTATCTTGTGCCTGATATAAAAGACCCTCTTGACCCTACTTGGCTTACTCATGCTGCATATATACTTCACCTGATGAGTGCACTCTCCTGTCCCTTAGAGAAAGAAGGCAGTGGGGCGTTACAGAGGATCCAAACCAGCTGAGTGTTAGTGATAGGAATTCTAGGATGTGGAGTGAGGTATGTAGGTGTTGCAGGGAAGCATAAATTGAAGAAGGTGGGATGGTCAAGTGATTTAGTTCTGGTTTATGTCTCTTTAAATAAATATATTACTAGATTTCCCTTTCTTCTTGTTATTCCATCTATCTCTTTCTATTAGTCACTTTACTGTACAATATAACTGAGATATGTAATTATTAGCTCAGGGAATAGATCACTTTCTTCTCTGATGTATTTATTTTCCCCCTTCTTATGCATTCTACATTGGCAATCATCTGTCCTTGTTATTTGCCCACAGTGATCAATTCAATAAAGATCTGTGGGATAAATTAATTTCTTGGATACATTAACATTTTTCTGTTCTTTCTGGTTTCACTTCAGTTAGAAACTAGGGAAAATACTACTTAAAAAATTCTTGGAGTAATAAATATCTCCTGTGTCCTGGTATGCCTCAAAACTATTTCCACCCCCCACCCCCCACCCATCTCTCTCTCTCTCTCCTTTCTCTCTCCTCTTCCTCTCTCTCTCTCTCTCTCTCCTCTGTCTTTTTCTACACACACACACACACACACACACACACACACACACACACACAATAGTTATATTATGATCAAAGGGACTGTCCTAATTTTGCAGTTAGTTCATCAAAGAATAATCGTGAAGTAGGGTCATATCAAACAAATCATCAGATATGTTTTCTTGCTCTCATGAGTGCTATCCCTAGGATTCTTTATTGGTTTCCTGGGTTGGCCATAGCAAATTACCATAAACTCTGTGACTTAAAACCATGTAAATTTTTACTCACAGTTCAGGAAGATAAGAGTCTGAAATCCCAGAGAGCAGATTGTCCTGAAGGCTCTAAGGGAGCATCTCTTCTATACCTTTTCTTTGTTTCTGGTCTTACCAGTAATCGTTGGCCATTTAGGCTTAGTGATTTCCTTGTATCTTCATGTTGTCTTCCCTGTGTGTGTGTATATCTCTGTGTCTTCATATCAGTCATATTGGATTAAGGGTCTACCTTACTCTAGTATAACCTCATCTTAATTTAAATTGAACTTTCAACAACTCTATTTCTAAATAACTTCACATTTTGAGGTTTGAGGAAGGACATTAATTTACAAAGAACCAAAAGTGATTTTTTTTGTCTAACTTTGGCTCTGATTCTCATTTGGTGTCAAAACCTGACCTGAACTGACATAGGGTGCTTTATAATGTAAATGTTCACGTTTTACTACAAATATATCAAGTTTGATTAAGAGATGCCATCCAGACCCCACTAGGAGATTTATGTTATACACCATAAATGTCCCATTTTAGTTTTTTAAATTCTAAAGAAAAAAAATCCTAAATATGAACTCTCAAACACACCTGAGTTTAGAGGATTTGGCTAAGCAAATAAAGGCCTATTCTTTCAATTAGAGTTACTTAAATCAAGTAGAAAGGCTGCCACCACTAGCTTTGATTTCTTCTGGTCCAGTGGTTCTCAGACATGCCTGAACGTTGCAATCACCTAGGAAGCTTTTAAAAATCCTAATACCTAAGCTTCACCTCAGATCAATTTAAAGAGAAACACTGGGAGTGGGACCTAGACATCATTAATTCCCAACCAGTTTCAATGTCTACCCAACTTTGAGAATGACTGTTCTGGTCCTAACTCAATCACTCTCACAGTCCCTTCCAGTGGAGCCAATCAAAATCTCACTCCAGTCACCTACATTATCAGATCCTGACAGCAACTCACCTACCATGAAGCAGGAGCAGATGCAAATGATAACTGACACTGGTAAAAACGAAAAGAACCCACATATTATGGGTTGAATTGTCTCCCCATAAAAGATATGTTGAAGTCCTAACTCCAGAAGCTTGAAATATGACCTTAATGGAAATAAGGTCATTGCAGATGTAACTTCAGATGTAATTAGTTATGATGGGATCCTACGGGGATAGGGTATGTCCTTAATTCAACTTGGCTAGTGTCCTTATTAAAAGAAGAGATGAGAGACACACAGAGAAGAGAATGCCATGTGAAAAGGCAGAAACACATAGGATGGAGATGGCCATGTGACAATAAATAAAGGTCGATATCACAGTGATGAAGCCGGAAGTCATAGAACAGCAAGAATTTTAAGCAAACAATAGAAGCTAGGAGGATTTTTCCCTGCCGGTTTCAAAGGGAGTATGGCCCTGATGATGCCTTGATTTTGGACTTCTAGTCTCCAGAAATGTTAAATTAGATTTCTGTTGTTTGAAGCCACCCAGTTTGTGATATTTTGTTATGGTAGCCCCGGGACACATCGTGCATATGGGAATACATCACAGCACTTTATTAAGAATGTCCCCAGAGTCCTCTAGATCTACCATGAACAGCTATTTATGGGTGTCAAAACATTGCAACTAAAGATGAATTGAAGGGGGCAGCTGGCTCACCATGGGAAAGGGAAATAGTTGTAACTAACATTTATTGAAGGATTAAAATGGTCCTGTCACACTTTACCTACGCTAGTTAGTTTAATCCAAAACAACCCTTTGAGGCAAATACTATTTTTAACCTCAGTTTAGAAATGAGGAAGCTGAGGCTTCCATAGATCAAGTAACTTGCCCAAGGTTGCTCAAAAGAAGAATTTGAATCTAGTTGTACCTGACCCTAAAACCCCTACTCTCAATGTCAACTTGAGAGAATAACTCTTGGTAAGCCCAGATATCTTACGAAGGCAACTTTCTTTAAGAGTCAGAGGCCCAGTTCAGCCCGCTGCACTGCAAGAGTGGGAGTCATGGCTCTGATGTGACAAGCACAGGAATCTGGCGTCCAGCTCTTGCAGCTGCCAAAAAGAATTAAACAAAGTCAATGAAAGCAAAGGAAAGGCAATAACAAAAATGCCAGCAGCAGCAACAGCAGGAGGGAGGGCCCAATTACTACTGGTTGAAGTGTGAGGAAAATTAAAGTTGGTGATGGTTCAAGGTTATGTTGAAATTCCAAGGCAGTGGGCTTGCATAACCATGAAACATGGAAATTAAAGCATTACTGATGTTCACACTGTTTATTTCAGGACTTCACTCTGTCTCATTTTGTCTCAACAAGTCTCAATTCAATCATGTGCTAACCAACACAGAGAAAGGAAAAAGATGATCTGTGTGTGTGTACATTAAAAATGTAAATAAATTAGGAATAGGAAAAACTACAAAACATATAATAGAATCTACTTTGTTTTCTCATGGCCAGTCTCATTCATGTTAGGTAAAATGAAACACATTGTGACTGCAATTAGGCCCCAACTCCCCGAAGACATTTTTCAGACAAAAGTTTTCTGAATTCCTTTGCAAGAGCATCGGTGTCTTCTGAGTTCTCAGCAATAATAATCATTGGCTTTATTGAGAATTTCCTATGTCCCAGACAGAGTCACAGTTAATCCCCATAATAGCTTTATGAAATAAGTATGACTATCACCCTTTTGGAGAAGAGGAAACTGAACTTCCAAAAGTGGAATAACTGGCCCTAGCTTATAAAGCTACTAAGAGGTAGGAACAAGATTTGAACCCAGTGCTGTTTGTCTAACTTGAAAGTCAGAGTTCTAAGTCCCCTGTTACTTTTCTCCAGTACACTCTGCCTCTCTAGCTGGTAGTGTCGACTGTGCACTGTCCAATGCCTTTCTTCCCCTAAGCACTTATTCCCATTGTGTAGGTGTTGAGGACTAACATCATGACTACTTTTCTTCAGATTAATGATTTTTAAGTAACCACTTCACAAAAGGCAACCCAAGCTAACCCTCCCATGTATTTGTTTTCAATGCCTTCTTTAGTGTAATTGTACTTGAAGCAAACAATGGTTATTTCCACGCCTTTTCGGGCAGAGTGGCTGCACAAATTCTCAACTAAGGCTCCTTTACATAGATTCAGTACACACAGTACTCATTTGCTAACCATGGATTTACCAACTGTAGTTTGAAGACAAAAAATGTTTGTATCTGTTTGCCAAAATTTGATTTTATTCAATTCACATAAAAGGACAAGGAAAAAAATATCATTGCTTATTCTTTCCTTCATAATCTTGAGTAGGTCCCTGGGAGTATTGCAAACAGAAAGTAGATTTTTTTTTTTTGAGTTGGAATCTCACTCCTTTGTCCAGGCTGGAGTGTAGTAGCATGCTCATGGCCACCCCAGAGTCGACCCGCTGGGCTCTGCTGATCCTTCTGCCTCAGCCTTCCAAGTAGCCGGAACAACAGGAGCGTGCTACCACGCCCAGTTCATTTTTGATTTATTGTAGAGATGAGGTCTTGCCAAGTTGTCTAGGCTGATCTCGAGCCTGTGGACTCAGGCAATCCACTCGTGTCAGTCTCTCAAAGTGCTGGGATTACAGGCTGAGCCACCAAGCCCGGCCCAGAAAGTAGATTTTTTTTTATGCTTCATTCTTTCAAGATGTAGACACAAGACCAGAAGTTCAAACTCAGCAAAATTGCCCAAGTGATTTTTTTTTTTTTGTATATGAAATTTTTTTTTGTTTTGAGTTGGAGTCTCACTCTGTCGCCCAGACTGGAGTGCAGTGGCCGCTTCCGGCTACCGCAGCCTCGACCTGCTGGGCTCCGGTGAGCCTTCCGCCTCAGCCTTCCACGTAGCCAGAACCACAGGCGTGTACTACCACATCCGGCTAATTTTTTATTTATTGTAGAGATGAGGTCTCACTGCCCTGGCGGGTCTCGAACCCGCGGGCTCAGGCAATCCACTCACCTCGGCCTCCCAAAGGCGCGGTATTACAGGCTGAACCACTGAGCCTTATAAAAATAAAAAAAGTAAGAAGTTTAGTTGGAAAATGTAATATTTCAGAGTTCAGTCCACATTTTTTTAAAAATTGCTTAACTGATTATGGTACTCTCTGATCAATTGACAAATATGATAATAGAAAAGAGTTCTGTGTCAGAAACAGTGATAAATGTTCACCAAATCCTGTTTCATAATTCTCATTCCTAGAAATATGTAAAACTATATGCTTTAACTCTTTGAAGACAGGTGCAACCTAATGATGAGTTCTAGCCAATAAACTGTGCACAGAAGTGATAAGAATCACTTCCAGGATGAAGCCATCAAAAAGAACTTCAGCATCTTTGTTTTCCTATCTCAATGATCAAGGATGTCCCTTACTGAAATGTGGGTAGACAAGAAGAGGCTGCATTACTGACTCATGGAAAAAGTCATCCTGGAGAGTCACCTAAACCTCTAGCAGACTTCATTTGAGTAAAAATATAATTCAACAGGAAAACCTTTTTGTCTTGCTATAAAGAGCATAGTTTCTCTAAGAGATACAGGAATATCTTGAAATTAAATGGTCACACTGTATTTCAGGACTTCATTCTCTGGCTCACTTTATCTCAACCAGTCTTAATTTAGTCATGTACAAACTACTATATTTATGCAGGAATTTTGTTGATTTTTCTGTTTTGGTGGTTTTTTTGTATTTCATTGATTTTGACTCATATTTATTATTTTCTTCTTTCTATTTTGGATTTGAATTGTTTTTTGTTTGTTTGATTTTTCCAGTTTTATAAGTTGGAAAAGATTTTAAGGATTTCTTTGGTCATTAATGTTAGACTTTTTAAATAAAAGCATTTAATGTTTCAAGTGCACTTAAAAAAAGTGCATTCTGTAGTTGTTGTCTGGAGTGTTTTATGAATAACACTTAGGTCAAGGTGATTAATGATATTGTTCATTGAAATCTTTTATATCTGTAATATTTATTTTCTTAAGTCGTTCTACTGATTGCTTAGAGAAAGGTTTTATCTATCACTACAATTGTGGACTTTTCTATTTCTCTCTTTAATTCTACCACTTTTTGTTTCATGTATTTTGAAGTTACATTATTAGATGCATATATATCTATGATTGTTATGTCTTCCTGATGAATTGAATTTTATTATTATAAAATGTTCTCTCTGGTTATCTCTTTGCCTTGAATATTTTTTTTTTGTCTACTATATCCATTTTAGTCTTCTTGCTGTGCTTTCAACATATCAGTGTTTTGATATTTACTTATTTATATTTTAATTTTATGATATTTTAGGAAAGTGGGGTACAAGTGAGGATTAACTACATAACTAGGCTGCATATAGACACTGTTGGTGGGAATGTAAACTAGTGCAACCTCTGTGGAAAGCAGTGTGGCGATTCCTAAAAGCTCTAAATAGCAACCTCCCATATGACCCCACAATCTCCCTACTGGGAATATATCCTGAAGAACAAAATCACTCTATAAAAAAGATACCTGCACACGTATGTTTATCGCAGCATTGTTCACAATAGAAAGAACCTGGAAGCAACCATGCTGCCCATCAAAAGAGGACTGGATTAAAAAACGTGGTACATACACATGATAGAATACTACGCAGCCGTAAAAAAGAACAAAATCATGAATTTCGCAGCAATCTGGATGGAACTAGAGTCTATAATACTGAGTGACCTCTCACAGAAACAAAGATCCGAGTATCACATGTTCTCACTCATATAATGGGCCTTGAACATCCAATGTAATACTATAAGAAAATGACTGACAGTAGTGGGAAACTATGAGGGGGAGGGAGATGGGATTAACAGTAGCAAATATCTGTCTGGGGACAGGGAAACACCTCTTATCAACAAGAGTGACTGAACAAAATGTATTTGTATACCTAACCCTTAACTGTACCCCACAATATCATAATAAAAAATATATATATATAAAAGAAAATGTAGTACATATACACAACAGAGTATTGTGCAGCCATAACGAAGAACAAAATCATGGGCTTTGCAGCTAATTGGATGGAGTTGGAGACCACCATACTAAGTGATGTATAACAGCAACAAAGAACTGAATACTGCAAGTTCTTGCTCATAAGTAGACCCTGAACAATAGTCCCATGAGCACAAGGAGGTATCGGCCATTACTGGGCACTGTTGGGGGTGGGTGGGAGGCAGGAGTGTGGGAGCATGTGATAACACAAAGGGTATCTGGTCCACTACAGGGCAAGTGAAGGCCAGTAGGAAGCCCAAACTTCCCCTGCATGCAGCCTGCTCATGTAGTTAATTCTTACTTGTACTCTACATCTCAATCATCATCATCATCATCATCATCACCTGAGTTTTTATCTGGCATCTTTTGTTGTTGTTGTTGTTGTTTCCCTGAAGAACCCCCTTTAGCACTTTTTATCTTATAGGTTTACTGGTGACATATTTTCTTATTTTCTTTTTATCTGAAAATTTCTTCATTTTGATTTTATGCTTGAATAATTTTTTACTCAATATAAAATTCTAGGTTGACAGTTTCTGTTGCGTTTTTGCTATTAGGTCCTCAAAAATGTTGCTCCATTACCTTTTGGGCTTTATTGTGACTATTGAAAAGTCACAAATAGTTTTAATCAAATGGTTGGTCTCCTATATATACTGTGTCTTTTCTTCATCTACCTGTTTTCAAGATTTTCTCTTTATGTTTGGTTTTGAGCAGTTTGACTATAATGTGCCTAGTTGGTTTTCCTTACATATATATCTTTCTCATTCATATAACTTTTTGAATCTGAAATTAATGTTTTAAAATTTTTTATTTAGGTAATTTAAAATTTTTGTCTCTACTATTATCTCTTTTCTCTTCTTATGGTGCTGCAGATATATATGTTAGAACTTTTGAAATTGTCCCAAAGTTGCCTAAACCTTTTTAGTTCTTTTAAAATGTTGTTTTCTTCTCTGTACTTTAGATTAGATCATTCTATTCATTTATTTGCATGTTTATTTTCTTTTTGCTCTATTATTCCCAACCTGCTATTAAGCCCATCCAGTAATTTTTTATTCTACATCCTGGTTTTTTTAGTTCTAGAAGTCCCACTAAATTTTTTAATAGTTTATATTTCCATTAGAATTAGATGACTTATAAACACATTTTTCCTTATATTCCTCAGCATAGTTGTAATGGCTGCTTTAAAATTCTTGTTTAGTAATTTTAAATTTAAGATTTTTCTGTGGTTAAATAGTTTGTATCTGTGCTGAATATTATGAATGTTTTGCTGTGAAGACACAGGGTTGTTATTTCCTTCAATGGGTATTAATTTGTTTAAGGGAGGCACTTAAGTTGGCTGCATTCAAATGACAAACTCTGTTTCCCTTGTACTAGGCAACAGCAGAATCTCATTTCTATTCCTTTAACTTTTGCTGTGCTGCTTGGAATCTGATTTTAGAAGCCAGGTAGACTGATGATTTTTCTATCTGAGTTTTCTCAGCCCTGCAGAGATTAAACTGGGGCCTGCCATCAGGCTAAAATTTATTTAAATTTAAAAACTTAAAATGCTGTTCTTTTCTTCCTAGTGTTGACTTCATTCTGGTAATTGTCTGGTTTTGTCACCTTCATGTACCTTCAGATATCTAGTCTTTATATTTTGTCCAGCATTTATAAATATTAACTGCTAAAGGGTTAGCCCAATAGGAGCTAGTCAGCTATCATCAGAAGCAAAACCCACCATGACTGAGGAGTAAGCTTAGTGCAGTTAGCCACTAGTATTTGGAAGTGATTTGTTAGACAGCACTATTTAGACTACTTTGATTGATATAGAACACAAACTGCAGTATTTTTCTTTTGATTTTAAAATATTCAGTTTGTTTTTGAAGTGATGCTTTTTGAACTTTTATATTTAAGATATTTTAAAATATAATTGCTGCTGGGTGTGGTGGCCTACACCTGTAATCCCAGCACTTTGGGGGGCAGAGACAAGAAGATTGCCTGAGTTCATGGGATCGAGACCAGCCTGGGCAACTTGGTGAGACCTCGTCTCTATAATAAATCAAAAAAATTAGGCCAGGCGCGGTAGCTCAAGTCTGTAATACTAGCACTTTGGGAGGCTGAGGCGAAAGCATTGCTTGAGACTGTGGGTTTGAGACCAGCCTGGACAACTTGGCAAGACCTCATCTCCACAATAAGTCAAAAATAATTAGCTGGGCACGGTAGTGCACACCTGCAGTTCCAGCTACTTGGAAGGATTGCCTGAGCCCAGTAGGTCAAAGCTGTGGTGGCTGTGAGCATGCCACTGCTCTCCAACCTGGACGATGGAGTGAGACCCCAACCGAACAATAAAATAGTAATGAAATTATAACTTTGCTTTGAACTTTTTTTTTTTTTTTTGAGTTGGAGTCTCACTCGGTCACCCAGACTGGAGTGCAGTGGCCACTCCCGGCCACCGCAGCCTTGCCTGCTGTGCTCCGGCGATCCTTCCACCTCAGCCTTCCGAGTAGCCAGAATTACAGGCATGCGCTACCACACCTGGCTGATTTTTTGATTTATTGTAGAGATGAGGTCTCGCTGCCCAGGCGGGTCTCGAACCCACGGGCTCAGGCAGTCCACTCACCTCAGCCTCCCAAAGGCGTGGGATTACAGGCTGAGCCACTGAGCCCGGCTTGAGCTTTTAAATTTATTTAACATTCACTGATATTATTGCACCCCCACTATTTACAAATCTATCAATCATTTTACTTCAATCTTTGGTAGGCGAGAAGGCTACCTGGGGCTCAAAAACTCCAAACTATTAGATAAAACATACATAGAGTCTAGAAAATTATATAACTTCGTTCAACTTTCCAGATTGGGACCATATACTTTAACTATTAACAAAATTCTCAACACAATTCAAACAATTCGAGGATTTGGGTAATTGACCAGATTCTTTTACATGTTAGCTCCTCAATTCTCCATTCTTGTTTTTTTGAGTTGGAGTCTCACTCTGTCGCCCAGACTGGAGTACAGTGGCCGCTCCCGGCCACCACAGCCTTGACCTGCTAGGCTCTGGCAATCCTTCCACCTCAGCCTTCCAAGTAGCTGGAACTACAGACGCGCGCTACCATGCCCGGCTAATTTTTGACTTATTGTAGAGATGAGGTCTCGCCAAGTTGCCCAGGTGGGTCTCGAACCCACGGGCTCAGGCAATCTCCATTCTTAAATGCCTTCTTATTATTTAAAGTGCAGAGAGGCTTTATTCCCATTTGTCTCCTATCTCTTCTTGTATTCTTTCTAGAATCTCTTCTTGTATTCTAGGTCGTTGTTGTTTCTCACCTCTGGGATTCCATCTTCTCTGTCTGGTTGTGAGTTCTGTTCCCGTGGTTCCTACTGCAATGGCCTGGGTTCTTTTCTGGTGGAGAAGAGTAGTAGGAAAAATAAACTTACTCTATGTTCAGGGTGTGGGATCAGTAAGAAAAATATTAACACTGCATAAATTAATTATCCTATGAGACTTATACAAGAAAGTCTGCACCCTTCTCATATTCTCACCTGGTATGAGCTCAAACCTGAGAAAAGAAAGGAGAATGAAGAAATCCACCCCCTCCCCCTCAAAAAACAAAAAACAAAAAGATATTGTGATACATATGTACTAGATATTGCAATAGAAACAGAGGATGATGGTGAATGAAAACTCAGCCAAATGGAAATTCAGGCATCTATATGAATAAGTTCAACGTGACGTGGAATATATCAGAGAAGCATGATTTACAACGTAATCAAGTACCAGGAAAGGAGCACTCACTCTGCTGCTTTGCCTGAAGGTTTTCAGGAAAGTTTTTAACGCAAGGAAGCGACATTTGAACTGAATCACACCTTTAACTCTTAGCATTAGCAAATATTTCTGTCTGTAGCATCCTTTCCCCAACTCATTGTTTTTCATGGCTGACATCTTTTCTTCAGGTATTAAGTTAGGTGTTTCTGAGTTAGAAGAATCTTCATGATTTCTCCTTTTGTGATAGTAAGTTCTACCATTTTATATCACAGCTCCCCCTTCTTTCTTTTCTAGAGCAAATCACTTTCTTTTTTTTTTTTTTTTTTTTGAGTTGGAATCTCACTCTGTCGCCCAGACTGGAGTACAGTGGCCACTCTCAGCCACCGCAGCCTCGACCTGCTGGGCTCCAGCGATCCTTCCTCCTCAGCCTTCCAAGTAGCCAGAATTACAGGCATGCGCTACCACGCCTGGCTGATTTTTAAAAATTTTTTTTTTATTTTTTATTTATTGTAGCGATGAGGTCTTGCTGCCCAGGCGGGTCTCGAACCCTCAGGCTCAGGCAATCTACTCACCTCAACCTCCCAAAGGCACGGGATTACAGGCTGAACCACCGAGCCCGGCTGCAAATCACCTTCTTAATTACTGATTGTATTTTATTATTTTATGCATATTTGTTTATTTATTGTCTGTTTCCCCAACTTGAATGCAAGTTCCACAAGTTCAGGAAACTGAGTTGTTTTACTATTACATTCCTGTTGCTTAGCCTCGTGTTTAGCACAGAGTTGGTGCTTAATAAAAATTTGACTCAATGATTTACAATATAGTTACTTGCTTTTATGTCTATCACCTCCATTAGATTGTGAGCCTCTATGAAAAGAATTCTGCTTTAGTCATTTTCATTTTCATTTCATTTCTTTTTCAGTATGGCAATTCCTCCTGCTCTCTCATACATAGTACATGTTTAATCAGTTATTTTTTCCATAAATAAATACACGAATTGCATATTGTTACTTATTTTTTCTTTATTCACTAATTCTACTCTAGAATTTTTTTGACTTATCAAAAACTTTAAGTACAAAAAGTAAGTTGTTCTACTCCAAGTTAAGCAAAAATAATTCTGCTATTTTGCAGGCAAAAAAAAGAAAAGAAAACTTTTGAGATCACTTTCTAGTGACTGGGGATAAAAATGTGACAAGATGAAATATTCAAGAATGTAACCACTAAACAGAAACTTGTTGAAAAATGTTTTGATTTTTATCCTTGGACATGTCTTGGGAGGTTAGTAGTCTACAAAGTGACCAGAGACGGCATTTCCTCCCTGCCAGTGGTTGGTACATTCACTTTGCCTCAAATGTGGCAAACATCACAATTTAGTCCTTGATGTCTCAATGTTAGCATGACCTCATGAGGCACTTCCAGTGACAAGTCTACCAGTATGAAGATGAGTTAGAGCCAACAGAAATATAAACTTAAAAGATTATGTGGTTAAAAAAACAAAGACAAAACATGCACTTGGTCATATTAAAACTCCTTTTAGGGTTATACCCTAGCAGGAAATTTTTAAGTCTGGTATCATTCCTTGTCAAACTAATCTTGGAGTCCTATTATCCTCTTTAACTTCGTTAAAGAAACTATAATACAGGTCAGCTAAATGATAAGTAAATTTAACTAGATCTTGTGCTGTCAGTTCAAGATGAATAAATACTGAATATCTATTATGTGCATAGCCAGAACCAAACAGATATCATTGACGTCTTATAGTTATCAGTCTAATCAGAGGCATTGACATTGAAACAGGTCATTTTAGTGCCACATGGAGAACATTAGTGTAGGTTTAATCAATGTTACCATATATTTAATTTGATCATTCAGCAATTAATTAAAACTGCTGAAAATCATACAAATGTGAATGTCTGCATGAAGACAGCTATCTTTGTGTATTTTGTCCATCATTGGTATCCAGAGCACCTAAAATGCTCATTAAACTTTATCAAATTAACCAGTATGGTCACTTATGTCTATGTGGTATAGAAATGGTCTCTGCAGACAAAATTCTATTAACTAAGAGGGTATGCTGTAGCTATTTTAAAGATGCTTTGGGCTGCAGGCAGAACTCACAGAAACTGCTTAATTCATATGCTCATGTGTTGGTTAAAGAACAATGGAAGCTTTCTTCAACCATGTAGTTCCTTTGCTTGTCCACTTTGCTGGCAAGGAGTGATCTTCAGTAACAAGCAGTGGAAAGTATATCTTGCATGAGCAGAGGAATAAGAAATAGAGTTTTTCAAACTCCAACTAAGATTTACTTATTTATTCCAAACATAGTTTACTTACTTATGAGGAATTTTATTTGCACGTCAAGATCTATCCTGCCAGGAATAGAGCTATGTGAGAAAGAAAAAAAAAAAATCCCAACCACCACAACACTGGCAAAAAAGCACATTTTCACAGGTTAGCATTAAAGCAAAATATTTTTCATTCTTGTCTCAAATTTTTGGCATAGCTAAGAGACTATTTTTTCTTTCTTTTCCTTACTTTTTTTTTTAAGTAAAAGGCAAGAGCAAAGAGGAGAATGGCAATATGCAAGTAGAATGATCACTAACATAAGAAAAGGAAGAACATTGTTAGATGCTCCTCAGAGGCCTGACTTTTAAAAAAGTCTTTAACCAGAGTTATTTATTTGCTGTGTTTTGTATCTGCTCCTTCCTTTTTCATTGAAAGGCATATTTCCTATCCATCAATATTTATAGTTTTTTTGTCAACTACTTTACTGAAACAAGATTTCCCTTTAATTTAACAATGCACATATTAAACTGCTAATATACTCATGAAGGCTCATTCTCAGTTAGTACTTATGAAATGTATTTCTCCAGAACTTAAGATGAATAGAAATACAGTATATGCAATTTAAAACCAAGTAGCTCGTATTTATTTATTAGCAAGTACATTGGTGGCACAGCCATTTCATCAGAAGGTCAAATTCAATGAATTAAACATCTTCAGATTCTGACAACCACAAAATCTAAGGGGTTTTGAGAAAAATAAAACTGTCACTGATTTTTCTGGCTCACTGGATCTTCTGTATGGCTTTACCCGTTAGCTAGGGCTCTAAGAAGTATTCATCTTCATTTTCCCATCACTGCCAGATCCATGGACTTTGTGGCATTTACCATAGCACACTAAAAAATGAAGGCTTAAAAAGGGATTTAAAAAGAGAGAAAAATTCTTAATCATGCTTTCATAACTTTTCGTGAACAGTTGGTTTAAATTTCCAAATAACCCCTTTCAAAAGGATAGTATCAAAACACATGTAAAAAATAAAAGTCTAAATAAAGCACAATAAATTATTTCACTGCTAAGGTATTAGATTTCAAAGAGAGAAAAGAGTACACATAAGGATATTAGAGTGGACTATATTGGATCTTTGGGAATTGCTGTCAGATATTGATGAAAACAGAGAGACTGTAGGAGATCAGATAAAAGAGAGAAATGATTACATTTGGAAGAACAATGTGAAATACGTGGCCAACAGAGATTTCAAATGTAAGCTAATAGCAATCCATGAAAGAACAAAGTTGGAGCAAGGCCCACATCTTTAACCACATTTACAATCATTCAGCATCTGTAAAAATTTTTACATAGCATTTTTCTTCATTTCAAAATTTGCAAAATACATATTTAATAGGTTTAGCATGTCAGTCAGTAATTTTGTCCACAGGCAGTGAAAAGGATTTGTGAAAAGGAATGAGCTGGGTTTTGATGATGCTATCCTTTCAGTCCCCCCCCCACCAACTGCAATCACGGCTGATTCACAGTCCAGAGCTGTAAACAGTGGTGGTCTGTACATTTCAGTATCCATACTGATCAGAAAACACATTATCTTACGCTTTGCTTTCATCTTCTTTCTCCCAGGCTTCACACCCCCTCAACCTGGAACAGAAAAAGTTCATTTTCACACTGTTTGCTGTCCTCCTTTACTTACCAAACAATCACTAATGAGAATGTGATGTGAGAAAGATTTTCCCAAAACATGTTTTCCTATCTAATAGGAACATTTAAACAGTGCATTCTAAATGATCAAAGATTATTCAAAGTGAAACAAAATTTGAGGGAAAAAAAGCATTTAAAAAACCAGCTGGGATGATAACTGACAAGTTGTGTCGCGTCAGTCAGTTCTCCACAGTCAAGATTGTGGAGTATACCTGGTACAGAAAGGCCCGCTTTGTGATCTCGTTTTATTAAGATAACCTGAAGTGGTCGCAGCATGAGTAGCAGTCTAGTTCATCACATACAGATGTTACTTCAAGACATATGCAAGCTTTTCAGATTTTCCCTGTTGCATTCAGTCATTTGTTCCTATCAGTAATCAACTGTACTTGCCTTGGGGATCAATTAAAAAATTAAAAGAAAAAAAAAGATAGTAGATGTCAAAGGTATGCTAGAGTCTATCTTGAATCAATTAACCAGTATCACAGATTCTTTCCCTTTTATACCTTAAGATCAATTACAGCAGAGATTTGCTTTAGGTAGTTGCCAGCACACCTCCATTAGTCGCTGGTTGTCTTTGAATTGGAAGACATTTCTGTCTTTGTGGGTAATATCAATTTAAAAATAAATCTGTAGGTGAAAACTTCTCGGAGATACCCAAACTCCACTATCATTCATGAGCTCTAAAGTGGTTTGATATCATGGTTTTGCTTGGTGTTGTGTAAACAGAGGTTCAGAAAGGTTTTCTAGGCAGCTCATTTGTCCAACCTGTGTCACAGCTCCATATTTACTCCATATTTATGTGACTCTGTATTCTAGAGGTTTATACCAGAACAGTGTGCCTTGAAGTTGAATAACAAAAAATAACTAAATATATATGCCATAACATAGAGAGTCTTCTTAGTGGAAATAATTTGGGAAGAGGTTTATTTTCTTAATTTCCTTTCTCAGATATAAAGTCATCCTAATTTCTCTAAAAGTAAAAAACATATCTAACAGTAGTCCTACATTATTAGAAAATTTACATCTGTTGGTACTTTTCAATAATATCCCTGGGACAGATTTTTGAATTTGTTTCAATCTTGATTACAGTCTACACAATGAACAAAACATATTTCTACACAATGGCAAATCATAACTGAAAATAATATTGTTGTAGTTTGGGAAAAATGATTTTTCAAGTAAAGCCATCCACTTAGTGTTGTGAAGGGAAAAAAATAGAACTAGAGAGAATTTGTTTCTTCCTCATAACAAGTTATATTTTCATCAGAGATAATTTAAATGGCATGATGGCAAAGATATAAGTAAAATAATCTTTTAGTTGTTTTGCAATTATGCAATGGTCTGATGTCCCAACTTTTGAGGTGTTTTTCTTCCCCATGTCTCTCATCACATTTGGTTTCTAAGAACTATAACAATCCAGCACTGTGGTTTAATCAAGGTGCTCTGGGTTTAAACAGCCTGGGCATGACTCTTCTAGAGAATCCCAAGTAATTTGTGTGACCTTAGCAAGCCACTCAACTTTTCCTAAACCTCAGTTTGCTTATGTATAAAATTGGGACGATATTTCTTTCATCATAAAATTGTTGTGAAATTGAAATAATGTGGATAAAGTGCTTTACTCACTGCCGGTTTTAAGTTATTTGCACTGTATTTAATATTGTCAACGTTTTCATAATGAGTGATATTCTGCTGTTTTCAGGAATCTCATTATAGCTTTGTAAAATCTTTCTTCTCCTCACAACAAGACCCTTAGCCTTCTAGCACATAGTTACTGTTCATAACCTCTTTCTTTTTCCAATGTTATTATTATTCTTTCAAATAAGTCCAGCCTCTCTTCTCTTATATCTGCAAACCTTTCCATGAACCGAGCTTTCTATATCTTAATGAGTAGAAAGATTTTTCTCCCAATATTTTATTTTATTTTTACGCAACCCCAATGACAACTCCTCTAATCCCCGTTTATTATCATGAAACTATTATTATTGTAAATCTAATTCCAAAGAAAAACAGTGTCAGTAGATTTCTTTTCACTAAACGTATTATCAACAATATAAACCATAGATCTAACCAAATATGTGTCCTCACACTGTAAAAAATTGCCTGTAGGTTGACCTAAAAATTTGGTTTCATATTATCAACTCCACTAAGAAACAGAAAAAAAAAAAAGAAAAAAGAAAATGCCCCTGCTGATTACTTTTGAAGAATCTCATATGATGGAGATGTGCTCAGTTGTAAGAGGTGGGGGTTTCTAGTTGGTTTATTATGATTAAGTTGCCTAGTTTTATTCACTTCAAGGATGTGATTGATGAACATATTCAGCTTTCAAAAGCTCATAAGTATCAGCTATATATTACTAGGTTAAAAAAAAAAAAACTACCCCAAAACATAATGACTTGATAGAGTGACCATTTTATTTGCTCGTTATTCTGTAGGTTTAGTTATTTGGGCTGGGATTAGCTGAGAGATTCTTCTGCTTAGGTCACCTATGGTCATTTATGAAGGTGTGATTATCCAGTAATTTAAGACGGGGATTTATGGACTAGGTTAGCCTCAATGACATCTCCAGAGTTTGGTGGTCATTGTTAGCTGGGCCACATGTCTCCAGCAGGATAGTCTGCTCAGGAAAGCCAGTTCCTAGAGTGCAAGAGCAGAAACTGCAGGTTCTCTTGAGATGTGGGGTCACACAGCATCACTTCTGCTATATTTTGTTAGTCAATTAAAGTCACCTAACTAAACCTAGAGTAGTAGCATAGCAGCCATTTAGCTAATGATCTATCATACCACATAAAACCTTTTTTTAAATTGTCATGTCTAATTTCTACTTTACCTTCTTGATTTCTTTAAATGACTTTGAAAAAAAAACTACATACTGTGTGCTAGGTGCTAGAGATGCAAAAGAAAAGAGATATAGGTCTTGCTCTAAATAATTTCATCTTTGGTAGAGAAGATTAAAAAATCAATAGACTTTTTAGATGGTTGATTGTTCAACGACCACGTGATGTGGTTTGTTGAGTTCAGCTGAACTGCTGAGCCTAGTCAGGCATTCCAGACATGTGTACCATTCATCAAAAAATGAACTAAGCAAGAACATTTACTTATATAGTGTATAAACCCAATCCCATTACAACAAAATAATAGAGTAAAGCAAGTCAAGAAACATTTCTCACTGAGATGAGAACAGTAATATTATCATTACAATGGAACAACAGCACAGCTTTTAGGCCCCCTTTTGAGGCAGAACAGGGTAGTATTAAGAGCTTGATGGTGAAAAAACAGCACAACATTTCAATATCTTCAGTGTAAAACAGAGGCTATATTACTATATAATTTAACTCATTCATTTATATTGTAGATAGAGAAATAATGCAAAGTGTGTAAAAGTCTTCATCTTCATATATAACAGTATTATTTTATGAGCAATGAAGAAAAGGTACCCTCTTTCAGAAACGTTTGTGTGAACATTCAGCATTTAAACTTACTCAAGTGTACAGAGTTTCTCTTCTTTACCTTCTGCTGGTCAAAAATCTTGGAAAACCAAACTAAAATTAATAAAGCTTGTAGATGTAGTACACTGATTTAAAATAGGAATCAACTGTGTCTTCCTAAAACCTGTTTTACTAAACTTAACATGAAAAAATTGTGTTTACTAACGATAGTATCAAATAACTCTTGATTTTCTTTCCTTCTGATGGAAACTCTGTTTTCTTGTAATGGATATTTTTTTTAATCACTTACTCTCCAAAAAGGTGTTGAGCATGGAAGAAAGAATACCTACTCACATGCCCTAAGGTCATGCCAGGGTGAAGTTTTCAATCTGACAGGTAGAATTCATGATGTTAGAGTAAAAATCATATTTCAGTGTTCCCAGTAAGAATATGTCAAGGACTTTGTATTTAAGGTCATATTTTCAACTTAAGAAGTTAGTGTTCATGTATTCAAAAGTTGTGATGCAGCACCAATTAACTAATAAAACACTTCTCTTCACTTATGGACAGTACTAACCAATGCCAGAAAATTCATGCTGCTGAAATGCCTGACTGTTGATTGTGGTTTTTGGACTTTTGTTGGCTATATCATCACTTGAGCATTATTTAAATACGTTTCTCCTTTTAATTCAATTTCCTGTTTTGTTTTCTCAAAACCATAAATTGTCTCTTAAGAAATTTTACCAAATGCATATTGTTCTCCCATGAGAACTGCGCTGCTCCTCAGCTGGGCATCGGCTGCCAAAGGACATTTTTTTGAAAAGTTTTCCTTTTATTGGTTTTGCATACTGGTTGCAACAATTCTCAAGTAATGAGAAAAGAATGAAGAATGCATGTCCTTTCCAGCACATAGCCACAATGTTAATGTTAAAACAAAGCAAAACAAAACAAAACAAAAACCCACCCTAAAAGTGGTCTTGGACACACAGCCCTGCTCTCAGCTCCCTTATTTGGATTCAAGATGTTTCCTATCTTTTCTCCTCTTGTTCAAAATAAACTTTTCTCCTCTTGTTCAAAAAAAAAATCTGTCATGTAGGACATCTGTGATAATGTTCTTGTGGTCTGGGTTGAGTTTAGCTCCACTACCAACTAGCATAAAATTAATGGGGCACATGACTTAACTTTTCTGGCCCTATATTGTCTCATTTATAAACCAGGAATAATGAAGCTCATTTCACTAGATTATTTAGAAGATTAAATAAGACCTGTGAGAATGCTTCGCACAGTGTGAGTTGAAGCTAAATATGAATGTCTCGTCTATTCCAAGAATAAACTACCATTTCCTGCCCCAAATGCATAGCTGATAGACACTATATATGAATAAAACTGGATCTTAACTCTGTGTCTACTGTGCACATCAGATACACTAGTAATTGTGTGTTAAGATTTTTGCTGTCCACATTGTAACAACGTGCACATTGTCCTACTGTAGTCGTCAGTAAACTATAGCCTGTGGGCCAAATCTGGATGGCCTACTGTCTATTTTAGTAAATAGAATTTTATTGTAACAGAGCCACACTCATTTATTTAAATATTATTTATGTTGCTTTTGTGCTACAATAAAGAGTTAAGTATGCTCAACAGAGACCCTATATCACCACAAATCCAGAAATAGTTACTATCTGCCCCTGGCACTTCACAGAGAAATTAGACAACATTTGGCCTTTAGAATTGGTGGGACCTCATCAAACTGCAGAGCAAAAGAAACCATCAAGAAAGCAAGGAGACAACCCACAGAATGGGAAAAAAAAATTGCCAACTGTATATCTGACAAAGGCCTAACATCTAGGATCTACAAGGAATGCAAATGCACCGAAAAGAGAAAAACAGCCCCATTAAAAAGTGGGCAAAAGACATGAATAGACATTTCTCAAAAGAAGATATGCGGGCAGCCAACAGACACATGAAAAAGTGCTCAGCCTCACTCATCACCAGAGAAATGCAAATCAAAACCACATTGATATACCACCTAACCCCAGTAAGAATGGCCATCATTATATAAAACAAATAGCAACAGATGCTGGTGAGGATGTGGAGAAAAAGGAATGCTTCTACACTGCTCGTGGGAATGCAAACTGGCGCAATCTCTTTGGAAGACAGTGTGGTGTTTTCTGAAAGAACTAGAAATTGACCTTCCATATGACCCAGCAATCCCCCTATTGGGAATATACCTGGAGGAACTCAAATCATTCTACAAAAAAGATCCCTGCACACACGTTTGTTGCAGCTCTATTCACAACAGCAAAAACTTGTGGTACATATGCACAATGGAACATTATGCAGCCATAAAGAAGGACAAACATATGGACTGCACAGCAACTTGGATGGGTTTAGAGTCGATCATACTCAGTGATCTACCACAGAAACAAAGAACAGAGTACCATATGTTCTCACTCATAAATGGACCTTGAACAATTATCCTAATACTATAAGAAAGGGATTGACAGTTGTGGGAAACTACTGGAGCACACCTCATCAACAAGGGTACCTGCACGATGAACATTTGTATACCTAACCCTGAATTGTACCCCACATCTTAAAAAAAAAAAAAAAGAATGGGTTACCTATTTATTCCTACCTCATTGCAGGATGCTAATGAACTCCCTAATTCAGGTGCCATGTACTTCTTTGAGGATTATGTTTTGATGTAATTGCTTTGTTTTCTGGCAGAAGTTATTGGCTAACAGCTTTGTTTTTAAAAGATAAACTGATTTTATTTTAAAAAGAAGAATGCAATGAGTGCTTATGATGTGCAGAGACACTTTGTTAGCCACAGTGGCCATCTTGAAAAGCTCAATAAAGGATACCTTAATGGAGAGGATGCACCAGAGGCTCTGACATCACCCCTCCCTGCTGACTTTCAGTATAATAGCAGTACCGTGGTCACCACAAGATGACCAATGAATACCAGTGATTTTGCTTTCATTCCCAGCCTTTCCCTGGGTCTGTGTGTCTACTTCATTCTCACAAATAATGTCACCACGTAGAGATACTGGACACCAATGTGACAAAAGAGACAGGTTCAGAGAAACATGGATTAGAGCCTGGTTCCACTATTTATTCTATACCACAGCTGACCCCTCTGCTTTTTTTCAGAATACTGTGGACATGTGCCCCTAATTCTCCACGGTCACATTCTAGGTGCTGAAACACATTGTGCAGCTGTGATTTTCTGATCCTGAGGGGGAACTAAAATGATCAATAATTGACTTGAGATTCTCTCTTCTCTCTCTGGCAGCTACTCACACTGTACTTGCTGCATAAAGGAGGCCAAGTTGGCATGGTTTTTTGACTATCTCTGCAAAATCCATTTGGATCCATTTCTAAAACTACGATCTATTATCAACCTCGGGGGCAAAGGAGAATGCCCCAGGAGTGTGGAAACCACTGTTCTTAGAACTATATCCTTTGCTTATTTATTTCAAGTAAAAGGCCACACAGACACAGAAAATTAGCAGGCTTGTGAAATGAGATTTTAGTTCCATTCTGTTAAAGGGTCCTCCCTGATGTTCAATCCTAGAGGCTATACCTCCCAATCTTGAAGAATTTCCAAACCTTCAATGCCCAGGAGAGTTTCCTAGGTTGAAAGACTGCAGGATGGGACCCCATAACAATCCCCAAAAAGTTCAGGCTGAAATTACATGCAGGCCAAGTCTGTATGGTGCACTCCTCTGTAATTGTTGGGTCTCTTCCAGAAGGCTCTCAACACATGGGACTCCGATGAAGTTCAGCATGTGGAAAGGGCTGAAGCCTGTTGCCTGTGTATTTGTAATGGAAACACAGCAGTGACCCTGTGATCCAGGTCTGTATCTGTGCTGCCATAAAACATGTTTCTCTAAGCAAAGCAGCAGGAGTGCCAGTGATGGGTGGGGGAAGGGAGATTATAGAAAGACTCCCTCAGGCAAGGAGGTAGCAGGGCCTTCTCATTTAAAAATAAAATGAAACAAAAACCATGCATTTAGGGTACACTGCATGGTTTGCAAATGTACTTTCACATTTCACGTTTAAAGATTCTTAGGATGAGCCTTTGAAGTGGGTTAGACAAGCACTCTTTCCTCTTTAGCACACGAAGCAACTGAAACAAGTCAAATGACTTTCTCAAGGTTCACGAAGACTCAGCCAGAATCAGAGCTAATGTCCTTTGATGTCTAGTTCCATATTCCTTCTAATGAATTATTGTCTGATCTATGTTCCCATACAACTGTCCAAACTGGTATAAACACTCAAATGGAATATCAAGAAATGAGCAATTATGATTAGAAAAGAGAATTCACCATAAGTCAGGTACCCTCATTCCCAACCCAAATCAAAATAAAGAGAAAATAAGCTCTGAGGTTCAGATTTATTGCACTGTTTTAAAAGTTGAAGATTGGGACCTACTAATAGGCCAAGACATCATGGTTTCGATGAGAGAGTACTTGGTGAGGAGAATGAGAGAAATACAGACAACACTTGACAACCTCAGGGAATATATTAATAAATACCTTGAGAACATAAAGCTTCTTTCAGAAAATATAATCTAGTAGAACTAAAAGTTTTTTATGGTTTCTTCAAGCCTTGAATGGGGATGATTTCATCTTTACTGTAGGGAACAGAGCTAATCAGGCTCTGTTAACCAGAAGTTATGCCATAGCTATCAGCCAGTGTTCAACCTACTGTGGGATATCTAAGAGGTCTCCCAGACAGTCTTGAAGACCTTGGTAAGTAGTATAAGGTTAAGACTAAAAGTGAAGCCCAGGAGAAAATCTATCTGGTTAGAGGCACAGATATGGCTCTCTTCCAGACACATTTAGCTTGCCCCTTATGACTGAGTTCATCAAATGTGTGATGTGTTCCATTGCCCGCTCCTCCAACTGTTGTCAGGCAGCCTTATGTCCCACGGTTCTCCCGTGTGCCTGGCCCACCTGTCCCCGAGTTCTTTCTGCCTCATCAACCCACTCAAATATATTAAAGGAAAAGTTGTAGTGATACAGAATATCTTGTTTCCATGAAGACTTAAAGAGTGTTTTTGGACTATATGGTCCTAAAAAAAAAATTTATTCAAGAATGTGATAGGAGTTAAGCATCAGGCATCAAGGAAATTCATCATAAATTAAGGGAACTCAGTGGCAGATCCAAGCTACAGCTTCAGATCCTAGCTCCAGTTTGACTAAATGGTTTTGGTGGTGGTGGTTTTGTTTGTTTGTTTGTTTCTTACCAGCCCTAGATGTATCTCCTTCACAATACATATGTTAAGTTTGGTGCTCCATGAATCTCCATTGGAGAGCAAGAATAGAAACATTTTTAGTTCCCTTTCTTTTTACACTTTTTTTTTTTTTTTGAGTTGGACTCTCACTCTGTCACACAGACCAGAGTTCAGTGGCTGCTCCCGGCCACCACAGCCTCGACCTGTGGTGATCCTTCCTCCTCAGCCTTTCAAGTAGCTGGAACTACAGGTGCGTGCTACCACCCCCGGCTAATTTTTTGATTTTATTGTAGAGATGAGGTCTCGCCAAGTTGCCCAGGTGGGTCTTGAACCTGCGGGCTCAGGCAATCCACTCACCTCAGCCTTTCAAAGAGCGGGATTACAGGCTGAGCCACCGAGCCTGGCCTTTTTACACTTTTTAATATAAGCAGAGCTTCAATTCATGTGGCATTCGTTTAAAAAAATAAATATTGAAACTTTCAGTTTCCCAGTATAAAAATGCATCACAGACAAAATGAAACAAAACTTGTACTACATTAACCAGAAACTTCTGTTTAAAAAAATTATTTGTTGAAGACAAGAAGGACCTAACTTTTTAATGATGATTCACTTCCTTCAAAGTATCCATCTTCTATTGTACCTCACATCTTTAAAAATAAAAGATTAAGTATCCACCTTCTATACAGAAGAGCCCAAAATTGTTCATAAAAGCCATGGTTCATATAATTCAAGATACTGCATGGAGACTTTATGGAGAAATATGGTAGTTGTCCTCCATGTTGCCACTTTTCAACTTTATGTTACATACATAAGTAGGAGGCATCATAGGCCCTGGCATTCCATGCAATTGTGTAGATTGTGCCCTGCATTAAAGGGTCTGGCTGAGGACAACTTGAAGGCTGAAATCTGGACTATGCCCAAGGAATTCACCTGGCATCCACCTGGAAGTAGAGCCTTTTTTTTCTTTTTTTTTCCTGTTAGACCAAAGGGGGTGGGTGAGCTGGCTGGGGACTGGCTCACCTTTGAATAAACTCAGTTTTAAGCAAAATGAAATCAGGAAAGCTTATAAAACAGATCAAGAAACTTATAGCAAATAATTTTCTTTGAGAAAGTGTAATAAGTGACATTGTAGGAGAATAAGAGTTTATCTAAATTATTAGACTTCATCTAATGATTTAATAAGCAGAGTTTATTAGCCTCACCATTTTTCATTGTAGATGGCAGTAAATTACCATCACTTGCTGTGTTAAAAACAGTAGCTTTTACTTTGTAGTAGCACTGATAATTATTACTGAGTCAATATCCGAGTATTTCTTCCTTCCCTGGTTCTCTAATGGGAAGCATTCTGGATTACCAAGTCATCATTTATGCTCTTTGTAGCACTGAGTCCTAGATAACAAAAAAATTCTCCAGGTAGTCAGTCAGTGAGAGGCAGAATGAAAACTCAACTTCTCTGGCACCTAGACTCAAAGATCAGGGATAGGACAAATTTAGGGAACTATCTGAATAAGAACCACAGTAGCTGCCATTGTGAGTGTAAAATTTTGGGAAAGGGAAAAATATCCACAGAGTATTTCTAGGAAATTTTTCTCATATTGCTCAGGTTAAAACCCCTGTCTCACTTCCTTTAAGCTATAGGGGGAAACAATCTTGAAATGACACCATGCAGAGAGAAACTCTCATAGGATTCCAGTAACAATTAGTAGAGTTATTCTTTTTTAGTATTTGGGACTAATAAGAAGATCTTCCAATACTGACTGCTTATCATCATGACACTTGAAGATTATTGAGCTTATAAATATAAAAATTCAACAAAGTCAAATTACTTGAGGCAACAGAAAAGTTAAAGTTCTTGAAACTCTGTTTTTTTGAATATAATGAGTTATGCTAAAATAAAATTTAGGCCACGAAAAGTTTTGACATGTAGTAGAGAAGGGCTTTCTAATTACAAAATAAAACCATAAGGGAAAACATTCATGCATTTGAGAAAAAAATGTTAAAATTCTCTATATATTAAGAACAGTCCAAATAATAAAACTAGATATGCAATATTTGCAACATAAGTGGCAGACAAAGGGTTACTATCCTTGATACATAAAAAATGTTCTTTTATATCAACAGGAAAAAGAGGAATACTGTAATTGAAAAAATAGGCAAAGGACACAAAGAGGCCAATTACAAAAGAAAAATAAACATATGAGTTTATATTCAGCTTTACCAGTATCACACAATGAGTTCCATTTTTGGTTATCAAATTGGCAAAGGTTAAAAACTGAAATGAATTCCCTGTGATGGTAAGATTATGGGAAAGCAGGCATTCTTATACTCTGCTGGTTCAACATTCTTGTGGAGTAGATACAACAGTGAATAAGAAACATAGACCCACTGCCGTGGAACTTCAGTTCTGTGGGGAAAACAGTACAAACAGAGATAGGCATAAAATGGTCAAGGTGGGCTTTGTGTATAGCTCCCAAGGAGAGCTCACATACATTACCCAGCTCCTCACCTGAACCTTGCCATGTGGATATGGGCTTGAAAAGACAGAGTGCAATATGTTGGAATGTATGTGACTTGCAAGGTATGTTTCTATAGTAAGGCTTCTCATTAACACACCCCCACAGGTAGGGTCAGACCTAGAGTCAGGAAATGGAAGAGCATTAAAAATTAAGAAACAAACAAGCATAAAACTACTTCCACTTCTTGTAAGAAGCAGAAACTGTAAATATTTATAATTTAATATAAGGGTTGATCTGACACACTGGATGTTTTTAATTTCAGGTTCCCAAGCTAATTCTTTAAAAATGGCCCTCCTGCCATTCTTTGTTATTAGCAATTCCCTCATCTTGTGCAGAAGGGGATTTTCCTCCCTGGGAGGGTCTTCAAGCACTTTCAGAAATGCTTGAATAGCAGTTAAATGATTCCAGGCCTTGGGCGTTATTTCTAGCTTAGCTCAACAGCATACCCTGGGATGTTTACTGTACTCCGGGAAGTGATTCTGTCCAATGCACAAGGATAGAAGGACCCTGCCATGTGTTCCATTTTCCCTGGAAATTTCATCATGAAGGAGTTGTCAGCTTTGGTAACTGTCAAACTTGTTTCTGCCATCTGTCTAACTGAGCTGGAAAGGTTTTTCCTTTGTGGTGTTTCAATCATTCTTCTGGTCAGTAGTGAAACTTACAATTAATATAGCTCTTCTATTTCCTCGTCAGGTTTGAATACAAAGTACAAAAGTGGGCGAAAATTAAAATAGAATCCCCAAGGTCTCTCCCCTCATAGTATATCACATGGGCTGGGAAAGATTCAGTATATTCAATAAGAGTACATGTATTAGCAGAAACATGACAAAAGTGATAATATACGGGAATACCTTTAAACTGGCTACATGTTGACCCACGTGCTCTTATTCCAGAATTTGTTCTAAGAAAATTAAAGAGAGCCTTGAAGTTTTATGCTTCTCTCAATATTGTTTGTAATAGAAAAAATTAAAACTAAATTACTATACAACCTGAAAATTATTTAATAAAATTTACTAAGAAATTATTAACATTTTTATTTTCTAGAGCTTTTCAGATGCAGAAAAAAATGCGCTGAGTATATTTTAAGTAAAAATTAGTTTTAAAATGGTATTTTTACTATATCCAGATAGTTTTGAGATATATGTAATATGAAAAACACCAAAAATATATACATTAAAATGTTAATAGTCATTTCTGTGGATGGAGGAAAACCAGATATTCAGGCTTGCATTTTGAAAAGTCCTAGTTTTCTAAATTTTCTACAGGAATAATTGGGGAAAATGTGTCATGCTTTCAGGTATTACTTTTTGAGATGTATACACACCATTTTAGTTCTCAAAATGATGAGGTATATAATGATTAGAATTTTCTTTTTATGGCCATGAGTTATAAAGAAACCATTGTTAAAATTTTACTCTTCAAAATATGCCTTTAGTTTCTTGGTAGAAAATTACAACCTGACTCTAGTAGTTTCTGTTATTTTCATTTAGGAAAGATAAAAGAGTAGAAGTACATCTCAGAACTTTAAGAAACCATTCACGTTTTAGTGTTTAGTGAGGTATTTCCAGGTGTGATTTTGTGATGCCCCATCCTGTTATTTCTAGTGAATAGTTCTGGTGTTATTTCATATTTCTCAAAGGATTATCAAAATCTGTGAACCATCTTTTGCCTCACCCACTCTTTAATCTTTCATATGTAGTCTGTTGAAAGTTCTCCTTGGTCTTTTTCCCCAAAATTATATCATTATTTTAAATAATTTTTAGAATCTTTGAACTATATTTTTTAATTTAATTTTTTTTCAATTGCAAGAACCATTTCTGACCAATGTGTAAAAGTTAGAAAATACAAATAAACCAAAAAGGAAAAATATATAAGCCTCATTATCTCCTAGGCCAGAGAGGATCACTCTAATTCTCATACTTTTTTATTCATAAATTTTTCTTTTTTAAATTTTTTATTTCAATAGATTTAGAGGTACATGTTTTTGGTTACATGGATGCATTATATAGTGATGAAGAAGTCTGGGTATTAAGTGTACCCATCATCCTCACTAGAGCACATGGTACCCAATAGGTGATTTTTCGTCCTTTTCTCCCTTCCCATTCTCCCTTTCTGAGTCTCCAATATCGATTATACTATTCTATACATCTTTGCAGAGCCTTAGCTTAGCTCCCACTTTGAAGTGAGAACATGTGGTATTTGGTTTTCCATTCCTGCCCTACTTCACTTAGGATGATGGTCTCCAATTCCATCCAAGTTCCTGCAAAATACATTATTCTATTCATTTTTATGAATGAATAGTATTCCATGGTGTGTGTGTGTGTGTGTGTGTATGTGTGTGTGTATGTATGTTTGTGTGTGTGTGCGTGTGCGCATCACATTTTCATTATCCACTGATCAGCTGGTGGGCATTTAGGTAGATTCCATATGTGTGCAATTGTTAATTGTGTCTTTCTTCATGCAAAAATTTTCACATGCACAACCACATGTAGCTTTACAAAAATAGGATTAAATTACATATGTATTTTTCTTGTTTGATATTTTCACTTACCAATATATGGTGAATATTTTCCTAGTCAATAAAAATGAATATATAATGTCATTTTTAAGTATAAAATACACTCAATTGTATATTTATCATTTATTTAATTAATTTTCTACAAAAATTTCAATTATGTCAAATCATCATCTTCATAGAGAACACTGCAATGAAGAGTCTTGTAATTAGATTAGAATAAGACATCTAGCTTGAGCTATATTTCTTGTATGCATGTTGGAGCTCCAGTCCTAATCTAACAAAGTTATCGGATATAATAACATTCTTCTACATGTGATGTAGAGTTTAAATCAGTGCTTCTTAAATTTGAGAAATATATGACTTTCTTTTAAAATAAATATTTCTTCAGATCTCAATTTGAATTTAAATTATTTTTTATTAAAGACTTCCTTAAAACATACTGACACAAAGTATAAATTCCTAAGGTTATAGCTCTATACAGCTACAAAATCAAATTACAAATAAGTAAAACTTCAGGACCAATTCAATTCAAATGAATAGTTAGTAAATATGCTAAATGATGTTGTGTTGTTAAAGCTAAATAGCTGCTTACAGAATGATGGTCAAGGCTTTCTTCTATTAGGCAAATCTTAAAGACTGTAGGTATCCTGCAATGGGTCTTCTCTTTTCATACCTTTTCAGCTTGCAGTACTAAAATAATCCTTTCCTACAAGCCACCTCAACATCACATAGGTTTCATTTGTTAGTGATCATCATTTGAATGCTGACTGCCACTCATTTCTCCATTTTCATTAACCCAATAAAATAGTAGTACAACTTGACTTGGGTTCCAGCACCATTCTAAATATAAATGCAATATAGGCACTATATTCACTGGGCAGTTTTGGGGTCTAAGGAGGTCATATAACAAAGGATATAGTTTGTTGTTGCTATTATTGTTATTTTTTTAAAAAGCAGAATTTATTAAGAGGACAGAGAAACCTCTCACAGTGGGAGGAGACACAAAGGGGTTGCCCCATTGTTGTTGTTTTTAAGGGTAACACCCAAACAAAATGTAAAAGATTAAAGTTCTATAAGAGAACTCGCCAAAGCCCCATATGCTCAAGTAATAAGGCATAGAAACTGGATGTCATTGATTTACAGATTTCTTCAACCTTCTTGTGTAGAAAAGAAACTTTTGATTTTTCTCAAGCAAGAAGAAATGCAGACTACCAGAAGTATATAGAGGAGAGGGTAGCATGCAATCCTGAATATGTGAGGTACTGTATAACATACATTTGTGTACATTGAAGGGCTTGACAAAATTCTGAAGACAGAATTTCACAGCGATTATTTGAACAACAGACTTTAGAGTCAACCAGATTTGGTATATAATCTAGACTTTGGTTCGCCCTTATTTTGGCCTTTTGCTATGTTAACTTAAATTCTCCTAGCCTCCTTCTGTGGATTTGAAACTGAAAATAATACTAATACCTTTCAGGTTTGTTGTGATGATCAATTTTTTTTACGTGTAAAATTAATAATTTTTACGTGTAAAAAACTCTAAAACTGTATAATACTTGTATAAAGTCCAACTCTTTGGTATGGTCTACAACTCACTGTCTCTCTGATTTCATCTTCTCCCATTTTTTAAATAATTAATGCTAAAGCTCATTCTATTAATCTTTGAACATCTCAAGCTGCTTTCTGCCTATGAACGTGACACAAGGTGATCCCTCTGTCCAGAGCATTCTTCCACTAGAATTCATGGGATATACTCTTACATCTCTCTTGAGTTTCTGCTCAGACATCACTTCTGCTAAAAATAGTCCCTTCTCTCACCCAGAATTCTTCCCACCTTAACTCTGCTCTTATTTTTCCTATAGATGTTATTTCCTAATATTATATTGTATCTATTTATTTATTTTTCCTTTGTCTGTCTCCCCACTGAATATAAATTTCCCAACAGTTATTTGTTCCCTATTATATCTCCAGTGCCACAGTTTGTTTTCCCAGAGTGAGCACTCAACATTTGTTAGATGATTCATTAGCATTTTTGAAGTATGGCTTTTGATAGCTCATTGCAAAAAATATAAGTCTTCCATATGGACAATGGTAAGATAAACCAACATTAATTGTTAATCCCCTAACACATATTTAGCACTACAATAGGAACCCTGAAGCATGGAAAAAACATATGATAAGAAGCTCATGCATGGAATAATTGAGATGCTCTAAGATAAATGTAGTTTATTATCATATGCAATATCAAGACTCTTTTTGCTTAAATTACTAATAAAATGAATTGTGGAATATAAAGAACAAATGGAAAGAAGAAACCTATAAACATGCACACACACACACACACACACACAAAGACACAGCCACAATGACAGTTTGGTATCTTTTAATTTTTTTTGCAGGTATTTGTATTTGCAATAATAGGATAATGACTTTAACAAATGATCTCATAATTTCAGTGGCTTAACTCCATAATTTACAGTCTAATAAGGGATTCTGTTCCACACAGTCATTGAGGGGCAACATTTTTTTACATCTTATATCTTAAGGCTCTGTCCTCTTCTAGACACCTTGATTCTTCTCTATTCAGCCAGAACGTGAGCAAAGAAAGTGAGGGTTGCATGTTTTAGATGGATATGATGTGGAGTTGATATGTGTCAATTTAGCTCCTAGTCTACTGCTGGAACCCAGTCATGTTGCAACACCTAATGCAAGGAGCCTAGAAACTAGTCTTGCTGTGTAGTTAAGAGAAGAATAGTATGTACATGGACTTGGTGAGCAATACCGTCTCTACCATAACATAAAAACACAGATAGTAATGTTCTTTAATATTATTTAATGAAAGCTATAAACCTGCAAATACATTCTAGCTGAGAGGCTCCTGTCACACCAGGAATAATTGCACCAAATCGCCAGTTTCTATCTATAATAAATTAAAGAACAAACAATTAAACTGCTTGAATTTAATGTTTATCCAGTTACAACTATGAAGATCATTGCTATGTTATGTACTTTCCTACAGATTCCTTTGGAGGTCAGTTCAAGCATTTGTGATTCTGAGGTACACATCGTTATCATGACTGTTGCGATGACAGTGCATAACTGGTGATAGTCTTGTAGGCTAATCTATCAGTCCTCTTATAGTATTACTCTTCTTATCTTGAACATTCATTTTCTTCATAGCATAGTTAAGATGGACTATATCTTAGAAAATCTTTCCAAATGTTTATAAAATAATGAACCCTTGCATATCTGATGCTAATTTTCTATTGTTTTCACATAAGACTGTGAATAAAATGTTTACATCACAACAGTTCTCCCTCAAAAATTGTAAATATGGCAGAAAAATTGAAATCCGGCCTGATTTTTTGTTTCTTCATGCTGTCTTATATTTTTCCCAAATAACATGCAAGTTCTTTTTCATTAATTTTGCCAAGAATGTGTTGAGGCTTTCCATTTTCACAGGGAAACATTTTTAGCTTCATAAAATTTTCCTTAATTATATTTTTCTTCTGTTTCTATTATTTTGATTTCTTGTTCAGGAAAATCCAGAATCCTTATATTAAATGCCTATTCTCTATCCTCTATATCTTTTAAATTCTCTCTCATTGCCTTCATCTATTTTTTTCTTTTCCTCTCTAATCTTGCAAAGTCATTCAGGTTTATTTAATCTCTATTTTTATGGGACTATGGAAAATACAGTCATGAAATGAGAAACAAAAGTACAATGTGAATGGAAATTATAATTGAATTATATATAATGTTTTGTAGAAGTATAGGTCTGGGAAGGCTTCAAACAGGAGGTACATGTGACATGGAAGGACAAGTGCACTTAAATCAGTTGAACATGGCAGCAAATGTTATCTTAGGCAGAAGAAAGAACATGTGTAAGGGCATCAGGTATTATTATAAAATGTGATGTTTTCTGGGTCCAGAGCTGAGGCCTGGACTCTTGCAGAGAAGTAGTGGTCAGAAGTTAGAATGTGAATTGAGGCCAGGTGTAATATAAAAATGAGCTGGAGTAAAGCAGTCAGTGAAGACATAGAGGAGAAGTCTAGCTTAGAAGACTGGTTAGACAGCTTCTACATTAATTAGCATAAACAAAGATAAAGAAGGATACTTGTTGGAAGATAATTAGCTTAATTTTTAAAAAATAGGTTTGTCTATGAAGCTTTGGGGCACAATGTCAGATACATTTAGAACTAAGAGCCTTAAACTAAGAAGAGTCATTAGGGTTGGGATAAAGATTTGAGAGGTGATAAGGAAATTGTATTTCAGTTATATTATATATAATAATATGTTATACTTCAGACTCCCCAGAATAAGCATTTAGAGTGGGAAAAGAACCTGTTTCAGGCCAATCAAAAACACCTCTATGAGTATTTAATTAATGGAAGTCAGAAAAGAGACTTTCTCTTTGTGGTCAGTGGTCAGTGGTGTTAAGTTCCTCACAGTGATCAAATAAGATGAACTTTAAAATATCATTTTCCCAACTTTAGAGTTAGAGGTGACTGAGACTAGGATGAGATCATCTGTAGTTGAATGATGTTTGCAAGAGCTGGAGTGCACTGGAAAGGGCATGAAGGGGAGGTGAGGAAGACGAGGCAATGAAGTGCTTGCTTTGCAATAACAAAGTCCATCACATCTTTCCTGATACATTTCACAACTCCAAACGGTTAGCCTTTTTCCTGCCAGCAAAGTGTTTGCATAGAGCAACTTTGCTGCCCACGAGAGAATGAAGCTGCCAATTTTTTTCCAGTTCATATGTACATACAAGCTGCTGCCTGGATATCATGTTTTAAATAGAGCTATAATTAGAGTAGAGAAGCACAGTAGAGTGAAGTTTTGAAAAAACTCCAGTAAAGACTCTTTTGAAAACCACTATATGTAAAAGTGGACTAATAGTGTAGTAGTTTGCAAAGTCCCCTTCGGGTCATGGCCCCCATGGACCATTCTGTTACCCTCATTCTGGCTCCATATATCTACTTTTTACTCCCATCACTTTACTTCATCTTAGTCCTCTGCCCAGATTCTGCTAAGTTTGTTCCTGCACTGAGCCAAGAGTTCAGAGTTCCTTAAGTACTGTGGATCTACCAGGGGATGCAGAGGTACCAACCTGTATCAAGCTCCAAAGCTTTTTTTTCCCCCAATCTCTTCTCCTTCCTCTGCTTTCCATTCTCCAGGAGAGCCTATAGAGATTTCTCACAGTTTGTCATCAGCAGAAACCTTTGCATTTAATTGCCAAGATATCTGAATCTCCAGAATAAAAATGTTCTTCTTGTACTATCCCTGTGCCTCCTGTGAATTATAATCCACAACTCAGACAAACTGTGCTATAGGAAGTCCTTTGCTTCAGCTTTTCATGTCTATGTCACTTTTTATATGTTTTAAGTCTTACCATAATTTAATACACACTTATTTAAAAAATTAAAAAATACAAAAAGCATATTTAAAATCTCCATAGTAATTCTACAACACAGAAAAATATAAATTAATGTTTTGTTTTTGTGTAGGGCTTTCCAATTATATTACCCGTAGAGAAAACTATGCATATAATTTTAACTATCCTTTTAAAATTAAAAAGAAATCATGGATCAATACCAACAATACAAAAAATATACATTGAAAGTAAATTTATCTCTCCTGCCCTACATTCCTAATCCTGTTTTCCAGGGGCAACTGCTATGAGCAGTTTGCTCCGTAGTCTTCCAAATGTTCGTTGGCATATAAAGTTATGCAAATGGTACAAATGTATTTACTTCTAAATAAAGCTTAGTATATTGTACATATTGACTTATCTCACTTTTTTACTTCATTTTGTATTTTCTCTTATTTTAGAGAAAAATGACATATTGATTATATACTACTTATTCATCCAACAAATATTTATTGGGCATCTATGATGTAATAGCTACTGTTTTTGGCACTTGGGAATACCACAGTGAACAAGACAAAAAAAGGTTTCTACCTCTGCAAGGGGGATCTCTAGTGTTCATTTTAAGTTGTTTCCAACTTTTTACATTGCTATAAATCTTATGTGTGCCTGTAATGATCTCCTTGGGATATGTTTTTAGAAATACTTTTATTTTATCAAACAGCATAAACATGTTTTAAGCTTTTGGATAAAAAGTGCCAAATTTCCTTCCAAAAGGTTTATACAATTCACATCACACATCACAAATAAACAGCATGCCTATTTCAACAGTCCCTGGCAAACAGTATCCTCCTTTCTCCTTCCATAAGACAAAGAAAATCAACCCTTGACTAAGCTAGCAAAATAAAAATATACAGGTAAAATTCATATATGCAACAAAAATTGGCGGTGTTTTCAACCTCAGTACATCTGCATTTAATGTGAAATATTTAAATCTACTATAAATCATCATTTCTAAAGAGTATCTCCAAAAACTTCAGATAGTCCGTATATGCAAAGACTTCATTTAAAAATAACTCAGATGAGACAATATGAAGAAGAAAACAAAATATCTTGGGCAAAATTAAGTCAGTCTCATATTTTGGAAAGCTAGAAACCTGGCTGCCTCATACAAGCAATGATTCATTAATACTAATTGGTGCTTTTTTTCCGTGCAATAAAGAAAACTGTTCTAGATCCTAATCATTCCTCATTACAGTAACAGCAGGCTGTATTTAATCTGCTACTCAACTTTCAGTTACAGAATCAGCTGACCTATAATTAAAAGGCATTTAGATCTTAGGGGGAAAGAAAAACAAATCCTAATGACAAACAGATAGCGCGATTCCAAACCCTGCCTCCCTTACCTTGGCTGTCCCACCTCTGCAATCCTGTGTCAACTTCACTCAATTCTGTTCAGGGAAACAGAAAAACTGTTCTTTGTATTCTAAATGTTAGGTATAAGAATGAGCACATGGCATTCAGAATTACACAAATATTCAAATATGTGAGACCAGAATTATACTTTTTTCTTTATAAGTAATATTGTTTCCTTAAATATAAAATGCATGCATGTCTATCATGAATTTTGAAAAATACAAAAGATGTAGAAAATACAAAAGATGTAGAAAGAAGTAAAAAATCTTGCCAAAGAAAGATATCCACTTTGAATGGTACAATATATTTCCTTCCATTCTTTTTTCTTTATTTGCATACATTTATGTTGATATATAGTTTTGTACACATACAGTCTTGTTAATGGTTAGAAAATCGAGTAGAGACCTGTGAGCTGGTTAGCATGCAATCTCTACAGTCAAACTGCTCGGAGCAGAATTCCACATCTGTCTCTTTCTTCATGTGTGTCTTTGGGCAAGTTACCTAACCTCCCTGACCATTAGTTTCCTCATCTGCAAAATGGTGATAAAAACAACACAAATCGCATGAGGTTGTTTTGGAGGGTAACTATTTGTCGTGTAATAAATATTCAGTAAACGTCACTGTAGTATAAAGCTTGTTAACCTGGTTTTTCTAATTAAACTTATGTCATTATTATTGTCTCTGTAATTAAAAAATACAAAAAAAAGCTTTAAATAGCTCTATAATATTGTATTCCATGGGTGAACTATGTTGAAAAAAATTCTTATTATTATTTTAGATAACTTCCAATTTTTCACTCCAATAATGAGTAGTGTTGTGAACCTCCACTGGTTCTGATTAGTTCTAAGTAGACATGTTTAAATTTTGAAACACTGAGTTTCCCTCCCTCTAGCAGGGTGTGCAGTCTCTGGTTTTCCATACTCTTACAAACACTGGTGTCTATTACACTTTAAATATTTTAATTGACTGGATATGTGAAAAATGTATTTTATCATTCATTTGGTTAAAAATTAATTCATTATTAAAGAAACTAGACATTTTAAATCACTTTAAAGTTTATTTCTATTGCTTTGTTTGTGAATTGCATATTCATGGTCCTTGATCATTTTTCTATTTTGGTATTATTTTGTTTATTGAGTGGTGAGATTTATTTAGCAAACGTATTTCTATTTTTGAATTGGATCCTATAAGTATTTCTTCGGTGCTTTTTGTCTTTAAACTTTGATTTTGGTCTTTTTGAGGTATTGAACCTTAGATTTTCAGGTTGTTAAAATTTTTTTCTTTCCTTTGTGGTTTCTCTTTATTTTTCATGATTAGATAGTCCTTTTTGTCAAATGTGTTTTAATCACCTCTCAGAAACAATGAATCAGTGCCATGTTGATTTGTATCTCATGCCACAACTATAACAACAAACAATTCTTATTTAAATACAATTTTTTAAATATAATTTTTAGTAATTCCATACTTGTCAAGACTAAGAATTTCTCTGGTCTTATATCTTCATGATATATACTAGTTGTAGTGGAAGATTAAAGTAAACTAAGTCAATTACTAAAGTTGAATTTCTTTGAGAATTTCTCTTTTGAAAATTTTTATAATACAGAGTTAGTGACCCAAATTTGTTATTCTAATAATGCTGGTGATTAAGTTGATAATTGGGTGACTAAGAATAGTTCATGAATAAAAGAATGGCCTAGATTTAAAACAAAAGTGCACTTGTTAGTTCTAATAGATTTGTAGTAACAGCATGGAATGAGACATTATGAAGAATGTTGAGACCCAGCAAGAGGTTGATGGTGGAAACCACTGTGACTGATTGACTTGTCAAAGTTTTCCTGGGAGTGTGAGGTAAAGGAATGGTATGTGTGCCCAGTGGATATTCACTTATCGGTCCCTCTTAAAATCTATTATATATTTCTACAACTTTATAAAGAAACATTGCTTTAATTTTGTTTTCTTTGTTTAATAACAAATTAATTCTTTAAAAAATTCTAGAAAACAAACAAACAAAACTTTCTAATGAGTTTTCCTCTTCCCCAGCCAGCATTGGGTACTCAAAATGTGCCTTTTAGAGAAGAATACACTTCACTAAGCTTCCTTCTAGATTATTTTCAGATATTATTCAAACAGCAACTCTTACTTGGAGTATTGATTTCTCTGCTAAATTGGCAAATGCAGTTTCTCAATTGACTTTAGTAGCTGTTTAGGAGGTTGTTAGATTATAGATCACAGGTCAAAATGACGCTACATGAATCTAGGGCGCACTTATTTTAGAAATGTTTACAGGAACATCCCTGGGTGAAGGAGTCCAAAAGGAATAAACTGGTATTGGAAAGAGCCTTGAAATTATCAAATGCGATAACCAGGTGATGCTGAGACCATCTTTACTATGCCTTCTTTAGGTAGCAGTCTCATCCAGGCTTGAACACCACCAGTCACTCACTGTAAGCTCTCGGGCTATAAGAGAACTTGCATTTCCTGAGCACCTGCCAGTTTTCCGGTATTATGCTGGACTCTTTACACAGCATCCCTGCCAAGGTGATTTTTTTTTCTCTATTTAAAGATGGGAAAATTAGCTCAGAGTGGTTAAATGACTGAACCAGGATTTGAAATCAGACATGCTGACTTCTTTCTATGATATCATAACTCCCACTCTTACCACAAACCTAAACCCTAAATTTTATGAAAGAATAGGCCTCACTATTTGTTCAAAAACCTTGTTTAATAAATCAAAATATATATCACTGATTTGAAGAAACTGAAAGATAAATCAATTGTGCTTCATAAAAAGTATCACTTTTTTTCAAGCAATTCAAGATTAATCTCTTTTACTCCTCAATATACTCATTTGATCTGGTAATATTGTTGCCAAATTGAAATCTTAGCTTGCTTTAGTACCTAGCCAAGATTAATCTGAGTTACTATTTGATTCCTGTATAAAAACTGCTAAAAGATTTGAAACACATTTTAAGCTTTTAAATAAGTAAAGCATCTCTAACTCACCTCAATCTTGTTCATGTAATTAGCTAGCATGGGAAACTCTATAAACACACAGATTAATTCAGTTTTTTAATGTTCCCTCACAAACTAGAATTTAAACATTATTCATTCTAGGTTAGATAATACCATCCATTCTATAACATGACCACGTAGTTTTTCTGTCGATTCTATATTTTCATAATCTGTGGTTTGACCCTCATCTAGATATGAGCAAAAAGAAATTGGGTTGTGAGGCTTATAATTACCAGCTAACTCCTGAAACTGTTTATTTGTAGCTAGCAAATGAAGATTTCCTACAAGTGATTTAGAGTAGCATGTGCCAAGTTTAGAACCTACTCAAACCTTGTTGGTTTCAAGTTCTGAACCAAACTTTAGTCATTGGTTTTATATTTTTCCCCTCTATTATTGGCAAAATAGGACTCTTTCTTAGAAAATCAGTAATAAAAATCTTCTTGGACATTTAAATTACTTTACAAAACATTTTGATGAGTTAAGTATAAATGAAAAAGAAACATAAGGCTTACATTTCCCTTAAACACACAAGGGATTTTCAGTAAAGGGAAAATGCTCATGGAAACATGTTTGGGAATATACTAAAACTTTAAAAAATACTTAGAGACATTTGATGAGCCCAAGTACAGCTGGATTTTGCTCAGCCCTGACTCTTTTTTTAAAGGTAATGGATTATAAATAAAAACATATATTAATATTTCACATAAGGGATGATAGCAATGGAAGAGAAAAATCCCTCTGCATTACTCATCCAGATGGAAAAATTCTAAGACAGGCTTGAAAAAATAAAACATGAGAAAACTGCAAAGTTTCATCTCTCACATAACACAGTTGATTTTCCTACAAAATACAACAGAATTACAAAATCCAAATGATTAAAATGTGGAGGATTAACTGAGTATCAGGTATGGCTGTCAAATTGAATTGGTTTCTCTTCTCAAACGGTCCCATCTGAAAACTATAAATTTCCATATTGGAATATGTGGGAGATTACATTTGTGTGCGTGTGTGTGTATGTGTGTGTGTATGTGTGTGTGTGTGTGTTAGATATATAAATTTGTATCTAGACTTTAAAAACTTAAAATACAATTTGAAACTCAAAATGATCAAAAGGTATGATGGCTTGCGCCTTTAGTCCCAGGTACTCAGGAGACTGAGGTGGGAGGATTCCTTGAGGCCAGGAATTTGGGTCTAGCCTGGGCAACATAGTGAGACATCCTCTGCTTGTTTCTATAATAATAATAATATAATAAATAATAAAATAGAACTCTCTCCCAAACTTGTTAAAATGTAACTATGTAATAAGATAGCGATAAAGACAACTTATTTGTGGACCTATCCCGAATGTTTTCCTATTTGAATCAATGCTTCAAGATTCATGCTTTCATAAAACTGTAGCCTTGAAAAGTTACAATGAAATTTTGATCAAAGGACTCAAATTAGTGATTCTTAAATCAGGATTGCAGGTTCATGGAATTGCAGGACAATAGAGTAACCCTTAGTTTGGGAAGGACTTAAATGGTATTCAAGAAATTAGCATCTCCAAGTATCAAGTACATATAGCAAGCTCAAATTTCCTTTCTGCAATATACCACAGACTCACTAACTGACATTAATATAACTCATTCACTAATATGTATGTATTCACTAATTTAACATATAAGTATTGTCCACCTACTATGAGTCCTGATCACAATACTGGCTAGGCACTAAAATACAGAGTATGCCTCCTGTAGTATAACAAAAAATATATTTGGTCTCGGTCCCTAGTTCCTGGCAAAGAGCTCCTAAAACACTTGGAATTTCAATTTCCTGAGTAATAGGAGTGTTTTCTGTTATTCATAGGGAGCCCATTTCTACTAATCTGGGTTTATGCTAACAATGTGACCCACGTTTGGCTCTTAGATAGTGTCCAGGTGGAGAGCCACTTTAGAAATAATGCTGAATATCTGAATGTCGGGTTGGACATTTAAGACCAACTCTCTGACCTCCAGGGAGGAGAAGGGGGTTCATGACTGAGCTCAATCACATGGCCAGTGATTTAGTCAATCATGTCAATGTAATAAACCCCCAGAAAAAATTCAAACAACGAAGCTCGGAGAGCTTCTTGGTTGAGAAACGCATTGATGTGCTGGGAACATGGCATGCCTAGAGAGGCCATGGAAGTTCTGTGCCCTCCTTATCTCCCAAACAATATTTCACCCTATCTGTGTCTTCCATTTGACTATATCCTTTATAGTACGGTGCTTTTGGTGAATTGTGTGAGTGGTTCTAGAGAAACATCAAAACTGAGGGGAGGTCATGGATCCACTGAATTTGTATTCAAGGCACTTGATCAGAATTAGCAATAATCTGAAGATCCAGGATTTGTAGCTGGCATCTGAAGTGGGGGCAGCTTTATGGGACTGAGCCCCTTCAGCTGTAGTGTTTGTGTCAGCTCCAGGTAGTTGGTGTTACAATTGAATTGAATTGTTATACCAGTTTTTATCAGAGAATTGCTGTTCGAACATACCTTCAAGCCTTTCCAGTTCACATTTCCTGAGAAAAAGAAGTCTTACACATGAATATCAAAGCACAAATCCTAATTATAATAGTAGTAAACAGAATAGTACATCAAGAAAACCACAAGAAAGGTTCACTACAGTAAAGCAAAGGTGATTTAAACTAGGAAATCCATTAATTTATCTATTTTATTAATAGAGATTAGATAAAATCATATGATCACATTATTAATGGGAAAAAGGCATTTGACAAAAATTCAATATACATTCATGTTAAAAAACATTCAATTATATATAAATGTAATATATATTTTATATAGCTATGTAAAATATGAATTTAATATGAATATTCATTCAAGTTAAAAAGATATTTAGTTCCATTGGTATAATAGTTAAAAAAAAACTTGCTCTTCCTTCCAAGCTTCATAAGTTAGAAGATTATTTTATTGATTTTTAAATCTTTCTTTTTTTCAAACATACACATTTAGACTTATATATCCTCTCCTAAGGAATGCGTTAGCTTTATGATGCAAGTGTTGATATATATTTATTATTGAGTTCAAAATATTTTTTAACTTTCTTAACTGTTTCCTTTTTGATCTTAGAAATGTGTTGCTTAAAGTGCAAATATTTGATTTTAAGATACCTTATTGTTATTAATGTATAATTTAATTCTTTTGTGATCGGAGTACTCTCAATGATTTGACTCTTTGAGCTTTTTTGAGATATTTTTCAACTGCATATATTCTCTCTTGGTGAATGTTCTATAAGCACATGAAAAGAAAGTTGCTGTTGAATTCTAGAATTCTTCATTAGTTGATAATATAGCTCAAATCTTCTATATTCTTACCACTTTTTCTTCCTCTAGTTCTTTCAATTATTTAGAGAGGGATGCTAAAGTCTTTAATTTATACAGTTTATTTGTTTAATTCTCTCTTTTGATTTGTCAACTTTTGCTTTATATATGTTTAAGTTCTGCTATTTTTTTAAAATAAAATTGATCCTTGAACAACATGAGGGTTAGTGCCAATCCCTGAGCAGTTGAAAATCCACATAAAACTTTTGATTCCACAATAACTTAACTACAAATATCCTACTATTGACTGGAAGTCTTCTCAAAAACATAAAGAGCCAATTAACACATATTTTGTATGCTATATGTACTATATACTGCATTGTTACAACAAATAAGCTAGAGAAAAGAAAATGTTAGTAAGAAAAATCATAAGGAAAAGAAAACATATTTTACTACTAAGTGAAAGTGGCTCATCATAAAAGTTTTTATCCACACCATCTTCACATTTAGTAGGATGAGGAGAAGGAAGAAATGACGGATTGGTCTTGCTGTCTTCGGGGTGACAGAGATGGAAGAAAGTCATGTAGAAGTGAAACTGCACAGTTTCAAATCCAAGTTGTTCAAGTTAGAATTTCAATAATTTTGTGGAGCGCACGCTTTCAACATTGTGAAATGACTCTAATTTTGATGATACTTGTTTTAAATTTTTCCTTGTTCTTGGTATTTTCATGGAAATTATTTTACTATCATATTACTTTCAACCTATATATGTCTTTATATTTAAAAAAATCTATGGACAATGTATAGTCGAATATGGTTCTTATATCCAGTCTGACAATCTCTTTTTTTTATATTTATTTATTTTTTATTATGATATTGTGGGGTACAGTTAAGGGTTAGGTATACAAATATGTTTCATTCAGGCACCCTTGTTGATAAGAGGTGTTTCCCCATCCCCAGACAGATATTTGCTGCCGTTAATCCCATCGCCCCCCCATAGTTTCCCACTACTGTCAGTCATTTTCTTACAGTATTACATTGGATGTTCAAGGTCCATTATATGAGTGAAAACATGTGATACTCAGATCTTTGTTTCTGTGAGAGGTCACTCAGTATTATAGACTCTAGTTCCATCCAGGTTGCTGCGAAATTCATGATTTTGTTCTTTTTTTATGGCTGCATAGTATTCCATCGTGTATATGTACCACATTTTTTTAATCCAGTCCTCTTTTGATGGGCAGTATGGTTGGTTCCAGGTTCTTACTATTGTGAACAGCGCTGCGATAAACCTACGTGTGCAGGTATCTTTTTTATAGAGTGAATTGAGTTCTTCAGAATATATTCCCAGTAGGGGGATTGCAGGGTCATATGGGAGGTTGATATTTAGAGCTTTTAGGAATCACCACACTGCTTTCCACAGAGGTTGCACTAGTTTACATTCCCACCAACAGTGTAGAAGTACTCCCTTTTTGCCACACCCTCTCCAGCAGCTGTTATTTTTTGAGTTGCTGATAATTGCCATTCTGACTGGGGTTAGGTGGTATCTCAGTGTGGTTTTGATTTGCATCTCTCTGATGATTAGTGAGGTTGAACATTTCTTCATGTGTCTGTTGGCTGCTCAGATGTCTTCCTTTGTGAAGTGTCTGTTCATATTTTTTGCCCATTTTATAATGGGGTTGTTTGTTTTTTCTTTATAGCACGTTTGAGTTCCTTGTAGATCCAAGATGTTAGGCCTTTGTCAGACCTGGAGTTGGCAAATACTTTTTCCCGTCTGCAGGCTGTCTCCCTGCTCTCTTGATGGTTTCTTTGGCTTTGCAGAAGCTTGTCAGTTTAATGAAGTCCCACTTGTCTATCTTATCTCTTATGGCCTGTGGGTTTCGGGTTTTGTTCACGAATTGGATGCCAGTTCCGATTTCCATGAGGGTATATCCTTCATTTTCTAAGGTTCTTATGGTTTGAGGTTTTACATTTAGGTCTCTGATCCATTTGGAGTTAATTTTTGTGTATGGGGATAGATAGGGGTCCTGTTTCAATCTTCTGCATATGATCAACCAGTTTTCCCAGCACCATTTACTGAATAGGTTCTCCTCTCCCCAGTGGTAGGTGGTGGAGGCTTTGTCGAAAATGAGTTGGTTGAAAAATTGAGGTTTTGCTTCTGGAATCTCAATTCTATTCCATTGATCTATATGCCTATTCCTATACCAATACCAAGCTGTTTTGATGATTGTTAGCTTTATAGTAAAGTTTGAAGTCTGGTAATGTGATACCACCTGCTTTGTTCTTTTTGCAAGGATTGTTCTGGCTATTCTTAGACGTTTGTGTTTCCATATGAATTCCTGTGTTGTTTTTTCTAGGTCTGAGAAGAATGTTGCTGGTAATTTGATGGGAATTGCATTGAATTTGTAGATTGCCTTAGGTAAGATGGACATCTTCACAATGTTGAATCTTCCGATCCATGAGCATGGGATATTCTTCCACTTGTTTGTGTCATCTTTGATTTCTTTGAGCAGTGTTTTGTAGTTTTATTGTAAAGGTCTTTCACATCTCTGGTTAGGAAGATGCCAAGGTATTTCATTTTTTTGTGGCTATTGTGAATGGAATTGTGGTTTTTATTTGGGTTTCTGTTTGTTTATTATTGGTGTAAAGAAATGCAATTGTCTTTTGCACATTTATTTTGTATCCTGAGACTTTGCCAAAGGCCTTTATTGGTGTAAGGAGATTTTTGATGACAATCTCTTTTAATTGAAATATTTATTTACATAGTAATTCATTTATACTGTTTATTAGTATGAATATAATTGAGTTTAAATGTGCATCTTTTATTGGTTTTCAATTTTCTCCTCTCTTTTGTGTGTCTTTTTATCTTTAGGTTAATCAATCATCTATAGAATTCCATTTTTTCTCTTTATTGTGTTTTTAGATATATTTTGGTATGTTATATTTTTAGTTGTTTCTTTTGGAAAACAACATGCATACTTAACTTTTTACAGTCTGCCTAGTATTAACATTGCAACACTTTACAATACTTTTTTTTTTTTAATTCAGAGTCTTACTTTTGCCCAGACTAGAGTCCAGTGGCATGCTCATGACCATTGCAGCCTTGACCTGCTGGGATCAGGCAATCAATCTGCCTCAACCTTCCAAGAAGCTGGAACTACAGGTTTGTGTCACCATACATAACTAATTTTTTAACTTATTGTAGAGATGAGGTCTCACCATGTTGTCCAGGCTGGTTTCGAACCTCTGAGCTCAGACAGTCCTCATGCCTCAGTCTCCCAAAGTGCTGGGATTACAGGCTTGAGCCACTGCACACAACCTACAAATTCTTTCAAAAATCAAAACAATATAATTCTATTTACAGCTTTTTTGTTCTCTTCACTGTTACTGTCATATATTTTGCTATTATGTAGTATGTAGATACAAAGATATGTAAATATATGTACATATCAATACATATGAAGTTTTCTGTTTATATATGATTAGAAATACACTGCTATTATTTTTGCTTTGAACAACCAATCATCTTTTATAGAATTTAACAAAGGAAGTCTTTTATTTTTGTAAGTATTCATGTTTTTCTTTTCCAGTGTTCATTTTTTCTTGTACATTCATCTGATATAATTTCCTTTTAGGTTAAAGTTTTCATATAGCATTTTTTTGTAGTATAGGTATACAATAATTCTCTAACTTTTTTTCAAAATTCAAACGTGGTTTTATTTTACCTTTATTTTTGAAAAAAATGGCTAGATATAAAATTCTAAGGTTTTTGTTTGTTTTTGTTTTTGGATATTTTGGGTTTTGTTTGGGGGAGTTGGTAGCTCAAACATAACGTTTTATATCTTTGTTGGTCACTTGTGTGTCCTTTTTTGAGAAGTGTCTGCTCATGTATTTTGCCCACTACTATTCAATCCAGCAAGCCCATTACTAAGGATATACTCTAAGAAAAAAAAAATCATTATATAAGAAAGATACCTATACTCCTACATTCATTGCAGTCATCTTTTGCCATTGCTCCCTTGCAGGTGAACTGTAATGGTACTTACAACTAACTTTGAGTACTGTTAAGGGTGTTGATGTTATTTTTTTAGTTTATAGCTTTAGGTTTTAGCACTTTGATTCTAATTTTTCTATATGATTTTCTTAGTTTTTTTTTCCTTGTTGGTTCTTTTGCTTCCGGGATTTGTGAGTTACTGATTTTAGTCAAACATGAATCATTTTCTGCTAATATTTCTTTCAATATCCTTTTTTTCTCTATTTTTGACCTCCTCTATTTCTAGGATTCCAATCAGGTGTTTTTACATCATTAAATACTGTTACACAGGTCATGAGATTCTGTTTCTATATAATTTTTTTCTTTATACTTCAGCATGTTATTTAGTTGTCTTTAAGTTTACTGATTTTTTTTCTTCTTCGTTTTTTAATCTGATGTAAATTTTATCAATTATTTTAAAGTGTATGTATTTTTTCAGTCCTATAGTTTTAATTTTTTTTAGTTTCTTTATCTTTACTGAACTTATCCATCTCTTTATTCATTTTATCCATTTTTTTCCTATAGACCCTCTAGAACCAAGATTATAGTTATTTTAATATTTTATCATCCAATTTCAGCATTTACTGATTATTTTTCCTTTTAACTATTGATTACATGGTTCCACTTATTCACATATCTACTATTTTTTATTGTATACTAGATGTACCTTACCTTGTGTTTTACTCTCTGTTAGGAGATATCCATTTCAATATTTCCCTTACTCTTGGGGAAAAACTCTAAAAGTGGACATTTACTTCTAAAGCATACCTTTGTTCACCTCTTTTAACAATTCAGCTATTGTTATTGCTCTAGGCTTTTTGGATACTTGCACTATGCACTCACTATTCAATGGTTAAGATAAAACTTTGAAAAAATTTACTTAACAGATTTTTGGACTCACATATCTTAGAGCAATTAAGAATAATACAAATAACACTTTTTTAAAACCTTCACTTATGCCTGTTCTAATGCTGTTTTTTAATGGAGATTTGAATTTCTTCTGGTTTTGAGTATTCACTTATTTATAAATTCAAGGGTACATGTGCATGTTTGTTACTTTTTGTGTGGTGGTGGGGATTGGGTCTCAAGTGACCATTTCTTCAGATAGTTAATATTGTGCCCCATTGCTGGTTTCTGTGTCCTAACTCCCTTTTTTCCTCCCTCTTATTGGAATCCACAGTGTCTATCATTTCCATCTTTGTGACCGTTTAGCTCCCACATATGAAGGAGAACATGCACTTGTTTTTCTTTTCTGAGTCAGTTTACTTAGAATGATGATTTCAAGTTCTATCTATGTTGCTGCAAAGGACATGATTCAATTCTTTCTTTATGGCTATGTTGTATTCCATGGTGTATATATACCACAATTTCATTAACCACTGATCGGCTGATAGGCATTCAGGTTTATTCCACATCTTTATAATTGCGAATTGGGCTGTGATGAACATGCGAGTGCAGATGTCTTTTTTATATAACGACCTCAGTTCCTTAGGGCATACACCAATTAGTGGGATTGCTGAATCAAACGGTAGATCTACTTTTAATTCTTTGAGTAATCTCCATACTACTTTCCATAGAGGTTGTACTAATTTACACTCTTGCCAACAGTATTCCCTTTTTTTAAATACCAGCATTTATTGTTGTTTGATTTTTTAGTAGTGACCATTCCGACTGGTATAAGGTGGTATCTCATTGTGGTTTTAATTTGCATTTCCCTGGTTATGAGTGATAATGAGCATTTTTTCATATGTTTGCTGACCATTTGTATCTTCTTTTGAGAGATTTCTGATCATTTTGTTGCCCACGTTTTAATGGGGTTATTTGCTTCTTTACTTGCTGATTTGTTTGAGTTCTTTGTAGATTCTGGATATTAGTCCTTTGTCAGATGAACCGTGCGTGAATATCTTCTCCCATTCTGTAAGTTGCCTGGTTGCTCTGTTGATTATTTCTTTGCTGTGCAGAATCTTTTTAGTTTAATTTAATCTAACTTATTTTTGTTTTAGTTGCATTTGCTTTCGGGATTTTAGCCACAAATTCTTTGCTGAGGCCAATGTCCATCAGAGTTTTCTCTAGATCTTCTTCTAGGTTTCAGACCTAACATTTAAGTCTTTAACCTATCTTGAGTTAATTTTTATATATGAGAGAAATAAGGATCAAGTTTCATTTTTCTGCATGTAGCTATCCAATTTTCCCATCACCATTTGTTGATTAGGGTGTTCTTTCCACAGTGTATGCTTTTGCTTTATCAAAGATCAATTGGTGATAAGTATATAGGTTTATTTCTGGATTCTCTATTCTGTTCCATTGGTCCATGTGTCTACTCTTGTATCAATACTATGCCGTTTTGGTTACCACAGCCTTGTAGTAATAAAGTCAGGTAATGTGATGCCTCCAGCTCTATTCTATTTTACTTAGGATTCCTTTGGCTAGTCTGGCTCTTTTTTGTTTCCATATGAATTTTAGGATTGTTTGTTCTAATTCTTTGGAAAAAATGACATTGGTTGTTTGATAGAGATTGCATTGAATCTGTATATTACTTTAGTTAATATAGTTATTTTGATAATGTTGATTCTTCTAAACCATGAACATGGGATGTTTCTGCATTTGTTTGTATCTCTGCAATTTTTTCATCAGAGTTTTGTAGTTCTCCCTGTAAAATATTCCACCAACTTGGTTAAGTATATTCCTAGGTATTTTAGCTTTTTTGACTACTATTGTAAATGAAATTGAGTTTTTTATTTGATCCTCAGCTTGGTTGCTATCGGTGTATAGTAGTGCTACTGATTTGCATGTGTTGATTTTGTATACTGGAACTTTACCAAATTCAGGAGTCTTTTGCAGGAGTCTTTAGGATTGTCTGATATAAAATTATATCATCTGCATATAGAGATAGTTTGATTTATTCTTTTCCAATTTGGATATTATTTATTTCTTTTTATTGCCTGATTACTCTGGTTAGGATTTGCAATACCATGTTGAATAGTAGTGGTGAAAGTAGACATCTTTGCCTTGTTCTATTTCTGAGGGGGAATGTGTTCAACTTTTCTCCATTCAGGATGACATTGGCTGTGGGTTTGTTATATATAGCCTTTAATATTTTGAAAAACGTTTATGATTGAGACCTGAATTTCTGAGCTATATTATGTTCCTTCACTCTGATAAATGTCTATTAACATTCTTTGGAAAGCATGTCTACTGGCAACAATTTCCTCAATCATGAGAAAATCTTTATTTCTCTCCCACTTTAAAGAATAATCACTGACTCTAACAGCATTATAGCTGGGGACTTAAATACCCCACTAACAACCTTAGATAGATCATCAAGGCAAAAAATCAACAGAGATCTGGAACCCCAACTTGACACTCCACCAAATGGATTCCTTAAGAGATTCCTACAGAATATTCCACTCAACAACCACAGAATATACATTCTATTCGCCACCACATGGAATGTACTCCAAGATTGATCACATCCTCAGTCATAAATCAAGCATAAACAAATTCCATAACATCAAATAACTGCTCAAACCACAGTAGAATGAAAATAAATATCAACACCAACAAAATTCCCTCAAAACCCAAAAGACATGGGTACTAAGCAGCATGATGTTGAATGACTACTGGGTCAACACAGAAATCAAAACAGAAATTAAAAGACTCCTAGAAACAGGCCAGGCATGATGTCTCAAGCTTGTAATCCCAGCTATTTGGGAGGCCAAGGCTAAAGGATTACATGAGCCCTGGGGTTCAAGACCTGCCTGGACAACTTGATGAGACCTCATCTCTACAATAAATAAGTAAATAAATAGTGCACAACTGTAGTTCCAGCTACTTGGAAGGCTGAGACTGAAGGATCACCTGAGCCCAGCAGATCGAGGCTGCAGTGGCTGTGAGCATGCCACAGCACTCCAGTCTGAGTGACAGAGTGAAATTCCAACTAAAAAAAAAAGATTCCTGGAAAAAAATGACAATGAAGAAACATCTTGCCAAAACCTCTGGGATTCCATGTAAACAGTTCTAAGAGGGGAATTTATATCTCTATGAAAACACATCAGGAAATGGAAAGATCACAAGTTGACAGCATAAAAAATCAACTCAGGGAGATGGAAAGACAAGACCACCAAAGCCCGAACTTTAGCAGAAGAATCAAGATCACCAAAATAAAATCCCAAATATGGGACATAGAACAAAACTATCACAGAAAAAAATCAACACACAAACAGCTGGATGTTTGAAAGAATAAACAAGATTGATGGATCGCCTAGCCAGAATGACCAAGAAAAAGAGAAAAGGCCCAAATAAGCAAAATCAGAAATGTAAAGAAAAAATCACAACTGACCCTGAAGAAATACAAAAGATTATCAGAGATTACTATGCACACCTGTGTGAAACAAACTCAAAAACCTAAATGAAATGGAGGACTTTCTGATACCACACAAACTCCCAAGGTTGAAACAAGAAGACATTGAAACACTAAATAGAGCAATAACAGCCCAGGAAATTGACTTTGTCATAAGAAAAAAAAAAAAAAAAAGCCCCGGACTGGATGGCTTTCCAGCAGAATTCTACAAAACATAGAGGAGGAGCTGATACAAATCCAGCTGAAAGTATTTCAGGAAATTGAGAGATATGGAATTCTCTCCCAAATCATTTTATGAAGTTAACATCACACTGATACCCAAACTGGGTAAACATCCAACAAAAAAGAGAACTACAGGCCAATATGCCTAATGAACATAGATGCAAAAATTCTCAACAAGATTCTAGCAAATTGGACCCAACAACACATCTCAAAAATTATCTACCAAAACCAAGTAGGCTTCATCCCCAGGATACAGATGTAAAACCAAGAATCACATGACTATATCATTAGATGCATAAAAAGCTTCTGATAAAATCCAGTAACGTTTCTTGTAAAAACCCTCAAATACTTAGGTATTAAAGGAACATACCTCAAAAGAGTAAGCACCATCTGCAGTAAACCCACAGGCAGCCTACTGCTAGATGGACAGAAACTGGAAGCATTTCCCCTGAAAACCAAGCAAGACAAGGATGCCCACTCTTAACCCTCTTTTTCAACATTGTGTTGGAAGTCCTAGCTAGAACAATTAGACAAGAGAAGGAAATCTGGGGTATCCAAATAGGAAAAGAGGAAGCTAAGTTACCCCTGTGACGATATGATCCTATACCTTGAAAATCCAAGAGACTCTCAAAACCTGTTTTCACTGATAAAGGACTTAGGCAAAGTCTCAGGGTATGAATAAATGTGCAAAAGACAGTCGCATTCTTATACACCAACGACAAGCAGGTAAAGAACCAAATAAAAAGCACAATCCCATTCACAATAGCCTCAAAAAATATGAAATACCTAGGGCATCTTCCTAACCAGAGAAGTGAAAGAACTTTACAACGAAAACTACAAAACACTGCTCAAAGAAGTCAAAGAAGACACAAACAAATGGGAAAATATTCCATATTCACAGATAGAAAGATTCAACATGGTTAAGATGTCAATCCTACCAAAGGCAATCCACAGATTCAATGCAATTTACCCATTAAATTCCCAATATATTCTTCTCAGACCTGAAAATGAAAATACAGATATTTATATGGAAATATAAATGACCGCAAATACTAAAACAATCCTTAGCAAAAGAAACAAAGCTGGATATCCCAATTGCAGACTTCAAACTTTACTATAAGGCTACAATAATCACAGCAGCCAGTATTGGTACAAGAACAGGCATGTAGACCAATGGACCAGGATAGAGATTCTGTAAGCATAACCTCAATTTCTCAACCAACTCATCTTTGACAAAGTCTCCACCAAAAACCAATGAGAAGAGGAGAACCTATTCAGTAAATGGTGCTTAGAAAACTGGCTAACTTCATGTAGAAGATTGAAACAGGACCTCTAATATCACCATACACAAAAATCAACTCTAAATGGATCAAAAACCTAAACATAAAACCTTAAACTACAAAAACTTTAGAAAATGCAGGAGACTTCCTTATGGAAGTTGGAACTGGCCACCAATTCCTGATCACAATACCAAGTTTCCATTCCATAAGAGATAAGATAGACAAGTGGGACCTCATCAAACTGAAAAGCTTCTGCAAAGGAAAAGAAACCACTAAGAGAGTGGGGAGACAGATCACAGAATGGGAAAAAAATATTTGCTAACTGTATGTCTGACAAAGGCCTAGCATCTAGGATCTATAAAGAATTCAAAAGCACCAAAAGGAAAAAAAAAACCAAATAACAGTCCCATTAAAAAGTGGGCAAAAGACATGAACAGACACTTCTCAAAAGAAGATATATGGGGAGCTAACAGACACATAAAAAAGTGCTCAGCCTCACTCATCATCAGAGAAATGCAAATCAAAACCACACTGAGATACCACCTAACCCCAGTAAGAATGGCCATCATTAATGAAACAAACAGCAACAGATGCTGACAAGGATGAGGAGGAAAGGAACGCTCCTATACTGCTAGTGGGAATGCAAACTAGTGCAACCTCTTTGGAAGACAGTGTGGCGATTTCTGAAAGAACTAGAAACTGACCTTCCAATGACCCAGCAATTCCCCTGTTGGCAATATACCAGAGGAACACAAATCGTTCTACAAAAAGACACCTGTACAATGTTTATTGCAACACTATTCACAATAGCAAAAGCACGGAACCAACCATGCTGCCCATCAAAAGTGGACTGGATTTAAAAAATGTGGTACATATACCTAATAGAATATTACATAGCTATAAAGGACAAACATATGGACTTTGGAGCAACTTGGATAGATTTAGAATCTATCATACTCAGTGATCTATCACAGAAACAAGGAATAGAGTACCACATGTTCACACTCATAAGTGGACCCTGAGCAAGTGCCATAATAGTATAAGAAAAAAAATTGACAGTAGGGGGATGTTGCTGGGGTGGGAGTGGCAAGGGGTACACAACATCAGTAAGTGTACCTGATCTCTAACCAGGCAAAGTGGGGACTAAAGTGAGGTTCAAACTTTACCTGTATGTGGACCACTTGTATACCTAACCCTGAATTGTATCCCACATCTTTAAAATTTAAAAAAAATTTAAAAAATAAGGTTAAATTAAAATTTTAAAAAAGAATAATCACAAGGTACGGAATCTAGTTTTGTGTGTTTTTTTTCTCTCAACACTATAAATATTTCACTGTACTCTCATTATTTTCATGATTTCTGTTCCCCTAGATAATGTATATTTGTTCCCTGGCATCTTTTAAAATTTTCTTTATCTTTGAATTTCTGAAGTTTGAAAATAATATGCTTAGAATTTTTCCCCCCTTATATCTGTTTGGTACTATCTGAACTTCCTCTTTCTGCGATTTGGTATTGGACGTTATTTGGGGAAAATTCTCAATCATTGTTTCAAATATTTCTTAATTTCTTTTCTCTTTTTCTTGTTCCTGTGAGGCCATTATACATGTTACACCTATTTTTAGTTCTTCCACATTTTTGGACATTTTATTCCAATATTTTCAGTATTTTTTCTCTTTGCTTTCCATTTTGTGTCTACAGACATATCTTAAAAGAGATTCTTTTCTCAATCATATCTAGTAACAAGGAGTCCATCAAAGTCATTCTTTATTTCTGTTAAAATGGTTTTCATCTTCCACATTTCTTTTTTCTCCATTGGTTGTTACTGTTACCGTTTGCTTGTATTACCCTTACGTTTTTTTGTTTGTTTGTTTGTTTTTTGGTTTTTGGTTTTTTTGAGTTTGAGTCTCACTCTGTCACCCAGACAGGAGTGCAATGGCCACTCCCGGCCACTGCAGCCTCGACCTGCTGGGCTCCGGCGATCCTTCCACCTCAGCCTTCCGAGTAGCTGGAATTACAGGCATGCGCTACCACGCCCGGCTGATTTTTTTATCTATTGGTGAGATGAGGTCTCGCCAAGTTGCCCAGGCAGGTCTTGAACCCGCGGACTTAGGCAATCCACTCACCTCAGCCTCCCAAGGCGCGGGATTACAGGCTGAGCCACTGAGCCCGGCTTACCCTTACATTCTTACATGCTTTCTATTTTCTTCTTCAGAGTCCTTAGCATACTAATCATAGTTGTTTTAAATTCCTGATCTGATCATTTCAACCTTCCTGCCATATCTGAGTTTGTTTCCGTCTCTTCAAACTGAGTTTGCTTTCCTTTTTAAATGACTTTTAATGTTTTAAAAGCTGGGCATGATGTACTTACTAGGTAAAAGAAGCTACAATAAATAGACTTTTAGTAATATGTGGTAAATTTTTAGGAGAGTTGAAATGTTCCTGTAATTAGGTCTTGGTCTTTTGGTGAGCCTGTGCCCCCGGTCTGAGAATTTCATCGGTGCTTCAAATTTTTTTCTTCATCTTATGTGGGACAAGCTAGAGTGGGTTGAATTTGAATATTTCCCTACTCTCAGGTCAGTTAGGCTGTAAAAAAACCTTGGTAGGTTATGCTCTGGTGAAATGATTTCTCTTGAAGACAGGCTTGCTTTACAACAGAGTGATCTGAATGAAGTATTTCAAAATGCTTACTTCTCCCATCCCTCTGCTTATAGTAGAGGGGATTTCTTTTTTCAATATTCATCATGAGAATTTGGTCAAGCTTCCAGAGGTAAAACTCACAAAAGTGTGAGCTCTTCCCCCCGTGACTGGCTCTTCTTAAGAGTTTTTAATTCTCAGACTTGTGCACACTCAGGCTACAACAATTCATCAATTACAATTAAAGTGCTCTTGCCCTGACACTGATTCCATGGAGCTTTCTGCTCATGGGTCTCTTCAGGGGTGTCTTGTGATTTTCTGTATTCACCTGACGGTACAATTTCGGGGGCAGTGATTTGCCCTGCGATCTCACTTCTCTAAGGGATCTATGAAGAGCTGACTTTTTTTTACAGTTTGTTTATCCTTTTATTTGTTATTAAGATGGAGTGATGACTTAAGTTCCTTACACATTAAACTGAACCCAAGAGTTTTCTTTTTATGTCACCCACCTTCCCTTTCACCTTATTCTGTTTTCATAAGCCTCAGTTTATTGATAATGTAGATCATTACTTTTTAAATAACTTTCTTTGTTTCCTAGTAAATTTTGCTAACCTCGCTTTTATTTTTTTCCCCCAGAAATGGCATGACTTTTCTTCATTCTGCACCATTTTCCACTCCGAATCAATTTGTTTTTCTTCTCACTTATCTACAAAAAAAAAGAAAAGAAAAAGAAATACTTCTCTACATCCAATGCTTATCAACTCCCAGTGTGGGGTTGACTTTGGCTCTATGCTCTGAGTAATCTGATACTGGTTGAACCCCTCTCCTCTGTAGATTTGGTAGATGTGAACAACATAGAATACTTTTGCCAGACTGAGCAAATTTTCTTCTTGTGCACTTTTTCTAGACACAGCCTTTTTCTATACCCATTGTCTAGTTATCTTAAAAAATAGAATTATTAACATTTATTGATACTTGAATTTCTGCTCTTTTACAAAATACTTTATCTGTAGAATTTTACTTGTTTCTACCTTAACCTTTAGGTTGTGATATGCTCAAATTAACGTCTTCCCAATTGTTCTCTGACAGAGGTGACTGTGAAGCTGAAGGAGGTGGGAAGAAGATACTCTGGTTGACTGAAAATAAAGCTAATCTACAGAGAAAATGCTGCCAAGTTTTCTGTTTAGAACAGGCCCTATGGTCTTTGAGGAAAAATTATACAAAATAGAAAACACAAATACTATTCCAGGGTCTCAGAAGAAAAATGTACTTTGACATTACTTATTAGAAAACAGAAGAAACTTTCATTATTGTTTTAAGTTTACCATCATCGATGAGATTCAAGAAGACATGGTATCTTGAAAGAGAAAAAGAAACATCATGAGGAGAGAATGAGATGCCAGCAGGAGGATGTTTGGAGAAGAAAAATGGTTTCCTCCCAAAGGGCCTTTCATGCCTGACAATTAAAACTCTTCCTAGCAAAATAGCATGAAAGAAGTCTTCTGGCAAGGATAAATTTTTCTCAGATCCTGGAAATAGACTTATGGTTAGTCCAAGTGATCGATGTTTAGGAAATTTTTTGCTTTTTACTTTCTGCATAATAATTGTAGTGAGAATTTGGGGAGTTTAAATTTAATTTAGTGGGCATTTGAGCTAAGGACTGATGACCAGTTGACTTAGTATCCATAAACTTTCTCTTTTAGTTCTGAATAGTGTCTTCAGGCAAAAGTGAATGTTTTTGTCCAGGGGGGAACACGAATGAGTCCAAAAGTTGCAGGGTCAATGGCATGTGGCCCCAGCCCCCTTCTTGACACTGTTGTCTTCTACTGAGCCCAGATCCAGATCTGCAGATTGTAACATCTTGGATAATTAAGGATTGATTTATTTGCCTCTCTGGGTTAATATACAGAGCCCAAAGGAGGAGGAGGAAGAACTTTGGGCCAGCTACTTTGAGTCTTGGTTATTGCATTTATGAAATCAGAATAATACAACCTTTGCCATACCTATTATCAAGGGTGTTGTGAGCACAAACTAAGATACTAATAAGTTTGGAAATTAAAAAAGAGTTAAACACAGATTAGCTTTCTCTGGAACCAAAAATTTGGTGTTAAGGTCAATTCTAAGAAGATGATTGGCCTATGATCTCATAGTCCCTGATGGAGCAATTTGGTAAACAATCACACCTCAAAAATAAATGGGATGTCAGGGAGCATATTCTTTCTCATTAATCTAAGTAATTCAAATGGTAAAATTCTGATCATTCAATGAGAAAAATACATGCTGAATCAATTGTATACTCTCATCAATGAAAAATAAATTAAACCCAGATGAAATTGTCTTGTTTAAAAAAAAATTACTCTAGTATTGATTGTATTTTCTCAGTACTTAACAAGTGCTAATTTCTAGGGTCCAGCTTTGGTTTGTGAGTTTATTGCAGGATACACTGGGAGAAAAGAGTGAAACACAAGATTATCAGACCATGGTGCACAGCTTGAAAATTCACATATTATATAATAGTTTTGGACTGAGAACAGCTGCCAATATCAGTAAAAATTATACCTGAAGTCTCTGAATAAGGTTTATTATTCTCACACCTGTGATTTTATAACATATTTGGTCAAATTGGGTAAAACTGGCTGTTTTGATTTTTTTTAATTTTTAATTTCTTATAATTATTTCCACGCTTTAATTCCAAATAAAAATATTTTTATAGTATGAGTAAATTTAACTATATTCATTGCCCTCAAAGAAATTAAAGTACTAATAATTCACACATTCTCAAAAAGCATTCCTTTGTCAATTTTTTCTGACCTTTTGAAAACATAGAATTAGTTATTAGGAACACTACCTATTATCATTTTTGAAAGCCTGAGTTTCAGACATGTATTTATTTCCATTATTATTTATTTATTCATTATTTATTCAAGGACCAAATAAATGTTCAGGCAAGAAGATACATATTTCCTCTTTAAAAATTTAAGACTAAAAGAGTATTTTTGTCAAGGTAATATAATGTACTGATGAAATTATGACAAAGATTTTTACTGTGAATCATTCTTTGGTTGCTTATGCATCCGTAATCACTACAGATAAGCTTAAGATAATTTAACCATATAACTACAGTCTTCACCTTTCTTTTCCCCCTTGTGATTATCTCCTTTAGAACCTGGTTACATGCTGGGCTCGGTGGCTCAGCCTGTAATCCCACGCCTTTGGGAGGCTGAGGTGAGTGGATTGCCTGAGCCCGCGGGTTCGAAGCCCGCCTGGGCAACTTGGCGAGACCTCATCTGTACAATAAAATTAAAAATTAGCTGCGCATGGTAGTGTGCACCTGTAGTTCTAGCTACTTGAAAGGCTGAGGCAGAAGGATCGCTGGAGCCCAGCAGATCGAGGCTGCGGTGGCCGAGAGCAGCCACTGCACTCCAGTCTGGGCGACAGAGTGAGACTCCAACTCTAAAAGAAAAAAGAATCTGGTTACAACATATAGATTACATCTCATAATTTTCTCTTGAATGGAATTAAATATTTCCATTTTCTAGGTTTGGTTTATATTTTCTTTTTATTTTAGAGTTGTGGGGTGCAAGTGAGGAGTTGCTACATAAGTAGGCTGCAAGCAAGTGAAGTTTGGGCTTCTAGTTGAAACTTTCTCCCCCTAGTAGTGGACCAGGTACCCATTGTGTTGCCATGTGTCCCCCTCCTTCCTCCCTCTCTCCCTTCCCTAGCAGTGCCCAAAGTCTGCTGATCACCACCCTTGTGCTATTGTGTCTAGTGTTCAGGACCCACTTATGAGTGAGAATATGCAGTTTTCAGTTCTTTGTTTCTGTGATAGTTCACTTATTATGGGGATCCCCATAATGCATCCAAGTTGCTGTGAAGGCTGTGATTTTGTTCTTAATGACTGCATAATATTTCATCATGTATACATACCATATTTTCTTTATCCAGTCCACTCTCAGTGAACATCTTAGTTGGTTCCATGTTTTTGCTATTGTGAAGAGTGCAGCAATAAACGTGTATGCAGGTATGTTTTTTGTACATTGGTTTATGTTCATCTGAGTATATTCCCAGAAGAGGGATTGTTGGATCATATGGGACCTCAATTTTTAGTTCTTTGAGAAATTGCTACACTGCTTTCCACAGAGGTGGGATTAACTTGCATCTCTACCAACAGTGTAGAAGTATCCCCTTTTCTCCCCAGCGACACCAGCATCTGTTGTTTTTTTATTTATTAATAATAGTCATTCTTACTAGTGTTAGGTGGTATCTCGTAGTTTTTATTTTCATTTTCTCTAATGATTAACGAGGCTGAGCATTTTTTCATGTTTGTTGGCTGCTTGTATGTTAAGATTTGAGAAGTGCCTGTTCTTGTCCTTTGTCCATGTTTTTTGTTTGTTTGTTTGTTTGAGTTGGAGTCTCACTCTGTCGCCCAGACTGGAGTACAGTGGCCGCTCCCGGCCACCGCAGCCTCGACCTGCTGGGCTCCGGCAATCCTTCCGCCTCAGCCTTCCAAGTAGCTGGAACTACAGGTGCGCGCTACCACGCCCGGCTCATTTTGATTTATTGTAGAGATGAGGTCTCGCCAAGTTGCCCGGACGGGTCTCGAACCCGTGGGCTCAGGCAATCCACTCACCTCGGCCTCCCAAAGGCGCGGGACTACAGGCTGAGCCACCGAGTCCGGCTTGTCCATGTTTTAATGGAGCTGTTTATTTCTAGGATCTGTAAGGAACTCACACACTGAAAGGAAAGAAAGAAACTGTCCATGTTTTAATGGGGCTGCTTATTTCTTTCCTTTCAGTGTATGAGTTCCTTACAGATCCTAGATGTTAGTCCTTTGTCAGATGAACAGCTTGCAAAATTTTTTCCTATTCTGTAAGTTGTCTCTTTGCTCTCTTGGTAGTCTCCTTTGCTGCGGGAAAGCTTTTCAGTTTAATAAGGTCCCACTTATCAATCTTGCTTTTGTTGCACTTGCTTTTTGAAGACTTGACATCAATTTATTGCCTACTCCAATGTCACGGTGTTCACTTCATTTTCTTCTAAGATCCTTATAGTTTGAAGTTTTACATTTAAGTTCTTGATCCATTTTGAATTGATTTTTATATATAGCGATAGGCAGGGGTCCAGTTTCATTATTCTGCATGTGGTCAGCCAGTTTTCCCAGAACCATTTGCTAAATGTGGTTTCCTTTCCCTGCTGTTTTGTACTGATGGCTTTGTTGAAGATTAATTGGTTGAGGGACCATATTTTTATTTCCAAAATCTCTGTCCTGTTCCATTGGTCTATTCCTGTACCAATATTATGCCGTTTTGGTTACTGTAGCCTCGTAATATAGCTTAAAGCCTGGAAGTGTGATGCCTCCAGCTTTGTTCCTTTTTGCTGAGGATTGCTTTGGTTATTTGGGCTCTTTTTGCTTCCATATAAATTTCTGTATTGTCTCCTAGGTTTTTGAAAAATAGCATTGGCAATTTGATGGGTATTTTATTGAACCTATAGATTGCCTTGAGTAGGATAGAAATCTTCCAATCCATGAGCATGAGATGTTTTCCATTTGTTTTTATCATCCTTGATTTCTTTGAGCAGCATTTTTTAGTTCTCACTGTAAAGGTCTTTCACTTCTCTGGTTAGGTAGATACTAAGGTTCTTCATTTTTATGTGTGTGACTATATGTGAATGGGATTGTGTTTTTAATTTGGTTCTCAGCTTGCCTGTTGTAGGTATATAGAAATGCAACTGTCTTTTATGCATTGATTTTGTAACCTGAGACTTTACCAAAGTTGTTTGTCAGTGCAAAGGTTTTTGACAGACTCTTTAAGGTTCTCTAGGTATAGACTCTCATCATCCACAAAGAGAGAACTTAGCTTCCTCTTTTCCTATTTGGATATCACTGATTTCCTTCTCTTGCCTGATTGCTCTGGTTAGGCTCTCCAGTACCATGTCGAATAGGAGGTGAGAGTGAGCATTTTTGTCTTGTTCCAGTTCTTAGGTAGAATACTTCCAGCTTCTGCCCATTAAGCAAAATGTTGGCTGTGGATTTGTCATAGATGGCTCTTATTGTTTTGGTTCCTTCTATGCCTAGGTGTTCAAGGGTTTTTATCAAGAAGGGATGCTGAATTTCATCAAATGTTTTTTCTGTCTCTTGAGATAATCATGTATTTCTTAGTTTTACACCTGTTAATGGGCTGAATTATGTCTGTTGTCTTCCAAAGGTTGAACCAGTCCTGTGTCCCAGAAATGAAGCCCACCTGGTTATGGTGGATGATCCTTGAAATGTATTGTTGGATACAGTTTGCTAGAATCTTGTTGAGAATTTTTGTGTGTATGTCCATCAGGGAAATTGGCTTGTAATTAATTATTGATATGGGAGAGTTTATCTCTGCCAGAAGGCTTTTAAGGGATTGCTTTAATTTTGTAAATGATCTGTGTGTTCTGTTAACTTTTTGTTTACCTATGCTTTTGTAATGGGTATAACTCTTCTTTTGTTTCTGTGCTCAAAACTTTCTTAAGCATCTCCTGGAGATCTGGTCTGGAGGCAGCATTGGAATTGGATGTCTGGGAAGAATTTAAATTCTCTACCATTGATGAAGCTTAGCTTGGCGGGGGTAAGAAATTCTTGTCTGGAATTGCTTGTCTTTAACAATGTTAAAGATTGACCCCCAGTACATTCTGGCTTATAGTGTTTCTGAAGATAAATCTGAATTAATTCTGATGGGTCTTCCCTGACAGATAGTCTGGCCTTTCTCTTTTGCTGCCTTTAGAATTTTTTCTTTCATGATTACTTTGTAAAGGCAGATTACTATGTGTTTTGTGAATGATCTACTCATGTAATACCTTGCAGGGGTTCTTTGAGTATCTTGCACCTGAATGGTCACCTCTCTAGTGAGATACAGAAAATTATTTTAAATGACCTCATGGAAAGTTTGTTCCAGGGTGTTCTCAGTTTCCCTTTCTGTTTTGGGAATTCTAATCAACCGTAGATTTGGCTTCTTTACATAGTTTCACACATCTCTTAGGCTTTGCTCATTCTTTTTAAGTCTTTTCTCCTTGTTTTTAGTCAGATTGGGTTAGTTCAATAATTTGGTCTTCTAGCTCTGAGCTTCTTCCCTCTGCCTGATCAATCCTGTTCCATAGGCCTATTATTGAATTGTAAATTTTCAGGAAGAAATTTTTCATTTCCAGGATTTCAGAATAGACCTTTCTTATGTTGATCAACTTAACTTTTACTACCTGTGTGGCTTGGGTGATTTTTGCAGCCAACTTCTTGTGGTTTTCCATAGCCATTTTAGCCATCCAGTATTTGAATTCTGTGAATGTCATCAGGGACAGGTTGCTCTGGATAGCTTCTAGTGTTTGGGGACTGATAGCTGCATTTTTAGTTGATGTCTCTTTAAGGTTTTGAGAATTGCTGGTGTTATTCTTCTGGTTCTTCTTCATCTGTAAGGAACAAGTCTACTTTTTTACTGTTATTCTTTAGTTTTGTTGTGGTAATGCTGTCTTAGGACCTCTTTCATCATTCAAAATAGTTCACTCAGGGAGAGAAAAGGGGGTATTCACATCTGCTCCATGACTCTCCACATACAAAGTGACTTTCTGTTGCAGAGTTTTTTCCCATAGTCGGACTGGCCAGACTGCTTCTTGAACCCCTTCAGGAGTTCAAAGCAGGGACTGGTAGCAGGATGTACTCTCTGGCAGCACTTTGCCATGAACAACCCAGACACATCCTTGCTGGGCAACGGTGCCTCCAGGTGTCTTTCCTGTCTCCCCCTCTCTCATCCAAGTCAGTGTTCAGTACTTGAAAAACAGCAGATTCCCTGTCATGGAGAGACCCGTCCTTTGAGACTGGCAGAGAAATTTTCCGGGTCTGGAGGGAGAGGTTAGCCACCAGATGCTGGCAATGGGCACAAGTGAGTGTAACCAGGAGGCAAGCATTCCCAGCCTGGGAGTTGGCCACTAAGTACCTCCAGCAGGGAGCTTGGCACTCGGGGGCTGACTGGCATAGGCGTTCAGAGCACATGTATATTCCCCGGCCCACATAGACTCTGGCTGCATGCTGCTGTGCCCAAACCAAGTCTTTTTCCATGTGGGACCAACAACCCACATGTGGCTGGGAGGAGGTGACCCGACCCAGATCATGTAAGGAGCACTGCCCCACCACACATACAAGACAGGGCTGCAGGTCCTATGTGAGCCTGCTGCTTAGTGGGATGGGCACCCCAGTTCCAACATTGGTCATCCAGACTTTCTCCTTCTTGGTCCCAATGCATTTGATGAGATTTGTGCAAGATGCAGGGTGCTTTCCCCATCTAAAACTGTTCAAATCACTTGAGTTAACCAGTGGCTGGGTTCATCCTCTCTGTTCTGCTTGGCAAGAGAGGCATAGGCCAGCCCTGGTGGTCATCTTGAATCTCCAGTTGGTTTGGTTTTTTAAAGTAAGATTATTAAATTTTTTATGTAGCAAATTATGTTTTATGTCTTGGTTGGTTTTTCCTATGTATCACTAACTTTTTTTTTCATAATCTGCTTTTTAATTGTTTCTTCTTTGTTAAGTGTGTTTCCTTTTAATTCTAGTACAAAAAGGGAAAAGAGATGCTGATAAAGCACAAGATTATGATGTTTCAGTTTAGGAGAGTATAGAGAAAACATAATTCTTAATCAGGAGGGATAATATGCCACCCTTTTTAGAAAGAGGTCTGTAGACACTTGTATTTTTAAAACTACACAATAAATCCTTTGTTACCCAGATAAAAATGATGGGAACAATATTAAGATCTCATTTGTCAAACTGATCTAGGGTCTGAGCTCTAAACCACACTGCTATGCTACCTCCTGGTTTGGGGGAACAAGGTTGAATTACACTGTTGATGCCCAGTTGACTTTTCTTTGCTCCCATATGTGATGGGTTTTTAGAGTGAGAGTCAATTTCATTCTTAATTATGAAGTAAATATTTTCTTGATTTCCTTTCTCATTGGAAATTAGCATCTATTGACTTGAATGAGTGAGAAGATCAAAGTAATTGAGATAATAAATAGAAAAGAAAAATCACACCCTCAAAGTACAGAACATCAGAGACCTGCACAAGGACAAAAATACTCTATTAACAATGAAGCTATTTGGAGTCTATCTTTTTTGCTTAGATCTGTAAAATTATTACAACTATACTTACCTTAATGAGAACCAAAGTAAGTATTATGGACTTAGTAGAAAAGCTGAAGAAATATAATCAGGGAGTTCTCTAATCTCTCTGTGTCTGTCTGTCTATCTATCTATCTATCTATCTATCTATCTATCTATCTATCTATCTAATGTATATAAACCAGTAGGAAAATAACTGTGGCCCTAATGAAATTCAAGAGCTTGCAATATGAGTCTAATGACAGTGACAATGAACATTCTCTAAGTTCAACTTGAGGAGAGAATATAAACAACACTCTGAAAAATTAAAGGAAACAATAAAAACATAAAATATTTAATCATCCTTTTACATTTTTTAATATTTTTAAAAGTTTTTATTCATTATTTGTTTGACAACACTACTAGGTTCTTTACAAAGGGAATTAAATAAAACTACTCTTCTCTGTGCCTAAGACAACAATGACACAGATAGCCTATAAGCGGGCATGAAGACATAAAATTATCTTCAAAATATATGAACAAAAACGATACGGAATATTAAAATATCCAGTTCTTCTGTTGCATCATCTCTTGGTACAAAATCTATCTACTGGCTCCTCTCAACAGTAGAAAGGATTGGAAATAATCTTGCCTTCAAATATTCAAAGGAATCCCTTTCTTGGTTTGCAAAAACTCCGTTTGCCAATCCACAAATACTTCTTTCAATGTCTGTGCCCAAATTAGAATAACCCTTATTATTTTTGATGTGATGTTATCATGCTAAAGAATATGTAGTCTATCCCCTTGGTAAAAAGATACTATACCTAAACAAAACCAGAATTCATTAACAGCCTAGCAATTTAATTTCATTTCCTGCCATTTACTGAAAGTTACAACTATAAAATGTAAAAGTTCTCTTACTTCTAGTTACTGTTTTGAACATAACCCAGAAAAGATTGTTGGCTGCAATTCTTGCGATGTTACTAAAATATTTCTTTAATGTCCCAAGCTAATTTAGTGTATATGAATAGATGACTAAGACAGAAGCTGAATTTTCATATTGTGCTTCATCGCATGGTATACAGGGATTCAAAATTTGGCAGGTTTCAGTAAACACTGCATACGCTAAAAGAACTTAAGAGTTTTGGTTCTCCTTATTGCCCCCACACAATTTCCCCACGGCTCCACATCTAATTAAATTTCCTGATTCAAGTACATGTTTGTTCCAAACCATAGAATTCCACTTATAATTCACATATTTTGGTAAGAAAATAAAGCACATTATCTACAAGCATATTTTCCATCAATTATTTTTGTCAACAGGAAAAGATGCAATTGAATAATATTTAGTTATTTACTTATCTGAACCTCAAAATCAAACTTATTCCTATGAAACTTCTAGAGAATGAAGTTCTAAGTAATTATCATATTTTTTCTCAATCTATACCTTTAAGAGATTCCAAAATTATTACTGAAGTAAAAGAATAACAGAAAATTCAACTGGAAATTACTTGCTAGTGGCTTTTATTCAGGTTGAAATTTGAAATGTTATGCTTTAGTTAATAAGATAAAAAATCTGGAGCAAGTATCTAAAATTTTGCTTCTGAGTTTAAAATAAATCTTACAATAATGTCTATCACCAGCCCTCAATGTTTATAGTCCTTAAGTTGTAAAAATGAAACTGTTTCTGAAAACCTAAAACAAACAGAGAACTTCAGCATAAATAATTTAAGGAATTACCTTGGGATACGAGGATGTGCTTCTTATAATAATCCTAAATAAATGTTCAATAATTGTGTCTTGTTTGTAATTTGTAAATGTAAATCTCTTTATCTTATACTATTTATGGATTTTGCTGATTTACAATTTAATAGACCTTTTATATTCATGGAGGGAGGAAAAAAGATGTTTTAACAACTTAGATTCTTTATGAATTTTTGTGCATTCCTGCTTAGCAGTGCTATAGGTAATTCACTAAAAAAACAAATTCTGTGTGTTTATTCAACAAATGCCAGACAGTGACGGAACCATAGAACTTTCATGGAAATGTCCTTTTTAGAGCTTACCTTCTGATGTGGGAATGAATTTGCATAACCGTCCAATAAGCCACCAAATAAATTAATTATACATTTTAAGGAAACCTATTAGGGAATCTAATAGGATTCTAAGGTTTAAAAACAATAATAATAATGATAATAGGAAAGAGGAGGTGACCTAAGTGATCAAGGATTATCTCTCTGGCAAGGTAACCTGAGCTATGACCTAAAAGATGAGATGCCAGTCATAAAAAAAGGTTGGATACTTGGGGAGACCTCATCTCTACAATAAAATCAAGAAAATTAGTCAGGCGTGGTAGCACCTGTAGTTCCACCTACTTGGAAGGCTGAGGCAGAAGGGTCACCCGAGCCCAGCAGGTCAAGGTTGCGGTGGCCGGGAGTGTGCCACTGCACTCCAGTCTGGGCGACAGAGTGAGACTCCAACTCAAAAAAAAAAAAAAAAAAGAGTGTTTTATGTAGAGAAAATTGTCATTAGACCTTGAGGTAGGAAAGAACTTGACATGTTCGAGGAATTTTTAAAAATAAAAATATATGGAGAACCATCATGAACTAGGGGTTAAGGAGTAAAAGAACTTATTGTATAACTAGTCAAAGAATGTCGTAGAAATAGGAAACTGCTAGGGGAGGGAGAGGCATACTTCATCAACAAGGGTACCTGCATAATTAATGTTTGTATACCTAACTCTGAATTGTAACTCACATCTTTATAATAAAAGTAAATAAAAAGTAATATATCTTGAATTCATTTTGACTTACATCCTTCACCCCAAATACAAAGCAGTAGCTAATAAAATAGAAAAAGAAAAGGAAAAAGACAGAGTGTGGCTCAAAGACGAAAACCTTCATGGACTCGGTGGGTTTGGATCAACTACTTACCTAATAGACTAAAAGTGGAAGTGGTGAGACTTACTACTTGGATCAAGGAACTGAATTATATGCCTCATATGAAGAAAAGGGAAATAGAACAAAAGGTGCTAACTGCTGCTTGAGACCACAGCTTTTAATAAGCTATATATCTAAAAGCTTAGGCCTTAGGTGTGTGTGTGTCTTTCTTTCTTTCTTTTTTTGAATTGGAGTCTCACTCTGTCACCCAGGCTGGAGTGCAGTGGCCACTCACGGCCACCTCAGCCTCAACCTGCTGGCCTCAGGTGATCCTTCCACCTCAACCTTCCAAATAGCTGGAACCACAAACACGTGCCACCATGCCTGGTTAATTTTTTGATTTATTGTAGAATCCAGGTCTCGCCATGTTGCCCAGACTGGTCTCAAACCCATGAACTCAGGCAATCCTCTTACCTCAGCCTCCCAAAGTGCTGGGATTACAGGCATGAGCCACTGCCTCCGGCCTGAGTCTTTCTTTTTAACAAAAAATTTGAAAAGTAAAACAAATAAAAATTTAAAACACTGTGCACAGGCTACACTAAATTTATTCTAAATTTTTTCTTTCTTCAATAATAAACTAACCTTAGTTTATTGTAACATTTTAGCTTTATAAACAGTTTAATTTTTAAAAAACTTTTTGACTCTTTTGTAATGACACAGCTTAAAATGCAAACATCGTACAGCTACCCAAAAATTTCCTTTTTTTCTTTATTTATTTTCTATTTTTAATTAGATGAGTTCACAGCTTCCTCTTTGCAATCGTTTTCTTTTTCATGTCTTCACTTAACCTTTCCTATTACACCCTCTTTCCCTAGGATTCTTTGATATAGAAAGTTCACTAGAACAGTGAGGAAGTAAAGCATTAGCCCTTCCCTGACCTCTCATGAACAAACTAAAACGTACTAAAGACTCTTCTTAGCCGGGCTCTGTGGCTCAGCCTGTAATCCTGCACCTTTGGAAGGCTGACGTGAGTGGATTGCCTGAGCCCGCGGGTTCGAGACTCGCCTGGGAAGTTGAGACCTCATCTCTACAATAAAATTTAAAAAAACTAGCTGGGCGTGGTAGCGCGCACCTGTAATTCCGGCTACTCAGAAGGCTGAGGCAGAAGGATCGCCGGAGCCCAGCAGGTCGAAGCTGTGGTGGCCGGGAGCAGCCACTGCACTCCAGTCTGGGCGACAGAGTGAGACTCCAACTCAAAAAAGAAAAAAAAAACTCTTCTTTTCTTAGAACAAAATCATGCCATTGCCTGTAATCTTAATTGCTTTATCTGTAGGCCACAAAGTTTTCTGAGATGTCAAGCTTTCAAGAACCAAGATAAAAAGCTCTCTAGAGACTAGTGAAAAAAATAGAGTGGCCCTGTTTTAAAGGACATCTCTTTAGGTTTGAATTTCTGCCAGAAGTCTTTTCCTTAAGTAACATATTTCAATTCAAGATAGAAGAAAGTGTTTCTTAGTAATCAATTTAGGTTTAAAATTTCATAAATTTAGAGTTCAGGTTCAGTTTTGGGTGTTCCTTATTGAAGTGGCTTTTAAAGAAAATTTGAACCTGTTGGCTTTTTGGAGATCTCTTAGATATTATGAGGCATTATGATGAGTTAGCTATTAAAACATAAGAATTTACAGACTCTATATCCTATTAAATGCACATAAGTTTAAAAGGGAGGAGAGAATTGGACTGTACAATGTGCATTTCAGATTTTGCTGAATCTAGATATTTAAAAACTGGTCTAAGGTATTAGCCAAACCAAAAATGCAGTGAAATTCACCCGATTCTGCTTTATACCATGTATTTAAGTCCTCTTCCCATTGGGTTGCATCCCAGAGTATGCAGTATGTGTTGATTGTTTAAAAACATAGACCAAGTTTAGCAAAACATTATGTAAACAAAAAGGAATTATTTTGTTCTCTTGCATCAAACTGAAATGTAATCCAACATATGATTTATACTTTATATCATTGGTCTTGTTTTTGGTGTAGGCCAAAAACAAATCTTCTTCAAATGCATACAAGCAATTGTGTGCTATTGTTTTGTGTTATAATCAAAACATTATTGATCTGCACCTGTAAAAAGTTTAAAGTTATTAATGTCATTTGTCTTAGTACCTTTGATCTTACTTTCAAATGTCACTAATATGGCAGGTAGTAAAATATTAATTTAAAACTAAAAAGCACACAAATATATTGGCTCCTTAGATATCAGGAAACACAGATTAATGTGGCTTATTTAATTTCACCTCTAACAAACATAACAACAGCAGAAAGCCTATGTATTTTTTTCTCCATTTCAACTATATTATATAGGCCTATTATGAAAGGTGTGTAACTAAATGTTTAGTGTGAATACCGTTATGATAGGAGACAAACTGTAATATTCTGCATTCAGTTTGGTCTAAACAACCACCCCTGAGGTCCAGATAAGTATCTGAACTTTATCCGAACTATCCAAACTTCCTTTAGTTTGTGATTCAAGTCTGAAAATCTCATGAGAACAGATGCTCTTATAGCTTGCCCTTACTTCCTGCTTCCATCGTGGAAACCAGATTTCCATAGAAATTCTTATATGCATAAGAAGTCTGAATGTATGATGCCTGGTAACTTTTTTCCATCCAAATTAAAATATGATTTTTTTAATGTACTTGAAATTTCAGTTCTTATCTGAACTTATCTTCTCATCTGAAGAAAGCTTAATATCTCCATCATGTTCTGATAGTTTTGACCACTATTTTCTTCTTGAAGCTCTTTCTTCCTTAATCTTCTATAGCATTAGCTTCCCTGGATACTCCATCCAGAAATGCTCTGTTTCTTAATGTTTTATTTCTGGTTGCATCTTGTCAATTTTTGTATTGACCTTTGCTTATCCTGATATGCCTTCGTTGTTTGGTATTTCCCAAGCTTTTCCTTTACATACTACATATATACTGAGCCCATATTATGTGCCTGGCACTGTTAGATGCATTGACTTTAAAGCAATAAACAAAGCAGGAGAAAAAAATAATCCTGCTTTTGTGGAACACAATTTCAATTGTCATTAAACAGAAAAGCAAAAAAAATAATAATAATAATTAAAAGACAATATATTAGATGACTCGAAGTACTATGGCAAAAACTAATTCAGAGATATAAAAGAAAGTCCTGAAAAGAGGCATGGTATTGATAGAATTGCCAAGAAAGAGCTCGCTGAGAAGATGAAGATCACATTTGAACAAAGACTTGAAGGAAGTAAGTCTGTGAACATGAACTATTTGGAGAACCGCCATTCCCAGCAAAGGGAAGAGCATTTGAAAAGGCTTGAAGACTGTTGTATACTTTCATGTACCTTCCGGCTTACTCTTCTTCTTTATTTACACATTGTCTATTTTCCCAGACTAAGTTTTCTACTAATATGCTCATCACTTCTGTTAAAATATAAAGAAAGTCATTGGTTTGGACTGAGCTTCTAGACCCAACAGACCCAATAGAGTCATTCATGCTAAAGCTTTATACCACCAAGTCAAAACTAAGTTGTTTTTCTGAACTTCTGAGACATCAGAAGAGTAAGAGATAATGGTCAAATCCCCAAACAGGCCAGTTTTAGACAGCATAAGGAAGCCCCCTCTGCTTCTATCATTGTAAGGAAAGTAACTTTGAAACAACCAATTCACTTTTTGTTCTCTGTTTCTGCTTTCCTCTGTCTATAAAACCAGTTCCTCTTCTGTCTATTAAAATCAATTCCTCTGCTCACTCATTGGAAGACTCATTCTATTTTTATAGAATGAAATGTTGCTCAACTCTAGAATCACAGATAAAAGCCAATTAAGATTTTAAAACTAAATTTTTTGTAATTTTATCTTTTATAGTTCTGGCAACCACAAAGGGATCCCAATGACACTGTTAACAGCTCCTGAGACCCCTTGAGAAATATAGGAGAGCAACTGCTGACCCCTTTGAGGTGCTCTGTCTTCTTACAGTGCTCTGAGGGTTGCAATTTTTTCTCAGGTCAAACTCTGTTCTTTTTGCATGCAATCCCTTGATTTTATGGCTTTCAAATCCAAGGTTAGTTTGTGTTGTGTGAAGGTACTTGACCTTTGGGTTTGCAGTAGATGATGAGTCACTGACAAAGCTGCAGTTTTAAAGATAACTGACAGCACTTGTGGTAAGTGGCTATTACTTCAAAGGGTACAGATGCTGGCTTTCAGAATTTGCAGGCATTTAGATATTATCCTCTTTGTTTCTTTTTATTGCATGCTCAGGTACCTCATTGGTCAGACTGTGAAAGCATTGCACAGCCCAACCCTGTTTCCCTCTCAGGCTTTTATCTTGGATTTGAGAGATCCAAGATGAGGGCTCCTTCATTTCTAAAAAACTGAATACTATACTTTCCAGAATGCCTGCGTTTACATATGTAAATATTAGGCATTAAAAACTGGAAATACTTACGAAAATGGTGAAAATCTTTCTAAAAATAATGTAAAGTTATAATGGCCATTAGGTGGAGTGTTCCAGATGAACAACATTGCACTTTATAAAGTGCAGTTAAATATGAGGGTTCTCAGCAGCATGTTTATTGGGCAAAAACTGAAAGCATTTCCCCTAAGAACTGGAATAAGGCAAGGGTGCATATGATCACCCCTCTTATTCAACATAGCATTGGAAGTTCTAGCCAAAGCTAGCAGGCAGTAGAAAGACATCAGAGGTATTCACGTAGGAAAGAGGAAGCTAGGCCGGGTGCGGTGGCTCATGCCTATAATCCCAGCACTTTGGGAGGGTGAGGTGAGAGGACTGACTGAACCCATGGGTTCAAGACCAGTCTGGGCAACTTGGTGAGACCTCGTCTCTACAATAAATCAAAAAATTAGCTGGGCATGGTGGCACATGCCTGTAGTTCCAACTACTTGGAAGGTGGAGTCAGAAAGATCACCTGAGCCCAACAGGTCAAGGCTGCAGTGGCCATGAGCCTGCCACTGCACTCCAGCCTGAGTGACAGGGTGACTCTCCAACTCAAAAAGAAAGAAAGAAGGAAAGAAAGAAAGAAAGAAAGAAAGAAGAAGAAAGAAAGAAAGAAAGAAAGAAAGAAAGAAAGAAAGAAAGAAAGAAAGAAAGAAAGAAAGAAAGAAAGAAAGAAAGAAAGAAAGAAAGAAAGAAAGAAAGAAAGAGCCGGGCTTGGTGGCTCAGCCTGTAATCCCACGCCTTTGGGAGGCTGAGGTGAGTGGATTGCCTGAGCCCGCAGGTTCGAGACCCGCCTGGGCAGGCGAGACCTCATCTCTACAATAAATCAAAAAATCAGCCGAGCGTGTAGCACATGCCTGTAATTCTGGCTACTTGGAAGGCTGAGGCGGAAGGATCGCCGGAGCCCAGCAGATCGAGGCTGTGGTGGCCGGGAGCGGCCACTGCACTCCAGTCTGGGAGACAGAGTGAGACTCCAACTCAAAAAAAAAAAAAAAAAAAAGAAAAGAAAGAAAAGCAGAAGTTAAATTATCCCTCTTTGCAGGTGATATGATTTTATACCTAGAAATCAACAACAAACAGGTTGAAAACCAAATAAAAAGCACAATCCCATTCACAAGAGTCACCAAAAACAATAAGATACCTCAGCATCACACTAACCAAAGCGGTGAAAGATCTTTAAAATGAGAATTACAAAACACTGCTCAAAGAAATCAAGGACAAAACAAACAAATGGAAGAACATCCTATGCTCATGGATTGAAAGATTCTCCTATACTCAAGGATTCTGGATTCTCTCTCCTGTCCCATTGATCTATGTATTTATTTTTGTACCAGTACCAGGCTGCCTTGGTTACTGTAGCCTTGTAGTAAAGTTTAAGGTGTGGAAGCATGATTTGTCCAGGCTTGTTCTTTTTGCTGAGGATCAATATTGTTAAGAGGGCCATTCTACCAAAGGCAATCTACAGATTCAACACAATCCCTATAAACTACCAGCATTTTTCACAGACCTAGAAAAGACAACACAGGAATTCATGTGGAAGCAAAAAAGAACCCAAATAGCTAAAGCCATCCTTAACAAAAATAACAAACGTGGACACATCGCACTTCCAGACCTCAAACTTTACTATAAGGCTACAGTAACCAAGACAGCATGGTACTGGTACAAAAATAAGTGCATAGATTCATGGGACAGGAGAAAGAATCCAGAACTAAAACCACAAACTCTCAACCAACTTATCTTCTACAAAGCCGTTGAAAACAAACATTGGAAAGGAAACCATTTAGCAAATGGTGCTGGGAAAACAAACTAAACACATGCAGAAGAATCAAACTGAACCCCTACCTACCACCATATACAAAAATTAACTCACAAGGGATCAAGATCTTACATGTGAAGCCTCAAATTATAAGAATCTTAGAATAAAATTTAGGAAACACCCTCCTGAACATTGGAATAGGCAATGAATTCATGACCAAGAGCTCAAAAGCAAATGCAGCAAAAGCTAAAATTGATAGGTAGGACCTTATCAAGCTAAAAAGTTTCTACACAGTAAAAGGAACCATCAAGAAAGTAAAGAGACAACCCACAGAATGGGAAAAAAAATATCTACAAGTCATACATCCAACAAAGACCTAATATCCAGGATCTACAAGGAACTCGAATCAACAGGAAAAAAACAAACAACCCCATTAAAAAGTGGACAAGGACATGAACAGACATTTCTCAAAGGAAGACATCCAAGCAGTCAGCAAACATATGAAAAAATGCTCAGCTTCACTAATTAGAGAAATGCAAATAAATACTACAATGAGACATCACTTCATACCAGTCAGGTTGGTGGCATTAAAAAAAAAAAAACAAGTGTTGGTGAGGCTGCAGAGAAAAGAAAACGCTTCTACTCTGTTGGTGGGAATGTAAGCAAGTTCAACCTTTGTGGAAAGCAGTGTGGTGTTTTCTCAAAGAACTAAAAGTTAGGCTACTGTACGATTCAGTTATCCTACTTCTGGGAATATACCCAGAGGAGTAAATTGCTCTACGAAAAAGACATCCACACATTGTATACAGCACTGTTCACAATTGTATAAACATAAAACCCCCAAATACCCATCAAAAGTGGATTGGATAAGGAAAATGTAGTACATATACATGATGGAATACCTTGCAGACATAAAGAACAAAGCAAGCCATTTGCAGCAACACGGATGCAGCTGCAGACCACTATTCTAAATCAACTGTCACATAAACAAAAAAACTGAATACTGCATGTTCTCACTCATAAGCAGACCCTAGACGTTAGGCACAGAAGCACAAAGGTGAGACCAATGGACACAGGGCTCTGTTAATGGAGGAAAGGGGGATAAGAAGCACACGACCACCCACTGGGTCCCATGTCTACTACTAGGGGGAGAGAGGGCTTGCCCCAAACTTCACCTGCATGTAATTTACTTATGTGGCAAATCCTCACATGTACTCCACAATTCTAGAATTAAAATTTTTAAAAATTGTAAACAATAAATTAAATAATAAAAATGAGGGCTTCCAAATTAGGCCCATCGAGGGACACACTTACTGATGTGCAGAAACTTCTCCAAAGATTTCGAAAAACTTTTATTGCCACTTTTTAAGGACTCTTTTACAAAAAGCAAATGAAAAGCTTAAGTGACTGATAAGAAAAATGGAATCTGTTAATTTTTGTTTAGTTACTATCGCATCAAAAAAAAATGAAGGCAAAAAAGAAAAAGCTAAAGTGTTTATAAAGGTTAGGACCTCAGGTCAAGAGGGTTTGCTTCTTTATCAGAGCTAACTCTGCTGAGTCAAGGCGTAAAGAATGTTTTCTTTGCTCTATTTATTGATGGCCTCTGTCCTGTAGTCGTTAATCTAGTTAGGTAATAAGCTAAATTGAAAAGACCACTTTTGGAATTAAATCAGTCTCTAAAATATACCTTTCTGGCATTTAGCTGGCTATTTTGAAATTCTTTGTAAAAAAGTTACATCATTAAAGGAAAATCTCTAAAAATCTTTACTTTGGTGGGACAGCCTGGATCTAAACAAATCTCCCCTTTGACCATTTCTATCTTAACTGGACTTCCTACCTATATCTTTCTTTGCTTAAGAGAATGGGGTCTTAGAAGAATAGATGGTATCTTTTAACAAGTCTGTCTGGGTGTGATGAAGTCCCCTGTCTTGATAAAAGTTACTCTTACCTGTTTTGGAACTCCTGGGAAAAGGATTGATGACAATTGAGTTTCTTTGGGAAGATCTATCTTTAGGCAGATAAGGGGAATTCAGAAAGCCCTAGCTTGCATTATGTTGTTTTTCAAGTGTCTTTAACTCAGAATAATTAGCATACCAAAGAGATATCATTTAGGATGGCATGTCCTGAACTCCTTCAATGGCTAGTTTTGTTTAAGAAGCAATTCAAGTCTGAAATATAATGTGAAGAATGAGTAAACTAGGTGAATGTAAATGGAACACATTAATCCTTTTTTATCCTCGGTTTTGTTTTCTGTGGTTTTAGTCACCCATAGTCAACAGCAGTCTAAAATATAAGTAAGAAATTCCAGAAATAAATGATTCATGTTTTAAATTGCTTGTCATTCTGATTAACATAATGAAACTTCACACTCTTCTCCATTCCACCCAGGATGTCAGAAATCATTCCTTTATTCCACATACCCAGGCCATATGCGCTACCTGCCAATCTGTCACTGTAGCCATCTCAATTATCAAGTCAACTATTGTGGTATTGCAGTGATTGTGTTCAAGTAACCCTTATTTTGCTTAATACTGAACCCAAAGTGCAGAAGTAGAGATGCTGGCAATTCAGATATGCCAAAGAGAAGTAGTAAAGTGTTTTCATTAAGTAAAAAGTTTTTGACTTAATAAGGCAAAAAAAAAAAAAAAAAGTATGCTGAGATTGCTAAGATCTCTGGTAAGAATATATCTTCTATTTGTGAAATTGTGAAGAAGAGGAATAATAAATTTATATCTAGAAGTCAGTACTATCTTGCGGTTTCAGGCATCTATTGAGGGTCTTGAACTATATCTCCCTTAAAATAAGGAGGACTACTGTAAAAGTTTGTGGATGAAGTTATCATCATTTCAAACATCTTTTTCAGTCAGGTTATAGTAAGTAAAAAATATTCATAAAATTTCTGAGTCATTTCTAATTAAAATACTGAAGCTTTCAATTGCTGAATATAATTATAAAGTATATATAGTCATCGTGTTTTTATATGGTATAGAGAACCTAAATATATTTAGAACTGTTAGTAAACATTTTTTAAAATAGCATTATGAGGAAAAATATTTTTAATAATTATGAAATGGAATTCATCTACAAAAGACTCATATAAAAGAGTTCAAATTTACTTCCTAGTTTTCACTAGATGTTAGGTTTACTAAGAGTTACAAATTCTAATTAATACATGTGAATTAAAACAAGAAACAATAGGATGAACAACTGTATGATGTGAGGAAAGTAAGGCATGTTGTCTGAAGGAAGTTATAAAGAATAAGGATATGCTTTTGTTAAGAGAAAATGATAAGATGTTTTTCTAAAGTAGAGTGACTGGTTGTTCCAAAATAAGAAAGAGGAAAGCCATAGACAAAAACTGAATGAATAACAATGTTGTAAAATGTTTGTAGAAGATGAATCCTGTAAAAGAAATTTTAAATGTGATCATGCTGGCAAAAATTACAAGCAAATATTTATAAATTTTTCTAAAAATTGACCATTAATATCAAAATTTACTTATGTAAAAGCAGAATTTCTTCCTCTTGGTTAAAACAATAAGTTTTTTGGAGTTTGATCTGTCCTTAAAGATAGGGAAAAGTGAAAGATTTTTCTTTACCTTTTAGATAATTGACTTAGGAAGCAAAGATTCTGTTTTATCAAGATGATTCTCCGTGCTTCATGTTGTCTTAATTAGGTTTTTGATTATTTAAGAAAACTGAATCCTATCTATTAAAGAGCTAAGGTTTTCTATAACTGTGTAACTTTTTTATTTGTCTCTTGAAGTTTTTTTTTTTAATTATCACTTTGGTTAAATGAATGACTGTTATTTCATAGTGAACTGTGATCCCAATAAGTGTTATAAATCTTTTGTTATTTTTGACAAATCTCTCCAAATCAAATTCTAAATTAACTCTTTTTATCCTCACATTGACTTTAAGGTTTTCTGACTGTGCCCGGAAAACACCCAAGGATTATTCTCTCACTGTGTAAAGGAGTAATATTGAACTAATTAAGCATGTTTGATACATTAAATTATAAGGAAAGCACTGTAAAATAATACGTTGTTAAACTTCAAGTTATATTTATAGATATGTTATTGATATGACAGTTCCAAAACATTGCATGAAATTCCTAACTATCTGACATGTTACCAGTTACAATTCTAGTTATTATGTTGAAATGGTGTGTGCCACAGAAGTAATCTCTCTGTGAGCGGATCATTATCATAATAAACTCACATCAGTTCTTTAATCATGACCATTTCAAGTCCACAGATAGTAGCTCTATTCTGATGATTTTCTGAAAGCTTTCTGCAAGCTGCCATACAGATGGTCCTTAACCTAGTATAGGGTTAAGTCCCAATAAAGCCTTCAGAAATTGAAAAGATTATAAGTCAAAAATGCATTTAATATCCTAATAAATTTGAAAAATCATCAGCCAAACCATTTTAAGTTGGAAACCATCTGCAATTCTAAAGTGTGTTTTCTAGGAGATTCATAGAAAGGGTAGAAAGAACTCTTATAAGTACAGGTTTCTGATAACTTTAAGATCTTACCATTGGACATTGGACTGGGTAAGAACTTACAGGACTCTAGTGAAGACACCAATGGATTCATGAAACTACTAACCAACATCAAGCAGAACAAAGATTAACTACATGAGACTGAATAAGGGGTGAAAAAGAATTATGGGTTTTTACTTCCATTTTTTATTTGTAACATTACTGATACTTTTTTTTAGATTAGAAAAGATAGTTTATTTAGAAGTAAATTGGAGAGAGAGAGAAAGAGAGAGAGAGGTGTCACCTCCCCAAGGGATTGGAGGCCATTATTGACACTTTTAATGTTTTAATTTCCAGATCGGAAGAAACTTTTCTTTTCTTTTGAGCTATCTATCTAAATCTTACAGCAATTTGTCAAATGATATTTTGTAAACAGAATTGAACCATTTATGTTTTTTTTTCCTTTCTGATATTTTTAGGATTTGGAAACTGTCAGTGAGTATTTTTATTTTTATGGAAATATAGTTATTTGCATAAGTTCAGTAAGAATAACATATTTGAGATTGTGCCTAGAATGAATCTATAACTTCTACAGATAAAGTTCGAAGTTTGCCTTGGTTTGTCTTCCTAGCCTCTAGAGGTCTTTAAAATCTAATATGAGATTCCTTATCAAAATTTCCAGTATAGCAAATTTAAAAATAACTTATGTGGTCAATTGCTATTTATGCTACATTTATGTAAATAATCAGGCCAAGTTTAAAAGACTAGACATATTTTGCAAACAAACTGATCTCTAATCATCTTTGGTAGAAATGAGGATGACTTTAGAGAGAAAAGTTACCCTTCTGAGGAAAAGATATAGCACACTTGTTAAAAGATTCTAACCCTTTTTATTGTTGTCACTTTTTTATTATCAACCTGTAGACTGAACTAGATTCTAAATTATTTGACTTTCCTCCAATATCTGGCTACAACTCTTCAACTAAGTGCAAGAATGGTTCTGTTCCTGAAAACCTATAAGCTAAAGCTGGAAAGCTTCATGCAAACTTCAAGAAACAAGTTTCATACCTGATGAGTAAACTATACAGAGTGTTAACCAAAATGCCTGATGCCATAAGCAGAGGTAGTCAAACTGCAAACCAGGATGAAAAATTGATGACTTCATGCAACAGACAACTTCTCCCTAGAGGCCAGAAAAAGACTTCCCATTATAATGGAACTCTTACCTCTCTTTTTTTTTTTTTTTTTTTTTTTTTTGAGTTGGAGTCTCACTCAGTCGCCCAGACTGGAGTACAGTGGCCGCTCCCGGCCACCGCAGCCTTGACCTGCTGGGCTCCGGCGATCCTTCCGCCTCAGCCTTCCAAGTAGCCGGAATTACAGGCATGCGCTACCACGCCCGGCTGATTTTTACATTTATTGTAGAGATGAGGTCTCGCTGCCCAGGCGGGTCTCGAACCCGCCGGCTCAGGCAATCCACTCACCTCAGCCTCCCAAAGGCGCGGGATTACAGGCTGAGCCACCAAGCCCGGCTACTCTTACCTCTCTTAATTTTCCCTTGTTCATGCCTACCTCTTAGAGTTTCACAATTAGTAGTTTCTGTGGGTAACTTGACAAAAAGTCAGATCTTGCATGCCAAAACCAGGTCTTTACATGACCTAGGGACTTTTTAGTCCACTTAGTTGGTAACTTTAGCAACATCTCGAATGCAATTATTGTTCAAATCGTACTAGTAGCCCCTTTTTATAAAGTTAGACTTCTAGACCCACTTGATTTCACTCTCTGCTTCAATGTAACCCAATCATGGGATCACTAGATAACAGAATTGCTACTTACTAGTCTAACAGGGAGTTCTCTGAGCAGTTACAAACGGCTCTTTTTGCACTTGAATAAACAGAACAGTCAGGAAGTTCTGCTAAAATAGGCAGAGTCCTCATCTGTCTCATTCTTTCACCTATTTGATTTTAGTTGGTTTGGTTTATGGGAATTCTAGCTAAGGAGCAGACTCCAAGCACTTGATGTTATCCTCCTGATAATCATAACAGAAATCTCCCTGGTGTGTTGTATTTACTCAAAAGTTTTAAATGTTTGCCTGTAGCCATATGTCTAATGTCAAATGATCTCTTTTCAGCTGGAACAAAAAAACTTAAAGAAATGCATAATCAGCCGAGCTCGGTGGCTCAGCCTGTAATCCCTTGCCTTTGGGAGGCTGAGGTGAGTGGATTGCCTGAGCCTGAGGGTCCGAGACCCACCTGGGCAACTTGGCGAGACCTCATCTCTATGATAAATCAAAATGACTCGGAAGGCTGAGGCAGAAGGATCGCCGGAGCCCTGCAGGCCGAGGTTGCAGTGGCCGGGAGCAGCCAGTGCACTCCAGTCTGGGTGACAGAGTGAGACTCCAACTCAAAAAAACAAGAAAGAAAGAAAGAAAGAAATGCATAATCATGAAGACTGTAATCTACAAACGGTGTGTTGAGACCGGAAACCCAGAATTATGGCAACTGAGAGTAGCAATAATGCTCTACGTTCTGGTTACACTCTCACCTAGGCCCAATAGAACAGACCAAAATGGAGTACCTATGCTAAACTTCCACATCACCAACCCACAACTAAGTTGTTTATCTTGACCTTCTGAGTAATCAGGAGAGTGATAGTAGCCAAATCTCCAAACAAGTCAGTTTTAGGCAGCATGATAAGGAAGTCCCGTTTGCTTTAAACTTTACAAGGAAAGTAACTTTGAAGCAATCAATCTACTTTTTGTTCTCTGTTTCCACTTCCCTCAGTCCTTTCTGTCCATAAAATCAAACTCCTCTGCTCAGCACATTAAAACATTCATTCTATAGCATAGAATGAGGTGTTTTGTTATTCTAGAATCTCAAATAAAAGCCAGTTAAGATCTTTAAACTAATTTTGTTACAATTTTGTCTTTTTACAGTCCCAAATTTATATCTCCATTTTGAGTGCCATATCTTTAACTTTCTGCTTAGTATCTCTACTTGCATGTCTTATAAGCATTTCAAACTAAATATGAAATTTCATATGACAAAAATACTCCCATAATGATCCAAGCCAAGAACCTAGGAATTCTTTTAAGATTTAAGTTTCTTATTTTCCCATTCTTTCTACTGCAAAGAAGAGTTACAGATTCCCACATTTATAAATCTTTCCATAACCTTGCCCCCAAACTCCGTCTCTACTCTGGTGTCTACTAATCATTCTGAAATTATGGTATTAACATAATTCTTGATTCCCCTTGTCCCTCCCTCTGACTTCCTCCTCTCCCCATTTCCTCTATCTCTTTGAGTGGTACTTCTGTGTACAGAATTTCTCAGCCAAAAATAGGAATCATTCTAGATCACTCCCCTTCTCTCGCTTCCCATGTACAATGCTAGAGGAAACCCACTAGCTCTACTTGCACAATGTATACTAAACACACATTCTTTTCGGTCTCCATTGCTGTCCCATGGCCCAATCCACTTTCATCTTTTCCCTGGACCACCTTAGCAGCTCACTACATCAGGAGAGCACAACCCTTGCTTTTCTTTTGCTAGTAAAAAGAATAGTTTGCACCAAACCACCTTCTCTTGCCTTTGAGATTAAAGGCCACCCATTTGAAAGAGGAGTGATGTCCATGGCTATAGGAGAACAGTCTTTCACTCCGCTTGAAAGTCACCAGTATGAGACCCCACCCTTGGCTGCATAGACAAATACCCTGTTTTAGTAAGCTGGAAAAACTTTTGGAAGAAAGGTTGCCTCCATGCAGACCAAGCTAAGAAGGTTGTAGTTCAGGAGAAAGTCAGATGATTATTTTTCTGTTTTTGAATCGGGGCGAGAAGTGAGCAGAAAAATGTGGCACTGGAAAGAGAAGAATGAGGAAGATGGCAGAATGGAAGAGCAGCTACATTCCCATCCTCCAAATGTAGAGAAGTAGAGAAAGAGAATTATATGCTAGCTGAAAAAGAAGAAAACAGAAATGAAAAATAAAAAGCCTGACTTCCTTTTTATCCAATTTCCACACTGGTCATGTCCATTAACTTCCTCATCTCCCCATAGTATCCATCTTCCTTTCCAGAGCTAGTAGCAACTGACCATTCTGGGGGTATTGAAAAGACAACATAAAGTTTGTCTGAATAGTTTGCTATTTGCTGATCCATTGCCTGGAAGTAATTGTTTCACAAACACATCTTGCTTCTGTCATTATATGCTAAAATTGAGATGCCTGACTTTTCAGCCTTCAAAGCCTACATGTTTGGCATGAATATAGAAATCTGACATTTTCAGTGCTCATATGTCCTAAAAGCTGGAAAGCTGGAAAACACTAGAAGTCCCAAATTGGTGTCCACTTTGGAATATTTGGCCCAGGAAAATGTATATTCTCATGCCGCAAGAAGTTAGTTTGCAAAACGAAGGCTGAGTTGGGGCCAAAAAGCAAGCACCATTTGCCAGAGTGTAGATGAAATGTGATATTTTGCTGCATAAAGTTTCTTTTTAAAAGTTATTTGCAGCTGCCATAACATATCTTTAATATTGTAATATGTAGAACTGTTATTTAGAAATTCCAATGAAGGGAAACAAATCTTGATTGTTTACATTTAAGCATGATGTAGTAAGATAATAAAGAATAAATGTAAACATTAAACGTTGGACAAAGCAATGCATGTAAAACATGGCTCAAATCATGGCATAGACTTAAATTATCCAGAGTAAAAACAAAAGTTTAATTTTCATAGAAAAGTCGTGTTTACTATTGTCATAGTTAACAGACCAGCTTACGGTATGCTGCAAAAATATATATTGTCTTAGAAAGTGGTAAAGTCTATTTTTAAGTAATATAAAGGTTGAAATCCATAACTTTTAAAAGGAGGTTTTAATTTTTAACAGATAATAGAAACCCTAATTATACTTTATATTTCATCTGAAGAAAAAAGCACCATTACAGAAACTCGTTATATAAAATTTACTGGTTTTTTAAAAAGCATTAAAGATTTTATTTTAAAAGTCAAAAACTACGTGTAACAAAGACTAGACTATTAAATAGATTAAGATTTGGCAAGCATGTAGGAAACAGAGAGTGTTAGCAGGAATGAAAATCTTGGAGAAAGAAGAAGGAAGGAAGGAAGGGAGGGAGAAAGGGAGGGAGGGAGGGAAGAGGAAGAGAGAGATAAGTTAATGAAACATGAAATGTAGAAGACCAAAGGGAGAGGTTTTTTTTTTTTTTTGCTTTATTTTATATTTATTTTATTCAAGAGTAACTTAGAGACTGTCAAGATACAACTTTCAGCAGTGAATTATATTTCTCTGGTGACACTATTAATTTAAGGTGCAAAGAATAGAAGCAAAGAATGGATGGAAATGGTTTATTATAATAAAAAAAAATTTTTGAGTTCCTGATCGAATGCATGCTTTCATTTGGAGAGATGGCAGAAACATCTATAATGTTCTTCATTCTGTAATGTTCTTCATTCCCTACCTATTAATATTTATCACCTACACAAACCTGGCCACAAACCTATTTCTATGAGATGTTATTAATCTCAGAAACGCAAGTTTTTAGTGAGAATGAAACCATTGACCTGGGTTGATTTGCTTTTTAGTAGCTCTCTGTTGTTCTTCACCATAAAACACAAAAGGGAAAAATCTAGACTCTGGGGCTTGATTTCTTGAATTCAAAGTTGGATCTTCCACTTATCCACCATGGGATATTGGACAAGTCACTTAACATCTCTTGACAAAATTTTCCCTCCTGTACAGTAGAAATAATAATCAAGCAGAAGGGTCAAGATGGCCATTCAGGGATGTAGAGAACAGACAGTTCCAAGCTCTGGACACTCCTAGAAGCAGCCACCACGTGAGAACAGGAAAGTGCCTTTGGAGACAGAAGGAGTAAGTAAAAACAACGACTTTTCTTCTCTATATACCTCTCATAAGTCTCTGCCAAGGGAGAGACGGCCCAGGAATTCCCCCCAATACCCCCTTCTGCACCACCAGGAGACAGAGGCACTGCCAGAACCCACGTGGAACCCAGGGAATCCCAGTTCCCAGGAGTCCCACATTGCAGTTACAGGCACCTCCACAGAGAGCCTCAGGTGGAAACAACCTGTGAGGGTCATATGTGGTAAAAGGGTGTGCTCCCCTCTCTTCCTCCCCAGCACCCGGCAGGGGCAACACAATCTGGGAAAGTTTCTCCAGGCACCAGCAGCATTGTAGCCCTCGGTCAGGGTTACAAAAGCAGCTTGCCCTCTATGGGTAACCATGGTTGCTAAAGTTCCTCTCATGGAGCAAGGCAGGATCTAAAATGTGTCGCACCTCTGTGCAAGGCAGTGGCGGCAGTAGCACTGCCCACCTGCACACAGAGAAAGAAATAACAAACCCTCACTGATTTCCTTTTATCCCTGGAGAAAAGGATTGGTCTCAACCAGATAGAAGGAGATCATTCCATGCTCCCAAGAGGACTTGAGCCAGAGTAGAGCCACAGGGCTCTGTCTGGCTGCCTGTCAATCCTGCTGATGAGACAAGCAGTCTGGGGAAGTGCACCCGGAGATCCAGACAAAACTTTTATATCTGTACCAGAGGGAGGGCAAAACGCTAAAATAGAGGAAAGCTCTCATCGCATTTCTGCCAGACTACACAGGTGGAGAAGTTTTAGATGGCTTCTCCTCAGATCACCACCTTTTCTGCCACTGCTGCCTCCCCACCACAGGCAGACCAGAAGAGAGAGGACAGGAAAAAAACAAAACAAAATTGACAAATGTCCATCTCCCAACAATGGCAGATTTATCTAATTCAAAAACAACAACAACATTCTTTTTTTGTTAAAGAGTCTTTCCTCACAGATGTGGAAGGACCAGTAAAACAAAACAAAACAACAAACTAGATATCCTCAAAGCCTTAACAGTTAACACCCACAAAAGGAAATCTCAGATCCCAAGCAATGGACCCCATCCAAAGTGAGCTGTTCCTGATAATAGACATAGAATTCAGACTATTGGTGGCAAAAACAAAACAAAACAAAACAAGACTCAATAAGATCCATGGGAAGGTGAGCACACATATGCAGGTCATGAAAACAGTTCAGTAAGGGAAAGCTTAGCAGACCATTATAAGAAAAGACCAAGCTGAACTTTTGCAAATGAACAACTCTTTCCAGAATTTCAGAACTCAATAGCAAGCCTCAAAAGCAGAATCAACCAGGCAGAGAAAGAATCTTGGAGCTGGAGGTTCAAACTACTGAAATAAATCAGGCCAACAAAAACAAGGAGAAAATGCTTGGGAAGAATGAGCAAAGTCTAAAAAAGATTTAGGGTTATGTAAAGAGACCAAATCTATGATTGATTGGTATCTCTAAGAGAAGGAGAGACTGAGAACACCCTTGAACAAGCATTTCAAAGTGTCATCCACAAAAATTTCTCCTATCACTCTAGAGAAGCAGCCATGCAAATGTAACAGATTCAGAGAATTTCTGTGAAGTATTGTACAAAAAGACCATCCCCAAGGCACAGATAACTCGTCTCCACAAGGTGAGCATGAAATAAAAAAATCCCAGAGGCAGCTAGAGAGAAAGAACAGATCATTTACCAAGGAAGACCCATTAAAATTGAAGCAAACTGCTCAGAAGAAACCCTAGATGTCAGAAGGGAGGGGCTAGGGTCCCTCCTTTAACATTCTTAAAGGAAAGCAATGAAAACAGTACTGAGTGGGAAGTTTATAGTTTTGCATACACATATCAAGAGAATAGAGGGTTCTCAAGTAAACAGACTTAAGGAAACTGAAAAGACAAGAGCAATCCAATCCAAGAATTAGTAGAAAGATTGAAATTGTTAAAATAAAGTCACAGTTGAATAAAATAGAGACCAAAATAAAAATTATACAAAGGATGAACAAGATGAAAAGATGGTTCTTTGAAAGGATAAATAAGATTGATAAGCCGGGCTCGGTGGCTCAGCCTGTAATCCCGTGCCTTTGGGAGGCTGAGGTGAGTGGATTGCCTGAGCCCGCGGGTTCGAGACCCGCCTGGGCAGTGAGAACTCATCTCTACAGTAAATCAAAAAATCAGCCGGGTGTGGTAGCACATGCCTGTAATTCTGGCTACTCGGAAGGCTGAGGTGGAAGGATCACTGGAGTCTGGCAGGTCGAGGCTGTGGTGGCTGGGAGCGTGCCACTGCACTCCAGTCTGGGCGACAGAGTGAGACTCCAACTCAAAAAAAAAAAAAGATTGATAGACAGACCCCTGGCCAGATTAATGAGAAAAGAGAGACAGAAAATCCAAATAAACCTTATTAGAAACAAAAAAACCCAACAATACCACTGACCCTGAAGAAATACAAAAGATTATCAGAGACTACTATGAACATCTGTAGGCAAATAAACTAGAAAATATAGAGGAAATGGAGGAAAGTTTTTCACCACATAACTTCCCAAGATTGAAAAAAGGAAGAAGTTAAAAGCCTAAACAGACACATAATCCAAAAAACTTACTCAGTAATAAGAAGCCTCTATACCAAAAAAAGCCTGGACTAGATGATTTCTCAGCTACATTCTTCAAGATGTACAAGGAGGAGCTGTTTTCAACTCTATTGAAAACATTTCAGGCAATCGAGAAAGAAGGAATTCTCCCTAGCTCATTCTGTGAAGCCAATATCATCCTGATACCCCAAAAATGACAAACGCAACAAGAAAAGAAAACTACAGGCCAATTATCTCATGAATATGAATGCTAAAATTTTCAACAAGAATCTAGCAAATTGCATCCAACAGCACATTTAAAGGATCATCCATTATGACCAGGTGGGTTCCATTCCAGGGATGCAAGACTGGTTCAACATATGTAACTCAACAAACATAATCCACCATATTAGTGGAGAAAACCAAGGACCGCATGATTATCCCAATAGATGCAGAAAAATTTCTGCATCTATTGGGATAATCATGCGGTCCTTGGTTTTCTCCACTAACGCAATATCCCTTCTTGTTAAAAAACAAAAACCTTCTAACATTAGGCATAGAAACTTTCTCAAAATTATAAACCTTTGATGGGCAGACACTGAATCAAGAACTAGATCAAGACAAGGATGCTCACTCTCACCCCTCCTATTCAACACAGTACTGGAAGTCCTGGCCAGAGCTGTCAGACAGGAGAAAAAATGAGGAGTGTCCAAATAGGAAAAGAGGAATTTAAACTATCCCTCCTTGGAGATGATAGAATTCTATACCTAGAAAACCCTAGAGAGTCTGTCAAAGCTTCTTGCACTAATAAATGATTTCAGCAAAGTCTCAAGACACAAAATAAATGTGCAAAAAGAGTTGTATTTCTATACACCAATAATAAATACACTGAGCACCAAATATAAAACACAGTCCAAATCACAATCACCACAAAAATAAAATAAAGTATCACGGCATCCATTTACCCAAAGAAGTAAAAGACCTTTACAATGAGAACTTCAAAACACTGCTCAAAGAAATCAGGGACAACACAAACAAATGGAAGACCATCCCATGCTCATGGAATGGAAGAATCAATATCATCAAGATGTCCATTCTACTTGGGACAATCTAAAGATTCAATGCAATCTCTATCAAATTACCATCATAATTTTAACAGACCTAGAAAGACATACAGAAATTCATATGGAAGCAAACAAAGAGCCTAAATAGCTAAAGCAATCCTTAATAAAAGGAACAAATCTCTAGGCATTATACTTCCAGACCTCAAATATCACTACAAGACTACAGTAACCAAGACAGCATGGTATTAGTGCAGAAATAGACACATAGACCAATGGAACAGAACAGGTAATCTGGAAATAACACTACAGATTCTCAACCAACTCATCTTTGATAAAGCTGGCACAAAAAAAATCACTGAGGAAAAGAAACCATACTTAGAAAATGGTGCTGGGAAAACTGACTAACCACATGCAAAATCAAGAAACTGAACCCTACCTATCACCATATGTGAAACCTCAAACTGTAAGGATCTTAGAAGAAAACTTAAGGAAAACCGTCTTGCACATTGGAATAGGAAATAAATTCATGGCAAAATCCTTAAAAGCAAATGCAGCAAAAGATAAAATTGACAGGTGGGACCCCATCAAGGTAAAAACGTTTGTACAGAAAAAGAAGCCATCAACAGAGTAAAGAGACAACCCATTGAATGGGAAAAAATATTTGCAAGCTATGCATCCAACAAAGTACTACATCCAGGATCTATTAGGAACTCAAATGAGTTGACAGGAAAAAGTAAATAAGCCCATTAAAAAGTAGGCAAAAGACATGAACAGATACAACTCAAAAACAGATATCCAAGCAGTCAACAAGCATACGAAAAATTGCTCAATTTTACTAATCAGTGAAATGCAAATTAGAACTACAGTGAGATACTACCTCATACCTGTCAGGATGGCTACCATTAAAAAGTTAAAAAAAAAAAAAAAGATGCTGACAAGACTGCAGAGAAAAAGGAACACCTCTACACTGTTGGTGGAATGTATGCTTATTCAACCTTCGTGGAAAGCAGTGTGGTATTTTCTCAAAGAACTAAAAATGGAGCTACCATACAATCCAGCAATCCCATGTGTGCAAATATACTCAGAGGAACATAAATATCTCTATCAAAAAAGACACCTGCACACATATGTTCATTGCAGCACTGTTCATAATAGCAAAAACATGGAGCTAACCCAGATGACCATGGAAAGTGGACTAAATAAATGAAATGTATATTTACACAATGGACTATTACTCAGCTAAAAAAATTTTTTAAAGAACAAAATCATGTAATTTACAACAACACGGATGTAGCTGGAGACCACCATTCTAACTATACAGAAACGAAAACTGAATACTGCACATTGTCACCCATAAGCAGGTCCTAAAAATTGAGCACACAAACACAAAGGCAGGAGCAACTGATGCTGAGCACTGCTAATGGGGGGAGGGGAGGATAAGAGGCACACAGCCACCCATTCTGTACCACGTCTAGTACCACGGGGAGAGGGTTCTTGCTAGAAGTCAAAACTTCACCTGCACACAATTTACTTAGAAGTAGCAAAAACTCACATGTACTGTACAACTCTAAAACAAAATAAATAAAAAATAAGTAATAATCATAATGCCTACCATATGGTAATACTTGAGAATTAAGTGAGCGAACACAGGTAATATGCTTAGAACCGTATCTAGAATTCAGTAAGTTCTCAGTAAGTCATAGTTATTATTATGATTAGCTTTTGTCCGTGTAACTCTTTGAAGAGCAAACATTAATTAACTTTGGTTGAATCTGCTTTTCATATACCCATATTAATAAAATATGGGCCATTGTCTTGCTTGACTCTGGTGTGGTCATGTGCTCTTTGAGCTTGGGTGTTGCCATGCTTCCTGGCTTTGGCCCCCTCCCCCACCTTGGGGAGGAGAATCTTTTTTCTTCCTTCTCTTTCTCTCTCTAATTTACTTTTAAATAAACTTTTCTTTCCCTTAAAAATAAATAAAATATAATGTCGTACTACTATCTAATTTTTATCTGCATTTGTGCCAGAGGCATTTAATTCTTACCCGATAGTTCATGCAATAGACCAAATGTACCCTCTGTGTTTCTTGGCCTCCCTTACAGTAAGTTAGGGACCATGCAGCTCTGATCTGGTCAATCCATGAAAGAGATAAATGATATTTCCAGGCCTACCTGTAAAACCTCCAGCTTCCTTGGAGGCTATGTGCTCCGAGTGGTGAAGCGACCAGATGAAGGAGAGCATCTCAGCCTGCATCACACTTTTCATGAATGGAGAATAAATCTTTCTTGTGTTAAGCCACTGAGAATTTGTAGTTTTGTAACATTGCCTAGTATAGTCCTTATTACTATAGTAATCAAATGATGCTTAACTCCTCCGTAAAGGGAATAAACAAAACAAAACAAATCATGTTATTCCAATCCCTTAATCATGGCCTGTGAGGTCTGCTATCTCAATTAAAGAAGATTCAGTGCCTCTTTCTTCTTAATTTCCCAGCCTGACAGCATTTCTGTTTCTAAGCCATAGTACTTTTAGGTCCAACTTGGCATCTTTTATTTTAATATGATATGTGTATTTGCTACAGTCTTAGCTCTCTGAACCATTTACTGGAGCTAAACATTTAAATATAAACACAATTAATGAATTTCTGCTGACTCCTCTTGTTGGAAGATGCAGAACACAAAACAGCCCTTTGAGCTACTCACTACTGTTGAAATGAAAATGATGATGCCACCGTGTGGCACTTGCATACTTCAGGGGCCCTCCCATCTGCCTCTGTGTTGCCTCTCTAGTTAACATTTATTTCAGTATTTTTTCCTATTATATTCATTATGTAAGATAATATCCTATTACATCATATGTTTATTTTAATCACTGGTGGATTTATGTTGATGGATGCACTATGATAAAGCTACATTGTTAACTTCATTTGAAAAATTATTTAAGAATGTTTTGCACTTCAGAGTTCCAAAAGGTAGTGATACAATCCAAATACAAAATTATCAAAAGGATCAAAGATCTTCCTTGTCCTACCCAGAAGCCTGAAAACATATTTAGAAACAAAACAAAACAGTGGACTAGAAAATAAGAAGTCAAGGACTAAAGTTATAATGATGACATATAAGTTGATTTGTATGTCTTGAGGTTTTTAGGGGCAGACATTGATAGATCAGAGATTTGTTTTGGGGCCTATAAGAGTCCTATAATCTAAAGCACAGGAGCTCCTCTAAGGGAAAGAGAAATATAAAAGAAAGTATCCAGAAAGTCTTATTGGGTAAGGTGATTTTAGTGTACAAGACCAAATTTTTTGAAAATAAGTATCTGCTGCCAGGTTTATTTTATGACATTATTCAATTAAAAGTTTTGAGTCATATTTGCAAAATTGTTTACATACTATAATAGAACTCCAGAAAACTAAGAGTCCTGGCCCTGATATTTTAGTGAAAAGCTCAAGGTACAGTCACCATTATTTATGTCAAATTGTGAATTTTACAGGCAGAAATTTAAAAAAAGGACAAAATACCTTTGAATGATAAAAGCAGTGCTCTATACTGTTTTCTAAGTATTAATATTGCTTAATAGAAGTAGGAAAACATGCCACTAAGGAATTTTTACAGTCCTTTTCTACCTGAATAACAATGATTCACTAAAATGAAAATGTGTGTATAGAAATTGCCTGGGTTTGTTGTTGTTGTTTAAAGTTAAATTTGCTTTGGTAAAATACCAACAAGAAATATATTAGCAAATGGCATGAAGGGAGTGATTGTACAGATAAGTTTGTGTTTATAATAACTGTTTTCACCAAATATTAAAGTAACTCATCTAAAACATTTTTAAATACCTTTGCAAAATGAATTTCAGAGCTAAATTCAGCTGTTACCTGGACAGAGGATATCTGTGTGGATAAATATTTTGTTGCTGGTATAAATTATCTAGTTTGCCTGCTGACATAGTTTCTTTTTATTTTAGCTCTGAGGGTGCAAGTTGTAGGAAATTATAGCTTTTTGGAAATTTTCTAACCATTGTGATTTACTCATGAGGTATACTTCACTCATAAGTTCTCTCTATTTAGGAATTTCTTATCCTAGTCATCCCCCAGAAGAATAATCAATACTAGAACATTCTTCCTGAAATCAGTAATTCATTTCACATTGTCTGGCAAATAAAATTATCCTGAACCTTGCTTGAGTATGGTGATGGTTAATTTTATGTATCAACTTGGTTGGGCCACAGTGTGCCCAGATATTTGGTTAAACATTATTCTGGGTCAGATGCAGTGGCTCATGCCTGTAATCCCAGCACTTTGGAAGGTTGAGGCAGGTGGATTGCTTGAGCCCAGGAAGTCAAGACCAGCCAACGCAACATAGTGAGATTTCATCTCTACAAATAAAGCAAAACTCAGCAGAGTGTGATAGCTCTCACCTTAGTTCCAGCTACGCGGGAAGCTGAAGTGGAGGGATTGCCTGGGCCCGGGAGGAAGAGGCTGTGGTGAGTTATGATCTCCAGCTGGATGACAGAGTGAGACATCTAACTCAAAAACAAATAAAACATTATTCTATATGTTTCTGTGAAGATTTTTTTGTGTGAGATTAAAATTAATGAACTGTGAGTAAAGCAGATTGCCCTCCATAATATGAGTGGGCTTCGTCCAATCAGCTGAAGGTTTTAATAGGAAAAAAACCCTTGCCTTTCCGTAGCAAGAGGGAATTCTACAGCAGACTGCCATCTGACTTGAACCGCAACATTGACTTTTCTGGTTCTCCAGCCTGAAGATTTTGGATGTACCACTCACCATAATCATATGAACAATTTCTTATTGTAAATTTTTTATAAGTGTATGTGTGTGTATTTAATATAAATATATAACATACAAAATATATATAAATATATAAAATAAGCATAGAAATATATATTTATTTTTATATAAATATTTTTATTTTTATAAATATATTCATTTATATATAAATATAGAAAATACACACACATATACATATACACACACACATCCTGTTGGTTCTGTTTCTCTGAGAAACCCTAACATAGATACTAAGTACAAACCAACAGACATGTTATCCTGATCTGCCCCTTGAGGAAAATATATTAACAAGATAATTCAGGTAAGGATGACTCATGCCCAAAAACCTCCTCATTGTGCTATTCTATTTTTATAAGAAAATCCAAGCAGTCTAAATTTTCTGTGATTCTTTAAAAAAATGCCATGTGGTAATCTCACAAGGTACCTTAAATTATGTTCTCTTCTAACTATGGTTACCATTTTCTTGTTCTGCTTCTATCCCAACGCCTGAAGAAAATGTTTTTAAAAAACTTTTGTTCTAAGCTGGGCTCGGTGGCTCAGCCTGTAATCCCGCGCTTTGGAAGGCCGAGGTGAGTGGATTGCCTGAACCCGCGGGTTCGAGACCTGCCTGGGCAACTTGGCGAGCCCTCATCTCTACAATAAACCAAAAAAAAAAAAAAAATTAGCCAAGCGTGGTAGCGCGCACCTATAGTCCAGCTACTTGGAAGGCTGAGGTGGAAGGATCGTTGGAGCCTAGCAGGTCGAGGCTGTGGTGGCTGGGAGCGTGCCACTGCACTGCAGTCTGGGCGACAGAGTGAGACTCCAACTCAAAAAAAAAAAACTTTTGTTCTAAGTTTCTGATGAACCCTCAGGTTGTAAATTCTCAGAGAATCCGTCTGATCTGTTTAGCTGTCTTAGAAATGAGGCTTATCTACAACTAACACAAGAGCACTTCCTTAATAGATACTCCTGAGGATACAAAGTTGAGAGCAAAGAAGAAATTAACTAAATTTTCATCTTCAACATTCATTCATCCTTCTTTAATTTAAGAGAATATAGGAGACAAAGTTAAAAGGCAAGTCTCTTTAGTATTAGTTGAAGGAACATTGCAAAAACACTTAAAGACTCATGGAATTATGATAGGCTTATGTTATCTTGAAGGCTTCAGAATGCCAACCCACAAAATATTTAGGAGGTGAAACTCAAACCAAGAAAAATCTTTAGGCTATAAGAGAGAATGAATAGGGTGTCAGAACATAATTTAAAATCCCATTTATTTGAGTCAGTTCTAAATAGAAATGTTTGCAGGTTTCATATTCTGTTTCCCAAAGCAGGATGAAGAGAATGGATGTAAAATGAGAAGCAAGGAATAATAATCATAACAATAACATATCAAAATTGTGTACTGAAGCAAAAAGCACTGAAATTTATAATAGAAAATGCCTGTATTAGGAAAATAAACAAGGCCTCAAATCTGTGATATAATCTTCCACCTTAGCAAAAAGAGAAAATTAAGCCAAAGTAGGCAAACAAGTGGAAACAAATAAAAACAAGTATGAAAATCAATGAAAAGGAAAATAGAAAAACAATGGAAAAAAATGGATAAAGCCAAAAGATATTTCTTTGAAAGGATCAATAAAATTGATAAATAACTAGTCAGACTGAGCACACAAAAAAAAGAATATCAGGAATAAAAGAAAGAACATCAATATAGATTCCATAGAAATTAAAAGAATAATAAGGGAATATTATTAATATAGTCATATATCAGTAATGAAATTAAATTCATGGATAAAAATCTTCCCATATGTAAAACTCTTGGTCCAAATGATTTGATTAGGGAATTAAAAACATATTTAACGAAGTATGAAATTGATACCAAGAATTCTGCTCAAACTTCCAGAAAATAGAAAAGGGAGAAGCACTTCCCAACTCATTTTATGGAGCAAGTAGTATCCTGATATGAAAAAATGACAAAGACATTACCAAAAAAAAGATAGACCAATATCCTTCATTAACACAGACACAAGAATTGCTAATTTAAGAAAACTAAGTTGAGAAATATATTTAAAATAATAACACATCGGTATCAACTGGTTTTATAGCAAGAATACAAAGTTGGTTTTACATTTGAAAATCAATTTATGTAACTCACTGTTTAGTAGCATAAAGGAAGAAAGCTATATGATCATACCAGTAGATGTAAGGAAAGCATTTGACAAATGTTATACATATATATAATAAAAACTCTCAGCAAACTAAAAGCAGAAGAAAATTCCCTCAAGTTAAAAAAAATAACATTTCGTAGGATTTTTTTTTAAGTTGTAGGCAACATAATACTTAAGAATGAACAAGTTGAAAACTTTTCCTCAAAGATCAGCACCCATTCATAATAAAAATTCTCAGCCACTAAAAACTGAAGGCCACACTCACATTCAGAAAAGAGTATCTTTAAAAATCCTACTGATTATATCATATTTAAGATATGAGTGATTATGAACGAGGCAAGAATGACTGTTTTCTCCAATTCTTTTCAATATATACTGATAGTTTTAACCCGAGGAAAAAACAAGAAAAAGAAAGAAATGACATACAGTTTAGAGAGAGAAAACTAAAAATGTCTTTATTAACAGATAACTATGACAGTTTATGGAGAAATAAAAACAAAAAGCTACCAAAAGCCTACTAGAACTATAACTGAATTAACAAGACCACAAGATACATGGGCAATAGAAAAAAAATTATATTTTAAAAATTAAAACAAAAATGCTAGCAATAGCATAACATATGAAATATGAATAAATTTAACCAAATACACAAGAAGAGACCCCATTAAAACTGGAATTATGTTTTGTGGTGGGGGAACCTTGTAGTATAGGCTTCCCTACTAGGTAAGTATTCTAGGAACTCATTGTTATCAGTGTACCAGCTAGTGTTGTTGTGAGAGCTGCATTTTGTGGTGGGGGAACCTTGTAGTATAGGCTTCCCTACTAGGTAAGTATTCTAGGAATTCATTGTTATCAGTGTACCAGCTAGTGTTGTTGTGAGAGCTGCATTTGGCTCCAGTGAATTTTTTTGGGGGGGGATTCTTTCTTTCAACATATTTGCTCATTTCATGGTGGGTGGTTTATGCTAACAAAGTGCGGCAGTGTAATTTTGTTTTCTGTTGAGGAAAAACATGGTGGAAATGGTTGTTATTTACAGAAAGCTTACAAAGATGCTACTCTGAGTAAAACACAAGTTTACAAATGGTTTTCCCATTTTAAGTGTGATGAAATGTCGACTGATGATCAACCTCATTTTTGAAGTCCTTATACCAGTCAAACTGAAGAAAATGTAGTAAGAATTCATCAAGACATCTTGGAAGACTGCTGTCATACTATTGATGAAATTCTGGAGTTCACTGGGATGTCATGGAGTTCCTGTCACCAAATTTTATCTGAAAATTTGGGCATGAAACAAGTATTAGCAAAATTCAAGCCTTGCTTGCTCATGCCAGAACAAAGGGACAATCGCTTGGCTGAGTACTGTGCTTTGAAAGAACAGTTGGAGGCTGACCCTGCTGTTTTTTTCCAAAGTCATAACCAGAGATGAATCTTGGTGCTATGGTTACAACCTCCAAACAACATAGCAAGCTAGCCGATGGAAAACTGCCACTTCCGCAGGATCCAAAATAGTATAAGTGAAGTCAAATGTTAAAACAATGATCATTTGTTTATTTGATGTGAGAAGGATTGTGCACTCAGAATTTATTTCTCTGGATCAATCAGAATTTTTATCTAGAAGTTTTTAGAAGAGTGCATCATGATTTGCAGCAGAAACATCCCAAGTTGTGGCAAGCAGGTGACTTGTTCTTCCACCATGATGATACACTTGCCCACACTGTGCTGTGTGTTCAGCAGTTTGTTTGTTTTTTTACCAAAAATGGCATGACTCCTGTGCCCCACCCTCCCTAATTCACCTGATCTTGCCTTGGGAAACTTCTGTTTGTTTCCTCAGATGAAAAGAGTCCTCGAAGAGAAACATTTTGCTGATATGAAAGACGTGAAACAAATGGCAAAAGCACTAAAAGGTATCAAAATAGATAAGTTCAAAAACTGTTTTGAGCAGTGAAAAAAGTGTCTCGATAGGTATATTGCATCAAATGAAGAGTACTTTGAAGGTGACTGAAGTTTAAACATGTAGGAATAAATAAACAATGTTCTTATAAATAAATTCTGGTTTGGGGGGTCCCCTTCATATTTAAGTCCTCTACACTTAAAACTACAAATAAATTTTAAGACAAATTAAAGTGGACTTATTAAATAGTAAGATATGTGTTATGTTTATTGATTAGAAGACATGATATTGTTAAGATATCTCCTCAAATTGTATCCTCAAATTGATAAATAGGCTTATTTTTTGAAATTGGAAAACACAATACAAATCTAACAGGCTAATTCGTTAAAACTGACAAGTCCATCTTAAATTAATATGGAAATGCAAAAAACATACAATACTTAAAAATGATTTTGATAAAGAAGCACACATTTGGAGAACTGTACTACCTATTTCAAGATATTGATTATTTATATGAAAAAAGATGAACAAATCTCTGGGCCAGAATAGAAAGAACAGATATAGACACATACAACTGATTTTCAACAAAGATGTCTCAGCATACCAAAAATCAACTCTAAATAAATCAAAGACCTAAATGTAAAATCTCAAACTGTAAGAACCTTAGAACATGCGAAAGACACCCTTATAGAAATCGGAACTGGCAACCCGTTCCTGAGCAAAACCCCAAATGCCCACACCATAAGAGAGAACATAGATAAGTTGGACCTCATCAAACTGAAAGACTTCTGCAGAGAAAAAGAAACCATCAAGAGAGTGGGGAGGCAGCCCACAGAATGGGAAAAAAAATATTTGCCAACTGTATATCTGACAAAGGCTTAACTTCCAGGATCCACATGGAACTCAAATGTGCCAAAAAGAAAAAAAAACAAATATCCATAATACAAAGTGGGCAAAAGATATGAACAGGCATTTCTCAAAAGAAGACATATGAACAGCCAACACATACATGAAAAAAATGCTCAACCTCACTAATCATCAAAAAAATGCAAATGAAAGCCACACTGAGATAGCACCTAACTCCAGTCAGGATGGCCATCATCAAAAACTCAAAAAGCAACAGACGCTGGAGAGGATGTGGTGAAAAGGAAACACTTCTACACTGTTGGTGTAAGCATAAAGTAGTACAATCTCTGTGGAAAATAGCTTGGCGATTCCTAAAAGTTCTAAAAATCGATCTTCCATGTGATCCCAAAACTCCTTTAGTGGGAATATATCCGTAAGAATTCAAATAACTCTATCAAAAAGATACCTGCACACGTATGTTAATCGCAGCATCATTCACAGTAGCAAGAACATAGAACCAACCGTGCTGCCCATTGAAAGAGGCCCAGATTTTAAAAATGTGGTACATATACACGATGGAATATTACACAGCCATAAAGGACACAATCATGAACTTCGCAGCAACCTGGATGGACTTAGAGTCTATAATACTGAGTGATCTATCACATAAACAAAGAACTGAGTATCACGGTTCTCACTCATAAGCAGACCTTTAACAATTATCATAATACTATAAGAAAGAGATTGGCAGTAGTGAGAAACTGTCAGGGGAGGAAGGGGGCACACCTCATCAACAAGGGTACTTGCATAATGACCATTTGTATACCTAACCCTGAATTGTACCCCACACTTTTACAATTAAAAGAAAAAAGTTGTCAAGGTAATTCAAAGATGAAAATGTAGTCTTTTCATCAAATCATTCAGAGCAACTGGATATTCATATTCCAGAAAATAAATAAACCTCCCCTTATCTCACACCCTGTACATAAATTAATTCTAAATGCATTAGGTCTAAATATAACAGCAAAACATTTAAATCTTCAAGTATAAAACATAGAATGATTAGAAAAATGAAAGTTACAACCACAATGGTGTGTCTCTATAGATCCATTAAAATGGCTAAAATTGAAAGGACTGATAATTGCCAAGGACTGAAAAAGATCTGAAGTGGCTGTAAATTACATATATTGCTGGTGAAAATGCAAAATGTAAAATCTACTTTAGAAAACAATATGACAGTTTCTTCAAAAGGTATATGTTGTTCATGTTCCAACAATTCTATACTTGGGTATTACTTTTAAAAAATGAAAACATATATCTATTAAAAAGTGCATTTGAATTTTCATAGAGCTTTATTCTTAATTAGAAGCAATTAACATGTCCATCATATGGTAAATGGATAAACCCATTTTGTTACATTCATATAATAGACTAATATTCTTTAGTAAAAAGGAAAATGGCTAAACTATCAATACATGAATCCCAAAAGTTATGCTAAATAAAAGGAACACTTAACCAAAGACTTAGTTGTGACATACTACATTACCTGTATGCTTTCATTTAAATGAAATTCAAGAAATGAAAAAACTGGATTAAAAGAAAAAGATTTGTGTTTGCTGAGGGTTGGGGGTTTAAAGAATGATTGTAAAGATCATAAAGAAAGATTTGGGGATGATGGAAATGTTTTACATCATAATGATGGTGGTGACACAACTGAATTTGTCAAAATTCATCAAGCTTTACTCTTAAGATTGGTATATTTTTGCAGTATGCTTCAATAAAAGCTAATTACATTAAAAAATAAGAGTAGGACCACAACTCTATCATCTCCTATTTATTTAGAAACCCCCAAAGGCAAGCAACCAAGTCACAGAAGTCCTCTTGAAACTCTTCTTCTGGTAAATAAACTCATCCTGGATTTGAGGTTAAATCTTGAAGTATCTCTGACACCTTTTGACTATATAGTCTCCCTTTAAACTCCTGTGGCTTTTGTGAAACAAGGGGAGCTGTTAGGATACAAACAGATATTCAATACCTATTATTATTATATGTAGAGTAATGTTACAAAATGACCCTTAATATTACAATTCTGTAGACAGAAAATGTATCCTCGTATATAATATTTAAAAATATAATATCAATTTCTTGGTTAATATTCATAATTGTTTATTTCAGGGTTTCCTGAAAAAAAATTAATTTTTCAGTTACTTTCACTCTTTTTCACCAGGAATACTTGAAAATTATTCGGTTGGTTAACTCTGAGAAGCCTAATTTCAATATCTATCTTCTAAAGCATAGAATTTTTTATGTTAGAACATTTTACACAACATAGATACTTTGCTACGTTTGTTAAGCATTATCTTTCAATCTGTTTTGTGTTTAATATAAAATTTCAAATTATATATCTAAGTGGTTTTAGAACTCCCTGTTTTAAAAATAATCTAACAACATTTTGAATTTTTTTAAAAAATGATCTGTACAATATTTGAGATAAGCTGTATAGAATTCAGTTTCTTAAATGTTGTGTTTAAAAAAATTCAAACATGGAATTCACTCCCCCAAAACTTTGGAGTAAATTTCATCAGAATTTCTGTTTCTTTACTTTTACTTTTTTGATACAAGAAGGGGAATAATTCTAAGACTCTAAAAAATACACAATGAATGAAAACCTAACCTATAAAATTAAGCAAGTATTTTCAATTAAAATTACTTGGATAACATTTTTTAGTACTCTCACACACTATAATATTGTAAATATTATTTAGGCCCAAAGTTTGCATCTTTGTAAAAAAAAAATGGGTTATGAGTAATAAAATATTACTCCTTGGTTTGGTGTCTTAATGACTGACCCATATCTTCCTCTTATATGTCTAACTGCATTTTGGTATAGAAGTTATAGTGTCAAAGGATTATCTGTGACTAAAGCTACACACAGATGTTCAAATTATAAAATTAAGACATGGCAACAATTTTGCTCCCATACTTAGGGCCTGATCCTCACTTTCCTACTTAGAAACTGACTTGCTCATGTTTTACATTTCAGGCATAATTGCCTACATTCAGCACATTTATAGACTCTTTGAGAAATGTTTTATCATTGTATTCGGCCCTGTTGCCAAAATATCAACCTTGTTACTTGATCTGACTGGGTATGTGGGATGCTTGAGTCTCCTTAGGAAAGGGCATATGTTGTTTGACTGGGCCACATCAGACCACAGGAAAAAGAAGCCCTGTGAATCATCAGAACTGACCTACCAGCAGGTAAGCAACAGTGTGGACCTGTCCAAGAGAAAGAATTGGTGAACTATCTTGAGAGGAAAACAAAGTCAAAAAGAACTAACCAGGTTCAGGAGCCGGCAGGAAGGTGTACTTGAAACATAAGCCAGTGACATCTAAGATTGAAGTTGTGGAATGGGGCTGAAGTTGCCCCAAACAACAGAGATGTTTTCTGTACTTGTCTTGGGGAGAGAACAGTGTCAAGACTTACACATTGTGCAAGAACAATTTTGCCATTTTAAACAAACTCACAAACCATGTCCCTCCCTGCCCCATGTAAGTTTTTGGTTACAAAATGCACTCAGAACAAAAAATGCAGGCCAGTTGTAAAACCTTCATTCACCAAGGCCCAGCCTCAGGGCTAAATGGGAGAGTTCTGCCAGCCATCAAACTTAACAGCCTTTAAACATGTGCAACATTTCTCTAAGCAAATTGGTTCCTTAATATGGTAAAATGTGCAGCACCCAAGGGGAAATGCTGGTGATCTCATAGCCCAAAACTGATGGAGTCACAGCACAGTATTCCTGAAAAGCACTCATATTTTCCACTTTGATAAAACCAGAAGCAAATATGAGAGTCAGTAGGTTTTGATATCCATTGTTCAGTCTCACTGAACTTTTTCTCCTATAAAGCAGAGCACAGTGGTTTAATTCATAGCTTATGGGATTTTTTCTAATATAAGCCATTCAAATTTTTTCTATATTAATCAGTGGTTTCTAAAGATCCACAGGGATAAATAAACCCTACAAGCTGGCAAGGATTTTTTGTGGCACAACCACTGGTAGTTATAAACAGTAAACAAAACATAGTAACCATTTTAAGCACAAGAGATGGCTGTATCACACAGGGCATAAATCATTAGCTTAATAATTTCAGCAGCAGTGTCTCCAAAGCAAAATTAAGCCAACAGTTCCCCCTGTGGCAATAATGAAGTACTGTAATGCTAAAAGAAAAAAGAAACAACAACAACAACTAAGAGAAGACATGATTGTAACTTTGAAATTATTGAAAATTCAAGTTTAATAAATAACTATGGACTTTCATCTCTGTGCTGTTCTTTAGAGAAGTGGAAAAGAGCTGCCTCTAACCCCCATGTTCTTTCTTGCAGACAGTTTGACAAGCACAAGTGCACTTTTCCTTAAGCCTCCACAGCCAGCATGTGCTGTAGGTAGGGCATGAAAGTGATGACATATTACAATTGAGAAGATGACAAATTTCTCTCAGCTGTATAGGCAGACATTATTCACAGACTTAGAAAAAGCCAAAAGAGGGCTAGGCCCAGTATGGGACAGAGAGAGGACAACGCTCCACTCCCAGGGACTCTCAAGCTACATGACCAACAATCTGAAAGAAACACTTTCCAGTTTTGAGCTGGGCCACAAGATATAGCCACAGGTCCTCCTCATGAATTTCACCAAGTTCTAAAGTTTGTTTTTTAAAAACAAGCTAATAATGTGTTCATTTTTGATAAATTCACTTAGCTATGGTATATTCTCAATAATACCATTTATTTAAAGTAGCATTTTAATTATTTTTTAGATTAGAAAGTATAGTTTATTTAAAAAGTAAATTAGAGAGAGAGAGAAAGAGAAGAGTCACCACCCAAAGGTAGGGAAGGGGGCCAGAACTCAGGAAACATGGCAAAGATCATAGCTCAAAGAGCATATGACCACACCAGAGTCTAGTAAGGCAATGGCCAGCATTTCAATTTTAACAACACTGTTATTTGAGTACCTATTATAGACACATTTATCTCTTAAGAATATATTTGGACTAAAAATTCTATGATTCAGTCAATCTGAAGGTATATAATTTGCCTAAAGCTAATCACCAGCTTGACTATCTGATTCTGTGGATTGAGGTGATTATTTGACTTGAAACTATAGGGATGCAGGTTAAACTAGAGGATATAGAATCAGTACTGCTTTTATAAGGCAGACATACCCTACCTAGGCACTTAAGAAATAATCAGCAAATGTCAATTTCCCCTTTTTTATTGTGCTCTGTTTTCATCTATGACATTTTAGTCAAAATTGTCTCAAAGATCCCAATGTTTATACTTAGTAAGTTTAATTATAGATATAATAGATTGTTTTGGATATACATATTGTCCTTTATTGATCTGAAATGAGAAAATTGGATAAGAGATGGCCTTCTCTGCACCTAGAGGAAAAGACTTTTCTACACAAACTAAATAAATTATTACATCTTTCAGCTCTCCTTAACAACAAAAAAAAGAGATCTGGTATAATTATTATACCATGTGAGTGTGGCACAGACGTAATCTCAAGAACAAAGCATGTAATTGTCTGTCTCATCCATGGTCAAAGAAAGGTCAAACCTGACTCCCAGGTGAAATTGCAAAGTAATTGTGGTTTGTCCTTGTTGCTATTTCTTCCTCCTGTCTCCTTGTTTTTACTTCCTCCTTAGCTCCTCTGTGTTCCTTCTTACCTCTTCAAAAATCCAATTGATTAATGTCTTCATTCATATTTAAATTTGATGGCATTTCCTCATATTTGTGACCTCATATTTGGATAAGGTTAATGATTAAAGGATATATGCAATCAGGTGTTGCTTAACAATGGAAATATTTTCTGAGAAATGAATTATTAGGTGACTTCATTGCCCTGAGAACATCAGAGTGCTCTTACACAAACCTAGATGTCGTAGCCTACAATACACCTAGGCTATATGGAATAGCATATTGCTCCTAGGTTACAAACCTATATAGTATGTTACTGAACTGAATACTGTAGACGATTGTAACACAATGATATTTGTGTATCTAAACATATGTAAATGTAGAAAAGGTTAAAATACAGTATTATAATCTTATGGGTCCACTGTCTTATGTGCAGTAGTCATCGACTGAAATATCATTATACAGTGTATGACTGTATATGGATATTAGACTCATTGGATATTTTATTTGAAATATATTCTGACATTCTACAGGTACAAATAGTAAATTTTGATGAGTATTCAGGTTGGGAGATTCTTAGGATCTATTAGAATACAGCATTGGCAAGTCATCCTGACTAATTGACTTTGGGTGGGATCATTCTTAATCTCTTCTTCTTCAGTGTGATCATTCTTAGTACGTACTTCCACTTTGTACCAGATGGGTATATTTTGTATGTACTTGTTCCTCTGAGCTGCTGGGGATTTGTGTAATCTTTATGTGTGTTTGTGTGTGTGTGTGTGTGTGTGTGTGTGTGTGTGTGTGTGTGTACATATATACATTACAAGGGAGTACACCCCCAAGAATGGAATTTATTTATAAAAAATTGTTTATTTATTTTTACATGTTCAAACCTCAGTCACCTTCAAATTACTCTCCATTTGATGCAATTCACCTATCAAGATGTCTTTTCCACTACTCAAAACAGTTTTTGAACTTTGATGCCTTTTAGCACCTCTACCAATTTTGTTTCACCTCTTCCAAGTCAGCAATTCATTTCCCTGTAAGGACTTTTTTAATCCAGGAAAACAAACAAACAAAAAAGTTGCTCAGGGCATGATTAGGTGAATAAGAAAGGTGTATGGGGGTCATGTCATTTTCTGGTCCAAAACTGCTGAACACTCAGTGCAGTGTGAGTGGGTGAGCTTTTAAATCACCCATCATGAAATGGGCAAACACATTGAAAGAATCTCCATTAAAAAGAAATCACTGAAGCCAAATGCAGTCTCTCACAACAATGCCGACGCAAATGGGTTCCTACAACATTCACCTAGAGGGAAAAGCCTATACTACAAGAAGCCAGTCCTCCAAAAAGTAATTCCAGGTTTTTTGGCTCTTCCCTTGTAATATATATCTTAAAGAGACAAATAACCAAATTCCAAAATGAGCAAATAATTTGAATAGACTTTTATCAAAGAAGATACACAAATGGTCAACAAGCACATGAAAATATACTCAACATAATGAGTCATTAAGAAAATGCAAATGAAAACCACAGCAAGATGCCATATCACCCCCATGAGGAAGGCTATAATCAAAAGATAAACATCACCAAGTGTAGATAAGGATTTGGAGAAATTTCAACTTCCATAGATATGCTGGTAAAAATGTAATTGTTGCAGCTGCTTCGTAAAATTTGCGTTTCTCAAAAAGTTAAACATAGAGTTACCATATGACCTAGCAATTCCACTCCTAGATATATAGCCAAAAGATTAAAAACATATTCCAACAACAACTTGTACATGAATTTTCATAACAGCATTGTTCATATTAGCCAGAAAGCTGAAACAACCCCAAAATCCATCAACTGATGAATGAATAAACAACATATGGTACATCCATACAATGGAATAAAATCCATAAAAAGACATAAAGCACTAATTCATGCTACAATACAGATGAACTATAAAAACCCTGTGCTAAATTTTAAAAAAATCAAACAATTACATTGATTTGAAATGTTTAGAACAAGCAGACCCTTAGAGACAGAAAGTAGATTAGTAGCAGCCAGAAGCTGAGGGGATGAGTTTGGGGCTTGACTGCTGATGAGTACAGAGTTTCTTTTTGGGATAATAAAAATGTTCTGGAATTAGATTGTAGTGATAGATTGGGGTGTTTTTAGCATATTTACAAGATTGAAAAACAACGAAATGTATACTTTAAAAGAGTTAATTTTATATGAAAATTATATCTCAATTTTTTCAAAGTATTTTTTAAAGTACTAGTCACCATTCCTATGTCTCAACCTGTTTAGACAAAAGCTAGCAATTTTTCTTTCTTCCAGTTGAGTCAATTTAAAATCAGATTTTAATCAAGTGATAGCTTTTTCTCCTGCTATGTCTTGAAATGCCTCATACATTGGAGGTCATATTGACCAGAGGTTCCTAGAAAACGTTTTCAGATAATCTGAATGGTACATATCAATGTATCCAACCACCTTTTCCTGATTCAGTGGTCATTTTTCTGGGAACATGCCCCACCACTCTCCCTTCACTTATCCTGCTTTATTTTTCTTCTATAAACATGAGATACATGATTTATCTATTCATTTTTGTTTGATTGTGTATTGTCTGACTCTGTTTCTAAAGTTCAAGTCTCACGAGGCAGGTAGTTAGTTGTTCATTGCCATATCCGTATGACCTGCAACAGCACCTGACACAGAGAAAAGTAGGCACTAAAGAAACATTTGTTGAATGAGAAAAAATCAAACAAGTGCTTTTCCTCACTGGGAGATGAGAAAGAATAAAAATAATAGAGTTTTTCAATAATTCAAAGCAAAGCTGGGCTTGGTGGCTCAGCCTGTAGTCCCAGCACTTTGGGAGGCTGAGGTGAGTGGATTGCCTGAGCCTGCGGGTTCGAGACCCGCCTGGGCAACTTGGCTGAGACCTCATCTCTACAATAAATCAAAAAATCAGCCGGGCGTGGTAGCGCGTGCCTGTAGTTCCAGCTACTTGGAAGGCTGAGGCAGAAGGAGCCCAGCAGGTCGAGGCTGCGGTGGCTGGGAGCGGCCATTGCACTCCAGTCTGGGCGAAAGAGTGAGACTCCAACTCTAAAAAAATAAAATAAAATAAAATAATTCAAAGCAAGAATGTCAAGTCCTCCCCTTTCTGATGGGGACTTGTGTGTGTCCCTGTAGCCTTTGAAACTGAGCTCTTATGCATCCTTGGCTTCCTGTATTCTAAACAACAGTTTCCACTTTCATCTTTGGCTTTCTTTATCTGTTCCACTCAAAGATCTCTTCAAATGTTTCTGAAAGCCTCAAAACCTAGCCCTTATTCCCAGTTGAACTGTTTGCTGGATAGTTTGGCTTGGGAACCTAAGCTCTAACCTGGAAATAAATTCTGATTACTAGTGTTCTAGTGGCCAAACCAAAGGCTAAAGGTCTTTCCCTTGTCTACTACTGTTCATTCCAAATGCATATTTTGGCCAAACAAAACATTCAATTATACACTATAAGAGATATGTAAGTCATGGACTGTGGCCTCAGGAAAACTAGTCATAGAGATCCCCTCTTAAAAAAGATTCTGTGACCTCATTTCTGCTGGTGGACTTATTTTGCCCTAAGTTTGACCTTAAGATTTATTTTTAAATATCACATTGTATATTGATATTGAACTATTTCAGATCATTTAATTTATTTATAACAGCCTTCCTATATTTCTGTTGCCAAAAATATAGGACTGTAAAACCCATTTTATTGTCTTTCAGACAATAGGATTAAAAGTACTAGGTGACATTTAATATTTAAAAATTAATTACTCGGTTATTTCTAATGCATGATATCCAATTCTATCAGAAGAATCTAACAAGCTGAACCCCTGATACTGTTCTCAGAGCCACTAAGCTTCTAAAGGGAGTAACTACTCCCCATCATTATACAAATTCTTTATAGGCTGAATGTGCTGAGCTCTTTGGTGGCTTATTTTAATTTAAACCTCCACTTCAGGATGACTTCAACTGAATACAAATATCTGCGGGGAGTGTGGGAAGACTGATATTTGCCTTAACCCCACGTACCCCCAAGTGATGGCCCTGATGACAACACACATCTGGATGTTTTGAATCATTCTGATGATTGATTTGATTTTTCCACTCTTCACCTAGACTTTTGGCATTACCTAGACAGAGCTACAGCACTCTGGGCTTTAGTCTGTAACTTGCTTCCAGCCACGTGCTTTGCACTACACTCTGCTTCACCTTTTTTCTTCTTGGCTACCCTCATCCCAACTCCATATGTTTTTCCCCATATGTCTTCCTGGCCTAACTGAGCACCAAGACTTTCCCTCTTTGCTTACTGTCCAAGACATACTTCTTCCTTGAATGTTGCTCAGTCACAAGTCACTGTGTGCTTAATTTATTCTTTATAGTTTTATAGGATTTAACAATGGGTAAAACTGGTGTGGTTAAACAAACCTACCACCCTAATCCAGGAATCAATAAGCATTTACTGAATGTTGCTTTCTTTAAGTTTAGCATGCAACCAGGTTTGAAGCCCTAAAATTATGAATTTCCACTCTCTAATTTTACTTCTTCCCATGATGAACTATCCATAAAACAAATCAATTCCCATTTAGTAAATTCTGTATTTCTTGACGGGCCCAGTGTTAAGATGCCTCGGGGATTACAAAGATAAATAACACACAATTCCTGCCCTCAGACCCATTTCACAATTCATAGAAGTAGAATTCTATATTATGAAAAACTTGAAACTGTGGGATTAGAGAAACGTTTGTGCCAAATTTGAATTGATGAGAAATCCAATGTATTTAATTCTTACAAACTAGCATAATTTGAAAACTTAGTAACTGCAAACTATGCTTATGTTATTGCCACCACCTACTACAGCAGCAAAATGAAACACAAACACTCCTTTGTCAGTATTATGAGAACCACTCTTGATTACTTTTTGAATCAAAACTTTGGAAAGTGACTTTTGGTTTTATAATCGAAGAAAGCACTGTTATCATTTCAAATCTTATTCTTCATATCCTTTCACAGTGTTACCCAAGTTTATTAAATGCTGTTGCTAAAACTAGTGCTTAGAAACAAACCCAAAATCAATAACCTGAGACTAGACCTGAGAGGTGATAAAGCACTACGAATGAGAATAAACAACCACTAATATTAATGTAGGAAAGAGTCCTCAGCAAAATAATAAAGAAAATGCAAAAAGCAACTTCAGAGCAAATATACACTCAAGTAATTATAAATTTGTAAGCTCCAAAAATGCATTTCCCCTCTGGGAAAATTTGTTTTGAATTATTTGAGTTTTAAGCTATGCAAAGTCTCCAGGAATAACACTTCTCTCATATGAAAAGCAAGTGCCCTGTACTTAAATTTTATTTCCCACAGCTCTACCTCACAATCCCTACAGTTTAGTTAGAAAAGTCTCTTTATTATTCCACACATCCTCTGCCAAGGAAACCAGTATTATTCCTCTCACTATTTCTTTTATTATGCTCCTCTTCCTGTTTTAAATATCTTCACTCTTCCTACCCACTAATCCAAATACGTGGCCTAGTTTCAAAGACCCACTCAAGCACCACTTCATCTGCAAAGTTGTACCTGACTCGGTAGAGTCATAGGATTTTATACTTGGAATAGATCTTAGAGATTATCTCGTTTAAATATTTTCCAACTATGCAACGCAGAGACACTTTGTAGGCTTTTGAAAGAGAGTTAAAAATGAGAAGGAAAGTGAAGTGGACAGCAGCATCCTGGGGCTCTCACCTTCTTCAATCCAGCACTGCTTTCATCATTTTAATTATTTACCTTTCTCAGAAAGAAATTATTTGGACGAAAGTTTCCAGAGCTTTAGGGGTAAAAATCCCAGTTCAACTTGATGAATGAAAAAACTAAGGCACATTAAGTTCAATATTTTATCCTGCTTCACAAACAATCTAGAGGCAAAACTGAGCTAAAACCCTGGGATCTCTGATCGCTTTGTGTTATTTACCACTAAAATACTTATAAAGTCCTGTGAATGAGTCTATGGTGTCTTTTGTTATCGACACCTATGTGCACTTAGTCTGCCCAATGAACTTGATTTGCCTGTAGCTGCTCCATGTCTAGGCGTAATTTATGCTCGTTCATTCTTCTCTGAACAGAGCTCTGGGTTCAGAGTATATTTGCTGACTTTGACAAAACAAACAAACAAAAAAGACATTCTTGATTTGTATTTTAAATTAGACAAGTCAGTGTTTAGAAAATCAAAGTATCTGAAATACCATAAACTACATCCTTCACAGGAACTACTTATTAGTACTGACATTAACAGTAGTCAGTAAAGTCATTAAAAATTAATACTCTGCCTCATTTGTGATTTTATTCTCATTGTGTTTACAAATCTATACTTAATCAGTTATTTAAGCTTTTGTTCTAAATGACACTGTTTCTAACCCTTGAATCTTGTGTTTAGGCAGATTTCACTATTGAAACAAGATATTTTAGCAAGAAAAACTGTCTCTTTATACTCTTTTTTTAAAAAAAAGAAACAACTTCCCTTGATTTTTTGTAAGTTTTTCCTCTAGCTACCCATTTCTTCTGATAAATTTCATGAAATGATACATTGCACTTACTATCTTTGTTTTCTCTTTCTTCCAGCTCCATCTTTGGGTTCTATATGATCTACCTTTTAAGTATAGTAATTACCTTTTATTTGTAATATAAATGACCCTTTATTGCTCTATCGCTAGTCTTTCCTTTAGATACTCTATTTTGTTCACTCCCATGAGTGTTTGACTCTCAAATCCACCTTTCCAGGAGTATCTTCTCATTAATGCTTTTTGACCAACACAGAAGTCCTCTTCTGGACTCCAAACGTCAGACACCTGCTGTGCCCACCATTCTACTCCTCTAAGGCCAGTACTCTAGAGGCTCAAGGACATGCCCACCTAGATCCTATGTCCTCCCTTCTGAATCATGATATGGGTACTCAGGACCTCATAATTCCTTATTTTTTATCTCCTGGAGGCTGCTTCCAGGGCTGACTGGCCTCTCGAATTTGGATCTGCGCTCCTGGATTATGCAGTGTATTACAAGACTCTAGGGGTGGCCAAGGAGTGGTTGTCTGTGATTAGGAGGCATGTAGAAAGTGGGCATATAATCATGTTCACTTTCCCTCACCATCCCATCCCTGCCCCATTTTTTATAGAACAGAAAGCAAATTCCTTTTCATAATTTCAAGTCTTCACAATGGCTTCATATGGCTCAAGCTTACAACTGGAACTTCCCATGAGTGCCCCTAAGGCTTGTGCAGGAAAAGGGATAGGCTGGGAAAATGGGGAGAGGGGGAGTCCTGTCTAAACTACTGCTACCACATTTTAGCACAGAACTGCAATTCAAACATTGCCTTTAAAGTTGATCTGAAGACATATTTGTCATGGTAGGAGGTTATATTTTTTAGGTAACAGTTTTGGCTTGATTTATAACTTAAATATTAAATATGTGGTATGTGGTCCTCCATTTGCAGTCTTGCCTTAGGACCTACAAATCTTAGGGAAAGATCTCTAAGGCCAGACTGATTTCTGAGTTGGTACTGGTCTGCTCTTTAAGAGTGCCTCATCTGCACATCCAACTTAAAATATCAGAAGCTAAGCTCATATCTTCTTTCTCATCTTAAACCTGTTTGTCGATGTTTGTGTCTCCTCTTAGTTAATGCCGTCCCCAACCACTTAGTCACTAGGTAAAGGTCTTAGAGTCATCCTCAACTTCTCCACCTTAGAATTTAATCAGAGAGATGATATGTTTTATGTCTGAAATACCTTGACTCCATCTTCTCCTTTCAAGCCCCATCCCACAACAGATTCATTTTAATGACCATTCAACTGCCATCTTTCTTTCTCTCCTTAACCTACTGTCCACATCTCCACTAGAATTATCATACTCGCATTTCTCTCCTATCCCTCATCCTTGACTAATTTTTTCTAGAATGAAAAACAAATCCACTTTCACAATTTCAAGGTCTTTACAATATGACCTGAGCCTACCCTTCCAACCATGCTTACTTCCCACAATCGTTCTCTTCTTCACACATATCCACACAGCCATACATATATGCTGTATAATCTAGCCAATCCTGAGTACTTGCTAATCTCAGATTATTTAACATTATAAATTTGTCATAAACTTTCACATGCATGTACAATTTACTTAAGTTATTGCTTCTGTTTGGACTATTCTCTCCCTCCTCATGCTTTGTAAAAATTCAACTAACTATTCTGTCGCCATTTACTCTGTGAAGTCTTCCACAAATATTCCATCAAAATCACTTTGTTGAGGCGAGGCCGCGGTGGCCAGGAGTGGCCACTGCACTCCAGTCTGGGCGACCGAGTGAGACTCCAACTCAAAAAAAAAGAGAAACAGAATTTTCTGTCTTTGGAATAGTAAGGGCTTATCTGAGCCTGTGAAAGTAAAAAAAAACATTAAGTCTAATTTTTAACTGACTGCCTAGAAATTGGTCTCATATACATCTTTTGCCAATGGGTGTGCATTAATATATATAAATACAGTTGAGTCTATTCCAGTCATTCATACATCCATTTATGAGCATCTGTTGAACATCAGCTATGCGCTAAGCAAGAAGAGAGAGATGAATGTGGTTCATGTCTCTGAGTCCAAAATGGGGGAGGATAGAAGGCTGAAATAATAGTCACAATGGTAGGTTTAGTGACGACACAAAAGAAGACACACATATGTGCATGTGCATCGATATTGAACAAGAAGAGAAAAAAATAAAAATAAATATAAATAAATAATCACTTTGTCTCTTATGTTCATCTAACATCTGCTTATGCCAATATCATAATCCTTTAAAATTCTGGCCTATATCCAAGTCATGGATGAATGCCTCTCTATTTCTTAAATACAAATTTCATGTGTGCAGAGACTAGTCTGCACTCATTGTTATATATTCCTCATGCCTCACATGTTGTCCCACAGTAAATGCTTTGTTAATGTTTGTCTAATTTCTGTGCCAGATTTAAACAAAGACCAGTCTTTTAAAAAATGCAACATATTCCCTTATAGAGGGCTATCAGAATCTCTTTGTTCAATTCTAGCCCACTCTGCAACCTTTAAACATTTACTTTATCACAAGATCCTAAGATTTTCCTCTCCAAAATGGGTTTAGCATTCCCTCTAAAACCTGCAATGGTATGTCTGCAAAACTTGTCAAGAAGCCCTGATGAAAGGGAGTGCAGAATTGCAAGCATTATTACAAAGACAGGTGTGGCGTTCAATTCAGAACCAGCCACCTGTGCGTCCTTGGTTTTCAGAGATGACTCGCACATGTCTGCCACAGGTTCCCCAAGTCACTTATCACCCATACACTCCTTAGATGGAGACCATCTGGAATTTCAGAGTTTTCCATCCTAAGCTCTTCTAATTTTTCAGTCACCTGCTCTGACATAAGACTGGTTCATTTTGTGTTTATAGTATGTCTCGTGGGCAGTTTATGGATCTGTTTCTGACATTTTCCCTCAAATGATCTTGGGAATCACAGCATGAAGTTGGTGGGCGGGGTGTGGGGGGAAATCCAAGTTAGGCCGTTTAATTTTCTGTCATGGGATTTCTATGTCCTTTTGTTTTTTGGAACTAGTGACACTAAAATGCTGTGCCTTTGCTCAATGCAAATGCTAAGGCAAACCAATTAAGTCTACCAACCACCTGGATAATAGTGACAGTATCAACAAACCACTTGGCATTTCAGAAGTGACTTTCATGTGTATCATCTAACTTAATTCTCACTATAATCCTGTGAGGTCCATTTCTTGTTTACAGGTACAAAACAATGGTTCACAGATTTTTTTTTTTTCTTTTGCAAGATCACAAATCTAATAAGAGCTAGGATGCAAGTTTTCTGAACCCAAATCCCATGCTCTTTAGTACAGTATGACATAGTGGAACTAACCAAATCATACTTGAAAAACAAATATCAACTGTCTTTCAGATAAATGATATGATTTTATTATTTATAGAATTAAGAGTTATAAATAACATGGTAAGGTCTCATTCATATGTAACAAAGTGTGCATGTGAAAAAGTACAGTTCAATTTTAAAAGTGTCCAAATTGCAATATTTTAAGACAGTTTTATTACTGATAAATATGGTATGTATGATAAACTTAAAAGTAAATGGATAATAATTAAAATAAAGTAAGAAAAAGAATAATTTCTACCTGGTCTTTATTATGTACCTTACAGTTACTAAACTCAAATTTGCAATAATTGTTCCAACTATTTTATATCAACTATGTAAAAGTTGTCATAGGTTTTAGTATACTAAATAAAGTTCATCACAGTCTATTTTATGTTCTGCCCCATAGCATGATATTTGTTTTTCTCAGTGTATGTATAAAAAAATTTATAAGTATTGGTCATTATGATGCTATTAGAACCCAATTCTCAAATAGTAATTATCAATAGTAAGCACAATTTTTATAAACACATAACTTCAGTGGTATTGGTAGCAATAATGGCATACATTTCTGGTATTATCTTCTAACTTTGGGTAATAATTTGGTCTTTTTGTACCTCTTATTTTTCCACATGTAATATGAGTATTACTGTTTTCTTCATAGGTGATCATGGAAACTGAGAAGAGGTGAAACATACCCAAGATCTGTTTATTTGCCCTCTGCTATGACCATTTCCTATATTATCAAATAAGCTATCGGCATCAATAGTCTAATCAAATAAAGTTATTTCGCCTTCCTTCTACTTTCTACTTTATAAAAATCTAATGTTTTAAATTATTTTGTTTAAATTTGACATTTAATGCTTAACTCTTTTTCAAAATATCTTCTTTTCAAATATAAGTACCTAAAGGGTTATGAACGGCCATCAATACATAGGGTTAGCTGCATCTCATAAATTTGGATTTATAATTAAATGTTTATAATTAAATAAATAACTATCATTATTAAAGATCGTGTCACTGCTATTATATTTTATTAGTTCAGAAATAATTATTTAGATTCATGTCTTCTGATGTCTATGCATAGGGAGAGGGAGTGAAGTACACATTTTTACTGATTTCTGTTTTTATTACATATGATCAAAGATTATCATCTACCAAGATGCCAGCTGGTATTTGTAGTGACTTTCTTTACATTCCAATACATGTTTAGGAGATTTCTTTTTTCTATTTTAATGTTCCAGACTTGCTTTTAAAGACTATTTTGCCAAATTATACAAGGTTCTATATATGTTCATTAAATTTTACTTGCTAACTATGTTGTTCAAATTTCCAACTATACTTTTAATTTGCTTGATATATCAGTTTCTGAGAATGCTGAGTTGTTAAAATCCCCTGCTATCATTTTTTAACACCCCTATCTATTTTTTCTTCATGTTTTTGAGATTATTTTTTAGGTGTATAGACAGTCAATATTACTCCTTTCTCTACAGGAACATTGCTCTGATTAATAAGTAAGGAAAATCCTTGTCTTGATTTATTTGTGAGAAAGTTTTAAGACTTGAGTTCTATCTATATTGTCTATTAATATTGCTACCCCAGATTTATTTTGATTTGCATTTGCCTGATAGATATTTTTCTATTCCTTTGCCTTCAGTTTTTCTTAAACTCTTAAAGAGGTCTCCACTACAAAACATGTTTTGTTATTTAATCGATATGGAATTTTTTTCTTTTAAAAGAAAATTCATTATATGATTACTACACACTTGAATTTAAGGTGCTTTTGTTTTTCTTTTTTGCCTTCCATTAATTCAGTTTTGTTTATTTCCTTTCCTTCGTCCTACTGGTTTGTAACTTAAATGTTCTGTTTCTATTTAGTTGTTGCTTTCAAAGTTTTAGCATGCATACTTACATTAACAGTCTAAAAATAAATCAATATTCATTTTCCTGAACAACTTAAGTAACAAAATGTTTTTTATAAAATCTTTCCCCTCAAATTTTTCATGTTTTTGTTTAATGTTTCCAACAGATTTATTGAGATATAACTTACATATCATACAGTTTACTCATTTAAATTGTGTAATTAAATGGTTTTTAATACATTCACAGAGAGCTGCAACCATGACCACAATAAATTTTAGAACATTTTCATCACCCTCGAAAAGATACCTTAGATATAAACCCACTTTACCCCCAACTCCCCAGTCCTGGGCAACCACAAATTTAATTTGTCTCTATGGATTTGCCTATTCTGAATATTTCACATAAATGAAATTATACAACATATGTCTAACTTTCAGTTGGCACTAAGATTTCAAGTTTCATCCATGTTGCAGTACATATTAGAAATTCATTTCTTTTTCTTACTGAGTAATATTCCATTGTAAAAATATACCACATTTTATTTTTATTCACAAGTTGATGGACATTTAGATTGTTTCCACTTTTTAAACCAATAACACTTGTGTACAAGTTTTTATGTGGACATATGTTTTCATTTCTCGTAGGTGTATACTAGGCCTAGAATTGCTGAGTCACAGGGTAACACTATGTTCTTAAGAATGGACAGAAAATTTCTCAAAAGCAGTCACAAAATTTTATATTCCCACCAGCAATATATGAGGAGTCCATTTTCTCCACATCCTCTCCAACACTTGCCATTATTTATCTTTTTTATTACTGCCTTCCTAATAAGTGTGAAGTGATATCTTTCTTTGTTTTGATTTGCATTTCCTTAATAACTTATTTTCAGCATCTTTTCATGTGTTTAGTAGACATTTGGGTATATTTTCTTTAGAGAAGTGTCTATTCATATCCTTCGCCAATTTTTAATTGTTATTTTTCTTTCTCTTATTGAGTTATAAGATGTCTTCATTTATATATTCAAGATAAGAGTTCCTTAACAGATTTATGATTTCCAAATATTTTCTCCAATTCTTTGGGCTGTTTTACCTTTTTGTTTTCTGGCCTTTGAAACAAAAAGTTTTTAATTTCGATTTTTCCAAAAAACACTTTATCTGCATCTAATCCACAGAAGAAATACAAATAGCCCCAATAGAATTCCTTTATTTGAAGCAAGACTGGTAACCTACTAGAATACAGAAGACTGTCATCCAGGGCAGTGATCTCAATGCAATCCCAGGAAAGAAAAGCTAGAGGAAGAAAATATTACTACAATGAATACCCTAATAATATAGATCATGTTGTCTGTACTCAGGATAGAAATTAAAATGAAGATCAGGTGCTAAATATTCCAGAGATTTAATGAAAAGTGTTGATCGTTGAGGAAAATATTTTCTTTTTACATGCACACTCTTAAGCTTTAATACACATTTCAGCTATGAGTTAAGATTAAATGTTAGAGAAAAATGCTGTTGAAATACCAGCTCTATTCCCAAGGCTTTAAAACATAAACAACAAAAAATAGCAGCAAACAGAGGGAGAGAAATGAAGAGATAAAGTTATTTATAAATCTCTGGTTAGCTAAAAGCACATTACTTTGATTTAGTACTAATTAGGAAACAGTAATTTAAAATAAATAATATTTGAGTGAGAAAGAAAATAGAAACAGAAAGAAGAGCACATTTTGATAATTAATTCCTCCAAATCACCCAGGTAGATTATCAGCAGCATATGGTAGAAAGAACAAGGAACTTGGAGACGTAGGCCCATTATTTGCTAAATTAGGAGCCTTAGTTTCTAATATTATCGCATAACCTACCAGGTCAATATGTTCGGCTTGAACCATGAGCTAAATCATGTAGACAATTGGGCCTTTCTTTCTTCCTTCCTTCCTTCCTTTCTTTTTTCAGTTCTTTTCAAATAAATATGTCAGCAACCTCCCTTAGTTTGGTTAATTTGGCTGTTGGCATTAGTTAAAGAATCTATCATTTCATTTGTCCATCACAAATAGAGTCCAAGTCAGAGTAAAATAATTCATAAGCACTCAGGTTCCATTCCAAGGCCATTTAAAATAATAATAATAATAATCAAGGAAGATTCTTTCATCTCCCTCTTCTGCACATTCACTCTTCATCCTTTCTCTCTTCACTTTCTACATTTTAATATAGATAAGTGATATCACAGACTAGTCTAACAATTTGTTCTAGTCTGAGTGAATAATAACTGAAACAGTCAGAATGAGGACTTCCTTGTTTTCATGCCCAAAGGGATTTCCCTAGGCCATTTCTGTGACATATCTTCCTCTATTTCTACAGATTTATATTTTTATGTCTAATTTTTATGGCTCTTTTAGTCACTTGGAAAACAACGGTATAAGTACCAGAATAATTTAATTGGTACATGATAGCGAAAATAACACTTCTCCTCTAATTCGATGTTTTTATTCTACTCCTCTCAAAAAAAAAAAAAACAAATCCCAGTTGACAGAGAAGCATTTAATTTGATTTGTGCACCTGGCCACTATTTGTGAGACCCTAATTATTGTCCTCTTCTGACAGAGTTGCAACTGCTATAGCACAGCCAATCAGCAAGAAGAAAGATGACTACAATAGTTTGTACTTATCCAAATTACTTCTCACCAAAATGTCTTCACAGCTCTATTTCACCTAAGTTTGAATGTACTACTTAAGATATCGAAATATTCTGCTAGTGAGAAAAACCAAGAAATACTTTAAAATGCCAGCTATATGCGATTTGAAACCAAAATATCTAAAATGAGACAAAAATGTATAAATATATGTGTGTATTATTAGTCAAATACACTTTCCACACCAACAAAAGAGTACAGTTTTTTCACAGCAAGTTAATAGATTATAAAATCAGTAGGCTTTTCATGAAGGCAATTAAGAAAAATTGAGGCAGAACCAAATTCAATCTTTTAGGACTATTTTGCCTTTAACACAACTTTCTCTAAAATCACCTAAAATTAAATATAAGTTAACTCTGATTCTATGAGTTCAGTGGAGTCAGATTTAACTTGAAAACATCTTTCATTTCTATAGCTACTTTATTATATTTATACAAGACTACAAAAAATTAATTGGGTGATTTAAGTGAGTCAACTGTCACATATATTATGAGCTCTGCGTGTGTGTATTATGAAGCAATACTGACTATGAGTTCAGCCTTTTACCAACTTATTTAGCCAAGGTTGCTAGAAGTTACTTAATGAGCATGAACACACAAACTTTCAATAAACCTACAGGAGGAAAAGTGGCCCATGACCTAAAAGAACCCTTATGTTAGGCCTGGGGAATGATGAAGTATGTTAAGTCACTGGTCCCTCTGAGTGATGGTTGTTCATGCTGCCAAGGCACGTGTGGCAATTTTGCAGAGCTAGGGGGCTGAATAAGAGAAGGTCAGTTTCTAAAAATTCATCTCATAGCACATATCAATAAAAAAGCCTGGGAGAAGCACTTTTTTCCCAATTAAAACTTAAGAATGTATGAATATCTGTAGCATCTAAAGTTTACCCTCTTGGTACCTAAGTTATTCCTAAGTTACACTTGGCAATCTGCATTTATTCTTTCAGTTTATAGAACATTAGAGTCAGGAAGAAAGCTTTAAAATTACCTATTGGATATAGGGAAGGCTTAAAGAGTAACAGTTCAAGAATCAGAACTGGTTTGAATCCTGACTCTAGCATTTATGAACCATGTGGCACTGGATAAACTGCTTAAACTCTTGAAGCCCCATTTTCCTTACCTCTTAAACGAGAATAAGAGAGTTACAAGGCTAAATAAATAAATAAATAAATAAATAAAAATAATAACGTAATTCCCTCAGAAGTATTGTGTTTTACACTTGTCAGTGTTCTCTGTTTTAAGCAATAGAAACTAATCTTGGTTTAATTAAACAGAAAAGGAATATATTGACAAGATATCAGTAACTTAGATAATTAACTGAAAGAGAATGAGACAGGCAGAAATGCAAGGGAAGCAGATTATGAGCCCAAAGTCTGCTTAGGAAATAGAAACTAATACTGCCACTACTGGACACTACTGGATTCTTGCTGCCATGCCACTAGCCTCTCAATCCCTCCACACTGGTAGGGGAAAAAACTCTTGAAGTTACTCCACTGTTTCATGATTTGAAGCCACAGGCAAGAGAATCTAACTAGGTAAAATGAGGCATGTATCCAAAGGTCAGAGGGTAAATAAGGACCCTTATGCTTCTAGAGTGGGAGAGAGGGCCTATCTTCCATCTTATTTTTCTTCTAAGTAGGAATAGAATGGGATAATAGGCACAATACTTGGCTATAAAATATGACTCAATAAATTCTGAAGACTCAATATCAAACAATACATTCTTTAATCAAAATTTAAATTCCTTTAAATTAGAAGTCAGTAAATAAAGGATACATTTTAACTTCCCTCTCCATACACCTATAAAGTTCAAAAAGTGAAATTTAAAAAGACTAATTAAAGGAGAAATCATAATAGGAATTATAAAATATTTGGAATAAACAAAAATGAGAATATCAAAGCAAGGGATGAAGCAGGAGGAATATTTGAGAGGAATTTATAGCTTTAAAATACTTATTTTAGAGACAAATAAATACTAAAAATTAGTAACCTAATTGTCCAGTTAAGAAATTTACAAAGAGCAATAGAATAAACATATTATTGAATAAAAAAACATATAATAGGAAGTATAAGTAAACCAAAAGTTGGTTTGAGATAATAAAATAGACAAACCTCTGATAACATCAATCAAGAAAGATAAAAAATATTTCAATAAACAATTTTAGGAATGAAAATATAGATAAATTGAAAAAACCCAGATATTTTAAACATAAAAAGTCAATATATTAACAAATAAACTAGAAAATTTAGATGAAAGCAATTTCTAAATATAAATAGCTTATCAAAGTGACTCAAGACACAAATTGAGAGCCTATAAAATTTTATGCATATTGAAAACATTGGATAGGGTTTGAAAACCTCCTACAAAGAAAACACCATGATATTATCTAGCTGACTTTCAAATGCAGTCGTTCTATTATGTTACATTTCCTATAAAATATAGAAAAAGAGGAGCTATTTCCTGCTTGTTCTATGAGATCAGCAACCCCTTGGTACCGAAGCCATACAGCTACAATAGAGAAGATAATTATGGGTCATTCGCAATAACGAAGAGTTTCAAACTTTTCTTAAAAAAGGGGAAAAAAATCTACCAAATTGAATTCAGCAAGGTACAAAGAGACAATCACCCATTACCAAGTTGGGCTATATCCCAAACTTTCAAGGCAGTTTAAAGAAAAACAAAAATCAATAAATGCCATTCACCAAACTAATAGAAAAATTTGAAAACCTTTTTATGCTAAATGAAAAAATAATTTATAAAACACATTCATGATAATACCTCTTACCAAACAGTAATGAGAAAAGATTTCTCTGTCTTATAATGTATGTTTACCAAAAATAAGACATAATTATGTCTGGAGAAGCACTGGAAGAATTCTCTTTAGAATCAATAAAAGTATATTTCACATTATAACTTTTATTCAATATTTTCCTGGAGGTCCTAGTTGGCATGTAATTCAAGAAAGTGCAAATAAACACATAAGGATTAGAAAGAAAAAATATCAAATTATCATAATTTTAAAATAATATTATTGTGTGCTTTGAAAATCTCAAATAGTCCAAAGACAAATAATTAGAAATCATATGAGAGTTTAGGAAGAGCACTAGCTGTATACAAAAAAAATATTGAAAACATCAATATACAAAAAAAAGCAATTGTATTTCTATATATCATTAATAGGAAGTATAATTTTAAAAGGTGACTTTTTCATAGCAGCAATGAAATCCATATATAACCTCAGAGTAAATCTTATTAAAGATATGCAAGCCTACGTACTGAAAATTATAAAAATCTGTTAAACAAAATGTAAACAAGCAAAAAAATCCGGAGGGAAACACAAGTTTTGGGATAGGAAGACTTAAAACTGTAAATGTAGTAATTCTTGCCAAATCTAAAGTGGAGTCAAGTGGAACTTGACAAGCTAACCATAAAGTTTATGTGAAAAAGCAAAGGATTGAGAATAAGCAAGTTCTGAATCACAAGAATAAAATAAACAAATAGCTCTATAGATATTAAGATGTATTATTATAAAACTATAAAGTAGAATTTTTTTTTTTTTTTTTGAGTAGGAGTCTCACTGTGTCCCCTAGGCTGGAGTGCAGTGTCATGCTCACTGTAGCCTAGACCTGTGGGGCTCAGGTGATCCTTCCACCTCAGGCTTCCAAGTAGCTTGGAACCACAAGTATGCGCCACCACACTTGGCTAATTTTTTTGATTTACTGTAGAGATGGGGTCTCGCCAAGTTGCCCAGGCTGGTCTCAAACTCGTGGGTTCAGACAGTCCTCTTGTCTCTGCCTTCCAAAGTGCTGGACTTACAGGTGAGCCACTGCGCCTGGTGAAAAACTATTTTTAAAGGAAGAAGAAACCAAAAGTTCACAGGAAATGTGAGGGAATGAGATCTAGCTATATTTAAGATTTAAAACTTAACATCCTTCACTAGTATTTTTCTAAATTATGCTGCATTTTCCAGTAAAAAAGTTTCAGGGAGCTGAGGCAGAGACAAGGTGAACATAACTTTAAAATGGTCTAAAACAATAAAAAAAGAAACATAGCTAAAAGAAATAAAGTTGGCAAATAAATTATTTGCCATATTGGTTGACTTTTGGTGAACTGTCCTAGAACCACATAAGAGCTAAAGTAGGGATAATAGTCTGGAAGTTATTGCAATGTTCCTGGTTAGAGAGGATGGCCCTGGAATCAGGTAAAAGGGTAGATGCGGAGGAAAATAAACAGCTTCAAGCAGTATTTTGTAGTTGTCATCTCCTCTCATCACAGTCACAGCAATTGCAGCAATAGTAGTATTCTCATAGTAGTAATCGACCAATCTATCTGATAGTCTCAAGTTGCTGACACAGCCTAAATCAGGTGAACAAGACCTGACGTTACCCCAGCCCAGAGAATTTACATTATTTGGTCATTGGCTACTGTACTCAACTCCTCAAATGTGCTGTGATCTCAAAGCTTCTTATACTTGTTTTCTTTACTTATTTACCTGGTTCTTCTAACCCTGATCCAGTTCTCAATTTCTCCACTCATTTCTGAAATTCTTAGAATTGCTCCATTGCAGTCCTCCAACTCCCTAACCCCTACCTTTGTTCAGAATATTGCCTTCATTTTTTAACAGCCTTCTTGAGATGGAATTGCTATATTAAAAAACTGCACATGTTTGATGTATATAATCTGATAGGTTTTAACATGGAATCGTTTTCCATTTATTTGCTTCCTTCAATTTCTTCCAATTATTTTTTTGGTAGTTTTCAGTGAACAAATCTTTCATTTCTTTGGCTAAGTTTATTTCTAAGTATTTTATTTTTATGCTATTAAAAATGGGAAAATTTACTTAATTTCCTTTACAATTAGTTTATTGTTATCATATAGAAATGCAACAAATTGTTGTACATTGTTTCCTGCTAGTTTTCTGGATTTGTTTAATCTGAATATTATCTAAATTGTGGTATATAATTGCTGATCATAGTCTCTTGTGATCATTTTTATTTCTATGGCATTAGCTGTAATGTCTCTTCATTCATTTCTGATTTTAAATGATTTCTTTCCTTATTAGTTAATCTAACTAAAAGTTTGACAAATTTATCTTTTCAAAAAATTAACTAAATTTGACTTATGTTTTCTACTGTTTTTCTGTTCTCTATTTCATTTATTTCTGCTCTAATCAGCATTATTTCCTTTTTATGCTAAATTGGGCTTAGTTTGTCTTTCTTTTTCTAATTTCTTGAGGTACAAAATTAGATTATTTCTTTGAGATCTTTATTATTTTTAAATGTAGGCATTTCTTGCTATAAACTTCTTTTTAGTATTGCTTTTGCTGCACCCACAATTTTGGCTTGATGTGTTTTCATTTTAATTTGTCTCAAGGTATTTTCTTATTTTCCTTTTGTTTCTTTTTTTTGATCAATTGGTTATTCAGAAGCTGGTTGTTTCATTTTCATAAATCTATCAATATTCCAATATTACTTCAATTATTGATTTCTACTTTTATCAATAATAATGATCATTATTATTATTGATTTCTACTTTTATTTTATTGTGGTTGGAAAAGGTACTTGGTATCAATCTTCTTAAATTTGTTAAGACATGGTTAGTGACGTCATACGTAGTCTATTCTGGAGAATGTTTTTTGTATGCTTGATGGAATGTGTACTCTATGGCTGGAGGGAATGTTATCTATATTTCTGTAATGTTCATTTGACCTAGAGATTCGTTCAATTCCATGCTTCCTTATTGCTTTTTCACTCTGGGTGAAATTTTTCTTACTAAAAGTGAGGTACTGAAGTCTCCTACTATTATCGTATTGCTGTCTATTTCTCCCCTTTGGCAATGTTTGCTTTATATAGTTAGATATATATATATATTTATAATTATCATACCTTCTTGAGCATTTGAATTGAAACTTTTAATACTATATAACACTACATAATGTCCTTCTTCAACCCCTTGACTTTTTTCTTAAAGTTTATTTTGTCTGATATAGATATGGTCACACTTGCTCTCTTTTGTTTACCATTAGCACGGAACATTTTTTTTATCCTTCTACTTTTAAGCCTATGTGTGTCCTCACATCTAAAATGTGTCTCTTATATAAGCATATAGTTGGATCATTTTGAAAAATCTATTCTACTTCAGATTATATGTCTTTTGATTAGCTGGTCTAATCCATTTACTTTTAAAGCAATTACTATAAGAAAGGACTCACTATTACCATTTTGTTCTTTAGTGCCTCTTTTCTTCACTTGCTATCTTCTTTTGTGTTTCATTGATTTTTTTTTTGTAGTGATAGACTTTGATTCCTTTCTCTTTGTTTTTTTGTTTATTTTCCATAAGCACTTTCTTTGTGGTTACCCTGAGGCTTACATAAAATATTTTACAGTTATAAGAGTCTATTTTAAACTGATAACAACTTAACTACAACCACACACAAAAACACTACACTGTTGCTACCCCAAAACTTTGTTACTGATGATATAATTTACGCCTTTTTATGTATACCCATTAGTACATTTTTGTATGTATAGTTATTCTTAATACTTTTGTCTTTTTGCTTTTATACTGAAATTAAAAGTGACTTACACACTACCATTACAGTATCATGGCCTTCTGTATTTGCTTATATGTTTACCTCTACTGGTGAGCTTTATAACTTATTTTTTCATGTTGCTATATAGGGTCCTTTCATTTCACCTTGAAGATCTCCCTATCTTGTAAGACAGGGTTAGTAGTAAGGAACCCCTTTATCTTTTGTTTGTCTCAGAAGTCTTTAGCTTTCCTTCATATCTGAGGGACAGTTTTGCTAGGTATACTATTTGTGGTCGACAGTTTTTGCTTTTGTTGTTGTTTTTAGATATTTAAGTGTATCATCCTATTCCCTTCTGACCTACAAGGCTTCTGCTGAAAACTGTACTAATAGTTTTAGGGAGGCTCAATTGCACATGATATGTTAATTTTCTCTTGCTCTTTTCAAAATTCTATTTGCTTTTGAATTTTGACAATTTGATTACAATGTGTCTCAGTGTGTACTCATTTGGTTAATTCTTTTTTTGCATTCTTGGTTTCACAAATATGGATGTCCATTTCAGCCATTGTCTCTTTAAATAAACTTTGTGCATCTTTTTATCTCTCTTCTTCTTCTGGAACCTCCATAATACATATTGGTTCACTTTATACATCCCTTATTCTATCATTCTCTTAGACTTTCTTCACTCTTTTGTATTTTATTTTTCTTTTTGGTTCTCTGACAGATAATTTTAAATGATTTGTTTTTGAATTTGCCAATTCTTTCTTCTGCTTGGTGAATTCTGTTTTTTTAGCTCTCTATTGAATTTTTAACTTTAATTCAGTTATTGTATTCTTGAGCTTCTGATTTTCTAGTTTTTTATATTGTAGTTTTTATCTTTGTTAATATTCTAATTTTGTTTCTTCATATGTGGTTTTCTGATTTCTTTTTATTGTCTGTTCTTTTATAACTTTTGTAACACAGTAGCTTATTTAAGATGATTATTTTTAATTGTTTGTCAGGATATTCATAGATCACCACTTATTTGGGGTTGGTTACTAGAGATTTATATTGTTCCTTTAGTTGTCATATTTCCCTGATTCTTCATAATCCTTGTAGCCTTGCCTTAATGTCTACACACTAGAATTATCAGTCATCTTTCCTAGACTTTACAGACTGACTTAGACAGGAAAAGATACTCATTAACCAGCATTGATCACTAGAGATTCTGAGAGTCTCTCAAACTATTTCTATAGAGGTATAAGCACTCTCCCTTCCACATGTGGAAGAATTCTCAGTTCTGCATTTTCTCTTAATCTCACGTAGCTGTATCAGTCATAACAAATACTCTGTTCCTTTTTTTGTTCTTAACTTTCCAATGGCATCTAAAGTATGACACATCCATAGCACTACATGTGGAATGAGACAAAAACTAGATCCTTGGATGACACATAGAAAGAACTGTGGCATTGAACTCATTCAACTCTATTTCTCTTCAAGAGTAAAGTTACAGACTGAGATGATCTCTCTAGACACAACTTTATTGGCTTGGGAAGAGAATGACATGAATAAAGTGAAAACTTTTTCTTACCAATTTTGATGCAGCTGTTCTCAACTTTGTGCTCATCTGTGCTAACAAAATTCTAAACCTCTCATAAAGAGAATATGATTAGTTAAATGTGAATGAACAAAGGCTGGGACTTTCTATTCTACTACCTTGCTGATTTATCTCCAGAATATATCCTTATTTCTTTTCCTCAACTCAATAATTCTCAATCCTGGTTCCATATGTGAGTCGTCTGAGAAGTTTAAAATACTACTGCTTGTGTCCAATTTCTTGAGACCATAATTTAACTTATCTGGAGTGGAGTTTAGTCATTGAAATTGGCTAAAATATCGTAGGAATTCACAATGAGCAATTGAAGGCAATAACTTTTATTTTAACTAAAAACTAAATTCCCTTGAAAACCTCTATGTTGAGGACTACTGGTCCTTTCACATCTATAGATCTTAGGGTTATGTTCTTGACACCAATACTTTCTTTTTTTTTTTTTGAGTTGGAGTCTCACTCAGTCGCCCAGACTGGAGTGCAGTGGCCACTCCCAGCCACTGCAGCCTCAACCTGCTGGGCTCCAGCGATCCTTCCGCCTCAGCCTTCCACGTAGCTGGTACTACAGGCGCGCACTACCACGCCCAGCTAATTTTTGATTTATTGTAGAGATGAGGTCTCACCAAGTTGCCCAGGCGGGTCTCGAACCCACAGGCTCAGGCAATCCACTCACCTCAGCCTTCCAAAGGCATGGGATTACAGGCTGAGCCACCGATCCCAGCTAATCAAAAACATCCTTGCTCCCATAGACTTTATCCATGGGAGATTTCTTACTATGATGTCAAAGAATTCTGATCCATAAAAGAAATCAAATGGATAATTTTGACTCCTTCAAAATTTAAAATTCCTGCTTCTCAAAAGACACTATTAAGTGCCTAAAATACAGGCCACAAACTGCGAGAAAATATTCGTAAGTAAAATAGCTGGGGGGATAAAAACACTTGTAACCAGAATATATAAATATCTCTCAAAATTAAACAACAAAAAAAAACCCCTCAAGTTTTAAAAGGGGCAAAGGATTTTTTATTTATTTATTTATTTTTTTTGAGTTGGAGTCTCACTGTGTTGCCCAGACTGGAGTGCAGTGGCCGCTCCCGGCCACCGCAGCGTCGCCTGCCGGGCTCCGGGGATCCTTCCGCCTCAGCCTTCTGAGCAGCCGGAATTACAGGGACGCGCTACCACGCCCGGCTGATTTTTTTTTTTATTTATTGTAGAGATGAGGTCTCGCTGCCCATGTGGGTCTCGAACCCGCGGGCTCAGGCAATCCACTTACTTCAGCCTCCCAAAGGATCGGGATTACAAGCTGAGACATCGAGCCCGACTGGGGCAAAGGATTTTTAACAGACATCTCACCAAAGAAGATATACGCCTGTCAAACAAAACTATGAAAATATGTTCAAGGTCATTAGTCATTAGGAAAACAAAAATCATAATCTCCGTGAGATACCATTACTTACCTATTAAAATGGTCAAAGTTAAAAAGATTGACCATATCAACACTTGGTGAAAATATAGAGAATCTTGTGAAAATAGAAAATGGTATCATTACTTTGGATAAGAGCTTGGCAGTTTTTAAGTCAAAACCTACACTTACAAGTGATCTAGCCATTTTATTCCTAAATATTTACCCAAGAAAAAGAAGAAACATATTCATGCAAAGGATGCAAGAATGTTTATAGCAGCTTTATTTATAATAGACCCAAACTGGAAAATATATGCTTATTAGCGGGTGAAGAAGTTATACATTATCTACACAATTAAATATTACCCATTAATAAAAGGGAATGGCTATTAATACATGCAACAACATGGATAAATCTCTAATTATGCTTAATGAAACCAGAAAGAAAACAGAGTAAATACTGAATAATGCACTTATATAAAGTAGAAGAAATGAAAATTAATCTATAGTGACAAAAGCAGAGTGGTGGTTTCCTGGGGAGGGTGAGATAGAAGAGGAAGGAGAAAAAAAATACAAGGGGACACTAGGCAATATTTGGAGATAAAAGATATGTTATGTTCACTATCTCGTTTGTGGTCATGAATATACAGGTGTATATATATATATATGTATATGTCAATATTGGCCGGGTTCGGTGGTTCAGCCTATAATCCCAGCACTTTGGGAGGCTGAAGAGAGTGGATTGCCTGAGCCCGCAGGTTCTCAAGACCAGTCCGGGCAACTTGGCAAGATCTCGTCTCTACAATAAATAAATAAATTAATTAATTAATTAATTAATAGATAGACAGATAAGCCAGGTGTGGTAGAGCTGCCTGTAACTCTGGCTACTTGGAAGGCTGAGGTGGAAGGATCGCCGGAGCCCAGCAGGTCGAGGCTGCGGTGGCCGGGAGCAGCCACTGCACTCCAGTCTGGGCGACGGAGTGAGACTCCGACTCAAAAAAATAAATAAATTAAAATAAATAAATAAATAAATAAATTAGCCAGGTGTGGTAGAGCTGCCTGTAACTCTGGCTACTTGGAAGGCTGAGGTGGAAGGATTGCCGGAGCCCAGCAGGTTGATGCTGGGGTGGCCTTGAGTGTGCCACTGCACTCCAGCCTGGGTGAAAGAGTGAGAATCCAAATCAAAAATATATATATGAACATATACATATATAGCAATATTTATAATATTGTACTCTTTCAACCCCTTTTGTTTAATGCATTTTTGTTATACTTCAGTGATGCTGTCAAAAATGATACTTATAAAGTACAGAGAAGTGGTGGGATCTCATTTTAGATATTGATCAACAGTAATATCTTCAAACTCTTAACTACCCAATAGCCATAAAATTCAGCTAAGATTATGGCTGCCTTTTAAATGTATTTTTCATTCATTCAATCAATACATACTTACTCAGTACCCAATATATACAAAGCACTGGAGATATAAGAATGGATAAAACAATTTGCCTGACTTCATAGAGCTAATATTCTAGGGGGGTCAACAAGCAAATAAATAAATAGGTGCTATATACTAAGTGCTAAAGAAACAAACAAAACAGAGTGGTTCTCCTGATGCCCTCACTTTTCCTGTAGATTTAGCTGTTTGCATTCCTTTTATGGTACCTCTAGTTTAATTGTTTTCATTCATTGTACCTTTGGAGCAATGTGATCAACATGTACTGAAGGATCCCTAGCAACGATTTCACAGAAGTCATACGTACAAAAAAGAAAAAAAAAAGGTGGCAAGTTCACATCTAGTTTATTTTGTATTCTAAAAAGTGTATTTAACAAATACTTCAATTGCACTTAATTGTGCCAGACAATGTTCTCTGTGCTTTATAAAATTTACTTATCCTTGGAACATGATGCAGCCATAAAGAAGGACAAAATTATGAACTTTACAGAAACTTGGAAGGATTTGGAGTCTATCATACTCAGTGATCTATCACAGAAACAAAGAACTGAGTACCACATGTTCTCACTCATAAGAAGACCCTGAACATTTATTATAATACCATAAGAAAGGAATTTGTAGTAGCGGGACACTGCCAAGGGAGGGAAGGAGAGGCACAAAACATCAGTACGGGTACCTGATTCCAGATCAGGCAAAGTGAGGACCAAAGGGAGGCCCAAACTTCACCTGTACAATGACCAGTTATGTACCTAATCCTGAATTGTACCCCACATCTTTAAAATAAAATTTTTTTAAAAATTTATTTATTATATTCTAATAATGATCTTATGAGATAGATATTATAATCTCCATTTTCAGATGGGCAAAGTGAAGTGCAGAAAGAATGAATACTTGTCCAGATTTCCCATTCCTAGCAAATGCTACATGGGCACAACTTGAGTTCATCTTCTTAGCCTCTATTTCTGATGTGTTTCTTGAGACAAAAAAACTCTGATAAGGATGACAGTATTTTATACTGATTTCAGCAGTGTTATAAACAAGAGGCATATTTCAGGAGAGGTGGTAAAGAGGAATAAAATAGTTTCAGAAGGAAGAATGTTGCATAGAGAAATAATACTTTGAGCAAAGAAAAAATTTCATTTTTAAACATTATTTATTTAAAACCTGCAAATAGGGATAAAACTGGTGGGTTACAGGCAAATGTAGCTTACAGACATGTTTTTTGCAGTGATACAATTGTTTTGAATGTGTATAATTTTAGGCAATACATGCCATCCTGACTACTACAGGTCCACCACTTTTGACAGGTTTACAAGGGGCAAGGTAGCTTCACATGTTTATGTCATCTGTCTGGCCCTTGAAAGCAAGAGCATTCTCAATCCCTTAACTAGGAAGATCACTAAATGCTGGGTACAGAGAGAAATAAGATCTAGTTTGTGTGCCTGAATGTTCACCTGTGCTCATTCACTCATCACTCAGTCTTTGATCCAGCAAACATTTTTAAGTGTCTAATATTTGCAACATCAGATCAGGTACAGGACCACATGGTGAACTAGACCAAGAGTTTTTGCTTTTCTGAGGCTTGCATTTAGCTTTCTAGCAGAAGAGGCAAACACTAACCTATTAATTTTATAATTACTTATTAAGTTATACTTGTTATTAATTGTCAAAGGATACATTTAATTGTTGAAGAGATACAAACACACAGTTACAATTTAGAAAGGTAAATAATAATACTGATAATTAAAGTGCACTGAGAGAGCATAGAAGTGGGACACCAAACCCAATCTTTGTAAGTTTGGAGATGGGTGAAGGGCAGGTAGAGTCAAGAAAAACACTTCAGAGAAGCTATCCATCTTAAACAAATTATTAAGATCAGAAAGAAGGAGGAGATCATAGTTTCCATTATTATCTCTCCATAAAACATGCAAGGGACAATTATAAAAAACATTAATTTTCTACTCCAAGTTGTTTTATTTTACCAACATATAGGTTCATCCCAATTTTAAAATTCACTCACCCCATATGAAACTGGAAGGGAGTGCAGCTAAATGTGCACCAGTGGTACCACCCTTGCACCATCTGTTTTTAATTAGGTAATTCAGCCTCTGCCTGGATGAATGACTTAGCATGACTCTGCAGCCTAATTTTTTTTAAAGGAGCCTGATAATTTTATAACACAAACAAGTTGCACTAAACAAAGCCAAACCACATGCTATTGAGCAAAAAACGTATTTCTTTACCCATGAACAAAAGAATTAAAGGGCTTGTGCAAAGCTCACGCACCGACAGCTGGATTTTAGATTCTGTATTTATTTTTAAACCAAGAACATGCTCTTTGATAAGCAAAATCTGAGTTTGCATTTTCTGATTTTCTGAGGGCTTTTCCTGTAGAACATATTCTTTCAGCAGCCTCCTTTGTTCATTTTTATCAGTTAAATCCAAGTTGCAAATAAATGGATCTGTCATCATTTCTCAGAATGTGTTGTTTTCAACATGACCTGCTGATTTTCCCAAGTGCTCACTGTTATTGCGGAGTCATGGTAGCATGGCCCATCAACCCCTTTTGCTTGCTTTTTGGCCACTGAATCCCTTGCCTTTCCTTTGACCTCCGCCCAAGTATACAGTCTTGCATCATTCTTTTCTCCAGATGGCTCTACTTTTTTTTGATTCAAGTCCAAGGTATTTTAACTTGAATATCTTGACTTCTCCCAAGAATAAGAACAGCTGCTGGAAAAAAGCCCACTCTTGCACGGTGAAATCTGGGTAGCAGAATTCCCTCACATGCACAGCAACTTCACTGTCACATTCCTGAAAACAGCCCCTCTAATTTTCTTTTACTCCCCATATTGTTGTTGGAAAAATTCAAAAGAGATCGAATATGTGAACTTACTTGTGTACTTTAAAAATATTAGGGAGGATAACTTTATTATGGCTTTATTCTCTATTTGAATTAGCTTTGTTAATCTGGTAAGCAGCAAATTGTACAAATAGCTTGCTAGATTATGATGTAAATCTGTTGATTGATTGATGTGTTAGCTACTTCATCTAATTCACAGCTTGTCTTAAGTATCATACCCTCTAGGAACTGACTATGAACCTTGATTCTCAACTTGGCTGCACATTAGAATCAGCAGGGGAGCTTTTTCAGATCCTGATGCCCAGGCCACACATCTCAGAGCAATATATTTTGGAAGCAGTGGCCAGGCATTAGTATTTTTAAAGCATCCCAAAAGATTCTAGTGTGTGACCAAGGATGAGAATCATTGGTCCATGCTCCTAAACATTTTGTGCCGAACCCAAAACGGTCCACCTACATGTTCATCTCCCCTTTTGGACTACAGACTCATCAGACACAAGAATCATGCCCTTTTAATTTATTTTATTTCATCTTATGTCAAGTCTATAGCCTAGCACAATAACTACACAATAAAGATGAAATAAATATTGAATTAAATGGAAGAGAATTGTAAACTGCTCCAAATTTCCCTGGATGATCTTTCTTATTGTATTGATCAGGAAAAGACTGTAAATATGGTTGGGAAAAGATGATTAGGTAAAAGTTGAACTTTCATTTTATTGAATACTTAAACTATTGGCTGCCAATTTTAAAAGATAGTTGAAAAAGACTATTACAATTTCAATCTGTGAGCAAAGAACATTTTATATGCAGTGTTTAACTTTTAGTGAAAGTCAGTGAACTGAAAAAGGGGTGGTAAAATTATTAACACTTTTTAACAATTTTAAAAGGAATTTACTGAAATTATTTGATGACAATTTTCTTTCAGTATTCTAAAACATGAGTCTTTGTACTTTGGTATACTTAGGCATAATCTTGCAAGTTTTTAAAAAGCACAAATTCCTAGACATTAGTCCTAGAATTTCAGATTCAGAAGGTCTTGGATGAAACAAAGGTATTTGTGTATGTAGTTTTGGGTTTATTTGTTTTCTATGCCTAAAGAATGTTTTATTTTCTACACAAATGTACACTATCCCAGGTTTCAGCTAATATTTTATAATAATAAAATGAGAGATTGCCATTTAAAAAAAATAAGATACCACCATCAAAATACTAGACTAATGTCAGAATATTTCTATGGTATTTTCAAAACCAATATTCTAAGTAACATTAGGGACTTTATTTTATATTAAATAAATATAATACATGGTCATTCAAATGCTCCAGTAATTTTGTGGACCACACAAGATTAAATTAATACAGTCAAAACTAGTTAGATCTCTCCTGCTTTTAAAATAATTTTCCTCATGCCAAGGCTCTTGTTATTATATGATCTGATTTGTTCCCAGCTCAAACCCGTTGCCAGTATCATCAATCTGGCAAGAGCAATTATCTAGGATTCCTAGTATTACTAGTAGTGATAACAGAATACGCTCTACCTACCTTAAGAAGACAGGATTTTGTTATGAGATTTGGGTGACTCACAAAGTCATTGTGAGGCTGAGGAAACAGACTTTAGGCTAAGTTCCAAGAATGACTCCCAAAATCACACTCCCAACTGGCCCACCAAGGAAGCTGATGCCTTTGCCAAAATAAGGAAGCTTGAGATTCAGAAAGTTGTGATTACAGCTCTGCCACAGTCCATTCTGAGAAAGGAAGGCATCATATCTGTCAGTTTTCTCTGCATATTCAGTTCCTACCAAAGTCTTCTCCAGGTGCATTTAATTTATAGAAGCCAAATTAAATTAAATGTTTGTTCCCAGTAGAAAGGAATTCTACTTAAAAAGTGAGACTTACACTATTGGGAATTCTATAAATGTAGACATGATGATTCAAAGATTTTGGGTAGTTGATATCCACAGTATTAGGTAAGTCCTTATAAACTTTTACCTCCTGAAACATGCTTAAATGCTTTCTACTTCTTGTTGAGTATCATTAAACAAAATATAAGAATCTCTAGGTATTCCTCTAAGCATTATGATTAGTTCAGAAACAATATTTATAAAATTTTAAATTTCACTTGGATTTCATTACACCCTTAGAGGTATGTTTACTCTCATTTTGTCTGTGTAACAAAGTAGATTTTTGATAGAAATATTTGAGTCATAGGCTTCATGTAGATACAGTCTAAACTGGTACTTCACCTTAAAAAGTAAATATAATTTTTTCACATTTTTTTACTTGTTATGAATTGAGAATACATTAAAATATTTAATTATTGGGAGACAGTAGGGACAAAAAACTGTATTTACAGGGTAGGCTGGAAATAGAATAGCCAATGAAGTCTTCGTCATTTAATTTAATAATGTATATCTCTAGCAAAGAGGACAAAATGTGACATGCTTACTCTGTATTCAACAGCACACAATTATGATCCACAAAAATTAAAAAAAAAACAAAACAAGGAAAGACCATTTGCTTTAGTTTAGACAAAACCACCTGACATTTTGAATGACTGTCAATTAAAGAAATAGGCATCATTCAGCCAAATTTGACTAATTTTGTAAAGGAGCATAGATTTCTTTAAATAGAAGGGAGGTGGCATGAAATTAATACTGTATTTAGCTCATTGCCTATCTCTAGTGTGAATTATCTAGTACAAATACAACGCATGTGAAGAGCTTCTCCGAGTCCATTATCACTTGCTATTGGAATCTCTGCATGTGCACTTAATGAAAACTTTCCAAATAATCTCATGAAACCCAATCTGCTAGAGTTTCATTTTTGGGAAAAGGTTTCTTATTCTTTATTGCATCAACTGGTGAAGACTAAAGTAGCTAAAAATCTGTATTCTCAGTGAACTCAGTCTCTCTATTCAAGAGCACAACTAGCCCCTTTGCTCTCACCTGGGAGACCAGGACCTTTATATGTCTACCTAATCCCTCATTCCAAATTTATTTCTTGGTTTTATTCAGACTCAGAAAAAAAAAGATTGATGGCTGAAAGGTTTAATATCTTATTAGAAGCTAACAGAGCCAAGTCTTGCACTTAAAAAAGAAAAGATACTAATAGTAGTATAGGGTATGATCCAATAAATAGGAGGATTTTAATGTGAGTTTAGAAGAAAGATAGACACACATATAAAGGACATATCTCTCCATTTACATATGAGACTGAGTGTGTTTATAAATGAGCACAGTTAATTAATTCCATTGCCTTTTCAAAAAGCCATAAGCCACATCTTGAAAAAAATTAATAATGGAATAAATTGATATTGCTCTATATCTACCCCATCCCCATTGTCATTGACTCAATTCAAACCATTACAATACAACCCATCATAAGGCAAAACACTTCCAAATGAGTTTACAAGATTACAAATTCTCCACATCACCACCAAAGTCACATTCCAAAAATAAAAATTATTTTGGTCACATCAAAATTTTTAAAATATCCCCAGTTATAGAAAAATACATTCTAGATTTCTTAGCATGACATAGAAAGCTATTCTATTTATATAACTACAACCTATTCAACCTAATTCAGCTATGGACCCTAAAGATTTTAACTCAGAAGACAATCATATCAAGATTTGAAATTGATCTTGCCTCAGTCAGTTAAACATTTTGGGAGTATCATACCCTTAAGGTTTAAAAATAGTCTTGTTTCCCTAAAATTCATAATGCCATAAGCCACATCATAGTAACTGATACATCTTGAATTAACCCTCAGCATGTTCAAACTCACCAAGATTCCGTCTTCTCATTGACCTTCTTATGTTTGTGTAATCCTTACTATTATGTTTAGGCCTTAATTTCCTGGTTTACCCTCTATTTCTACCACCAGAACTCTAGCTTTGTTCTGAAGGTCAGTCAAAATGAATAGATCTATAACATCCTATATAACTATGACAAGAATTATATGACTAAAACTTCACTGCTGGCTGGAGATCTGACTCAACTTAGTCACTTACATGAGATTTTGTTATCACCACTGGCTTAAGATTCTTGCTGCTGTGTTCTGTACCACAAGTCAGATTCTCAGTCTAGCAATGCCAACCCAGACAGCCACTGAATGAGGCCTCTGATGCCACAGTATGGTGAAGTTAATTTCCCTAATCCTAGCCTTACCTGTTCTAGAATAACTACATCTTTAACCAGTTTGTACCTAACAGGTCTTAACAGGCTTTTGGCTTACTCCACATAAGTTACAGTTCTACAATCTAGACACTGACTCTTGAATGCAACATGTTGCTCTTTCTACATCCACCCTGTTCCATGTTATTTGCTCCTGTTAGATTTGCCTTGCCTTTGTCCAATCATTTAATTTCAATCAACCTTTCAAAATGCCATTTAATGAAGTCTTCATTAAATCTTAAAGTTCTCTCTCACTTTAGCACATGCCTTGAATATAGAGTTTCTCAGATTACATTGTAATTTTTTTATTCTCACATATGTTTACCCCAAAAAGACTGAGACCTCCTCAAGAACTAGCTTAGCCCTGAACAGCGTCTTCCTCACTCACAGCTGAGACCATATGTGCCCTATAAAAATGTCCCTGGGGCTACTCCAACATTTCATGGAGTATATCCAGAATCCACTGCCACTCCTTTGTCCAAATCCCTTGTTCTAGTCTAATACTCACTTGCCCCAGATCCAAAGGCCATATTCCTGGATAAACTGGTGGTTTCTGCCCTTCTGCCTTGCTTCTTAAGGTTGAGCCCTTAAACAGTCTTCCCGACTTTTGATTTCAATTCCATTCTTGCATCTACTTAAGCTCCTTGCTATTATGCTCTCTGGCCAGAAACACCCAGCCTGTGTATAACCCAGTCTCTAGGGACTCTGACTTAGGTCCTATTTGTCAAGGCAGGGAGTTTTGACAAAATAAATAAACATATTTGAGGTTTATAAGATTTTTCTTAATGAAAGAGAACAAAGGCCTCCTCTTCCATACAAGTTACTGATTTATGTTTTGGAAATTAGAGTGTAAGATATCTGCTCTGCAACTCATGATTTCCAGCCAGGGAAACCCAAAGTGAAATAATGTAAAAATGCATCTGAAGACCACTTCAGATATTAATTTACTCAGTAAAAAAGATGGCCATAATAGGAATAGTCATGAAAATATTTTAATCACCTTCATTCCTCATATTTTCCCCCTCTTTATGCTGACCTTTCCAAGTTCCACACATATGTTATGGTTTTCTCACAGTGTTGCACCTATACTAAACTCTGCCTAGAATATTCTTCCTGGTGCTTTTTCCCTCCTCATATTATTTTCATGTTTCAGATTTGGGGCAAATAATTTTTGCTCTTGAAATTCTTTTTTTACTTTCTAGTGACTCCTCCTCTCATTATTTCTTGTTAATTTGTTCACAACTCCCACCAGAAATTTATACTCAATTAGGACAGAGATTGTGAGTCTAGATAAATGATTATAAAGTTCAACATTCAGTCTTTAATTCATGATCAATAAATATTTGTTGAGTGAATAAACAAAAATAATTGCTATCACTTATATTTGATATGTCTGTTTACAAGGAATGACAGTATATATACAATGGAACTGAAACAGACTAAACATATTCACTATGGTGGGACAATAATGAGAAGATAGGGGAAGATAGAAAAAGCCATTGATCCAGTGAGACACTGAATTGAGACTGTAATAAGTGACAGAAGATGTCATAACCAAAAGAATTTTTGGTATCAAAAGCTATAGCTGATATAAGAGAAGATATTCTTATGGCAGTTGGGTACCTGGTAATAAAGAGCTTTGGATCAGGTAATGTTCATTCATATAGGCAGGTAGTTAAATTCAGAGGTGTTTTAGGGGACGTAATAAGAAAATAGTGTCAAAAGTAAACAGTCAGGACAACTCTTTAGTTATCCTATGAGAAACCCATAGGTTAAATACAGAAAGACTGGGACAGTGTGAAGACCATCAGTATCTGTGTGCAGTCATGGGAAGGGGAAAGGCAAATATCCAGTTATAAAAATTGTGTAACAGATAGTGACCTAGTGTCAAGAGTAAGTTGGAAGTCCTGTTATTAGTGTCAAATGAAAGCAGTAGGAAAGAAACACATCTTCCTGCTTTTCCTCTTTTCTTGGGAAGTCTACACTAGACACAGAATACTGAGCCATCCCTTTAAAATATGAATCAGGTCCCATTACTTTCCTGCCCAAACCCCTTCAATGGTTTCCCATCACACAAGAAACAAAGTCCAAAATCTTTGTCCTACAAGACTTTATGTGAAATGGCTCTTGCCGGTTTCTCTAACCTTTTATCTTGTAATACTGTCCAATCTCAGTTCTAGTTACCTTTACTTTTTTCCTCTCCTTGAACACATCAAATTTGTTTCTGCCTCAGTGTCTTTACACATGCTTTTTTCTATATCTGTAATTCTTTTCCCTCAAATAGTCGCATGACTTGCTTCCTAATTTTTTTCGAATGTTTAGGCAAATGTTGTCTTCTCAGAAAGAGTCTTGCTTCCTAATTTTTTTCGAATGTTTAGGTAAATGTTGTCTTCTCAGAAAGAGGCTTGCTAAACAAATTCCATGCCACCACCAACTTTACTGTTTATTCCCCCACCATGCTTAATTTTTATAGTCGTTAGCATTTTTAACATCACACATTCATTTATTTTGTATCTATTACCCCAATAGAATGAAAGCTCATGAAGTCACAGAATTTGTCAGTCTAGATGACTATCTCCAGTGTCTCATACATAGTAGATACTAAATAAATATGTATTAACTAACTATATAAGATACATTGTTCTACTTCTTCCATTGCCAATTTGGTTGTTTTCTTATCTTTTTTCAGCACTGCATCTGAAATAAAGAAGTATGAATAAAAACGCACATGATTCACACTTTCAATCATAATCATAATCATCTCTTCAATCATGAGACAACAAAAACCAAGAACTTTAAATTTTCATAAATAGAGAAATAAACATGAAATTCCAACAGAACTTCCACTGAAGTTCTCACTACTCCTCAAGCCTGTTGGTGTGAACTGTGGCATCTGGGCGTTTTAAGAGATTTCATGAAAATGAAGAGAGGAAGTAGTTTGGGACATAGGTAAAGCACAGAGAGAAAAATAATTGCTTTAAAGAAAAAGATGGTCATTATATACTAAACTACTGACTACAGGCAATTTATAACACCAACTGTAAGAAGTCTTAAAAGTGAGTAAAATCCAAAAGAGGTTGCCCTGAAGCTGAAGTGCTTCTAGGAGAGAAGAAGTTGAAGAGAAAAAAAAAATAGGTACTTTTGATATCCAAGGAAAAAGAAGGAAGTAAGAGAAAACTTAAGGATCCTGAAGAAACAAAAGAGATCACAAACATGCCAGCCTCTACCCATTCCAAATCCATTAACGATGTCATTCATTTAAAAAACTGGGGATGGGCACAGTGGCTCAGCCTGTTATCCCAGCACTTTGGGAGGCTCAAGGCAAGAGAATTGCCAGAGCCCAGGGTTCGAGACCAGTCTGGGCAACTTGGGGAGACCTCGTCTCCACAATAATCACAAAAAACTGGCGGAGCATGTTGGCTTGCGTCTGTAGTTCCAGCTACTTGGAAGGCTGAGGCAGAAGGATCTCCAAAGCCCAGTAGGTCGAGCCTGCAGTGACTGTGAGCATGCCACTACACTCCAGCCTGGGCAACAAAGAGTGAAACTCCAATTCAAAAAAAAAAAAAATTGTGCTTTGCTATTCTGAGAGAATTCTGAGAGAAAAATTGCTATTGAACTAGGACTTCTAGCTTCATTATTTCTATAAGTAGAAAACTCAACACAAAGTTATCATTAGAAAAAAAATGAAAATCAATTCTACTGAAAGAAAATGTATAAAATATAACAAACCTGAAGTAACAAAACACTTCCAATGGAGTTAAATGAATCCAAACAAGAATCTAGAAATTAAAAAAATGAATAAATGAAATAAGTAAAAAATTAAAAACGAACGGTAAAATGAACCAAAAATTAGGAAAAAGAAAGTATTGGTTGATTGATATCTTAAATGATATTAAAAAAACAAATTGCAAGAAAAAAGAATAAATAGCAAGGTGCCAAAGGGAGATTTGAATTAAAACTTATTATAATAAGGGGCACTGAAGAAAAACAAGCAAAATGCTACCAAGAGATTTAAAATGAAATAAAAAAGTAAAAATGGCTTGATGAAAAAGGGGTTGGAATGGAAGACAGCAAAAGAAATCCAACAAACATGTAGCAAAACCATGGAACATAACTAACATTTAATGCAATAGCATAAGAAAAATTCCCAGAAATAAAACAAACCTAAATCGACATGCTAAAGGCACTAACCATGGAAATATCAGGAAAATTGCTTCAGAATAATAAGCTGTGAGACATTCTAGTAAAGTCATAAAATTATAAAGAAAAAATAATGCCTCAGGACATTCAGGCAAAAGAAACAAATTACTCATAAAATCAATAAAATGAGACTGGCAGAAGACGTCTCAAAAGCACATGCAAAACAGAAAGAATGGCACAGCATTTGCAAGAAATTAAAGGAAAGTCAATATGAACTGAGAATATTTTCATTTTTGGCAGAATTTTTCTAGTGTCACACAGATAGAAAAACAGCTTTAAACAGGTAAGAGATAAAGTAATAGTGTATTCACAAACTCTTCTGAGAAAATCTACAAAAAGATGAGCTTAATTGAAGTGATGACTAAGGTAACTTTTACAAAAGAACTAAAAGTGAGCATTTAATATATACTAAAGAAGATCGAGAATGTAAACAAGAATGAGTATAGAAGTATAAGAATAGTATGAAACTGTTAGAAGTTCAAACAAAGTAGAAAATAGAATTTGGTCATTGATTTTTGCATAAGCAGTAGATGGGAGTCAAAGGACATAATTTAAAAGTTATAAACCAGACCATATATAGTAAAAGGAGGATTTAGAGAACTATAAAGAGTGTGGATACAAAGGTAACCATTAGGACAAAAATAAAAGTTTTTTTAAAACAAAAAAAACTAAGAGAGAGAAAAAAAAAATCTCATAGGAAAAGAAACACAGTAAGTTTAACAAGTATAATATAATACATGCCAAAATTATAATAGGAGTTGAGGCCAATCATTATTAGTCATATTTATAAATGTGAAAGGGCTTCTCGCTTATTTTTTTTTAATGTTTTAAAAATTTGACTTGTTAAACAAAACAGAACCCCATGATATATATAAGTGACACTTAAAGTGACTTTAAATGACTAAAGCATTGTATGCCAAGCAAATTCAAAATTAAGAAGACAGTGGTTATGACTCCAGTGTCAGACAAAGCAGAATTTAAGGAAAAAAAAATGCTAAAATCTACAGTGCTCAGTAGTACACATAAGTAACTACTACAGAAATCATGCACCAGAAAACATAACATCCACCCACATAAAAGTTATGGAAGATACAAAGAAAAGTAGAAAGAACACACAAATCATAATAGACTTTAACACATCATTTTTAGGACAAAAGAATAAAAATTTAAAAACTCAAGTGACATAATAAGATAGATCTGATAGATATAGAGAGAATGTATCTTCATCTATGCAATATAATACAAATATTTTCTCTTCTCAATGTCACAGGGAATTGTCATAAAAATGTATTACACATTAGTTCACAAAGAAAATATCTGGGCCGGGCTCAGTGGCTCAGTCTGTAATCCTAGCGCTTTGGGAGGCTGAGGCAAGAGAATTGCCTTAGCCCACAGGTTCAAGACCCACCCAGGCAACTTGGTGAGACCTCATCTCTACAATAAATCAAAAATTAGCCCGGTATGGTAGCACATGTCTGTAGTTCCAGCTACTTGGAAGGCTGAGGCAGAAGAACTGCTGGAGCCTAGCAGGTAACAGAGTGAGACTCCAATTCAAAAAAAAAAAAAAAAAGAAAAGAAAAAGAAAAAGAAAATATCTGCAAATTCATAGCACAAAATATTAATAATAATGCGTTAATCACACTAAAATAGAAAATTAGAAACAAATTCAAAACCAAAAGACCTTCACTTGGAAAATTTCAAACCTACTTTTCTAGAAGGAGAAATACAAACAGAAATTATAGAGTTTCTGAAAAATAATGAGCTAAAAATACAACATATGAGGATATATGTGACTATATATGATACATTTTTAAACTGACAAGAACAAACTTTATCACCTTAAAAATTTATTTAAAATTCTGGTTTTTTTGCAGGAAAAATTAAGAAAATAAGCAAATCACTAGCTATTTGAGTCAACAGTAAAGGGAGCAAACACATATGTACAGAGTAAGAAATAACACAGGGAAAAAACTGTTGATAGAAAGGAAAATTAAAAAGTAATAGCAGACTATTTTTTACAATTTTATGCAAGTAAGTTTAAAAACCTAGAGGAAATGGATAATTTCCTAGGAAAATAGGAGTATGATATATATACTATTTAGTATAGCATATAGTATACACTCCAGGAGACATGGATAGCTTAACAAAGTCATTTGCATAGAAGAAGCAAAAATGGTTATTAAAGAACAACTTTACGAAAAATTGGCAAAACCAGATGGTTTCCTGGGAAAACTCTACCAACCATTTTGAGACAAATATTGGGTGAAGCAATCTACCATGGACCCTGACCTTTCCTAGATTTTCTCACTAGGTATTTCAACAGAGCAAAATTCTGAGCACTCTTTTCTAGGGCTATGTCTCAGGATGTGTTTGCAGTGAGCAATTCTGGTGAATTAAATAACTTCTTCCCTCAGACAAAAAGCAGGTTTGTTTCGACTTACTATAAAAGCAATGGATCTCAAAAGCTGAGTGTTACTCTGCCGTAATGAAACCCATTATGATTATAAGCATCCATCCAGGTCCACCAGCACTGCCCCTTTGAAACTTCTAAGGAAACAGGAGGAAAATGAAGCTCTAGCTTCTGTTATTGCCAATAAAATCCTTTGTCTCTGACCCAAGAATCTCATGTCTTCTCATATCCATGAAATTGTAACAGACCAGCTTGTTAGCTTATACATAGAGCAGAATCTCAGGCCCTGTATAGTTGTTGACAATCAGGTAGTCCCAACACTATATAAATTATTTCAGAGCACAGAAAATGAAAGATAAGTTCTAAATTATCTTTATGAAGCAAATGTAATATCATTAACTAAACCTAATAAACAAGACAAAAAATGAAAATAATAAATGGAGTACTTATCAAGGCTCTAATAATACATTTAAGAATATACCACCATGACTAAGTAGGCTGTATATCAGAAGTTTAAGAATTGCTTAATATTTTGAAATCTAATATTAAAATCTACCACATTATAAATCAAAGAAAAAACATATAATTATCTTCATAGATGTTGAAAAAGTCTTTAATAACATCTAAAACAATATATTCATTTCTAATAAAACTTCAAGATAAGATTGGATGGCTATTTTATTAACAAAATAATTTGAATGCCTGTTTTCTATATTGCTTAAAAGGAGGGAAAGATAGAGGCATTACTGTTAAGGAAAGGAATGAGGTAAGGATGTCCACTATCTCCACTACTATTTACAATGGTACTAAAGGTATTAGGTGATGTGATTAGATAAGAGAAAACAACTAAGACATAAAAATTGAGGGGAAAAGAAAAAAACTATTTGCAGATAACATGAAAGCATAACTTGAAAACACAGAAAATGAGTAAAGCTGAAACAATACAAGAATTCTATCACATAGCAGAATATAATATAAGCACACAAACATTAAAGCCTTGTGCATAAAAAATAGACAGGTAGGGGGCATAATAGAAGAAAATATTCCATTAACAACATTGTTATACAAATGAATAAAATACTGAGGAATAAGTTTACAAGAAATGTTCAAAATTAACATGACAAAAGCTATAGTAATTCCCACTTATGTAGGGTGAATAAATTCCAAGAATCCCAGTGGATTCCTGAAGCTGCAGATAGTATTGAACCTTATATGTACTACACATCAATTTTTTCTTCTTCACAAATTTATGGATAGAAGATTTGTTATTAATGTAAATCTTAGCAACCTCAGTACATATTTTTTCTTTCCTTACTAAGAATTTCACCCTTTCACTTAAAAGAAGCACTTTACAGCTTCTCTTTGTTGCATATCTGAATTCCCAGCATCACTACTTTTGCACTGTGAGGTCGTTAGTAAATCATCATCTCTGTGCACAAACTCAACAGTGGATCTGATAACTGAGATAACTACTAATGGACTAATGGGAGGGTTGAGTAGACAATGTGGATCCGCTGGACAAAGGGATGATTTACATCCAGGCAGTATGGAGCAGAACAGTGGGATATTTCATAAGGCTACTCAGAACAGCACACAATTTAAAAATTATGAATTGCTTATTTCTGGAATTTTCATTCAATATTTTCAAACTACAATTGACTTTGGATAACTGAAACTGTGAAAGCAAAACCATGGATAAGAGGGGACTACTGTATAAAACACTTCTAAAAGATCAAAAGTGGACATGAGCAAATGAAAATCTCCTTTGTTCTTAAATAGTACATCTCAACGTCATCAATTGAAACAGCTTTCCCAAAATTTAATTTATAAACTAAATATAATACTAATAAATACCAAAGAATTTTTCCTTGAGCTAGGAAAGGTGATACTGAAATTTACATGAAAATATAAAAATAGGCCAGGCTTGGAGGCTCAGTTTATAATCCCAGCACTTCAGTAGGACAAGGTGAATGGATTGCCTGAGCCCGCAGCTTTGAGACCAGCCCCAGTAACTTGGCGAAACCTTATATCTACAATAAAAAATCAATTTGGTAGCGAGCACCTGTAGTTCTGGCCACTTAGAAGGCTAAGGTGGAAGGATCACTGGAGCCCAGCTGGTCGACTGTGGGATAGCCATGAGCATGCCACTGCACTCCAGCCTGGGCAACGGAGTGAGACTTCAACTCAAAAAAAAAAATACACACACATACACATGGAGAAAGCCAGGAAAACATCAAAAATAAAGAGATATGGGGGGGAGAACTAGCCATACCAGACATTAGAACATATAGAACTTATTACAAAGCATCTTTGTCAGTGTTATCCAGTAGAACTTTTGTGATGTTGGAAATTTTTCATATCTGTGCTGTCCATTATGTGGCTAAATGAACACTTCAAATGTAGCTTGTGCAACTAAAGAATTGGATTTTTAATTTTATTTAGTTGCAGTGAATTTACATTTAAATAGTCGCATGTGGCTAAGACTACTGCATTGAATAAGCATAACTTGTTAATTAAATAAGCATGGTACTGATGCATGAATAAGCAAACCAATTAAGATCAATATCCACCGGGCTAGGCAGCTCAGCCTGTAATCCCAGCGCTATGGGAGGCCGAGGTGAGTGGATTGACTGAGCCCACGGGTTCGAGACCCACCGGGCAACTTGGCGTGACTTCATCTCTTCAATAAATCAAAAATTATCCAGGAATGGTAGTGTGCGCCTGTAGTTTTGGCTGCTTGGAAGGCTGAGGCAGAAGGATCGCTGGGCAATGGAGTGAGACTTCAACTCAAAAAAAAAAAAAAAATCCATATCAAGTCTAGAAATTGATTCATATATATTTATAGACTCATACATATATGCATATACATGTATTTGTTATGTGAAAGGTATCAATGGGGCAAAGAAGAACTTTTGTAGCAACTGGATAGTCATTTAGTAAAAGATAAAACAAGAATTACTTCTCACACCATAATCAAGAATAAACTCCAAATTATTGATAATCCAAATGTAACAAATATACAAGTATTAGAAAACAACATGAGCGGATTACTCTTTGTTAACTTTGGTATAAAGAAAAACTTTTAGGAGAATTCCAGTAAGATGGTGATGGCACAGGTGGGACAGTGAGATTCTCTGAAAGTGAGTTTCCATAAAGACTCTTGCTTCCCTTCCCCTAACCCCCACCCACCACCAGTCACACTGGTCCGAGGCCTAGAAACCCTTGGTCCCATGCACGGCCTGTCTACTGTGGCTCCACCGCCGCTCCACCCTAAGTGGCCCCAGTCCCCGGCCACAGAGAGCTCCCAGCTCCCTCCCCGGGTAAACCATCTCACCTGGCCCTAAGTCGCTGCTGCCTGTGGAGGCCCTCGAATACCACCTTGTGGAGATCTGGGTTTCCTTACTGTCTACACTGCTCAGCCCAGCACCCAGCTGCTGCCAGCTCCCTCCCTGATTGGGGCACCCAGCCCTGTCTCAGGCTGCTGCAGCCTATAGAGGCCTTCCACACACACTTCTCTGAGCTACCGGCTCCATCACTGGCTAAAGCGCCTGGTGCAGGGACCAAAGCTGCCACCTGTGCTCATCCCTCGGAGCTCTGGGTCCCCAACCTGAGGTGCCCAGACCCATCTCAAGCCACCATCATCCAGGGAGGCCTTAGGCACCCACCCTTTGGAGCTCTGTGTCCCCACCCTGGGTGAGGTGCCCAGCCATCTCAAGCCGCTGTTGCCCAGGGAGGCTCCATGTGCCTGTCCCTCAGGGATACCAGCTCCAACCCTGGCTGAAGCACCTCGTGTGCCACCCAAAGTCACCACCACTGCCTGCCCTTAGGATCCTCAGGTCCCCGCCCTGGCTGAGATGCCTAGCCCCATCTCAAGACACTGTTGCCCAGGAAGACCCCAGGCACCCATCCCTTGGAGCTCCTCCCCGCCCTGGTTGAGACACCCAGCTCCATCTCAAGCCACCATTGCCCAGCGGGACCAGAGAACAGCTGGAGCTAGAGACCAGTTTTTTTGTTTGTTTGATTGTTTGTTTGTTTTTATTTTTGTTTTCTCTTACTCTTATCTGTCTTCAGGTCTATTTTCATTTATTAGTGGGTACCTCTATCTGTTCTCCCTTTTACTCTACCATCTCCATCTTCTGCTTCCACCTCTCCCTGTTCCATTTCTTTCCCTTTTCTTACATCATTTTACTTCCAGGGAGCAAACAAATACCCCCACTTCATGAACAGATTACAAGACAGTGGGAAGCAGGATCCAGTGTATCCATACACCTGTCAGTGGATACTGGAATCTTCAGATACATTTTGAATCACAGTGCCCCCCTCAAATAAATCTCAAATAAAAAAAAGTGGCAAAAGTATAACCCTCAGCCTATAATCCAGTCTCAGAATTGAACAAAGCCAGAAGGTTCACATAAGAAAGAATGGGAGATTGAACAAACAGAAGCAAAAAGCAACCCTGCCACCCCTGAACAACAGATTTAAAGAAGAAAGAGGGAGAAAAAAAGGGGGGGGAAGTGGGGAGGCAAATCTACACAAATGAAGAAAAATCAAAAGAAGAATATAGGTCTCACACAGACCCCAGGGAGATCATATAGTGAGAAAACGGACTTTGGAATGCAAAAAATGAAGAGCCCCAGAATGACTGGTCACATACTACAAACCCAGACATCAAGACATTAATAGAGAAAATAAAAAGACTTGAGGAGAGACAAGAGGAAAATAGGAAAGAGTTAATAACTGAGATAACAGCAGTAAAGAATACTGTAATTGAAATAAATAACAAATTAATAAGCATGGAAAGCAAATTTAGCCAAGCAGAAGAAAGAATCTCAGAACTTAAAGACCAAAATATAGAACTAAAACAAACTGTCAAAAACACAGAAAAGAAGCTTAAAAAGACAGAACAAAACCTTCAAGAGATGAGCTATTACTTCAAGAGAACGAACCTAAGAGTAATTGGCCTTCCTGAGGCAGAAAGAGAGACAGAGACCACCCTGGAACAAACATTCCATGAGATTATTCAAGAAAACTTTCCTCACCTCATTAATGATGTGAAAATTAAAACACAAGAAATTCAGAGAACCCCTGCAAGACAACAAATGAGAAGACCAACTCCTAGGCACATAATAATCCACCTCAACAAAGTAGGTGTGAAAGAAAAAGTCCTAAAAGCAGCAAGAGAAAAAGGTCAGACTACCTACCAGGGAAGACCAATCAGAATAGCAGCATATTTATCTACAGAAACCCTTCAGCCTAGGAAAGCTTGAAGTCCAATATTCAAAGCCCTCAAAGATAAACAATTTCAACCAAGAATAATCTACCCAGCCAAGTTAAGCTTCATCAGTGAGGGAGATTTACAGTCTTTCCCAGACATCCAATCCCTAAGAACTTATGCTGCCTCCAGACCAACCCTACAAGAAACTCTTAAGAAAGTATTAAACATAGAAGAAATGGGTAAAAGAACAACAGTGTTCTTCACAAGAGTGCAGGAAAAAGATTGAAAACAAACATGAACCAACCCCAAAACCAAAAGAAAGACAACAAACAAACAAGTACAACAATAACTCTATAAGAACATCATGACAGACATAAACCTTCACATTTCAATAATTAGCCTGAATGTGAATGGACTAAATACACCACTGAAAAGACACAGAATGGCAAAATGTATAAAATATCATGAGGCATCAATATATTGTCTCCAAGAGACGCATCTCACCAGAAAGGACACCCACAGAATCAAAGTAAGAGGATGGGAAATAAATTTTCAGGCAAATGGAACACAAAAGAAAGCTGGTGTTGCAATCTTAATCTTAGAAAAAATACCATTTAAGCTATCAAAAATCAAAAAAGATGAAGAAGGTCACTATATAATGATAAAAGGTTCAGTCAATCAACAAGAAATATCCATCCTAAACACATATGCACCTAATATAGCAGCACCAATGGTCATAAAGCTTCTAGGCAAATTTTAAAAATGTTTGACTCTAATGCTATCATAGTGGGGGACTTTAATATCCCACTCACAACCCTAGACACTTAACCAAGACATAAAATCAGCAAGGACACCTAGAACCTCAATGAGACTCTTGAACAAATGGACTTAATTGATACTTACAGAACACTCCATGCAAAGACCACAGAATATACATTTTACTCATCACCACATGGAATGTACTCCAAGATTGACCACATAATTGGCCATAAATTAAACATAAACAAATTTCATAAGATTGAAATCTAGCCAGGAACCTTTTCAGACCATAGTAGAATAAAAATAAATATAAACACCAACATAACTTCCCCAAAGCCCACAAAGACATGGTCACTAAACAGCATGATGCTGAACAACAACTGGATCAACACTGAAATCATAAAAGAAATTGAAAGATTACTGGAAACAAATGAAAATGAAGAAACATCTTACCAAAACCTCTGGGATGCCATGAATCAGTTTTAAGAGGAGAATTGATATCTCTACAAGCACACATCAAGAAAATGGAAAAATCACAAGTGGAGAGCCTAATGAACCACCTAAGGGAGCAGGAAAGAGAAGACCAGCAAAACCCCAACTTTAGCAGAAGAATCCAAATCATAAAAATAAGAGCCCAAATACAGGACATGGAAGACAGAAATATCATAGAAAATATTAACAAAACAAAAAGCTGTTTCTTTGAAAGAATTAACAAGATTGATTGGCTCCTAGCCAGACTGACCAAGAAAAAGAGAGAAAAAGCCCAAATAAACCCAATCAGAAATACAAAAGATGAAATCACAACTGACTCTGAAGACTTATAAAAGATCAGAGATTACTATGTACATCTATATGGAAATGAACTTGATAACCTAGATGAAATGGAAGACTTTCTGATATCACACAACCTACCCAAGTTGAAACAAGAAGACATTGAGACACTGAATAGACCACTAACAACCCAGGAAATGAACTCTGTCACACAAAAACTACCTACAAAAAAAGCCCTGAACCAGATGACTTTCCAGCTGAATTCTACAAAACACACAAAGAAGAGCTGATACCAATCCTATTGAAAGTATTTCAGGCAATTGAGAAAGATGGAATATTCCCCAAAGCATTTTACGAACCTAACATTACACTGATACCCAAACCAGGTAAAGATAAAACAGAGAAAGAGGACTACAGGCCAATATCACTTATGAACCTAGATGCAAAAATTCTCAACAAAATTCTAGCAAATAGTATCCAAAAGCACATCTCAAAAATCATCCACCATAACCAAGTAGGCTTCATACCCAGGATGCAGGGTTGGTTCAACATTCACAAGACCGTAAATGTAACTAAATACATTAACAGATGTAAAAACAAGAACCACATGATTATCTCCTTAGATGCAGAAAAAGCTTTTGGTAAAATTCAGCGTCCCTTTTTGATAAAAACCCTCAAACACCTAGGCATAGAAGGAACATACCTCAAAATAGTAAGTGGCATCTATGACAAACTCACAGGTAACATATTGCTAAATGGACAGAAACTAGAAACATTTCCCCTGAAAACTGGAACAAGACAAGGCTGCCCACTCTCACCCCTCTTGTTCAATATTGTGTTGGAAGTCCTAGTCCAAGCAATTAGACAAGAGAAGGAAATCAGGGATATCCAAATAGGAAAAGAGGAAGTCAAATTATCCCTCTTTGCTAATGCTATGATCCTATACCTTGAAAATCCAAGAGAATCTGTCAAAAATCTGCTGACATTGATAAAGGACTTTTGCAAAGTATCAGCATACAAAATAAACATGCAAAAGTCAGTTGTATTCCTATATAACAACAACAAGCAAGCAGAGAACCAAATAAAAAGCACAATACCCTTTACAATAGCCACCAAAAAAAATGAAATACCTCAGCATCTTCCTAACCAGAGAAGTGAAAGACCTTTACAATGAGAATTACAAAACACTGGTCAAAGAAATTCAAGAAGACACAAACAAATGGAAAAGTATACCATGCTCATGGATAGGAAGAATCAACATTGTTAAGATGTCCATCCTACCAAAGACAATCTACAGATTCAATGCAATACCCATTAAGTTACCAACATCATTCTTCTCAGACCTGGAAATGACAATACAGAAGTTCATATGGAAGCATAAACGACTATGAACAGCCAAAACAATCCTTAGCAAGAGAAACAAAGCAGGGGGTATTACACTTCCAGACTTCAAACTCTACTAAAAAGCTACAGTAATCAAAATAGCCAGGTATTGGTACAGGAACAGGCACACAGACCAATGGAACAGGATAGAGATTCCAGAAGCAAAGCCTCAATTCCTCAACCAACTCATCTTTGACAAAGCCTCCAACAACAACTACTGAGAAGAGGAAAACCTATTCAGTAAATGGTGCTGGGAAAACTGACTGACCACATGCAGAAGTTTGAAACAGGACCTCTACCTATCATCTTACACAAAAATCAACTCTAAATGGATCAAAGATCTAAACATAAAACCTCAAACTATAATAATCTTAGAAAACGCAGGAGACACCCTTATGGAAATTGGAACTGGCCACCAATTCCTATCCAGAACCCTAAAGGCCAAGACTTTAAGAAATAAGATAGACAAGTGGGCCCTCATCAAATTAACGAGCTTCTGCAAAGCAAGAGAAACCATCAAGACAGCAGGGAGACAGCCCACAGAATAGAAAACATATCTGGAAACTGTATATCTGACAAAGGCCTAACATCTAGGATCTATAAGGAACTCAAACGCAATGAAAGGGAAAAAACAAACAGCTGCTTTAAAAAGTGTACAAAAGACATGAACAGACACTTCTCAAAAGAAGATATATGGGCAGCCAATAGACACATGAAAAAGTGTTCAACCTCACTCATCATCAGAGAAATGCAAATCAAAACCACATTGAGATACCAATTAACCCCTGTAAGAATGGCCATCTTTAATAAAACAAATAACAACAGATGCTGGTGAGGATGTGGAGAAAAAGGAATGCTTCTACACTGCTGGTGGGAATGCAAACTTGTACAACCTCTCTGGAAAACAGTCTGGAGATTTCTATAAGAATTAGAAATTGACCTTCCATGTGACCCAGCAAATCCCCTAATGGGAATATACCCGGAGGAACTCAAATTATTCTACAAAGAAGATACCTGCACACGAATGTTTATTGCGGCTCTATTCACAATAGCAAAAACAGGGAACCAAGCATGTTGCCCATTGAAGCTGAGCTGGATAAAAAAATGTGGTACATATACACAATGGAATATTATGCAGCCATAAAGAACGATAAATATATGGGCTTTGTAGCAACCTGGATGGATTTGGAGTCAATCACACTCAGTGATTTATCACAGAAACAAAGAGCAGACTTCCATATGTTCTCACTCATAAGAGGACCTTGAACAATTATAATGCATAAGAAAGTGATTGGCAGTAATGGTAAACTGTTGATGGGGGGTGGGGATGGGACTGGCAGTTAAGGAAAACTGCTAGGGCAGGGAGGGGCATACCTCATTAACAGGGGTACCTGCATGATCAATGTTTGTATACCTAACCCTGAATTGTATCCCATATCTTTACATTAAAATAAAAAATAATAAAAAAGAAAAACTTTCTAAATATGACTCAGAAATATAGATGTAATTAAAAAATTGATAAGTTGGACTATATAAAAAAATTTTTAAACCCATTTTAATGGCAAAACTAACAAGCAAAAACTATCATAAGTAAACTCAAAGTTAAGTGGTGAGTAGAAAAAAAATTGCAACAAATATGAAAGAAAAATGCTAGTATCCTTAATATGTAAAAAGCTTTGAAAATTGAGAAAGGTTATAAAACCTTATGAAAAATGGACAAAAACATAAAGATGCACTTAACCAAAAAGTAGCACCTAGATGTTTGAAAAGATGTTCTGCTTTACTCATAGAAGGAGAAATGCATACTAAAATTCACTGAGATAGTGTTTCCCATACATCACAATGGCAAGACCTCAAAAACTTAAAATACACAGTTGGCAAGACTCTCTCATATGTGACTAAGGAAGGCAAAAATGACACAACTCTTAGGGGAGAACAGATTTGGCAATATTTAAAAAATTGTGTGTGTATTAATCTTTTGACACAGCAATTCCACTTCCTGAATTTTACCCTGAACAGTATGAAAAATATATGCAAGAGATTATTCATAAACTTATTATTTGTAGTTACAAAATATTGGAAACTACCTAAATGTCCAAGCATAAGAAATTTGTTAAACATACTATGTTACATGCACACAATATAGCAGTGTAGTTTTATGTAGTTATAGAAAGAGAATAATCAGTGAAGCAATAGAGAGTACAAAAAGAGTAAAGTGTAAGTGTATGAGGGAAGAGTCCCTCAAAAAAACCCAGAATAATCTGTTGGAGGGTGGGCCCCTTATAGTACATGCTTCCCCCATTAGGTAAGTATTCAAGGAACACCAGCTAGTGTTGTTATGAGAGGCTGCATCCTGCTTCAGTGAACTTTTTTGTGGCAAACAGGTGACTAATTCTTCTACCAAGACATTGTAACTAGCAATCACCGCACTGAATGGCCCGCAAATGTTTACTAAAAAAGGCATGACTGCTGGGTCCCACCCTTCCTATAGATGTCCCAGGCAGGATGGAGGACCCTCCCTATTCACTGGATCTTGCCCCAAATGACTTTTCTTTGGCTCCTCGAATGAAAAAACTTTTCAAAGGGAAAAGTTTTGCCTTTGCCCATGTGAAAGAGGTGAAACAAAAACCAGCAGAAGCACTAAAAGGAATAAAAGTCAATGAGTTCAAAAACTGTTTTGTGCAGTGGAAAAAGTATCTCGATAGGTGTATTGCATCAAATGGAGAGTACTTTAAAGGTGACTGAAGTTTAAACATGTAAGAATAAATACATAATTGTTTAATAAATAGTTTAAGTTTTTCATATATTCTATCAATTGTATAGTTCCTCTATTTGATAATTTGAGTGTGGTTATGTAAGAAAAGTCTTTGTTCTTTGAAAATACATAGAATATTAAATGATAAAGAACAATCAAAGATGTATGCAATTTATTCACAAGTGGTCAAAAAAAGTAAGGAGAAAACACAAGAAAAAAATGTAGCAAAATGTTGAAATTGGTTCATCTGGGTAAAGTATATACAAAGCTGCTGGCAAGAAATCACTGACTTCTATTGGTCACTTCCATAGTACCCGCTGTTATTTTCCATCATTGTTAATCACAGATTGTGAGTTTTTAAATTCTTATTTATCATCTCATCCCCATTACTTCCAGCAGGATCTGGCACGTGACAAGATCTCAATTGCAGTGTGAATACATTAATGAATAAATAAACAATAATTAGAAAGGAGAAACAATATGAATTGGTTTCTTCAGGGACAGTATTACAGAGGAGGTCAAATTTAAAATGTGACTTCAAGATTTCTTAAAATGGGAAAACAGAGGATGAACATGGGCAAGAGGAACAACTTAAACAAGGTACAGAAACAGGTATGAGTGTAACAGGGTTCAAGACAATCTGTGTCATGAAGACAGAAACAGAAGCTTTGGAATGAAATTAGTGGGAAGTAGGTTTGGATAACTGATGAAGAGAATCAGACTGTAGAGACACTTCAAATGGAGGCTGAAAGCTTGAGAAGGCAGCAGAAACTCCCATTGGGCTCTTGGGTAATAAACAATGTGATATCCACAATACACAGCTCTTCCTGTTAGCATATTTGCATGGGATAAAATAGGTCAATGATGAAGATTCTCCCCATTTCCCTCTCAGCTTGTTCACTGATCTTTATTTCCAGGCAGACTTTCAAATCCACAGAACTTCCTTTTAAATTTTAAGATGAGATTCTAGACAGGTGGTAGCTTGGTTTGACTTTGCTATTATATAGTCACAGGAAAATGCTGCAATTTTTATTTTGTTTTGTCTTGTTTTATCTGTCACCCTAAGCATATTGTTTTATGCCACGAGAGTTTTCTTTCAATGAAAAAAATCAACTTAAATAGATTTTTAACTATAAAGTATAGAAAATAAGAATTTAAGTTTCCATGATTAATATCCTAGGCATTATTTATACTCTATGCGGTGGCAAAGTTTAACTTGAAAAGCATTACATGCTTAAAGATGTGCAAGCATGCTCTTTTTTTTTTCGCATGGGCAGAAGTAATTATCATGAACACAGATAAAACTTTATTTGAAGGATGTGTGCAGTTGCTTCAGTTACATAGCTGAGTTACCAGATCTGTAAATTACGTATTCACTAATTTTATATTTTCCTGAAAAGATGAGAGTTAATTTATAGAAAGTGTATCTCCATAAAAGATTCATAATATAAGAATATAACTATAAAATACAGACTGACCAGATTGAGTTTAGTACTACATGACCTAGAGCAGAATGAAGAATCATTTAGAAGTTTGAAAGCAAAATGTTACTCTTTCTTCTGTCAGTCCCTGGCAAGGGAGAAATAAGATGATCCAAATTCTGAAAAGAAAATGAGTGATTATTTGTTCATTTGATGCAAATTTGTAAGCATAAGAAGAAAATTATTTTTATGCATGACTCAAAAAATACATCATCAAAAGATTAATAAACATCTCTTTAAAAATTTCTACATAAGGGTAACTGCACGATGAATATTTGTGAACCCAACCCTGAATTGTACCCCAGAATTTCAAAATTAAAACATTTGAAACCTAAAAAAAAAAAAAATTTCTACATACACAGTTGTCTTCATGCCAATGTTTTTGTAATTTACTTTAATTATATAATCATAGCCGGGCTCGGTGGCTCAGCCTATAATCCCGCACCTTTGGGAGGCTGAGGTGAGTGGATTGCCTGAGCCCGCGGGTTCGAGACCCACCTGGGCAGGCAAGACCTCATCTCTACAATAAATCAAAAAATCAGCCGGGCGTGGTAGCACATGCCTGTAATTCCGGCTACTTGGAAGGCTGAGGTGGAAGGATCACCGGAGCCCAGCAGGTTGAGGCTGCGGTGGCCAGGAGCGGCCATTGCACTCCAGTCTGGGCGACAGAGTGAGACTCCAACTAAAAAAAAAAAAAATGATATAGTCATTCATTCCACCAATACTTATTAAACATCAAGGAGGTGTCAAATACTGTTCTGTGAACTAGGAATATAAGCAGGAAGAAAAAAGGTAAAAACAAAATCCCTGGTCAAAGAAGCTCACATTTCAGTGGGAGAAGTTGACATTGAACAACATAGGTAAGTATAAAATCAGTGTAAAGACTGTGAAGAAGAATGAAGCAGGGGATGACAGGAAATTAAAGGGATACTAGTTTTAATTAAGGGAAATTTTTACTGAAAAGATAATTGAGGAATGACCAGAAAGATGTGAGGGAGTGAGTCAAAAACCTATGTGGTATGTGAAAGAAACACCAAGAAGGGTAGTGTGACCGGAAGCAGAAAGAACAAGCAGTAGAACAATAGAATAGCAAGTCAGAGAATAAGCCTAAACTCAAGTTTTCGCCATTTTAGGTAAGGGTTTTGCACTTTTTTTCTTAGTAAACTGAGGAGCCATGAAGGATTTTTAGTATTAAAATAACAGCCTGACACTGTTTTAGAAAATTACTCTGGTACCTTGAACAACTATCATAATACTATAAGAAAAGTATTGACAGTAGCGGGAAACTGCAGAGGCCTGGAGGAGGGGCAGGGAGGTGGTATTGGCAGTAGTGGGAATCTGCCTGGGGAAGGGGGGCACACCTCATCACCAAGGGTAACTTCATAATGAATATTTGTATGCCTAACGCTGAATTGTACCCCACAATTTTAAAATAAAAAATTTTAAAGTTAGAAAGAAAAGAAAATTACTCTGATGTCTACAAAGAGCATAGACCACAAGCAGACAAAATCAGAAGCAAGGAGACAAGTTATGAAGCTATTGAGATAATTCATGAAGGAAATAATGCTGTCTAGATAAAGGGACATGCAGTTGAATAAATGTATTTTGAAGGTAGAAATATATATATATTTTTAAAAGTTTACCTTCCTCTTAGATTCATTGAGGGAAAAGCCATTTTATAAAGTAGCTAAAAGAAAGAAATGTTCTAAGTGTTGTACTTCAGGAAAAAGATGGGTTTGGATCAGGTAAAGCTAATAGGAAGTGTAGACATAGGTTAAATAAAGTCCAAAGCTTCCTAAGAGGCACAAAATATGGCAGCCTAGAAGATAAATATGGATACAGAAATGTAGAAATGCTTCAGAGATAAAATTGGCCATGTGCCAGAGGATTCTGAAAGATAGTGGAGTAGAAAGTCCCAGAAATCTATCTCCCTATTTCGACAATTGCACTTACAGAATTCAATTTCTTTTCCTTTCTTTTCGTTTTTTTGGGGGGAGCAAGACGTTAAAGAGTAGGGGATTCAAAATCAACTATACATTTGGGAAAAATTAGGAAGTAACAATGTTTGGCCAGGAAAATGTTAGGAAAAAAATGGAGAAGATTATAAGTTTATAGCTCAGGCTGATTCTCAGCACAGTAACAGTCTACAATAATCAAAAAATAATAAACAAAAATGATAATTAAAGACTTTTAACATTGGGAAAGGGGAAAAGATCTGATTTCCAGAGTTCACATTATTAAACTCAAATATCTAGGTTTCAATAAAAAATTACAAGGCAAACAAAGAAATAGGAAAGTATGGCCTGCTAAAAGAAAAAAAAAAAAAAGTCAGCCGGGCTTGGTGGCTCAGCCTGTAATCCCGCGCTTTTGGGAGGCTGAGGTGAGTGGATTGCCTGAGCCCGCGGGTTCGAGACCCGCCTGGGCAGCGAGACCTCATCTCTACAATAAATCAAAAAATCAGCCGGGCGTGGTAGTGCATGCCTGTAATTCCAGCTACTCGGAAGGCTGAGGTGGAAGGATCGCCGGAACCCAGCAGGTCGAGGCTGCGGTGGCCGGGAGCGGCCACTGCACTCCAGTCTGGGCGACAGAGTGAGACTCCAACTAAAAAAAAAAAAAAAAAAAAAAAAAAAGTCAAAGAAACTTTCCATGACAAAGATCTGATAGTAGATCCATTAGACAATGACTTTTTAAAAACTGTCCTAAAGATTATCAAAGAACTAAAGAAAGATGTGGAGAAAAATCAAGTAAACAATGTATGAGCAAAATGGAAATATCAATAAAGAGAAAATCTAAAAGAACAAATAAAAATAATCCAGAGCCAAAAAAGACAGTAAGTGAAATGAAAAATTCACCATAGGGTTCCAAGGGAGAGATTAGTATGCAGAAGAAAAATACAGAAGATTTGAAGATAGGGCAATGAAGATCATTGGAACTGAAGAACAGAAAGAAAAAAAGTTTAAGGAAAAGTAAAGAAAGCATAAGGGAACTATAAGACACCATCAAATGGACCACATACTCATTATGGGAGTCTTAGGGAAGAAGAAGAAAGAGACAGAGAAAATATTTGAAAAACTAATAGCTGAAAACTTACTAAATTTGATGAAAAACATGAATATAAACATTTAAGAAGCTAACAAATTCTGAGTCAGATAAACTCAAAGAGACCCCCACCAAGACATAATAATTGAGCTTTAGAAAAACAAACACAAAGAGAGAATCTTGAAAGCAGCAAAAGAAAAGCAATTTATCACATACAAGGGGTGCTCGATAATCAGCATATTTCTCATCAAAAATTTTGGAAGCCAGAAGTCAGCAGACTGACATATTCAACGCAAAGAACTAAAAGAAGAAAGGAAACAAACAAACAAACAAACAAAACTGTCAACTCTCAAGAATTCTATATCTGGCCGCACAATCCTTCAAAAGTAAAGGAGAAATTAAGGAATTCCCAGAAAAACAAGAGCTGAAGGAATCCATTTCCATTAGACCTGCTCTGCAAGAAATGCTCAAGGGAGTTCTTTAGGTAAAATAAAAAGATATTAGACAGAAGTTCAAAGCCAAATTAAGAAATAAATATCTCAATAAAGGTAAATACATGGGCTGGTATTATTGTAATCATGGTTTGTAACTCCACTTCAATTTGAGAGAATTATACATTTCAAAAAATTATTGACTGAAAACCTAATATTGTAATTACTGATCTAAAACCAAAATGTGTAACTCCACATTTTGTTTTCTACATAACTCAAGAAACTACAGCATTTAGAAGAATTGTTCTTTTATTTTGGGGGTCCAACAAAATATAGATATATAATTTTATGATATCAACAATGAAAAGGGGTAAGGACTAAGCTGTTGAAAGGGTAAAGATTTTGCTTGTTATTAAAGTTAATCTGATATAAATTCAAATTAGAATGTTATAAATTCATAATGCTAAATGTAATCCATGGCAACTACAAGGAAAATAGCTGTAGAATACACACAGAAGAAAATGAGAAAGGAAATTAATTGTGTCACTATAAAAAATGACCAAAAACTAACCAAAACAGCAGTGCAAGAAATGAATGACACAAAAGTTGTACAATATATAGAAAACAACAAGGAAAATGACAGAAGTCCTTCCTTATTAGTATTTACTTTAATTATAAATAGATTAAAATCTTCAATCAAATGACAGAAATTGGAAGAGTGGATAAAAACACAAGACCAATTACATGCTATCTACCAGAAACTTATTTTAAATCCAAAGACACACATAAACCAACAGTGAAAGGATGGAAAAAAGGTATTTCATGCAAATGAGAACCAAAATAGAGCAAGCATGGTTATACTTATACCAGATAGAATATACTTTAAATCAAAAGAGACTACAAGAAACAAAAAAGGTCATTGTTTAATGGTAAGGAGAAAGGTTGTCAGGAAGACAAAACAATTATAAACACTTATGAACCTAATGACAGATCATCAAAATATTTAAACAAAAGTGGAAAGAACTGAAGGTAGAAATCAACAGTTATATAATAATTGGAGACTTCAATACATCACTGTCAATAATAGAGGGGATAACCAGATAGAAGCTAGGTAAGGAAAATGAGAACTTAATATAATAGACCAACTAGATCTAATAGATATACACAGATCTCTCCCTCCAATGACAATAGCAAACAAATTCTTCTTAACTGCATTTGGAATATGTTCAAAATAGATCATATGTTAGGCCACAAATTAAGTCTCAATAGAATTTAAAAGATAGATATTTTTTAAAAGTATCTTCTCTTGCCACAGCAGAATGAAGTTAGAATTCAATAACAGAATTAAAACTGGAAAATTCACAAATTTGTGGAAATTAAACAACATACTCTTGAACAACCAATGAATCAAAGAAGAAATTGCAAGGAAAATTTAAAAATATTTAGAGATGAATAAAAATGAAAATACAATGTACAAAATGTATGGGATGACACAAACACAGTGCTAAAGGATAAATTCACGCTAAAAAATAAGAAAAATCTCAAATTATCAGCCTAATTTTACAACTTATAGAATTAGAAAAAGAGCAGACTAAGCCCAAAGTTCGAATATGGAAGAAAAAATAGAGCAGAGATTAATAAAATATAGAACAGAAACACAAAATGAAAATTAATGAAACCCAAAGTTGTTTCCTTGTAAAAATGAACTATGAAAAAGTGAGATCCAAACAAATAAAATCAGAAATTAAAAGGGGACATTACTGTAAAATAAAAAGTTTATAAGAATGCACCATGGACAATTAGCTGCCAACAAATTGGATCACTAGATGAATGAATAAATTCCTAGAAATGCAAAATCTACCAAGATAAAATTAAAAAGAAATTAAAAATCGTGTTGGACCTATAACTAGTAAGGAAATTGTATCAGCAACCAAAATTTTCTCAACAAAGAAAAACGCTGGACCTGAGGACTTCATTGGTGAGTTCTACCAAAACTTTAAAGAGCTAATACCAATCATTCTCAAACTTTTCCAAAAACTGAAGAGGCAAGAACATTTCTTAACTCATTCTATGAAGCCAGCATTACTGTGATACCAAAGTCAGACAAAGACATTACAAGAAAAGAAAATTATAGGCCAATATCCCTTATGAACACTAATGCAAATGTCCTCAACTATACTCTCAAACTGAATTCAGAAAAATATTAAAAGGATTATGCACCACGAACAAGTGGTATTTATTCTTGGAGTGCAAAAATTGTTCAAATATAAAAATCAATCAATGTAATATACCATGTTAACAAAATGAAAAAAGACCCCACATGATTATCTCAGTTGATGCAGAAAAAGCTTTTGGGAAAATTCAACACCCTTTTCTGATAAAAACACACAACAAACTAGGAGTAGAATAAAACTACCTGAACATAAGAAAGGACATATACAAAAAGCTCACAGTAAACATTTTACTCAATAGAGAGAGACTGAAAGCTTTCCTTCTAAGATAAGGAGCAAGACAAGGATATCCACTCTCATCACTTCTATTCAACATAGTACTAGAAGTTCTAGCTACAGCAATTAGTCAAGAAAAGGAAACAAAAGTCATCCATGTTGGAAAGAAGGAAGTAAAATTATCTCTGGGTATAGATGATATAATTTTATATGCCAAAAATGCTAAAAATTTACCAAAATATCTACTAGAGCTAACAAACTGATTCAGAAGACACAAATAAATGGAAACACATTTTATGTTCATGGATCAGAAGATTTAATATTGGTAACATGTTAATGCTACCCAGAGCAAACTAAAAATTCGTTGTAATTTCTATCAACATCTCAATTATGTTTTTTCTGTAGGAATAAAACAAAAAACAAAAAACTCACTTTAAAATGCATATGGAATCTCAAGGAACCCCAAATAACCAAAACAACCTAAAAAGGAAAAACAAAGGTGGATAACTCACACTTCCAGATTTCTAAACATAGTACAAAGGCTACTGTAATCAAAGTAAAAGCTCTCTGGGACATACACATTTGGACTCAACTAGTGGTTGAATTTCACCACTAGTTTTCCTGGTTCCCTGGCTTGAAGATAACATGCTGTGGGACTTCTCATCTTCCATAATCATGTCAGCCAATTCCCTAAATCTCACCTATTTGTCTGTCTGTCTATCTATCTATCTATCTATCTATCTATCTATCTATCTACCTACCTACCTACTTACCTACCTACCTATCTCTTATTTGTTCTGTTTCTCTGGAGAACCCTTAATGATACAGATGGTGACTATAAAAATAATCAATAATAACAAGTGTCAAGAATAGGGAGAAATTAGACTGTTAGTATGCTATCGGTGGGACTGTAAAATGGTGTAGCTACTGTGGAAAACAATATGGAATTTCCCAAAACAGTTAAAAGCAAAATTAACATATGATCTAACAATTCCACTTTTGGATGTATCAAAAAATTGAAAGCAGGATCTTGAAGGAATATCTGTATATCCACATTCATAGCAGCATTATCCACAGTAGCTAAAATGTGAAAACAATCCAAGTATTTATCATGAATAAATGGATAAGCAAAATGTGGTATATACATATAATGGAATATTATTCAGCTTTTAAAAAGGAAAGAAATGCAGACATATGCTACAAAATGAATAAACCCTGAGAGCATTATGTTAAGTGAAATATGCCAGCCACAAAAGATGAACATTGCATGATTTAACTTAGATACATAGAGTTGTCCATGACAGTGAGGCGGAAAGTAGAATGGTGACTGCCAAGGGTTAGAGGGAGTACGGAATGGGAAGTTATTTAATGGGTTTAGAGTTTTAGTTTTACAAGATGAAAAGAGTTATGGGGATGGATGGTGGTAATGGCTGCACAACATCACGAATATATTTAATAACACTGAACTGTACCCTTAAAATGGTTATGATGGTAAATATTATGTAATGTATAATTTACCCTAATAAAAATTGGAAAAAAGTGTCTACTTTGTAGTTTTTCTTTTTCGCTTTTTTTTTTTTTTTTTTTTTTTGAGTTGGAGTCTCACTCTGTTGCCCAGACTGGAGTGCAGTGGCCGCTGCCGGCCACCGCAGCCTCGACCTGCTGGGCTCCGGCGATCCTTCCGCCTCAGTCTTCCAAGTAGCTGGAATTACAGGCATGTGCTACCACGCTCGGCTGATTTTTTGATTTACTGTAGAGATGAGGTCTCACTGCCCAGGCGGGTCTCGAACCCACCGGCTCAGGCAATCCACTCACCTCAGCCTTCCAAAGGTGCGGGATTACAGGCTGAGCCACCGAGTCGGCTACTTTGTAGTTTTTCTTACGAACTGTGTAGGAGAAATACTTGTTGGGCTTGACTGGATTTTTTTTTATTATAAAGATGTGGGTTACAATTCAGTGTTAGGTATACAAACGTTGATTATGCAGGTACCCTTATTGATGTGGTATTCCCCTTCCTCCCCTAGCAGCTTCCCTCAACTAACAATTCCACCCACCCCCCACAGTTTCCTACTATTGCCAATCCCTTTCTTATACCTTATGTTCTCACTGATAAGCAGACCCTGAACAATTGACTGGATATTTGCGTTGCCTTTGAATGTGACCCATCTTGACCCCAGGCACTGAACATCTCTGAGAGAGCATAACTACGTCCATGAGAGTTCTTACTAAGTTAGAGAAGGGGTACAAAGAAAGAATTGGAGAGAGAAACGAAGAAAAAACTCAGGGAAAAGGAAAAGATTGCAGAGAAAGCAAGAAAGGAAAGAGTTTGAGAAGAAAAAAATGAGCATGAAAAACATTTTAGCAGTGTCACAAGCAATTGCCTCAGCTGCTGTTCTGTGACACTCATGGTCCTACAGCAAAAACCTAATCAAGAGCAGACAAGGATATGGCTTATCAAGGAGTAAAGATTTCTGACTTTTTGATTAACTTTGTAGATCTAAGGGAAAGACCCTATGGATATATTTCAGATATAATCACTGATTTTTTGGGTAATAACTAAATAAAGATAAAATGCTTTATATTATCACAAAATTATCTCAGATTGTTTTAATTTTCTTTGATTGTACTGCTATTTTCAGCTAGAAATGTAGAAAATTATTGAATATAAAAATAAAAACTGGATTAAATTCAAACCAAAACTTCACTGAAATTTTATTAATATGATCAATTTAGACAGCTAAACTAGATAATACAAGCCTCCAAGTGGATTTTTTGGATCAAGTAATCATACCAAAATGACTAATCCAGTTTGGCTGTCTGAATCAATCAAGCAAACCAGGTAATTGCAAAATTTCTTCCTTGTTTGCACTGGGTAGATACAGCTCAATTGTAAAAAGGCAGCTTTTAAAAATTCTAACGTGATTACATTGGCCATGGAGTTTTTCATGCCTTAATTCTCAGCATCTTCTCTTAACAATTTGTTTGACCAGAAATGTGGTTTGGGGTCTAGGGTTGAGGACAAATGGTGCTGGACTATTTGTTATTTTTTTGTGAGCTCTTTTAGCTTTTTATTTTTAATATATAATCATAGTTCGTGTCCCTGTCATGATCCTAACATCAGGTTGCTGGGTCATTATTTTTCTTCCTCCTCTTCCTGACACACATTTGGAAACTCACCAGCTATTTTCCTATCCAACCGCTGAGTAGGCCTATTTAGAAAGCCAGAACCAAGAAGCAATTCTGTGTAACTACCCCTGTCCCTATTCTTGATATTTCTCTCCTTCCCCTTCTCTAGAATAAAGTGTGCCCCCCTCCCAGCAATGCTTGGATATTAACACAAGCAACCCCTGTCCCTATTCTTGATATTTCTCTCCTTCCCCTTCTCTAGAATAAAGTGTGCCCCCCTCCCAGCAATGCTTGGATATTAACACAAACGCAAGACAACAAGGCAATGCAGACAACCATGAGGAATAATGGTATCTCCACACACCTAACTGACTACATTCCACTCTCCCCCATTACTGCCTCTTTTTTATGTACATACTTGTAATTTCTATCTCACATGGCTCTTATACTCCAAATCACATTTATTCTTCTCTCTCCATTATGCAAATAGTTGCTGTGTGGTAATAACAACAATAATAATAGCGAATGCATCAGAGTTTAATAAGTGTCAGGCACTGTTTTAGTTACTTTGTATATATTAGCTCATTTGATTCTCAGTTAAGCACTACGCAAAAGACCTACGATTGGTCACATTTTAAGATGAGGAAACTGAAGTAGCATTAAATAACTTGCCCAAAGTCTCACTGCTCACAAATAAGAACTCAAGGCCTGATGTTCCGGAATTTACTTATAAAAAATTGTGTTTTATTCTTACCCCTTTAAACTTCAGTCACCTTCAAAGGTGACCGCTCCCGGCCACCGCAGCCTCGACCTGCTGGGCTCCAGCGATCCTTCCGCCTCAGCCTTCCAAGTAGCTGGAACTACAGGCGCGCGCTATCACGCTCGGCTAATTTTTTATTTATTGTAGAGATGAGGTCTCGCCAAGTTGCCCAGGTGGGTCTCTAACTCGCCGGCTCAGGCAATCCACTCACCTCAGCCTCCCAAAGGCGCTGGGATTACAGGCTGAGCCACCGAGGGGGCTGCTTCTGCTGTTTTTTGTTTCACCTCTCCCATATCAGCAAAATATTTCCCTTTGAAGACTTTTCATCCAGGAAACAAACAAACAAAAAAGGTCACTCGGGGTGATATCCGGTGAATAGGGAGAGTGGGTCATAGAGGTCATGCCATTTTTGGTAAAAAAAACTACCAAACCCTCAGTGTGGTGTGGGCAGTTGCATTGCCATGATGGAAGAACCAGTCACAGGGTTCCCACAACTCTGGCGTTTTTTCCACAGATCATGATGCAACATTCTCAAAACTTCCAGATATAAATTTTGGTTGACAATTTGATCCAAAGGGACAAATTCTGTGTGTATTACAAGGGGACCACCCTCCAAATGTTAATTCTGGGGCTTTTGGGGGGGGTGTCCTCCCTCTTATAGCTATCTAGGCATGTTCGTCTTAGCAAGTAACAGGGCTTTTCTCTGTTAGTTTTCCTTTAGTGGTAGAATAGTGCTCTTTGAGTACATGGAGGGAGCTTGAAAATGTCCTCTCTTTTCCCAGGGCCTGGGTTCACAGGTGAGTGCCAAGGAGCTGTGACAACAGAATTAGGACCAGTATTAATAATACTATAAGAGTCCTTGACTCCCCTGAGGTTACTTCCTTCAGTTCTCATAGGCCATAGAGGTATCTGAAGAACTAAAGAAGCAGTTATAAATTACTGAATCCCATTCTACTGGCTTAAAAAAAAATCACAGGTGGATATGTACATGTAAATTCAGGTGATGTAAATTCTACCTAAAAGCAGAATTACAGACTTCATGAATTTATTCAACCACATTTGCTAACACTACTATGTGCCAAGTATCAGATCAGCTTTCAGTATTCTTAGTATCCCAGTCTGTTTGATTACATAGTAATCATTTCTTCTTTCTTTGATTCCATTTGTTTTATCACCCATTATTAATTTATTCCATTTTCATTAAGTATCTATTGGGTAGTATCAACTAACGTGCTTAGTGAGAGGATACAAAGATAGTTGAAATATAATCTCTGTGCTGTAGTCCCATACATCTACAGAGTTGGCATGGCGAGTCTCACAATATTTGATATTCTTTTTTATGGTAATTCATGTGGTTTTGTTCACATAGGTCTACAAAAAGCAACTCCCTGGAATCCCAAAACTTTGACGATTAGGAGAGTCTTTTAATACTAAACTACAGTCAAATCTGCTGTGGCTTACCAGTTTGGGGTTTCATTTCTCTGACTTTTTACAAAGTTCTCCACTTAAGTTTTTGTTGTTATTGAGACAAGAAAGGAGATAGAGGTATATCCATATGTTAATATTTGTCTCAAACCAGTTTCTAGAAAAATCAGTTTGAGGAATTAATCTTTAAAGCCTCAATTTCCTTATCTGACAAATGGAGTAATAGTGTCTAACATGTAAATTGCTTTGAAGATAAAATGAAATAATATATAAAAGATGATTATATATAATAGATAGTAAAATGATAGTGGAGGATAAAGAGAGAATGAGAGCAGAAGAATTTATGTCACATGTTTATTTTCATGAGTAAAAGTACTGTAATAGTATACTAACCTCCATGATTAATGCAGAACAAGAATGATTTCTTTCTTGAAAAAAAATGCTTTTGTTACTGGTTTTGTTGCTTTGCTTGTTTGTTAATCATGAAGATCTTTTTAGTGAAGTACAAGAATCTATTCCATATTTTATGTTCTTTAATTATATTCTTCATGACTTTCTCTTCTCTCTTAGCCTACGTCGGCTTCTCTCATATTACTTGGAAATTGTTCTGTGTTCACCGTCCTCCCAACTTCCTTATAGGAAGACAGTATTTTCTTTTAGCATATGATTGCATTTACTTTTCATTTAAAAATATCTCTGAAGTAAGAGATAAGCCCATATCCTTTTGTTTAATAAAAATGCATTTGAAAAAGCCATTGGTGACAATTAGATTGAGAAAATGCAAGATTCTTCGTTTCAGAGGCCCTATTTTACATTATGTAAAAAGTATTTAAAGCCAACAAACCACAGTGAAGACAAAATGAAGCATATTTTATCCAACTTTTAGGGAAATATATGTGTCATGAATAAATATGAGTTCAAAACAAGTCAAACTCAGAATATGGTAGAAATAATTAGGCCTGCCTGAAAAAAAGACAAAGGCATCCTGATTTAGTTTTCTAAGGGCTTGTAGGATGCCTACCGTTGGTAGATAAAATATATTTAAGAAACTACAAACATTCAACAATTAAACTGTTTCAAGTTGAAGCCAATTAGGGTAAGGATAATACAGGTCACTATACTAAAGTGGGAAATAGATATAAAACTATTATATATATATATATAAAACTTTAAATATATATGTGTGTGTATATATATATATATGTATATATATTTAATTGTTCCCACTCTCAAACTTCTTCCCAGTTATTCCAGGATATATATTTATGTATTTATTTATTTATATTCCTAGAATATATATATATAAAGAAATCAATCCAGATTTGGAAGGGCCATATGTAAAAATATGTAGAAGCAAGGTAATGGATTTAACTTTAGCAATGAGTGAAAGGCTTAAGTGTCAAAACTCAGGAAAAGTATTTTAGCTGAAAATAATGGGCTCTTGAAATACATTCTCAGAAGAAAGGAGTGAAGGTAAAAGCTGTTCTTCTGATGAAATAGTAATTAGAAATTAAAGACAAGGGAGAAAAATTGATACAGATGATAGCCCCAGTGATTGTTGCTTCCTGGAGAAAGAGTTCCAAGAGAAAGACAACTGACTGGCACTGGGAACACACTTTCTGGAATAACTGGGAAGAAGTTTGAGAGTGGGAACAATTAAATTAAATATTAGTAAAAAGGCAGTCAATTGTTAAGGGAAATATACAACAGATCTTATTAAAATATCATTATTATTATGAGATTTATAGCATACTATTCCACGGTAGCAATCATTTATTACCTTTTGTAGTAAAGGGATCAAATAAAAGGATCAATAAAACAACCTTTTAACACAATAAAGCAAACATATTCACACGTTTTAAAAGAAATAAAGACAAAATTTGTTGTGAGTTTAAGTTTATTTAGGTTTTTTTATGACAAGTTTAATTAATCAAAATTCAAAACAGAAGCAAATATTATTTTTCTAAAGTATGATTGAGAATTTAAAATTAGAGGAGCCCAGGCAGTATGTACTAAAGATCTGACCATCTTCTGGCTAATTCGTTTAATGTGAATAACCTCACTGTATTTTTTTTAACTTAACTTGTACTATTAGAATTGGCTTGCTATAATATTAACTATGTATTGCCAAATGCCCATTTTGTGCTTCATACATAAAGCATAAGAAATGTGTGTACAATTTAAGATTTTTCAGCAATAGAAATATTACAAAATTATTCAATAAACACAGACTATATACAAATGTTTATATGTGTGTGTGTGTGTGTGTGTGTGTGTGTGTGTGTGTGTGTGTGTGTATAAAAATTTTGGTAGATACAATGAAAAGTCTAAATTTTTCACATATATAACTCATGTATTTCTTGCAAAAAGCATGTAAGGTAAATTATATTATCCTCATATTATACTTAAGTGAGTACACAAAGGTCCTAAAATTTGAGTAATTTGCCCAAAATTTCAGAGCTTGTTACTTTTTTAAATTTGATTTTAAATATGTGAGGTACAATTCAGGGTTGGGTATACAAATGTTCATTATGCAGATACCCTTGTTAATGAAGTGTGCCTCCCCTCTCCTGGCAATTTTCCACTACTGACAATCCCACCCCCACCCTCCCCTGGCAGTTTCCCACTACTGCCAATCCCTTTCTTATAGTACTATGATAGTTGTTCAAGGTCCGCTTGTGAGTGATAACATGTGATACTTGGTTCTTTTTTTCTGTGATAGATCACTCAGTATTATAGACTCTAAGTCTAACCAAGCTGTTGTGAAGTTCATAATTTTTTCCTTCTTTATGGCTGTGTAATAATATTCCATCATGTATATGTACCACATTTTTTACCTTGTCCTCTTTTGATTGGCAGCATTTTTGGTTCCATGTTTTTGCTGTTGTGAATAATGCTGCAATAAACATGCATGTGCAGGTATCTTTTTCATAGGGTGATTTTATTTCCTCTGGATATATTCCCAGTAGGGAGATTTATATCTTTTAGAAATGACCACACTCTTTTCCACAGAGGCTGTACTAGTTTACACTCCCACCAGCAGTGTAGAGCCAGTCACTTTTATTTCAGTCTAGGACATCTGATGCCTGTGGGTTTTTTTTACCACTATGTCAGGCAGCCATCACATAAACAGAGAGATATACGAGGGCAGATCCCCCCAAAACCGGAATTTATTTTTTTTAATTGTGTATTTATTCTTACATATTTAAACTTCAGTCATCTTCAAAGTACTCTCCATTTGATGCAATACACCTATCAAGATGATTTTTCTATTGTTCGATATGATTTTCAAACTCATCAATTTTGATGGCTTTTAGTGCTACTGTCGCCTTTTTGCTTCACCTCTTCCACATCAGCAAAATGCTTCCCCCTTTGAGTACTTTTTTTTTTTATCTGAGGAAACAAAAAAAGTCATTCCAGGCAAGATCGGGCATATAGGGAGGGTGGAGCACGGGGGTTATTCCGTTTTTGGTCAAAAACTGCTGAACACTCAGTGTGGTGCAGACAGACGCATGCTAGAAGAGTCAGTGACATGTTGCCACAACTTGGGACATTTCTTCTACAAACCATGGCCCAACCTTCTCGAATTTCCAGATAAAAACTTTGGTTGACCATTCGTTCCGGAGGAACAAATTCTGAGCATACTTCAAGGGGCCCATCCTCCAAAAGATAATTCTGTATTTTGGGGGGTCCCCCTTTTATATACTTATGAAATATTTGTTAAAAATGAAGAAAAAAAAATGAGAGCAGAGGAAGACATACCTAACTCTGAGCAGTTGCAGAGAAGGTTAAGAAAATCTTACTTGAAAGTTAAGTAGGAATTCACTGAGGCAGTAAGTTGAAGAAGGACAATTCTTGCAGAGATGTAAATACATGGTGATATGAAAGAACATGCTTTTGGGGAGGAGATGACACATAAATGCTGTTGGCATACGAAGTAGAAGAATGTACAGTTACTAACTTGAGTTAATTTATTTTCACAGCTTCACTGCATAGGAAGTGAGTATTCACTTGCTAAATTACTGGTCCTTTTTCTGAATCCAAAAACATATTCCTCTCAAGTGAAGTAGACTTCCATATTAACGTTAAGAGATAATAACTAAGCAACTGATTGGTGGGCTAGAGGTAGATTAGATTTCATCAGATAGCTAAAGTGACTGCCTGATCATTTCAAATTCCAACTATTGTGATTTTACCAAAAAGCAAAGCAAATAACATACTTTTTTGAGTTGGTCAATCTAAACTATATAAAGACAATTCAAAATAGCATTTTTTTTACCTTCTTAGAAATATTCTATCTTCCTACAGAACACAGGTCTCTTTGTCCATTAACGTGTCTGCTTTTACAATCTTTGTTTTTAAATTATCTGAACAATTTGTAAAATATCATAATCTGGTCTATTTTCTCACAGGATCTTTATTTAATAGGAATCCAAATATAGACAACGATATAATGGAGTGGCTTTATATTAAGATAGACTAGTCTATTAATAATTCTTTAATTTTTCTATCTGTTCCTCTTATAGCTAAAATCTTTGGATTCTTTTTAAATTTTTGAGATATTCAATCATATTCTCAATAAAATAGCTTTCTTGAACTGCTTTGGAACTTCCTCTGAGGAAAAAAATGATCTTTAATTTTTGGGGTACATAATTGGTGTCCCAAGTTAACTAAATTAGACAATTGGCTTTGTGATTCACCAAATTTCATTTCCACTACTTTCCCAATATTCCACCCATACTTCACTCTTATTTGAATTCCTTAACATTTTTCTGGAATAAAATTGGATCTTAAATTTGAAGCCATGACCTAACTGGGACTTATGTATCTTCATTTAGTTCCTACTACTGTTTCTACTACTCCCCATTCCCTCCTTCCACTATAATAACCAAAGCTCCTTGAAGATACAGCTCTTGTACTTACACTCAACCATGAGATCTCAAGTGCTAATACTAGACAAGCCAGAATTTGAGTTAGTCATGCTCTTTAGAGAGGCCTAGTTACTGATGCACAGTCAATTCCCCACAACTGCCTCTAAACACTTCCAGAAGGTCCCCAAATAGTCCACTTCATAGTTGCTCACATACTGATAATAATTAAAAAAACACAACAAATCCAACACCCTGTCTAATTCTCTCTGCAGAGTGGAAGCTTTGGGGCTCTACCCCTCCACTCATCAGGGTTTCCCACAGGACTGTTGTTGGTCCCTGGAACAGCTACATTTCAAGTTAACAGCTCCAATAGTGAAGTTTCCATGACACTATCATCTCTTGAATGGAATTGAATTTAATCAGAACACATATTTCAAAGACCATAACTACCTAAATATCAGCTAATGAGAGTGTCTTAGTCAGTTTGAACTGGTATAACAAAATACTATAAACTGAGTGGCTTATGGACAACAGAAATTTATTTCTCATAGTTCTGTAGGTTGAGAAGTCCAAGATCAAGGCTTTGGAAGATGTATTGTGTGGTGAGGGCTTGCTTCCTGGTTCATTGACAATGTCTTCTTGCTGCATCCTTACCTGGTGGGAAGAGCAGAAAAGAGCTCTCTGGAGTCCCTTTTACATGGACACTAATTCACTCATAAGTGCACCTCTCTAATGACCTAATACCTCTCAAAGGCCCCACCTTTTAATAACATCACATTGGAAATCAGGATTCCAACACATGAACTTGGGGGAGAATAAAACATTCAGTTCATTGCATTTCACCTAGACTCTCCAAAATTCATGCCCTTCTGACATGCAAAATACTTTCATTTCATCCCAATAGCCTCAAAGTTCTTAACTCATTCCAGCTTCAACTCTAAATCATATAAATATCATCTAAATTAGATGTTGGTGAGAATCAATATACAATTCATCCTTAGCCCAAATTCCTCTCCAGTTGTGAACCCATGAAACAAAATAAGTTATATGCTTCCAAAATACAATGATGGGACAGGCATAGTACAGACATTTCCATTTTCAAAGGGAAAAATAGGAAAGAAGAAAGGGGTGAAAAATCCCAAGCAAATTCAGAACCCAGGAAAGCAAGCTTCATGAAATCTTTTTTTTTTTTGAGTTGGAGTCTCACTCTGTCACCCAGACTGGAGTGCAGTGGCCCCTCCCCGCCACCGCAACCTCGACCTGCTGGGCTCCGGTGATCCTTCCGCCTCAGCCTTCCAAGTAGCCAGAATTACAGGCATGCGCTACCACGCCCGACTGATTTTTTGATTTATTGTAGTGATGAGGTCTCGCCTGCCCAGGCGGGTCTCGAACCCGTGGGCTCAGGCAATCCACTCACCTCAGCCTCCCAAAGGCACGGGATTACAGGCTGAGCCACCGAGCCCGACGCTTCATGAAATCTTAAAGCTCAAGAACAATCCTTTTTGGCTCAACATTCGGTCTTCCAGACCTACTGGGATGGCAATATCACCCCCACAGTTTGGGTAGGCATTACTCACGTGGTCTTTGCAGCAGCCCAACCCATGCCTTGCTTCCCTGTTAGGGAGGTGGTCCATTGCAAGCAAGGACTCTAAGTTATCACAACCCCAAGAGAAGCTCAAATCTAGGGAGTTGCCTCTATGAAGGGCCACGAGTTGATGGATATTGTCAGCCTAGAAATTTTCATTTTCCGAAAAAGATGAGATAAGAAGAGAAACGATCTCTCCAGAACACCTGGAAACTTGAAAATGATAAACACCATGGCAACTGTATTTTTGTAGAGGTGAGTGCCTCAGTGTATACACCTTACACAAGCCTTCATATGTTTAAACTAGAAATAAAGTTTGGTGAGATGCTTTTTTATAGTTATTTTATTTCCACCACCTAAAATTCAGATTTCCTTTTCTGTTTTTTCATTAGTCACATGAACTGTGGTTCTGAGTGATTTTACACTGATACTAGAAAACAAATAAGAAGTTAAGTTCTCCCCATGCATTCATCTGTGCATAAAATTTTTAGTGAAATTAGAAACAGTGACTGGAGGCCCCTAAAATACTAATGACAATAGCAAAATCTAATTAACCCAATTTTCTCTTTCACTCAGTGGACTATTAATTTAAAAATATCAAACGATCTGTCAGAATTGTTGCAGAGGATATTTTCACCTATTTTTATTTATTCACTTGTATAAGCATATGGGATATATGTATAATTTTGTTACAAGCATATATTGCAATTGCATTGTTCACCTATTTTTAAAGTGAGAAAAGATTGTCTTCTAAAATATGCCAAGTTACATGAATATTAGCTCTATAAATTTATGTCACTTTTGCAAATGGTTTCTTGGGAGAATAGACTCTTCCCCACTTTAGAAGAGCCACTTTAAAAAGAAATTTTATAATGTTGCCTATAATTAAACTGTGTAGTAGACAATACCATATCTCTGAGTTTATGATAATTTAGTATAGGCTGCATTTAAATCTTATATATTCCTTAAAGGCATGACCCACGTCCAATTTATTTATTTAAAAAAAAAAACTTCCTGGTCCCAAAACACCTAGGGACAATGTTTTAACCAATACTCAATACTGATGAATAAATTAAAAGAATGCATGCACTTGAAATTATTTAAATTCAATATATTATGTAACTTTGATATCATCATTTCATAATTTAATTTCCTTGTGAAATGTCCAAATCCCCAAAGATTTTTAAATATTTTGAATTATGTCTAACCATAGCATCATCAACTAAGATAAATTAGATTACTTGGGATTTATATAAGGAATTAGATTGGTAACTTTATTGTTATCTGTTATAATTATTTATGAACTTATCATATCACATAGAAATTTAAGTTTAAGGCAATTGAGAAAACACTATTAAAAAAGAATAAACTGGAGCAGACTCACCAGAACATGTTAAACTATTCTGGTGAATTTTAGTTTTTGTTAAATTCTTGAATATGTTTGGCCTAACACATTTCCTTTTAATTCCCTTAATATACCCTGTGGATTTCCACAGAAATTTGAACCGTATGTTTCAGATTAATTTATACTTAACTCATCAACATGTTTGGTAAGAATGATTTGAAGCACAAAGCCTCATGAACAGTTTTTGTGGGCTCTTTTTAGTTAGTAAACAACTGGAACCTGAACCCAGAAATCTTGGGGCTTAATTTAATACTCAAATTCCATAAAGAATGAAAGAATTCTTAACTGGATCAGGCACACACTGCCTTTGATAGTGTCTAGCTCCAAATCTTGCAGCTGGGAGAAATTATTTTGATAGTTCACTATTTCTTGTCACTTTTATTTGAGAGAATATAAGCCTTTGATGGTGCATAACTTGTTTAAGTCAGATCTAGCTGCCACCACATCAGCTCTATTTGTTCATGCAAGTTGAGGTATGTGCTGTCACTACTGTCAACCTATTCATCAAGGATTATGAAAGGCTTTTCTCTCCTAGTTGTAATGAAGAAAATTAAGCAGTATAATTAAGTAATTTCCCCAGATCTATCTACTACAATTTGTTTATTTGTTTATGAAGGAAGAGAAAGACAGAAACTTTTACCTGGCATTCTTTTGGGTCTGAAGGAACAGGCATAAAATTATCTACTTAATGACTTTTCCATAAGCTAATTATTTCTAGATTTTCCAGTGTAACTCCAGCATCTTTGGTAAAGTATGAGACCCATCCATTTTTATTATCTGCCAACTTGGGAAATGTACACTAAAGATCTGTGTCTGAGTGTTTAATGAAAGATGTTTGGTCCCAGCATTGTGAATGTTGGCTAGTTGTTTTCTGCCATCTATCATCCCGTGGGGTTTTAATTTTCTCATTAAAATGGCTGACATGCCTTTTTTTTTTTTGGAAATTAGCAACCACACTTTCTCCTCCTTCCTTGTGGGTATTTCTCCAACAGGTGTCAGATCATGGTTTCCCTGTGATTTGTCTTTAAAAGACCCATAACACTCTGTGAGACATTACATATAATCTGCTTATATTGATGTCTGCTTTTCCCTCCACCCACTCTCACTACTTCCTTCATTACTGAACTCCAAGCCTTTCCTGTTACTTCTAAGGACTCCTTTGGAAACAGGATCTTAGGTCTAAAGGCATTCTTTTCCTTCTGCTACCCATTGTGAATTAGAAATAAAAATCCTCTGACTTTCAGATATATGTAATTTCTGTAAAAGAAACGTAAAAACAGAAGATTAGCGTACTGAAATAAGAATAATCCAAAGGAAATTCCTAAGGAGAAAAATAGCTTTCTTTCATCAACTCTCCCAGGAATTAAAGAGAGATGAAACAAATATGTGTGGTATTTAGAGGGGAAAAAATTCACCTTTCAATACAGAGCGCAAAATCTACCTTCTGAGCTTTATAAATAAAGGTTCCAATCTTTTCTTTTATCAAAATAGAGTAGTATAAATTAGCACACATACACATACACACACAGACACAACTACAGTGGGAAAAAAAAAACTACGGAAATGGGTCCTGAGCCTCGCATTTAATAAACATTCCTGGACCAAGGTGTGGAAAATAAGGCACTAGGGATGGAAGTATGTTACTTCTTGCTTATAATCATTAAGGACATTTTATTTCCCTGTTTATATAAATTATTCTGCCCTATTAAGATAAAAGTTTGAGCCGGACTTGGTGGCTCAGCCTGTAATCCCACGCTTTGGGAGGCTGAGGTGAATGAATTGCTTGAGCCCGCGGGTTCGAGACCCGCCTGGGCAACTTGGTGAGACCTCATCTCTACAACAAATCAAAAATTAGCCGGGCGTGGTAATGTGCGCCTGTAGTTCCAGCTACTTGGAAGGCTGAGGCAGAAGGATCGCCGAAGTCCAGCAGGTAGAGGCTGCGGTGGCTGGGAGTGTGCCACTGCACTCCAGTCTGAGCAACAGAGTGAGACTCCAACTCAAAAAAAAAAGATAAAAGTTTGAGTGGCCTCACTCCAGAGTAGGGAGAGGAAGAAATTCCTAAGACTTCTGTATATTATTTCTTGTAAGCCTCATCCTTTAAAAATGTATTTTAAAAATACATTTTTAAATATTGTAGAATATGGTTAGTGTACTCATTACTAGCACATGTGAACACTTTACACATAAATGCACAGATATGGGAAAGATAGGTTCAAGATGCCTTTTGTTTGGTTTTGTTTTACTAGTAGGGATGCATTATCAAAAATATGTTTGGAGTCCACTGACCTATCAATGGACTTGAGACAGTGAAACCTGTTGCTACTCATCTGCCTGCCCTTAGCACATGTCACTTAGGTCTCTGAATTTAAATTTCAAGTTTCATGGTTAAATTAGATACAGCCTGAGGTTACAATCACAAAAATGTGAGTCATACATTTTACACATGCTTGATAAAACCAGTAACTTCACTTTAACAGTGACTTGCAACTGAACAGGTTGCAAGGATGAAGAAGACTTTTGTCAAAAATCTGGGTGTCTACTAGTAGAAGAACTTAAAAGGCTTACTCCACTTTAATTCTTATATTAATGTAGTTGCCAGAAACTGCTCTACTCTACTATACATGACTAAGTTACATGCTAGGTGTGACACTTTCTCCTTCTCAAGATTTTCCTGGTGGTGAGTTTAAGGACAAAATAGTTGACGCACACTAGGGAGGAGAAGTTCTTCATGGTCATAAATGGGGAGCAAATAACTATTCAACTGTTAAAGATGAAGTGAGAAAATAGTTAATCTAACTGATGAGTATTGTTTTAAACCTTCCCTAGTTATATTCTCACATTTTAACTATAGAAAACTTTAAATATCATGATTTATTCAAGATCCATGATTCATTTTCTTCAATTAAGATTCTTAAATGTGTCCTTTGTGATTTAGGGAACCAATTCTTATGTTCACCCAACTGATCAAGTTTTAATCTCTACTCTCACTGCTCAGATATAAAAAATATAAAGTGTGTTTCATTAGTTTTCTTACAAAATTAAAAGATGTATGTGACATATCTCCCTTACTTTATTTTTGGTTTCTTGAAAAACAAAGGCAGTGTTTAATTCGTTGTGGATTCTCCATAGCTCTAAGCATGATTTCTTGCATACAGCAAGTATTTAAAATACATATTGAATGAATGAGCAAGAGGAGAAATTGAATGAATGAGCAAGATTTACCAAAATCTAGAAGACCTTTCTCAAAATGTGGTCTGTGGACTCTGTGCATCATTCACTTATTTGAGACTTCATTTCAAAAGCACTTAATTGGGCCCCACTTTAAACCTATCAAATCTATTACGCATTAGTAAGCTCACCAGCAGAATCTGGGCATGTAAAGTTCAGAACCCCTGATCAAGAAAAATATCGGTGCTTCACCATTTTAGTTTATAGTGAATATCAATGATATGAAGGAGGGCTTCTATCCTGGGATTTCTTGAGACCTAAATTTTCCCTTTGCTTCTGAATAGTGTTTAGAATCCCATCTGTATCCCTAAACAGAGATTTTATTGTAGTGGTAGAGGATTAGGCACTATTTGGAAATAGTGACTAATTATGGCTAAACGTACTTTATTTTATAGATATATAAGTATACAGTATATTTATTTAATCCTTATATTAATCTCTATTAGGTAATGTCATTAGGGTCATAATAAGAATTAAAAGACAACTGAAATATAAAAATGGGTAACTTGTCCATGGTCACACAATTAGTAAGTGGTAGAGCCATTCACACCCAGGAATTGTGGTTCTAAAGTTCACATGCGTAACTACTAGGCATAACTACCCAACAAGAAAAGACAGTAAAGAACAATGGTCTAGGTAATTCAAGGGGCAAGAGATCATTGTGCTTCCATAAGAAGACTTCTGAGAAATTCATGATGTACTCTGTCACTGAGTTACTATAAGCAATTGTGAAGACCTGATTTGATAGCTAAGTTGCCTTCACACCCTCTATGACCTAGTCATAATCGTCATTCTTGAAACTGGTGGCTCTGGTACATATTAGTAAGAGCTGTCACTCGGGGATTGAGGTTCTCAGGTGTGAGAGTCATTGGGAAGCTTAGACAAAGAAATAGATTTCTGAGTGAAACTGAGGATTCCATGTAGAGCATAAATGAAAACATAAATCTAAGAAAACAAAAACTGATATATTCATTACTGTGGATCAACTAGGAAATGAGAGCCAGGAATTTTTTATATTTCTTGATACTGGCCCAGGTTATATAAGACTTACCAAAATGAAAGGAATAAGGAAATATAGACTCCAGACCAAGTCATTTCCACCAGCCTGAGGGAAATAGCAGTATATTAATACAGTTTCCTGGGTGTTGAGAAAAATAATCGACTTGGATTTAGGGTAATTTACAGCAAGAGTAAGGGCTGACAGATATTTTACACTTTAGACTTCTCTGAATAGGAAGGGCTGAAAGTTATTCAATTTTTTCTCTAATCAGAATAGCACAGTTCTATTTATGACACTCAATTATTATCAACTAGAGGAATATAATGTAAAATGTCCTTCTGGGGCAGTTTCCTGATTCTTTCTTTGCTCTTAATAAGATCTGAAGATAGAGCTCTCAAAATAGAAACTTTGGTCTCAGTACTCAGGGAAACAGTTCAGTTAATAAGAGAGCTAAGACCCTGAATTATGTGAGTTATTGAGATAGGATGCACATTTTAAATCATCAAGCATTTATTGAATGCTTTCTACATTCCAGGCACAATGCTAGTCTCCAATGGAAGAATTTCCTGCAAGACATATAGTAGAGCAAGAAGTAAAGGGATAAGGCAAATTCTAGTTACTAGATCTGGTGATCAAACAAGAGAAGGACACAAAGTAGATCATTCTTCTGAGGAATGATTTTTGAATACTGTTTAAAGTCTCTTTTAAAAATATATTCTCTTTCTCTCAACAAGGTAGGAATCCTTTTTTCAAAGTAAACCCTAAAAATAAAATTGACAAAGGGAAAAGATCTTTGGAAAAATATGCAACAAAACATAGTTTTCAGCATGAATATATCAATACAATTCAACAACATGCATTTAAATGAAATGTGAATTATTCACTATCAAGAAAGTTCAAAACCCTTAAACTGAATTTGTTTGGCCTGTTTGGCAGCAAAATAAATGATGGGTGGTCTTTTCAGGCACTTGTCCAAGTCCAATCACATTACATTTTCATAGCATCAGTATTTAAAAAAACCCATCCCTGCTGCATCAACAGCAGTGCATGGGAATACCTCCCAAACCCATGACAGCCAGCGCATTACACAAACACATTTACTCCATGAGCCAGACTCTGCTGTTTTCCAGAAAATACAAACTCAGCAAGTAAAAAAAGGATTTGCATGTTATAACTCAGAGCTCTACCACTTAAAACACATCACGTGGATTTGAGGACTGAGGATTCATCTTATTAATAGTTGACTTTGCAAAAGCAGGGACATTATTTTTTCAGCTCAAATGTCAGAAAAGAGGCTAAAATGCAAGTTTTATTACTTTGAAATAAGTTTATTTTCCATCTCATAGGATGCCTCTCAGTTCAATTTTTCATAACTCTGAAGACTGAGATAGAGTTACTGTATATCAACTATTACTGTATATCAACTATCATTTTTTCCTCTCCTCTAGTATATAATGTGTGGCTTATAGGCCAGACAACATAGTTTGAGTCTGCAATTCTGTTACTAACTCCAGTGTACCTAAGCAAGACACTTAACTCTCTCAAGTCTAGTATTCTAGCCTACAACTGTATTGACTAAATTGAATAGGTTTTGAAAAGGCTATATGAAGATTGTTGCAATCATAAGTATTATTCAAATAACTTAGTATTAATAATAATCACCTCACTGAGGTTAAGGATTAGATACACTCTTGTTCAACTAACTTACCTTTTGTATAGTGATAATGATAATTGAGCAGTATTGAACACTTGCTAAGTGTCAGGCTCTGTTCTAAATGTTTTACTTGCATAAACTGATTTAATCTTTACCACAAACCTACAAAGTAGTTACTATTATTATTTTCAATACTTATGGAACATATGAGGTTCAGGGAGGTGAATGGAGCAACTGATTCCAACCCCAGAGTCCCACATTATGACCACTCCTACATAAGGTATATTATACAACTGGTGACCACTGGGCCAGTGATCAGTCAACCTTGACTCTATTTCTAGTTCAAGGATCTCCTAGCCAGAGTATAGAACCACACAGATGCTCATGAAACACTTTCTAGACTTACAGATGAGCTTCATGTTCTTTTGTAAGCCTCTGAATCCCAGTTCACCTTTCCTCCTCACTGATACATAGGAGGCTCCATGAGAAAACACATAAACAAGTGAAAAGTGCTATGAACATATTTGTTAAGAAGCAAGTGACAGTGCTTGAATGAATAGCTAGACTGGCATGCTTCTGAGCTCCACACTTACTTTATCTTTTTTTTTGGTCCTGTTTGGTATGTAGTGAATTAGGTTTTGATATCAGGGTAGAACTTGCTGATTATATTTCCCATGTATAGAAAAGTCAGGAGGTGTTGGGAGATATATACAAGGCCAAGGATCTTCCTGCAGGTCCATCCGGTAAATCCTCCATGGAACATTCAAGGCCTAAGGGATAGCTCTCCTGCCAGACCATTTCCTGTGTTATATCCTGAGGCCTCCACATTTTTGGCTACTCACCCCTGCAGGCCCTCCCCTCTACAGCTGTCCTGGCTGATAAATTTCAAAACATAAAATAATACAAGTCTGAGATATTATTATTACCACTTATAGTCGTTTGAATATTGCCCCCCATCAAAAATGTATGTCTACCCAGAATTTCAGAATGTCACTCGTTTTGTATATAGGGTATCTATAGATGTAATTAGTTAAGGATCTCAGGTTGAAATTATCATGGATTTAGGGTGGCCACTACATTCAATGACTGGTATCTGAGAGAAAGGAGAGAGAGATTTGGGCACAGAGACATACAGACATAAAAGAGCTAGAGATACAGAGAACACCATGCTAAGATAAAGGCAGAGACTCAGAGACAGGAGTGATGTAGTTACAAACCAAAGAACACCAGAGATTACTAGGAGCCATCAGAAACTGGCAAAAGCAAGGAAGCATTCTTTTGAGCCTTAGGAGGGAGAAGGGTGCTGCTAACACTTTGCTTTCAGACCTCAGCCTCCAGAACTGTGAGATAATAACTTTTTGTCTTTTTAATTCACCCAAGTTTTGGTAACTGTTTACAGCAGCTCTAGATAACTAATACACTTCTACTATTGCTGATTCTATAAAGAATTAGAGTCGGTGTTTCAGTGGTTTTAGAATCCACTAAAAGAGTCAGAACTTCTAAATATAAAACTAAAGATTCTGTAAATCACACTCTACACTGGGAAAAATTCTGTGAATCATACTCCACACAAGGAAAACACAAGCCATTACTGGCAACATTTATTCTCACTTTTGATGGTTCAATAATTAGAGCAATATCTACTTACAGCAAGAGCCTTTTTTCCCTTGTGTAGCATACTTCCACATAATTATAAAACCGCATGCTCTTAAAAGACACGTTCTAGTTCTATAAAAATAAAGTTAAAGGAAATATTTTAGAAAAAATTAATTCCAAAAATATAATAAAATACTGTCATTTTTCTGCCATGAAACAACCATTTCAAGAAACATTTTCACTACTCTTAGTTACTATTGATCTATCTAGCCTACTTTTAAATCTATTACAAAGTAAAATTCGCTTAAAATATTTGTTAGTCTACATTTTCCACAACATAAATAACTAGGACCAATCAAAGATGATTTTCTAAAAAAATATTTGAATTAGGGCCAGTTAGGCACTTTTAAATATTTTGTCCCAAATTATTACCCAAATGCAAAATAGGAGACCCCAAATTTTAACTTATTAGGAAAAAAACTTGTAAAAAATTTATACTTTGCAATCAAAGGTAGTGCTCACAGCACGGTGCTTGCTACTCATGTGCAGCTGTGACTGAAAAAAATCAAGGTGTGATTAAATGGTCTTTTTCATATTATCCTCGCTTAAAAGTTTTTTTAATTGGAGCACAGCCATCATTAACAGAAGCTGTTCACCACAAGTCTTTGCTCCAAACGACCAATGCGGCACCCAACTTTTGACTTCCTCATGCCAGGTTGATGTCTGCTGACAATCTCAACAGTGTACTGCTCAGTCACATGTCACTTTTAATAAAAGAAAACAACATGATAATAACTCTGTTTATGAGCTTTTCACATCCTGCAGCCTCATTTTAAAATTTTATTTTTTCAATAACACAAACAAGAAGCATTCGGTATCCACAGCTGTCTCTCTCTTGTCAACCCAAAAGAAAATGAGGCAAAATTAAAATAAGCAAAGAGTTTATTTTGAGCCAAGCTTGAAGATTACAACCAGAGAGTATAGATTCAAGTTGCCTTGAATATACTATAATCTGATTAGCAGCAGTTACAAGTGGATTTTTAAAGGGAAAGAAGAGGTAGTTACTGACTTGTTTACCAGTATTTTACATTAAAGTGGGATATAACTTATAAGGGTATGAGTTATACTGTCCAATGTAGCATTATAAGGTTAAGTTATAGCAATTTGGCAATGGCAAACAATTTCAAAAGATGAATACGTTGCTCAAAAGGGGAGCAATGAATACATAATTGCTGTCTTATTTTAATGTTTCTGTGTGTCTGATAATTTAAAAAGAATTCCATTCCTCAGATAAAAGTTTTTTTTCTCACCTCACCCCCACATTCTCCTTCCCTCCTAACTTCCCCACATGACTTAGTAGAAAGATTATTTTCTAGTGTCCCAGCCTGAAAACTTTAGAACCACTTTAACTCTTCCTTCTGTTATCTCCCCTGAACTCAGTTTATTATCAAATCCTGTCATCTCCTAACTGAGGCTATCTAAATTTACATCACTCTTCCAAAGCTCAGACTTCCCATCACCTGTCTCCACAGCTTCTTTGATGATTCCCTTAAGCATGGACTCCTTCCCTCTAGAATTATTTTCACAGTCTCTACCCAGGTAAATGTGTCGAAAACATCACTTTCATGGCATCCTTCTAAATAATATTTTGTTGTGGTTTCCACTTTCCTCCACACAAAAGCTTTCATCCCATAATAGTTTTTCACACTTTTCTGTAATTCGTTCAATGTATCTACCCCCTCTTTCTCTTGTAAACAGCAGCACACTGCTACTGTTTCAGACAGATCAGAGTTCACATGCTTTCTTCTTAGCGAGACCTCCCTTTTCTTTGGGCCTCAAAATCAAATTTTCAGCTTGTTCTCAGTTTTGTGGACACAGAATATCTTTTCTCTTCCCCAATATTAAAACCTACCACTTCTTAGAGCTCCAGCTTAGTCCCACTTCCTTCCTTGGGGAGCCTTCTCACACTACCTTACTCTGCATAATAATATCCTACCTCTGATATTCACTTCCTGTTCTTTTATCTCTCATGCCCTTATTCTCACTTAACTGGCTCAGAGAACCCATTGGAGACCTACAGGCTTCATTCCCTCATCATTTTTCCTGTCTAATTCTTCCTTCTGGCTTTAATTCTCTCCCTATTTAACCTATACAGAACTGTTTGCTAAATTTCATCAACAGCTAACTAGTTATTCTTCCCCATTCGTACTCGGCTCACTTTTCCTTTCAACCTTGATAGATTATAATTAATGCCTAACCTTTTTTCTATTCCTTTCATTCGTAGAAAATGGTCTCTGAAGGGTATAATCTAACCTCACATTCAGATTTGCCTCTATTTCTTTCTTTCTTTTTTTTTTTTTTGAGTTGGAGTCTCACTCTGTCATCTAGACTGGAGTGCCGTGGCCGCTCCCGGCCACTGCAGGCTCAACCTGCTGGGCTCTGACGATCCTTCCGCTTCAACCTTCCAAGTAGCTGGAACTACAGGCGCGTGCTACCATGCCCAGCTAATTTTTTGATTTATTGTAAAAATGAGGTCTCGCCAAGTTGCCCAGGCGGGTCTCGAACCCGCAGGCTCAGGCAATCCACTCACCTCAGCCTCCCAAAGCGCGTGATTACAGGCTGAGCCACCAAGCCTGGCTTGCCTCTATTTCTTTACTTACTTTTCTCTTTCTGGTCTTAGAGGAACCATGCTCCTTCTCCTCAAAGCTCTGGATCCCTTTCCCTTACATCTTCTTTAAGTTTTTACTGGTCATTGTTCTATTTCTTCCTCTCTCTTGGCTTCTCTTGACAGTTTATAATATGTTCAAATCATCCGCTACATATGAACCTTTGAGTTGCAAAATTTCAAAGATGTGAACGTGTGTTTGCATGTCTAATCACGTAAGTTAGTTCATGTGTCTGGCATAGTTTGCCATGTGTGTGCATACTTTACAAGTGGTTGTGCTTTTGTGTACTTTACCACAGGAGTCCCCTGCCCCAGGACCACAGACTAGTCTGGCCTGGGGCCCATGAAGAGCCAGGCCACACAGCAGGAGGTGAGTAGTGGCAGGCAAATGAGTGAAGTTTCATCTGTATTTACAGCTTCTCCCCATCACTCCCATTACTGCCCGAGCTCCACCTCCTGTCAGATCAATGGCAGCATTTGATTCTCATAGGAGTGCAAACCCTATTGTGAACTGCACATGTGAGGGATCTAGTTTGTGTGTCCCTAAGAGAATTGAATGCCTGAAGATTGGAGGTGGAGGTGAGGCAATGATGCTAGCACTGAGGAGAGGCTGCAAAATACAGTTTAACATTACCATTGAGGTTTGACTGCACAGAGATCATAATAAATCAATTGCTTGCATACTCATATCAAAACCCTATCGATGAGTGACAAGTGAGTTGATGTATTTCATCGTACCGTTGCATCTGGTGGCAGGCTTTAGGTCTGAATCCTACACTTACTTTAGTCTATGTGTGATCAGCCCATTATTTTATTTACCACTTCTGTCTGCATCTTTTTTTTTATGGTGAGTTATATAATCATTTAATTATGTATTACAATGTAATAATAATAGAAATAAAGTGTACAATAAATGTTATGTGCTTCAATAATCCTGAAACTACTTCTCCCTCTCTTCCCCCACCTACCCTAGTCTATGGAAAAATTGTCTTCCATAAAATTGGTCCCTCCAAAGGGGTTGGGGACCACTGCTTTACTGTACAGTACTGTATAGAGTATAGTAGTACAATATCTTTATTTCAAACCCAGGATGTCTGGAAGCAAGAGTTAAAGCAGCAGTGATGTAGTTGGTACAGTATAGCTGATTACATTAGTTGGGTAACTAATGATGACTTTGTCGGACCTACGAACAAATTGGACTTACAAACACACTGTCAGAACGAAACTCATTTGTATGTAGGGAACTAACTGTATTTTAAAATATCTTTTCTTTTCCAGCCCTGTCTCTTTCTTGACTTTATAAGTAAACCTTTTAAAGGAATAGACTATAATTCCTGTGTACACTTTCTTGCTCTAGATTCCCAACTCAGTCCTGCAATCTCATTTCCAGTACCACTCTTTTACTGAAACTGCTCTCGAAGGCTTTTCTGGTCGCCTCTCCCCTCTCTGCCAAATCCAGTGGCTTCATTTCGTCCTCCTATAGCACCCCACAGTTCACTTACATCTCAAACAGCTATCTCCTTTGCTTTCATGACATTTCCCCATATTTCCTTCTATTTCCATGATTCCTTCTGAGAGGTATTCAATAATTTTTAGCCTATAAATGTGGGTTAAAAAATTATTGTTAGGTTCTCTTTTCATCTCCTACCAATTTTCTTCCAAAATAATATTTCAATTTCTATAGTTTTAGCTGATTCCTTTAAGCTGATGACACTGAGTCCAGTGGATAACCAAGTCCTAACCATTCAACCTTTCCAATTTAACCTCTCTCCTATCCTTCTCAGACTATTTTAAAAGATTTCCAATGAGTGTCTTCTTATAGCCTCTTTCAATTCACCCGTATATTATTTTTAAGTATTTAGATGTTGCCAGAGCTAGCTTGTTATATACATGAACATGTGATTTTTATGCTTAAAACAGACAAAAAAAACAAAGTCTCTAATCTGAGATAAATTTCTAAATGCTAGTCTGTCTTTTATGTCTTCCCAGTTAAAATATCATCCAAACAGAAAGGCTGGTTGAGAAGACCAATGTATTATAATTTCTGCTCATCTGGATTTTATTTGAGAAAAGGTACCTATTTCCTTCTATTGTTCAAACTACCAGGTGCTGTCTGTGAAACCATTTATTCCTCTTTCCAGATGAAGTTCTCTCTGCTCAAAATGAGTCTCTTCCTGTCAGTGGCTACATACCAGGTTCGTTGGCCAGCTGCTGCTCTTTCTTTGCCCTCCACAACCACGGACAAAAGATGGAATTTGGGCTTTAGTAAGCTCTTTTTAAGATGTCTCATTTATTTCTAAAGAAGATCTTTTTGTTTCATATAAAACTTTGTGTTGTCACTTTTAAAAATGCTTCCTGAAATGTCCAGTGTCCTGACTTTCTGTCTGAAATAAGATTATCATTATAGGGATTAAAATAGCTCACCTAATTAAAGATGGCCTGGAATTTTAAGATTATTTTATAAGACATGCAATTGTTACTTTGCATTTTACATGTGCAAACAAAGCCATCAAGCCAATTAAGGGTGCTTCCAGTTTATTCTGACAGTACACGAAGGTATTTATTTACTATCAGTGCCAGCCTGGGCATTATGCATGTCTTGACGCATGGATCTCCCTTCCCATTCTGCCTAGGAGTATTTGTGCATATTTTTCAAGCCTTGTTTAAGATTTGTAAAGGCTTTTTTTCCACTCTGTCTTCTAATATGAGTATAAAGTACTACTTCGTAGAAAGCTAACAACTTGATTTAGTGTTGATATTTAAACCTTTCACACAACATGAATTTAAGGAGCTTTATTTGAGTTTACTTGTACTGTCTCACTCAAGCTGCATCTTAAAAAGTGCTTTAAGAATCTCCCTTTTGTTTGTCACATGTTAGGGTGTGTGTGAGAGTAGGAAAGAAGAAGCCAAGGATTAAGTTTGTTTGTCTTAAAAATTTTCCCTTGTAGTCAATCATTTCACTTTAATGGGCTACATCATGTGACAGTAATTGTTTTAACCCATTTTCTGCTCACCATAGCAAGTCTCTATGGAATCAATTTAATTTTGTCTTTTTAAATTATTCTCCAGAAAACAAAAGAAATAAAGTTTTGAAGCTATTATATAAATAAGTATGTAAAATCCAACTAGTTAAGTGGGTTTGTGATTGTACTTTTCTCTTTTGGCTCACATCTTTGAAGATGCTTTTTATGCAAAATAATCAGCTATACATTTTGCAGGATATAAATTGAACTGAGATTAAAAGGGCCAGTAAATGCATTAGCGAATTAATTAACTTTATTCTTCACTTTTCCTCTAGCTATTAATATTTCTTTAAGAAAGCCAAACACAGTATCCTGATAATCATTCCCATAAGCTATTATTCCATGCTTTAGAGACTTTGTATCACCACATCACAAAATCACAATGTCCTTTTTTAAAAAACCCTTCCCCCACTCAAAATAAATGCTATAAATTTAAGCCAATATAAACTTGTCAGAGTTCTCCCTCTCAATTTCACACCAGGGCGTGGTGCTACACAGCTGGGGAACTGAGCTAATAAGTGTTGAAAAATGAAAAATGCTGCTTTATGGCATCACATAAACTGGCAAAAAGAATACTTTTACCTCCACCCCATTTTTGACAAACAAATGCTAAAATGTAGGTGCTGTAAGAATAAGACTTTATGATATTAGGCCCATGGTGCAAACAGAATTGTCTTATGGGATTTTCTTTTTATTGAATACTACACGTAATAAGAAGTTGCATAACATTTGTAAATTCTAATCACTTTTGGTTCCTTTTTGAACCTCAGAGGGGTCATTTCTAGAAAAGCCGTTGGAAACACTGCATAATGATCTATTTATCCAGTAGTGAAACAGGATTATCCCTTTTACAAGGAGACTGAGCTTTCCCTAACAATATAAACACTGTTATATGAGTGTACAACTTGAAGATTTTGAGGAACATCACGTTCAACAAATATTTATTGAATAACTATAATAGAGTTCAAAAAATGATGCTGAGAGCTCTTGTGCAATTTACATGAAATGACATAATCAGGATCCAGCTGTTTTTCTTGGGCTGGTTGGTTTCCTAGCTGATGGTCATTCACTCATTCACTCACTCTCTCACTCTCTCACTCAGTCATTCACTAGTCACTCATTCATCATTCAGTCTGCAAATGTCTATTGCAGGTTTGCCATATCAACATCACATAAGCCCAATAAATCACAGAGAATTGTACTGTTATAGCAGGAGATCCGAAATTCGTTGTAGAAAAAAAAATCCCTTTATTTGGGAGCCTGAAATAAATGAAATGCAGTCAGAACAAGATAAACAAAAAAAGAGGGGCAGAAGGGCATACTGTTGGGGTTCATTCCTTCCCCATAGGGAAACACTGAACTGTAATGAATCAAGTGGACAAGAGCCCCACTCTAAGGGTTTTAGGTACTGTTAGCTCCAGTGCCTGGGAATTTCTGATTATAGTATTTAGAGAACTGTGGTTGGCTGCTCTATGTATGCCTTCCCTGATTTTATATAGCTTTACATTCTCTTTCCTATAAACTTGCAAAAAAAAATTACCCATGACCTTATTATAGCAGTTATTATTATTTACCGTGTATTACAGGTGTACATCTCATATCTTCCTACTAAGTGTAAACTTCTTAACAGTAGGACCAAAGTCTGATTTATCTTTCATTCACAAATAGTACTTAAGTAGTACATTACAATCATGAACATTTTGCTAGTTGGTCGAATAATGTTTTCAATGGAGTCAACCAATATATTCATAGCATCAGAATAACACTTATTGTAGTAGTACATAATGCCTCAAATGTAAGTACCAGTTGAGAAACCCAAAAAGCATGACTGACATTTGGGGGAAGTACCATTTTGGTTATTTAAATCATGTGCAGATTAGTAAATAATAAGATGACATAAGGGAATTTTGGTTACAGCTTTTAAAATGTGGAATGATATGAAAGAGCCACTGAAAAGTGACCTTTTTTAAATTCCCAGAAAGTGTCTGAGTATATTGAATGTATTTTATAGGACACAATTGAAGACTACAATTGCATGAGCTATGTTATATTACCATTTTTATGTTCCATAATTTAATGAAATGCATCACTAGAGTATTTTCCTCACAAACAAATACAAGTTCTGCAAATAGCAGATGACTTCCAGGAACAAATCCATCCCCGTCTTTGTTATTACTCTTAGTGTTACTAATATTAAGTATCATGGAAATGATAAAAACAAGAAGAAATTTAGTTCATTGTAGTATGTTCTAAATATTAATCAGAAAGCCTTTAAATGCACCTTTTCTTCTCATCACTGCTGCTATATTCTAAAAGCAAAGACAGGAAATACAAGTTCTTTATGAGTACAGACTTGTCAATTACCTTTTTTTATAGTGCTCTACCAATGCTATTAACATTTTGACTAATTTAATTAAGTTGAATGAAAACTTTCTGCTACTGATCCTCAGATAGTTACCAATCCTCAGGTAATATTTACTAAATTTCTGGCATCCAGTTGAATTTTGAAGATGACTAACACTAACAGTGATTCCTGATTTTATTCTGGAAGAAAAAATCATAATTTTTAAAGATATTACAATTTTGGCAAGTGGCGAATACTGGACAATTTTGCATTAACAGGAGACTTCTATATGTAAGTAATCACTGATTTTGTAGCCCTTATATCACTTGAATTCATATGATGTTGATCACAATACTACTTTTGTGCCTAGGCACAAAATACTCAAAAGTTTTAATGAGCTTAAGTGGGTCAACTGCAAACAGTAGGACCTGACAGAAACAGTCTTATGGATGCAATAAGTACTTCTTCAAACAACATAGGAGGTGGGCAAGAAACATCAGCAGAGCAGCTAGGAATGCAGTAATGTGGAACATGATTACATCTTTTGAGAAAAGAATTTAGTCGGTCACTAGTCAGAAAAGACAATACTTAAACAATGAAGGTCTCTAAGAACAAGAACCAAAGCTACAAATTAAAGTTCTATCTTTAAAGGGAGTCATGTTAAGCTACAGATCCCCAAATAATTGCCATGCTTAGCATAGTCTTTAAATGTAAAGAACCAACTTAATTTTTTAAATCTTGTGACACAGACTACCATTTTTAAAAATTAGCTCTTTTAAGTATTTGTGTCTTTTTTTTGTGAGCTCATATGAATCTTTAAATGTCATAAAATCTATTGGAATAGTCATAGGGACAAAATGAAAATGTCATCATTACCAAACTCTTTTAGAGAAATTGCTGGAGAAATTTCTTGTATTGATACTATTGAAAATGCCTTAGAGATCTGTGGAACACAGTTCAGAAATGGTTGCTGTTGAGTACAAAGAGTACGGATGAGCATTTTATATTACACTCTGTATTTTTTTCATACTCAGAAATGAACATGTCTGCATAATGATGTTATGAGAGAAACTTGGTGCTTTACACAGAGCACAAATTGTAGGAAAAAAGTGCATGCATCTTGTGTTTATGGCCAGGGCCATAGGTCAAAATGAAAATCCTGTTCTGTGTAAACTGAAATAATCAAGAGATTTCACTTGCAGTGCAATTTTATGTTTTCTGGAAGTTTGTTTTAAGACAAAGAATGTATTTATTGATAGTCAACCTTTTTACTGGCCTAATCAAAGACTTAAAGACAATGATGTGATTTGAGTCTGTGTCAAAAGATACATGGAATTTGCCTCCTTTATTTCCATTCTGTATGTCTCTGAATAAGAAACAAATTGGTGGTAGTTATTACCTTGAGTCACTTCCAGATGTTAACCATGTGACTGAACTGAACTATTTGCTAACAAGAGTGGCAAGAGAGAGAAATTGTTAGTATATATGATGATTTTAATGACCATGAAAAATACTTTTTGTTCATCAACTTCACCTGCATGACATAAAAGTCCTATATAAATAGGATACTTTTTTTGTTAGGAAGAAGAAGATTTAAATCTATATAGCTTGTGTACTTTCTCTTTTTTAAGAGAAAAAATTAACTAAATTAATAAAAATCTGACTTTTGTTTATCATTTAATGCTTTAGTTTTTCAGATTTTAAATTATGTGTCTGTGCTCTATAGAAATGTTTTTCCATTTCTATTTCAATATTTTTTTCAAATGTTTTTCCATTTCTATTTCAATACTAATAAGAAGGATATACAAATTGTTAGAAAAAAGAAATAAAATCCTTGGGTATACAGTTTTTCAAAGATTATCCATGGTACAAATTGAAGCAAACAGTTGAGATTGACAGTTAAGTTTCCAAAAGCTGATTGTGTGTGTGTGTGTGTGTGTGTGTGTGTGTGTGTGTGTGTGTGTAGATATAAATTATTTTTTTTTCGTTCATACTGTGAATTAATTCATAGTTACATGGTCATTACAGAATGTGTAAAACATGAAGGACATTCAAAAATATCAACTGCATCTGTTCTAATGGAAAAAGTATGAAAGACAAATTATTTACTCAATGATTTAAATATTGAACACACACACACACACACACACACACACACACACACACACACACACACACCCCTGTCTCCAACCTTCAAGTGAGAGAATGATTAAAGACAGCACAGCGCCAACACTGAAGGAAGCTATTTTGTTTCTATTATTATTTCTCATGTCCACAATGTAGTCAAAGTTGAGAAAGACAGAAAAGTAAACAACAAAACATAGCAAATGCTATGTTAGAAGTAACTGAACTTGCTAGGAGCAGGCAGAAGAGGACTAATCAAAGGAACAGACAATAGACCTAAGTTCTGAAGAATAAGTAGGTGAAGGTAGGAGGAATTGAGAGCTACACCTGACTGAGATTAGAATGGGCAAAGGTGAAAGTACAGGAGGCAGAACAGCACATTTGGAAAACTCTTGATATCCAACATGGTGGAGAAGAATAGAATGCAAGATTGGGAGTCTCCAAAAATAAAACTGGAAAGATAAGTAATGGTGTGCTCCTAAAGAGTTTTTGGAAAATTTATACCAATCCTTATGTTAGATGCATTGTAAAAGCATCTTTTTTTAGAAAGCAGTTCTGTGAAGGATGCTTTTATGGTATAGGCACTGGAAAAAATGAAAATAAAAAATATATAGTTTGTCTTTGTAAAAAGGTCATAGAAGTACATTCACTGAAATATAAATTATCATAATCTAATTTATCTTGTAAATTTAGAGTTTGGGATATAAGCTATACTCTCTTAAAATGAGTCATTCCTATAAATATGACCTCATTTGCCTGTTGTTTCCATGCTTAGATTTTCATAATCATCTTAAAGAATAGTGTTTTCTAAATAAGATGACTTCACCTCAGGGTTTACAAGACAGTTCTTTGGAAGGTGAAAAGAAAATGTTAGAATTTATTTTTTATTTATTTTATTAAAGGAATGTGGGTTACAAGTGGGGATTAACTACATAAGCAGGCTGCATGAAGGTGAAGGTGAAGTTTGCACTTCTACCTGGCCCTCACTTCTCCTGGTAATGAACCAAGTACCCTTATGCTGTCACACATCCCTCACCCTCCTCCATTCCTCCCTCCCCTAGCAGTGCTAGTGACTGCCCATCTCTTTCTTACGCTAATGTGGCTAATGTTCATGGCCCACTTATAAGTAAAAACATGTGGTATTCAGATCTTTGTTTCTGTTTTCTTGATGTGTGTGTGCAATGCTATGACTTTTCCTCTTAACATTGCCTTCTTGGTATCCCAGAGATTCTGACAAGATGTATCTTTGTTTTCATTTGTTTCCAGGAATGTTTTAATTTCTATCTGAATTTCCATGTTGACCCAGAAGTCGCTTAGCAGCATTTCGTTTAGTGTCCATGTCTTTGTGTGTTTTGGGTGGATCTTGTTGGTGGTCATGTTTATTTTTATTCCACAGTGATCTGAGAAGATTTATGGTATTATTTCAGTCTTTTAAATTTGTTCATGATTGATTTATATCTGAGAATGTGATTAATCTTGGAGCATGTTCCATGTGCTGATGAGTAGAATGTATACTCTGTAGATTCTTGTGGAGTGTTCTGTAGATGTCTATTAAATCTATCTGATTGAGTTTTGAGTTAAGGTTCTGTATCTTGTTGGGTTTTTACCTAGATGCTTTATCTACAGCTGTTAGTGGGGTGCTGTTTAGTTCTTCAACTGTGATAGTTTAAGAGTCAATGTCTTCTCTTAGTTTACATAGTTTTTTTTTTTTTCTTTTTAACTACTACTGGTGTTCCTGTGTTGGGTGCATATATGTTTAAGCTTATTTTTTGGATACTTTCTGCTGGTTGTTGAGTCTTTTATCATTCTATAGTGTCCTTCCATATTTTTTTTTAACTTTTGATAGTTTGAAGTCTGCTTTGTCTGATATCAGAATAACTACTCCTGCTTTCTTCTGTTTTCCATTTGCCTGAAAGATTGTTTTCCAGCCCCCAACTTTGAACCTGTGGGGGGTCATTGCAATGAGGTGAGTTTCCTGGAGGCAGCAGACTATTGAGTTGTGTTTTTTATCCAGTTTGTCATGCTATGTCTCTTCATTGGCTCATTTAGTCCATTCACATTCAAACTGATTATTAAATGTGACAGTTTATACTTGTCATAATCCTCTTAGAGGGTTGCTTTGTTTCCTTTACTTTCCTGTTTATATATGTGTATTTTCATTTTTATGAGTGATCTATATGCTCTGTTAACTCTGTGATTGCCTATACTTTTGTGATGGGTATGACCTTTTGCTTTTAATGTGTTCAACCCCCTATAGGGCTGTTCTGGAGGCAGCATTTTGTCTTAGGGACTGGACGTCTGGGAAGAACTTTAATTCTCCATCACTGGTGAAACTTAACTTGGTGGGATAGAAAATTCTTGGCTGGAATTATTTATTTTTAAGAATGCTAAGATTGGACTCCTGTCCCTTCTGGTTTGTAGTGTTTCTGCAGATAAGTCTGGAGTGATTCTGATGGATTTCCCAGTGTAGGTAGTCTGACCTTTCTCTTTTGCTGCATTTGGGATTTTATCTTTCATGTTTACTTTGTGGAGGTGGAATACAATGTGCTTTGGGGTTGGTCTTTTCATGTGATGCCTTGCAGAGGTTCTCTGAATCTCTTGTGTTTAAATGATTGCCTCTCTAACAATATATGGGAAGTTTTTCTGGAATGTTTGTTCCATAGTGTTCTCAGTTTCCCTTTCTGCTTCAGTGATATTAATCAGACATAGATTTGGCTTCTTGACGTAGTCCCACATGTTTTGGAGGTTTTGCTGCCCCTTTTCGAGCTTTTTCCCCTATGTTTTTGACAGACTGGGTTTAATTCCATATTTTGCTTCAAGCTCTGAGATTCTATCTTCTGCTTGGCTGATTCTGCTCCATATGCTTGTTAATTTTTTTTTTTTATTTTCAGGAGAGATTTCTTCATTTCTATTATTTTTAAATAGCTTTTCTGAAATTGGTCAACTTCACTTTTACTTCCTGTATAACTTTGGTGAGTTTTGCATCTAGTTTCTTGAGGTTCTCTTTGTTCATTTTAGCTATTCAACCTCTAGTTTCTGTGACAGTCATAGGGGATAGGTCATTCAGGAAGGGGGGTTTTGTTATTTGTGCTCTGATAGCTGCTTTTTCAGATATTGTCTCTTTAGTACTCTGAGGCTTGCCTATTTTTTCATTTATTTTTCCTCATTTCTGATAGGTCTTTCTTCCCCTTCCTTTTGTAATTCCTTTTGGTTTTGTTTTTCTGAAACTATTCCCTGACTCTCTGTTCTAGAGCCTTTTCTGTGGTTCAATATAGGTCACTTAGTAACAGATGGAGGGACATTAACTTCTGCTCTTTGCTCCACCTTGTAGCTGGTTTCTCAAATGTAGTGGCCCCTACTGCTAGCACTCTGTGAAGAGTGGATGGGGAGATGAGCCTCCATCTGCTGCCCATGGTTTATATCCCAGAAGTCTTTCCACTGAGAAAGCCTTTCAGTGTCTTCTGTGTCACTGTCTCCCTATTCAAGTCAATACTGCTCTTGGAAAAAAATGATTTCCTTGCCATGGTGAAGGAGATCCTCCCTGTAGGCACATAGGACTTGGAGATGATTCTTACTGATCTGGCTGAAAAGATGAACTGGGCACCAGTGAAGTTCACTCTGTGGTAGGTTTTCCCTGCCTGGGTGCTAGCTGCCTGACTGCAGGCAGAAAGTCATGCTCATGGCTGCTTACTCAGTATGAGTTTTGTTTCCCCCTATTCCACTTTGGATCTGGTTGCCCACTGCTGTGCCCTGACCAGGACTCTCCTTGTGTGGGACCAACAACTTGTGTATGACTTGAAGGGATTGAACAGACCTAATGCATCTTAGGTATACTTACCCACTCTCATTCACTTGGCAGAACTTCAGCTCCTGTGCAAGCCTGGTGCATGGTGGGGAATGGGGTGCTGGATTCCCATGTTTTCTGGTCTCTATATATTCAATGAGACCTTTGGTGGGTACAGGGTTCTTCATTCATCTAAAAGGGTTGAGGATATCTCTGTCTATTGGTGACTTGGTCCCTACTTTCTGCCTTGTTTAGCAAGAGGAGAACCAGTTATGTTGCTCCATTGTGCCCATCTTGGATCTCCATCTATTATTTGTTTATATTTTACTTTTATTCTATTTTTTACATTTCTATTAAATTGATGCATAAATTCATAGTGTTTATTTTTTGGCATGGTCACCCATGGTGTTGGAAATTTGTTTATCATTTGTCATTTGGAGTGGCTATGCTGTGCTTGTGAATACATTTTGGATTTTGAAGATCTGAAGAAAGTTAGTGCTATCTGTGGGCTAAAGAAAATGAAGTGTCAAGTGGACAAAAGAGCATCTCCAACATATTCTTCTGTTTGAGTTTAACAGAGCAGTAAAGGTAGTGGAGGCAGCTCAAAGCATTTGTACCATGTGCAGGGAGAATGTCATTGAGGAAAGCATGGCAAGAAAATGGTTTTGTCATTTCAAAGAGGGCAACTTTGATCTTACTCATTCTCAGTGTTCAGGAAGATAATCATGCTTTGATGAATACTGTTTAAATTCTTTCATCCATTATGAGCTACGTCAGTCAACTTGAAAAATAGCAAATGTGATGAACTGTGACCAGTCAGCCATTACACAACATTTGCATTTCATGGGCAAGCCAAAAATGCTATGAACTTATGCATCAACCCCAAACTTATTTTTGGTATGCCACATACTGTATTACTATAATAGTGCATTCATATAATTTATAAATGAATACACATTTATGAGAGATGTGCTGGAAACATTTTACTGCTAAGTATATATGATAGAAAAGTTTGGGAGGTTACTATAAAACTTAAATATTTGTATTTTATCAACTAAACTGGACAGTATGGTAGCTAGCACCCAGTGATAGCACTGCTTTGATTTAGTTGAGGATATAAGGCACAGACTTCTTATAAGCTTTGATATGCTGGGCATTGAAATGGTTATGTGGCCATTGCTTTTCTGTGTTGCTGCCCTCAAAAATAAAAAGCAGGAGGTGAGTCACACACTGAGATCCCTAGATTGCAAGGGGTCTGCTGATTAGCTTTGATGAGTTCACAAATGCTCTTAAAGTGCCTTTAAAGGAGACAGAGAGAGACAGAGAAAGAGAGTGCGAGAGAATGCACATATGTGTATGTTGGTGTTCCTTTCACTTGAGAGGTTCCCTAACTTTAAGTTAAACCTTAAATAAGACCAGAAATACCCTCTATTAAGTCATCATAACCTTTAACTTAACAACCTTGCCATAGTCAGAGTCCTTTTTGTGGATTATCTGACCTCTGTGCTCCCATCACTCTTGCCACATTTTAAGCTACCAGCCTTCCTGTATCATAGTTGCTACCTTTCCTTGTCTTTTACCATTAAAACCTAGTTCTTTTTGTTCAGGGTCATGTCTGAACTTTGTTTGGTTCTCATCACAAGATTTTTTGGATATTGATCTTTGTGATTTTCAAAAATTCTGCTTCCCATGAAAAGCGAAAATCAGTCCTAATATTGTGATCCTGGCCTTAGTTTTGTCTGCTTTTCTACGAGTGTTTGTCTGTCACCTTTCTAGCTCTGTCTAGTTACTACCTACATGCAGGAATAACAGTAGATGCCAGAAAATATGTAGCGTTTCCCTCCTTGTTCACTCTTTTTCTTCAAAATACAACTCAATAAAAGCATAATTTAATTCTAATATGTAATATCTAAGACACTGTTCTAGGTATTTCCAGAATAAAAAAGTAAAACAACTCTTGCCATTAAGTTAATTATAATTTAGTAGATCACAGGGCTAAACATGGCAGGACAAGTATTCAAATCCACGTTTTCCTACATCAAATCCATTGCATATTCCAGCACACATCACTGACAATTTTACCTCTAATTACTTTGAAATTGTGTATGGGTTTAAGATTTGTAAGTGTATCTTACAAAGGTATTTATTTTCACTTATAGTATTTTGCTCTGTTAACCTCTGTGGAGGATAATGAAAAAAACACATATGAATGAAAGTATATAATGAATGACAAATTCATATTTTGAATAATCATTGCTTTAAACTCCTTGTCACTTGTACCCATTTTTAATTGTGATAAAAAGCACACAATGTAAAACTTATCACCTTAACCATTTCTAAGTGTATAATTCAATAGTGCTAAGTATATTCATACTGTTTAATAACAGATGTCCAGAACTTTTCATTTAAAAAAAAATCTGAAACTCTATACTCATTAAACAACTACTCCCCATTTTCCTCTTTCTCTAGCCTTTGGTAACTAGCATTCTACTTTCTGTTTCTATGATTTGACTACTTCTTATACCTCATATAAGTGAAAGCATATAGTATTAGTCTTTTTATGACTGGCTTATTTCATTTAGTATAATGTCCTCAAGACTCATGGCTAAATAACATATCCCATTATATGGCTAAACCACATTTTGTTTATTCATTTATCTGCTGGACATTTGAGTTGCTTCCACTTCTTGGCTACTGTTAATACTGCTGCTATGAGCATGAATATACAAATATCTCTTTGAGATGCTGCTTTCAATTTTTTAAAATATATACACTTGTATCCAATTTTAACTACATAAAGATTATCTGCTTTTGAAAACTGACATTTTGCTATCATTCTATAAAAAAGTAAATTGTTTGGAAGTATAATAATACAAAGGAATGTTATTAATTTGCCATTAGAATATATATTTAGGAGAATTTTACAAAGCTTTATTTTCTTAATATATAGTTATGACAATAGGAAACCCATTGTCATACCTTGATATCAATTATTTATACATATATATTTAACAAATAAAAACATTCATAGAGCTGGGCTCGGTGGCTCAGCCTGTAATCCCGCGCCTTTGGGAGGCTGAGGTGAGTGGATTGCCTGAGCCCGTGGGTTCGAGACCCGCCTGGGCAGCGAGACCTCATCTCTACAATAAATCAAAAAATCTGCCGGGCATGGTAGCGCGCGCCTGTAATTACGGCTACTCGGAAGGCTGAGGCGGAAGGATCGCCGGAGCCCAGCAGGTCGAGGCTGCGGTGGCCGGAAACGGCCACTGCACTCCAGTCTGGGCGACAGAGTGAGACTCCAACTCAAAAAAAAAAAAAAAAAAAAAAATTCATATATATATAGACACATACATACATACACAGAGATTATGCATATACACATACATCCTAAAATAGTTCATTTCAGAATAAATTGCACTTCTTTTTTCAAATTGCAAAGATTTTCTTCATATTTTCTGACTATCTTTTTAAAAGATCCTTTTAAATTTTTTCTGGCCTTTAGAAGTTATCATAGAAAGACTAGGAAGACAGTAAGGGAAGAATAACTCAGTCACACAAGGAAGGAAGAGAATCATATGTACTGCTCTCTAATACTACTAACTAGAAGCTTATGCAGTACAATTAAGTTTTTGAACCATAATTTTATCAGCAGAGTTCAATATCAAAGGCATATATAAAAATGGCACATGTTGCATATTTAAACTCTTTTATAATCTTAGAATCATGAAACTTCTCCATCAAGCCCTACTACCTTATTTTACAATTCAAGAAACATCTTCAATGGGACTTAATGACCTGTCTAATGTTACACAGCTTGTCATCCCTGAAACTGAAACAGGAACTTTTTACTATCATTTTAATACTTATATATTCTTTTTTAAATGTAATCTTCTCTTAAATGAATGTAGCAGATAATAAATATTAAGGCTGTTTTAATAGGACAATTATTCTTTTTGCTTTTATTTCTAAGAGATATATGGAACATAATGACTTCTCATCTCATGGGAAGACTTGAAGATTGAGCCTTTCCTGCCCTCAAGGGAAGAGAACCTGGTTAGATGTTGCACTTAATTCTTGATCTGGATTTGAAAAGCCATCAAGTACTGCTAAAAAAAGTAAAAAGTAATAGGTTCCAGAGTATATAGACAAATATGAAGATCAAAGGCAGGACTCCTGAGACTCATATAAAGCTTAAAGTAAGTTGAATAAGAAGGGCTTTCATAGGGCAACTTAGAAATTGTAGAATTGGCTGTGGAAAGTGTTCAAATGGAAAAAGACCCATTCCCAAGAGAAAAAAAAAAAAAGAGATATATGGCAATGGAAAGATCACTGTTCTGGTCTCCAGGCATATATACCAACCATCTAACTAACCTTCTGCACTCAACGGGGGATCTTATACCATCCTGTCCTAGGGCCTACACACTAGTTTGGTGTGGATCACTTTGACTAATAGTTGTGCTGAGGGATAACTATCTATGCTCCAAGACTGTGTTTGAATAACTCATGTGTTCTATTACCCCTGCTGCCATTGCTGTCTCAACCCATCTCACAATCTCCCAGATGATCTACCTGCTCTAAAAAGGGCATGGAACTATGCACATCTAGTAGAAATGTATAGTGGGGTGGAGTAGAAGAATTCCCCTACCTGTATCTAGAAAAACTGAACTAAAACATGTAAGGTCCCTAGAGCTGAAGCAATGGTTATATTAAAGTTTATGATCTCATTTCTAAAAAACTTACTATTTTATAAGAATTCACAAAATTTAAACTTTTTCCTAGTTTTTCTTTCATAAATAGATAGGTGGAATGTACAAAGGAACTTGTTTCGTTACTCAGTAAATGTTTCTAAATTACCTAAAGCTGAGATATTTTGTGCAAGGTGTATATATTGTTTATGTACACGTGTTTCCCTGTCTCTTTGAATAATATAACAGATAAAAAGTCAACCAAAGGAGAGGACAGAATTTGATGGTCAAGACGGAGAAAAACAACAAATGCATAACTGTGTACTGTCAGCATGACTAATGCAATTTAATTTAGTTGTTATCATTTGAAAATACAAATATACTAATCTAAGTGGCTAAACTTTCAACTGCTTTTTAAAAATTTAAGTCAACAAGTGGGTGGCTTAAAGTGTTTCTAGACACACCACACAACAGCAAACTAAACTCTGACTTTACCATTTGTAGCTTTAGATCTTAATATATACTGAAATCTCTCAAAATTAATTTTTTCTTTTTCTTTTGTTTTGTTTACTTGCTCCCCCCCCACCCTTTTTTTTTTTTTTTTTAGCTTAGAACTGAAGTTACCAAAAGGGAGTGCATATAGATTGGCTGAAAGCAAATGAGTGGCAACAAAAAAAATTAGGAGATACACAAAGAGTGGAAGAATGTATGAACAAAAATCTTCCAGGGATAATTTTCCCCTAGTTCAGTAGGACAAAGATCTACCACAAAAGAAGAAAATAGCCTCCTGAAACTTAATTACATTTCAAAGTAGTGCAGTAACATGAAAGGAACAAAAACCTTTTTGTTCAATAGTATGCCTACCAGATGGCATCTCTAAATAAAGAAATCTAAAACCTTCTGCTTGTCTTATACATAAATAAAGATGAAAGGAATAGTAACAATAGCTAAACATTAAAATCACTGGAACTAGAAGAGAACTTTCATTAGGTTTGGAAGACTAACTCATTCTAATAATAATTCTGAATCTGGGAAGGCTCGAGTTCTAGGTGAAACTCAGAAGCACAATCTTCAGGTATTTCCCCATGCTTGTATATCTGTTTAGACTGGTGCTCATTCAGTGGAAAGAACAAACTAGGAACTAATACACACCAGGAGGCTTAGGGAAAACGGAAGAAATCAGGAATTCCTAATAAAGACTCTAAAAAACTACACACAGTTCCAGGTTTTTGTGGAGTTTTTTGTTGTTGTTTTGCTTTTTTTGTTTGTTTGTTTAAATAAAACAATTATGACTTGCCCTTTCTCTATTTTTTGTGGGCTAATTTGTAAATGTAAATAATAGCTAAGGATCTGCATTCTCGAGTCAGGCCCAACACGTAAGCCCAGACTCTACAGTTGACTAGAAGTATGACCTTGGGTCAAGTTCCTTACCTCTTTCAACCTCATTGGCAAAATGAAGTAGAATTAGTACGGAGTTTGGTAGGAATTAACTTCTGTCAGACAGTCCTTGGCACCTAGTAAGTCCCATAAATATCAGTTTATCATTACTACCAACAAGAATAATAACTATTAAATAATTCTATTCCTGAGTTTTTGCTGTCTCAAATGCATGGGGTAATGCACAGCAAGGTTTTCTGGCAGTAAATGGAGTTTAGAGAATAGAGCTCAAAGCCTTCCCTGGCTTATCTCCAAGTGGCCTCTTCTAGTAGTACTGCCCTGCTCTCACCTGGCTACTGAAGGTTATTAAGTACTCATGTGGGGAAGGTTGGTCTAGAGACAAGAATTTTTTAAGACTTGGTTGTCACAGCTCAGCCCACCCTAACCTGTCCTTCTCAATGACTTCTCTTACTGTTCTCAGCTGAACATCTGTGGGTTTTGGGAAAACCACATAGATTTTTCTTCTGATCTGGCTAACTAATAGAATGTAGGACCATTCCCATTGACAACGTTGGTACAACACTGATAGCACAGAGTCTATCATGGTAGCTAACCCTTGATGGCAGGCAATTTAGTCACTGAAGTTTGGTAATTGCCTTGAACAAATAAAATATGTTGTAACTGCTTGAATATGATGCAGACTACAGTGAATGGAAGGGTGGTGTTTCATGGCACTTAAGTTTCTACTGGGTTATTTTCTTCAATTTTACATGAGGAAAGAGTCACTTGCTGGGGCTACAGCCTTCAGTAGTAAAAGCTACTTATGTCTAGGCCTTTATAAGGAAGTAATTCCATTTTGTTTGGTATTTTTAAAATTGTGGTAAGATACACATAAAATGTGCTATGTATACATTTTGGTGGCATTAAGTCACAATGTTGTGCAACCATCATCACTGTCAATTTCCAAAAAAATTTTTTTTATCCCAAACAGAAACTCTGTATCCACTTAAAAATAACTTCCTAGTCTCTCCTCTCCTTATCTCCTGATTAAACGATATTCTACTTTCTGTCTTTATGGAATCATATAATATTTGTCTTTGTGTGTCTGGTTTATTTCATTTAGCATAATGTGTTTCAAGGTTCATCCATGTTGTTGCATGTTTCAGAATCTCACTCTTTTTTTTTTAAGGCTGAATAAAATTCATTCCAATAACATGCAGATATCACATTTTGTTTATTTGTTTCTATCTTTTGACTACCGAGGCTTTTGTGAATGATGCTGTTATGTACATTGGTGTACACGTTATCAGTTTGAGTCCCAGCTTTCATTTCTTCTGGGTTTACATCTATAAGTTGAATTCCTAGATCATATGGTTAAGTCGATCTTTAACATTTTGTGGAACCATTGAATTATTTCCATAGCTGCTACATTTTTTCATTCCTATCAGCAATGCACAAGGGTTCCAATTTCTACACATCTTCATCAACATTTATTTTCTGCATTTTGATATCAGCCGTCTTAATGGGTGTGAAGTGGCATTTCATTAAAATGTATTTGCTTCGTAAGCTATCTTAAAAAGACACAAAGAGGAATTATCTTGTAATTCCTGTATATAAGGAGCTGCAAACATCCTGTGTGAGTTCCAAAGTGGAAGTGTAATATGGGTTTATTCGTTAAATTTTAAACATAGTAACACCAATATTTTAAACATAGTAACACCAATATTTCTCCAACTAAGAAGGCAATCTTGAGCTTCAGGACGGCCCTTAAAAATCCTACAGCAAATGTTCAAGGTATAGATATATTCATTAGTCATGACAGAAGCCCATACGAGGCTGACACACGCAAAATACCAATCTCACCAAAACCAAACTCTCAAGAACCGTCTCAGACTTGACCCCATAGCAGCAACAGCTTTTCGGTGGGGTGAGACCCTGCCAGTCGCGCCGCGCATGCGCATTCGCGGTCGGTGGCTGCGTGCCTACGTGCGCGGCCCCGCGCTGCAACGCAGGGGCGGGGCCGAGCGCCTCCGGTCTCGGGGTCAAGAATGGCGGCTGCGTCGGCCTCAGTTCTCCACCGCTGTATCGTGTTACCGGCCGGGAGGCACAGCGCCTCTCTGATCTTCCTGCATGGCTCAGGTGGATTGCAGTTTTATGTCCTGGCTTTCTGCAGCTTGGGAAACATCATCCCCTTGGTTACCCCAGTGTTGCCCCAGTAGAGGTGCCGGGCCATAATAGAGACTTAGAGGGCTCGGAAAGGGTGGCTTTCTCGTGGCTAACCCTGGGCTGTTGACATACACCTGCTGTAGCCGCCCCTCCTCATTTACCTCTTCCTGCTCTGCGGTCACTGTCCCACCACCCTCGCTTCAGGTCCTCGTGTCCCGCCGTTTTCGGCCAACCGTCAATCCACAACATTCTCTCCAATGCAACATTTACCACATCCCCATTCCTCGCCCCAAGTTTAAACAGAGCAAGTTAGTAAGGTAAGTCTCCTGCTAGAGGAAAATAAATTATTTAGTGCTTTCCATGATCAGCTACTAGTGATTTCAGTTTTCAGCCGCAGTGATTATTTGCCATTGCTTGCTTTCTCCAGTCTCCCATAACTAATGTCGACAATTGAGATTCACAATTAACTTAGATATATACTGAGTATTTTCTTTCTGTGAGGCATTGAGCTAGGGCTGGAGTTACATCCCCCCTTCCCCTTTTTTCCTGTTCTTTTTTCCCTTTCTTCCTCCTTATTCTCTTCTGTTATTAAACTTCCAAGATATAGTACAGGGGCAGGAGTTCCAGGGGCAGGTATTCTTGGACTAGGTATTCTTTCCTTAGTAAGGTGTACTTAATTCTGTATATCGTTTTTCACACTTACCTGTAATTACTTATGCCTGCCTGCGTATCCACTGCATTTTGAGCTCTTAAAGAGTAAGGGCCCTTGTGTTAATCTTTACACACACAGTGCTTGACCTAAAGTAAATTCTCGGGAAATGTTTTTTAAAGAAATGAGATGCAGCTGGTGATCTTAGGGGGCCTACCTAAAGTTAAAAACAAAAACAATTCAATTAGTTTGAGTCAGCAGTGCATAGAAGATCACAAGATGGTGCATGGTTTACTACCAAGTGAAGCGTAAGAAAAAAAAATGTGGTTAGGCGTTATTAAGGTATTTGTAGGATGAAGAGCTTGTCAGACCTTTCTGAGAAGGTGGCTTTTGAGCTGAGAGGTAGGCTTAAAAGAGATGGTGATTGGATAGTGGAGGGAATTGTAAATGTACAGAGTAGAGATCTGGAAATGGACATTTAGGGATAGTGCTCTTTTTATTTTGAAAATGAGGCCAGATAGTTTCAACAGCTTACCCAAGATCTCCTGACTGTTATTCTGAGTGGTGGTGAATTTGGGATTTGAACACAAATCTCTCTGACTATAGAATCAGTGCTCTGATGGGGTAAGGTGAAAACCTTGAATTAGCATGTATTGTTTAGATGAATGCAATGTTTTGTCACCTAGAGACTGGTCATAGTACTCAAAGCTTCTAGAGTGTTCATTTGTATGTACCCAGAAATTCCCCAATACTATACTCTTTCTCATAAATAAATTAATCAAGTCACAATATCTTTAAGAAGGACTCCTGGATTTTTTTCCTCCTCCTAGACCACTTTGCTTAAAATAAGTATCCTTACCCTTTTTGGTTTCAAATTACTGTAAAGTCATGTCCCTAAAACCTAGAGTCATGTATATATATCTTTTTACTTTGTACAAAGAACAAAGAATTTGTCCAAATAATTCTGCCACATATACAAGTATAATACTGTATTTCTATATATTTAAAGCTTCACTGAAATAAATCTATTAGGAGCAGGCCTTCATTGCCTCAGATTAGAAGTTGATGATTTTACATTTGACTTTAATATATATGGTTGTGTTATAAGAGATGTTTGACTTCTGGTTAATCCAAATATGGACAAACCAATTCTAACAGTTTTATCATATTCAGTTTTACCATGCTGTTAACCAGTTATAATGTTTTACTATGAAATAAGGGGCTGGCTCTTTTTAAAAGTATACATTGTGAATGAATGGATGGATGTTGTTTTGTAACATTCAGTCTTACTCTTCAAAGCTGAAAAAGTATGTTTAGAGACAGAGTTTGTTTTTTAAAAAAAAAATCTTAAAAACTTGAGATTTCCTTCTAAGATATAGAAGCCATAGAACATATGGGATTGCAAATTATATATAACTAACTTAATTTAAGCCTTTTCTACTAATGAGATATTAAAGAAGGATCTTCTTTTAGGATGACAAAAATAAATGATAGTTTAATTAGTTTTGTTCAGTCTCTCAGATTAGAGTAATTCATCCTGTTATTTGTTTCCCCAAGACACTGATTCTCCTTTCAGTGGTATTCATCATACTTGTAATTACTTAATTTAATGTCAGTGTTTCACACTTAACTTTAAGGTTCACAAAGACCCAAACCATGTGTTTTGTTTATGGTTTTCTCCCATATGTAAGGCTTAGCAAGTTGCTTAAGTCATCAGTAACCTCTGCGTCACTAAATGTAATAGACATTTTTTGGTCTTCCTCTTATTTGAACTATTTATCAGCGTATAGCTTTCTTCTTGAAAAACTTCCTTGGTTATATTTCTGCCTCTTTTACCCCTTCTGGTTTTGTTTGCAGGCTCGTCCTGTTCTACATAGCTGTTAATGATGGGGTTTCTCAAAATTTGGTGCTAGGTCTTCTCATTCTACGTTTTTCATCCCAAGTTAAACTCCATAGATGCTCATATAGTCTATTTTTACCTATATATCAGTAAAGCAAATGCATGTCTCCGTTTTAGGCCTCCTTTGAGCTCTAGACATGTTTATCCAACTGCCTGATAGACATTCACTATTTCATTTATTCAAGAAATACATCACATGGCTTCTATGTACAAGGCACTGTTCTAGACTCCAATCATACAGCAATGAACAGAACAAAAATCCCTGCTCTCATAAAACTTATGTTCTAGTGAAAGAAATAATATAGTAAGAGGTAGATTTTGTGGGAGAAAAAAAAGCAGTATAAAGGGGATTGTAGGTATGAGAGGGGATTTTACAACTTTAAATCAAGTGGTCAGGATAGGTCTCCCTATTAGTATGACACTTAACAGCCAGACTTAGGTGAGTGAATCATGTGGATATTGGGTTGAACTGTTCCAATCAAAGGAAAAGCAAAAACGGAGACTCCAAGGTAAGTTCCTTGACATGTTCAAGGAACAACAGTAAGCTTTACTGATGTGCTAGGGTGAGAAGAATAGGAGGGTGTTATAGTTTGGATGTTTGTCTCAAATCTCATGTTGACATGTAATTCCCAGTATTGGAGGTAGGGCATAGTGGGTGCTGCTTGGGTCATGTTGGGGCAGATCCCTTATGACTGCCTAGGTGCTATTCTCGCGATCATGAGTGAGTTATTGCTCTATTAGTTCATGTAAAAGCTGGTTGTTGAAAACGTGCCTGGTACCTTGCTTCTCTCTCTTGCTTCTGCTTTCACCATGTGACATCACTGCTCCCCCCTTCACCTCCCATTATTATTGTAAGCTTCCTGAGGCCTCATCAGAAACAGATACCCATGCCAAGCAGAACCATGAGCCAAATAAGCCTCTATTCTTTTTTTTTTTTTTTTTTGAGTTGGAGTCTCACTCGGTCGCCCAGACTGGAGTGCAGTGGCCACTCCCGGCCACTGCAGCCTCGCCTGCTGGGCTCTGGCAATCCTTCCGCCTCAGCCTTCCGAGTAGCCAGAACTACAGGTGTGCGCTTACCATGCCCAGCTAACTTTTGATTTATGTAGAGATGAGATCTTGCCATGTGCCCAGGCAGGTCTCGAACCCGCGGGCTCAGGCAATCCATTCACCTCAGCCTCCCAAAGGCACGGGATTACAGGCTGAGCCACCGAGCCCGGCAGCCTCTATTCTTTATAAATTTCTCATCCTCAGGTATTCCTTTAGAGCAAGGCAGAGTGGACTAATACAGAGGGGATATCCAAGAGGGTACTGGCGTCCAGGTATTGTAGAGCAACAAATATTGTGTAAAGGGTCACAGAGTAAGCATTTTAGACTTTGTGTTTTTCTTCCCTTCTCTTTCTCTCTCTTTTTAATGATGCTTTATTAATGTAAAACCTTCCTCTTAGCTTATGGTCCTTAAGGACCTTTGGTTGGGTTTTGTCCTCCCCTTTGGCTGGCCATAGTTTGCTCAACCAACCCATGGTATAAGACCTTATATACATTATAAAGAGGCACCTCACACTTAGCTTGTATAGACTTGTTGCTTCTTGTGTTTCCAGTATAAGCAGGCATATAGTACTATTATTCACCTTGTTGCACTCTGTTGTCAATTTATGTTAATTTTACCTCCTAAATATCTCTAATATCTCTGTTTACGTCATCACCCTAGTCTAAGCATCTATCGTCTGATTAATAACCTAACTGATCTCCCCACATCAACTTTTGTTCTTCAGTTCTGCCTTCCCATAGCTTCCAAAATGATCCTTTAGAATCATGCCATCTCTCTATCACAAATATTTGTGGGCTCTCTGTGCTCTTAGAATGTGTTAGGTTCCTACATTTTCTCCAGTCTTGCAGTCAGTATTCTTCCTCTCATTCTCTGCTCTTCAGTTCTTAGATGTCATACTGTTATCTCCTATCTATAATTGTAGAATCTGCCCTTTCCTCTGCTTGGGATGCTCTTTCTTTCTGTGCTTCACTTTTCACTAGTCTGTAGATTTCAGTTCAAACTATTCAACAACTATCTATTGCATGCCCAGTTGTTGTCAGCCCTGGTCTAGGTGAACAAATAATTCAGTGGATAAAATACACAAAGAAACTTGCCTTGCAGAGCTTATAATGTAGTTAACTCTGAACTATTTAATTTGATCAGTTCTGAATATAATAAACCCTTGAAGCACCAGGTGTCTCATCTGTGCACCAGTTATATTTGTCTTTCGCATGTATTTGTGTGATAATTTGATGTCTGTTTTTCAATATGCTATATATACTCCATGAGAGTAGGGATTCTATTTCCTCACCGTCTGTAACCCCCCACCATCATTGTCTCTCTAACAGTGAACACAGTACCTAGCAATTAATAGGTATTCAATAGACAGTTTGTGAGTTGATGTCTTAATTAGTTAATTGATTAAAAAATTAAAGTTGTGATCTGTACATTTCTTCTTCAGGACTACATAAGATAGACCTGTATGTCTTTCCATGTTTTTATGCAAGTATACATCCATTAATTTTTGTATGAGTTTTTAATATTTTTTAGCTTTGGAGTATACAATCATTATTTTATGTCATGTAAACACGTTATCAAAATTAAATTCTATTTGCTTCAAGTTAAAAATAAAAGTATGTTGAATACCCCTTTTGAAGAGTTTTTTAACCAAGATAATTGTACCAGTCTCAAAAGTTTAACAGTCACTTTAGAGTAATTACAAATAAGATAAGAAATAGCAGTGTTAAATATCAGATCCAGATCCAGAAATAGTATATTTATATATTTTTTGATACGGAGTCTCACTCTGTCACCCAGACTAGAGTGCAGTGGCCACTCCCAGCCAACGCAGCCTCGACCTGCTGGCCTCCGGTGATCCTTCTGCCTCAGCCTTCCAAGTAGCTGGTACTACAGGCGCGCCTTACCATGCCTGGCTAATTTTTTGATTTATTGTAGAGATGAGGTCTCACCAAGTTGCCCAGGCGGGTCTCAGGCAATCCACTCACCTCAGCCTCCCAAAGTGCTGGGATTACTGGCTGAGCCACCGAGCCCGGCTAGAAATAATATTTTTTAGAAAAATAAATTTACTTTATTTGCTCCTGCTATATGCTTTAAAAAAATTAGAATACTTAAAACTTACGGTTTAACAGGGTCTTTGAAGTGATCAGTGGAGAAGCCAAGAGTGAAATAATCAGAATCATTGCTAGCTATTGATACCTGATCACTTAATTCATATTAATAAACCAGTTTCCATATGGTAATTTGTATATATGGAGTTTTAAAAAATTCCTTATTCCAGCCCTTGTGTGACATAAAAGTCATAGACTGTTTTTAAATGCATTGCATTACTAAAATATTTATCTCAATCTATATTTTGTGATTCACCAGGTGATTCTGGACAAGGATTGAGGCAGTGGATCAAGCAAGTTTTAAGTCAAGATTTAAGATTCCAACACATAAAAATTATTTATCCAACAGCTCCTCCCAGGTATGCAGTAATTCATCTTATTGCTCAATATAACTTTGTGGCATAGAATATACACAGGGGCCCAAAAATATATATACACATTTTAAGAAAGGAAAAACTGTATTTAAATTGTAATACCCAATGTATATTGATAACAAAGGATGAATACAAGTCATGTGTTACTTTTGCAGTTAGAAGAGGTGCTCAGTGGTTACCATCAGCATCCAGACACTTCATAGATAACATCTCTTAACACGTGTATGCATTTTTTTGACGTAGATATGCCAACTGGATATTCTTTAAGCATAATTCTGTATTTCAGATATTTTAAATTAGAATACTTTTTCCCTAGAATGTAGCCTATTTTGCATTTACACACTTGGTCCAAGTTTTTCCAAATAAGTAATTTATTGCCTCTCTGTAGAGCATTTCCTAAAGCTTTGAATTTAAACTGTGTCCCAAGCACGGCCTACAGGACACTGTTTCCTCTGGCCCTGCCGAATACTCAAACTTTTTTCTTCCCAGCATTTGCCTCAAAAGGAAATTTAGTAACTCCAGCTAGTATAGTCTTTCTAATGATTTAATTAAGCCAGGGTTCATAATCTCTGGCAAAAGGGTTTTATGACATTCTTTCTACATTTAAGAGAATTATTTAGAAATATTGTTAAACTTTTTGAATCAGTAAGCCAAGATATAGATTGACTACTTAATAAATATTTAGATTATGTAACCTGTAGGTGTGTTTAACATAATTCACAGTAATAAGACTGGTATAGTTTTGAAATCAAACTACTTTTTAAAAACATTAAAGTAACATCTAAATAGTCTTTTATTTTGAACGCAGGCTTTAAACCTGGGATTGTGAATATTTTTTGTGTAAGTGAAATACTGTGCTGAGCTATGCCTCAGTCTGACTTCTCATCTGTTCTTGATTTATACTTATCAGGCATACTTTGTGCTTGCATTCCTAGGATAAACACCTTTTGTCATAGTGTGTTATCCTTTATATACATAGCTGAATTTTATTGTCTAATATTTTGGTAAGGAATTTTAAGTCTGTAATCATGAGGAATATTGATTGATCTGTGATTTTTTTTTTAATGCCTTTGAAAGGTTTTATCGTCAGGGTTCTGCTGGTCTCTTAACACGTATTAAGATGTAGTTCCTTTGTTTTTTGAGTTTGTTTGTTTTATTTCTTCCTTAAATGTTTCATAACATTCACTAATGCAGTCATCTGAACCCGAAGTTTTGAGTCAGGTTTTTAATACTGAATTCAATTTCTTTTATAGAACTAGGATATTTTGGGGTCTGTCTTGATACTTTGTCTTTCTCTTGGAATTTGTATTTATGTGATTTGTTGCATTTATTGACGTAATATTCATGGTTTTTAAAATGCTCTTATATTTGTTATTGATATTATTTATTTCACTGATGATAATAATTTGCTTCTTTTGTTCATCTTGCCAAGAGGTTATCAATTTTATTAATTTCTCCGTAGAACTACCTTTGGCTTTGTTATTTTCTCTCTTGTTTTTTTTCTGTTTATTTTATATCTACTCTTGTATTTCTTATTTCCTTCTATTTACATTAAAGCTATACATTTCTCACTAATCTCTGCTTCCACTAAATCCCACTAATTTACTCTTTTTTTATTATTTATATTGAAATAGTTCCTAATTTTCTTCATGGTCTCATTATTATACTTGTATAACAGAACATCCCAAATAGCAGTTGTATTATAATCTTAAATTCTGTGGGCTACGAATTCAGAAAGGGCACAGTGGTGATGACTTCATCTGGGACCTCTGCTGGGAAAATGTGAAGGCTAGAGATGACTTGACTGCTAGGTACTATAATCATTTGAAGGCTCAGCCACATATATGGCAGTTAATACTGGATTTTAACTGGAACCTTCCTTCAGTCCTATTGTTGCAACACCCATTTGAGGCCTCACCATGTGGTGTCCTAAGCCTCCTGGAAGCATGGAGGCTGGGCTCCATGAGCAAATGTGTAAGAAAAACCAAGAGGAAGCTGTATTTTCTTTAAAGACTTAGTCTTTGCAGTTACATAGCAATATTTCCTTGTTAGTTAGAAGACCACTCAGATTCAGGTGGAGAAAACGTAGACCGCTGTCTCTTGGTGAAGTATGAGTGTCACGTTTAGAAGGGCATGTGGGGTGGGAGGTATTGTTTTGTAGAAAATATAGTTATGGGACATTCTTAACCCAAGGATTATTTAGAAATATGTTATTAATTTCAAAATATTTGGGCTATTCTAGGTATCTATTGCTGTTGATATCTAATTTTATTTCGTTGTTGTTAGAGAAAACATTCTGTGTGATTTTATTATTTTGATACTCATTGGAACTTGTTTTATGGCTTGCATATGGTCTATCTTGGGGACTATTCTTGTGCATTTTTGTATATAGTATTCTATAAATATCTATAGTTCAAGGTGGTTGATAGTATTACTCGTTTTGTATATGCTTAATGATTGTTTTTCCAAGTTGTTCCATTAGTTATTAAGGAATGGGTATTAAAATTTCTATGATTGTAGATCTGTCTGTTTTTGTCCTTTAGTTCTGTCAGTTTTCTCTTCATGTATTTTTAGGCTGTATTATTAGATGCATACTTATGTAAGATTGTTGTCTTTTTCATTGACAGCTACTTTTGTCTTATAAAATGCTTATTTTTAATTTATGGTAATACCCTGAAGTATACTTTGTCTAATAATAAAGTACATCCTCTTTCCTATACTTATTATTTACATGGTAAGTTATTTTTTTCTTTTTTTAAATTAGTGTTGTCTTTTTTCATCTTCTTACTGTTAACCTATCTATAACATTATATTTAAAGTAGATTTCTTATAGACTACATGTAGTTGGGCTTTGTTTTTTTTTTCTTTTTTTAGCCAACCTGACAGTTTCTGTCTTTTAAGTGATTTGTTTTAAGCCATTTACGTGTAATGCATTTAATGTAACAGTTGATAGCTTGAATTTATGTCTACTGCTTTTTGTTCCTCTATTTCCCCTTTACGTCTCCTTTAGAATTATTTGAGTTTTTTAATATTCCATTTTAACCTATCCAGTCTTTTTTTTTTTTTCCGGATTGTTCTAGGGTTTATTATATATATGTCAAACCTTTTACCTACTTAGAGTCTTTTTAAAAAAAATATTTTAAGTGAACTGTAGAAGCCTTGTAACTATATAGGTCCCTTTATCCTGGCTCCTGTATGTTATCATTTTCATGTGTATTTCATCTAGATACATTGAAAACTCTACCAAACAAGGTTATGATTTTTGTTTTCAACAGTTATACACATTTTTAAAAACTTTAGAGAACAGTTGTCTATTACATGTACTCAGTTGTGGTCTGTTATGGCATGTAAATGTGTTTTGATCAAATTGTGAATTACCGTTTGGACTATAAGGTATTCCTTTTCCTCAACTATATGTAATAGATGTTTTTAATCACCTAAGTTAGGGGCATATTAAGTAAAAGTAAACAGTTAGTTTAATGTGTTGATTTAGATGGAAAATAGTGTTTTATAATTATTTTTTGTATTATAGTAATTTGGACTCTAATAGAAGTGTCCAATAAAGATTTTATTTCTATAACATACTTTAATTATATTTATAATTAGAGGTTTTCTTAGTTTGGGTTTACTATTAGAACTTCTATTTAAAAGGTTTTTTTTAACAAGTCATTTATAATTTATATGATGTTATGATGTTATAATTTCTTTTGGTGTTTTGAAAAGTTCCTAAAGGAATAAGGTTTGCATAGTGCCTCTACTTTTTGATTCACTGTCTTCCTATATAAAGTCCATGTTTATACTTTTCATTAACTGTGTATTCTGAAATAGATATAGGCACATTTTACTTAGGCATGGTAAACAGTAGATTTCTCCTTACTCCATCACTTAGGATTCCTATCTAAAGCATGACATTAGGAGAGTCCTCTCCTGATACCAGTAGGTCTGTACTACAAGTGTGCTAGTAAGGAACCCTACTAAAAACAGCTATTTTGAAGAAATAGTTTACTTATTTGGTAAGTACTAGGTATGTTGAAATACCTAGTATGTAAAAACTTGTTATCTTATAATTTTTTTAAAGTAACAAAAGAAAAATTTGATTATTTCTACAGTATGGATTTTACAAATTTTAAAGTCAAAAGACGTTTAAAGCAAAAATAAAATAATTTAAGTATATGTTGCAGGTATACTTGAAGTTGGAGAGTCAAAGAAGCATCCCTTTCCCCAACCCCAGAAGGTAATATTTGAGCTGAGACCTAAATGATCAATGGGAGCCCACTATGCAGAAATGAGCCTTCCAGGTAGAGGGGATGTCAAATGCAAAGTCACTGGATCAATAATGAATTTGTCACGTTGGACGAAAAGAAAGTGTTGAACGAACCTAGTGAATGCTAGGGGAAGTGGTGTAAAATGAAACCAAATTGTTGCCTTAAAGGCTATGAATGGCCTTTTGATTTTATGACTTTAAGAAAACACAGGTCGAAATAAAACTTGGTATCAAGCAGAATGTCAACTCTTTTTTTTTAAACTTGGACATTTTATTCTAGTTTAATATTTTACCAATGTGTAATAGGTTGATTGATTTATTTAGGAATCACACAGATGTTCTTTGCCAAACATATTTATTTTTTAAGGTAATATCTGAGCTGTTTTATACCAGCTAATAAAGTGATTTATTTTGTGGAAGAAGAAGTAAATGAGTATAACATATGTCATATGAATATGTGAGGTTTTTTTTTTTTTTTTTTTTTTTTAGCTGTTTAAAAAACAAACTTTGTTTTATTTAAAAGTTATTCTAACATCTTAGGACATTTATACATTCTTGATTATGTTTTCTTACCAAAAACAGTTCTAACTTATTATTTGTCTCATTAAATTTTCCCAATTATTCTTTTTGAACAGAATTTTAATTTTCTTAGATAACTGAGAGGACAAAAAGCTACCACATTTGTAAAATACTTACATTGGGATTCTACCTCTGTTGTGCATCTATCTCTAATTATGTAAGGCTTTGTCAAGAAAAAAAGTTAAATGAATGTCATTTTTTTCCATTAATGGCTGACTTCCCAGAATGATTCACGTTTTAGCCTATGATATCATCCGTATTTAAGTGTTTAGACAGACAAATAAACAGAAATAGAGTAAAATGAAAAGGGAAGTGGAAATAACTCAAAAGGATAACAGTTGAATTCGAACTTTAACATGAGTGATGTATATTTAGTTTTGATTTAGAACATCACTGTGATTTTGGTGACAGTTCAGATATAGTTCAGATATACTTTGGGATCTCATTTTGTCTGACATTGACTGTTTGGAAAGCACCTACTTTCATTTTCAGAGAACTTTAAGACATGTAATTCTGAGAAGAGATTCTGGGAGGAGGGAGGCTTGAATGCTTTCTGCCTTGTCTTCACTTTTGATTTAAATTTATCTGTGTCTTTTGAGCCACACAGCTTCTGCGGTCAGGAGGCATATGAGAATGAAGAAGACTAGGCTCTATAGGGATCCTAGTAGAGAAATGGTGCAGGATTTTATCTTTTTTGCACCAGTTGAGAGCCTAGATGGAGAGTAATGTAGGAGAAGCCCTAAGAACTTGGACTGTAAAAATTTGCCCTTCTCTCAAGTTTATGTCAGAAAATGTTAATTCTCAGCCTATAGTGCAGTATTAATTAAAATTCCAAAAGAGTTTTTAAGGAGAATAATATGGAAGTATTTTAAAGTTTATTGTTCTTTTTATTAGTTTCTTGGATAATAAAGAACAGTGGATGCCTGAGAATAGCCAGGACAAGTACAATAAAATAGACTAGTGATCATGGTGGTAAGTAGAGGGGAGCTTACCTTACATAACTTCACAGCAGGCTCTGAAACCATTGTTATACGGTTAATGTGATACTAACTCATAAATAGATTAGTAAAACAAAATAGAACCTTTCTCAACCAAAGCTCTTGACGTGAATCACAGAACACAAAAAATTGAGTGACTATTTTCTTGCCTTTCCTAAGGATAATGTAAAATTAGTACCATTTTAGTTGCATTGGAGAGAAGTCAACTCTTTACATATAATGTATGTCTTAGGTAATTAGGGCTTAATTCTCTCACAGAACCCAGATTAGAGAGACTAAATAATGCAAAACTATAAAATACATGGCAAAAGTGGAATTTCACCATTTTCTGAGAAGGGTGTCTTCCTGTCTTTCTCTTTCCCTTTCTTCCTCCCCCCCCCCCGCTGTTTTTCATCTTTGTGGAGATGTTGGTTGCATTATCAAAAGTATTTGAAGTATATATGTAAAATATTTACACTTACTTATGTAAATTATACCTTAATAAAGTTGATTTTAAAACTTTAGTTAATACCCTTAACTGGTAACATTTTCTTTTTTTTTTTTGAGTTGGAGTCTCACTCAGTCGCCCAGACTGGAGTGCAGTGGCCACTCCCGGCCACTGCAGCCTCAGCCTGCTGGGCTCCGGCGATCCTTCTGCCTCAGTCTTCCAAGTAGCTGGAACTACAGGCACGCGCCACCACGCCCGGCTAATTTTTGATTTATTGTAGAGATGAGGTCTCACCAAGTTGCCCAGGCGGGTCTCAAACCCACAGGCTCAGGCAATCTACTCATCTCGGCCTCCCAAAGCACTGGGATTATAGGCTGAGCTACCGAGCCCGGCCAACATTTTCATGTATGTCAGCACCTATTGCTATGTCTGTGGCAAAAGAATATTTAGTGCTATGGGCACAAGGATATTTTTCTAAACTTTTTGTCTAAAGGTGAATTTTTATAACCTTTATGAAAGCAACTTTAAAACCTCTATTAAGATAAAAATTTTGCCTTTCAATCCATCCAGCCCTTTGTTCCATAAGAGTAAATATTCCAGTAGATAAAAGCATTGATGCATATATATATAATATATATATATATATATATATATAAGTTTAATACAGCATTTGTTCTTAGTGATTAAAACCTGAGTACCAAATGAATGCCTATTAGAAGAATGGCTAATTAAATTGTAGAATATCTTTATCATAGAGTATAATATAATATAGCCATTTAAAAATATGAGTTAAAACTATACCAAATGGAAGGATTTCCATGAGATATTATTAAAGGTAAAAAGTATAATGCACATAAGAAAAACAGATAGGCTAAATATTTTTGAAAAGCAAACCGCTTTAAGAAATATTCTGTAAATATGCATGTTTTAATGTAAGTATAAGAATAGCATGGAATGATATATTCCAGATCACAAGTATAGAGGACAAAATGTAGGGACAAATTGCCTAGTATAGAGGACAAGATGTGGGGACAAATTGGAGAGGACAATGAAGAGATGAGCAAAAAAATCCAAGTCTCTCTCTCTCTCTCTTTCTCCCCCCATCTCTCTATCTCTATCTCTCATATTTGTAAGCTTTTATATAAATCTGCATAAATTAAGGGAAACTTTACATTTAATATACTGACTTAGGTATTTATCATACCCATTTAAATTTTAAAAAGCATATTGCAAAGTAATATTTATGATATGATTCTGTCTGAGTAAATAAACAAAAGCTCCCCTGTATATGAGCTTTTGTTAAATTTGAATCAGCATACTTTTCTTGTTTTCCAGATTTTTTTCAGTTTATCTGAGAAACTTTCCAAACAGAACCCCCTTGACACCCAGGCTCCTTAGTGAATGTCCATTTTTTTTGGAGTGCTATGTTCAATCTAGAAAGGGTAGTATGGTTCGCCTGTTCCCTTCAGCATCACACCCACTGGTCCTAAATATTAGATGCTTCTCAAGAGCCACGAGAATTGAATATTTTTAGCCCTTTGGGTTTGCTGGAGTTCCACTTGGGCTTTACACTAGGGGAGATATGGGAGGCAAGTTCAGGTCTCAACTGGTGTCTATTAGTCCCATTTTTAAAAAAATTTTAGCTGCACGTTTCATGCTTTTGCTTCACTGATGTTGGACGGCGAGAATGTACAACAAATCTCAGATGGCAAAGTAGTAGAAGTATTGGTGTAGGAGGAATCCTGTATCTTATTTGTGGTTGGTTTAGAGTTCTTCCAAATTATGATGAACACTTTGTCATTGGCTGTGTTTTGTATTGCATTTTTGCATATAACAAACCTTGTTTTTCACCATAACATAAGGAGAAACTGGCTTGACAAATGATAAATAATGTCATTTGTCCCACTTTCATGTCCTTCATCTTTGAAAACTTTTGTTCTCTGTGTTGATCTAATATATCTCCCTGTACCTCTTTGTGTTTACCCACAGAAATCTCTAAGATTGTTTTTTGTTTCCCTTTTATTTACCTCTATCAACACAGGACTTCACACAGAACCTCCTTAACGCCTTGTAATTTGGAATATCTTGATGGTATATAGTCTTGGTTGTGTGTGTGTATACACACTAGCATAGCATTCTAGAGCATGAATATACGATAAATGGGCTAAAATTCACGAGTACTGTTGCACCTCTTAAAAGATGGAGAGCAAGTAAAGATTATGAACTGGCATTAGTAAATGTTAATGGAATACATGTAAGTATAGGATAGTTAATGTAATGTACATGGAGTATTTTTAATATGCATTTAACTTGTAAAACACGGAGGAAATTGAAATTATTCATTCAAAACACTAGTCTCTTAGGAATTAAAGCATCAGTTTTAATATTCCCTTTTCCTTTTTTGGGGGGGGGTGTTTAAACAGGCCATATACTCCTATGAAAGGAGGAATCTCCAATGTATGGTTTGACAGATTTAAAATATCGAATGACTGCCCAGAGCACCTCGAATCAATTGATGTAATGTGTCAAGTGCTTACTGATTTGATTGATGATGAAGTAAAAAGTGGCATCAAGAAGAACAGGATTTTAATAGGTAAGACTATTAAATGTTGATAATTTATATGTTTTTTATTTTTGTCTAATTCTATACACCATATTTTAGTTTGAGGATTTTTTTAGAAGCACTGTATATCAATTGACCCATTCATAGTTTCAGAGCTACTTGAGAGTTTTGAAGATATTAGATTAGAAATAACAGTTTATGCAACTTTAATTGTTTTTCTTTTTGAATAACATTTTTAGAATCCATGACAAAATTTTCTTTCTAATTTAATTTTCAACTAAGAGAGCATTCATTTCCATTTTTCAAACATTTTTATTCAATTAGCTTAAGTCTTATAAATTTAAACTTTTATTGCTATGATTAAGATAGAGTACACAGTCAAAATATACTGTCAAATTTATGAAAATTCAACTCTTCAGAGTTAATATTACAAGGTTAAGTTATTTATAAACTTTTATTAAACATGTCTTTTGTAAATTCTGTTTTCAAGGACTCTGTTCTTAACTGGCCCATCACTTATAACATACACTTAATTTTTGCTACCTAATCTTTTAAGTAGAAATAATAATACATCTAGTTTACTCAGAGATGATGCTTGTGAAATATTTGATTTACTCCAGGCTCTCAGTAAAGACTCTCTTCAATGTTTATCAGCTTTATGTAAGTTCTTTATTTTGCTTAATACCTTTTTTTGAACTCATCAAATACATAAACTATTAAAAATTTCTGTTTTTTAAAATATATACAAGCTGGGCTTGGTGGCTCAGCCGGTAATCTCGCGCCTTTGGGAGGCTGAGGTGAGTGGATTGCCCAAGCCCACGGGTTCGAGACCCGCCTGGGCAGCGAGACCTCATCTCTACAATAAATCAAAAAATCAGCCGGGTGTGGTAGCGTATGCCTGTAATTCCGGCTACTGGGAAGACTGAGGTGGAAGGATCGCTGGAGCCCAGCAGGTCGAGGCTGTGGTGGCCGGGAGCGGCCACTGCACTCCAGTCTGGGCGACAGAGTGAGACTCCAACTCAAAAAAAAAAAAAAAAAAAAAAATATATATATATATATATATATATATATACAAAAATGACACAGGGTATATAGAATTTGAATGATATAGGACATGTTTTGGTGAAAGGGTTGTACTTCCAAATGTAACTAATTTATAATGAGTTGTGTTTTATGATGAAAGTATCAAGCAAATTAAGTATCTTCATTTGTTATAAATAACATTAAAATGCACATTGAAATCCTCTATGACTAGGATTTGGGTAAAATGATAAACTTCCTATGTGTTTATTGAAGTACTGAACTATCCATTGAATTACAAGAGGCAACATGATATAATGGATAGAATACATTCTTTTCTATCTTGTCTTCAGTTTTTACTTTTGTTAGCTAAAAGCAGTGTGACCTCTAACCTTGTAGCTAAAAGCAGTGTGACTTCTAACCTTGTTATCCTCCTGGACCTTAATTTCCCTATCTGTGTTTAACACTATTCATATTTTTACTTTTTTATGTTTAACCTTGTTGTTTAACTCTAGTAGAGACAAACATGGAACATTATGGGTGGACTAGGAAGAGTATAGGGAAGATGCACCCAACTCAGTCTAGGGGTTTATGAAATAGTTAAAAGATAGAATTCTAAACATGTGAAACATATATCATTTAATCATCCTTTGATCTTAAGAAAATTTTTAAAAAATCCACACTGTGTGCCAGGCAGTGTTTTAGATGTTCAAATGGACACATAGATAAATAAAGCAGGATCTATCACACATATTTCTTGCATCCTGGAAGGGCCCATGAAGTTCTGAAAGTGATAACTGTAATGTCAAGCAGCTGTGATGCATACCCTAACATGAAATAACTAATAGATTTACAAAGCAAATGATCATGTATATTTCTTTTGATTTTTCAGGACCTATCAATGCCTGGCACAGAGCATATGCTCAGGAAATCTATAATGAGTAGTATTAATGACCTGATCAGTTAATTGGCTTAATTATTTAAATAATTAAGTACCTAGGATTTCAGAGGAAAAAGATGCCATATGTCTTTGGGGCTATTAGAGAAGGGTTTAATAGAAAGGTGACAGTGTCACTTAAGATGCACAAATTATTAAAATTTTAGCTATTGTAGTGTAGAAGTCTAGGTAAAGGGAATTATATGAGTAGTTAAATAGTAGAAAAAATATTGCTTGTTGTTTTTGTCTGTCTGGATATTAGTTGGCTAAATAAAGAAGAAGGAGGGGAAAGTTTGTCATCTAACTAGAAAGTACCTTGTTGACTTTTATAGCACACTAAGAGTCTGTAGAATATGGTAGCATACTGGTGACACAAATAGGTTCAAATCTAAAGTATGTCACTCCCTGGATAGCTCACAATTTATCACATACACTTAGTTTTTTGCTACCTAATCTGTAAAGTAGAAGTAATAATGCAGCATATCTATTTTACTCAGAGATGATACTTGTAAAATATTTGGTTTATTCTAGGCTTTCAGTAAATACTCTCTTCAGTGTTTATAATTTATTCTGTAGGTATAATATACCTACTAATTGGCGAAGGATCATTGAACAATGTCGTTGAGTCATATAGTTAATTAAAATTGTGTTTTGGAAAATTAATTTAGCAGAAGGGTAAGTGGAAGGATGAGAAGTTAAACGTGGAGAAACCAGTCACTGAAACTATTAGGTATTAGATTATTAGGTATTAGGTAATAAGACCCTGACCTAGTGTGGTGGCAATAGGAAAAGAAAAGATTAGGATAAGAATTGCTTTAAAATAAAATTACAAAATCTTCTTAAGTAAAAAAAAAAAAAAAAGGAAAATAAGTAGTACTCTTAATGGATGTGCATTGAAGAGTTTATTCCATTGACTGGTAGCTGCCGTCCACTTGTCTCTTGCCCTGACCCTCTCCTCTTCCTTCCCCAGATCCATCACTTCATCAGTTCATTTTTGAGTACCAGAGATATACTGAGTTTTCTTAAGATCAGAGAGCCTAAAAGGATTCTGAATCTAGTTTTATTTCATTTTAAAGCCCATAATTCTTTCATTTAGCTAAATGTTTTTAAGATTCTTAATATGTTTTATCAAATTTCTTTCACAAAAAATTGTGCCAAATGATACTTCTACCACCTTAGAATGGCCACCTTATTATGTCTTCATTGGATAATACAGTCTTGAGCAAATTTTTCTAAAAATAAATAAGTAGAAGTAGTAACTAATTTTAATTTTTACTTAACTTGTTATTTTATTTTTAATTCCATTGTAATTCCACAAAAGACTTTCTTAGTTAAATTTATTAATCTTTCCTTTTATAATTTTTTCAAATAATTTTTGAGTTTAAATAGGTTTTCCCCCTCACTAAAACTTGATAAATATTCAAATAGATTTCCCACCAATTTTTCCACAATGTGACTTATTTTTATTTCCATTTAATTGTTTGATTCATCTGGAATCTATTTTAGTTTCTGCCATATAATAGAAGATTTTAATTGTTTTCGAAAGTATGAAGAGAAACTTGTTAAAATATGGTCTTATTTATACAGCAACAGGAGTATGGTCAGTATTTTATCAAGGCTCTTTTGGATTTATGAGACTAAATTTATTTTTGGAACATTTATAGACTATTATAAAATGATGAAATTTACTATAGTCATAATGTATAATATAGAAAATAAATATTATGAAATCTAATATTCTAAAAATATTGTTTTTAAAATTTGGGAGATGAGCTAATTAATGTCTATAAAGCCTCTTTCATGGCTGAGTTACAGAGACCACAAAAGTGCAATTGCTAACATGTTTGTCTATGTTAACTGTATAGTTAATCATTTAACCAGTTGGTGAAAGTGAATCCTCAGTGGGGGTTTAATAGAATTACACATGTGCCACAAAATACTCATAATTCTTGACCTATTCTATTACACTCCCCTTTTCATGTACTAAATTTTAATGTACGTTAGTTATTTATGCATAGAATAAACAGTATTCTGATCCTGTGGTTTTTTTATTGTAATTGTTGTTTGTCTTATTGATCTAACTAAAGCTTTCATATATTTGAAAACATGACACAAGAGGCAGTATCCATTCCTGTATTAGAGATGAGTAGAATTACTTGTACGTGTACTTCCTGAGTTATAAACATCATACTTGCAAATGCACTAATACAGGTGATAGCATATAATGTAGTTAAGAACTTGGGCTATGGACTCAGGCTGCTGGGTTCTAATCCTAGATTTACCACTTTGTAAGTGTTCTAGTCTGTTTAACCTCTGTTTCTTGGATGAGAGTAAAAATATTTTAGAGTTGTGATACTTGAATTATTCAACTCATATGAAATACTTAGAAATGTGTCTGTCATGTAGTGTTGAAAATGTTTTCTTGCTGTTACAACATACTCTTTGTACTACCACTCTGTGGTTACCCACATAGCAAAAGGCTGTAGGGAGCAGTGGTACCACTTGGAGACCTCCTTGTGCCTGGTTGTTTCTTCCCTCTCAGCTGTTTGCTTTTTCCTCAGTGGTATATGAACCATGCTTCCCTCTTTCTTTTTCACTGCTCCTAGATTACTTAAACAGACGTTACCACTTAATAGTTTTCTCCTGGCTTATATACTTGTGTACAGTGTCTGTTAGAGTACACTTTAGATTGTTAAGATTAAGTGCTTGGGAAATCAAAGAAAAAATGCATTTGAGATTCCAAACAATTTTTATTAAACATACACACACAACTCTTAATGAAGAATAAGGTTTGGTTATTTTTAAAAATTAATTATAATGGGAAAAGCTAGAAAAAGTATAAGATTGAGAAGAAAAAATGAAGGTAATAGGTACTAAAATTGTTATCATTATTCATTTTGTTTAATATATAAACATATTTATGATTTAATATCAGACAATATGCGTTAAGGGGACCCTGTTTCTGAGACTGTAATTGCAGCCTGTATAACTTTGTAAACAAAGCTATTCTCTGTATTTGATGTTTATAGGAGCCTATTCTTTCTCTGTGGTTTTATTTTGATTAGGGATATTTTGTTATGTTGAACTCAGTTTTAAAAACAATTTTTTATAGTTTATGATCCTCTTTCTTTTCTAGGTAGTCTGTCTAGCTTGGTCAAGTTGAAAATGATACTTCTCACTAAATTTTATCTCCAAATTGTCAATAAATTTTTAAGTGCTACAGGACCTAAAAACTGAGAAAGTTTACAGTCTAATGAGACGTTGATGTATTCTAATGCTGTGCAGTATTATTGTAGAAGTATGTAGAAGCTGAAATGTGAGTAGCTAGCTAGAAGAGAACAAGTAGATCTTCCTGTGAGTTAGGAATTGCTTTGTAGAAGAGGTGGCCCTTCAGTTGACTCTTAAAGAATGAGTGAAAATTTGGTAAACAGAGAGAAACACATTCGTAAAAGAAAGGGTCACACCAGATTCTCTCAGTAAGTAGTAGTTTGTTAAGCACTTTAACCCCTAGCATCCTTGAATTGTATACAGAGAATGAATGGTGTGATTGAATGTGCATCTTAAAAAGATTATACTGACAACACTGTGGAGGACTGACTAGTCGGTGTGAAGGTCATGAGAACAGCAGGGAAGCAGATGCAGTAGATCTGGTAGAATGATGAGGACTAAACTGACACATACACTATTTTAAGATCTGGGGAATGCAGGGATGAGTAATTTTATACTTAAGCACATTTTAGTCAACTATGCAGTTTAACTATGAAAACAAATTCTATGTTTTCTGAGTTTTCTACAGTGTTTATGTGTTGCTTTTTCAACAGAAAAAAGTAATACATTTTGTTAAGATAGGAAGACCTCTGCAAAAGGTTCACTACCTATCCCAGTTCTTATATATAGGGATGTTCAATGAAGGGGAGGAATTCCTTGGAGACACTCATGAGTCTTTACTCTTTACATTAAGAATATAAGAAAAATGTTTATTTTATTTCTTTGTTTTTGTGTATTTGTTTCATATGATTCTACAGAGGTTATGATAAAACAGGATAAACAGGCAATAAAATAATGACTTTTAAATTACTTTGTGAAAATTGGCAGTATAGTCATTTGCAGAACCAGGTTTCAAATCCTGTATTTGGAGAAAATTATTAATAAAATTAGATTATCCTGTCTCTTTTGGCTTTATTAACATGTCAAAAGTGTCCAGTGTGTGGAATATAAGCATAATTCGTAGTCAGTACATTCTCCTTCTCTGTTAAAGCCTGTCTTGAAACTCTTTATTTCCTTCTAGTATATTTTTATAAAGTTTGAGAAAGAAAACTGGAGAAAGTTATATCATTTTTCCCTTTTGTGCTCTTGTGCTTAGAAAGTATATATGGTATCAAAACTCTTAAAATAGTTGACATTTATATTACATTTGATAGTTTTTAAATTGCCATTAAATATTATGGTATTTTATATTTAGATAGTGTTTACATTATAAAGTTGTTTCATATACATTATATCTCTTGAACTTTGCAGTAGATAAAATAGAATATAATTATTCGCATTTCAGAGATGAAGAAACTAAAACTAAAAGAGATTACTGGCTAATATGAAGTTGGAACTAGAACCCAGGTCCCTTGACAGTCAAGAAATTTGTACCATGATCAGGTTCCATTTTTGGCCACTAGGTGGTGATAATCTATTGTTAAGAGAAAATATTGATTTAGGTTTAACTTTAATCTAGGATGTATAGAACCTGACAAAGGATTATGAACAAATTCATCAAAATTTTGATAATATAAACATATTATCAAAATTTTGAAGCAGGAAGAGAAACACGTACTTCTGGAACTACACTTGAGTAATTTACATGGATGACCTAAATACACGTCATAGAGGGAACGGCTAAGGGAATTATGGTCCATTTATGGAACTGAATATTATATCATCATTAAGTAATATACACACACAGAAGGTACTCAGTCAGTGTATGTTCAAGTAAACATAATTATAGTTTTGCAATTCTGTGGACTTTCAAATCAGTATCATATAAAAGAAAAAGCAAGATACAATAATATACATATAGAGTGAGTTCAAAACTATTAAAATGGATTTTTTTAAATGTCAGTATTATATATGGGTAGTGAGATTTTGCGGACTCATTTTCCTCATTTGTATCTATGTGATAGAAACACTTTGCACAGTGAGTGCATATTAATATATAAATTTTACAGTATTTAAAATTGAAGGGATTGCTGGAATTCCTAAGATAAAGCCTAGCACCAAAATTTCCAGGCTACCTTTTCTAAACCTGTACAAGTTTCTTCTAAAGCCCTAAGAGCTAAAACTTGAGAGTCATAGCATTCTTCTACTTTAATGGAACATACATATATTTTAATTAAACAACTTTAATGGCTTGAACTGTTATTCTGACAGTTCTTCAGAGAGGAAAGTAAATATTTATCCTGAAAATTTTGTATCATGGGATATAAACAAATAAATGTTAGGCATAATTTCTGTATTTCGAATCTTTTGAGACTTTATGCACTTGTATGAAGAATAATTATAGTAGTATATAAATTAAATGGAAGAACTGTTGAAATTTGGGGTGGTAGTGTACTTTATTAGATTTTTGAAACCCTGTTCAGTTGATAAGCAAACTTTAATTGTGAAGGTTTTGTTTTGTTTTGTTTCTTAGGATTTTATTCTCAGATAGATTACCCTAATTTTCCCAGTATAGTTTTTTTAATAGATTGTTTCTGTTTTATTTTATATAAAGAGTTCATAAAGCCAGGTTTATTATTTTTTAACATGTTTTATTCAGCTTGTTAATCTTAAATATATGTTGAAATGTTAACTCTTGACATTTTAAATACTTTGCCAGCAACTATAAATACCCATTATAACCATTACTCACAATGAATTTACTATTTTGGTATTTACTTATTGAACAGTGTATTTTATATTAGATTCTAGACTCTTAGATGGAAAATTGAACTCAAATAACTAGTCCTTTGTGTTAAATTTTCTTCTATTAGGAAGAAATACACAAAGTCCCTTTTCACAGTAGTGTCCCATGCTAAAGGTGATTGTATTGTCAAAGACGGCTAGTGAGAAATTACAGATTACCTCACACAATTATAAATGGGTAAAGGACTTAGATTAAATCTTAAAATAATAAGATTTCAATGAGAACATTTTTCTTTATTGTAGCTTGTAAGAATTGAACATGGAGTTAAATGCCTGCAGGATGCATTTATGTGTGTTTATAATGACATTTTATATGTGGGTAAAGGTTTTCTTTTTCTTTCTGTCTTTTCATAGGGTAGACTGGTCCCATCAAGGACTCTGAAACCACATAAAGTGATTACCTCTCCTGGTCGTTAAAAATCAAGTGTTAGGGATACTATTAACATTAAAATTTTCTTGATAGTTATGCTTTTAAAATTACTTTTTAATGGAAGTTTTGCTTACCAAACTATTGTATTTATATTTTACCTTTTAATTTATCTTTATCTCAGCTTCCAACTAATCTTTTTATGAATTTATTTTTGCTTTACTTATGAATTTTGAAGCTTTGAAAAATCATTATTATAGCTTAGATGATCTTGAACTTTATTGTCCAATATAGTAGCTACCAGCAACATATGGCTTTTTAAATTTAAATGTAAACTAGTTCAAATTAAATAAAATTTAAAATTTAGTTCTTCAGTCACACTAATCATATTTTAGATATTTGTTAACTGCATTTGGCAGACACATAATTCAAACTCTTGAATTTCTCAAAAAAAAAAAAAGCAAAAAAAAAAACAACTTTGCTCCTGCGGTGTTGGTAGCATATAGATTTCTTTTAAAATATGACGATATTTTCACTTTTTTTTTTTTTTTTTTTACTGATTGGAAGATATTGTCTAGACATAGACTCTTTTCCCCCATATCTGGCTTCTTTCTTCCTTTCCCTCAGGGAGCAACCTCTGGCTAAGACTGAACTCTGAAGGAGACATGGGATGCATGTGATTGAGCAGCAATGTAGGCAGTGTAAGCATCATATAGCGATGTGAATAGTTAACTTGCTAGATAATAAAACTGCTTGCTGTACTGTCCTGAGGTGTGGACTCTTTACCAACTGACCAGCCACCGTCAGTGCCTCCCATAGGTTTTAATAAACTGATGTCTTTTCCTGCTGTACCTTGGAGTGACTTCTTTGATAGTTAAACATTACGTGCAAGCTCTCTTAGATTTGGTGCTAATGTGTTACTCTCATTACACTTAGTTTTGAATTATTTACCACATAGCTGTGATTCTCAAACATCTGAATTATGCAATAAGATCTTTTAAAATTAGACATATGCTGTGAGTTTTTGTTAGTGGGTCTGGGATTGAGTCTAAAATTTTTATTTTTAAGAAGCCAGATTAGGAATAAACGTCCTGGAGCATACTAATCGTTCATTCCTAGATTTTTTAAAGCTTTACTTTTATATCAGATCAACTCTTTATTAGAACTATATTTCCTGATGATAAAATTGTCTCCTTGTAAAAGTATGCTTCTTGAACTACAGTTTGCATTAAGTTCATTTATTCAATAAATTATATGTACTAGGCCCACTATTCTAAACATAGGAAATACATTGATGAATAAAACAGACAGAAATCACTGCTACCATAATCTTTGTATTCAAGTGATTTTTAAATCTTTATGTTCCAGAATTTTATTACACAGTCAGTAGAAGTGGCTGTATGTAGAATGTCTGATTTTGAGTCTTATGTTTAATAAAGATTCACTTAATAAATTCCACTAAGGAATTTCAGTGCTAGGAAAAGTTCTTAGTATGATTTGTTATTATTCCTTCCGTTATTACTACCTTGCTACAGAAACTGTTAAATACCAGTTACACCCTTCAATTACTGCCCCTACTCCAATATCATTGTCTATGAGTCTTCTCTTTTGTTCTGGATCTCTTACTCTCCATTCAAATCTCATCTCTTCCTCTCGTGCATTTCCCTGCCCCATTTTAGAGATGTAGTTTTATTATTAACGGTGTGTTTGATTATAAGCAGCCTGGAATTCTTTTTTAAGGAAATAGGCTAGAAGGAACAGAGGGGAGATTAGAAGAGATGAAGGAAGTGAACATTTGCTGAGATCTGTGGCACCTTTATGAAAGTTAGAATTGTGTTCTGGGAGAGACGAATTCTTATTATACTGAAAGTAGTTTTGTATATTTACAATAACTAAATTTTGAAAGCCTTTGAGATTTTGGTTTTTACAACTGATTGTTAAGCATTTGTATTTATAAGCTTAGTGACAACTCTAGAGATCATCTAGTTCAGCTATCTAATTTTACTAGAAATGAAATTCTGCATATTAACTAATTTACACAAAGACGTTTAGCTTGAGAATGTCACAGGTAGGATTGAAACCCAGCTTTCCTTATTTCAGCCTGGTCCTCCTCTTTCCACCAAGCTTTTAAGTTAGAAAATGTCTTTATAATAAGAAATGTTTGTAAATGTTTGTATTACTTTCATCCTATAACTTATGATTTCTAAAAATTCAATTGAACTTTTATTGAGTTGTCACAGTACGACTAGCACTATACTCAGCATTGGGCCTGTGAAGATGAAGCTGACTCTCATTAGTATGTGTGCGCCAGAAGGGCAGAGACATACTGTTCAGCTCATTATAAGCACTCAATCAACACTTGATGATGGAAGAAATAACTGTTTTTTACCCTTAAGGATTTCAAAATCTTAAGAACTAGTTTATATTCAGTAGGTTAAGTCCTGATAAGATTTTATTTCAAAGTGTGTTTGCTTTATAATACACATAATGTTATTACATAAAAAAATTTTAGGAGCAAAGATAAATTTATAACTGGAATTGTGGCAAAAAAATAATAAAGCTTAGGATCCTTTCTGCATACTTAAAATGAATCTTTAACTACCAGAAATACGAATCTTGTCTACTATGGTAAGCTCTTCATATCCAAATGGTGCATATCAAAGATTTACTAATGTACAAATTCATTAATAATGTAACTTTTAACCTTTTGGGTATTCTAATGCACATATGCATATTTTTCACAAAACTTTAAGATATTTATGCTCTTTTCTCCCCCACCAAGCTCATTCATGAGCCTCTAATTAGATATGTCTGCATCTGGGGTTATTGGATGTTTTGAAAGAGCCTTTCTGGTATTTCTTGTCTATAGTAGGCTACTGCTACTGATGGGACCTTATTATTTCTTTCTGGCATGTTGAAAATCACAGATATAATACTTACACAAGGTCATTGTTTATGTATATACTCTTTTTAGAAATCTAAACGTTGCAAGGCTGGCAATTCTGAGTCCAGAATCCCATTCTGGACAAGGTAAAGTAGTCCTATTTTAATAAATATCAAAAGATGGAAGAAAGCACATTAAACTCTTCTGCAAGAGATCTGAATTCTAAAATTTCTAGCTTTACATCTAAAATAAGGGGTACAGTCTTAAAGTAGGTCACCTTCTCTTCCTGGACCATAGTTACCTCATTATAAAAGGAGGATATTATAGCAAATTCAGATTTATGGGTTCTAGAATATCCACTTAGAATAAAGGATTAGACTGAAAATTAGGAGATCTAAATTCTACATCAAAGTATATTTTTGTATTTCTACAAGTGTGTGGCTACATAATTAACATTCTATATTTATTTTCTCATGAAACATAGATGTAACTTAACTTTCATCGTACTGAATCTCTTATGTGTAGTCAGGCTTGGATTTGCCATTCTATTTGCTGCTTGTCATGTCGTGCACCTATCTCCATGTTCTGTGATGGATGTGTTTTCTCATCAAAGTACCTGGGACAAGAGTGATTGTATTTTAACCTGCATATCTCCAGTGACTAGCACAGTGTTTGGCACATAAAAGACAATAACACTTGCCAAATGAATAAATATTTTTTTCAAGCTCATTTTTAACAAAACAAAGGTATATATGTTTTATTCTTATTATATAATAGTAACTCTTGTTTCCAAAATAGTATTGTAACCTAAAAATGTATTAACTAGCTCACCAAAGTTTTGTTTATCCTTCCTAATTCAAAATTCACTAAGCATCTATTATATGGCAGGCACTGGAAACATAACTCCTCATGGACAAATAAGACAAAATGGTGCATGTTATTATTATCATTATTATTATTTTGAGTTGGAGTCTCACTCAGTCGCCCAGACTAGAGGGCAGTGGCTGCTCCTGGCCACTGCAGTCTCAACCTGCTGGGCTCCGGCGATCCTTCTGCCTCAGCCTTCCAAGTAGCTGGAACTACAGGCATGCACTACCATGCTCAGCTAATTTTTTGATTTATTGTAGAGATGAGGTCTCGCCAAGTTGCCCAGGTGGGTCTCGAACCCGTGGGCTCAGGCAATCCACTCACCTCACCCTCCCAAAGGCGCGGGATTACAGACTGAGCCACCGAGCCCGGCATGGTGCATGTTATTAATTGCTGTTCTGGTGTGAGGATTTCTGTAAGTGTAAACAAAATATAAGTAGATGTTAGAAGTTTAACTAAATTTTGCTTATACTATGACTCGTTTTGAATTATAAATATTTTTTACTAGGTGAACACGATTTCTTTGTTCACTTATAGCTCCTTTTATAACACAGATCTCTGTACTAGCGGTGACATACATGGAACAGGGTTATTTACTTGAGACCTAAAGTAGACTAAATTTCTTTTTTAGCACTGTATCTCTTTAAAGGTTTTCACATATCTTACAAACATTTATGGAAGATTGTTTACAGACATATCTTGTGAACTGTTATTTCATGTATTCTGCTTTTTCTGATTAGTGTATTTTTGCTTTTAGGAGGATTTTCTATGGGAGGATGTATGGCAATGCATTTGGCATATAGAAATCATCGAGATGTGGCAGGAGTATTTGCTCTTTCTAGTTTTCTGAATAAAGCTTCTGCTGTTTACCAGGTAAGTTCTAGATCTTAAAACACAAAACTGAAAAAATCGTGAAACATAAATATGTTGAAACTGAAGCAAAATTGATAATTAAGCTACAAAAACTCCACAGTTGACATAAATTGAGCATTTCTAGAATTCATAGCCAGATGAGTCAAACTGTTTAAATTACAACTGATCATTAATGTTCTGGAAATGCCCTGTACAAAGAATCTTGTTAAGCAAGATGTCAAAGAGGAAAGAATAAATGTGTGGGGTGGGGGTGTGTGTGTCATATTCAAGAGGGGACCCAAAAAACCCAGAATTATCTTTTGGAGGGCAGGCCCCTTGTAGTAGTCCCAGAATTTGTTCCTCAGGATCAAGCAGTCAGTCAAAATTTTTATCTGGAACTTTTGAGAAGATTGTATCATGATTTGCGGAAGAAACATCCCGAGCTGTGCGAAACAGGTGATTGGTTCCTCTACTATGAAAAACACACCTGTCCACACTCCAGATTGTTTGTCAGTTTTTGACCAAAAATGCCATGACCCCGTGCGCCACCTTCACTACTCAACTGATCTTGCCCCAAGCTACTAAATTTGGTTTCCCTGTATGAAAAGGGAAACATTTTGCTGATATGGAAGAGGTGAAACACAAAATGCAGAAGGCATCAAAATTGACAAGCTCAAAAACTGTTTTGAACAGTGGAAAAAGTATATCTGTAGGTGTATTACATCAAACAGAGAATACTTTGAAGGTGACTGAAGTTTAAACATGTAAGAATAACTGTGCAATTTTTTATAAATAAATCCCAGGAGTTTTTGGATTTCCTCCTTGTATCTTTTATACATATTAAAAATACATTATCATAGCCAAGTTTGTCTGTCATGAACATAGTCAAACAAAAATCAGTTTGATTTAGCAGATACTTATTTTGCAGCCATATCCTAATTTATGAATATGTCCCATTATAATGTTACAGCTTCATTACCAGAAGTGGAAATTATAATAAAGCAAATACAAACTGAGAACTAGAATGTGATTTTTCCCCCTTGATTGTGTACCTTAGCTCTTGTACTCCTCCCTCCTTCCACTCTTTGGGAAGAGGTCTGTCTTCCCAAGTCACTCACTTTCTTCAGGAGATGCTTTGACCATTTTTGAGAAAACCCTCTATAGAGTAAATGCAAGTCACATAAAACTACAGTTCAAGTGGTGTCAGCAACCAGCCAAGACCCCAGGCCTGACCCAGCAATGTATATCTGAAATGACACCACTTCTGCCCCTTTTTTTCCTTTAGTTATTGAAACTTTGGTAAAATTAGAAAATTAGAATTTCCCTGCCCTCTCTGATTTCTGAGAATAATCTTCTTTAATGGAATTTCTTAAACTTTTCCACTTTTGTCTCTTCTCTAGGCACTTCAGAAAAGTGATGGTGTACTTCCTGAATTATTTCAGTGTCATGGTACTGCAGATGAGTTAGTTCTTCATTCTTGGGGTGAAGAGACAAATTCTATGTTAAAATCTCTAGGAGTAAACACAAACTTTCACAGTATACCAGATATTTACCATGAGTTAAGCAAAATTGAGCTAGAAAAACTGAAGTCATGGATTCTTACAAAGCTACCAGGAAAAATGGAAATACAAGATGAATGATTAAAGATTGATTTATTAATATGCATGTAATATCTTAGCGAAAAGTGATTTTTTACTGCCAAATTCCAATGATAATTAAAATATTAAAAAATAATTTATTGTCATGCATTTATTATTAAAATGTTTAGAAGAGTAGAATGTAATACAACTCCTTTAATGATAAACATTAATATAGACAAACAGCTACATAATTTTTCAGACACATTTCTGTAAATATTTGGTATTTAGGTGTTTCAGCATTTAAATTTAAAATGTTTTAAACTAGTGTAAGGGCAATGAGAAAATACAAAAGGTCTTAGCATAGTATTATTTTATCTTTCCCACAACTTTCTTTAAATTACCTTTCTGAGCCGGGCTCGGTGGCTCAGCCTGTAATCCCGCACCTTTGGGAGGCTGAGGTGAGTGGATTGCCTGAGCCCACGGGTTCGAGACCCGCCTGGGCAGCGAGACCTCATCTCTACAATAAATCAAAAAATCAGCCGGGCGTGGTAGCGCGTGTCTACTCGGAAGGCTGAGGTGGAAGGATCGCTGGAGCCCAGCAGGTCGAGGCTGCGGTGACCAGGAGCGGCCACTGCACTCCAGTCTGGGCGACAGAGTGAGACTCCAACTCAAAAATAAAAAATTTAAAAAAAAAAATTACCTTTCCGAAGATATTTTTGTTTATATAGTTTTCCCTAGAAGATCATTAATACTTTAAATTTATAAAGTGGTTTCGCATTATCACACTTTGTCATCACAAGAGTTTTACACAATAAACTGAGTAGTTGTTATTGGCACTTGATAATAGAGATAGAAGGATTGTTTTTTTTTTTGTTGTTTTTTTTTTTGAGTTGGAGTCTCACTCTGTTGCCCAGACTGGAGTGCAGTGGCCACTCCCGGCCACCGCAGCCTCGACCTGCTGGGCTCCAGCGATCCTTCCGCTTCAGTCTTCCAAGTAGCTGGAACTACAGGTACGTGCTACCATGCCCCGCTAATTTTTTGATTTATTGTAGAGATGAGGTCTCGCCAAGTTGCCCAGGCGGGTCTCGAACCCACGGGCTCAGGCAGTCTACCCACCTCAGCCTCCCAAGGCGCAGGATTACAGGCTGAGCCACCAAGCCTGGCTGAGATAGAAGGATTAAAGACACTCCCACAGCCTCAAGAACCAAGACCAGAAATTCAGTTTTCCTGATTCTTAATGAAGCTCTCTTCTTGTTAGACCAAGTTGCTGCTCTCCTAGGTCTCTGCTTCATCTGTAAAATGATACCAACAGTACCTATGCCATGAGGTTGTTCTTGTGACTTAAATAGCCAAACCCAATGCATAATAAACACTCAGTAAATATCAGCCATAAGAGGGATGATGATCTAGTTCCAGGAATACTTTGTTAGAAAATGACTGAAAAATGAAATTATATTACTTCATTGAAAATGCTCTCAATAATATCTTGTATGCATGTAATGTATTGGTTATCTCTCATGTATACATACTCTAATAATCTTTTATTTTAATCTTACAAGTTTTTAAGTTTGGGAAAATATACTTCCATCCCCATTTTGTATAAGTGGAATCATAATATATGCTTGCTTTCATTCAAGAAAATTCTTTTGAGTTTCATCCATGTTGCATGCATCAATAGTTCATCCATTTTTTTTGTTTTTTATTTTTTATTTTTTTGAGTTGGAGTCTCGCTCTGTCATCCAGACTGGAGTGCAGTGGCCACTCCCGGCCACCGCAGCCTCGACCTGCTGGTCTCCAGCGATCCTTCCGCCTCAGCCTTCCCGGGTAGCCAGAATTGCAGGCGCGCTACCACGCCCAGCTGGTTTTTTTATTTTATTTATTTATTTATTTATTTATTTTTTGAGTTGGAGTCTCACTCTGTCGCCCAGACTGGAGTGCAGTGGCCGCTCCCGGCCACCGCAGCCTCGACCTGCTGGGCTCCGGCGATCCTTCCGCCTCAGCCTTCCAAGTAGCTGGAATTACAGGCATGCGCTACCACGCCCGGCTGATTTTTTGATTTATTGTAGAGATGAGGTCTCGCTGCCCAGGCGGGTCTCGAACCCGCGGGCTCAGGCAATCCACTCACCTCAGCCTCCCAAAGGCGCGGGATTACAGGCTGAGCCACCGAGCCCGGCTCTGGTTTTTTTATTTATTGTAGAGATGAGGTCTCGCCTGCCCAGGCGGGTCTTGAACCTGCAGGCTCAGGCAATCCACTCACCTCAGCCTCCCAAAGGTGCGGGATTACAGGCTGAGCCACTGAGCCCGGCTTAGTTCATCCATTTTAAATTTCTCAGCAATATTCTATTGTATGAGTATGCCACTATTTGTGTACACATTCACAATTGATATTTAGGCTGTATCCAGTATGAAATGATTATAAGTAAAGCTGCTATGATTATTCATGTAAAAGTCTCTACACAGACCTATATTATCATTTCCCTGTGAATGGCTTGGTTATATTGTAGGTATACTTAATAACCTTTTAAGAAACTGGCCAGCTATTTTCCAAAGTACTTGTCAGCCAGCTGTGTATGAGACTTCTGGTTGCTCCAGATCCTTGCCAGCACTCATGTGACTAATCTGTTTTATCCATTCTAGTAAGTGTATAGTGGTATTGCATTGTGGTTTAATTTGCATTTTCTTAATGACTGTGTTACTCAATTTTATATACTTAGTAGTTTTATTTCTTCCTTTCCAAATGTGTGCCTTTTATTTTCTTTTATTTGCTTATTACACTGGCTAGAACATCTAGTACTATGCTGAATAAGAGTGGTGAGAGCAGATTTCCTTGCTTTTTGGTCTTAGTCATGAGGAGAAAGTATTCAGCCTTTCACCATTAAATATATTAACTGTAGTATACTTATGGGTATCCTTTGTCAAATTGATGAAGTTCCTCATCATTCCTAGTTTTCTGAGAGGTGTTATCATGAGTGGTTGTTGAATTTTTCTCAAATGATTTCTTTGCAACAGTTAATCATGTGATTTTTTTTCTTTAGTCTGTTACTATGATGATCAGTTTGAGTCAGCTTTGCATTCCTGAAATAAGCTTCCTTGGTCATACGGTATAATTGTTTTAATATATTGCACTAATATTTTGTTATGAATGTTTGTGTTTATATTCATGAAGGATATTGGTCTGTAGTGTTTGTTTGTTTTTTATACTGTCTTTGTCTGGTTTTGGTATCAGGGCAATACCAGCTTCATAAAATGAACTGGGTAATATTTTCTCCTATTTCCAGGAGAAATTGTGTGGGATTCGTATTAATTTTTCTTCACATGCTTAGTAGAATTCTTTAGTGAAATCATCTGGGACTGGAGATTTCTGTATAGTATACCCTTGTATCTTCTCACAGTCTACTGTGAAGTGATATTATGCCACTTTCCATTTAGTATAAGAAGCTTCCATTTTTCCCTTCCCAGCCTTTATGCTATTTTTGTTACTTTACTTATGCATATGTTCTAATTAGCATGTGCTATCATTTTTTACTACTTTATTTAAATAGCATATTTTTCTTTAAAGTGTGTTAAATAATGAGAAAAAAATAATCTTATGTATCTGCCCATGTAGTTAGCATTTCTGGTACTTCTCAATATTTTGTGTAGACCTGCTTTTTTGTTGGTGGTGGTTTTCGGGTTTTTTTTCCTGATACCATTTTTATTTTGCCTAAAGGATATCTTTTAAGATTTCTTGTAGTGCAAATTGACTACAAAATAAGTGGAATTTCAGTGCTAAATTTCAGCTTTTATTTCTCTGATAAATTCTGTATTTTGCATTTGTTTTTGAAAGATATTTTTACTGAGTGTAGGATTCCAGATTAACATTTTTCTATAGTATTTTAAACATTATCTTTGTAATATTAGTAAAACATCTTGTTTAACTATCTTCTTACTTGAATTATTTCAGATAAATTTTGTCATTTTTATCTTTGCTCTTCCATATCTATTGTATTTTTTTACTCTTGCAGTATTTAATAGTTTCCATTTATCATTGTTTTTGAGTATTGTGAGTATAATGTATCTTGTTATAATTTTTAATGTTTTTTGTGCTTGGGGTGGCCCTCTAATCTTTTTGGGTAATTATTTCCTTGGCCTCAGAGAGTTTACTTCCACACATGTGGTGATCAATACGCTTCTCAGTACTCAAAGTAGACCATTTCTAGATCTTTGGAGTTCTCAGTGCATCTCACTCTTCTCTGTAATTCTGCCCTACCAACTCTAGCCAGCTTGATCTACTCAGACTGTTCTCTCTGCTCCTTTGCTCAGAGAGTCTACTCGGCTTTGCATGGATTTCCCTTCCTGCACTGTGGACTGGGAACTCTCAAGGCAGTAAGCAAGGGTGGTCATAAAGTTCACCTTGATTCCTGTCTTTTAAGGATCCCTGTCCTTCATTGCCTAATGTCTACTGCTTTAAAAAAATTGTTTCCAATATTTTGCCATTTATGTATGTGTGAATATAGTTCAGGTGAAAGAATATTATCTAGTCCCTGTTACTACATCATAGCTGGACGCTAAACTAAATTATTCTTTAAAGAAAAATTTTTTAAATTGTTAATTATTTTATATTTACCCTTAAATTTATCCCTTTCTGATAGTCTTTGCTTTTTAATATAACTTCAGATTTCCATGTGGTACCACTCTTCTACCTGCAATAGTTTAACATTTATGATAGTGTAGATCTGCTGTTGATAAATTCTTTCAACTTTTGTTTGCCTGAAAAAGTCTTCCTGTGCCTTTATTCTGAAAACATGTATGGTATAGAATTCTAGGTTTACAGTTTTTTCCCCTTTTCAGAATTTTAAAGATCTTATTCCGTTGTCTTCTAGTTTTTGTTTTTTTGTTTTTTTTTTTCCCTAATAGTCTCAACTTTTTTCCTCTGGCTACCTTTATGATTTTTTTCTATAATTAGTTTTAAGCAATTTGATTATGATATGCTTTGGTGTTATTTTCTCTGTTTTCCTAGTCCTTGGAATTTATTGAGCTGCTTAGCTCTGTGGGTTTGTAGTTTTCATGAAATTTGGAAACATTTTGAGCTTTCCATTTTTCAAATTTTGTTTGCCTCTCCCCTTTATTCCCCTATTTCAAATCTGGGCCTCTTGCACAGGGCAGTGTGTTCAAGGAAGACTCTGCAGTATCCAGTCCTCATTCATTCATCCTGAGGTACCCATGTGTACCAGGGGGAACCAAAAAAACCCTGTAATTTATTTATTAAAAATTGTGCATTTATCCTTGCATGTTTAAACTTCAGTCACTTTCAAAGTACTCTTCATTTGATGCAATACACCTATCGAGACACTTTTTCAATTGCTTGAAACAGTTTTGAAATCATCAATTTTGATGCCCTTTAGTACTTCTGCTGTTTTTGTTTTACCTCTTCCACATTGGCAAAATGTTTCCCTTTCAGGACTTCTTTCATCTCTGGAAACAACAAAAAGTTGCTCAGGGGAAGAGCAGGTGAATAGGGAGAGTGGGGCATGGGGGTCATGCCATTTTTTTTGGTCAAAAACTGGACACTCAGCATTGTGTGGGCAGGTGTGCTCATAAATCATTCATCATGAAATGGGCAAACGTGTTGAAAGAATCTACAAAAAAGAAAAAGAAAATTCACTGAAGCCGAATACAGCCTCTCACAACAACACTAGCAGGTATACTGATACCAGTGGGTTTCTACACTTACCTAGCAGGGGAATGCCTGTTTTACAAGGGGCCCACCCTTCAAAAGATAATTCTGGGTTTCTTGGGTCTCCCCTTATAGGTGGTCTCTTAAAATGAAGTGTCTGATCCTGAAAAAATTATTGTTAGGGCTGGAACACTGGAGTTTAAGGTTTTATGCTCCTAAGGAAAACCACTCAGCCATTCTTCTTGTGCCCTACACCAAACCTTTCTGTTGCTTTGCCCATATAAACATTTCTTAAGGCAAGGAAGTTGAAATAACCTTGATGCTTTCTTACCTGGGAGAGGAGAAATTGCAGCAAGAAAAATGCATAAATCAATATCAGAATAAATTATGTTTGTACATTGGGGAAGCTGGAGTTTTGAGAGGAGAGATTAGTTAGGAATTGAGTGAAGGAAGACTAACTTTTTACTACATATATTTTATGTTTGAATTTTTATAACAACCTTTGTTACTTTTGTAATTGCTAATGAGAAGCAAAATGTTTATTGATAGCATTTTTTTTCCCATCTGAAGACTGAATAGGAAAAGATCATCATGAGTGGTAAGGAAATTAAATATATTATTTATAGGAAATTAAATATCTCAATCGAACTATGACAAAATTAGCTCAAAACAAAATATGAAGCAGACCGATTATAATTGAGAACTTACCACACATTGATATGTAAAAGAAAATGTCCAGATATTATTACCCTGAATTATTTAAACAAGTCTTTATTGGATGAAAGACATTTCTTGAGATATGATAAGAGAACAGAATTGCCAAAACCATGCACATACTTTAAGAAAATACCAAAAGCTTGTAAACATTTCAAGAAAATTCAGATTATAGGATCATAAGACAGCTGGTACACTAGACTGAATAATTTTTAACACAATGAAGAGCTAGAACTTATTTACAGAGAACAAATGTGCTGTCAGGTATTTTTTATTTTATTTCTCTTTAGAAATGTGCTTCTGTGGGTATACATGTGTATAAACTCTTCTGAAGGGAAGGTGTAGCCTTAGCATATTCCTATACTGAGGGTAAGATGCCGACCCATGCATGTGTTATCTTTCTCATATTTGTGCAGTTCTACCATTTAGCTACAAACCTGTTCAATATGTTTCATATAACACTGAATTAATACTACCATGAACAGGACTATAAGCACCAGAATGAGGCCAACCTGCAATACTGACCTCAGCTGTGCTCTCCAGAGTCCTGGTCCTATCCAGCCAAACAAATCCCATAGATCATTAAAGATGTGCCTTAGGAGGCCAGCTGTCCTCCTTAAGTTTGTGTATTGACCTTCCTGCTTAGTCTGAAGCATTAGTCCTGACATCGCAAGATATATGAGCTTTTACACAGATTCTACTTTGGCCCACAAGGAGGAAGTCTAGGACAATGTATGTCCTCCACAACACCCATAGCCAATGCATTGAAGTGGACCTGAATGCATCAAGGGCCTATGTGGTATCATGAATAATTTCAGCTTAAGACAATCGCAAACTTCATACCAACTTTTCTAATTGGATGGTTTTTATTGTGGAGATCATGGTCCCATGGGCTGTACTTAAATAATAAGCTTTCTTCAGAAGGCTTTCCTGAATAACCAAAAGAAGCCTCATTTTTTAGAGATTCCCAACAGTCACATTATTTGTGTGTTTCCTTGAATACCAAAGTCTCTTACAAAAGGTGAAAGTCACCATGTTTTCTAGAGGTAAGTTAATGCTTACTTACAATTCATAGGCCCCCTTAAGCAGGACCTATATGAGTCAAGGGAACAGGTGTCAGTGTCTACAATGTGGTCTCCTGGTCAGCTGGTAAGTTCAGTTCAAACAACTGAATCTAGTTCTTGGTTTTTGCAGGGAATGCCCAAAGGTAGTCACCACAGCCTGGGCTGTATGTGTGCACCACCCGCTGAGTGACATTTGTCCACACCATGGAATGAACACTGACAGCTAATGGAATAGAATTGGGGAAAATATCTGAGGGTATTGACAGATGGATTTGTGTGTGCATATGTGTGATACAGCAACAGTGGCCATCTTTTGCTGTTTCCATAAACTCCCCAGGTTAAGGAGAATGGCAATCAAATAGTGAATCCTTTTGTGGAACAGCAAGCTCAGCAATAAAGTGCTTTAATTTAAATTTAAGTCACTTGCAACAGTTCAGGGAGGTGGCAACATGGTGTTTTATTTCTTGAGGAAAGCTCCAGAAATAGTTTTGAAAAGTAACAATTATTAAAATTCTTGTCTTCCATGTAACTTTCATGTAACTCCTTGGGTCTAAGGTGTTCTCTCCCCAGATCCCAGAATTGTTGCTTTCCCTCCACTGAAATATACTTTGTGCCCCATCCCAGAAGCTATAACTGCATCTGTTTTCCAGTCACTTCCAATCCAGGCCTTTCATCCAGAAGGGCTGGGTATAAGAGAGTCAAGGGCATTTTAAAAAAAAAAATTTTTCAGAGACCCATTATGTCACCATACTTAAGCCCACATGGACCACCATAGGGGTACTTGGAAAGAAGTGTACTCAACCAATTGGCCATTACCTTTTTGATCTGAGACCATGTCAGTGCAACAAGTAAATACATATGGGCCAACCGGAATTAAGTTTAAATACCCTGTATCCTTTTGACTAAGCAGCCTCCCAGAAGGTGTAGGTAGTCATCTACCAGAACCAACTATGGCTGTCACTTGGGAAAAAAAATATCAGAACTAGGGCTAGGGCTGTCATTAGGGAAAAAATAAGCATCATGCCCAGTAGTCATCAGGTAGAATTCCAAGTTTTCAAAACAGTTCCAACATTTTCATCCTAATCCTTACCAGGAAAATGATTGATAGGAGATGCTCCCTTTCTGGGAACAGCTGTACTTACTGACCAAACTGTCTTGTAAAGGTGTGTGGACCAGAAGAAAGTAAGGGAGATAGAGCCAGACATCTTCTGAGTTGATTCTGAGGAGAATGTCCCAGTGCTCAACAATACTAGATCCCAGGGAATTATAGGGAGCATGAAAAGTCCATTGAATACCTGGCCACTAGCCCATTGCTGAGTTGTTTTGTGATAAAAAGCGCACCATTGTCAGACTGCAAGTGATCTAGAAAGCCAAAAATATAACACAGATTAGTTTCATGGGCCACAGTGGTACAGCCAGAGTAAGCTTATCAGACCAAAACAGCAATACATAACCTGAGAAAGTGTTCATCAAAGGTAGCATTTGCTAGAACTGTGAGAATAGCCTTGAGTTCTGCCCTCTGTGTGCAGTGATGACCATGTCCATTTTCTGTTCTGAATAGTTGGCCTCAAGGATGAATAGTTGCAGCCACCCAGTTGACTCCATCAGACTTCATCTTAGCCACACCATCAGAGAAGTAGGCTGAAGCATTATGAGGAACCACTGTAAATCAGGGAACCCATTGAGCCAGCAGCTATGCTACAGGTGGTAAAGTAGAAGAGTGGCCATCTTTTCATGTAGTCCCAAGATGCCAGTGCTGACTGCATTCATGATTTACCATTTCCATTTGACAAGTGAGCCTTTGGACCCTTTTCACTTTGTTAATCATTGAGTCTGAGTTGATTTCCCCCCAAATGGGAATATCAAGCCAGAGGGTTACAGTTCCTCTGGGGATCAAGTGCTCAGTTTCAGTAAGAATCCACCCAACAGTAAACTAATAGCTGCTTTTTAAAACAAGTGTGATTGGTGGTTGTACCAGGGAGGCAGAGTCCAGACTCTAAGGGGCACCTCCAAGTGGAGGCCATTTCTTTTTGCCAGAGCCTCCCATTGGCAACACTGTCAGTCACAGAATTTGTAATTCAAAAGGATCATTGAGGATGTGGGGCCCCAGAGGTATTAGCACCTCTCTACATCTGGCTGTTTCCAATCAGTATAATCCCTTTTGGTACTTAGGAGCGTTCACAGTATAGGCATGTAAAACATCAGTACCACTTATGCTTTCAGCAGTGGAAGCCAAAACAGCGATATGCTGAATCAACACAGAGGGCTCAACTTTCAGGTCATGGTAACTTGCCTTCTGTGAACTCTGCCCAACTTGAATTTGGACATACCCTTACCCCACAGGGCCTAGTAGGCCAGTAGCTCACGTGCCACAAAAGTTGGAATGCCTTCCTTCCCCAACATTCCCCCAGATATTCAATAGATGTGTGGTGTTTAATCCTTCTTGGGAGGAAGGAGATGTTGCCCTATTACTAAACTTTCTCCTTATACTAGTTAAGATCAGTGAGAAGAGGAGAGAAGGATCAAGCGGCTCTCCAAACAGAAGGAAAGTGGCTCCATGCAATGAGCAGATTACATTTTGGTTTTGAGTAGCATGGCAGCTGCTTGTGAGAATTTATTTTGATTTTTGGAGGTCAATTTCTCACTACTCAGGGCATCAACCTCTTCAGCCTTTTCAACCTAATCTAGGACATTAAGAGCTTGAATACTACTCAGTGCCCCATTTGTAGTTTCCCATGGGAAATTCTCTGTCTTGGGGAAGTTTTCCTGAGAGGGCCAAAGCTCCCTGGAAGAAAGCCGGACCTGTTGTAAAGAAAACAAAACTCTGAGGCCTTCTACTGCATCTTCAAATGGATCTAAAGTTGGCATGATAGACTACAAGAGAAGCTCAGGTATTGCTGTTTTCCTTAACTACCATCATGCACACTGCCCTTCTCACCTACCAGGTAAATCAGCCAACTTTCTAACAGTTTGCCAGGTCTATGCCCACAGGGATTATGAATTTCCCTCCTTTTTATACTTAAGGCAAGTGTGTGTGTCTAACTGTCTTGGTCCATTTTCCTGCTGCTGTAAAAAAAATATCCTAGATTGGGCAATTGATAAAGAACATATTTACTTCTTACAGTTCTGGAGGCTGGGAATTCCAAGATCAGGGCACCAGCAGATTCAGTGTCTGATGAAGGCTGACTCTGCTTCAGGATGGTGCCTGTTTTCTGAATCCTCACATGGCAGAACACTGTGTCTGAATATGGTGGATGGAGAAAGGCAAAAGGCATTAGGGTACTTCTTCAACCTCTTTTATAAGAGCTAGACTCATTCATTCATGAAAGACTTCCAAAAGGCCCCACCTCTTAACACCATCACCCTGGGGTAATGAGTTTTGGAGGGACACACATTCAGACCATAACTGCAACAGTTGTTTTAAAGAGGACAGAAACTTCTATGATTCAGAATGAATGTTATGAAAATGTGACCCCAAAACAGAGGCTAACAAAGGTCCTCCCACCTAAAGGAGAATTAGCAACAAGCAGGGCACATTTGGACAGTTGTTTGGACATCTTTCCTCAGCCTACAATCATCTCCCTAATTTTTCTTTGTTAAGAGGAAATAAGCTTTAAAAAAAAACATTTATTGCCCAGTAGACCATAAAATTTGACCAACGTGTTCACTACTTCTCTCAAATCCTGTTAATCCCCCTGCAAATCCCTTTCTTCTTTTCTTTGTAGTACTTCAATACTTTAGACTGTGAGTGTAAAATTTCATTTGAAATACTGAGTGGACTTGCACAAAAATGTAAAATACTATTTTAACATATATTTTCTTTGCGCTATCCTCCAGTCATTATGTGCATTACCTTTGTAACATAATTTAGGCCTTTTGTTAAATTGGTTGTGGAAGCCATATGTGATTTTTAGATTGAGAATAGAATTATTGGTTCTATGATGAATAGTGGACATCCTGTTTTGAAGAAATCATATTTTGACCAAAATGCCCACAAGAGACTAATGTTTTTGCCAATAGTTTAATTCAGAGCCTCTGGAATCTTCTTTTTTTTTTTTTTTTCCTTAAGAAGTGATGAGAAAGTTTGAAGCTTTTGCATTTCATTTTAAATTTATTTTAAGGATGATTTCAAAATAACTTCTTCATTTATTTGTTATTGTGACTAATTCATAATTGATGTTTTGTTTTTCTTTTTGGTATTTCATTTCCTACTCCTAAAGGCATAGTATTACTTTGGTTAAAGGTTACTTTGTTTCCATTTTTTGTCTTCTTCCCCATTACAATTTTTTCTAGTCTGTTGTTGACTTGTCCAATTGAAATTAGAGATACGCTTGACATATTAGTTACTTGACATATTAATTTTGGCAACTTCTGGTATGCTTTCTTTTGCCAATGAAATTATTGAAATTGAAAAATTGGGTGGGGGATGTCCATGAGAGATAGCCGTCTTTCCCTTGGGCATTAGGTATTAACCAATTTCTCTGTCATGTAACAAAAAAGAAAAGTGTTAAAAAATGAAAGTTCATGGCATGCAACTGACTGGCAAAAGCAAATAAATGATTCTTTTTAAAACTTTACTTCAGCAGCAATAAATCTCTAGGTAAAACAGCATTTTTAAATGGCAAGTGAAAATGTATCAATTTCAAATAGTAGCTAAAATGCATTTATTAAATTTCTTAATTATCCTGTGAAATGTCAAGTATGTTTTAGGGCAGCTTGTTAACTAACATTATCTTAATTATGCCATGGCATCAAAGAGTTTTTATATTGGAAGGGAATTCAGAGATTATTGTTTTATATATATGGAAACTGAGATCCAAAGAAGTGCAGTGACATACTTACAGCTTTGAATATAAACATAATTCTCCTTACTGAGGCTGTTATCATTGTGCCATACTGCTGTAATAGTAGCATTCCTGAAAAACTATGGCTAAATATGCTCATAACAATCAGACATTATAGATTCAGAGCTATTTTCTTCTCTTTGTAGACATTTTACATTCATGCTGCTTTTGGCTCCATTTCTACAGTTGTGCTAAAGGAATGCATCGATCTCACCTTCTGACTTAATGTAATTGTGGCATAACCAAATTTTTATAGTCATGGTATAGACTTGTGTTTTTAACAGTTTTTAAAGATGAATAATTTATTTCAGAGTTCTGATTTCTGAATTCCATAGCCTGCTTCAGTTCTTATTTTTTCCTCATCTCTGTAGGATTTGACACTTTGCTTAGCTGATTCTAGAAACTTAAACTTCCAGTCTGATTTTGCTAGTTTTTCTGTTTCTTTCAATGACTTCATTGTTAGTCCTTAATGTTGAGAATCCTTTTGACTCTTTTCTTGCTTTTTTTTTTTTTTCCTTTTTTCTACTTGGAAGGCTGAGGCAGAGGATCACCTGAACCCCCTTTTGGTTCTATTGTTTCTTTTTAATCTCCCTCTGAGTGAGCTCCCCTTTTATGGCATCAGAATGCAGGCTCCATATTTATAACTCTGACCTCAAGCTCTCATTCTAGTTCCAGATTCATGTTTCTAAATTCCTACTTGACCTCCCTCCTCCCACATCCACCTGATTGCCTGCCAGCAAAATACACTTACCAAATGTGTGATTTGGGTCAAAATTTTCAATACAAATTGCTAAATAGGTGTGTGGTGATGTTGAATGTAAAGTGCCCAAGACAGCAGTTGAGAGTTTTGTTTTCATAGTTCACCCCCGCACCAGCTTCTCCTTTTATAATCTGTTTTATGTGACCTTTTTTCCACATTATAATGTCTTTGTGTCAGCCTCTACTCTTATCCCTCACTCGTCTTCTTGTCATGTCAGTTAATAGATACTTTTGGTGTTTTATAAAGGAAACATCTTTCCATTGTGGCTTCTTTGTCTCTTAGTTCTGGCTTCCTCAGAGTGAATTTGGAAGGATCTCCCTGCCTCTTGTCTCTTCTCTGTTTCACCTGTTCATTGTCTTCAAGAATAACATTCAAATTATTTAGCTCAGTACTAAACCCCTTCACAATCTGGTCTCTACCCACTATTTCAACTTCACTGCTTCACTCCTGCCTTGCTTTCCTCTTATCTCTCAGTGCATGTGCATAGACCACACACTATGCTTCTGCCACACCAAAATTCCCTGGAAATGCCAATCTTTTTATAACTTTGTAGCATATTATTTTTTCCATTTGGAATGCTCTCTCCTGCCTTCTCAACTAACAAATGCAATATTTAAGATAGGAGTTTTGAATGACCCAATGCCTTACCCAATTGTCTATGGCAGAAGTTACCCATGTTCTGCTCCTTTCTTAGTGTTTCTGTATTTACCTTTTACATGTTGATCCTGGACCCTCTCCAAGGTTTGAACTCAAGAACAAGGGCTAAAATATAAGGGGATCCCCCCAAAAACTGGAATTATTTTTTACAGGGCGGGCCCCCTGTAGTACAGGCTTCCCCCTAGGTAAGTGTTCTAGGAATCCATCAGCATCCATGTACCAACTAGTGTTGTGAAAGACTATGTTTGACCTCAGTGACTTTTTTTTTTTTTTTAGAGATTCTTTCAACATGTTTGCCCATTTCATGATAGGTGATTTACGAGCACACCTGCCCACACTACACTGAGTATTCAGCAGGTTTTGCTTGTTTGTTTATTTTTTACCAGAAAACAGCATGACCTGTGCTCCACCCTCCCTATTCATTCAATCTCACCCCAAGCAACTTTTTAAATTTTGTTTTCCCAAATGAAAAAAGTCCTCAAAGGGAAACATTTTGCCAATGCGGAAAAGGTGAAACAAAAAAACAGCAGAAGAGGCACTAAAAGACATCAAAATAAATGAGTTCAAAAACTGTTTTGAGTAGTGGAAAAAGCATCATGATAGGTGTATTGCCTCTCAAATTGAGAGTACTTAGAAGGTGACTTGAAGTTTAAACATGTAAAAATAAATACACAATTTTTTATAAGTAAATGCCAGATTTTTTGAGGTTTCCCTCTTTTATATGTATATATTTCCTCAGTGCCTAGTACAGTGCAATAATGGATGATAATATAATTTTAATATAATTATCATTTCTGTTTGACTTCTTCAACTACTAGTTTGTTTGGATGTTCTTTTGAATTTTTTTTGTAAGAATCCAGGGATACTTCCCCTCTGGAAGTGTGATGGCCAACACATTCACATGCAACATAATCAAAAAGACAAAAAGAAAATATTTCTATTTTTTTTTTTTTTTGGCTGTTTCTTGGGAGTGAGAAACCTTCCCTAAAGTTTCCCATAAGCCTTCATCTCACATGTTATTGGCCAGATGCGATTCACATGTCTTAAATGTGTCTTTTGCCTTAGTTTTCCCTGAGGTCATATTTAGTTTTCATGAAGGCAACAATTTTGTATTTGACTATAAAATGTTGCCAGATACACAGTATGCAGTCTGCTTCCACCAAACCCCTGGAAAATACTGATCATCAGTCAAGATATCCTTCCTTGAATAGCCATGTAGGTTCCTAATCCTTCTCAGCACGGTACTCCAAGTAGCTACAATCAGGTGAATTCAGTTGGCAGCTGGTGTGAAACCAGTTTGAAATAACAAGTAGTCAAAAACAGGGTGAATATTCAATGACCTCAAATTCTGGTCCCACTTTGTTGCTGACAGACAACTCTGCAATGTGTTTCATGGCAATTTGTGATATCTTATATGGCATAGATATTCAACAGATGATCTTTATTAGTTAATGTTTTACTAAACTATTTTTTGCCACATTTTCTCTACTCAAACAACAGGGAAGTCAATTTCCAAACTAGTTTTGGTGGTTGGTTGTAAGAATAAATATAGTGAGGAATGTGAATTAACTAAAAAAGATTAGTGTCACTAAGTATAATGTACAGTAAAGTAACTTGCAAAACTTACTTAGCATATTATTATTACATTGTTACAACTGAGCAGGTAGGAAGTACCAATGCATATTTTAAAGCAATTTCAAATTCTCTTTTTATTGGATAAATGATATGTGGAGAAAACTGCATCTTTTCTTTTTAAACTTGTTCACACCTCTATGCAGGGGCCCAATTCTGCCAAAATTACAGTATATGTATTGATTAATTCAGTGAACATTATTGTAAATGCTGGGATATGGTAGCACAAAAATCTCTGCTTTAAAAAGATTACTTTCTAGTGGCACATCCATGTCCCATTAGGGGAAATATCTAAATCAGAGTTCAGAAGATTTCAAAATTACCTTTACTTATTTACTGCCACTCTGCTTTCCTTTTTTTTTTTTTTTTTTGAGTTGGAGTCTCACTCTGTCGCCCAGACTGGAGTGCAGTGACCGCTCCCGGCCACCGCAGCCTCGACCTGCTGGGCTCCAGCGATCCTTCTGCCTCAGCCTTCCGAGTAGCCAGAATTACAGGCATGGCGTGCGCTACCACACCCGGCTGATTTTTTGATTTATTGTAGAGATGAGGTCTCGCTGCCCAGGCGGGTCTCGAACCCACGGACTCAGGCAATCCACTCACCTCAGCCTCCCAAAGGCGCGGGATTACAGGCTGAGCCACCGAGCCCGGCTGCTTTCCTTTTTAAAGACAGGAATTAGGTGTTGATTTCTTGTGTCTGTTTCAAGTTTGACCTCATTATATATTTCCTGTGGAATATTTCTTAGTTTTTGAAATCATCTTGGGTTTCTTCCTACCTGTAAATATTAATACTTGCAAGGCTACTGTTTTGCATCTTTTTCATCATTTTGGTCAATTATATTGCTGAGAATTTTGTAGTCTTGCACTTTAAACAAGCAGCCTTCTTTAAATTTAGTGTGTCCCATTTGGAAAGATTTTTTTTTTGCCTTTAAGTTTTTTATTTTAAAATTGTGGGGTACAATTCAGAATTAGGAATACAAATATTCATTGTGTAGGTACCCTTGTTGGTGAGGTGTGCTCCCCTCTTCCCCCGGCAGATCCCCACTACTGCCAATCCCACCTCCCCTCCCTTCCACCCCCTCGCAGTTTCTGGCTATTGTCAGTCCTTTTCTTATAGTATTATGATAGTTGTTCAAGGTCCACTTATGAGTGAGAACATGTGATACTCAGTCATTTGTTTCTGTGAAAGATCACTCAGTATTGTAGACTAAGTCCATCCAGGTTGCTGCGAAGTTCATGATTTTGTTCTTTATGGCTGCGTAATATTCCATTGTGTATATGTACAACATTTTTTTTTAATTCATTCTTCTTTTGATGGGCAGCATGCTTGGTTCCATGTTCTTGCTATTGTGAGCAGTGCTGCAATAAACATACGTGTGCAGGTATCTTTTTTTTTTTTTAGTGATTTGAGTTCTTCCAGGTATATTCCCAGTAGGGTGATTGCAGGGTCATATGGAAGTAGGTTTTTAGAACTTTTAGGAATCCCCATGCTGTTTTCCACAGACGCTGTACTAGTTTACACTGCCACCAACAGTGTAGAAGTGTTTTCTTTCTGAAACATACTCTCCAGCATCTGTTATTTTTCGAATTATTGAAGATAGCCATTCTGACTGGAGCTAGGTGGTATCTCAGTGTGGTTTTAATTTGCATTTCTTTGATGACTAGTGAGGCTGAACATTTTTTCATGTGTCTGTTGGTTGCTCGTATGTCTTCTTTCGAGAACTGTCTATTCATATCTTTTACCCACTTTGTAATGGGGTTGTTTGTTTTTTTCTTTTCAGCACGTTTGAGTTCCTTGTAAATCCTAGATGTAGGCCTTTGTCAGATATGGAGTTGACAAATATTTTTCCCAGTCAGTGGGCTGTCTCCCTGCTCTCTTGATGGTTTCTTTAGCTTTGCAGAAGAATGTCACTTTGATGAGGTTCCACTTGTCTATCTTATCTCTTATGGGTTTTGATCTGGAATTGGTTGCCAGTTCCAATTTCCATAAGAGTGTCTCCTGCATTTTATAAGGTTCTTGTAGTTCAAGGTTTCACATTTAGGTCCCTGATCCATTTAGAGTTTATTTTTGTCTATGGAGATAGGTAGGGGTCCTGTTTCAATCTTCTGCATGTGGTCACCAGTTTTCCCAGCACTGTTTACTGAATAGGTTCTCCTTGTCCCAGTGGTTGGTGGTGGAGGTTTTTTTGAAGATGAGTTGGTTGAGAAATTGAGATTTTGCTTCTGGAATCCCAGTTCTATTACATTGGTCTATATGCCTATTCTTGTACCAATACCAGGCTGTTTTGATTATTGTAGCTTTATAATAAAGTTTAAAGACTGGGAGTGTGATACCTCCTGCTTTCTTTTCTTTTTCTTTTTCTTTTTTTGCTGAGGATTGTTTTGGCTACTTGTGGTCATTTATGTTTCCATGTGGATTCCTGTATTGTTGTTTCTAGGTCTGAGAAGAGTGATGCTCGTAATTTGATGGGTATTGCGTTACATCTGTAGATTGCCTTAGGTAGAATGGACATCTTTTAATAATGTTGATTCTTCCGATCCATGAACATGGAATATTTTTCCACTTGTTTGTGTCATCTTTTATTTTTTTTGAGCAGTTTTTTGTAGTTTTTATTGTAAAGGTCTTTCACATCTCTGATTAGGTATTTCATTTTTTTGTATGTGGCTATTGTGAATGGAATTGTGTTTTTTTATTTAAGTTTCTATTTGTTTATTATCGGTGTAAAGAAATGTGATTGTCTTTTGCACATTTATACCCTGAGACTTTGCCACAGTACTTCATTAGTGCAAGGAGGTTTTTGACAGATTCTCTTGAGTTTCCGAGGTATAGAATCATGTTACCTGCAAAGAGGGATGACTTTATTTCCTCTTTTCCTATTTGTATATCCTTGATCGCCTTCTCTTCTCTGATTGCTCTAGCTAGAACTTCCAAAACTATGTTGAACAGGAGGAGTGAGAGTGGGCATCCTTGTCTTGTTCCAGTTTTCAGGGGAAATGGTTCCAACTTCTGTGTGTTTAGCAGTATGCTGGCTGTGGGTTTCTCGTGGATGGCTCTTACTATTTGAGGTATGTTACATCTATGCCAAGATGTTCGAGGGTTTTTATCAAGAAGGGATGCTGGATTTTATCAAAAGCTTTTTCTGCATCTAGTGATATAATCATGTGGTTTTTGTTTTTACATCTGTTGATGAACTTAATTATGTTTATGTTTAAAATTTGTTTAAAATTTGAATCAGCCTTGGATCCCAGGGATGAAGCCTACTTCGTCATGGTGGATGATTTTTGAGATGTGTTGTTGAATTCAGTTTGCTAGGATCTTGTTGAGAATTTTAGCATCTATGTTCATCAAGGATATCAAGGATATCAAGGATATTGGCCAGTAGTTCTCTTTCTTTGTTGGATCTTTACCCAGTATGGGTATCGATGTGATTTTAGCTTCGTAAAATGATTTGGGGAGAGTTCCCTCTTTCTCAATTCCCTGGAATACTTTCAATAGGATTGGTATCAGTTCCTCCTTGCATGTTTTGTGGAATTCTGCTGGAAATTCATCTGGTCCAGGGCTTTTTTTGGTAGGTTGTTTTCTTATGACATAGTAAATTTCCTGGATTCTTATTGGTCTATTTTGGGTCTCGATTTCTTCTTGTCTCAACCTGGGGAGGTTGTGTGATGTCAGAAAGTTCTCCATTTCCTTTAGGTTTTCAAGTTTGTTTCCAAACAAGTGTGCATAGTATTCTGATAATCTTTTGTATTTCTTCAGGGTCAGTTGTGACTTCATCTTTTGGGTTTCTGATTGAACTTATTTGGACTTTTATTCTCTTTTTCTTGGTCAGTCTAGCTAGGGACCATCAATCTTGTTTATCCTTTCAAAAAACCAACTTTTTGTTTCATTGATTTTTTGTATTATCGTTTTGTCTTCTGTGTCCCGGATTTGCGCTTTTATTTTGGTGATCTGGATTCTTCCACTGAAGTTAGGGTTTTGGTGGTCCTGCTTTTCCGTCTTCCTTAGGTGACTTGTTAGGCTGTTAACTTGTGATCTTTCCGTTTTCTTCATGTGTGTTTGTAGAGATATTCATTCCCCTCTGATTGCTGCTTTCTTGGCATCCCAGAGGTTTTGGTAAGCTATTTCTTCATTTTCATTTGCTTCCAGGTATCTTTTAATCTCTGTTTTGATTTCCATGTTGACCCAGGAGTTGCTTAGCATCATGCTATTTAGTGTCCATGTCTTTGTGGGTTTTGGAGGAACTTTGTTGGTGTTGATATTTATTTTTATTCCACTGTGATCAGAGAAGGTGCATGGCAAAATTTCAATCTTATAAAATTTGTTTATTCTTGATTTATGGCCCAGGATGTGGTCAATCTTAGAGTATGTTCCATGTGGTGATGAGTAGAGTGTATTTTCTGTTGTCATTGGGTGGAGTGTTTTGTAAGTATCAATTAAGTCCATTTGGTGAAGAGTCACATTCCAAATCTTCTTGCCGATTTTTTGTCTTGATGATCTGTCTTGGGTTTTGAGTGGGGTATTAAAGTCCCCAGCTATGATAGTATTAGAGTTAATATCTTTTTAAAGTTTGCCTAGAAACTGCTTTTTGAAAGTTGGTGCTCCTATATTGGGTGCATATATGTTTAAGATAGATATTTATTGTTGATGGATTGAAGCTTTTATCTTTATATAGTGACCTTCTGTATCTTTTTAACTTTTTGGTAGCTTAAGGGGTATTTTGTCTGATATTAAGATCACAATCCTGCTTTCTTTTGTGTTCTGTTAGCCTGAAATTTTGCTTCCTGTCCTCTTACTTCGAGTCTGTGAGTGTCCTTTCTGGTGAGATGAGTCTCTTGGAGACAATATATTGTTGCCTCATGATATTTTATCCATTTTGCCATTCTATATCTTTTCAGTGGTTCATTTAGTCCATTCACATTCAGGCTAATTATTGAAATGTGAGAGTTTATCCCTGTCTTGAGGTTCTTATAGAGGTGTTGTTGTTCCTGTTTATTTATTGTCTTTCTTTTGATTTGGGGGTTGATTCATGTGTGTTTTCAATCTTTTTCCTGCACTCTTGTGTTGTTCTTTTTTCCCTTTCTTCTGTGTTTAATACTTTCTTAAGTGTTTCTTGTAGAGCTAGTCTAGAGGTAGCATAAGTTCTTAAGGATTGAATGTCTGGGAAAGATTTGAATTCTCCCTCACTGATGAAGCTTAGCTTAGCTGAGTGGGTTATTCTTGGTTGAAATTGTTTATCTTTGAGAACGTTGAAGATTGGGCTCCAAGCTCTCCTAGCCTGAAGTGTTTCTGTAGGTAAATCTGCTGCTATTCTAGTTGGTCTTCACCGGTAGGTAGTCTGACCTTTTTCTCTTGCTGCCTTTAGGATTTTTTCTTTTATACCTACTTTGTTTAGATGAATTACTATATGTCTAGGATTTGGTCTTCTCATTTGTTGTCTTGCAGGGCTTCTCTGAATCTCTTGTGTTTGAATGGCCACATCACTGATGAGATGAGGGAAGTTTTCTTGAATAATTTCATGGAATATTTGTTCCAGGGTAGTGTCTGTCTGTCTTTCTGCCTCAGGAAGTCCAATTACTCTTAGGTTTGGCCTCTTGAAATAACTGCTTATCTCTTGAAGGTTTTTTTCTGTCTTTTTAAGCTTCTTTTCTATGTTTTTGACAGTTTGGGTTAGTTCTATTTTGGTCTTCAAGCTCTTTCTTCTGCTTGGCCTATTCTGCTTTCCATGCTTATCATTTTGTTATTTATTTCATTCACAGTATTCTTTATTGCTGTTATCTCAGTTATCAACTCCTTCCTATTTTCCTCTCATCTCTCTTCAATTCTTTTTATTTTCTCTATTAATGTCCTGATATCTTGGTTTGTAGTTTGAGAACAGTCATTCTGGGAGCTCTTTGTTGTTTGCGTTCTGAAGTCTGTTTTCTCAGTGTCTGACCACCCAGGGGGGTCTATGTGAAACCCATATTCTTCTTTCCGTTTTTCTTCATTTGTGTAGTTCCCCCCCCAACCTTTTTATTTATTTATATTTTTCCTCATCTTTAATTCTGTTGTTTAAGGATGGCGGGGTTGCTTTTACTTCTGTTTGCTAAGTCTCCTGTTCTTCCTCATGTGGATCCTCTGGCTTTGTTCAATTTTGAAGGTGGACTGTGGGTTGGAGGCTATATTTTTTGCAGTTTTGAGATTTAATTGAGGAGGGAGCTATGATTCAAAATCTATCTGCAGATCCCAGTATCCACCAACAGGTGTATGGGCACCCTGGAACCCACTTCCCAGTGCCTTACAATCTGTCCATTCACTGGGGGTATAGGTTTGCTCCTTAGAAGCAAAATGAGATAAGAAAAAGGACAATAATAGAAAAGGAAGGTGGTGGGCAAGAGGAAGGTGGAGAGAGAGAAGTGTAAGACGGAAAACAGATAGACATATCAACTAACAAATGAAAAGAGACACAAAGATTGAAAAGAGTAAGAAAAGCTAAAACATACAGATAATCATACAAACACACAATCCAACAAAAAACCTGCCTATTAATGTACTCTTCCCATACACAAACAGGAAGTCTAAAGAATAGAAAAAAAAATCAGTAAAATAGCAGAAACAAAGCAAGTGTGGAAAACATTATCAGAAAGAGAAAAAGAAACTAAAACAAAAAACAAAAATGAGCAAAACAAACACAAAAAATAAATAAATAAATAAAAACAAGGAACCAAACTCACTCTGAGGTCATTCCTGTAAGTTCAATATCCTTTCAGCTCTGATCTCTAGCCCCTCCCCTCTGCTCTCAATAAAGGCAGATAGGTTGCTCACAGCTTAGGTCAGATGCCCCAGGCCTACTTTGGAAGGAGTATGCGGATCAGATCTGGACTTACCCACTTGCTGCCTGGCAGGTCTGCCACTCAGATCTGACTTGTCTGTGTCTGATCCAGCATGAAGGAGGGGCTTCTGTCTCTCCCAGTTTGATGAGATTACCTTGGGTCCTAAGTTGGAGGCTGGGCGGAGCTGGGCTGAGCTGGGTTGGGCAATGCAGATCTTTGCCTGGTCCTTAGGTCCCAAGTTGGTGGCTGGGCAGAGCAGGCGGGGCATTGCAGGTCTCTGCCTGGTCCTGGAACAGAGAAGATGGCTGTGGTTGGCATCACCTCACCAAGCATGGGGCTCCTCTCTGACTCTCCCTGATCCTCTTGCTCCACTGATCAGATCTGGGGCTCCAGCTGATCCTCTATAACAGGTGATGGTGTGTACCAGACATCAAGTGATAAGAATCAACTGGATTTGGCAGGCTCTTCTCAGGAGAGTCCCAAGAGCAGCAGACGATCTTGCCCATGCCTGCACTCCAATCTCAGAGTGACAGAGGCTTGAAGTCACCCTCAGAGGGGAACTGGGTGCATGAACACAAGTCTCCCCTCAGACAGACTTTCACTCTCCCATCAGCACATGCCTATTCACACAGAGAGTCTTTATGGACACTTGCTTTTGTGGAGATTCACAGTCTGACTTGTCCAATCATCATTTTAAGTTCCGCCCCAGAATTTTTTTTTTTTTTTAATGAGTTCAATTCAGAGTTACGTATACAAATAAATGGTCATTGTACAGGTATTATTTGGGATGAAATTTATACTTTAAATGGAAACTTTTGCTGTATAACATGGCTTTGGAAAGGTACCACAGGAATATTTTTAGATTGTATAGGACTTGCCAACAAAGATAATTGATAAAAGATTGACATTAAAAATAATCCTTGGATTTTGACATCTTATAGAAGAAAAGAGCAAATGTTATTGTATCATCCTTTCTCAGTGATATAGTTTTGTTAAAGGAGAATAGTATATGTTTAACTAAATAATATCTTATTCCTTATTGTCTATTTTTAAAGGACATTTTATTAGTCTGGATGCTTTAGAACACCATGTAACAGAAAATACAGACTCAAACTGACTTAATAAATAAATGTACTACTTCATACAGCAAGAAGTCTAGAAGATAGGCAAGTTCCAAGCCTAGTGCCCTGCACAGTGCACCCAGGCTGTAAGGGACCTGGGAGAACAGTGTACTTCGCCTCTAGTAGAGTGATGGGATCAACCATTCCAGGCATTACAGTTATATGTGACATCATCAAGTGAAAGCATCTCTTTTTTTGGTTGTGTCTTGGGAGTGAGAAACCTTCCCTAAAGATGCCCATAAGACTCCCTCTCACATATTACTGTCCAGATATGGTTCACATGCCCATTTCTAAACCAAAAACTGACAAGAAGAGAAGAGTGGGAGTATCACAATTTGTTTATCCTAATTGTGCTCTGGAACTGGAACTAGAACCACTTTCTTATAAAGCACATGTGTCTATGGAAAGCAGAAATCTCAACAAAATTGGATTCTATTAGGAAAGAAGTTGGAAAGTGAGACAATGGGTGCTGGGTAGGCAACCAGAATTTCTGCCATAATCTCTAACAGTAGAAAAGTTTCTTCTTAAGGAATATTGCTATATTTTATCATCTAAGATAAATACAATTGCTTTCCCCACATGGCATAATTTAATTTATTATTTTATTACTATAATTTACATGTATGCTCCTAAAGCTTCCAAAGAATAGGGCACATGCCTAGTTCAGTGTATCTCAATGCCAAATAGTTATCTGACAATATTTCTTTTCAAGTACATTTATAAGTACTTTACATATTGTAACATTTTAAATCTTCACAACACTTTAAAATAGGTACTGTTATTATTCCCATTTTACATATGAGTGAAATGAAATGCAGAAAGGATAAGTAATTTGCCCAAGGTCACCTGCTAGTAAATACAATTTTAGCTATTTGGTGTACAGAAAAACAGAGATAACTAAATATTGCTTAGATCTTTTACCCTAAAATTAATTTTATCAATGTCTTCTAATTACAGAAACTGAGATTTTTTTTTTTTCTGAAGACAGCAGCATTTTCTTTCTAAGGTTGGAAATAGTGTTTTGAAAGAGTGAGACTTACATTTATCTTTAGGGCAAATTATTATTAAGACAACCACACGAATGGCTTTTAGCCACATAAATTAAAAATATTTTTTCTCTGAAATAGAAGCTTTTGGGATAATCTAGCTTCAAGGAATTATAATACTACGTGTTCAGTCCATTCTATGCCTTAAATATTTATTGAGTGATCCCTCTGGGCCAGGGACTACTCCAGGTGCTAGGTGTGATACAGGACTGAACTACCAAGACATGTAGTATATAGCCTAGTGGGAGAGATGGAAAATTTTTTTAAAATTACATGTTAACAACATGTCAAATGGGTCTCTCCTATTATGTAGGTATTTTTCTAGAAGTTTTAAGACTGAGAAGACGCTATAAGAAACTTTAAAAAGTTATCTTTCCAGATAGAAGCAGAGAGATTTCCCCAGTATGTATTCGACATCCTGAGAAAAGATATGCATAATATCTTGAATCAGTGATGAGTATATCATATAAAGCTAATGAATTAAATAAGAAAAGTATTCATTCCAGGAAATACAAGTTATAGAGGGGAGGAGATATAACCATAGAACACTACATTTCTCAGCTCTGAATGGAGTTTACACAATCATAATAATATAAAGATTAATCATGGATAAAATAGAAATATTATACACATTTAACTTGTCTCCCTTCTGACAATGCTGGCTTTGAACCAGGAATAGAGAAAAGAACAGCTGACATTTGGAAAACAAAACTTCATACTACACCAATTTTTTAAGCAAAAATAGAAACTAATTTTTAAATTTTAATAAAGTATATGTGGTAAGCACACTACAATTAATTTTCCTGCAAAAAATGAAATTTACCAAAAATTATTAGGTTCTTTACAACCTAAGGATTTTTATCAGCATTTTTAAAAATAGCATATGATCCTTCCTGTTAATATCTAGTACTCATTTGTACTGAATGTAAACATAATGGCAAAAATGTTGATGGTGGTTTCAGCTAGGTGATGAATACATGGGGGTTTATTGTACTTTCTATTTTTGGTAATGTTTGGAAAGTTTCATAACAAAAAGTCTTTCAAAGAAAAAAAAGTACTCAGAGAGAGAGAGAGGAAGGAAAGGAGATAGATAGATAGATAGATAGATAATAGGCGATTGAAGAGTAGTGGGGGGGGAATAGGTAAAGGAGAATACAAAGGTAAAAGAGGTAACAATCCATCTTCTCTACTAGGAAGATAAAAAAAGCCTAAAACTGAAAAGTGCAGAAATAGCTGTTAAAAACATGTTTAGAGATGTGAAGGTAAATAACAAAATAAGTGACTAGGACAAACAAAAAAAGACGGCTATTTTGTATAACAAATCTTATGACAATGCATTTAAAATGTTAGCAAAAGTAAAAATAAAATAACAAATGACGTGAGCATATTTTATAGTTTCTGATATTTGAAACATCAATATTATAAGTCATTGGACTGTCATGAAGAAATTGTGTTTAATTGTTAGGAGAATTTTCTCTGTAGTTTTTATTTCTAGCTAATATCTTAATCTGTGTTTTTAGCTAACTTCTCTGAGTTTTCTTAGGTACTATGATGAACTATTTTGTATGAAGTACATTTTGAAAACAAGAATAAAATACTTGAGTTCCTTTTAATATTCAACCACATAGTTACTGCATGGTATGTTTGTGTTACTGCTTGATTGACTTAGTAAGATCAATTCATTGGTCAAAAGAAAATACATTTATCTAGTATTGTATTCTCCTGAATATATAATGTTTCAATGGTTTATAAAAGTAAGATACAAATAAAATATGTATGAAGCTAATCTTATGGCATTAAAGTTTTTAGTTGCAATTACGATTAGAGTTTAACAGACAACCACCAATCCCTAAATGTAACAACAACCTGCTTCCACCTGTATCTCCTTTAACCCTATTTTATTAACTCAGTTGGTTCTCAATGCCTTAGGTGTTATCTAAGCACTCGGCCAGATGCATGTTTTTTCAACTTAAATCCTCATGGATTGGTGCAAAGAAGCTTTTTAGAATATTGACTGGAAATTGTTTTTACTGATCAAAATTCTAGTTAAAGAGCCGAATTCTACAGAACCATGCCAAAGCATGTTCAACCTTTATACCAGACTCACAAAATCCCACTTGACCACCCACACAAATGGACATCGTTTCAATGCAGAAGTCATTTCTAGAGGCCCTTTTAAGAAAATTACTTGTCAAAATGTAATTATATAAATCAAATATAAATTTGAAGATAGCTAATTAAACCACTAACAATGACAACTAACTCATATGGAGCATTTCTAAAAAAAAAAAAAAAAAAATCTACTTTTAAATTAGTCCTCTTGCTGGTATATTGGAATACTTGGAATTTTAAGTAAATCATCTTTAAGACCCCTTAACAATTTTGTACAGATGGAGGGCCATGTGGGTGAATATCTTGCATGCATGGAGATGAGATCCAGATGACAAGAATGAAGGAAGGGTCATTTGAAACATGTTAGGGGAGAACATTGAAAACATCAAACACTATGATTGTAAGCAATGGAAATAACTGTCTTAAATTCTAAAACAATGCATGATGAAGATGTCAAAACCCATGGTATGTTCATTTAGTCTTTCTCTGGACTAAAAGTATTTGTGTTTTCTATCAACAAGAGATTAGCTTGACATATAAATATATTTATACAAACTTGCATATTAATAAACTTACTTATGTACATATAAATTACATACATATTTGTATATATGAGTGTATATTTATATGTATTGAGGTTTTTTAGAGGAAAAACATCACTATTAAATGATAGAAAATGATAATTATTGCATCTTTCATTCCCTTTGTTTTTGTTATTTTGTAACAACAATTTCTAAAGCTAGAAAATTATAAAAATAAAAAGGATCATCATTTTTTAAACAGATGGCAAAAACACTCTCAGGGGAGTCCAACCAGACTGATGTTTTGTCTGCACCAATTTCCTTGTAGACTATCTGCCATACCTTGACAAGCTTGGCATGCTTCCCTTATATGTTGAACATCAAAATCTATAGGCAACTATATGTATATGTTCTCATAAGGGTAAAGGCCATGTCAAACAGCTACCAATATATATATGTGTAATTATTTTCTATGTAGCATATACTAGCTGTTTTAGTTTCACTAAATACTAAGCTTTTTCAGGAATGGGGTTATTTTGTATTTTTCCTATGTTCTCTATGACACATACCTTAAGACTACTTAGTGCAGAATTTTCATGTCACTATAGAATGTGTTCATATGTATACAATTGAAATTACATATGTTTCTGCCACAGTTATTCCCATAAAACTGACCATTGGGTTTCAAGAGACAAGTTTTCTCTTGAAATTCCAATTTTTAATTTCTTAACTGTTGTAATGTGCTTGTTTTAAGAAGAGTACTTGTACCATCTATATTACCTAAAGTCTGTAAGTTTTTAGGGAGATGCTTATTACATAGATTTGAGATAGTCAAGGTGATAATCTTTATCTCAAACAATTTAGCTCTATTGTAACTCAACAGCAATGCCTAGGCTCAGATGGCCTCACTACAGTTCAGTTAAAAATACACATATATACAAACATAGATGCATACAATTTAAAAAAAAAAACAGTGTAGTAAGAACCTGGACCCTTATCTTACACCATATATAAAAATTAGCACCAAATGAATCAAACACCTAAACGTAAAAGCTAGACTATAAAACTTTTAGGGGAAAAAAAATAGGAAAATTTTATGACTTTGGATTTTTCAGTGATTTCTTCAATATGACACCAAAAACATAGGTAACAAAAGTAAAAATACATAAATTAGACTGCTTCAAAATTAAAAATATCTGTGCATCAAAGAACATCATCGAAAGAGTGAAAAGGCAGCCTATGGAATGGAGGGAAATATTTGCAAATCATTCATCAGGTAAGAGGTTAAAATCTGGAATATATAAAGAACTCTTACAACCCAACAACAAAAAACCAAATAACAATTTTAAAACAGGCGAAATATTTAAGTAGACATTTCTTCAGAGGAAACATATAAATGACCAGCAAACATATGAAAAGATGCTCAAAATCATGAGTCATTAGGGAAATGTGAATCAAAGCAAGTTATCACTGTATACTCATTAAGAGGGCCATCACTGAAAAAAAGAAAGGAAGAAAGAAGAAAAATAACAAATGTTTGTCAGGAGGTAGAGAATATGGAACCTTTGTGCATTGTTGTTGAGGGTGCAAAATAATGCAGTCATATCAAAACAGTATGCCAGTTTCTTAAACAATTAAAAATAGAATTACTTTATGATTCAGTGATTCTTCTTCTGGGTACAGATCAAGAAAGATAAAAGCAAGGTCTTGAAAAGATATATCTGTACATTCATGTTCATGGCAGCATTATTTACAGAGCCAAAAAGTGAAGCAACTTGAATGTCCATCAATGGAAGAATGGATAAACAAAATGCAGTATATATACAATGAAATATTCAGCCTTCAAAAGAAAGAAATTCTGACACATGCTGTAGCTTGGATGAGTGAGACAAACCTGTCACAAAACAACAACCACTTAAGTAAGGTATCTAGAGCAAACTCCTAGAAACAGAAGATAAAATAATGGTTGCCTGGGGTTGGAGAAGGAGTAATAGGGAGTCGTTTAACTGCTGTAGAATTTCAGTTTTGTGGTACAAAAAGATTCTGGAGCTTGATTGCACAATGTGAATATACTTAACACTACTTAACTATACACTTAAAAATGGTTAAGATGATAAATCTTATGTTGTGCGTATTTTAGCACTTTTTAAAGTAAAACATTGTAACAAAATGTCATCAGATATCAACGGAGAAATGTTTTCCTAGGGAGTGATAATCTCTGCCTATAAGTACAACTGTACATAGGTGACAAAGACTGTAATAGGCATCCTGAAGAAGAGATATAGTGTGTGTATGTGTAGGGGGAGCAGTAAAGAATACAAAGTAAAGACTGTGGACTCTGATCATTTACACTAGGGTTTGATCCTTACTAAGTGTTGCTAGATTGAGCCAAATTCACAAAATGTTCTGGACCCTGGGTTCTCCATGTTAAATGGAGGCAGTGATAAAAACTTTATAAGATTGTTTGAGAATGAATTTGTATATGTGTGTCTGTTAAGTACCTAATACACAGCCTGGAACAAAGAACATACTAATATATCATGACCATAATTATTACTTTCTTTAAGTCAAAATAGTTTTGAACGTGGAAAAATAATTTGATAATATTCCAGAAGCTGCACTTTATAGATACAACTTTTAGACATAAGTTATTGAATTGATAAATTATTGTTTAGTCTAAAAATAAATAATTGTCAGTCTGCTATGTATAAAAAACAAAAATATGAAGTTCATAAATCTGTTTCTATTAGATAACTTTTTAAAATAAGCCTCTTTCCCTAACCATACCAACAATACTCACAGAATTCTAAGTGTAAAGAGTTCCACACTTACTCAAGCACAAAAATAATTTAATGTTAATCAGAAATGTCAAACATTTTATATTTAGACGGAATTTTGAACATTATATAAAATAACAATGAAAATCTGCAAGTCAAAATAGAAGAAACTATCACTTCCATGTAGTAATTGTCCATCACTTCATGGACTTTCTGTTCTATCTAGAGATGTAAAACACCTTGAGGCATCAGTCATGTCATTCCTATATAATTCTCATTTTTGAAATATCTTTTATATAGTTCATTTGTAAAACATAACGTTTACTAAACTGGTATTTTCTTTCTTTTTTTTTTTCTTTGAGTTGGAGTCTCACTCCGTCACCCAGGCTGAAGTGCAGGAACACGCTCACAACCACCCCAGCGTCGATCTGCTGGGCTCAGGCAGTCCTTCTGCCTCAGCCTTCCAAGTAGCCGGAACTACAGCCCTGTGCTACCATGCCCAGCTAATTTTTATTTATTGTAGAGATGAGGTCTCGCCAAGTTGCCCAGGCTGTTCTTGAACCTATGGACTCAGGCAATCCTCTCATCTAGGTCTCCCAAAGTGCTGAGATTACAGGCTTGAGCCACTGTACCCGGCCTAAACAGTTATTTTCATTATTTAGGGATCTTTATTGAAACCACATGGAGCTGTCCCTAAAACAAGTTATAATTGCAAGCTGACAATGGATAACGTATATGTAGTCTCTAACAGACTGAGTTTTATCTTCTCTGAAGATGTTTAAGTTTATTCATTTCTATACCCCGTATTTGATGAATATAAGAATGGGACAAAAATCAGAGTCACAAAATTATTAATAAAAGTATTAATTTTTCACACTGGCTTTTAAGATATATGCGTATCTTATGTAATATAAGATCTCTTTTTTATACATCATAATTCACTTTGACTAAGATGTCCTGAGGAAAAGAATAGATTAAGTTAATTAAAATATCACTGGGTCTTGACTGCAGAACATATGGTTTTAGATGGCTGAGAAGACACTTTGCAGAGACTGAAATAACCACACCATTAAATCATACACTAACCAATGTATTTGCTCATGGCTACATCTGTAAGCAAAAATGTAAACATATGAAACATAAAGGTGACATTCTTAAAACAGAAAACTTCTTTCACTGAGAACATAAACTTTCTAAAGTTAATACCGTGGCATCTTTGATTGCTACCAGATCTCTCTGAATGAGAAAGTAAGGTTGTCAAGTGAAGCATTTGTTTATAGAATATAATCTAATTACCTATGGATCAATGTGGGAGAAACAGCCAGGATGTGACTCGCCATCAGTACACTTTTAATATTTCAGACAATCTAGTTTACATTCAGCCTTGGAGGATGTTTGGACTTGACCAAACGTGTTTTTGCAGAGTAGTACAGAAATCAAGATTGCCATTTCCACCATATATGCATACACACATAGAGTTTATTCAAAAGTAAAAGTGCCTACTTCTTACATGGTTTTCTAAGACATTCACTATATGTGTGAGCCCCTGAATTCAAGTATAGTCTTGGCATCAGGAAGATTTATCAATGCCAATATGGAGAATTAATACACTATGCTTGCTTTATACACAAATTCCCAGCATTTAGTAAAGTTCCTATCTACATTTGGCACATTTTTGTAAAGAGCCAAGAAAATAGGTTGACATGAATTTCCATTAACAGGGAGAGTACTAAAGGCATGGCTCTAAGGTCCAGCATTGGTTTGGAGTTCCAACGATATTGTTTTCATTATAGTGAGCTTAAATACGCATTAGCAGCCTTTCTATCAAAGAAATTAGTCTTTATGTGAAGAACCTATAAATAAAATTGCTATACAGTGGAATAATAGGAGCATGTAATGAAACTTGATTTCCAGCCAAACAAACATATGGATGTTAAAAATAAAAATAAAAAAAAAGGAAAATGTGCACTATATGGGTCCCATGTGAGATGATTGAAGTCATCTACTAACATGTGTGTCTGGATTCTATCCATTTAGGAACACAAGATTCTTTCAGGCAAGGGACTTCTCTTACTGTATAGGGGTGTTAGAGAAGATGTGGTTTCCTGGCATGGGGGAGTTTTCAACAGTTACCACGGTTTTGTTCAACATATTTTATTGGATAATGTGATACTGAGCTTCATACTATAGGCAGTATTAGTAATTACAACATTCACTATTATCTCAAAGCAAGTAATGCTTCCATTTTGTATGAAGAGTTACCTCACAAATATCTGCATGGGTTTAGTGATCTACATCAGATCTCTTATGTTAATTGCATACATTCATTTATATTTGCAGACATTTATTCATTCAAAACCTTTATGGAAATGCTACCACTAAGACATCGTCTTAATAAGCTAAAAAGTATCACTTTATCTACCTCTGCCAAAACAGTTTATTCATTCATATAAACTCTAAAAACAATAGTTTTTATACATCTCAGTTTCCCTAGTCTGCTGTTACAGTGTAAATATCAAAATAATGATTGAATTATAGTTGAATAAGCTACTTGAACTTTTTATAATTGTTAAAATCAATGAAATACTAATTGAATGTAAGAGAAAGCATTTTTTAGGGGGTTTTTTGTAGCATCTATAACTATAGATCTGTAGAACATGCTAAATGACAAGTAATGCTGTTAACTAGCAGTTTCCCACTGAGTATTTTAATAATAGGAAACTAATTATTAAAACATTATAAAAAATCAAGTCAGCACAGATGAATATGTGCACTCATTGGAAATTCTCTACCACACATTTCAAGTTGAGAAAATTTTGAGTGAGCTTTCTTACTAAATATATCATCAGCAGAATAAAAGATTACTGTAAGTTTCAAATTTCATTGTTTAAACATTTTATATTTTGTTTTCAGTATAACAGAAAATGATCTTTTTTCAAGTAATATTAATGTGGTTATTATATTAACCAAGCTATGACTCAACAAATACTCAGGGCCTGTGTGTGGGAGAAAACAGTGGTGGGGTGAAGTTTTCAACAGTTACCAAAGATTTTGTCAACACATTTTATTGGATAATGTGATACTGTGTTTCATGGCATAGGCAGTATTAGTAATTACAACATATGTTACTGTCTCAGAGCAATAATGATGATTCCATTTGGTGTAGAATTATATTAGCTATCATAGTGCTGGGTCCGTTTGAACATGAACTGTTCTTATCTTTGTCTTGTTACCTCTCTTTCTTTTTTTGTCTGTTCTTTTCTTCAGATTTCAACTTTGACTTCTCTTCCTCCAGGAAGTTTTATGGGAGCACCAAGACAGAGGTGGGCTCCCTCTGGGTTTTATGATAGCACCATATAATATTATAAATCCTTGCCAATATTCTCTTTAACTTTGTAGCTGCCTCCTCCCCAATTTATATTCCGTTAGGGTAGAATTGTCACACTGGCCACTTTGTCCTCAGCATCTAGCACAATCCTTGGAAGATATAAGTTGCCTAATATGTACTAATTGAGTGAATGAAATCATGAATGGGAAAATAATTGGGAAATTTATAGACCTGCTTTGGGAACTTCCCATTAATTGTATAACTTCTGGCAAATCAGTGACAATATATCTGCCTTAGTTTCCTCAAGTTCAAACTAAGAGGTATAGGCAAGATAATTTCTGGAAACTTCACAGATCTAAATTTTTAATGTTTGCATGATGAACCTCTTTGGAATAATCCTATCTTCAGAATACCATTTCGTCTACCTTAGAAATGTTTTGCCGAACTTCACATATGATGTTGAGGGAGACTTCCATAAGCAAATAGTCAATAACCCAGATACAGAGCATTTGTTGAGCTTCTGAGACATGGTTTTGAACTATTTCAGACATTGTTGCATACTATTTGCTCTACAGTGTTGAGATCATTAGAGAAAATCAAATAATAAAATAAAATAAGGCCCTATTTTACCCATACCAGCACAGGTAAATAACATTATAAACACCATTTCATTAAAATTTGTAGTAGCCAATTTAAAAATAAGCTTAATATAAAACAAGACAACTGGACTATGAAGAAGAATATATAATTTCTTTTCCACTATTTTGATAAATGTCTTGGCCATTGCTATATGAATTCAACTAAAAATTAATTAAAGAAAAGTAGATATTTAAAAGAAGAATAAGAGCCAGGCTCGGCGGCTCAGCCTGTAATCCCACACCTTGGGAGGCTGAGGTGAGTGGATTGCCTGAGCCCGTGGGTTCGAGACCCGCCTGGGCAACTTGGTGAGCCCTCATCTCTTCAATAAATCAAAAAATTAGTTGGGCATGGTAGCATGCGCCTGTAGTTCCAGCTACTTGGAAGGCTGAGGCGGAAGGATCGCCGGAGCCCAGCAGGTCGAGGCTGCAGTGGCCAGGAGCGGCCCCTGCACTCCAGTCTGGGCGACAGAGTGAGACTCCAACTCAAAAAAATAAAATAAAATAAGGCAGCTTTATCTTGAGAATAGAATGAATGACTTTGAGAAAGTGTGTGGATTATGTACTGATGAGGGTCTGTTCTAGTTTGTACATTGAGATAAAATAATATTATTATTTCTATCATAACTCCTCTTCTATGCCTGACCTGGCCAGAGAGACTATCAGGTAATAATGGCTAACATTCATTCAAGATTTACTTTGTGTCAGACACTGTACTAGGAAATAAATTATTATTTCCAGTTTACAAATTAAGTACTTGTAAATGGGAGAGTAGCGATTTCAATAAAGGCTGCTTGAGCAAAACCCAGGCCTGTAGTCACTACTGTGCCACCTCTGCTACCTGCTGGTCCTTAGTGTATTTCTAGTATCCAATATAGTTTCTGGCACACGGTAGGTACCCAGTTTATGTTTGCTGAATTAATTAGGGAATGAATGAATAGGTAGGATTCTAGAGAGTAGTTACGTAAGCCAGAAATGTGAAGATAGTGTAGGGAGTTTGTCAAGATCGTTGTGAAATTTTCTTTATGAAAGAAACACTATCTTGGGATACAGAGACAGAATTTTATCATATAAGTATGTTTGTGATTTGCAATGTGTGTGTTTCCTGTGTGTTAGAACATATAACAGTTTAAACATATTAAGGTCTAAACTTAAAAGTGAGATTTAGGTATTATTTTCCAATTTATAGCTAAACCAAATGTGACAGAATATAAACTCCTGACAAATAAGGATTATAATGGCAATCTTGGCAGGTCTTCAAGTATGTTGCTAGAATACATCCTCTCCATATTTAGGCCTGGAATAAAGTTAAATTAGAACATTTTCCCTACAGTCACTTATTCCAATAATTATAACTGAATCTGTTCAGTTGTTTATTTTGATGTGATCATTGGACTTTTCCTTACCTGTCAGACAGTAATCAATGGATTTGCAAAAGTTTCATTAGATGCAATATTTTTAGCTGGGCCAAAGAAAGAGTCATAATATTTTCACTATCATTAAACCCTGTCAAGCAATGACTCCAAATGGGAAAATACAATATGATACAGTCCAAAATGTTGAGGTCCTGGTTATAGAACATATGGAAAAATAGTAATTTTATTTCATAGTATACTACACTACAATTGTATGTCTGTGTGGTTTTCATAATGCATCTGGGAGAGAGTAGCTGCTGGAAGACATTGCAATCACTTGTTTTCTTGTACATTTCTCTGGACTGACAAGACCTCATCTCTACATAAATCAAAAATTAGCCGGGCGTGGTAGCGCGTGCCTGTAGTTCCAGCTACCTGGAAGGCTGAGGCAGAAGGATCGCCGGAGCCCAGCAGGTTGAGGCTGAGGCTGTGGTGACCGGGAGCGGCCACTGCACTCCAGTCTGGGCGACAGAGTGAGACTCCAACTCAAAAAAAAAGAATGCCAATGTAAGTAAAGTAGTGAATTGTGCCATGGAAACAACCTAGAGGAATATAATTTATACATATCTGCATATTGAAAATACATGCTTTCCTGAGAACTCTTATTTAAAATGAAACTGACATGGCTAAGTGATAGCCCTCAGGCTTTACACAATTTTTAAATCTTTTCTACAAAATGTATTGAAGTAAAATTGCATTGCATAGTGGCACAACTATGGCCCATGTGCTTAAATTGGGACATGTTCAGATACTTAAGTCTATTTGCATAAGGCTAATTATCCCTTTTCATTTAAAGCTACTTAGAAATATTGTTAAAATCTAAATAGAACTATAATATCAAGAAGAAAAATAAGAAAATAACTTCTGGCTTTCTATGATTTTAAATTATAAAAGCCAAATTCTCTAAAGTAAGTAATTTAGAGATAAAGTTTAATGTTTTATCTTCTTTCAAATAAATTATTTTCAATTAGGTCAAGTAATATTTACTATGTACAGAGAAAAAGCTGTTAGTTGGCCTCCAAGAACTTAGAAAATTGGATGGTTTTGTGTAAGAGAATACCTAAATACTTTCAATTCTGTTCTTTATTTCTGTGCATACCTGAAGACTACATTACACTCTTTTCCAATGGAATGGAGATACAAATAATGTGCACCACTTCTAGGCCTGGTCCTTAAAATGGCCCATGGGATTTTTCATATTTCCCCTTACAACATGGCTGAAAGGGAAGATATCCATGACAGCAAAGCCAGTACAAAGAAGATCCCTGAGTTCCAGATGGAGTAAAACCACACAAGGAGAAGGCACACACCACCTACACAGGACTATGACGTGAATGAGAAATAATATTTTATGGTGTTATCCATTGAGACGAGGAGGTTGTTGTTTATAGCAGCTAGTTTTAATTTCCCTAACATATACAGGAAAGCTTGTATCAGGTGAATTGAAAAAATATAAATAATATACATTGACTTAGAATTTGGGCATGGGCTTTGCAGAAACAAAGTAGCCTGGATAGTTAAAAATTCTTGCCTTCTTGAGTTGTAATATCTAATTATATCTAGAATCCAATTATATCCAAAGAATAAGAGATATGACTTCTGAGCTACAATAGCCCAGTAAAATTTCTCAGTAAAGTAATGGAGAGCTGCAGTGGAAGAGACTACCATTCACTACCTGAAATAAACAAACAAACAAAAACCTGAATTTATTGCTTACTAAGAAAACCTGGGCTTATGAGGCGGAGAGTCTGTGAACAAAGAAGAGATCTGATCTTATATTTAGGGTTTGGGGAAGCATGGAGTTCAGAAACTGGCATATTTTCAGAAACAAAAGTTGGCAATTGACTGTCTTTCAGGAGGATGTTCACTGGAATGAAGGTGTTGTTAATACACTGGCTTTCAAATTATTACAAATGCAAAGTGGTTATTGATTAAATAGGATCATTAAGTAGGATGTTATCGATGAAATTAGTTTAAAATTAATTCAAGTTGTTACTTCTTTCTATGACCAGAAATTTGTCCATTCTTTCCTAGGAGATCAGGTGTATAATTAAATTATAAATATGGTGTTCTCACCTATGGTTCAAGGTAGTTTTAAGTCACTACTGTGTTGAATGAGAAAGGCATCAAAGTGAAGAAGCAAAATAAGTCAGGCTAAAGAACTAAGTCTGGTATATAATTTTGAATAGATAGATCAGAAGCCTACTAAAGCTTCAAAGTAATTGTATTGACAAAGAAGCCACGAGTATGAACTTAAACCTACCAAAGGCCTCCAAGCTTCCATTATAACAAAGTTGGCATACCACTCAATGTCCACATCCAAGGAGAAAAATATGCAAGGAAGAACATACTGAAGAGCAGAGCCAGGATTTATAGAGAATAATAAATAAGGTAGCCTCTTCTGGAGAACAAAAGCAGGGTCTATTCAGGTAACTTATACATTCCCACAGTAGAAAACTTTACAATGCCTGCCTTCTGGATTTCATAACTGCTATGGAATAGAATAGTAACTCCTCTGTACCTCTCACTTTATTCTTCTAAATGGAAGATTTAAATTTTGATTTAACTTGTCCTTCTCTATCATTGTATATTGGTTGAAGGCATGTGGTACCCACAAAACTAACTCCCAATGAGTCTTACTGTAAATATACTAATATATAACATACACACACATGTATATATATGAAAAGGGACCTCAAAAAATGGAGTTATATTTTGGAGGGCAGGCCCCTTGTATTACAGTGTTCCCCCACTAGGTAAGCGGTCTGTGAACCCATCAGCATCAGTGGACCAGCTAGCGTAGTTATGAAAGGATTCAGTAAATTTGTTTTGGAGATTGTTTCAGCGTGTTTGCCCATTTCATAATGGGTGATTTACAAGCCCACTTTCCCACACCACACCGAGTGTTCAACAGTTTTTGACCAAAAACAGCATTACTCCCATGCTCCACCCTTCTTCCTGTTAACCTTATCTTACTCGGGATGACTTTTTTTTGTTTCCCTGAATTAAAAATCCTCAAAGGGGAACATTTTGCCAATGTGGAAGAGGTGAAATTAAAAATGACAGAAGCTCTAAAAGACATCAAAATTGATGAGTTCAAAAACTGTTTTAAGCAGTGGAAACAGCGTCTTGATATGGGTATTGCAGCAAATGGAGAGTACTTTGAAGGTGACTCAAGTTTAAACATGTAAAGATAAATACAGATTTTTTTTTTATTTTTGAGTTGGAGTCTCACTCGGTCGCCCAGGCTGTAGTGCAATGGCACACTCACAGCCAACCCAACATCAACCTGCTGGACTCCAGCGATCCTTCCCCCTCATCCTTCCAAGTAGCCAGAACTACAGGTGTGTGCTACCATGTCCAGCTAATTTTTTGATTTATTGTAGACACGAGGTCTCACCAAATTGCCCAGGTTGATCTGGAACCCGTGGACTCAGGCAGTCCATTAGTCTTGGCCTCGCAAAGTGCTGGGATTACAGGCTAAGCCACCAAGTCAGGAACAGGGGAGAGAATTGGTGGGAGGAAGTACCAGCCTCTTGGATTCATGTGGTTTGGCCACAGGCTTTTTACTTCCTAAACATTTGGTCTCAAGATGACTCTGCATTTATTAATTAAGTATGATTATGGCTTCAGAATTCAGAGAGCTTTACAAGATAAGGGCTTTACCCATAGAAGGGTGATTGATTTCTTTGTGAACAAATGTTTTTAAATAGAAATGTTTATTTTTTGGAATTGTAGTAAACCAAAAAACAGAATTAATTTTTTGCAATCTCAAAGGCAAAGAGAAAAATTAGAAAAGGCTATATTTAGAATATTGTCTCTTGAAATCAATTTTGATTAGAAAATGAAAGAGGGATTAGAGTGCTTTGAGATAATATGCTTTGGTCTTACTATCCGAAAGGAGCAAAGAGGTTGTAAGAATAAAGGCATAATAAAGGAAATGTCCCTTCTTTCCAGGGCCAAATCAATGAAAACCCCATATGTATTGACTTATGTGTTTTGTAAGTTCTGCCTCCTTAAAATTGTGTATAACCAAATGGTCATTTAACCACTGTGGGCACACATTCTCACGCCCTCCTGAGGATGGGTGTTTCCAGGCCTAGGTCTTCAAGTTTTGTTTGGAATAAACCATCTTAAAATAAAAACAAACAAATAAACATGAGGTTCATTAAACTGGAGGAAGAAAGATTTTCTTAGGAAAATTTTTGAAATTTGGGGCAGGTATGATGGAGAAAATGAGATCTAAGGGAATTGGGAGAGTTTTGGAACAGGAAAAGGAAATCTATCCAGGTGTAGCTGCTTAAAAAAATATGTAGGGGGTGTAGGAGGTTTTGTTTGTTTGTTTTAATAAGAAATCCAAAAGAAAGACAAAAATTCCAAGAAATGTACCAGAGGAAGGCAGGCATGGTATCAGAAAGCAGCCTGAAAAGAATCCCCCCAGAGGAACCATAATCAGAAAACTATTGACTTGGGCATTTTTAAAGTTACTGTTGAGTCCGTAAATGCAATTGGAAAACCAACCCTTGAAGACTGAACACTATTCATGGTGACATAGTAAGTGGGGAAATGCAATTATTCTCTATGCCTTGAAGAAACATACCCAATAAAAAAATATAAAGAAAGGCACAGGGAAGTTAAAATACTGAAGGAAAGCCAGGCAGGGCAATGATTGATAGAGTAGGTCTGGTTTTAGAGGTTGGTCTGATGGTAGCATACCTTCTGGGTAGAATTGCCTAACTCTTCTAATTGAGATCACACAGGGTATTTAAGACCTGGAAAGTTCCAAAGTGGAGAAGGGATTCTGCACTCGCCAGAGGTATAGTATCTAATACAAGAGACAGGTTTCAGAAGTACCAACCACATTTTCAATGAGGAATATGTGAAAGGGAATTCTTCAGCTGAGACACACTTGAAGACCAGGAAAAAAAATGACCCTCAGAGTCAGATTTCATCATTCCTACAATTCTATAGCCAGAGATCATGGTAGAAAGCATGGTTTATGTCATAGTAGGACTATTTGCCATAGGCGTTTTTTTCTCCCTCCCTGCCTCCCTCCCTTCTTCCTTCAATTCCTCCCTTCCTTCCTTCTGTTTAGATCTTCAGAGAGATGTCATCTTCCATGTCATATTACAATTTTAGAATTACAAGGTAGAAAGAGAAGCAAGCTTAGCAGCATTTAAATACAAGGGGGCACCCCAAAATACCAGAATTATTTTTTGGAGGGCAGACTCCTTGTAGTACAGGCATTCTTGCTAGATAAGTGATCTAGAAATTCTTCCTCATTAGTGTACCAGCTTGCATGTTTGGGAGAGGCTGTGTTCAGCTTCAATGAATTTTTTTGTTTTGTTTTGGAGATTCTTCCAATGTATCCATTCCATGATGGGTGATTTACGAGCCCACCTGCTCACACTATGCTGAGATTGTTCAGCAGTTTTTGGTTTTTTTGTTTGTTTGTTTGTTTTGAGTGGAGTCTCACTTGGTCGCCCAGACTGGACTGCAGTGGCCGCCCCCGGTTGCCCAGACTAGAGTGCAGTGGCCGCTCCCGGCTGGAATTACAGGCATGTGCTACCATGCCCGGCTGATTTTTTGATTTATTGTAGAGATGAGGTCTCGCTGCCCAGGTGGGTCTCGAACCCGCGGGCTCAGGCAGTCCACTCACCTCAGCCTCCCAAAGGCGCGAGATTACAGGCTGAGCCACCGAGCCCGGCTTGTTCAGCAGTTTTTGACCAAAAACAGCATGACCCCCATGCCCCACCGTCCCTATTCACCTGATCTTACCCTAAATGACTTCTTTTTGTGTGTTTCCTTGGATTAAAAAAGTCCTCAAAAGGAAACATTTTGCCTTTGTTGAAGAGGTGAAACAAAAAATGACAGAAGCACTAAAGGCATCGAAATTGATGAGTTTAAAAACTGTTTTGAGCAGTGGAAAAAGCATCTCGATGGGTGTGTAGCATCAAACGGAGACTACTTTAAAGGTAACCAAAGTTTAAATATGTAAGAATAAATACACATTTTTGAAATAAATAAATTATGGGTTTTGCTGAGTCCCCTCTCATAAACTGGTTAGGGAAGATAAGTCCATCAGGAATTTTTAGTCAAATCAATGTCTGGAGTTCTAATGTAACTTCATTCTTCTTTGTTGCAGTTGCTGAAGAAATTCCAACTCTACTAAGGCACTGGAGTGAGACTGGTAAGTTGGGAGGATGGTTTTAGATTTTAATAATTGTAGACTTACATTTAACCACATTTTAACTTTTTTTTTTTTTGAGTTGGAGTCCACTCTGTCACCCAGACTGGAGTGCAGGGGTTGCTCCCGGCCACTGCAGCCTCCACCTGCTGGGTTCCAGCGATCCTTCCGCCTCAGCCTTCCCGAGTAGCTGGAATTACAGGCACGCGCTACCATGCCTGGCTGATTTTTTGATTTATTGTAGAGATGAGGTCTCACCAAGTTGTCCAGGCGGGTCTCGAACCTGTGGGCTCAGGCAATCCATTTACCTCAGCCTCCCAAAGCGCAGGATTATAGGCTGAGCCACCGAGCCCGTCTCACATTTTAACTTATAAGAGAGCAGGGGAATTTTTACTTTAATTTTATCTTGTAGATTTGATAATAAAAATATTATAATCAAATTTGAAGCATCTCTACTTAAATAAGTGGAGGATCTGTATTGTGTAGAACTGGAGAATGTATGAAAAAAGGATCTCTTTTGTATCATGTTATTTTATACTTCTTCTCTGATATGCTATATTGAATTATATATCAACATAATTTGAACTGGGAAATAGAGTAAGGAGATAACTTTTATCATAGAATAGAACTAGGCCTGGAGTGAATTTGGTTAATATGTAATTTGATTCATGTCAGTGCTTTCTGGTGACAAAATCTGAACTGCACACTGTGGACTGAGGTGGATAAATAAAAGAAGGGCTAGGGTTTCATGAAGATTGGGGCTGGACTATCATGAAATCTCCTCTGTGAGTTGGGCGGACCTGGGGCTTAGCCATACCTCTGGTTCATTTTAGGTTTAGCAGTTAAGAAAATACTAGAGAATGTTTAAGGACACCTCTTTTTCCTTTGCCTCCTGATATTCTGCAAAACTTCTGCTAGCATGGCAAAACTTGCCCCATCTCCTGCTTGTTCCATGAAGAATAACGAAGTTATCCGATCGGTAGATGCCATCCATAGTGCATGTTTTCCAACTGAGTAGAACTGACCCACTAAGAGTCAGCAAGCTTTAGATCAGTGAGAAGCACAAATTCTATTCTCTAGTTCCAAATGATCCTGTAGGCAAGTTGGCCCAAGATCTAGACTTGAACTGAAGAAGCAAGACTAACTTATTAACATATCTAAAGTCAGTTGGCTTTATCAATACTACAGCTGACATTTCATCCCCATCTGGGCCTGACTTCTCAAATACATCTAAACATGAGAGAAGAAAAGGGTATTATTTACTGACTCCTCTCTATGCATGCTGTGTTGTGATAGGTTGAAGTGACTGACACTGGAACTCTTTGTGATATACAAATGCCTCACTCACAAGCAGTCATAATCCTAATTTATATTTTCTATAAAATAAAGAAATGTGTAGTGGAAAGGCCAGAACCTTAAAGTGAAGAACACCCAAGCAAGAACCCTGGGACCATCATGACGTGGGCACATCATGACTATAGGCTCATAAATCATCTTCCCTGAATTTTTTTCTCTTTTGTAAATTGAGGATAGTATCTGCCTGGCAAGACTATTCCAAATATTAAATTATATATATAAAAAGCACATTTTGTTATGCCCAGTACAATAGGTGTTCAACAAAATATTTTCTTGTTAGTAATGAGGTTTTCAAAAGCAAACTTTTATGATAGTGTGTTGCAGTTTCTAGTACATTATAGTCAATAAATATCAATTCCTTTTAGTTCAGACTTTGCCTCTAAAGAATAAGTAACAGAATCCAAACTAAAGTTGTTTTATTTGTTAAATTAAAAAGTGCAATGCAAAAATCTTATAAAGAAGCATCTGTCAAGTGAAATTCATAAGTTTCCTTACTTGGGAAATTTCTAGTTTGTGCTTTGTTATTTATGGGACAGGTTTAAGATCATGTTGGGTGGCCCAGCTGTTCCTCCTGTGCATTAGGAATGCTGGGCACTGCATACTTCTTAAATCCAAAAGCAATAGCTCTTTCCCTTATGATCCAGCTCAAGATGTAGTTAGCTGGACCAAAAGCTGAGTAGGACTATTAACCAGAGCTAAGCTCTGCTTCTCCAACTTTGAATGCTTTCTGTGGTTTATAATGTGATTGGTAACCAAGAAAGCTCAATATAACCATCTGGGTTAAAACATATGCAAAATTCTAAACACTGGCAACAGCCTCAGCTTAGGACAGGCACCATGTTTATTCAAGAATATGACATGATAGCAATTGGCTTCTGGCATATGATTTCTTACTTAAGGCAAAAAATCAAATGACCCATGTTAACAAGATTTTTTTTTTTATTAAAGCCTTTTACATGTAGTGCTTGTTTTATTTTTAGAAGAAATCAGTGAGAAATGTAGGTGAGTAAAAGGCAAAAGGTTAGAGAGGGTTAAAAAAAATCCATGAAAGCATGAAATCAACTTTAAGAATTTTTAATCCTTTAAAGAGCAATATAGTGAACCAAATGATAGTCTCCCTATAAAGAAAACACTATACCACTTCTCAAAGTATTTCTTAATATGCATCTAAAGTTTCATTGTTAAAGAGTCAAATTTTCCAAATCAGAGAAAAGTATTACTTCATGGTTCCCAAGTTTCCAATCACTTAACATATGAAACATTGAAGTGTAAGAGTCAAATGCTCCAAGCAAAAAACATCTGTTTGATGTCGGCGAGATCCCTGACAAATTCAGTGTTAAAAGACTCTTTGTGCTGCTCTTTGAAAATATATCACTTTATAATAAATCTCTGGGCTCTGACACTCGCAGCGATGAGGTTTACTTTATAGACTTATGCAAGAGGATCTGTTTGCCACACCTGGCTCTTTGTGAGATGAGAGTGGCAGATTTTAAAATCAAAATTAACATACAGCTCAGGTTTAGATGCTGACCTAAGTGCCTTTATTTTCTTTACATTTGGAACACACGTTCTCAATAGTGAACTCTCTCTCCTGGCCTATCTGACTTTCTATTTTTCCTCCATTTCTAGAAAAGAAGATGCCAAATTATAAACAATGCAAAAAATTAAAGCTGTTGAAATAGTAATTATGGATGTTTCTAAAGCTGTGTTACTATGGCACTAATCATTTCAGATTGGCACTAATAACTTTAGATTGGTTGGTACAATTATTTCAGCTGTTATGGGGGCTGGCTGATTTGTACAGACTGCATTCAATGTAAAATGTTATATTTTGTGGTTGCCTCGGGGCATGAAGACTATAGTGAAAATGGTTAGCTTACCAAACATTGAAGAATATTATGGTGATGAATTAGACACCTAAAAGTAGCATATTTCTTTAAGAAATCGTATTATATGTTCACTGTAGAGCTCTTAGACAATACAGATAAATGCAAAGGCAATAAATTCTATCACCTAGGAACAATTATTGTGGCATACCCTGGTTTCTTTTAACACATACAAATTCACCAATTGGATATCTCACAATGAAATTATCACCAAGCTAAAGAACTAGACAGTCATCAATGACCTGGATTCTCTCAGACTTCCTCTCTATTACATGCTTTTTCCTTCCACTACCAGGAGGCTCCTGACTTTTTATCATTCTCTTCCTTTTAAAAAAATGAACTACACACACACACACACACACACACACACACACACACACACACACACACAGTATGTGGCTTATTTTCTCTGTTATTTGGTCTTTATAAAAATGAGACCATCTTGTTTGTGGCCTTCTTTCTTTCATCACTTCAACATTATGAATGTTTTTACGATCCATTCATATTATTGAATTTAATTTCCTCCAGTGTAATAGTCCATAGTGCTGGAATACCATTATTTTTCTATTCTGATATTGATAGATGTTGGAGTTGTGAGACATTGTGTATAATATTTGTGCATGTCTTCTGAAACATGTGCAAAAATACCAAGGGATGAAAATGCTCGATCATAGATGATGCTAATGTTTGGCTACACAACAAAATGTCAAATTATTTTCCAGTGAATTATATCAATTTATACTCTTACACAAAAGTGCATGAAGGTACTAGTTGCTCCATATTCTTGCCCCCACTTGATAACTGCTTTTTTTTTTTTTCCAGTTCAGTGCTTCTTATACTACTGCAGTGGTATGCCAATGTACTTTACTTAGCATTTCCCTTTTGACTAGTGAAGCTGAGCACCTATCAATTTATTTGCAGACATTTAAATATTTACTTTTGTAAAGTGTCTGCTCCCATCTCTTATCCATTTTCCACTCACTGACTTTTTGTTTGTTTATATAATTGTAAGAAATTTGAAGAACGTAACCTGAGTTCATTGTGACAAAAATTGGTGGCAAATTTTTCTACCATTCCCTACTCTTTCACTTTTTTGTGATATCCTCTCATGAATTAAGAAACTCATTTAATTTAACCCAATTTACTAATTTTCCTCTTTATGTTTAACATATTTTGTGTAGTACTACTTGGGATTAAAATATATTTTTGCCTGCTTCAAAATCACAAACATTCTTCTATGTTTGACAGCTTACCCATATTGCCCTTTATATTCTAAGTTATTCTATCTAAAATTGATTTTTGTTTATGGTGTAGTAGGAATCAAAATTCACTTTTTCTATATGGATATTCAATTTACATAGAGCAATTTGCTGAAATGACTATCCTTTTCCTACCACACTGCCCTGTTACCTTTGTCATAATCTGGTGATTATGTATGTGTGAATTTGTTTCTATCCCTCTGCTCTGTAGATCTATTCTTAAAGCAATGGCTCTAAGTGTTAATTACTATATTTTTATAATGATCTTGATGCCTGTAATTCCGGCTACTTGGAAGGCTGAGGCAATCCCCTCATCTTGGCTTCCCAAAGTGCTACGATTATGGGGTTGAGCCACCTCACCTAGCCAAGTTCATTATAAAAATATAGTAATTAACCCACTTAGAACCATTGCTTTAAGAATAGGTCAACAGAGCAGAGGGATAGAAACAAATTCACACATATATAATCACCAGATTATGACAAAGGTAACAGGGCAGTGTGGTAGGAAAAGGACAGTCATTTCAGCAAATTGCTCTATGTAAATTGAATATCCATATAGAAAAAGTGAATTTTGATTCCTACTACACCATAAACAAAAATCAATTTTAGATAGAATAACTTAGAATATAAAGGGTAATATAGGTAAACTGTCAAACATAGAAGAATATGTTTGTGATTTTGAAGCAGGCAAAAATATATGTTAATCCCAAGTAGTACTACACAAAATATGTTAAATATAAAGAGGAAAATTAGTAAATTGGGTTAAATTAAATGAGTTTCTTAATTCATGAGAGGATATCACAAAAAAAGGCATGCGCTACCACGCCCGGCTAATTTTTTGATTTATTGTAGAGATGAGGTCTCGCTGCCCAGGCGGGTCTCGAACCCGCGGACTCAGGAAATCCACTCACCTCAGCCTCCCAAAGGCGGCGATTACAGGCTGAGCCACCGAGCCCAGCTAATAATGACTTCTTTTTCCAGCAGGCTAATTTGATTCTGTCTTGCTCTTTTCTTTCTCGCTTTCTTTCATAAGTCTTAAAAATGTTTCTACTTTTAATTTTGAAATAGCCAATTTTGGCTTTGTTAACCCTTTGCACATTTGTTTTCATATTTTATTCATTATTGCTTTAAACTTTATTATTTCCCATCCTTTATTGATTTACATTTAATTTGCTGTAATTGTCTATTTCTTTAGATGGATATTCAATTATTGATCTGAGCTTTCTTCTGTCTTATATACATATATTACTATAGGTTTCCCTCTATGCATGGTTTCAGCTGCATTCTACACGGTTTCATATTTTAATTACCATTTAATTCAATTTTTAAAAAATTTACATTTGGTTATTCTTGATTCATGAGTTTTGTAGAAGTATATTGCTTATTTTTCAAATATTTGAACATTTTGTGACTACCTTTTTGTTTTATTGCTTTTTACCTTCATTTCACTGTGATCAGAAAACATACTCTATGATTTTAAGCTTTTAAAACTAATTACGGGCGCTCCCGCCTCCCGCCCCGGCGCTTCCGCCTCCCGCCCCGGCGCTCCCGCCTCCCGCCCCGGCGCTCCCGGCCCCGGCGCTCCCGGCGCCCCGGCGCTCGGCCAGCGCAGCTCATCACAACCCGGCCCGAGAGGAGATCCACACAAATCGGCTTCAAGGAAGATCTGCAGGGATTGCTGCCAAATCTCCTGTGTCTGAGATTGTGCTGCTGGCTCGCGTGGGGCTTCTGTTGCCTGCTTGGAGGCAGGCAGCCATCTTGTTCCTGTCCGGCCCCACCCCCTCTGTGGCGAGCAGATGAGATAGCACCACCTGCTGGCGACTCAAGGTAACAACACCGAAACGGGAGAAATAAGCCTGATAAAGACATAGACCAAACTGCTGAAGGAAGGTTGAACTGAGCTGTCCTTCACAGCAGATCAGGGGCAATTGACTGTAACTGCAAACTAATTCACCAGCTTGAAAAGAAAACTAGAAATCAGACCTGAAAGGACATTGGACTTAAACGAAAGGTCTCAGAGTGTGCTTCATTGATTCTATTAGTTTAATGACTTAATTCTATTCCTACAGTATTGTTCCCCTTTTTTCTCTTTTCCTTTTCCTTTTCTTCTCTTTTCTTCTGTCTGTAAACCATGTCTTTGTATAGAGGAACAGCACACCAATAAGGTGGTTGGATAGCGGGTATGTTAGCATCACGATATGTTTTATTTGTGAATAAAAAAGAATGGGAGATTGAACGAACAGAAGTAAAACCAGTCCCTTTACCCCTGAAAAACAAAATTAAAGAAGACGGTGACGTGGAGGGAAGGAAGAAGTAGGGAAGTGGAAAAACCGCACAAATGAAGAAAAACCAAAAGAAGAATATAGGTCTACACAGACCCCTGGGAGATCAGACAATGAGAAAACAGATTCTGGAACACAGACAATGAACAGTCCCCAGAATGACTGGCTACATGCAATAAACCCAGACATCAAAACATTAATGGAGAGAATTAAAAAAATTGAGGAGAGACAAGAGGAAAATAGGAAGGAGCTGTTGTCAGAAATGACAGCAGTAAAGAATACTGTGATGGAAATGAACAACAGACTAATAAGCATGGAAAGCAGAATCAGCCAAGCAGAAGAAAGAATCTCAGAGCTCGAAGACCAAAACACAGAACTAACTGAAACTGTCAAAAGCATAGGAAAGAAGCTCAAAAAGACAGAACAAAACCTGCAAGAGATGAATGATCACTTCAAGAGACCAAACCTAAGAGTAATTGGGCTTCCTGAGGCAGACAGAGAAACAGAGGCCACACTGGAACAAACATTTGATGAAATCATTCAAGAAAACTTCCCTCATCTCAGTAAAGATGAAAAAATTCAAACACAAGAGATTCAGAGAACCCCTGCAAGACAACAAACGAGAAGACCAACTCCCAGACACATAATAATTCGCCTAAACAAAGTAGCTATGAAAGGAAAAATCCTAAAGGCAGCAAGAGAAAAAGGCCAGACTACCTACCAGGGAAAACCAATCCGAATAGCAACAGATTTATCCACAGAAACCCTTCAGGCCAGGAGAGCCTGGAGCCCTATCTTCAAAGTACTAAAAGAGAAACAATTTCAACCAAGAATAACCTACCCAGCTAAACTAAGCTTCATTAGTGAGGGAGAATTAAAATCTTTTCCAGACATCCAATCCCTAAGAACCTACGCTGCCACCAGACCACCGCTACAAGAAACACTCATGAAAGTACTGAACACAGAAGAAAAAGAAAAAAGAACATCAGCATTCTTCACAAGAGTACAGGCAAAAGATTAAAAACACACCTGAACCAACTCCAAAACCCAAAGAAAGACAACAAATAAACAGTAACAACTCTGTAAGAACCTTATGACAAGGATCAACTCTTGCATTTCAATTATTAGCCTAAATGTGAACGGACTAAATGCACCACTGAAAAGACATAGATTGGCAAAATGGATAAAATATCATCAGGCAACAATCTATTGCCTTCAAGAGACTCACCTCACTAGAAAGGACACCCACAGACTCAAGGTAAGAGGATGGGAAACAATCTTTCAGGTGAACGGAATACAAAAGAAAGGAGGAGTAGCCATCTTAATTTCAGACAAAATATCCTTCAAGCTATTAAAATCAAAAAAAATACAGAAGGTCACTACATAATGATAAAAAGTTCAATCCATCAACAAGAAATATCTATCCTAAACATATATGCACCCAACATAGATGCACCAACTTTCATAAAGCAACTTCTTGGAAAACTAAAGAAAGATATTGACTCTACCACTATCATAACTGGGGACTTTAATACCCCACTCACAACCCTAGACAGATCATCAGGACAAAAAATCAGCAAGGAGATCCGGAACCTCAATGTGACCTTGGACCAAATGGACTTAATTGATACTTACAGAACACTCCATCCAAAGACCACAGAATACACATTTTACTCATCACCACATGGAACATATTCTAAGATCGACCACATACTCGGCCATAAATCAAGTATAAGCAAATTTAAAAGGACCGAAATTCTACCAAACAACTTCTCGGACCACAGTGGAATAAAAATAAATATTGACACCAACAAAGTCCCCCCAAAACCCACAAAGACATGGACACTAAACAGCATGATGCTAAACAACTCCTGGGTCAATGACGAAATCAAATCAGGGATCAAAAGATACCTGGAAACAAATGAAAATGAAGAAACATCTTACCAAAATCTCTGGGATGCCCTGAAAGCTGTAGTAAGAGGGGAATTTATATCCCTACAAACACACATGAAGAAAATGGAAGGAACAGAAATTTACAATCTAACAAGCCACCTAAAGAAGCTGGAAAAGCAAGACCACAAAAACCCTAATTTCAGCAGAAGAATCCAGATCACCAAAATAAAAGCCCAAATCCAGGACATAGAAGACAAAAAGATAATTGAAAAAATCAATGAAACAAAAAGCTGGTTCTTCGAAAGAATAAACAAGATCGATGGTCCCCTAGCTAGACTGACCAAGAAAAAACAAGAAAAAAAACAAATAAGCATAATCAGAAACACAAAAGATGAAGTCACATCTGACCCTGAAGAAATACAAAAGATCATTAGAGACTACTATGTACACTTGTATGGAAACAAACTTGAAAACCACAAGGAAATGGAGGACTTTCTGACATCACACAATCTACCTAGGTTGGAACAAGAAGAAATTGAGACCCTAAATAGACCAATTACAATCAAGGAAATCGATTACGTAATAAGAAAACTTCCTACAAAAAAAAGCCCTGGTCCAGATGGCTTTCCAGCAGAATTCTACAAGACATTCAAGGAGGAGCTGATACCAATCCTACTGAAGGTATTCCAGGCGATAGAAAAAGATGGAACTCTCCCCAAATCATTTTATGAAGCCAACATCACACTGATATCCAAGCCAGGTAAAGATTCAACAAAGAAAGAGGACTACAGACCAATATCTTTGATGAACATAGATGCTAAAATTCTCAACAAAATCCTAGCAAACAGGATTCAACAATACATCTCAAAAATCATTCACCATGACCAAGTAGGCTTCATTCCTGGCATGCAGGCTGGTTCAACATTCGTAAAACCATAAATGTAATTAAATACATCAACAGATGTCAAAACAAAAACCACATGATCATATCATTAGATGCAGAAAAAGCTTTTGATAAAATCCAGCACCCCTTCTTGATAAAAACCCTTGAACATCTAGGCATACGGGGAACATACCTCAAAATAATAAAAGCCATCTACGAGAAACCTACAGCCTGCATACTCCTAAATGGACAAAAATTGGAACCAATTCCCCTGAAAACTGGAACTAGACAAGGATGCCCATTCTCTCCCCTCCTGTTCAACATAGTATTGGAAGTCCTGGCTAGAGCAATCAGAGAAGATGAGGCAATCAGAGGTATTCAAATAGGAAAAGAGGAAGTCAAGTTATCTCTCTATGCAGATGATATGATGGTGTACCTTGAAAACCCAAGAGAATCTGTTAAAGCCCTCCTTACATTGATAAAGGCCTTTGGCAAAGTCTCAGGATACAAAATAAATGTACAAAAGACAATCGCATTTCTCTACACCAATAATAAACAAACAGAAACTCAAATAAAAAACACAATTCCATTCACAATAGCCACAAAAAAAATGAAATACCTTGGCATCTTCCTAACCAGAGACGTGAAAGACCTTTACAATGAAAATTACAAAACACTGCTCAAAGAAATCAAAGCTGACATGAACAAGTGGAAAAATATCCCATGCTCATGGATCGGAAGAATCAACATTGTGAAGATGTCCATCTTACCTAAGGCAATCTACAAATTCAATGCAATACCCATTAAATTACCAATAACATTCTTCTCTGACCTAGAAAAAACAACACAGGAATTCATATGGAAACACAAACGTCCAAGAATAGCCAGAACAATCCTCAGCAAAAAAAACAAAGCAGGTGGTATCACAATACCAGACTTAAAACTTTACTATAAAGCTACAATCATCAAAACAGCTTGGTATTGGTACAAGAACAGGCATATAGATCAATGGAACAGAATTGAGATTCCAGAAGCAAAACCTCAATTCCTCAACCAACTCATCTTCGACAAAGCCCCCACCACCTACCAATGGGGTGAGGAGAACCTATTCAGTAAATGGTGCTGGGAAAACTGGTTGACCACATGTAGAAGATTGAAACAGGACCCCTATCTATCCCCATGCACAAAGGTTAACTCCAAATGGATCAGAGACCTAAATGTAAAACCTCAAACCATAAGAACCTTAGAAAAGGAAGGAAATACTCTCATGGAAATCGGAACGGGCATCCAATTCCTGTACAAAACCCGAAACCCACAGGACTTAAGAGAGAAGATAGACAAATGGGACCTTATTAAACTGACAAGCTTCTGCAAAGCCAAAGAAACCATCAAGAGAGTAGGGAGACAGCCTACAGACTGGGAAAAAGTATTTGCCAACTCTAGGTCTGACAAAGGCTTAACATCCTGGATCTACAAGGAACTGAAACGTACTGAAAAGAAGAAAACAAGCAACCCCATTATAAAATGGGCAAAAGATATGAACAGACACTTCACAAAAGAAGACATTCGAGCAGCCAACAAACACATGAAGAAATGCTCAACCTCACTAATCATCAGGGATATGCAAATCAAAACCACACTGAGATATCACCTAACTCCAGTCAGAATGGCAATTATCAACAACTCAAAAAATAACAGCTGCTGGAGAGGCTGTGGTGAAAAGGGAACACTTCTACACTGTTGGTGGGAGTGTAAGCTAGTGCAACCTCTGTGGAAAGCAGTGTGGCAATTCTTGAAAGCTCTAAATATTGACCTTCCTTATGACTCTGCAATCCCCCTACTGGGAATATACCCTGAAGAACACAAATCATTCTATAAAAAAGATACCTGTACACGTATGTTTATCGCAGCGTTATTCACAATAGCAAGAACCTGGAAACAACCATGCTGCCCATCAAAAGAGGACTGGATTAAAAAATGTGGTACATATACACGATGGAATACTACGCAGGCATGAAAAAGAACAAAATCATGAATTTCGCAGCTACCTGGATGGAACTAGAGTCTATAATACTGAGTGACCTCTCACAGAAACAAAGATCAGAATATCACATGTTTTCACTCATATAATGGACCTTGAACATCCAATGTAATACTATAAGAAAATGACTGATGGTACTGGGAAATTATGGAGGGGGATGGGATTAACAGTAGCTAATATCTATCTGGGACTGGGAAAACACCTCTTATCAATAGGGTGCCTGAATGAAACGTAATTGTACACCTAACCCTTAACTGTACCCTACAAAACGATAATAAAAAATACTGATTATAAAAAAAAAAAAACTAATCACTCAGAATATTGTTGATTTTAGTAAATATTCTATGTGCACTTAAAACAAATATGTATTTTGTTGTTATTCTAGTTTGTCATTTAGGTCAATTTTTTTAATTTTCTTTTTTAGATGCTTTACATTCTTACTTATATCCTGTGCTTTCTTGTTTTATTTTATCATTTTTAAAAGTTGTGCTAAAGTCTTCTGTTATAATTGTTGATTTGTCTATTTTTAAATTTTGTTTTATTAACTTTTGTTTTACATACATTGAAGCTATGTTAATAGGTGTATATACATATATACACAATTGTAGACCTGTATATAATATTCCTTATTTATTGGTATTTTAGTGTTACAGAATATGTGTTTCTTACTGTAAAATTGACTTTGATTTTAAAATGTTCATACCAGTTGTGTGTGTGTGTGTTTGTGTGTGTGTGTGTATACAAATGCTGTTTGAATAGCATATTTTTCTCTACTATTTTACTTTTAACCACATTGCATTCCTAAATTTAAGGTATCTTTTTTAAGCAAATGTTGTTGGATTTCAACAATTTTAACCTTTAATTGAAGTTTTTAGTCCATTTGCATTATATTTTTACTGATATATTTGCTATAAATCCACCATCCTCTTATTTGTTTCCTGTTTGTGCCATCTTTGCTATATTCCTACTTCTCTCCCTTTGGGTAATTTTTTCTTTTAATTCCATATCTTTTGAATTAGTGTTTATTTATGTACTACTTTACTATTCTTTTAATGGTTACTCTAGATGTTAAAACAGATATCTTAGACTTGGTATGGTTTTAGTATGAATTAATACTTTTGCTTCTTCCCAAACAATGCAAAGACCTTTAAACACTTTACATCATTTACTCTTATAATGTTTTGCTTTATTTGTTATGTATTGTCATTCTTCATACATTTTTAATTCTATAGGACATTATTATTGTCATCATAATTTAATACACATATTTGTTTAGATTTACATATTTATTATTTTATTGCTTTTAATTTTTTTCCTACATTGCCATGTTTCTAACCAGGATCTTTCCTTTTATCTGAATAATTCTTTTTATTATTTCCTGTCATGTTAGTCAACTTGTGACTTTTTAGAAATTTTCTTATTTGGAGGAGGAGTGTAATGAGCTGTTTGAAAATGTTTTTATTTTATCTTTAATAATATATACACCCTATATAAAATTCTAGGTTGGCATTTCTTTTTTTTTTTTTTCTTAATTTTCATTATGAAATTGTGGGGTAAAATACAGTTAGGTATACAGATGTTCATTTTACAAGTACCCTTATTGATGAGGTGTGTCACCCCTTCCCCAGGTGTATATCGACTATTGTCAATCCCATCTATCCCCTCCACCCCCCTCCTCAAGTTTCCTGCTACTTTCAATAACTTTCCTACAGTAATATGGTAGTTGTTCAAGGTCCACTTATGAGTGAGAACATGTGATACTCAGCTCTTTGTTTCTGTGAGAGATCACTCAGTATTATAAGCTCTGATTCCATCCATGTTGCTGCAAAGTTCATGATTTTGTTCTTCATTATGGCTGTATAATATTCCAATGTACCATGTTTTTTTAAATTCTAGTCCTCTTTTGATGAGCAGCACAGTTGGTTCCATGTTCTTGCTATTGTGAACCAAATGCTGCGATAAACATACGTGTGCAGGTACCTTTTTCGTAGAGTGACCTGAATTCTTTCAGGTATATTCCCAGTAGGGGGACTGTGGGATCATATGGAAGGTCAATTTCTAGGAGTTTTAAATTGCCACACTGATTTCCACAGAGGCCGTACTAGTTTACACTCCTACCAACAGTGTAGAAGTGTTCCATTTTTGCCACATCCTCTCCAGTGTCTGTTATTTTTGGAGTTACTGATGATAGGCATTCTGACTGGAGTTAGGTGGTATCTCAGTGTAGTTTTAATTTGCATCTCCTTGATGACTAGTGAGGCTGAACATTTTTTCATGTGTCTGTTGGCTGCTCATGTGTCTTCTTTTGAGAAGTGTCTGTTCATATCTTTAGCCCACTTTGTAATGGGGCTGTTTGTTTTTTCCCTTTCAGCACCTTTGAGTTCCTTGTAGATCCTTGATGTTAGGGCTTTGTCAGACATGGAGTTGGCAGATATTTTTTCTCAGTCTGTGGGCTGTCTCCCTGTTCTCTTGATGGTTTCTTTGGCTTTGCAGAAGTTTGTCAGTTTAATGAGATCCTCTTGTCTATCTTATCTCTTATGGCCTGGGCACTTTGGGTTTTGATCAGGAATTGGTTGCCAGTTCCAACTTCCATAGGAGTGTCTCCTGCATTTTCTAAGGTTCTTACCATTTGGGATTTTATATTTAGGTCTCTGATCCATTTAGAGTTAATTTTTGTGTATGGGGATAGGTAGGGGTCCTGTTTCAATCTTCTGCATGTGGTCAGCCGGTTTCCCCAGCACCATTTACTGAATAGATTCTCCTCTCCCCAGTAGCAGGTGGTGGAGACTTTGTCAAAGATGAGCTGATTGAGAAATTGAGGTTTTGCTTCTGGAATCTCAATTCTATTCCATTGGTTCTTGTACCAATACCAGGCTTTTTGATTATTGTGGCTTTATAGTATAGTTTAAAGTCTGGGAGTGTGATACCCCCTGCTTTGTTTTTGTTTTTGTTTTTTTGCTGAGGATTGTTTTGGCTTTTATCCCAGCATTTTGATATGCCATTCTATTGACTTTAATTTTACACATGTTAATCTTTTTCACAGTGTGTCACATATTTTTTCCATTTTTTTCTGTGTTTATTTATTTATTTTTTTTGTCTCTGTGCTTCAGTGTGGATATTTTCTAGACTCTCTTCTAGTTTGCTAATCCTTTGCAGCAGCATCCAGTCTGATATTAAACCCATTTATTAAATTTTTAATTTTGGTTCTTGATTTTTTAGTTTTTTTGGTTAAATTTGATTCTTTTATGTATGTTTTAGTTCTCTGCTGGCATTCTTGATCTCATAATTACAACTATTTTAACATTTCTTTCTGATAACTTCTATTTTTCATCTCTTGCGCATCTGTTTCTGTTGTCTGTTCTTTCTCTTGACTTTCATTTGTTTTGTCTTATCTCTTGGAATGCTGTTGGGAGCTGGCCATGGAGGCCCACTGAGCATTAGGGATCAGGAAGGACCGTTGACCCCGAGACCACTAGGATGCGTTCGGGAGCTATTGACCCCCATTTCCTCTCCCTTTCTACTCAGCACTAACCAGATTAACCTCCTGTGAGCTCAAAACATAAAAACTCTGAGACCGGGATGAACACAAGCTAACTTTAGAAGCTCATTGCTCCCACTCTTCTGCAAACTGCAGTTTTGGCTTTCACACAACTTATAATTCAAACTCGTGTCACATCTAAGAGCCTTTGTATTGGTCACAGGTTTCTGGGTCATGATCTTGGGATTTATTGAAGGTGTAAATTGTAGAATACAGTTTTAGAAGACAGCCATTTTGTTGAAAGAATGCAGCTGGGTTACTTGCAGGTAGCCCACTGTGAACTTTGGACTGGGCCACATTCCAAACATTCTGGAATGGGCAACTTTCATTTGTAAAGTAAATACTTAAGCTTCTATAGAATTGTTTAACTTGGCATAAATCATTCAGCTTAGGATGAAAAAGGTTTATAGAATATGTCAGTCACAGATTAGGTTATCCTTTGTTATGGGATTTTAAGATTATCATATGAAAAGGGTTTAAAGGCAAACATTGATTAAGTTTTCATGGATCAAGGTTTCTGGTGGGTGGGGGACGTCCCTCCCACATCTGGCTTTGTGTATAAAAGACCTGTTGTAATTCCCAATAACACACACATCGCTTCTGCACTAGACCGGAGTCCAGTCTCTTTCTTTCTCTCTCTCTCTCTCTCTTCCTCTCTTCTTCCTCCCAATTGCTGACGCCGTCTCCACCTTTGGGGTATCCTGAACCCGGCTGGAGCTGGTCCCAGCAGAATGCCAAATATTGCATGGGCAATGAGAATTAATTTAATGTTATCTTTCTTCAGTATATTGCTTTTCGTTTCAGCCAGGAAGTTAACCTAGGGAAAGACTATAATAATCAAATCATACATTAAGCAGATTCAATTAGTTTTGTGATATTTTGTCTACATACAATTGATTTCTACTGTAGCATGGATGCCTTCAAAAGGCTGACTGAGTCTAATAAAGACTGAGGTGTTTAATAAAGACTTGCCTCCTTGGTATTTCTGATTAAAATTTTTATTTCCTAACCAAGTAAGACTAAAAGAAGTTCTGTTCACCCAAGTGGCTTCTTTACTCATGGCATTCAAATTAGCAAACACCTTGAGGAGAAAAGTGGAAATTAATACTACACTTACCTCTATGTTTTTCCCTTCTGTATTGTATCTTGGTCTCTTGAGTTTTTGCTGTACTGGTAGTTCTCCAGGGTTTTTGAACTGGTTTTATTTTTGTACAGTTTTTCTAGTTGTTTTCAGATGGATGTTTATGCTGCCATAAGTTAATCAGAAGCTATTACTGAATTTTAAAATATGAATTACTAGTTAATTAAACACTTCAAAACATAAAGCAAAAATATAAAGAAAATGATATCATGAAGTAAAACAGCACAGATCTGGAAAACAGACAATGGAATGCTAATGGAGAATATGTTTCAGAGGAAAAAATAAAATCCATGAAGGAGGCAAAATAATTTAATGTGGAAAGTTTATCAAGGAGAAAATGGTTTTCTCTGTATTGAAGAGAAAGCTAAATTTAAAACTTGAAATTATTCAACATGTTTTAAGATGGAATGAGATAAGACACATCTTGTCATATTCTACTAAAAGAACTTCTGAACACAAAGAATAATCTTCCAAACTTCTGAGCAAAATAAATTTACCAGCCATTATGGAATGCAAAATAAAACTACAAAAGTATGTCACTTCACATCCACAAGGATGCTATAATCAAAGAGAAAGTATAGGAGAGGATGTAAAAAAACTGGAAACTTAATACACTGTTGGTTGTTGGTAGGAATTTAAATGGTGTGGCTGCTTTAGAAAACAGTTTAGAAGTTTCTTAAAAAGTAAAATGTGGAGTTACAATATAACCCAGAAACTTCACTCTTAGGTATATACTAAAGAAAAATAAAAAGTTATGTCCACATAAAAAGTTGTACATGAATGTTCATAGCATCATTCTTCTTAATAGATGAAAAATAGAAAATACTAGATACCCATCAACTGATGAATCATTAAAGTGTGCTATATCCTTACAATAAAATATTTTTAGACAATAAAATATAATAAAGTACTAATACATGCTGCAACGTGGATAAACTTAAAAATATTGTGCAGTAAGGAATTCTGTTGGGTTCACATATGATCATATATTGTATTATTTCATTTATATGATATGTTGAGCACACACAAATGTAATACAAAAAGAAAGTACATAAGTGGTTGCCTAGAGCTGGAAAGATTGGGGAGAAACAGGGAGTAATTGCCAGTGGAGATGAGGTTTCATGCAAGGTGAGGAAAATACTCAATAATTGATTGTGGTAATCATTGCACAACCCTATGACTATATTAAAACTCATTTAATTGTATACTTTAAAGGGGTGCATTGCATGGTCTGTGAACTATGTCTCATTTTTTTAAAGTTACCTATAAAACAATATAGTCATTTCATCTGAAATACTGAAAGTTCAAATATAGTAAAATAATACTTGTAGAAAGATAAGAGTAAACAACTATCACTCAATAAACTTATACCTTGCTAGGATATCATTTAACTTTCAGAGCAAAAGAGAGTTTAGGATATGCAAGAATCAGAGAGTAGCTGTGCTTGTTAGTATGTTACTAGTTACTTTAGCAAATCACCTCCAGAATGCTCATGTCTTACATATAACAAAAATCTATTCATTATTCATGGAATAATTTGAAGTAGGTGTACTTGGTCAGGATAAAGAGAGTGTGTGTATGGGATGGATATGATGCTTTTTTAATGCAGTGATTCAGAGACATGGGCTTCTTTCATTATGAGTTTACACTCTCTTCTATAGTCTCATTTTTGTCCTACACATCCAGCCATTGTAAAATAAAAAAGAACACATCCTTATTTTTTTGTTGTTAATTTTAGATTTGGGTGCACATGTGTAGGTTTGTTACATTGATACATTGCATATGGTGAGATTTGCGCTTCTAGAGTACCCATCACTCAGATAGTGAACACTGTACCCAAAAGGTAGTATTTTAGACCTTAACTCTCCCTTCTCCCCTTTTCAAGTCCCTAGTGTCTGTTATTTCCGTCTTTATGTTTATGTATGCCCATTGTTTAGCTCCCACTTATAAGTAAGAATATGTAGTATTTGATTATTAGTTTCTGAGTTATTTCACTTAGAATAATGGCATCCAACTCTCTCCATGTTGCTGCAAAGGATATGATTTCATTCTCTTTTATGGTTGCAAAATATTACACGGTGTATATATACAACACTTTCTTTATCCAGTCAACTGTTGATGGATATTTAGGTTGATTTCAGACTTGACTATTGTGATTAGTGCTACAGTAAACATAGGAGTGCTCTTGTCTTTTTAAGATAATGATTTATTTTCTTTGGATAGATACCCAGTGGTGGGATTGCCTCATCTGATGGCAGTTTTGTTTTTAGTTCTTTGAGAAATTTCCATACTCTTTCCCAGAGATTTCATACTATTTTACATTTGAAAATATGGTATGTTAGGTTTCTCTTTTCTCTGCCTCCACACCAACATCTATTGTTTTTTGACTTTTTAATAATAGACGTTTTGAATGAAACAGATTTTTATTTTTATTTTTATTTTTTGAGTTGGAGTCTCACTCTGTCACCCAGACTGGAGTGCAGTGGCCGCTCCCGGCCACCGCAGCCTCGACCTGCTGGGCTCCGGCGATCCTTCCGCCTCAGTCTTCCAAATAGCCGGAATTACAGGCGTGTGCTACCACGTCCGGCTGATTTTTTGATTTATTGTAGAGATGAGGTCTCGCTGCCCAGGCGGGTCTCGAACCCGCGGGCTCAGGCAATCCACTCACCTCAGCCTCCCAAAAGCGCAGGATTATAGGCTGAGCCACCGAGCCCGGCATGAAACAGATTTTTAAGAGCATTGAGTTAGAAGTAATAAACACTTCTGATCACATATTATTGGTGAGAACTAGTCATGTGGTCACAGCTATAAGGAGGGTCACAAAATGTACTTACATTGCCTGGATAGTCACTTCGCAGTGAAAATTCTATTATATCATTAGAAGACCATAAATTTTGGTGAACTTCTTGATGTCTCCTAGCTAACATATCTGAAAAAACTTTTTGCAAAAATAGTTATATGCCAAGCAAATAAAAGTAAACCAAAAGACCTTAAGATGGAAATAAAAGGGAGAGAAATGAAGAGATTAATGGAACACGACACATTTAATCAGATAAAAAATGTGTAACATATGCTCTTAAAAGGGATTTTGGAGAAGGAGGAACATACTTCAAGAAAATTATAATAGAACCTTAAAACCAGAAGAATGAAATTATACTAGAAAAATTTAGATGCTAAGGAAATGGTTATGTGAAGGCACTCCAAATATTTCATTCAGGGAGAAATGAACATATTCTAAAACTTTTATCATTTTGGAGTACAAGATGTAAAAAAGAAAGATAAATTTTTGCTGGGCGATATCAGTGTGTTTTGCTAAAGAGAAGAGTTGATTTTACTGTTACAGATATTACAGTAGAAGCATATAATTACTTAGCTAGAGATAGAAATGTTAATCCTATTAAAATAAACCTCTATGGTAGAACTTTCAAATACTTACTTGTTTATAATTGTCAACTAAAGCTCAGTAATTTTGAGGGAAAAATAATTGAAGGTAAAAGATTAAGGGCAAAGTGATATAAAGCATGATGTTAAAATAGCAAATATGTGGAAGGAATTATTTGTTTAAGTTGCAAAGGCAAACTGGTGCTAATCTAAAACATTTATTTTATCAAGACAGCAGAAATCTTAAAAAGGGGAAAGATGAAGAAATATAAAATTAAAATAAATAATAAAGTAAGATTTATATCAATCATTACAGTGAATATGAATGGTTTGAATATTCCCATTAAAAGTTAGAGACAGTAGGGCTGATTTTTTTAAATCTGTGTATTAGAAGAAACATAAAGCAAAATGAGAGAGCAAGTTATATTAAAGGAAGGACCAAAGAGATAAAAGGCAAATGCAAAGAGAGTTGACAAAGAATGTCAATACAAATACTAAGTATAGTGACAGAAAGGGTTAAAAGAACTAATTAGCATAAAGAAGAAAATACACAGCATAAAATAACTATCATAACTTATACACACCAAACAACACAGCAGTGAAATAACTAAAGCAAAAATGATTTCAATTATAAGAAAACTTGATAACATATATCTTTCTCAGAACTGGAAAGACTTAGTAGGCTCCAAACAATACTGACCTAGCAGGGTAGAATAATACAATGAAGAACTTCATTTTATATATATTTTTATATGTTTCTATATTATTTAATATATTATATTTATATTATAAAATATAAATTTATATATATAAATATATATTTATACACACACACACAAAGCTTTCGTGTGTGTGTGTGTGTGTGTGTGTGCATATAGTCTCAAATGGAGAATGCATTTCTCTGAATGTTCATGGAACATTTACAAGAGATCATTCATGTTTTTGAAGACTAAGAAAACTTTAATAACTTTTAGAAACCATATTGTATAGATCGCTTTTAAGAATCATAATCATTAAAAAATAGCTAAAAGATTGTTCTCTTCTTTTAAGATTTCAAGTCATAAATACTTGGGAATTGAGAAACATGCCCTTTAAGTATCTTTGGATCACAAAGAAACATCAAAAACAACTATAAATCACATAGAAAACAATGGAAAAGAGAATACTTTATATCAGAATCCATAGGACTCAGTAATAACTGTATTCAGAGGAAAAGAGATAGTCTTAAATATCTTCATTATTAGAGAAGAAAGATGAAAGATAAACTAGCTATTATCAAACCCCAGCATAACATGGTAAGAAAATTTCAAATTAATTCAATTACATTTTTAAATGATTATTGAAGTGACCTGGATGAATCTGTTCATTTAAGCAGTTATGGGTTCTGCTTTAAAATCATCTAAATCCCATTCAGTCTTGTCTATGATTGTCACCACCTGGTGGCGATTGTCTGCTCAAGCTTAGATATCCGTAGGGAAGAGTTGGGGTCATGTTGCTAGCTAGGACTCCAGGATAGACACCAAAATGCAAGGTCCATTATAGTCAGTTGTCTTCATTTCCACTAGGAAATTACTGGTATATAATACCAACTACTAACTTAGGGAGAAAAGAGTACAGGTGGTAGTAGAATAATTTCTGAACTTTAAATGAGAGTAAACTTTAAATTGTTAGTATTCTTTAGAAGGTATAAGGGCATTGGTTTAATTACTCAACTGTGTTTAGCTATATTTATTAGTTTTCAAGTATTCCTTTTTTTTTTTTTTTTTTGAGTTGGACTCTTACTCTGTTGCCCAGACTGGAGTGCAGTGGCCACTCTCGGCCACCGCAGCCTCTACCTGCTGGGCTCCAGTGATCCTTCCGCCTCAGCCTTCCAAGTAGCCAGAATTACAGGCATGCGCTACCATGCCTGGCTGATTTTTTGATTTATTGTAGAGATGAGGTCTCTCTGCCCAGGTGGGTCTCGAACCAACGGGCTCAGGCAATCCACTCACCTCAGCCTCCCAAAGGCGCGGGATTACAGCCTGAGCCACCGAGCCCGGCTAAGTATTCCTATTTTTAAATGAAATGATCATTTATGCATATGAACTATTTTGTTTCTTTGAGTCGCCTAATGAATATCTCTTTTCTTTAAATCACTGCTAAACATAGCTCCAGAGCCAGAATCTATCAAGAGCAATCCTATATTTGGGTTTATATCACACAGTATTAATGAAAGCGTCAACTCTGTTCTAATAGCTGAATATTTATTATTGGCAATGGTATCAGAGAAAGAAAGAGAGCTTGAATTTTCACATCACTAATTGGATAGACAGAGAAATTTAGATACATCATCTCTTTTCTTCTGGGTATATCTGTAGAGTTTCTGGTCAGTTAAAAATACATTTTTTCCCTGAGAAGTCCTTTATAAACAACTAAGAAAAGTTTTAGTTAGTTAGCCCTTTTTATAACCTAGAGTTGTACTGCAAAGCCAAACATTAAGCATGTGTACCAACTTAGACAAAATAGTTTCATAGACTCTCCAAAGTAAACTTCATCTTCACCTGATGGCTTTACATCTACGGATCTAACCTAAGTCTTTGGGTCTGTCTCTTTGTGACATGTGGAGATGAATGTTTAATTGGTTTGGGAGTTGGGCAGTCTGGAATCATGTGGGTGGGATTCTGAACCAACCTGGGCTTTCAGATGTTCTTTTCTTCTATTTGGTTTTTAAAAGGTCAGTGTGTGAACCACTTCAATGCCTCCCACTGTTTTCCTTTGCATTTTACAATACCTGTGTGAGCTCCAGGAGGGAGCACGTTTATTGTGCATGCCATTCAAGTTAGATTCTACTAGAGCAAATGATTACAACAACTCAGAGGAAAAAACTGGAAAATAAGTCCCTGATGTCAAACTGGTCACAGGGCCAAAACGGTAGTGCCAATTATGATTTCAGTGCCTTACACACATTTCTTTGCCAACAGTCTTTTTTTTAAATATGTAATTTATTATTGGTTAAAGTGGGCATATTAAACAATGTTTTTTTCTCAAGTAGCCAGTCATCTTTGTATTAGAAGTTAGTATTAAAAGTTTCCATTCACTTGTGTTAATTTCATTTTTTCTGTTCTTAAATGAGGAGTGTTAATGGCAATAAATTGGGCAAAAGAGAACGAATGCCTAGAGGGCTGACTCAGCATGGGTGTGGCCCTGGGGGTATATATAGAACTCTCTATAATTTTCAAGCTAATGTTCCTTTCCTTGATTACACGGAGTTAAAGCAGCATGTTATTATATCTGGCAAACCAATCACACAAACAATAAAGGCTTATTACATTCTTCTTATGTTGAAGTCATGGATTGAGGTCCCATAAAATCTTGACATGATACTTGCTCCTACATTAAGGAGTGTTTGAGGAGATGAATCATAAACAAGTAAATGTTAAATCATGATATAAGAAGACATACAATGATCTATTATGTAATGACAAAAAATTTGCAAAGCAGTGCTTGATTGTCAAATAACTGCAATTCTTTTTTCCCCAACTTTATTGAACTTATAGTATTTGAGACTTACAAGTATTTGAAATACTAAAGAAATATTTGAAAGTTATACTATAAACTTCTGTTTTAATAACCTTAATATTTATATCATCTAGTGAACATCATAGAGTGTACTTGCACATACCTAGATGGTATAGCCTTCTGCACACCTAGGCTATATGGTATAGCCTATTGCTCATAGGCTACAAACCTGTTCAGCATGTTACTGTACTGATTACCATAGGCAACTGTAACACAATGGTAAGTATTTGTGTTATCTAAATATATCTAAACATAGAAAAAGCACAGTGAAATGCAGTATTAAAACGATATGCCTGTGTAGGGTACTTGCCATAAATGGAGCTTCTAGAACTGGAAATTGCTTTGGATGAGTTAGTGAATGAGTGGTGAGTCAATGTGAAGGCCTATGACATTACTGGATACTACTGTAAACTTTATAAACACTACATTTAGACTACACTAAATGTATAATAAAATTTTCTTCAATAATGAATTAACCTTAGCTTACTGTAATTTTTAACTTTATAAACCTTTTGACTCTTTTGTAATGACATTTAGCTTAAAACACAAATTGTACCACTGTACACAAATATTTTCTTTATATTCTTGTCCTATAGCTTTTTTCTATTTTAGAAATCTATTTATTTATATACTTTTCAAGCTTTTTTTAAAAAAGCAAAAACACAAGCACACACTTTAGCCTAGGCCTGCACTGGGTCAGGATCATGAATATCACTGTCTTCTACCTCCACATCTTGTCCTGCTGGAAGGTCTTCATGGGCAATAACACGTATGGAGCTGTCAACTCTTTTAATATCAATGTCTTCTTCTGGAATACCACCTGAAGGACCTGCTTGGGACTATTTTACAATTAACTTTTTAATATATAATTAGAAGGAATACACTCCAAAAAATGATTAAAAGTATAGAATAGTAAATATAAAAACCAGTAACTTAGTAGTTTATTATCATTATCAAGTATTATGCATTGCTCATCATTTTATGTGCTGTACTTTGATATGATTGGTGGCACAGTAGGTTTGCTTATACCAGCATCATCACAAACACGTGAGTACTGCATTGCACTACAGTGTTACAATGGATATGTCACTTGGGGATAGGGATTTTTCAGTTCAATTATAATCTTATGGGACTACCTTTGTGCATGTGGTCCATCATTAACCAAAATGTCATTATGCTATGCATGACTGTATCCTCATCAGCAAAATATACTGATATCTACCCCAAAACTGTTTCTCCTTTACATCTTGTACTTCAAATTGTACTACCAATTGAGAGTATGTGAAAGACAGACCATTCTGTGAAAATGATTTGTTGTGTCATAGAAAGATCGCAGGGAATTTATGGATGAATTAGTGCTGAAAAATACCATCCCAATTATTCTATGAAAATAAACTCCAGAGGGGCAGGCAAATTTCAGTTTTTGTATAATAGATATCTGTTAGCATTCATAAACCCTGGATTTCTTCTTAAACTAGTGAATCAATTCTCTGTGTGTGTTTCCAAAAACCCCAGGAGGAATCTTGAGTGTCACAATCATTGAATCAAGGGAACACAGGGTCATTTCACATAAGACCACTCATTAATTTTCCCCAGAAACATACCATTTATTTATTTCTACCAAAATATACCCATTGCATAAACTTTGGACATTTTCCCAAAGAGCTAATAACATTGAACCTCTGGCCAAAGTAAATAACAACAACAAAATAACCTGCCAGCTATCGCCAACCCTTATCTACTCCAAGAACAAAGATTAAATAATTAATTCCTGGGCAAAGCCCCAGTAAACTTAGCCATTGCCAAACCAAGAAAGATGCAAATATTGACAGGATATGCCTCAGTTTATTTGCTAAATATAGCTTTGTCTACGGAAAAGTAGGCCATTGATATCTCTTAAATGCTTTTTATGTTTCAGGCCTGTGTTACCTCCATTACTTCTAGTATGTTACTCACAGAAATTTGTTTGAGGGTTTCTGATCCATTACATCATTTAATTATTCATTCACTAAATGTTTGTTTCCATTTTATAGATGAGAAAACAGCTTAGTAGATACTAAGCTTCAACAAATAATTTGCTCAAGGTCACACAACCAGCTAATAAACTACAGAGGAGAGATTTAAAGTTAGGTGGATATGTCTGCAAAATTATGCTCTTTTTACCATTCAGGAGGCTCCATCAGAATCATCATAATTTTTCAATCCCATCCTAGACCACTGAATCATAATTTTCTTTGGTATAGCCAGGAATCTATTTTAACAAGAGTTCTGTGTGATTTTGAGGTATAGCTCAGTTTAGGAACAATTAAAACACACCACATTAGTTTTTCAACTCCTAACATAATACTGGTCCAAAACACTTTGTAAGGAATAATTCATTTGACAGATATTTACTAAGCATCTACTATGTGCCAGGCATTGTTATAGACATGAAAACGAGCAAAACACAAACATTACTGCCCTCATGGAGCTTACATACTCTTATGGAAGTGGAGGCAGTTTATGGGGGATAAACAAAAATGTTATTCATTATATCAGAAGGTGGAAAATTTTAAGAAAATAGAGATATGTAAAGTGATAAGAAGAATTAAGCTAAGAAGCTTGTATTAAATGGGGTAGTCAAGGTTGTCCTCTGTGCAAAAGTGATATTTAGAGGAAGTGAGGAATGAGTAATGTGCTTATCTGGGACAAATAACCAAGCAGATGGAATAGCTAGCATAGAGGTCCTAAGACCTCTCTCTACAAATCTGGTGCATCCAAAAACTATTAAGGAGGTTATTGTGGATGGAGGAAGTGAGCAACAGAGAGGAGTGAGTGCTACAGTCAGAAAGAGAAGAGCCAAGTGAGCTCTTGGGTCTTAGAGATCATTGTAAGTACTTTTACTGAGTGTAATGAAAAAATACTGTCAGGTTTTGAGCAAAAAGTTACATGATATGATAAATAAAAAGACAAAGAATTCCATTTAAAAAGACCAGGAGATTTGGAAAGATAGAAGTTTTCTATGCAAAGGCAAGTGTTTTCCATTATTCCCGGGAAACTTGTCAATTTCAAATAAAAGTAGGCTTCATTATTTGGAAGTAACTCATTCATTTTGTTTAATCATTCATTAAACAAATATTTTTCAAACTCACAGCCTGCCCCTTCTGTATAAGGTGCTATGCTAAGTATAGAAGGCTTTATAGGATTTATGACTTGGTCCCCAAGGTGCTCATAGCCTTGGTAGCAATGCATGTGGTCCAGTTTGCCTGTGAAGTAATTGTTTATCTCCAACCTAACTACCTCCATTGTAATTAAATTTTCTTTCCTGTGGCTGATTGTCAATAGGTGACATAGTTGGTCAAGGTGGTCAACAGCTCTGTGTCTGTGACAAGCCATGGCTGGCAGTCTCTTCCAGAGGTTTATTGGTAGGGAAAAGTGTAGGTTTATTTGAATGAGAAGAATGAAGATTATTGTCAGAGAAGAGAGAAATGTATCTTCTGTTTCCTGGAAGTGAAGATGGGGAGAAGATGCTGCTTAAGAGTATTAGTGAGAGCAGAGGGAAGTGTAAGCTTGCTACTTTTACTTATGTAGTATATATTATGAACTTATTTTTACTGACATTGAATAAAAAATGCTTTAGAGCAGTAGCAAAACATGGAATGAGGGCATGCCAGAAAAAAAAAAAAAACATAGTGACTAATTCTTTTAAAATGATTTAGCTCACAGACTTCACAGGTAGTGGAAACAGTGTAGTAATGCACAACATAACAGAATAATAGTCACCTCAGTTTTCTTACTCAGAAGGGGTAAATAAGCAGGGACCAAAAATCTGATTAATATCTTACTTATGCTTTAAGGCAAGAACTTTTTAGTGGCCACATTTAAAAGACTTTTCTTGGTGCTTTACATCTAGGCCAATCAATCTATGCTAACTTTATGGCATAATTATTCTGTTTTATAAATATACCAACCTAATGGAAGGTTGGAACACATCCCACTTCTCCCATCCAATTTTTTATTCCAGAGATTTATACCAAAAACTGAATTTTACTTTTTACAAGGCACATTGACTATAAACATATCATAAATCATAATTATAAACATATCATACTATGAAGAAGCAGAAAATCTCTGATATGGAAGGCACCATTTTCTAAATATGTTCTTAACATTTAATTTTCAAAACTGAACAAAAATAGGAATGTGATTAGAAATCATAAAAATACCAAACTGTTATTTCCCAGAAGTGGCAAAAATATACATGAGCTTTAAAAAAAGTTACTTAGATGGGATATAATGCTTGATTGAGAGTTCAAGTCCAACTGAGTATCAAATTTATGTAAGTCTCAAGCTTAGATATTGCTGATGAAAAACAGAACATAAAGGCTAGATTCAGACCTCCCTCATATTACTGGCTGGGTCCAGATAAAAGTGCAGTGATGTGACACCAAAGTATATACTTTACTCAGCCAGAGATACCTAGCAGTACTATGATAAGGAGAAACAGACAAAAGAAGAAAGGCTTATCCTGTCTTGTATATATTTGGTGCTGCTGTTAGTTCATTTATTAGGTACTTTTAAGTGACATTTTATGAAAATTCTATGGACTTTTTTTTAAGTGGGACCTGAGGGAGCTTTGTTTTGGGAACTAGCCTGAACTGATCCCTGCAACACAAGTTAAGGTTTAATGTGTACTCACTGGTTCATGCTGGATGAAATATTTCTTTTCTTTTTTTTTTGAGTTGGAGTCTCACTCTGTCGCCCAGACTGGAGTGCAGTGGCCGCTCCCGGCCACCGCAGCCTCGACCTGCTGGGCTCCGGCAATCCTTCTGCCTCAGCCTTCCAAGTAGCTGGAATTACAGGCATGCGCTACCACGCCCGGCTGACTTTCTTTTTTTTTTTTTTTGATTTATTGTAGAGATGAGGTCTTGCTGCCCAGGCGGGTCGCGAACCCGCAGGCTCAGGCAATCCACTCACCTCAGCCTCCCAAAGGTGCGGGATTAGAGGCTGAGCCACCGAGCCCGGCTGAAATATTTCTTTTCTAAAGACATTTTTACTTTTGCATTTTCTGTACTCCTTACTAGAGGACCAGCTTTATGAGTTTAAAAGATTATCATCTTCTGCAATTTTAATTTTCTGCTTTGCATTGAAAACATTTGAAAAATAGTGCCAATTAGAAGATGATACATTTAATTTAGAAGTGTGAAGTTGATTAGCTATGTTAATCCTTAACATTTTATAAAACTGAAACTCTAATTCCTTTGTCCCCTTACCAGACTAACTTATCAGATCACATTGACCTGATATCTGAATACTTGTCTCAGTGCAGCAACAGGTGGCCATCTGCCAAGAAATGATGTTCAATACCACAGGCAAACCAAGGGTACACTTTTGAAATCTCTGGAGAAAGGAATGATTCTAGTGTCCAGAATGAGGTAGAACTTTGGTTATGAAGAAATGAAGAGATCAGCAAATCATCTCCCCTAAAACAACTATAAAGTTGGACAAATTTGACAAAAGACAATGATCCCAATGACCTGAAAATCTTCCAAAACAGTCTGTGAAAACCAGCAGCTTTGCAGTTGCAGGAGACTAACTTTATTTGGAGCGAAAGGAGAAAAACCCACACCCAGTAGCAGATGTCAAAAGTCTGCAACTCTCCTAGGTGGAGGTTGCAGTCCTTTTGGGGGTATGAGTGGAATACCAGAGGACTAGACGAGGAGACCCTGGAAATGAAACAGCTGTTGAGGGTCTTGATAAGCATTTTGTACATCATTGGCTATCCGAAAGCTTGTATACTCGTTCAGTAGAGACCTGAGAGGACCCAGCAGAAAGGAAGAACCAGGGCCCACTTCAAAACTCACCAGATCAGAACACATTCCTGAAACCAAACACAGATTCACTAAACAGACGACAGTCTGCCACTTATCATTGATTGCTAAGCTACATAGACACAGGGATGACCCTTGGAAGCCAGGCTGAAAAATGAAAGTAAGATTTTTTTTTAAAAAATCTGGGTAGAAACATCAGTAGTCATACACAACAGCAGTGACAAGTTATCCTGATTAAGTCTAGGCTAGTTAATTCTTTTTTTCAAATGGGGTGGGGGAGGAAGTAAACAAAAAAACTCAGCAATAACAAAAATCCTGGAAGAAAAAAAGAAAGAAAATTAGAACCAGAGTTGTCATATCATCTCAAATGTCCAGTTTTCAATATAAAATCTCAAGACATGTTTAAAAGCAGAAAAATGTGACCTATATTCAAGGGGGAAAAGTCATCAATGAATATAGATTCTGAGAGGCCCTATAGATCAAATTTAGCAGACAGCTACTATTAATATGTTCAAAGAACATATTAAACAACCAACAGAAAATATGATGATGGTGACTCAATATATAGGCAATATCCATAAAGGAATCAAATCCATTTAAAACTACCAGATGAAAATTCGGATTTTTAATTCCACATGTTCCAATTATTTGCTATATTTTGCCCTCCCATTAGCTCACTTTCTGGGTAATTGCAAAGTTAAGTAATTGCCTGGAAAAGGTAAACATTTTTAAAGTCTTTAAGAGGAGGCTTACCTTATTTGATACAACTGCAATAAAAGTGTAGTTTGGGTCAACTTAAAATCTTTCTTATATCTATCAGATGATGTCATCTAGAACTGCCAACACAGACTTTTTGATGTAAGACTTTTTCAATATACTTCATTCATACAGAGCCCTCATCATGATATCATTTTTTCCCAAATCTCTGAATAAATAAATAAAAGTTTCTTGACCTTGATTTATTTGTGTTTTTCTTAGGTATCTGATGACGACAACTTAGGAAGAGTCAGTTTACAGGTGTGATAGAATTAAATGGCTAATGACCATTTTTAATCCTAAACTAACAAGTTGAATTCCTTCAGTATTTATGCCCTTACTTGGGGCCTGTGATATGCTGCTGAACTTAACGTTCCAAAGTACTGCTCCCTTTGTATGGGCCCGTGATATGCTGCTGAACTTAACGTTCCAAAGTACTGCTCCCTTTGTATGTTCTTTCTTTTCAAACAGAATTGTTGCTCTATGAGCAAGAACCCTACATTTTGCCCTCTCTCTGTAACTCCTGCAATGCATTTTGCCTATGTTTTTATAAGTTTTGCTGATTGGTTAAAAAGGAATAGTGAAAAACTTGGGTGTAGAATTTGAACCAGATCTTGAAAATGAAAAAAATTTTGAACAAAAACGCAATGAAGTGGAATACTAGAAGTCAATGATTTTTAGCACTGAAAAATAGCATGCTAAAATTTATAAAAGAAGGAAAGTGCTCAGCTTACATAGGGAACCAAGAGTCTGATCAGTTCATCGGGAGTTAGAGTAGGGTGCAGAAAAACACCTGGAAACTATAGAATATAGAATAGAAAACTTTGTTTTTATCATTTACCTGAGGAAAACTTGAAGCATGAAAGACTTAGTTTTAAATGTTTCCGGGTCTAAGTGTATGGGGGGCCAGCCCCCCAAAAGAGATTTAGAGGGTCCCTGGAAGGTGGGGCAGCGTCAGCGAATATTCTGGAGAAACAGAAGGGAAGAAAGAGACTGGACTCTGTCTAGTGCAGAAGCCAATTCTGTAGTAGGGATAGATATTAAAAGAAAGCAAGATGGAGGCATAGATATAAGGAGGAAGAAAGAGAAAGAAAGAAAGTGGACAACTGTTCAGTGAAATGAGCAGAAGCCTTTTATTGGGAACAAACGTGAGTCTTTTATCCCAAATTTTCACATGTCAAATCACAAGACTTTCACGTGGGCACAAAGCCAGGTAGGTGAGGGGCGTCCCCCACCCACCAGGCGTTTCCTTAGGAATGAGGAAGGACAACCCCAATCAAATCACAAGAGTTTTACATGAACACTAAGCCAGGTGGGTGGGGGGCATCCTCACCCACCAGGTGTTTTCCTTAGCATGAGGAAGGACAATCTTAATCAAATCACAAAAGTTTTACATGAATACAAAGCCAGGTGGGTCGGGGGGCATCCCCGCCCACCAGGCGTTTTCCCCAAGCATGAGGAAGGGCAATCTTAAAATTATCTCACTGTTCCTTATGCTTGGTTTATGTTCCTCAAAAGCAATACAACAGTTTTAATATCATAAAATCCTAATAGTCAATAACTTCTAAAACTTATGCATACCCAACACCTAATGACTGACTTAAATCCTAATACCTTTCTATTCTGTGCTAACTTTACCTGTACTATAAAAAACTCTTAATTATAGGTCAGACCAGTACCTAAAGAATATGGCCCTAGCCGGGCTCGGTGGCTCAGCCTGTAATCCCGCGCCTTTGGGAGGCTGAGGTGAGTGGATTGCCTGAGCCCGCGGGTTCGAGACCCGCCTGGGCAGCGAGACCTCATCTCTACAATAAATAAAAAAAAAAAACAGCCGGGCGTGGTAGCACACGCCTGTAATTCTGGCTATTCGGAAGGCTGAGGTGGAAGGATCGCCGGAGCCCAGCAGGTCGAGGCTGCGGTGGCCGGGAGCAGCCACTGCACTCCAGTCTGGGCGACAGAGTGAGACTCCAACTCAAAAAAAAAAAAGAATCTGGCCCAGTTCAAAGATCATGCTGGGCCATTTCCAGGAACAATTGATTATTATCTCTTAACAAAATGGCTACTCTAAAATCCTATGTATCTATCTTAATTTCTATAAAAGTTTCTAATTCCTAATCCTGATATATAAAGCTGATCATCAGCAATAAAGCTGCTAAAATAAAACCCAAACACAAACTGTAATTGTACTAAAGCCAAAATCACAATTAGTAGAAGGTGGGAACAATGAAATTTCAAAAGTTAGCTGTATTCTTATAAAACCTTATAGTATCATGTTTGATTATGCTTGGACTAACATAATTCCCTGACGTAGCATGACCTATTCTAAAATACTTTATATGAATTCAATTTCTTATTATAAGTAGAAAAAACTTACACTAATTGTAACTAAAGAACCATATTAAAAGAATGCAGCCCAGTCCAAAATGGATGCTGGGCCCTTAGGAATGTGGCCCAGCCCAAAGTTTGTGCTGGACCATTTCTGGTAACCCTAGATAACCATCTCATGCCGGAAACAGTTCTCTAAATGTATATACTAATTCTACAAATATATTTTTAAATCTTATAAAGAAGCTTGTATCACATATAAGGCTTCCAAATGTGATCTGAGTTTGAACTGTGTTAAGTTTAAAGCCGAAACCACAGTCTGTGAGAAGTGGGAACAATGGATCCCTAGAGTCAGCCATGCCTGTCATATTCTCAGAACTTCATGCTTAGATCGTTAAAATCTACCAGTGGGTAATGCTAAACAACAAGGAAAGGAGGAGGGAATGGGCCTTCAGCTCCTGAACCAGCCTGGTGGTCTCAAGGTCCGCAGCCCGCCTGGATCTCTAACGCTCAGGCAGGCCTCCATGGCCGGCTCCCAACATAAGTGATATTGATTAGTATGTTTCAGAAAACAGGTTCTGTTTTCGATGTTGGGTTTCAAAGATTTTTAGTCTTCTAAAGGAGGCAAAAAGAGGGATTTTCCTGATTTTACCATATGAGATAATCAATAATGACTCTCTAAGTTTTCCTGCCTTCCTTTTATATCAGACTTTGAGGAATAATTTTAATATTAATTATAATTATGTTTTATATACTATTCTTCAAAGCTTAACTATACTTTCTTTCATATCACCCAATTAATACAAATCATGCTTTTTTTCCTATGAAAAAAAGCTCAGTTCTTCAGTCTTATGAAAACCTTTCCATAAACCTAAAGAAAAATACTGCTTTTTTTCCAAGTTGTTTTCAACATGTGTTCTCTATTCTCCTCTTCCTTTCTTTCTCTACAGTTGGGACCCAAACTCCCTTCCCTGCTTTTATCCAATCATTTCTTCTTTCTTTTGGAAAATGTCTTAGGAAAAGAAATGTAAGGCTTTCCTGACTAATCTCAGTCCACAGCAAGCTTTCCCACATTTCAAATGCCTTTGACCCTGACTTCTGTAACTACCCCACTGGCTCTGATTTTCTTGGGTGCTGTCTGGTAATTATTCTTCCAGTGCTTCAGGGACATCCTTCCAGTATCCCAACTGGTTCTCCAGTTACTCAGGGTCAAGGACTGTATCTTTTATCCTTTCTGTATATCCAGTGTAATCTTGTGTGATTTAGACAGGATTAGCTAATTGTGCAAACAAAGGAAACGCATCCATAATTTTCTATATATTCAGAAACATGGGCTGTGTTGTATTTAGCCTATATTTTTCTCATCAAATGTTGAGTAGATTTTCCATGCTCAAATGAAATAGCAAAGTCAGTTTCAGAGGACATTTTCTTCTAAAAATAAATTATGATTCTATCCTAAATATTAAAGATATTTAATAAGGTGAGCTATAGGTAAATAAAATGGTATGTTTCTTCTCAAATTATTAACATCTTAAATATTAAAATATCAATATGGAATTAAATATGATATGTCAATATATTATAAATATTAATAAATATTAAAGTATTTACAATTTTAAACCCATCCTAAGGCTCAGGATTCTTAACCATAGCTTCACTCTTTGCCACAAAGACACTAATCCAACTAAAACAGATCTTTGGGCACTGTGGCTCACACCTATAATCCTAGCACTTTGGGAGGCCAAGACAGGAGGTTTCCTTGAGCTTAGGAGTTTGAGACCAGCCTGGGCAACAGAGTGAGACCCTATCTCTAAAAAAGTAAAATAAAACAGTTTTTGCACCCTTGAGTTTTACCTTTTACTCTTTTAAAAGTAAAATTTAAGTGTTTTCTTCCAGAGAATGGAGGAACAAAATTAAAAATATTATATTTGATCTTTCACCTTGACTGTTAGAAAAATGTAACCTGTAAGTAATTTTTGAAGCATTTATGATAATGGAAGATATAAAATAATGTTTACTGAAGCTCCTTCCCTGCCCTCACCTGGTCTTTGAAGCCAGGTAATTTCCAAGCCAATTCGCCTCTCACTCAGTCAATTCATCTTTCAGCTGGGCCCATCTGAAGAAAGAAAACATTAATTGGACTTGCCATTGTGTCTTGGACTCTTTTGGTGACAATTTTCTGTGACAGGGAAATAGAGTTGCTAATTCATTGCTTCAGGAAATGAAGGCCTAATAGCCTCACATCTGGTAAATTACGGCCTTCCTGCTTCTTGAGGCAGCAGCAGTACACAGAGCATTATTTGGAATTAAGAAAAAACAGGGAAGGAAATCAATTTTTACATTTACAGTGGACTAAAAAAAAATTAGAGATTTACAAGCCAAGCACATTTTCTGTATAAAAGCATCCATTGTCTAAGACACAGAATCAAGTCAGCCAAAGGGTAAATTGAGCAAAAACACTTCCAGTATCTTAATGGAAACTCCGAGAGGTCACTGTAGAGTTAGATCACATGACACAGCTTCTTGCTCCTGGGGGTGGGGCCATGTGTAAATTGTGCAAGTGTAATGATACAGTCTTTTATGCTTTGGGGGAAAATGATAATTAAAGATTGACTTTTGCTTTGAGTGGGGATGATGTGGCATACTAGATGGGAAATTCAGTTCCGCTCTATTTCTTATATGACACTTAGACAGATCAGTTTGCAGAAGTATGGAAAAGGAGAAGTATGACAGGAAAATCCCCCAAAGGACATATTCAGGACACAGCCTTTGTCATAAAGAATTACAAGAGTTTAGTTATAGAAATTGAGATGAGTCACCCCAGTTATTGTCCCAATGATGGGATTGGTGGTGGATAGCTTTTATCACATCAACACTAAGTGGCACCATGAACTTGTGAAATTACTCCAGTGACTTTCATATTTGTTACTATGTAGTTCACAAGGAAACCTGAACTATGATGACCAAACAGGCAAACTGGAGAGTTTCAGCTGTAGAAATAGGAGGTCTGGCAAAAATAAAACTAACATCTGAGAAGGGTGCTGATCCTTAGAGACAAGTACACTTTTTATCCTGGCAGAAACAGTGATCACCGCAATCACAGCAAAGGACTTGCACCTAATCCTCAGTAATCCCCAATTGGAACAATTAATTTTACAAGGGGTCATACTCCCTTTCTGTGGTATTTCTATTGAGAGCTTTATGATGTTGATGTGTCCATTATGATGCATTTTGACAGCTCCTTTCACCTAGAGTTGAGAATATTCATTGATTATAATCAGCAATTTTGTGTTGTAAATGAGGTGTAACTGAAGTGTTTCCTTGATTATAGAACACAGAAAACAGCATGTGCTTACGCAGGGAGAGAGATACTTTAGATTCAGAATTCATTCTGTTTATCTAAACTTGAGCCTTTTTCCATACAGATGACACAAACAGAAAGTGAGGTGGAAAGTATACTGGACACTAAGATCAGTAGTTTCAGTAAGAACTAGAAGATATAGGGATAGCGCTATATTTTAGGATCAGTGGCTAAAAAACAAAGAGAGCCTGTCTGAGGGCCTCACATACCAGTTATATCTGATTTTATTGCTTATTTGCTTTGGGTCTCATTCACTAAAAGACCCAAGTTCAGATGTCTGCTCACTTGAAATCATTTTAAAATTGGCTTAAATCATTAATATATTTTCTCTAACTACCCCCATCCCCTTAAAACCAGAAAATTGTCATTGTGATTTTTTTTAACATCCCAAGTAAAGCTTTGAAAATTAATTCAAATTATTGGCCTATGTCCAGAAACAAGTTGGGAACTTCAGATAAGTTAAATTTTTCCAGATCCACTGTTTCCAGGAGATGGAAAATTGTTGTTGTTGTTTAAGTTTTAATGGAGATGTACAGGAATGCAGGAAGATGTGAAATATATAATATGAACTATTATCTAACAAGTTCAAATCTGTGACAAATTTTAAAATTTTGTTTTCACATTTATCTTGCTTTATCTTCCTGGTTACCTTATGATGTGTCAGGTATCAACATCCCCATTTTGCACATGAGGAAATTGAGGCCTGGATTGTTGTGTTAGTCATTTTGCCAAGGCTTCGAACAAAGCTGGCACTAGAACATTAGAACATAACTTAACCCTAGACTCTTTTCCATAAATCGCATTGCTGCCAGATCTTCCCCTTTTGTAGGGAAACAAGGACTCTTTTTGACTAAGGACTCACAGAGCATCCTACTCAAAGAGAAATTGGGGAGGGAGAAAATTTAGTGTTTACTATGTGGCAGGCCTATTCAAAGTTCTTATATATAATAATTCATTTAATCATTATGCCAAGTTTATAATGTAGGGACTGTTGTTTGGGGTATTTTACAGATGAGAAAATGGTGTCCAAAAAAGATATGAAACTTGCCCAAGTTCACACAGCTCATAATGGAACCGAGGTTTAAATCCAGGAATTCTAGCTCTTGAGTCAGTACTCTTACATACTATACTTTACTCCCTCTTTAAATTCAGAGAAATTCCATTTTATCTGTCTTAATATTGAGCACAATTTTTGCCACATAAGAAGCACTAAACAAATATTTCATGGATTGGGAAAGAATGAATGTTTCCCTGCCCTCTTGTCTACGTGCATCTTGGTGGGGGGTTTTAACCTTCCCACAATTGGCATTTGGGCCTTGATAATTCCTTGGGGATTGGAGGCTGTCCTGTGCATTGTAGGATGTTTAGCAGCATCCTTGACCTCTATTCACTTGATACTGATAGTGCCCCCAATTGTGAAAATAAAAAATATCCCAGACATTGCTAAATATTGACAGAGCTGAAGTTGGAGGGATGGCAAAAATCACCTCAGATTTGAGAACTTTTGGCCTAGGGCATAATCTTGAAGGGGGGATGGCTACTGGGGCCTTTCCAGGAATCCAGTGTCAATAATGCACCTATGTGAATGTATTTCCCCATATAGCCTTGAGAACAGAATGAAGTGCTTGTGCATCTTTGCCTTCTCTCCCAACAGCTAGGAGATAGCACCTGTTGGGATGATGTCTGTGCATCCAGGCAATATTTTGACTGTGTGGGGAGAGGGCTGTGGTTGGGTGGATTCCTGTTAGGGAAAGAATTGCATAGTAAGTACCAGTGCTCTTAGATGACCACATGCTAGTACATTTAGCATGTTTCCAGGAAAAAAGAGAAAAGCATGAGGCTTGTTAAAAGGTATGAATCTGATATCTAGATAAGCTGAGTTACAGCAATTTCCCACAATCAGGAGCTGACTTCAGAATGATGTTGCTTTGACATGTACATGTAAGGATGTTGGATGGAAAATATCCAGAACCTGCTTATTTTTCAGCATGAGAGACATTTGTATGCTTTCTGAGTCATTTGAAACACAGAGTGTAGGACTTTCCTGATGGATAAAGGAAACCTGATGTACTCATTTATTATAACAATGAGGTCATTGGAAGACCCATAAAACTGAAGTTTGCTATACAAGTTCAGATCTAGTTTGTTATTCAGATAATGGTTCCAAGCTTACTTAACAAGCCAGTTTTGACAAGTTCAGTTTTTTTAATAGAATGTTTGTTTAATTGTAGCATAGTCATCCTATCATAACAATATTTACAACTATGTAGAAAAAACCAAAGTGAAAAGAATTTTTTACAGTGAGATTTACACGTCCTTCACATGAATACTTTCTGAGTCATATTTTCATCAGGGATATAAGAAAACACTCCAGAATCTCCACAGGAATTTCTAAAAGTCACATTAGAAAAAAAAATGAGGTAGAAGAAATTACAGATAGAATTGCACCTTTAAGAGAGTTCAATTATTGAATACCTGATTGCAAGTATACCAAACATTTTAACTTCTTTATCTTGAGGTGAAGTGGCAGCATAGAATGAATGCTATGTAGACAGATGATTCTCAAGGGAATCCCTAACAATTTTTTAACAGTTTACATATGAATGCCACTTTCATCACTCCCTACTGTAATATGAAGGACTCCGACTTCAGAGACATTCAGACTTCAGTTCAAATCCCTTCTGGATCTTCACTGAGCCTCATAACTTTCCCGAGCCTCATTTCCCCAAGTAAACAGGCAGATAATACCTATTATATAAGGCTTTTTGATGCCTAAAAAAATATTTTTAAAACTTAGCAAAATACTTGAATTGGAATAAGAGCTATTATTATAGCATCGTTATCCCTAATATCATTATGGCAGCTCATTTAGACAAGTGGATATCTGCCTTTCCAGGATTTGAAGTCCCATTTTATTCTTCCTGTTTAGCCATAATTTTATCTATTTTACTGAAATGTATACAAGTGAAGGAAAGAAAGTAAAGGGAAGATAACTACTTCTACACAGTTACTGAAATAGCATTAGTAATTTGCTTATTGCTACATCACATATTATGAACAATGTATATGCTTAGTCTAAAAAAGCATAAAAGTTAATCTCCATAAGCATCAAATCACAAATAATTACTGAAAACAATCTACTCTCATATGTATTGGTTTCTTGCCATTTGAGAAAAGATGTCAGCCATTTTGAGGACTCTCTACAAAGGGACTTTGAAATTTTTAAAAGGCAAGCAGTAAAGAAATCAGACTTTATTAATTTTAGGGAACTTTTCAGGGTGACTGAGATGACATTCTGTCATGTTCCTCTGATTAGGATGGGCCTGGCAGTTTGATTCATAGGACACTATGCAGAAATAATCATTTCCTTTTGACATGGAGCTAGGTAAACTGGCAAATAGACCCATGTATTTAACATCTTTCCCCTCCCTCCTTGTGTCAGTTAAAAAAATAAATAAAAGAAAAAAAGGTAATTATTAGCTCATAAAGACAAGAAGAGCTGGGGGAAAAAAGACAAAAGTGAATAAAAGATTTTTAACATATTTTTGGAAACTGGAAAACAGTAAATGAAAACAAGCAAAATACAAATAAGGTAAGATCTAAACACTGTTTTCAGGGAAATGACAAGAAGTGAGTCAATTCACACTGCAAAACCCCAGAGAGGTTCAGAATTTGGAAGATCTAGGTTCAAAAAAAGGTGTTCAGTAGAATGTGTGAATCCAAGTCCCTGCTCCCACTGCACACAGCCATGCATCTACTATAAAACACCCTCCTCAACACACATATACACATGCACATGAACAGATGAGACCTGGGACCAGAGGAGGTTTATTCTCTGGAGAAACCAAACAAGTGAGGACTATTAAGGCAGGGCTCTTCAGCTACATGTTCTCACTTGGTCCCATGTGTCAGTCATCAAAACTATACTGTGCCCTACACAACCACACTCTTGCTCCATCCCTGACAGAAATTCAATTTTATTTTTCCTGAATGGCCATTGAAGTCAAGTCACCGGGCAACATTTGGGACTCCTCACTGGACAGGACAGCTCATCCCCCATGACCCTGCAGTAATTTCTGCTAACAAGTACCTTTGCCCATGCATATAGTAGTCCCCAAAGTGTTTTGGCCACTCTCTCTTAGATATGCATGAACAGAGAAGAATCACCAGACATTGCAGGAACATGTGAAACATGGACATGGAGACCAAACCCAATAAAACAAACAAATGTGAGACAGACATAATTAGCATGATACATATTTTAGCTGTAGTGAGGAGAATGTTCTTAGGGAGGTCTAATTTGTTTAACTGAGAAATAGGGTGGTTAAGCATTCTGCTGTCTTTCTTATCCGTGTAAGACCTCCACCCAACTGGCTAGGCATATCAGATCTGGTCACTTTATGGATTGGAATGTACAAAGAGCAGAGCAGTAAGTTACAGAAACAATCGGGAATTATTCAAAACACAGACAATAATGTTCTAAGAAAAGCCCAAATCTAGTTAGAAAGTAACTTTCATTATTTAGAAGGTCCTTGTGACCTTAACAGTTAGAAAGATGGTAATAAAAACTTGTGACTAGATACCTGCAGCCCTCCTCTCTTAGCTTATGATTTGCTTAATCATCATTGTAAAATTATGTGAAGCTTCTTGTCAAAGACAAGCAAGCATTCTGTCTCTTGAGCCACCTATGTTCTTTCTTGAACGTGTTTTTCCTTCCTAGTAAACTATTTCTTAACTATATTTTGAACTTGTTCTAAAATTCTTTTTTATGGTGAAGTCAAGAACCCATGGAGTAACCACACTGCACACCACCTGACATCAAAATAGACAAAAAAAATCCTAGATGAATAAGGGACAATACAGATGCTAGAAATAAACATTTTTAGAATGATAATATCCTCAAAGCCATACAGAAAAACATCACTTTTACAATATAGATACAAATCTCTATGAGAAGGAATCAGAAACAAGAAATAATTCTTGTTCATTAAAAATATACAAGCGTTAAATAGAAGGTTGTATGATGAACTCAAGGAACACTCAAAAGTAGATCAAAATTTTTTAAAACTGAAATCAGAGGGAAAAAAGTAAAAGCATATTATCAATTCCATGAGTTCAGCAGCTGACAATTAGGTGTTCCAGAAAAAAAAAAAAGATTTTTAAAAATGGGAAATATTATCTGGGAAGTGTTTTGTTTTAATTTCCAGACTGAAAGACATTTACCTTCATATCAAAAGAATATATGGAGAACATAGCACAGTGAATGTCAAAAGACAAAACCCCAGGTAGATCATGGTAAAGTTTAGAACACTTGAGATCAAAAGAAGATCCTAGAAGCTTTCAAAATAATGAGGAAAAACACAATCAAATACAAATGAATGGTGTTGACTTTCTAAGCAGCAACTTAATCTCAGAAGACAGTCAAACAAAGCCAGAAAAGTTCTGAGTAGCAATGATTTTCAACTTCAAATTTCATTTCCTTCCTAACGATCAATCAGGTATAAGAATAAAATAGTTGCTATTTAAAAGAATTTTATCATGCAGGAAATAAATTCTCATTTGAATTATTTCTTAGCAAGCTCCTAGAGAAAGTGCTTCAGAAAGTCAACATAGAAAACCAAGAAAGAAGATGAAGAAATTGTTACCTAACATATGAGAGATGGAGGGAAGTTTCATGACTGCTGCTGAAAAGGTAGTAGGTTTAGAAAATTATTCACCATAATGAAATGATAATTATCATTCTAAGGTGGATTTATTCACTCTTTTTTTGGTATGGAAGTTTAGTCAAAAAGGTATATTTGAATGAATAGATTACTGATAAACCAGTGGGAGGGATGATAGAATGTTTGAAAATAATTACAAAAAGACAGCAGAGAATGTCTGAGTGGTGTGAGCCAATGCTGCACATCTGGTAAATGATGGAGCTAGGCTTACAATCTGACTCCAGAGTTGGTACTTTTACCCAGTACCCAACATGACTTCTCAAGTAAGTGATGACAGTGTTCTTTGACATATCATTTGTGCTGTTATAGCTTGGACTATGATATAGTTAAAAAAATCCTGGCATAACTTGGTTGAGAGGTACTGTTTAGGGTTGGGGTAGAGATCTATATCCTTATCATCCATGACTAAAATTATCAATGAATAAAAGCAGTGCATGCATATAATTTTAAAGCATGGTGCTAAGTACAGAGGAAAGACAGAGCAGTTGAGAATATTGGCTTCTCGGAAACAAGACTCAGGTGTGAAAGGGGATGGAAAGTAGAAATATTTGTTTTCATTATAGGCTGTTTAGTGCTATTTGAATTGTAAATTCTACCCCTGTTGCTCTGGCTAAAATGAAATTACAATATTTCCAAATCAAATTAAAATCTTTCAAAATTAAATTGCAATCTTTCAAAATTGAAATTGCAATCTTTCAAAATCAAAACATAGCATTTTCAAAAGAGTCTTTGTAATAACTGACAATTGCCTGTATAGTCTGTGGGCAGAGGGAGAAGTAAAAATGTTTGTTAGAAACCATAGAAAAGGCTGGGCATGTTGGCTTATGCCTACGATCCCAGCACTTTGGGAGGTCTAAGTGGGAGAATCTCTCGAGCCCAGGAGTTGGAGACAAGCCTGGGCAACATAGGGAGACTTTGTCTCCACACACAAAAAACAATTTTAAATTAGCCAGGCATGGTGGTTCGCACCTGTAGTCCCAGCTACTGGGGAGGCTGAGATGGGAGAATCATTTAAGTGCGGGAGGTCAAGGCTGCAATGAGCTAGAATTAGGTTGCTACACTCCAGCCTGAGCTACAGAGAGCAAGACTTTGTCTCAAAGAAAAAAGAAGAAAGAAAAGAAAAGAAACCATAGACTAGTTCAGCTGTCAGATGACCCTATATATTCCTGTAAAATTTCAACGAAATGTTTTCATGGCTGCATTTGTTATCTGTGGGTAGTGCCTTATATTGAGTCTTGACCTTGTACAGATCAATTTCATCTTGTTCATAATACCAGAAGGAGAAAACAGTGGGCAATGTAGACTCTCTATGTCTGGGCACTAGTCAGGCACTGGAGACTCAGAATAAAATTGCTTTTATGGTCTAAAGTGTAAGAGGCCTGCTCATCGAACTATAAGAGATAAAACATCACCAGAGGAAGACAATTCCTGTTTTATATTATTCACAAGAATGAATAATAAGAGAAAATAATTACACATGTGCTAAATATATGCGGAGCACTGTTCTTTTCATTTACAATTAATCTGATTTCCCAACCACCCCATGAGGTAGGGACAAATCTTATCTCCATTCTACAGATGAGGAAACGGATATCAAAAAGATGTAAAAGACCTTATGAACATCCACTGGGAAACGGGAGCTTCTCCCAGACCAGGCTCTTAACCCCTTCCTGCCTTCATTTTCCAACTCCCCTCTGTGCCACCGCACTGGTACTGAGACAATGGCAGCAGAATGTAAATTGGATTGAAACCTCTATGAAGATAACTGAAACATTTGAATACCAATTTTAATCCAAGTAAATAATTAACCAAGTGAAAAAATTCAGCCCATTGGACATGCTAACATGAAATTATGGTAATGACACTTAAAAATTATACAGTGATAGTATCTGCACAGCTAAAATAACAAGCAAGATTAAATTATGTAGAAAATTTAAGGCCGGGCTTGGTGGCTCAGCCTGTAATCCCACGCCTTTGGGAGGCTGAGGTGAGTGGATTGCCTGAGCCCGCGGGTTCGAGACCCGCCTGGGCAACGAGACCTCATCTCTACAATAAATCAAAAAAATCAGCTGGGCGTGGTTGCGCGTGCCTGTAATTCCGGCTACTTGGAAGGCTGAGGCGGAAGGATCGCTGGAGCCCAGCAGGCGAGGCTGCGGTGGCCGGGAGCGGCCACTGCACTCCAGTCTGGGTGACCGAGTGAGACTCCAACTCAAAAAAAAAAAAAAAATTTAGATTAAAGAGCCCACTTACCAAAAATTAGCAGAAAATTTTTCTTAAAAAATAATTGGCATGAATAAGTCTTCAGTTGTAGGCTTTCCCTCAAGAAACCAATCAATTTTATCAATAGATCACTCATCTCATCTTCTTCATCTTTATTTTTTTCTTTAAATTTTTTTTTAATTTTAAAAATGTAGGATGCAGTTCAGGGTTAGGTATACAAATGTTCATTATGCAGGTACCCTTGATGAGGTATGTCCCTCCCTCCCCTACCACAAATAATCCAAACAATTCTTAGCAAAAGAAACAAGGCAGAAGGTATCACACTTCCAGACTTCAAAGTTTACTATAAGGCTACAATAATCAAAACAGCCTGTATTGGTACAAGAACAAGCGTACAGACCAGTGGAACAGGATAGAGATTCCAGAAGCAAAACCTCAATTTCTCAACCAATTCATTTTTGACAAAGCCTCCAACAACAACCACTGAGAGGGGAACCTATTCAGTAAATGGTGCTGGGAAAACTGACCACATGCAGAAGTGTACCCCTACCTATCACCATACATGAAAATCAACTCTAACTGTATCAAAGACTAAACGTAAAACCTCAAACTATAAGAACCTTAGAAAATGCAGGTGACACCCTTATGGAAACTGGAACTGGCAACCAATTCTTCATCTTTAAATATACAAAAATAATAAGAAATAAATTAAATTAAAGATTAATTGAGAAATGTTATTGTTTTGAGAATGAAAATGTTATTGGTAAAGGACATAAACTGTTAAATAAGACTATACTAATTAAAAGCAACCATAAGACACTATTATTACATTGGAAATTAATGAAAGGTGTTGCATATGTGTTATATCACTAGAGGGACACTAGCACAGAGTGACACTTCAAATATCTAACACACTAATTACAATAGCCAAAAGGCAGAAACAACCCAATTGTACATCAAAAAATAAATAATTAACAAGTGGAATATTCATTAACAAGTGGAATATTATTCAGTCACTGAAAGGAATGAAATGCGGATATATGCTACCATATGGATGAACTTCAAAAACATTATGTTAAGTGAAAAATACTAAGCATGAAGGGCCACATATTGTATAATTCCATTTATGTGAAATATCCAGAATAGGCAAATCTAAAGAGAGAGTAGATTAATGATTGCCCCAGGGTCTGAGGCGAAGGAGAAATGGGGGTGACTGCCAATTGGCATGGGATTTTCTTTTGGATCAATGGAATTGTTTCAAAGCTAGATAGAGGTGCTGGTTGTATAACATTGTGAAAGAATGCACTAAATATCACTGAGTTGTGTACTGTAAAATGGTCAATTTTACATTAGATAAATTTTATCTTTCTCTCTTTCCCTCGCCCCCCAACATACACACTACTCATTACTCATAGAGCTATAAATTAGAGACAGAAATACACACACACATACACACACACACACACACACACACACACACACACACACACACAAACCAGCACAGTACCACTTAGAAGGCTACAGATCCCACAAGCAGCCAGACAGCTGAAGCTTATGGGCCCAGCTAGTCACCAGATATTAGCCCACTAATGTTCCAGGAATGCCAACTTTCCCACTGGGGAGCAGGGAAGGGGGCCTGGTACATGAGAGCAGCAGCAGGCTGGCTAGGGGTCTTCCTTGAAGAGAAAAACTGGGACTCCTGGGGTCAGGAGATAATTTGAAGAGCTACAGGCAGAAGCTATTTACCAATTGGTAAGGAACCATTTTAACATTTAGCAAGCATAATACTGATGGATTTCAGCCCCAATTGGAACTGAACTCAGTTTAAATTTTCAAAACAAATAACATATCATTCTTGCTCATACGATATGAAACCAATCACAATTTCATAGCAATAACTATCCCTGGCTTGGTGGCATCAGTCAAGGTCATCAAAAAAATTAAGGTGCTTTCTCTCTGAACTTTGCAGGTTACTTCTGCACAGTGCATGGTACCAAATTGAGGAGGCTACTTCTGTGAATAAAAACAGAAACTGCCAGGTTTTCTTATGGCACAGACTGGGTGGGACATTGTTGCTGCTGCTGTATCCCATTGGTCAGAACAAGTCACAAGACACTCATCCCATCAAAAAGTGGAGCTCCATCAAGAATTCTCAAAACCATACTTTACTTTTTCTGTTTGGTCAGCTTCAGCTCTAGGAAAACAGGCTCTGTCTTTTGCTCTACAAAGCTCTGCCTGTCCGTCTGTGCATGGTAACAGTTGTGACTCATCACCTAGGTTTTCATGGCCCACCACCTTTGCTTTTTGACACTTTCCTATAGTGGATTTTTTTGTTGTTCACCTTTTTTCTTCTTCACTGAACAAATCTGGAATAGAATTGTTGCCAAGGGATGGAAGGAGGACACAAAATGAGAGAAAAATATTTTGGTTAAATGGCAGGATGCAACAGCAATAACACACCTACCTTGCATTAATTCAGCTAGGCTAGTTCATTGTTTTGCTCTCGGAGGTATAAGGTGGGTTTCTTGCCACAGGATCTCTATAGAATTGATAGTGACTTCATCTTTTGTACCTCTTAGCAATGATCCTCTCTTTCTCATGAATCCAAGGAAAGAGATGAGGAAGAATTCCATGGACTTGCTGCCCAGACCTCTCAGTTTTCCCCACACAAAAACAATTTAACAGTGTATTTAACACAGCTAGCCAATATACAGAAAATACTTTCAAAATAATTTCCATTGCTGCCTCATGCTACCCAAATGCCAGTGCAGTTAGTTCCCAGGTAAGATTTTAAAAATTACATTTACTGCGAAGCTCATGATTTTGTTCTTCTCTGTGGCTGCGTAATATTACATTGTAATATTTTTTTTGCAGCAACGTGGATGGAATTAGAGTTTATAATACTGAGTGATCTCTCACAGAAACAAAGAGCTGAGTATCACATGTTCTCACTCATAAGTGGACCTTGAACAACTACCGTATTACTGTAGGAAAGGGATTGAAAGTAGTGGGAAACTGCGGGGAGGGGGTGGGGGATGGGTAGCGGGAATTGACAGTCGTTGATATCCACCTGGGGAAAGGGGGGGGGCACACCTCATCAATAAGGATACCTGCATAATGAACATTTGTATACCTAGCCCTGAATTGAACTCCACAATTTCAAAAAAAATTACATTTACCTAACCAAAGAAGATATACAAATCAGCAAATGAAAAGAGGCTCCACAGCATATGTCATCAAGGAAATGCAAATTGAAACAACAATGAGATACTACTACATGCCTATTCAAATGACCAAAATCCAGAAGACTGACAACACCAAATACTGACAAGGATGTGGGGCAACAGGAACTCTCATTCATGATAATGCAAAATGGAGCAGCGACCTTGGAAGACAGTCTGGAAGTTTCTTACCAAACTAAACATACTTTTACCATACAATCCAATAATCACATCTTGATAATTGTCCAAAAGAGTTGAAAATTTATGTCTACACAAAAATCTGCACAGGAACGTTTATAGCAGCTTTGTTCATAATTGCCAAAACTTAGAAGCAACAAGATGTCTTTCAGTAGATGACTGGATGAAGAAACTGTGGTACATCAAGACCATGTAAAATCATTCATTGCTAAAACAAAAATGAGCTGTCAAACCATGGAAAGACATGGAGAAAACATAAATGCACATTACTTAGTGAAAGAAGCCAATCTGAAAAGCTATATATTGTATGATTCCAACAACATGACACTCTGGAAAAGGCAAAACTATGGAGGCAGTAAAAAGGTTAGTAGTTGCCAGGGTTTAGGGGCAGGAAAAAATCGGCAGAGAGCACAAATTTGCAGGTCAGTAAAAATACCCTGCATAATATTATAATGATGAACATATGTCATTATACATTTGTCTAAACACACAGAATGCACAATACCAAGAGTGAACCCTAAATTAATCTATGGACTTTGAGTGCTAATGATGTGTCAATGTAGGTTCATTTATTGCACCATGCTGGTAGAGGATGTTGGTAAATAAGGGAGTCTGTGCATGTCTGGAGACAGGGGTACATGAAAATCTCTGTACCTTCCTCTCTGTTTTTCTATGAACCTAAAACTTCTCTAAAAATATTGTCTTTAAAGTTAAAAATTACATTTATATTAATTTGTGAGAATGTTAGCAGAGTTAAGTTTTAAAATTAATTTGTGGACTTCTGGGCAAGATGGCAATGGAACAGGTTGGACTGTGAGTCTCCACAAAAGCAAGTGTCCATAAAGACTCTCTACACAAGTGGGTGTGTGCTGGTGGGTGTATAAAAGCTCTTCTGAGGGGAGACTCAGGTTCATGCACCCAGGGCTCTTCCCCAGAGGTAACTGCAATGCCCCCCTGCCCTGAGATTGGAAACCTGGGCATGCAGGATCATCTGACATTTTCAGCTCTCTTGAGAATAGGTAGCAGAGAACAACTGCTCCTTAGCATCTGCACCTGGCCCATGTCATCACCTGCATCAGCAGACTTGGCACAAGAAGGCAGGTCATGGAAATCTGGAATAAAGCTCCAACATCAGTGGGATGCTGGTGGGCACCAGATTCTCAGTTCCGGAGATGGCAGAGACTTGCATTGCCCCACCCAGCTCTGCCCAGTCTCCACCTTGGGACCCAGAGGCTATTATCTCATCAGACTCAGTGAGATAGATGCCCACCCCCCATGCTGAAAGAGGCACAGGCACATCAGATCTAAGTGGGAGACTTGACAGCAGCAGCGAGTAGGGTGAATTCAGATCTGATCCATCCTCCTCCCACAGAAGTCCCTGGGGAATCTGACCAATGCTGAGAGCAACCCTATCAGCCTACACTGAGAGCAGAAGGGAGAGGCTGGAGACCAGGGCAGTTCCTTAAGGCATGAAAGGAATCTGTACTCACAGAAACTGCCAGAGAGCGAGTTTTTTTTTTCTTGTTTGTTTTTTGTTCTAGTTTTAGCTTTTTTTCTTTCTGTTTTTATGTTTTTAGTACTTGCTTTGTATTTGTTATTTTAAATTTTTTTAAGATTTTCTGTTTATGTATGGGTATTTTTGAGGAAGAGTACAATAACAAGAGGGTTTTTGTTTGTATAATTGACTGCATGTTTTTGTCTTTTTTGTTTTTTCTGTCTTTGTTTGTCACTCTGTTTATTCATTAGTTGGTATGCCTGTCTGCTTTCCCTCTTGTTCTTCTCTCTCGCAACCTCCCTTTCACCTTTCTCTTTCCTTTTTCCATTATTTTCCCTTTTCTTATCTCATTTTGCTTTCAGGGGGCAAACAGACACCTGTACTGCATGGAAAAATTGTAAGGCAGTGGGAAGTGGGTTCTAGGGGGCTCACACACCTGTTAGAAAATACTGGGATCTGCTGATAACTTCTAAATAACAGCTTCCCCCTCAATTGAATCTCAAAACTGCAAAATGCACAGGCCCCCATCCCTAGTCCAGCTTCAGAAGTGAGCAAAACTAGAGAATCTACATAAAGAAGAATAGGAGATTGAGCAAACAGAAGTAAAAGATATCCCCTATCACTGAACAATAGAATTAAATAAGAGGTTTAAAGGGAGGGGGACAATGTACATTAAAAAAAAAACCAAAAGAAGGGTATGAGTTTCACACAGACTCCTGGGAGGTCAGCCGCTGAGAATACACTTTCTGGAACTCAAACAATGAAGCACTCCCAGAATGACTGGTTTCAAACCACAAACCCAGATATGAAGATATTAATAGAGGGAATAAATGAAATGAGGAGAAACAAGAAGAAAGAATGAAGGAGAGGATAACTGAGATAATAGCAATAAAGAATACAATGGATGAAATAAACAACAAACTGATAAGCATGAAAGCAGAATTAACAAAGCAAAAGAAAGAATCTCAGAGCTTGAGGACCAAAATATGGAACTAACCCAAACTGTTAAGAACACAAAAAAGAAGTTTAAAGACAGAACAAAACCTCCAAGAGATGAGCAATTATTTCAAGAGGCTGAACCTAAGATTAATTGGAATTCCTGAGGCAGATAAAGAGAGACCACCCCGTAACAAACTTTCCATGAAATTATCCAAGAAAACTTCCCTCATCTCATCAGTGGCACAATCATTCAAACACCTGAAACCCACAGGCCATAAGAGAGAAGATAGACAAGTGGGATCTCATTAAACTGACAAGCTTCTGCAAAGCCAAAGAAACCATCAAGAGAGGAGGGAGACAGCCCACAGACTGGGAAAAAGTATTTCCCAACTCTAGATCTGACAAAGGCTTAACATCTTGAATCTACAAGGAACTCAAATGTGCTGAAAAGAAAAAAAACAAACAACCCCATTATAAAATGGGCAAAAGATATGAACAGACACTTCTCAAAGGAAGACATCCGAGCAGCCAACAGACGCATGCAGAAATGTTCAACCTCACTAATCATCAGAGAGATGCAAATCAAAACCACACTGAGATACCACCTAACTCCAGTCAGAATGGTAATTATCAATAACTCAAAAAATAACAGTTGCTGAAGAGGGTGTGGTGAAAAGGGAACACTCCTACACGGTGGGAGTGCAAACTGGTGCAACCTCTGTGGAAAACAGTGTGGCGATTCCGAAAAGCTCTAAATGTCAACCTCCCATATGACCCCACAACCCCCCTACTAGGAATATACCCTGAAGAACTCAAATCACACTACCAAAAAGATACCTGTATGTTTATCACAGCATTGTTCTCAATAGCAAGAACCTGGAATCAACCATACTGTCCATCAAAAGAGGACTGGATTAAAAAAATGTGGTACATATACACGATGGAATACTACGTAGCCATAAAAAAGAACAAAATCATGAATTTTGCAGCAACCTGGATGGAACTGGAATCAATAATACTGAGTGACCTCTCACAGAAACAAAGATCTGAGTATCACATGTTCTCACTCATATAGTGGACCTTGAACATCCACGGTAATACTACAAAAAAAAAAAAAAAAAAGACTGACAGTGGTGGGAAACTATGGGGGGGAGGGGAAGGGAGGTGGGATTAACGGTAGTCAATATCTGTCTGGGGACGGGGAGACACCCCTTGTCAACAAGGGTGCCTGAACGAAGCATATTTGTATGACATACAAGCAGCCAACGGATATGTGAAAAAAATGCTCAGTCTGACTAGTCATCAAAGTAATGCAAATTAAAACCACACTGAGATACCACCTAACTCCAGTCAGGATAGCCATCATCAATAACTCAAAAAATAACAGATGCTGGGAAAAGGGAACACTTCTACACTGTTGGTGGGAGTGTAAACTAGTACAACCTCTGTAGAAAAGGCGATTCCTAAAAGGTCTAAAAATCGAACTTCCATATGACCCCACAATCCTACTACTGGGAATATACCTGGAGGAATTCAAATCACTCTATGAAAAAGATACCTGCACATGCATGTTTATTGCTGCATTGTTCACAATAGCAAAAACATGGAATCAACTGTGCTGGCCATCAAAATAGGACTGGATTTTAAAAATGTGGTACATATACATGATGGATTATCACACAGCCATAAAGAAGGAAAATATTATGAACTTCGCAGCAATTTGGATGGACTTAGACTCTATAATACTGAGTGATCTATCACAGAAACCAAGAACTGAGTATCACATGTTCTCACTCATAAGTGAACCTTGAACAATTATTGTAATACTATAAGATAAGGAATGTCAGTAGTGGGATATTGCAGGGTGGGGGGAGGGTGGGATTGGCACTAGTGGGATTCTGCTGGGGAGACACATCTCAACAAGGGTACCTGCATAATGAACATTTATATACTTAACCCTGAATTGTACCCTACATCTTTAAAATTAAAAAATTAATTTGTGCCTCTAAAATATTGCATGTTTCATAAAATGCCATTAGGCATGCTCTCATTTAAATCATTTTTCTTGAACTGGGTCATAAAACATTAATATCTCAATGACTCTGGATTATAAATACAAGCTCTTTTCCTTCAAGGGAGGGTGTACAAAAATGTGCTGGCACAAGTTACCTCTTGGCTTTTTTGGCTAATGGAACTCTCTTTTGAAGGTACAGGACCCGAGGGTGTGTAATTGAGATACATTTCTGAGGGCTCAAGGCTACAGAAGAAGGAGGTGGAAAAGAAAGAATTTGATAAGTATCAGAGTACGCGCTTAAAGCTGAAACTCGATCATTATTTTACCCGTCCACCTCCCTATCATCGTGATCTGAGATTCAAGAAAGCCCATGAGAAGTGTGTGAGATCAAATGAGGTGATGTATTGAAAAATGTTTGTAAATTGTAAAGCACCATATAGTGCTGTTAATTGTAAAGTGCTATATATTTGTATTCTTATTGCAGAATGCAAGCTTCCTGGGGAGTTTTCACTTGGAACTATGGGAATAATGGAAAAGAAATGGAATTCACAATCCTTGTGCCAAAGGATCTTACAGATTAATAATTAACAAATCATGGCAAGAGAGCTAGAGTAAGAAAACAATATACCACACACACACAAATCTACAGGCCAATAGGCTGTAGAATGTAAGAGCGGTCAGAAAGAAGCATTGTGTTGAATGAAGACTCTGGTTCAAATAAAAATTTCCTCTCAGTCCTGGCATCCATGTTCTGTTTTAGATGTTTTTCTTTTCCTTGAGCTCCTGGTATTGTCAAGCACTTTCAAATGCATTGTTTTAGTTAATGCCCACAAAACCTCATGTCCTCCTCATTTTATAAATGAAGAAACTGCAGTTCAGAGAAGAAGTTAAATAAACATTCCATGGATGACATAATTAAGTGACAAAACTTGGATTTAAATCCAAGCAAGTCTCTCAGATATTAAAGCCACTTGGCCACCCTACTGGTTTTATTTATCAGATGACAACACATCTAGTTGTCATCTCTTCCTTAATTGTATGAGAAATAGCGTCTAAAGGCCAAGCCCACTGATCCAAAGTCCTGCCTGTCCAGATAACCTGCGGCTTAACGAGTAAGCAAGAAGATCCTGGAGACTTGGCTCAGCCTTTCTAATGCCAGATGGTTGAGAAATATCAGCCTTGGAGGAATAACAGGTCACTTTGATGTTCCTGCAAGCACACCAAAATGGTGTCTTGGTTCTCATGCTGCAAAAACAAATAAATGGATTCACAAATAAATATCTGATAGGACTGTGGCTCTATTGTGCTGTGCCATTCATAGACACATTGTGTTTCTCCTGCTAGTGTGCTTCTAGAGCTTACCAGTGATTGTACCTGTGACCAGACCTTCATGTGCTCTTTTTTTCTCTGTGTAGCATCTCAAACATGAGAGGCATTCACAAGGTTTTGTTAAATGTGTTCTATTCACAGAGCAGTCTGGTGTAGGAGTTAAGCAGTTTATCATGACTGAAAACCTAAGATCAAATCCCACAACCACTACTGCCGGCTTTAAAACCTCGATCAAGTTGCTTAATATTACTCTCTCAGATTTTTTTGTCTATAATGTGGAGAATTAATAGTACCTACTTCATAGGGTTGCTAATCACCTAAGCAAGTTTATATAAAGTACTTAAAATAGTACTTTGTATATAGTAAGTGCTAAATAACCATACTTAACTGGGTTATTTAATACAATGGTGTTTGTTATCAGAAAAATATCAATAAAAAGGGAAAATATTCTTTGCATACCCAATAAATTTGCAATATGTTATATAATACAAGACCAAAGGATCTCTGATCTAGTGTTTCAGTCTTCTAGGTTCTATTGTATATAAGGGAAAATACTTGTATATTTATCTTTGTTTGTTCTTTTGGTTGATGTGGAGGTACAAAAACTAAACAGCATATGAATATTTGAAATAAGTGCCAGTTCTCAATCTTCCCTACAATCTACTGCCTCTTGTTCTGCTGGGAACATTTGTCAACTGCCTTCCCTAGTAGTTCTTCTCTAATAATAATATGTAATGCTTCCTATGTTTCATGGGTAAGTTTATAACCCACCTCCTCCCTAATATTCAAGTTTCCCCAGGTCTCCTGGCACTTGGTGGGACTGGAGGTGTTGATGTCTATAATCATGTCACCAATTCATTCTACTTCTACTCAAAGATTAGAGCTTTCTCCGAGCTTTTTAGTTCTTTATGTAGTTGCCAAGTTAAGCTAAGTCTTTTTATCTTATGTACCTAGATTAGACATTAAATGGTCTGTTGCAGGGTTACAGATGCCATCAGACTCTATCCACATGGACAGAGAAATTGTAGCTTCTTTATTATGTTGCAAAATGCTCTCCCTGTCATCAAAAACTTCCACTCACTGCGAACAAAATTGGAGAATGGTTTCCTTTTTTCCACAATTGACTACAATTTAATACAGTAATTTAAATAGTCAACATATCTCAGATACTTATTAATATATTAGGAGGGAACCCTCCACAATAGAATTTATTTATAAAAAATTGTGTATTTCTTCTTACATGTTTAAACTTCAGTCACCTTCAAAGTACTTGTCAGTTGACACAATATACCTATTAAGATGCTTTTTCCTCTGCTCAAAAAAGTTTTTGAACTCTTCAATTTTTATGTCTTTTAGTGCTTCTGCCATTTTTGTTTGTTTGCTTGCTTATTTGACCTTTTCCACATCAGTAAAACATTTCCCTTTAAGGGCTTTTTTCATCTGGGGAAACATAAAAATGTTGGTCAGGGTGAGATCTAGTGAATAGAGAGGGTAGGGTATGGGGATCATGCCGTTTTTGGTAAAAAGAAAAAAAACTGAATACAGTGTGGTGTGATCAAGTGCTCTCATAAGTCATCTATCATGAAATGAACAAATGCATTGCAAGAATCTCCAAAAATAAAAAATCACTGAAGCCGAACCCAGCCTCTTACAGCAACACTAGCTGGTACACTGATGCTGATGGGTTCCTTGAACACTTACCCGGTGAGGGAAGCCTATACTACAAAGCGCCCACCTTCCAAAAATAGTTCCATCACTTTTTGTTTTGGGGCATCTTCTTGTATTTCTCCCCATTCTGTGCCTGAGTATGTGGTGGGTATCCATATCCTAAAGATGCACATTGGGCTTTTGACCTGTTTGTTCCTCTGGAACTACAGTGATGTGATGCCTTGTCTTTCTTGAGACCACTGTTGTGCTGCTGCTCTTTGATTCTCAAGCCTGAGCTAACTAGGATCTAGTGTTCCTCCCTGCTGACTTACAATACCTATTCTGGAACCGTGACATCACTGAAGTCCCAGTGGGACTCAATTTGGTCCCCAGTCAGATAGTCTGCCCTGAAGTCTACAACCACAGGGCACTTTCATGCCATCCATCACATTCCACTCTTGTATCTCAGAACCTCCGCAACATCACATCTTCTCTTGGGAACAAGTCGGAATTGCCAAGTCCTGCCCACACTACCTGAGAGCCAGTTGAGGGGTTTAGGAAGACCTAAACTCAAGCACTCTCTCTGTCCCAGCAACCTTTTTGGCACTGATGCTGCCTTCTCCTGCTAGAGCCTCACTAGCCTGAATTACATTCTTCTGTCGAAGTCTCAAACCTGAAATTGGGACTTGAGCCTATCTGCCCTCTTCATTTCCCCAGCCCAGCTGTCTTTTATGCCTTCTCAAGTCTTTTCTAGCTACATCCAGCTAGATTTAAAAAACCGAATCTACTTTTAGAATATTTGAACATTTTAGATGTACTACATACTATGTCAGATACTGTGGGTGCAATGTTGAATAAGATAGGTCCTCTTCTGCTAATCACATCAAAGGATATTATTTTTAAAATGGATTGTTAGTGCGTTGAGTGAGAGTGAGCAAGAATTCCTGTGCACCCATAGAAGTACTATTGCCCTAGCTGGGCAGAAAGGGCTTCAGAGGAGATTTCCTAGAGTAGGGAATATTCAATCTACTTCTTAGCAATAGTCATAATCTCTGGTCCCACCTGAAAGGCACTACGAGGGGACTCACTGCTTAGAGACCTTCTGAGAGCTCTGCCACCTTGGAGTTTGGCCTCCAAATAATTTTTATATAGTAGATTCAGTGATGAGGAGACTTCAGGTCTATTGAGTTTGACCATTTCTTTCTCAGTCAACAAGATCATTCTTCTAGTTTACATCTGGGATGGGACAGCTTGCAGGAGCTTCTTGAAGAGATTCTGAGCACTTCCTTGGCAGATGGACCAGAAATGAGAACAGCTGTTCTCCACAGTTTTGACATTTCTGATCTCAGCAAACTATACAAAAACTGGAAAAAAAAATTAAAAAGAAATGTGAGGGAGACATTGGGAAGGAATGTAGGCTATTCCCCCCAATAATAGATTGATTACAATATTGTAAAAATAAATTAGAACAAGAATCCAGGTTTATAATTTTAATTTTTGTGCTCCTGGCTTATAGCGGGAAACATTCTCTCTTCTCCAACTCTCTCCCCTCTCCAGTTTGGCAATTTAGTGCAATCATATCATTGGAGCCATTGTTTTCCTCATCTGACACATTTTGTTATTTATTTAAATAATATGGAATCAAGAAATTCACATTGAAATTAAACATCTTGTTTCCTATGGCTGAAAGCCAGAAAGAATTTGTCTTTGGAAGGCCAATTACAAAACAGAAACCAGTGTTTTGTATAATTTCTTTCCTACTGATTTCATCAAGTGATTAGTAACTGATTATGACTGAGCCACTAGACACATGCATATATTTTTCAAAAGCTTGAGTATAGCTTAATTCACAATATATCCAGAATAAAATTAGTATGTATCGAAGTGCTTGCATTTCAAACGTCGCATCTGAGGTTGATAAGAACCTCAAGTTTAAAAAAGAAAACAGATGCCCTTGGAAACAGAATAAAAATGTGCATTTAGGAGGCATGGATTCTCTGCTTTGTCCCCATGCCTATTCAGTGTCCAGGTGTCTCATGCCCAACACAGAATTGTGTGCTCTGTAACACTGATTCCTGGGAAAATACTCAAACTGCAGGTTATCCTCAAAGCAGTTCAACTATTTTCTCATTGTCTTCTTCTTCAGGTCACCTTTGAAAGGGAGAATTTGCTGGAGAAGGTGGATTAAGTCGCATTTTATGGGAGAGGAGAGTTGAGATGAACCATTTAATAGAAGGAAGATATCCTTGAACTCAGCCATTTACATTATATTAACTTTACCACGAAGAAGTACCTAGGAGGTCACGTGTAACATCTTTCTGAAAGAATGCCAACCTTTCTCAAAGTTTTCGAGTCCCTATAATTCCTATTTTCCTCTGGCTTCTCTTATTCAATGAGTCAAGAATTCTTGGGGAATTTTTAAAACAAAATGTCTCTCATATCTGCTCTGTCCCCATACTTTCCATTCTATCCTGTCCACGGATGCCTGATTTATCTTCTTAAAATATTGTTTACATTGTATCAATCTATTTTTTTGTGGAGAAGAGAGCAAGACAGAAACGTCTGACTCTAGCATCTTTGAGCAGCCTAAGCTACTCCATTATTTATCTCTGATGACTACTTAGAATGCCCTGCTCTTGGCAGACTAACTTATCTAATCATTGCTCCCCAAATATAAATTTTCCCCATTATTCTTTGTGGCTTAAGTGCCTATCTGTTGTCTTTCAAAACCTACCTTCCTGCGGGTCTAGTTCAAATTCCTTGTAATGACTCTTTTACTATATGGCTTGCTAAGAATACATGCAATGAAGTCAAGCCTTCTCACAGGTTCTTGGGCCCCTGGGGCATAGACTCTGGATGGAAATCAGCATGCAAGAGGTTAATTGGAAAGTACTCTTTGAATCAATATCTCTGGGGGAGGAAAAAAAGTAAGATTGTGAGAGGAAGTTGAACTGCAATGAAGTCACCACAGAGGATTCAACCAATTCTTCTGGGAGTTCCAAAACTGGGATGATCTTTACAGAGTTTCCCAACTAAGGCAATTGTACTCCACCCCAAGTCCCAGTTTAAACCCTGGGTGAGGCAGCTTCTTTCAGTCAATGACAGTTTCTGAAGACATCAGGAGTTTGGAGCAGTCAAAACTCCTTTTTTGCACTAGGAAAAATAAGTGCTTTCTTTGTTCCTGAAAGAAGCTCTACACAGCACACCACAGCATTCACTACAGACCTTGTGCATTAACACTAGCTTTTCTACTCATAGTTATGTGATTGCAGGTAAGTGTTTCAACTTACCTATGCCCTTATTTTAAAAGAATGAAGAAAATAGTAGCTTTTCCTTTTTTTCTAGCAATCATATGCGAAATTCGATGCAATAGACAAAAAATGTCAAAGACTATTAGCAATGACATCATCACTGCTACAAAAACCTATATATGCTGCCTTATATTGCCATTTAAAATTTTAATTATGGCTCACATCACAATTGTTCATGACATTGAGAACAATGGAGCTAGTCCGTGAAATCTCTGAGGGAAGACAGTGTATCTTTTTTATCTTGGTATGGCACACCTTCTTTAACACAAGGAATTTTCATCTTTGTTAATTTACTTGATTTGATATGATTTGGGTTTAGCTCTGAAGTCATGTATTAGTAAAGAGAGACACAAGACAAATCCCCCTGTCATTGTTACAAATGCAGTATTCAAGAGGGTTTGTCAGTTCCCAGCCCTTAGACCTTTTATTTTAAGTGACATTCATTACTAGAAAATGTCTGTTCCAACAGAGGTGTGTCATGAAGTAATGTTGACTTTTTCTCCCTCAAGCTCTCTCCACCCCCTTCTCTTCGACTTCTCTTCACTGCCTTAATTTGAAGCCTCCAGATTGTCAGAGCCATTCTCCAGGCTTATTTGCCTTTGGTTTATCTCCCACGCTAGTTATTCTCCAAACTACAGCTAACACTATCAATGTCCCCCATCACAAATCTGATCATGTGCTTCCCTTAGTGCTCTTTTACTTACAGAAGCAAGTCCAAAATCCTCATCATGGCATTTGGAAGGTCTTTGCAATGAGCCTTCTCAGCACCTTCCTCTACATCCCTCAGCCTTCTAGCACCCAATTGATATCTTTTTTCTCCAATGAATAAATGGTAAGTTCCTGCCACATTGACCTACTCATTTAGTGACCGTCTTTGCCTTTAAAATTGCATTTTCTCTTTCTAAGTGTGTCTTTTCTCTCATTTCTCTAGTGGACACATAGTTGGTATTAGATCAATATTTGATAAACATGAATACATATATGGTGAAAAATTTCTAAATTCTAAAGTAGTTATATGTTCATGGGATGTAAAGAAGGCAGCATCTGGCATTCTAGAAACATATGAATAAACAAATGAATCAATGATAAAAAAATAATAATGCTTGAGAATACAGTCCATGTAAATAGCTATTTCTAGAGCAACTGAGCTCCTGTGTGCTAGGTCAGGAAGATACTTAGATGCCTTTGACGGCTAGGGGACAGGCAGGTTTCTGGGTCATGTCTCAGCAATCACTTCTTGCAGGGCCTCTGGGATTCTGCACCTGAGTAAATGGTCAAATCTTCAATCATAGTGTGGTCAGACATCCAGTTAGTTATGACTAAGACAAAGAGTAAGAAATGTGAGTACCTCTGTGCACAGTGGTTAGTTTGTTTGGGCATTTAACCAAAGGGGTACTTAGGGTCTTTGAGACACCTGCAGAGGGAATTATCCATCAACCAGGCACATAAATGGAGGGGACAAACTCAGGAAAGAAAAACATCACTCTGAAGACGGGTAGCTTGGAGGGGGATGAGGGAAGCTAACCAAACACCCTTATTTTATGAGTCACTTTTTTAAGGTCTTGCTTAAATTTTTTGTTTTTAAAAATTATGATTTAAAAGGTTCAAACAGCCTAAGGAAGTAAATCCATGCATACTTCCAACATTAGTTAATATTTACTAAGAAATCATAGGTTACAACAAATTAAACCTCCTGGCTTTCCTACTGAGCTTTTCTGGCCAACCATGTTAGTGACTGTTCCTACAGATAGTTTATAACTATTTTTTTACCCCTCTAGAGAAACTAAAGTACAACAAATCACAACTCTGGGTTCTTGTAGTTGTTAAGCCAGAGTCTTTGGAAAATGAATTTGAGGTTGGAGGATGGATCAATATGAACAGGCAGGTACTAGACATGCCCACTAATAACTGGGAAAAGTGAGTTAGATTTCTTTTTGTTAGAGGTAGAATTCCTTCATATAAACCTAGGCACCCTCAGAGAGAAGTGCTTTATAGTCCAAACTGATGTTTATTTTGGACTGTGTTTCTCTTTCAGCTTTCAGTTGCGACCTTAGGAATGAGCTCACAATTGGAAGCAAATCTGTCTTCTGTTTCTACTGTTAAAGAATTACCTACGTGCTGAAAAAACACATAGGATTAACAATAGCTTGTCCCAAACAGATGCTTTGGAATATCACAAATTGTATTTATGGTGCTAGCAGATTTGGGTTCAACTGCTGAACTATTTCAATAAGAGAGATTGAATTCTTAATAAATAGATTGCTTCCTCTGTTCAGTTTTGCTCTGTTGAATGCTGGAAGTTTGGTGAGTTTGACCCATTTCACATATATGAAATGATTTTTTAAAAAGGCAGGCAATTTGATTTTGATGCTGTGTCTGGCTTTGGCAGTGTCTCAGATTGAAATCCTGTGAATAAAAAGTGGTCCTGAAAAGTTTTGTCGGCCACTTAGGCATAGGCTCTAGTCTTGAGGAATGGGTAGGACTTCTGAATGCCTGATTTAGTCATCCACATCATGATTTGGCATATCTCTTTTATGGATTTTTGTTGGTATTAATTCAAAATTATTTGGAGACTTTGATTTTCAGAATCACCAGAGTACTGGCGCTTTTGTACTTCATGGATTGGATCCTTGAAGTTATCCACATTAGAGGTGACATTTCCTAAATTCTCTAGATGGGATAGAGGGGTAGAAGGAACTAATATGTATTAACTCATTTGTTTTACCAATAATCTTTTAGTCGGTTCTAACCAAATACTGAGTTGCATGATCTACATGTAACAATTACCTGACTCTCCCTAACAACTCTATAAAACCTATTTCTGTGGAGACTGAGACTCAAGAGGTTAAGTAACTTGCAAATGAAGGTGTTGATAAATAGAGAACCTGAGGTCTAAATTTAGGTCTTTCACTAAAAAAAAAAGCAAGGTTTTTACATTAAGCATGCAACCTCATATATGTTTCATGCATATGAAAACACAACTACCAAAGGAAGGACTAAGGGTCTAATCTGATAACAACAATCCTTCTAGCCACTAAGGGAATGAGAATATGCTACTGTATGAAAAATACCTTTCTCCTCTTAGGCCAGTTACTGAACCTGTCTCTCCCCATATCTCCCCCTTCTGTCCTTTTTCCGCCACCCAAGACGTGTCATGAACTCCCACAGCAAGCAAATTAGAGAAGATCATTTCGAGAGTTCTTCTCAAGCTTGCCTTTGACCTCTTCCTGCTTTGAATATACTCAAAACATTTCAAAAGAGAGGATTTTTAAAAAGGAGTTTTAAAAAGAAGCAGACGTAAAGTTACACAGAGGCAGTAAAGACATCCTTGAGGACATTCTTTCTTTTTCTACACTGATGTATTCTCTCCAGAGTGATAATAATCTTTTTTGAAATGCAGGTCTAAGACGGAAGGAATTTTTATCTGGAAGAGTAATATAAATTAGCTTTGACTGCCAGTTTCCACTGATTATTACTTTCCAGGCGGAATTCCTACAAATTCTTGAGGCATGACCTCCAATGAAAAAATAAAACCCCTTTAAAAACTCGTTGAGAAATTCCAGATAACTTTCACAAGAGACTTAATTTTAGAGCATTAACACAATCTTGGTTAGAAAGATAAAACTACAATGCAGTTATTTGGTAAAAGTAATTACTTCACAATGAAGTCATTGGAGATTATTTTACTGTGCTTATCTGTCTGCTCTTTTTTTTTTTTAACTTGGTTTCTTTCCCCCAAACTAATTTTATTATACATTACTCAGTGCACTCTGGATTCACCCTTATAAAAGGATAAAGTGTTTCAACAGATAACCAGTTGGAGGCAGCCAATTTGAGACTTAACCTACCAGAGTGAGCAAACACTGTTATAGATTATTACGTTGTAGTAATCTGTACTACACATTATCACATACATTTGGTTTAGAAAATCATAGGGTGAGGTTAAAAAAAAGAAGATATCATATGAAATAATTGATTCAAGAAAATTTCTGTATATTTTTGGAAGAGTTTTGGGAGTGAGAATGTGCAGGCATGCATACTAGTATTTGCTGAAGGCCTAATGGGCAATGGGGTGGTGGTGTGTCATCCCCATTGAACAGATGGGGAAAATTCAAATCAGAAAGGTGAAGTGATTTGTCCAAGGACTCGCGACTTTTAAAAAGTGGAGCAACTGCAATTCACATCCAGGAATGTCTGACTGTAAAGTTGGTTCTCTTCCCACTGTGGAGTATTGCCCTTTCGTGAGCTGGCCTAAGCTTAGATCGGAAAACATGAAGACTGGAGCCACATATGCAAAATGTATTAATGGTTCAGAATGGCCAAAGGGAAAAAGTTATCACTACCTACCACCTTGTCTATAATTTTCACTTGAAGCTGATTAATTTTTTATTGATGCTGATTTTTCGTTATTATATATAAATTTTTGTATCCTCCAGTATTTGTATAGGAATATAATCATAGAAAAAATGTGGTTAAATTATTATCTTTAGGGACATTTTGGGGTATGTATGGTTATCTTGTTAATATAATGGTTGTAAAGGAATATGATTATCTTGTAAATATAATGACTATTTAAAATATAAAATTTATCTAATTTTATTAAGCTTTTAAAAAATCTTTGCTTATGATTCATGAGCAGGTAAAAAGAGATTTATAAAAGAAGAATAAAAAGAAGGGGATTTGTGAACCTACAAGATTTTTTATCCTAAAATGTTCTGAAGGTTCATAATTAGCCAATAGTAGAAATTATGTTTTAGATATTTAAATGCTTGTTTCCTCTTTTTAAGAATATTCATATTCGGCCTGTAATCCAGCACTTTGAGAGGCAGAGGTGAGTGGATTGCCGGAGTCCGCGGGTTCGAGACCTGCCTGGGCAACTTGGCGAGACCTCATCTCTACAATAAATCAAAAAATTAGCTGGGTGTGGTAACATGCGCCTATAGTTCCAGCTACTTGGAAGGCTAAGCAGAAGGATCGCCGGAGCCCAGCAGATTGAGGCTGCGGTGGCAGGGAGCATGCCACTGCACTCCAGTCTGGGCGACAGAGTAAGACTTCAACTCAAAAATAAAAAGAATATTCGTATTTTAGGGCATAGTGGTGTGCACCTGTAGTTCTACCTTCTCAGGAGGTCAAGGTGGGAGGATTGCTTGACGACAGGAATTTGAGATCAGCCTGGACAACACAGTGAGTCCTGCCTCTAATATACATATATGTATATTATATATATATATACATACATATATATATGTGTGTGTATATATATTCTACTGAGTGGTATACCAGAAGTCAAAACAAGTTGTTTTTCAAAATTCTTCAGCAACTCAACATTATTAATTTGTCAGCAATAAAATTTCACAGCATGAATTATATTATATAAATCTATCATTAAGCTTATTTATTGAGCATCTTATTTATTCAAGGCACTAGAAACACAAAAATAGCATATTCTCTTCTCTAAGGTATTCACAAAAGGCGAAGGAAACAGATATAAAAACATGTAATCACAATACAGAATGGTGTGGCTCATGTCTAACATGTGAACATATGAGGGAACATAACTGATCTTTCTAAATTCCCAGCTGTCCAGTAATAAGAACTATATTGAATAGAAACTGTATTAGAATATAAGGAAGTTGTGATGATAGAGTGTGGGAAAAATATAAGTTTATTTTTAATTCTATATAGATCATGCTTCTTTCTTTTAAAATGTGCTTCAATCAATCTACCTCCCCAAAAAAAAATCTGAAGCAAGTTTAAATGCATTATGTTTCTTAATCTTGAAATGTTTCAGGGACATGAAAAGAGGCAGGAACTTTAATTTCTAATTTATAAATGAATGTCTATCATAACTACAATTATTTCCTAGAAAAAATAAAATAGATTTATTCAGAAAGATTCTCTAACGTTTTACAAATTTCCAAGAAGTTCTTCTTTTTTCTCATTTTTAATTCTTGGTATATTTTAAATGCTTCTCCTTCTTCTTCATTGCCCATACAAAGTGACCTGTAACTTATTTTTTCTTTTTAAATGTATTTTAACTTCACAACCATCCATATTTCCATAAAATGTAAATCCATACTTACAACTAATTGTAAACACAACAAATCAAAACCCTAGAAGATAGAGATAAGCAACAGCAAAGAAAGGAAGAAAGGAGAGAGTGTAAGAGAGAGAAAGAGGTAGAGATAGAGAGAGAGAGAGAGAGAGAGAGAGAAATGCAGATGAAGGCTCTAATTAGAAGAAAGTACCACTGGAATGATAAAAGGTAGATAGGATTGGCAAGGAAGAATGGCCAACATTATTTAGGTCATACATTCCTCCTGACTTTCTCCCCATGATAGTCAATAATTCTCCCATTCTTAAATGTAGATTGATTCTTATTCCTTCTTATCTCATTTGCATTTACCTCCACTTAGGGCTGTTACAACAACTGTTTAACTGAGCTCCTTGTTTCTATTTCTTTTTTTCAATCCATTGAGATACAATTTTCTAAATTAGCACTTTCAAAGAGTCACTCCTTTGTGTAAGAATTTTCAATATCTTCACTTGTCTTATAGCATAGAATATCATTCAAGGCCCTTAGCGTATTCTAACAACAAATTAATTTCAGTCTTACCTTTTTACTATTCCCCTACACATATCCCAGCTTTGCGGTGCTTAGTTTCAGAGGCTCCTAACATTGGTGAGGTGTAGGAGGAGCATGGTCCTCAGAATCAAACTGATCTGGGTGCAAATCCTGGCTCCATCACTACAGCCTGTGAATCTTGGGTCTCCATTTATTAATAGACAATATACTCAACTCATAAGATTGCAGTGGAGGATAAACAAGAAAGTTATCTGAACGTTGCCTAGTGTCTGACACAGTAGGTTCTCAGTAAGCGTTAGTTTCTTTTCCCTCCAATCAGATTGTCCCTTGCCCTTTATCACTTCAAATCTTTGCCTGGGACACCTGCTTTTTCACATTCCTGCTTTTTTAAAAAAATCATTTCTGATGTTTTTCTCCTCTTTAAAGATCTTTTAGGTCATTTCAGCTTGTAGGAATTCACCTCCTTCCTCTGAATGTCTAATATATTGTGTCGTTCCTGCTTAACAATTCACTATTTTTTGATGAGAACTCTGACATTTTTCCTGATATGCTGTGTTGCTTTATTATTTTTTTCCTGTATACAGTGTTCCATGCATTCCTGCTTTGTTTCCCAAAATAGACTGAGTTCACCAAAATAGGTCCATTCACTCTGCATTCTCAGTAGCTCAAAATACTGGAAGCATAGAAAGTGCTCAACTATATCTTTATTGAATTGATTTTTTATATTTGTATATTTTATTATCTTCCCTAGGTTTGCCTCTGAATCTTTATTTATGGAATTGAATTGATTAATCAATGAATTCATTTGTTCCTTTATTTTCAACAAAAATGTATTGGTTTGTCTACCATCTTCTGAGCACTGACCTAGTCACTCAAGATATAGCTGGATCATGTTATATTACAGTGGGGAAAAAAACCACACTTCATAGGTAGACTAATACATAATATAAGAGTCATGAGTACTCTGAAGGTAATAAAATCAGTTGACAGTACAGCTAGTAACAGACAAGCAGAGCTGTGCCTGAGCCCTTGGTATAACCAAGACTTTTTGGCTACTGAACAGTTAATTTGCAGCAGGCAATTGGTTGTTTCTTGTTACCTAATGGAACTGGTGGCTGGTCCTCATCTATTGCATGCAGAGCATAGAATGTGTGAGCTGCAAGAGAACTCAACAGTTATGCAGACAAGTAATTCTCAAATACTATTTTATTGCAATATGTTTATTAAAGTGAAATGTCATAGGGAAGCCCAGAGCTCTTGGATAGTTTCTTAATTCCAATGAATATCTTTAATCTAGCTTATGTTCTTTACTTTTACAAATGAGGAAACAGAGCTACAGTTGGAGCATGGAGCAGAATGATCAAAAATTAGATGTTAGACAAGTGTGAATGATGTCATAGGCAACTTATGATACCTGATCGGCTCAGTTAGCTATTACTTTCTTCTGTTTGGAGAAACAGTTGCCTTTAAAGCAAGTTTCCAACCTAGGGACATGATTTAGTGCTCCATTTCCATTTTTTAAAATGGTATTACCCATTATATTCACATAATTTATTTTCTAGCTTTAATTCCAAATAGTTTTTGGTTGTTGCCTAAGACCAAACCAATTAAAGGATAAATATTTGCAATGATTTACAAAGATAAAGACTGAGGTTGCACAATACCCTGCAGGCTCAACTATAAATTACCTCTTCTCTTTCTTATCCCCATAATCCTTTGTCTTTCCTTATGGTATTTGACACATTTTACTTGTATCACCTAACTGTCTGTGAGCAGGCAAATATATATTAATAATATTTGTGACACCCACCAAAAACAGTGTCATGCAATATAGTAGATGCTAAATACCAAACATTAAATGTCACAGATTCTGAGTTTAATTTAAACAGAAAGAATCACTGAAAAATTATTTTGAAAGTTGATAACATCATTGGCATCTGTGGGTAGCCTTCTAGGCGGTAGCCTTGCCAAGGAAAGCATTAATTTGAATCTGTAAGATCTGGTATGTCACCAAAAGTCATTCGTATGATTTAATCACCATGGAACCTATTTAGTGAGTGACTATTAGGTTATTCAGAATAGGACCTGGTGCTTTGGGTGGGATTCAAAAAAGAGTAAAATATAGCCCATATCTTTAGCAAATTAGCAGTGTAGACTGGGAAGTAAGAGTACAAAAATTTAAAGTCATGTATAATTATGTTCTAAACTGTGCAGTGAAAGTAAATGAGGCAGAAATCCAAGAAGTGATCACTTAGTGGTAGCTGTGGAGGGTAGAGAAGGCACCAGACCCTGAATTGTCATGAAAACATTACATGAATGTGCCAAATCATCTATACAGACCTCTAAGGGAATTAACAGCTGGTCTACACAAGGTCACAAAACAACGAACCAGTCAGAAGAACGAAGAACAAAATTGGCTTTCAATTTTCCTATCAGGGAAGAAGCTTGGCTTGACTCAGTACTGCAGGTTTCAGAAATTCCAGTGTCAGATGTTGTTCCTAAAGAAGAAACATTCTGAGAACTTGTGAGAATGCAAAATTGTCCTTGAACAGGAGGAAGTCAGCCAAAGAGTTCCCAGACATTACTCACTAGTTCGGCATATCCCTCAATCTACGAGGCTGACTTGTGCCATGTCACTGAGGGGACCACAATCTGTTCTTACATAGAGCTCAGAAATTAAGAATGGGAGGGAGGCAGAATTCATGATATGAAGATAAAAGGTACAGGCCTTATAAGGGGAGATCACAATAGAAAAAGGTTAAATTGCCCCAAACATCAGGTAATGAGATTTGACGTGTATCATGGGTAATGAACCCATCAGGAGCCCTAGACACAATGCATTCCCTGTCTTTCAGGATGTAGAGTACTCTTTAATTGGGATAGGAAGCATAACGATGCTAGGCAGAAGGCTATACAGAAGAGATATTCTGATGAAACAACTAAAGATGCCTTTTCTCCAAGACTCCTCATTTATCTAGAAAAAACGTCATTTGGGCACAAAATTGAATGTATGATACCTCCAAAGACTTCCTAAAATTATTGTGAAGGGAGATATGAAACACTGAAATAACTGTGCATGTATTAAATTGATGTACACAACTTGATTGTGTAGGATAATGGCCCAATGGCAGAATGTGGTAAACAGTATTTCAAGTATTTGTTGAAAAACCTGTAGTTTATACACAGAAATTTGTTGACGACTTATTACATGTTGGGTTCTGCACGAGGTCCTGTGAAGATACAAAAGAAGTACAAGACTGATTCCTCAGCTGAGAGGAATTTAAAATGAGGGTGGAAATGAGGATCCATATACGGTGCTGGTAACAGTAATCTCTTAGCTCCAACACGACCACCATCATCATCATTACCTCCACTGTACTACAATAATTTGATTTTGTTTATGCAGAATTTTATGATTTAACCAAGGATTATTGATGGTATCCTCCCATTTCCTGATTAGAGATACTACATTAGTTCAGGTTATCTCAAGTCTCAGCTATTACTAGTGCTTTCTAGAAGACAATGAACTCCCTACATATAACTGAACTTACAGTAGTCATGCAGGACATATAAATACATACACATCAATGTTATCTTCTTCAGTGTAGACCTTGAGAGGCCAAAGTCTAAAAACATTTTGGAAAATCTCTTTAGAAATTGCTTTCAGCAAACGCATTGCATTCTTTGACTTATTAGTGCTGGCAAATATTTATCTTGTAAAAAATAAACATTATAAGTAGCCAAAAGTTATTGGGGGTCCTTACAGTTAACTTTGTGTCAACATGACTGAGCCATGGAGTGCCCAGATACTTGGTTAAACATTAGTCTGGGTGTGTCTTTGAGTGTATTTCTGGAAGAGATTAACATTTTAATTGGTAGACTCGGTAAAGCAGATTATGCTCCTTAATGTGGGTGGGTGGACCTCATTCAATCAGTTCAAGACCTTAACAGAACAAGAGTCTGGGTAAGAAAGAATTAATTCCCTCTGTCCAACTACTATCAAGTGGGGATGTCAGTTTTTTGGTTTTTTTCCCTTTGATTTGGATGAAAACTGACTTTTCTTGGGTCTCCTGCCTGTTGGACTTGACCAAAATGTTACCATCAACTCTCCTGGGTCTCCAGTTTGCTGATTATTGACCTTGGGACTTATCAGCCTTCATAATCATGGGAGCCAAATCCTGATACTTCATAGATAGATAGATAGATAGATAGATAGATAGATAGATAGATAGATAGATAGATAGATCTATTGGTTTTGTTTTTCTGAAAAACCCTTACCCTACAGAGGCCAAGTTTCATGAATGCATTAGTTGATAAGCTGGGAATCCAAATTTTGGTAACATGCACCTCAAAAGCAAGATGAATATACATATATATGTGTGACATGACCAGGAATTCCAGTTTTAGTTCTGATCTACTTAAGTTGTCTCACTAACACTAAACTGGTTACATTTTCTATTTAATTCAGATAAAATTAAATAGTGATAGCATGCTCTCTGAATATTGTTTGGGGTCAGAAGAATATTATTTGAGGTCAGAAGAGCTGAATTTGAGTCCCAGTGTTACAACTTACTGGAGTGAAATCTCTAACTGCTACCCATCTTGTAAACCGAGGAGGAATTATAACTTCCCTCCCTGTGTTATTAAGATCAAAGTGCCACATATTGGAAGGGAAGGATTATATTATGCTGTTTTCAAAGTAACACAAATATTTTTATTTACAAGAGTGCTGAATAGTAAATCCAACCGTTTTCACTCTTTCATTACCTCACACACAGCTAGCCTGCTCCCTACATGGGGTCCCAGTGGCTTTTCAAGAACCTGTGAACCTTAATTCACAAGAGCCCCACTAGGTGCTTGTGGGTTTGAAAAGCTGATTTGACTTGGAAGACATGCCATAAGCAAGCACTCAAGTGTCCTGGAAGCAGGAACAAATAGATCAAAAGACCAGTGACTATGAGTAAAGTAAACAAAATGGGAATGCTTTGAGGATGGTTGGAGCCTGCTCTTATCTCGTTTTGTCCAAGCCTGTGCTTCAAAGCACATTTTGTGACTCAGATTAACTAAATTACTAAAAGCAAAAGCCGTGCTATGAATTATGGAGTAGGAAAAAAAAAAAGGAATAGCAAAATCTTGAGAGAAAAAAGTAAAGTAAAATAAAACTCATCTTTATGGTTTTCATATTTCCATGAACGTACATCCCTTTCCCCTATAAGAAAACCTAACAACAATGTGTCAAGAAAAGTGGTTAGGGAAATGAATTTTGGTGTCAAAAAATGCTGAGTTATCATCTCAGTTCAACCACCTATTCTCCATGTTCTCTTGAGAAACTTAACTCTTAGTAGCCTCTATTTCCTTATTAAAGTAAAAATAATGGTTTTTATATCTAAGAATTGCTGAGAGATAATAAATGTGTCAATGCAGGTGAAGCATTTAGCAAGTTCCTGGCACAAAGTGAGAGAGAGCAAATATTAACTTTGTCTTTGGCTTATCCTTTTCTATCATTTTGGCTTATTCATTATACATTTCCCACCCTGCAGTCCATCAGATCAAGTTATTGCAGAGAATGTTTCTTCCTTAGCGTTCTAGTCTAAGAGTTGTCTCTTTCTTCCTGAGCCTAGACATGGAGTTTGCACTTAACTACAATCTTTCTCTGTCAGTCATAGAATGGAAGATAGTGAGAAGAGCAATATAATTCCTTGAACTTTAATTGTGAAAGGCAGCGACATATTCTGAAAACTGGTGAAGTATGAACATGCCTGGGCTGTGTTTGAGACCATAATCTCTATATCCCTGATTGATCATCAATCTACTCTTCTGAAATAACATTTATCAGTAACAAGAATGTTCTAGTTTGGAACTGGGAATCTGGCATATTCCAAATTCAGCACAATATCAGCATTCTTATCCCCATCCCCACACTAATCCCAATCTTTGGTATCGTTTACACATGAGTTTGTCTTCCCTGCTATGTCATAAGTTCTTTAAGATGGGTGTCATATCTTTATCATCTTCCTATCTCTCCTTTCAGAATCTAGCATGGTATTTTGGATATAGTGGGCTCCTAATATAGATTTTAGATAAGAGAAAATACTTGAATAATTGTAATCTGACTCATAGTTAAAGAAATGTATCATTATTATGATGCTAGGCAATTAGACACTAATGGTGAGAGTTTAATATATACATGACCTAACAAACATTTCAGCATCTATTTTCTGCCTGGTACTGTACATTTTTTCTTTCCTATATTTCTGGTAACCCTCAATTAAAAATAGAGTTGGCTAAGTAAATACAATACTTTTAATCACAGGTATTTTACTGCTAAAAAAGCCCCCACCAACAATATTTTGAATTCTGTACATCAACAATAAATATATTTTGTGTGAACCAAGAAAACCCTTTGGAAAGTTATAGTGGAATAATCAATTGTTTTTACCTTTGTACAAATTAGTTTAATCATTTCATTTTCTGAACACTTGCCGAGCCGCTGTAAAAATGAAGAGGATTGTGATAAGAAAGGTAAAAGGAAGAGTGAATGTCTTCGCACTGGACAGTTTGGGAAAGATGCCTTCCCATGTTTAGTGTCTTGGGAAGTAAAGAAAGGCACATTGCAGTACTCCAGGAAACAGGAGGGCACTGGACTTCTGAGGAGAGCTGGGGCAGGTGAAGGCTGTCAAGAGGTGGAAAAGGGTCTGGATATAGGAAAATGAATGGGAGGACAATGAGTGGGAGGACTTCACATAGAAATTTTTCCAGGTGCCCCGAGTATTCCTTTCCCTGTTTCTTTAGGTCAAGCACACTCTTTATCCCAGGCTCTCTGTACCTCTTTTCATCTTCCCTCTCAAAACAAAAACAAAATACTTGTCACATCATTTTTGAAACTGGCAAAGCAATGAGGTCTCAGTGAAGGCTGTTTCCAATGAGTAGCTGCCTGATGATACAAGAAGACCCCTGGGAAGATCACACCAAGCAAGCCTCAGGCTGGACTGCCCAGTAGAAACTGAGCACTAGAGAAAGGTGTTCTGGGGCACCTGACATATGCATACCCTTAAGAGTACTGTGGTGAATGAGAAAGAAACAAGGAGCTCTCTACCTCTTTCTTCTAAAGCATTTTTTGCTAGCACCTTGTCTGTTTTTCCAGTGCTCCTTGGGTTTTTTGTTTCCAATCTAACAGCAGGCAAAACATGTGACTTTAGGAAACATTGTGATGGATTTGTACCTGAGTGGATAGGCTGGGTTGGGAAAGGGAACAATTCCTCTTCTTATAGTCTACTCATGGGCCTTCCAGAGCTTTAGAGAGGAAGTAATGAAGTGACTGCTTATTTAACCAGAAATCTTATAGCTCTGACTACAACTGCAAATAATGATCTTTAAAGTGATTATGAATTATGGCAATAATAATAGTAGAGCCACACTTTACTGACCCCCCTCTTCTAGAATCTCTTTTTCAGTTTAGTGTTATAGGCTATTGTGATTATGCCTTATCTTATCTGCCTGTCTGTAAGGTTTTAAAAGTCAGAGGTCATTTCTCCATCCCATTTATATTTACACCCTTCATACCATTGACTATAAAGTATTGTACTCCAACCATTGAAAAATGATGGTATAGAAAAAATAAGTGAAAGAGCATGGATTTTCCTCTTTTTTTTTTTGAGTTGCAGTCTCACTCCATCGCTCAGGTTGGAATGCTGTGGCATACTCACGGTCACCCTAGTGTTGACTTGCTGGGCTCTGGCAATCCTTCCGCCTCTGCCTTCCAAGCAGCCAGAACTACAGGCACGTGCTACCACACCTGGTTAATTTTTTGTTTTGTTTTGTTTTGTTTGAGTTGGAGTCTCACTCTGTTGCCCAGGCTGGAGTGCAGTGGCCGCTCCCTGCTACTGCAGCCTCGACCTGCTGGGCTCCGGTGATCCTTTTTCGCCTCAGCCTTCCAAGTAGCTGGAATTGCAGGCATGCGCTACCACGCCCGGCTGATTTTTTGATTTTATTGTAGAGATGAGGTCTCGCTGCCCAGGCGGGTCTCGAACCCGCGGGCTCAGGCAATCCACTCACCTCAGCCTCCCAAAGGCACGGGATTACAGGCTGAGCCACCGAGCCTGGTTTAATTTTTTGACTTATTGTAGAGATGAGATCGCGCCAAGTTGCCCAGGCTGTTCTCAAACCCGTGGGCTCAGGCAATCCCCTCACCTTGGCCTCCCAAAGTGCTGGGACTACAGGCTTGAGCCACCATTCCTGACCGAACATGGATTTTGGAAAAATGGAAAGTAGTTCATTTTCTACCTCCACAACTAAGTTGTGGATACCCAAGAACAACCTACTTAACTTCAGTGTATCATTTAGGATTGTGTTAGGTTTTGTCTTAAACAAGTAAAGAGTTCTATTTTTCTCATGTGATAAAAGCCACTTTTATAGTCTGGTTTTCCATCCTCATGTTGGTGACTTTGCAGTCACAAGATAGCTGCTTCCCTTCCAGCAGCACACCCAAATTCCAGTAAGAAGAGGAACAGCTAAGGGAATGCCTTCTCCTGACTGGCTTTCCCAGAAGGCCTATTTTACATCCCCATATAGTTATCAAATTGACTGGAACAGTGTCACTGGTCCACATCAACCAATGAAGAAGGCTAGAAAATATGGCTGTTGTAGGCGGTGCATTGCCATCCTAGAGAAAAATCTGTATTCTGTTAGTCAAGAAGAAAGAGGGAATGGATACTGTGGAGGCAACTAATTCTCTTTGCCACACTCTTTCCCTATTGTAAAACTGAAAAAAAAAGTATCTACCCTACAATGATTTGAGAAATTTAGATAAGATAATGTGTTTTTATATTCTTAATCTTACAGCAGGCCCTCAGGAGTACTTGATTTCTATCCTTTTTTGTATATAGTATATATTCAGTAAATGTTAGCTAAAAGGAGCAACTTTTATATCATTCTATGGTTTTTAGAATCGATATTGTCAAAATGTCCATACTACCTAGATTACTGATTCAATGCAATCTATATTAAAATTCCAATGGCATTTTTCACATAGATAGGAAAAAAATTCTACAATGTATACAGAATTACAGAAGACTCCAAATAGCTAAAGAAATCTTGAGCAAGAAGAACAAATTTGGAGGCATCATACTTTCTGACTTAAAATGATATTGCAAAGATATAGTAGTGCCAAGAAAGCACAATGGAGAAAAAATAGTCTCCTCAATAAATGGTGAGAGAAAACTACATATTTATATGCAAAACAAATGAAATTGGATTCTTATCTTACATCGTATACAAAAATCAACACAAAATGCATTATAGGTTTACCTGAAACCATAAAACTGAAATAATAGTGGCTATTGTGAATAATGCTGGATATGACAGTGTAGATCTTTATTTGAGAAGGTGATTTTATTTCCTTTAAATACATACCCAGAAGTGGATTCTGGATCATATGGTAGTTCTATTTTTAGTATTTTGAGTTACTTCCTTTCCATTTTTGTAATGGCTGTACCAGTTTACACACACATTAACAATGTATATGAGCATTCCCTTTTTCCACATTTTCAGCAACACTTATTTTTTTGAATTTTTGATAAGACCTGAAACCATAAAACTCCTGGAAAAAAAACTTGGGAAAAACTCCATGACATTTATCTAGGGCAATGATTTTTGAATATGTCACCAAAAACATATGCAACAAAAGCAAGAATAAACAAGTGGGACTCCATCAAACTAAAAAGTTTCTGCACAGCAAAGGAAATAACCCACAAAATGAAAAGGAAACCCATGGAATGGAAGAAAATATTTACAAACCCCATATCCAAAAAGGGATTACTACCCAAAATATATTAAAAACTCATACAGCTCAATAGCAAAAAATAATAATAACTCAATTCAAAAATGGGTAAAGGATCTGAACCAGAAGTTTTTCAAGGGAGACATACAAATGGCCAACAGATAAATGAAAAGGTGTTCAATATCACTAATCATCAGGAAAATGCAAATTAAAACCACAATGATACCACTTTGTACAGGTTAAGATGGCAATCATCAAAAATTCAAAAAAATAAGTGTTGCTGAAAATGTGGAAAAAGGGAATGCTCATATACATTGTTAATGTGAGTGTAAACTGGTACAGCCATTACAAAAATGGAAAGGAAGTAACTCAAAATACTAAAAATAGAACTACCATATGATCCAGAATCCACTTCTGGGTATGTATTTAAAGGAAATAAAATCACCTTCTCAAATAAAGATCTACACTGTCATATCCAGCATTATTCACAATAGCCACTATATAAAAACAACCTAAGTGTCAATGGCTAAATAAAGAAATTTATTCTCACAGTGAAATATTATTTAATCTTAAAAAAGAGAAATCTTGCTGTTGTAAGAATGTAGATGAACCTGGAGGATGTTATGCTAAGTGAAATAAAACAAACACAAAAATACAAATACTGTATAATCTCACTATGTGCGAAATCTAAAAAAAAAAAAATTGAACTCAGAAACAGAGTAGAAGAGCAGTTAGCAGGGAATTGGAGAAAATGGCAATATGTTAGTCAAAAGGTACAAAATTGCAGTTATAAAATGAACACATTCTGAGACCTAATGTACAACATAGTGATAATTATAGTTAATAATAATGTGGCAAGGCGTGGTGGCTCAGTCCATAATCCCAGCACTTTGGGAGGTCAAGGCAAGAAGATTGCCTGAGACTGGAGTTTCAAGACCAGTCTGGGCAACTTGATGGGAACTCATCTCCACAATAAATGACAAAAAATTAGCTGGGTGTGGTAATGTGCATCTGTAGTTCTGGCTACTTAGAAGGCTGAGGCGGAAGGATCATCTAAGCTGAGCAGGTTGAGGCTGCTGTGGCTGTGAGCATGCAACTGCACTCCAGCCTGGGAGACAGTAAGATTCCAATTCAAAATGTAATAATAATAATAATAATAATAATAATGCATTATATGCTTGACATTCACTAAAATAATAAATCTTAAGTATATAGATGTATAAATTAGCTAGATTGTGAAAATCATTTCACAATGCATATGTATTAAAATATCATGTTGTATGCCTTGAATATATATGATTTTTGTTTGTCAATTAGACCTCAATAAAGCTGAAAAATAAATATTTGAAAATAAATTCTTATAGCATCTTGTGGTTATCAGAGAGCTTTCACACACATCAATTCACTTGGTATGTTGTCTTAGCCTGGCATATCTCTATTGATCCATATATGAAGAGATTTTGACTTAGTAGACCTGAAAGCGGTCTTGGAAACTTAATTTTTAACAAATACCGTAAGTTATTCTAATGAAAATGACTCACTAAAAATTCTTTGGAAAACGATGCCTTAAAAAAAGCATCTGAAAAAGAAAAATAAGAATTAATATATTTTATATCTATTTGTGTGTGTGTGTGTGTGTGTGTGTGTGTGTGTGTGTGTGTGTGTGTGTTTTGAGGAGAGTTTTATTCTATAAGCTTTACTATTGGTAACATAGGCAGATCTTAGCATAAATGAAGACAATAATAGAAATTTAAAATATTATTTGGAATCTCAAATTTAGAGTAAAACTGAAAATAATTTTTCTGTCTTAAAAAGTAACAGTATTATTATAGAATATGTACCTTGCAAGAATAGTTAAGTTGAAGTGAAACAGCAAGGAAAAAATATTAATGTTAACATCACCAGGATTCATATAAATTTTGACAATTCAATTTTTTAATGAAATTCAGGGTTTTGGCTGATTAGTCTATTTACAGTTGGCAAAAGGTGCACTTGAGTCAATCTTCACCTAGAAAATTTAACTTCTTGTTTCTATGAAAAATAAAATCTCCTCTTATAAAACTCTCATAAAATAACTCCCAAGGCTTCTTGCACATCAAATAGCTCTTACAGAACCAAATTTTGATGAGGTAAGTGTAAGGAATTTAGTAACATATGGATTAAATTTCCCTTAAAATAGACATCATTTTAAAATTAAGCAGGAAAAAGTTCTTGGTAAAATATGAAAATATGTTTTGGTTTTCCTTGAACCCAAAACACAATTTGAAAAATAGTTCAAGATGTTCACCAAACCCTCAATACAGCTGCTTTCACCCATCTTTAGTTCCAAGATATGACCTATTGGGAGTTTTGGTGATTACAAATATTGCAAAAATATTAGTAGATACTGGCAAAATGTCAGAGACAAATGAGGAAGAAGCAAAATTTAGAAATAAGCATATGAAAAATTAGCATTTCTGTCTTCAAAAACTTAGGGATGGGCAATCCTGTCCCCTAATAGCTGATGAAATATACAAATCCTTATTATATCTCAGAAGAAAATGTTTAATGACAAATATGAATGGGTAAATATCTCAAGAAAACTTCTGATCATAGTAAAATGAAAAAAAATGCCTCATTGCAAGAAAAAATGTGGTGACAAGCTACATGCACTCATAAGAACAGAGCTATCTTATCCAATAATATTATTCTTTTTAAATTTTTTTTAATTATAAAGATGTAGGGTACAATGCAGGGTTAGATATACAAACATTGATTATGCAGGTACCCTTGTTGATGAGGTATGCCCCTCCCTCCCCTAGTAGTTTCCTTCAACTTCCAATCCTACCCCTCCTCCCCTGACAGTTTCCCATTACTGCCAAATGCTTTCTTATAGTATAATAATTGTTCAATATCACTCTTTAGGGACAGATGCTCTCACAAATTTTGATCATGATGAAGCCTGGCACTAACAAAATTAAGGTCTTTTTTTTCTTTTATCATGTAAGGATATTGAATTTTGTTAAATATGTTTTCTGCAACTATTACGGTGACCTTTTTCTCCCCCTTTATACTATTAATGTGGGATATTACATTGATCTATTTTTGTATGTTAAACCATCCTTGCATTCAAGAATAAGTCTTACTTGGTCATAGTGTATAATTCCTTTAATGTGCTGCTGAATTTGGTTTAGTAGTATTTTGTTAAGGTTTATTAATGTTCAAAAGGGATATTGGTTCGTAGTTTTCTTGTAATGTCTTGTCTGGAATTGGTATCAGCGTAATGCTATCCTTATAAAATGAGTTAGGAAATGCTCTATCCTCTTAAATTTTTTGGAGAAGGATTCATATTGGCTTTCCTTTAAGTGAATAGGATAATTCATCAGAGAAGCCATAAAGTCCAGGACTTTTCTTTACCAGAAAATTTCTGCATAGTAGAATTATTGACAATAGTGAAAGTATGAAAGTAATTCATGTGTCCATAGATAGTCAAAAAATAAGCAAAAATATTGTAATGCGCAATAAAATATTATTCATCTTTAAAAAGAAGCAAAATTCTGATATATACTAAAACATAGGTAAATCTTGAAGACATAACACTAAATGAAATAAGCCAAACACACACAGAAAACAAACACTGCATGATTTTACTTATATAAGGTACTTAAGAGTTTTCAGAATCAGAGGTACAGAGGTCACTAGGGATTGGGGGGAGAAATAAATGGTGAGTTATTGTTTAATATCTATAGAATTTCAGTTTTGCAAGCCTAAAGAAATTATGGAAATGGATGGTGGTAATGGATGTACAACATTATTAATGTATTTAACACCACTGAACTGTGCATTTTAAAATGGTAAAGACAGTTAATTTAATGTTATATGTATTATATCACAATAAAAACTTTGAAAAAATTAAGGTCATGGTTCAACTTATCGTTAAATTTTTACAAGCTTGTTCTTCAGTCAGTTTTCCTCATTAGTGCTAGATTTGCCTTCCTAAAATCCAAATATTTCATTTAATTTCCCTTAATTTCTTCATGAGTTCTTCATTGTTTCAGAAGTCTAAACTCCGTAACATGGCAGCAAGACCCCTTCTGTGTACGACTTCTGTCTTATTTTTCACTATTTCAAGTTTCACTACCCCACCAAAATAACTATATTTCATTTACATGAACTATTTCCAGCCCCTCCAATGTTTCTATAGTAAATGTCCTGCTGAGGATTTCATTTGGAGTTTTTCTCTTTACTAAGAGAGGTACTGGAATGTCACTCCAATAATCTTTAGAAGAGCAAATTATCCCTAGGCACTGAACACAGTGTTCCAAATCCAAAGAGGGACACACACACACGCACACAGATATGTATGTACACTCTGGAGAAAATGAGGTGGCCACGAAGAATCATGTAGTTATCCTCATTGTCCAGGAAAGATAAGTAGCAAGAGCCTATTTCTAGTGAGGACCAATTGGGGGGCCCAAACTTCACCTGTACGATGACCACTTATATACCTAATCCTGAATTGTACTCTACATCTTTAAAATTATAAATAAATAAATAAATAAATAAATAAATAAATAAATAAGAAAAGCTACTTGACTTCTGGTAGTCTTAGTTTTTAGAGAGGAAAAGAGAAATTCTAGGTCTGCTGGACATAAATGCTTGGTTTAATCCTGACATCATGCTCTGGCGCTAGTTGCCATCTCAGAAAATGATTTTAAATAGGATCAAAAAATCCAGACTATGAGACTGGGCATCCCTCACTCCGCTGAGGCTGAGGATGTGCATCCTGCAGCCTTTAAGATGCATAGCAGCAGCTCTCTGGTCCATCAGCATCTTTTGTGGACTGTGTAGGTCCAGTTGTCAACAGTGTCACCAAGTGGCAGCAAGAAGAAAAAGCAATAACAGACTAATCAGAACCCAGGCTCTTCACTCTTGGGTGTTAAAGTCAGAATGATGACCTTCAGTTGGACTGTGCAAGCCTTTGGAATTTGAGAAAACTCAGAAAAGTAAGGAACTGCAGGGAAGAACTACTGAATGTTTGGCTAATCTAATGTGTATAGACTTGAGCTAGTTTTCTTTTGGATTAAAGAAAAAAAGGTAGATACTTACCAGTCCAAGTGCACTCTGCTGGAAAATCTCTCCTTCACTGAGACTGAAGCACCCCATGCAGACATCAGTCTTACCTCACTTCTGCAAAACTATGGTCTCTTATTCACATTGCAACTTGAACTGCCTAATGTACAGTTTTCTGTTCACCTCACTCAACTGTGAGATTGTATAAACAAGGATTACATGTCATTTACTGTTGTGTTTCTACTGCCCAGGATTTACTTAATAAATACTTGCTAATAATAAGAGAACCAAGGTCTTTGGTTAGGAAAGATAAATATCTGTGCCAGATTTTAGGCTCAAAGACTATGACCTATAATAGCTGTAGCTTTGATTACCACTCCTTGGAATTAAGTAAATAAAGAGATCACAATTTGACCCAAGGTCATTAGGGAATTTTGTGTTTCAAGAAAACAAAGGCTAATGATGAAGTCCTGCAATTGCTCATTTCCTGATGAAATCTTCATGTCCTCAAACACTCACCAAGAGGAAGTGGAGAACCCCCAATGCATCCCTAGGAAAATGAACAGGAACATATTTCAGAGGGCAGAGTTAGAGGCTGACAGGTAGGTTGGCCACTGCCAGTGTAAGGAGTCCTGTTTTCCTTTCCAGGGAAATATGGTGTCTACTTTGGATCACTGAACCCTTGGGGTTGCTTCCCATTCTGTTTTTTAAAAATGTTCTTGTCAAATGTAAGGCTTTATAGTTGTCATTTTTTTCAAGCAAGGTCCAATCAGGAAAACAGAAACCATATTTCAACAGAGATAATAATGATCCAGAGAATTGGTTAAACAGGTTTTGGTGAACTAAAAAGCAAAAAGAAAATACTAAGTAACACAGAAGCAGTAATTGCAGGAAGTAAGACCTGAGAACAAAGGAAAAGACTAAGACACAACTCAGAGCAAATCATTGGGGAGCTCGGGCTCCGGCTTTCAAGGACAGGGCTTATGTAGATCCTTCAGGAGCTCAGAGGAAAGACCTCACTTAGCTGAATGGCAGATCCCTGAAGAGGGAGTGCCACTCAGCTGATTTCTGAGGAAGGGTTCCCATGGAACTTGAACCTCTACCTGTGTGCTGGGACTACTGGGGGGGTTTCATGAAACTGATTCTGGAAGAAACTGGAGACTCCAGCCACCTGTGCTGTCTGGGACCGAAGGGCCAGTTCTGGAGGATGTGGTGGCAGCAAAGCTTTTCTTGCCACGCCTGCCTACCAATCTGTCTCTGGTACTGTTTATGGATAGAAGCCAGGTGATGAAAGAGCAATGTGTTTTTGCAGGGTGCTAGCCTCAGCATCATAGAGCAGAGCATGGAATGGGGAATGGCAGAAGGCAAGAGTGTAAAAAGCAGGACAAGTCAGCCTTTTGTTTACTAAAACCGTCACATCGCCTTCTACATGGATTTGAACTTTCCTAAAGCAAGGAAATCTGTATATTTTTATCTAATATGATGCAACCGTTCTTTATAAAATGAAAACTCTTTCGCCTTCTTTCCCAAAACAGCAAACACTAAGTCCCAACAGTCAACGTCTTTATCCCTGAGCAGCAGGTATGGTATCTATCTCTGAGTGATGTTATCTATTATAATTCAGTTATAGTCCCACCTGATTATTCTGTAACCTAAACACTAATCTTTAAAATGATCCAGCCAAGGCCCTGTGGCTCATTCCTGTAATTCTAGCACTTTGAGAAGTCAAGGCAGTAGGCCCACTTGAATTCAGGAGTTTGAGACCAGCCGAGACAACATAGAGAGGTCCTCTCTCTACAATAAACAAACAAACAAATAAATGATCCAGTGGTACAATAGTCCTTGTATAAAATAATAGGAAAAGAAAGCAGAGAAAATAATTAGCATAGATACCATACAACACAATAGGCAAGGGAGAAAATATGAATGTCTGCTATAATCTTAGTTTTTGTAAGAGGTCATGAGGTCAAAATAGACATTTATGATTTCTTTCTTCCTTTCCCTGCCCCATGTTTTCTTTTCCCTCAGTTCCTAGTGAATTCGGTTCTTTATCTCCTAGGGTGACACACACCTTCAATAAATGACTTTATGGATGTCATTTCCATTAACATTTGCTATTATGCATGTAAGCACAAAACAATGTCCTGAGAATGCCCTGGAACTGAGATATAATTCCGTCTGTCTTCACTGTGAAGCAGCAACCCAATTTCCTATTAATCCTCAGCATCAATCATCCAAGAAAATAGTAAGTCTTTTTTTTTTACATACTGATTCAGTAGCATGAAGCACTCAAAATGGCCAGTGGTACCATCAAAATACAAAGGTGGTGATAGCATAAATCAGTCTCGTTCAGCTGGTTCTGGAGATTGGTTCTTGGAGTTTACTGGGATAAAAGTTAGGATTCATTTAAAGAAATGAGGAAGGAAAAGAGTAAAAAAGAAAACTATATAAAATGTGAGATCAGAGTAACAGAATAGCATCATCCACTGTTACTGAGTAATATAGCTTAGACAAAAGAAGTAATTAAAAAAAATCTTAAATTTTGGAAACCAGAAGAATCATTTATTGTTAAACTTCACTGGACAAAATCTGGAGAGTAATAGAAGCACAGTTTTATCTATTCAGTGCACCTAAGTTTCATTTTGTGGCATATCAAGAACTGGCCTAGATATATTTGTGAAGAAGGCATTTTTCCCTAAGTTCCTCACTTCAATTTTCATTGGTAGCACTTCCTCACTGTTTATGACCTTCCTCAATACCACTGTGGCCAGGTTTACCCTCATTGGCTGGGAAACCTTAAATAGTCCAAGATGACAGAAACTGCCTATAGAATACTTGTCATTTCAACACACACTAAAACCCAACCTCATAGCTTCCTCATTAGCTCAGTTGATAAGTTTATTCATGCTAATTTAAAAAGAATGTGGGAGTTGTAGCAGTGTGATGAGTATACTGGCTTGCATAGATAAACATGAGGTTTATAACAGTCAAAAGCAAATTCATTCTTGAAAACAATAAGACAATGATGTGAACGATTTAGTGAAATGTCAAACTGAGACCGTAATTTTAGAATCAGAAAATATGTATATGTAAAATATATTCCATATTTTATAGACTATATATTTAATGGAATGTACTTTTTCCTTTCTTGGGAACTATTTTTATGTCTTAAATGCTTTAAACACTCTTCCACAAGTCAAGTAAAACAGGAAAGAATGTTTACTTGAAGCTTCCAAGTAAAGAAAGTGATAGCTTACACAGGTCATCTCTGATCTTAAATTGTATGATTCTAAAAAGAAAAAGCAAACAAAAAACAAAACAAAATCAGATGGGTTAGGGTTCCTATGCAGTGATTTTCTCTTTCTCACTTAGCTTGTTTTCTGACCCAGCAGTTCAGAACTTTGTTGTCTCTGATTTTTTATGAGCATCAATGTGCATTCAAATTAAAAATCAAATGCTTAACTACTACCACAAAGGAAAAATAGAAAAATCTAAAGTTAACCTTAGTTATAGTTTAATGCTGCATTCTAAATGCTAGTTTGTTTAAGTAATGTTTTGTCCTTTGATCCTAGATGTTAAAATAGGAAAGTTCTGCATGCAGTTGGCTTCTTGGTGTAAAATGCAAGCCATGAAGTTCAAAGATACTAGTGAAAGGGTTCCTCTGTTGTCCAGGCTAGAGTGCCATGGCCCTTTCATGGCTCACCACATCCTCAACCTCTTGGGTTCAGGTGATCCTTCAGGTGCATGCCAGCTAATTTTTTGATTTTTCATAGAGATGAGGTCGCATTACATTGGGCGAAACAATCCTCCCAACTCCACCTCCCAAAGTTTTGGGATTACAGGCATGAACCACAGTACCTGGTCTGTTCATTAATTCCTATAAGCAAACACATCCATTTAGCTAAACAATCCAAAACCCGACTTGACTGCTCAATGTATAAGCAGAAGGACAACTGTGGAAACTGACTTTCCCTCCATGAGATGCGGCAATATTCAAGGAAAAGTCATGATGTGTGCATTTCAAAAGCTGCAGGTGCAATTACATGGATAAGGTTAGGCAAGTTACAGAATTGGAATATATCAAATGACTGGGAGAGAAGACCTTACAGGGAGGAAGAAAAATAAGAGGGACTCAGACTTCCTGACAACAGTACAGGCTTTCCGAAAACAATCCTGCTTTCTCAGAGAAGCCTTATTACCTTCTACCAAATAGTTTTCTTTAGGAGAGGTTAGGGCGTAAGGGACTGAGATGAACAGCACGGCAGCAGGACATTCTCTTCCCATCTGTCTATGTCCCAAAATGTTGGTGACTGCTGAAGTGAGCAGAGTAGGCTGCCTGTCACATATGGCATAATGAAATTCCTGCCCACGCCTATCATGAGTTCTCTACTTTGAATATGTGCTCTGTTTCTACTGCTCCAAACAAAACATGTACCAAAATGACCCATGGATAGGGAGAACTGTGGTTTCCATAGGGCTGGCATTCAATCAACAATGTATAGTGTAAGCCTCAATAATAACTGAGGCAATTTAGAAGGGATGAGAGCAAAGGCAAAAACAATAATACAAACCCTAGAAAAAGCACAGTGGATTCCTGCAGTTGCTTTTATCTCCCCAGTATAACAATATTCATGGAAATATGTTTTCAACCTTGGGGGAGAAATATACACACCCATACATACAAACAAAGACACATAGCCACATACAGCCATAAGATAATTTTTAAAAGGCGGCAACTTGAACCTCCTCACCTTTCTGAACATCTGTCATGTTTTGGCAAATCATCAAGCTCCCAGGATCACAGTAACTGGCTAGTAAGCCTGTGATCTCTTCACTACTAACTCTAAATGTGTGTTTCTCTAGGGTATTGTTCACTTTGAGAACCAAATGCTGGCTCTTTCTTACCCACGATAAAGCCTCTTTTCTCATGGAGTACACATTCATTGTTTCCCCTGCAAGAGAACAGAATGTGACCAGATGGTTGTTACTAGGAAAGAATTATCTTGTAAGGAAAGCCAGTTTCTAGTTGTTAATCCTCACTCTCTAACTTGCGAGTCAAAGGTCCTGAATTCTAAGTTTCATTCTCTCTTGGAAGGATGAGTGTAGCTCTGGTTTCTTCTTTTCCCCAAAGACAAGCATATAAAGCTCTTGGATACAATATTCTTAAATGTCTAGGAACTGGGTCAGTACTTAGTATTGTTTCATTCTGTGGAAAACCTGCCTTACCTTAGCAATTCCATATCTATCCAAATAAAAAGAATATAAGGTAGTGACTCAGGTCCTCTTTGTCATCCATTCCCTCTCTGCACTCCTGCTTCCTCCATTTAATAAAGGCAGCAGTTAAAATGTAATAGCATTTGGAAAATCATGAAGCCATCTCCTGGAGTAACATGGCATGTTTTATATTATAGAGGTAGGATTAGGAAAGGAAGGGGACTAGAATCTGCATCTTGCTCCAAAAACTGATTTCTTGACATCAGGCTGATATAAATGGTGACTGAAATACAGGATACAGGGTGAGACCAAAAATAATGAGTGTGTGTGTGTATATATGTGGGTGAGTGTGTGTTTGTGTTTGTGTGTGTGTTAGGGCAGGATGAAGAGTTGCAAAGTAAAAGTCAATAAATATGATTTATGTTATCATGGAAAACTATTGATTTAACTGATTATTTACTGAATTATTTAAATAAATACATAGTAACCTCCCTAAATATAGGAGAATTAATTCCAGTAAAGATGCTTATAGCAATGTTCCTTGACTTTTTCCAAATAAGTTGTTTTCAGATTGACATGTTGTTCATTGGTTTTGTTGGTGCACACAAGAGATCTTTTCCCAAATACACCAACCTTGTTAACCATCATTGGATTCAGGCTATTTCCTAGGGGAAATACAATTTAAAAAAGAAAAAACATATGGGCCAAATTAGAAAGTAAATAAACGAATGCTTCTCAAAAATCCATGATAACACTTGCTGAGCAGTGGGTCAGGCCATATTTAATCTGAGATCTCTCTGCTGCATGTAAATGATTATGTCATAGCATTTGTCTTTAATTACTCACCTCTTTCCAAAGGCTTGACTCTTAATGTGTTTCTTGGTTAACCACAAACACTTGTACTACAGGATTTGTCATATAGATTCACTCACCCCATATCCTTACCCTTTCTTTTTTGCTTTTTGCTACAACATTGTTAAGTCATAGCTCCTGAAAAAGAAATGTTGAGACATTGTCTGAACCACCCCCTTCCTGACATTTTGAAGATTTCCATGCAAAGAAAAATGGCACCATCTTCCCTTGACTCATGAAGACCATTATAGCAGGCTTAATAGTAGTGGAAATATTAATAGCAATACTGTGTCATTATGGTTTTACACTTATATGACTTTGTTCCTCTGAGAATTCCTGTTCTCTGAGTGTCAGAACATATGAAAAGAATAAGGACAATGGGGTGTAGCTGTAGATGAGTACAAGTCAATTAAGCAACCACTTACTTGCTTTTTCCTTCATCACTTCACTTTCCACCTCACCTTCCCCTGTGAAAAATAGAATAAATTCTGTCTTAAATCTGAGTGAATCAAACAAACCACCTTCTCAGCTCACTTAGCACACACTGGTAATCCATTCAGTTTTAGCAGTAGTGTTGGCTCTCAGTGGTCATTGTTGCCATCTCATCTGACTAATCCCGTGTGAAGTTTGAGATAATAATATTTGGGGAATGATGCAATCCTAAAAGTGTGTCCATTCAGAATCGGTTTTATTTGTAGGCAATGTCAGAAGCACCTAAGTAATGCAATTTGGAAATTTTAAAGGCTTTTTTTTTTTTTTTTTTTGAGTTGGAGTCTCACTCTGTCGCCCAGACTGGAGTGCAGTGGCCGCTCCCGGCCACTGCAGCCTCGACCTACTGGGCTCCGGTGATCCTTCCGCCTCAGCCTTCCGAGTAGCCGGAATTACAGGCATGCGCTACCATGCCCGGCTGATTTTTTGCTTTATTGTAGAGATGAGGTCTTGCTGCCCAAGCGGGTCTCGAACCTGCGGGCTCAGGCAATCCACTCACCTCAGCCTCCCAAAGGCGCAGGATTACAGGCTGAGCCACCGAGCCCAGCTTTTAAAGGCTTTTTGACTCCTAAATCTTGATCCTACTAACTTGTTTGTTAGGTTTGTTAGTTTGTGAGGTTTTTTGTGAGGGGCAGGAGTCATTAAAACTAAAAGGTCTCTTTTAAAGATACAAATAACTGCATGATATTTTCTTTCTTTCTTTTTTTTCTTTTTTGAAAGTAGAGAGAAAGAGATTTATTAAGCAGGGGAGGTAGTACACTCCAGAGAATTAGGAGTGGGCTCAAGCTGGAGAGTGGCTCAAGAGCTGATATTTTCTTTTTAAAATGAAAACTCTTCAGTTAAAATACCAATAGTAACAGGGCTTAGAGACACATTAGTGGTGTCTCCAAGTAGAGAGATGGCTGGGATCCTGAATCTTCAAATTTTGTGTCAATTGTCTATTGAAATCCCAGTAGTGGTTATTAGTATAGAACATGATCTCCAGCTTCTTTCTGGGATTCTTGACTCAGATCTGTCACCTAAGGCCCTGTGATAGCATTGAAATTCCTTTTGCCTATTAAATACAAAGCAGATTAAGTAGCTTTCTTCACTCCTTTTAGCTTGGGACCTCATCACTTAGATCCTCAAGATCTTACCATTTTGACAGTGAGAAGCAAAAGAAAGATGAGCCTTTTAACACTATCAAAGGAAAAGAGTGTCCCTTGCCTCCCTTAAGCCTTTCATTCCACATCTGTTTTTCTCTGGATACCACTCAGGCTCCCCCATTGGATTGCATCAGCCTTATGGGGGAAGAAAAAAAAAATAGAGAATCAGTGCAGAACATGTAAAAAGAAAACAAAGGCCAAAAGAGGAAGAGGCTGAGAAGTCCTCAGCCAAGAAAACATCATAAGCAGCAGCATGAGCTGTTCATAATCCAACATGTTCTTCTGATGTGGTTGCCTGTTAGCTAGCCTTACCTTGGCCTACATCACTGCTTTGCCTCTTCAGGCCTGGGTGAAATTGAGTTATAAGGAAGAGGTACAGAAAAGCTTTAGCCATTTCCAGGTGTTAGAAGGTGCAACGCAACTCGCTATTGTTTCTCATTTATTTTACTGACTCCAATAGAAGCAAGGTAACAAGTGAATTGAGGAACATAGACTAGTCAAAACAAGTTAAAAACAAGAAGTATTTGTGTCAATGCAACACTGAAGAAATGAGGCCCATGAAGATGGGGAAGAAAACTCAGACCATCTGGAAATACAGTGTACTTGGAGGGGAATGAAGAACTGACAATGAATTTTATTTGATCAACAATTTTACTAGACTTGGTGCCACAAATAGGTCAGACAAAGAGATTATTCTGTTGTTGATGACCTCCGTATCCACTCCCCTAGAAAAGGGATATTGGTTCTTAATCCAAAAACTGCTTTCAAGATTAATATCTTTATTCCTTACTTCCTCCTGCCTGTATCTATCTGGAGTTGGCATTTTAAAGGTCTGGCTTATGCATACCATGGTTTGCCCCATATGCCTATCATCACATCTTCAACCCAGGTCAACTTGAGCTCTTACTGTGTATTTCCTTGATCAATAAGAGGAAGCACACCCCTCATTGGCCTCTTTATTTCATCCAAATTGAGTTCCAGCTCCTGACATCTGGACTGGCAATACTTCTGATTTCCAACCTATGGATATCTCTCTGATTTGATCTTCTTGTAGGCACTTTTTGCCTCCCGAAGCTATTCTCAGTTATCATGCCATCCTAACTGACCTACCTCTGGTGAAATATTTTCTTTCTAGATGATGGACCTAGTCCTCCTATATTCTAATCTGAGATTCAATAGAATTCTTTTCTCTTTGTGCCTGCTATTATCCTTATCCTTTGGAAGGCTCAAACATCTTCTTTTATACCTGATAAGGAAGTGAAATATGATATAATATACACACCCTCACAGATGAAACCACCCTTAATTTGGGGCACAGTTTCTTTGAAAATAAGCCACATTAAGAAATCTCAGTCAAAAATTATACCCAACTTGTATTGCTGGTACTAATACCATCATTTGCCAAAACCAAAGGTGTTTTGTTGCACGTATTTCCTTCTACTTTCCACCTTCCTAAGTTTGAGTACCTGGAATTGACTGAAGTTGTGAAACTAGTTCTATGTTTTATGTGTGTTTTGGGTTTTTTGTTTTTTGTTGTGTGGCTCCAATTCAAAATAAATAAATAAAAATAAAAACGTGTTCGCCACAGTTGATTTCTATTGCTTTTAGCCAAAAAACCTAAACTGATATAACATTTACTGCCACATTACATTAGATAATATTAAGTTTTATCCTTAGGTCCTTGCAAGTAATCCAGGGCAAAATATTGTTATCTTTTATATGGAATTTTATTTTTTTGAGTTGGAGTCTCACTCCTTCACCCAGGCTGGAGTGCGGTGGCACACCTTCTCTGGGCTCCAGCGATCCTTCCACCTCAGCCTTCTGAGTAGCCGGAAGTACAGAAATGCGCTACCACAAATGACTATTTTTTATTTTATTGTAGAGACAGGTCTCGTAAGTTGCCCTGGCTCGTCTCAAACCTGCAGGCTCAGGCAATCCACTCGCCTTGGCCTCCCAAAGTGCTGGGATTACAGGCTGAGCTACTGAGCCTGGCCCTATGCTTAATGTTTTTATTCATGAATAAGAATACATTTATTTTACATCCTATACCACATGAGTTTTCATCAGTTATCTTCAATTAATTTTGGAACAAGGCAGAAATTATTTGGTAGATTCATTAATGTAAACATTTAAAATTTTTCTTTCTTTTGTTCTTTCCCCTTTCTGTAGTTCAACAGTTCCTTTATCAGTCTTGATCCTTGATCTGACCACTACCATAACTTATAATTGGAATAAAAAGTCTAGGTACTTGTCTCAGTTTCTCACTTAGCAGCTGTAGCCACACAATGTTCCTTAACTCTACTTACTGAAAAGAAGACTGTCCTTACAACATGGGCAATGTGACAATAAATAAAATCACAAATATGAAAGGTCCTAGTATGGTACCTGATTCATACTATATCCTCAATAAATTCTCCTTGATTCATGAATTGTAAAATATGATTATCAACCATTCTGACCTAATATTTGCCAAGCACTTAATAATGATGATGCATGCCTTGCAGAGTAAGATTTCAAAAGACTCTTTTTGACTTAAACATTTCCCCAGGTTCCCAACTGTGATGTGATGTTTATAAAAGATTTCAGATGGGGACAAATCTTTTTCTTCCTGAGTAAACGAAGCATTCTAAATGGTCACTTCTATTTTGTCTTTTTTTTATGTATTTCCACAAGGGCATGACTTGGTTTTCTCTGGAATATTCAGTGAGCCTCCTTTGCTGAAACTAGGACAACACCCATGTTTTTCCAACCAACTCTGAAAATGCTTAGTGGGAATGGGAGGAAGGGATTGGTGTCAAGAGGAAATTCAATGTCCAATTTCCTCTCAGTCAACTATGACAACATATAGTAAGAACCTTAGCTTCAAAGGTTTAGGCTGCTGCAGGAAACTATAGAACCTGTGGTGTTCAAGTGGGTTAACTGTCTCCCCCAGAAGCATTCCGGTAATCTCCTCCTCACCCCTACTTCCTCTGATTTATTACCGTATCATTTGACCTTCTTTCTCTCTTCATAAAAAGCACTAAGTTGCCATTTATGTAGCAGAGGCCAGCAGATAAATGTTAAAATTTACTATAGGACCTCACTGGGGAATGGACTTACAGATCTCTCGGGCACAAAATGCCACAAAAGCATGTGGGTTTTGATATCCTTCAGTCATGTAAGGAGGAATAATAAAAGGATCAAGTCCTATGAGAAAAATTAAACTTTCCATAGACAGAACATAGCTGCATTTTAAGTAGCCACTTTAAAGAAATGACTGCTGTTTTGGCAAAAGCTAGTAAGCCACACAAAATTAATTTCATGTTTTATTGACATTACTTTCAGGAATTCCATGTTGACATAACCTATAGAGTAAGGGTGAAATACTGCAAACAATATATTTAATGCCGCTATACCAACACAAAATATTCTAAATCTGATCAGAGACCTAGCTTTATAAAATAATCTTCTTCTGTGTGACATTAAATGAAATTGTAATTTTCACATCAATTGTCTAAAGGCTATTTGCTTCTAGAGCAAAAGTTTAGATCAAATTCTGAGTACTTTTCATGGCTCCTGTGTTAAATCTAAGATACATTTCAACTTATTTCTGATTTTGTCTTCCAAAATGTATATAGCAATGCTTTTATATGATTGACATAAAAAATATCAACTAATGTGTGATTCGATTGTATGCTGAGCAAACAAGAAGGCATCTATAAACACATACTTCTCAATACATTCGATGAAAATAGTTGCTTTTATGCAAAACAAAATGTTTTCACTTACTCATCAGTTAAGTGGGAGGGAGATTGCTGGTTTCAGCCACTGATATGACTGCATGTCAATAACAGTTGCTGTGCCCATTCTTTGCTTCAACATCTGTCACTATTGATCCATGATCCATCTACTGAGAAGACTGCTGTTTGACCAAGGCTCTCTGGGTCTGAGGCAACAGGTATTGATTGCATAATGCATGGTTTATGTTTCTACCCCTTGGCTTCCAAAGCTGTTCAAAGTCACATATTAGCAATTGGCAGAAATCTGAGTAGCATTACTGCTATTGTAAAGGCTCTCAGTTTTTGTTATCTAAAGGTATGCATCAACACATTCATGAAGAGTTCTTTTCATCCTCTGGTTTGTTATTTGTATCTTTTCAAGTATACCACAAAGCTGGGAATTCATTGAGTCTGGCAGATTTTGGAGACTTCTTGGAGTCTCAAGTACTGGTGAGGTTGTTGGATTGCTTTGACCTTATGATTTCTACATTTCATACTGACAACCATTGCTTGAAGTCATGGGAAAATTTTAATCTTGTGTTTTAGTCTTTCCATGTGTATTAGCCAATTATTTTTGTAAAAATTATTATTTTTGTATAATGCTACATAACAAGTCACCTCCAACTCGGTGGCTCAAAACAATTATGGTCTCTCACACATCTGCAGATTAGCTGGGAGTTGGCTTGATCCAGACTGATCTCCACTAGGCATGGCTCCAATTTTGGGGATTAGATTTGGGTCTACTCCATATGTTTCTTATCTTCTTTGGACTCTTGGACTATCCAGGACATGTTTATCTCATGGCAATGGCAGAGGAATAAAACAGGAAAAACAATAACACACAGTGTTAAGACCTAGTCTCAGAACTGACTACTGTCACTTATGCATACACACCATTGGCCAACATAAGACACTTGAGCCCAAAGTAAAAAACCGGGAATGCACACTTTGCTTCTAGTAGGAAGAACTACAAAGTCATGTCCAAGAACTGGACGTGGTGAAGGGTTAGGTATTGGGCCCAACAATTCAATCTATCACACTGTCAAGTGTCCAGTAGGGCATAAAGTCAGTCTGTAGTCATTAGAAGCTAAGGGTGAGACATTTGAGAGGCACAATTTTGTTGGCAAAGATGATGACCATGCAACATCTTACACTTGAATTTTAGCTTCACCTTGCTATCATGATGTAGTCTCACAACCTTTTGGAATTTACTGAAGGAAATTCAAATTCTCTGTCACTTAATACAGTGACATTCAAATTCTCTGCTACTTAATACAGTGAAATTCAAATTCTCCATTAATTAATACTAGGTTACATATAATACTGATGGCTACTATCAATAGTATAGCTCTAAGTTGACTAATATGAAAAAGATAATTTTCTAGAGACTTGTAGGATTCTTTAAGGAAAAGACTCTGAATCACGAATGATATCATGCCAGTTCAGAACTAGATCTTAAGAAAACTGGGAGCTCCAGCTCCCTCTTTCTCAAAACCCACCTACTTTCTAGCAGTCAGGTCACCCTGCTGGAAATACTACATGGAAACACAAAATGGAAGAGAAGACTGTGAAGTGAGAGGGAGACTACACAGAGGATAGTTGAGATGCCCAACCAACAACAAGCTCCTGAACCCCAAGCAAATAACCCCAGTTGAGTTGTTTTGCCCGGTTCCCAGCTGTTCAAACTCTCCTAGCTAAGATGCCAAACATATGAGTGAAGAGGTCATCATGACTATTCCAGTCCCAGCAGACATCACATGAAGCCGAGATGAATCATTTCTGCTGTGCAGTGTCTGAAGTCCAGATCCACAGAATTCTTAGAAATAATTAAATTGTTATTATTTTAAGCCACTACGTTTTGGGGTAGTTTGATGTACTGCAATAGATAATTAAAACAGTGACCTTCATGGGAATTTCTCTAAAAGGTGGAATTCTTATTTAACCTTCATCATTTTGTCATTTTGAACCTTTCTTTTTAGGAAACATGGTGTTTTATTGCACAGAATGTCAGCTATATGATGAGGAGAAAAGACTCATTTCTTATTACATGAGTTTGAAGAAGAAAGAACTAGTTTATTTTACAACTAAATGTTATTTAATTCTGAAGCATAAAACCTACAGATGGATTGCCTAAAAGACAGTGTTCAATAAACTAATGTGCTACCTGGTTTTCTGCCAAAAAAAATTAAACCAGATGGAAAGATTACCACCTATTGGAGGCTTCAGGGAGGAATCCATTTCCTGCTCATTCAGGCAGTTGGTAGAATTCAGTACCTTGTGGTTATAGAACCTAACTCCTAATTTATTGGCTGATTTTAAACTAAGGACTGTTCCCAGCTTCTAGGCCTTCTGAATTTTTTGGTTAGTGACCTTCTTCCTCCACCCTCAAAGGCAGTAATGGATGGTCATGTTCCTCTCACACTTCAAATTGATCCTTCCACTACTTCTGTTTCACTTTCTAACTCACTGTCAGTCTAACTCTTCTGCTTTTAAGAAGGCATGTGATTAGACTGGACCCACCTGGGTAACCCAGGACAATCTCAGATTTCAAGGTCAGCTGGTTAGCAATCTTAATTCCATTTGAAACATTAATTCATCTTTGCCAATAACATAACATAATCCCATATTCCAGGGATTAAGACATTGATGTCTTTGGGGATCCATTATTCTTTCTACTACTGCAAGGCTCTTGAATTCTTAATTCCAATATATCATAGCCTATGTAAATAGAAATTTCAGGAACTTTGCAGTGAGCAACCTCTTCAGTCATATATAGCAACCCTTACAAGCATATTAGGACAGACATAAAGGAGATTACTTGTCTTGGACTCCACTTCTGTGTCACTGATCCTCCAAGTCTCAAACTGGCAAGTCATTACCTTCTTCTCATTCCAGAGCAGGACTTCTTTTTTTTTTTTAAATCTCCTCTATTAACCCAACAGCAAAATTTTCTCTTAGACATCAACAGACAATTGAAGTTCTTGAGGAAATATAATGGGAATAGAAATTTTAAAAATTCCAGCAAGAAGAAAGTTCTAGGACAGATTGTTTAGCAAGGCAAAGCTTCTGGGCATCTACACAGATCTTTCTGTTCATCCTTAGGATTCCAGCTCTATTCACTAAGCTATTTCTCACTGTTCAATTGAATTAGGCTTTCTCACATGTAACCAGATGGCACTTAGCCTAGGAGACTGATGTTGTCTTGTCCTCTTTCAGTTTATGATAGCATTGCTCATAACTATTAATTCCTTTGTAATAATTTCATAATTATGTGAAACCATGAGCTGGACTTGAGGAAGATGGATATAGTGAAACGTTACTCCAATTTTTTTTATATGATGAAAATCATTTTTCAAAGACATATAATGCAGAAATCTATTATTTATAGAGCTCAAATGGAGCTTTCCTGATTATTAATTCAATTTTCCCTTTGCCTGCCCTTGTGGCCCCTGAAATTCCATCATAGAATCCCAAGGGTTTTTTTGGCCACTTTTGAGAATATTAATATAGTAGAAAGATCACCAGAAAACATTTCTCAATTTTATCAGCCTTGTAACATCAAGCAACTTTCTTAACTCTGAGTTTCCCTTTTCATTTAACTGAGAATAATAGCCTACCAATATGTTGAACTGTTAAATGATCATCAGACTCATCTCCCTCTACATTTCTACTCCCCATTTACACCTTAGTCTTCTAATGATGTTGGTTTATTTACTCTCCCCTAATACTCTGCCTACTTTCAAGACCCTGGAACATTGACCATGTTTTCTTCTGTATCTAGAATGTGTTTTCTTTTTTCTTTCAGTGAAATTCCCATTTTTCTAGCATAAATGACAGCACATATAAGGGGGACCTCCAAAAACCAGTGTTTTATTTTTGGAGGGTAGGCCCCTTGTAGTACAGACTTCCCCTGCTAGACTCTAGGAGCCCATTGGCATCAGTATACCAACTAGCACTGTTGTGAAAGGCTGTGTTTGGCTACAGTGAGGTTTTTTTAAAAGATTCTTTCAACGTATTTGCACATTTCATGATGGTGATTTACTAGCACACTTGCCCATTCTGTGCTGAGTGTTCAGCAGTTTTTGATCAAAAACAGTTACTCCCATACACCACCTTTCTTATTTACCTGATCTCACCCTAAGTGACTTTTTTCTGTTTCCCCAGATGAAAAAGTTCCCAAAGGGAAACAGATGATGTGGAAGATAATGTTTTGCTGATGTGGAAGAGGTAAAGCAAAAAACAGCCGAAGCACTAAAAGGTGTCAAAATGGACGCGTTCAAAAGCTGTTTTGAGCAGTGGAAAAAAGCATCTCAATATGTGTATTGTATCAAATGGAGAGTACTTTGAAGATAATTGAAATTTAAACATGTAAGAATAAAGACACAATTTTTTACAAATAAATTCCAGGATTTTTGTGTCTCCCCTATGTGTGCAGCATTCTGACCCAATTATAAAGAGATTGCCTGTGTTTGTGTGTGTGTGCCTGTGGTTTGTTTTTAATCTATATTTGCATGGTATTTTGTATAAAAACCTTTGATACTATGTCTGATTTTCCATAAAGAAAAATATTGGAAAATTTGTATTTATTTTTTGTGTTTTCTAATATAGTCCTTAGCACAAAATAGATTCCCAGTAATTGTTTTTAGGGTGAATTAAAAAAATAAAAGTTTTATATTTCATATTTAATATGATTATACTGACTTTCTACATATGAAGGCTACAGGTTATTTTTCTGCATACCTTGTCTTAGACCCCTAAACTTTTGTCACATTAATTTACCAATCCTCCACTCACACCAAAAGCATTGCTGGTAATATGGTAGATACAGAAAAGTTAATAAGAGGAAAGGAGAATTTATACATTTCATAGGAAACTTTCCCAAATTTCCACCACATGTTTGTTCTCCCAAATCCCCTCTTTCCCATACTTTCACTAGTGTTTTCGCTCTACCACATCTCCCTTCTTTGCAATCCCACTTCTCAAAATATGTTTTTATATATATATAAAACCCTCATAAATCAAGTCCAATTTTTCCATCCAACTACATTTTTACATTAATAGAGAACTCAGCACAGGAATTTTTATTTAGCTTAGATCTAATTTTTTTAAATCTTCACTTCCATTTTCCATTACCATCTATATCTCTATTTGTGTATCTTGAATGGATTCCACTGATACTCTCTCTCCTGTTCACACCCATTAGTCCAAGACACCAGTTTTGTATATTTCTCAGAGTAAGGACTGCTGAATTACTTAATAAGGTAACTATAAAAGTGAAAGAACCAGGGCATGCTTTCCAAAGGCACCATATTTCAGATCTTATGGTATTTTGTATAAAAACATCTTCTTATTTATGTAGAGATACTTTTTCTGGGGTACATAGTCACACACAGAAGCTTTAGCTTTTCTTTTAAATTACTTGAGAAAAAACACTAGAATTTATAAGAAATACAAAGAGTGATATTTAATTGGAAACACAGTAACTTTGGTGATAGAATAATGTTATTTGTATTGTATTCCTACTGATTTTCAGCATCAAATTACAAATTGGTTTTTCCTTTATTATACTTTGAACTCAAGTAAGGTATTTAGATAATTGTGCTGCAGAATAAAAATGTAAAATAATCTACACTAAGAACTAAGTTCTCAGCCGGGCTCGGTGGTTCAGCCCTTAATCCCGCGCCTTGGGAGGTTGAGGTGAGTGGAGTGCCTGAGCCCGCGGGTTCGAGACCTGCCGGGCAACTTGGTGAGACCTCATCTCTACAATAAATCAAAAAATTAGCCGGGTGTGGTAGCGCGCGCCTGTAGTTCCAGCTACTTGTACGGCTGAGGCGGAAGGATCACAGGAGCCCAGCAGGTCGAGGCTGCGGTGGCCGGGAGCGGCCACTGCACTCCAGTCTGGGTGACAGAATGAGACTCCGACTCAAAAAAAAAAAAAGAACTAAGTTCTCTTCCCTCTAGAATGAGGACCCTTCCTCTTCTCCCATGTAAAAATAATCTATTAATCTATTCATTTACACATTACTCATTCACTTGTACCTGCATCATTAAATATACAGTGAACACTTTAATGTGCCAAGAATTGTTCTATAACTGGATATACAGTTGCCAGTAAGCAGGTTTCTTGATATCAGAAAGCTTATATCCTAGTGAGTGAGACAGATACATACCAAGTAAGTTTTGGACCCTACCACAGAAAAATATTCTAGTAGAGGCACAGAAGAGTAAACAGTGAAGTCAAAAAGAGGTGGTGATGTCAAGAAAGGCTTCACAGAGGAGGCAGGCAGTGCCACAAAGTGTGTCTTTGATGTCCTATGATATCTCCTTTTATCAAGGATCCAATTTCTCTCCACCAAGAGTTCCATAGGCTACATAAGCTAATTTTAGAGGCACAGTAATGATCACTACAAAATCGAGTTGTTGTAAAAAGCTTAAATTATATTAATAAACATACCAGAATTTAATTAATTCTACTGCTACTATTTATTAACCATGATGCATTGGGGTAATAATTTAATCTCCCAGAGATTCACATTCATCATTCACAAAATGGAGATAATGATATCTAGTTCATCGTGCTATAGGAAGATTAAAATAGATAATGCATAGAAAATATTTGACAATATCTGGCACATGGTAGGTATCAAAAGTGGTAAATTTTATTACAAATACTGGTACTAATATCAATGATATCATTGTTACTAACACTAAAACTATTGATAATAATAATAGCTACAATATTTTGAGTTCTATGGGCCAGCAAAAGTACTGTCTTTTACATTCATTAGCTAATTTACTTGCCTTTTCCACTACAATTATTCCTATGATTATTACTGCCATAAAATCACTATCAGAAGTAATAATAGCAAAGTGTTCATAAATGTTAAATTTTCATCATAATGCACACCCTACCTGTAACCAATCAATTTGGGAAATTTGAAGACACATTTTTTTCTTATTTGTTAAATTATGCTTTCCCTACTGAATCCAGTAGTAGGAGAAACCTCCAAAAAATATTACTTTTAAATATTTTCCTAGGCCTGCTGTAAAAAATATAGCGGGGTTGTCAAAAAAAATGTATAAATGAAAAAATGTATACAAATTTTAAAAGTTGTTATTTATGTATTACTTTTCAAGGTTGAATTGAATTATGGTAGCAATGTGTAGTATGACATTCACTCAAAAGATGGCATTATTCAAAATAATGCTAGTGTTACCATGCCATGCAACACGTAGGAGAGTTAAAGAAAATGGCGAAACTCAGCTGTTGTTGGAGGAACACAAGAACATTTTGAAGTGGTATTTGACTTAACGTCCCTTGACTTCTACCTATAGAGGACCTTAAAGTATGTGGTGTATATAGAAAGCTGGCTACACTGGTAGTACTTCAAGAATAAATTGAGGTGGTATGTGCAAAGATAAAAGTGGACACTTTGGTCAACATTGCTGAAGCAGTAGTTTGCCATAATCAGAAGTGTCTGGACATTGATGGTAACCACTTTGAGCACCTCTTGTAATTGTAGAAATCAAGCATGACATATATTCATCTTTTATTATTGGTATATAGCGAGTGTTACTATTTTAGTACAGTTTATCCTTTCCTAAAATGTGTATACTTTTTTTGGTGTCTTCTGTATATATACCACACATTTAGTAATGTATAACAACTTAAATTCATTATCTCACAGTTCTGGAGGTCAGAAGTCTAAACTGAGTTTTATAAGGCTATAATCAAGTTGTCAACAGGGCTAGCTTTTGTTTGTTTGTTTGTTTGTTTCTGGAAGCTCTAGGGGATATTCTGTTCCTTACCTCTCTCAACTTCTAGAGGGTGCCTGCAATCCTTGGCTTGTGACTGCGTTACTCCTTTCTCTCTTCCATCATCTCACTGCCTTCCCTCTCTAACCTCTGACTATTCTGTCTTTCTCTTCTAAAGACTCTTATGATTACACTGGATATTAGACTCACTGGTATAGTCCAGTATAATCTTCCTATTTTTAGGATCTTTAGTTTAATCATATCTGCAAAGTCCCTTTTACCATATAAGGTAACTTATTCAGAGATTCTGGGGACTGGGACATGGACATCTTTAGGGACCTATTATTCTGTCTACCGCAAAGACTATCAGAAGTAATTTTAAAGTATCCAGAGAATAAGAACTTCCAAAGAAAACTTGTGGTAAGTCTGTGACATAGAAAAATATCTGCATAGTGTAGGATATTGTCTAACTCATAAAACAAATATTCCCTCTGAATGCATTTTGTTTCTTGTATTTTATTTGGTTGAAGCAGGAGCAAATAGGGGAGTAGACCATAAACACCTGGAGTCCTCACCTTGACTAGTGGTTAGCTATGTGGCTGGTGTACCTCCATCTTAGCAATATTTTTCAGCTACTCACACAAAAGAGACCATTTCCAGGTCTGTTCTGTATACCGGGACTGTGGCTGATCCAAATCATGAAAAAGTGGGATGCAGGTATCAACAAACTACAGCACACAGACAAAATGTGGTTCTTCATCTGTTCTATAAGTTAAGTTTTATTAACACCGTCATGATCACTTGTTTCTGTGCTGTCTATGGCTGTCTTTGCATAACAAAGTTGAGTCGTTGCAACAAACACCTTATAGCCTACACAGTCTAAGATACTTATTAATTCACCATTTACAGAAAAAAATCACCAGCTCTTCGTTAGAGAATGGACTTCGAAATTTAAAAGACATGAATGTGAGTTCCAGCTCTACCATGCTGGTTGTTTGACTTTGGGCTTTTGAAGTTATTTGGCTTCCAAGCATTCATTTGTTTTTGTTTTTGTTGTTTTGTTGTTTTATTTTGGGGGAGGGAAAAAGCAGGATTTATTGAGAGTAGAGAAAAGCTCCCACAGTCAGAGGGGACTTGAGGAGGTTGCCCCATTTGTTTTTATTGTTATTTTGATAATAGTCCTCTCAAATTTTCTTGAAGAACCAAGAAAATTCCTCACTCCTATTCTATATATTTGGATGGAACTCATCCCAGGTTTTGAAAATAAGTATCAACCTAGACCTAAACCAGAGGCTCATTTAGAAATTTTATCAGAGAGAAATACTTGATCCAATGTCAACCAAGGGCAGATGACCATCAGGCAAGAAAAGATCTAAAACTGTTGGTTACTGTTTATCTCCTTGCAAAACTCGGGAGTGAGGTCAAGAATAGAGAAAATAAGGAATAGGAAAAAATTTGAGATCTGATAATATTATTTGTTACCCTGGATGAAATCATACAAGAAGCCAGACTCACCCATGGAGTTTTCAGATAAATGCATCAAAACATTCTCTTTTCGCCTAAATAAGTTTGGGTCTGGTTACCTGCTACTTGCGACTAATTAATATAATACCTATGAGTCTCAGTTTCCCTACCATAAAAATTAGAGTAAAAATACCCACCTCAATACTTTTTGTGATAACAAATGAAGATTATGTACATAGCACATGGTAAAAACTCAGTAAGTGGTAATTACCACCACGACCATCTTCATCATCAATATCATCATTAATACAGATAGACTTAACATTGCTTCATCTTAGTAAGTTGTGGAAAATGCACCTCTGAACTCTGTCCTTGTCTTAATTTATTTGCAAAACAGGGACAAATAGATATCTATCTTTTCAGACAGTGTTTTGTGAATCAAATGCTATTATGGACATAATCATTTTGAATAATATAAAGCATCATATTAATCTCTGCAATAAATCTTTGCAATAATATTTACAATAACTGTGTAAATAAATTGATTAGACCAAAGCAGATCAGAACAAATTCCTAGGTGTATGCAGTTGCCTATAAAAGGAGGACCCCAAAATCTCCAGAATTTATTTATTAAAAATTGTGTATTTATTCTTACATGTTTAAACTTCAGTCACCCTCAAAAATTAGTCTTTGTTTGATACAATACACCTATTAAGATGCTTTTTTTCTGCTGCTCAAAACAGTTTTTGAACCAATCAGTTCTGATGCCTTTAGTTTCACCTCTTCCACATCAGCAAAATGTTTTTCTTTAAGGACTCTTTTCATCTGGGGAAACAACAACAGCAAAAAAGACTTGCTTGAGGCAAAATCGGGTGGATAGGGAGAGTGGGGCACAGGGGTCATGCTGTTTTTGGTCAAAAACTGCTGAGCATTCAGCACAGTATGGGCAGGTGCGCTGGTAAATCACCCATCGTGGAATGGGCAAACGTGATGAAAGAATCTCCAAAAAAATTTACAGCCTCTCACATCACTAGCTGGTACACTGATGCCAATGGGTTCCTAGAACACTTACCTAGCAGGGGAAGACTGTACTACAAGGTGCCCACTCTCCAAAACGTAATTCTGCCCTCCAAAAGGAAAATTTGGGGGGCCCCTCCCCCTTGTATGTTATCTTCACTCAGCTGCCAGTAAGGCTGTCTAATGCCATAAGAAGGCCAGAGGTAATCTGGGAAAAGCTTTATGCCATGTCTGGCCCTGCCACTAACAAAACCCTTAGAATTCATATGGAGTTCTATATACTGGGTCATCCATCCTGCCATGAAACAGGATATTTTCTCATCCTGTGCAAGCCATGGGAAGCCATAGATACACTTCTGATTCAAGGAACCCAAGGTTTACAGCTAGGAGGACTGAGTTTCAGGTCCTCTTCTGCCACAACACCTCTAAGGGATAAAGGAAAAGTTACTTGATTGCTCTGAGCCTCAGATACTTCAAGTATGTAATTGGGATGAGTAAAACTACCTTGACTATTTCATAGTATTACGGTGAGAAGCAAGGGTGATCATAGCTATGAGAAAGTTTTAGAAAAAGTTATTATAAAAAATTGGACCATTATCTGGCTATCATTAAAAAAAATTTTTAAAAGTACCCCAAAACAGCAACAGGTGTTGGCATGGCCACAGAGAAAAGGGAACACTTCTACACTGTTTTGGGGAATGTAAGCTAGTTCAACCTTTGTGGAAAGCAGTGTGGCATTTCTCAAAGAACTAAAAATTGAGCTTCCATGTGATCCAGAAATCCCACTTCTGAAAATATACCCAGAGAAACATAAATTGCCCTACCAAAAAGATACTTGCAAATGCATGTGTATTGCAGCACTATTCACAATAGCAGAAACATGGAACCAACCCAGGTAGCCATCAAAAGTGAACTGAATAAAGAAAATGTGGTACATGTACACAATGGAATATTACTCAATGATAAAGAAGAACAAAATCATGTCCTTTACAGCAACATAGATGTAGTTGGAAACCATCATACTAAGTGAATTATTACAGAAACAAAAAATTGAATACCACATGTTCTTACTCATAAGCAGTTCACTAGTCACATGAGCACAAGTGTGGGAGCAACAGACTTGGATGCTGCTAATGCAGAGATAAGGAGCACACAACACACTGGGTACCAGGCCCACTATCAGAGGACACAGGGCCTACTAGAAGCTCAAACCCCACCGGCACACAATCTACCTATATATTAAATCCTTGTGTGTACCCCACAACTCTAAAATAAAGTAAAATAAAAGGTTGGATCATTTTCTACAGATTTCTAGAAAACCAAAAACTTCTTGCATCCACAATTTATACAAATATAGCTAATTGTTGCTTCACTCTGAGTCAGCAGCTGAATGGTGTCTGTTGTTTGCCAAGTTTAAAAATAGATGCTAGTTCAAGAAAATTCAGGTTTGGCAATGGGTACCACTTGCATCTATTCCCATTCCTAGCTTTGAGGGCTTCCTAAATGTTTTAAAAACCTGTGGCAAAGCATAGTCTTATAAAACAGCATTTGATGAGTTGAAGTAAATGAGTTAGAAACATATGGATCAAATATTCCTGAAATACATCAGGGTTGAAAAATTAAGCAGGAAAAAAACCCTTGGCTTTACTCAAATATGTAAAGCCTAGCTTGGGAAACTTGACTAATCCAAACCCCACTTTATTTTTGCACCACATATTGGCAGGAACTTGAGCTTCCTCTTCGTTGACTTTTAGTATTCTCCCTTTCCAATGCAGATATTTATGATTATAACATTTCTTTCTCCAGGATTCTAAGACTCACAGATTGTATGCATGGAAGACCTAACTCACCTATGTGAATATTATGTGTGGATGAAACAAATACAGTATGTAAAAATTTATCTTACAATAAAATGGATATAATTTATTAAACAAAAAGCATAACTTACAACAATTTGTACAAAATATTCCATAACAAATAACTGTAGTTTTGGATATCAACGAAAGGATGGAAAGTAATTATAATGTTCAATTCAGCTAAGTCTTTCTGTAGCTTCACTATTATTTGAAAGTCATAGAAGTAGGTCAATTTAGTATTCCAGGTGCCAGAGTCTCTTCTGGATTTAAACCAAGACTCAAACCACTTTAAGCTATCTAGATCTTTCCTCTGTTATTATTCAAGAATCAAAAAGAATTTCCTTAGTTGTTCATGTCCAATAGAAGTGGTGAACACAACCAACAAATTACGAGGACGGGATACCAATAGGTATGTGGGTGAGGACTGGGGAGGTTACATTAATGCTTATTCCAGTTCCTTTTTGCTGTTCTTCCCACTCAACTTTAAAATTTCTTCCTTTTATCTAAATTCTAAACAGATTATTTTTTATCCTTAAAGAAGTTGAATCAGTAGTCATGTTTCAAAAATTTAGTCCTTTCAGTAACTCTAATGAGCTTCCCATTTATACTAAGAGTAAATTTATAGATGGAAATCTTTACACTGAGATGAGCACATGAAGAGAATCACCATTTATTACTATTCTGAAAATCATCAGTTAAAAAAACTACAAACTAGAACTTAGGTCTTTCTACCTTCACCTTTATTTGTGTAAACTAGGAAACTGTTTTGTAACAGGCGGGGGTGATGAATAATTTTTCTGACCTTCTACCTGTTAAAGCTTTTTCTAGCCCCTCCAGATCCCAGATCATCTGAACTGTAATAGCCCTAGTCTGAACTCATTCAGCATGTATCTTAGCGTGCAGAGCACTGTTTGCTAATGTTCCCTGGCATGCATCTGTATCTGTCTAATTTACCCATCCAAATTGAATATTCCAAAGACAGGAACAGTTTATGCATTACAAAACCCACAGACATATAATGCATATGGAATGCATTCAAGATACAGCTTTAAAAAAAAATTCTATTTTTTGTCATGTTAATAATTTCTCTGATATATGCTTCATTGAACAACCTCAAATATTTCATGAAGTGTATAAAGTTAATAAGTCGAATACACATTCCCAGATTATATTACTTTTAACAATATACTATGGTTGTTCTAGAATACATGTACTTGAAGTATGCCCACATGTAGAAATTCCTTTAGCCCTAAACTTTTACACATTTTCTTTCTTCTTAGTTTGTATTAATGTAGGCTGTTCCATAAGCAACATGACTCTCTTTTCAGAAATAGTTTAATTTTATTTCATTTTTTTCTCAAGACGGAGTTTATTATTTTGGGTCAACTTGATAAATTGTAAGATTCAGTATTAGACAGTTGGGTAATGTATGTTTTATTTTGTTTTAATGTGCTGCATTTATTATACTTCTCTGTCCTGAACCAAGTGACTTTTTTATTATTAAAAAATCTAATGAAAACAACGTTCACAAAGGACCATTTTAAAAGAATACACTTAACTTTTTTTTTCTGTTAGGTGGACTTACAAGAGCCTGTTTTTATAGGTCTGAGCATGAATGACAAGTTGCTTGCTTTAGATTTATGTAGAATTTATAATAAAAATGAATTTTACATTTATTTTAAAACAAAATCTAAATTAGGTGAACTCATAAGCCAATGTAATAAAAAGTTGATTGAAATCTGAACCATGACAATTTCTCTATAAGGAACATGTGACATCTTTCTAATAGATTTGTTTTGCTGAAGAAAAGTTTTAAATTAAGTTCAGGTTGGGAAAGAAGGCTATCTGTAATACTTCTTGTTAGAAAAATTTTTAGAACTACATTGTATTTATATTATTTCAATACATTTTTTCTTAAACCAGTCAATAATCACAACTTATCCATTGCCTTCTTTTGCTTAATATTTCTGAAAATATTTGCTAAGTCTTGGTCTTCTATTTGCATCTAGATATCAGAATCATCTTAAACTTTCATTGACCCACTATTTGTTGGGAGACAGTTCTCCGTGGGTCTCTCATGTTTCTGTTATTGTAAGCAGAGGCACTGATTGACTTTGTTCTGGATTATCATTTCAAGGATGTTAGTATTTAAGACAGCCTTGGAAGACAGAGATAGTAGATCCCTCCACAGAAAAAGATAGTCATACTTAGTGATTATTTTTAAAGATTTGGAATCCTCAAATCAGGGTTTCTCTCTTACAATGCAACCTATTACATATGCGAGTATTATCAGGCCCTTTTTGCATCACCCTGTTAGCCTCAAGGAAGTGGCACAAGAAACAGCTGATACTCTGGCTACTGCTGATGTTGTGAGCAATGAAGTCCATTATCTCTGACCCAGGAGTCTCATGCTTTCTGCAGAGTCCATGAAACTGGCAGGATAACTTGTTAGCTTGCAAGTACGGCAAAATCTCAGACCTTTCACCGTTCTTGCATTTTCTGAATTGGTTAAAAAACAAATCTTCCTTTGATTTTCATAAAGCTGAGACTTCATAAAGACAAGAGTGCTGGTTAAAAAATGAAAACATTCAGTCAAATCTCCAGTGGATTTATTTGTGTCAAAAATAGATTATTTAATTGTCTGAATTGACCTACTGTTTTACTAATGCCTAGACAGTTTGAGTTGGTCAGGTTTTCAAATATTAAAACAAAGAATAAAGTGGCTTAATTTCTAAATTTCAATGTATTGTTTAGAAATCAAACAGAAAGGCTTGACTTAGCCCTTTTATTCATATAGAAATAAATAAATAGAATATTTATTTCGATGACAAGGCCACGTGATGCTTCATGGGAGACGCACAAATGTAGCAAAGTGGTCAATGGGTAGAGCTCTGCATCTAGCATCTGAGGATTTGATTTTTGGCCTGATCCTGCAATCAGCTGAATGAGCTGGAATATTTATAAGATGAATGTGACAATATCTGCCCAATCTTGTTGTAGTCCTCCCCAACCAGTAAGCAATTTGCAAACACATTTGAAGAAAATAAAACTTTATTAGAAACAAAATGGGTAAAAATTATGAGTTAAATGTTATTCAAGTGAATAAAACAAAGTTGAGTCCCAGGTCCCAGTGAAGACCTTCATTGAACATATGAAAGAAAATCAACAAATTCTAAATGACTAAAAAACTAGGAATCCATGTGAGGATGAAATAGATCCTTGGTTTTATCATGGACTTAATTTTTATCTTTATCAAACACTATGAAGACAAGTTAAAAGTTAATAGAATCCTAACGTGCATCCTTGTTTTACATAATTAACTCAAAATTAACTCTATAATAAATAGCATATTATTCTCAATTCATGGTGACAAGTTTAATCACTTTTAGTTAATCTTTTTATTACTTTCAAAATATTGCAGCTCAAAGAATATTTTAAATACTATTCTTTTTTTTTTTTTTGAGTATGAGTCTTACTCTGTCACCCAGGCTGGAGTGCAGTGGTGTGCTCACGGTTGCCAAAATAGCCTCAACTTGCTGGGCTCAGGCATTACTTCTGCCTCAATCTTCCAAGTAGCTGGAACTAGAGGCATGCACCACCACGCCTGACTATTGTAGAGAGAGGTCTCACAAAGTTGCCCAGGCTGGTCTTGAACCTTTGGTTTAGGAAATCCTCTACCTCCCAAAGTGCTGGGATTACAGGCATGAGCCACCACATCTGGACTCTTCAATACTATTCTAAATAGAAATCTTTTATAGAACTTTATAGCTCAAAATTCTGACATCAGAATCAAACAAACAGGAATACTTCTCACTACAGAACACAGATTTAGGTGGACTTACTTCGTTATGGCTTATTTCACTCCTGCATTCATGTCCTGTTATAATTCTGCATCTCGCCTTACCATTTTCATCTGGTGACCTCACTTCTTACTTATAAACCTTCCTCGTCTCCCTTCTCTCTGACCTTTGCCCCAGTATAACTACTCATTATTCAGCTATTCCTTCTTTCCATTTATGGCAGGGAAAAACAAGTCACTCTTTCTAAGGGTTCACAGGTAATTTTATTTCCATTCACACTTGCCTTTCTCTGATTTTTCTTTATCAGCAATTTCCTTTAAATTCTATAGCAACTTGAATTCCCTCTTCCTGAGGAAAACTTCCCCTCCAGCTAAGATTTGCTCAGTTCAGTCCTAAGCAACAGCAAACAGTTTTTCTGAGATTGACTGCCCACTCAAAGTACACATCCATCTTTATCCTTCTCCTAATTATCAAAATTCTTAACAGAACAGGTTTTGTCTTGCTTTTTGCACTTCCTTATTCATTAGTTAACTCACTGTACTTAGACTTCGTCTCTCCAATTTGCCTGATGATGTTCACTCAAAGGTAGCCCTGTCTTCTCAGATCACATTCAGTTCTGATTCTTTAGAGCATCTGCCCCTGTAAATTATCTCACTTTCTAAAAACGCCTTTTCCTTTGACTTCTGGGCATTACACTATTGTTCCCCTTCTCTGTCCACCCTTTCCGTTACTAGCTGTTTGTCCTCCTCCCATTCTGTAACTTGGAGTCTTCCCACAGGTTTTATCCCTTTATATGTTGCATCTGTTTTAAATGTACTTTATCAGAACTCTTACTCTTATGGTTTTAAATAAGTCCATAGCATAAATTACTCCCTGTTTTATACCAACTGCGTTAATATTTCTTTGACATCAGTCCCACATTTCTATTGTCTCCTGTTTATTATGATCCCATCCTAATTGCCTTTCCTATAAGTCCATACCAAATTTACCATGTTTCTCCCATGAGCCAGCTCTCCCTTTGGCAACTCCAGACTTTCTGGTGGTAATATAGTTTCTGGAATAAACTTCTTGGAATCCTCCTTACCTCCTGTGTTACCTACTCCAAGGAATCAATTAATAAATCCAGTCAATCCTTTTTGTGACATGTTTCTAAAAATATTTCCTTTCTTTCCCAAACCTACTATATTCTAAATATTCATTAAACTATCCTTCAACACATACACTCAATGTCTTTTATTATAGAACATTCTTCCTGAAATATCTTAACATCTTCTACCTGTTAAAATTCTAGCCATATTTTTTTCATATGTGATTCAAAGCTCTACTCACATATTTATCCCATGGCATTTTTCCTAATCACAATAGTTAGAGAAGTGATAACCTTCTTTATAGCACTTAGTTTGTTAAACTCAAACTTTTATTAATAAACTTTAATATTTCCTTTCATATTTACAGTACTACAAATTAGAAAGTATCTTCACATGTATTTGGCAACCTTCACTTGTGTATAGTTACTATATATTTGTACACATATTTGATCACCTCTATTAGAATGTAAACTCTTATAAGGATTAGAATCCTGTATTTCCACATCACCCACATAGCTCCTCCCACAGAGTAGACATCTGAAAAGATTAACTGAATGTGTAAACAAATGAATAAAATGTCAATGTCCTGGAGTGTGCAACATGGAACTGACTATCCTTTCCTCTTTCCTTTAGCAAGAAAGCTTGTTGCCCTCTATGAATAGTTTTGGGGTTTTTGTTTTCTTATTTTAATTCATGAACCAACTCATTCTAAAATGCAATTTAAAAACTCTAAATTATAAGTAAATATCAAGAAAATGATGTAGATACATGCTGCTGGTGATAGATTTCTAAGGCATATTTAGATGAGAACACAGAGACTTCAGCTTGACGTCCTGCATCAGGTGAGCTCTGATTAGGTTAGGAAGGGGAGTGGGGCAGAATGGAATGAAGAGGAATCCAATTCACTTCCCTTCACTCTCCCTTCTTCTGCTTCCTCCAAACACATAGGGAGGTCAGAGCAGTTCGGAAGAAAAGTTTTGAAAAAAATGGGGGAAAGTGAAAGGAAGTGAACATGGGAAAGCTTGACTTAGACAAATTTTGACTACTTTGTACCAGTGCTGTCCTGTCTTCCGATCTCCTCGATGTTGTTCTCACACCCTCACTATTGGTTCTGCTTTATTCTTGTGAAGGGTCTTCCATCCTGATCTATATCAAACAGTTCCTCTGGCCTCTGAGAGAAGAGGATAGTGAGCACAGTCTGGAACAGGAAGCTGGACAAGGCGAGACAGTTCTCTAGGTAAATTCACAGATGGGGATCCAAGAAGGTTTTGGTGTTGAGCAGTCATTTGGTACACAAACTGAACACAAATCTGACAAAACACTAACATCCAGGATCTACAAGTAACTCAAATGTGCCAAAAGGAAACAACAAAACAAAACAAAACAACCTTATTGAAAAGTGGGCAAAAGATATGAATAGACACTTCTCAGAAGAAGACATACGAGCAGCCAACAAATATATGAAGAAATGCTCAACCTCAGTAATCATCAAAGAAATGCAAATTAAAATCATACTGAGATACCACCTAACTCCAGTCAGGATAGCCATCATCAATAATTCAAATAACAACAGACGCTAGAGAGGACGTGGGGAAAAGGGAATGCTTCTACACCGTTGGTAGGTGTGTAAACTAGTATAACCTCTGTGAAAAGCAGTGTGGCAATTTCTAAAAGACCTAAAAATTGACCTTCCATATGGCCCAGCAATCTCCCTTCTGGGAATATACCCGGAGGAACTCAAATCACTGTATAAAAAAGATATCTGCACACACATGTTATTGCAGCATTATCCACAATAGCAAAAACATGGAACCAATCGTGCTGCCCATTGAAAGTAGACTGTGAACATATACACAATGGAATATTACACAGCCACAAAGAAAAACAAAATTATGTACTTTGCAGCAACTTGAATCGATTTAGAGTCTATTATACTCAGAAATTTACCACAGAAACAAAGATCTGGGTACTACATATACTCACTCATAACCAGATCTTGAATATTTATTGTAATACTGTAAGAAAGGGTTTGGCAGTAGCTGGACACTGCCAGGAAAGGGGGGGGCACATAACATCAATAAAATACTCAAACTTTATCTGTACAATGACCACTTATATATCTAACCCTGAATTATACTCCACATCTTTAAAATAAAAATAATAATATAAAAAAACAAAAAAAGAAATGATAGAGCTGCTGGCAGATAAAGACACTGTGTTGGATCAACTCCCCAGGACATTTTCAGAAGATCACGTGAAGACAGTTGGTAGGTGGCACTGAGAGCTTTATGTGTATGTGACCATATTTGCATACATAGACTGGTAGCCCCATTAAATGGGAGGTCAGAAAAAGAAGTTGTAAATTAGGAAATAAAGGTTAACTAGAAGTTGGAGACCTAAGTGGAATCATCTGATCAGTAGCTCCCTGCCTTTCTGAAACCTGGGCTGAGAGGAACCTGAGGAAGGCAGTTTGGAACATACTTGGACAGACACCGAGGGCCTCTATTTTTTTTTTTTTTAATTTAGGGTTTCACAAATTTTTTTTCTTAATTTTAGCTAAGATGTGTTTTAAACCACAAAAGCACCTCAGATCATACTTAATTTTGCTTCCTGTTACTCTTCCTCTCTTTTAGCCTCCTTTTGATTTTTCCTTCCTATTTCTCTTAAACTGACATTACTACTTTTGCTGTTATTAACCATAATTTTAAAAAATCTTTCTTAATTTTTTACCTTATGACCACTTTGCTTTTTTCCTTTTCTAATCCTCCTATGCCCAGACTTTTAATTAATTCACTTTTTGGCCGTTCTTTTTTTCGGTTGGGTCTGGCTTTTGGCCTCTGAATGTATCAGTGCTCTTCCTCATCCATGTATTAATTAACAACCAACACCCTCAAAGTTATTGAAAAGCAGATTTGATACAAGTCCTGCTCAAGTCAGTACCCTTGCTGTTCCCTTCTTTGTCACTGACACCGACATCTGCAAAGATGTGAGAAGGTTTCCTAATGCCTCCGCAATCTCCCGGGTCTCGCTCTGAGATGATGAAAGATATTCAGACTTGGTTCCTCACCAGAGCTAAAATAATACTCATCCTCCCCCCCATCCCTGGATTCTGTCAGTTTTTGTTTTTTTCTTTTATTCACAAGGAAAAATAGAGTGTGACTGCCAATAGATGCTGTGATCTGAAAAATATTTGCACAACAATATTTATTTTTTCTTAATAAGGGGTGTGGCTAGAATGATTTGAAGAACACATTACCCTCTCTTACCACCCCTATCAAGAAAATAATGGATTCAATTTTGCCGGAAAAGCCTCATTCAGTGGATGAGACAAATCAATGTGGTGCATGAAGCATATTTTCCCTTCTTTTTTTTTCATGTAAGGCTCCAGGTTCTCCTTGATGCATAGTAAAATAAAATCACCAGGCCCTTGAGTTTTCCCCCTTGGGGGCAGTCAAAAGAAAAGTCTAAAATATGCTCCTTGGCAGAGAAACATTCTTATTCCCATGAAAAAGAAAAAAATAATAAGAAATCTGGATTATTGCTCATCTTAGGGCCATGTGGTTCTCCGAAGAGACTTTGTAGCAAATGTGTTGTGCTTCCTGTGATCCAGGGGTGACCACCGCTAACCTGGCCAAGTCAGCAAAGAAGGGAAAGTTGAATTTCACATGGGAGGCCTATCTATAAAACAAAGTCGGTTCTGCTAATGTTGTGAGTTCTGCCCAGCTGCTGCCTTTATGCACAAGTCAGGCAATTACCCCCTCCACAGTGCCAGCCACACCCTCTAGGCCATGGGCCAGTGGTCATTTCCAGCAGCAGAGGCATGAGGGCAGGTTTGGAAGGAGCTCCCACAGTGAATGAAGTGAGAATACCGGCCAATGTGGGAGAAGAGCAGCAAGCCAAGGCTTGGTTGGGGTCAATTCATGTGGGTCTGTAAATCTCCTTCATGGATCATTAGTGCTGAAAGGAGCCTCTGGAGGTCATTCAGTGTATTCCTCAGCTTCCTCAAGGTCACTTCAACACATGGTTTTCCTTCCAGGTCTGATAGATTTTCAAGAAAGAACATGTCTGCATGTCTTTAATCTTCTTTTTTTATCTCCTAAATTCTCCATTTTATTCTTTTTGAGTATTGATATACTCCAAGAATTAGGTCAATAAACCAAAATATGATAGAATATAATCATCAGGTTTGACTACCATATGATCTGTGATAGTAAACATCCAACAAGCTGTCCTACAAATGCAAAGAGCTAGAGAGTGTGCCTGAAACAGCACAGTGTATTGCCACTCCTGGGAAAGCAACCCATATTTACATATTTATTTAATATATATTGATGGAATGCCTGCTATCTACCAGGTGCTTCCTGGGCAGTGTCTCTAATGGCAAAGTAGGAAAAAAGACTAAAATCTCCATGTCACAGAATTTACATATCTTGATTATGGTATAAAGTATCATCTCTAATTTCAGCTGTCATTGGGTGCTACTGTGCTTATATAATCTATTTCATTTTAGCCCCACAACAATTTATTTGGTAGATAACATCATTATTTCTGCTTTATAAATGAGAAAACTGGGCTTTAGAGAGGTTAAGTAACTCAAGACTGTACAAAGGTGAAGATGTGTCTACTGATTTCAGAGCCTGGCTCATAACCATTGGACTGACTGTACAAAAATCAGTGACCTCGGTAGACCCCAGTTTTACTCCTCATTCTTTAGTGCTCTTGAAAGTGTTCCCAGAGAAATCCACTTAAGAATGATTGCAGATTTATAGTTCATTCAGTTTAGCATTTACTGAAAAACTACTGTGTGTTAGAAGCTAATCTAGGAGTTGATAGCACAGTAAAACCTGGTCCCTGGCTTCATTAAATTTTGATTCAGGGAGAGGAGAGAGGCATAGACAATATGATGGGTTAAATGCTATGAAAGAGGTGTGACTAGAATGTTAATGAAACACAAATGGGGTAGTTATACCCTTCTTGTGATAGTCAGGGAAAGCCCCTCAGGGATAGTAGCATCAATAAAGAAGAAAAATGTGTTTATGTGTGTAGATATACATGCTCTTCTGTGTATGTGACTGTGTATGCATGTGTACCCATGATGTGTCTTTATGTATGTTTGTGTGCATGTGAGTGTGCATGTGCTTGTGTGTGTGTGTGCATGTGCCTGTATGTGATTGTGTGTACACATGCATGTATATGTATGTCTGTGTGCTTGTGAGTTCACATGTGCAGGTATGTATGGGCATGTGTGTGTGCAGGTATGTGCTTGTGTGTGCATATGTGTGGGGATCAAGAGGGAAGTATGACAATAAAGTGAAGAGAATAGGAATTACTCTAGGGATAGGACAGAGTCCTGAAACAATATGGTACATATGACTAATTTAGAGTAGCACCTTTTACATCTAGGATAAGAGAAGCTTCCAGACATGATCTTATTCTACTCATCACTTTCATTCTAACCTCTCACTGTGTGTGCTTATTTTGCTTTAATCTCTAAAATCATGGGGAAAAATGGTAACATGATCTTAGAAATGTTTTTACCTTCATTCTGTTCATGTAACAATTGAATTTTCTTGGAGAAGAATAAAGTAAGTTATTATATTACTCCATAATGCCTTCAATGTCACTGCAAACTGTTGAGATTACAGTAAGAATGAAGTTCCATTGCACAGCAAAGAAAAATAATTTTCTGTAACAAAATTTTCACACTTAAACTCTAATGTTCCTTTAAACTAATTTGTGTGGATAGAGACAGCTTCTATATGCTCCTGTAGAGGAATTTTAAAGGTGTCTATTTCATAAGTGACTGTTTTTTGTAGCACCAGATGCTGATGTTTTCCATTCAAATTGATGAAGCCACAGGCTGAGATCCACATGCGTGCCCTGCCACACTGTATATGTTTTCAATCAGTTCTACAAGGTTGTTATTTTTTTTCAATGTCAAAACTTAACCCACACATGGTCTCACGAGGCACAGAGATGCCTAAGCCACAATGCTGGGTTGTAGGACCTAATATCCGTGTAATGATGGGATTGGCTGCAGGGCACATTTGGAAATAATCTTCAGCTTTTGGAATTGAGACAAAGGGCAGGAAATAATAAAACTGTGTGAAGCTACACTGCCTCCTCCTTCTGCTCCCAGCATTCTGCACTCTGGGTAGAGGATATCTGCATTTCACAGACCTCAAGGAGATGTTGAGAGTTGCCAAAAGATAGCAAAGTACAGAGTTGACCAGAGCAAACGAGCACCTTGGAGAATGAAGTAGAAGCAGCAGAAGGGCATTTGGCAACAGTGGAGGCTGCAACTGATATGCAGATGTTGGAGGTCTCCAAACATCTCATCAAACAAATAGACAAAGGGAAATGCTTTTCTAAGTAGCATGCACTTAACCCAGGGAACTCAATGACACATGATTTTTATGGAGCCAAGGAACTCTGTGCTTTTGTCACAGGGTTGGACACTGTGATGAATATGAATAACATCTGTAGCTTAGCTAAGTGGGGTGAAAGGGATGAGCCTGACCCATCTTCTGGCATTTGCTGCAGAAACTGATTCTTGGCAGGGTTTCTGCAAGAGGGTGAAGAGCCCAGTGGGTCAGGGGCCATTTTCTGAAGTGTTTGTTCATCTTGCTGTGAAATATCACAACAAACCATAGGCAGAAAACAAAGAGAGCAGAAGCCTTGTTTAACCTCTACTGTGACTAAACCCCTAAAGATCTCCTTTTGTATTTGTTAGTACAGATTCTGTAATATTATTGCTACTGATTTGTTTTTTTACTTTTATTTTTTCTGTATCATGTATTTGGTTAATACTTTCAGACAGAACATATTTAACAGTTATCAAATTAAACCAAACATACTTAATTCTTAGACTTAGACTTGTGTGTACTTTCTCTCAGAACCTTTTCATTTGCAGATATCCAGAACATACTCGTAGCTCATTGCTGGGATGAGAAGTTTCCTTCCAATCCAGCAGTACAAGTAATATTGAAGAAAGAAAAAGGAATAATAGATAATAATAAATAATAGCAAGGAGTCATTGGGAGTACTTAGTCAAAGAAAAGTCTCTCAGTACCTAATGTCACTTACCCATTATCATGAAGGCCATTCAATTATCAGTCTAGTGATAAAATAGCAGCATCTATGTTATAAATGCCACTGATTTATGTCTTATAACAACCAAATGCTTCATAGAGAATGCCTATGTTGGTCACTTTATCTGCAGCCTATCCATTTCATTGATGGCTAATGTTTTTTATAAAGGAAATACAAACACATCAAAAATTTGTTGAAAAAAATAGAAAATCATTCCTATATTTTCATTGTTATTCCTAAAGTAATTCTGAGGGTTTTAAAGCAAAACACAAAATATTTTTGATATATCAAGAAATCTTAGTAAAAGCACAGACCATAGCTTATTAAACAATTATTTAGAAAATTGAATGGGCAGACCTTAGACATGTCACTTACAAATGGGTCATTGGCAGTGGAAAATTATCTAGTAAATGGAGTTAAGCCATAATATTTATAATCAACCAATCTTTTGTATAGATGGCAAAGAATTATGCCCAATTTTCACTTGGGTGAAGCTTTGTCAAAGTCTTCAGGGCTTTGTAATTTCTAGTTTTAATTCTACTTGTGTAGAACGTATTAGGAATTTGTAAATTCTAATTCTAATGTTGTTAATATTTCTCCATTTATATACATATGGCTTCTAAGAGCTATATCTGCTTCACTGTATAGAGGAAATATGATTGAGAAAAGAGCTTGAGGTCTGCAGGTAACCAGATCTAAAGTTGAAGCTAACTCTGTTATTCCAGCCCAGTTACTTACTCTCTCTGAGCCTTATTATTCACCTATAAATTGGGAATAATAACATCCATATGATTATTTTGAGGAGTAAGTAAAATTCAGTATGAAAAGCATAAAAAACATAGTAGGCATTCAATAAAGGTTACCACTTATTAGTAGTCTCCTTTTCTTTAAATTTCCTTCCAGGAACATTTTAACAGAACTACTTCCCAGCCCAATTTTCTTTCTTTGTTTTTTTAGATTAGAAAATATAGTTTATTTAGAAAGTAAATTAGAAAGAGAAAGAGGGAGAGATTGATTCACCTCTCTAAGGTAGGAGAGGGGGCCAACACAGTCCAATTTCTACTGAACAACAACCCTAGAGAAAAGTTTTCTCTCTGTAGCTGCATGTTCATTGTCATCAACATTAGCCCAGATTGAGTTCTATTCATCCTATGATTTACTTACTGCTCCCTAGATGATTTGTCTTATCCTACTTTGTCCCCTATATCATTCATCTGTTCTTTCTTAGTACTGAATCTTCTTAAATACACTATTTATCATGTTTTGCTAAAAAAGCATTTGGTTGTTTCTTATTTCATAACTAAATGCTGACTTCTGATTCCAGCAATGATGAGTAATTGGTACCCACTAGACCTCCTGCTGTAAGCAACTGGAAAAATGGACTACATATATGAAACAGCAGTTGTAAGACATTGGAAATCTATCAACACAAGAATATAATGTTGAAGAGAAATGAAACAAAGGAAATCTTAGTAAAAGCACAGATCATAGCTTATTAAACAATTATTCAGAAAATTGAATGGGCAGACCTTAGACATGTCACTTACAAATGGGTCATTGGGTCTTTCACCCAGATTTTTGCCTGGAGGCACTTACTAGATCCTGGCACAAGAAGGAAGAATCAAAGCAGAGCATGTTGGTCAAACTGAGCTAGAAAGACAGAGATAGGTACTCAGAGAGGCTGAAGCCACTGGTATTTGTGGACCAGAGTACCAGATAGACAGTATCTATGCAGAGATACAGTTCTAGATATCTACATAGGAGTTCTTTAAGTGTTTATTTGAATATCAGGGTGGAATGCCATGCTCAGAATGAAACTCCATGATTCCTGGTTGAACAACTATTGGAGAAAGACAAATTGTCAGGGAGCTCAGTAATTTCTAGAGGTGGTACAGTATTGGGAAACACTTGTGTTCTGACCAAACAGAGTGAAGATATCTTGTAGAACACTGAGGACATTTGGTAAGAAATTCAGAAAAGTCATATGTCATAAGTGAGCTAAGCTAGATCTAGAGTAAAAGCTTTATACTAGACATGCCCAAATGAAGCTTAAAAACAATTGATACCCCAAGTGAATCAACTGTCTACTAAAATAAAATTCAACCTTCTTTAAAGAAAAAAAAAACAGAATTCAGGCACTGAACTATACAAAAAGCACTATGTCTAGAATCTAACCAAACATTTCTAAACATTGAAGAAGCAGAAAAATATGACCCATACTTCACCTAGTAAAAATACACCAAGATATGGCAGAGAAAACAAAATTAACAAACAAAACTTTAAAATAAATAATATGAATATATTTAATGATTTAAAGGAAAACAAGAACATAATTAAGAGAAAAATAGAAATTATAAAAAATATCTGGGACTGGAATAAACAACATCTGAATTTTTAAAAAGTCATTGTATGGATATAATAGCAGATTATGCATTGAATAAATTTGTAAGCAGGGAAGTAGAATTAATACAAATCGAGAGGAAAAAGACTAAAAAGAAATGAATGGAGCATCAGTAATCCAAGGGATAATATCAATAAATCTATCATACAGTTTCAGAAGTTGAGAAAAAGATATTTAAAAACATAATGACAAAAAATCAAATTTAATTAAAACAATAAACCACATATTCAAGATCAATGAACCCAAAGCAAGCAGCCCTAAGCCACATCATAATCAAATGACAAAAATCAAATAACAAAGAAAAAATGTAAAAACTAGTTAAAGGAAAACAACACATTGTATCCTGGGTAACAGATTAAAATGACTATACATTTCTTAGGCAAAGCAAACTTGATACCATTTGTAGTCAGTAGACATAAACTAGAAGAATTGTCAAAGGATAATCTTCCAGCTGAGGAAACCATTTACAGATAGCACTCAAATTTACAAAAAGAAATAAAAAGTACTAGATAGGGTAAATGTGTAAGTTAAATATAAAATACTCTTTTTATTTATTATTTTTTTAAAAAAGATACTTGATCGGCCGGGCTCGGTGGCTCAGCCTGTAATCCCAGCACTTTGGGAGGCCGAGGTGATTAGATTGCCTGAGCCCACGGGTTCGAAACCCACCTGGGCAACTTGGCGAGACCTCATCTCTACAATAAATCAAAAATTAGCCGGGCATGGTAGCGCGCTCCTGTAGTTCCAGCTACTTGGAAGGCTGAGGTGGAAGAATCGCTGGAGCCCAGCAGGTCGAGGCTGTAGTGGCCGGGAGTGGCCACTGTACTTCAGTCTGAGTTGTCACTCAGAGTGAGACTGCAACTCAAAAAAAAAAAAAAAAAAAAGATACCTGATCATTTAAAGACAAAATAATGTATTTTGGGGATTAAAACATAAAAAATAAAATGTATGACAAAAACACAAAGATAAAAGTGGGAACATATATGAATATTGCTTGATGTTAAAGATAAAATGGTATAATGCTATTTGAATGTAGATTGTGATACGCTAAAGGTGCATATTGTGAGCCCTAGAGTAGAGCTATCTAATAGATCTTTCTATGGTGATGGAATTGTTTATATCTGACCATCCGTAGCCCAGTGTGACTAAGGAATTGAACTAAGACTGAGCCACTTATGGCTAGTACTATTGCATTGGGCAACACAGCCTGCAGTAATCACTATAATCAAAACAAAGCAAAATAAAAAGCATACAAAGATGTATTAGTAGTAAACCAATAAGAGAGATAAGAAGGAATACCAAAAATACTGAAGTAATTCCAAAAGAGAGAAAAATGAATAAAAAAGAAGATTGAACAACAAAAGGAATAAGCAAAAAGCTAATAAGGCTAATCATGTCAACAATTATTTAAGTATAAATGGATTAGACACTTTATTAAAAGGCAGAGATTGTCAGACCACACCACACCACACTCCCCCCCAAAAAAAAATCAAGACCTGGCTGAACTAGCTTTATTATCTTAGAAGAAGTAGATATCAAAGCAAGGAATATTACCAGAGATAAAGAAGAATATTAAATAATAACAAAAGGGTCAATCAGGAAAACTTTTGTAGAACACTAAACCCAAAACTGCAAATATATCTATCTTCTTACAAAAGCACGTGAAAAATTTACCAAAGTAGACCATATGGAGGGCTATAAAATATGTCTCAATAAATTTAAAAGGATTGAAACCAGAGAATTTTTTTTAACTACAATGGTATTAAATTAGAAATCAAAACCAGAAAGATACCTGAAAAATCCCTAGGTATTTTAAAGTCAAACTGCATACTTCTAAATAACCATAGGACAAAGAAGAAATCAGAAACAAAATTAGAAAATATTTTGAATGGAATGAAAGTAAATGTATGGAATGATGCTGAAGTAGAGCTTAGAATAATGATTCTCAAATTTTTCATCTTGAGACTCCTTTAACTCCTGAAAATTCTTGACAGCTATAACAGACTTTTTTATAGGCATTATAATTATCATATTACCCCACAAAAAATTAAAATTGAGAATTAAAAAATGTAATCCATTGAAAAATAAAATAATAAATCAATTGTCTATAAACATAAGTAAAACACATTTAAAAGGTACTTATATCTATCAAAAGATTAATGAGAATGGCATTGCCTTACTTCTTGCAAATCTCTTTGATGTCTTGCTTATTAGAAAATAGATCAATTCTCATATCCACCTCTGCATTTGATCTGTTGCCATACATTGCATTGGTTGAAGCATATATGAAGAAGATTCAGCTTCACAAAGACTTATAGTTAGAAAGAGTTGGGTGTTTTATTAATCTTTACAGATAATCGTAGATAGTTTTCTTTAACACTGAGCTAAAATTTGAAAAGTTGTAATTACTTTAAGATTCTTTGCAATATGAAATCTGAAGTCTTCAATAAACTTTTCTTAAACTAATTATATCAAAATCCATTCACCTATTTTGTGCTATAATAAACATTTTACTCACATGATTTTGTAAGATCATGCATTTATCATTTCAAAATTCAGTTAAGCAGCAATTCTGAATGTTGACATATTATAATTACATTCGTTAATTGACCATTAAACGTCATCAGAAAAGTCTTTAAGAAGTAAAATTTTCAACTGTAACAGATAAAGTTTGTTAAAATTCTAATTTTCACTTGAAAGTTTAAATATTATCATTGGCAACAAAAAGTGTCAGTTAATTTTCTTGAATTTATCAGTCTTCATTAATTTTTGAAAAAATGATAGCCAAATACGCAAATTTTTCATCAATTAAAACTGGCGTTCTCAGAAAAAAGCAGATACTTCAGTTTGCAAGTCAATCACACGAGTGTTTTTTTCTTAAGACAAGCATTGTACTTCAATATGCAGCAGCAATGTTTTATGAATGCTTCACACTTCACCATAAATAATATCAAAAAGACATGAACTCAACAAGGAAACAAGCAACCTAATTTTTAAAGGACAAAAGATTTTAACTGATCATCTTTTTAAAGAAGATATACAAATAGTAAATAAGCATATGAAAATATATTCCAATTTATATGTCGTTAAAGAAAGTAAAACGACATGCCATTCCACTACCTACTATTAGAATGAATAATTATCAATTGCTGCCAAAGATGTGGAACCCCAGAAACTCTCATTCATTGTTGAATGAAAGGAAAAGTAGAGTTTTTCTTCCCACCAAAAGTGGATCAAAGGCACCATTTTAGGAGAAAATTTGGCAATTTCTTACAAACCAATAATTTTACCATACAATCCAGCAATTGAATTGCTAGGTATTTACTCAACTGGCTTGAAAACTTGTGTCTACACAATAACCTGCATGTACATGTTTATAACAGTTTTGTTTACAATTGTCAATAACTGAAAGCAGCAAAGATGTCCTTTGGTAGGCGAGAGTAAACAAAATTTGGTACATCACACAGTGGAATACTATTCAATGATAAAAGAAATGAGTTATCAAGCCAGACAAAGACATGCATATATCTTAAGTGCTTAATGCCAGGTAAGAGAAGTCAGTCTGAAAATGCTACACATTGTATGTTTCTTTTGTATGGCATTCTGTTAAAGGTAAAAGTGTATGGGTAGTAAGTAGATCAGTGGTTACCAGGATCCACAAAGGTAACTTTATAGGGTGATAGGAAACCATTCTATATATTCTGCATCACACAGCAATGGTGGCTACTACACAACACTATGCTTTTGTCAAAACTTGTTTAACTTAAAGCACCAAGAGTGGACTTTAACATATGAAAATTTTAAAAAATCATTTAAAAGTTTGGGAGATCCCAAGATGGAATGAGGAATGTTACAAGCATCTACTTGTATTACAAATATATGAAACAACCTCACTAAAGGGGGTAGGAGAGAAAGGTGCTGACTTAAGTAGCGTCAGAAATAAGTGAAGCCTGTAAAAGTCAAAAGAAACTATTCAAGTATTGTACTCTAGTTGATAAAATTGTTTTCCATGAAAGTACTAGTTAACAGTTCTGAAACTACTCTATATGTTTACTATTCAGGTTGAATAATAATCATGATTACTATATTATATATAACAATATTACATCTGTATCCGTAGTTGGTCATCTGGGCCATTTTATTTCAGGTTCTGGTTGACATAGACATGATCACTTACTGAACATCTCAACAAGATTCAGTAGCAGTGCCAGAAGGGACCACACTAGGCCTTCCCAGTAGTTACAAGATAAGAATTTTATTGACAAAACAATGTATCAGTGGCATGAAGCTTCACTAGGAAACAAAATCCAAAATTCAGACAAATTACAAACGCCATTTAAGTAAGAAAATAAGATATAAGAGAAATCTTACATCATGCTAAAGAAAGTGGAAAAAAAAAAAACCAAATAACTCTTGATGGTTAAACTCACTGTTAATATAATAAAGAGATTTGCTGAGCTACCATTTACATTTCTGGCTAATTACTAATCATGCTGTGGGTGTCACAGATCATTTTAAAGAATTGTGCTTACCTCAGCAGTGCAGCAAATACTTCCAGGATCACTGCAGTGTTAAACTCTTAAAGGACATACAAAGCAGACTGTGTTTTCTTACATCAGGGATTTATCCCCCATTTGACTATTCCCAGTGTTACATCAGCCTCATTATTTGGGGGCTTGAGCTCCTTTAGAGCATAAAACAACCATTACTTTGGAGATCAGACAGCAGTTTTCTTGTGAACAATGGAGAAAACAGAAGCAGATACTGCAAAATTCACCCAGTATGGTCTTTCACAAAGCTTTCCTTTCTTCTCAAAAATAACAACCCTCACCTCATTTTATACTTGAAGGTCATTTGCTAAAACATGGGATGTGGATTTAATGATCCAATTTCTTAAAATAAACATGGAGTGCATAGCAAATAACATCCGTGTACTTATGCAGAGAAAAAAATCTGCAAACAGACACACAAAAGTAATGAAAATGTCACTAAAGGGATATAAACTGATTGTAAAGAAAAAATGCGAGTCCAAAATTTTCTATTACCTGACACACCTGGAATCAAAACCTTCATTTCTACAGCATGGTAGTCAAAGGCAGCTTTATTTCAAACTTTACACACAACACATAAAAAAAGACTGGTTATGAAAAGTCCACAAGACTGGAACTGGGCATGACATCCGGTTATATAATGCATTCAAAAGGAAGTATGTGGATATCTACACAGAGCAGCTGTATCAAAATTCTCTCCCCCTAACAGTCAGCCATCCTTATTTGCCCAAGATCTTGTGAGAGTCAATCGGGACACTCATGGCATCCCAAAGAGCACAAATCAATAACTTTGGAAAATTCTGTCAAGATTGTCAACCTATCTTTCCACATGTAAGACATTTTAAGAACATTGTTGAGAATGGATTGCAGCCAGCGAGAGCAGTACCTAGCAACAGGGGAACTGCAACCCCACCCCCAGATTCAAGTATAGAATATTGAAAGCTTATCTAAAGTCCTTCTAAGATTAGTGAGCTTTTAGAATGGAACTGGAAGCCTAACATGGTGAGACTTCCTTGGTGATACATTTTAGTTATCCCTGCTTATTATTAGTCCAGAATTTATTGATGAGACCATTTCTTCTTGAAAGTTGGCATTTTTCTTTTCAGATTCATAGCACTCTGAGGATTGCCTTCAAAATTTTTATGAAATTTATACTCACAGACTTTAGTGTAGTCATTTGACAAAGTTCTGCCTACATATGAAAATGTAAGAACATGAGAAGCAAGATCATAACTATTTTTATTCCTCCTCCTATTCCAGATACTAGAAAAGTGCCTGGCAGAGAGTAAACTCTCGGTTATATCTGTGAGTAAATGAACGTGCCAGAAGAAACAGAATTTATGAGTGCATGTGCTTATATGTACATGCATATGTACATGTGTGCTCACAAACATATATACCAGGATTAGAAAGGGGGTGCAAGAGGACATTTTCTGCCCAGATTCATACCTCTTATCTTCACATAAAGTCATAATGAGCATTTCAAGAATACGTTCCATGATGGTCAAAGGAGAGAACTCTCGTGGGAGAAAGGATCACACCACTGCCAGTGTCTGGGCAGATTTCTTTGCCAGAGATGAATTTCTAATCTTGTTTTTCCCGCCTTGTGAATAGAAAAAAACAAAGATGATTAAAACGCAAAATGAGAATTTATGATAATAAAACAAGGGAAATGTTCTAGTCATGAAGATGCCTTACCATTTCTTAACACCAAAATCCAAGATTTTTTCTCTTTCTTCACAGGAGACAAAATACTCAGAAAAAGGACACGTTTCTCTCATAACAGCTTAACTTGGGATATGTGCAAATGGTGTGTATGCATTTGCCCACTGCAGTGTGTATAATATAATTCCTAACACGAGTGTAACCTGGCAATGGATCATTTTGCACAGGTTAACAGCCATTAGATCTTCAGTCTCTGAGAATAGGCTGGTAGGCTACTTATGCCCTATTTATTTTACTCCAGAATTGTAGAGGTTTGAACAGAAGGAGCAGAATGGACTGACTGATTTTTAAAAACCTCTTCCGGGTCTCTGGTAGTGTGATTTATCTGTCAGATGTTTTTCCTTTCACTGCAAGAATCTAACTGGGAAGAAAATTTAAGGTTGACCTTTCCATCAAACCACCTATCAGAGCTTTATTTGTTAGGAAGTGTGTGCAGTTTGCTGCACATCTCAAGTTATTTCTCAGAGTTGAGAGCCCAGAGAATGCAGGAATGTGCTTCACCATGCACTTTCTCCTCAGCTTTTAAATCCAGGCTTTGGGCTCCTTCACACTTACCCACATATTTTTAAAATATATGCACAAGAAGGGTTGGTTTGATGTCAAAAAAAGTCCAAGGAGTTTTTTCAACGAAGCCTTATTTCTTAAAAAATAGGAAAAATTGATTTTCCAATAGCAACACACAATAACCTCCCAAAGAAAAGTGTTTTTAAGAGAAAATTATTATTCACATTATTTATGACAACAATGAGGGGAAAGAGAGCTTTAATCTTAGAGGAATAGAGCTTGGCGAGAACTTCTGATTTTAAAAATATTCTGTTTTGGTAAATGCAGTCTTTCAGTGTCAGTTTTTTTTTTTCTGAGAAGTAAAATCATACCCTCCTAAAACATCTAATCTCTCCTTCATTTAGAAGGATCAGTATGCCTGCTTTGTCCCTCTATTTTGGTCAGTTTTCTCAAATTAGTAACATACTGGGGTATACCAAAATGAAATGTTAATCCCCTTGAAAGTTCTCTTCCCTTTCTGTTTTGGTAGGTTAATATGATGGTATGTAGGAAGTGGACTTTGGGATCTTTTACTTGAGTCTCCTCATTTTGACACCCAGAGATGTGAGATAACTTGTCTAAGGTCACACAGCAAGAAAACTGTGCATATAGTTCTACTCCAAACCCACTGCTATTGCCACTCCCCATCATAGTTTTCCAGTTCAACTCACTTATAGTCAATTGTTGTACAACATGTGAAACCAGACATGTAGACATCTAAAATACATATGATTTTTAAAGTATTTGATGTCTAGAAGGAGTGCTCCCATGACCTAAAAAATTAACTTATGTGGATACTTTACTTCTAACAGTGTTGGATAAATTTTATTTTTAAATCTTTTTTTGCCCATATACCTAATACTTATGTATGTTTGCTTACTTAGTCGGCATAACCTTTATATTTTGAAAACAATTAAGAATTTGGTGTTACGCAGGAAGAACTGGAGTTGAACAAAGGGAAAAATATAACAACAAAACATTTCTTTGAAATTTGTTTTAATTCAACTACTCATTTGGTCCAGGTCTAACTACTTGCCACCTCTTTTACGTATCTTGCAATTTGCCAGCTCTGTTCCTTCCTTTACGGTACTTGATGCCACAATCTACTTCTTCGTCAAGTCTCTATTTAAAAGTGACTTTCTTTAATTACTACCTTGAGAAATAGTCTCTGCCTCCTCTGAAATCTTAGAGTTCTTCATTTAAACCACTTTTGTGTGTTTTTCAGTACTTAGTCTGTTCCAAGATCTCTGATAAGTGTTTTCCATAGATTATCTCATCCCGTTACCTCAACTGAGGAAGAAGAGTATTATAGTCCTCCTATTTGATGAAGAAGCAAACTAGTTTTCAAGAGGGTAAGTCATTTGTCTAAAATCACACAACTTGTAAATATCAGAAATGATAAGCCTAACTGCATTTATGTACAAAATATGTACAATTGCCTAATGTCCAAAATGTGGACATTTCAAAGACACAGATTTTACTTCATTTTTATTGATACCACATAGTCCAAGACACCATCATTTCTTACCAGAATTGTTCCCAGGAATATCTACTCCCTAATTCTTCTCTTGACCCTCCACAATCCAGTATCTACTCCTGTGCTAGTACAGTAGCCATGATTTTTTTTTTGAAACAGTATCTCACTCTGTCCCCCAGGCTGGAGTACAGTGGCGTGATCAATAGTTCACTGTAACTTCAAAATCCTAGGCTCAAGAAACCCTCCTTCCTCAGGCTTCTAAGTAGCTAGCCCTACAAGCATGCACCACCACATCAGCTAGTTTCTTCTCTTTTTTGGTAGCAATCTCACTGTATTGCCCATGTTGGTCTGAACTCCTGACCTCAAGTGATTCTCCTACCTCAGAATCTCAAAGTGCTGGGATTACAGGCATAATCCACTGTGACTGACCTATGGTAGCCACTACTGAGCATTTTAAATGTGGCTAGTACACACTAGATTTTGGAAAGTTAATATCAACAAAGTACAATAGTCATGGTAACATTTGTATTGATTACATGTTAAAAGGATAACATTTTGGGTGTATGGGTAAAATAAAACATACTAAAATTATTTCTACCTTTCTCCTATCATTTTTGATATAGCTGTTAAAAAACGGAATTTTTTTAATCCAGTCCAGCTTCGATAGGCAACATGGTTGGTTCCATGTTTTTGTTATTGTGAATAGAGTTACAACAAACATACGTGTGCAGGTATCTTTTCTGTAGAATGATTTTAATTCCTCCGAGTATATTCCCAGTAGGGGAACTGCAGGATCATATGGAAGGTCAATTTCTAGTTCTTTCAGAAATCGTCACACTGTCTTCCAGAGAGGTTGCACTAGTTTTCATTCCAACTGGATTAAAAAAAAATGTGGTATATATACAAAATGGAATATTATGCAGCCATAAAGAAAGACAAATATAAGGACTTTGCAGCAACTGGGATGGATTTGGCGTTGGTCATACTCAGTGATCTATCACAGAAACAAAGAACAAAGTACCATATGTTCTCACTCATAAGTGGACCTTGAACAATTATAATTACTATAAGAAAGGGATTGGCAGTAGTGGGAAATTGTTAGGGGAGACGGATGGGATTGGCAGGTGAGGGAAACTGCTAGGGGAGGGAGGGGCATACTTCATTAACAAGGGTACCTTCATGATCAATGTTTGTATACCTAACCCTGAAATGTACCCCACATCTTTATAATAAAAAAAAATAAGTAAAAATATACTTTTGAAAAAACGGAAAATTGCCTATGTGGCTTACATTGTATTAAACAGTGCTGACCTACACAGGAACTTTTAAAAATGTAAACTTGATCATGCTATTCCCATTCAGTGGCATCCTATTTCACCTGGAATAAGTACAACTTATTATTCTTTCCAGAGTCTAGAAATAGCTACATAAACTAGCTCCCGTCTAGCTTTCCGACTTCATTTTTAACTACTCTTTTTCTCATTCACATATTCTAGCCGTACTGATCTGTTGAAACAGACCTTGATGGTTGGTAACCCATGCCCAAGCTGCCATTCCTTCTTTATTAGCACAACTCCAATATTCTTCTGATACTCACCACTGAGTACATGTAATACACAGTTTAAGGGGAAACATCCTGACCTGTCCAAACTCATGATAATTCTAAATTCCTGTATGGTCTTGCTTAGACCTTGAAATCCAGTATGATTCTATCCAATGAACTAAAGGGAAAGTCTTCTGGGGGCTTCTTGAAAAAATTTCCTTCTTGAAAATTGTCAAATAGAAAAAGAAAATCTCTTCTTCAGCTAAACATCTCTATGTCCACATGTGCTGGCAAGTTGGAACTATTAATGCCTCTTGTGACCTTAATGGAACCTAGCCAAAGGACAAAGACAACAGGTTAAATATGGCAGAGTAGAACACTGAAAGGACCCAGCATCTTAATAATGTCATTGAACAACTGAATAACTCAACTCTAGCTCTATCTTCTCAAGTATGATAATATATACTCCTTAGTGTTTAAATCTGAATGTGCTGTTACTTGCAGCAAAAATAATCTTTACTCCCATAATCTACCTACTTTCAATTTCTTTAATACTTTCTCTTTCACACATTTTTGACCTGTGCACCCTGGCCTCTGATCTTTCTTTTCCATAGCTGGCTCCCTTATACCATTCCAGGATATTCCTACCCTGATTAATCACTCTATAGCAGCCATTACTCCCCAGTCTGTCTTTATTTCATCTATTGTTCATACTCTCTTCAGAGACTTCATCACCATCTGTTCTTGATTTGTGATTACTTTTTAGTTTGTTTTTCCTCAATAGATTGTAAACTTCATAATATGGCAGGCAGAGAGAAGAGATTCAATAAATATTTGCTGAACAAATAAACAAATTGGAATTTTAATAAAAGAAATAAATATTACATATGTAGAAGATGTAACTTTTTCCTTCAGGAAAAATATAATTGAGTAGTCTCTATTTGGATTTATTCATGTATAAATTTGTAATGGAATCACATAAATTATATTGAGTATTTAATCATTTGGTTTTTAGATAATCAGGGTATCATTTTTATGCATTTTATGCATCAAGAGGCAAGTTGACTACCTATCTAGGCTACATGTATATGAAACCATTACAATGAACTAACAGGTAAGATTAAAAATTCAGTTAAAATGTGTGTTTGTTTACTCAAAAAGTATTTAAACAACCTATTTGAGTTTGTTTCCATGTTTTTGTTAGAAAATCTAATCATCATACCATGTATCTGATTTTTAAATTATTTTGTCACACTGTTGATATATCCTATATTTGAAAGTATGCAACACAATACAATAGTATGATGAAGGCAAATATAAGGTGCTAAGATAGTCCAGAAAAGAGATAAATCAACTAACTAAGAGAATTTGGAGAGGATTCACCGAAGATGATCCTGGAATCTTATCTTAAAGGATCAGTAGGTGATCATCAGTGGGACAAGATGGAAGGAGGTCAGCTGCATTTCCATTTAAGTGATTTTAAGCCAATGTTTAATGATTTGCACACATTCATGAATGAAATTTATTTATAATCTCAAATCTCAATAGTTTAGCATCCTTGATACTAATTTATTTTCTGAACTCCTTAAACAAATTGGGAGTACACCTTCTGCTTTTCTGGTAAACCCAAAAACAACTCAAGGGAAAGCGTCAAATAAAAGAAAGAGGGGAACCTGAGTTTTGTGGGACTTGAATAAATAGCCTTAGATCTCTAGGAGTTGACCTATTTAATCTGATTGTCAATGTCAATTAATAACAGATCTTCCCTGGATGCCTCAACAAAGTTTAGACCTGGGAATGGTGCCAGACCAAACCCTCTCTTCTCTTCTCTTGACAGTATTCCACAAAACCAAAATTCCATTCATGTGTAGTCATAAAAGAAGCACTATCATACAAGTCAGAAGCACAGATGTGACCATGATAAATGGGAATCAGGGTCAACACCTCCCAGGACAGCATTGAAATTTGGACTTCAAAACTTCTCCCTACACTTAGAGAATTGTTAACTTTGTCTTGATGACTTCTCTGGGATCCTCAGCTATAATCTAGTGAAGCTGTAACTTTCAGCCAGCATGGCAAAGACCATCCATGATGATAACTTTAAACTTCAATATCTGGAGGTTGGGTGTGCTGACAATAAAAAATATCAAGATGATTAACTACATTTTAAGTTTTATTCCAGATGTATGAGTTTGTGTATGGCCTTAACTCAATTCTACTTAGTTAATTCTCCAACTGAAAAGGCCTCATCCAGACATTTGACTTTGGGCTGAGTCTACATCTTGTTGCTATATTGGAAGTGAGCTATCTAACTATGTAAACAAATTCCCACTCATTAATGCCTTGATTGATAAAGATCATATCTGTACAACTCACTTACCTGCCCCAAGAAGAAAAAATGATTTATAAAAATAAGTGCAAATGATAATAAATGCTTAAATATTCAATAAGCACTGATTTTGAGAGAAATCTTATCTCATATTTTAAAAGAGTTGGAAATATGACAAAGATTACATGGTAACAGAAGTGTGGATAATTTTGGAGAAATAAAAAAGGCTATCCATAAATATCAACTTATATCTATTGCTTTTCATTAAGTTATGCTTCAGTAATAAATAACCCCCAATTTTAAATAACTTATAACTACAGTGGTATATTTCTTGTTCATATGACCTATTACTGTAAATCAGTTTCTGTTCCGTATGTCTTTATTGCCTGGAATCCAGGCTAAAGCATTGACTCCTATTTGGTACCAAATAGTCTCATGTCAGAGGGAAAAGAATGATGATAGAACCACCACACTCATTCTACAACTTCAGCTGGGAAATGATACACATCACTTCTGCTCACATTGGAGCCAAATCAAGTTGCATGGCCAAGTGTGACATCACTAGAACAGAAAGTATAATCTTACCACAGAGAGAGCACCAATGACAAAACCCACATAGATGGACCTCATGAATAAGAGACGAGAAATAGTATATACTTGGGACCAATTAAACACTCTACTACACAGCTCCTTCAGTTAAATTGGAGAGTAGTACGATCTCATACTGCCTCTTTTGTTTGTAAATGTCTTCACTTCCAGAAAATGAAAAAATCAAACAATTATTTCTTATCACTTGCTGAAAACTTTGGTAGCATCTACAAGGAAAACAACTTGATTAAATTCAGATTATTATTAAGTCAAACTTATCATAGCAGTGTGTGAAATCCAAATTAATCGGTTTGACTGGACTTTTCAGTTTTTGTCCATTGAACACAGACATTGGGCTTGAGTACATAAGTTATGTTGACTCTGAGAGCCTAATGCTGTGAAACAGAATGCCAAGCATTGAATATGTTTTTGCAGACTTCTAGGGTTCTTAACTATGAAATTTTAAAATATAACTGGTGTTCTTTCTGATCCTATGTATTTTACTTTCATTCATTCAAAAATATTTGTCTGAGAAAGAAGCCATTGACTTGCAATGCATTCTGCTGGACAAAAAAAGGCTAAGAACCTTTACTTGATCTATGACTTTATAATTTTTATTTGGTCATTTTTTCCTGTGTGGATTTGTTCTTTCTAATTAGATTATAAGCTGAAATAAAACTACTTCTACTTCCTTTTAATCCTTTTTTCTCTAGATCAGTTATATCTTTAAATAATAAAAAATAAAAATCTCATCTGTCTTTGAAAAGAGAAATATTCTTCATCTCGCCTATTACTTAATACCAAGGTAGAATGACTTCAGGATTGCCTAATACAGGGGCTCAAAGTCAATGCTAAAGATGCAGGTTCTTCCTATCTTTCTGCTCTTTCACCCTCAGCATGTCAGCTTTATTCTTGGGTAGTTCCAAAAATCAAAACTATAAGCAGGAACTACAATATGTAAAAACAGATGGTTTATTATTTTCATCTTTTAAATTTTAACTTATGTGTAAAGGAAACCTTTTCCAGGTACCCTTGGAAAGACTGTTGCTTATATTTCCTTGCCTAGAACTACATCTATGACTTATGCTGTAGCCAGTGATCACTGGCATATGCAATTCAGATTTACCCCTGGACCAGGAGATAGCCACTGATTTCTGAGTTTCATGGAAGAGGAGTGGATTTCCAATAAAAACACAGTGGGGAGGGCTCTCAGAAAGAAAAAAGGCTATTGTCAGCAAGATAAGGCCACCAACAGTGTCTGCTATGGTATCAAAGACAAGGTTTTCAATCATCCAAAATAAAGAATAGAAATGAATATATAGAATAGAAATAGAAATATATATATATTTCAAACTGTAACAATTCTGAGCTATCTGTATCATTAAAGAAAAAATAGAGTTTGAGTAGCAGTACTATGAAGACCTGATGAATCACTCCATTTTACTCTCACAAACCTGGCACTACACAAATATTTTTCCCAGCATGAACAGAGAGGGTGTTCCTTCCTTCTTTATTTATATTCCACTTAAGCCCCCAAAGGATTGAGCAGGCTCATTTAACTTTGAACAAGGGTGGGTATAAAAATCTCCTTAATAATGAAACCAAATAAAATGGGACAATATTTTTAAAAGATTCTTTTGTTTCTTTTATATAACCTTCCCCAAAAATTGACTCAGACATGTAGGAAACAAACTAGAGACAATAAAAAAGGTGACTTCAGACTCATAAACTGTCACGTCAGCATCTGTCTTCTTGTGCACAAAATGAAGAAAAAGACAAAGTAGAACTCTACTAACACTCATTATTTTAGTTTTGTAAGACAATTCAAGCCTTGTATATGAATTTTAATGAATCAAGATCAGTGTATAGTACAAACTTGAATATTTGTATTGACTGGGACCTGACTAATTCTGAACTCACTAGGAGCTAGAGATACAAACATGACTAAGCTAAGGTATATGAAGGAGATAAATGTATTCCCATATAGTATAACATACCAGACTGTGATTTTAAAAATTGTGGTAACTTAAAAAGTGTATCTGAAGTGCTCTGTTAAGAAGGGCTGATTGTTTTGGAATAAGGTAGGGTGATGCTTCACAAACTTCTCCAGGAAAATAACATGTAAGCCTGTCCTTGAAGGGAAAGCAAATCATTGTCCAGTAGAAAAAGAGAAGGATGTTTCAGCAGAACTAAAACATAAACAATGTCAAGCTGTGGCTCTGTGGGCCAGTCCTGGGATAAGTCACACTCAGAGGAGCATGATAGGAGCAGAAATTGCCTTTATGACTTGCAACTCTTCAAGACCATTAAAGGTGATCTAAGTCCAGTATCCATTGTCTCTTGTTAAAAATCCTCTGAGCTGTCCAGTTTTCTAGCTCCCTACAACTTGAGGAAACTCTGATTTTCCTATCTAAGGAGAATCTCTTCACCTCATTCATTTATTCCTGTTCTCCCTGTTCCACTTTTCCATGCCCTCTTCACTCTAAGTCCTATGCATGTTGATCCACTTCAACTCTGGTTCCTCTTCTCCTGGGACATGATTCAGGTGATTCAGACTTTTCTCTTTAACCTCCTTTCTTTCACTATGATGCACTTACTTTGTGTCCCATATCTCATTTCTACAGTCCCCGAATCCAGAAACAGACTGTTCTTCCAAAACTGGAGGGAAGAAGAGATATAAACTCTCCTCTCTACATAAGGCTGTGGACTAATTGATTAAACCTTTTGGTTCACAAGTAAATATTAATGTTCCAACTTCATCAGGCACTGAAAAATAGCAGTGGAAAAAGGAAAGCTGGGAATGAGATTTAGCAATTGGTTTGGGGCCAGATTGTGAAGAGTTTTGAGTCTAAAGCTGGTACCACCCTTCTGAGAAAGCAACAGCCACTAAGATCTGTGTTTCTGACAAGGACTGTATGGAGTTCAGGGCAGTAATAATTTCCAACATGCTAGCAGTCTTTCTGGGCCCCTTCATAGGACACAGCTACCCCAGAAGATGTGCTTCTGCTCTAATAAAAGAAGCCCTCGTTAGTTTTTCCATGCTGACACTTAAGATAGAGAGTCAGCCGGGCTCGGTGGCTTAGCCTGTAATCCCGCGCCTTTGGGAGGCTGAGGAGAGTGGATTGCCTGAGCCCGTGGGTTCGAGACCCACCTGGGCAGCGAGACCTCATCTCTACAGTAAATCAAAAAATCAGCCGGGCGTGGTAGCGCATGCCTGTAATTCCGGCTACTTGGAAGACTGAGGCGGAAGGATCACCGGAGCCCAGCAGGTCGAGGCTGTGGTGGCCGGGAGCGGTCACTGCACTCCAGTCCGGGCGACAGAGTGAAACTCCAACTCAAAAAAAAAAAAAAATTTAGAGAGTCAATAAATGAGATTGCACTGAGACAGTGTTCTCTCTGTCCCCTGGTCTCTCAGACTTCTAGCAATTAGAAGAAATATGAAATAACTTCTCCCCACCCAACCTTCACTTTTACATACATGAGTAGATTGACTTTGCTGATTCTTGGCTCTATCAGTTTCTGGCTGTATCATCCTATTTATGTTTCTTAATTTATCTAGACTTTAAATGCCCACAAGCAAAGCATCTAGAATAGTCCCTGGTAGGTGGACATTAATCATCAAATACGGGTGCCCTAACCCCAACTGCCTTCTGTTACTGAACTGTGAATAGGCATTGCCTGTAGTCACAACTCAAAGGCACTAAAAAGAAGCATAATGCATGGACTCTAATTGTTTGCTCTTCCACCATGTTATGTTCTCTACCAAGAAGTTGTTTTTGATGTCCCTTAGGAATGAACAGGTTGTTTTTGATGTCCCTTAGAAATGAACAGATTTCTTCAGATAGTTCAGAAATAATCACATCAAAAGAAGTACCCCTCTCCTGGAGGCATCAGAAAAATAAATTACTTCTGCTTTTCCTGTGGGTAAAATGAAGTCTTTGACTGATAGGCAACATTTTATCAGCCATTTCTGGTGTCTTTGGATGTGCACTATTGAACTCACACACTATGTCTCAATAGTAGTAGTAGTAGTAGTAATAATAATAATTCACTTTCCCAGGGTCTTCCTACCACACTGTCTAAAAACAACTATCTGGTCTTCCCATCAAGGACTCTTCCTGTTCTTTGAACACACTTTCTTTTGGTCCCTCAGTTCCATTCTCTGGGGGTCCAGTTCTATATTAACATATTACCAGAGGAGAATGACTTATTGCTACTCTACCCACATATCACAGTTGCATTTTCAATAAAATATTCTGCAAACAAAATATATGCGTTATTCCAAAGAACTACCCTCCTGTCAAAAATCAGGAGACATCCCAGCATGCAAGACAATAAGAGCATAAAGATTCTGGAATAGTAAACTTTTGTAATCATGTTTAGGATTTAGAGTCTGTCATACTCAGTGATCTATCACAGAAACAAAGAACTGAGTAATACAGGTTCTCACTCATAAGCAGATCCTGAACACTTACCATAATATAATAAGAAAGGATTGGCAGTAGTGGGGCACTGCTAGGGGATGGTGGGGGGACACACAACATCAATAATGGTATTTGATCTCAAACCAGGTGAAGCGGGGACCAAAGGGAGGCTCAAACTTTACCTGTACGATGACTACTTGTATACCTAATCCTGAATTGTACCCTACATCTTTAAAATAAATAAATAAATAATCCCTTTCTCTATGCAGAATCAGCCCTGATTTGAGAATTTTAGAACCATAAAGCATTAGAATCAGAGGAGAACTTAAAAATTATGTTCAATTTTCTCATTCTCCAAATGAGAAAACCAAGATCCCCAGGTAAAGTAATTGGGATATCAGCAGAAATCTCTCAATTCAGACCTCTTATTTTTACTTTCAGTAAGATTTTGGTCTCTAATGTAAACTCTCAATTCTGTGTTATCTCAAAAAGTTTCACACATAGTGTGGATATATACGAAATATCCTTTGATAATGCCTGAAAATATAAAATAATGAAAATTGTTCTACACATTTTCTCTAGGAAAGCAATTGACTCAACTCTTCACAGTCTAATTGCTAAGAATTTAAAAGCAGTGCCCCAGCATTGTCCTAAAGGCAACATTAATTGGATTGTTTGTGCCATACAAACATTAGATGCATCTATTATTTAATTATCAAGCATTTTGATGGCTTAAAAAGTGAGTCATTTACATCAACATAATAGTTGAGTGTTGGTGCACATTGATGTGTGTGTGTGCATAGCTACAACTGAACATGGAGATGAAAGCAGATGTACAGCATTTTCCACAATAAATTAAATGGTATAAAATGAGACTTTGAGAGCTCATCTACACTACACATACAACATGTAAAACATGATAGGAAAGCCGGGCTCAGTGGCTTAGCCTGTAATCCCGCGCCTTTGGGAGGCTGAGGTGAGTGGATTGCCTGAGCCCGCGGGTTCGAGACCCGCCTGGGCAGCGAGACCTCATCTCTACAATAAATCAAAAAATCAGCCGGGCGTGGTAGCGCATGCCTGTAATTCCAGCTACTTGGAAGGCTGAGGAGGAAGGATCGCCGGAGCCCAGCAGGTCGAGGTTGCGGTGGCCGGAAGCGGCCACCGCACTCCAGTCTGGGTGACAGAGTGGGACTCCAACACACACACACACAAAAACATGATAGGAAACATCTCCCATCACTCCATTTGGAAGCAAAAATAATTGCAGTACCTAACAGGTATAGAGTTGTGGGCACTCAGTTTTGCAACATAACAGTATTTCCCTTACAAATTACATGGAGGAAAAACTGGCTCCTGCTTGCTGAGTTATTACCCAGAGTCTCAAAAGGAGTCTCCATGTCTCTTTTCCTGTTAATTATGTATACTCTGTAGCAGTTTAATCAAATTATGATCTCTCCAGTGATTGCAAAAGATATTCCCTGACCCATTTTTTTAGTCCTCTTTTCCCCAGGCTTCTCTGCCTCAACTCTCCTTCAGAAGTTTCACTCAAAAAGCTTAGTAACAATTGGAATCTAACTACATTTTAACATAACACTTACATTCATGCTTCTGTTCACACTGTAAAAGGTAATCTTTGAATGGTTTAAGCATCTGGATTCTATTACAGCAAAGTATAGCACTCAAAATGGAAGAGACTTTTTACATTTGTGTGGAATTCAGGCAGCTGCCTGGGCCACCCTTGGGCCTAGTTGGTTCAAAGAGATTTGCAACAGGCTTAAGTCAGAAATGATAAAATTGTCAAAAAACTTTGGAATTCCTTTTGGGAGACAGCTAAAAAAATAAAACCAAACCAAACCTCCAAAAGGAAAAAGGAAGAGATTTCTGCCTGCAAATTTTTAATAATAGAGTTTATTGGGTCAAAAACTGAAACTCCAAATAGTGTCGACTGTGCATATCCAAGAAAAGTTTCCACTTTTTTCCTCTCAAATATAAGATTTGTTTTATAGTCCTACATATTACAAATCACATGTTTTGTGTGTGTGTGTGTTTGTATTTTTTTGTAGGGATATCGGATTTTTCTTCCATTTGTCCTATTTTATTTAAATAGTTCAAACCTTTGTGGTCTGGTCATTAAATTCCAGTTGGCAGAGAGAGGCTAAATCTTTATGTTCTCCAGCTGTGTTCTTACCAGCTACACACAAGCACTATTAGCCTTATGGCCATGTTGACATCAGCTGTGGGTGAGAGGTTCTGATGACCCAACCCAGCAGCATACAGAGATGCTGGGTATCTGAGGCCTATGACTCCCTGAACAGAAGGAAGGCAAGACTGATATCACCCCTACTGTGAAATAGCTGTCCTAGGGCAGTGATGCCAGCCTAATTGCCTGTATCAACCAATCTAACTTAGAAGTCGTAAAGCACAGAATATACAGTGGGAAAATGAAGTCATTCCTCTGGTAGAACTAAAGAAGAACAAACAAAAGAAAATGCTCAGGTCCTAACAGTGGGAAAAGAAGATACAGAAGGTATTGTTTAATGTAGCAGATGGTCTCTCAAAAAAGTCTATTTAACACAACATTTTTTTACAGATATAAAAATTATCCTAAAATTCACATGGAATCTAAAATAAACCAAATAATCGCAACAAGCTTGAACAATAAAAACCAAATTGAATATCTCATACTTCCTAATTTCAAAACTTACTACGAAGCTATATTAATCAATACAATGAAAAAGCAGGCATAAAGCAGGCCTATAGACATATGGAATAAAATAGAGAGCCCAGAAATATATGTTCAAATAATCTTTGAGAATGTTAAGACCGTTTAATGGGAGAAAGGGCAGTCTCTTCAACAAATGGTATTTGAAAAACAGTATATCCACTTGCAAAAGAATAAAATTGCACCTTTACCTTATACCACATACAAAAATTAACTCAAAGTGTACTAAAGACATAAATGTAAAAGCAAAAACTATATAACTCATAGAAGAAAAAATAGGAAAAAAGTTTTATGACATTACTTTAGCAATTTCTTGACTATGACACCAAAAGCACAGGCAATAAACAAAGCAATAGATAATTGAACAACTTACAAAAACTTTTGTGCATCAAAGGATACTATCAACAGAGTGAAAAGACGTTCCATGGAATGGCAGGAAATATTTCCAAGTCATATGTTTGATTAAAAAGGCTAGTATCCATAACATATAAAGGACTCCAAAACTCAACAACAACTACTAAACCTGATTTTAAAATGAGCAAAGGGCTCAAATAGACATTTATCCAAAAAGACACACAGATGGTAAACAAGCACATGAAAAAATGCTCAACATTGTTGATCATTACAGAAATGTAAATCAAACCACAATGAGATACCACTTCACAAACATGAGAATGGCCATTAGCAAAACACCCCACAATAAAACAAAACAAAACAGATAATAAATGTTGACAAAGAGGTGGAGAAATTGGAACCCTGTGCACTGTTGGTGAGACTGTAAAGGGATATAGCCACTATGGCCAATAGGACAAAAAAAAAGTCAAGCATAAAATTACTACATGACCCAACAATTCCACTTCTGGGTATATACCCCAAATAAGTGAAAGCAGGGTCTCATTTTCCCTGAAAACTGGAGCAAGATAAGGATGCCCACTCTTACCCCTCCTGTATAGTATTGGAAGTCCTGGCTAGAGCAATCAGAGAAGAGAAGGCAATCAGGGGTATAAAAATAGGAAAAGAGGAAATCATCTCTCTTTGCAGATGACATGATTGTATACCTTGAAAACTCAAGAGAATCTGTCAAAAACCTCCTTGCACTGATAAATGTCTTTGGCAAAGTCTCAGGGTATAAAATAAATGTCCAAAGACAATCACATTTCTTTACACCAATAATAAACAGACAGAAATCCAAATAAAAAGCACAATCCCGTTCACAATAACCACAAAAAAATGAAATACCTTGGCACCTTCCTAACCAGAGACGTGAAAGACTTTTACAATGAAAACTACAAAACACTGCTCAAAGAAATCAAAGATGACACAAACAAGTGGAAAAATATCCCATGCCATGGATTGGAAGGATCAACATTGTTAAGATGTCCACCTTACCTAAGGCAATCTACAGATTTAATGCAATACCCATGAAATTACCAGCAACATTCTTCTCAGATCAGGAAAAAACAATACAGGAAAAAACAATACATATGGAAACACAAACGACCAAGAATAGCCAGAACAATCCTCAGCAAAAAAAAAAAAAAAAAAAGCAGAAGGTATTACACTACCAGACTTTAAACTTTACTGTAAAGCTATAATAATCAAAACAGTCTGGTATTTGTACAAGAACAGGCAAAAGGTATATAGACCAATGGAATAGAATTGAGATTCCAGAAGCAAAACCTCAATTTTTCAAAAAACCCATCTTCGACAAAGCCTCCAGCACCCACTACTGGGGAGAGGAGAACCTGTTCAGTAAATGATGCTGGGAAAACTGGCTGACCACATGCAGAAGATTCAAAAGGACCCCTATCTATTACCATACACAAAAATTAACTCTAAATGGATCAGAGACCTAAATGTAAAACCTCAAACCATAAGAACTTCAGAAAATGCAGGACACACCCTTATGGAAGTTGGAACTGGCATTCAATTCCTGAGCAAAAGCTGACATGCACAGGCCATCAGAGATAAGATAGACAAGTGGGACCTCATTAAATTGACAAGCTTCTGCAAAGCCAAAGAAACCATCAAGAGAGCAGAAAGACAGCCCACAGACTGGGAAAAAGTATTTACCAACTCTATGTCTGACAAAGGCCTAACATCAAGGATCTACAAGGAACTCAAACATGCTGAAAAAAAACAAACAAACAAGCAGCCCCATTACAAAGTGGGCAAAAGATATGAATAGACAGTTCTCAAAAGAAGAAATACCAGCAGCCAACAGAAATATGAAAAAATGTTCAGCCTCACTAGTCTTCAAGGAAATGCAAATTAAAACTATACTGAGATACCACCTAACTCCAGTCAGAATGGCCATCGTCAATAACTCAAAAAATAACAGATGCTGGAGAGGATATGGAGAAAAGGGAATACTTCTACACTGTTGGTGGGAGTGTAAACTAGTACAGCCTCTGTGGATATCAGTGTGTCAACTCCTAAAAGTTCTAAAAATCGATCTTCCATATGACCCCACAATCCCTCTACTGGGAATATACCCGGAAGAACTCAAATTACTCTTTGAAAAAGATACCTGCACATGTATGTTTATCGCAGGATTGTTCACAATAGCAAGATCATGGAACCAACGTGCTGTCCATCAAAAGAGGACTGGATTAAAAAATGTGGTACATATACACAATGAAATATTATGCAGACATAAAAAAGAACAAAATCATGAATTTTGCAGCATCCTGGATGGAATTAGAGTTTATAATACTGAGTGATCTTTCACAGAAACAAAGATCTGAATATCACATGTTCTCACTCATAAGTGGACCTTGAACAACTACTATAATACTATAAGAAAAGGATCGACAGTGGTGAGAAACTATGGGAGAGGGGGGCAGGGAAGGACAGGGAGTAGGATTAATGGTAGTCAATATCTGTTTGGGGAAGGGGGGAACACACCTCACCAACAAGGGTAACTGCACAATGAATATTTGTATACCTAACCCTTAACTGTACCCCACAATTTTAAAATAAAAAATATATATAATTTTTAAAAAAGAAAGCAGGGTCTCAATGAAATATTTGCACACTCATGTGCATAGAAGCATTATTCATAATAGCTAACAGATAAAAGGACCTAAAGTGTCTGTTGACAGATGAATGAACAAACAAAATGTGGTATATAAACATAATGAGATGTCATTCAGCCTTAAAAAGGAGAAATTCTGACACATGATACAACATGGATGAATCTTGAAGATATTGTGTGAAGTACAATAAACCAATCACAAAATGATAAATATTATATTATTTCACTTATATGTGGTACCTAGAGTAATCAAATTCATGAAGACAGAATGGAGAATGGTGATTTTTTTTTTTTAGGGGCTGAAGGGAGGGGAGAATGAGGAATTATTTAATGTCGAGAGTTTCAGTTTGGGAAGTAAAAATCCTCTAAAGATAGATGGTGATGATGTTTACACAACAGTAGGAATGTATTTAGTGTCATTAAACTATACACCTAAATGACTAAAATAGTAAGTTTTATGTTGTATGTGTTTTTCAACAATAAAAAGGATATATAAGCAAATTTCAAATGCCCCCAGATATCCTTAACTTAATTAAAAACACAGAGTTTGTTGTAGAAATAAAAGCTAGAGACTGCGTCTTATTTAATTACTATATAGCTGATTCTATATGATGGATAGTTTCCTATAATATTAATTATAAATCAAATTCTTACAAATCATGCTCTTAAAGTAGCATTTTATTTAAAGAAACTGTAAAGTAAAAGTTATGACGGCCCAATCCTTACTTCTTGGTCTCCATTGAAGATTTGTATTTTTGCAGATGAAGTTCCAAACTCAAAGATATTCAGCTTCCAAAATGGGTGGACCAAATTTGTGGGCCACAAAATGTTGGCAAACACTTTCTATAAAGGGCTGGAAAGTAAATATTTCAGCTTTACTAGCCATATGGTATGTGTCTCAACAACTCAACTCTGCCTCTATAGCAAGAAGGTAGAAATAGGCAATACATAAACTAAGGAGGATGGCTATGTTCCAATAAAACTTTCTTTACTTTAAAAAAATGTTTTAATTGGCCGGGCTCGGTGGCTCAGCCTGTAATCCCACACTTTGGGAGGCCGAGGTGAGTGAATTTCCTGAGCCCGAGGGTTCGAGATCCGCCTGGGCAACTTGGCGAGACCTCATCTCTACAATAAATCAAAAAAATTAGCCGGGTGTGGTAGCCCACGCCTGTAGTTCCAGCTACTAGGGAGGTGGAGGCGGAAGGACGCCGGAGCCCAGCAGGTCGAGGCTGCGGTGGCCAGGAGCAGCCACTTCACTCCAGTCTGGGTGACAGAGTGAGACTCCAACTCAAAAAAAAAAAAAAATTTTTTTTTTATTTTAAAGATTGGTACAATTCAGGGTTAGGCATACAAATGATCATTGTATTGGTAAAGTTTGGACCTCTCCTTGGTCCCCACTTCACCTGGTTTGAAATCAGGTACCTTTATTGGTGGTATCCTCCTCCTGCCTCCACCCCTGGCAGTTTTCCACTACTGCCAATCCCTTTCTTATAGTATTAGGATAATTGTTCAGTGTCCGCTTATGTGTGAGAACATGTGGTACTCAGTTTTTTGCAATAAAACTTTATTTTCAAAGCAAGTGGTGAGCAGGATTTAGCCATAGGTTGCTAACCTATGGTATACACCAAATAAGATCTTGGATTCATGCTAGAAGAGTCCAAAAAGTCACTCCACAGAAGTGACAACTGAGTGGGTTTAGGAAGGACAAGAAAATAAAGAAATATTACTCAAGCAAAAGTAGTGGAAGTGGGTGGGGACGAAAGTAAAAAGAAACGGAGGAGAGGGATTCTCCAGCACAGGAAGCTGCACATTCAGAGACTCAGAAGCTAGATGATGCTGGTATGTCAAAGCCCACTGCTGCTCCAAGATTTCACTGAAGGCATGATGAGAGTTAGAGTGTTGGAGCCTGAATATTTAAGAGTATGCACAGAGGCCTTTTGGTCAGCAGAGACCCAAAAGGTTATAAATGCTGAAGAGAGGTGGGGGACTGTAAAACTTAACAATATGTTTTGAATTATAATTTTAATAGAACTTTTGGATTTTGACCTCATGCAATAAGTAGTCTTGACAAACCAATACCCAGTAATCACCTTACCAAGGAGGAGAGCTTGTCCACCATTAAATATTGTTCTGTTAAAGAAAAACACAAATTCTTAATTCAAACCATTTCCATTTTTACTTGGAGGCCAACTGGCATCATAGAATACATTTCATTGCAATATTCTAGTATGTATATAGTTTGTATGTCTGTCCTATACGATAAGCCCGACCATAATATTTGCCAGTAAATCATAAACATTTCTACAACCAATGTTTTAAGGCACATTTTGGTGACGTCTTTAAACCTCTAATTTCCTATTCAAACCTTTTACCAACTATCAACAATGTCATTGCCCCAACTTAGTTGCTGCGTTGTTTTATGCAAAAAGTAGGATGGCAAAGCATAATCCAAGGATAATCTTCCAACCTCAGGGTGAGTGAGGGAAAGTGGGAGCAGAAACTCCTGGAATAGCACTGCTTCTGCCACTTCAGACCAGATGTACACCATTCCATTGTGGGGGAAGAAAACTGTCTCTTCCCTCACTTAAGGTATTCAATCACCCTTTGGCAAGGCTTCAAGCAGTTTTTGCTGGGATTAACTCTAAAGGGGGCATAGGATTTTACTGCTTTGAAACCACAAGCTTAAGGACATTCACTCATGACAAGCTCAGGAGGGTCTCTGTTGGGTCTCAGGAAATGTATCATCAAAGTTACTCTCAGGAGTTCCAGGACAAGACTGTATTTTTGGCCCTAAATTATTTTGCCCTCCATGCTGTGATTTCTATGGCTTAAAAAGAAAAAAAATAATAATAATGGTGGGTGGGATGAGAAGTTCCTTTAAATTTCTATTCATTGTTTGTTTATACATATAATTATTTCAGACCAAGTTAGTGGAAGTGCAGGCCATATAAGTCTGAAAATATTTCACGCATGTCAGTTCTTTCAGGATGCAGTTATTATAATCACTCATTGAAAAAAGACTGTTGTTAATTTTGAAAGGAGCTTAGAAGAGAGGAAAAAATGTCCATGCCCACAAGGTTCGGAAAGCAGTCACACTGTGGTGAAAAAGAGGCAGGGAGAAGGACCAACAGGCAGGAACTGGCTGGTGGCCATCCCAAAGGCCGTGGCAGTAAAGGGTTTATGTGCCCAGAACAGCAAAATGATGCCAAAATGTTGTCTACATTATTTACTTAATCTTTACAGAAACTCTGTGATGCAGTTATCATTTTTCGCATCTTTTTTTAAATGAGGAAATTAAAACTGAGAGGAATTAAATAATGTGTCAGTTTGGGTTCTCTGAGAAGCAGAAACCAAGGCATGTTTAGATGTGCAACAGATTTATTGAAGAAACACCTGTAAAAATAAAAATCAGAGAGTAAGAGTAGGCAAGGAGTACCTTCAGACCATAGTGCAGGTTGGACACCATGAAAGAAGAAAGAGAAGGAAGGATTGAGTAGGAAGAGCCTCCGACCACAACACAGTTGGTATAGCTTTAGCCAGGTCAATGGGAGTCCTCAAACAAGCACACTCACTGGAAGAGGGTATCACGACACCATTAGTCCTGCATAGTTAATGATGTATAGTTATTGGCTGGCAGCATCCCAAGGGAAATATGACCTTAGCACTAGTATGGTACTGGATCCAAAGGTGTCAGCCAACTATACCCCTGCGGCAGATTCTCTTGGAGGTATGAGCAGACATCCTCACAAATGTCACAGTTACTTGCCTGTGGATACAGAGAATACATGAGATGGAGCTGGGACTGAATCATGGGCTGTCAGCCTTCACTCCATAAGCACTGTACTAAGGTCTGAAACCTTTCCTGAAGAGGTTAAAGAAGTCAAAAGGCAATCTAAATATTTTGACACTGTATTTGCTATATATCAGGGAGTGGGAAACTTTTTCTATTAAAGGCTATAAAGTAAATGTTTTATGCTTTATGTGGGCATATGGAGTGTCTGTCACAATGACTCGGCCCTGTCACTGTAGTAAGAGAACAAATTGGAGTGGCTATGTTCTAATATTATTTTACTGACAAAAGTAGACTACAGGCTGGATTTGGTCAAGGGGACCATAGTTTTCCAATCCCTGCTCTATATGACAAGAAACAAGGAGGAAAAAAGAGTAGCAAGCTATAGACGATTAAGACATGAGGGCCCATCATCGGATACTTCAGTTCATTTTCTTCACAGCAAGTTTTTGGCTCAATGATGTAGACTCAATGTATAGTCTCGATTTTCTGTCCAAAAGGAAAATTAGTGAAGACAAAATCAGAAATCATTTCTTCACATACCTGACACATTCTTTCTTTAAACCAGGAAGATGGTCAGAGTGCACCACAGGTGACTTAGTGATATGGATTCTGCTGAGTAATTGCAGTGAAGTAGAGGAATAGATGTGAAACACCTATTGCACCTCTAGAAAGGCATTTAGGGAGAAATAGGAAGATCTCTACTTAAATTAGCATCATATATCATTCATTTATTCATTCAAATACTAGGGAAGCCCCATTTAACTGTGCTGATGCTAAAGATGCAAAAAAAGGATGAAGTCATGGACTCAGCACACAAAGAGAAGAGGCAATACAGTGCAATAGGCGCTCTAACATAGGAAAGCAGATGGTCTGCATGGTACATGGATCTATATGAATTGCCCTCTCTTAGGAAGCCACTCTTCCTTCTCCCCTGGGACAAGGTAAACAGATCAAGCCTCCACTGGCCTAGCTGGGAATGGATTTTTAGATGGCATTTTCTTTCTGACAAAAATACTGTGTTGGCATATGAGGAGATTGTTGTCCAGTGAGTATTGATACACAAAAGAGACACAGTAGGGGAGGAGGGCAGTCTGAATATATGTTGTCTGCTTCACAGTTTTATATATGGTTGGTCTCTCTGAATGAAGAATCTGACTCTACATGATATGTATTCCCTTGAATAGAAAGGTAAGGTTCTGTAGGGCCAGGAAAGGAACTGGAAAGTCTTAGTCTGTGGCCACTTCTCATGGCAAAGAGATTCAGATTCATGGTGAAGGAAAGCTCTTCCTCAATTCAACTTGTATTTCATGTTGCCATATATTAAAGAAGAAAACATATCACTTAAAACTACTATTACCTCATTCCACATAATGCTTAAATAAACCAGCCAGGCAGAAAACTATAGGCAATTAAATTTCATTTTTAAAACATGATTTTATAACTGGTATTTTTACTCATTACAGATAAAAGAAAGAGAAAACATGCACATGCAAAATATAGATTTTAAAATGTGTCTTAACTCTAAACAAAGATAGCACAAAAGTACCCACCTGATTCAATGCAATATTTTTTCTGTTCAGTTTATTATAGTAGTTGTTTCTATTTGATAGTATTATGAAAATATTGGTAAAAACAATAAATTATATATAGATTTCTTAAATTATGTATCTAGAAAGATGATCTAGATTATAGATGAAATTAATAAACAACATCAACAAAACTACAACTCAATATTTTGTTCTAAATGGACTGAGTCTATACTATCATATTATTGTATATTATTGTTTTGAATTGCAGATAATTCCCACTAAAGTGTATTCACTTGTCCTTTAAGAATATATATGTTCTCACTTTATATTCTACTCAAAACTCAAGCCAGTACCTAGGATCCTGAAATATGAAAAAATAAAATTCACAAATAGTTTGATTTCAAAGTCCTGAAAGTAGAATATAGGAAATTGTACTGGAATTGTGATAAATTAGAAATGCAGCTGCATATTTATGATACTTTAACAGTTTGGGCTAATCATTTTTCTTCCCGGTTTAGATGTATCACTGCACTACCGTAGGTCAATATACTTCAGATGGTGTTCTCAGCTTAGAAAAATGTGCAGGACACATCTCTGATGGAGTTCTTGGCAAATCACTGAATTATATTCCCTGATATTCAACAGATGCCTGTAACCCACATGGCAACCAGATATATTCAATAGTTCACCATAACATTAAATTGAAACTAACATAAGAACCCATGCAGAATATTTAATAAAACACAAAGAATTATAAATGGCATTACTACAGGTTTTATTACTGTTCAAACTGTCCCAACGTTTTTTAGTAGCATGTATTCCACTGACCAAATCAATGTGTGTTTATTGTCAGACTCTTTTCCCTACTCTTTGGCATAGGAAGCCAGCAGAGTATTCCACATGAGCTTAATTTAGAATAGATACAGCGGCAGACAGACCTTGTGGCTTTGGACGTTAGTAAAAAGAGAAATGATTTATGATGTCACTTCTGTTTACATGTAATTCATTTTCTGTTAGGACTGCAGCATTTTCTTCAAGTAGAAAAGCTTCTTGGGATGGTATATGACTGTTCCCCTTCTCTTCCCAGCCAACTTTCCCTCTCCTTCCCTACTGTTTCCCTCTGCTTCACAGCCCACACATCTTACAGAAAGCATAAGTTTTAGTTGTAAATGAAAAAACAAAACAAAACAAACTAACTCTGTGAAAAAGTGAGACCAGAGTTACAAATGGAAATATCCATCTTCATCTTTACCAGTTAATTTTGTGTCATTCTTTTGTGATTAATTTATGGAGAAAAGGAAGAAAAGTAAAACAGATGGGGCAAAGCAGGAAAATCTTCTTTAGACAGCCATTATTTCAATGGCAAAACTTTTAATGGGTAAAGGGAACTGAGGAGAGATGAAGCTCTTGTCAGCTTTAAAAATTCTATATTTGTACTATAATTAACAAGGCATAGCCACCTACTGATTCAATTACACAAAATACTCTTCTCCATCATGTCCCTCAAACTATGTTTGAATGATACTTCTGTTGGCAATCAAGAAGTATTTGGGAGACATCCCAGCAGTGGCTTTTAGGAGGAGACATTTGATTCTTCTGTTTATATATTCTAATTTATTTTAGAATATTCTCAGATCAAAGGTGATGTCAGTTGATTAAATAAAAATGTACAGAATAAAATCCACAAATTAGTTCAGATATCTGATTATGATCTTTGATCACAAAAGTATTTGAAACACATTTTCTGAATTTTAAAATGGTGTCAAGTATAGTACAATACTACATGTAGTAAGAAGCTTTATAAATACAAATCAGTCTAATTCATTTGTAGTTTCTGATCTATTTTAGCACCATAGAATATGTATGGAAATTATATGTGTGGAAGTCACACTCCTCAGCAACCTGGCATTGGTAAAATAGGAGAAATCCATCAGACAGAAATATGTATACATATAGCTCACCCAGAGACTAGGTAGCATTCTGATGTAATATGTGTGATATTGTTTCATTGTCAACACATGAGGAAAGAGACTGCATGGTAACTCTTTACTCTCATATATTTTTGATTGTACAACAGGTCCAAATGAGACTCTACTTATCTTGAATTGTCCAGGCTATATGACTTGACTGTCTCCTTGAACAGTGGGCTTGTTCTCCCAGTAAGGTTCTGAAAGCAGAGGGTCAGTGAAACTATGAGTTGGCAGTAAATACACTCTCTAGAGATCTGTTGGGGATTTAAATATTCTAGAACCAAGGCAGAAATCAATTCATTTTGAATGAAAGCACTGTCTGCCTGGAGAATCCAGCTTTCTTAGTGCAAAAAAGGAAAGTTCTGCCAAAATTAAACATCATGTCATTCCCAGTAGGTATAGCTCAGAGAAGAAATGGAAAGATTAAATTCCTGGGGTGACTCTTGTCATTCCTCCAGTCCCATATCTGAATTTGAGTCCCAAGGACATTTAAGAAAAATTTTCAAAAGCTTGCAATAGACGAGTTCCAAATCTAGGGCATTTAGAAATAGCTGGTCTATCCTTGAGGAATTTGGAGAAACATATATGGTGACAATATATCTCACTTTTAAAAACAGTGTTCCATGGTTATAGCATGAGTCTTGATTTTGAACGCTGAAAATAACTTTACATTATGCTTACATGTGCTAAGAAGCTTCTAGGAAAAAGTGTTTGTAATAGACTAGTAGGGCAAGAGTGGGAAAGAGGAGAGCTTCACATATTTTGCTTCAGTTTAATTTCTTTTTTATTTTTGTAAGCTTCAAGAAGGAAAAAAGGATGAGATTATTCAAAGAAACAAGAAGGTAAAGAAACAAAGATAAATTGAGTCAGGAGGTAATTGTACACTATAATTTGCTAACAAAGAATTTTGTAGGTTGCCAACCTGCGTAAATTACATACAGTTAGGAAAAGATTTCCAAGCAGAGAGAAATATAATCGCTTCATTTATTTTGTTTCTCCAGCAATGTTTCTAACACTAACTCTATTGTATGACTGAATTGTACAAAAAATATATTCCTTTCACAGATAACCTTTGTTGAAACACAATGGAACCTCTAAACAAACTATCACTTGTGTGGTTGGAGCCGTCTAGTGGACGGGGGACTCCAAACATACTGTTTGCTGAACTCTGTCTGGACGAATGAGTAATTCAATCTTCTCACATGACCATTGGGCAACAGAAGGGAGACTGCAGTGCTTCCTGGGTGCACTTTTCTGGCTCAAATGTCAATTGGGAAATCTGAACGCCACCTTTTCTGCCAATTGGCATTTATCATTTCTAGTCTTCCCAAGTGTTATATGCTTTCACTGACTTTTTGATAAATCTTTGGGTAGAATCACCAAACAGTGGCCATTGGGTTGCTGTAGAAAAGAAAGTTCTGCATTAAGAGAAAGCAGACACACATTCTAGCAAAATTCTGCCCTAAAACTGGCTGTGTGCCTGACTGCTGACTGATTTGTCGTAATCAATATATTTCCCTATAATCTAAAGAGAAATTGAATATTCTTCTAAAATTTCCAGGAATTATTCATAAATTTGCCCCCAAAATATCTGTGGCCATATAACCTGAGTTTATGTGGCTTTCTTTCCACTCTCTGATTGTTTCTTTTTAGGCTCCTTTGCTAGTTTCCTCCTGTGCTGGACCTTTAAATTTGGATCAACCTGAGACTCTATCCCAGTTCACCTCTCTTCTGACTTCGTATAATCTCAAGATATCTCAAGTATATCTGTCACTGCAACAACCATTTATATACTAGTAAACATTAAATTTAAAAATTGTACCAAGTCTTTTTTTTTGAGCTCCAGACCTGCCTTCTTGGCCTTTCCTTTAAGATGTCCCATAAGACCTTCAAGCTCAATGTGAACAGAAGTGGACTTGACCCAAACCTACCCCTCTCCTGTGTTTCTAATCAGAACAAATGCCACAACCTACTAACATGACCATCCTTTTGAATTTTCCTCTTTCCTTGGGACATATAATCATCAAGTCAACAAACTCTTCCTCTGAAATCACTTTCAAATCCATTCCTGTTTACCTATTTTAGCCATCATCATTAGCCTAGCTCAAGCCATACAAACTAGTGCAATCACTTTCTAACAAATATTCCTGTATCCACTCCCCCAATCCATTGTTTTAAAATGCAGATCTGATCATACTATTTCTCTACTTTAAACATTTTGATGACTTTTCTCATAAATTTCCAAGTTCCTATTATAGACTCAAAACCAGGAAATCTGACCCCTGCTTACCTCTCTAGTCTCTCTTCCCACTCTACCCCTCAGGCTCCTCTGTCCAAATATAACAACCTTTTACATTTCTTCCTGCCTTGGTGTCTTCATCCAGCTATTCCTGCCTGGCATTCTGTCTGCTACACTTACCTAGCTAATTACTAATACTACTCTGACATTTTAGAACTGTCTCTTTTTTGTTAAAAGGTAGGTAGAAAACTATCATATGTATGTGTTCTTTAACTGAGACATAATTAAAAGGAAAGAGATTAAGCAAAGACTCCTGCACAGAGAGGAAGCTGTCTGTGTTTACACAGATGGTGTGCTTTGAAAGGTCTTGCTTTCAATTGATAAGAAAACTAAGCGGGTTCGAGACCCGCCTGGGCAGCGAGACCTCATCTCTACAATAAATCAAAAAAATCAGCCGGGCGTGGTAGCGCATGCCTGTAATTCCGGCTACTTGGAAGGCTGAGGCGGAAGGGTCGCCGGAGCCCAGCAGGCAAGGCTGCGGTGGCCGGGAGCGGCCACTGCACTCCAGTCTGGGCGACCGAGTGAGACTCCAACTCAAAAAAAAAAAAAAAAAGAAAGAAAACTAAAATTTTGATTAGCTGATTAATCAACTTAAGTCAGGCCCTCTAAAGATGAAATCTACTTAATTCTTGCTCTATATCCTTTGTGGCAAGTTTCAGTTTTCTGTAATTTCCTTTTATCCGGCATAAAGAGATAATAGCTCTCCTGAGGTCAAATTGTTTTTACTAAGGTTGTCTTAAACATCTGAATTGTTACCTTAAACTCTGAGATTGAAAGAAAGTTTTGGATGCTTAAAATCAGGACTCCCTGGGAAGGGAGTAGGAAATATATCTATTATTCTTCACTTTCATTTTAAATGGTATTTCTACCTGTAGAAATTTATGAGTGAAGAACAATAGTTTAATAAGCTTATTTTCTAGGAGTATTTGGTATTTACAATTGAGAAATCACATTGGCTAATTTCTAGTTCACACACAGGAGAAGCTTGCTATTTCTACACTCTTATCCATCAACCTCAGACAAAACATTACTTCCTCATGAAAAGCTCTCCCAATACTTTTAGACCAGATAAGGTGTTATCATTATACCCACAGCAAATATTATACCTCTTCTACTAATCATCATTATTAATTTCATTTTCTGATTGTGAGCTGCACATCATATCTATCTTGTTCATTTGTGCATATCCTACACGTAGCACAGTACTCTAGACATAGTAAGCTTTCAGGAAAGACTTGTTGAGTAAATAAATTCAGTGCTTCCTCATTGGACAGTAGTTTCTTGACAATATCTTGCAATAAGAGAAGAAAATTACTGTTAGGAATACAGATCTTCTCAGAGAGCCCAAGGGCAGGATCTCACTCTTCCCTCTCATTTTGCTTCTCTCCATGCATCTCTTTCATCCATATTTTCCTGTATCCTTATTCCTCTGCCCCTCCAGGTATAAGGTGCAGAATGGTATCTTATAACTTTAGAGTTTACATGTTTTTAGTTTAAAGGACTAGTAAAGTCTAATATTCTACTTCCCAATTCCAAACTTCTCAGGAGAGAAGTGCAGGAGAGAATGACTCTGCTAGAGTCAGCATGAATCAGGGCTGGTGGGACTCCTATTTCAATCAGCTGTGGAGGGAAAGAAACACAATCTCATGGAATAAATGTGATTTCAGAAGTTCAAATCTGTCAGCAAGATGTTTTTGTGGGTTGTGGGTGAGGCATTGAATACCCCAAAAGTTGTTTGCTACACTATTTGTCTCCTTGAATGCTTCTAGAACATAGGATCATAAGTGACTACATCAGGAAAAACTAAAAAATGTGAAATGTTGTTGGCTTCTCTACAGGTGCTGATAAACATTAGGAGAAATATAGATTTTATCAAGATGTATTGACAAACATTTATTTTAAATAAAAGGTGCTCATTACTGTTTGATATTCCTGTTTTATTAAAAATATCTCTAATGCTTAATATGTGTTTTAACTCATTATGTGATTTGTAACTTCTTAATCATATCATGGGCTAGCATACCTAGCTAGTCAATACCTAAAAAACATGGTTAGTCCTTTTAAGGTATGTAGAAATTTACTTATGTTCATCCAATATCCAAACATGCCTTCCAGTGATCATATTGTAAGCAACTTAAGGAGGGTCATCTTCCAAGAGTTTATGCAACAGATGCTAAAATTTTGGTTCTAATACCTCTGTTCATGAAATGGTAGAATTGATCTCCCTCTCCTCACATGATTCTACTTGAGTATAGGACTTATGCATATCCTCTTCCACTTGCATTTTTGTCAAGGAGAAAAAATTTCTTTACAGTTTTTTGCATTACAATGAAACATAATTTATTGAGATGAAATTAAAATAACATAAAACTAACCGTTTCAAAATGAACCACAATTCAGCAGCATTTAATACATCCATAATGGTATACAACAAACATCTCTATCTAGTTCCAAAGTATTAATATTTCTATTACTCCAAAGTATCCTTACCCGTTATCAATTTCTCCCATTGCCCTCCCTACCAACTTTTGCAATCACCAATATGCATTCTGTCTCTGTAGATTTATCTATTTGGAATTTTTCATATAAATGAAATCATGAAGCATGTGATCTCTTGTGTTTGGCTCATCTCATATGGCACAATATTTTAGAGATTCATCATGTTATAGCATGTATCAATACTTTATTCTTTTGTGGCTGAATAATAGCCCATTGTATATACACTTACAATGTGTTTATCCATTCATTGATTAGTGGGCATCCAATGGATTAATATTTATTTAAACTTCTTACTTCCAGATTTCTCATAACTATTTTTCATTATTTTCATGCATTTTTCTGATGATTTTGAAGCTTGAGTGTAGTCAAAAACATAAGATAAATATATCTATATCTATATATCTATATACTATCTATATTATTAGAGGTGACTTTTACCTGTAAGAAAACCAGTGACCAACAGATTAAATGAGTAATCAACATATTTGTTTCCTTCTGAGGTATCATGCCCTCAGAGAGGGAAACTTCTTTTTTTTTTCCACAGGTACCTGTCATCTTTTATTAAGGTGTTCTCATTAGGGTATGAAAGGATTCAGCAATGGTCAAGTTCCTCATGGAGGGGCGCTGGGCCAAGGAGGTCATGGTCAGGAGAGCAGAGTGCACCCTCCTCAGTGGTACTTGCATAGCTGCTCATGTTTAAGCTCCTTGTAAGAAAGGCAGTAGCTGAAAAGTACATAAGCCACCAGCACCATAGATACCCCGGAGATGCTCCCTTTCTTCACGTTGATGTACTTGTTGTAGTAGTGGTGGTACCCTCTTTGAAATGCTCCAAGTATGCCATTAGGGGTGAAATCCCCCATCAATATCCAGCTTGGAAGCTCCCCTGGTTTGACGTCCATGAGTTTCTTCCCCTTCACTGGTACGACCGAGGCCATCTTAGAGTCCTGGTGTCCACTGTGTAGAGCTGCGCGAGGAGGGAAACTTCTTAGTGATCATTTAATTAGTACCTAGTTAGGATCCCTCTGTCATTTTTAGATTTCATGACTGGCGAGCACAAGAGCTTATACAAATAAGAAACCCTGCAACAGACATTAAAACAGGATGTTACAATTTAGAAGATGAGGATCACTACCCCTTTGGTTAAGATTAGCATTTCATGAGCTATTTCAATACTGTCTATGCCACTCTGAGAGTATGGTGTAGTAAACATTATTTGTATCCATCAAGCCTACTTCTTCTAGCAATTACCTCCCTTAACCCATGTCCTTAACTCCATAGTTAAAACAGAAATCTCCATGTTAGTATTATGTGCTCCCAAACTCTGGCCAGGGTTGATTAGTCCAGAAGTGAACTTTAGATGAATAAAAAAGTGCTTCTCTCATAAGTGTAAATTTTGGAGCTAGCAGACACGAAGACTGAAAGTTGTTTGACATGCGTTGCACTCGTGAAGAGCTCATACCTGAAGTTCACTTACTTCTCAGATTCAGTGACAGACCTGGTCCTTCGCTTAAGCTGATCAAATTTGTTTCTTGCAACATGCAACCAAAAGACTTAAACTAACAAACATGGAGTTAGACATTTCAGTAAACAAACGCTACAGACTGGTTAAAAATGCTTCCGTCACATAGACAGATTTGAAACTTGTCACTTTGTTGGTGAGTTGGTGTGGAAGTAGCTATTTAGACAGGGGACACTATTGTTCACTGTATGAAGAGTGCTAGTAGAGTGGTAAGAGAACTGTACTAGACAGCTGTGGAGACTAAAGCAGAGGTGGAACGTATCTCTATTTCTGTGCAAAGAAACTGAGATGTCATTCTATTTCCATTAGAATGAAAATAACATAGATTGAGAAGCAGAATAGCACAGTTCTAAATTATTTTTAATAAGGGACTAGTTAAATCATGGTACATACATTAAGAGAATAAAGTAGGTTTATATGTATTAATATGGAAAATATTTATGTGAATAAACTAAGTTCAGTATGTACAGAATATAATCGTATTCAGGTAGGCAGCATATATATAGGGTGACCCAAAACAAGCTAGAATTCATTTATTAAAATAGTGTATGTATTCTTACATGTTTAAACTTTAGTCATCTTCAAAAGTACTCTTCATTGAATGCAAACCACCTATCAAGACGCTTTTTCCACTGCTGAAAACGTTTTTGGACTTATCTTTGATACCTTTTAGACTTCTGCCATTTTTTGTTTCACCTCTTCCATATCAGCAAAACATTTCCCTTTGAGGACTTTTTTTCATCTGGGGAAAGAAAAATCGCTTGGGGTGCGATCAGGTGAATAGGAAGGGTAGGGCATGGGGGTGGTGCTGTCTTTGGTCAAAAACTGCTTAATACTCAGCACAGTGTGGGCAGGTGCACTGTCATGGTGGAAAAACAAATGACCTGTTATTTTATAAAACAAGACGTTTCTTCCACAAATCATGACACAACCTTCTCAAAACTTCCAGATCTGGTACATATACACGATGGAATATTATGTAGTCATATAGAAGGACAAAATTATGGACTTTGCAGCAACTTGGATGGAGTTAGAGTCTATAATACTCAGTGATCTATCACAGAAACAAAGAACTGAGTACCACATGTTCTCACTCATAAGTGGACTCAGAACATTTATCACAATGCTATAAGAAAGGGATTGGCGGTAGTGGAAAACTTCCAGGGGAGAAGGTGTGGGCATACAACAACAATAAGAGTACCTGATCTCAAACCAGGCAAAGTGGGACCAAAGGGAGGCCCAAACTTTACTTGTATACCTAATCTGGAATTGTACCCCATGTCAAAGTAAAATAAAATAAAAATTGTTCCTGACTGTTTAATCCAGAGGAACAAATTCCAGATGTACTGCAGTGGGCTAACCCTTCAAAAGATAATTAATTCCATTTTTTTTATTTGTTTGTTTTTGGTGGAGCGTCCTCTCTCATATGCATAGAACAAATGTTCCTGGAACAACAACCAAGAAAATATAAATAATGCCTACTTGTTCGCAAAGTATATGGCTTGTAGGAAGAGATGAGAACTCCAGAGCTAGCATTTTCCATTTTATTTCATTCTGAATGGATTTTTAATTCCATAAGCATACTTTACTCATCATTTAAAAAGTAGAATTAGAGAATCATCAGGATTTTCTTCTAGCTTTACGACTTATCAACTGTATGCCTCAGGGCAAGTTACTTAGTCTTTGTAAATATTAATCTTCTCTAAAATAGTAATAATCATAATACCTGCTCTACTTACAGTAACAGTATTCTATATAACTACTGTAGAAGACTAGAGGTTCATAATCCCTAGAAGATCAAGAATTGGCTTTGGTAGGGGAATGGTTTGTGAATCATCTAAAGTCACAGGCAAAAATTAATATGGCCCTGTCCTCCCGGCCCAGCTCTATCTCTTGGTCATGATGGAAGGGGTCAGATCCTACAGGCATCATCTTCACAGTTCTGTCCTCTATCCTGGGCTGTAACTGGTGTGTTAATCCAGGACCCAGATGTGCCTTGACCTTTATAGCCAACCTTGGTGATACATGGGTATGTGAGACCCAGGATAACCAGAGAGTGGGAATTGGACAGGATTCCAGTCTCTAGTATCTCAAATGCCTTGGTTAAGATGAGACTGACAGGGTTAGCCTAGTTCTGCTTTCTCAAAGAAAAAATAATTTAAATAGCTAGCTTTGTTTTCCATAAGCACATTAAATGATTGTTAATAATGAGTAATTAGGTAAATGTAAGAGGGATAAATACAGAATAAACTTTGTATAGCTTCAGATATCTTTTTAGTAATTTAAAACCTTAAAGTCATGTTATGTAAAATTAATAGATAATCATGAAAAATCTGAATCATTTCTAAGTGAGGTAAAATACTGAAACATTAATTACTAAACATAGATTTAAGTTTATTTCATTTCAGCTTCTTATTTATTTTAAAAAATAAAAATATTTGGGTTCATTAGTAAATACAAAGAGGGATGCTTCAAAAAAACAGAATTACTTTTTGAACGGTGGGTCCCTTGTAGTACAGGCTTACTCTGCTAGGTTAAGTGTTCTAGGAACCCATTGGCATCAGTGTACCAGCTAGCATTGTTGTGAGAGACTGCATTTGCCTTCAGTGAAATTTTTTTTAAGATTCTTTCAACATGTTTGCCCATTTTATGATGGGTGATTTATGAGCACACCTGCCCACACCGCACTGAGTGTTTGGCAGTTTTTGACGAAAACAGTATAACCCCTGTTACCCTACCCTTCCTATTCACTGGATCAAACAACTCACTTTTGTTTCCTCAGAAGAATAAAGTATTCAGAGGGAAATGTTTTGCCAATGTGGAAGAAGTGATACAAAAGATAGCAGAAGCACTAAAAGGTATTAAAACTGATGAGTTCAAAAACTGTTTTGAGTAATGAGAAAAGCATCTCGATAGGTATATTGCATTAAATGGAGAGTACACTGAAAGTGACTGAAATTTAAACATGTAAGAATAAATATACTTTTTTAATAAATAAATTCTACTTGTTGGGGTGCCCTCTTGTATGTTCTAGCACACATTTAAAATTATTTTATTAAAATCTTGCATTTCTAAAAATTATACATGTATTCATTATATATTTTAGTACATAATAATTAAAATTGCTTGCTTCCTAGGGATTTTTTCCTGAAAATTAGGGCTATTCAGAGTTAAAAATTACAATCTACATATGTTTTTAACACTACCAGGTGTAAGATAAACTATTCTGTGTAGAGAATGTACAAGGAACATAAGGTATGAAGATGTGATTTTGTTAAAAAGAATAATCATATCTAGGTTAAAGTCATTTAAAGATTTTTTTTTCAGAATAACTAAATTAAAAAGGAAGGATATCAATAAAGATAATTATAATAAAAAGTTCTTAAAAATAAAAAATGGCCAGAAGTTTTCTTTATAAAAAATTTATCTTGTGTAGTCAAAGTTGACTGAGATTAAATGGATTTGTCTATACATTTTTATTAAACTTAGCTTTAGTATTAATTTCACACTGGTATGAAGGTAAAATTTGGTTTTCTTTTGAAAACAGGATTTACATGTTACATTAACAAAAATTAGTAAAAAAAAATGTATTTGGTTCACCTTTTGAGTAAACCACACACACAAAAAAAAAAGTGGAAAGAGAGAAACAGATTCTGTGTGTTTCATGTGTGTTTATTAGTCTTTTGACTACTTAGAAAACCTGAAGTAAAGATTTAAAGTTTTCCTTTCAAATATGTAACTGTTTTTCAAATGACTATTATTTTACAGTTAACTATTTTGATCAACCTTTGACATATTTGACAAGCTTCCCAAACCGACTTCGAAATCAAAATTAAGTCTTTTTTACCCCACACTAACTATGGGATTTCCTAGAGGACCCTGAAGTGTTCAAAAGAAAGATGATAAGCGTGAGAAGCAGGTTTATTTGATACGTCAGATTATATGGGAAGCATTGTCAAAGAAGAAATGATATTTAGCCTTCTTTGAGTTATATTTGTATGGATGTTATTTATAGGTATTCTAAAATTCTATGAGGTTTTAAAAATATTCCGATATACCTTGGTATATGTTATCAATCATAGCTATGGCTATTATGTTTAATTGTTTTAGGCCACAGAAATAGTAAAATTCCCATGTCATTGTATCTTTAATCATGTCCATTTTAAGTCATGCTGTCCACAGTTAATTGCTTTATTCTAATGCTTTTTATCTGAAAGCTCTTTAAAAATCTTAAATTGTTGTGTTTTCAAAGAAATTCATGAAAAGGATAAAAATAATTCTGACAAGTAAGTTTCTGATAACTTTGAAATCATATCACTGCACTGAATAAAAATTCCAAAATTTTAATGGAAAAAAATTGGACTCATAAAATTGCTAGCCAAACAGCAAGCAGGACAAGAATTAATCACACAGGCCTGAACTGATAAAGAACTAAAATGATCTTTTTGTGATTTTTTTTGTTTTAAAACATTGCTGGTTCTTTTGATTTTTTGTTTTCCAGAGGTAAGAAAACTTTTTCTTTCTCTCTCTTAAGTTTATAGCTTTATAGCACTTTGATAAAATACATTTTTGTAAACCGAATTGAAACATTTACTCTTTCTTCTTTCTACCTAATCCTTACAAATTCAAAAACCATTTGTGAGTATTCTTATCTTACTGTAATATAGCTATTTACATAGGTTCTGTAACAATGTGTTTTCTTTCTAACAGGGCACAATTAGAAATAGCAGTTACACTACCAAAGCTGTGCCTGAAATTTCATATCTTTGAATATAACTGGACAAATTTAAGGAATTGAAGTTGACTTTATAAGGCCAGTAGAGAAGAGGAGGCAAGATGGTGACAGAACTGGTGGGAGCATGAAAGTCTCTGCAGGGCGAGTGACCATAAAGACAGTTTATGCGAATGCCACTGGGTGAGTGAAAATCCACCTGAGGGGAGACACGAGGATTAAGCATCCAGGGCTCCCCTCTGGAGGTGGCTGCAATCCACCACTGCCCTGAGATCAGAGCCCCAGCATGCAGAACTGTCAGTCATTCTTGGGGGTCTCTCAGGAGGAGGCAGTGGAGGTCAGCTGCTCTCAGTGCCTGGCACCTGGCCCATGCCAGCACTCACAACAACGGGTCAGACACTGGCAGAGGGAACCATGGAGAGGGTATGGTGAGGAGATCTGGAGCTGAGCCCTGCTGCTGGCAAGGAGACAGTGCTGGCATTTCCTCTGTCCCAGGGCCAGCCAGAGACCTACTTTAGTCCCCATGTCCCCATCCCCCAATCTATTCAGCCTCCTGCCTGGCACCCAGAGGTATCTCTGTGCCTGTCTGAGATCAACCATTGCTGATCCAGAGAGGAAAATTCAGGAGCAGACAAAGAGACAGATGCCCCACTCTCGCGCTGGACCAGGCACAGGACAGACATGGCAGCAGCAGCAAAGTTGAGTGAGCTGAGAACTGATTCACTCTCCTCCCACAGCAGTCCATGGGGCTAAGAAACACCTGATCAGGCTGTGTGAAAGTAGAGGGGAGGGGCTGGAGACTGGAGCCCACTCCCTAACTCAGTGGCAGCAGGAAGCATAGTGGTGCTTGGAAAAGGAAGCTGAAGTTCAAAAGGTAGCCACATAGGGAACTCTTTTATATTTTTCCCTCTATTTTTAGTACTTTTTTGTTGTTTTTTGGTGTTTTCTAGTTTTTCTGCTCACATCTGGGCATATTTGAGGGCAAGTGCATCATCAGAGTTTTTGTTTGTTTATTTTATTTGCATCTTGTTTCATTGTATGTTTTTATTTTTTCTTTATTCATTAGTTGGTGTGCCTCTCTGTTTTCCTTCTTCTTCTCCTCTGTCTTTATCTTCTTTTAGTCTCCCTTCTTCCTTTTTCTGTTCTTCCACTTTTACTTATCTCATTTTGCTCACAGGGGGCATAAATATGTCCTCATTGCATGAACAGATTGTAAGGTGGTGGGAAGTGGGTTCCAGGAGGCCCACACACCTGTCAGTGAAACTGTGATCTGCCAATGGCTTCTGAACTAAAGCTTCCCCCTGTCAAACCTTAATCAAATCTCAAAACTGCAAAAAGCACAGCCCCCCTCCCCCATCCCCAGTCCAGCTTCAAAACTGAACAAATCCAGAGGATCTACATATGGAAGAAATGGAGATTGAGCAAACAGAAGTGAAAAATATCCCCCTCATTACTGGGCAATGGAATTAAAGAAGGAGGCACAGGGGGAGGGAAATCATCACAAATGAAGAAGAATCAAAGGAAAAACTCAGGTCCCATGCAGAAGACCCCTGGGAAGACAGCACCTGAGAATATAGACTTTGAAACTCAAATAATGAAGAGCCCTCAGAATGACTGGCCCCAAACCATAAACCAAGAGATCAAGGTATTAATAGAGAGAATGAATAGAAATGAGGAGAGACAAGAGGAAAGAATGAAGGAGTTGATAACTGAGACGATGGTAATAAAGAATACAGCAAAAGAAATAAATAACAAACTGAAGCTGGGCTCGGTGGCTCAGCCTGTAATCCTGCACCTTGGGAGGCTGAGGTGAGTGAATTGCCTTAGCCCATGGGTTCGAGACCCGTCTGGGCAACTTGGCGAGACCTCATCTCTACAATAAATCAAAAAATTAGCCGGGCATAGTAGCACACGCCTGTAGTTCCAGCTACTTGGAAGGCTAAGGCGGAAGGATCGCCGGAGCCCAGCATGTCAAGGCTGCAGTGGCCGGGAGCAGCCACTGCACTCCAGTCTGGGTGACAGAGTGAGACCCAACTCAAAAAATAACAAACTGAAAAGCATGGAAAGCAGAATTAATCAAACAGAAGAAAGACTCTCAGAGCTTAAGGACCAAAATATGGAACTAACCCAAACTGTTAAAAACATAGAAAAGATGCTTTAAAAGATGGAACAAAGTCTCCAAGAGATGTGCGATGATTTCAAGAGGCCAAATCTAAGATTACTTGGCATTCCTGAGGCAGATAAAGAAACAGATACCACCCTGGAACAAACATTTCATGAAATTATCCAAGAAAACTTCCCTCATCTCATCAGAGATGTGACCATTCAAACACAAGAGATTCAAAGAACCCCTGCAAGACATCAAATGAGAAGACCAACTCCTAAACACACAGTAATTCACTTACACAAAGTGGGTGTAAAAAGAAAAAATCCTAAGGACAACAGGAGAGAAAGGTCAGACTACCTTCTGAGGAAGATCAATTAGAATAGCAGCAGATATATCTACAGAATCACTACAGGCTAGAAGAGACTGGAGCCCAATCTCCAAAGTTCTCAAAGATAAACAATTTTAACCAAGAATCTCCTACCCAGCTCAGTTAAGCTTCATCAGTGATGGAAAATTTAAATCTTTCCCAGACATTCAATCCCTAAGAATTTATGCCACTTCCAGACCAGCTCTATAAGAAATGCTTAAGAAAGTATTAGACACAGAAGAAAGCAAAAAAAAGAATGACCACACGCTTCTCAAGAATACAGTAAAAAGATTGAAAACACACAGATATATCAATCCAAAAATCCAAAGAAAACCGACAAACAGAAACAGAAATGCTAAAGATCAAATCAAAACGAACCCTGAAGAAATGAAAAAATAAATCAGAGATTACTATGCACACCTATATGGAAACAAACTTGAAAACCTAAATAAAATGGAGTATTTTCTGACACCACATAACCTGCCAAGGTTGAAACAAGAAGAAATTGAGACATTAAATAGACCAATAACAACCTAGGAAATGATTCTGTCATAAGAAAACTACTCACAACAAAAAGTCCTGGACAAGACAGTTTTCCAGTGGAGTTCTACAAAACATACAAGATGGAGCTGGTACCAATCCTACTGTAAGTATTCCAAGTAATTGAGAAAGACAGAACCCTCCCCAAATCATTTTATGAAGCTAACAGCACACTGGTACCCACACCAGGTAAAGATCCAACAAAGAAAAGAGCTACAGGTCAATAACCTTGATGAACATAGATGCAAAAATACTCAACAAGATTCTACAAATTAGATCCAACAACACATCTCAAAAATCATCCACTATGACCAATTAGGCTGGGATGCAGGGCTGGTTTAACATCTGCAAGACCATAAATGTAATTAAATACATCAACAGATGTAAAAATAGTAATCACATGATTATATCATTAGATACAGAAAAATTTTGATAAAATCCAGCACCTCCTCTTGTTAGAAACCCTTAAACACCTAGGCATAGAAGGAACATACCTCAAAATAGTAGGAACCATCTATGATAAACCCACAGCCAACATATTGCTAAATGGACAAAAAGTGGAAACATCTCCCTGAAAACTGCAACAAGACAAGACTGTCCACTTTCACCCTGCTTGTTCAACATAGTGTTAGAAGTCCTAGCTAGAGCAAGCAGACAAAAGAAGGAAATCAAGGGTATCCAAATAGGAAAGCAGGAATTCAAGCTATCCCTCTTTGCTGATATGATTCCATACCTGGAAAATGCAAGAAAATCTGTCAAAACCTTTACTGCACTGATAAAGGACTTTGGCAAGATTTCAGGCTACAAAATCAATGTGCAAAAGATAGTCACATTCTTATACACCACCAAAAATAATCTGGCAGAGAACAAAATAAAAAGCACAATGCCATTCACAATAGCCACACACAAAAAATTGTACCACCTTGGCATCTTCCTAACCAGAGAAGTGAAAGACCTTTACAACAAATACTACAAAACATTGCTCAAAGAAATCAAAGATGACACCAACAAATGGAAAATTATTCCATGCTTATGGACTGGAAGAATCAACATGATTAAGATGTCCATCCTACCCAAGGCAATCTACAGATTTAACATAATACTCATTAAATTACCAGCATCATTCTTCTCAGACCTGGAAACAAAATACAGAAATTCATATGGAATCTTAAATGATCACGAATAGCCCAAACAATTCTCAGCAAAAGAAACAAAGCAGAAGGTTTACACTTCCAGACTTTAAACTTTATTGTAAGGCTACAATAATCAAAACAGCCTGATACTGGTATAAGAACAAGCATATGAACCAATGGAACAGAATAGAGATCCTGGAAGCAAAACTTCAATTTCTCTACCAACTCATCTTCAACAAAGCTTCCACTAATAGCCACATAGGAGAAGAGAACATATTCAGTAAATGATGCTAGGAAAACTGACTGACCCCATGCAGAAGATTAAAACAAGATCCCTACCTATCACCATACACAAAAATCAACTCTAAATGGATCAAAGACCTAACCTCAAATATAAAAACCTTAGAAAATACAGGAGGCACCCTTATGGAAATTGGAACTGGCGACCAATTCCTGATCAAAATCCTAAGTGTCCATGCCATAAGAGATAAGATAGACAAGTGGGGCCTCATCAAACCAAAAAGCTTTGGCAAAGCCAAAGAGACCATCAAGAGAGTGGGGAGATAGCCCACAGACTGGGAAAAAATATTTGTCAACTGTATATCTGACAAAGGCCTAACATCCAGAATCTACTAGGAACTCAAACATGACAAACAGAAAAGACCAACAGCCCTATTAAAAAGTCGGCAAGCCGGGCTCCGTGGCTCAGCCTGTAATCCCGCGGTTTGGGAGGCTGAGGTGAGTGGATTGCCTGAGCCCGCGGGTTCGAGACCTGCCAGGGCAACTTGGCAAGAACTCATCTCTACAATAAATCAAAAAATTAGCCGGGTGTGGTAACACTCACCTGAAGTTCCAGTTACTTGGAAGGCTGAGGCGGAAGGATCGCCGGAGCCCAGCAGGTCGAGGCTGCGGTGGCCAGGAGCGGCCACTGAACTCCAATCAGGGCGACAGAGTGAGACTCCAACTCAAAAAAAAAAAAAAAAAAGGTCTGCAAAAGATATGAACAGACACTTCTCAAAGAAGACATATGAGCACCAACGGATACGTGAAAAAATGCTCAGCTTCGTTAATCATCAAATAAATGCAAATTAAAACTACGCTGGAATACCGCCTAACTCCAATCAGGATGGCCATCATCAATAACTCAAAAACAACAGATGCTAGATGCTAGAGAGGATCTGGGGAAAAGGAACACTTCTACACTATTGGTGGGAGTGTAAACTAGAACAATCTCTGTGGAAAACAGTGTGACAATCTAAAAGATCTAAAAGTCAACCTCCCGTATAACTCACAATCTGCCTTCTGGGAATATACCCTGAGGACTATCATTCTGTAAAAAAAGATACCTGTGCACAGTTCACAGTGCAAAAACATGGAACCAATCATGCCCATCAAAAGTAGACTGGATTTTTTAAAATGTGGTAAATATATTTTTGAATTGAATATTGAATATTATACAGTCATAAAGAAGGACAAAATTATGAACTTCGCAGCAACTTGGCTGGATTCAGAGTCTGTAATACTCAGTGATCTATCACAGAAACAAAGAACTGAGAACCACATGTTCTCACTCATAAGTGTACCCCGAACAATTATCATAAAACTACAAGAAAAGGATTGGCAGTAGTGGGAAATTGCCAGTGGAAAGGGTGGGCATACTTCATCAATAAGGGTACCTGATCTCAAACCAGGTGAAGTGGGGATGAAAGTGAGGCCCAAACTTAATGCATACAATGACTATTTGTATACCTGACTCTGAACTGTATCCTATATCTTTAAAATAATAATTTTAAAAAGCAAATTAAATTAAAAATAAAGTCAATAGACTTGGAAAAGACTGGCCTAGTGCCATGTCTACATAGTTCCCATATAGGCTTTCTAGCTTTACAGTGAGTAAAGAATGTCACTTTCTGACAGGCCCAAGGAACTTAGATATATAGGTACCTTTAGAAATATAGGTACCTTTAGGTTTTACAGATGCAATCTGATGACAAGAACTTGGCTTGGCTTTTTAGCCTTGAGAGACTTTCTAAAAAGTCTAATTAGAGATTCCTTATGAAAAAGTTCCATCAAAGCTAGCTTTCAAAGAACCTACATGGTAAATCACCATTTTTACTAAACTTATGCAAATAATCAAGTCAAAGACTAAATTTATTTTGCAGATAAATGAGTCTTACCATAACAAGGGAACTGGAGACAGAAATTATGTTCCAGAGGAAAAACCACTGTGTACCTGCTCCTAGATTCTAACCCTGCTTGTTATTTTTAAAACTTTATTCTATACCAATCTGAACAGATACAATCTGAACTGCATCTGTATTTCTTATGGTTTTCTCCAATACCCAGTTGTGAGTTTTCAAACTAACATTTTAAATTATTTTCTCACATACTTCTTACTTGGAACCATATAAAAATGAAACATCCTTTTACCTGAGGTTGAACCTAGTCAACTTGGTTTTGAAGAAAAATCACCACTACAGCTTGTATTTGGCAAACTTTGTACATGCAAACAGCAAAACAGAAAATAATGTCAAATTGCTACTGTTTTTTTTAAAACTCATTGTCCTTCATCCTCTAAAGAAGCTAGTTTATAGGCTACTTCAGATGTTAGGCTTTGTTTACCTTCTGTTTCCATACAAATGCTTCTTACTAAAGATCCCATTTACCTGCATCATATAGAGGCTTAGCTTTAAGGTTCCATCTGCAACACCACTTTCTAGAATGAGACACAACTGTTTAATTGTATTGACATATTCCCAGAAATGGGAAACTAGTTTAATGGGACTCCTTGCCACCCAACAAGAAGGTTCTCTCCATAGACATCAAGTCAGTTTTTACTATATAAAATTTCTAGAGAAGTATAAGATAGTGCTCAGGAAACAGTGCCACAAAATATGATGCTCTGACATTGTGAACTAAAGAAACAACCTCAAGGTCTCTCTCTCTGTCCTTCCCCTGCCTCTCTGTCTCTCTGATCCTTTTTTCCTAAAGTACCTGAGGATTTTCAGCCACACTGTATATTTGTATTTCCAACACCAAATATGAAAGGCAATAAATTTCATAGCCATTTAAAACTGAAAACTTTTCTTATATCTATAAAAATAACCCAATTGTGCTGGGAAAACTGGCAGATCGCATGCAGAAGATTGAAACAAGACCACTACCTCTCACCATACACAAAAATTAATTCTAAATGGATCAAAGACCTAAACATAAAACCTCAGACTATAAGAAGAACCTTAGAAAATGAAGGAGACACCCTTATGGAAATTGGATCTGGCAACCAATTCCTGATCAAAACCCCAAGTGCCCATGCCATAAGAGATAAGATAGACAAGTGGGGCCTCATCAAACTGACAAGCTTCTGCAAAGCAAAAGAAACCACAAAGAGAGCAGGGAAACACCCCCACCGATCTGGAAAAAATATTTGCCAGCTATATATCTGACAAAGGCCTAACATCTAGGATCTACTAGGAACTCAAATGTGTTGAAAGGAAAAAACAAACAGTCCCATTACAAAGTCGGCAAAAGAAATGAATAGACACTTCTCAAAAGAAGATTTACAGGCAGCCAACAGACCCATGAAAAAGTGCTCAGCCTCACTCATCATCAGAGAAATGCAAATCAAAACCACATTGAGATACCACCTAACTCCAGTAAGAATGGCCGTCATTAATGAAACAAACAACAGATGCTGGTGAGAATGCAGAGAAAAAGGAACCTTTCTACACTGCAGGTAGGAATGCAAACTATGCAACCTCTTTGGAAGACAATGTGGTAATTTCTGAAAGAACTAGAACTTGACCTTCCATATGACCCAGAAATTCCCCTATTGGGAATATACCTGAAGGAACTCAAAGTCATTCTACCAAAGATACCAGCACATACATGTTTGTTGCAGCTCTATTCACAATAGCAAAAACATGGAATTAACATGCTGCCTATGAAGCTGGACTGTAATAAAAAAAATGTGGTTCATATACACAATGGAATATTATGCAGCCATAAAGAAGGACAAACCTAAGGACTTCGCAGCAACTTACATGGATTTAGAGTACTATCATACTCAGTGATCTACCACAGAAACAAAGAACAGAGTACCATATGTTCTCACTCTAAGCAGACCTTGAACAATTATCATAATACTATAAGAAAGAGATTGTCAGTAGTGGGAAACTGCCAGGGGAGGGGGGGGTTGGGATTGGCAGTTGAGGGAAACTGCCAGGAGAGGGAAGGGCACATCTCATCAAAAAGGGTAACCGCATAATGAATATTTGTATACCTAACCCTGAATTGTACCCCACATCTTCAAAATAAAGAAAAAAAAGTAAGCAATTTATAAGTATTTTATCTTTTCAACAGCTTCCCTGCACTCAAATGTTCTGTTTCCTTCTTTTTTAATATTTATTTTTATATGCTCCAACTAAAATGTTGCTGCTGAAATCCCTCTGTGGAATTATGATGGCACCAGATAAGGGTCAGTGCTAGTAAGAATTACCATCCCTGGGAAAACATGGATCCTCTCTGCCCTCAGTGGTTAGGAAAGTTGACTACATAGTATTCAGGGAGAAGATGTGCATAGGAGTTAATGACTTTTTGGACAACGACTTAAAAGAAGTCTACTTAATAATGATACAAAATTGAAAAAACGAAATTCATAGTATAAAAAAGTGAGACTAGGCATAGTGGTTTATGCTTGTATTTCCACCAATTTGGGAAGCTGATGCAGGAGGATGGCTTAAATCCAGGAGTTCAAGACCAGCCTGGGCAATATAGTGAGATCTTATCTCTATTAAAAAAATAAATAAATAAAGCCGGGCTCGGTGACTCAGCCTGTAATCCCGCGCCTTTGGGAGACTGAGGTGAGTGGATTGCCTGAGCCTGCGGGTTCGAGACCCACCTGGGCAGCGAGACCTCATCTCTACAATAAATCAAAAAATCAGCTGGGCATGGTAGTGCATGCCTGTAATTCCGGCTACTTGGAAGGCTGAGGCGGAAGGATCGCTGGAGCCCAGCAGGTCAGGCTACGGTGGCCGGGAGCAGCCACTGTACTCCATTCTGGGCCACAGAGTGAGACTCCAACTCAAAAAAAAAACAAAACAAAACAAATAGCTGAATGTGGTGGCACATGCCTAAAGTCCTATCTACTCAGGAGGCTAAAGCAGGAGGATCGCTAGAACCCAGATTTTCAAGGCCACAGTGAGCCATGATTGGGCCACTGCAATCCAGTCTGGGTGACAAAGTGAGACACCCCCAACTCAAAAAAAGAAAAGAGTGATCTATTTTTTAAAAGCTGCCTCTGTACTCTCCTGATTTATGATTTTTTTTCAAAGTGATTTGCAAACTTTTCTATTCTTCGTTGGAGTAATGGAAGATAAAGGGGGTTAGAGCCAACCTAAAGACAGCCACTTTCTCAAATTGATTAGTTTTATACAACTTAGGGGAGGGTGAGGATTGGCACTTGTAGAAAGGCACTTGCAATTCCCTAAGGTTAATTGCATCCCCAGAATAGGAGGAGTTTGAAAATTCCTCCATTGACATTAAATCAAATCAGCCCTGATATCTACTCTGTCTCTAAACTTTCTAGCTATATGAACCAATAAATTCTATTTGTACTCTCAGGGGTATAGAGAGACTTTCCATTGAGGTACAGTGATGGATGGGTTAAGGGCTAAGGGAGACAGTTTCTAGACCCAAAATTCTACTTGTTTACTCTTTCTTAAAACTGATTTGTCTGACAACTTGCTTGTATTTACAACATCAGGCAGATTCTCTTATTCCCAGGTCCCCTGACAGATTTGTTCTTTTCCCTGTGTACTATTAAAAAGCATAATTCTCATTCATCTTGAATCATATTTTGATGTACTCTACTGGGGTGTAAAATTCTCCAGGGTAGGAGATAAAGAACATTATGGAATATTTCTGTTTTACAAGCCTTCTTTACTGACACACCATAAACTCACATTAGAGGTTCATATCTTTCTTTGTCTTAAATACATTTCTTCTAAGAACAAAGCCTGGCTTTAGAATTGGTGCTATTTGAAACTTTATTTAAATATTCTGAATTCAGGATATGTGTAGAGTTATATATTAGGATTACAGAACATGTTAATTTTTGTTTAAAGACCTCCTCTTCCACACCACAACTATTGGCATGACCAAGAGGGATAAATCTATAGAAGCAAAGCAAATATTATCAATAAGAAATACTGAAACTTCCAATGCCTGATTTAATCTAGGAAGTAAACTCATGGCAAGGCTCCATGTCTCCTTGATCCATCTGTCTACATTCATCCATAATTTATTCTATCCATCCATCCATCTGTCCATCTGTAGGTCCGTCTGTCCATCCATCTATCTATCTAAAGATCAGAATATTCAAGATAAATAAAAAGTATGCTAGGAAATTTTATTCCACTGCCAAACATACCATCTCTTCATTTTTCCCATCTCCAACAAAAAGAAGAAACTTGATGAATATTTTCAATTATCTTTGTGTCTTAGTCTATATCTCAGTTACATATTTTGCATGATTTTAAGGAGGAAATAATTTAAAATTTCATTATTATTTCTTACAAATAAATATTAAATTTTCAAAAAAAGAAATATATATTGAGATTAGTTAACATTTTACTTTTTCTTAATCATTTATTCAGACTCATAAGAGAAATGTTTTCATTAATTTTTCCAAAAATTGCTGTCATTTATCAATTTTTGATCTGCTAATCTATCCCAACGGTATATTTATTATATTTAGTCTAATTTCATAATAATAAATTATAAATTCTCCTATAAACAATATTCCTAATAAAATTATTAGCAATTTTCATAAACCCCATACTATGTAGTGACCTAATGCCCTTTCTTCTTTTTGTTACTAATTTCCACTTAACTTTTCCTCCTTCTAATAATAAATTTTAATCATCTTTGTGTTATTAAATAGTTGGGGAAAGGAAATTTCCATACATCTGTCAAGAGAAACATTTTCAAATATATATGATATTTATTTATAAAATGTTTCAATTTTTGTGATCAGTTTTGTAGAATTATTTTAAAATAGTAATATTTACAATGAGAATTATATATTGGGCAATTATGCCAAAATACAGTGTGACTTTTTATATATCAAAGGAAAATGTACAGGCAGATTCATGATTTTTCAAAATTATTTTAGAAGGTATGCTAGCAAAATATAAAATGTACAGTGGTAGCCTATGTGTATAATGATTTAGAGTAATTAAGTAAATAAGTAGTAAAAGTATTACATGTGATTTTTATATATCAAGATAATATTGCTAGTACTATTGCTAGTAGGATATATGCTTTGAGTTGCTATCATTTTCCTAGAAATAGTAATGGATTTGAATAGATTATTTTGTATTTTCAATTTTTTGGTGACCAGTGATCTCTATTTATTTACATATTTGATAAATGCCCAGGGTGGTCAATTGTTTGGCAATAAGGAAAATCTCACACAGTTATATAAACATGTTGCCCTAGAACTTGGCCTCTTATTGCACAGAAAGTCTTATTTCTAAGAGAAATGTGCCCACTGGGTCTCTCTTTGACAATTCATCATATATTATTGTGCAAAGTAAAATCTGGCAATAAAAAGCTTGGTTAAAAAAATGGAAAGAAAAATAGAGAATTGGATTAGTTACAACTTTTTTAAAATTTAATTTGCATTCGGTTATTTCCAAGTTTCTGTTTGGAAAATATGAAATGCCAACATTTTACATAATGATGCCATTGCTATAAAAATCATTTACAATTTTTTTTCTTTGAGTTTTAGCTTAGTTGGTCCTGCAATAAGCTGAATTGAGGTATTTGAATCAGCTCCCAAACAAAAAGAAAACAAATTGCCCATCATTTGAAATAAAAAATGAATGTTTGCTTTGCTTTGATTTTTAGTACCATATTTGAAGCTAGAAGCTGTTTGCTTAAACATAATTTTTATTTTTGCTCTGAAAAGTTCATCTTCCCCAAATATAAACCTTCACATGAAAAGGCAATATGACAAAATTTCATAACATTAAAATCGATCAATCAGTCAATCAATCTTGGACCAGTGGGTTGCTACTGGTAAGTTTCTGCTAAGACCATTTTTAAAATAATTGAATTGTCCTAACTGCCACAATAACATCTAAATAAAAAACTCTATCAGGAACCAATAGAAAAAAACTAACAGAAATATTTGCAATTTTTTATTGTATAGTATATGTCGTTTGGTAAGATTAAGAAGTGTGATGTCAGAAAGTCCTCCATTTCACTTAACTTTTCAAGTTTGTTTCCATACAGGAGTGCATAATAATCTCTGATAATTTTTTATATTTCTTCAGGGTTTGTTGTGATTTGATCTTTTGCATTTCTGATTGTGTTTATCTGGGCTTTTTCTCTCTTTTTCTTGATTAATCTGGCTAGGGGTCCATCGATCTTGCTTATCCTTTCAAAGAACCAGATTTTTGTTTTGCTGATTTTTTTCTATGATAATTTTGTCTTCTTTGTCCTGTATTTGGACTTTTGCAGAAAGATATTTTCTGCCATTTAAATTCATATTAATCTAGGTAGTCAATTTATATTAATCTCATCTAATTGTGAGAAGGGAAAAGTAAAAAGGGAGACAGAATAAAATCTAAAAAGAAAAGTGCTTTCCTTTTCTGGGAGTGAAAAATGGAGTCAGAGTGACTAGGGATTCTCCCTGGGGTCTGTTTCTTTTCTGCTTGAAACTTCTGTCAAGAATGAAGAGCTCTTCACATGGCACTTATATCTGAAACCCATAGAATAACTGGAACCCAAGGATGAAGAAAGAAGAAAGAGAGATGAAATTTCTCTAGGACTGTGCAAACTATAGAAAGATATAATCCTCAGATGTAGAAACTAATTATGGACTGTGGCTACCAGTCATAGCACTCATAGTATTCAGAAAGATCTGGAAAATAAGTGACTCATGCAATTACTTTCTCAAGAAAACTTGGGTGCACACACTTGCCAGGTATTGGATAAAGTCCTACCCATACAGTAAAGAGAGAAAGTGGTCCTTACTTTCTAAAAGTTTATAGACAGATTTTGCAGAATATGCTTTAGGGCAATGGAGTGCCGAGGGGTGGATCTTGAGTAGAAAAATAATATACAAGGGGGGGATCCAAACAATGGAATTAATTTATTAAAAAACTTCAGTCACCTTCCAAGTACTCTCTGTTTGATGCAATTTACCTATAAAGACACTTTTTCCACTGTTCAAAATAGTGTTTGATGTCTTTTAGTACTTCTGCTGTTTTTTGCTTCACCTCTTCCACATCAGCAAAATGTTTCCCTGTGAGGCCTTTTTTTTTTTTAATCTGGGAAACAAACAAAAAAAAAAGTTGTTTGGGGCGAGATCGGGTGAATAAGGGGGTGGGGCACAAGGGTCATGTCATTTTATGTCTAAAACTGCTGAACACACAGCATAGTGTGGGCAGGTGTGCTTGTAAATCATCCATAATGAAATGGGCAAACATGTTGAAATAATCTCCAAGAAAAAAATTCACTGAAGCTGAACGCAGTCTCTCTCAGCAATGCTAGCTGATACACTGATACACTGATGTCGATGGCTTCCTAGAACACTTACTTAGTGGGGTAAGTCTGGACTATAAAGAGCTCATCCTCAAAAAGTAATTCTGAGTGTTTGGGGTCCCCCTCATACATTAGTCAAAATTTTCTTTTAAAAAATCACCTCCAGATGCAGTGTGCAGAGATTAGTTGAAGGGAGCAAGACTGGAGGAAGAAAGATTAAGAGACTGTTGATTTAATTCCTTTACTAGTTTCTGAAATTTAAGAACCTCAGTATAGGATTTTTCACCCATGAAGTAGAGCTTTCAATGAACCTTTTAGGCTTACAACCCTTCTGCCAGTCAAAAACTACTTTTAGATATATGTCTTAGTTTGTGTGCCATAGAGATATACCGTAGACTAGATGGCTTAAACAGTAGAAATTTATTTTCTCATTGTTCTGGAGGCTGGAAGTACAACATCAAGGTGCTAGTAATCATTCATTTCTGGTGCAGGCTCTCTTTCTGGTGATGGCTGCCTTCTGGCTGCGTCCTCACATAGGGAAGAGAGAAACAGAAAGGGGAGAAGGAGGGAAGGAGAGAGTGACAGAGAGGTAGAAGTGAAGGAGCTATTTCTGGTGTCTCCTTTTATAAAGGTACTAATCTCATCATAAGAGTCCTATCTTACTTTATCTAAACCTAATTATCTTCCAAAAGCCCCATCTCCAAATACCATCTCATGGAGGAGTTGGGCTGGTCAATGGCACAAAAATACAATTAGATAGAAGAAAAAAGTTCTAATGTTCGAAGCACAGTGGAGTGGGTGACTATAGCAAACAATACTTTATTGTATCTTTTCAAATAGATGGAAGGGAAGATTTGGAATGTTCTCAACACAAAAAAAGATAAAGTTTGAAGTAATGGATATCCCAATTACCTGATTTGATCATGACATATTGTATGGATGTATTAGAATGTCACATGTACCTCATAAATAAGTACAATTATTCTGTATCAATAAAAGAAAATTGAGACTCTGGGATTAGGAAAGTATAAAAGAAAGAAAGGAAGAGGAGAGAGGAGGCAGATGTGGCTACAGCAGATATAGCCTGAGGGTGAGGGAAGGGCTTGGTAGGGCAGGTAGGAAGGAGAAAACAGTAGGACTGGGAAGCAGAGAAACTGAGTGATCTAACTGGAAAGTCAAGGAAGGGGCTAGCAGATCTTAAAGAGACTGGGATTTGCTTTATTTGTGTGTTGATTTTTTACCTCAACTCAACTGAGTTCTCTTTGACAACATGTCTTTTTCATCATTTCATCCAGGACAATCCTTTAAAAAACAAAACAAAACAAAAAAAACAGGTCCCTGTCAAATGGTAAAGTCTTTGAACATCAAATGGGGAGGGTAGGGGGAGCATAGATGGGTAGTAATTTTCACCTTTTATTATTTATTTAATTATCATCTACTCAATCAATATACATTTTCCGAGCACCTTGCTATATAAGGTATTCTCCAGATGTCATGGGAGAGGAAAAGAGGACTTTTAGAGCCATAGTTAAGTGTCACTATGCATTTCCATCATAACAATTAAAGGCGAATTATCTTCCCTTCCTTTGTATTAAAAGAAGTCTGCATGAACTTCATATTGGACTGTTTTATTGTGAACTAGAGAAGCTTGAGCTTTGTGGAGTAGATAGCAACACCAAATAAACTTTTGTGGAGATTAAAATGTGTATTGTGTCAATGACCTAGCAAAAAAGCAGGCAAATAATATCTACAGGCAAATGGTAAATCACCTACAACTTTTTGGCATCAGGCACCGGTTTTGTGGAGGACAATTTTTCCACAAATGGCAGGTGGTGGGTATCATCAGGCATTAGATTTTCATAAGGAGCGTGCAACCTAGATCCTTCTCATGTGCACTTTACAGTGGGGTTTGTGCTCTTATGAGAATTGGATACCTCTGCAGATCTTATAGGAACAGCTCAGCTCCTGCTGTATAGCCTGGTTCCTAATAGGTCACAGACTGATACCAGTTGGCAGCATGGGGGCTGGGGACCCCTGCTAAGGCACTCTCCTTGAAAATTCCAAGAATGATCTATCTTAGGAATAGATGTTTGTCTTGAAAGAAAAATGGTAGATCTTCAACAAGTAATCAGAGGATATACAAGCAAATTACACACACACACACACACACACACACACACACACACAATTTTTCATTTCTGAAATAGAAGAATTCTCAAAAGACCATTTTCTGAAACACTAAAATTCTCAAAAAGCTTCCCGGAACAGCACATTACTATAACTTGACACCATGTTTTAGATTTTACCCAATAAATGTTTGCAAGGTAGCAATAAACCTTTTTTCTAATAGCAGGCTTCATGCTGTGCTACCAAAGTGCAGAGGAAATGACTGAGCGGAAAGCTCATATACAGTATGCAAAGGCGGCATCAAAGACCTTGCAAGGCCAGTTCATTACTGTACCTCTGAGAAGGTTCAGAGTCTGCCCTGATTCCTTCCTCGTTACAGGTCACTTGCTTCAGTCCTTTCTAATAACCCCTGAATATGGAAGCATTCAGTAAGGCCATGTTTGAGGTAGTCAGGAGTGTTTGGTCTGTTGTGCTGAGCAGCTGAAAGTTGAAATGCCTTGCAAGTCTGCTTATAATAAAACAACGTCCCTTCAGTCTATTTTTCCTGACAATCCTATGACTGCTGACATTAGCCAGCTCTGCATGCCCCTGCTTTAAGTGCCAGCTGTAACTCAATAAGTTTGGGATTTGAGAACCCCATTTTCTCAAAAAGGTTAGAGAAGTATTCAGGCAGAAGTCTGCCTTTTAAAAAGGGAAATAAGTTGTTATGCAAACTATTTTCTCTGCAGTGGGGCCAAGAGCTTTTAACTGATTTTAATTTGCTAAAAATTAATGTGACAGTTTGCCTCCAATTCAGGAAAGGGAAGCTTTGAAGTTGAGACTGAAATTTGAGCTATCATGCTTGGCACAGATGCTTAGAAAAACATATCACACAGAATTGAAGCACGTTTATCTCTGTGGTTCAGGTATGCACCCACTAAATCCAAAGAACTTCACTGCTGTTATTAAGTCTGGGTAGACTGTGTGCTACAGATCAGGTTAATAAGCTTAGCATCTCAACACACTTACTTGACTTTGGTTTCTGACTATGCTCTCTTTACATTTAGAAACTTTACTCAGAGGTTATGTTTTTTTAAGAATCTAACTGAAATGATCACCTGACATTTTACATGATGTGAAGAAGAAAAATGAAATTTGAAACTTTTTTTGTTTGTTTATGATGAAATCCTATGCTAAACCTAGATTTTGTAATCTATGCTTGTAGGGATTGTATCTAGCAATCGGTGCAATGTCAAGAACATAGCAAATGTGTAATTCTATATACTAAATTAAAAAAACACAGCATTTACTATTATATGATATTCTCTGAGCTGCTGTTTTCTCATCGGTAAAAGGGGATAGTGACATTCATCTTACAAAGTGAATCAATGGCGAGTGTGTTCAGTTGCAAGTAGTATAAAATGCAAATGGTCTTAATTTAAAGAGGTACCTTAAATATAACAGAGTCTGGGACTAGACAATGATGAGCATGAATTCAGAGTATGATGGCTGATACCTCTATAAGTATTTTGTATTTTTCCTTAATGATGTTGTCTCATATTGCAGAATGGTAAGTATAATTCTAGATATTACCACCCATCCAAAGCAACTGAAAGGGAAAATGGGAGGCAACAAATGTATCTTCTCCCTTTTATTAGCAAATCAAAACCTTTTTCCAGAAATGTTAAGCAAATTTCTGCCCTTCTCTGCTCTGGCAGAACAGTGTCACATGGCCATCACTGGCTAGAAAGAAGGCTAGAAAAGCAAAACATTGAGTAGATCCTTATGGTAGTTCAGAAAAATGGTAATACATTGTCTGAATTTGCAACATTTTTTCTCTAAACAAATTTGAGATTCTGTCAGCAAGGAAAAATTGAGTTAGAAAATAGTTATTGAGTAAGCAACTAATAGTGTTTACTATAGGAGATTATAATAAAATTAGAGACCATATACGGAAAATACCATGACATTAACTGATTCAGCAAGTGCTCAATAAATAGGTACAGTTTATGTAATAACAATAGATCTAAAGTAGAAAATAAGTAGTGAACACGAAATCTAAATGAATTGGAGAGCATGTATGAATGTATGAATGTAAGTACTTGCTCTGTGAATATGAGAGATTTATTTCACTTTTATTTGTGAAAATTTTGTTTTTATTTGTAAAAAATGTTAATTTAAAAAAGCATAATACCATGCTTCTCTACAGAAAGAGATGGAAATTCACCTTTAGTGCTGACTTCATTAATTTTAGGAAAACAATGGAATGGATGATATACTTAAGTGTCTAGTCAATTCGGGGTACTAGAACAAACTGCCATAAGCTGGATGGCTTAACAAACATTCATTCTCATAACACTGAAGGTTGGGATGTCCCAAATCACTATTCTAGTAGATTCAGTGTCGGGTGAGGTTGCAGGTGACAACTTTTTGCTGTGTCCTCACAAGGCAGAAAGAGGACTACATTGCTCTCTGGAGTCTCTTTTATAGGAACACTAATCCCATTCATGTGGTCTCCACCTTTATGATCTAATTGCCTCCCAGAGTTCCCACCTCTTGATACAATCGCATTGGGGGTTAAAGTTTCAACATATGAATCAGGGGAGGAAGGACACAAACATTCAGTCTGTAAAAGTATGTCAAGTGCATACAACTACTATTCCAAGGAAGAGGGACTCCTTAGGCAGGCGAAGTTCTATTGTTACTCCCACATAACCATGGGTATATTATCTTGATGGGTGCTGAAGGGCCAAACTGACTTTGAAAGAAAGGATGAGATCTATATCCAAGCTCTTTCTCTTTGATGTTGAGATAAATGAAATATATTAGATTAACTACTGTATCTTAGACAGGTGGCCTAGACTCAATTCTAACATCTAGATTATCTGCAAGAGACAAAGCTTTGAGGTGCTGCCAGAATCCCTTCTAAAATTTAGAAACTGTCTGTGGGTGTGCCTCAAGGAAATGGTCACGCTTTTGAGTTGAAAGCACAGGTCAGCCGGGCTCAGTGGCTCAGCCTGTAATCCCGTGCTTTGGGAGGCTGAGGTGAGTGGATTGCCTGACCCCGCAGGTTCGAGACCTGCCTGGGCAACTTGGTGAGACCTCATCTCTACAATAAATCAAAAAATCAGCCAGGTGTGGTAGCGCGTGCCTGTAGTTCCAGCTGCTTGGAAGGCTGAGGCGGAAGGATCACCAGAGCCCAGCAGGTAGAGGCTGCGGTGGCCGGGAGCAGCTACTGCACTCCAGTCTGGGTGACAGAGTGAGACTCCAACTCAAAAAAAAAAAAAAAAAGCACAGGTCACTAAGAGTTGAAGTGAATGAGACATAGTGTTGGAGAAGAAAGGTCCTACCTTCTTGAAGACTGAATTCTGTTTTCACAATGAAGGAAAAAGTATTAACAAGTCAAGGAAGTATTTTATAAATATACATTAAGCTGTATAAACAATCAGTACCACAAGAGTTTAGGAAAGAAATATAACTTTCCAGGGAGGTGTGCTTAAATGGTTCATGAAGAAGATTGAGCTTGAGGTGAACTGTGAATGATAGTTAAGATTTTTGGAAGTGAGGAAGGGAAAATAATATTCCAGTTTGAAGGGAAATGTGTGAACTGGTTGTGACAAAGAATATGGTGTGTGTGGAAAACAGCGACAGAATCTTCTTGCTTTTTTACAATCAAAATTCATTCAGACATGAGGAAGGGTATGGATTGTGGAGGGTATGGATCAATAAATATGGAGAGAGTGAGAAAATATATTTTTCCCAAAATAATGGGGAGTGAGATTTAGAAGAATATTGCAGATAGAATGGGTTTAAAAGCAGTATTGTGTAAAGTATTAGGGGCATGAGTTCTGGTCCTTGGTTTAATCTCAGCACTGGCATTCACTACCCCAGTTTCATAACTTTGGGCAATAATCCCCGCATATTTCCATTTCTGTATTTTTTAATTAGCTAAAAACAATAGTATGGGGCTCACAATATTATAACCGAGACTAAACGATGCACAAAAGTTAGATGCCAAGTACCATATATGTCACATAGCAAAAACTCCATAAATGTGTAAATGTCTGCTATTATTGCTCAGAGGAATGAAAGGAGGGTGCCTCACAATGCCTAGAAAAATGATCAAAACATATCCATCCCTTCTTAAGTTCATACAGAATCTTCTCTAATTGGAGGTCCATTTCAGAGAATGCTGTTACTTATCACTTCTACAGTAATATGAAATGAGAAAAGTGTCCTTTGGGAGCCTGCCATGCAAGTCTGATATTACCAAGACAGGCAAGATGCACAACAAAGACAGACCCAAATGGATTCTCCATGCTAAGAATTTACATTTAGTACAACAAAAGAGATAAATGCATTTTTGTGGTTTACTTCTTGAGACCTCTGGTATGATGAGTTGGCTCATTATATTTGCTTTTTTTAAAAAAAGGGAATCTTATAAGACATTATCCAGAGGATGTTTCAACCCAATCTATTTGTGATTGCATCTTTATTTTCAAAGAAACTATTTTTGGACTTGTTGGTTTAGAGTTCCAGCTCTTGGGGCTGTCAAAATTAACTACATAGAGATCCTGGGCAGGATGTAACTGAGTCAGGTAATGGAACTCATCTGTTGAAGAAAAATTACTTGGCAAAAAAGAATTGAAGGTTGGGTGTGCAGGGAACACCCATGGGAATAATCATGTGATGTAGAATATGCCTTAATATATTGAAATCTGAAAAGGTTTTATATCATCTTCTTTCTTGAAAGGAAATTAAATTGTAGTACGAGGCTAAGCTATCCTAAAATAGTAGCCATCTTTTTATTTATTTTTAATTAAATTCCATCCAGATAAGGGATCCTCATCTTCTTTAACATGGACCTTTCAGACTGTCACTGATCCATGTACCAGATAAACAAAACACCTTCCAAATTCAATCCATTTGGGATAGCTACTTTCAAAAGCAGTGTTTTAAGAATCAGATAACCTGTAATATCTTTTAGTAGGGAATGAGAAACCCCTATTTATTTTGGTAACTGAAATCACCTCTGAGGTCTAAGAGAAAAGTTACCACACAAAGGAGTATTTAATCTCATTTCCCTGAGTACTAGCACTAAGAAAAGCAAGCAGCTGCCTAACTGCTGACATATGAAGGGCTCTGTGAGAGCTCTCTGCCCTTTAAAATAAGCAAAGGAAAAAACCCAAACTTCCTTCTATCCATTAACCCTGACACGGTGTTCACATCTCTCAATCATTCATTCAGTCACTAGCAATTGAGCATCGATTATGCATAGGGTATGTGCTAGGCACTGGAAGCACAGTTTCTGCTCTCACAAGCTTACAATCTAAACAAATTAGGTGACTCTTTAGTCGAAGAATACTTTCCAAAGTGTGTTTTGCATAATAGTTTACAGCGTAATAAAAATTGTGATCTGTAAAAGTGGTGGAGATCTCTATGAGCAAATAAACATAAGAAATGTGGTACAACTTTCTCTTAAGTACATTTCAGCATCTTGAATAAACCCCCAAACACTATTGTGTGCATTTTTGAATGCAGAGGGAAGGATGGATGAATGAGAGGGAAGGATGAGTGCAGCAGGGTTTGGGCAAGACCCTGTCTAGAATGGCCAAACCTCTCTATCAGCCCTTTCTATTTCTCCGTTTATCACTGCATTTCAGTTCTATGATTGAACCTAAGTTTTGCAAGAAATGCCAACATTAAATTTTAGTTTTGTTTTATGGGTACCCAGTGCTATATATTATTTTAGATAACTAAGCTATACAAATTCCCATTGTTTCGTGTGTGTGTGTGTGTGTGTGTGTGTGTGTGTGTGTGTGTGTGTTTTGAGTTGGAGTCTCACTCTGTCACCCAGACTGGAGTGCAGTGGCCGCTCACGGCCACCGCATCCTCGACCTGCTGGGCTCCGGAGATCCTTCCACCTCAGCCTTCCGAGTAGCTGGAATTACAGGCGTGCGCTACCATGCCCGGCTGATTTTTTGATTTATTGTAGAGATGAGGTCTCGTTGCCCAGGCGGGTCTCGAACCCACGGGCTCTGGCAATCCACTCACCTCAGCCTCCCAAAGGCACGGGATTATAGGCTGAACCACCGAGCCCGGTAAATTCCCATTGTTTCTATGGCTTGATAACAATAGAGATAGAGGAAAAGGCATACGTTTGGGAGTTAAGAATAGCCTTAGCCCAATGACTGGCACTGAACGGAGTTTCAATAAATCAACAGACAAAACACCTGCACTCAAATTACATCTCTGCCATTTCCTAGTTGTTTTTTGAACCCTCCAATTTCGTCAACTGTAAGGTAGAAGAACAACACCAATTTTTAAAGAAAGTGATCAATAAATCAGTTCTTTCTCCTTTTGTGGAAGTAAATTTTTCTTTTCCCTTCTGAAATTACTGTGCCTAAGTTTATGTGACTCTTCCTCCATTTCTTCTATGGTCTTAATGCAGATACTGAGTAAGTCACTTTTTTTCCATGCCTGAGCTTTGCTATTGCTTTTTGCATAATACTTGTCAGCATTAAAACTTTTAGAGACATCTGAAGGACAGATTCAAAGGCTACTATAGTCCTTCATTTCTTGATTCCTTCTTCAGTCCATAATTATTTAATTGAATGCTGGCTATACTGAAGGTTCTGTGCTAGGTATTGAGGATACAACAGAGAAGGTGCCTACCTACCCAAAATATTAGCAGCATAAGAAACTATAGGACCCAGAATTAAAGAACACATCTCTAGACTGAAGAACCCTTGAAATACCCAGCACGTGAATGAAAAAAAAAAAAAAAAGCACAGCAAGACACACTATTACAATACTTCAGTATACCGAGAATAGGAAGGTGTTAAAAGTAAAAGAATAGCCGGGTGCAGTGGCTCACACCTATAATCCCAGCACTTTGGGAGGCCGAGGTGAGAGGATTGCCTTAGCCCACGAGTTTGAGACCAACTTGGGCAACTTGGTAAGACTTCATCTCTACAATAAAACAATTAATTAGGCATGGTGGCACACCTCTGTAGTTTCAGTTACTTGGAAGGCTGAGGCGGAAGGATTGCCTGAGCCCAGTAGGTCGAGGATACGGTGGCTGTGACCATGCCACTGTACTCCAACCACTGTACTCCAGGCTGGGTGACAGTGAGACTCCAACTCAACAACAAAAAAAAAAAGTAAAAGAAAAAAACGGGATATTTACAAAGAAACAGAATGCCAACCATCTTCCCACCATCAATACCAATGCTAAATGCCTAGGAAGAAATCCCTTCAAAAGTCTTTTCTCTCTCATTACTCTTGGTTAGGAAATTATTGGAACACATGCACCAGCAAAATGAGGGAGCAAAACAAAACTAGAAGAAGACATCGAACCCCAAATTAGTCCCCCAAATCAGTGAAACTAAGTCCTATGGTGACAATTATAGGGCAGGTTGAGAGAACAAACAGTCCAGATTGAGGCAAGGGGGCAGAAACCTCTGGAAGAGGGGTTTTCGTGCAAAGTGTGAGGACTTAAAGGACTAGCTGATCTGGTGGAACATTCTGAAAAGGATATGTGTAAAAATTATGCAGGTGGGCCAGGGGCAGTGACTTACACCTATAATTCCAACACTTTGGAAGGCCGAGGTGAGAGGATTGCCTGAGTCCGCGGGTTTAAGACCAACCTGGGCAATTAGGCAAGACCTCATCTCTACAATAAATCAAAAATTAGCTGGGCATGGTGGCACGTGCCTGTAGTTCCAGCTACTTGGAAGGCTGAGGCAGAAGGATCATCTGAACTCAGCAGGTCGAGGCTGTGGTGGCCAGGAGCGTGCCACTGCCCTCCAGCCTCCAACTCAAAAAAAATATATATATATATGCAGGTGAAGATATGGTCAGTTTTCATCTTTAAGACAATCACTACTGAGTTCTGCAGTGAACAAAGGTTTACTTTGACATAATATAAGCTTAGTATTTGTATCATTTCCTAGGGTACCAAAGCAATGTATCATAAACTGGGTGGCTTAAAACAATAGAAATTTGTTGTCTCACAATTCTAGGGGCTTGAAGTTCAAAATCTAGATGTCAGAGGGATGATGTTCCCTTTGAAACTGCAAGTAGATTATTTCCTTGCCTCTTCTTAGATTTGGATCATGACCAGCAATCCTTGGTGTTCCCAGTTTGCAGTGGGGTCACCTCAATCTCTTCCTCTGTCACACATGGCATGCTCCCTGTGTGTCTCTCTTTTCACATGGTGTTTATCTCTTCTTTTAAGGACACCAGTCATTTTGAATCCATTTTGGCTGGTGAATTCTGCTGTAATTATTCTGCTATTTTTTAACATAAAATTTTGGAATACTTTTAGAGTTGTAGAAAAGTTGAAAAGATATCTAATAGTAAGGAGAATTCCCATATACTCAGTTGACTCTATTATTTACATCTTTCATTAGCATGGAACATTTGTCACAACGAATGAACCAATATTAATAAATTGTTTTTAACTAAAGTTTATATTTTATTCAAATTTCTTTAGTTTTTACCAAAGGTCCCTTTTCTGTTCAGAATCCACCCAGGATACCACATTAAATTTAGTCATCTTGTCTCCCTAGTCTCCTCTTGGTTGTGCAATTGTTTTTGATGACCTTGACAGTTTTGAGGAGTACTGGCCAAGGATTTTTGTAGAATATCCCTCAACTGAGATTTGTCTGATGTTTTTCTCATGATTGGGCTGGGTTTATGATTTTTTTAAAAAGAGACCACAGAGGCAAAGTGCCATTTTTATCATGTCATACCAAAGGCATACACTACCCACATGATTTGTTACAATTGATGTTAACTTTGGACACGTGGTCAAGGTTGTTTATTAGGTTTCTGGACAAAAAGTTATTTTTTCAACCTTTCCAAAGTATACTCTTTGAAAGGACATACTACGCATAGCCCACACTTAAGAAGTGGAAAGCTATTCTCTAATCCTTGAAGGCAGTGTATCTACGCATATTATTTGGAATTTTTCTGTATGAGCGATTTGTCTACTCTCTTCTATAATTTTTGTTTTGTGAGTCAGTCTTAGTAGTATAACCATTGTGATGGTTAACATTATCATTATTGGACTGAACCAATACCCTAAACTTTAAAATTTTTGATGAATAATCAGAAACTTGTGAGACAAACTATGGTAAACCTACAAAGCATTTTCTTAATGGCAATGGGTCTAATTGTTATGCACAGTTAACAAAGATCACCATGGAGATATTTGAAGGCTGCAGTTCTAAAGAACTGCCCTGTGTCACATTCTGTAAAACGTTGCCCATAGTACAGGAAGATGTTGTGGGTAGGAATTTGCAACCAGAACCTCTAGTGTGTTATAAATGGTGCATCTACTTTTTCTAGCCTAAGGAAAATCTGATTTTGAACTAATTCAATTGCAGTTATTGTTGGGTCTGACAAAGGTCTTGGAGTTTTCAACACTCCTCCCCAGATACCAGTAATGTGTGTTCTTTGCTCCATCTTGCATGGGCTCTTCATGCCCGATGGCTCTGCTGCCTCAAGCCTATAGATACTTGGAACAAGGAAACCTCTGCCAAGGAATCATGTGCCAAAGTGCAACCTTCTAAGACAAGACAAGCCATCATCTTTCTGGGGACTCACCTTGGACCCAGGATACTGCTATGGGACTTCGCTTAATGGCCCTGGGAGCTACTATTGAATAGGTGCCACAACCTTTGCCCTCCTTATAGCATTAGGAATCTCCATTTTCAACTGGCTCTTGAATATTCTCCCCTAACTTCCCTCCTGACCAGGATGCTTATCAGGTTAATTAGGTAATTGCAGTTGACAAAACAAATAGACCTGACTTTATCAGCTTCTACAGTCTCCCCTGCAGGAATTCTTCAGCATAGAAATTTAAAATGTCAGACTAAGTGTTTGGAATCAGGAAAAAAAGCAACAGGACCTAGATACAAATTTAAAACTTTAAAAAGTTACCCCACCAATTTCTTGGCTTGAAAATTTTTCTGTTTCGGTATAAAGTATGTACTTCCCATTTCAATGTCCCCCAATGAGAGAATGGACCTTGGGTCTCTGTTCAGAATTGGGCAATTCCTATTTGCAAATAAACATAAAATATAGAAATTTCTATAAACAAAGCTACTCTATATGAAAAATATCTTTCTTTGGCTTTCTAGGCCGAGAACTTGAACCTCTCTGTCATGTGCAAAGAGTGAAGATTCTTTTTTAAATAGACTTTATTTTTTAGAGCAGTTTTATCACAGCAAAATTGAACAGAAACTACAGAAAGTCCTTATATGCTCTCTGTCCCCATACATCCCCCAGCAGAGCGATACATTTGTTACAATTGATAAACCTACATTAACACATAATTATTACCCAAAGTTCAGAGTTTACATTAGGGCTCACTCTTGATGTAATACATTCACGGCATGACATGGATCTAGTTATGGTCATACAGAGTAGTTTCACTGCCCCAAGACTCGTCTGTGCTTTGCCTTTTCATCCCTCTCTCCTTCTCATCTAGCCTCTGCAACTACTGATCTTTTTATTGTCCCTATAAAAGTTTACTTTTTCTAGAAGATCATAGAGTTGGAATATACCATACATAGCCTTTTCAGATTAGTTTCTTCCTTCATGTCTTCTCTTAGCTTGGTAGCTCATTTCTTTATAACACTGAATAATGTTTTATTGTCTAGATGTACCACAATCTATGGATCCATTCACCTATTGAAAGAGATCTTGGTTGTTTCCAAGTTTTGGCAATTATGACTAAAGCTGCTGTAAATATCTTTGTGCAGATTTCTGTGTAAATATAAGTTTTCATCCCCTTTGGTTAAGTACCAAGGACTATGGTTATGACTGGTGGATTGTATTATGACAGTTATATGCTTAGTTTTGTAAGAAACTGCCAAACTCTCTTCTAACTATTTGAAGATTTTTAGATTGACAGAAAGTCCAGCTAGTCCCTAGCCAAATCTCCAGCCATGTCTCTTCATCCTGAAAATCCTTGTCCTAGAGATGGAGGGGTTAGTTCTCAGCACTACAGAAGGTGAACAGTGACTAGCTGTCTTGTGTGTGGTCAGCTCTACCAGAGCCAGGCAGTCATCACTCAGTGAGAATTCTGGCCTTGATATATCCTCTCCTTGATTATTGAGAAAAAGGAACGCTAATGGGACCTGTGCTCTCAGGGGATCAGAGTTGGTCTATGTTCTGATTTCTCTTTGAGTTTCAGAGTCCCACTCCAAACACACACAGACACAAACACACACACACACACACACACACACACACACACACGCGCGCGCGCACGCGCGTGAGCACTCATGTGCATATGCTTTATTTTCCACTTCTTTGGCTTCCACACTACTAGTGGAATTAAGAGAATAGTTATGGTTGTTTCCCCTTTCAGACTGAGCAGTTCTCTTCAGTTATGTTGTGGCTATGGGTAGGAAGGGTCCAACCTCTGCACAGGTGTCTCAGGACACCACATCTACAGCTGTTTAAGGAACATACAGGCAAACAACCTGGAGTGTCTTGCCTCAGTTGTATAATTAAAGAGTCCCTAGAAGGAAATATGTGTAGCGGTAGCTTCTAAAGTGTAACACATGTTAGTCAGGGCTCTTAATTGCTACGCTAAGTACTCATGAGCTCTACCTGATAGGCTCAAAGCTTGTGAAAAATCCCAAGGACCAGATTCCCTTACATGAGAATGGGACTCTAACCATCATCACTTTTCCTGATAATAAAGATCACTGTAGATAATAAAAATCACTTCATTATCTACAATACTTGGGTAAAGATCACGGGGGTATGATCAGTTTCAGCAGGGAGGGAACCATAAATCTGGGCAAGAAGACAAGGCTCTTGAGGAAAGAAACTAACCTGTGAACTCCAAGAATAGCCATGCCAAATAACAGATGAAAGTCACTCACAGTGTTACATTTTCTTTGTTACCCCAATGGCTTTGGAAAAGTCTTGTTAAAATTCAGAAAATTCAGAATTACAGTGTTCAAGATATAATTTCACTAAATAAAAGGTTTGAAGAGATACTGTTGTATAGGATGCCAAGGTTATAATTTAAATATTTACACTCATAACTTGAGTTCTATTTTGATTGCATCCTCTACTTTTTCATAATCCTGAACAAAGACAGTAATTGTTTTGTAAAATCAAAAATATTTTCAGTTTCCATATGCTCCTAAATTAGTGTTGGAAACTGTTCTTGGAAAGTAAAAAACAAACAAAAAAGTACCCACTCGTCCCCCTTAATATTGTAATCTATAGTTTAGCTCAAAGCAGTTCAAACATTGAAGTTTTTGCAAATCAATAGTAGCCTACCAATAGCCTAATTCTTTTTTCTCCAGTGATTTGTTGTATAATTTGGTAATGTTGCCTTTGTGTGAGTGGGTTTGTCATATGTTAATAAAATTGTTGACTACCTTCAAAAAAATATTGAAGTATCATGGAAAAACACATCTCAGGAGAAAAAAAGGCACAATAATTAGAACCATGTATTTTTCTTACTGTGCCATCTTAAATTTTTTTTCTAACTATAAAACATCATTATTGCAAACTGGATTTCTAAGTTTCAGGAATGAGTTGTACTGGCGGATTTCATTTGAGTAGATATAATATACTTTTTTGAAAAGAGCCATAGTGATTTAAATATATTCTGAAATGTTGACTCTTAAAGTTTAACTCTTTTAATTTAGAAATATGTCAAGTATTTCTAAATGAAGTCCACTTTAAGCAAATACCTCTGGGAAATCTGGACTGGTTGTGAAATTTGGATTTTTAAATAAAAATTCAAGTGAGAAGTAAACAATTTGCTTGGCCATTTGACATGGTCATTAAACCAGAAATACTTCCCAATGTAATCTGAAATATTTCACAATCTTGGTTAACATGATGTAATCTTTTAATAGTGATTTTAACATAAGGAATTAGGCCCAAAGTATTAACTATCTGGGACATCTAATCAATACAGCTACAGAACTGTCAGAGTTAAATGGTATGAACACAAAATGTATTTTCAGCTATGCAGTCCAGTGCCCTACTGTGTTTTTCAGGGTAAAAAGACAATAACATCCCTATAAGAAAACCAGAACATAAGTGAGCAAAATGTAGACTCAACATGAGAACCCTGGAAAAAGTCATGGTGTCAGCTGTAGCTGTATTCACAATCAATTCTACCATTTACAAGCACTTTAGGAAGCCACTCAACTTCCTGACATCTCAGATGGATTCTTCACAAGATTGTTGAGTTTTAAAACACTTTTGCTAGCCAGGCTTGGTGGCTCAGCCTGTAATCCCGTGCTTTGGGAGGCTGAGGTGAGTGGATTGCCTGAGCCCATGGGTTCGAGACATGCCTGGGCAACTTGGCGAGACCTCATCTCTACAATAAATTAAAAAAAAAAAAATCAGCCAAGGATGGTAGCGCGTGCCTGTAATTTCAGCTACTCGGAAGGCTGAGGTGGAAGGATCACCAGAGCCCAGTGGGTCGAGGCCGCAGTGACCGAGAGTGGCCACTGCACTCTAGTCTGGGCGACAGAGTGAGACTCCAACTCAAAAAATAAAATAAAATAAAAACACTTTTGCTGTTGAAAATGACCAATGCTTATACCATGCTTTTTATATTGATTACATAATATTCTTCTGATAAAATTCAGACTTGGACCCTAACCTCAAAGATGTTTATCCATCATCAAGGCCACTGAAAAACATCTACAGTGATCTATAACAGAAACAAAGAACTGAATACCACATGTTCTCATTCATAAACGAACCCTGAACAATTATCATAATACTACAAGAAAGGGATTGGCAATAGTGGGAAACTGCCAGTGGAGTAGGATCAGCTACCCTTGATCAATAAGGGTAGCTGATCCCAAAACTGTGAAGTGGGTGCCAAAGTGAGACCCAAACTTTACCTGTACAATGACCATTTGTATACCTAATCCTAAATTGTACCTCACCTCTTTAAAATAAAATTTTTTAAAAAATCTATAGAGTCCATTATCCTCGAAGACTTATGAGTATTATTGTCTTGAGATATATGCACAGCAAAATAGAAGATGAGGAAGAATATAAGGAATGGAAAAATGGTAGGAGTGTGAGAGAAATTAAAGGATGAGCTGTTTTCTTGACAAAAAAAGGTAAATGTAGAGAGTGACTCAAAATGATATAAAGAACATAGAAAGAATGCAAAACCCTCAACAAGTTAAAAGATTCCTGATTTTACATGGGTACTCTTTATTATTTTTCATCAGGTAATCATTTGTGTTTTGTGTATTTCTTTTTTTACCAACAAAGATTTGATTGTGCCTTTCAGAAAGACAGAAGAGTTTAAAACACAGTCTTTCTGGAAGTGTTCAGTTCACGCTGAGCTTTGAAGGAATCATTTAGTGAATTAACACAACCTGTCCTGGTTGACCTTTTTAAAACAATGCATACCATTTTTTCTCAAGGTGAGCCATCATATTTCCATTTGGGAAACAGTTATCAGTGCTTTGGTCCAGAACAGGAGTCAGATATTTTCTGTAAAAGGGCAACTAAGAAATTGTTAAGATTTCTGAAACTTCATTGGAACTAATAAATTCCACCTAAATTGTAGTGCAGCAACAGCTGACAATAATATGTAAATGACATAGCTATGTTCCAATAAAACTTTATCCATAAAAACAATCTGCAGGTTGGATTTGGCCCATGGGTCATAACTCGTCAGTCTCCAGTCTAGAGAATCAGAAACTTTGTATTTTTCTTTCACATCAGTTTTCTTCCTGCAATAAGAGAAGACTTGCTCAAGGACAGCTGGACGGAGTGTTAAAATAAATACCATGTGCAGGGCAGGAGAAACATATTATGGCAGAAAATGTATATGTTGTCTCATTTATATCACCTATTCCCTTTGCCCAGAAGAAAATAACTGCTGATAAGATACGTCAAAAAATAAAACAGCTCTCAAAAATGGTACAAACCTGGCAATTATACAAGCACCAAAAAATAAAACAATAGAAGAGCAAAACAAGAGAAGAGCAAAAATGAAAATTCAGGATCAATTTAAGATAATACCTAAGATGCACAAATAACTATTTTACTTCTGAAGAAAATTGGTGGGACAGGGGCTTCTCAACATATCTGTATCATACTCCTTAGTAGATATGGAATTATAAACCTAAGGAAATTCAAGTACTTTACAAATTGTTTGTGGATATATACCAAATATTAGTCATCTTTAGTCATTCACTTACTCAGTTGGTAATAATTTATTCTCAGTCATTATAGATATGAAAATCCAAAAGCTTGCACATTCCTTCTCCCTATAAGAACCCACGAAGGAGCATGTAATTGTTAATTGGCTCACAAATAAAAAAATACCCTGATCATACTTTGAGAAAAAGGAGTCCGAAATTTTTCTTCTTGATGTTTTTGCTCAGAACATCATTTGCTACTCATCCTTCCTTCTTTTTATTACTTATCTCTCATAGCCACATGTACATCACATCATTTACTCAGGACCCAAGCAAGCTTTCATTCTTTATAAAGCATTCCTGGACTTTTTCACTTTCTGTTCTAAACAACTGAGAGTAATCACTTGGTCCCCATCCCCCACTCAAAATCTCCACAGAACTGGACTTGATCCCATCACCTTACAGAATTTTTGACATTCAATTATTTGTTACAGTTACGTATGTCTATACTTTTATAACGATCTCCTTGAAGAGGGTGAATGTGTGTTGTTTTGCTGTGGTGGATCACTGTGCTTTGAGCAGTAGATTGAACATAAGCAAGTATCAAACACATAAATAAATTGTTGAGTGGGATATACAAACCTGTAATAACCTTTCACATCAATGTCATTTTTTGAAGACTAAGACCGAGTCCTGATTGTCCAGCCAGACAACTTCATTCCATTGTATATCTAGTTATTTACTAAGGACCTATTTGTAATAGTAATTTCATAAAATTTTATGGAGTATATGGAGAAATTTTTCAGGCATTATTTAATTAAAGCATCATAGTAACCCTGAAAGAGTATCTAAGCATGCTAACAGATGAAAATCTGAAGTCAGAGAGGTTTAGTGGCATTACCCAGACATTACACCTAGTAAGTGGTAGAAAATAAACTTGAGGTATTACAGAAAATAGAAATATGTTCCTCTCTCCCTCTCTATCTCACTTTCTCTCTTTACCCTTTAGAAATGTTATAAACTTTAACTAGAAGACAAATAAATCTCATCACAAGGTATTCTATTGTATTATAAAGTATATATCATATATAATTTATTATATATTAGATATATTAAAGGATATTATAGTATAGTGTAAAATATACTATAATATGAGTTCTATTTACCCTGAAAATGTGATCACTATATATGGAGTTAGATTTATTAGAAGAAATTGCATGAATAAAAAAGTTATTTCTGAAAATTTATGAGATAAGTCAGACTCACGTAAAGAATTTTATTCCAGATAATTTTTGCTTAATGACTCACCTAATTAAATAAAATATTTAGCTCAATCTTCATAATGTTCTGAGAGAAAGGTCAAATGTACTAGTTCATAATATAAAATTTTCTACAATAAAATTTTAAGTGGCTTAAGATCATCTAAATTTGTTCAAGAAAGGGCTGTCAAAACTGAGACTCTTAGTGAGTCTGGGTTGGAGGACTAAGGACCGCATCATATTAGTCTTCTGACTGTCAAACCAACTGTTCACAATTATTGTAAACTAGGTGTATGTTGTGCCCTAGGCTATTTAGATGGTTAGGACTCAGTGTGGCACAACAGTGAGGCTGTCAGAGAGTGATGAAGTGTCAAAAGAGGACATCGCCCTCACTTCTCTATTCAGAAATAGCACATTTCTTGATGATATACACATACCAACATCATCATTCCCTCCATTTGTTGCAATAGAGTATACAGCACTGTTTCTCCATCTCATTATGGCCTTTTCCTCCAGCTTTGTCCAACAGGACCACTTCTCCCCTTGATTGGGACTGGCATTTAGGAAGCATATAACTAAAGATAAAAGTTCTTAGGATCTGACTTGGACAAGGTTAAGCCTTCCCTTTACCTCTGTGAGCAATGTGTTCTTGGCAAATTTGCTTGACCTCATTATCCTTGTTTATTCTTATATATAATAAATATATATAGTGAAGGAATAATAATATAACTAGCATGTATTGAAACTTGTCATGAGCCAGGTATTCTTCTAAGCACTCAAAATATATTAGCTAATTGAATCCACACAATAACTGTGATTAAAATAATTAAAACTGTAATTAAATAGTAATTTATCTCAGTCCATTCATGTTGCAGAACCAAAATATCATAGACTAGGTAGCTATAAACAGAAATTTATTTCTGATGGTTCTGGAAGCAGGGAAGTTGAAGAACAAGATGTTGGAAGATTCGGCGTCTGGTTAAGGGCTCAGTTCCTGGTTTATAGATGGCACTTTCTTGCCAAGTTCTCACATAGAGGAAAGGACAAGGGCTTTTCTCCCAGGCTTCTTTTATAAGGAAATTAATCCTGTTCAAGAGAACTCCACTCTCATGACCTTATCATCTCTCAAAGGCCCTACTCCTAATACTATCACCTTAGGAATAAAGATTTCAACATATGAATTTGGGGAGAAGGTGGACATAAAAACATTCAGACCACAGTATCACTGATATTCCATTTTACAGATAAGAGAACTGAGCATAGGATAAGTGATTTCCCCAAGTTCAGATAGTTAGTGGTAGAGCTAAGATTCAAACACAAGCAGCGAGGGCCAGATCTTGAATTTTAACCCTATCCTTTGCTGGCTCTAGTGGCAAAGTTAGCATAGTTTAAAACCATGTGTTTATTTGTGTGATTATTGCTCTAACATATGACTCCTTTGCTAGGTAGTAACCCAAACTTGTTAATCCTCAATCGCCTCAAATGGGAACAGTAATAATAGTACCTACCCAACCGAGTTGTTTTTAAGCTTTAGAGAGAAAGTACATGCAAAGGATTTAGCACATAGCCTGGCTACAGGGAGTGCCAAATTCAAGGTGGCTCATGAAATTCATACTTTAAGTGATCAAATGCATTTATTATGCTACAATTTGTTCTTCTACCATTTTGGTCATACCATACGACGATAACATCTCATTTTTAGGTCATTATGCTTGAGTTTTATTATTTATTGCCTATATTCAGGTAACTTACAAAGTGAAAAAAAAAGATCCAAAGTTCTTAAGCAATTAAAGAAAATTCTTACCATTTCAAGTGTTTTCTGTAGCTCCTGAGATCTGTTTCCATTGTTGAAGTGTTTTTCTCCCCACTGGTTAATCACGCTAAAGAACAACTAAAAATTGTTTTTCTATTCTATGTACTTGTAAAATCTACATGGTAGAAACTTTACAAGAAGTTTTAGGACTCTGTATGGAAAAGTAAGCATAACAAAAATGACCACTGAGTCTCATAGATTAGGGTTTATATATTTTGTTTGGGCCACAGGTAATTTGGACTTTTTTGCAGAGAAACTGAGGGAAAAAGATGTAACAGCTGGGTGTGATGGTGCACACCTGTATTCCCAGCACTTTGGGAAGCCAAGGCAGGAGGATTGCATGAAGCCAGAAGTTTGAGACAGCCTAGGCAACATAGAGACACCCCCATCTCTATTTTTAAAATAAAATATCTGGGCATAGTGGTTTGTGCTTGTAGTTCCAGCTACTCAGGAGGCTCAGGCAAGAGGGTTGCTCAAGCCCAGGAGGTCAAGGCTATAGTGAACTGTGATCATCACACCACTGTACTCCAGCCTGGGTGACTATCTCAAAAAAAAAAAAAAAGAAACACAATGATGACAATCCATATCACATCCATGTTTCTGAGCAAACTACCTGGTAGATCTATCCAAAGAGAAAAATTAGAAAAGAGTTCTGCCATCTACTTCATTATTAATATATGTGTGTGTGTGTGTGTGTGTGTGTGTGTGTGTGTGTGTGTGTGTGTGTGTGTATATATTTTTTGAGTTGGAATCTCTGTCGCCCAGACTGGAGTGCAGTGGCCTCTCCCAGCCACCGTAGCCTCGACCTGCTGGGCTCCGGTGATCCTTCTGCCTCAGCCTTCCAAGTAGCTGGAACTACAGGCGCACACTACCATGCCCGGCTAATTTTTTGATTTAGTAGAGATGAGATCTCACCAAGTTGCCCAGGTGGGTCTCAAACCTGCGGGCTCAGGCAATCCACTCACCTCAGCCTCCCAAGGCATGGGATTACAGGCTGAGCCAACAAGCCTGACCATTATTAATATGTTTTAGAAGAAAAATTATTCCTCTCACTTTGTCCTCCCAATGTTATTAGTTTTCAATGTACTCTTTTGTTGGAGATATTTCATAGAAAACGAATGGAATGACTCAGTTTTTGCTTTTATGGTAGATGTTTTTAAGGTCACTGTTGTTGCCATTGTCACAGTGATGGCAGCAGCAGGATTAATATTAGAAGCAGTAAAGACCAACATTTACTAATTGAGACATGTTTCTCAGACCCTTACGTATTTTATCTCATTTACCACAGGAAGTCCATTAGGTAGGTTCCCTTATATCTTTATTTTATGAATGAAGAAACAAATCTTGGAGGGGCTAATTAAAATTAAGTAGATCACTTTGCTACTACCTCCTAATCCCATTATAATAATATGCATTATATTTTAAAATAATTATCAACTGTATGTAAATAAGGGTTAAGTATCCTTGATTCCCTGAAGATTTATCATGTAAGCCCATGGATTTTCTTGACATTCCTTGTCTTATTAATAAAAATCTTCATCATTGTTACCAAAGCTGATTTTATATGGCACATAGCAGTTTTTGTATCCATTTATTACAGTGTAAAAATATTACAGCCAAATAGAAAAGATTTTCTTTCTTTATAGATATCTTCTTCAGTCAGATTGGAAACATGAAAAAAAAAAGAGTAACTCTGGAAAGAGCACATATGTGAATTTAGGGGTCACTTCTTTAGAAAATAGATTACACAATCGGGTGAGCTTTTGAATTTTATATGCAGATTCTTTACAGAAATGTATATTGTATATGCACTCATCCTGTGCTTGCAAACTGAATCATGCTTTCGGAAATACAAAATGTTCTATTTTCAACAAAGTTGCTCTGAAATTTAAAAAATGTGAAAATGAGAAGTTGCTCAGCCTTCCTACAAAAGGATAATAGTGGCTCTGGTTGTCATTGTTAACCTGCCAGTGATAGAAAGGCATGGCTGGAGGAAGAGCTCATCAACCTCCATACTTTGCTTCCTTTTCCATGATCATTTATCTTCTGAAATGAAAAACAGCATGGCAATTACTGCTTGTGTTCATGAGCTCAGAAATTTTTGATAGTTTTGTTTACCATTTAAGTTGTAGTTCAAGTTTGTAGGAAAACCAGAAATGGCCAAATTTTCCATTGACGAGATCCCACCAAAGCTTGTGACCCAGAGCAATCTCCAAATACAAACTCTTAACTTAGTTTTTCTTGTAACTTTGGCCCTTAGGCAGGTACCAAATATAAAAGGCAATGGCCATGATGGGTCTGCCTGGAAACATGCTTTCAAAGATTTCTAGAACTACATCTTGCCATGACCATTGGAAGACTTTTGGCTTCACTGCAAAAGCCATAAAACCATGAAGAAGATCTGAGAGAAACCCACAGCTGCATATATCTGATGACAGTCTTAAGCTGATTTTCCCAAGATAGGGAGCTCAGCAAAACCCAAACTCCATAATGTTAACAACATTGGACCTTTACTCTCTAAACCAGTGAGTATTCTCTGGAAGATTTAATCCATGTGTTCCTGATCTACTTACAGTTATCTCATCAAGATGCCATTTGCATAAGTGTTTCCAAGGTTTCATAAGCTTTTACTTTTCAGTCCTTCAAATGGATTCTGGTGGAAGTCAAGTTTTGCCAGGAAAACACTACTCCCAAAGTCAAAGTTATTTTCAAAACCAAAACTTTGTAAATTTTAAGTAGCTACTTTGTCACTTATAACAGTCTTTATTTTCAGCAACAGAGTATCATATCACATTCTTAAAAGTGTTGTATAAAAATGGCCTTTCACCACCCACCAGAACTAAGGGGAATGACTCTTTTCCAGTCTTCTACTTGCTGTGTTTTTTACTACATTCTACAAAACACAGCCCCTGACCTTAACGAGCTTACAATCTAATAAAGATATTGGACATAGGCACACATAACTACAGTGTGTCATACTGTTACAGTGGCTAAATATCCTAAGTGGCTCCCTCTTGTCTGGAGTTAGAATTCATTAACTTAATATTCAATGTCTTCCAAACAATCAACCGTCATCCCTTTTCCACATTCAAGTAATTTTTTCTAACTTATCTTTCGAACTGCGTGTGCTTTTTTTATTTCACCCCACCTGGCATATTCTTCTCTTTCTCTTGGCAGGACATTTTCCTCTCTCCTCCAAAATTCTGCCAACACTTTTATCACAGCCTTCTTTCTTATGCATGTATCCATAGCTAGGTAAAGACTAGTCTAATAGGATGATTGTCTGAAAATTGTGTGTCTATGAATCTCTGTAGATCTTTTTCTGTGTGTGTGTGTGTGTGTGTGTGTGTGTGTGTGTGTGTGTGTGTGTGTATGTGCGTGTGTGTGCACGTGCATGCACACATGCTTTATCAAGGTCAGATTTGCTAAGGACTGTGCCTGTCTTACCTTTGAGAGACAGTAAATCAGTGTTTCTTGGGTTGCTAAATGGGACACTTCTAGATTCTCCATCAAACTTTTCTTTATGGATCATTAAACACTTTGCCAAGAGAATAGGAAAAAAATGGGTTTTTTTGGTGGGAGAATGGAGACCATAAGAAGGAGAGTGCAGGAAGCTTGAAGAGAAGTAAGATAGCAGTGTATGGTTAACTTGTACTTTGGATCTCACCTAGGAATTGTGGCATGTGGAAAAGGTTATACAAGTCATTTCTGTATCCGAGCTTCAAGACTGCAAACAACTCTCTTTGAACCATCACATCAGGATGCAGCCCAGAGATAGTCGGGGTAAGAATTTTGGGGCTACCCTAGGGTGCTTTTTTTATCCCAAGCTGAAGTCAGGATGTAATAGAGAACTCTGTACATATTTAATCTGAATTCTTTAGTCCATCCAATAAATATGCATTGAATGATATTATGAGTTAACATTGTAGCACCATTTAATGGGAAATTAACTTATGCACTAAGTGTAATCCCCGTCCTTAAGAAGCATACAGTCATCTTGCACTCAGGGGGATAGTTCCTTACAACTAGAAAGAACCTGAAAAGTCCAATTGTCTCATTATTTAAATAAGAAAACTGAGATCTAGAAAGGTAATGTGATTATTTTTGTCATAGCTTTGTCTAGAACCCAGGGTTCCTTATTTGAGTCTGTGTTTTTGTTCATTATGTGATGTTTTAAGAGCTTACTTTGTTTTGTAGGGTTTTTTTCTCCCCTCTCCAGCTAACTTGTGGGTTTCTTAAAAGCAGGGAGTGATGTCTCATATTTTTTTACATTCAGCCCACCCAAGTATGTTATGCAAAACTAGACCAATTTAAGTAGTCAGTAAATGCTTGTGGAATGAGCAAGTAAGTAAATTAATGAATGAATAGGTAGTGTTGAGAATTGCCAAATGGGTGAGAAAGTCTTGAAAAGTCCACTTTTCTTCTTACTCCATTCATCTGTAGTGATTTTCCTTTGGTTTGTGGCTTAGCGGTGGTCAGTGAGAAAGAGAGTTAGTTGACACAATACAACTCAAAATGCTAATGTAAGCTTAGGTCTTGTTATAGGAGATGTAGTGTTCAAACTAGAGGAGGTCATAGTTCCCCTGTAAACCTTTCTAATTGTTCATATGTAGATGTAGTCTTTTTTTTTTTTTTTTTTTTGAGTGGAGTCTCACTCTGTCACCCAGACTGGAGTGCAGTGGCCACTCCTGGCCACCACAGCCTCGACCTGCTGGGCTCCGGCGATCCTTCCGTCTCAGCCTTCCAAGTAGCTGGAATTACAGGCATGCGCTACCACGCCCGGCTGATTTTTTGATTTATTGTAGAGATGAGATCTTGCTGCCCAGGCGGGTCTCGAACCCGCGGACTCAGGCAATCCACTCACCTCAGCCTCCCAAAGGCGCAGGATTACAGGCTGAGCCACCGAGCCCGGCTTGTAGATGTAGTCTTTAAGGGGACTTTTTGACAATAGTCAATCTTGTACAATTATCTTTAAGAGATCTTTAAAGACCCTAAACACATCTTATTTAACTTCATAATCTTCATCTAACAAAATGCTTTCCCCAGACCAGCACTCAGATGTACTTAAAGGAAGGAGACTAAAATGGGGAATGTTTCAAATTCATGTGGTATGAAGGATGGTTAGAGAAACCAGTTAGGGGTTGTAGGGGAAGGTTTTAAATATCTGAAGGGCTGTCATGTGGAAAAGGGGTTGGATATATTTTACATGTTGTCAGAGGATAGAACTAACAACAAATGCTTGTGAATGCTACAGGGACATGTATTTTGGATCAACACAAAGTACATTTTTTCCAATTAGAGTGTTATTTGAAAACGTTACTGGCTGTCTGCTGAGATGAAGCACATCCTGCTGCTGAAGAGGTTGGAGCAGGGACTTGATAACCCCTTATCAGGGTGATTTGCTATGCCAGATATTCTTTACAATTCCTTCAAACCTTGAGCTCTAATGAAGATGACTATGTACTTCTACCACTGAAAATGTCACCATGACTGGACAGTGTAGTTTATTTCTATTTCTTCCTTGGCATTTATCTTAGCTGCCTATTTCTTCATAATCCATAACTGTCCGTGGAAACTAAACTTCAGCAGTTTATTAACATTATTTCTCCTCTCTTGTTTTTCCTGGAAAATTACTTTCAATAACCAGTGTGTGTTACATATCCCCCTGACTCCACCCCAACCTAGTAAGGTGTAAGACAATGAGGTAGCATCATGCCTCATATAGTGTCCAATATGATCAACAAACTTCAGATCCTTGCTTCAGCACTTACAAGAGGGGCAGTTTTATTAACCTGTCTAGTTGCATTTTCCCAAACTATACAATACAATAGGGCCAAGAATACTATCTGTCCCAGCAATGCTATTGGGAACAGAATGGTATATTGCACATAAAATGCTTAAGTTCAGTACCTGAAATATAGTAGATGCTCACCAAATGTTAGCAACTATATCCTATTAATAAAAGAGATACATTTCTTTGAGCTTTTTTTAATTGAAGAAGAAATACCATTTCCAGACATCTCTTCCCTGGGGCTAGCTATATTAGTATTCTGCCCTGATGGGAAGGAAGAAACATCATTGGTAGTGAACAGCCAACTTCCAAGCAGGATAGATATGAAGTAAGTTGAAATGTTACCCCCTGCTGGCTTTTTGAAATGCAGATTCATCAATCTCTTTGATGTTCCTAGCCACTTCCAATGAACATCTTTCAGCATATTATTTGCTTTCTTAACCACATCACTTTTCACTGAGTTCAACATTCCTGTAGGATTCAAAGGATCTTGGTGCATTCCTCCAAAATGAATTCAGAAGGTAAGTCAAAGAGGGGAAAACATCTTTGAATAGAATCCAGGTTCAGACTGTGGGTGAGAGGAAGTGGGGGGTACTTTGTGACTCAGAGGGTAACAGCAGATCAGCCTCAGGATTTCCGTGTGCCAGTCTACTCTGCCAGTGGTCTGATGACTAACCCCAGCCAAGCAACTTACTCAGCTCCTTTGTCTCAATAAGTGAAGGTGATGGCAATTGGGCCTCCTTAAGGGGAAGAGGAGGGACCACACAGGGAATCAGAGGGTCTTCCTTGGAAAAGCAGGAATTGAAGGAGTCATCACTTTTAGTTTTCCCTTCATCTCCTCTGCTTTTTTAGAGAATCCACATTAATAGCAGAATATTTTCCTTTTAAAATTAAGCACTTTGAAGAATGCATTTTCAAATTTATAATGAAAACCCAGTGCAAAGCAGGGTCACTGTGCACTGATTACTTCAGCTCACTGCCCTGTGGGCTTCACTTTTACTACTTGCCTGAGTCCAATGAAGCAGAACACTCACACATGCAGTAGTTTCCATGGAGCAGAGAGAGAAACAACAGAAGCCTAGGATTCATGGAGAATCCATCCTTCAATACTCAGAAAAGCTGCCCCTGCCCCAAGTGGATGGAGCCTTGCCTGCATGCCTTACTTGGACGGCAGCTGAGGGATCCTGGAAAGCAGCCCACTCTGAGTTTTATACCCCAGGGATAGCAAGGCCTCCTAGGTTAACACATTGAAGGACATCCTGTTTCTTGGGGGACTGGAACAGAGCCTAGGTCTTATCTCAGGACATTGCATTCCCTGCATATTCTATGGTTATCTTGAGAACACAAATGAGAAAGGGAGAGAACTGTGTTGGTTCAAGGCCACCTGGAGAACTGTCCTGAACCCAGATACAAAATATGACTCAGCAGTAGCCCTCTTAATATCTGTCTCTAATCCTGTGCTGACAACACCGAAATACACTTTCTTGTTCAGGAGTCTGTCTACTAAACTATAGACTCCTTAAGGACAGGAGTGGACCTTTTGCATCCCAAGCAGAGTAGAAATGTACATCAGACAACACACTGACTTCCTTATCCACATTAAATCCTTCTAACAGAAAATCATACTCTATGCTGGAGTCCAGAAAGCTAACATTAGCATTGTTACATAGACTCCTTGAGGGTTAAGCTGCCTCTCGAACCAGCTTCCACCAAGCAGACTCACCCAAGTGAGATTTGAAAAGCACAATATCACTGGGCTCGGTGGCTCAGCCTGTAATCCCACGCCTTGGGAGGCTGAGGTGAGTGAATAGCCTGAGCCCGCTGGTTCGAGACCCACCTGGGCAGGCGAGACCTCATCTCTACAATAAAATCAAAAATTAGCCGGGCGTGGTAGCGCACGCCTGTAATTCTGGCTACTCCAAAGGTTGAGGCGGTAGGATCGCCAGAGCCCAGCAGGTCGAGGCTGTGGTGGCCGGGAGCAGCCACTACACTCCAGTCTGGGCGACAGAATGAGACTCCAACTCAAAAAAAAAAAAAAGAAAAGAAAAGCACAATATCTTGAGGCAGAGCCACGCTCCTGCTGACAAACAAGCACAGTCATGAACACACTTGGCATTTCTGTGGCAGCCAGAGTCTCTGTTTCTAGGGTCTTGCTACATGAATGTTAGCCTAGAACCTGGACTGGCTTCCAGTCCTTCTATTTTATAAGCATCTCATTCCCTCTATTAAAAAGCTTTTGATGACATTAGTTCATTTTTTTAAAATCTGCAATTGAACTCTGATTTGGTGCTCAACACATGTTTGTGAAATGAATGCTCTGTGAAAACACTGGTTCCAACCACAAGATTTACCATGAATCAGTTACTCATAACTGGGTTCCTAAAGAAAAAATTTCTCAGAATGCCTTCATTAAATTTCTAAATACAGTTTAAAAAAAAAACCACTTGGAAAAAGAAGTGGCTTTTTTTTTTCTTAAAACTTTTTTTTACCTCAAACAAAGTTTATTAGAGAATGAAGAGAGAAAAGAAAGGAGACATGCCAGAGCTGGCATGGGTGAAAGGAACCATTTTTTCCCCCTTAAATCTTAACATTATCTAGAAAATTCATAAAGTGGCATATTCTTGTCACCTACTTCTAATTAAAATGGAGTACTGCTGTACTTTCTAAGTGGCCACAAAACTGCAAGTGAGAAAAGATTATTCAAGTTTTACATTCTGAAATAAATGGTTTGTGTGAATTTGGGAAACCAACAGAATTACTAGAGTGTGTAATTCCTTCAATTCTCAGATTTGGGTCAAAGACATGACCTTTAAGGACGTATATTTAAATGCTGTTTATTCTTGTGAATCCCATAAAAGACCTTGAGCTTCACTGCATAAACTTTAGGCTTGGACAGTAAACATCAGGCTGAGCATTCTGAGACAAGGCTGGAATTCTACTTGTCAGAATGGGCAAAGAGGCGAAGAGTTCACGTCTGAACTTCACTGGTGCAAGAATAATAGTTGAACTTTCCAGGCTAATATATCTCTGTGAAATTATTGTCTTCTAATTGAAGCTCCCCAGCCTGAGGCTTTATGCCTTTCTGCCTGAAAAATGCCCTCTCCTTCAACAATGTATGTTTTTTCAACTCTTAATGCTGATTGATCAGCATTATGCCAGTTTAGACAAGGGTTAACTTGGCTAGCCCACACGTTTCTATGATGGATCCATGTGCTGACTGACGAGAAGAGCTGTGATCTGAAAGGAGATTTGAAGGGCACTGACTTGCTTCTCAGAAAACGGGAGGATTCGTGAGCCCTTCCTGCAATCATGAAATAAACAGTGGTGTTCTCAGGAGATCTCACCCTATTGTAGCCGAATGTGAGGCTGTCTGGGAAAAAATAAGAAAGCAGAGTGCAAGGTCTACGGCAACAGTTCAGCTTGTCTGGACCCTATACCCTCTCATCTTGGGAGAAAGCATTTATTTCTTCTTTCTTTCACTCTTTAATACAACGGATATTTAGTGAGCACTTGTTATGCATCACATATACTGGGTGGAAGGCAGTGGATATTCCCTGATGAACAAAAAATGCATAGCCATTGCTGTCAAGTTGATTACAACAGGTGAGATGGAGCAGACATCAAACAAAATAAACTAATATGCATAAAATTGCAAATTGTATTGGATACTTTTTGATGCCAGATATAGTTTCCAACTAAAAATGTCTCTGTAAGGGATATGTAAAAATCAAGATACAAGATGTTTCCAAGAAGAATCCAGCAACTTAGTGATGTCATTGAGTGCCACATGTTCTCACTCATAAGTGGACCTTGAACAATTATCTTAATACTATAAGAAAGGGATCAACAGTAGATGGAAACTGCCAGGGAAGTAGGGGCACACTTCATCAACAAGAGTACCTACATAATGAATATTTGTATACCTAACCCTGATTTGTACCCCACATCTTCAAAATTTAAAAATAAAAAGAATCCAGGAACTTTCCATCTTATAGCTCTCCATCCTCAGAACATTGGAATTTCCCACTTCGGTATCTTTTTGAGATATGTTCTCCCCTACAAAAGAATTAACAGAAGCAGTTAGATGAAATTCAACATTAAATTATTTACTGAAATTGTTATTAGTTATCATTTAATGTGCATCTCTTTGATGGGCTTAGTGTATAATGTTATCTTTTTAATGATAATAGTAATAAAAGATAAGTAATACTTCCCACATTCATTTAAAGCACTGCAACGTCAGGCAGTATCACACTTCCAGACTTCAAACTTTACTATAAGGCTACAGTAATCAAAACAGCCTGGTATTGGTACAGGAACAGGCACACAGACCAATGAAACAGGATAGAGATTCTGGAAGCAAAGCCTCAATTCCTCAACCAACTCATCTTTGACAAAGTCTCCAACAACAACCACTGGGGAGAGGAGAACCTATTCAGTAAATGGCACTGGGAAAACTGGCTGACCACATGCAGAAGATTGAAACAGGACCCCTACCTATCACCATACACAAAAATTAACTCTAAATGGATCAGACACCTAAATGTAAAATCTCAAACTGTAAGAATCTTAGATAATTGCAATTCTGACTGGAGTTAGGTGGTATCTCAGTGTGGTTTTGATTTGCATCTCCCTGATGATTAGTGAGGTTGAACATTTCTTCATGTGTCTGTTGGCTGCTTGGATGTCTTCCTTTGAGAAGTGTCTATTCATATCTTTTGCCCATTTTATAATGGAGTTGTTTGTTTTTTTCCTTTTCAGCACGTTTAAGTTCCTTGTAGATCCAAGATGTTAAGCCTTTGTCGAACCTGGAGTTGGCAAATACTTTTTCCCAGTCTGTGGGCTGTCTCCCTGTTCTCTTGATGGTTTCTTTGACTTTGCAGAAGCTTGTCACCTAACTCCAGTCAGAATGGCAATTATCAGTAACTCAAAAAATAATAGTTGCTGGAGAGGGTGAGGTGAAAAGGGAACACTTATACACTGTTGGTGGGAGTGCAAACTAGTGCAAACTCTGTGGAAAACAGTGTGGCGATTCCTAAAAGCTCTAAATATTCACCTCCCATATGACTCCGCAATCCCCCTCCAGGGAATGTACCCTGAAGAACTCAAATCACTCTATAAAAAACATACCTGGACTTCCGGCAAGATGGCGACGGGCAGCCTGGTCTATGAAACTCTCTGCAAAGGAGAACACAGAGGATCTCTGGCTCTCTCCCCGGGGGCTGAGGATCCCAACGTTGGTGGCAACCTGCTCTTCACATGGAGCTCGCCCACCACCACCACTGGGGCATCACAATGGTCTGGACAGTCACAGCAGCCACCAGTGCCTCCGTGGCCTCCATGGCGGGCATAGCGCATCACCCCACCTGTGCCTGAGGTGATCCATGACTTCAGTCCTTGAAGCCCCTGCAGGCAAGATCTGCCAGGATCGCTGCCACCTCTGCTGCCATCATAACATCCTGCCTGCCGTGGGTCTCCTCCTGTGTGCCCTGAGGTAGGCTCCTATCTCCGGCCTCTGCCGGACTCCTGTCTGGCTCCACCCCCTCTGGGGCGAGCAGTTGAGATAGCACCACCTGCTGGCGATTCAAGGTAACAACACCGAAATGGGAGAAACAAGTTTGAAAAACAGACACAGGCCAGATTTGAGTGGTGAACTGAGGGTGATCTGAACTGTCCTTCACAGCAAGCCAGGGGCAACTGACCCTAACTGCGAACTAATTTACCAGTTTGAAAAGACAGCTATAAATCAGAGTTGAAAGGACATTGGACGTAAACAAAAAGTCTCAGAGTGTGTTCAATTGGTTCTGTTAGTTTAATGACTTAATTCTATTCCTACTGTTTTGTTCCTTTTTTTCTTTCTTTTCCTCTTCCTTTTCTTCTCTTTTCTCCTCTCTGTAAACCACATCTTTGTATAAAGGAACAGCACACCAATAAGGTGGTTGGTTAGCTTGTATGTTAGCATCATTGTATATTTTATTTTTTTTGTATGGAAGTTGGTTAGTCTGTAGCCATGGTCTATTGTTTTTATCTGTTTCAGTTTAAGTCTCTCTCTCCATTTGTTGGCACACTCATCTGTTTCCCCCCTTACTCCTCTCTCTCTACCCCCTGCTACCCCCACTGTCTGCTCCATTCTCTTCCCTCTGTTAACCACATTTTATTTCAGGGATTAAACCTACAGCCCCTCTACACAGACAGATTCCAAGGCAGTGGAAAGTGGATTGCAGATTATCCATACACCTGAAGGCGAATACCAGGACCTGCAGATAGATTTTGAATCACAGCTCCCCCCTTAAGTAAATCTCAAAACTGCACAAAGGACCACCCTCAACCTACAGTGCAACTCCATAATTGAACAAAGTACGAGGGCATACATAAATAATAGGAGATTGAACAAACAAAAGTAAAAGCAAAAAATCTCTCTACCCCTGAATAACAGAATTAAAGAAGATGGTGATGTGGAGGGAAGGAAAAAGTAGGGAAGGGGGGAAAAAAACCACACAAATGAAGAAAAACCAAAAGAAGAATATAGGTCTCACACAGACTCCTGGGAGATCAGACACTGAGAAAACAGATTCCAGAACACAAGCAATGAAGAGCCCCCAGAATGACTGGTCACATGCAACAAACCCAGCCATCAAGATATTAATAGAGAGAATTAAAAAAATTGAGGAGAGAAAAGAGGAAAATAGGAAGGAGCTGATGTGAGAAGTAACAGCAGTAAAGAATACTGTGATGGAAATAAATAACAAACTAACAAGCATGGAAGCAGAATTAGCCAAGCAGAAGAAAGAATCTCAGAGCTTGAAGACCAAAACACAGAACTAACCCAAACTGTCAAAAGCATAGAAAAGAAGCTCAAAAAGACAGAACAAAACCTTCAAGAGATGAATGATCACTTCAAGAGACCAAACCTAAGAGTAATTGGCCTTCCTGAGGCAGAGAGAAAAACAGAGCCCACACTGGAACAAACATTTCCTGAAATCATTCAAGAAACTTCCCCCATCTCATCAATGATGAAAAAATTCAAACACAAGAGATTCAGAGAACCCCTGCAAGACAACAAATGAGAAGACCAACTCCCAGACATAATAATTCACCTAAACAAAGTAGGTATAATTATAAAAGAAAAAAATCCTAAAGGCTGCAAGAGAAAAAAATCAGACTATGTACCAGGAAAGACCAATTAGAATAGCAGCAGATTTATCTACAGAAACCCTCCAGGCTAAGAGAGCTTGAACCCCTATCTTCAAAGTTGTAAAAGATAAACAATTTCAACTGAGAATAACCTACCCAGCCAAGCTAAGCTTCATCAGTGAGGGAGAATTGAAATCTTTCCCAGATATACAATCCCTAAGAACCTACACTGCCACAAGACCACCTCTACAAGAAACACTTAAGAAAGTATTGAACACAGAAGAAAAGGAAAAAAGAACAACGTTCTTCACAAGAATACAGGCAAAATATTAAAAATACTCATGATTTAACTCTAAAACCAAAAGAAAGACAGCACACAAACAGGAAGAACAGCAACTCTGTAAGAACATTATGATAGGAATCAGCTCTCATATTTCAATAATAAGTTTGAATGTGAATGGACTAAATGCACCACTGAAAAGACATAGAATAGCAAAATGGATAAAATATCACCGGGCAACAATCTACTGCCTTCAAGAGACTCTCCTCACTAGAAAGGACACTCACAGACTCAAAGTAAGAGGATGGGAAACAAAATTTCAGGCAAATGGAACACAAAAGAGAGGAGGAGTCATCATTTTAATCTCAGACAAAATACCCTTTAAGCTATAAAAATTAAAAAAAAACAGAAGGCCACTACATAATGATAAAAGGTTCAATCCATCAACAAGAAATATCCATCCTAAACATATATGCACAAAACATAGGAGCACAAACTCTCATAAAGCAGCTCCTAGGTAAACTAAAAAAAGACATCGACTCCAATACCACCATAGCTGGGGACTTTAATATCCCACTCACAACCCTAGACAGATCATCCAGACAAAAATCAGCAACGAGATCTGAAACCTAAATGTGACTCTTGATCAAATGGACTTAACTGATACCTACAGAACCCTCCATCCAAAGACCACAGAATACACATTCTACTCATCACTGCATGGAACGTACTCTAAGATCAACTACATACTTGGCAATAAATCAAGCATAAGCAAATTTAAAAGGACTGAAATTTTACTATGCACCTTCTCGGACCACAGTGGAATAAAAACAAACATCCACACCAACAAAGTACCCCCAAAACCCACTAAACAGCATGATGCTAAACAACTCCTGAGCCAATGATGAAATGAAAACAGAGATCAAAAGATACCTGGAAATAAATGAAAATGAAGAAACATCTTACCAAAATCTCTGGGATGCCATGAAAGCTGTAGTAAGAGGGGAATTTATAACCCTACAAACGCACATGAAGAAAATGGAAGAATCACAAATTAACAGCCTAAGAAGCCACCTTAAAAAGCTGGAAAAGCAAGACCACAAAAACCCTAATTTCAGGAGAAGAATGCAGATCACCAAAATAAAAGTCCAAATCAAGGACATAGAAGAAAAAAAGATAATACAAAAAAATCAATGAAACAAAAAGCTGGTTCTTTGAAAGGATAAACAAGATCAATGGTCCCCTATCTAGACTGACCAAGAAAAAGAGAGAAAAAGCCCAAATAAACACAATCAGAAACACAAAAGATGAAGTCACATCTGCTCCTGAAGAAATACAAAAGATCATTAGATACTACTATGTACACTTGTATGGAAACAAACGTGAAAACCTTTCAGAAATGGAGGACTTTCTGACATCACACAACCTGCCTGGGTTGAAACAAGAAGAAATTGAGACCCTAAATAGACCAATAACAACCAAGGGAATTGACTCCGTAATAAGAAAACTACCTACATAAAAAACCCTGGACCAGATGGCTTTCCAGCAGAATTCTACAAGACATTTAAGGAGGAGCTTATACCAATCCTACTGAAGGTATTCCAGGTGATTGAGAAAGATGGAACTCTCCCCAAATCATTTTACAAAGCTACCATCACATTGATACCCAAGCCAGGAAAAGACCTAACAAAAAGAACTACAGGCCAATATCTTTGATGAACATAGATGCTAAAATTCTCAACAAGATCCTAGCGAACCAGATTCAACAATACATCTCAAAAATCATCCATCATGACCAAGTAGGCTTCATCCCTGGGATGCAAGGCTGGTTCAACATTCGTAAAACCATAAATGTAATTAAATACATCAACAGATGTCAAAACAAAAACCACATGATTATATCATTAGATGCAGAAAAAGCTTTTGATAAAATCCAACACCTCTTCTTGATAAAAACCCTTGAACAGCTAGGCATATGGGGAACATACCTCAAAATAGTAAAAGCCATCTGTGAGAAACCCACAGCCAGCATACTCCAAAATGGACAAAATCTGGAAGCATTTCCCCTGAAAACTGGAACAAGACAAAGATGCCCACTCTCACCCCTCCTGTTCAATATAGTATTGGAAGTCCTGGCTAGAGCAATCAGAAAAGAGAAGGCAATCAGGAGTATCCGAATAGGAAAAGAGGAAGTCAAACTATCTCTCTTTGCAGATGACATGATTGTGAACCTTGAAAACCCAAGAGAATCTGTCAAAAACCTCCTTACACTGATAAAGGCCTTTGACAAAGTCTCAGGATATAAAATAAATGTGCAAAAGACAATCGCATTTTTTTACACTAGTAATAAACAGAAACCCAAATAAAAACCACAATTCCATTCACAATAGCCACACAAAAAAATGAAATACCTTGGCATCGTCCTAACCAGAAACGTGAAAGACTTTTACAATAAAAACTACAAAACACTACTCAAAGAAATCAAAGATGACATAAACAAGTGGGAAAATATCCCATTCTCATGGATTGCAAGAATCAACATTGTGAAGATGTCCATCTTACCAAAGGCAATCTTCTGATTTAATGCAATACCCATCAAATTACCAGCAACATTCTTCTCAGACCTAGGAATTCATATGGAACACAGGAATTCATATGGAAACACAAACAACCAAGAATAGCCAGAACAATCCTCAGCAAAAAGAACAAAGCAGGTGGTATCACATTATCACACTTCAAACTTTACTATAAAGCTACAATAATCAAAACAGCTTTGGTATTGGTACAAGAACAGGCATATGGACCAATGGAATAGAGTTGAGACTCCAGAAGCAAAACCTCAATTTCTCAACCAACTCATCTTCGACAAAGTCTCCACCACCTACCACTGGGGAGAAGAGAACCTGTTCAGTAAATGGTGCTGGGAAAACTGGCTGACCACATGCAGAAGATTGAAACAGGACCCCTATCTATCCCCATACACAAAAATTAACTCTAAATGAATCATAGACCTAAATGTAAAACCTCAAATCATAAGAACCTTAGAAAATGCAGGACATTCCCTCATGGAAATTGGAACTGGCATCCAATTCCTGAACAAAACCCGTAACCCACAGGCCGTAACAGATAAGATAGGTGAGTGGGACCTCATTCAACTGACAAGCTTCTGCAAAGTCAAAGAAACCATCAAGAAAGCAGGGAGACAGCCTCCAGACTGGGAAAAAGTATTTCCCAACTCCAGGTCTGACAAAGGCTTAACATCTTAGATCTACAAGGAACTCAAATGTGCTGAAAAGAAAAAAACAAAGAACTCCATTATAAAGTGGGCAAGAGATATGAACAAACACTTCTCAAAGGAAGACATCCAAGCAGCCAACAGACACATGAAAAAATGTTCAACCTCACTAATCATCAGGGAGATGCAGATCAAAACCACACTGAGATACCACCTAACTCCAGTCAGAATGGCAATTATCAATAACTCAAAAAGTGACAGTTGCTGGAGAGGGTGTGGTGAAAAAGGAACACATCTACACTGTTGGTGGGAGTCCAAACTAGCGCAACCTCTGTGGAAAATAGCATGGCGATTCCTAAAAGCTCTAAATATTGACCTCCCATATGACCCCGCAATCCCCCTACTGGGAATATACCCTGAAGAACTCAAATCACTCTACAGAAAAGATACCTGCACACGTATGTTTATCACAGTATTGTTCACAATAGCAAGAACCTGGAAGCAACCATGCTGCCCATCAAAAGAGGACTGGATTAAAAAAATGTGGTACATATACACGATGGAATACTACACAGCCATAAAAAAGAACAAAATCATGAATTTTGCAGCAACCTGGATGGAACTAGTCTATAATACTGAGTGATCTCTCACAGAAACAAAGATCTGAGTATCACATGTTCTCACTCATATAGTGGACCTTGAACATCCAACGTAATACTATAAGAAAATGACTGATGGTGGTGGGAAACTATGGGGGGGGAGGGGAAGGGAGGTGGGATTAATGGTAGTCAATATCTGTCTGGGAACGGGGAGACACCCCTTATCAACAAGGGTTCCTGAATGAAACATATTTATATACCTAACCCTTAACTGTACCTCACAATATCAAAATACAAAAATTGATTAATAATAAAAAAAAGAATCTTAGAAAGCGCAGGAGACACCCTTATGGAAATTGGAACTGGGAACTAATTCCTATTCAGAACCCTAAAGACCAATACCTTAAGAAATCAGATAGACAAGTGGGACCTCATCAAATTAATGAGCCTCTGCAAAGCAAAGAAACCATCAAGAGAGCAGGGAGACTGCCCACAGAATGGGAAAAAATATTTGCCAACTTTAAATCTGACAAATGCCTAACATCTAGGATTTACAAGGAACTCAAATGCGCCGAAAGGAAAAAAACAAACAACCCCTTTAAAAAGTGGGGAAAAGACATGAATAGATACTTCTCAAAAGAAGATATACGGGCAGCCAACAGACACATGAAAAAGTGCTCAGCCTCACTCATCATCAGAGAAATGCAAATCAAAACCACATTGAGATACCACCTAACCCCTGTAAGAATGACCATCATTAATAAAACAAACAACAACAGATGCTGGCAAGGATGTGGAGAAATAGGAATACTTCTACATTGCTGCTGGGAATGCAGACTAGTACAGCCTCTTTGGAAGACAGTGTGGCGATTTCTGAAAGAACTAGAAATTGACCTTCCATATGACCCAGCAAATCCCCTATTGGAAATATAGCCGGTGTGACTCAAATCATTCTACAAAAAAGATACCTGCACACGGATGTTTGTTGCAGCTCTATTCACAATAGCAAAAACATGGAACCAACCATGCTGCCTATCGAAGCTGAACTGGATTAAAAAAATGTGGTACATATACCCAATGGAATATTATGCAGCCAGAAAAGGACAAATATATGGACTTTGCAGCAAATTGGATAGATTTGGAGTCGATCATACTCAGTGATTTATCACAGAAATAAAGAACTGAGTTCCATATGTTCTCATTCATAAGGTGACCTTGAAGAATTATACTGCTGTAAGAAAGCGATTGGCAATAGCAGAAAACTGTCAGGGGAGGGAGGAGGGTGTGACTGGCAGTTGAGGGAAACTGCCAGGGGAGGGAGGGGCATACATCATCAACAAGGGTGCCTGCATGATCAATGTTTGTATACCTGAATTGTACCGCATATCTTTATAATGAATAAATTAATGATAATAATAAAGCACTGCAATGTCTACTATCACACAGCCTGCTTAAGTAATGCTGTCTACATACTCTGCGCTAAATGCAATATCATGAGAACTAACCCAAGCCCTCATCAACTTCCCTTTTAATTCCACCCCTAATTCCATCTCCTATAGCAAGCAGCCTCACACAGAGGTGCTTGGACACACTATCCCATATACCCACACTCCAGCCACAAACTGTACAAAGATCAGCCCTGTGGTCATTGAGGAGCTTTGAGGTCTTCATATCAGTGAAGTCTGCTCTTAAAAGAAGAGACCTGAAGAAGAGACCCACACAGGCTCTGGAAGCCAGTTGAGCCATCTGGGCATTAATATCTGGGATTCTGGGTACTGAGAAGCACAGCTACATTACGTCTTTTATTTTTTTTTCTAAGTCAGAGTCTCACTCTGTTGCCCAGGCTAGAGTGCAGTGGCACGCTCATGGCCAGCCTCAACCTGCTGGGCTCAGGTGATCCTTCAGCCTCAGCCTTCCAAATAGCTGGAAGCACAGATGTACACCACCACACCTGGCTAATTTTTTCAATTTATTGTAAAGACAAAGTCTCACTTAGTTGCCCATGCTGGTCTCAAACCTCTGAACTCAGGTAATCCTCTTGCCTCTGCCTCCTAAAGTGCTGGGATTACAGGCATGAGCCACTGCACCCAGCAGTACATTATGTCTTTAATGAGCTCTAGGCATTCTTGTCTTTGTGGTCCCAGTCTTCCCCCCAAAAATATTAAAATTAAAACATTTTGTGGCCCCTAAAATATCATGGGCCCTTGCACTGTGCCTATTGTGCCTAAGGGATAAGTCGGCCTGCCTGGACCTTAGTCTAGAAGGGGTAAGAAGGATATGCTATAAATGGTCAAGTCTGCACGGTCTAGAGAACCATTGCCCCATGGGGAGAGCACTGCCAGAGCACAGCAAGGTCTTTGGATGCTATAAAGCACAAGTCCCAGATTTGGGGTCCCTCATTCTCAAGTCTAAGAGTGTTAACCACTATATAATAAACCGTGCAAGTCAACAGTGAATTTTGTTATTAAGAAGAGTATTGACATACTACCTGTTCTGTATGTGTATTACTGACAGTCCCATTCTGGGGGCTCTCTCTGTGTAAGAGAACAGCTGGCCCTGAAAAATGAAGCAACTCCTATGGACTCAAAACAACAGTTTGAAATTTTTAAATAATAGCTTTTCCAGCTTCTTTGCAACAATGTTTCAGGGGGAAAAAAAAAACTCAGCGTTTAGTTTGAGATTGGGAACTGTGCTCCACTATTTTTTGATTTAACCAAGCAAGTCAGGAGAAAACTCAAGCACATGGGAATTTCTGTGAACCATCAAGAAGTGTGTACCTCCAGCGTACACAGTGTGGGTTGGGCATTTGGTGTCGTCTTCTGTACCAGCTGCAGTTTGCTTCTCCTTCTCCCATTCAAATACTTTGAACTGCTCGGCATTTCTCTCTGGAAAGGGATTGGAAGTATGAACCCATCAGTTAGTAAAAGTCAGAGTGCCCAGGGCTGGGTGAGTTTCCTGTCTTGCCACCATCTTTCTATATCCTCCCCATCACTCCACCCTTAAAGTTTTCTTAACCTGGACATCTCTTCTGTTTCTGCTCCCACCCTTCTTCACGCCTCCTAAATGGCTTTCAAATCTGTCACCTCATCTTCATCTCCAAGGCCAATATCCCAGTTAAGGCCCTCACTGTCTCTTCCTGAACTCTTACAATAAACCCATTCCCTGACTCTGATTCCTTCTCTCCTGAATTTCCATGCCAAATGGCAATAATAGAAATCTTACAACGAAATTTCTGTTTATGCTTCCTGGTAACCCTCTCATAATAGAGTGTGGGGAAATGTTTTAGAAGATATTAAATATATATCGCCCCTTGTCCTCGCTGATACAATATTGTATCCTATTGTTTTTAGCGTGTGCAAAAATTGAGTCCCTTCTCTCCAAAAGATATTCTATTTCTTTTTATTGCAGGGAGAAAAAGAGAAAGGACAAAGCTCTCTTACAGTAAGATGCAGAGGTGCCTAAAAAAGCTACCCATTATTCCCTGTCAAATACAATGACAAACAATATTTAAATATAATCAGCATTATGTTCAATGTTCATTTGAAAATTTGAAGCTTTAGTGGTCACACCTCTATACATGACACCCAGGGGAATCCCCAGGTTGCCATTCTAGCAAACTAAAGGAGTATCTAACTCTTTTCAATTTTCTTCTCAAGGCAGAGTTTTGGGAAAGGGCTGGGTTTCACAATCTTTGTCTATAAGAATATCATTTATTTTATTTAGCTGCTTGCACAAAGTACCAGCAAATATTTTTATTCTTTTTATTGCTTTCATTTGTTCTATACTAAAGAGAAAAAATAGTTACATAGTCTTTCCAAGTTTCGTCAGGACCTATTTAGGAATTTTCCTGGGAATTCCTACCTAATTATAAACAGAATTCTTTTTGTTTATTTATTTATTTATTATTTTTATTTAATTATTTGTTCATTTGTTTTTGAGTTGGAGACTCACTCTGTCACCTAGGTTGGAGTGCAGTGGCACACTCATGGTCACCCCTGCATCGACGTGCTGAGCTTTGGTGATCCTTCCACCTCAACCTTTCAAGTAGCCAGAACTACAGGCGTGCGCTACCACACTGGCTAATTTTTCTATGTATTGTGGAGATGAGGTCTTGCCAAATTTCCTGGGCTGGTCTTGAACCTGAGGGCTCAGGCAATCTATTTTCCTCAGCCTCCCAAAATGCTGGGATTACAGGCTGAGCCACTGAGCGTGGCCTTTTTTAAATTCTTATTTTAAAAGCTGTGGGGTACAAGTCAGGATTGTGTACATAAGTACAGGAGAAGTTTGGGCCTCCCATTGGCACTCGGTTTGCCTTGATTAGGATCAGGAACACTTACTGATTTTATGTGCCCTCCTCTCTCCCCTCCCCAGGGTCTCGCTACTGCCAATCCCTTTCTTGTAGTATTATGATAGGTGTTTAGGGTCTAAATGTCTTATTTTCCAATAGATACATTAAAGGGTGAAATTATTCATACTACAAAAGTATTCTTCACAACACCAAAAGAGCACAAGTACCCTTTCTATGGCATTTAGTCAAGTGTTGTTTGCAGATCATTAAATAATCAAGAGAATAAGAAACTAGTAAGGAAGTTGTTCTAAGTCACTGTTGAATACATATCGATCAAAAATGAAATTATAATAACAAAGGGCATTAGTATAACAATGGTTATTGTTTAGTTTATATTTTGCAATTTTTATTTCTTTAGACAGAAGGCTAAGCATTTGATAGCCCTACTAATTGTTTTTCATGCTCTTCTTTACCTACCTGGCATGTAAGACCCTTTATTCTGCACTATCTTTCGATTTTATTTTCTTTGCTCTTACACTTTTTCAAACTCTATTTTATCTCCTAACTCATTTATGAATTATTTTCTTTGGTTGCTTTGTTTTGCACCCCACTCCCATACATTTCTACCCCATCCTACACATCCATCAGACACACTCATACTCTTGCAAGACTCAGACTAGACCCCAGCTGTTCTGTGGGTACTTTTCTGGCTTCCCTCAGGTTGACTGGACTCCTCTCCTTGTATACTTCCTTTATACCCTGCTCGTGCCTTCATTAAAGCACAGATCATATGGAACTATTGCTAACTTTCCAACTAGATTACAAGCTTCTTTTTAAAAAAATTTTATTTTAAAGATGTGGGGTATAACTCAGGGTTGATTATGCAGGTACCCTTGTTGATGAGGTGTGCCCCTCCCTCCCCTAGCAGTTTCCCTTAATTACAAGTTTCTTGAGGACCAGAGTTGCCTTCCTCTTTTTATAACTGGTGTGCATGTGCTCAACACCACCTAATTGGATGAATCACTCTATCTCAAATCCTACCTCTTCCATGTTCCCCAACCTCAGCAACCCAGAATGCTCCCTTATATTCTTATTCGCCTATAACTAATTCACTTCCATAGATCTTTAATATTTATATTCTGCTTTGTGAACAGCACTTTCCAAGGAAATGTGCAACACAGTATCCTTGTCTTCTAACCATTATGCTAGATATATCACAATGGTCAGAACAGTATGACCCTCCTACATTTGAAAACTACTAAATATTGGCTATTTAGTAAATGCTTGTTCAGTGTAATGAAATCAACATGATAGAAGACATATCAGGATGTGGAATTGTGTATATACATCGTTTGTATAACTTCCTTGCCTTTGGGAGAAGCATTTCTATTAGAATGTATGCCCTTGTTGATTTTGCGGAATCATCAAATATTTTTCATGATTATATAACAAAAGTTGTTTAAATTATTTTATTGTATATTTTTGTTTTGAGTTGGGATCTCACTGTCACCCAGACTGGAGTCCACTGGCACAATCACAACTCACCATAGCCTCGGATTCTTGACCTCAAGCGACCTTCCCTCTTCAGCTTCCCGAGTAGCTAGGACTATAGGCACACACCACCGCACCTGGCTAAGTCTTTTTATTTTTTGATGAAATTTTCTCTAATGATACAAAGAATTTCAAATACACACACACACACACACACACACATACACACACACACACACACACACACACACACTCAACTCTTCTCAGTAATCATATTATTGGTAGTACTGTTGGTATTGTTATTCCAAGATTCATATATTGGGAATCCAATATTTTCAACATAGAAAAAAGAGAAGATGTATGTAATATAGATTAGATTAAGCAAAAGTTTCTGTAATCTTAAATTTGATTCAAAAGTATTCATATAACTACATAATAATTTTATCTTTAAAAACAATTGACTAACTCTGCCCACTGAAAATATCTAGAACCAAAGGCCAAACTAAGATCAACAAGTATTTCCTAAATACCAGAGAGAAATGACTGACATCAGGTCTGGGAACGACAGGTACAAAACGAGCCTGAGTCATCTTCCTGAACCACATAGAAAAGACATGACCCAAGACCATGAGGGTGTGTCAAAAGGACACAAGAGCCATCTTGAGGAGGCTCTCACCAGCCAGGAACAGGTCAAATTAAGTACCGGTAAAGATAACACAGTAAATTAGAAGACATGAAATAGATTTAAAGCTCTTAGCTCATAATGACCAAAGAAATAAAAACAATGTGGCCATATTTGACTAGGAAATTATCTAATTATTTCGAAAACTAGTGAATAAAAGGAAAGGACTAAGCATTTATTCTGACTTTCCTGTGTATTAGATATCTCAAGGCAACCAAATAACTTATGAGAATTTTATTTTTATATAAGGTTTTTAGGTAACAAATTTAAAGAAAATGACAGGATTATAATAGCACCTTTTTGCTATTCCAAATGAAATAATGTATCTAAACAATGACAATCAATGTTGGCATCTCAAAAAGGGAGACAACTAGACATTACATGCTTTAATAAAGGTTCACAAAACCATCTATGAAATAAACTTGACAAATAAATCAAAATTGAATCTGATCAAGCCTCTAGCTCTAACTAACAATAATTTACAGAAAATATGCGGGACAGAAGAGCAAGATACAGGACACCACAAGGATCTACTCCGTAAATTCTGACAGTGAGGAATGCTACAGGGAAACAATGTGGTTGAAAAAAAGAGTGAGAAGGAAATTGAATTCATACATTAAAGAGATTAAAAGACATATCAGTGAATTATAATGTATGGAACTTATTTTGATCCTGATTTAAAGATATTTTTTAAACTTCAAAATTATAAAGTGACTAGAAAAAAAATTTGAGTACAGAGATTTGATGATATTAAGGAACTATTATTAGATAGAACAATGATATTATGCTACTTTTTAAAGTAATATATTTTAGATACAAAGAAAACATTTTACAAATGAAATACATGAGATCTGAGATTTGTTTGAAATAATCTGGCTCAGAGTGGAAACGAATAGGGGTGCAGATGAAGTAAGAATGTCCATGTGTTGATAACTATTTAACAGTAATTGATATAGGGGAGCTTATTAGACTATTCTCTATATTTTTGCATATGCTAAATAGTCTATAATAAAGTCTTTTTGAAAAGATATTGAATGGCTAATAGACTATTAGAAGCACCAGGAAACTAAAGCATAAGTTCCAGCTTCTAATAATTTTCAACTCAAAATTAAGTCCCCCAAACACTTTAATAAAGAACACTCTGCAACCATCACTAAGCATCATTCGATTTTTCTGCTTTTGCAACAGAGAGAATGAGAGACAGAGAGTTAGAGAGAGAATATAAAATATTGCCAGAGAGAACAAACATGCTCTCTACTCCTTCCCTCTCAGGAACTTCTGAGGGAAAATCTAGGACAAATGCCTCTGGTTATTAGAGCCTTTGCCATAGCTTCAATGGAGGCTGGAAAAGTGGCAAAAAGTGAGCATTTAGTATTTTCTATTTCAGTTGCAAAAAGTTTGCCTGTCCCATCCCCATTGCTAAGAATCAGAAAGAGAAATTCCAAAAAATACAGAAAAGAATTCAGACATCAAACACAAAATTAAATGAACAATATTTACCTCACTAGGCAAGTGACCACCTCCCTGAGCTTCAGTTTCCCTATCTGGAAAATGATTAAACAATACCAGTCTCCCAAGACTGCCTTGAGGACTGAAAACAACATGTGTCTATTAACACAAAAGGTCATTCAGGAATCTTTCCTCCTTCCTCTCTCCCCTCTTCTTCCTCCCTCCTTCCCTTCTTTCCTTCCTTCCTTCCTTCCTTCCTTCCTTCCTTCCTTCCTTCCTTTCTAACTTGCTGTCTTACTTCAGTTTCTACTTTATTTTTTCAGGATAGTGTACTATTTACTTAAGAGACATGAAGTAAATAAATGTTTTTGAAATTGAATTGGACCAAATATTTTCATAGAAAAAAAGTTTTCTTTCCCCTTCATTCTCCTTATATACCTGGCTTTGCAGAAAAAAAAATTCTCATTTGTAAATGCACATCTGTCTCAGTCACAGGTGAGATATTAATGCATTGCCACATGCTCCAAATCCCCACCCTTTGATCAGTATGACTTGAACATCCAGTGTCCAATAAAGCCATGGACATTCACGTCAGCATTCTATTTTATTCAAGTCAGTACTTCTCCTAATGAAAATGCACTCCAGGATAAAAACAACTTTGCCTTTCCAGCAGCCTCTTCAGCATCAGGTGGCCCTTCTGTCTTTGAAGGCTGTGGACTGGATTGACTCAACCACGGTTAGCTGACTTTTATTTATTTTCTTCCTTTCTGCCCATTCATACCCTCAGCCAGAGGGAAGGAGCTCTGTGTCATAAAGGCAACCACAGCTGAGCCAGTCTCTCCTAATGCCAGTCTGCATGGTAATTTTGGAAGGGCCCTGGGATATCTGAGCTCATGACTATAAGGAAAGTTTTGTGATTAATGGTGATTTTTATCTTTGGACTTCAAAGATTGACTCATGTGGAGAATGAGCAATCCATAGGTCAAATATCCTACATCCCAGTCATTTTATACCTTCAGTTAGGAATTTAGAGAACCAAACACCAACCCACTGTAAAACACATCTATCCTGTCTGCAGAAAAGCCTGCTTAATGGGCCTCTGAGAGAAATTGTTTAAAATAATGCTGTACAATTTCCCCTAGAGTCTGTGTTTAAAAAAATGAGCAAATGGAAATTTTAGCACCTGAATGATTGATACATGAAGCAAGGTTTTTCTCTTATTTTCTCTTGTGGATAAAGCATTTGCAGCACTTTAAAAAGTATAACTACCTTTTATCTAGCAATTCCTTTGAGGATTTTTTTATGTGTAAGATACTATATGGGACCATGGGACTAGAAGGGAAAAAATAAAAGATACTGGCACTAGAAAATTGTAATATTAATGTCATCAGCAATGCCAATCATAGCCTCTAGTGCATCTACGAAGCTTTACTGTTTACAGTTCTTCAACATGTTCTGTCATTTTAATAATTCTTATAATTTAATGTGATATTTTTTCAAGATCATTTTACCAATTTACTTTCTTTATCTTATAAAATGCTTAGTTCATTGCTTTCCCAGAAATACAGTAAGTCCTTACTTAATATTGACCATAGGTTTTTAGAAACAGCAAGTTTAAGCAAAATAATCTATAACAAAACAAGTTTTTACCATAGGCTAATTGATAACTAAAAGTTAAATTCCTAAGGCATATCTCTGTTTACAAAAGTATCACCAAACTTCTAAATAAAGACCAAAATACAAAATACTTGTCATATTAAACATTGAAATAAATGTGAGCCAGACATACATTTATGAAAGATTAATAAGTCAAGTCAGATAATTATTTACCCAATTATTTCAGTTTAAGATTGTGGGTGGATGGAGCCCATTCCAGCAGCTCAGGGTAAGACCCAGTCCTACACAGGACACTATCCCTAGACAAAGTCTTATTCGTAGACAGGACCTAATCCTCCTATCACAGTGTATACACACACACACACACACACACACACACACACACACACACACACACACAGACATACACACACACACATGCTGTGACATTAAGGCCATGTAAACATGCCAATTCATCCAATGAGCACAGCTTTGGAATGTGGGAGGAAACCTGATATGAGGGGAACACACAAACTCCATACAGATAATATCCTCAGCCAGGAATTCATATTTTTCTCTCATGAAAGTTATACTGAAATGACATTGCATGAAACAACATTATTTGGGGACTTGCTGTATAAACTCAAGAAATAGTAGAACCTTCCTTTCCTCCATTACCTTAAGCCATTAGGTACAATGAATTTAAAACTTCATTTGCAGGTTTGCATCAGATGTGTGTCACATGCTGATTTCTATTTTGTGTAGCCAAGAGAATGTCATAATTTAATGAAAAATCTTTACAGCAACCACCTATTTTGCCTTGACCTGGTTTCCCATTTTCCTTACGTGCACAGGTAGATAGACTTTGGGCCACATGCCTAGCTTGAAGGTTGAAAATCTCAATCTGTCCCCAACCATCAAAAATATTTACCTCACTTTCTTCTCCCACAATCATCTAAGCAGGCTTCTTGAATGGACTCCCACACTTGTTCGTCATAGAAAGAAAACAATAAAAGCAAATGTTGTTTAAAATCCCTCATCTTCAACAAGTCTTCTGTTTTGAAATTGTGGAACGGTTTCTGTTCTATTATGTCACCAGCTGTGGCCTTTTATCTCTTAGAGAGACTAGCTGACGTCTCACCAGGCAAAGTCATTGTGCTTGTGGACATCATAAATATCTCCCCTAAATCCTACATGATAAATTTCTCTCTGATTGGTAAAGCAGATACTGTAATGTGTGATGGGGATGAGGGAAAGACTTTGAAGACACTAAACTAAGTCCCTGGAGACATCCCAGCCTTTCCTCCAGAATTTTACTGTCCAACAGCTGGAGTCACAAACATGGTAGAAAATGCAATGTGCATTATCCACTCCCATTATTTAAAATAGAACAAAAACAAAAACTAGTTTGCAACAATGGGCAAACTAGAATTTACCTAAACATAACACAAAGCAGTTGTATGAGAGCACACTTCTTATACAAATTACAATATGCTTTTTAGACCACAGCCTGAAAAGAAAAAAAATTTGTGAATGAAAGCAAAGCAAAGACTTTGAGTTCTGGACATAAATTTGAAATGACTCTATCCCTGACTCAGGTTATACTTTATTTTTGATTATTGGGAAGACTTGTCCCTATACTGTGATTTTTTTTTATAATAATAAGTTTCCATTTGTAACCATTAGTTGGTCTTTCCACAAAATTGAGTTGCTGGAAAGGACTGAGAAAGGAAAGAATATTCCTGGATCACATGGGTCTGGTGCATATGGAAGTCCTCAAACTTGAGCAAGCCTTGTCAGTTCTCATAACCGGAGCAAAGAAACTAGATTATTCTGAGTGTTTTTCTTGGTGTTCCTCATGTGCATTTATTCAAATGGGAAAAAAACAAAACAAAACAAAACAAGTAGACTATAGCTGTGGTAGAAAAAAGGTGAAAATAAATTATTTTGTTGGTTTTTTAACCTCTTGAATTCCATTTATTATAAATTTTAGATAGTTTTGTTTTGTTTTTGTAAGTAACAGACACCCATTATGATCTGCTGAACAGGAGTGTAATGTAAGTAATGAAATAACCAAAAAGTAGGCAGAGACACCACCCTGACACTCGATTCTTTCAGTTTACCTTGAAGACAGACAAGAAGCATTTGGACCATGGAGAGAAAACAACTAAAGCTGGAAGATAAAGGAAAGATAATTGGTAACTTTGGGGCCAATAGAGCAGAGAAGCTGAAAACTTCTGCTTATTTACCTTGTGATTTTAGTGATTCACCTCTGCATGTAGCCTAAACCCCACTACCAATTTAGCTCATGCCCCGACACACATATCCTCCCGTCCTATTACACCTTAAACAGAATACACAGAAAGGTTACTGTGCAGTTCACTACGGCATTTGAGTGTATTAAAGTTTGTACTTTGCTCAAATGAAGGTTTGTGGTCCTGTCCACTGCTCACAGCAGGAAGCTTGATTGTGTTGCTCAGTTAACATAGTATATTCTCTATATGCTCTCCTTGAACAACTGGACACTGTTTTCCTTCCCCAGAGAGGCTGGGGTTTATTCTTTAGCTCAAGGACTCTAAGGTGCCACAAGGAATGTTTCATGTTTACTGGCTCTTAATGTACTACTACTGGGGACTGAGGGAAACAATATAAGACACTCATGCCCAGTCCAGCCTCCTTGGAGGCGGTGGAATTCCCCAGGCGAATGCCGCCACCCTGCTGATTCAACCGCCACTCATACTGCCATCAGAGGTTACTGGCTAAGGCTGTAAGTTACAGGAAAACTTTCGGCCTCTACTTGGTTATTTATAGAGGAGTTTATAGGATTCTTCCACAACTCAGGGGAGGAAAATCAAACACATGTCACCCCCTATTATCGTGGCAACTAAGCTACACTCTGAAAATAGAAGCTGGAACCTTAAACCATTGACTAGTAAGCCAATCCACTGGTGTATTTATATTTTAGCAACATATTTTTAAAAAATTATTTAAAATCTTAACTCCTCTCAAGAATTCTCTCTGATTAGGCTCACCTTCATTTATACCCTTCAACATCTCTTTGCATTGGGCTGATGTTTTAATAATGGACTTCAAGTGCATATAACTGGATTATTCATAATTATTTCTTTCCTTGCTTTTTTTCTTCTTTATTTCTTCCTTCTTTTTCTTTTTCTTTCCCCTCATCACACTCTTTGTCTTTTTTTATAGCTTCTAATATAAAAGTTTCTATTTACCAGGCATTATTCTAAGAACTTTAACCCTCATAACAACCCTAGGAGGTAGGTATCGTTATTAATCCCATTTTACAGAGGAGAAGATTTGATTTGTATCCACTGTCATCATTGGTCTATGCATGACTGTATTTTACATCACTTGTTCATGTGTATTCATTACTTTTTTAGTAATAAAAGTCAACTGCTCAACTTAAAAATTAGAACTCGAACAATATATGCATCTATCTATAAAACTGCTCCTATTCCATTATCCTGCTGCATCATCCTGACATGTTGTAGTTTGTGTTTATATTATTTTCTTACTTGTTTTTAAAAATAATTTTAGTACATGTATATATTTGATTTAAAATGCTATTATTTAGTTTTAGTAATCTTTGTGCATTATAAAGAATATTATGTTCTGGTCATCTGAGAACTTGCTATCACTTAACATCATATTAGCACATGTAACTGTTGTTCACTTATTTTTATTTCTATAACATATTCCAGAAATATAATAATTTATTTGTCTGTTGATAGGCATTTGCTATCTGCTCTTATTATTACAAGAAATGCAATTATGGATATTTTTATGTTTCTATGTGTCCACAAATGTAAGAATTTCCTTGGATATATACATCTAGAAAACTGTTGGGTCACAGGATACATAGATGCTCAACTTTAAAAGATAATTTCAAGTAGTTTTCCAAGTGGTTAGGTAATTTATACCAGTAATATGGTAAGTCAGTTTTCCCAGCACCATTTACTGAATAGGTTCTCCTCTCCCTAGTCAGTGGTGGAGGCTTTGTCGAAGATGAGTTGGTTGAGAAATTGAGGTTTTGCTTCTGGAATCTCTATCCTATTCCAGTAATATGTAAGAAATATAGTTGATCCATATATTTTTCAATTTTTGTATAGTTTAAATTCTTAATTGTTGTCAATAAATTGAGTATCGAGTGATATCCATTATAGTCTTGCTGTGCTATTCTTTTTTTTTTCTGCCTTCGCCTGCCCCTGGCTATGCTATTCTTCACTTTTAATAGTCTATATTGTTAAAGACTCAGCATCTTTTCATATGCCTTTAGCTGTATGTATTTATCTTTCTGTTTCAAAATATCTGTTGCTGTATTTTAGTCTTTTTTGTTGTTGTTTTGTTTTGATTCTTTTTGTCTATAGACCTGTTTGGATTTTCCTTAGTGTTTTATAGGAATCTTTACATGTTCTTGATATGAAATTTTTGTCAGTTACATATTGCAATTGAATTATTTTCAAGTTGTAGCTGTTTTTTCACCTTCATTAAGAATACTTCTCATGTCTTAATTCTTCGGAATTTTTTTATTGTATTAAATTTAAATAAATCATAAATCTTTTCTTTCATGGTCTATACTTTCTGTGCCTGTTTAAGAAATCCTTCTCTACCCCAAGATCGGAAAGATATCCACCTATATTTTTCTACTAAGTGTTTTAAAGTTTGCTTTTGACATTTAAGTCCTTAATCCATCTGGAGTTGATTTTTGGGTATGGTGTAAGGGTGGGATCCAAATTTATTTTTTTCCAAATGGACAACCAATTTTTCCAGCTTATTTTATTGAATAATCCCTCTTTTCTCCACTGAAATGCCAGGCCACCTCTGCCCTCATTAAAGTTCCACATATACACGGATCTATTTTGGGGATTTCTATTCTATTCCATTGGTTCATTTGTCAACACCTGCAGTAAGGTATTTTGATAAGAGCACAGTACCTAGAGTCAAAAGAACTGGTCACTTACAATCAAGGGAACTTGAGTAGGTTACCTGGCCATTCTGTTTAGTTTTCTCATTCATAACACACAGATAACAACTCCTACTTCATGAAAATGCTGTGAAGACTCAAAGGAAATCTGTGTTTTCTCTCTATAAAATTCTATAAAATATTGTATATTGTTTTTTCATAAATATTCTCAAAATGTTTTCTTTTTTATTTATTTTTGCTTTTAGAAATCTTTTGGTTGTTGATGGCCAAAAACATGACTCATTCTGGCTTAAAAAATAAAATTTAATGACCCAAGTAATTTAAATATTCTTGTGGTAGGGCCCATCTTAAGTGAGGCTTTAAACAGTGGCTCTTCAGAGATTCAAAAGAAACGCTTTTTTCTCTCTCTCCTCCCTGATTCCTGCAGTGTCACCTTCATTTTGAGGACTATGGTCACAATGTGGCTGTCAGCAGCTTCTAGGGCTACATGTGTCCCTGTTCACAACCAGCTTTAGGACCGATCTCTCCAGGTAGCTACCAGGGAAGAGAGAGAAAGCTTCTTCCTAAGACATGCCAGGCAAAGTTTCCTGTCTCATCTCTTATGGGCCTCATTTGGGGCATATGTTTGGTTTTCATCCAAGCACTGGGCAGACAAGAGAGGATCTGAGAGGAAATCTCCTTCCTCTAAAGCATACGAATCGTGTGCAGAGAGCTGAAAATCTGGCTACCATTACTAAAAGGAAGTAGAGAATGAATATTTGGGGGGAGGCACTCTTAGCAAATGGTCATTACATTTATTTTTAACAAAATAACACATGTATATGGTTACAGATCAAGTAGTGCTGAAGACTTTACAGTGAGAAAAGCAACAGTCTCTCTCAACAATGCATCTTATTCTTAGAGAAAATGTTGCTTTGGATTCTCCTGTCAGGGCTGCTGTCCTAATGCTAAGCAATTTAGACCTCATTTCTGTATGAAACCAGCCATATATGTTACAATGCACTGATACTTCTCCATTCTTACTACTCACTCTTTTCAAAGTGTGATGGTAATGTCGTTTTAAAATATTATATTTTTCACCTATGTGACTTTAAATAATATACTTAAATATCTTTTCTCGTCTATTTTAATAGGTATCTCAACTTTCCTCTCTGAAGAATTAGCCACCTTCTTTCTTTCCTCCAACTCCCTACTCCTTTCACTTCTTCCTTGTGTCAGAGACATTTTGACTTTTGCATTGTCTAGATTGTGAACATTCATATTCTGTCCTTCAACAATAAGTAGGCTTTTCCTGCTCTGCACACATTACAAGTTGAATTGGGAAAAATTGTTCACCTTTGGTTCAAGTTTTGTGCCAGCATAATATTTCTCTTCCTGTGGGTCCAATGTGACTCAAAGTACACTCCTCAAAGTAAAATGTTTCCTTGCAGCAAAGTTAAATAGAATTTGTTTTATTGTACTTTTTCTGTTGTGCTCTTAATTTGTGTATTGTTTGCATTATAATTTTCTACTACAGATTTCATTTTTTGGAAACCTCTTCCAGAACTTTTGTCTTCCTACACCACACTGGAATGCTTTCTGTGTAGGTCTGTCTTGTATAGTTTTTTTTGTAGCTCTCTTCTCTGCTCTCTGTGTTGGATCTCAGTCCTCTGAGCCCATGTCTTCCATTTCTTATTTCTTTTCTCCTATTGTTTGACTATCACTTCAACTAAATTCTTAAAAAAAATAATTAGTAAGGAAATATTACCCTTCCTTGCCTGTCAGAAAATATTTCCTTCTATTGCTACGCCTAATTGATATGTTAGCTCAAAATTTTCAGGGCATATTGCTTCATTTTCTTGTAATATCCAGTTATTTATGAGAAGTCTGATATTATTCTGATCTTAATTCCTTTACATGTGGCCTGTTTTGCTTTCCAGAGGATTTTATGAACATTACCTTATCCTAGACGCATTATAACATCATCAGAACATTTTATGTCATTGACTTTAAATTCATCTTGCTTAACAGTAAGTGAGCCCCTTCATTTTGAATATTATAGAAAATCTCTTGTAACCTTTTTTTAAAAATCCACTTTTCTCATTTTCACCATTCTTTTGGTAAGTGAAAATATAGTTGAGTTTGGGAACTGCTATGGCTTAAACAACGCTTCCAAGACACATGTTGAAATGTAATTCCCATTTTGATGGTATTAATATGTGGGACCTTTAAGAGGTGATTAGGTTATGAGGGCTATGCCCTCATGAATAAATTAATGATGTTATTGCAACAGTGAATTAGTTATCTCAGGAGTCCATCTCCTTTATTTTATCCTCTGTCTTCTGTGTTTTCTTGCCTTTTTACGTTCCACCATATGATGACAAGAAGGCACTGACCAGATAGTTGGGTAGGCACCAGTGCCATGTCCCTGGACTTCCCAGACTCCAGAACCATGAACCAAATAAATCTCTTTTCTTTCAAACTTATCCAGTCTACAGTATACTGTTATAGCAGCAGAAAACAAAGAATCACCTAAATTGGTATTTTGTTATTGTTGCTATTTTTTAGCTTTGTTTTACCATATATACAATAAAGTCCACTAATCTTAACTGTATACACATTTTTAGACTCATATAACCAGCATCTGGATTAAAATATGGAATGATTCCAGCATCTCAGAAGTTAATCCTCTTATGCCTCAGGGTATCATCAGTTTTGCCTATTCTTGAACTTTCTATAAATGGAATCATACAATATATGCTTTTTTTATTTGTCTAGCTTCTTTAACTTAACATGTCTGTGAGATTCATCTATGTGATCTGAAATATCAGTACTTGGCTATTTTTATTTCTATAGAATATTTCATATTTCACAATTTACTTATTAGATCTCCTTCTTTTTTTTTTTTTTTTTGAGTTGGAGTCTCACTCTGTCGCCCAGACTGGAGTGCATGGCTGCTTCCGGCCACTGCAGCCTCGACCTGCTGGGCTCCGGTGATCCTTCCGCCTCAGCCTTCCAAGGAGCCGGAATTACAGGCATGCGCTACCACGCCCGGCTGATTTTTTTATTTATTGTAGAGATGAGGTCTCGCTGCCCAGGCTGGTCTCGAACCCTCAGGCTCAGGCAATCCAATCACCTCAGCCTCCCAAAGGCGTGGGATTACAGGCTGAGCCACCGAGCCCAGCAGACCTCCTTCTTTTAAAATTTTTTTTTCTTTTAAAGATGTGGGGTACAATTCAGGATTAGGCATATAAGTGGTCATTGTACAGGTAAAGTTTGGGCCTCCCTTTGGTCTCCACTTTGCCTGGTTTGAGATCAGGTACCCTTATGATGTTGTGTTCCCCTGTCCCTTACCCCAGCAGTATCCTGCTATTGCTAATTCCTTTTTTATAATATTAGGTAAATGTTCAGGGTTCGCTTATGAACAAGAACATGTGGTACTTTGTTCTTTTTTTCTGTGATAGATCACTGAGTATGATCGACTCTAAATTCATCCAGGTTTGTCCTTCTTTATGACTGCATAATATTCCATTGTGTATGTGTACCACATTTTTTTCATCCAGTCCAGTTTCAATGGGCAGCATGGTTGGTTTCATGATTTTGCTATTGTGAATAGTGCTGCAATAAATAGATCTCCTCTTGATGGACATGTGATTTATTTTCAGTTTGAGGCTATTATGAAAAATGCAACTGTGATTATTCTTATACATGTCTTTTGATGTATATATTACTAATTTATTTTAGGCATATATCTAAAAAATGAAATGTCTAGGTTACTGTGTTTAACTTTGTAAAAAACTGTCAAGCCGGGCTCAGTGGCTCAGCCTGTAATCCCGCACCTTTGGGAGGCTGAGGTGAGTGGATTACCTGATCCTGGGGTTCGAGACCTGCCTGGGCAGCGAGACCTCATCTCTACAATAAATCCAAAAAAATCAGCCGGGCATGGTAACGCATACCTGTAATTCCGGCTACTCAGAAGGCTGAGGCGGAAGGATCGCTGGAGCCCAGCAGACGAGGCTACAGTGGCCGGAAATGGCCACTGCATTCCAGTCTGGGCGACAGAGTGAGACTCCAACTCAAAAAAAAAAAAAACTGTAAAACTTTTTTTCAAAGTGACTGTAGCAATGTTTACTACCTCTAGGAGACTGTTTGAGAATTCCAGTTGTTACACATCCTCACCGATATATGTTACTGTCAGTCTTTATAATTTTAGCTATTTTGATAGGTGTAAATGGTTTTCCTTACATTTTTCTGATGAGTAATAATGTTTATGGCTTTTCTTTGCATTTTTTGGATGAGTAATGATGTTGAACATTTTTTCATATGTTGTGGCCCTTTACATATCCTCTTTTATGCAGTTTTTTCTCAAATATTTCATGCATTTTAATATTGAGTTATATGCATTTTTTTCATTGGCTTGTAAAAGGTTTTTTATATTCTGGATAGAAGTGGTTTTCAAATATACATATTTTGCCTGTATTCTTATAGTCTTTCTCTTTTTTTCCACTTATAAGTGAGAATATGTGGTACTAAGTTTATCTTCTTATATTACATGGCTTGCCTTTTTTTTTTTTTTTTTTTGAGTTGAAGTCTCACTCTGTCGCCCAGACTGGAGTGCAGTGGCCGCTCCCGGCCACCACAGCCTCACCTGCTGGGCTCCGGCGATCCTTCCACCTCAGCCTTCCGAGTAGCCAGAATTACAGGCATGCGCTACCACGCCCGGCTGATTTTTGATTTACTGTAGAGATGAGGTCTCGCTGCCCAGGCGGGTCTCGAACCCGCGGGCTCAATCCACTCACCTCAGCCTCCCAAAGGCGCGGGATTACAGGCTGAGCCACCGAGCCCGGCTTGGCTTGCCTTTTAACTTTCTTAATGGTGTTGTTATATCAACAGAAGTGTTTAAGTATAAAGAAATCCATGTTCTTAATCTTTTCCTTTGTTTAGTGCCTACATAGGAAATATTTTCTTAACTCTAAATTCATGAAGATAATTTTTTATATTTTCATCTAAAAGCATTTTTAAATTTTCATATTTAGGTTTATAAACCATTGTAAATTTTTTTGTGCCCTGTGAAACAAGATTCACCTTCATCATTTTTATTGAAAAGACCACTCTCTCCACTGAATTACAATTCCAGTGTTACCGTAAGTCAACTGACCATTTGCATGGGTTGTTTATTTTTGGGGGGGGACTCTATTCGGTTTCATTTAGCTACTTAACCAGATTTGCACCAATACTACATTGCCTTAATTACTATTTTTACTGTGAATTTTAAAATCTAATTAACTCTTGAATTTTTTTATTTCCATATACATTTTAGAAACAGCTTTTCAGTCTCCACAAAAAGTCTTGTTGGTATTTGATTGGAATTGCATTGAATCTGCAGGTCAATTTGAGTAGACTCATATCTTAACAAAACTGAATTTCCAAACCATTAAAGGCATGTGTCTTCATTAATCTACAATTATTTTAGACACATTTATTTTCTGCTAGCACTGTTTTATATTTTTAAGTATTGAAAAAATTTTATTAGATTTATTCCTAAGTGTTTGATAATTTCACTGCTAGTGTAAATGGTATTTTAAATTTCTTTTTTCCATTTATTTACCTTAAGTGTCTAGAAATACTTGAACTTTGTGTATTGATCCTGTATCTAGTGTTCTTGCTAGCTTCACTAATTATTCCTAATAGTGTGTTTTGTGTCTGTGTTATTGATTTCAGTTTCTTTTTATTGTCTGCATTTCTAATTATTTCACAGGCAATTTTTTTTCTCTTTTGCTCATTAACTGGATAGCTTTCTTAGCTTTATTTTCCATGAATTTTAACTTTTGTTTTTAACTTTGTGACTCTATCACTTCTCTTCAACAGTTCTTTCCCAAGGCCTAACATCTAGGATCTACAAGGAACTCAAAAGCGCTGAAAGGAAAAAGACAAACAGCCCATTAAAAAGTGGGGAAAAGACATGAATAGACACTTCTCAAAAGAAGATATACAGGCAACCAACAGACACATGAAAAAGTGCTCAGCCTCACTCATCATCATAGAAATACAAATCAAAACCACATTGAGATACCACCTAACCCCAGTAAGAATGACTATCATTAATAAAACAAACAACAACAGATGCTGGTGAGGATGTGGAGAAAAAGGGATGCTTCTACACTGCTGGTGGGAATGCAAACTAGTGCATCCTCTTTGGAAGACAGTGTGGCAATTTCTGAAAGAACTAAAAATTGACCTTTCATATGACCCAGCGATCCCCCTTTTGGGAATATATCCAGAGGAACTCAAGTCACTCTACCAAAAAGATACTTGCACATGCGTGTTTGTTGAAGTTCTATTCACAATAGCAAAAACATGGAACCAACTATGCTACCCATCAAAGCTGGACTGGGTAAAAAAAAAAGTGATACCTGTACACAATAGAATGTTATGCAGTCATAAAGAAGGACAAACATATGGATTTCACAGCAACTTGGATAGATTTAGAGTCGATCATACTCAGTGATCTATCACATAAAAAAAGAACAGAGTACCATATGTTCTCACTCATAAGTGGATCTTGAACGATTATCATAATACTATAAGAAAGGAATTGGCAGTAGTAAGAAACTGCCAGGGGAGGATTGGCAGCTGAGGGAAAGTGCCAGGGAAGGGAAGGTCACACCTCATCAACAAGGGTATCTGAACAATGAACATTTGTATACATAACCCTGAATTGTATCCCACATTTTTAAAATAAAGAAAAAAGATTTTTTAATAATAAAATAAAATGAAAATCTTGCACCTTTTATGTGGATGCAATACACTTTGAATTATTCAAGTTACATCATGTTTTATGTTGCTTTTGTTTCTTGACTTTTTTCTGTTTCAAATTTCTAAAAAATCTTTCTCTTTCCTGTCATTTTTCTTATGTATCTAGTATTTCCTATTTGCTCATCTATATTTAAGAAATAACTGATTAGCTAATAAGGATCTCCTCTGTTATTAGGTCTCTTTTTTCATCAATCTCTCTCCTAAATAAGAATATACTTGGCTGCCAGAAGAAGATAGAGCTGATCATGTTAGCTGGTCAGCTTTCCTTTGCTTTAGTGAAGAGGGCAAAGCTCTCAAACTATTGTCCCTTCTACTGTAAGAATGCAATGAGAAGGACTTAAACCTATGGTGCCAATATCTATACAAGGCTTATTTCTAAATGGCTCATTCCTTTTTCTTGGATATGATAGCCTGGCTGCCTGTGCCAGGTGCGAGAGGTTGGGAGCAACTATTCTTTATGAATAATTCATTCAATGAATCCTTTGTTTTTTGCTTCTTCCTTACAATTTGATCCTACAAACATATGTACTTCCATTTCCCTGAATCTCCCTTGAAGCATATTTTGAGCAGTGACTTTACTGTGGACTGTCTTTCCTCAGCATGCTTTGATAGGTGGTCACCAACCTCCTTATCTGCCATTATGCTTTGATAGGTGGTCACCAACCTCCTTATCTGCCTTTTTTGATTACTGCTTATTCTTATACATATATAATTGTAGATGTGTGTGTATACACACATATGTATCTGCATATATGTACTGTGTATGTTTTATATATGTAAAATTATGTGTGTATATATTTATATACAAAGAATAGATATAACATGCAGGTGTGTATATGTTTGTGTGTACACACACACACACACACACACACACACACACACACACATATATATACCTATATAATATTTTATCTTGTGCTATTGAAATGAACAAAGTGGGATATGAGTCTACCATCTTGAACCAGAATATGAGTCTACCATCTTGAACCAGAAACTTGATTTTTTTTTTTGCACAATACATAGTCAAACTACAAGTTTAAACTTCTTAAAATTGGAAGAATATTGTTTCTAAATAATTATTATTGGATTATGTCACTATTGGAAGACAATTCTACATGGATCTCTCATGTTTCTGCAAATCTAATCTGGCAGGCTTTTATTCGAGACTGTCTTTTCAAGAGTGTTGGTATAGTGAAAAGCGTTGGAAAATAGAGATAATCTTCTGGAAAAACAGACAATCTTGTTTGCAGTTCAAGATAATAAAGAGAATTCTTATCAACATGAAGAAGCTGTGAAGATTTACTAGTTACCCATTTTAAAAATTGGGTTTCTCTAACTCGGTCCCTCAGCTGTGATGCTAAACTTCTAATGTATAGCATCTACCGGGACTGCTCTGCACCTCTCTCAGTGAGACTTTAGAAACAAGGGAATCACACAGATTTGAAGTTCTACTTTCTGCTGTGCCATGTGTGACAAAGTCCTTTGTCTCTGACCCAGGAGACTTGTGCCTTCTATCAGGCTGCATGGAATTATATCAGGCTAACTTACTAGCTTATAAAAAAAAAAAGTAAAATTTGAGAACTACATATAATACATAGAACATGTCAGAAAAAAAAAAGATTTCAAACTAACTGAGATACCAACATTTAGTATAATACAAGTGGAAACCACGAATTCCACCTGCCAAACTTTCGTTGCCATCATTTTGTTTGACCTTGAGCATTTATAACATTCATATTACATTTATTTTAACAGGGTTTTTAGAGAGTTTAAACTAAACAAGTGTATTCAATCTACCAGTATTAACTAAGTCCTACATAACATAAATGTTGTAAGTTAACATCTTAATTATGAAAAAACAGAAAGAGAATCTGTTTTAAAAAATTATCTTGTGCCACGGAGGATAATGTGTGCAAAGTAAGACATTTATTTTTTACTATAAACTTTTGACTCTTCTATAAAGCTTCAATGTTGTTGTTACTTACAGTCATCCTTAATCCATATGTTGATGCATAAACTAGTTTAAAATATTGGTATATTAAAAAAAAATTATTGAAAACACAGAAACAAAACACACCAAAAACCGAATATGTTAAAAGTGGTTTTGTCTGAGTGAAGAGAATAATTTGGGTGATATTTTCTTATGGTTTCATATTCCCTATGTGCATAGTTTTCAATCATAAAAATATTACAAACTTAAATTTGAGAGTGAGGTAGTGAAGGAAAGACAATCATAAAAAACCAACCTGAGAGCAAAGATTCATCTAAAAAACGTCTAGGGAATATATAGTGGCTAGTTCAGGCAAAGGTAAATTTTCTACACCATCTTGCTTTCTAACACTGAAATGAACATTTGTGTTTGCGATATTGACCTAAAGGCTCTAAAAATCCCTCAGAAAACAAAGAAAGATGAGGCTATGTTTGCTACATTGGATTTTTGCTAAAGGCATTTTGTAAGGATAATTCAAAAGTGTTGAAATAGTAATGCTTTTCTTACTAACCTGCAATTAACCACAACATTAGGTTAACCCAAATGCTGTAGTCGCTTAAAATTCTGTGTAATTACAATCTTCCCAGAGCTTCATGCTCATCTCCCTAGGATTCTTTTCCTAGGGAAGTAGTTTATATATTGTTATTCCTATATTAAAATGCCAAATTCAGCCCAATGACTCAAATTTTAAATAAAAAAACCTAACTTATTTTTGCATTTAAAATAATACTACAAGGTGTTGCTCTTTGGTAATCTAGCAGGAACACATCCCAGTGTCCTGGGCTCATTGAGATATTGTGGCACAAGGAGCTACATTTCCCTTCCTGATATCTTTACAGAATTCTGCTTTTCTTCATGTGAAATTAACTTACTGTTTCAAAAGCACCAGTGGTATTCTTATATATCTCTATCCTAACCAAAACCTTAATAGGTGAGCAGCAATTTGCAAGACACAAGAGAAGACACAGAGAAGAAAACAAGATATGTCTTTGAGACAGTTATCATTCAGAAGGAGGGACCAGATGTAGAAATAGCAAACCATAAGCTACTATAAGACTCTACCACAGGATGAACTACCTGGGATGATAGAGTGTAAATGCTCAAGTGAATCAGAATATGCAGTCAGGAATTTAAACTGTTTCTAGATTTTTATGCAACTATGATAAAGACCCCAGTTTGAGACTAAAGAGATTCAGATTTACTTGGGGACTTCTGACAAAAAGGCAGTGTCAGCCCTCAGAAGCTTGTTTACATAAATAAGAAGATTTCTGGAAGAAAACTGGTCCTGAGAGAGGAAAGAGCCAGGAATGATTAAGTTGACTCAGTAAAAAAACTTTAGTCATGGGATGAGGATGCTGATTCTGATCACAGAAAGTCTGAGATTAATCCCCAACTTAACTCCAACTCATCTTCATATGAGTATTATAGGAAACTAGGAGTTCAAATGCCAAAGTAGTTGTTTACTTTGTGGCATCAGCAAGTCTGCTTTGGGATCCCCTCTTAACAGAACTTAACAGAAAGGGAAAGTCTCTCTTCACCACTTTTCCATAGGGTATAAATCATTACACAGCTTCAATGCCCTGAAATCACAGCATAGTGCCTGGTAGAGTTGGCACTGTGTTTGCCATACCTTTCCAATTGTCTGAGAGTGGTCAGTCAGTAGGAGGAGTCATTCCTCGTGGATTAGTAACAAAGAAAATGTACTCAACAGTGCAATAAAGGTAGCATCTGGAGCAGGCTTTTATACCCAGCTCAACATTAGCAGCCACGAGTAGGAGATTGCTGAAGTATCAGAACCACAAGTAAAATGCCAAGCCTGCCACAGCAGATATGTACCTGCCTTACCCAATAGAGCAGCAGCCTCAACTTGAGAAGAGCTCTGTTCAGCAATGTAATACTCAACTTATTTGTAGCCATATAAAACTGCAGGCAAGATCTCCTCTAGGGTAAGAACTTCAAGGGATTGAGAGAACTTAAGAACAGCAACATGAGATCTGACTTGTTTCTGGCCATATTAAGATACAGGGCAAAATCTCCTGTAGGGCAAGGACTTCCAGGGATTGAGGGACCCTATGTCAGCAGAAGACCTGAGATAGTCATATTTAAGTCTTCAAATGTTAACATACCTCATATACATGGTGGAAAAGAGAAATCTTAAGAAATCTAGGGTATACAATTCATTATTTCTCAATGAATGTATAGCTGTAATGTTCAATATTAAATTTGACATCAGACATGTATAAAAAAATAGTGTCTAAATGTCTCATACTGATTGTCTATTCTCCAGGAGCCTTAGAGAATCACAATATTAGAATGTTACAATGACAGAAATCAAGTAGACCAACACTCTGCTGTTCAAATATGAAAGTGAGGAGGGAAAAGCCAACCACTGACTGCTGGTGAAACAGGTAGCAGAACAGAAATCATCTGATTTTCAGTCCAGCACTGCTCTACTGAAAGTCAGATGATACTATAAGAACTCAGGGAAACCAAATGAGAAACAATAAACCTGACTTTTGAATCCTAGAAAGTATCAGCAAATAACTGATCTTCAGCCATTCTGTACAAATAACAACAAAACTGGGAATTTGTGTAAGAATTGTCAAAATGCTCTCTCCTAGAATGTGTATGTGTTTATTTAGAAATAGATATTTCCAACAGTTCAGAAAAGTAAATCACTGAAGTGATTTCTGGTATAATTCCTTAAAAATTAGAAATACCATTAAAATTAGATGCAGAATAGAAAACATTTGCACAACCATTTTGTTTTCTCTTATGAATGAATAAATAAAACATGAATGGAGGGATAGGGATGAAGGAGAAAGGTGTGAAAGCAAAACAAGAACAAGAATGAAGAATAAAAATAGGAGAGTAAGTAAGTAGAGGAGAAAGAGCCAAGTAAGAAGTCTGGAGTGTCCACATGAATGAGATGGGTGGGTAGAACTCTACGAAGAATCTATTGAATGTGAAGTTCATCAGTTTAAACTAGTGTGATTTACTTGACAGAAGTGACAGGCCGAGACGGAAATAATAATCATCTGTCAAACAATCAGTTTGACTGTTTCTTGACTGTCCTGGCTGTTGTTTTCTTTTTTTAACCTAACCTGCCTGTTTCCTTGACCAGTCAAGTCAAAACAGACAACCCAATTTGTACATGTTAACACAGGCTTTCTCGAGTTAATGGCTTAGCAGTCTAAGTCACCGCCTTGAGAACCCCAGCTTCTAACTTTTCTCTTCTTCTGAATTAGAATGGGATGGCCTCTGTTTATACTTTCATTAAATAGAACCACATGATTGTAACCTTTCCTCTGGGGGTTGTTAGCAGAGAATTTATTAGCATGAGCCAGTATCCTTGACTGTAGTCCCGCTTGGGTTGCTGAGGTACACCCGTGATTTGCTATTTTTCCTCAGGAATTCCCAGTTTCCCTTCTCCTAAGGGCCTATGTCTGTATATAGAAGGAGGAAGAAAAAAATATGCTTGTGTCCTTTACATGATCCAGCTCTCTCTGCTGTGTTGTCAGAGCTTTTCATTTGAAGTTTAAAATTTCCATAGATGAAAGATAAAAGATTCTTTTTCATTTATCCTGGGGGAAAAATAATGAATATATTCCTTGAACATGGTGTTGCCTTACTAAACCTTTGGTCCTTTGTTACATGTAATAATCAAATTATAAATATTCTTAAGAGTGTCTTCTTCTCCTTTAAATATCCTCTCCTCTTTGGACTCTCATTCACCTTTTGAGGCCCAGCTTAGATGCCACTGTCTCTATGATGTCTTCTGATTCCTCCAACCCCACCTGTAAATCTCACATTTTTGAGAATTTATCTTTCTCTTCTCTGTGTCCTCAGACTTGACTTCTGCATTCCCTGCTTCATATCATGCTGATGACATTTACAAATGTGTCAGCTCCATGATTATAGAAACTATGTTTTCCCCATCATCACAACACCATTTCTAATAGAATAGTGGACATCAAATCAAACTGAACTGGCAGAGGGTAGTGAGGAAGACCTGAGAAAGAGGTAGGGAGAAGAGTAAGAATAGGTTGTTGGTAGATTACAAAAATGTAGAGGGACAAAGAGGAAGAGAGAAGATTATGTAGTATTGTCACAGAGCAGGATGCAGGGTGATGGAAGGTGCTGGCAGGAAAAGACAAAGGAATGCTCAGAAGGAGGATCACTGGGATGAAGACAGAGCAGGAAGTGGTCAGAAGTTAGTAAAGTGCTACAATTGTGATAAATGCCGCCATAACTGATGCCTTTAATGGTATCTCCCTCCTTGTGGGAAAGAAAGATCAGGAAGACAGGGAAAGGTAATCATCCTACCCCAGGCTACCTCTTCTTTCCCCTTCTTCCAGGAAGTCTGCCTTATTTCCCAGGCTTTCCATCCTCAGTGATTTCTCATGGTTTTGTCCCCAGTCTTCATGCAGAGGTGTAAGCCCATTCTTCTCCATATAGCTCCAGTACCAGGGAAATTCTGAGGTGAAATTCCCTGAGTTTGCTCCTCCTTTTAATGTAAGAAAAACTTAATTGTCCATAGATTACAAAAATATATACTTAGCTTGTATATGTGGTCTTATTTTTAATGTATGAAAAATATGGAGTTAAAAGGAATATAGGAGTGAACCTTTTGACTTTCTATTTACCTTCTCTTATGATTAAACAATCAAATTCATTAAGAAACCTCAAACGGGGTGTTGCATTCTTAATAAAACTGGAAAGGAAAATGTGCTCTTTAGAAGCAATAGGTGTTGACAGTGAAAACAACAGGTCATCTCCTAAGCCTAGGAAGAAAATAAAGGGGTAGCAAAGAGCAGCCTAGATAAAGAAATAATCTTTGAGGATTGACAGTGATAAAAAGTTTTCCCATCTTAAGGTACCATCTCTTGGTCTCACACCTCATTAGTCTGTTCCTACAACTTCATTGCCTCCTAAATGCCCAATCTCTTTGGGAACCACAAAGAAGAATTTGGATAGTGGGCAGCTCCTGACCACCCTCACCACCCCCCACTAACAAAGTTTAAGAAGGAACAGGGGGAAGTTGTGATTCTGTTATTTCAAGGGAAGGTGAAAGTAGTTTGTAATCTGTTTTATGTACATTACTTTATTTGATCATTTCAACAATAACCCAGTAAACATTAAAAGCAATTTTTATCATCTGCCCTATTCTCATTTAGTTAAAGAAAATTAGGGTTAAATAGAGTTCTGGGAATTGTCCAAAGTCACAGTGGTGAGAGTGTATTCCAGCCTTCTGCTACCAAATGTAGTGTCAGTTTTACCACCTCTTCCTACCTCTTGGTTCACCCATGACAGTTCTATGCTATTAAGATGGAAACTATTTATTGGGTACATTATGAGTCCAACAGACTTTTGTGAACTGGGCTGACCTAGGGAACTAACCATCAGACATGACTTTGTGTCATTGGAAAAAATTGTTCTGGGTTCTAAACAGCTGATTTACATACAATATTTTAGTACACTGATCATTTTAAATTGAGGACTGCCTGTACTAAGCTTCTAGCTTCTAAGGATAGAAAGATAGTCCTTTTTAATTTTCCTGTTCTGCTTTTGGAAACTGCCAACAAGGGTGCCAATTAGCACCAGATGGGACAGGGACTTGTGATGTGGAACTCCGACCACTGGGAACTGGAATAAGTCCACTAATGTATTAAGCAATCGAAGAGCCAGAAATTGGGCAGGCTTCAAATTTGGCACAAGGTAAAGTTCTGATCTGTAAAGGTCCAACTTTATTCATAGAATTTGTCCCTGCCCATGAGGAACAGCAAGAGAACTAAAAACTTAGAACTCTAGGAGCCTTGAGGCCATATACTTTTATTTCTGTGTTGCTTTTTTCTTTACAGTCTTTCTCCATTTTGACTTGAGCAAAGCTCTATTGAATAATTAAGTAAAAGTGTAAATGCCATTTGCCTTGGAAACTAGGATTTTGAGTATAGGATTCTAACTTAACTGTCTTTACATTGCTGGACATCTTGATCTTTGAAATTACAACTTTACGTATGTACAAAGTCAGGAGTAAAATTGAAACATCAGAGAGCTTAACTTAAACTAGGAGTAATTCAGACTTAAATGGTATATGTTTACTGAAAACAGATAGGTGAAGCAACATAGAAATTTCTATTGATGTTATTCAGATAAAAGTCTGTTTTGGTCATATAGCCCTCCATGAGACTTAGATGCATATTTAGCTTTCTGAATTCTGTCACTTGCCAATAATAAAATGTCACAAACTGATAATTCATCAGTTTTTCCAAGCAGTAGTCTAAGTTTCCTTGAAGATAGTTGAACACAAGATGAATTGAACACAGTTTTGCCTTAGCTTCACACACACCTATATTTAACAGAAATAAAGTTAGGTTTCACCCATAAAATTAGTGGGGTGGATTTGAGCATACTTCCAACTTCTTTCTCATTATGGCATGTATGGAAAATGATATTGTTTTGTAGTACTCACTGGACTGAAGAGATAGACAAGATAGCTCATGTCCAGAGGAAAGGGACTGAGGGCTGGGGGCATCCCAGATTCTCCCAGCAAAGGGAGGGCTGAGAGATTAATACCTCAACACACCTGGAACCCATCAGTAGCACACCAGTTTATCAACATCTACCACTAGGCACACCAGTTTGGAAGCTCTGGAATAAAGGATATTTAAGGGACCCTTTGGAGATTTCATAACTTCTTTATAGCATAAATTTACTGGGAACTGACTGCTAATGTGTGATTTGAGTTTCATTACCCAAAACCTTCTAGGTTGTAAATTGATCCTGGAATGTTAGTATCTTGGTTAGCAGCATTAATAAGGCACCTAAGCTGGGTGACCAGGTGTCCCAGTTTGACCAATTCCGAAAGAGTTCCCATGAAATGAGACTTTCAGTGTTAAAACTATAACAGTCCTGAGTAACTAGGACAATTGATTTCCTACCTAATATGAATTAAAATTCTCTATTACGTAAACAAAGAAAAAAGAGACAGAATTTCTGATTTTGAGGCCTCAAATGTGTGTTGTGATCTTCCCCAGCAGTTTGAATGAGAAGCAGCATTCCCATGAATTGGTCATAGAGCCCATGTCAACTAAAGCTTATAAAGCAGAAGTCTATGACTTTTTTCATAAAATGTTTTTCTTTGTAGAGTTGTTTTTGTCAGTTCCAAGAGGAAATAGTGGGCTGGAATCAAGTGGCATGACTGAATGACTAGTACTAAGTGAATGATTCGTGCAAAGGCTTCATGGAAACATTCAGACTCATAACAATAGTAGTTCTGACATGACTACCTCTTGCCTGAGAAACTCATAAACATGGCCTCTAGGCTATACTGTTTTCAACAGCTGCTAATTCTTTAATTTAATTATAAGCTACAAGTAATCTTCTTAAAGAGGCAATATGTGTACCAAACAGTGTTCAGAGGACACTCTGTTCACAAATTTTATGACAGTCAGCACTGGTAGAATTACATGTTCTAATATGAGATGGGTGGACTGGTATGGGAGAAATAAGAGCCATTACCCCCTCCTCCCCCACCAAGACTTAAACCAAAATTGTTTTTGAGGTTCAAAAATATTCACATGACAGCTTTCTATGTTTGGCTGGAGCAAATTAAGCTGCAACGCCAAGAAAATAGTTTTTCTGTCTTTCATGCTAATACAGATGTCACGGGACCTGAGAGATGCCACAGTGCTGAATTTTCCACTCATGCAGAGCTACTGTTTCATTGTGAACATTTATTGCACACCTACTATATGCACAGAGACAGGCTTTGCAATGGGGGAATGCAAAATGAGTAAGATAAAATCTTTTGTCCTCAATGCACACACACCATGTGTTGGAGGAAAAGCCATCTAAGCAAGTACCATTTACACATAGCAGAATAAAATCAACAGAATAGAATTGTAAAAACAGAAACAAAGAAAGGAATGGCATTTGAGCTGGTATGATTTGGCAGGGTAACTATGTAGGGTTCGCCATGTCAGTGAAAGGGGTGAAATTTGAAGTTTTAAAAACAAACAGCGGGAAGTCTTTTCTCTTGACATCACCCACTAAGACCAACATGTCCATGCTTCCCTGAGATCCATGCCACACAGAAGCTCTCTTTTCTGAATGAAGTCAAACAGACTTGTGCTTGGATTCCATCTCTATCACGCATAAGCTGTGTGACTCGGGAAAGATTACTTGGCTTTTCTAAATCTATTTTCTACATTATAAAAGGGAATTAATAACAAAAGCAGTTTTGTTAATGTAGAAAAGATAAAATGAGATAATACATGCAAAATTACCTCATATAGACATTGTACAAATTAGTCATACATATATGTATAAGTATGTATATATGTAAGTATATTGTGCATACATATGTGTGTATATTTATATATAGAAAGAGTTATTGTAGTGGGATGACTTGTACTGTACTCTCACATAGTGTTTAGCAGATCCTTTTTCATTTATTATTAGGGAAACCAACAAATACATTGAAATGTTATGGCATATGGGATTCATTAGCATATTAGATCATAATAATTAGACCCTTAGAATCAAATTAGTTTCATCATTTTAGTACAAACATCTCGTTCTATGGAAGATGATGGAGTTAAAAGGGATAGTGGGAGTGCTAGAAGAAAAGAAGAAAGAAGATATGTGAGTATGTGGCCAGCCAAAAGCCTAAGAAAAAAACACATAAATATAGTTGAGAAGAAATTGCATGTTTAATGTCCTATATTCCAGTGAAAACCAGTAACTATTTCTATTTTACATGACTTTTATAGTATCTTTGGTTACTGATATTTGGCCACACGTAAACAAAATATTCATTGTACATACCAAGTACCACATATTATGACACAGCTTTATTCTGAGGTAGAAATTATTGAAGAGAATTGCAATATGGTTTTGCAATATGTGCAGCACTTTGGCACATACTAGTGATAAGATTACAATGATTTTTTTTTTCACCTCGTGAATGTATTCCAGGAACTAATCTGAAACTAATATGAGGAGACCAACTTAGGTAGCCCAGTAGTTCAGGGCTAGCAGGTTAAATAGGATATCTCTAAAAGTTAGGTCTCCCCTCCTCCCTTCTTTAACCATCTTTTTCACTGTTTATTTCTTCTTACCCTTAGTAATATTTTTTCCTAATATCTGTTTCAGATTCTTCTTCCTCCATAAATATTCATCTTTGGCAAAGAAAAAAGACTCTTTCTTAAACTACAAAGATAATGTTATGTTTTTTCCTTTTTACCTTCAAATATGAAGAGAAGTCCTAGAATAAGTAGATCTTGGTAGAGGAAGAAACAGGTCAGAGGAAGGAAAGAGTAAGAGAAGGCCAATCACGGTCCTTATTCCCTCCTTTTTTTGGCTCACGTGCCATTTTCTCCCAGTCTCTGACCAATTACAAATCCACTGTGGGAAGCTGCTGTGCTTTCTGCCTGGTTTCCATTGAATTGGAGGGAAACCGGTGCTCAAAACACATTTCAGTGTGTGACGTAGTCAGGGACTGAGATGCCTCACTGAGTGATATTGGTAGATAAGTAACAAGTCATGTCTTTATCAAGTCTTTTTTAAAAGCATCCACATCAATGTTCTTTTGATGAATGAGTCAAATATAACTCTTTAGTTCCGTCACACTTGGCAGAGTAAAACTACTTTTTCTTTTTTTGGTAAAGAAGAATGCTATGATCTTCAGCAAATTTGCCTTGTTCTATTACTAGTTCCATTTCTTTGGGATTTTTCTCAAAATTATTACCCCATTCATTGTCATCAGTTTAAGTGTTTTGGTATAGCAGGTTTATTATTTTTGAAATGCTAAACTTTATTTATTAAAACCTCTAGGGAATTAACAAATGAATATATCAGATGTGTGGAGAAAGTAACCCACATCCATTCACTCATTTGTTTATTCACTTATACAACAATATTTATTTAGTTCCTACTATGTAACCAGCACTACATGGGCAATGAGGATACAACATTGAAATAAATTAAAAAACAAAATCCTCTCTATCATGAATTTTATAATATTCTGTGGCAAGAGAGACAAAAGACATAAGAAATAATTGTATTACACAACATTTCAAAGAAAAACACTTAGGATAGCAGAGATGGGAGGTGCTGAATGTCAAAGGTGCACTTTTTTATTGGTTAATAAAATAGCACAATTTTATTTTATTTTGTTTTTTAACTTTTTTTATTTTAAAATTGTGGGGTACAGTTAAGGGTTAGGTATACAAATATGCATTGTGTAGGTTCCCTTGTTGATAAGATGTGCCCCCTGCCCCAGACAGATATCGACTACTGTTAATCCCAACTCCCTTTCCCCTCCCTGCCCGCCCCCATAGTTTCCCACCACTATCAAACCTTTTCTTATAATATTATGATAGTTGTTCAAGGTTCAATTATGAGTGAGAACATGTGATACTCAGATCTTTGTTTCTGTGAGAGATCACTCAGTATTATAAACTCCAATTCCATCCAGGTTGCTGCGAAATTCATGATTTTGTTCTTTTTTATGGCTGTGTAATATTCCATTGTGTATATGTACCACATTTTCTTAATCCAGTCCTCTTGATGGACAGGATGGTTGGTTCCATGATCTTGCTATTGTGAACAATGCTGCGATAAACATACATGTGCAGGTATCTTTTTTATAGAGTGATTTGAGTTCTTCAGGGTACATTCCCAGTAGGCGGATTGTGGAGTCATATGGAAGGTCGATTTTTAGAGCTTTTAGGAATCACCACACTGATTTCCATAGAAGCTGCACTAGTTTACACTCCGACCAACAGTGTAGGAGTGTTCCCTTTTCACCACATCCTCAAATAGCACAATTATAGGTCTGTGAGCATGTGATATTGAAGAAATAATTTAAAAGAGGTAAGATACCAAGCCAGATGAATGTGGGAAGAAATACCATTCTAGGCTAAGACCCTGAGGGGAGCACACAGTGCAAGGTTGTAAGATAATACTAGCCGCACTTACTGACCAGGCTGTACGGTGAGTCAGGAACACAATTTCACCATAGCACTTGAAAATCAGGCTAAAAAACATACTTTAATAAAATATTACTTTTTTTCCTTCATGTTCAGCTCAGAGAATTTTAGGCTAAGAGAGATCGGCACTCCCTCCTTTTATTTAGATTTATCTGTTGGTATGTACTAACAACATAACTACAAAGCAAGTGTTAACACTCTTCAAAAACAAGAATCTTTGTTTTCCATTGTCATATAAAGAATGTATACTGAAATGTTTACTTTGGGATAAAAGCAAATATTGGAGTACATTCTATAAACATTGTGTAATTATGATATAAAGTTACATTTTATAGGCAATTTTACTGGTCTTATAGCCATCAGCCAAAAGTCTCAGGTGCTTAAGTTGGTGGAAAAATAAGCTACTGTCTGTAGAATTTTCAATAAAACAGTCAAAAAAGAAGTTGATGCTAAAGAAAAACTGACACAAAAACTAATATTATTTTAGAAGTCTATTTTTTAATTTTTTACTTTATATTATGCACATTAGACTACTTTATAGGTTTATTTCCCTCAAAAGATTTAGACTTTTTTCAAAATTCCATTTTGATCTTCAAAGTTGGGTTAAATTATTAAGGAAGGTGTCTCTAACCCTGAATTGCACCCATATCTCTAAAATAAAATTTGAAAAAATAATAAAAAATAGAATAGAATTGAAATTTTTTTTAAAGTTGGGTTTAAGATTGAAAAATACATTATTTTCAAATTATTGCAATTTCGAATTATTTTTTAATAATGTCTTTGACATTTCACTTATCTGTATGAAAAACCTTTAAAAGGGCATTAATGGTGGTAGAAAGTAATTCTTGAATCACTAACAGAGGGAAAACTTAAGTTGTCAAAGGGGGCTATAAGTAAAACTGATATAGTCATCTTTTTCCAAAACATAGCAGGAGAATAAATTGCAAATAATTAAATTTGGTTTCTAGTTTGAATGATAACTTTTGAAAGCTGACATCTGATCACTGAGCTCACCTATCCAAATAAACGTAGTATTAGTTGGTCTGTTTTTCTTTCATTATATTTAAAGCTAGAAAAATCTAGATGGAATAACCAGTCTGTCACTGACAACTTTGTTTTTTTTTCATTGCAAATGAGCTAATTTTATGTACTCTTTTTTGCTATGCTTAAACAAACTAAATAAGTTTTATATTTTTAAATATTTACATACACATGCCTTTACACACCTAACCCAAGAGCAGAGGAAGTTGAACTTTAGTAACCTCCTTAACTTGAAGTCAATTTTACAGTGCCTCCTTCTTCACAGCATTGTCATATCACGCTGCTGGCCTCCACAATGACCTGCTCCTGGAAATCTTCTCATCCCTCCACTTCATGAGCCTTACCTCTTAAGAGCATCATGTTCTCAAAGTGCCTCTAGGGGGCTGGTTCATTTGCTGAAAGTAACCCACACAAACATTGCATTAGCATGTCACTTTTAGTGTGATAATCGCCACTAGGGCTTCTCTGGGACAATTACCAAAGTATTCTAAGAGAATGAAATGAAGCATAAAGATCATAATAGCGGATTAGAGAGTGTGCTGACTAAAGTAGTAAATTCTTATTAGAGAAAAAGGGCCAAAGGACAAATACACGTCAACCGCAAACACTCTCATTCCTAAGACCAATATACTGGAGTTTGAAGTACTTTCTGGGTTTGGTCTTTAAGAGCACTGGAGAAACTAAGGTTGTCAGGCACTTGTTTTATTTAACTAGCTAAAATAAATTTGTGATAGATTTCTGGCAAGATGGCGACAGATCAGGTCAGACTGTGAGAGTCTGTAAAAGCGAGTGTCCATAAAGACTCTCTGTGCGAGTGGGCGTGTGTGGTGGATGAGTAAAAGTCCATCTGAGGGGAGACTTGGGTTCATGCACTGGCTCCAGAGGTCACTGCAGCCCCCCACCACCTTCAGATTAGAGCAACGAGCCCACAGGATTATCTGCAGCCCTCAGGACTCTCCTGAGAAAAGCCTGCCGAATTCTGCTGATCCTCATCACTTGGAGCCAGGCCCACACCATCATCTGTGACAGCAAAGTGGCTGGAGCCCACGGTCTGTGGAGAGAGCTGTCGGGGAGAGCTGGAGAGGAGCCCCACCACCAATGAGGGGTGAGGAAACCATTTTCTCTGTCCAGGGACCAGGCAGAGACCTGCATTGCCCCGCCTAGCTCACTTGGGACCTAGAGGTAAACTCGTCAATCTTGGAGAGACAGACACCTCTCCCCCACACTGGATCTGACACAGATATGTCAGATCTGAGTGGGAGACTTGACAGGCAGCAAGGTGGGTGAGTCCAGATCTGATACACCCTCCTCCCACAGTAGGTCCAGGGATGTCACCCAGGCTGAGAGCAACCCTATCAGCCTGCTCTGAGACCAGAGGGGTGGGGCTGGAGATCAGAGCTGAAAGAAAGTTGGACTTACAGGAACCACCTCAGAGCGAGTTTTTTGTTGTTGTTGTTGGTGTGTTTGTTTTGCTCTTTTTTTGTTTGTTGGTTGGTTGGTTTTTTTTTCTTTTTTTCTCTCCATTTTTCATTAAATTTTCATACTTGCTTTGTTTCTTTTATTTTATTGCTTTTTTTAGACTTTCTGTTTGTGTATGGGTATTTTTAAAGGAGAGTACATCAATGAGGGGCTCTGTTTGTTTGTACAATTGTCTGTATGTTTTAGGGCTTTTTAAAAATCATTTCTGTCTTTGTTTCTCTTTTCATTTGTTAGTTGGTACACCTGTTTTCCCTCTTATTCTCTCTCTCCACCTTTTCTCCTGCCTTTCCTTCCTTTTTCCATTCCTTTTCTTTTTTCTTACCTCATTTTGCTTTCAGGGTGCAAACCTATACCCCCACTGCACAGACAGATGATAAGGCAGTGGGAAGTGAGTTCCAGGGGGCCCACGCACCTGTCAGGGGATACTGGGATCTGCAGATACTTTCTAAATCACAGCTCCCCCCCAATTAAATCTCAGAACTGCAAAAAGTACAGCCCCCACCCATGGTCCAGCTTCAGAATTGAACAAAGCCAGAGGATCCACATAACGAAGAATAGGAGTTTGAGCAAACAGAAGTAAAAGCTACCCCCTCCCCCATCCCTGAACAACAGAATTAAAGAAGGGTTTTTTTAAAAAAGGAGGAAAATCTACACAAATGAAGAAAAACCAAGAGAAGAATATGGGTCCCACACAGACCCCTGGGAGATCAGACACTGAGAATACAGACTTCGGAATGCAAACAATGAAGAGCCCACAGAATGACTGCTCTCAAACCACAAATCCAGGTCCCAGATTTCAAGACATTAATAAAGAAAATAAATAGGATTGAGGAGAGACAAGAGAAAAGAATGAAGGAGTTGATAACTGAGATAACAGCAATAGTGAATGAAATAAATAACAAACTGATAAACATGGAAAACAGAATTAGCCAAGCAGAAGAATCTGAGAAAGAATCTCAGAGCTTGAGGACAAAAATATGGAACTAACCCAAATTGTCAAAAATATAGAAAAGAAGCTTAAAAAGATGAAACAATAGCTTCAAGGGATGAATGATTATTTCAAGAGATCAAACATAAGATTAATTGAACATGCTGAGAAAAAAGAGACAGAGACTACTCTGGAACAAACACCCCATGAAATTATCCAAGAAAACTTCCCTCATCTAATCAGTGGCACAACCATTCAAACACAAGCAATTCAGAGAACCCCTGCAAGATGACAAATGAGTAGACCAACTCTGAGCCACATAGTAATTTGTCTACTCAAAAGTAGGTATAAAAGAAAACATCCTAAAGGCACCAAGGTAAAAGATCAGACTATCTACCAGGGAAGACCAATTAGAATAGCAGAATAGAATTTTAGAAACACTTCAGGCTAGGAGAGCTTATAGCCCACTCTTCAAAGTTCTCAAAGATAAACAATTTCAACCAAGAATTACCTACCCAGCTAAGCTTCATCAATAATGGAGAATTAAGAACTTTCCCAGACAATCAATCCCTAAGAGACTACGCTACCTCCAGACCAGCTCTACCGGAAACACTTAAGAAAATATTAAACACAGAAAAAGGAAAATAAGAACGACAACACCCTTCACAAGAATGCAGAAAAAAGACTGAAAACACACATGAATCAACCCAAAAATAAAAAAAAAAGGCAACAAACACACAGCAACAACAATGACAAACTATAAAAACCTCATGACAGGGATAAACTCTCAGTTTCAGTAATTAGCCTGAATATGAATGGACTAAATGCACCACTGAAAAGACATCGAATGGTAAAATGGATAAAACATCACAAGACAACAATATATTTTCTCCGAGAGACTCATCTCACCAGAAAGGACACTCACAGATTCAAAGTAAGAGGATGGGAAACAAGATTTCAGGTGAATGGAACATAAAAGAAGGCAGGAGTTACAATCTTAATATCAGACAAAACACCCTTTAAGCTATCAAAAATGAAAAAAGATACAGACGGTCACTACATAATGATAAAAGGTTCAATCCACCAACAAAAATATCCATCTTAAACATATATGCATCTAACATATGAGCACCAACTTTCATAAAGCAACTTCTAGGTAAACTTAAAAAAGATGTTGACTCTAACTCTGTCATAGCTGGGGAGTTAAATACCACACTCACAACCCTAGACAGATCATCAAGACAAAAAATCAACAAGGAGAACTGGAAACTAAATGTGACACTTGACCAAATGAACTTAATTGATACCTACAGAACACTCCACCCAACAACCACAGAATATGCATTCTACTCATCACCACATGGAGCGTACTCTAAGATTGACCATATCCTTGGCCATAAATCAAGCATAAACAATTTTCACAACATTGAAATCCTGCCATGTACCTTCTCAGACCACAGTAGAATAAAAATAAATATCAACACCAGCAAAGTTCCCCCAAAACCCACAAAGATATGGTCACTAACCAGCATGATGCTAAGCAACTCCTGGGTCAACATGGAAATCAAGACAGAGATTAAAAGACAGCTGGAAACAAATGAAAACGAAGAAACATCTTACCAAAGCCTCTGGGATGCATGAAAGCAGCAATGAGAGGGGAATGAATATTTCTGTAAACACACATGAAGAAAATGGAACAATCACAAGTTAACAGCCTAACAAATTGCCTAAGGGAACTGGAAAAGCAAGTCCACCAAAACCCTAACTTCAGCAGAAGAATCCAGACCACCAAAATGAAAGCCCAAATTCAGGACATAGAAGTCAAAAAGATAATACAAAAAAATCAACAAAACAAAAAACTGTTTTTTCTGAAAGGATAAGCAAGATTGATGGTCCCCTAGTTAGACTGACCAAGAAAAAGAGAGAAAAAGCCCAAATAAACACAATCAGAAATGCAAAAGATCAAGTCACAACTGACCCCGAAGAAATACAAAATATTATCAGAGATTGCTATGTACACTTACTTGGAAACAAACCTGAAAACCCAAAGGAAATGGAGGACTTTCTGACATCACACAACCTCCCCAAGTTGAAACAAGAAGAAATCAAAACCCTAAATAGACTAATAACAATCCAAGAAATTGACCTTGTCATAAGAAAGCAATCTATTTTTTAAAAAGCCCTGGACCAGATAGCTTTCCAGCAGAATTCTACAAAACATAGAAGGAGGAACTGATACCAATCTTACTGAAAGTATTCCAGGCAGTTGAGAAAGATGGAACTCTCCCCAAATCATTTTATGAAGCTAACATCACACTGATATCCAAACCAGGTAAAGATCCAACAAAGAAAGAAAACTACTGGCCAATATCCTTGATGAACATAGATGCTAAAATTCTCAACAAGATCCTAAAAATTAGATTCAACAACACATCTCAAACATCATCCACTACAACCAAGTAGACTTTATCCCCAGGATGCCGGTTTGTTTCAACATTCATAAGAACATAAACGTAGTTAAATACATCAACAGATATTAAAAACAAAAACCACATGATTATATCATTAGATGGGGGAAAAGCTTTTGATAAAAGACAGCATCCCTTCTTGATAAAAACCCTTGAACATCTAGGCATAGATGGAACATACCGCAAAATAGTAAGAGACAGCTATGGGAAACCCACAGTCAGCATACTGCTAAACAGAAAGAAATTGGAACCATTTCCTCTGAAAACCGGAACAAGACTAGGATGTCCACTCTCACCCCTCCTTTTCAACATAATTTTAGAAGTCCTAGCTAGAGCAATCAGACAAGAGTAGGAGAGCAGGGATATCCAAATAAGAAAAGAGGAAGTCTATCCCTTTTTGAAGATGAAATGATGCTATACCTCAAAAACCCAAGAGAATCTGCCAAAAACCTTCTTGTACTGATAAAGGACTTTGGCAAAATCTCATGGTATAAAATCAATGTGGAAAAGACAGTCACATTTCTATACACCAACAATAAACAAACAGAAATCCAAATAAAAAGCACAATCTCATTCACAATAGCCAGAAAAAAAAAATCAAATACCTTGGCATCTTCCTAACCAGAGACGTGAAAGACCTTTATAATAAAAACTACGAAACACTGCTCAAAAAAAATCAAAGATGACACAAGTAAATGAAAAAACATTCCATGCTCATGGATTGGAAGAATTAACAGTGTTAAGATGTACATCCTTCCCAAGGCAAACTACAAATTTAATGCAATGCCCATTAAATTACTAGCAGCATTCTTCTCAGACCTGGAAACAACAAGACAAGAATTCATATGGAAACATAAACCACCACAAATCATCAAAACAATCCTCAGCAAAAAACAAACAAACAAAAAACAAAGCAGGGGTACCACACTCCCAGACTTTAAACTTTATTATAAAACTACAGTAATAAAAACATCCTGGTATTGGTACAAAAACAGGCATATAGACCAATGGAACAGGATAGAGATTTCAAAAGCAAAACCTCCATTTCTCAACCAACTCATCTTCAACAAAGCCTCCACCACCAATGACTGGGGGAGAGCAGAACCTATTCAGTAAATGGTGCTGGGAAAACTGGCTAATCACATGCAGAAAATTAAAACAAGACTCCTAACTATCCCCATACACAAAAATCAACTCTAAATGGATCACAGGCCTAAACGTAAAACCTCAAACTATAAGAACCTTAGAAAATGCAGGAGACACCCTTATGGAAATTGGAACTGGCAACCAATTCCTGATCAAAACCCCAAGTGCCCATGCCATAAGAGATAAGATAGACAAGCGGGACCTCATCACACTGATAAACGTCTGCAAAGCCAAAGAAACCATCAAAAGAGCAGGGAAACAGCCCACAGACTGGGAAAAAATTTTGCCAACTTATGTCTGACAAAGGCCTAACATCTAGGCTCTACAAGGAACTCAAACATGCTGAAAAAAAAAACCAAACAGCTCCATTACAAAGTGAGCAAAAGATATGAATAGACACTTCTCAAAAGATGACATACAAGCAGCCAAGAAATACATGAAAAAATGCTCAGCCTCACTAGTCACCAAAGAAAAGCAGATTGAAACTACACTGAAGCCGGGCTCGGTGGCTCAGCCTGTAATCCTGCACCTTTGGGAGGCTGAGGTGAGTGGATTGCCTGAGCCTGTGGGCTCGAGACCCGCCTGGGCAGGCGAGACCTCATCTCTACAATAAATAAAAAAATTAGCCGGGCGTGGTAGCGCGCGCCTGTAGTTCCGACTACTTGGAAGGCTGAGGTGGAAGGATCGCCGGAGCCCAGCAGGTCGAGGCTGCAGTGGCCGGGAGCGGCCACTGCACTCCAGTCTGAGCGACAGAGTGAGACTCCAGCTCAAAAAAAAAAAAACTATCATAATACTTATGTATCATAATACATAAGAAAAGGATTGGCAGTAGTGGGAAACTGTGGGGGTGCAGGGAGGCGGGGAGGTGGGATTGGCAGTAGTGGGAATCGGCCTGGGGAAGGGGCATACCTCATCAACAAGGGTACCTGCATAATGAATATTTGTACACCTAATCCTGAATAGATCCCCACGTCTTAAAATAAAAAAATTAAAAGTTAAAATAAGTAAAATAAAATAAAACAAATTTGTTAAAATGTTAGACCAAAAAACGTTAGTCTTCCTTCACTACAAACTGTTAACTATAAAGGTAGTTATACCTATAAAACAGGTATAATATATACCTATTCAAAAAGTATATTTGTGTGTATGTATATAATGCACAAGTTACATAAATAAATATATATAATTCATGTATATGAATTCATATATATCCATTTGTATATTTATACATATATTCATATATATATATATATTCACATTGTATTCATAGGAAGAACACCCACACCCCCCCATTGTTCGTGTTATTTTAAAATGATTACCTCAAATTTTATAATCATTCTCCTATGGGTCCTCTGTATTGCATTGGCAGAATTGATGGAGAGAAAAAAGAATTTTAAGACAAGACTAAATGCAGAAGTAAGATTTTCTCCCATGGGAAAGGAATAAGAAATTAATCTTGAGACAGGTATAGAGGATCAGATTTCTTAAGAGATAGTGAAAACATATATCAGGGAAAAGGAACAAAGCTAAACGTGGCTTAGACATTGAATCGTGGTCTTTACCAATCTCTCTACTGCTGAGGATGCTGGAACATCATCAAAGACAAGAGATCCAAAGTTCCAGGAGTGGAACAACAGCAAAGCAAGCAAAGGCCCACTGTGAAACTGGATGTGGCAGAGAAGAGCATAGAATCCTGAGAGTCCAATGGATGAATGTGAGAAAAGACTAAGACAATCCTCCAGTTTCCTAAATATGCTAAGGGAAAGCCTTCCTTGAGAAATGGATGATCCTTGGGATATGGATGACATGGATAATGATTTCGTTTACAAACTGGGATCCATGTGACATTATATTGTGAACTGGAAGGATAATTTTTTTCACTTCTCTACTTTCTTAATTTGTCTATAACTATAACGTGCTGTAGGCAGCTTATACTGGTACATGAGAGCAAATTGTTAAATTATCAGAAATGTTATAACCAGTTGTTTAACACAGGCATTATTAAAAATTACAGTATATCAACTTTCCAATAATTAAATTATATTAAAAACAAAGATAATCCATTTTCAAACAACACTTCCCAACTATTATTATTTTACTATTATCTAGGTTCTTGGAGTTATTTACATATATTATGTAAGTATGCTGGAACCACTATGTCCACCTTCCTTCCCAACTTTGTCTTTAGTTGAATTACATTCATTGCTTGAAATCAGCCAAGTTGTGGGTATGTACACCACAAAAATGGAAAAACACTACAAATCAGGATTTCATTTGTTTTGTTGATTATCTAGGCCACTGGTTCTCAACCAGGGTCACGTTTACTCCTCAAATGCCTGGCATTTTGCAATGTCTGGGGGAAAATTTTGGTTGTTACAACTGGGCAGGGTACCACAGAAAAGAATTATTCACCTCAAAAATGGCATTAGTGCCAAGATTGAGAAACCCTGGTTTATACCTAATAAAATGATGTACAAAATGTTAACAGTAGAAATTAAATTGTCATATGTGTACTTGTTACATTGGCCTATGTCTGCCCTCTCTTCTTCTCTGTCATCAAGCCAACTTCGCCAGCCTTCTGTCTTCAGAATTTTTCAGGCAAAGGCAGGAATCAGTTCCACAACTCTCAAAAATCCCCAAACTTGGAAGAACCCACATCAAGTACTCTTGAGTTATCGCTCACTGTGCTTTACTACTGTATCTATCACTGTGCTTCACAGCAATATCTGACTCATGACTCCAGATGTTACTCTTGGGGCCCTTTATGACTTTACTTGGTGGAAAGAACAATAGAACATTCTTTTCTTCTAAAAATTACCTCTAGAAATAGCTTTCTCTAATAAATCTGTATCTTTATCACATAGTCTGAGATTAGCTAATGAGATATGGGTCTCAGGATTAGCTTTGTCATCTCATGGCAAATCTTGAAAAGTTATGTTTAGAGTGTGCATACTTAAAACTCACTGCTCTCAGCTTCAGGGCTTTAAATGAAACTTTAAATAATAGGAAAATTCCCAAGCTACATTCTATCATATGTACTTGAGGAGTCCCATTGCAAGAACTGGGCAAAAAGGAGGCTCTGTTTATACAAAACCATTTAACAAAATTGAAACAAGTATGACAGATAGTGTGAAATTATACAGTGGACCACAAACAGGGCCTCCAAGGTGGGGCAACTCAACCTGGGAGTAGCTGATCGGGCTCAAACCAATCAAGGTTCCAAAGGGATTCTTTGGTTTTTAGAGTTTTGACAGAAAGAATCTATGCAGATAGAAAACCCCTGGATGAAAGCCAACTAGGCATTATGAGTTAAGGTCAGTTACTGGACAATTTAGTCAAACAGATTCAGTGATTATAACATGCCAGTAAATCATCCCACTGAGTAAGAACTTCGCACTGTGGCAGAAGCTGAGTTTGATGACCTGTCCCCTGTGGTTACCTCCCCTTGCCTTCTCCAAGTGATTGCCATGGAGTCCCAATCAGAGGTTCATGCCCTATCTCAGTCTTCACAGACGTGTCTAACAATAGCCAAACATTAGTTTTCTTTGAGGTTAATAAATGGTTATTTGCACAAACTTTTGAAAGTTCAACAAAATCAACTAATTGAAACAGTAGAGAATAAAATGAGTGGATTTGAAAAATCCAATCCAAAAAAGAAATTCTATGAGTCAACAATCTAAGAAAATGAAAACCAGAACTAAACAAGTAAAGATGTTCTTTGTATCCAAATGTAAGTAGTTTGTCATTTTCTTCCATATGGCACTCCATGAAGTAGCTTTTGGGAACTGCTGATTTTGGAAAGAGATTTATTAGAGGTAGAAAACTCTAGTCACTGCCTTGCCAAAGCAGAAAGCCAAACAGATTTATTTTCCATAACAATTTATTTTATATATTTTAAAAACTATTTCAGAAAGAACATATACTCTAGGAATATATAACAGAAAATATTTCATAAGTTTGGGAACTTAAAATATACCACACATGAAACATTAAAATAATGTCAAAAATTATCAGACATGGTAAAACTTTGTGACCATAAGTCCTTGTAAGTTACAAACTTCTTTATCCCTTAATATAATGACTAATAGGGACTCAGGCATAGAATTCTTAAATGATGACTGCTTAACTCTCACTCTTTCTTATAAAATTTTATCTTTGCCTTCCTCTGAAGATGCAAGAAAGCTAGGCCAATAAGTAGAAGGTACAAGGAGTCATATTTATAATTCATAGGAAAACTAAGTTTGTATCAGTCATTCAAAAGTGGAATTAATAATATTATCCAGTCATAAAAATGAATGAAGTACAGGCTACAAAGCTGATGAACTACTAAGTGAAAGAAGTCAGATACAAAAAGCCATAGGTTGTGTGATTCCATTTATATGAAATACATGAAAGAGACAAATCCATAGAAATTGAATGTAGATTGGTTGTTGCCAGAGGCTGTTAAGAGAGGGGGATGGGAAAAAACTGCTTAAAGGGTAAAGGTTTTATTTTTGGAGCAATGAAAATGTTTTGGAACTAGATAGCAGTGGCTGTTGTACAACACTGTGAATGGACTAAATGTCACTGAATTGTTTACTTTCAGGCAGTTAATTTAGAAATAAAAGAGGAAAAACAACAATTAAGTGGAATAAGTAGTCTTAGGGTTCCTGAGTCCCCCAGTTCTTAAGTTGTCTGCTTCAGCGTAGGCCAGAAGCTCACTCAGTAGAGGTACAGTGACACGAATAAAGTCAAGATTTGGACTAGATGAACTCAAGGTTCTTTCTAGCTTGAGTCTGTGATAGTCTGTGACAATTTGACATGATCTCCAAACTCTTAAAATAAAACCAAAAATCTTTCCTATTATCCACAAGTCCTTCAATACCTCACTGAATAGACCCCATTGGCCCTGCCTCACCCCCAGCTCATCTTGCCCTATGCTGTCCCTTGTTCTAATCATCCTGCTTTCTTTCAGTCCCTTGTATACTAGATCCCTCCTTTCTCTGGACTTTTGCATGAGTTTCTACTTCCTAAAATACCCCTCCTCTTTATTTGGTTAATTCTCACTCATACTCCAAGCATCATTCCTTCAGAGAAGATGTCTCTTAGTCATTGCACCAAGACAAGGAGGATCAAGTAAAGACCCAAAATGGAAAAAAAATGAAGTAAGACATTATTGAGAGGCAGAATACACAAGACCTACTGACCTTATAGATTAAGAGTCATTGATTGAATATTATAGAAGATTTGACTAATGCAAACTTCCTTCCCACCATAATTTGCATAATTTACCGAATATATCTTATATACTAGGTATTACAGTTTATCATCTTCAACACTCAAATGTCCTTTCCCCATCTAACTTAGAAACAAATCATATTCATCTTTCTATACTACATGTTACATAGCCCAATGTTTTGTAGATGGTGAACATTCTTTCTATATAAATATATATTAAATGAATTAATGATTTGTTACTGTGGCTTTTGTTTAAGCTTCCAGATACATTAGCAAATCATAAATTTGTAAAATACTTAAAGGACTTTGCATACTACTTCTTTGTATCTTTCTTTGTGCACTGACAAATCTTAAGCTTACAATAAGGCTCAGGACATTTTTGATCAGTGAGTGAATGATCTCAGAATATCTCTCCAGGAAAATTAGGAGTTTATTTAAGTCACCATCAATGTCTATGAGTATAATAAATGCACTTAAATGTAAGTCTACACAAAGGCTATTTAGGAAAAGCAAGCAGCCACCTCAACCTGAAAGTATACTGGATGGGAATGATTATTGCTCTACCATGTTTGTCACATCCTTATAGCTATGAACCTGTGTGCAGCATAGTTCTGTAATCTCAGCAGAATTTCCAGCTGTTGAAGCTGAAAACATGGTTCTGCCACCAACAACTTCTTCCTATTGCAACAAATGACCCTTCTGTAGTTGGAGGTAGCAGTTTCAGTCATGGCAGTAGTTGGAGTTTGAACACATCTCTGCCTTTTATTCACACCATCTTCCTAACACATTCCCTTAGTGAGAAGCAACAGCTATTTGACCAGGTAGTTTCCCAATAAATCTCAGCAGGAAGCAGCATGGTGTAATGTGAAGAACACAGGATTGAGGGCCAAGAATCTTGGGCTCTGGTTCCAGATATGCCTTTAACAACTCCATGGAGACTTTAGGAAAGAGGAAGGCAACTCGTGGTTTACTGAGCAACTATTCTGTGCCAGACACTTTATATGTAATTTATTTAATCAACTTTGCAGCTTTACCTTATAGTTAACATTGCCTCTTTTTTCACAGTTGAAGCAACAGAAGGGCTAAACAACTTGTCCAAGGTCAAGCATATAGGATGTATGCAGTAGAGTCAGAATTTGTATCCATGTTTTTTGGATAAACTATTTCATTTTTTTCTGGGTCTCAATTTTATCTACAAAATAAAAGAATTGGTTATACATGATTTAACATGTGCGTATTTTTTCTAGAAATTCCTAAGCTATTATTTCTTGATTTGTGACCTTTACCACCATAAGTGACAATATGGCAAGAAGTAAAACAGAACTTGATTTAAAAAAAAAAAATAGAACAATGTGGTATACTAAACTGAGTTAATCTCTTTGAACATTGGATTATGAACAAGGCAAGAAATCTTTGTACATCAGCCTTGTATACTGCATTAAACATATTTTTATTAAGCTCAAATATAACATAGTAATTCAACAGATTTTTATTTTCTAAAATGTTACGCTGTCCTATCCTTTTTAATTGTTGAAAAGACTTATGTTTCACTTCATCTATTAATGCACAACAGTCTCATTTGTGTGCCTGGATGAAAACTTTAAGGGAAAAAGTTTGAGGACTGGTGTTTGAGAATGCTTTTCAATGCATGCCCATTAACACCAAGAAAAAAACCCTTCTGCTCTGTGCTAATTCACTTTTATGTATGTCAGTCTAAATAGGGGGAGATTAATATCTTTCTCAGACAAAAGAGTTAGACGGCCTTGCAAGCTTGTTTCACCAGCACATACTAAAAACTTTGAAGCCAAGGACCAAGAGACTATGATTCCCAGGTAAGAGAGGTACCCTCCTCTTGCTGAGTTCTTCCCTAAAGCAGAGAAAGAATAGAATCTTCTACTTCATTAGTATCTATTCTGGGGGTCACAGGTCATTGACAGCCTTCAGAGATGCCAGTCTAGCACTCACAGAAAAATTAAGCTTACTAAGGAATATGTGCAATAAAAATAAGAGAAAAAATAACTTTGGAAGACCATCAGAGACATGAGTAAGGGCATTCTGTGGCCAGGCAGAAAATGATAAAGATCCTGGGTTTTATGTGCTTGAAAGAATTGAACCACACTGTTATTACAAAGCTCATAACGAAACCCTGGCTTAAGTGTCATTCTGCCTGTAAGTGCAGTTTCTAAGAGGGAGACTGGATTCACAAGGAAGACTATGATTTGTTTGGGATTTTGCCCCCAAAGTGTAAGAATAGCTTAGGCATTAGGTATTCCTAATTTGTTATAACTTGTGAGCAACTGGCTAAGTTGGCAACTGTAAAGAGGCTGGGACTGCAGTGGAGTCTAATAAAAAGCCTAATAAAAGTTTTAAACTAGTTCACACATCTGCAGTCTAACGGGGGGTATTACCTAATATGTGCCATCGCTGCCGCAGCCCCACCCCACACTGCTGGATACTTGCTAGAGAATGAGGGTGGGGAGGGGTATTGGTGCAACATTCCCCCCAGGCAGAATTTACTGCTTCTCAGAGAACCACAACCATCTTCAGATGGACCTTGAGGGGATTTATTTAAAGAAATATAGCTAATTCTCTCGGGTTCCCATAATTTGCACTTACAAAAATTGTTTGAAATAGGCTGAAGCATGCCTCTTCAATATGTAGATATCTTTACCAGAAGACAAAATACTGATGTCTGGTATTTTAATGCCCCTGTGCAAAAATAATCAACTTCACCCCCAGGGCCTCAGCAGCAATTCAAAGAGCGCTCTCCCCCAACCCCAAGCGTTGGGATTGCATGATTTCACTACAGAGGGGAGGAAGAAACAGGGAGCCAGTGGAGGGAGGTAGGAAGCCCAAGATTTCTTTCCACACCTTGAAAATTAATTGAGAAACTTGGAAAAATACAACAGGTAGAATTTTTAATAAAAATATTAAAGCTTTGTAAACTGTTGATATTAAATGCAAAAAAAAAAAAAAACTTAACCCCTTCCAGAATAAGTATCATATTTTTCTAAGAGAAAGTGTTTGCACCATGAGCTGACATTATAATATGTTTAATTAGGTGATTCTAAAGGTTATTCTAGCACAGGCATAAACCTGTCCAGCACAAGGCTACATCGTTGGCTCAGTTTCAAGTGAGGGTGCGCATGGCACTTAGCTGCTAACAGTAGCAGCCTTCAAGGTCTGTGCCCACCAGGAACACATAGATCAAGTCGGCTCTTAGAGTCTAGTCACACATTTATATTAAAAGGGAGAAAAGCCACCTTCTGGGACTTTTCCAGAGCTTCAAATAGTCTCCCTTCTCTCAGCTCATCAAGCTTAAAATGGTTTTCTTTGTTAGCTTTCAGCCACCCTTGCCTTCCAGACTAAGGAGATTTGAAACCCCTCTCCCCAGGTTATGGAAGATACAAAGGACTTTTCAGTTCACCATATTTTCCTGAAAGAAAATCTCTCTGTCTCATAAAAGCTGTCCCAAACCACACAAAAGCATGGGGGGCTATAGGAAAGGGAGAGACCAGACCAACCTGCCCTTGATCACTTCAACCCTCTGCAAAGAACTGCCAGGTGTCCTGTGTTAGATGATTAGCATCAGGTGATGCCAAGGTGCCAGACAATTAGCAAAATAACCTGCCTTAGTCTAGTAAGAGACTCATGACAAAGAAATTATTGTCCTAAAAATGAATGTGTTGATCAGGTCTTTGTATTTGCGCTTGCACTCACAAAAAAATAGAGGCATCCTTTTAGAAAGAGGCACAGGTAGAAAATACCACCCTCCTCACATCTAGCACCATTCCTCTAAAAAAAGAAGCACTATTAAATTTAAATCCACTAAGGAACAACAACCAAAAGTATGCTAATTCTACTTTAAAATCTCTGTTCTGTAGTTGTAACTGTCATGTTTTGTTTTGTTTTGTTTTCCTTTCTATTCTCTAGTCCAGGAAAATTAGAATTACCTGAATTGGCACTATTAGGTTAGTTCCTGACAATTTTATAAAATCACTGAACATTTCTTTCTCTCTCATGTTTTTATTTGTTCTGCTTGTACAACAGCTAGCCTGAAGTCCAGTTCTGTTCTCCTTTGTCTTAAAAACATCTGAGGTACTAGCTTCAAGTTTTTTGGAAGAGTCCCTATTAAAGCCCAGGAAGTCAACATCTAGCTACATCTGAGGCCTTTTGGATTAAAATCTATACACATGAGTTAAGGCACCCTCAAAGTGGGTTCACAGGAGTCACACTGTAGTATTATCCCCATTGAATGAAGTAGTTGGAGTTTATTCACACAGGTAATGAAGAGCAAAGATTCAAATTCAAATTTGCTAGGTTCTAGAAAACACACACCCTCCTAAGTCCTTCATGATACTTCTCTTTTATTAGCAGCACATAACAGACCCTGAAGTTCTGATCAGTGCTTCAAGAAGCAGGGAAATCATGGGAGAAAGAGTACCCCCTTGCCTACCCTAACTGCAGCTTGCAACCATAACCCACTTTCCCCCAACCAGTGCATTTTCTGGTTAAGAGACATCCAAGTGTGACTCAGAGACATGGCATCTGCAGAGGTCTGGAGCAGAGTCACTGAGCAAGTTCTTCAAGAAAGGGATACCCACCAGTCCGCAGGTGTCAGTGGGGCAAGAGGAAGAAAGGGCTGCAGCAGAGGAACTTTGCCAGGGAGGAAGTAGAGCCTGGTGTAGGCTACAACAGCTTTTTGTGGTAACTAGACCTAGACATCATGGAGAAGAATTATTAATACGTCTTCAGGAACACTGTCTTTCCAAAATAGAAGATATTTCATTGCCAAGTTACCAAGAATATCTGGAAGTATCAGAGCTGGGGTTGGGCGAGGACTCCAGCCAAATAAAACTTTTCCTGTGGCTTATTGCCATTATTTTTCAATGGCAATAATGATTCAGAAAACAGTCTTTAAACATATTTTTATCACCTAGATATGTCCCGTCAAATGTCCTTAAGGTCATGATACCTTTTGTTCTGAATTGGCCCCAAATGCTTCTTCACTTTTTGTCGTCACTGTACTTTGTCATTTAGAGGAGACACCAGGTACCTACCATTCTCTCTTCCAGGCTAGAGCTTCAGTCCTATGCTTCTAGCTAAGAGGTCCTCAACACTGAAAATTAGCATTACATGGAGACTAAGATTAGCATGATTGTCATGGTAAAAAATAAAACACATCTCATATCCTCAGTAGAGAATGATTACAAAATATGACTTACTCACATATTTGGATAGAATTAATCTCTACCCATACCTCTAACCTATAACAAAACTATTGACAAGTAGTAAATATGTTGAGTTTTCACTAGAAGACCAACTATGATACATAGCACAAATGAGTAAAGGTTGAACCTCTGAGTTAGTAAAAGATGATTTGAATGCAATTTCATTCACCCTTTGATCTCTATACCTCTGAAATGATCAGTGAGAAGCTATAATACACAATGTCCATAATTATAAAGATGTTGAAATAAAGGAAATATTTTAGACAAATTGTTTTTCCATTTTAAGAGTTGTTTTTGTTTATTTCTTCTCCATATCTATTAATTAGATGTGGGAGCATCCTACTTGACCATTTTGTATGTAATTTGGTTTTATGGTGCCTTTGTACAAATAAGAGAAAAGTGACTTCTCTGGACCACTGCTAGGCAAGAGAAAGATTTTTTTAAAAAGAAGAAATGATGCCTACCCCTTCCTCCAGGCTGAACTGAGCACAGACTGGATTTCAGCTCCTACTCATTCCATGTGGCATTCATAGGCAGGGTTTAGAATGTGCAACCCTAAGTCTATAGTCCTAAGGATCACCCACACTCAATTTACAGTTTTTCTTTTTTACTCAGTGTCATTCAGTGGAAAATCTCTAGGAAACTTTTCAGATATCTACCATGGTGTTTCTGTTGAGACAAAATTTGAGAAATTTCTAGCACTTAGTGAGAGGAGACCAGGTATGCTAGATGTCTTAGAATGTTCAGAGAAGTACCAAACTGCAAAGAATTGTTCCACAACCTGCAAATTAAAAAATAATATTAAAAAATTTAATTGGTACAATTACCTGAATCTTGATCCTAATTCCTTTATATATAAATTAAATAATTTATTTGATAGTTTTTATATACATAAAATTTACTAAAATGCAACTAGATTATAAATGAAGAGAAGACTATACTTTGTCTTACAAAGATTTCCTCAATATTTTGGAAAATTGTTCCCCCAAGAGAAATTCAGGTCATAGGATTTATTTTTCTAATACAATATATTAGTCTATACCAGTTGCTGTTCTATGCATGATGATTGAACATGTGTGTGTGTGTGTGTGTGTGTGTGTGTGTGTGTGCGTGTGTGTATCTTTAGATCTTATTTCAAAATATCATATAAAAAGGATAATGACAACAAGATTCAACTGACAATTTGAAATATGGTTTTATAACTTTTTCCATAAAAGAGAAGTTACCAAAGTGCCTTCTCTCCCAATGTTTTTTTTTTCTAACAAAGTAACACAAACATGAAGATTAAAGAAACATCCTAATAAAGTTGTCAAAAATATGTCACATTTCCAAGGAATCTTGTCCTGGAATGCTGACAGTCTTTTAATCTTAGCAGTACAAAAGATTGCAAAATGTGGTAAACTACACAATATTGGAGAAAAGTTCATCTTACTAGCTGTGCAAGAATTTAGTAAAATGATAATGGAAAAAATGCAATTTTTTTTTTTTTTTTTTGCTTTTCCATTGAGCAATGTCAATGTTTTAGGAAGAATTGATGAGATGGCAAACAGTGTTGAAAAATTAGCCATGTAACGAATCGCAACAAGCAATTTTTTTGACAAATATATGAAAGCTGTATGATAATGAAGATTTACTGCTCACACACAGAAGATTTGCAAGGAAAAAAAGAGTTGTAGAGCAAATGATATTTTCAAATTACTGATAAAATACCAAAAAGAATGTTAATAGTTAGAACTCTTTTAAAAAAAAATTAAACAAAAAAATCCCATTTCAAATATCATTGTTTATACCATAGATACTGGGACCAGTTATAATTTGTCAATAATAAGGCTTTGTAAACAACTTAAAGAATCACAATGTTTTAGCAGTTTGTTCAATATTTTTTTTTTTTTTTGAGTTGGAATCTCACTCTTGTGGCCCAGGCTGGAGTGTAGTGGCATGCTCACGGCCGCCACAGCCTCAACCTGTTGGGCTTAGGCGATCCTTCCGTCTCAGTCTTTCAAGTAACTGGAACAACAGATGCATGTCACTGCGCCCAGCTAGTTTTTGTGATTTATTGTAGAGGCAAGGTCTCGCCAAGTTGCCTGGGTTGGTCTCAAACCCCTGGGCTCAGACATTCCTCTCGCCTCGGCATCTCAAAGTGCTAGGATTGCAGGTTGAGCCACCACGCCTGACCTATTCTATTTTTTTAATCAATGACTTGTAGACAAGAATCTTGGTGAAATATTTCAGAAATCAATAAGTATTTTTTAGTTTCAATAAAATTAAGACATCCTTGGAAAGACAGATTATTTATAAATCTGTGAAGATATTAAAAATTTTTATTTAACATAAGTAATCTTTTCTTACAAGTAAGATGACTCTGCAGAGGAAACTGTTTATAAATATTATGCTCACTATTTGACATTGTTGTAGAAATATTTCATTTAATCACTGGTAACTTAGTGACAAATACAATACCAAAATTCGAATATTGAAAAATGTTGTACTTATTTTTCAGAAATATTTGTGAAGTTAAGTGAAGTGATCTTTGAGATGCAAGGAAATGAAATCAATCACATTAACATGAGAAGAATTCTTATGGGAATTATCACGAAAATTGGAGTTCTTTTAAAATAACATTTGTCACTGAACATTTTCATTGTTTTTTCCAGCTATTGGTTGAAGTTAAGTGTAATATTTATTTGGAATTATATTACTCTCATATGAATGCTAGCAAAAGATGAGGTGTAAAGATCTGAATGAATTAGTGATTAGTGCACCATCCATCCATTTGAAATGGAAAAAAGGGCACGTTGCCAACATTTACAGAGTTCCCTGAGGGAAGAATAAAAGACAGAGGTCAAAAAATTTAATCACTTTAATCTCAAATTTAAGAATTTCAAACCTAATTCTGAAGGGGGCGGGAGAAAGAGGAGGAGAAGAAGGAAGAGAAAGAGGAAGGAGAAAGAGAAGGAGAAGGTGAAGGAGAAGGAGAAGGAGTAGAAGCAGCAGCCACTAATATGTAATTAGAGTATTTACAAATTTATATTTAGGGAGAAAGAGTTCCAGTGCTATGCAACAGTTACTACAAAGTATAGTTACTATAAATATGTTTCAGTGGTCCCTGTAAGAAAAACACTTAGAAACAGCCAAAATGATATAACCGTTCCAACAAATGTCAGACCAAATACTATCAAATTAGTGGAGTTCCCTGAAACAAACTTCATTTTTGTGTTAAGTATTATCTCAAAGTATTTCATATTATTAATATTTTATATATGTACAGTATATATGCATTATAACTCAGTGGTAACAAATTTGTGCTACAAAAATGCATATTTATTTTGAGTTGCCTGTTTTCTTGTGACAAATGCAATATTTATTGAGTCAGTTGTTTTCTTAGAAAGTTAAAATCGTAAGCAGTTTATGTTTAGAATGAAATATGTATCTTCAACTTATCATGATCTCCCTACAAATACTGTTATACTCACTTTACAAATAACATAAGAAGATAGAGCAGTATTTTTTCATTTCCTCATCCTCTCCTGTGTGATATTGTTGTCATTTATTTTTCACTTCTACATGTGTTATAAACTCCACACTATATTCTCATTTACTTTATCTTACATAGTCACTAATATCTGGAGAACTGACAAATGAGAAAACGGTCTTTAATATTTGCCTTCTATTCACCATTCCCACTGTTCTTAATTCCATTATGATTCTAAATGGTGTACTTCGTCTTCAGACTAAAAAACATTCTTTAACATTTCTTGTAAGACCTAATGAACAATTATCTTAGTTTTTCATTTTGAAAAAGTGTTTGATGTTTTTCCTAATTTACAACTCTAGATGAATGAGGATTTATTTGTTTTTCTTTCAGTATTTAAAAAAAAAACAAAAAACCCTTCCTTGTCTTCTGACTGGCATTTTTTTCTGATGTGGTCAGTGGTAATTGTTATCTCTCTTGCTGGCACATGATGTGTCTTTTTCCCTCTGGCTGGCTTCTGAGATTTCTCTCTTTCTCTTGTTTTCAGGAATTTTGTTGTGCCTCTGTAGTTTCTTTGTGTTTATTCTGTTTGGGATTCTTAGGCTTCTTGGACCTGTGTATGTATAGTTTTCTTCAAGCTAGGAAAACTTTTTGAGCATTACCTTTTCAAATGTTTTTCTATTCTCTTTTCTGGGAGCACAATTTACACATTTTACATTATCACAAGGGTAACTGAGAATCTTCTCTTTCTTTCAGTCTTTTTCTCTCTGTTCTTCAATGTGCAAAAGTGTTTGTTATGTGGTCATGTTCATTGATCTTGTTTTCTGTAGTGTCTATTCTGCTATTAAGCCCATTTATTGAATTTTTTCTTTCAGGTGTTGTAATTTTCATCTCTAGAAATTCCATTTGGTTCTTCCTTTAGTTATTATTTCTTTTTTACATTTGTATTTTTATTTAAATGCTTATTAATTCCAAGATTTCTTTTTTTTTTTTTACTATTTCTATTTATCATTTTTTTCTCCTGATTATGGGTCATATTTTTCTGTTTCTTTACATGGCAAGCACATTTTGATTGAGTTGATTACAGTGTTTAATTTCTTGACTGGGTTGTCTTCTTTTAAAAAGCATTGAATTTTTGTTCAAACAGCAATTAAATTACTTATAGATGAGCTTGATTCTTTTGAGTCTTGTTATTAAGCTTTAATATGTCAGGCCTCAAGTAACCAAGCTGGCACTACTCATAAGGCATGGCTTGCTGGTGTCAACACTAAATGCTCCGGGTACTTAATGAGGCCTTTCCACTGTGACTAGACTACATTAAAACCCTTCTTGGCCCTATACATGCTCCAGTAATTGCTCAGCTTCTAGCTCCTGGGTACTTATTCTTTCACTAGTGGTTGTTTTTCTCCAGGCTCATGAAGTTCCATCCTAGATTCAAAGGGACGTTTGATGTAGATCTGGAAGTTTCTCTTTGTTTCTCCTTTCTGTCTGGTTCTCTGCCCTGTAGATTTTGACTTCCTCAGTCTCCCTAGGTTCTAGTCTCTGTCTCCTCAGCTCAACAAGATGGCTGTGCTCTGTTTAGGTTCCTGTCTCCTGTGCTGTGGCTCCAGGACATGCTTCCAGACTGAAAACCAGAGCAATTATATGACACACTTTATTGGTTTACCTTCTCTCAAAAATCACAGTCTTGTGCTAGCTCTCCTACAACTTCTGAAAATATTTGTTTCAAATATTTTGGACAGATATACATTGTTTACCACAGGAAGGCTTTCTCAATACTAGTTCCCCAGTTGTGACCGGAAGCAGAGGTGAGTTGCCTGTTTTAATTTTTCTCTTATACTGCCCCCAGAAACATATCGTAAAACAGTTTTTGACAGCCTTCTTTATGTATTACTCTTTTTTTTCCCCTAATCCACCTACTGCTCCCCACCACCTGCCAAAATATTTGGTCTTCAAACTCTTAATAAATACCAGAAACTGAAAGTATTCCCCAACACGTGGCAGGATTTTAAAATAGAAGATATGTTCTCTGTGCTATTCTGTCATTACTCTGCCCTAGGTCATTCCATATGAATTATTTTGACCCTTCACTTACAAGTAAAATACAGCTCATTTGTTGGACTGTCCTTCTTCTTCATTTTCACAACTTTGTTAGTCTGCAATTTTTCTTGGTGTGTTATCCCAACTTCAATTAAGGTTATTTCTCTCCTTCCTTCACAACCTACACAAATGAGTCTAGGTTGGTATAACCTATCCAAATACCACTTGTTTTTTTAGTGTCACTCATACCTCTGCTATTTCATTTTTCTGTTTTTTTTTTAATTAATGTATGGAATTGTTTCTTTCTTGTTGAGAAATACAAACTTATTCATTCTTAGTTGGGTCAAGCGTCTGACTACTTCACTGTGTTTTCTAATTAGTCATGTCCAAGCTTTTACGTAATGAAATGCCTATTGTTTCGTGATAAAATTTGTTCTTTTATTTATCCTTTTTTGAGGGTATTATGTTTATGTGTAATTTTTTATTAATATTTTTAAAAATTGTGTTTGTAATTATACTATTTGTTACTCTTTCAGCATCACAAAAGGGACATTATAAAATATTAGCTAAAAGAATTGAGTCTTACAGAGTTAAGAGTATGGATTTACTTATTAAGTGCAACTTATTAATTGCTTTCCATACTCAAAACATTATCCTGTTGGAAGTGTAAATGAAAAGGGGATGTTGTCTGTGTCCTCGAGGAGTTCACAATTTAATAGGAGAGATATCCTGGACATTCATGAATATAGGTCACTGTGATGTCCCTTGATCCTCAGTTATTGACACAGAGACAGTGGTTAATAAAACTATATTGAATTAATGAAAGTAGATTTGCAGATAGGTTAATAAAGGGCAAGTTCTAAGATCCTTTCTTCTGCTTGTTCTAGTCTACTATTAAAACTTTCCACTGCATTTTGTACTTCCCTAAATGCCTCTTTCATTTCCAGAACTTCAGGGTTTTTTTATAAAGTATCTATCTCTTTGGAGACTTTTTCATCCATGTCATGAATAGTTTTTTAAAATTTCTTTATGTTGGTTTTCAATTTTCTTCTGAAGTTCATTGAACAATTTTTATCATCAATCTTTTGAATTCTATGTCTGGAATTTCAAAATTTTCATTTTGGTTAGAGTTCATTGCTTAAGAGTTTGTGTGGTCTTTTGGGGGTGATGGAGAATTTTGTTTTTTGTTTTGTTTTTTTCATGTTGTCAAAATTACTTCTCTGGTTCCTTCTCATTTAGGTAGATGATTTCTTATTATTTGAGGTTGGCAGGGTGCTGACATAGGCACTGTAGGATTCCCTTAGTTAGATATAGTCTTTATGTGGTGAGTTTCTCAGTTGTTAGATGTGGCAACCCTGAGCTGTGTACCTGCACTGGCTCATGGCATCCTGAGTGGCTGGAGTGGCATGGAAAATATTAACTGGCACTTGAGATCAGGCCTTCCCCAAAGCTGAGTATTGTATTCAATGTGGATGACTGTACTATTGACCTCCTGCCAGGAGGTGGAGCTTTGGGAGAAAGCTGGCTATGATGGTGGCTATAGGGTTTCTTCTTGGTGAGTGTTGCTCTAAGGAGGTGCCCAGCCAACCTAGACCAAGGTTGGAGCTCTGGAAATTTCCCAAATTCTCTGTCTTTGAGCTTTCATGGGAAGTGCAGGAGAAAGAAATTGAAGCACCCAGTAAGTGTGCACTCTTGGCTACCCCAGTGGGGATTAAGAGGGGATCCCAGGCTATTGGAGTGAAACTCCAGTGCAGGGCAGGCTCAAAAGAGTTTACAAGGGGAGAAACAGGTTGCTATGGCAATGCATCCCACCTGCCTGTCACCTTGGCTTCCAGCAATCTGTGAGCTGAATGTCAAGGTGCAGCTAGCCTCCGAGCCTCAGGAGTTCTCAGGCAACCCACCCAGTCAGGAACTGTCTGCAGCCTTGGAGTTTGTCCTTAGGGCTCCTCCTCTTCCAAGTTGTCCGGAAAGCAGCTGCTCCACCCTGTTCCTGGGAAATGGGGGTTAGCACTGCTCAAGGCTTCCTTCTTGCACCACTCCATGGCAGAGAGAAGGTAGTTTTCCACAAGGGGCTGAGTCCCACAAGGCTCAGGGAGCCCCACAAGTTTGCTGCAATACCCCCAAATTCTAGCCACTTACCCTCTCCACTGTGTCTGGAGGCCTTGGTGGACTGCGGTGGTACAGGCAAGAGTCCAGTCAGCTCCAACACAGGTCATAATTTTTTCTTCTTCATTGCTTTAAGTGGTTATTATCACTCCTTTGGAAACTCAAGGGGCATGCTGCTGGATTCATTCCTCTCTGGGTGCTGAGGAAACTCTTTATCTTGGTTTCCTCTGTAAGAGAAACTTACTCTAGCTGCCTCATATTGGCCATCTTAATCCTGGAAAATGACTTAGTATGTTGGAAGAATAATTAATGTAAAGTTTGTCTGGACTTTAGTAATCAAGTTCAAATAAAAGAGTAATGAAAGATGAGGCTTGAAATTTAGAGCTGGTCAGATTGCAGGAGGACCAACACCACAGACAGCAGAAAGGGCTCATTTCTGACACAAAAATAATGCCTTAGGAAGATTAATCTAGTTTCAATATGTAAAGAAAATATGTCAAGGGACAAAGTTTAACCTAGAGGATATTCACACCCAATGCCCACCGAATACATAAACCACACACACACACACACACACACACACACACACACACACACACACACAAAATCTCCTTTTTGAAATCAGTAAACCTCAGGATGACATTATTTTTTTTTTTTTTGAGTTGGAGTCTCACTCTGTCGTCCAGACTGGAGTGCAGTGGCCGCTCCCGGCCACCTCAGCCTCGACCTGCTGGGCTCCGGCGATCCTTCCTCCTCAGCCTTCCTAGTAGCCGGAATTACAGGCATGTGCTACCACGCCCGGTTAATTTTTTTTTTTGATTTATTGTAGAGATGAGGTCTCACTGCCCCAGGCGAGTCTTGAACCCGCGGGCTCAGGCAATCCACTCACCTCAGCCTCCCAAAGGTGCGGGATTACAGGCTGAGCCACCGAGCCCGGCGACATAATTATTTTTAATATACTGTACCTGCAATGAAGAGATAAAGAGAAATGAAGCAATATTTATGTCATATCTATGTTTAGGAGGAAAAGATAAAGTGTTTGAAATTCAAAAAGAATATAATGGAATAATAAGGGGGCTTTCTAGTATCCTGAATATTTTCTTCCTCTTCAATCTCTACTATAGACACTTCTAATATCATCCTGGGCATAAGATGCTGGAAGCTAGGAAAAATCATAGTAGTATTTCAAGAAATCCTTCCCTAAAGTGAGAAAACAGACCCGGGTTGATTTTTGTTATTAATAAAAAAAAATTCTAAAAGTATCTTGTCACCACAAGAAAAATATAACTGAATGGAGCTTTCTATTTTTGATCTTCTCCTGGATACTTTAAATTTCTTCTAAATAACAGAAACTCTGGGGTTTTTCATCTGTTTTGGATGATGAGCCTCATATACTTTGCAGCTATCTGTAAAGAAACGAACTTTAAACTATAGAGGCATCTTCTGTATACTTCCCTGAAAGCCATGACTTCATTCAGTCTCTAAAGGTTTGCCTTTATGACAACAGCTAATACCATTTTACTTATTACAAAGCACAGGAAGTGAGACAATATCCCCCTCCACAGACCCAGGCCGAGAGGACACATCGAGGTTGGAGTGTGGCTTAAAATTTTCACTGGTCAGAAGAGATGAAGAGCCCTATAATCTTGTGGTATAACATCAGATTCTTAGCTCACACCACAGAAGTCCATTATGGGCCTCAGAAATCCCCTGGTTACTTCTGCTCCTACTCCCTATGAAAATAATTACTAGTTCATTTCCGAAGATTAAAACAGCCACAGCATGAAACAACTTCAGTGCTCCTCTTAGCATACTTATTTGCTTAAGCCTCCTTCCAGAATATCCCATCAGTCAGAATTCCAGGCAGTGCTTAAAATGTGCAAAGTTGCTAAGCTTTCATCTCTGACTATTTTGACTAGGTCCCAGTCTCTTCCTTTAAGTGGGGTGTGATTTTTATTTTCATTCTTTCTCATATAAATCATACCTTTCTTCCATTTGGTGTCTCCTGTTCTAGCTATAGTTACCAGGCATAAGACCTCTTCCAAACTGAGGAGAAAAAAGAAAGAAAGAAAGAAAAAACTCTGCTAAGGATTTTTTCTTAATCTGAAACTGGACAAATAAAAACTTTGGACACTGAGTAGGCAAGAGAAATAATCAGCATTCTGTGAATAGACAGGCAGTTAAATTTCATTTTGTCAAATTCACTTTGACAATTGACATTAACAGTAATAATAATGGCAATTAATTTAAATAAGCCTCACTGTAGTGAATCATTGGTTCTGAACTAATTGAATTGTGACAGATCATAATTATGCTAGAAGTATAAAAATAGCATGATTAACAATACAGGGATAACATCTTCCAACATTTGTGTGATATCTTTTCATGTTCCCTTTGAAAGAAATAATAAATAGAATTAAGTTGATTTATGGATGTCAAATCAAAGCAGGGGAATATAGTATCCAATTGAATTGTTGTGAATTTGTAAAGTAGAACCTCATAAAGCATTACAGATTCCATAAATTAAGTTCTTTAGCATGACTTCGTACTATAAAATTGTAAATAACAAAAAAAATCTAATCTTTATTGAATGCTTACTATGTGCCAAATAACTGCTTTTTGTGCATTTTCCTTGCTTAATTCTTATAGTATTTTTATTACATAATTCTGTCCAATTTACAAATACAGAAACTGAGCTTTAAAAAGAGAAAATAACTTGCTTAAGTAAGCTAGTGGGCAGCAGGGCTGAGGCTCAAAACTAAACCCTTTTTCTTAAACACTGTGCTTTCTATTTTGCTTCCTCTTTACACATAATGGTTAAATTGCATAATCTATCTCCTAACATAAGTTTTTTTAAAAAAATCCTGCTGAATTTGTTATCATCTACTTAACAGGACTACGTTTGGTTTCAAGCAGCATTAAAAACAACCTAAATTATGTAAATAAATTAGTGGAGGTCCATTACCTGAATGAATTTGGGGGTACCTGGCTGCCTAATTGGGCTCAGAAGTTCAACAGTGTTGTCTAGGACTAATGAACTTCTTTTCATTGAACATTCTTAACACAAAGGAGTGTCATCTCAGAAGGACAAGATGGCTGCCAGAACACCAGACATCAAGTCCATGTTCATGTCAGGAAAGAAGATGAAAGACTGGAGCCAGCAACATCTATCTCTTTTGTTAGGAAATTGAAGGCTTTCTTGGAAGTGTCTATATTCTCTTGCTCAAATGTGTCACATGGCTATACCTATCTGCAAGAGATGCTCCAAAGACAAGCAATAATTTTGCCAGGCTTATAAGTGGAAGCAGGCAAAAAAGAAGGGACCTGGGAATGGACACAGGGTCAACCACCCAACAGTATCTGCCAAAAGCAAATATTCAGAAAAAGGTGTCTTCATCCATTCAGCCTGCTATAATGAAAATACCATAAACTTAGTGGTTTAAACAACAAAAATTTGTTTCTCACAGTTCTAGAGACTGAGAAGTCCATGATTAAGATATTAGCCAATTCACTTCCTGGTGAGGGTCTGTTCCCTGGATTTCAGACAGATGCCTTCATACTGTGTTCTTACATGGCAGAGAAAGAAGAATCTCACATCTCTTCCTTTTCCATAAAAACATTAATTCCATCATAAGGGCCCAACCCTCATTGCTTTATTTAACTCTAATTACCTTCCAAAGACCCCACCTCCAAATACCATTACATTGAGAGATAGCATTCCAAAGCATGAATTTGGGGAAATACAATTCATATTCATATCAGAAGGAATTATTAGATTAATATACCATAGCTTTTATTTACTAGTTAGAGAATTCTTATAAGCTATAATTTTTCAGAGATGGGGTCTTATTGGAAAGCAAAAGCAGTTTTTTATTTTAGTAACAGTAACTGAAAAATGCTTGTGTACAGGTATGTGTCTGGGCCAAATAGAGATAGTTAAGTGTGTGTAGTATACACCCAGGTCTCTTGAAAAATATGGAGAGTGGATGGGAAACTGATTCATACTAATATGCAAATAACTTATAAGGTAGAATATGACACATACCACAAAAGAGCAGTAAGCAAAATGCAACAACTTCCGTAGGAGAAATTATTTTTCACTGGGGAAATGTTTTGCTACAGAAAGAAGTATTTGCCTATTTTGTAGAGAGTAGAAAGAGAATACTCAAATAAATGACTTCTAATGGTAAAGCTTCAGATACTATGGCAACTATGTGTAAGAGATAAAAATACCCAGCACAGTATAAACACTAAATATTGTCAAATGAATAAGAATCTTCCCTGACAGTATTTAAGCCATGCAACATTGTCAGGATGTGGACAAGTGCATTCAAATTCCCAAGTGTCCACATGAATGTGCATGTTCTTGATAATCTCTTATGTTTAGATATTGCCATCAGGCACCTCTGGGATTTTCCTCTCCCAGAATCATTTCATTAGTTTGATATTCTTGTATGGTTGGGGACTGAGACTTGTTTGGTATGTTAGAGAAACACATAGCATTTTAATTGTGCTTGGAGACAGAGAGACTCAATGAGGGAGACTAATTAAGAAACATAAATAAACTGGGAGTTCTGCTTTACCTCACATTATATCATTATGGCTCAGAATGAACTGCTGAGCGTTATTATGAGTCAAATAAGCAGCCAAGACCGCTGATTTAGGAATAACACCAAAGACTGTAGCTAACATATAAAGTGAAGAATTGAGGCAACTACAACATTATTATAATTATTTTTTAATTGTACATGTATTTTATCATAGAAAAACACACTAGTTTATTTATGGGGTATATATAATGAGCTCTGGCTATAATCCATAACACATCATATACATTTTTAAATGTGTAATTCTCACATTGGACCTGTGAGATGGATACTCTTATACCTCTATTTTATAAATGAAGAGAATAGGGTTGGAGAATTCAAGTGACATGCCGAAGCTTATGACTACTCTCTGGATGCCTAGTAGGTATCAACAGTCATTTAGTAGCAGAACATACTTTGAATCATGATCTGTAAGGCACCCAAAGTTATGTTTTTTACTAGCATGTAAACTGATATTTCAGTTTACAATGGAACTCTGAGGAAATTTTGGCAAATTTCGGGTCTAAAGAGAACTATCTTAGAAATGAACAGCTAAATATAAACATGTATGATAGGAAATATTCAAATGCACTTTGAAAACTCTCCTTTGATTGGATGCATTTATTAATACAGCTAACAATACTGCATGTGAATTCTTGTTTTCATAGCACCATAATTAATGCTACAAATGTCCATCTATGCACAGAGGCTGGCAAACTTTTTCTGTAAAGACCATACAGTAACTGTTTATGGCTTTGTTGGTCATTGGAGCCTCTGACACAATTATTCAACTCTAGTATTGTAATGTGAAAGCAATCATAGACAACACATAAATGAATAGGTGTGGTTGTGGTCCAATAAAGCTTTATTTATGAAACAGGCAACAATTAACTTAGATCATGGTCCAAAGTTTCCTCACTCCAGTGTTAGAGGGCTAAAACAAAAAGCACTCATATTGCAAGCAAAAAAACCCAAATAGATATATTTAAATTTTAAGAAATACCTGAATCTCATTTTTACAAAGAGAGAGCGAGTCAACGTGGTTTTTATTTTACCTTTCAGTCATGTTAAATGATTAAGAAGAAAGGAACTTAAGTTAAATGATAAAAGTAATTTATAAGGAAGAATATCTAAACTGTCAAATTAACTATACATTGGAAGTCACTTCAGAGGCAATGATATTAGTGATATTAGTGCACAAAATAATGTTTAGAAGAACCAGAACAAAGCTCAGTGTCAATCAGTCAATCTATACGTATTTAATGACCACACACTATGCAAGTCCTGTTGAAGAAATACAAAGTTAAAAAAGAAAATGACAAATATTAGAGAAATTAAATGAAATTTTAAAATTAGTGAAATAAATATTAATCAAATGTATTTACTTTATGAGAAATTATCATATGACTGTTAAAATTAATTTTATATAGTAACCATCTCTAGAGATAGCATAGAAGAAAACAAATTAATCTTCAAGAATTAAGATTTTTAACTATCTGAAATCATAGAATAGATGCATATAATATCTTGACATCAGTTACACCACTATTACTCTAGCTTTGTGAAGCAGACACTAAAATGACAGAAACAAAGAACAGAGTACCATATGTTCTCACTCATAAGCGGACCTTGAACAATTATAATACTATAAGAAAGGGATTGGCAGTAGTAGGGAACTGTCAGGGGAAGGGTGTGGGATTGGCAGTTGAGGGAAACTGCTAGGGGAGGGAGGGGCATGACTCATTAACAAGGGTACCTGCATAATCAACATTTGTATACCTAACCTTGAATTGTACTCCATATCTTTATAATAAAAAAGAAAAAAATGACTATATATGTGTGTTTGTAGTATGTACATGTGAATATACACAGACATATATACATATATGTGCATTATTTATTTGTTATTCTCTATATAGTATATTATGCGTATATTATATGTGTATGTATATATAATGCATTATATAATATATATGTTTATTCTATACACATGTATAATGTATATACATATATGTATATATAGTATAAATGTATATGTTATATAGACATAATATTTATTATATATACATATTATATTATATAAAATGGCATAGTATTTGGATGTACCCTGCACATATTCTCTTGTATGCTTTAAATCATTTCTAGATTTCTTGTAATACCTAGTACAATGTAAATGCTATGTAAAAAATTGTTATACTATATTGGTTTTTTATTTGCTTTATTTTTATTGTTGTACTTTTTTTCAGATATTTCTGATCTTCAGTTGGTTGAATTTGCAGATACACAGGGCTGATTATATTGTATGTCTACATACATATAGGTAATGTACAGATTACAAACATTTCCACATCACTTATCTCATTACATCTTCACATAAAGTAATACCAAAAAAAAAGCTTTAGTGAAGGTAACAATGAATACATTTGTAATGGAGAGACCAATTCAACTTCACCTGTACCTAAGTTGGGTGGTATGTATCTTCTTCGCCCCAAACAGATGGCATAGAAGGAGAAAAATGGGAGCACATCATACTGTGCTCCAAACCACTTATCATCTTGAAAATGTGGGAAAGCCAGAATTGGTAAATAAGACTTTTGTAAGCATGCATAAAACATATTAAATATTTGGTGGCAAGGGATTCCCATTAGGCTTCCATGGGAGTTAATAAATCAACAGAAACCACTTACCGAAACATTTTCATGGGTCCAGTGGAATTCTAAGCAAATATCAGGTTTAAGAATGAAAAGTCAGTTATATTTTCAACGTAATCTCACGTTCAAAGAAGTGTAAAAGATGCTTAAGTGTTAATATTTTATGTTTCCCCACTCTCAGCAGTAAATGCAGCCCATTAAAAAGAATGCTAAGCCGTAGCTGTTAGCACTGGCACAGGACCAAGGAAACACTGAACCTTCACAGAAGGGGGTTAATTGCTACACGAAGAGGTAATTTATTAAGGAACACTGAAGCCCTGTATATTCCCCAATGTAAGGCTGAATGGCAAAATCTTATGTGAATATTACATGTGATAATCAAGGCCTTTTCTATGGTAGACTTCAAAACTAGCTAAGCTAAACAAAAAGGGGCGGTGGAGGGGAGAAAAGGAGAGAAAAAATTCCAACACCATTTTTCTCTATGACTCCCATAAACCTTTACTTGGTGCCCTGTAGTCTACCACCCCCACCACCAGGAAAAGTTTGCTACTCCATAAACTTCTTGGTGGCTGATGAAAAAGTCTCATATAACTATCAGGTGAAGGGGCGGCTTTTACTGTTCTTTATGTCCACATCGGGTGCTTCAGTATTCTTCTGAGTGTCAAACTCCATTTTCACCATTTGTCAGAAGCAATGTTTTCAGAACTTTATCACATTGAGCTAGACCTTCTTTTCCATCACAGTTCAGACCAATATCATGTGGCCTATTAAACATCAAGTGTGGAGAAAATAATGGCCCCACGTGTCCCACGCCTAATGTCTCCCTTTTGGCAGAGTTTCGTTCTCAAACCAATGGGCGCCTTGTTCTGTGCTGAGCTCATGATTTTGTCAATGGCAAGGGTTCAAAAAACAAGCGGAGACTAAGAGCAAGTGGGAGGGCTGAGGTGACTCTAAGAAATCATTTTACCTAAGGAGTTGATAGTTTTCCTGGCTGCACTGACAACAAATTCTGAAGCTTCATCAGACTAGAGAAGGAGAATTCATTTTACCTCTTTGTCTCTCTTTTTTAACACCTCCAACAGAAAATTGTCACTGATACAATCCCTTGAAAAATGGGGTAAAGGAAAAGTAGTGGTTCTTCTAAAATGCATCATTTTGATGCTTTCCAGCCTTTATCAGCTTCATCCTCCAGACATCTCTGGTCAAGCCCTCAATAAAGGAGTATTTATGGAGTATTGATTTTGCTCCTGGCACTGGACTGAGAGAGGTGATAGCAGAATAGAGGAGGAATATAGCACTTGACCCAGCCCATCACTTAAAGCGTTCAGTATCATAAGAAATATTTAAAACAAGAATCTATGTGAAATAAAGCACAAATTTATAGTAACCACAATAAGAATGATAGCAGAAAAAGAGCAATACGAGGAGATGTTAAAGGGTCTTTGTCCATCTTTCTTGTGGAACGTCTCTCTTGCTTCACTTTTTATGCTCTCCTCCTCTACCACTTTTTCTGTAATTCAGTGACCTCTCTTTTCCCTGATGTACAAATGCCCAAAGTCATTATCTGAACCTTTCACCACTCACCTAATATCATACAACCTTAAAAGGCCCTAGGATCAAAATTATGTCTCACACTTGCTGCTAAAACACTCCCATTTCTTCAGTGTCAATCACCAAGGTGTTAGGGGAAAAATACCAATTAAACTAGTTTACACAAAGTGGCAGGTGACATTCCCTTCTTCATTCCCTCCTTCTTCTTCAGACACTTTTCAGATTGCTGACTTTTTATGGGAATAGCCTAGCTCATTCTAAGACTATACCCTGAACATGTGTCACATGATAAAGTGGCCAGGTCTAAACTAAGAGAGGAGACAGAAGAGGTTTCTTTCTCAACTTCTAAGGACTGTCCATTGATCATCCTCTTTTAACTGCTACCAAGTTCCATAACTATTATTTCACCCTTTTCTATTTATAGTCTAACATGGAGGTTGCTGTACTTGACCTTATGGAAAGGGAGAGAGGGAACCACTCTTTAAACAGAGCAAAGGAAGCAGCAATGCCCTAGGCAAAGTGAGCATAGTACTTGTTCTGCTTTCCAGTACCCAGGAGGGGTTGCACCTGCCCCTTGGAGACTCTCAGAAGATGAAAGACAGGAATGGATCCTGCTGGAGAAGAAAGAAAAGCTTGGATTCCCTAGGATGCAGAACCATGTGACTTCCTAGAATCCTCAAGGTACCTTCTGTTCTTCTTTCTTTCCTCTCTCTATTTGGAACTCTAGATATTTGTCTTGGCTATAAGTAATTAATACTAAGTATGGTGATTTACATAGGAAAAAGTTCAACAATTTTAAAATTTTTGAATTTTTTTCAGTTAGTTTTTTTTTTTCCTTTAACCATACAAGTGTGTTCTTAATTGTATCAGTATCTCATACAACTAGAACAGCCTTTATTTTGGATTAATTTTCACTTAGTTCCCCATCCTAGGCAGATTCGAATGTCACATTAATAATCACCATTAAGCTTATAAAATGAAATCAAACCTACACACACATAAACACACAGGCATATTTCCAAGGGTTAAGGTCTTTTTTTTTTTTTTAGTCTCATTTTTAAAGGTCTATGTTGATTCTTATTTTCTGCAAGTACTCCATTGAGAGGTGTCTTATCTTTTCAGTTTACCCAAGAAGTTTATCTTGGAATTTATCTAAAATAAATTATTTCAGTCACCAAGGTCAACACTCCTTTTCTTCTTTTTAGTCTTTGTTTTTAATTTTCTTTCTAAGGAATTGGAAGAAAACACAGGCAGATGAGTAGTTAAGCAATCCCAGAACTTTGCATGTCACTTGGACCAAAGCCAAGCACATGTAAAGATCTTCACTTGCCAAAAACACACCAGGGACCTCTTAAGCAATCAGGAATTGCTACATGTGTGCAAGAGCTAACATCTTGAACACAATAGAAATCTGTAATTCAATTATCTTCTGTTTCTCATACATTTACTCTCTGAGCATCCTGATGTGCTGGAGCATGAAAATCCAAAGTGGAAACTATTGAATGCACCCTCTTCTTGTGGATGGGTGGTGAGGACACTCCTGTTCACTCCTTTTCATAATGAAGAGGAATGGAGGACTTGACTTACACTCAAGAAGCCTTAGGGAAATGGGAAAGAAAAGAAAGAGAAACAACAGCAGAAGAAAAACGCAGCAAAACAAAGTATAGACTAAAATCAGGAAAAAGAATGGAATAATGAAAGCAAGCCAAAAAGAAACTTAACCAAGGGTCCATTTCTGTTACTCATATAGTTCTCTTGGGGCTACTGATAGCATGACTAGGGAGTGGTTCTGAAAAAGTGGGACTTTTATGTACATTAAATAAGAACTTATTTTTGCTATTGGCATATGTTCCCTTTAAAGGAAGCTGAATTACCTCTAGTCTTTCCTACGTGTCCATATGCTATCTCTGAAAATGGGATCCCAAAACACATAAGACATTATTCACTATCTGCATTTGTTATGAGAAGAATTAGACAGAATATCCACACAGAAGTTTTACTCACATTTATTACAGTGGGCCAGATCATTTTCCATACAAATAAGCAGCTCCCAGCAGGAAAAAAATGTATAGAATGTGCTGATCTTGAACACAGAGTATTTATATAATATGTTTTATCACCCATAGACTTTACAGAGCTAGATTTTCTCCTGGGATGTGCTGCTAGTATTTCAACCTCAGTATATGCCAAATGGAAACAAAGATTGTTTGAAAAGGTAAATACAGTGCTGACATTCTTCCTAGCACAATAGAGATGCAGTTATGTTTAACTAGAGTTACTAAGAAAACTGAGGATCTTATTATGCCGACGATTAATTCCGGTTCAACCTTTTTAAGTAAAATGTGTTACTCAGGAGTATTTTGATTACAAGTGACAGAAACCTGACTCAGATTAACTTAGAGGAAATTTACTGGAAGATACTGAAATATCTCAAGTTATCAAAAGAATGGTTAAGTAACCAATTCTCTAAAAGGACAAGAATGCTACCATCTCTCAAAAACAAATGGAATCAGAGTTTCAAACAGCCAGGACTTTCTGCGTCTCTTATCTTTGTTTTTCTCGTACACTGGCTTCTTTCTCTTCTACTTTAAATTTCCTCCAGAGGGCAAGAAATGTGGCCCTAAGCATCATCCCTAACAGCTTTTAATAACAGAAAAAGCTTTACCCTATTTCTTAACCTCAGTTCAAAATTCAGACAAACCCCTGATTGATTTGTCTGTATTAATTTGGTGCTCATCCTATAAGACCAAGAGTGACTCTTGCATTAGACTATCAGAATATGTTCTTTCTTTGTACTTGGTATGCCTTCATTATATAGTTAATATTTAGCAAAGTAAGAGTGAATGTTCTCTTCCTTTCAGTTCAGCCCCAGGAGCAGCATCATGGTAAGTTATCTAAGATGCATAAAATTAATGTAGGAGTCTTGGATGGTCTACTTGTGAGCTGAGACCGTCAGACAAATCACTCCTCTTTGAGTTAGAGCTTCCACCTCTATAAAATAAGAGAAAGAAACCTATTCTCAAAAAAAATGCTGACTGATGCAATAGCATGGATGAATCTTACAATCATTATCCTGAATGAAAGAAATTGGATGTGAAGGATGTGTAGTATATTATTCCATATTAATATGAAATTTCAAAATGGGCAAAACTGTCTGATAGTAATAAAAATTCTATCAGTGTTTGCCTGGGTTGCATTGTGGAGGGTATTGATTTTAAAAGGTATCTTTCTGAAAAAAATAAAAACATTCGACATCCTGACACAGGGTTGCTTACATGAGTATATGTATTTGTCAAAAGTCTTTGACTCGTACACTTAAAATGTGAGAATTTTATTTTATGTAAATTATACCTCAATAAAAGTTGAATTTATTTTTAAAAGCATATCTTTCTCAGTGTTTTGAAGTGATTCAAATGATTCAGGGTACATCACAAATGATTCAGGGTACATCAAAGGGCTTTTTAAACATAACATTATCTACTATATGATTGTTATTCTGTTTAGTGATGTCCATGGCTAGTTTGCTTAGTTAAGTCAGGATGCCAATGTAGCTAAACATTAGTCAGACTACTGATATAAATTACTCTGCCTCTTTGGACATGTCTTTTCTTTGCTCTTCCTACTAAAGGAGTGCAGTTATCCCAATCCCTGGTGTCACTTGCAGCCATTTGGTCTTCAGGAGAGATACAATTACAAAGACGACAAAATATACACAACACAAGAGGTACCACTAAAGATTCTTCTCCCTATACGGAAATAAGTACTTCTGAGCTTGTGAGTCTGGCTTACTATGGTTTTCAGTTATTTATTGCTGCTTAATAAACTACCCCAAAATGTAGAGTTTAAGAGAGCAATAATGTATTATTTCTCATGATTCTGTGGGTTGGCTGGTTTCAGTTGGGCCCTTTTCCACGTGGTGTCATCTGGGGTCAAGCATGTGGCTGCATTCAGTTAGGAGCTTAGCAAGGGCTGGAACACCCAAGATAGTGCACTCACTATTTGGCACCAAGACTGGTGGCTGAAATGGCTGGGAGCTGGCTGGGCTTCTCTCTTTCCACATGTAGTAGTCTAACTCAAGCTCTTTTCAGTGACATCTAGATACCAAAAGGATGAAAACAGAAGTTGCAAGTCCTCTCAAGGTCTGGCCTGAGAAGTCTCAGAAAATCAATTGTACTACATTCTGTGGAGCAGAGCAAGGCATAAGCCCATCCCTAATTCAGTGGTCAGAAATAAGGCTACACCTCTTGATTAGAGCTGTGCCACTCATGCAGAGGGAGGGGAGGAATTTTTGGTGGACATCTCTGCCAACAATTTATCGTAGTTCACCTTTCATTTCTTCTACCTGTTATAAATGAGTTCAAAATCAATCAGGCCCAAAGATAAAGGCTTCACAATAAGGGACTTATGCATTCATGCATGCATTCATTCAAATAACAAGTGTTAAAAGTCAACTATGTTCCAGGCATGATATGTGCTAGGCATACCAAACAAAAACTCTCCTGACACAAGTGGTCAGGAAACCACCCAATGTCTGAAGCTGCAAGTTCAGCAAGGTCAACATTGCCATCATCAAATCATAATAAAAAGAGTTCCTATTTGTCTAAATTTTAGTAATAATAGCTACTTTGGAGATCAACTGGTCTTTCTTCTGGCTCTAAGGAAACTTCCCTATGGTCCCTTAGCTAGATTATAATCATTTCTCTATTCAAAGAAGGCTAAGGTATGAATAAATATATATAGACAAATAGATGTTCAAGTAAATTAAGAGAGGATCTTCTGAAGATGGATAGAGGCCATTCATATTCTATTAATCCTTCCATTGTAGCTATTGACCAATCCACAAAAATAAGTGCTTGCTATCTCCTATATCATAAGCACTTCTATTTCCTGGTGTAGAGGGACACCCCTTTTTACTACTTCCTTTTTAACTTTAATACAGTTTCAGGCCCACCTTCCTCTTGTCATATACTGGAAGTCATAACTAAAATAGGCTTAGCCCTGAGGAAGGTTGGGTCTGGGAGAGGGAGGAAGCCTACCAGGAGGAGTCCAAAACCAGGATCTTAAGACTCCTTTCCTACAATGTACTGTGTCCTCTTTGGGGATGTTGACTATTGTGAGTCTCCATTAGTCGACTCTGCTGAGTCTCTTCCACCAACTTGGTTTCTTTCGGTCAAATCTGTCTTTTCCTTCTCCCTTTCTCTTTCCAGACAAAGTCTTACTGATTCTGTGACTTAATTCCTCAAAAGATTAACTGAATCACAAAAAGATGTTACAGATTGACAGCAGTCCCCTGTGTTATCTCTCCCAGAGATATTTGCATTTTGATTTTCAGGGCAGAAGCAAATGATATTAAAGGCATGAAACTTTATTTATTTATTTTTATTATGAAGATGTGGGGTACAATTCAGGGTTGGGTATACAAACATCGATCATGCAGATACCCCTGTTAATGAGGTATGCCCCTCCCTCCCCTAGCAGTTTCCCTCAACTGCCAATCCCCCCCACCAACAGTTTCCCATTACTGCCAGTCGCTTTCTTATAGCATTATAATTGTTCAAGGTCCTTTTATGAGTGAGAACATATAGAACTCTATTCTTTGTTTCTGTGGTAAATCACTGAGTATGATCGACTCTAAATTCATCCAGGTTGCTGCAAAGTCCATATATTTGTCATTCTTTATGGCAGCATAATATTCTATTGTGTATATGTACCACATTTTTTAATCCAGTCCAATTTCGATGGGCAACATGGTTGGTTCCATGTTTTTGCTATTGTGAATAGAGCTGCAACAAACATACATGTGCAGGTATCTTCTTTGTAGAATAATTTGAGTTCCTCCGGGTAGATTCTCAATAGGGAAAATTGCTGGGTCATGTGGAAGGTCAATTTCTAGTTCTCTCAGAAATCCGCAGACTGTTTTCCAGAGAGGTTGTACAAGTTTGCATTCCCACCAGCAGTGCAGAAGTGCTCCTTTTTCTCCACATCCTCGCCAGCATCTGTTGTTGTTTGTTTTATTAATGATGGCCATTCTTACAGGAGTTAGGTGGTATCTCAATGTGGTTTTGATTTGCGAGGCATGAAACTTTAATGTCAGCAGGCACAGGCATGTGGGAGAGCCACTGCGACTCAGGTATCCCCCCAGTGTTCCCCAGGTCATAGAATGTATGCAACTTTTATCAGCATATCAAATAAATTTGGTGATTCAAGACACTCCACTCATTTTCTCCTAGAAATTTCTGTTTGTTTTGTAATGCTTAGCGAATGGATGTTAAGAGACATTTCAGAAGAGAACTCTTGATTCCCTGTGGAAGCAGGCCATTTTTTTTTAGTCAGAGGCCTCTACTACAGAAGTTTGGTTTCTGGGAATTGATCAAGTCCAAGAGCTTGAGAGGGCGATGAGGTCAAGGTCACTGTAACACTGCCTGGCTGGAGCTCAGCTGACTGTTGGTGTGTGGGTTTCCTTTAATGATGTGGAGCAGAATATGTTAACAAACAGAATATGTTATATTTTGGAAAGTGAATGAAGCCCAGTACTGGGAGACGCTTAGGTGGAGTGTGTTAACCCTCTACTGAGCCAGAAATGGGACCTCTGAGGTTTCTTGTGGAAATTATAATATTTGTGGATTCAAAAACAGAGAAGTAGCCAAATCTTAGTAGCTGAATGAGAATGAGTCATTTTGGTAAGGTACTTTGCAGGCCGTATAAACAACTTCTCAGTCATTGCCAGGACTGGAATCATCCTTAGGTGGGCTCTGAAGAAAGCTCTTTGGATTCAAATCTTGGTGACCACAGCAAAATTAATCTTTCGGAATCTTTATTTCCTCTGTTATAAATGGGGATGATGATAAAAGTATCTACCTCAGACATTGTGGGAAGAAGTAAGAAGCCCTGGAGTACTTCGAACAGCACAGTAAATACTCTATGAATATTTCTCATTATTATTTAAATATTGTCTACTCTTTATCATGCTTTCACTGCATAAAAGTAGCTGGACAGATATTCCCAACAACGATGACAGCACACATACATCACCTATCACTGGAATAAATTAATAAGCTTGCATTTAATTCTTGCAGCAACAGATTTACTTTCCTAATTATGTTACCCAGGCTTAGCATCTTCCAAACATATCCAGTTATTAGTGAGGGTAGAAGGCCCAATGATGTGCTGAATGTTAGGGAAAAGATAGTCCAGCCTCTTCTGCCTCTTTCAAACAGAAGAGTATGTGGTCAGGGGAATAAGTTTTCAATGGTTAATCTGCAATTTATCTAAATCCCTAGTAGTTAATAAGGCATTCACTCATTTTATACAAATTTTTCCCTGGGCTTGCCAAAGCTAAGCAGCAACACTTTTCCCCCTAGCTCAACAAACCATCTTTCTCTCTTGAGTACCAGTTATCCATTCCAGGAGCAGGCAGCCTTGTTTCATTGCTGGGTGACCCAAATGTCCTTTTCTCTTAATCAAGTCTTCTGTATGCTCTGGACAACTACTTAGCCAGAAGCATATGTATTTTTATGGTGGGATATAAAGAAGGCAAACACAATGTTGAATAAAATACAAACTTTCAGAGTGAAGCAGCAGAAGCACTATAGGAGACCCCAAGCAAAAGTGCTAAAAAAACAATACCTAAACTTTGGGAGGCCTCAGCAAAACCTGACAAGCACAGACATGATGCACTCAAAGTTATCTAGATATTTTCAGGAGTAGCTCAAAGGCAAGACTCAGCATCACTATGAGTTTCTATGAGCAACTTTCTCAAACTGTGACACGTCCTATTTGACCTTTTAGATTTGGGTAAAGAAGAAGATCTCTTGTCAATGGCAAAGTCAACAGAAATAAGCTTTGACTGTTGTAAACTAATAAAAAAAATGCCAGTCATCTGATAAAACTTTGACTTATCCATTCAACAATAAAGGCATTTTTGAGCACCTCATCTGTGCTAAGCCCTCTTCTACTAGTAGGGGGATACAGTGAGAAACACCCTGGTTCCTGTAGTTTACAATCTGGCAAAAATGACAAATAAGAAAGAAGTAATCAATTATGTTTGGTCCAATTTCAGTTTATACAATGGATAAAAATAGGCTAGATAAAAATTAGAGATGATGGGGTGGGAGATATCATAATGAGTGGCCAGAGAAAACCAAATGGTCTAGATCTCTTGCTTCTGAAGTCAAGCAAGTTCCCTCTGTATGATATTGATAAGTCTGAATCAACTTCTCTCTTCCAGATTTGTAACTATTTCTGACTTTGGTCAAGGTAGGAAAATAAGTAATGGTTAACATAGTGGCTTTCCTGAAACCCAGCACAAAGAACATCTTGAGGTTTCTTTTAGCCCTGAAACAACTTTTCCTTTTTCCATTTATCTTCAGAAGCTGAGATTCACTTGTCTCCAAGTAGCTTGAAAACTAGTCAGAGGGAAACAGTGACAACACTTTGAAGCTTTGCTATTCCTCGATTTGCAGTCAGTATAAATAGACCATTTTTTAAAAGGTGAGCCCAAAAAAACCAAATAGGTGGAAAAATAGGGAAGCTAAAAATATATGACTAAAAAGAAAAGTTCCTGTAATTTTAGGTTTAAAATACGAGGCTGAGTAATCAAGGAAAGTATTTTTACTGCCTTGTCAATATTTTTCCTGGAAGCTCGGGTAAATAGCCCTTCTTCAGATCTGTAGTATGTGTGCCTAATGGTCTTAGGTGTCTCTGACCACAGAATAACTTTATCCCTAAGAAACAGAGCAAACAGGAACTCTGTGGTTTTAGCATTCCAAATAAGTAAACATATAGATGTACATTTAAAAAGGTTCAGGGCCATAGGACAGATAATTTGGATCTATTTGAGAAGTGTTTCCCTTCTAGTAGAATCCTCCATACAAGCCTTTTCATTCACTTAAAGGCAGCCCTACTTGCCTAGGTGTCCTTGATAATATTTTCTGTATTGCTTGTAATCTCTTTCAATTTAATGCTGAATGCCCAGCAGCCATACCAGAAAGCCTATGAGAGGTTGTTCTTTTTCTAAGTTGAGTCCCCATTTATTTTCCCTGCTGGTGAAAAACCCGCTGGCTTTCATCTCTTCTGAATCTGTGTTCAAGAGAGCAGGGGGTCAAAATGTTGAACAGAGTTTAAAAGGAGGGGATAAATGATTGTGAGGGCCTTCAAGTACACATAACTCCCCAGTTCTAACTGTCCTTGGGTTTTATGAGGCAAAGCTCTGCTGTTCAGGCAAGGGGGAAAGCACATGGTTTTGTTGGTGGCCAGAAGCTCTGTCTCTAACTGGAGCATGCCTCCACTGGCTGATTCATTAGGTCCCACTGATCCTAGGGTTTAACACAAATCCAGCACTTGAATAACAGCCCCCCCCTCCTACACCCATAGATTCTTGATTATTTGATGCTGGTGGAAAGTAGGTGCTGGCAATTGTCAGGGGAAACAAATAGCGTATCAGATGCCCATACATCACCTTGAAAGCCAAGGATACAATGTGTGCTTTCCTGTCAGACATGACTAATAGGTCTTCAGTTTGGACTTGGCCAATGTGCAGCCAGCAGAGGCAACAGTGAGGAAGGTTTACTCTCTCTTCCAAAAAGGTTTAATGCGAACTAATATCTTCATTTATCTGATAGCCTGGCTGAAAAGATTTGAAAGATCCTTCAGAGACGGGAAGCTCATAATTTGACTCCATAAGGAAAAAAAATAATGTTATTTTTGTAGATTGCTTGGCAACTTCTGACTTCAACATGCCAAAGCTTTCAGTTAATTTAGTCAAAAACCAATCATACCAGCCATTTTCAGGCAAATAACAGCAAATATCTCTTCAAATAGCAAGTAGCAAATGACTTCCAAGATATTGTGTGGGTTAAAAGCATCAAATGCTCTAAAACAGCATTAGATAAAGCTAGGGCTAATCAATCTAATCTAGTTTGTCCCAGAAAAACAAGTATTACCTAAAAAATCTATAACCAGACTAACATCAAAAAGGATAACTATCATATTGTTATATAAAATGGTCCAAATATCCAGAATGCAAAGCTAAATGTGACTGTTTTGATGCTTTTGAATTTAATAGAATGTGGGCAAAAATGAACAAATAAATAAGCAGCTGAGTATTTTTCTGTCACATTGATGTAGTCTCATTTTTATTCTTCACAGAAAATATTTGAAATGACTGCAATGTACACTAGTTTTTCCTCACCATTTGACACATCTGTGATATTTCTTTCTCCAGAAAGGCAGTAAACAGTAAGCAGACTAATGCAAAACCTTTTTTCCCACAGTGTCTTAAGTCTGGTCCTGTTTATCTTTCTATAACAACGGAAACAGATGTATTTTTGTGTTTGCAGCTTTCCAGATGTATCACTCTAAAATGCAGTCTGCTGTTCAGAGATGTTGCTAGTATGTAGAGCAGAGAAGGCTTTGTCAAGTTAATTACTTGACTCAAGACTTTGTGATTTCTGTAGAGTGTACCCTCTGCTGTAGATATTTCATTAGGCCCCACTTGAAGTCCTGTTGTAGAATGCTGTGACTACAGACTGTTGGAAAAGTGGACCTCTACCAGAATTTAGGGCTCCTGGAAGCACTAGCTGACAACAGCGAAGAATACTTGAGCTCAGAATCAGCAATATAAAATTGCTTAAATCTTACCATCGCCTTAGGTAAGAATTGATCCCAAGGCCTTGTACATGACTCAGTGTCAGGTTTTGGTTAAATATTCTGGTTATGAAAAAAATAGAACTAGAATAGTAGGCAAAAGCTGACAGAGTTACTTGAAACTGTCAGAAAACACTACTTCGAGAGGAACATCTTTCCTTTTCTCTAAATTATAGCATTCTTTATTTACTTTGCTTGTTCTTTCCACTAACTATAATCTTAGCCAAAAAGGTATACATTTTTTTCCATATAGCACTCTATACCAAAATTCTGAACAACATAAATGTTAGACAAACTTTCCATTTGAAGTTGTGTAAAACTCAACAGTAAAAGATATATATTTTTTCAATTACACACAGAATATTCAGTAAGATAGACTGTATTCTGGACCATAAAATGAACATTAACAAATTCAAAAGAATAGAACTTGCACAAAAAAATGTTTTAGAATCATAAAGAAATTAAAAGATACAAATAACAGAAAGATATTTGAAAAATATCTCCTGAATATTTAGAAATTAAAGAACATACTTCTAAACAACTCATTATCCAAAGAAGAAGCCTTGAGGAAATTTAAAGATACTTTAAACGGAAAAAAATATTAAAATACTATGCAACAAAATATGGCAATTTGTTGGATGCAGCTAACACAATGATTACAATTTACTAACATTAGGAATGAAAGCAGGGTTGTCATTCCTAACCCCTCAGACATGAAGAAAATAATAAGCGAATACTAGAAACAAATTTATGCCCACAAATTTAGCAACTTATATGAAATGAACTAATTTCTTGATAGACACAAACTACTAAAACTCATTCAAGAAGAAATAAATAACCTGAATAAACCTACCTCTATTGCAGAAATTAAATTTATAGTTAAAAACCTTTACACAAAAAAAACTCCAAGTTTGGGTGATTTCACTGGTTAATTCATCCAACACTTAAGAAATAAATAATACCAATTATAAACAGTCTCTACTTGAAAATAGAAGGGGAAGAAACACTCCCCAACTTATTTTATGAGACTATCATTACCTTAATATCAAAACTAAGCAACAACATTATAAGAAAAAATTCTTAGACCAATATCCATCATGAATATTGTCATAAAAAACCTCAACAAAACATTAGCAAGTAAAATCTAGCAATATATGAAATAGCTAACATATCATGAGAAAATGGGGTTTATAGCAAGATTACAAGTCCAGCATTTAAAAATCAATCAGGACAACTCCCTCTATTAAACTAAATAAGAAACATTACATAATCATACCAATAGACATAGAAAAAGCATTCGACACATTAAAGATTTTAAAATCTCAACACGGTAATGATTTCAAAATCTCAGCAAACTAGGAATAAGAGAATATCCTTAACCTGTTAAAGGATATGTACCCACAAACCCGGCTGCTTACATCAAACTTTCTGGTGAAAGTTTGGATATCCTTTCTCACTAAAACTGTTTGTTATCACACTGGATGCCCTAATTGGTGCGATAATACAGTAGAAAGATATAAAATGGATACCTACTATAAAAGAGAAAAATAAAATTGTGTCTATTCACAGACAACATAATTGTAGACATGGAGAATCTCAAAGAATCTACCAAAAAAAAGGTAATAGAACTAACAAGTGAGTTTACCAAGAGAAACAAGGTTGCAGAAAACAAGGTCAATACACTAAAATCAGTTGTTTTTCTATATATTAATAACTGCAGTGGGAATGCAAAATAAAAAAATAATAATACAAGTACTATTTTCAACAATACTCCCAAAATGAAATTCTTAGGCATAAATCTATTAAAGATATGCAAGGCCTAAATACTAAAGAGTACAAAGCACTAATCAAAGAAATCAAATAATATCTAAATAAATAAATAAATATAACCTGTTAATAAATTGGAAGACAATATTTTTAAGCTGTTATTTCTCTCCAAATTGACCTATAGATTCAATGCAATCCAGCACACTATTTGTAGACTGGCATTCCAGCAGGCTTTTTGTCAAGCTGATTCTAAAAAATACAGAAAAAGAAAGAAACTAGAATAACTAAAATGCTTTTGAAAAAGAACAAAGTTAAAGGACTGTTCCATTTCAAGACTTGCTATAAGACTTACTATAGGCCAGTATCCATAATGAATATAGATATGAAATCCCCAACAAAATATTAGCAAATCAACAACAGCAATACACAAAAGTTAGTGTATTACAACCAAGTGGTGTTTATCCCAAACGTGTAAGATAAATATCCAATGGTTAAAATAGTATATTATTGCTGAAAAGATACACAATTGCACAGGCTCTTATAAGGTTAAAAACAAGGTGTCAGCTAGGCTGAACTCCTAGCTGAAGACTCTGGGGAAGAATCTGATTTCAAGTTCACATAGATGTTGATAGAATATAGGTCCTGACAGTTGTAAAATTGAGCTTCCCTCTTCTTTCTGGCTTCTACAGGCCAGGTGCAATCCATCTGCTTACATTCCATTTGTGACTATTTAGTCACATGGTCACATCTTGGAAATATAGTTTTTTGATGGGTAGCCACATGCCCAGCTGCTACTCTAATCATGTGAAAAAAGAGAATGGATGTTGGTGGACACTAAGTCTCCACAACACTCTTCTCTTGGATTATCTATCACTGCACTTTCCTGGTTTCCTTTCCCTGTCGCCTTCTTGACCATCTATTTCCAGTCTCCTTTGCTGACTCCTGCTCCTCTACTTAACCTCTAAATATTTGTCAAGAATTGGTACCCCAGGGATCTATCTCTGAGTCTGCTTCTCCAGCAACACTCTCTTCCTGATTATCTCAATCCATTCTATGGTTTTAAGTAACATAAGAATGCCAATTTCTGAATTTATTTCTCTAGCCCTCTTTGTTTCACTATACTCAAAATTTCTATACATAGTGGCCATCATGTAGCCAACTACTTAGAATCTCAACTTAACTGGAGAATTATAGACAAAATGAAACTCTATTTTACCCCTTTAAAAAACTGATTCTCTCCAAGCATTTTATCATCCTGATAAATGGTATCAACATCTGGCCAGTGACCTGAACCAAAAAAAAAAAAAAAAAGTAGAAGACATCCTTGATATTTGTCTCTCTCATTCCCCACATTCAGGTATAAAGTTTGCTCTGCTACCTATCTTTCCTTTCAGCAAAGTCTTGTTGACTCCACCTTTAAAATGTATCCTGAACCTGTCCGTAGTAGGCTGAATCATGCCATTCCCCAACCCACCCCTGCAAAGATTTCCATGTTCTTAATCTCCAGAATCTGTGAATATGTTACACTGTATGGCAAAGGGACATTGCAATTGTGATTAAGGAAAGACATTGACTTATAAAGATTATCTGAATGGTACCAAAGTAATCATCACAAGAGTCCTCATAAAATCACAAGAGTCCTCATAAAAGAGAGGCAGGAAAATCAGAGTTAGATCGGGGAGAGAGAAAAGGGTGATAAAGATGACAATGGAAAGAGAGGGTGAAAGGGCTTTGTGATGCAGGGCTTTGAGCCAAAGAAATAAGGTTGTCCTCTAGAAGCTGGACAAGGCAAAGAAATGAATTATCCCCTAGAGCCTCCCAAAGGAGCACAAGACTGTTGAGGCTTTGATTTTAGCCCAGTAAATCTTCTGACTCACAGAATTGTAAGATAACTAATTCATGCTAAATAAGTCACTATATTTTTGATAATTTGTTACAGCAGCAACAGAGCACTAATACATTATTCATGTTCTATGTTCTTCATCACCACTACTTCTACCACAACTGAGGGACAGTTGAGAACATAAATTCTGAATCCAGGCTGTCTGTATTTAAATTTCAGTTCTGCTTCAACTGGTATGGGAAAACCATCAAGCTTCCTGTGCCTTACTTACCTCATCTGTAAAACAAAATCATGGTAGAGTTGTTATAAGGATTCAGTTAGTTGCCATATTTAAAAGGCTTAGAATAGTGCTTGGCATATTATAAGCATTTGTAAGTGTCTGCTATGATTACTACTGTAATTTATACCCTGGACTGTTTCAATTCTCTTAGTTATTCTCCCTGCTTCCGCTCTTGCCCCTATAATCTCTTATTCACAGAGCAGTAAGAATGATATATTCAAAACAACTTCTCCCCCGCAAAAAAACAACAACAACAGGAAATCCCCCTTATTATAATCCTTCAAAGGCTTTCCGTTGTGATTAAATAAAATCCAAAATTCTGGAATTTTTGAGGGGACACACTATCTCTGTTGCTCACTCTGCTTTACCACACTGCCCTTTATTCTGTTCTTCAAACTCATCAAACTTATTTCTGTCTCAAGGCCTTTAAGTGAACTATTCTTCTGTCTGGAGTACAATTTTCCTAGGTCTTTACATGACTGCTTCCTTCCAAATTAATTCAAAATCTCCTCCTCAGAAAAGCTTTCTCTCGTAATTCAAACTAAAATAGCTACCTCTATAACTGCTTATGTACATTACAAATAAGAATAGTATAGTTGTAACTCTTCTCTCTCAGCAGAAAACTTCTGCCTAAAAACAAAGTAATTTGTCAAGTAATGGTTATGTAAGTCTGTTTTCTCACATTTTTCTGTTTTGTTTCTTAACAAGTGTCTCTAGGGACACTTGTCATCACACTACTTTAAAGGGGACTTTAGCACTGTATGAGAGGTTGACCTATGTTTAACCTCTAAGAACCATCTCCTCTGTTAATTCAATAATTTTCTTAACTTATATTGATTAAGAATGAAAAACCCTGGGGTCTATGATAGCTACTTGAAGTGAATACTGCTTTCAAAGCACAGCACTTCAAAGACCCATTGTTGAAAGGCCTGGGATCTTACCTTCTCAGAAGATGCAAAGAGAACTGAGAGTCAGTAGCAAAAAGAAAGTAGATATCACATGGTTCATAGAGCAGCTTCTATGAGGTCCCCACATAGTGTTGGCCTATGGATGTGAGCATCAGTTTGCACAACACGGCATCCTATACTTCCATGTTTATTTTTTCTCTCTTTTCTTTTTAGCATGAAGCTGTGTACAAAAGGAAGGCTTTTCTCAGCCTGCAGCTCTCTAAAGCTTTCTAGCACCTTCCCTTTAAATATGAGATATTAAGGTGTAGTTTCATGTTGATGGGACTCTCTAGGTCTTTCAACATTAATCTAGTTGACTAATTTAGAGTGTAAGCTGGAAGAAAAAAGATAGTTACTACTCTGTGGTCATTTTTTAAATGTGACAGAATGTAACACTGGGGTTTGTAATTGACAGGAATAAACAGACTTCTGGATGGTGATTCACTCTTTTTCTCCCTAAAGTACCAACATTTAACACTGGAGTGGCCGTGTTGACACTGCAAGTGTGTGGCTGACATACCAACTGATAGCCTTAGAGTGCCTGCTATAACTCAGAAGGAAAGATAGTGTATCTGATAGTCTAAAAGAACAAAGATTTCAGTTACTTCATCACTCTTGCCTGAGGGTCTGGATTTAATTGTGTTTCTTTATAGCCCATCTAATTTTACAAAATCATACTTTTCCATGGCAGTTTACTAATTCACCACCTCATCTAAGATAAGACTTGGCCAACAGTAATAACATTTAGAAAATGCTGTCAGACCTGCTGAGTATGGTTTCTGTCCTTCCCTCTCCCTCATTCCATGCACACACAGCTACACAGCTAACTCAGACCTTAAAACAGGTAGACCCAGCCTCTGAGGAGATAAAAACATCAGAATGGCCTGGTGCCTCAGAAGTTCACCTTTAAAACAAGAATTACTGACCCTATTTAGATATTTCTTGGGTATCTGCTTTTCAGAAAGAAATTTTAGTATATTTACCTGTTAATCCTTTGTTGTGTGTTTACTATGTGAAGAACACCATATGGATTACTTTCTTTCAAATTTGATGGATGAGGAGAAAAGCAGGGAAAATGCAAAATTTGGAATGAGCATGCAAATATCAAGCCTGAAGTTTCTAAATGGAAAAATTAATGCTATGGTGCTTGGGGGATAGAAGGAGACTAAAGTTTTTTTATATTTAATTCAGTTGCATAGTCAATTTTATCAAATCTTGCTCTATTCTAAGGATGAGTAAGCAATTCTCAATTCCATCACAGGAATATGGCATACACACAGGGACTTGGAGTAGGGACAACAGGGCAGAGATAACCAAATCTTAATAACTATGTCTTTGATGAGGCTAGTTACTCTAGGCCACAAGCAGTACATCCCTGATTTTTAAGCATGAAATGATGTGTATGTGTGAATTTTGTGAATGTGTGTGCGTATGTGAGTATGGGGTGGAGTCCAAAACAAAGAAAGAAAAGTATATGTTTCCCTTTTGGCTCAGCTTCCATTTGTAGATATAATTATTTGTTTAACATAGTCACAACATATTATGTTACATTTTATGATTTATTAGCAAAAGCATGCTCTTTAAACTTCACTTTCCCAAACAATGATCATTTCTTGACATGTTTCATTACTGGGAAATGACATAGACATTTGTTATATTCTCAGACAATAAAATATTGCCCTGCTCACATATCTTCATGGAATATTAACCAAAATGAATGCTATTCCCTTTCTGTGTTAATCATATCATACTAAAAGTGAAGACCTAGCCCTTAAGTTTTCTTTTCTGAAAGACAGGACATTGGAATGAATGAGTTTAGTTTACCCTTCTTCCAAATAGCTTTATTTAGCTATGTCCAAAGCCTCCAGCAGCACTGTTAGGGTATCATTTCTATCAACCAGCTTTCCAAAAGTCATTTCAACGTACCTTCCTTTCAAATCGCCCTGAAGAATAAAATCCAAAATTTCTCTTATAAATTTGCTTCTTGTCTCAGTCTCAAATTCAGTTAGCTTCAGGCAGTGATGGAAATTGCAAAGACTGTTAAGTGGTCCAATATAAGGATTGAAGAACTCATCTTCATAGAAACTGGTTGTAAACCAACCTTATAAAAATGTAAATATTTATCAGCCACATGCTGGATTTCTCCATATGCAGATAAAGACCATATGAAATAGACATTCTTTACTACTGACCTATTAAAAAATTTTATCTAGTGTGAGTGAGAGATTACACATTCACAGGGTGGTACATGTATACCCATAACCACACAGATACATACATTCATTATAGACAAGTTTTAAAAATACTATTGTCTTTCTGTATAAAACAATTCAAGATTTTTCAAGGCTATACTTTGAGTTGAGTTGAATCCCTAGTATGTCTAAGTTTTTCCAGCTACCATGTATAGAATCAGCATTAAGCTCAGGGGAACTTAGATGAACACCAACAATTTTTGATAAGGAAATACTGTGCACTTTTTGACATGACTGTGGAAAAATAGCCTAAACAATCTCAAGTTTAAGGTGAGATGGTCTAGGTTCTAACTTATCTTTGTGACTACCTTATTTGAACTTAGGCAAGTGAGTTAACTACTCTATACATTGATTTTCCAACATTTCTCAAGGGAGAATATATTCACTCTAAACTTTTAAAGGTGGTTGGGAAAATAAAATAATCGGTCTAGCTTTACAAGAGTGCAGTTTATGCAGTTACACAGGGTTTGGTTGTGAGGAGGGCCCCACACTTGGTTTAATATTTTGTTGTCACTTACTTGAAATTTTTAATTATTTATTTTTGAACTATGCTTTGTAACTAAAGTCTGATGGGGCAATGAAGCATGAGCAGAGCATATATGATAGATGTAAACATACTCTGTGCAGGCTTGAGTCTTCTGGAATCCTGAACAATGGGCAAAAGCATCAACAGTGGTAGTTGCCATCATGGCCCAGGAAGAGACTAGAGACTCTACAGGGGGGCCAAGACCATGATTTGCCCATCTGCCCTCAAAGCCTGTCCCTACAGCATCGGTACCAAAATTAATTATCCAGTCTGAGTGCTAAGACAGGAACTGCCTGTACTCAGGCTGTAAACTTTGTAAATAAATTATAACAAAATAAAACTGTACACATGAGCATTGCAATAAGCTATATCAGTAACCAAGATGGCATGGTATTGGTACCAGAATAGGCATATAGACCAATGGAACAAGACAGAGATTCCAGAAGTAAAAACATGGTCTCTCAACCAACTCATCTTTGACAAAGCCATCTTTGACTAGAATACTAGTCTCCAATAGCAATAATTGGAGAAAGGAGATCATATTTAGCAAATTGTGCTGGGAAAATTGTCTAACCACATACAGAAGAAGGAAACTGAACCCCTGCCTATAACCATATACAAAAATCAACTCAAAATGGATCAAGGACTGAAACATAAAACCTCAAACTGTAAGAATTTCAGGGGAATACATGGATGACACTCTTCTAGACATCAGAATAGGCAATGAATTCATGATCAAGTACCCAAAAGTGAATGCTACAAAAGCTAACATGGACAGGTAGGACCTCATCAAACTGAAAAACTTTTGCACAGCAAAAGGAACCATCAAGAGAGTAAATAGACAACTCACAGAATGGGAAGAAAATATGCATCTGATAAAGACCTAACATCCAGGATCCACAAGGAACACAAACAAAGTGAAAAGAAAAAAACAAACAACCCTATTAAAAAGTGGCAAAGTACATGAACAGACACTTCTCAAAAGATGACATACAAGCAGACAACAAACATACAAAGAAATTCTCAGCCTCACTAATCATCAGAGAAATACAAATCAAAACTGCAATGAAATGCCACCTGACTCCAGTAAGGATGGCTATCAATAAGTCAAAAAACAATAGGTGCTGGTACAGCTGTGGAGAAAAGGAAACACTTCTACACTGTTGGTGGTAATATAAACTAGTTCAACCACTATGAAAAGCAGTGTGGCAATTTCTAAAAGAACTAAGAATTAATCTTCCTTATGATCCAGCAATCCCTCTCCTGGGAATATACCCAGAGAAACATAATTCACTCTGCAAAAAAGACACCTGTATATGTATGTTTATTACTGCACTGTTTACAATAGCAAAAACATGGAACCAACCCTGCTGCCCACTGAAAGAAAATGTGGCTCATATACATGATGGAGTATTAACCAGCCATAAAGAAGAACATAATCATGGCCTTCACAGCAACTTGAATGTAGTTAGAGACAATCATACTATGTGAACTCTCACAGAAATAAAGAATTAAATACCACATATTCTTACTCATAAGTGGGCCCTGAACACTAGTCACATTAGCACAAAGGTGGGATTGGCAATCGCTGGGAACTGCTAGGGAAGGTAGAGAAGAAGGAGGGAGGTGGCATGTGACAACACAAAGGCTACGTGGTCTACTACCAGGGGAAGTGAAAGCCACCTTGAAGCCCAAACTTCACCTGCATGAAGCCTACCTATATGTATTAAATCCTCACTTGTACCCCACAACCCTATAATAAATAAAGTTATAAAATATTAAGAAAAAAAACCCAAATGTATACAGAATTAGGAGATAGATTAGATAGATAGATGGATGGATAGATAGATAGATAGATAGATAGATAGATAGATAGATAGATGATAGATAAAATCTTCAAATATTTTAGACTACCTGGTTTTGAAAACTTCTGCAACACTGCAAAGCAAATATCTACAGATTTTAAGCTAAGTTTAAGGATCATCGCATTCAACAGACAATAAATTATTCTCATATGAAGTTTTGGATTAACTAATTATTAACAGGGAAGATAATTTTAAAATTAATTTTTGTCATTGAATACATTTGTGATAAAATACATAAACAATTTTTCTTAATTGTATACAAATCATGAAGACATCTTTGACTTCTTATATACCTCCATAACTTACAGAAAATGTTAGAGAAAACAATGCCATTGTGAAGATTTACATCTAAAATTAAATTTTTAACTTACATGAAACTGATTTGAAAAAAGAGTTAAGTATTTTCAGAAAAAATTTTCAGCAAGAATCATTAACTCTAGAGGTACTAAAATGTGAATTTCAAAATGAAGTATCAAAATTTATCTCAGTGTTATCACTGCTTATAAAATATTATTAACAGTTTTAATTAACAGTTGCATCAACAGAAAGATTCAAAAAATTGAATAGTAAAAAGAATTATTTCAATTTTGCATTTGCCAAGAGGACTGACTTTACTTTTAATTACATCAATTGAAAAATAAATTGCTAAAAGTATAAATTTTGATGACCTAATAGGCAAATTTGCAGAAAATTGAGTCATAAAAATATTGCATGATGAGTTAAGATATCACATTAATAAAGTATTATTGTTTAAAATTAGGATACCAATATATTATTACAATTTGTAAGTTTATATTGTTACTCAGGTATCACTATTATTTGTATTGTTTTACAAGTAACAAAATGTTTTCTTCAAAAAAAGCTTTTTATCTTACTATCTTTAATGTGTGTATATATATGTATTTTTAAATTTTTTTAAAAAGGAACCACACATCTTTATTTCATGCTGCCCTGCAAATTATGTAACCAGACCTAGATATGATATAGCTAAGATTTCTGCTTCAAATTTGCTGAATTTTATTGAACTGAAGTAAGGTTTATTTTTCTTTAAACATATATCCAATAGTTCTTCATTGTGGGCATGTGTTTTTCTGTTTGTTAGATAAAATTTGATCACTGTATTAGTGTTCATTCAACCTCTATCTATCTCTGACAAGCCAGTGCATCGGGTCGAAATCTTCCCCCGCAGTGGGAATTTACATTTCCTCTGCCAGACATCCCAAGATGCTAATGGGCCACGTTAGCATCCACCTTTACAAGCCAGGTAGGTAATATAAAATTGGCCCTAAACCCTGTGAGAGCAGATCTGTATTACAAATTATCAGAAAAAGACAAGTTTCCTTATCATCCCTTTTTTGTGATAATTTTTTTCCTACTTCACACTTTCACAAGGGTAAAACACCCTTCACATAGGCCAACTCTCCATCTTGCCCTGGGTTCTGTGTCCAGCAGACCTAAACGTTCAAAACTGGCATTTGGTTAAAAAATTGTTCAGAAAACTCAGGTCCAGCAGCCTCAGTGTTTCTTGATCTTATGGCTTTCATTTCCCACTTCAATTTATTTCCTTGTAGCTAATTACAAACTACTTCGTGCATCGGAGGAAATGTTGGTGATATTTTATACACCATTTAAAAGTATGCGAGATAAACTTCTCCTGACTTGCACATTGCTAGGAAAGTTAGTTGGGCCTTTATTTTGTATTATGCAAAATTAAGGTGTTGAATTCAATGAGCCCTAAATTACTGTTCCCTCCTTTAATCTTTCACTCAATGGGACACACAGTGCAAAGTGCTAAAGCTACAACAATGTAGCTTTAAGGGACACACAGTGCAAAGTGCTAAAGCTACAACAATGGATAAAACATGACTTCTGTCCCCAAGGAGTTCACAGTCTAGTTGGAAATATAGATTCATAAATATAATTTTAATAAAATGTAGGAATGCAATCATAAGGTCATGCACAAGATAGTACACAGGAGTGGATTAATGAAGGCATCCACCAAGAATTTAACTGTAATGTGTTTGAGAGGATGAATAGAAATTAACCTGGTGTTTGGGGGCAGGAGGTGGAGTGAGGAAGGAAGGATACTGTTGCGATGGAGACTGTGATTTCAGGCAAAAGGGAGCAGCCTAGCAAAAGAACAGAGGTGAAAAAACACATTGTGGAAATAACACAATGACTGACTGATCAAATGTAAAAGACTTGTTTTAACCGTCTTTTATTTTTTAAAAAATAGAGTAAGATCAATGAAGATAGGAACCTAATGTCCATTAGGTTCTCCTGATTCAAATACTTCTTCTCAGAATAACCTAAAGAGATTTTATTTTTAACTTAAGATTTTATTTCTTTCACTTCATTACTTTTTAAAAATTTTATCCAAACTAAAACATTCTGGAAAGGCATGTGCTTTTAACAGCCCAAGTATTAAAGTGTACAGCAAATTATAAATCACTTGCAGATATAAGAACAATGTAGTTCGGGTGGAAATTAATCAAATTCCTTCTCTAGAGTATTAGTAAGCCCCTTAGCCAATTGTCAGGAGAACGATTTTACCCCATTTCCTTCTGTTGTCTCAGTACTGTTTCCAATCCAAATTCATATAGCTACAATTCTCACTGAACCAAGCTGTACTGATTACTTCCCTCACAGAGTGGTCAGTTCTTAATCTCTCTGCAACTGTTCCAGGTTTCCATCTTGAAATATAGGACTTTATACTGCCAGGGTGAGTGGGGCAAAACAACATTAATGAGGGTACCTGATCTCAAACCAGGCAAAGAAGGAACCAAAAGGAGGCCCAAACTTTACCTGTACGATATCCACTTGTAAACCTAATTCTGAATTTTATCCCACATCTTTAAAATAAAATTTTTTAAAAAAAGAAAGAAATACAGGACTTTGGCTCCAACTACCCCAAGATTTACAGCAGAACATTTACTGCCATTGTAACTGGTATAACCCTATTCCTGATTTTATTTATTCCTGATTTATTACGGAGCCTAATTCCATACGATGTTGAACCTATAAGAGATGAAGTCCCTCTCAAATTCAGATAGACTGTATCCTGTGCCTTTAAGTAGGAAACTCTGGTCATATTTAGATAGGTTTCTCTGTGGTCTTAAGGAAGAAGAAAACATTTTCTGAGCTGAATACTATCCACCCTTACTCAAATGTCCTTTCCTTTAAGTGTACTCTCCCTACCTCCCTCCACACTATAGATGCTTCATTGACAAGTAAATTGCCTATCCTTGGGGTTAATTTTTTAGCTGAATTGGCTTGAAATTCTGTTTGCCTGTTTTGGGCCCACTGCTTTTGGGTCACAAATTCACTGTGCAATGGTTAGCAGGAGAATATAAATGCAACATTATTATTATATATAAATTATTATCTACTTTGTGTTAGTCTTGTGTAGTTCTTTCCTTTTCCTCTTCAAAAAACATATTTATATTAAGATTGAATACACAAATTTTTTCTGTAGTTTTTTGTGAATAAATAGGATACTCAAGTTATCAGAACACATTTCAACTCAACAGATTTCATCAATTTTTCATCTTCTAGCAATGTGAACACTAAATTACTTTGTGCTTAAAAATTACATAGACTAGCTGGGCTCGGTGGCTCAGCCTGTAATCCCACGCCTTTGGGAGGCTGAGGTGAGTGGACTGCCTGAGCCCGCGGGTTCGAGACCCGCCTGGGCAGCGAGACCTCATCTCTACAATAAATCAAAAAATAAGCCGGGCATGGTAGCACACGCCTGTAATTCCGGCTACTTGGAAGGCTGAGGCGGAAGGATCGCCGGAGCCCAGCGGGTCGAGGCTGCGGTGGCCGGGAGCGGCCACTGCACTCCAGTCTGGGCAACAGAGTGAGACTCCAACTCAAAAAAAAAAAAAAAAAATTACATAGACTAATTTTATTAGAATGTGAAATTTTCAACTCTAAAGATTTGTCTTAATCTCTTTTAAGGGCAATGTTATGATGTTTGCAATTTATATTAAAATACTTCATCATAGACATTATGATACTATAAATATGCTATTTAATTTAAGTTTGAGGCCGGGCTAGGTGGCTCACCCTGTAATCCCAGCATTTTGGGAGGCCGAAGTGAGTGGATTGCCTGAGCCTGTGGGTTTGAGACCAGCCTGGGCAACTTGGCGAGACCTCATCTCTACAATAAATCAAAAAATTAGCTGCGCATAGTAGCGCGTGCCTGTAGTTCCAGCTACTTGGAAGGCTGAGGCGGAAGGATCACCGGAGCCCAGCTGGTCGATGCTGGGGTGGCTGTGAGCGTGCCACTGCACTCCAGCTTGGGCGACGGAGTGAGACTCCAACCCAAAAAAAAAAAAAAGACAAAAAAAAAATTTAAGCTTGAGCACTAAAGTCACTTTCTCTGTCTGAAAATGTGCACTCCAAGTAAAACTAGTATCATATTAGAAAGGCCACTACAAGCACTTCTAATATGCATATTTTTATCAGTCCCCAAGGCTTTGATAATTAACATAATACATGCCAAAATTTCAGAATCAGTATTTAGAATGATAAATGTTACAATTGAGCTTTTATTTGTGAAATTTAAATCTATTCAAGATACATAGATTGAATGTACTATTTCATGAAATTAAAGATATTTAAAATATGTAGACTGGAAATTGGGTGAAATATTTTGGATTCACTCCTCACTCTTTGGTAAGCAACCTATAAGAGTCTAGCCAGGTTTAAATTAACCCTTAGGAAAGGTAATGAGGGTAAAGTTTTAAACATAGATAAAATCATGACTCTCTATAATGCGAAGCGAACATATGTCAAAGATTTTATTTAATTAATCAATGAGAAAGTCAGAAACAAAGTTTCAATTGTTCAAAAGAGACCTCTAACACCAGACACCTATATAAGTTCATCATAATGCTGAAATAAATGGGGTTTTTTGTTAGTTTTGTTTTGTTTTGTTTTTGAGTTCCGGTCTCACTCTGTTGCCCAGACTGGAGTGCAGTGGCACAAACACAGCTCACTACAGCCTCAACTTCCTGAGCTCAGAGGATCTCTTCCACCTCAGCCTCCTGAGTATCTGGGACTACAGACATGTGCCACCATGCCCAGCTAATTTTTTGAATTTTCGTAGAAACGAGATCTCACTATGTTGCCTAACTGGTCTTGAACTCCTGGGCTCAAGCAATGTTCCCACTTCAGCCTTCCAAAGTGTTGGGATTACAAATATGAGCCACCATGCCCAGCCTTGAAGTGAATTTTTTGATAGGTGTAAAACTGTTTTCTTCCACTGCAGAAAGGGAAGTCAACTGGACCTTCATGACACAGAATTTATTTGCATGCGTAGAGACTAGACTTATTTGCATTACCATCAGTTTTCTACAAGTTAACTTGCAACTCCAGAATCTTAAAACAGCTCAAAGAGAATGAAAGGCAGAAACTCCATAGAATCAAATGACTAAATATGGTATACTCAAAACCAGTGGTCTTCGAATGTTTTGGCATCAGGGACCAGTTTCATGGAAAACAATATTTCAATGAACATGAGGTGGAGGGAGGATGGTTTTGGGATGATTCAAGTGCATTACATTTATTGTGCACTTTATTTCTATTATTATTACATTGTAATATATAATGAAATAATTATGCATCTCACCATAATGTAGAATCGGTGGGATACCTGAGCTTGTTTTCCTCCAACTAGACAGTCCCATCTGAGGGTGATGGGAGACAGTGACACCTCAGATCACCAAGCATTAGATTCTCATAAGAAGGTGCAATCTAGATCCCTCACAATAAGGTGCACAAAAAGGTTCATGTTCCTATGAGAATCTAATGCTTCCTCTTATCTGGCAGAAAGCAGAGCTCAGGCAATAATGCAAGCAAAGCTGAATGACTGTAAATGCAAATAAAGTTGTACTTGCTTGCCCGCCGCTCAACCTCTTCTGTGCAGCCTGGTTCCTAACAGGCCATGGTCTCTGGTCTGGGGCTGGAGACCCCTGCTCTAAACAATGCATAGTTCTCTACTGAAAACACATCGTAATCTTTTGGTACATTTAAAAGTCTTTAACAATTTATTTTAACTACAGACTTATATCTAACCATTGTTTTGGGAGGATTTCTGAATTCCTGTTAACTGTTGCTACTAAACAAGTAACAGAAGGCTGCCTCTAGATATTATCTTCTTTTCCTTAGGCTAGCCTTCCTTGCAAGTTGTTGCTTGGAGCATCTAAAATAAATAATTCGGACCACAGTGGGCTCACAGAACAGATTGTATTGTGCTTGCTTATTCATAAAAGTTTGTTAGAAATGTCTACACTAATGATGAAATTTGTCAGAACCTTGCTTTCATTATAACCTTGTATCAAGGTTGTGGGGGAATAGTAGCCCTTATCAACCTCAGACATTTGGGGTTACTGCCTTTATGTAACAAAAAGAACACAAGAATTGTGCATAAACAAACTGACAGGTACATTTGCAATAGACAAAAATGGCATCATAATTAGTTCTCTTTTTTCCCTTTAAAATAATGTTATTAACTCTGCTTACTGAAAGTAGAGTTAATCTATCTATATTTTGTTCCTAGTTGTACTACAGCATGGACAAGACCTACTCAAACTGAAGTCAAAGAAACCAGAACACGTCATTTTAATTTTTTCATTTTGCTGCCCCCAACCTCCAGCCCCAGATCTCTATATCCTGATGACAAGTTTCCTTTATCCAATCTTCTGGGAAGGTGGCAGTGGGGATAGAAGAGGGGAAAAAGTCGAGCCTCAAGCTCAGTATCTCTGAATCAATATTTTGTGCTCTTTTTTGGTAAGACTATATCACTGGACTACAAGATACTTTGGCAGTAACTACATCAAGATGTAAACACATATGACTGGTGAATAAGCTAAACGTGGCTTATCCAGCTTGGTTATAGAATTAGAATTTCCATATACCTCCAAATGAACTCTTGAAAGCAGTACTCAGTGAAAAGGAGGTAAAACAAAGACTACGACATATGGTTTATCTTTGCAGTAATTACATTTTCAAATGTAATCCTATACACTTTTTCCCCTTAAATAAAGTCTTGTTTAAAACCAAATGTTTCTCTGTTAACACAAAGTAGGCAAATGCAAGTCCACACGCGGATATTGAGATATTCAGTGGTTTCATGGTTTTGAAAAGTTTGAATTAGCATGCTGTACTTGTGGCCTCCTGGAGAATAAGGCTGTGCAAAGGGAAAAGTGGTTAAGGACTAGGCTTGTGTCTTCCACATGGACAAGCTCTTTCAGGCCACACTCAGTTGCAGAGTCAGCATTTTTTTTTCAGCGAGGACAGGGCAATTGTACACTGTAACATATCCCACATGTCATATCAGAATAGCATATTTCTTGCTGTGAGAAGGAAATCTACCTTCAGACTCTTATCCTAAGCAGAAGGTTTATACAGAGTTCTTTATGTCTCTAAAGTGACTCCAAGAGGAAAATGTGAATATTTTTAGAAGTTTTAATACAGCTAATATCACCAACCATATTTATAAATGATCACCTTTCAAGTCTGTTTTCTGCTATTCTAGTGACAATCTGAGGTTACCACACCTTTGCAAGCACCTAAACTTTCTGTTCATCTGTCAGAGAGCATGTTATTCCTTCAGAAGGAAGAAAATCATCTTTGCTAATGTAACTTTATATGAAATCAGACAGCAACAGAGCAGAAGTCTGACAATAGGCCAGAGTCTCAGCAATGGGCTACTGCAGGCTAAGTAGGAGAAAGGCAGATGATATTGGTCATAGAAGTCAAGGTAAACCGGGCTCGGTGGCTCAGCCTGTAATCCCGTGCCTTTGGGAGGCTGAGGTGAGTGGATTGCCTGAGCCCGCGGGTTCAAGTACCGCCTGGGCAACAAGACCTCATCTCTACAATAAATCAAAAAATCAGCCAGGCGTGGTAGCGCGCGCCTGTAATTCCAGCTACTCAGAAGACTGAGGCAGAAGGATCGCTGGAGCCCAGCAGGTCGAGGCTGCGGTGACCGGGAGCGGCCACTGCACTCCAGTCTGGACGACAGAGTGAGACTCCAACTCAAAAAAAAAAAAAAAAAGTCATGGTAGTATGATATGTACCATGGTTTTGTTTGCTCAGTCTTTGTTTAACCATCCTTCCTCCTTGTCTTGCAGAGTGAGGCAAGTTGCAGTCTGAATTTCCCATACTTTATAGTGACCAGGGTCATGGATACAGATTAGGTCCCACCAATCAGATGCACTTGCCTGAGATAAGTAAAGAAAGCTATTTTCATACAGATGTCCTTACTGACAAATCAGACCATGGATACGTAACTACCAAGAGGCCATTTTGCTGGTGTCTTAGTCTGTTTTGTGTTGCTAAATCAGAATATCTGAGGCCATGCAATTCATAGGGAAAAGAGTTTTATTTGACTCATGATTCTAGTGACTAAAAAGTCCAAGATTGGGCATCTGCATCTGGTGAGGGATTCATGCCTCTTTCACTCATGGCAGGAAGTGGGAGGGGAGCAGGCATGTGCAAAGAGATCACATGGTGAGAGAGGAAGCAAAAGAAAAAAGGCAAGAAAACCAGATTCTCTTTAATACTCCTCTGTCGTGAGAACCAATTTGTTCCTGTAATAGTGAGAATTCGCTCATCCCTACCTCATGGAAAGGAATTAATCTAATAGTGAGGGATCTGCCCCATGACTCAAACACTTTCACTAAGCCTCACCTCTCAACACTGCCATAGTGGGATCAAATTTAAACATGAGTTTTGGTAAAGACAAATCTCCCAAAACCATAGCAGCTGGTCACCTGCAGGGTTTCAGTGTCAATTAACCAGTCTCAATAATAGCAAGAGGCAGTTATAGCAGCAGCAGGGGCCAAAGCAATGCAGCAGCAGCTTCCTGGTGCTTTGGCCACAATCATGAATAGTCTTCTTTCAGGTCCTTGACTTCCACTTTTTTGTAAGCACATAATTTTCTATATTAAATCATCTTCTGTTTAAAACACTCGCAGTGTTTTCTGTTTCCTGCGCTCCACCTTAATTTGAATCTTGTTCATTAGAAAATTATTAACCACGAAAGGCAAGAAACATAAGTCTCAAAATTCACACAATTTAGAAGGACGTTTACATATTTTCCAAGTCCTACTCTCCTCTTTTTAAAGTTAGAAAGTAAAATCTAGAGAAGTCATATGAGTTGTATGTAAATGAACTGATACAATGTAGAGAAAAGACAAACAGAGGGCAAGAAACAAGGCAGATCTGAGTTTAAATCCTAGCACTCCACAAATTAGCTATGTGACTTTAATTTCTCCAAGCCACAGTTTCTTTATCTGTAAAATGGGGGTAATCAGGCTCAAATATGGTGGGCACTCAGTAACTTACAGATGTTTTTCCCTTCTTTTGTTCCTTTATTCACGGTCATATGATATGAGTGCTTGGTTAGAACCCAGGCTTCTTCATCATCAGAAACACAAAGACAGGGGAAAAGCAAGCTCCAAAAATGATCTTATGTCCAAGAGCACTTTTAGTCTGTGTACAAACAATAAAAACAGCAATGAAAACATGGAAGGCGATACTCAGATCAGGAGAGCTACCCAGTGAGAACAAAACAGTGGAAGATAAAGGCCAACACTGAAATTAGTTTGGAAATGTTGCATCTATTAGAATCAAATAAATTTTTAAAAAGAATCTACTGGTAAGGATCCAAGTGACCTGATGGCAAGAAATAAAGTAGTCAAGTAATGATAATTTATGAATGAATGAAGAAGGCTGGTCATGGTCCAGACTGACAGGAAATTGAGTTGGCATAAGGCAGACCCACAGCTGGTGTTGGGATTCCTTCAGCTATGTTACACTAGATAACAGATTAGAATTTCACAGGTGGGAGTGAAGAGCAGACATACTTCCCAAAGTTAGAATAGTATAAGGGTAGAAAGCATGTCAGACATAAGTCTCCTTTTAAGTTCTATTCAGTCATGCTAGATTAGGATCTCCCAAGATGCTAAAACTATGCTCAGCAGAGCCACAGCAGCAGCCTTGTTACCCATTCCCAAGGTTCTAAGGCTGGGTGACAGTAATAAATGAGGAGGGATATTATTCTTACTTCAAAGTATCACTTTAACAGTGATTACATACGTTTCAGTCCTCTTTGATTGTTTTGTGTTGGCCTACACTTACATATATCTAACTCTTATAACCCTTAAGACCTAGATCAGATGGGCTGGAACTTTCATTCTATTCCCTGTGAAAGTCCCAATATAGCCATAATATTTTTGCAAATATCTGAGAATTTATGTTTTCCTTGACACTTCTTCCTCCAGGCATACTTTCCCTGTGGTGTCCCACTTGCATACAACAGACCCAGAAACTCAGTTTCGTCCTCCTTTTCCACCCAAATTTTCACAAGCGTAGTAGTCTCTACTGAAGATGTGGGGGGTGGGGAGGAAAGACATGGAGAAAGGGTTTCATTGCCTTCAGCCATCTTTCCCGCTCTTCTCACCTTGCTCTCCCTGTCTGATTCCCATCACCCCACCTGATAACAGTTCAGCTCTCCTTCACAATTTCTCCTAAGCTTGTGCGAGGAGGATAAAAACAGAAGTTCATTTATTAAAAATGTGTGCATTTATTCTTTTTTTTTTTTTTTTTTTGAGTTGGAGTCTCACTCTGTCACCCAGACTGGAGTGCAGTGGCTGCTCTCGCCCACCGCAGCTCTGACCTGCTGGGCTCCGGCAATCCTTCCACCTCAGCCTTCCAAGTAGCCAGAATTACAGGCATGCGCCTCCATGCCCAGCTGATTTTTTGATTTATTGTAGAGATGAGGTCTCGTTGCCCAGGCGGGTCTCGAACCCGCGGGCTCAGGCAATCCACTCACTTCAGCCTCCCAAAGGGGCAGGATTACAGGCTGAGCCACCGAGCCCGGCTTGTATTTATTCTTACATGTTTAAACTCAGTCACCTTCAAAGTACTCTCCATTTGATGCAATACACCTATCTAAACACTTTTTCTACTGCTCAGAACAGTTTTTGAACTTGTCAGTTTTGATGCCTTTTGGTGCTTCTGCTGTTTTTTGTTTCACCTCTTCCACGTTAGCAAAATGTTTCCCTTTAAGGACTTTCTTCATCTGGGGAAGCACAAAAGGTCACTCAGGGTGAGATCAGATAAATAGGGAGGGTGAGGTACAGGGGTCATGCTGTTTTTTGTTAAAAATTGCTGAACCCTCAGTGCAGTGTAGGCAGATTCACTTGTAAATTACCCATCATGAAATAAGCAAATGTACTGAAAGAATCTCCAACAACAACAACAAAAATTCACTGAAGCCAAACACAGCCTTTCACAACCACCTTAGCTGGTACACTGAGGCTGATGGGTTCCTAGAACACTTACCTAACAGGGGAAGCCTATACCACAAGGGACCCACCCTCCAAAAAATAATTCTGGGTTTTTTGGGGTCCCCCCTCATGTCCAAATCCAAACACATGCTGGCTTTGGATGCCAACACAAACAATTCCAGAGTATATTAAGGAATTTATTTAGAAACATAAAATCTAATAAAAAGTTAAATGTAAAATAAACAAAAAAATACATGTATAAAGAAAGCTATTGCTCTTAGGGAAAACAAAATGCTCCTCAACCTGGATTGGTTCTATCTAATGGTGCAAATAACTGAACTGTCTTAGCAATCAAGAGAAAAGAAATCAGTCAGCTAAGCCATCTAGAATCATTTTCATTAGTGCAGCAAATAAAAATGGCCATTACAAGTAGGGCTCGGTGGCTCAGCCTGTAATCCCACACTTTGGGAGGCTGAGATGAGTGGATTGCCTGAGCCCGCAGGTTCGAGACCCGCCTGGGCAACTTGGCAAGATCTCATCTCTACAACAATTCAAAAAATTAGCCGGGTGTGGTAGCACGCACCTGTAGTTCCAGCTACTTGGAAGGCTGAGGCAGAAGGATCGCCGAAGCCCAGCAGGTTGAGGTTACAGTGGCCGCTCCGTACTCCAGTCTAGGCGACAGAATGAGACTCCAACTAAAAAAAAAAAATGACCATTACAGCTGACTCTTAAACAGTATGAGTTTGAACTTACATGCAAATTTTCTTCTGCCTCTACCACCCCTGAGACAGCAAGACCAACCCCTCCTCTTCCTTCTTTTCCTCAGTCTATGCAATATAAAAATGGCAGGGATGAAGATTTTTATGCTAATTTACTTTCATTTAACAAGTAATAAATGTATTTTCTCTTCTTTATTATTTTATTAATATTTTCTCTAGCTTACTATGTTGTAAGAATACAGTATATAATACATACAACATCCAAAATATGTGTAGTCGACTCTTTACATTCTTGGTGAGGCCTCCAGTCAACAGTATGCAATTAGTTAAGTTTTGGGGAAGTCAAAGTTTATACATGGATTTTTTTGCTGTGCAGGTGTTTGGTACCCTTAAGTCTGGTGTTGTTCAAGGGTCGATTGGATATGTTGTCACTGAAAGTAGCTCTGATATGTTTCCCCTTCAGCCTCTCTTCATCTTTTTTCTTTTATACACTTTCTTTATGCACAAATATTTACTGAACACCTAACATGTGCTAGACACTGTAAGTACAGCAGCAAGTAAAATGGACAGGGATCCTCCCTTATGAAGTTTCTTTCTGGTAGAAAAGACAAACAATGAACATGTAAACAGATGCATAAAATAAGGTCACATGATGGTCAATATTAGAAAGAAAATAAGGCAGAGTGTTGAGATAGAGAATGACTGAGATATTTTGGGTTAAGCTTATATAGGATGGTTAAGGAAGGTTCTCTAAAGAGGATTCTAGTGAATGACTATCTTCTTAGTTAGCAAATAAAAGATATGGAGGAGAGAGTCCCAAAGCCTCATGAATTGCAGAGAGTTTGAAGGAAAACATAAAGACCAGTGGAAGGCGGGGAATAGTAAAGAAGGAGGAGATGAGTTGATATCAGAGATGTAAGCTGGGTCCAGATCACCAAAAGTCTTGTGGGCGATGGTAAGGAATTCAGCTTTTATTACCATCAGCTTTACTACATTTGCCAACACTTGTTCAACACTTTTTTGACAGAATCAGAAATAGACCTAAAGGACTCTTATTGTTATTTAATTGCAATATAAAGTTTAAAGAATAATATATGACATTATAATTAAGTCAAAAATACAAACAAATGTTCACACACACATACAGAAAATGTAACCTGTGGTGTATGGGTTCTAAATGTTCATTTAGAAAGTATGCATTAGATCATCAAGCACCCTTCATGGCCCATTGTCATCTGCTCCAGCAAAATCTATCTCCACAAACTAGACATTTTTATTTGCAATCCTATGTCCCAGGCTCCTAATTTCAGGCCATGGCTGAAGATAAATTAAGCACTTGGGAAACTTTTTAGGGTTCAACTTTTAAAGCCGGCAAAAGAACCATTTCAGTTTCTTCTCTTTCTCTAGGTTCTTGGGATGACACTGAAGAGAGTCCATGTGATGTTTCAGAATTGTAATTATTTCTATCCCCTAGAGATGGGGAGGAAGAGTCAACTGAGTGCCAGAAAAGTGAGCTGAAACAAATTATGTAGTAGGCTTAATAGAACCACCATGTAATGAAATATTCTCTCTGTTCTAATTTATGAAAAGCACTTCCTTGCATGTTCCACACCCATCTCCCTTGGGGCTTCCTGGTCAATTCATTCAACTACATCACTTAGGAATTGATTTTTTTTTTTCTCCACAGCCAAGACTATTAGGGCTGTAAGACAAATATCAGCCTCTCTATTCCATTGGTTCAAAGGTATTTCCTTCAGGAATTTACTTGCTCCCTAACTCCACTGTGATACTAAATATCCACTCACTCCAATTTTGAACCACAATGGATCATATTTGTTTACCTAGACATTAAAGTTTGATAGCAAAAGTTGAAGTGAGGCTACCAGCTCACAGATGATTTTTCAAATGAGCTTTTTCCAGCCTCCTTTCCTACAAAGAACAATGCCTAATGTCATGGTCAGGTTATAGTTTTAAACAATGTGGAAAAACCCACCTATTTGGGGATCTTAGGCAATCACTTAATCTCTCTCTCTGGGTCTCAGTTTGTTTACATATAAGAAAATACTTAAATAGGAGGAGGAAAAAGGCAATATGAACCAAGATGCTCATTGGAACATTAAATATAAAGGTGAAAAATTAGGAACAACTTCCAAAATGTCAAAATAATAATATTTGACTTGATTTGAATGATAATAAAAACAACTATAATGTGTGCAGCATATTACATTATAAAATATTTGCGAGTACATTGTCTAATTTGTAAGCAGAATCATAAAAAAGTAATCATAAAAAAGTAGACCTATTTATGATTTTTATTTACTTTTATTTTGCAGATGAGGAAACTAAGGTTCAAATAGGCCAAGTGACTTTTATATGGTTATACAGGTAGTATGTAACATAGCAATTACTTAGACCCAGCATAGTAGAATGTAACAGTCACAAAGTTTGGAGTCAGTCAGGTTTGGTTTTGCATATTAGCTATACTACCATCTATCATTATATTTTTTGAAGCTTGTTAATTCACATAAGATTCAGTTTTCTCATCAGCAAAACAGGATGAATAGGTGTGTGATTAAACAGGAGAACGTATGTAGAATATATAACCTAGCATATAGCTGTAATAGTAAACCTTAGTTCCCTTTTCCTTCTCTTTTAATGTTGAATTAAATACCATGGTACTTATGCTATCACTGGAACTAGTTACCAAATAATTCTACTTTCTCTTAGTCTGCCTCATCTGGGGTGGTGTTTTCTACCACCAACTTTATTAATATTCCCTGACCTAGGGCCACTCATACACAACAGACAGAGAGAAACAATAGCCTTTCCTCTAGCATCAGAGTCCACTGGTCTCATTCCATCTGACTCTGACTTGTGGATTTTTTGCTTGCCTCTTCAAATCTATGGCACTTGTTGACTCCTTAGTTGAGTTCCTTAGTGTCAGAAAACAACATGAATGTTTCTATGTTTCCTCATGTTCAGGATTTTCTGAGAAATCTGAGTTAAAAGATGAGTGAATAGCAAACAAAACTTGGAAGTTAAAGACAATAAATTACCTAGGAAAGATTTACAAGTTTCTCTTCCCTGGAGCCATTTGTTCACATTCCAAAGGGTTGTAACACCCTAGGGACCTTCCCCTTCTCTCCTCAGAGAAGATTTGTTTACATTAGAGAGCAAAAGTTTTCTTCTTCTCTCAGGAGAGAAGAAAAGCCAGCTGTGCAGCTGCTCCTATATGAGCTCCAAGATTCATAATTTCGAGGTTCCTCCCCTCTGCTACAGACCCTCCATCCCTTTCATATGTACCTTTATTATGTTACCCTGAAGGAGAAGTGGAGCATGAAGAACTAGCACTAAGACAGCCTACAAGGAAATCATCAATCTACCTCTGATCTATAAACCTTCTGTTTATTGTAAGGATAAAATAAATATGTGTAAATATAAAATATTATATCCTAGACTTGATTTCTTATCTGCAGAAGTCTGAAATATCTTTTAGCCCTCTTCCTGCTCAGTTGAACCTGCGTCATTATCATCTATAAAATCATTTCAAATGAATGCATAGGAAATTTTACTTTGATAGTAGCTCCAACTTTGACCAGACAGTATTGAATTTAAAAAAAAAATCTGTTTATCTCAAGAACCAGAGTTAGGACAATAAACTGAATCCTAAATTGTTATCTAAAGAGGATGGAGAAAGTACAAGTTGGAGAAAAGCAAAGAATGAGAGAGACCTACCAAATTCACCAGCCACTACTAAGCATAATATCACAACATAGCACTTAACTGTTTCAACTATTTAGGAATGCATAAGGATCTCTCGGGCCATCTATTTATTCCTTTGCCAGAGCAAAGAAATTTCCAACAAGATGATGGCTTCAATAACAGAAGAGTTGGAAAGAGCATGAGAATGATGCTTCTTACCCTCCTGTACTTACATTCTGCCAAGATGTTGGACACAAAAATGCCTCCTCAACCCAACTGCAATAAAAATCTTCAGGTTTTGGCAGCTAAATTTTCTTGCATGTCTGTTTTATAATGACCTTTGTAAGCCAAAACTATCTTCATTCGGAAGCACATAGGAAGTCAATCTCAGTAGAGTTTAGTCAGAGACTATTGTGAGATTGTCAAAGTGCCCTGGATCCAAGTCACCACAACATTAGTTGAGTCAATACAAATGAGCCACATCAGCAAGAATATCAGTGAGTGAAACTTAAGCCAACCTGTAACTGATTCACTTCTCTTGACTCTGATGAGTTCAAGTTCCCAACACAGTTTTGCCCTCAGACTTTAGATATCTAGTGCCCCTCAGAACAATTCTTGGTTATTCTTTTGCATAAAGCCTAAAGGGACCTGCTACTCAGCTGTATTGTTACTTTCCACATCCAAAGCACAACCTGTTGCCCTACTGGCATCTCTATGCAATCTACTCTGCCTGATCCCACTTTTTACTGCTGAATCAAATCCATTCAGCATTTGACAAAAGTGAAAGTTTTGAAAACCTGGTTTCTCTTATCATCTCAAAGGCAGCTTTATTCTGTGTCTTTGGACAAGTCACTCAATCATTCTGATTTTTGTTCTTTTAAAACAGAAGCAGCCAGCATGGATTGTCAGCACATAGCTATCCATGTGTTCAGGAATGGTGTTCGGTAAATTATAAAACCCTCTGGAAGGGTTAGTTTATACAAAACAGGCACATTCCAACCTTGGAGAGGTTAATCCCTTCATAAAGTAGCATAAAAATACTGAGACTCTACGTTTAAAGAGGATAGAATCTGACTCTAGCTAGATCGTTCTGCCCTAAACCTCAGCCAGTGTCATAAGCCAAAAAAACCTTAATAATTAAATGCATTTGGATAAGACAATGACAAAACCAACTTCCTGAATGACAGAAATTATATCTGCCCCCTATGGTTTTTCTCTGTTTGCATGATGGCATAAAAACTAGCAGGGAAAAACTATTTTATGGGGTAATTGACCATTATGCTAATATATTATCCTATTTTTCACTTTCTGAGTAGCAATAGAAGAGATCAGTGCTCTGCCATTCTGAAGCACCAATCCAACTGAAAATATTAATAAATCTAATTTACTAGAAGAGGCTTTTGGATGACAGAAATGATCATCTGCCCATGGAGTTGAGCAGTTTGGCTGCAGTGAGGAGGATAGGCTGATTGTTTTTATCTTATCTGATTCTGCCATCATTGTAGAGTCAGCTTCTGCTGGGGGCCTGGCCTCCTGGGAAAGTGACCTCTTCCCTCTGAAGCTGCTAAATCACAGAAGCCTGTGGGCCCCACCCTAGAAAGAACATCTCGGCAGATTTTACTCTTTACTGGGTGAGAAACCACAGACAATAGCTCAAATTGGTAATGATCATGATCTCTCCTCTGTAAGTCACACATCTACAAATTCCTGAGCCCAGCTTTGGTGATGAGGCCAGCTTTGCTTTTAAAGCCGACAGCACTGAGATAATCCCATTTGCTTATATCAATATTAGAAGAGCATTTCATGTTTCAGCAAAGTGCAAGACTCTTTTATCGGCAGTTTTATAAGCCTGGAATTCCCTTCCCACCCAGAATGGCCAGTTAATATACCAGGGCTAAATTTTTGGAGAATTACTCTACCATATGGAAGTAGCAAATGAAGAACATAAAAAGCAGAAAAAGCTAAGCCCTGGTGTATAGTGGTCTCAAATTCACTCATTATTCATATGAATGTAAGAAACACAGGGAACAGGAGAAGGTCAGCAGGGTCCGTGGAGGCCATTCCCTTCCAATAAGCTCTTTTTATTTTCTTTCCTATGGCAGCATCTAATTGCTTCTGTGCTGCTTACAGTTGGGTCTGGGATTCCATTTTAAATATTTCTTATTCTCAAGGAAAAAACAGTTTCTGCTGTCTGTTCTGTATTTTGGTTTTTGAGTTTCAAATACTATTCGAGTTGTTTGCAGACAAGTTCCCAAGCAGAGGTGGGTTGCTGATGTGCCTCAGTTCAGCTTCCCAGGAGGCTCTTTTCCTTTCTGAGAGAGAGAACTAGCTACTTTTAACCCCAAGATTTGTTTATCATTTTCCATGGGGGAATGTGCTACTAGAAAATGGTGGCAAATAAGGGCAGTCACATGGGATAGATATTTTTTAAAAAGAAAATATGCTCCCTGGTTCTCAGGGAAATAGAAAGGTAGAAAAGACCATCACCTACATCAAATAATTAAAGCTTTTTCTTTCTTTCCTTTTTATTTCAAATGATTAAAGCTTTTTCTTTCTTTCCTTTTTATTTCAAATAATTAAAGCTTTTTCTTTCTTTCCTTTTTATTTCAAATAATTAAATTTTTCTTTCTTTCCTTTTTATTTCTTTCCTCCTTCCTTCCCTCTTTCATCTTTCTCTCTCTCTCTCTCTCTCTCTCTCTCTCTCTCTCTCTCCCTTTTCTTTTGATTCTTTACTATCCAGAGCCCACTGGAATAAAGGTGTCTTGCCTAGAGGTCTATATTTTGCCCTGATCTTCCTTATTCTGAGGACTTTCCCAATCTCTTCAGACTAGCTATTGACCCTAGCTTACATACAATTTCAGAGATCTGGGAACCTAACCACAGCCAACATCTTGACACCAAACCTTTCAGTGCCCACAGACAACCGAATGAGCAGTAGCTGAAACTAGAGAAATGAGAAGAATAAAATTTGTACTCACTCTCAAGTAATTTGTAGCTTTGCTGAAAAGGCAAATGCATATGAAACAACTAATCAAAAGTACATGGCAGAATATTTACATTTTGTGAATAAACTCTGAATTAACCAGTGCCAGGCAAATTTAAGTCCAGGTTTTCAAGTTCTACAAATAACAACTAGAAAGTGTTACAGGGTCTTTGTAACACTCCTTTCTACACTTAAGGATTTTTATGCTAGTTACATCAGTCCTTAGAAAATGGCTAAGAGCCCCCATATTATTATTTTTCTTTTGTCTAGTGAATGAAATTACTAACACCCTGAATATCATAATTTTCTTCCTTTAACTCTTAAGATTCCTTTGGGCTTCACATCCTGGTATATGCAAGGCAATTCTGTTATCAAACAAAAGGAGTTTTTCTTTTATTTTTTGTTTCAGTGTATCAAGTAATAAAATAATGTATTTGGGCTAGAGTTCTCTCCTTTCTGAGACTGAACATTAATCATCCATTGAGCTGATCTGTTCTTCCTCAAAGCAAGGTTTGGTCTATTGAAAGCACTAGTCTCACACATGAGGGCTAGACAACTTTTGACCATTATGGGCTGCCTGCAAAACAGGATGGAGTTTTCAAAGGGTGCTATTCATTACCTCACAAATCCTACAGTATGTCTGCCTGGGGTTTATTAGTTCAGTGAAATTTTGATAGATTTTAAAATATATATAAATAACTGTAGTAAAAATCTTGCACAGCTTTCACCCACATATGAACTGAAGAAACTAATAGGCACAAGTGCAGTGAACACAAACACACCCAACTGGCTTTGTTTGGTGGGATGATGATTTCACTCTTGGAAGCCCTGCTACTCCTGGAAATGCTTTATTTTTTCTACTAATATAATAATTTTACATTCAAAAAGGTAAAGAAGAATGGTTTCTCATTGACTTATGCCTCTATAAATATCTATAAAAAAGAAAACAAGTTTAGGTTAGATATAAAGCATATCAACCTCAGTCGAAGCAAAGTAGAAAGATTTGTTAATATTCTGATGAATTTTATCCTAATAACCTTGATCACACAAAGAAGGCCAAATACTATCTATTGACCCCATCCTCTCAGACAGTCAAGGTATTAGTAAAAGAAAGACAGGTAAAAGAAACTTAAAAGTAACAAGAAGAAATGAAATGGAAGAGTGAATGGCAAAAAAATTAAGTGAAGTGAGAAATAAGAAAGTTCTGCCTATGTTAAGAGCTGATAGTTTCCTAGATTCAGGCTATTAAATGCCCTGGATTTGGGGACAGGAATGAGTCGTAGAAATTATCTTACCTTCTAAGACCTTGTGGCCCATTCAGGATGAAACTTATCTCTAAGTTGTTAGTACTGTAAGAAACCTCAGAGAATTTCCAGTTCAATACTCACATTTTTCAAAAGAAGAAATTATGACTCAGAAAAGTAAAGTAGTATTTCAAAAGTCTTTCAGCTGATCAGTATGATAACTGAGCATAAAACACAGATCTATTTCCTAATCCATTCTTATTTCCACTAGACATCTTTCTTCATGTTTGGTCAACCCTTATGAAGTCTCATCATTTTGTGTATACCCTTTTCTCTTTACTCTCTACTCCACCACACACACGCACACGCGACACACACACACACACACACACACACACACGCACACATGCACACACTTGTGCTATATGCTTGTAAATATGCACTCTTCATCAGTTAGAATAGGTTGGTAAGAAATAGCAAGGAATATATGCTGACAACCATTTGCTTGCAAACTGAATGCAAATACTGTGTATGACAATGTGGCACTTCCAGCTATTACACGTCTGAATGTGACCTTTGGGAAACTCCTGAAGAAATTCACTATGTTTTATCTTCCTGAATATACCAAATCATTGCACAACAGAAATCTAGTTGTGTGAGCCCACCATGTGGGGAAGCAAGAAGCTGTGGGGCCGGTGCCACTTCCCAGTGGATTCATTTTTTGAAGCAATCCTGCTGCCGTCACTCTTGCTGGGAAATAGACATTTTTTGTTACAATGTTTTGATTCAATGTGCTTCTTCCATGCCACATAATAGATATATAAACTCTTCCACTTCAAACACTTTACCTCTTGGACACTAATCCCCCTACACCATACCCACCCTCCCATCTATTCACTCCACGTACACTCCACCCTTTGTTTCTACCCCCTGCTTAAGAGCAAACCTCATTAACTTACCATAAAAGACCAAAATCAAACACTGAAAACACTTTCACTCTAAATTTTCTTGAAGGTTTATGTGATGCAATGTGCTCTCCTTTATATAAACATCGCTATAACTGATAAACCATAAGAAGAACTTAAACTTTAAGGTGTTTTCTCAGAAGTAAAGATGGAATTACCTGACTGAAACTAGATGTGTGACATAGTAGAGATCAGGTAGAATGGTGTCTATCCTTAGAAATAAAATATTTAATAATGGAAGAGCAAAAATCCAGGTCAAGAATTATAAAGATATTAATGACTACTATCTAAAAGAGAAAACCTCGGTTTAAGAAAATAAGGACTTTCTTTCTTTATTTTATTTTAAAGATGTGGGGTACTATTCAGGATTGGATATACAAGTGATCATTGTACAGGTAAAGTTTGGACCTCCCTTTGGTCCTTACCTCACCTTGTTTGAGATCAGGTACCCTTATTGATGTTATGTCCACCTCCCTCCCCTGGCAGTTTCTGGCCAATCCCAAACCCTAATAAAGATACTTGGACATTCATGGTTATTGCAAAGAAGGATTTTCTGATGAAATAGATAACCATACTCTCCCTGTTATTTAAACAGAAGTTGAACGACAAACTATTCATATTCCTAGCAGGAATTCATCAGAGAATGGCTGGATCAGAGACCTCTGAATCCCTTCCAACTCTCTATATAGAGGATGATGGAAACCCCTCTAATGTTCAGTTGAAAACAGGGAAACATTATATATAGGTTTGGAAAGAATTAACTTAACTGATCAACACAGGGATTAAAAAATTGATTCATCTGTAGCATGTTCCAACCAACTGTGGAAGTAATTCTGTAGCTCAGTGCATATTGTAACTAATAAAGCCTTCAAAGACTTTCTATAATGACTAGATAATAATTTTTTATAAATATCACAACAAAAATGTATTTGTTTTTTCAATTGTATGAGTATACTTAGGTTTTTTTTCCTTAAGTAGTAGAAATAGTAATTTTTAACATAAAATTAGGGAAACAATATTTCCTGTTTCATAGAAAGTATGAAGTTTGTATGAAATAATGTGTGAAAACTGCTAGATAGATCACCTAGCATAGTGAGTAATCAATAAGCATTACCTATTTAAATTATTTACAGTCACTATTGATTTTTTCAACAAACCATGTCTTAGTAGATATTGACTTGGTATAACCTACACTAGGTCAGAAGTATCCTCATCCCAAATGTTCAGAATTACACAATGTGATCTGCATTATAGTGCAGAGCCTACAATACTGAACACAGTTATCATGAAAGTATTGAATACTTATGCATATAGCATGCAGGTATCAGTACCTATTGGCATGACCTAGTAAGTATAACCTTAGGAGGAAGCCTTAACAAAAGCAATCACTCAAAAGGTTACACTTTTTAGAGAGTAATAAAACCTGATTAGGTGAAATAACTGGGGCAAATAGAAAGAACTGGGGCAAGAGAGACTTTGTGTATAAATTTTTGTGTGTGACTAATTTAGTGAGTTAATGTTTCCTTGCAACTTGTGGTATTTTCTAACTGGCTTGAAGAAATAGAGAATTTAGGGCCAAAACATTTGGTGCATTTCCTAATGAAAGAAATTAAACAATAGCTTTTCTGGCTTTTTGTAACCAAAGATATCTGAGTTGAACTCCAAAAAGAGAAGCAGCTATCACCCTGTTCCATATTTATGGATCTATATTCTCAGAGTAAGGGGAGAACCCCCAAAGTCCAATGTTACTGCTTTTTCTCATCTCCATGCCAGAACAAAAAGAGCATCATACACTGAGAGCAATTCTTAAAAAGTGGCTTCTGAAAAGCAATCAATGGGCACTTTTTACCCATAAAAGCACAGAAGACACAAGTTGCCAAAAAGTAAATGCCCAACTGCCCAATCCTGAACACAGGACCAAAAAACAGGAAAGCTTAGATACTTAGAAGACTCTGGACTTGACTCCAGCTCATTGGATGACATAATCCAATTTGAGATAAACACACTTAACTGCTCATCTATTTGAGGTCTTCATTCCAGGAGCTAGCCTTGCAGTGACCATCTGTGTTTCTTCAGCTGAAGTCTATACACACACACACACACACACACACACACACAGAGAGAGAGAGAGAGAGAGAGAGAGAGAGAGAGAGAGAGAGAGAGAGAGAGAGAAGTTGCAATTCCAAATTCCAGCTGTTCCTTGACATTCATTTATTTTTTATTTTTTAAAGATGAGGTCTTATTATATTGCCTGGCTGGGTCTCAAACTCCTAGTCTCAAGCTATCTTCCCTCCTCAGCCTCCTGAAATGCTAGGATTACAGGTGTGAGCCACTGTGCCTGGCCCTGGATATTAATTTTTTTAGGAACTGTCTGGGATGTCCAGTTGAGGTATTCTTAGGCACAGAAAAGTTAAAATGGTCTCCACCTACATCCACTTTTCAGGTCACAAATTCCAATGGATAATTACCCAGAACAAAATCTACCTACAGAACATATAATAATAATTTCTCTTCTAGTATAAACTGATCCAAACTAAAACCACAGAGCAGATGGCAACTTTTCTGTGGCACATCCTTTGAACAAGATGCTGGCATGTCTTTGGAGTCTCAACATTTTAATGTAATGATGGCATCAGGCCTCTGGAAGGCAGAATTCTGAGATTGTCCCCAAGGTTTCTGATCCCCAGTATACATGCGCTATATAAGCTCCTTCTCCTAAGAATGGGCAGATTCCTGTGAATATGATGGGATAGTCACTCCCTTGATTAGATTACATTCTATAAGATTCTATTGTAAAAGACCTCTTCTACTGGTGGTGAAGAAGTTGCCATGCATGAGAAGGCCATGTGTTTAGGACCTGAGGGTGGCCTCTAGTCATTAACAACTTCTGGATGAGGGCAAGCAAGAAAACGGAACCTCATTTCCTATAACCACAAGAAACTAAATTCTACCAACAATATGAATGAGCTTGGTAGAGAGCCCTGAGGTCCAGGTAAGAACACAACCCGGCACTGCACTCTAGCCTGGGCCACAGAGCAAATCTTTAAAATAAAATTAAAAATAAATAAAATAAAGCAGAGGATAAAGCCATTTAAAAAATTAATACAATTAATAAAAATAAAAACAAACAACCCAGTTGACACTTGGATTTCGGCCTTGTAAGACCCTGAGCAAAGAATTCAGTTAAACCATATGTGAAATCTTGACCCAAGGAAATTATGAAATAATAAACATATATTGTTTTAAGTCACTATTTTGTAGTAACTTGTTATGCAGTAGGGAAACTCTAATACATATTCCCAGCTGAGTGGTTATATGTCCTCATGTACAAGCTGTGTGACCTCAAGCAGGTTAAATGACTCATCTGAGTCTCATCTTTATCATCCCCAGAAATGTGGATTTTAAACATATCTGTTCAATTGTTATCATATGTTTGAGTGTGAATGAAAAGAGATTATTTGTGAGAGTGTTTTGAAACTTTAGAGCATAAATCAAGTAATTGGTAATAGTAAGTAAAATCTTGGAGGCCAGTGGAAATCCAAGGGTCTTTGAGGACTAAAGGAAGGACCTTAGTCTTTGGCTTTTTTCAAACCAAGGTGAAATTATAAGAGCTTCTGCTTCCCTGACCTGTCTTTAAAGCAAATGCCAGAGAAGGCTTGGGTTTGTACAACAGAAAGTATAAACAATGGAGAAGACTCCCTACTCCATGGAAAACTTGACAGACCCTCACTCTGCAAATGATCTTCTTATTTACACTGTGTACATTTACAGTGCTACATGCTAGACACTATAGATGCAGACAAAACCTTTTCAAGCCGTTAAAAGTCCCTAGGGAGACACAGATAAGAGATGAACAATTATCAGACAGTGTAAAAATGTTATGCTAGATGGTAGCAGACGGTTGAGTGAGCACAACAAGCAGAAGCACCTGCTCCTCATGATGTGAGAAAGGGTCCCAGAGGAAGGTAGGCTTGAGTTGCTTACTTAAAGGACAATTAGGGGGTCATTAAACAGATGAGATGGGCAATCGCTGAGGAAAAGGCAGTTCATGGGAAACAGTTGTATTAAAAATCCAGAGGCTTAAAAACGACCCTTTTAGGGGACAAGCACATTAGTGCCATCTGGCTTTATAAAAGAGAACAGGGAGGTATATGATGAAATCAGAGTTGGCAGTTGGGGAAAGGTCAGAGCATGAAGGACCTTATATGCTTTGCTGAAGAGTTTGATATTTATTCTGAAGATGATACGGAATCACTGATGGCTTTTAAACTGATAGGGGCATTGTAAAATATTGATTTGGGCAGCAGTGCGGGTAATGAATCAGAAAGAGGAAAGAATTCAACTTTAAGGTAATTTGAGTAAGCTACTTAAGAAATGATAAAGACAACAGCAGAGCATATGAAAACAGGGATGAATTTAAGAGCCAGAAGGAAGGAAGAGCCCGAAGGAAGGTGGGACAAGCAGGATTTAGTTGGCCAGATTTTACCTGGGAGAGAAAGAGGTTGAATCCAAGGTTTCTAGTATGAGAACTGCATAATTGTAAGATTCATGAGTACTCCAGTTCTCATCCTGATAGAGACAGAATTTAAGTGAGGACATCAGGAGCTTCCCAAAGCTGGTCAGGAAGCAGGACAAAAAAATTATTCATACAGGCAGACAATTTATGTCCTGGATCCACTGAAGCAAACATTACCCAGAGATTTTTTGTTCTCACTAATAAGAGTGACTTGGACAACAAAAGTCCCATCTGAGGCTAGAACAAGGCAGTAGTTCTGGATCTCCAGATGCCTTGAATGCCTGAGCACATTAGATATTCAATAAGTGAATCATAGACAATTTTTAAATGGGTAAGTCCTCATCTTGCTACAACTAAACAATAAATATTTAGAAGGCAGAATCAGGTATTTGTTGAGTGACCGGCTTATTGGTCAATGAATTGAAGGTAACTGTGACCGAGTTCAGCACATATACACACTTTTTAAAAAGAAAGTATAGAGTGTCTCAGATAACAAAAGAAATGTTAGTCTTCAGAAGTTACTCTTGTAGTAAAGGAGGTGAGAGAGTGGTAAGAGCTCAGAAGGCTTGTCAAAATTTTTTTATTACGTTTTTAGAACCACAACATTCAAAATGATGTTTTCAATTATTTCTGCTTTTAAATTGAATTTTGCCTGAAAATAAATACACCACACAACTTTTAGTGCGAACACCCTGTAAAAGGCACTGAGAATGTGGAACCGATTTCTAGATGGTGCACGAAGCCTTGAATTTGCCAAATCACACCACTCCTTTTAAAATATATCTCCAGCTGTTTATCTGTAAGGGAACACTGCTTCATTCTTACTGATCTTCCTCCAACTCACCAGCACTAACCCAATTCCACCTTTCTCTATGTTCACTGTTGTGGCTTTTGCATTTATCTCTTCCCATGCCTGTGTTTTTGACTAAATATTCAGCGTCTCTTCTATCTCTATTAGATTGGGCCCAACCTCATTCTTTACTAAGTGCCCCCAAAAGCATGACATGAGCCTATCATTATAGCTCATCAACTGTTCCTTGTTATTCATTATTCAAGCAATAAACAAACTGCATAACTGCAATAAAAAAGATGTTTACTATTTTAACTTTCTTCTTTGCCTGTCACCTAGAAGTTGATGACTGCCTTCTCCACCCCCAACCCCCACTCCTGCCCATTTTTCTCCATTATAGTAGGGCAAAAGTGACACAGTGACAGAAATCTTCTTAGATTTGGAGCAACAGAGTTTTGGTTTCCACAAAAGCGGGTGAACTCAGCATGGTGAGGGCTGCATGCTGCACATGCTGGCTCAGCAGCAGAGACAGCAGGGAAGCCAGAAGGGGGACTGAGGGGAAGACCTGCAGCACCTACCAGTAGGTAACCCTAAAGGATGAGGATAAATACAGGAGAAAGAACATCTTGGTTAGTACCTGCAAGAGTCAGACCTAAGACAGACTCAGATTTCAGGAAATAGTTAATACAATTAGAGTTCAATGCAATTAAAGAGCAGTATCTGGTACCCCTCACCTTTAACATGGTTTCCAGATCATTTTGGCTGATGGAATTAATACAGGGAACAATACAGGGAGCTCATCTCTACTCTGTGCCACTCTGGGAACTGTGCAACCAAGAATAACTAGGATTTTGTCTTTGTATAGTAGATGAGGAAACACAGGCTGTGGTCTCTAGCAAAAAAGCCCATCTGTGATTTTTCTCCCTTTGTTATAGTAATCCTATTTTCATCAGACTCAACACAAACCAGCCTGCAAGTCTTGCTCCCAAATCACCACCTGATTTTACTTTCAGATGGAATTCTGTATTATTTATCCCACTTGATAATTTGCCACCGAAGTTTACCTAGAGGATTTATTTATTCAACAAATAGTAGAATGACTTTGGGGGACAGGAAGCGGGTAGTTAGAAAGAAGAATGCAAGTCATCAACTTGTGCTCTGCCCACGAGATACATAAATGATTTGACTGTTTCCCACTTGGACTCACTGGCAGTTTATGATCAATCACTCTCCTTCTGCCTGATATTCAAAAACATGTAAACATGCGATGTGTTCTCTGGTATGTTTTTTAGGATTCAGTAATCTCTCTTTCCAAATGTTTCCTTTTTGGGTGGTTTTTCACAGCTTTGGAAACTCAGCACAACCTGGTTTCAGACAACTTGGACTCTCCTTTATGAACCTTTTCTCCATTGCTAGACAAGGAGAGGCCATGCTGGAAAGCTCAGCTTACATAACCTCATTTGACAAATATGATACATGCCAAAAACCTGACATTTCACAATACAAACTTTTTATGAAGCAGCTTTATGTTTCAAACACAATACAGTATTCAAAGAGTATGTGATCATCCAACCACCTCCCCACATCCCAAGGGTTCAGTTAAAAATATATGGGGAAGAAACAAAACTCTTGCACATAATGGTTTCGAACCAACTGTTCTACCTTTGATTTCTTTCTTTTTCCCTTCTGTGTTCTCTGAGGTGGCCAAACTAATACCCTTGGAGATTCACTCAACCTCCACTCTCAGGAGCTAGGGGAAAGCCCCTTCTCTGATCTGAGGATGAATATATTGAAAGTCCTCTCTGAGACAGCAGTATTGTGAGACACAGTCATTATCTCAAATAAGATAATGAATGAGAAAATGCTTTGTAAACTATAAAATTTTACATTTTAGTGAATGTTTTATTACTGTTAATAATGTATTTATTAGTACTGTTACTACTGCTAATAAAATGAATCACCAAGCTTCCTGCTCCAGAGTTCCAATTTAGGCTACCATACAAAGATATGGTATGAGAAGCTACAGGAAAAACAAGGAAGATATTATCCATCACTGTTTTAGTCTCCTGAAAGGGTGGTTCTGTTTACAAGAGCCCATCAGGACCTTAGCTAACTCTAAAAGTAAGTTGTCACTGTTGAAATTTTTCTTCCTTGTCCTTGATAACACAACCACGTATCCATACTGTGAAAGGAGGCTTTTGCATTGAGATCTTTAATAATCCGACTGAGATTATCTCTCTGAACTTGAAAGGCTTACTTCCCCCACCCACTTCCCCACCCCCTCCCCAAGGCCTTTTCTCAGCCCCCTACCCCTAAAGTTTCCCAGTCATCACCTCATAACTTGGAATCACCCAAAGAGAAAAAAAGAGAAAAAAAATTACGATTCAAGTGAAAATCTGAGTAAGCAAACGTATTTGGCACTCAGAGCCATGGAAAGTTGAGTTTGAAGCCAGAGGTGGTTACCCGACTCTGCCCATAATTCTACACAGACAGCTACATGCAGTGATCGTGGTGGGTTCAGGCGAGTGTAATGGGAAGTACTCTAGAATTTTTACTTTTGAGTATTTTTCAATAAATAAGTCCATTTAAGCTCCAGTAGAAAAGACTGCCAACTACTTTCTCAACCAGGACTTTAAAAAGAAAGAAACAAAAAAAGGGTAATTTATAATGATCAAAGATAAACTAAAATATTAGTCTGGAAGAAATACAATTTCAGGTTTAGAAGTTGGTTTTATGAGGAAGATAATCCTCCCTTATTTTTTCCAGGCCCATAAATGCAATTTTTATTTTATTTTTTCCCTAGCCTAGGGTTGCTATGAAGATTGAACATGAGGAAGATTATTTCATTTATTTTCCAGGGGGTACTTGGCAATAACATTTTGCAGACCCACCTTGTGCTGTTTAGGACCAGAGCTTGGAAACACCCTGCCAGCTGCTGCTTGTCAGTGGATCTCATCTTCTACTTTTACAGTTTAATGAAAACCCAGCCCTTCTCTATCTGGGGACAATCTGTGAGTTTGGTCAGTGTCTGCCATAGTATGTCTTATGCTCATTATCAACAATTAACACAAAGAACAGATAGGATCTGTATCAACCTTAGGGAAAGACCAATTTTTTTTTTTACAATGGCAATTAAAATATAAAACTTGATACCAAACCACTCATATTAAAGTTACAGGTCATTCTGAAATATGTTCAATACAAACAATGAACCTGGTTTATAACATTCTACTCAAACCTCTCCTTTAAGCTTCAGAGGGTCCAATAAGTTACCATTCCAGAACACGAAGAGGGAAACCACACAGGTGTTCAGTTTCACTTGGGCACCCCCCTGCAGGAGGAGAGCCAATTCATGAAATTTTTAAAATATTGGACCACATTTTTTTATTTCACCTAAAAACAGCTTTATTGAGTTTCATGGCAAATATGTAAAGCCATGCAATTTAGATGTTCTACCCTATTGACTAGAAGAATGTCAATGAGAAAAATTATAGCACTGCTCAGTAACCTCTAAAATTTTCAAATATAGGCATAATTGAGTCGTAGACATAGACAGGAAGGTAATCTTTTATCTTAAATTAAATCACCAACCTGGAGAGCTAGTCAGGCTCTACTTGACCTCATAGGAGAGAAAGGTGTTTATCAATGCCCAAAATGTTTATACAGACATTCACCAAGGAACTTGTCCCACTACAGGAAACACAAACCAAAAACAAAAACACAACAAAACAAAACTTTCTCATTGAATCGAGACAAGGAAGGGAATGGAGACAATGAAAATTTGATAGGACAACAAGCAAATGTATATTTTTAATTAATGTCCTTGGTAACAGAGGTGGGTTTGATTTCTATATAATGTAATGTGAGTGCTTTGCAATTAGCCAGTCCTGAGTTTGGGACCCAGTGCTGCACTGACTAACGTTGTAACATTGCCAGCATAACTTTGGACAAGTTACCTAATCACTCGAACCAGTTTCTTTATCTGTAAAATGTGGATAATGACAGTTCCCATCCCATAGACTTGTTGGGATTAAATGAGTTAATAGATATCAATTTCAGCAGGATCTGGCACATTGTAATCATTCAATAAATGCTAGCTATCATTAATTTTCCTCAACTTTCTTAATAAATGCTAGCTATTAATTTCTCCTGCTGTATCTTGATTTTTCTGAAGACATCATTAGCCCTGGCTATTGCTTAAAAGGGCCAATGAATGTATTTCCAAGAAAGAGGTAATCTCAAAACAATCAAGCAAATGGAGAAACACTGACCAAGGACCAGAGAATCTACTTGCTTATGCTGGAGACAGAGAGTTCATTTTTCTGGGGATCTAAAGTGAACTGGAGAAAGTTCAGGTGTGTTATAATTAGAATTATATTTGTTCTTTGTCACCAATTTCTGGCACAAAGTTCCTAATGCCCTTGGAATTTCCTTAGTGGTATGATTGTCTTTGTTACTCACAAGGAACCCCTTTTGATTCACACACCACAAAGACAGAAACTCTTGCACTCAGGACCCTTTTGGACCTCATCCTATATACCTTTTCATCTGGTTGTTAATCTATAGACTTTGTAATATCCTTTATAATAAACTGGTAAATATAAGTAAATGTATTCCTGAGTTTTGTGCACCATTCTCATAAATTATCAAACTAAGAGGGCTCTCATGGAAAACACTGATTTACTCAGGGTCAGTCAGATGTACAAGTGGCCCAGACTCGCAACTGGCATCTCAAATGGGTGACAGTCTTGTGGGACTGAACCCTTAAATTTTAGGGTCTGCGCTAACTCCAAGTAATTAGTGTGAGTATTGAACTGAGTTGTAGGACACCTGGTTGGTGTCCAGATAGATGGAGAATTGCATGGTATGAAAAAAACCCACACACTTGGTGTCAGAGGTGTTATGAATAGAGGAATCATTTTTCCAGAGTAAAGCACAATGTTTTTATTTCCTATATTCATTTCTGGTTCTCTTATGTGTCCATAAACAGAATCCAATGATTTGTTTCCCAACAGGGAAAGCAACTTGGTAAACCAAAGCATTAAGAGAAAATTGCTGGAGGCCTGCAATTTCTATCCCAACCCTACCTGCCACCAAATAAGCATAGGTAGAGACTCTAAACTGGCTTCCCACCTCTGCTAAAAGTGGCAGGTATGTAGTCAAACTCTGTATGTTCTGCTTTCTTGGAAGGGCCTTTCTAAGAACACAGGCAGGCTCTGAGACTTTTTGCTTAATGGAGAACCATGCTGCCAACAGATTTTGAGACCAATACTTCCAAGTTAGAATGGTTAACCAAACTGTCAAGGGAGGATTCTAGAATGAACACCAGAAAGATATTACAAGCATGAGCTTTTGAGGCAAACAGATCTGGCTTTAAATCCTAGATCATGTGGTCATTTATTAGCTTTATGATCTTAGACAAATTAGTTCATTTATTCTATACTGTATCCCTAGCTAAGGTGACAGTTCATTCCAGTTTTCCTAGGACAATCCAAGTGTATACCAGTCATACCTTAGTAATTAATAAAAGCTGCCTTATCACTCTATAAGGGCCCCAGTTTGTACAATAAACATCGTGGTTACCCCATTCTTCTGTAAAATGAAAATAATAGGCACCTCACAGGGTGGTTATAAAGGAAAATCATAATGTTTATTAAGAGCTACCACAATGCCTTGTACATACAAAGGGCTCAGTAAAAACTAGTTCCCTCTATACCTATTCACTCCAGAGCCAACATAGTAGCCGTTAGCCTCACAGAGCTAGTGAACATTTGAAATGTGGCTAGTTCACATTAAGACATACTATAAATGAAAAGCACAGTAGATTTTGGAAATTTAGCACAACAAAAGAGGAAAAAATAGCTTATTAATAATTTTATATTAACTACATGTCCAAATGATATAATTTTGGATATGCTATATTAAGATAAATAAAACATTATTAAAATTAATTGCATCCATTTATGTTTGTTTTTATCATGGCTACTTAAAAACTGTAACATTACATATGTAGCTTGCATTATATTTCTATTGGGCAGCACAGCTCTAGATGGTCTGTTTACATATTTGCTACCTCGCCCACCTCATCTTACCACCACCGCCCCACCCTACTCCATTCCCAAATTATTTCTTCTAAAACTCAAAGCAAGAATTGAGTATACTTTTATCATGTTTACCAACATGTTTTTAAACTTTTTTCTGGATTTTTGAAGGTAAAAGGTCAATATACCAAGGGGCAAAATAGAATCAACCTTGATCATTGCTTTCAGGAGTGGTTTTTCCTTAGGGATAGAAACACTGACCTTGAATACATTAGGAAAGCTGAGGAGTCTGGGTCAACACGGAAAAGTGTCCACGTTGGCAAGAAAAAAGGAGCTTGGTTTGCCAGAAAAGATATTGCAATCTCTCCTTTGATCGGATTTGCTAATTCTTGTGAATGCTTGTGAAACACCTCAAGTCTCAAATCCACATAACGTGAAGATCTAGGCCCTTGAACATGCCATCAGTGTTGTCTCTTTAAAAAGAAGCATTTTTAGTTGATGAAAATGACTATCTTTCAGTCCTGCAAATATCTTTAAAAGGCATTAAGCAGCCTGACCCATAGATGCCCCTGGTATATGGGCTGAAGGGACTTAGGACAACAAAGTATAGAGCAAATTCACTCCAACACAGTAATTTAATTCACTCAATGTGCATGACACATAGACACAGCTAGTTAAAAAGCACAAATGTTCAATAAAAAATTAGCAAATTGGATATTTTAAAACATTTTAGTTAAATAGCCTACCTAACACAATCTTTTCAAATATACGATATTAAATAAATATATATTTGGTCTGGAAGGACCCAATTGACTGAAGTGGTTGTCCTGGCATCACATGTAGACACTTGTCAACTCTGCCATAGAGGCAAAAGAGAAACTGGCTTCTTAGCACAAACAAAAATGAGCTTTTGTTAATGTACTAAATTTTTCTCATTTCAACCAGTTGTTTTAGTACTGTTCAGACATGAACATTTACATCACTCCTCAGAAGAGCACCATTTTTCCTGACAGCCCTATAGTTTAGAAGGAGGGCAATGACAGATGGTAAGAGAAGCATGTGTTAGATAAATCTAATATTTAATGTGTTCCATGAGATGGTTTGTGTCTGAGTTCCACCAGCTCTCATCAGTTAACTCTCCCATCCACTTACCCCACAATCAAATAATTCCCTTCTCTTTGATAATGAGCCAACACTGGGAGAAGCAATGGCTCGGAACAATAGCATCTGAGGTGGAAGAAAACACAGAGGGCCTCTCACTTTCCCTCTCTAACCACAACAATTGGAAGAGACTTTGGCCTGAAAAATCTATCTGCTACTAAATGGTACCCAGATGGAAATCACAGCTGCTGTCTTATACCAGCTGTACCTATGCCCATCCATCTTCAGAACACGCCTCCGGCAGAGTAGAGAAATTGAGTTGACAGAGCAGTTAAAGAGCCTCTCTTTCCTTCTTCATACTTTTCCTTTTATCTTTTTCCCTTCAGTTTCAGAGCGTCTTGTTCTCACCTTCATGCTGTGGCAGTGCTGACAAAAGAAAACTGCAGCCTTGGAGAACCGCGGTGAGTAATAGCCCCAGGCTCTGAATACCTAATACCTATTGTATGTGTGTGGGAGGGAGAGCCAAAGGGGAAGGGGGGTAGAGAACTTGGTCAAATTGCCTGTGTAGAAATAGAACGTTTTGGTGAGGACCCTAAATGCATCCAGAGAGTATCTGAGTTTTGATACCTGTCCTCTAATTAAATCCAAGGATCTAATGTGCACAACTTTTAGGAATGCATTGTTCAAACAGATTTGATTCTTGCCCAGAGGTTTTTCAAGCCACTGACCACTTTGAACCTAATTAGAAAAAGCAGAGGACACTGGAGACATTTAATAAAAGGAATCCAGTTGCTGCTTCATCTTCATGACCTGGGATTTATAAGAGAATTTCTCTGGCTTTGTAGCAATGTAAAATAAATAGACATTAGATGATGACAGGGAAAACAAAATTGCTGCCAAAGCTAAAAAGAGCTTGGCAAAAGAAGAAAGAACTACTACATAGTCAGTCATTATTTACTGTACAAACCTTTTCATAAAGCATGGAAGAGAGATACATAGGAATAATGGGCCCTTGCTAAAAGATGAAAAGGGCTTTCTATAGCTTACATTATCCCCTGACGGAGGCACTGACGTGTCCCAGTTGTTACACAATCTTATTGTTCTATTCGGCCATTCAGAAAGCTGAATGAACCGCCTTGCTCTGAAACTTTTAAAGGTGAAATAAACAGTCCACTCGTTTCCAAGGAAAAGAATAAAACTGTAATGGATGAAAATAACGAATTAATTTGTTAATCTTTGCAGACTGCCACGGTCCATTGCATATGCTCTAACCAGTTAATTATTCTTTAGCCTGTAATGCTAAAATGTATATATAAGTGCAGTTAACTAACCCACGAACTTCTAACAAAAAGAGCCAGCTGTTCATTATTTAATTTAAAAGGAAGAAGGCTTTGCTTTTTGTTGCTGGTGGAGTTACTGAGATGTTAGTCAAACACCATGACCTGAAAGTCTCATTTCATCACACCTTATTGAACTGGTTTGATGCTACATTATGTGTTCCTCTTTCCACTTCAGAAAGCTAAAATCATGAGACTTCTTTATCTAAAGTTGTGACTACCCAGTCCAATAACAGGAAATTATTTTAGATGTTAATAAAAGAAAATGTTTTTGTAAACTATTAAATGTTCATAGCTGTAAAGCACTATAACTATAAACTTGGATGAAGGTACATTATTAATTAATGCTAACTAATAGTCTGTTGTTCTATTAGATCACACTACAATCATCAAAATTATGGATAGACTCATTCAGCCTTTTAAGTGTGTGTGGAGGGCAGAAGAGATTGGTGGGATGGAGCAGAAAGCGGGAGTAAATGTGGTCCTACAACATTTCAGAAACTTGAAGAAAATCCTAAAATACATCCAGAAAAACTACAACAAGAAACCATTCTAACAAAACAAAAGAACATTGATCTCATGGGTTATACTGGTATCTTTCATGGTACCCAAAGCAGAGCAAATCCCCATTTAACTAAGGTGGTCAGAAAATGGCAGACTGATAACTCAACTCCCACCTTCTAAAGCAGTGTGGGTCCTATAAAGACTGAGTGCCCACATGACTCTACAGCTTTGTGATCACAGGGCACTTGTCCTCTCTGAGTGTCTTAATCTGTTTGCTGTAGCAGGATTCTTGAAACTGGGTAATTTATAAGAAATAAAATTTGTTACCTACAGTTTTGGAGGCTGAAAAGTTCAAGGTTAAGGAAATGTATCTGGTGAGACCCTTCTTGCTGGTGGGGACTCTCTGAATAGTCTCATAGTTTATCACACGGCAAAGGGGATAAGTGTACCCATGTGCTCACTCAGGACTCTCTTCCTCTTATAAACCACCAGTTCCTCTCCCATAATAACCAGTTAATTCATTAACCCATTAAACTATTAATCAATTCAGGAAGGCTCTGTCCAATGACCCAATGACCTCTTAAAGGCCTTACTTCCAAATACTGACACACTGGAGACTAAGCTTCAACATGAGTTTTGGAGAAGAAATTTAAATCATAGCACTAGAATACCACTTTCTCTATAAGAAAATTGGGAATCTGACACCTCCTTACTCATAATGCTGCAACTGCAAAGACGAATTACCAAGATTATGGGAAGATGTTCCAAAAGATTTGAAGCTCCATATAAAAATGAAATTCGATGCATTTCAATAAAGTCATTGTACACATAAACAATAGATTAACCATTTTCAAAGAACACAAAAATATTCAACACTACATCTTGAATAAAATGCAACCTTTTCTGAGAGTTCTGAAAGTATTTTAAGAAGTGGCAACACCTCCCTCTATTATAAATATAAACATACATTACAGAAATATTCCACTGAATTACATGTCAAAATTTAAAATTCTGATGACTTCCTATATGTGATTGCCTGAAATATGGGTTACCAGTAGCTACTATATTCTGTCTTTCCATTTTCTCGTCATAAGTTGTATGTGAAATATGATGCATCCATTAAAAACATCACTTGATTTGGAGGATTTTTATCAGGTAATATTGGTTGCATAATATAAGAAGGGGACATGGGTTTGGGGAATATCAGAGATGCTGAAAATTGAAGAAAGATGCCCCTTCTTCAATACACTTTATTTCTATCTGTTGGAACATTGTCATAGTATACTGTTATCTGCTAGAAAATATTTGTTATAAAAATCTTGGGCAACCCCTTTGGGTCCCTTTCCACTGTGGAAGCTTTTCTGTACTCTTAATAAATCCTGCTTTCTCAAAATAAAATATAATATAAAATAATTTTTTAAAAAATCTTCACTGTGATAACTAGAACCTCCATAAGCTGTGGTGCCCTTGTGCAGTGTAGAACTTTTCCAACCATGTATGATGGTCCTGAGATGTTTTGTTTTACTCTTTACTTCTTTATTTTCTATTATTACATTTACTAAAAAATGTATGAACTACCAATTTTAAAAACATCAAATGGAGAACATTTAAAAAATATATCACTAGACTTCAAAATGAATTTTAATGACAATCATAGGCTTAAACCCCTTCAAGCAGATTTCTGAATGTCTGAATATAGGCATTGGCTCAGAAGCTATGATTTCTAGCTTGTTTTTTCTAAATACTTCCTGTGTGGTTTGGGCTTTATCACTTAACCCCTTTCCTCCTTATGCCACTTATAAATTTTATAATTCTATTTTTATAAAAGAACATGATACCTAGGTGATAGATAAAATAGTCTGTTCATATTTCCTATTTATATACAATAGATCTACCAAATTTTATAGAAAAGTTTTGTAAGTTTAAAGTATTTCAATATTTTAATTTTAATAAATCAACATCATATAAAATTATAAATGGATTTGAGGCTCTGATTCAGGCAAAATAGTTTTCTCTATTCCTGTCTGCGTTGTCCAGCATCACCTCCAATGTTTTAAACAAGCATTAAATAGTATATTAGTATTAGAAGTCATCCAGATGTCCACTATTAGTTAATTGGTTAAGTTAATTAAGTTATATACTGGAATATTAGAAAGTCATTAAGATGATGAGGCAAATGTATATATTGCTTAGGAAAGAAATTAAGCTTTAAAAAAAACAGTGCATAATATGCTAGAAGGACAGATGGATTGATACAAACATTTATCTATAGAGTAAAACTAGAATAACAAACAACACAATGTTTTGGTGATTCATGGATGGTTGGAATAAGGCTGATTTTCATTTTCATATTTATGCATTTCTGTATTTGCTGAACTTCGTATAATGATCATGAAATTTGTTATTGTTGTTGGAAAAGTGTTGCTGGGAAAACTTCTGCCTCCCATAAACAAGTCTTTTGGAGTAGGGCACTCTCAACAAGAGAAATATTCAATACGTAAAAAACAAGTGGCATAAACTATAGTCACATTGGTAGAGCTTTTTAGACTTAGAATCTTGCTTTCTTTTTGTAAGCATTGAGATTGTTTTTTATAGGAGTTTTGTATTAGTTTAGGTCTTTAACCATTTCCCTCAGGATAATAGAATTGAAAGAAAGTAGTGTCTTGGCCTGTTGGTTTAGAATGGATAGATGGGACCCAAAGAAGCAGCAGAAGAAACAGTGAGAATTGCACACGTTTTTTTTCTAGGTGATTGTGCCTAGCATGAATATGCTTCTCTATATGATCTCTTTATTTACATCTGTATCGACATCATATCCTATTATGTCCCCAACTCTGTTTTCAACTATGAAAGATAAAAGTGAGAAAGATTCAGTGCTGTCCTCAAGGAGATGACAATTCATTCTATGTCTTCACAATCTTGGAGCTCCAATCACAGATTGACATAGTCAAGGGAATTAGCCAAAGGACCAACTGTTTTCAAAATACTCACTTATTTCACTAAAATCAGTGAATGGTCTTTTAAAAAGTATAATTATGCTTTGTGGGGGAAGACAGCCATTAGGACTACTGAAAATAAGTTACCCAATTTACAAACATCAATGACGAAAATCCTCTCACGGCACTTTTGTAAATGAATGTGAAATGTGGTGTGTTCATGGCCATGAGGATGTTTCTCTGAAGACCTGCCAGTAAACAGGCATAACCTTAGTGTCAGGAGAAAAGCAGACTGGAAAACATAGCAAGGAGTAGGGAGATCTTGGGAAGCTAATAGAAAGAGTTGTTTAATGTGTAAGCTGTTGTCTGTACATACAGAAGCATTCACATGGTCATGAACAAAGGGTAATTGCAGGGTGGTTTATTAATTGAAAATAAATATTCTCTTCTTTGTAAAATGACTTGATATAGAAAAACCAAACACATGATAAAAGGACATGCACAGTCAGCAGAGAAACCTCAACTTTGAAAAATCTGCCAAGAAGGAGAAAGTTTAGAGTGGATTTGTTTTCTGGCTGCTTACAACAAATAAACCACCATGGGTTTCCCAAGGAACTCAATAATGAATCAATCTCTCTCTCCCTCTCTTTTTCTGTCTCCTTTTCCCACACTTCCTTCTCATATGTGCATTGGAGAATGGTGAGCAAGTACCCAAGGAATTATAATATTTTGGATCCTCTTTCTCATGAGGCAACTAACACCTCAAAATCAAAAAGAATTCTACACATTCCATACCAAAGAACTAGTAGCTTACTACAAGACAAAATAAAAGTTAGATCTCTAGTTCACAAGGCACTGTTTTCCTGCTATTAAATATGGTCAGCATTCAATAATTGTGTTCATGAAGTAAATATGTGGACATAGTGCAGAATATAATTTCTTACCTGTTTTATTCCTAGGCTCAGTATCAGATTATTTACTTACACATTTAACAATGTAGCTACATTGGATGGACCTAATTGGCTATATTGAACAAATCCTATGTGGACAAATTTAAATTTACTGCCAGGAACTACTGTAAAAAGGGTATGTCAAAATGTTCTCCAATGAAGATAGATTGCTTTGAGCCTCTCAGATCTGAGCCTGAAGTATCTTTTTATGATGATAATTAGGACCACAAAAACATCATTTTACCATGAGTATTTTGTCCCTGAACCAACACAGTGCCTGGACTCAGGAAAAAGTCACAAATACACACAGCACATCTGATGAGATTCAGTACCTCCAAGTTTTCTCTCTTCTATACAGCTGTAATCTGTGCCTTGCTTCGTATGAGCTCAAGGCAATAAGATACTTTCTCAAGATACTATTTGTTCATAAATTAGTCTAGGTGTCCAAAGAAAAATTTTAATTACTTTTCTTCTTTATACCTGTTTCATGGGTCAGAGAAGGGAATGGTTAAAAACTAACATGGTTTGCCCTCTTAAGTGAACCAGTCCTCATTTTAAGAGACAGAATTGCAACCTAAAAGGAGGCAAAGACAACTGTGTTCTGGAAATGAAGCCCTGTCAAGAAAAAGGTCTTCTGTTCTTGATGTCTGAAAAACTTTAACTGTAATGAAGATATTTTGCAATCAAATGTTTGAGATCCCTGGAAAATTCTTTCTGGGCTACATAACAGAACAACAAAAGAACATGATTTTGACTTCTGTGGTTCATTTGTCAGTCCAATGTTAGTTCTGATTTTTTTATCTTTGGAAATCTATAATCACAATCAATTGGACTTTCAGTGTAAGAGTCTCTTGACTATAGTGAGCAAGAAGGTAGAATTATTACTTATGTATTTGATACTGCCCTTATAGTTACTTCCATTTTCTTCCTAGTGCTAGCAGAAGGGAAAATAAATCTTTTTGTGGGAGTTGTGGATCTGACTTGGTGGTTTTGAAAGGATGCAAGGGACTTGTGAGAAGCAAAAGGAAAGGGAAGATGGAATGGAGTGAAGAACTGCAGCAAGATTGAGGGCACTGGGGAAGTCCCAACCCCAAACCAGCCTGAGAAATTCATCACAGCTGAGCCCAAATTTCCCTAAGTACTTTTCTTATGAAGACACATGTGATATATGCCATTTTAATGAAAATATTACTGTATAAACCTCAACAGCAAAATATCCCCCTCTCCCTTTTAACCATAAATGGCATTCACTTTTGTTTAAAGGCATTTTTAAAACATTAAAACAAAAGGGAAAAGTCTCTCCAAACATTCACAAAATTGCAACTGTAAATCCTCTGATGCTGGAAACAAGGTTGAACAACTTGAGGAATCATTCCAACAGCTGTTTCCATACATGAGCTATTAAGGAGGGAATCTCATGGTGTCACTTAAGCAGCTGTCATATTGAGGAAAAGTGAATGTACCCATTGATGTAATGCTCCTGGGAGGTGGGAGGAGTCATGGTTTCTTTGAGAAGAGAGGGGAGAAGGGTCAGAGAGGTATGGCTCTAATCTGTGAACAGTGGTTGAATTGTTTGTAATGTTGATCCAGGATCCTACAAAGACCCCATTATCCCTATTCTCCAAGTCGATTGTACACCTGACAAATGGTAATGGCAACATTACCAGACCTGAGAGAGTTCCGTAGCTCTGATGTGTGCTAGTATTAAGTTTGATATCCTCCCTTCGTGTCTCTCCCTCTCTTCTCTTTCTGTGTGTCTCTTTCTTTCTCCCTCTCTCTCTCTCTTCCCCCTCCCCTCTCCCCCATTTTGATTGCTGCCTGCTGTTTAAGCAAAGCCCTGAGTTTCCTGACAGCTGATGCCCAGGTGGCCTCAGTATCAATCTAAACAAGTAGATGTGAAATTGATCTTGCAGGGTTGAGACTAGGGGAGCTGGTGTCAACAGAGCATTCCACCTTCAGTAAAGATAATTCTTTCATCATCAAGGGAAAGGGGAGGGAGGGCTAAGAAGAGCTGACACAGGTGTCCAAGTTGCCCACTTGTATTTGCTTTTGAAACTCCAATTGTGATGACATCACCCTATCAAAAGACTGTGTGTGTTGATGTTTGTTTATGTGGGTTGTCAGTATATAACCATGCACAATTGCAGCTGGGATCAGCCCACTATATTAAAAGGATGGAAAAATTGAACCACAAAAGGAACTATTTGGGCAGAGAACTGTTGATGGAAGCAAACAAGGAAAATGCATTCTGGGTGGAAATTTCCATAGTTTTAAAAAACAATCTGTACAGTGTGGGTGAACTAGTGGTTCAGAAAAATACATATAGTTAACTCTTAATCATGCCCACCAATAAAATTCAGCTAATAGAATAGGTCATCCAGAAATAATTTTCTGTTAGGTTTTCAAATCAATATGTGATTTTTTTGGAAGCAGAATTTTTTAAAACGATGTTGTTAGGCTTAGGAGTCATTTGGCTTCACTTTGGCATTTCATTAATCTTTTGGAGCAGTATATAAGTTCAAAATAGAAGTCAGAGTGACCTTTGTATTTGTCTGAACCTAAGGTTGTCAATGGACAAAAAAACTTTGCAGAGAAGAAATGAGTCGTACTCATGAGTTTAGTTTGGTGGCATGAATAGGGGCATTTCTTTCTTGAATTTCGCTGAGTTGGAACAGCTGGAAACGAGGCATGAACCAGAGCTGTCATGCAGGAATAACACTAATCCCTTGCCCATCAGAGTTGTCCCGAGATTAGGCTAGATCTTACAGTCACTACAAAAACCGATTGGAAAGTGAAAAATTTAGATAAGCAACTGCTTCTTTGGTTTCTGTAACACTAGAATGACTTGATATTCAAGAGACCTGGACATTTCCACCTAAAGAGTGTTCTGAAAAACTTAAAGTCAGTCTATGAAGATGGAAAAAAAAATCTACATTTAAAATGCCAGTCCAATACATTAAAGAGCATCTTTTAGTTTAGAGAAATGTGAAATTATTTTTTATTGCAATAGCTTTGAGGGCTACAAATAGTTTTGGACTGGACTTTGTGTACCCACCACCTTCACGTGTGCACATTTTACCCAAAGAGTGATTTTATTTGTCTCTCCACCTAGTCCCTCACTCCCCCTTCTAAGTCTACAGTGTCCATTATTTCATTCACTATTTCTTTGCATAACCTTAATTTAGCTTTCCACTTACAAGTGAGAACACGCAGTGTTTGGTTTTCCATTACTGAGTTAGTTCACTTAGGATGATGTTCTCCAATTCCATACAAGTTGCTTCAAAGTATATTATTTCCTTCTTTTTGATCACTGAATACTATTCCATGGTGCATATATACCACATTTTCATTATTCACTGATCAGCTGATGGGCACTTAGGTTGATTCCACTTATTTGCAATTGTGAACTGTGCTATGATGAACACGCGGGTGCAGGTGTCCATTACACAATTACGTTTGTTCCTTTGAAATGTGAAATTAGAGCTAGCAAATAGATAGATTCTGCAGAATGGTGAAAGAGTGTGGCACTAGCAGCGGAAGTACTAAAGATATACATTGTCCTAGGCCTGCTCTGCCACTCTACGTAACCCCCATGCTGAACATGCAAACTCTTTAAGCTAAATTTTACTTTATCTCTGAAATTCAATGGAAATACTAAAGAACACTACAAATGTGGTGAGATCTCGCTAGATTACTGGTAGAATTGATGACAGAGCTTATTGAAGAATCAAATAAGGACAATAGTTGAGGCCTTGTTCCTATATAAAGGTAAACAAATTCTCCAAAGTGTTTAGAGAAGTAAACTAAATTTGAGTTGAAACCTATACCACCTGGACCTCCCCAGAGACATCTCCCAAAATGTGGTGAAAAAACGTTTTAGATAAGGGGAACAAAATTCATCTTGCTTCTCTGTTCCAAGCAGTAAAACTTCATCCTCCACACATCAAATTGTATACGATTTTCCACCACAACCTCGAGAGTACTAGAAGCCACAGTATTGGGTGGTCCTGTGAGCTACCTGACAAATAATGTTTATAATGCAGTTCTGATCTGGTAAGAGAGGAGAAGGATAGAGCTTGTCAGGTCTTTGCCTGATTTCCTCAATCCATTGGCCACTCAGAAAGTTGTACCACAGTTTGTCAATATTTTTTAAAAATTCATATGAAAAATCAACCTTGATGTAGTTCTCACTATTTTCCACTAATTACTATATTACAGAGGGCTGGAACTATAACTATATATTTTAGATGAGTCTGTTTAAATGCCCTTTTTCTCCATATGTACACAATAAAATGTATTGACTCATTTATTTAGTACCATAAAGTTATGAAATATGCAATCTAAGACAACGCTTCAGAAAACTTATTCATTATATGCTAGAATCTAGTTCAGTTCTTGGCAAGTAGTAGATGTTCTAAGTAAATAATTCAAGCTTGTCCTTTTGATAGCATGAGTTGTTTTATTCTGACTATTTTATTACATACATTTCAATCTTAATGTCCAGGGTATTCTCAATATAATTTCATGTTTTGGCAATATATTAAGTTTATACAGAAGCCTCAATTGTTTAATTGTACTATAGTAATGATGCCTTAAGAGAGAGCGTTGAAGAGTATAAGGCAACTTGCTCCTGCACTGGATGGTCCCTTCCTAGCATCAAGATCAGTAAGTCTGCTGCCCACGGGTTCTGCTTCTCTCCACTCATCATCTATTCATTCCATAAATATTTATTGAGTGCCTACTTTGTATTATTCCAGGCACTAAAGTCCTAAAACTCCTATAAGTTTTATTCCTATAGAGAAAGGTGCTTGCACTGTACAATAATTTTTCATGCTGCACTGAAACTCTTTTAATTTATATGTGACTTTATGCATGTGTTCCAAATTACTGAGATTTCTAGATTTCTAAATTCTAGGTTGGTGGGACATCACTGAAGTTAATCTTCTTGATTTATACCTTTATTTGGTGCTGGTATGTTTCCCTCCATCATATTTTATGTCTTTGTCTCTAATGACCCATAACCAGGAGACAGCAAAAACTCTCTCTTGACTTTGTAGTAATCAGGATCGTGCTGATCCTGAAAGGGTATCTCCAAAATATTTTGGGTTGGTGGAAAGTTAAAACAGAGTGAGATTTGATTTTTTTTTTAAGCCGCAGGCCACACATTCATATAACTCAAAGAGTACAAGCCTAGCTCTTTCCAAATTGTTGTTCTGATCTTATTCTAAGTGATGTGTGTCTGCTCAAATCAATGCCATTTTGCTGTCACGCTTGCACCCACTTCATGCCATGCCCTGACAGGAGGTGCACGCAACAGTATTGAGAGGTCAGGCAAATTTGAAACAGCCCATTGCCCATTAACTAGTTTTACAAACAACAATGAAACAGGAAATAACAAAGCATGATCCTTGAATTAGTACTTCAGCAAAAATACTCAAGAGTTTTTCCATAGTCAGTAAATTGCTCCAGCTGTGTTTTCACGGTTTATGAAATTGAGAGAGGCAAACTCCAGAGACAAATTAAAATCTTGGATCTGGTCAGAGATGATTTTATAGTAAAGGTGTTCAGTTATATGGTATAACACATAGATACTCACAGAGCTATAAGCCAAACTCTACTGAAAATACAGTTTACCTTATACATCGTCCACCCAGAGGGATAAGAACTGGCATGTATCAAAACACATATCAACCCAGAAAATAAGGTCTGTTTCATTGCTGTGTTTTACCAGGAGAGGATGAAGGTATAATATTTTATTATGAAACAACTAATAGAAGGAACAGAAGTTCACGTGGAGAGGGCCTTTCTTTGGAATGAAATGAATTGTGGATGAGCAGTGCCACCTTTTGGCTATTAGACGCTTTCACATTCTCCAGTAAAAATGATTTTTGGTTTAGTGAATATGGAGCTTTGCAATTCAATTTTTTTTTTAAATGTTTCTAAAATTTCTTTTCCAAGTGTCTCTTAGTTTCATTCTGCTTGGAATGAACCTTTACAGACTGCCCCATGTTCTTCCCAGTTAGCCACTGCCCAAAAGGTTGATGTCTATCACTGCTCCCATTGCTCCCCAGAACACCAACAATGTAGCCGTAAACTAGAATACTGAAAATCAGGGTGTATTTTTGAATCACAATGCACTCCCAGTTGGACTGGTACAGAAGGAATAAATAGAGAGTGTGATTGATCTAGCACAGTCCTTGGAGTCTAATAGCCCTGAACTTCACCCAAACTATGACACTTTGGAAGAGATTTATGGTACCTGGTTGGATACGTGAGCAGTTTTTCAGAGAAATAAATTAAGCATACATGAACACAAATAACACACAGGTATTGATGCATGTCACAGAGGCTCCCCACCTCGACAAAATCTAAAAATAGTCACATTGGTGCCCATTAATTGTGGTAAAATGGAAAGATTTTAGAAACTAAAAATTGACCACAGACATGGGTCACCAAGCCTTTGAGGGACAGGGAATAAAACTCCTGGTTTCTCATGCTTTAGAAGAACAGAAGCTTCAAAGAACACAGTGAAAAATAGTTCTTTCTTCTATCTCAAACAGGACTAAGATAGTTAAAGAAGTCAAGATTTTTAAAACTTCTCCTTCAGGAGTATTTCCTGGCTGTTCCAGAGATTTCTCCCATCATTAGTATCTTTGTAAATGGAAGCAATAACTCTTTGAGATCCCACTGCCTAGGAGGGAACACAGGCATTCTCTGTGAGTTCAAAGCCTTGAACTGTCACAATCTAAGTGACAGTTGTATATTCTTTACCTTGTCTTCAGGGTTTGCTAAAGTTGTATGTGCCTTGTCTCTATAGCGTGCTACAAAGAAAACAAAATAGTTGCAGTCCAAAAAAAAGTTTTCCCTGTTTTACTACAGGTAGGTCATCAAACAACCTATGAGAAAATCAAAGAACCAAACCAGACAAGATGTAACTGAGTGCTGAATGCAGTATACAGCTCCCCAAAATAATAGGCTGGGAAGACCTTCTCTAGTGTTCAGCACATATCATATGTTCAGAAGATGTTAATTTGCCATTCTTTCTTTCCTTCCCTTCCAGTAATAGTGACTTCCAGATCTACCTTTGTCTCTGAATCTGAGTTGCCACACAGCAGTCTCACTCTGACAGACACTTATTCTTCTTCTGAGAACTACTGTTCTGAGAATTCTTATCAGACGACACCGGTAGGAGCTTTCATAGCAAGTTCCCCAAAGGTCAGCCCTTTTACTAATGAGGCTGATTGGCACAGATAAACTACATTTTCTCCACAGGGCAGAGCCCAGACACCTGAGTCACCCCTGCCCAATCAACCACACAGGCTATGCACACAAGTACACAACCAAGGAGAAGTGGACAAATGGACAGATTTATTTACTCCAGTTCCATTCTGTTTTTACAATATGCCTTTCTAACTGATCCAATTCAAGCCTGACAAAAGGAAAGGATTTGACCAAGAGTTGATCTAGACGATACATTTTCTTCTCTCACAATCATCAAAATGCCCTCCTTGAGTCAGCCCTGCCTCCAAATCCACAGGCCCAGCCCATGGCCCCTATGAGATGGTGAAAAGCTGAGTGCACAATCAGAACCAGCTTAATAAGCAGCCCAGAGAGCATGATATACTTGAACTTCTATTAAAGAAAGTCCATTCATTTATTTCACAAACATGATTTGAGTTCCTATTAATGTTCCTATGAGACTGTCACCTGAAAAGTATCATCTCAATCCCCCGAATAACCCAGTATGATGAGCACTAATATTTTCTTCATTTGACTGATGAGGAAGGTGAACTTCAGAAAGGCGAAATCAGTATCTAAACCCACAAATGAATTTTCTTTGCCTGTCAACAAAATGGAAGGAATTGAAGAAACTTAGGAAACTTAGGAAAAAGAAAATATGAAGATACACATGGTAGAGGTCTGAGAGAGGCCCGTAGTGAAAGAAATGGTGAAATAACAACCGGGGCACAACAAATACAAGTATTCGAAATCAGTTAAAACTAGTAATCCTAAAAATTCTCTATAAACAATCATTATAAAAACTACAAGAAAAGTTAATGTGTTAACTGAAAATATTTCTCAGTCATCACCTTTATTTTGTGCTGGTAGTTTATGTAAAATTTCACATCTTTTATCTCATTTGTTCTTCCCATCCAAACATAGAAGATGAGCAAGGAAGACAGTCAGCACAGTTGCCATTTTACAATTTAAGAAGCCAAGGTTTAGAGAAGTTAAAAGTCCTGATTAGAACTGCACAGTTCATGAGTGCGGGCATGAAATGCAAGCAGGGTTCTGCACTTCAATTCATTATTTTAATTTTACAATATTTACACATCCTGGAAAAGTCAAGTAAACCTAAGGTTGCCTTTCTCAGGTGTAGTTAAAATAGGTGGTTAAAAAGAGACAGTCTAATTGAAGTCAATATTGTTAACACTCTTTTTTTTTTTCCTATTCCAGAAAGGGTAGGAGATCAAAGGAGAACAATTGAGTCACAGTCACATGCAAAAGAACAAGAGCCAAAGAATTTTTGTTTTAGATGGGACTTTGTTCAGCATCTAAAACATAACAAACTAATTATTACTTTTATTCAATTCTATTTTTTCAATTGATGAATTTTGTTACAAATGAAAATTTGCACTGTAGCAAAAATATGAAACACCATGTTATTGTATTATTATTATCTAAAAGAACAACTTCACCAAGGGAGAGGTTATAGACTGCTTCAAATGTACTAGGTCAAAATTTATATAAGTATAGATTATGGATCACATTAGAAGTAACCTTCCCTTCCAGAACACCAAGTTATGACAAGTCTCCAATTTTATGACCAAGAGGAAAAGAACCATTTTAGAATAAATTAATGGTAAAATACGAGTTATTGGAAAAAAGGCAATTGATAGCAAATTTAAGAAATAAGATTCAGGATTATTAATTATTGCATTCTTTGGAAAATAAGTGTGCTGTTAAGGAGTACCTTAAGGCTATAATATCAAAAGCAAAGAAAAAAGGTAGTGAAGGGAAAAATGACCATTTACTTTATTTCTAAATTTAAACAGAGTTCTGCTATTACTCGTATCAGGAGATTAATATAGCTGTCAGTGTGATCATTCTAAGAGAGCTGGCTCATTTCCAGTTGGAACTGACATATTCAAGATATAATAATGGTTTTTGGCTTTCTAACTAATTTGGACTTGGCTCTATTTTTTAATAGACTTTTTTTGAACAGTTTTAAATTTACAGAAAAATTGCAAAGATAGTACAGAGAGTTCCCAAATATCCCACACCCAGTTTCCCCAATTATTAATATTGTACTTTAGTATGGTATATTTTTATAATTATTAACAAATATTAATATATTAGCATTAACTAAAGTTTATTGTTTATTCAGATTCTTTTTAGTTTTCCTTTCTCTAATGTCTTTTTCTGATTCAGGATCCATCCAAGGTTCTGCATGTGGTTGTCATGTCTCCTTAGGCTGCTCTTAGCTGTAACAGTTTTTCAGAATTTCCTTGTTTTTGTTGACTTTGACAGTTTTGAGGGGTGCTGGTTAAGTGAGAACATCCTCAATTGGGATTTTTCTGGTGTTTTTCTCATGATTAAATCTGAATTAAACTGAATATTTGAGGAAGAAAACCACAAAAGTAAAGGTGCGTCTTCATCACGTCATACAAAGGGCACAGACTATCAACATGATTTATAACTGTTGATATTGACTTTAAACACCAAGCTAAGGTAGTGTCTGTCAGTATCCTCCACTGTAAAGTTATTCTCCTCACATGTCCCCTTCCATACTGTACTCTTTGGTATGCACAGCCCACACTTAAGTACTTCTTTAAGAGAAGTATGCTCTTCCTCCTTAAAAGCAGAATATCTATAAAAATTATTTGAAATTCTTCTGCAAGGAAGATCTGTGTCTTCTTTATATATGTATTCATGCATTTGCTTATATAGACTTATGGATATGTATTTTTTACTTTTGTGTTGTAATTCATTACTACTTTATTTGTTTATTTATTTATGATGCTCAAATCATTCCAGCTTTAGCTATTAGGAGTTTTTTTTTTTTTTGTCAATCAGTTTTCAGTTTTATTAATCAAATAATGTACTTTTTAAATAACTAAAAGAAACACAAATGGGATGCAATAGAGTTATTTTTTTTCTTTTTGCAACATTACACCCTACAGGAAAGCTTAAATACAATTTTAGTAGGTATATTAAAATATTTTCTCCTGCAACTTTAAGCAGGCAAAAATACAAGTTGCCAATTGACTTTTGATTCAAGAAAGGTTACATGACAGCTGTCCTGAACTGTTGAGTTACATAGTTTATCATACAAACTAATATATTGGGAACTCTTTCAGTTGGTTTCTGTGTCCTTCTGGCACATAACCTTAAACATAGGGATTTTTGTTTTTTATGTTTGTTAGTTTGGTTGGTTAGTTACTTGCTTATTTGGGGTTGATTTTTTTTGTTTTGTTTTGTTTTGTTTTTAGTACTCCCTTACTTTCTGGCACTACAAGAGACTCCAAGTATCTTGTATATTTCCTACTAAGTCCTAAAATCAGTCTTTTCTTCAAAGAGCCTCTTTCTTTTTGTTAGAGAATAGTATTAGAGACCAAGATCTGGTATGATCCGAAAGGCATATACAAAAATAAAAATCGACAAATGGAAGTAAACCAAATTTAAAAGCTTCTGCACAGCAAAGGAAACAATCAACAAAGTGAAGCGGGAACCTATGGAACAGGAGAAAATATCTGCAAATCTTTACATCTGGTTAAAGAGTTAATATCCAAAATCTATAAGGAATTCATATGACTCAATAGTAAGAAAACAAAGAACCTGATTTTAAAATGGACAAAGAACCTGAATAGATATCTCTCAAAAGATGACATACAAGTGGCCTATAGATATATGAAAAAAATGCTCAACATCATCAACCATCAGGAAAATTCAAATTAAAACCACAGTGAGATATTACTTCATACCTGTTAGAATGACTATTATCAAAAAGAGGAAAGACAGCAAACGTTAGGGCAAATGTGAAAAAAGAGAACTCTTTCACACTTGCTGGTAAGAAAGAAAAGTAGTACAGAGCCATCATCTAAAATAAGTCAAACTCATCATGGAAATCCATATAGAGGTTCTTCAAAAATTAAAAACAGAAAATGTCATATAATCTAGAAATCCCATTATCAGGTGTATATCCAAAGGAAAATCAATATGTTGAGGAGATAACTGTACTCTTGTGTTCATTGCAGCACTATTCACAATAGCCATGACATGGAATCAACCTAAATGTCCATTAATGAAATGTCCACTAAGAAAATGTGGTATATGTACACAATGGAATATTATTCAGCCTTAAAAAAGCAGGAAAATCCTGATATTTCTTACAACATGAATGAAACTGGAGGTCATTATCGTAAATGAAACAAGCTAGACATGGGAAGACAAATATTTCATGATCTCACTTATATATGGAATCTAAAATAAGTCAAACTCATTGAAGCAGAGAGTGAAATGGTGGCTACTGGAGAGATGTTGCTCAAAGGATACAAAGTTTCGGTTAAATGGGAAGAATAAGTTCAAGAAGTCTATCATAAAATATTGTGACTATACTTAATAGCAATGTACTGTATACTTAAAAATTGCTAAGACAGCAGATTTTAAGTGTTCTCATCATAAATAAGTGATACGTATGTGAGGTAATGCACATGTTAATTAGCTTGATTTAGCCATCTTACAATGTATACATATTTCAAAACATCATGCTGTACACCATAAATATATATAATTTTTATTTGTCAACTAAACAATAAGTTAATAAATAAGTAGAAATGGGCAAAGGTCAGAAACAGACAATTTACAGGAGAAATAAAAAATAAATTGAGAAAATAAAAGAAAGAAAGAAAGAAAGGGAAGAAAGGAAAGAAAGAAAGAAAGAAAGAAAGAAAGAAAGAAAGAAAGAAAGAAAGAAAGAAAAAGAAAGAAAGAAAGAAAGAAAGAAAGAAACTAAGACCTGAAAGCTAGGTGTACTCATTGCTACTGGAATAGCTTGGTTCTATTTTTAATGCCAGTTAAATAATTTTTAAACATATTTGAGCATCTGCTACTTGCCCATACCTTTATTAGACATCCAGCCATGGTTTTCTCTTATGGGGCTTACCTTTTATTGGGACTTAGTTTTTTTTAAAAAGTAAGTAAATTACTTTATTAGAAGGTGATGAGTACTCTTGAAAACCAAAGTCACACCTCATCAGCCAGGGTACCTGCATAATCAATGTTTGTATACCTAACCCTGAATTGTACCCCACGTCATTGTAATAAAAAAGAAAGAAAACCAAAGTGAGGAAGGAGAATGAGAAGGTTGAAGTAGCCATTTTAAACAAAGTGATTAGAGAAAGCCTCCCCTGAGGAAGGTGAGGGAACTGAAAGAGTCATGTGGATGGTTTGGGGGGGCGGGGTAGAAACTTTCCAAGAGAAGGAAGAGCTAGTGCAAGGGTCCTGCGGCAGGAGCATGCCTGTCATATGCACAAAACAGAAATGAGGATGAATGTGCCTGGATCAAAGAGAACAAAGAGGAAAGCAATAAAAGATGAAGTCAATAAAAGCAATAACATGATGTTGCAAGGGGAAGAAGGCGGTAGAAATCATCTAGAATAAGTAGTCCATTGTGAGGGCTTTGGCTTTTGCTCTAAGACATATGGAAGGGGAAAATTAAACTGAAGCGTTAGATATTCTTGGCTAATTATAAATAGACACTGCCATTCAAAATAAATGAATGAAAAACTATATTTATTTTTTATTTTAACCTGCACCAATGATCATTTTGACTCCAAACCAAAGAACAAAATAAAGAAGAGAGTCTGCATTTTTCAGCATGGCAGTAACGGAACTAGTGAGTTCATCTTGAGGAACTCTATGTGGTTCTTTGCTCTGCATATTTCTGTGAGATCCTGAAGGCAGGGTGGAAAGCTCCCCTGGTGGGAAATTCCTAGGTGCTGTCTTCAAAGATCTGAGAAGGAGCAGGCATCCGAAACATTCCCCAGGCTCCTCCAGGGTACTCAGGAAAGAGGTTTCATTATCAGACTTATCATTAGAGTGTTTGGTAAACTGATCTAAAGATTAAGAACTGGTTTTCATGGGTAAGGGGGGAAAAATCCACTTGGGAGTGCTAAGTAACTTCTCAAACAGGAGAGCAGCTAAGTGCACAGGTGGTAGTTGCTACCAGCCAGCTTTTAACAAGTTATAACTCAGATTTCTTATTCTCCCTTTCCTATCTTTGTTCTTTTTCTTTCTCCTTTGCAAAATGCCCCCTGTTTTGTATTTACCATTTCTAGGGCTACATGATCAACAATTAATGAGAGTTAAAGAGTTTGGGCTGGATGTGGTGGCTCCTGGCACTTTGGGAAACTGAGGTGTGAAGATTGCTTGAGCCTAGGAGTTTGAGACCAGCCTGAGTGATATAGCAAGACCTCATCTCTACAGAAAAAGCAAATAAAAATAATAAAAATAGTTGGATGTGTTGACGCACATCTGTAGTCCCAGCAATTTGAGAAGCAGAGGCAGGAGGATCACCTGAGGTTGTGATGGTACTACTGCACTCTGGCCTGGGCAACAGCATGAGACCTTGACAGAGAGAAAGAGGGAGAGAGGAAGAGAGAGAAAGAGACGGGGGGGGGGGCGTGTAGAGAGAAAAAGGGAAGGAAGGGAGGGAGGGAGGAAAGGAGGGAGGGAGGAAAGGGAGTTTGGGATATGTAACCTATAACAAAGCCTTCCATAATTTCTGAAACTAGAATAAGCATCTCTCTCTGCTCTTTCTGCCCTCCCTTTCTTTTTTCTCTCATAGAATGCTCTTGGAGCAACACCAGATTCCTAACAGAAGATAAATCAAGACCTGTTTCTGCTGCTTATGAACTGTGGACCTTGGTTAGGTTACTCAACTTCTCAGCCAGTTGAAAGAAAGGGGTACATGAAAAAAACATCTACTTCAAAGGGTTACTGTGTGATTTAAAAGAACTAAAGAATGTAAAGGACCTAGAACATTGCATGGCAAGTACTATGCTTTCACTAAACTTTCCTTCCTTTTCCCTTGTTTTGCTGTAGTGTAAAGTCTGTGGGTATAAAGACCGTCCTGTTTATTTCTACAACTTCTTTAAAATCCAGCGGTGGCTTGCACTAGTAGAGGCTCAACAGCTGCTGTAGGATGCCTGAAGTTTACAGGATCACCTCATACATGTTTAAGGGAGAACACACACCCACATACTCACTCATACTAGCTCAAAGGAATCATGTACACCTTAATACACATGTTGTTGACTTAATGTACGTTGTGAAGCTTTCCACAGCTCGGTAACAAGTGTGGGCTCAATAAATGTTGTTGACTGACTGATAGCTCAGATTCCTGAAGTGTTGGAGACCTATTAGGTTCAACAGTTACCACCTGTGATTCCTGAAACTATAGTTTTACTCCGCCTACAGAAACACAAGGAAAAATCAAATACTCAAGTTGCTGTTGTTGTCAAGGACACATAGGTTTTACCAAGAACTTACACTGGGATGTATTTCTGCCTCTTCAAGTGCTTTTCAAGTTCTTAATTAAAGGGAGAATTGAATGTGCTTATTATAAATGGAACAAAGTCAAAATGATGGATGAGCTGCCTCTGAGAGAATTGCCACTCTGCAACCATTTGATTTCTTGTTCTTCTAGGGGACTTTCCAAAGGCTGGCGTGATGACCTGTAAGAAGTGGTGGAACAGAGACTGCCCGGGACTACCTGAAACCATGCTCTCCATACTTAGACACATGATAAGCTCATATCCCACACAGGAACTACCATGTCTATATTTATATGAGACAAAGTAAAGCATTCCTGAAATTTGGCCTCAAAGTACAGCAAGTGCCTCAGGAAGGACTGAGAGACTGCCCAGAAAAGACCCTGATGTGCCTTTTGAAGGTATGAAGTGAGACGTGATACCACTTGTCCCTCCAGGTGACTTCTCGAGGATCCAGTTCTGGAAGCTGCACTTGGGACTAAGGAACCATTGCCTATTCTGCCATCATGGGAGTCCCTTTGAACTAAACATGCTTCTTGGGAAATTTTTTAGTTAGCAATAGCAGGAGAGTGCTCAAGCAAAGGAGAGTAGAGGTCAGACTTGGAGGAAGAGATTATACCACCTAGATATTCTCTTCCTCTGAGTTACAAGCAGGACTAGACCAACAACCATGGTCTAAAAACTGGTCTCTTCTGCCTTGGTCTTACAATCAGAGGGAACAATGGGGGGTGGTGGAAATGGACCCAGACAAGGAGCCAGGAGGTGTGTGAGGGGACTTTATTTAGGCCAGATCTCATATTTCTCATATTCTGTTTCCATGAGAATCATCTGGGGAGCCCATGGTTACCTCTATGAGTAATTAAATCAGGCCTCTTGGGGTAAGTGCCAGTATCAGCATTTTAAAAAAACTCTCTAGCTAATTCCCAAGTACAGCCAAGTTTGAGAACCAACACTTTAGATCATCGGTGTCCACTGGAAGGCAGAGGTTGCAGAGAAAAGTTAAGCTCTGCACGAGCCTCATCAGCCCCTGCCCAGTCTCTGGAAGTCAAGGTGAGGACGACCCTCACCCCAAAGCTGACACACATATCTTGGCACATATCCCTTTTGTTCCTATGCTGTCTGGAGACCAGATATCTCCTGCGAATGATTTTTCTAAGAGTATCGCTTCAATATGTGTAACCAAAAGGTTATAGGCACATCAGCTGAGGCAATTCTGTTTCAAGAATAAGGACTTTATGAGAATAGAATTAGTCTCTACTCAATTCACAAGGACAAAAAGCAACTGTTGCACCACCACCAATGTTGGTCTCAGATGCCAAAGGTTTGGTAAAGGCCAACTTTAATTGTTTCTAAGGAGAACAGGAAATATTTATTTAGGATTAGTGGCAGCTGCTCCAGGGGTACAGCTGGGGATAGTGGAAGATATAATTAAGAAAATTGTGTGAGGGAGGTCTGGAAAGTCACCAGAAGGTATGAGGAGCTGTGGTAGAAGTTGTTTGGATAGGCTTTTTGTGTGTGGGCAGCTGAGTGTTAATAGGCACTTAGAAGGAGAAAAAGATAAATACGCAGTCTAATTAGCAGCTGACTTAGGGTTGCAAGATCAAATACAGGTAGAATCCCATTATAGCCTACACCACAGGTCCTCAAAATTGTTTTGTTGAGTGATTGCATCATAATGAGTACCTGTTAGAAATCATCACTCATATCTCTTTGTCTTTCTTCACAATGTTCCTTCACCTAGAATGCCCTTCTAAAAGAGACACATTTGGGAAGGGAGTGGAAGTTAAGTTTATAATCATCATCAAAAATGTGGTAGTAGTGGGAAACTGCCAGGGGAGGGCGGGTGGGATTGGCAGTTGAAGGAAACTGCTAGGGGAGGGAGGGGCACACATCATCAACAAGTGTACCTCCATAATCAATGTTTGTATACCTAACCCTGAATTATACCCCGCATCCTTAAAATAAAATTTTTTAAAGGTGCTAAAATTATCAAAAGTAAAAGAAATGAACTATGTAAATAAATGAACAAAAGTTACAGTTCTATTTGTTCTCTAGTTTTCAAATTTGAATTGTTTCAGCAAGATAAAAAGTAAAAGTGACTCTCCCCCCAAAATATTCTGGGCCATTAAACAACATGGTTTAGTCAAGCCTCTGATTCTTTCATCTTCTCTCCCTGTTGAAGGCACCAGACTCTCTTCAAGTCCTGAGTGTTCAAATGCCACCCACCCTGTGCACATCACTATGAAAAAAGACCTTCCTCCTCTGTGGCCCTACCCCATGTTGCTTGTATGTGTATAGCACACTTATCTCATTCTGTCTTGCATCATATTGCATTGTCTTACCTGCCTCCTCAGTTATAGGTAGCAAAAGAACAGAGAATTTATTTTATTCATATTTTATGGGACTGTCTGTGTTCATAGTAGGTAATGACTGAATGTTTACTAATTCAAATTAGGATAAACCAGATTCTCTCCAGAAAAGAGACATTTTTTTCTGACTATAGGTTTCTCTCCTTCCCTACTAGTTCAACAATGCTAGAATCAGAGTGGCTTTTAGATATGCCACCAAAAGAAATTTATTTACATCATGCATGTATCCCTCTCCATAGGAAGGCAATCCAAATGTAAATTTATTAAAATTAAGTCGAACTGAGATTTTATTTATTTTGGAGTTGCGGGGTGTATGTGAAGATTGACTACATAAATAAATTGCATGCAGGTAAGGTTTGGACTTCTAGTGGGCTCTGTCTCCCAATTTTGGGATTTTAAAAGACCTCAGAGAAAAATGGCCCAGTGCAGTTAAATGGTTTGCCCAGTGATACTCAGCAGATGAGGACAAGCCAGAACCACAACTGGAACTCAGCCCATGACGTCAAGCCTTTACTAGATGTCCTTTACCCAGGTTACTATATCACATGATAACTGTTCTAAAAAATTATTCACCAAGTGTTCTTTTGTTCAATAAGTCCTCACATGTTTATTAAATTATGTAATTTCAAAAATACCTCAATTTCCTGTTCTAATTAAAATGTAATTATCAGTGTCTCCAGCGTCTTCGTTTTTCCTAAGCTTTTCTGTTACTCAACAACACCAAGAGCTACCAAATGCACTAGAGCTCCTCTCCGTCCAATATATCCACTTACCATAGGAAGGCAATCCAAACATAAATTTAGTAAAATTAAATAAAATTTAAAATTGTATTCCTCAGTTGCTATAACCACAGTCAAGTGCTCAAGAGCCCCATGTGGCTACTCGTGGCCCCCAGATTGGACAACACAGATAGAAAGTATTTCCATAAAAGCAGAAGGTCGCTAATAGGAAATGTGTTAAATGAAAGAAAACTTGTGGTGAATTAAAGGAAGTATACTCTTATAATGTGAACAAGCATGCCCAAGTCTATCTGCTTGAAATCTGAATTCTCTTATTTATATTTCTTCGAATAGGCAAATACATGTATAGGTTTATCTGAGAACTCCCATTTAACTTAAATTTTAGTTTCATAGCATACCTTATTAAATCACTGGAAGACTTTAAGAATTAACCAGCAAGTGTTAGGAACTCTCTTGTAACCTAGAAAACTGTTCTTTCTTGTCATCATCAGACCAAATTAGGTACTTCCTAAAGTGGTTGACATCGTTTCTGGTGTAAGGAGCCTCCCATTAGAAAAATTTACAGCCAGGAAAAAGTCATTATTGGAAACCAATATTTTTCCTTTTCTACTATGAGCCAGGTATGTGCTGGTGCTTTACACTTTATTGTTTTTAATACTCTCAACAACTCTTTGAGGTAAGTATTGTCTACATTTTATAGGTGAGGAAATGGGCTACAGAGGAATTAAATCACTTGCCTGTTTTCAGGTTGAACAGTCATCTCAGCTTACGAGGGATTGGGGAATTTTTCAGGATGCAGATTTTTTACTACTTAAACTAGGAAGTTCCTAGGCAAACTGACATGTTTGGTCAGCCCATTGAGTCACAAAACTAATAATCTCAGAACAAAAGTCAAACTGAAGTCTTTTTGGCTTCAATGTTCAAGTGTGGATATAACTAGAACAAAATTCACATGTAATTGTATCATAAAAAATTTACCTCAGCGTCCCTTATAATTTTATTTGTGTTTTCTTCCCCTGTTTCTAGTTATCATTGGATTGCAAATTCCGTTTGAAGATTTAGAGTCTATGTGATCAACTTTTCTGTTTTTGCTCATTCTCAGTTTTCTTTCTACATAAATTATGGACATCCAGTTATTAAAACAATCCCACAGAGCTTCAGGAGTTTGTTTACTGGCTTGGAAAGAGTTTGTTTACTGATCTGGCACCTCCTCCAATAAAATCCAATGCTCTGACTTACTCCTTTATATGATTTGGCTTGTTCTTTAAAAGATTCAGGTGAGCACTTTTGATAGTTCAAGTCTCTTCAATGTTCTTTGCCTGCTCCATGTGCAGGTGAGAGAGAGAAATGACAGGCTACACCAGTGCTACTCAAAATGTGAGCATTATCAGCATCATCCAAATGATGGCATGTAAAGCAAATTCACCAGTCCCACCCCAGACCCAAAGAATCAAAATCTCTAGGAGTGTAGATCAGCAATCTGTTTTAACAAGCCCTTCAGATGTGCTCACTCAGGTTTAAGAAGCACTGGGATGTACTAGGCCAGTGGCTCCCAAACATTGCTAAACATTAGAACCACCTGGGAAGATTTTAAAACTTCCAGTGCCCATACCACATGCAGACCAGCAAAATCAGACTTTCTAGGCTGGGGACCCAGAGATTAGTCATTTTTTAAAAAACATCCCAGATGATTGCAAGGTGCAGATCAAGTTGAAAATGGATGCATTAAAGGAGATGGAAGAACTAAATTTCTGTAATTTTCACAGTAATTCCCTGCTTCTGCAAAATAATGCAAAGATAATTGGAGTGATTTCTAGCATATTTTCCAAATACATAATCTTTTGGAAAGACAATGAATAAGAAAAATAATTCCAAATTATCTTTTTTTTTTTTGGAAATGTTGAGAAAATTTTAAAAGCCTCTTTCAGGAGTGGTTTGGGTTAAGCACCCAAGTGTAAATTGTGTGTTCAGAACAAGTTTCAGTCCTTTCAACAAATAAATAAGCCAGTATCCCCATAAGCAGGATGCTATTTTCTTTCTAAGGTCAAATTAGATGACAAGGATAAGTTGGCAAGCAAAGAAATGACTTTTAGATATCTGTTTTCTATGACTCTAATTATGGAAAGTGATGATAGTTCATTTGCTATTCACATTTCTACTCTGTGATTTGTGGCCAAATATTGAAGTTTACTTGATGGTGTGGTGATTCTAAGCACAGCCAAATGATCAGAGATAGAGGAAAAGTGTTGAAATGGGGCATATTTGAGGCACTGGAAGCATGGCTTTCCTTTTTGGCAGTTGTAAGTGATGGTGTAACCTTGATAGCCTGTGGCTATGTTTATAAGCCCAACCAGTTTGACTGGATTTGACTGAATTATAACTGAGCAGTTCATTCAGCCCATCAACTTGTTGGAAGTTAAATTTGATGAGACAAATTTAATCAAATCTGTTTGCTCAATTGACTTTTTTTTAATACTTGAAGGATAATATGCTTCTTTTCATTACTTGAGAGATGATACAAAGGTCAGCAAAATTAAATTCTCTCATTGATGAGGCATGACTATGACCACTGCAACTTTGTGATAGTCTTTAGATGAGAAATTCATATGTATCCGGCAAGATACTGGGAGTCATGGGAATGGTAATCTCTTTAATTATAAGAAGCAATGTAAACCCCAAGCTGTTTTAGTGAATGGTTGTTCTACTCCTAAAGGAAAAAAAAGATTGTAAAAGTGGAGATCCCAGCAAAAGGAGTTAGACCAACCATGAAAACAGGCAGTCTATGGTGTCCATGATCAGAGAGTGTAGAGAAAACCATGAGAAATGAGCAATGATGCTCAAAAAAGACAGAATAACATACTTCCTGTGTTTAAAGGCCACATTTTCTAGAATAACCAGAGCAGTACCACATTCTAAGACAATACTTTATAACTAGGAGAAAAATTAACATAAGTTTGCTGGAAGTGCTCTGAGATCTGGCATTTCTTTGTTTCTTCTTAAGCAAGAAAATCTATTTTAAAAAATATTTTAAAGACAGCCTTACTGAGATATAATTCACACACTATAAAATTCACCCACTTAAAGTATACAGTGAAGTAATTTGTAGAATATTTGTAGAATTGTACAACCATCAGAAAAATCTAATTTTAGAACATTTTCAACACACCCCCAACAAATCCTATACCCATTAGCAGTCATTCCTCATTTCTCTCCACCACCATCTTTCCTTTCTTCCTCAACCTTCCCCCACCTAGCCCCAGTCAACCACTAATCTACTTCCTGTCCCTGTGAAACAAACCTTTACTTTTTTTCCAAATATGTATTTCTAACAGTAGTTCAGTTTAAAGGACCAAATTCACTAACATTTTTTAATTATCATTTTTTGTTTTGTTTTTTAATTATCACATTTATGTATAATTATTTATGGGATACAGAATTTTATATATATATATATATAATGTGTAATGACTCAAATCAGTGTAATTAGCATATCTATCACCTCAAATATTTATCATGTCTTTGCGCTGGGAACATTCAAAATTCTCTCATCTAGCTATTTAAAAATATACAATATATTATTGTTAACTATATTCACTCTACAGTACTATAGAATATTAGAACTTATTCCTTCCATCTAGTTGTGATTTTGTTTGTTAACCAACCTCTCCCTATCTTCCCATCTCCTTCCCTCGACCTCTCTTATCCTCTAATAACCACAATTTTTTTCTACTTGTATGAGATCAACTTTCTTAACTTTCAAATATAAATGAGAATATGTGGTATTTATCATTCTATGCCTGGCTTATTTCACTTAACATGATGCCCTCCAGGCTCATCCATGTTGTTGTGAATGACAGGATTTCTTTTTTTTTTTAGTGACTGAATAGTATTCCATTGTGTACCACATTTCTTTCCCCATTCATGTGTTGATTCCGTATCAGCGCTATTGTAAACAGTGCTACAGTAAACATGAGGGTGCAGATATCTTTCTGACATACTGACTTTTTTTTCCTTTAGATATACACCCAGTAGAGGGATTGCTGAGTCATAAGGTAGTTCATTTTTAGTTTAGTTTTGTTTTTTTTGAGAAATGCTTATAGTGTTTTCCATAGAGGCTGTACTAACTTACCCACCAAAAGTGTGTAAAAGTTCTCTTTTCTCCTTATCTTTGCCATCATTTGTTATTTTTTGTCTTTTTGATACTAAACATCCTAACTGGGGTGAGATAATATCTCATGTGGTTTTTGATTTGCATTTCCCTGATGATTAGTGATATTGGGCATTTGTTTATATACCTGTTGGTCATTTTTATGTCTTCTTTTGTAAAATGTCTATTCAGAGCCTTTACCCATTTTTAATCAGATTATTTGTTTTTATTGTTAAGTTTTTTGAGATTCTTATGCATTCTGGATATTAATCTTTCAAATGTTGTCTTCCATTCTATAGGTTGTTTCCTCACTCTGTTGATATTTTTTTCTATGCAGAAGCTTTTCAGTTCAATATAATCACATACTTCTATTTTGCCTATGCTTTTGAAGCCTCACCCATAAAATATTTGCCTAGACCAGTGTTTTGAAAAATTTCTCATGTTTTCTTCTAGTAGTTTTATAGTTTCAGGTCTTCCATTAAGTCTTCTTTATAATGTGGGGTACAATAATTCAGGGTTAGGTACACATGTGGTCATTGGGTCATTGTACAGGTAAAGTGTGGGTTGAGTTTTTTTTTTATATATGGTGAGAGATAGGGACCTAATTTCATTCTTCTGCATATGGATATCCAATTTTCCCAGTACCATTTACGGAAGAGACTTTTCTTTTCCCAATATATGTTCTTAACACCTTTGTCAAAAATAAATTGGCTATAAATACATGAATTTATTTCTGGGTTCTCTATCATGTTCAGTTGGTCTATTTTTATGTCAATACCATGCTGTTGTAATTATTATAATTTTGTAGTGTATTTTAAAGTCAGTAGTGTGACACCTCCAGTTTTGTTTTGCTCAAGATTGCTTTAACTATTCAAGGTCTTCTGTGTGCCATACAAATTTTGGGTTTTTTCTATTTCTGTGAAGAATTATCATTAGTATTTTGATAGGTACTGTACTGAAACTGTAGATCACTTTGAGCAGTATGGCCATTTTAACAATCCATGAACATAGAATGTCTTTCCATTTTTTTTGTTCCCTTCAATTTATTTCATCAGTGTTTTGTAGTTTTCATGTAGAGATTTTTCACCTCCCTAGGTAAACTTATTCCTAGGTATTTTGGGGTAGCTATTGCAAATGAAATTGTTTTCTTGATGTCTTTATCAACTGGTTTGTTATTTGTGTATATAAATGCTAGTGATTTTTATATATCATTTTTATATTCTATAACTTTACTAAATTTGTCTAACATTTCTAAGATAAACATTAAGTAGGGTTTCTATGGTTTTCTCTTCTGTTCTTCTGAAACTCCCAAAGTGTTTATATTTGTTTGCTTAGTGGTTTCCCATATGTATTGTAGACTTTCTTTATTAATTTTTTTTTCTTTTGTCTGGTTTGGTTATTTCAAAAGACCTATCTTTAAGTTAAGAAGTGTTTTCTTCTGCTTGATTAGTCTGTTGTTGAAGGTGTGAGTTGTGTTTTTTTATCTTACTCATTGTATTCTTTAGTTCCAAGAGTTCCGTTTGATTCTTTTTTATGTCTTTTTTATCTCGTTTAATTTCTCATTCAGATTATGAATTGTTTCCCTGATTTCATTGAATTGTTTATCTTATTATCTTGTATATCACTGAGATTTCTTTATTATTATTATTTATTTACTTTTATTTTTAAATTGTGGGTTAGGTATACAAATATTCATTGCGCAGGTACCCTTGTTGATGAGGTGTGCCCTCCCTCCTCAGGCAGATCTCAACTACTGTCAGTCCCACCTCCCCGCCCCCTCTCCCTCCCGCAGTTTCCCGCTACTGTCAATCTTTTTGTTATAGTATTACAGTAGTTGTTCAAGGTCCACTAACGAGTGAGAACATGTGATACTCAGATCTTTGTTTCTGTGAAAGATCATTCAGTATTATAAATGCTAATTCCATCCAGGTTGCTGTGAAATTCATGATTTTGTTCTTCTTTATGGCTGCGTAATATTCCATTGTGTATATGTACCACATTTTTTTTTATCTAGTCCTCTTTTAATGGGCAGCATGGTTGGTTCCATGTTCTTGCTATTGTGAACAATGCTGCAATAAACATACATGTGCAGGTATCATTTTTATAGAGTGATCTGTGTTTTTCCAGGTATCTTCCCAGTAAGGGAATTGGAGGGTCATATGGAAGGTGGATTTTTAGAACTTTTAGGAATTGCCACACTGATTTCCACAGAGGTTGTACTAGTTTACACCCCCACCAACAGCATAGTGTTCCCTTTTCACCACATCCTCTCCAGCATCTGTTATTTTTTGAGTTATTGATGATGGCCATCCTGACTGGAGTTACGTGGTATCTCAGTGTAGTTTTAATTTGCATCTCCTTGATGACTAGTGAAGCAGAACATTTTTTCATGTTTTTTGTTGGCTGCTCATATGTCTTCTTTTAAGAAGTGTCTATTCATATCTTTAGCCCACTTTGTAATGGGGCTGTTTGTTTTTTCTTTTCAGCACATTTGAGTTGTTGATCCTTGACGTTAGGCCTTTATCAGACATGTAGTTGGCAAATATTTTTCCCAGTGGGCTGTCTCTCTGCTCTTGGTGGTTTCTTTGGCTTTGCAGAAGCTTGTCAGTTTGATGAGGTCCCACTTGTCTATCTTATCTATCGCTGAGATTTCCTAAGAGCTTATTTGAACTTATTTTTAGGTATTTCATGGGTGGTCTTTTCTTTGGGGTCTCTTACTGGGGAATTACTATGTTCCTGTGAAGTGTCATGTTTCCTTGCTTTTTCATAGTCCTTGTGCTTGTGTCTCTGTGTTGATATTTGTATATCTAGTGGATAAACAGCTTCTTATAATTTTATGGAATAGCTTTTGTAGAGAAAGCTATAAAATCTATTCCTGTGGATGTGTCCTACAGTGTTGATTGGATAGGGTGTTTCAGCTTTGGTTCTGGATGGGCACAGCAGTAGTTTTCATATGATTTCTTTGGCTTTAGTAAATGCTTCCAAGTGCCTCAGTGGGTTAGTCTGTAGTTGTTTGTGGAGGCTGTGGTGAGGTTTTTCTGGGGACAGGAACAGTGGGTGGGTTGGTCCTTGGGTCCCTGGAAGGCATATGCTCATGCACAGCTGCTTTGCCACTGAAAAGGAAGGATCACAGCAGCAGCACAAGTCCTGGGTAAGATTCTTAGGCCCCTTGGAGGCATGTGCAGGCACATGGCAGTTTCATTTTGTATAGAGAAATGTCACTAACAGCAACATCAGCAAGCCTGGGTGGGTCACTCCTTGAGTCCCTGTGGGGTGCTGGCTCTGCCACTGGAGGAAGTGAAGTCACCAGCAGTAGCAGCCACAGGGTTAGGCAGCCAACTCAAAGGTCCTGGGGAGCAGGCATTTCAGTTTCCTCTGTCGGGCGGGGCAGCTTCCTTACTGTGCTGAATTGCCTGTGCCCCAGGGAGTAGTGTGCTGCCTGGGCTCAAGTACTAGGTCCAGTTGGTGTTGTGATGTTGCAGACCTCTGGATGGGTGCAGTAAGATGTCAACAGGATGCCAGGGATATGAAGAAGCATAAGCTATTGAACCCCAGGGCAGATATTCTTTGGTGGTGTCTCCATTCTCAGAATAGCAAGGTGTTACAGCAGCAGTTTGTGTCCCAGGGAGTAGGAACCATCCAGCATGAATTCCCTCTTGGAGACAGTGCAGTCATGTGAACTCCAAGCAACTCCCTATATACTGAGCTTAGGACCTACAAAGGCTACAGAGATTTGCTGTAGCCAGGAACCAGGATTGTAGGTATCCATGGTAGAAATGTAGACTGCTGGAAACATCCTGTTTACCTTTTCCTTTTAGAGGGGAGACCCTTCTGGCTCCTAGCCTATACCAACCAGATGCTTTTCTTTCCTCTATATGTTGCCATACTGAGTCTTTGTGCTTCAGAGAGGCTTTGTCCCTTCTTTGTTGAATTCCAGTGTGATATCTAGGTGTTGTTTGGGTCTTTATCATCTATTATCTTTTAGATCAGTGTGTACCTACTACTTTTGAGACCATCCACCCTCTATCCAGTGTTTTCAAAAGCATAAAATTCACTGCTGGAACGTAAGAGAATTTTAGGGACATAGCATTTAAAAATAAAAGCATAAGATAAGCCCTGAGAAGGAGTACAGAGGCCCTCAGGCCCTCAGTCCTTCTTCTTTTCCTACCCTGAATCCTGCCCTGCATCACAAGAGATCTCCCATGCATGTCTGTGGATTCAACAATACACATGTCTAAGCACCAAATACACTTATATTCTACCTACCTATCAACCTCCCTTGCCTACTCTCACACCTAAGAGTACACACACCAGCAGCACAGCCCATTTTCAGAAGGACAAACATGGGTGAGAATTTGGTGGCCTTGGATATCTGGAGTAAGCAGTGAATGTCTAAAGTGAATAGGATCTGAAAGTATTTGTCCTTTTGACCCCACACCTACTCTTCCCATGGGTAAGGTATAGCTGGAGGACAGCCAAAGCAGAACCCTCTAAAGGTTGGGGTTCAGGAGGGGCCAAGTTGCTTTGGTTCAACAATATAGTGTTTATCTCCAGCAAACGTTCTTCCAGCCTATTTCAACACTTCAAAGGCCAGGGTGCTTATCATGACATAAGGTACTCCAGTATTCAGTAAGGGCCACAAAAGAACTACAAGCACCAAAAAGTAACATAAATGAGTGAAGAAGGCTAATTCAGGTCCAAAGAAAGTTGTAGGAAATGTGGTAAGCTGGATAGCACATGTTCATTCCAAAAGAAACAGCCTCCAGGCTATGAGCTCTGTGTTGCTGGATCTTTTGATTTTTCAAAAAAGAAAAAAAAAGGCCAGAAATTTAAAATGTTGTACACTTTCTTGATTCTCAAATGTTGACAACTAATTCAAAGTTTGTCTTAAACGCTCTGGCTTTTAGCTTATGGGTTACCAGTTTGCAACCTCTGAATAAAATACTTCTTCAATAGATTATGTTAAAGTCTGCTTCCTTGGGAATCCACACAAGTGGAGGAACCAAGGATCACTACCCCTCTTCAACATATCTTATTTTGAAGCTAGGTCACATTTCCCCAAATAACATTTTTTTAATTTTAGAGACTACTTTGTAAAATGCATTCAGCTGCTGCCTCTACAACATAGCTTCTATATCCCACAGTGTCACAACTACCTGCCTCTAGAAATACCCCCCACCAATCTGTTTTCATGAGTGGGCGACACCATGAGCAAAAAACTTTAAAGATGATCACTTCTCCTTGCTAGTAACTATTTTTCTTAATTTTACATGCCTAGGTCCAAAAGAGGAAATGATGACTCAATCACTGAGCTTCTTATACAAGGCTGGTGAATTCAGTAAGTGAAAGGAAGGCTAACACTGTGAACAGCATTCTTGATTAGTTGGCGAGTATAAAATGAGGTGTGTATTTGATCTACTGTCAGAGTAGCAGATGGAACACAGCAACTATGACATGGTAGAGGTAGGACTTAATGGATCATCCTGAAGTGCCTGGGACTGATTAGCCGTGGTGCAGCTACATGCAGTTTTTAATTGATTGATTTGAGTTTGTGGTCAGAAAATGACTGTCGGCTCCAGCTTATCTATAATTATCAGTAATCAGAACCAGACCTCTCTCTCCTTAATAGGCCAAGGCTCCTCCAGCATGCTTAACTTTTCTACTTTTCAGACTTTCTGTAACCGCTGCCTAAAAGCTTTCACCATAACATGATACCTGGTACCCATCGGGAAAAAGACTCTAGGGGAACGAATATAAAGGTAACAGGAACACTGCTCTTTCATTAGCTTAATAGTTTGACTATTTTAAGTTCAAGATAGTTTCAAACTAATAGGGGGTCTCTTACTCACAATTTAGCCAGTCTATTATAGGCAAAACCAAGTGAAAGATTAAAAAAAGAATTCCTGTAACTCTAGCCCAAAGCTCATTTTTAACCTTAAAAAATGATTTCGACACTAATTAGAAGCTGGAACTATTTCTAGGAGTCAGAGTGTCCCTACCCTGGGTAAGGCACCATTAACATTCCAACAGGCCACCCAAATCAAAAAACTGGAAATTATCTTAGATCCTTTCTCCTCCCCACAGTTCCCCATCCACTGCCTTATCCAATCACTAAAGCATAATGATTCTACCTTTTGGATATGGGTGATCTTAGTACAAGTGTCTTGGAGTCACACAGACCTGGGTTAAAACTCTCATGCCATCCCTTATGAATTGTCAAGCCTTGAGCAAGTTATTATCTCTCCTATGCTTCATTTTCCTCAACTTGATACAGAGTTCTTATACCCCCTTAAGGAACATTAATTAAATGAGACATTGTATGAATCAAATGCAGTGTTTGACATATATGTGCTTTAAAATGTATTTAAAATATTATTACTGATTTACTATGTCTTTGTCTCTACCAATTCAACCTATGTCAGGACAACAAATGTCACAGGTGAAGAATAGGAAGGAGGAGGAGAAAGGGCAGGAAGAGGAAGAGGAGGAAGAGAAGGAGAAGTGAAGGAGAAAGGGAGAAGAGAAGTTGGGGGTATAGAGGAAGAATGAGAGAGGAAGAGGAGAAGTTTATGATGGTGGTGACAGCTACTGTCATTGCCTCTGAAGCTGCCCCTTGCTGTCACCTTGGTGCTAGGACCAGCCATCTGGGGGTGATATCTGTGTTAATGGTGCTACCACTTACTGAAGATACAGGGGCACAACTGCTGAAAGCTCTGCCACCACGGTCTAATGCTGAATTATATTTTACTACTGATCTCTTTAAGCCATCCGTTGTCAATTTGATCCCAAAGATGCAGTATCCAGTTCTTTCAAAAAAGTCTCTCTGACACTTTGTAAGAAAACAGGTTTTTTGGCTTTTTTTTTTTTTTCCTTTTTCTTAGAGAACCTAACTATTTTACGACTAAGGGAAGGCTCATCAATCCCATTTTAGAAATGAGAAAAACAAACCTCAGGGAGGTTTAAAAAAAAAACTTGCTCCAAGTCACATGTACAACCAGAATTCTCAGACACAAAGCCTAGGTTCTTATGCATGTAAAATGGTCTCTTCATCCCTTTCCTATGAATTCATTATTACAGGCATTCTTTTGTGCTTTCTCTTCTTTCCTGAGGGTGGAGAAGAGCAAAAACTGAAGTGATCTCACGAGGAAGGGCTCTGGCCTTGACTCATTCCAATCTTCCTAATCTCCTCAGGAGGCAAGCAACAGGGCTGTGAGAAATGTTCACCGTGTCACTGGTATTGTACTGTATGTTCTTCCTTTAAGTGGTTCTGAGGTATTCAGAATGCATAGAGGAAATAACCTGGGCTTAGGATGAAGGTACGAATTGGAATTCTGCCTCTTTCCCTTCTGTCAATCATTAGCAAATGTTCCTCAGTGGGCCAGCCTCTATTTTAGGACTGGACATACAACAACAAATAAAGCAAAGCACCCACTTTCATGCAGTCACATTCTTGCAGGAGAAAACAAAAAATAAGATGATGAAAAAAATAGATAAATAAATGCCAGGTAGTAATGAATACTATAAAAAGTGAGTCAGGGTAAAGGATAAAGTTGAAGAGGCTATTTTTACAGAATGGCTAGAGAAGAGTTTGAATGGGAGACGATATTTAAGCAGAGATGAGATGAAAATGATAGATTCTAAACAAAGTAGACAGAGCAGATGTAAAGACTCTGAGATAGGTACATGTTAAGCTGTGTAGAAAACAACAGCACTGAGTTCAGGGAGCAGGAGGGAAAGAGATAGGAGTTGTGATCAGGGTGATTGGAAAGGTGAGGGAAGAGGGAGCAGAACACATAGGACTTTAAAAGCTGTAGTGATCCCTTTGAATTTTGTTCTGAAGGACATGCCAGTGAAGGGTTCCAGCAGAAGAACGACATGATCTGCATTATGTTTTTTAAAGGCTCACTTTGGCAACTATTTAAGGAGGTAGCAGGGAGATTTTGCAATAGGTCAAACAAAAGATTTTGGTGACTTAGGCAGAGGTGGAGGTAATGGTGATGAAGGTGTCAATGGCAGGCTACTTTTCAAAGGCAGAATCATTTAGCAGCTGGGCTACTTCAGTGAGATACTTTGCTCCTCTTGGCTCACTTCCCCCATCAGTAACACAAGGATAACAATACTAACCTCATAAAACCACTGTGAGGATTAAATGAGATAATTTATATGAAGGCTATATCTTGGTTTCCTTTGTCTCAACCTTATGCAAAACTTCATTACATATACATTCAGAGACCAAGATGTGAAATACAGCACCTTGTCTTCAAATAGCAAAAACAATTTTGAGCCTATAGATAATCATTCAGCTACCTCACCCTTCAAATAAGAAAATTGATTGCTATAAATATGTCTGTCAGTGTTTATGGTCCATCCTAGGAACTTAGTGCATCAAAAAGTATAAAGTAGGCCAGGCACAGTGACTCATGCCTTAATCTCAGCACTCTGTGAGGCCGAGGAGGGAGGATTATTTGAACCCAGGAGTTCAACACTAGCCTGAGCAACATAGTGAGATTTCCTCACTAAAAAAATTAAAAAATTAGCCAGGCATGGTGGCAAACGACTGTAGTGACTGATATTTGGGAGGCTGAAGTAGAAGGATCAACTGAGCCACAGGAGGTTGAGGCTGCAGTGAGCTGTGATTGCCATTGCACTCTAGCCTGGGTGACAAGGTGAGACTCTGACTCAAAACATAAAGAAAAAGAATGATATGAAATAAATAGCCAAGTGAGGCGAAGGGAATCATGAGACAGTTTTATTTGTAGAATAAAAACTGAGAATGTAAAAAATGTCTTAATAGTGGTTATGACTGATGACTGATATTGCAGAGTATTTTAATTTCCTTTGTGCTCTCCTACATTTTTCACATCAGTGCAATGGGAAAGGTATTTTAAGAGAGTTTAGTCCCATATCCATTTATCAAGGAGAGTTAGAATCTCTGAGAGAAAACATGAGACAAGTAAAGAAAGTTATGTTAAATTATAAGGTGCAAATAATTAACATTTTGTGGGTATCAACTATGCACAAGACACACCAAGTAGATATTTAATCTATCCAAATTAATTTAATTATGACTTGCACTAATGATAGCAACATATTCATGGGACTGACAATGACAATATTTAGGTATATATGGTTTATTACAGGAAAAGGATGCAACATGGCAACAGCATTCAAGAAAGGTTGTTCATCACAGCAAGGGGTTTGCGGGGGCCAGGCCCATACTTCAATTGTCCTCTCTTTGATTGGCCATGTTAGCAGGATGTGCCATTCCCACAGTCAAGAACCACTAAAGTGTGCGTGGAACACCTCAGAACCAGTAGGCCCATAAGGGAGTCTGACCTGGTCTTCTTACACCCTACTGACCACACAGGTATATATATTTCTACTATGTAACCAGCTCCAATGTCAACCTTTGGAGTTGATAATGTCTGATTGAGATCAGGTGCAAAGCATCAAGCTCACTGTTATTATTAAGCAATGCTGACAAGCTGGAACAAAACTCCCTTAAATTCCTCAGATCTATGGGTTTCAAAGCAAACACTATTAATCTGTACATTTTATGCCTTGGCTCTACCAAAGTCCTACTTCTTCTTCCTGAAGGCAACTGTGCCTTCTGCATTCCATCTCATTTCTCTCTGTGTAGATATTTCCAGATAATTACAACCTGCATATCCAAGGATGGAACAAAGAAAAGCTGACCTGCTTAGTCCAGTTTTAGGGTAAAATATTTGAAACGTAGGCATTAAATATCTTTCTAGCACAAGTGTCACACATTATTAGGCTTAGCATCTTTGCCTCTTTTCTCTGCCCTTCCAAATATCTCATTCAGTTATATCTTAATATGAAGAGGCTGTGAGCGAGTAAAAAGAAGAAAACTCTCCTGCCACACAAATAAGGAAAATGAGACTCAGAGGGTTTGAATGACTTACCTATTCCTAACACAAAAGAAATCTAACTCACTAAAACCTCTTCTCCTTCATGGACTTTCCACTTCTAATATAAACCAAATCTAAGCATTTCACCAGGCATGACATTGTCTCTCCCACTGATTTCAAGACAATGACCAGGGTCCCTATTAGCTCATACAACACCTTTGTGTCAGAAAATGTTCCCTGCATCCTGCAGGTGTAGCCTTAGGGACTAGAACTCAGCCTCCATTTACCCTGGGCAGGAGACCCTAGTGCTGGTTATACCCTGCACAACTCTAGCTGCAGCTCCTTAATATTGCTGAACAAATAAGATTGCTTCCAACATAAATTTCCACTTAAATATCTTGTCAACATTTTAAGTTAGAGATATCAAAACTTGAGAATATTCTCTTCTTCATCAAACCTTTTTTCCACTTTGTCCATGCCCATCAATGACACTCTCAGAAACCTCTGCTCTCAACCTTGGAATCAGTACTTATTCTAGCTGGCTTGTCTTCATCCTAATATCCCGTTTGACACCAAATCTTTCTAATTCTCTTTTGAAAAATAACAAGATATTTTTCCTCTCTAACTACAACCCTCTGTCTGCCTGTGAATTTTATTCCTAGACTCCTGAAACAGATTCCCAGTCTGTTTTATATTTTAGCCTCTTACACTTCCAGGCCTTCCAACACAACAACAAGAATCATATTTCTTGGCCACCATTTTTAATCATGCTAATCCCTTTCTCAGAATACTGCATCTGCAAAAAAAGAAAAAAAAAAGTCCCAAGCTTTTGTACTCTTTACCAGTTTTAAATCCACAACCTCCCCCCAGTCTTATAGAGCACTCTTGGAGTTTGAGTTGTCCAGCAGCAAACCTGAGACAGCAACTAGTGTTTAGTATGTTTCTAGAGATGTTCCCTTGGGATGTATCCCTGTGAAAAGGAGGGGAAAGTGGGATTGAGCAGAGGGAGAAGTCAGGTTGTAATGCAGACCCAATAGGCTTAGCTAACTCCACAGAGAGCTCCAGAGCTGTAGGTCCCTGTGGGAGCCATCTCACTTAGCGTGTGGCCCTCCACCAGTCCTTCCCCTGGCCTTAGCCAAGGCAGCTCTCTGCAGCTGAAACAATCCCTGAAAGGGCTGAGCCTAGAAGCTATCTGCCAATAGCACTTCCAGCAGCTGGAAACAGCATGCCTTTCCCTGAATTAAAATCTAAGGTGCATGTCTCTGTGTCTAGCACAATATACCCCTAGTGCCACTTGGATCCACTTCATCATATACATTCAGGGAGAAGTTCGTCCACTGTTCCAGGAAGCACCTCTTCCCTATGGAAATCAAAGAAAGGGGAAGTTGGTGAAATAAGCTATGACCCCTGTTCCTGTACCAGTCCCAGGGCTGCAATTGATACTCATCATCTCCCTCCTCTATTATCTACCTAGATTTTCCTCATCCCAGGCAGTACCTCCGTTAGACTTACTGTTTTATCTAGTGGCATGAACCAGACACTCATCCCTAAGGGATCTGAGCTCCTGGTCATTATGCCCTTATATGTTTTTCTCTCTTCTATACTATCAACTTTATTCCCCCTGGAATCTCTCATTGTCTGATTCTTAGACCAAATTCTCCCTCTTAGTTTCAGTCCATTAGGGGAGACAGGGAAATAAGCTGGCAAGTAAAAAATCTTCTTTGAAAAATAGGATGGTTGAAGGAGGAGGGAGCAAAACTTCTCAGCTGGCCAAGAAGATTACATCTATCTCAAAATATGGAGTGAATACTCAACCAGAAAACCAGGCAGGCATTTCTCTATTCAAGAGATTATTTGGGAGAGTGAAGGTCCTACAATCATCTCCCCTAGCAAACCAGCATCATTCCCTTTCTATCCAGTCATCTATCCATCAGTATCATTGAGTCAATGAATACTTATTGAGGAGAGAATGTTCTATGATTATGTAAAAGGAGTTTATTTTTTGTTGTTGTTGTTTGGGTTTTTTTTGTTTTGTTTTTTTGTAGAAGGAGTTTAATACTACTGTTTGAACTTTAACAAAGGGACAAATATAGTTCAACAATGTTTTTGAAAGCAAGAAAAATAAGATAAAGGATAGAGACAAGTATAAATGTTTTCAGTTCTCCTATGGAAAGCTGAAGACTTTCAGATTTAATTAATAAAACCCAAGTTTTGCTAAAACAGGGTGACATTTTTAAAGTTTAAAAAGAAAAAATATATAACTCGTGTAAACAGTTAAAATAAAAAATAGTAAGAAACATGAATATCAGAAAAAATAGAATTCACAGCAAAACTATATTATCTGCATCAGTAGTAACCAGCCTTCAAGAGGACCTTCAGTGACCCTGCCTGCTTCCAAGTATCCACACTGTTGTGAAGTCCTCTCCCACACCGTACCATGATTGGTCTGTGTGATCAATAACATATGTAGAAGTGATGATCTGTCACTTCTAAGGGTGGGCTTTGAAAGACTATAATTTCTACTAATCTCTTAGGCTGTCTTGTTTTCTCTTTCTCTGTATTTCTTTTTCTGTCTCTCTGCATCTCTGTCTCTCCCCTGTCTTCCTTCTCTCTCTCCACTCTTCTCTCTTCCTCCTCTTTCTCCTTCTCCTTCTCCTTCTTCTCCTTCTTTTTCTTCTTTTCTCTCTCTCTCTCACATCTTTTGCTGGAAGGGAGGAGTGAGAAGGAGAGAGAAGTGAAAATCAAGTTGCCATGTTGCGAAAAGTTCTATGAAGAGGCTTGCATGACAAGGAAATGGAGGCTCTAGCCAACAGCCAGCAAAGAACTGAGGTCTGCCAACATCCAAGTGAGTGAGCTCGACAGTGGATTTTCCAGCCCAGCTGAGCCTCAAGATGGCTACAGCTCAGGACAAAAAGTTTGACTGCAACCTTGTGAGAAATACTGAACTAGAAATGCCCAACTAAGCTGCTTCCAGATTTCTTTGCCTCCGAAATTGCATGAAGTAATATTTGTTGCTTTAAGTATTTATTTTATAGCAGTAGATAACAGAATCAAGCCCATTTATTTCACAAAGCTCACAGACCATAACAATGGAAAAAATTATGCTAAAATTACAAATGAAAAAGAGAATTTAACAGTAATTGTTTAAATATTTAACAAAATAGTGAACGTGGCACTACTCTAGTAAAAATGAAATATGTTTTTTAAATGTAAGTTTTTCTAGAAAAATGCAAATGACTAAAATTGACTCCAGAAAATAATGAAACTGAAAAGACTAGTAATCAGTGAATAAATTTAAATAGAAAATTAAATACTTGTTTCTGATTTTTAAAATTACCTCTCCAAAAAGAAATATATTTAGTTGTTCTAACCAACGAGTTCTGCAATCAATTAAGGTAAGATAAATACTTTGACATTTTTTAAAATGAGACAAATATCAGCTTTAAAACAATAAATTGATAGCATAATCTAATTGTTAAACCTTACAAAGATAAAGAGAAATCATAGATATAACTATAGATGCAGTATTTACAATAAAATTTTCAAACTGAAATTCACGCAAAGTATAGGCTTTTCAATAATTGATGTTGGGTTGCTTGCAAATCCATACTAAAAAATGAGATGATCTTTACCACACACCATACATGGAAACCCATTCTGGGTAAAATGTAGATCTAAATGTGAAAAGTATAACAAAGAAACAGTAAATCAATTAGAAGATAACCTAAGCATACAACATAGAAAGATCTTATCACCAAGACTTTGGAATACGCAAGAATTTGATAAATTGTGAGCCCAAATGACTATACATAAGAAAATATGTATACATTGGGCATTACAATTAAAGACATCTTTTCAACACAAACATCATTTAGAGAATGTAAAAACAAGTCAAAAAGTGAGGAAAGATATTTGCCACACACATAACTAACAAAGGACTTGTATTCAGAAAAACATGTTTGACTTCTACAAATTAACTATATCTAGATATATATTATAGTAGAAAAAAGGAAACATTTGAGCAGAGACTTCTTTAAAAAGGATATCTACATATTTTCAACCTTATTGGTAGTCAGAGAAATGCAAATTAAAACTTCAATGAAATATTATTACTTTCCCCAGTAGAATAAGTAGAATAAAAAATCGACAGCCTCAATTTTAGACATGGATATATAGCAATAAGACATCTGTTATATTGCTGATAGGAGGTAAATAGTAACAATTATTTAGAAAAACTGCTTACATTATCTGCTAAAGTTGAACATGTACATGCACATGACCCAACAGTTTCACTCCAAATTGTATACCCAACAGCAAAGGGAACATGGAAACCAGAAAATATTTCCAAGAATCTCTGGAACAGCATGATTTATAAAAGCTGAAAACCAGAAACAACAAATTGTAGTAAACATATACAGTAGAATATTATGAAGCAATAACAACAGTGAATGCATCACAGTTATATTCAATAATATGGATGAATTTCACAAGTATAATATGGAGCAAAAGAAGCCAGACACAATATTCATACAGGGTGATTTCATTTACATAAAGTTGGAAAAGAGGGACAACTGAGCTACAGTGTTAGAAATGAAGACAGTGGTCACTTTGAGGAGGAGGGAGGGAGAGTGAAGGGGAAGGGATATTGTAAGACTACTGGATGCTGGAACTATTCTTTCTTGACTTAAGTAGTGTTAGGTTGTATTCACTCAGTGATAATTCATCTAATTGTTTGTATTTAAGTGTTAAGAATTATTCTATATGATTTTCATTTGAGTACGAAGCATGGGCATTAATGCATCCCTACATCTACAAAAGTCAGAGATGGGCTGGGTGCAGTGGCTCAGCCTGTAATCCCAGCACTTTTGTAGGCCAAGGCAAGAGGATAGTCTGAGCCCGGGAGTTCAAGACCAGCCTGGGCAATTTGGTGAGACCTCGTTTCTACAATAAATCAAAAGAATTAGCTGGGTGTTGTAGTGTCCACCTGTAGTTCCATCTACTTGTAAGGCTAGGCAGAAGGATCGCCTAAGCCCAGCAGGTTGAGGCTGTGGTGGCCGTGAGGGTGCCACTGCACCCCAGCCTGGGTGACAGAGTGAGACTCCAACTCAAAAAAAAGAAGAAAAAAAAGTCAGAGATGATTATGTGGGCTCTGTAATATTCCATTTGAGAAAACATTTTATGAATGATCTCAGCAAATTCTGTAACTATCAAGCAGTGACCAAAAAGGATTTTGTTATATTATTTATCTTGAATTATCAGTGAATTTAATCAAATGAGTCAAAGTTGCCTTGAACCAGACTTTGGAAAAATATAAATAATAACCCTCTGTAAGGGATCTTTAGTTGATACAGGACTAAAATTTTACCCTGATAAACAGACCCATAGAAATTTATTTTATGAGCAAAAATGTATGGGAATGAGTATAAATTCTAGAAATATCTCCATTATCACCATTAGCTATGTCTCATCCTTGATAGTAAATGAAAGATATTCTTGGAATTCAGTAGATACAAAATTTGTGAAGAACTAGTTATAACTCTGTAAATTGCTTAATTCAAGGATATTAGGTTTTAGCTGAGGGGAAAAGAACACAAGAAGAGGAAGTCCCAAACAGAGAAACAGAAGTGGAGTGCTTTTGAATGCTTTAAGAATTGCTGAAGAGATACATTAAACAAAAGTTTAAGATGTTTTTCTCCTGTTTCATATATTCAGTGAGTACTTATTGAGTGCCCCACACCCTTGTGACAGGTACTATTCTAAGTGCTAGGAATATAACAGTGATGAAAACCCCTCATTTCATGGAGCTTGTATTTCACTGAGGGAGACACACACACACACATTTTATTTTTTAAATTCAAGGGATATGTGTGTAAGTTTGTTACATAGGTATATTGAGTGATGGTGAGGTTTGGGCTTTTACTTAGTCAGTCTCCTGTGTGGTGAGCATAGTACCCAATAGATGAATTTTCAACACTTATCCCCCTCTCATCTTCTTTAGTAGTGCCTGATGTCTTGTTCCTATCCATCTGCCCATTTGTATTCAATGTTTAGCTCCCACTAAGTGAGAACTTGTGGCATTTAGTTTTCTGTCTCTGTGATAATTCACTTAGAATGATGGTTTCAGTTGCATGCATATTGCTACAAAGAACATGATTTAATTTTTGTTATAGTTGTGTAGTATTTCATTTTGTATATGTACCACATTTTCTTTATCTAGTCCACCATTGATGCGCATCCAGACTGGTTCCATGTTTTTGCTACTGTGAATAGTGTTGTGATAAACATACAAGAGCAGGTGTCTTTTTGGTAGAACAATCTGTGCTCCTTTGGTTATATACCCAGTAGTGGAATTGCTGGGTCAAATGATAAATTTATTTTTTAGTTCTTTGAGAATTCTTCCAAGTGCTTTCCATAGGGACTGAACTAGCTTACACTCCCATCAGCAGTGGATGAATTTGCTCTTGTCTCAGCAACCTAGCCAGCATCTGTTGTTTTTGACTTGTTAATAATAGCCAATTTGATTAGTGTGTGATAGTATCTCGTTGTGGTTTTGATTTGCATTTCTCTGCGGATTAGTGATGCTGAATATTTTTCATATATTTGTTGGCTGTTGGTGTGTCGTCTTTTGAGACGTGCCCGTGTGGTTTTTTTGTTTGTTTGTTTGTTTTGTTATTTTTGTGTGTGTTTTTTTGGTTTTTTTTCTGCTGATTTGAGTTTCTTATAGATTTGGGATATTAGGCCTTTATCAGATGCATCGTTTGCAAATATTTTCTCCCATTCTGTGATTTGTCTTTTTACTCTCTTGATAGTTTCTTTTGCTGTGCAGAAACTTTCTAACTTGTTAAGTTCCCACTTGTCAATTTTAGTTTTCACTGCCTTTGCCTTGGAGAACTTGGTCATGAATTCATTGCCTATGCCTATGTTCAGGAGAGTGTTTCTTAGGCTTTCTTCCAGGATTTTTATATTTTGAGTTTTTATATTTGTCTTTAACCCATTTTGAGTTAATTTTTGTATATGGTGGTAAGTAGGTATCCAACTTTATAATTCTTCCTAGTTAACCCGCTTTTCCAGCACCATTTGTTGAATGTGGTATCCTTTCCCCGTTGTTTGTTTTTGTCAGCTTTGTCAAAGATTAGTTGGATGTAGGTCAGTGGTTTTATATCTGGGCTCTATATTCTGTTCATTTGGTCTATGAGTCTATTTTTGTACCACTACTACGCTGTTTTGATTACTGCAGTCTTGTAGTAAAGTTTGAAGTCTGACAATATGATGCCCTTGGCTTTATTCTTTTTTTTTAGGATTGCTTTGAGCTCTTTTTTTCTTATAAATTTAAGTATTATTTTTTCTAAATCTGTGAAAAACGATGTTGGTAGTTTGATAGTGATGTGTTGACTTTGTAGCCTGCTTTAGTCAGTATGAACATTTTAAAGGTATTTATTCTTCCAAGTCATAAGCATGGGATGTTTTTATTTTCATTTGTTTGTGTCATCTTTGATTTCTTTCAGCAATGTTTTGTGGTTATTGCTGTAAAGGTCTTTCACTTCTTTAGTTAGGAAGATGACAAGGTATTTCTTTTCTTTTCTTTTTTGTGGGTGTTATGAATGGTATTGTGCTTTTTATTTGGGTTTCTGTTTGTTTATGGTTGGCGTATAAAAATGCCACTGTCTTTTGCACATTTATTTTATATCCTAAGACTTTGCCAAAGTCCTTTATCAGTGCAAGGAGGTTTTTGACAGATTCTTTTGAGTTGTCAAGGTATAAGATTATGTTGTCTGCAAAGAGGGATAACTTAACTTCCTTTTTTCCTGTTTGGATACCCCTGTCTGACTCTCTTGTCTGACTGCTTTAGATAGGACTTCCAACACTATGTTGAACAGGAGGGGTGAGAGTGAGCAGCCTTGTCTTCTTCCAGTTTTCAGGGGAAATGGTTCCAATTTCTGTTTGTTTAGCAGTATATTGGTTGTAGGTTTCTGGTAGATGGAACCTCATCAAACTGAAAAGTTTCTGCAAAGCAAAAGAAACCATCAAGAGAGCGGGGAGACTACCCATAGAATGAGAAAAAAATATTTGCCAACTGTTTATCTGACAAAGGCCTAACATCTAGAATCTACAATGAACTCAAATGTGCTGAAAAGAAAAAAAACAAACCCCCCTATTAAAAAGTGAACAAAAGATATTGAATAGATACTTCTCAAAAGAAGACATATGAACAGCTAACAGATACATGAAAAAATGCTCAGCCTCACTAATCATCAAAGAAATGCAAATTAAAACCATACTGAGATACCACCTAACTCCAGTCAGGATGACCATCATCAATAACTCAAAAAACAACAGATGCTGGAGAAGATGTAGGGGAAAGGAAGTACTTCTACACAGTTGGTGCTAATATAACCTGGTACAACCTCTGTGGAAAACAGTTTGGCGATTCCTAAAAGATCTAAAAATTGACCTTCCATTTGACCATACGATCTATCTTCTTGATATATACCTGGAGGAACTCAAACCACTCTATGAAAAAGATACCTGCACACGCATGTTTACTGCAGCATTATTCACAAGAGCAAAAACATGGAACCAACCATGCTGCCTGTTGAAAGAGGACTAGATTTTTTAAATGTGGTACATATACATGATCGAATATTAAGCAGCCATAAAGAAGGACAAAATTATTAACTTCAAAGTAACTTGAATAGACTTAGAGTCTATAATACTGAGTGATCTAGGACAGAAGCAAAGAACTGAGTACCACATGTTCTCATTCATAAGCAGACCTTGAACAAGTATAATACTGTAGGAAAGGGATTGGCAGTAGTGGGAAACTGCCAGTGGAAGGAGGGGGGCCACACCTCATCAACAAGGGTACCTACATAATGACCTATATGCCCCAAATTTTTAAGATATATATGTATATATAATTTATATATATTTATATTATATTTGTTTATATATAATTTTTTTAAGAAAAATTTAAAAAATTAAAAATATATGTTAGAAATAATGAATGCTATGGGGAAAAATTAAAATAAGGAATAAGGATTATGGAGGGGCATTTTCAATTTCAAATAGGATGGTCATTGAGAGGATGACATTTGAGAAAATACCTTGAAATAGGTGAGGAAGTATGTACTCACCATTTACACACACAAACACATAGACATACAAACCTGAGGAAAGAGCAATTTCAAGCAGATGGAGAAGCCAGTGGAAAAGCACTGAATGGAGAATGTTCTTGGCTTATACAAAAAACAGCAAAGAGTTCAGCAAGGCTGGAACAAGTGGGAAACGGATGAAATATTAGAAGATAAGTAGAAAGATGTAGTGTAGAATCTGATCAGATACCGCCTTGCAGGCCAATATAGGACTTGGACTTTTACTTCTAGTAATATGAGAAGCTCTTAAAGGTTTTTAAGCAGAGAATAACAGACTCTGACTTATGTATTGAAAGAACTACTTTGACTGTTAATTTGAGTACAGACTAACATTGGCTGAGGACAGATGCAAGGATACTAATTAGGAAGTGATTACAAGACCCCATAAGAGATGAAGTGGCTTGGACCAGGTGTTTGCAGTGAATATGATGAGAGCCAATCAGATTCTGAAAATATTTTGAAGGTAGACACAAACTATTTAGCAGATCGATTATTATAAGATAGTTTGAACATGTAATGTGAAAATAAGAGATGAATCAGAAATGACTCCACAATTTTTGGCTTAAGTAACCAGTAGGATGTAGTTGTCATTTACTGAGACACAGAAAACTATGGACATATTATGTCTGAGATAACTAGTGGACAACCAGATAGGCAGTTTAATAAGTTTTGAGTCAAGAGAGAAGCCTATGTTGATCCTTCAAGCATGTATTGTATCACATCACTTCTTTACCCTAAACTCTCTTACCCTTCCCAGATATAAACTAGGGAGCTGTCAACATTTGGGTGGTTTTTGGAGCCATGGCAAAAGATGAGATCACCAAGAGAATAAAAGTACATGAAGATAGAGATGAGGTCCAAGAATGGGATCCTAGGTGACACCAACATAATATCTCACTAGCCTTACCTATAGGAAACAAAGTATCTCCCAGAAAGAGGACCAGGGCCATCTAGACTTGTAGGGTTCAAGATATTTTACTTAAGGTGTCTGAGAACCCTGGGGGCTGCCTTCCGAGTTTTTGCCCGTGTTTCTGGGTTCTACAAAGCTATAGAGTGTCTCTACCACCCCAACTAGGGGTTGAGGACTGGAGCAAAGGACAGGAGCAAATTTATTAAAATTAGGAGCTATGATAACAAAGTGATAATTTGATGATTTCAGGTGAAGATTATCAAAGCTTCCTTCTAGAAAGGAAGAATTTCATTTTGTATTTGCATAAATTATAAATGGCTACAGGGATATTGAACTAGGTGGTACCTGGTAAAAAAATAAAACATAAAGTTCTATTTTACCATTAGATTTCTACGCCCATGTTACTGAGAGTATAATGTGACAACTGTGACCACTGAGAAAAGAAAGAAGCCAATAACTGACATGAACACAGGCGGTTGGGACCTAAGATAAGTAAGTGAAACTTGTCTAAATGTAAAACATTTATCGTGCCAATTTGGGCATTTTATCTGGAAGTTATCCATCACAGCAAATCTCTAGAGCTAGTTCACTAGACTTCTTACCCCTAGACAAAAATGAGAAGGTAGGGAGATAGAATTCATGCTTTTAAGTCATCTAGAGCTTATACAGTTTGAGATGTTCTTTCATATGAACAAGAAAACAAGATTAGGCACAGGGCCTTGGAAGTGACCTATGCAAGTGAGGGTCCTAGAGCTATAGCTTTTTTTTTTTTTTTTGAGTTGGAGTCTCACTCTGTCGCCCAGACTGGAGTGCAGTGGCCGCTCCCGGCCACCGCAGCCTCGCCTGCTGGTCTCCGGCGATCCTTCCGCCTCAGCCTTCCGAGTAGCCAGAATTACAGGCATGTGCTACCACGCCCGGCTGATTTTTCGATTTATTGTAGAGATGAGGTCTTGCTGCCCAGGCAGGTCTCGAACCCGCGGGCTCAGGCAATCCACTCACCTCAGCCTCCCAAAGGCACGGGATTACAAGCTGAGCCACCGAGCCCAGCTCTAGAGCTATAGCTTTATTAACTTCACAGAAAGTCTGTCTCTGATCCTGGACTCAGATGACAGAAACCTTCAGAGCAGTAACTGATCACTTAATCTACTGTAATCAAGTTCATCACATAAACGCCAGGAGATATTCAGAGTTAGCCAAGCATCTTGGGAAAATTCCCCTTGATGTCTATTTCCCATTCAAAGTCACTCAAATAAAAGAAAATATATTAAGGGCACCCAGATAGAGGGAGGCATGGTAAATATTCTTATTACTCCGCATGGACAACTTGGTGAGACCTCATCTCTACAATAAATCAAAAAATTAGCCGGGTGTGGTAGCACGCTCCTGTAGTTCCAGCTACTTGGAAAGCTGAGGCGGAAGGATCACCGGAGCCCAGCAGGTCAAGGCTGCGGTGGCCGGGAGCGGCCACTGCACTCCATTCTGGGCGACAGAGTGAGACTCCAACTCAAAAAAAAAAAAAAAAATTCATATTACTTAAGACACCACTTTCTGACAATCCTAACAGATGCACCAGTCTGAACAATCTTCACTGAAACCAGGAACACTGTGATCTGAGCCAAAGGTGATGACATCATTTCTGATGTCATTGGCTATATTCTACATGTAACTTTAACAGATAAAATATATGTTACCCAGATAAATTTAAATTTCAAGTAAACAATAAATAATTTTCAGCATAAGAGTGTTCCAACATACTGATGCATAGGAGACATTTATATTAGAAACACATTCATATTTCTGAAACATAAGTTTAATTGGCCATCCTGTATTTTTGTTTGCTAAATCTAGTAAGGCTACCTATACTGTTTCTGCTTTGAGATACATAATCATTAGTAATATGAAGAGATCTACTAATCAGCAAATCTAAGGAATACTGCATAAATATTATTAGTAGATAACATGATTGCTGCTGCCCGCATTGGTCTTGAAAGTTATCATTGCTCATATTTTTCTTAGCTGTTGTATCATAATCTGCAAAAGGAGATTGACGACTGTGCAGAATTTGTGCATATTTAATTAGTACAAAATAAAATAGAAAAATAATTTAATTAATGAAATCTAATCCCATTTACTAATGAAAAGAATGGAAATACTGCTTGTGTAAATAGACAATATTACTGACAACCCAATATTCCACCATGTTCCCAATGTCCCAGAGGGCTGAAATACAGGTGCTCCTTGACTTATAATGGAGTTATATCTTCATAAACCCATGCATAAGTTGAAACATTGTAAATCAATGACTCTCTGTGTTTTATACAGTTGGAAGTACAATAACTGGTCAAATATGCATAAAGCAGCTCATTGTGAAATATGAATAATTAGCTTATTTGTTCATCTGGATAAAACTAATTATCCTTTAAGATAGAAAATATAATTAAATATGAAACCTAAGTCCCAGCTCATAGAGAAACTAACCAATACCATGTTCAAATACATTATATACTTGTCAGCCATTTTGGTTATATAATGTCTATAAATAGCTACTATTTTAATACTTTATATATTTCAAGTATTTATAGATACACACATGTTCTCCTATTCCTTCCTCAAAAAACATAATATCATCATCCCCATTTAAAAATTATGTATTCATTTGACAGGCATTTGGTGAGTATCCATTATGTACTTGAAATATAATAGTTAACAAAACAAAGTTGATCATTACAAAACCCATCTTCTGTCTTAAGTAAACAGCTGAACATCCCACCTAAGGAAGCTGGAAAGTCAAGGGAAATCTAATTCTAGAATTATAGGAAAAAAAAAAAAATCATGCAAAGGATCATTGAGACAGAAATTTTGTTCTTTGAAAGGATAAATAAAATTGGCAGACTCCTGCCAGGTTGAAGAGAGAGAGGGAGAGAAACAGAGTGAGAGAGAGAAAAAAAATAAACAAAATTAGAAAAAAAAAATTTTAAGTGGCATTACAACTGACTCTGGAAAAATTCAAAAGATTACCAGAAATTACTGCAAACATCCATATGCAAATAAAGTAGAAAACCTAGAGGTAATGGAGCAATTCCTGGCATTCCATAACTTCCCAAGACTGAAACAGTAAGAAGCTGAAACCCTAAACAGATCAACAACAATCCAAAAAACTGACTCAGTAATAAGTGTCCAAAAAAAAAAAAAAAAAAACTGGGCCAGATGGTTTCTCAGCCAAATTCTACAATATATTCAAGGAAGAGCTGGTACCAATCCTACTGAAAGTATTCCAGACAATTGAGAAGGAATAAATTCTCCCTAGCTCATTCTATGAAGCCAATATCAATCCAGATACCCAAAAATGGCAGACCCCAAAAGAAAAAAAAGCTGTAGACCAATCTCTCTGATAAACACACATGCAAAAATTCTCAACAAGATTCTAGTAGATTGCATCCAGCAGTGCATTTCAAGGATCACCCATGATGACCAGGTGAGCTTCACTCCTGGGATGCAATGCTGGTTCAGTATACATAAAACACTAAATATAATCCATATCATAAATAAGTGTAAAACCAAGACCCCAAAATTACCTCATTAGATGCAGAAAATGCATTTGATAAAATTCAACACCTCTTCTTGATAAAAACCCTCAAACATCTAGACATAGAAGGAACATTCCTCAAAATAATAAGAGCAGTCTATGACAAACCTGCAGCCAATATTATACTTAATGGGCAGAAATTGGAAGCATTCCCCCTAAGAATTGGTACAAGACAAGGATGCCCACTCTCACCCATCCTATTCAACATAGTACTGAAATTTCTAGCCAGAGCAATCAAGTGGAAGAAAGAAATCAGACATATCCAAATAAAAAAGAGAAAGTTAAGTAATCCCTCTTTGCAGATGATATTATTATACACCTATAAAACCCTAGATAATCTGTCAAAAATCTCCTTGCATTAATAAACAACTTGGGTAAAGTCTCAGGGTAAAAAATTGATGCACAATAAACATTTGTAACAACAAGCAGGCTGAAAACCAAATAAAATACACAATCCCATACATAGCAGTCACAAAAAAATAAATTATCAAAGAGGTGAAAGACCATTACAGTAAGAACTGCAAAACATCATCCCTGGGATGTAAGGCTAGTTCAACATTCGTAAGACCATAAACATAATTAAACACATCAACAGACATAAAAACAAAAACCACATGATTATATCATTAGAGGAAGAAAAAGCTTTTGATAAAATCCAGCACCCCTTCTTGATAAAAACCTTCAAAAATCTAGGCATAGATGGATCATACCTCAAAATAGTAAGAGCCATCTACAAGAAACCTACAGTCAGCATACTGTTAAACAGACAGAAATTGGAACAGTTCCCCCTGAAAACTGGAACAAGACAAGGATGCCCACTCTCACCCCTCCTGTTCAATATAGTTTTGGAAGTCCTAGCTAGAGCAATCAGAGAAGAGAAGGCAATCAGGGCTACCCAAATAGGAAAAGAGGAAGTCAAGCTCTTTCTCTTTGCAGACGACATGACTGTATACCTTGAAAACCCAAGAGAATCAGTCAAAAACTTCCTTGCACTGATAAAGGACTGGCAAAATCTCAAGGTATGAAATAAATGTGCAAAAGACAATTGCATTTCTATACATCAATAATAAACAAAGAGGAACCCAAATAAAAAGTGTAATTCCATTCACATAGCCACAAAAAAAAAAGAAAGAAAGAAATACCTTGGCATCTTTCTAATCAGAGGAGTGAAAGACCTTTACAACGAAAACTACAAAACACTGCTCAAAGATATCAAAGATGACATAAACAAGAGAAAAAATATTCCATGCTCATAGATTGGAAGAATCGACATTGTTAAGATGTCCATTCTACCTAAGGCAATCTACAGATTTAATGCAATGCCCATCAAATTACCAGAAACATTCTTCTCTGACCTAGAAAAAACAATCCAGGAATTCACATGAAACATAAATAAACAAGAATAGCCAAAACAATCCTCAGCAAAAAACACAAAGCAAGAGGTATCACACTCCCAGACTTTAAACTTTATTATAAAACTACAATAATCAAAACAGACTGGTATTGGTACAAGAACAGGCATATAGACCAATGGAATAGAATTGAGAATCAAGACACAAAACCTCAATTTCTCTACCAACTCATCTTCAACAAAGCCTCTACCACCCACTACTGGGAAGAGGAGAACCTATTCAGTAAATGGTGCTGGGAAAACTGACTGACCACATGCAGAAGATTGAAACAGGACCGCTACTTATTCCCATACACAAAAATTAACTCTAAGTGGAACAGAGACCTAAATGTAAATCCTCAAACTATAAGAACCTTAGAAAATGCAGGAGACACTCTAATAGAAGTTGGAACTGGCAACCAAATCCTCATCAAAACCTGAAGTGCCCATACCATAAGAGATAAGATAGACAAGTGGGACCTTATTAAACTGACAATCTTCTGCAAAGCCAAAGAAATCATCAAGAGAGAAGGAGATAGCCCACAGACTGGGGAAAAATATTTGCCAACTCCATGTCTGAGAAAGCCCTAACATCAAAGATCTACAAGGAACTCAAATGTGCTAAAAAGAAAAAAAAAACCCCATTACAAAGTGGGGAAAAGATATGAATAGACACTTCTCAGAAGAAGACATATGAGCAGCCAACAGACACATGAAAAAGTGTTCTGCTTCATTAGTCATCAAGAAGATGCAAATTAAAACTACACTGAGATACCGCCTAACTCCAGTCAGGATGACCATCATCAATAACTCAAAAAATAACAGGTGCTGGAGAGGATGTGGTGAAAAGGGAACACTTCTACACTGTTGGTGGGAGTGTAAACTAGTACAACCTCTGTGGAAACAGTGTGACAATTCCTAAAAGTTCTAAAAATCGACCTTCCATATGACCCTGCAATCCCCCTACTGGGAATATACTCAGAAGAACACAGATCACTCTATAAAAAAGATACCTACACCACATGTATGTTTATTGCAGCATTGTTCGCAATAGCAAGAATATGGAACCCACTGTGCTGCCCATCAAAAGAAGACTGGATTTTAAAAATGTGGTACATATACACAATTATGCAGCCATAAATAAGAACAAAATCATAAACTTTGCAGCAACTTGTATGGAATTAGAGTTTATAATATTGAATGATCTTTCACAGAAACTGAAAATCTGTTTCTGTGATTTCAAATTTCAAAAATCTGAGTATGACAGGTTCTCACTCATAAGTGGACCCTGGACAACTACCATAATACTATAACAAAAGGATTGACAGTAGCAGGAAACTGGGGGGGGATTGACAGTAGTTGAGATCTGCCTGGGGGGACACACCCATCAACAAGGTTACCTGCACAATGAATATCTGCATACCCAACCCTGAATTGTACCCTACAATTTTAAAAAATAAAATAAAAAAGAACTGCAAAACACTGCTCAAAGAAACAAAAAATGACACAAATAAATAGAAAAATATCCTTATGACCGTTGATTGGAAGAATCAATAATGCCCAACCTGGGTGAAGTAACCCCTCACCAGAACCTGGAGAAGATGTAATCCCACATCTCCCCACTGGAGGAGATCCCCCTGGTCACACTAGAGTGGGAGGAGAGGACTAAAGCCCCACACACCCCCACTGTCCCCTCCTGCCCCCTGGGCCAGACACTGAAGGAATTGTAAATGAGGTCAAAGCTCTACAAGAAACAGCAAAAGGAGCAGGTGAAAGGAACAATTATAGAACCTGCCACAAGAGGGCAGATTTTTTTTGTTTGCTTGCTTGTTTGTTTTTAATTTTTTTTTTTTTTTTTTTTTGAGTTGTAATCTCACTCTGTTGCCCAGACTGGAGTGCAGTGGCCACTCTCGGCCACTGCTGCCTCGACCTGCTGGGCTCCAGCGATCCTTCTGCCTTAGCCTTCCGAGTAGCTGGAATTACAGGCATGCGCTACCATGCCCGGCTGATTTTTTGATTTATTATAGAGATGAGGTCTCGCTGCCCAGGCAGGTCTCGAACACGTGGGCTCAGGCAATCCACTCACCTCAGTCTCCCAAAGGCGCGGGATTACAGGCTGAGCCACCGAGCCCAGCTTGTTCTTTAATTTTTTATAATTTTCCTTTGTGCATTAACGTGTATGTGAGGGCTTGATCTGCATCACTCATCACCCCCATCCCTTTTTCTTTTCTTTTTTTCTTTCATTTTTTTTTTCTGTTTATGTGTGTACATGAGGGATTGAGTGTACATTTGTCAGGGTTTTCTTTGTTGTCTTTGCTTTTTACTCATCTCTTTTTTTAGTTTAATGTGTGTATGAATACATGTATAAGGGTTTTATTTGAATTCCTTTATTTTTCTTTTCTTCTCTTATCTTTTGTATTCTTTTTCTTTTCCTTTCAATTTGGGTTGGGTGTGTGTATATGTGTTTGGTTTTCCTTTTTTGTTGTTGTTGTCTTTTGTTTTCTTTTGCTTTGATATTATTTCAATTTGTTTTGGGTGAATATGTTTAATTGCTTTTTGCTCTGGTTTTTGCTTTTGTTGTTCTGTGTTGTTTTTTTTTAATTTTTGTCCATCTTATTTTATTCTACCTTTCTCTGTTCTCCTCATTGCTGTTACTGTATCTTGGACTCAGGGTGTACAAACACATATCCATTGCATCATCATATAGGGTGGTGGTGGGGAGAGGGTCTCAGGCAATCCATACCACAATCAGTGAACACTGTGATTTGCAAGTAGTTTCTGAATCCTAGCTCCCCATCCTCCACCTCATTTGGCTCTCAAACCTACAAGAGACTGCAAAGCTTCCCACCGACAGCTCTGTTTCAAAATAGAACAAATTCAGAGCCCTATCAGAGAAGAATAGAGGGCTGAGTAAACATCAGAAGTGAAAGCCTCTCCCACTGCCACTGTATAATGGAACTAAAGAGAAAATAAAGAGAGCTGTCACAAATAAGAAAAACCAACAGAAGAACACAGGTAACTCCCAGTGTTACAAAGAGAAGACACCTGAAAAAAAATCAGACCTCAGAGCCCAAATAATGGAAGTCACCAAAGACTGGCCCCAGAATACAACAAGGATTAGAGAATGGGTGGGAAGAGTGAATAAGACTCAAGAAAGATAATATACAGTATTGAAAGAACTTGTAACAGAGATTTTGGCCACAAAAAAAATTTCATCCAGAAAATAAATAACAAGATGACAAGCATGAAAAGCAGAATTAATCTAGCAGAAGAATCTCAGAACTTGAAGACCAAAACATGAAATTAACCTGATCTGTAAAAAGCATAGAAAGAAAACTCAGAAAGAAAGAACAAAGCCTCCAAGAGATGTGCAATTATATCAAGAGGTCAAACCTATGCCTGACTGGTATCCCAGAAGAAGAAAGGAAGATGGAGAACATCGTGGAGCAAGTATTCCAGGAGGTTATCCAAGAAAACTTTCCACATCTCACCAGAGATGAGACCATCCAAACACAAGAGATACAGAGAATCCCCACAAGACATCAAATGAAGAGACCAAACCCTACACGTAAAGCAATTTGCCTAAACAAAGTAGACACAAAACTACCTACCGGGAAAACCCAGTCAGAATAGCAGAAGACCTGTAGGCAGAAACACTACAAGCTAGAAAGGACTGGAGGCCAATATTCAATGTCCTCAAAGTCAGACAATTTCATTCATAAATTTCCTACTCAGCCAAGTTCAGCTTCAGCAGGGGAAGCTGAACTTGGAGAGTTAAAGGAGAATTAAAATCCTTCTCAGACATCCAAACCCTAAGAGATTATACAGTTTCCAGACCAGCTCTACAAGAGATGCTTAAAAAGGTATTAAGCACAGAAGAAAGAAAAAAAAAGAATGACCATGCAATTCCCCAAAGAACAGCAGAACACAGAATCAACAGAATACATCACAACTACAAACATGAATACACATACATACACCATCCCAAGGTAAAAGAAAACAAACAAAGAAAAAACTTTAAAAGAACCTCATGATGGGTATAAACAATCACATTTTAATAATCAGCCTGAATGTGAATGGATTAAATGCACCACTGAAAAGACACAGAATGGCAAACTGGATAAAAAACCATGACCCAATAATTTGCTACAACCAAGAAACTCATCTCACCACAAGGGATGCACACAGACTCAAAGTTAGAGGATGAAAAATGAGTTTCCAGGTGAATGGATCACAAAAGAAGGTAGGAATCACTACCTTAATCGCAGACAAAGTAACATTTAAGCTTTCAAAAATTAAGAAAAGATATGGAAGGATACTACATAATGATAAAAGATTCAATCCATCAACAAGAAATATCCATCCTAAACATATATGCACCCAACACAGGAGTACCCGCCATTTATAAAGCAGTTACAAAGTAAACTACAAAAAAGATATTGACTCTAATGCTATTATAGCTGGGGAATTAAATACCCCACTAAAAACCCTAGATAGATCATTGAGGCAAAAAAATCAACAAAGAGATCCAGAACCTCAACATGACACTCAACCAAATGGACTTAACAGATACCTACAGAATATTCCACTCAATAACCACAGATTATGCACTCTACTCATCACCACATGGAACATACTCCAAGATCAATCACATCCTCAGCCATAAATCAAGCATAAACAAATTTCATAAACTCGAAATACTGCCATGTGCCTTCTCACACTACAGTGGAATAAAAATAAATATCAGCACCAAAAAATTTCCCCGAAACCCACAAAGACATGGACACTAAACAGTATGATGTTGAATAACTACTGCATCAACACAAAAATAAAAATAGAAATTAAAAGATTCCTGGAAACAAATGAAAACAAAGAAACAGACTACAAAAACCTCTGAGATGCATGAAAACAGTTCTAAGAGGGAAATCTATATCTCTAGGAACATACATCAAGAAAATGGAAAGATCACAAGTTAACAGCCTAGCAAACCAATTAAGGAAGCTGGAAAAACAAGACTGCCAAAATCCTAACTTTAGCAGAAGAATCCAGGTCACAAAGTAAAAGCCCAAATATGGAACTTAGAAGACAAAAATATCACAGACAAAAATCAACAAACTAAAAGCTGGTTGTTTGAAACACTAAGCAAGATTGATGGAGCCCTAACCAGAATGGCCAAGAAAAAGAGAGAAAAAGCCCAACTAAACACATTCAGAAATGCAAAAGATCAAATCTCAACTAACCCCAAATAAATACAAAAGATTATCAGAGATTACTATGCATACCTGTATGGAAACAAACATGATAATTTAATGAAATGGAGGACTTTCTGACATCAGACCACCTTCTAAGGTTGAAACTAAAGACGTTGAGAAACTAAATGGACCAATAACAACTCAGGAAACTGACACTGTCATAAGAAGACTACCTATTAAAAAAAAAAAAAAAGACTTGGACCAGAGGGCTTCCCAGCAAAATTCTACAAAATGTACAAGGAGGAGCTGACACCAATCTTACTGAAAGTATTCCAGGCATTCAAGAAAGACAGAATTCTCTCCAAGTCATTTTACAAAGCTAACATCACACTGATGCCAAAACCAGGCAAATATTCAACAAAAAAAGAGAACTGCAGGCCAAATCCCTAATGATCATAGATGCAAAAATTCTCAACAAGATTCTAAGCAAACTGGATCCAACAACACATCTCAAAAATCATCCACCATGACCAAGCAGCCTTCATCTCCAGGATGCAGGGCTGGTTCAATATTCGCAAGACCATAGATGTAATTAAATACATCAACAGAAGTAAAAAACAAGAACCACATGATTATATCACTAGATGCAAAAAAAGCTTTTGATAAAATCCAGCATCTCTTCTTGCTAAAAATCCTCAAACACCTAGGCATAGAAGGAACATACCTCAAAATAGTAAGTGCCATCTATGATAAACCCACAGCCAGCATATTACTAAATGGACAAAAACTGGAAACGTTTTTTTCTAAAAACCAGAACAAGACAAGGCTGTCGACTCTCACACCTCTTGTTCAACAATGTGTTGAAAGTCCTAGCTAGAGCAATCAGACATGAGTAGGAAATCAGGGTATCCAAATAGGAAAAGAGAAAGTTAAGATTCCCTCTTTGCTGACAATATGATCCTATTCCTCAAAAAACCCAAGAGAATCTGTTAAAACCTGCTTTCACTGATAAAGGACTTTGACAGTCTCAATGTACAAAATAAATTTGCAAAAGACGGTTGTTTTCTTATGCATCAACAACAAGCAGGCAGAGAATCAAATAAAGCACAATCCTATTCACAATAGCCACAAAAAAATAATGAAATATCTTGGCATCTTCCTAACCAGAGAAGTGAAAGACCTTTACAACAAAAACTATAAAACACTGCTCAAATAAATCAAAGAGGACACAAACAAATGAATATGCTCATGGATAGAAAGAATCAACATCGTTAAGATGTCCATCCTACCAAAGGCAATCTACAGATTCAACACAATACCCATTATATTGCCAACATCATTCTTCTCAGACCTGGAAATGACAATACAGAAATTCATATGGAAACATAAATAACCACAAATATTGAAAACAATCCTTAGTAAAAGAAACAAAGCAGGAGATATCACACTTCCAGACATTAAACTTTACTATATGGCTATAATAATCAAAACAGCCTGGTATTGGTAGAAGAATAGGCATATGGACCAATGGAACAAGATAGATATTCCAGAGCTAAAATCTCAATTTCTCAACCAACTCATCTTCGACAAAGCCTCCACCAACAGCCACTGGGGAGAGGAGAAGCTATTCAGTAAATAGTGCTGGGAAAACTGGCTAACCACATACAGAAGATTGAAACAGGAACTCTACCTATCACCATACACAAAAGTCAACTCTAAATGGATCAAAGAGTTAAATGTAAAACCTCAAACTATAGTAACCTTAGAAAATGCAGGAGACATCCTTATGGAAATTGGAACTGGCAACTAATTCCTGATCAAAACCCCAAGTAACCATGCCATAAGATATAAGACAGGCAAGTGAGATCTCATCAAACTGAAAAGCTTCTGCAAAGCAAAAGAAACCATCAAGAGAGCACGGAAACAGCCCACAAAATGGGAAAAAATATTTGGCAGCTGTATATCTGACAAAGGTCTAACATCCAGGATCTACAAGGAACTCAAAACTTTCTGAAAGAAAAAAAATAAACAGCCCTAGTAAAAAGTGAGCAAAAGACACGAATAGACACATCTCAAAATAAGATATACAGGTAGCCAACAGCCACATGAAAAAGTGCTCAACCTCACTAATCATCAGAGAAATGCAAATCTAAACCACATTGAGAGACCACCCAACCCAGTAAGAATGGCCATCATTAATAAAACAAACAACAGCAGATGCTGGGGAGGATGCAGTGAGAAAGGAATGCTTCTATACTGCTGGTAGGAATGCAAACTAGTGCATCCTCTTTGGAAAACTGTGGTGATTTTCAAAAGACCTAGATATTGACCTTCCATATGATTCAGGAATCCCTCTACTAGTAATATAACCAGAGGAACTCAAATAATTCTGCAAAAAAAGATAACTGCACATGCATGTTTACTGCTGCACTATTCACAATAGCAACAACATGGAACCAACTGTGCTTCTCATCAAAACTGGACTGGGGAAAAAAATATGGTACATATACATAATGGAATATTACACAGCCATAAAGAAGGACAAACATATGGACTTCTCAGCAACTTGGGTGGATTTAGAGTCTATCATACTCAGTGATCTATCACAGAAACTCAGAACAGAGTACCGCATGTTCTCACTCATGAGTGGACCCTGAACATTTATTATAATACTATAAGAAAAGGATTGGTCACAGGATACTGCCTATGCTGGGCAGAGGGGTGGGGGAGACACAACATCAATAAGGGTACCTAATCTCAAACCAGGCAAAATGTGGACCAAAAAGTGGCCCAAACTTTACCTGTATGATGATCCATTTCAACCTAATCCTGAATTGTACCCTGCATCTTTAAAATAGATAAAAGATAATAATAAAGAAATTTGATCTTCAGTGCGGCAGTGTTTGGATGTAGGGCCTAATAGGAGGTGTTTGGGTCATGGTGGTGAATTCCTCATGAATAGACTAATGTTCTCCTATAGAGAAAAGTGAGTTCTCCATTAATCTTTAGGGAATAGATTAATGTCCTCAAGAGCAGTTTGTTAGAAATGGTTTGGTTTCCTCAGTATCTCTCTTGTTTCCTGTCTGGCCATGTGATCTCCTTGCACATACCTGCTTGCTTTTCTGCTTCTCTGCAATATTTCAACCCAGCACTGACCTTCACCAGAAGCATGCCTGATATGGTGCTGTGCCCCTGAACTTTACTGCCTGCAGAATTGTGAGCTAAATAAACATCTCTTCTTTATAAACTAAAAAAAGAAGGAAGAAATATTTGCAAATTATGCATCTGACAAAGGCCTAACATCCAAGATTTACAAGGAATTCAAACGAATTGACAGGAAAACAACAAACAACCATATTAAAAAGTGAGGAAAGGACATGAATGGACACTTCTCAAAGGAAGACATTCAGGCAGACAACAAGCATATGAAAAAATTCTCAGCCTCACTAATCATCAAAGTCACACAAATCCAAACCACAATGAGACATCACCTCACACTACTCAGGATGGTTGTCATTAAAAAGTCAAAAAACAGCCGGGCTCGGTGGCTCAGCCTGTAATCCCGCGCCTTTGGGAGGCTCAGGTGAGTGGATTGCCTGAGCCCGCGGGTTCGAGACCCGCCTGGGCAGCGAGACCTCATCTCTATAATAAATCAAAAAATCAACTGGGCGTGGTAGCGCATGACTGTAATTCCGGCTACTCGGAAGGCTGAGGCGGAAGGATCGCCGGAGCCCAGCAAGTCAAGGCTGCGGTGGCCGGGAGCAGCCACTGCACTCCAGTATGGGTGACAGAGTGAGACTCCAACTCAAAAAAAAAAAAAAAAGTCAAAAAACAAGTGCTGGTGCAGCAATGAAGAAAAGGGCTCGTTTCTACACTACTGGTGGGAATGTAAGCTAGTTCAACTTTTGTGGAAACAGTGTGACATTTTCTCAAAGAACTAAAAATTAAGCTGCCATACTATCCAGAAATCCCACATCTGGGAATATGCCCAAAAGAACATAAATCACTCTACCAAAAAGACATCTGTACACATACGTTCATGGCAGTATTATTCACAATAGCAAAAACATGGAACCAACTTAGATCCTCATCCAAAGTTGACTAGATAAAGAAAACATGGTACATATAGAGAATGAAATAGTATGCAGCCATAAAGAAGAATAAAATTATGTTTTTGCAGCAAATGGATGAATCTGGAGACTATCATTCTAAATGAACTATCACAGAAACAAAAAACCAAATACCTCATATTCTCACTCATAGGTGGTCCCTGATCATTGACACATAATCACAAAGATGAGAATGACAGACGCTGGACACTGCTAAAGGAGGGAAACAGGGAGGAGGGACAAGGGGCACACAACCACACACCAGGGACCAGGTCCACTACCAATGTGAGGGAGGACACAATAGAAGCCCAAACCAAATCTGTATGCAATTTACTTATGTAGCAAATCTTCACATGTACCCTACAACTCTCTAATAAGAATTAAAGAAGCAGGGCTCGGTGGCTCAGCCTGTAATCCTGCGCCTTGGGAGGCTGAGGTGAGTGGATTGCCTGAGCCCGCGGGTTCGAGACCTGCCTGGTCAACTTGGCGAGACCTCATCTCTACAATAAATCAAAAAATCAGCCGGGCATGGTAGCACATACCTGTAATTCCAGCTACTCGGAAGGCTGAGGCGGAAGGATCACCGGAGCCCAACAGGTTGAGGCTGTGGTGGCCGGGAGCGGCCACTGCACTCCAGTCTGGGCGACAGAGTGAGACTCCAACTCAAAAAAAATAAAAAAACAAAAGAAATAAAAATCCCATCTCTAATAAAAAGGATATTTTCAAACAACAATAAAATTTCAGATGGCAATACTGCCACAAATAAAATAAGACAAGGTAAGAGGATGGCCCATTTGAGGTGATATCATTGAACTAGACATAAAACTTATATGACAGAAAGAAGCCAGTCAGTGGAAACGAGGAGTCCCTGGAGAAATGGAGACATCCCTTGAGGAAGAAGTGAGCTTGGCAATTGAGCTACTCACAGAACAGCAAGAAGAACTAGATGACTGTCACAGAATGAAAGAAGTGTGAAAGGTTCAGATGTGATTGGAGATGAGGTAAAGGAAGTAGACAGGGCAAGGCTGAATGGATCATGGAAGGGCATGCTGAAGCATTTTTCCTGTATTCCAGTGCAATGGGAAGGACCTGGAGAAGTTGGTGTAAGGAAGTGATGTGTTCCAATGAGTACTGAAATGATCAGTCTGGCTCAACCAAGAAGTGGTTAGGAAAGGATCAAAGGGAGGAAGGCAAAAGCAGAAATAGTTCAGAGGCCAGTTAATTGTCTAAGCAAAAATGTTGCCCTAGATTTGAGTAATATCTGTGAAAGGGGGAGAAATAATTGCATTTGTGTGAAAGTTGAGCCAGGACTTGCTGCCAAATAGAAGGTAAAAGGGAAGAGGAAATGATATGTAAAGGATAACCTAAGATTTTTACCTGAAAGTTTGGGTGCTATTAACTGAGATGGGAACTGATATCCATTAAAATTAAAACATATTCCCACAATCACACTTTAAGTACCAGAGCCAAGATTCAAATTCAGATCTTCCTAATGCTCCAATATTTGTGGCTTGGTGAATTGATTAATGTCAACCAATGTGTTTACTTATTTAAAAGCCCTCCTTTTAAACTATAAGCTCCTCAGTGGCAGGAATTTTGTGATATCTGACATCTAGCCATAAGAGTCAAAGGCACATAAATAGTGCTTTTTTGAGAAAATTTGTAACAATATATGACAAGTCTATCATGGCCCATGTTCCCCACTACCCTTTGGCTGGTTCACTAATTTGATTCTTTCAGAAGGCTATAGATGTGTTCTATCTTGCTGGCTTTGAATTTCACTATGAAAGTACTAATCTCATTTCAGAGGCCTGCAAGTTTTCCCCTCCTTAGAAAGTATATGGGTGCAATTACAAACATATGTTCAAGGAGATAAAACACGTGCTAGTGATTGTCCTACATGCAAAACTGTCTTGATGGAATCATCAACAGCCTTTATTTATTTGAGAAAATCAAATGAAAGAATATCTCATCAGTTATCTCATAACATTCTGTGTTTGATTACCAGCTGAAATACTTCAAACTTAATATTATTTTTTTCATAATTAAAAAAAAACCCAGGTTCCAATACTAATGCAATTTTTATTCAACCTCTGCATGATTTTGTCCTCCTTGTAAATGATTAGTAGCCATCTGGTTCCAAGGATTTCCTGATCCTTCTTCTGAGAATTTAAACTTGACACGTCAGAAGATTTGATTACCCCCAAACACTATTATTACATTATTCAACTAGTTTTCCAGTCTTGGGTCTTAAACAACATCTTTCTCAGAAAATCAGAAGATATTTTCTCTTCATACTTCGTGTAATCCTCTTGCTCTATATATAAGACTTGAAACTCTCCTCAAGCTGTCTTGAGCAGATTTACCAAAAGAATCATCAGTTACCAACCTACCTTTCAATGGCAACATAACTCAAACAGTATCACTCTTTAAATTCCAGTGTTTCTCAGAAAAAAATTCAAAGGAATGGGAGTGTAGGAGATATAAAAGGAAACACATGCCCCTTGGCACCTATTCTTCCAATGCTGAACTGTGCCTGGGGTTTCTACTTCAATCCGAAAAATTTGGCATTCCTGATAAATAGGGGAAAACTTTGGGGAGAGCTCATGAAAACAGATTTTTTTCACTCCAGATACTACTCAACTTAAAACACTCAGGCTCAAATCCATTCCTGATAAATACAAAGATCTCACTAGGTGATTAAGTTTATTGATATAGTATCAAAATGCCCATGAGACATATTCTAAGTGAAACTTTTGGGAAATTTTTATTATTGTATATCTGGTGAGAAAGTTGATCTTAATTTGTTGAGCAAGATATGATCTAAAAGGCTCTTTATTCAATAAGTCCACATACCATACACACAGGATTAGGGATTAAAGGGAAAGAGAAGAAAGCTTCCAAAGTTACCTAGGGTTGTGTTGGGTAGCACTAGGTTCTATAATGCTTCTCATTCTTATGATCTTTATCCCCCCAAATTAGGGAAGAACAATTGAATTTTTTGCTCAACACACTAAAGCCACAGAAAAACATATCCTACAATTTAAGGAAAAGTAATGATGATGATGATATGCAGAGGAGGAATTATCTTTTATATAGCACGTTAAAATGTTCCAATTGATTTGTGGATGTACTTGAGAATTAATAAATTGAAACTCCTAAGAGAAACCAAACTCGGAAAACAGCAATTGTTTATATTAAATCTAAACATTTAGAGCAAGTTTAGGGACTGTCACCTCTAAATGTGATTAACTGGTACCAAATCTGTCCCTCTGTTGTAAATAGTTAGGAAACTGGATAAGATATATGAAGCAACTGTTTTTTAGACATTAAAAACAGATACAACACAGAACTCTGAGTCCCCAGAACAGGAAAAGAAATGAGGTAAGCCCTACAGTCAACATGGCTTTCTGGCTAGAGGCACTTCCCAGACTACAGCAGAAAAGATGAAACCCTAGCTACATGCATCCACCTCATCAAATGAAAGAGATTGGAGTTCAGGAAGACTGAGAGAGCTGAAATGAGATGGAGAAGAGATTTTTTTAAAAACTCAGGGATCTATATGAGGGTTACCTTGAGTCCTTCATTGAACATTAGGCTACATATGCATAAAGTGAAACTCTGTGAGGCCAGGCAAAAACAGTTACAGGGATATGTGTGCTGGGAGTTGAGTTGCAAACAGTCAGAATGAAGAGATTGCTGACTATCATGACTATTTCCTAGAACCTCCTGAAGAGAAGTGCTTTAAAAGGAGAATTAAAATAGCTATAAAGTAAAATTTACTTGAGACTTACCATACAAAGCTTAAAAATAAGCTTCAAAAGGAACAAGTTGAAGTGCAAATAACTTAAATCCCTGCCAAAACAAAATTCAGCTTTCTAATGGCAGACTACAAAGTCTAGTCTTTCAACAATACATTTACAAAGTCTCTCATCCTAATAAAAATTATTTAAAATACAAAAAAATAGGAAATTATGAACCCTAGCCAAGAGAAAAATAAGTCAATACAAAAAGACAGAAAGACAGAGACAATAGAATTAGCAGACAAGAACTTTAAAATAGCTATTATAGATGTACACAAGATTTTTAAGGAAAATACAAACATAATGAAGACACAAATTGAATATACACACAGAAGTAAAGAGATGCTCTTTGGGGAAAAAAATCAATAAAATTTGCAAAGCCTTGGCAAGACTTAAAAAGAAAAAAAAAGGCAAGATATAAATTGCCAATATTAGGAAAGAAAAAGAGGATATTACTACAAACATCACAGACATCAAAATCATAATAAGGAAATACTATAGACAATGCTACACACATAAATTATACAATTTAATTGAAAGGAACAAATTCCCTAGAAAACACAAATTGTCACAATTCACCTAATATGAAATAGATAAATTGAATAGCCCTGTAACACTTAAGCAGATTGAATTTTTAATGAAAAAGCTTCCCAATAAAATCTCCAGGCCCAAGGGCAGCCCCTCCAGGTCCCCTCCCACTGTGGGAGCTTTTCTGTCCTCTCAATAAACCCTGCTTTCTCCAAAAAAACAAAAACAAAACTAAACAATAAAACACTCGGGGCCAAGAGGGTGTTGCTGGAGAATTCTTCCAAATACCTAAAGTACACCAATTCATCACAATCTGGTTCAAAAAGTAGAAGAAAAGGGAATACTTTTTACCTCATTTTATAAAATTAATATTATCCCTATAACAAACCAGACAAAGACAGCATGAGGAAACTATAAAATGATATGGCTCATGAACACAGATTTATAAATCCCTAACAAAATTGTAACAAAAATAACTCTGCAATATATATATAAAGAATTATAGATCATGACCAAGTGAAATCCAGTGGTAGTTTAATACTAGAAAATTAATCAGTGTAATCTACCATATCAACATGATAAAGAATAAAAATCACATGATCATTTTGGTCAATGCGGAGAATGCATACAATAAAATTCAATACCCATTCATGGTTTTAAAAATGTATATCAGATGAGAAAGCAGGAGAGACCCTCCATTGTTGGCTTTGATGATGGAGGAAGCTACATGAAAGGAGTGCAGGTGACCTCTCAGAGCTGAGAATGACCCCCCAGCTAACAACCTGCAAGGAAAAGGGACTCAGGCTTACATCCATAAAGAACTACACTCAGCCAAAAACTTGAATGTTCTTGGAATAGATTCATCCACAAAGCCTCCAGAAAGGAAAGAATTTCATCAATACCCTGAGTGCAGACTGCTTGACCATGAGCAGGGATCCCAGCTTGCCATATCTGGACTCCTGACATCTGGAAGATAGAAGATAATAAATGTGGGGAGTGGGGGGAGATAAAAAATGCATATTTCTGTAAGCTGATAAATTTATAATAATGTGCTACACAGCAATAAAAAGTTACTGCTCACTCAAAAAAAAATATATATATATATATATATATATATATATCAGAAAAGTAGGAATACAGGGACCTTCCTCAACTTAATTAAGAGCATCTACACAAAACCTACGATTAACATCACACTTAGTGATGAAAATAAAAAGCTTTCCCCATAAATTAGGAACAAGTGACAATAGTCACTCTTATTTAACATAATGCTGGAAGTATTCGCCACTACAATAAGGCAAGAAAAGTAAATAAGCATACAGACAAAAACCAATAAAAAGGAAAGACAGGAAGAAAGAAAACTCTCTATTTACAGTTGACATAATTATCTACTCAGAAAATTCCAAGTAAACTAATCAAAAATTCCTAGAATCAACAAGTGAGTTCAGTCAGGCTGCAAGATACATGATAAACATACAAAAATTAATTGTATTTCCATATACTAACAATGAACATGTAAACACCAAAATTAAAATAACAATACTATTTTAAATGGCTCCTAAAATTAAATACTTATGTATAAATCTTTTTTTAAATGTACAGGATTTAAATGCTGAAAAGTGCAGATATTGATGAAAGAAAGACATCAAAGAAGATCCAAATAATAAAAAAAAAATAACTTACCATATTCATGGAATGGAAAACAATACAGTAAAGAAGTCAATTTTCCCAAATTGATACTTAAATTTAATGTAATTCCTATCAAAATCTCAGCAAAATTTGTTGTAGATGTAGACAAAACTATTCTAAAATTTACAGAAAAAAGGCAAAGGAACTAAGATGGCTAAAAACAATTTTGAAAAAGAATAAAATGAGAAGCATAAATCTACTAAATTTCAATTTTTATCATATGGCTATAATAAGACAGTGTAGTATGGGCAGAGGATAGACACATAAATCAATGGAACAGAATAGAGAACCCAGAAGTAGACCCACACAAGAATACCCAACTGTTTTTTGGCAAAAGTACAAAAGCAATTCAATGAAAGAAGGATATCCTTTTCAACGAATGATGCTGGAACAATTGGATATCAATAGACAAAAACTTTGACCCGAGTTTCACACCTTATACAAAAATTAACTCAAAATGGAATGTGGACTTAAAAGTAAAATGTAAAACTATAAAACTTTTTTTTTTTAAGTAGAGGAAAATCTTCAGAATCTAAGGCTAGGCAGAGTTATTAGACTTGACACCAAAAGCACAATCTGTAAAAGAAAAGAAAAATAGTAAATTAGACTTCATCAAAAGTAAAAACTTTTGATCTATAAAAGACTGTTAAAAAGATTAAAAAGACAAACTATGAGCTGGGAGAAAATAATTGCAAATCACATACCTCACAAGAGATTAGTATCCCAAATATATTAGTAAACTCTCAAAGATTATAGTTAAAATTTTTAAATCTAATTAGAAAATGGCAAAAGACATGAAGACACCAAAACAAATTAATTTATTAATTTTTTTCTACACATGGCAAAACATACTCAATAGAAATAAAAACAGCCACACAAACATCTGTAAACAAATATTCATAGCAGCTCTAATCATAATAGCCAAATTGGAAATGATCCAAATGTCCATAAGCAGACAAATTAATAAGAAAATATGATATAGTCATACAACAGAGCATTACTCAGTAATGAAATGTGACAACAAAACAACACAGTACAAGATACAACAACATGGGTGAATCTCAAAAATACTGTGCTAAATGCAAGTCATACACCAAAGAGTCCATACTGGATATTTCTATTCATACAAAATTCTAGAAGAGGCAAAACTATAGTGATAGCAAGGAGACCAGTAATTGTCTAGGGTTAAGGTGGGATATAACTGGGGACTGACTTCAAAGAGATGTAAGAAAAAGTTGAGATGATGGAAATGTTATGTACCTTAATTGTGGTGGTGTTACACAGGAGCATACAATTGCAAAAACTTATCCAACTGGACATGTGTTATATGTAAATTTTATCTCAATAAGATTGATGAAAAATAAAATCCAAAGCATTTAACAAATATACATACTTCATAATATATTATTTCACAAGGCCAATTAAATTCTACAAAATTGATGTTTCAGAGTAACTAAAGATTAACTTTAAGGTGATATAGCTGACTCTTCAGTTTAGCATCTTACTTTTTCTGTGGAAAATAAAGCCATAAACTCAGAATTGCTCAAATGTGACCTTATTGTTTCTAAAGTCCATATTGCTGGAAGGAAGGAGGGTGCTCACCAGCCAGAGGCTGGGGATCACCAGTTCCTTAATTCATGAAAATTACAGGTTTGCTTGTATTCGAGTTCAATTTAAGACCCTTCCAAGAATTTTGTGTGTGTGGTCAGGAGGGGAGGAGATTTCTCCTCCAAGTCTAGCATACAGAGGAAACTTCGTGATACTCAGGAGAGGCTGAGGAAAAGCTGCCGTGGTGGTCCCAAGAAAGGAAATTTCAAGAAGGCTGTTTTAGGCAAGATGTAGTGACTCATGCCTATAATTTGGGAGGCTGAGATAGGAGGATTACTTGAGTCCAGGAGTTCAAAACCAGCCTGGGCAACATAAGGAAACCTCGTCTCTACAAAAAAATATATATATTTTTTAAAAGTAGGCTGGCATGGTGGTGCACCTAGAGCTTCAGCTGCTTGGGAGGCTGAGGCAGGAGAATCACTTGAGCCTAGGAGGGGGAGGCTGCAGTGAGTCGTGATCATGTTCACCCTGGGCAACAGAGTAAGACCCTGACTCAGAAACAAACAAACAAGAAGGCTATTATTAAAAGAGGAGCCAATAACACACCCTCTATTTTAGAGCTCGGTGTATTTATCTATAAAACAGGAAGCATCTATAAAAGAGTCACATTTTTTGGTAAGAGGTATTAGATATTAAGAATTTCTTTGTTAAGACTTTACCTTCCTTGGAAACTCAGGCATGTAGCACTGTCTTATTATGGTGGGCTGAAATATTCCATTTCTCGATGGGTCTGAGGTCATTGACTCACACATTCTGGTCAAAAACATTTTCAGAGAAAAGGCAGGAAAGAAACATTACTAAATGTTAAACCTGGTTGCCTTTAAATGCCAAAAATATGGATATATTTTTGCTAACTTTCTATATTTCCAGATATTGTTTCATAAGTATTACTTTTGCAGTGGAAAAATATAGCAAACATGTTATTATGGTCTGCATTTATTGGTAATTAAAAAAATTTTCAGGGACAACAAATTGTTCTGTTGTACTCTTCTAACTTCTATAAATTTCTGTTACTTTTGCAAGAAAATTGCTGCATATTCTAGTCTTTTCTATTATTAAACAAAATGTGCCTTCCTATACCACAAACTATTTTATCCCTGTTGGTGGTTTTTTCTCTCTCTCTTTTTTTTTTCCACTGCATGTGTCTAATACGTCAATGTTTCCACCTACACACTGCAAGCCACACAGACCACAGCCACCTGGGGAGAAGAGGTGTCTCCTCTGATTTTTGTCCACCTGGGGCAGGAATTCGTTCTACTTCAGCTCAGCTTAGTTTACTAACTCATGTGCTCATGGTGTTAGTGGTCAAGGTGTTTTTAATCAGGAGAAAAGATGAAGTATCCAAAATAAGCATGAGAAATGCAACTAAAACTTTTTATGCAATTAAAGAAATCCCCTTTCTCACTAGATGAGGTTTGCCTTTTAAACTGGTGACAACTGAAGATGCTACTTGATTTTCACACAAAAGTACTGAACACTGAAGACATAGTTTGCAGCCCTTTGCTGGCAAGAAAGATTTTTACACCATTTATTTACACCTTCTTAAAGAGTAATGAACTAAACAAATGCCAATATGCTGTCATGCCAGAATTCAAACAGATCTTCTCGGAAGTGGAGTTTAGGTTTGAGGTTTGAAAATATTTGTGTCTTTCACTTCTCAACAGATCATAATGAAAAAATTATTGTCAAAAGTATAACTGGTTTCTGGCTTTTGGTCATTCTGTGGAGTGTCATGAGTTATCTCTGTGTTTGAAATGCTTGTCGCATTTCTTTGAAATAACTCTCAAAAATCATCTTTGAAACTTTTTTCTGGCAAGCCCACAATTTACTTCTTTTTGGTTTTGTTTTTATTTTAAGAATATGGGGTACAATTCAGGATTAGGTATATAAGTGGTCATTGGACAGGTAAAGTTTTGGCCTCCCTTTGGTCCCCGTTTCACCTGGTTTGTGATAAGATACCCTTATTGATGTTATGTGTCCACTTCTCCCTCTACCAGGCAGTTTCTTGCTACCATCAATCCCTTTCTTGTAGTATTATGACAAGTGTTCAGGGTTCGCTTATGAGTGAGAACATGTGGTACTTTGTTCTTAGTTTCTATGATAGATCACCGAGTATGATAGACTAAATCCATCCAAGTTGCTGCAAAGTCCATATTTTTGTCCTTATTTATGGCCACATACTATTTCATCACGTATATGTACCACTTTTTTTAAATCCAGACCATTGTTTGGGAACCTGTAAGCAGCCATCCCCTCTGATCTGGATAGTTTTTCCCATGCTAGTGTTGCTGGTACCATGTTATAAGACAGCCACAATTGTGATACTACTACATTCTGCCCTCCAATGATCCAAAACCCTATGAGGCATTTGTGCATGTGTCCTTTTAATGTGTCTTCTGTGTTATTTCTGACTACATTCCAAATTTTAAAAAATGAGTAACTTTATAGTGGATCCTAAAATCTAATGGAGAGCAGAGCAGACAGACACTTCAGGAAGGAGAAGGAAATGCATATTTAATGAATGTCTACTGTGTACTAGGCCCTTGATATTCACAATGCTCTTGTCACTCATGGTTGACCCTCAGAGCAGAAGCATCAGCATCTCCTGAAAGCTAGTTAAAAATTCAAAACCTTGAATGCCCTCCGGACTTGCATTTTAACAATATTTTCAGCATTACTTTTATATTATTTCATCTTCATAAAAATCCTGGAAATAGCTGGTATTATTTCCATTTTACCTCTGGAAATTAAGGATCAGAAAGGTTAAGGAGTTTACATCAAAGTCACAAGATAGTAAATAATAGAGCTGGATTTGGGCTCATTTTAAAACTTGGTATATTTCTACTTCACTGTGCATTTGCCCATTTCGTGATGAGTGATTTATAAGCGTACTTGCTCACGTAGCATTGATTGTTCAGCAGTTTTTATCCAAAAAGTCATAAGCTCCCCATGCCCCATCCTCCCTATTTACATTATCTAGCCCTGAGCAACTTTTTTTTGTTTGTTCCCTCAAAGGGAAATGTTTTGCTGATGTGGAAGAGGTGTAATAAAAATGGCAGACGCACTAAAAGGCATCAGAATTGACAAGTTCAAAAATTATTTTGAGAAGTGGAAAAAGCATCTCAATAGGTGTATTGTATCAGATAGAGAGTACCTGGAAGGTGATTGAAGTTTAAACATGTAAGAATAAATACACAATTTTTAATAAATGAATTTTGGGGTTTTAGGGGTTCCCCCTCATATGTGACTTTTTCGCACTAAGTTTTTGCCAAGACATAAAGACCAGGAACAAACCCCGGATACCAAGGGCTTCCATTTTACACAGAGAAAAACTTAACTGCCTACATGGTTTTGAAACTGGGTAGGTCAACCTTAGTCCATCAACCACTTCAAAGGTATGAAAAGTTTAAAGTTAAAAGAATAGAAGAGAGGTTGTCTCTAGAGGGTGTTTTTGTTTTGTTTTATTTTAAAATCAGGAATGGGAGAGAAATAATTCCTTCCTCATTTCAGTCTGTAGCAAGGAGCTCTAAGAGGACCACACAGAGAATTTATTTGTCCCTTGAAAGAAGACAACTTTATTTGAAAGGAGAAATCTACCATAACCCTCTCCTTCCCTGTTGGCTTTCCAGACTAAAGCAGTGTTATGTTTTAGTATTGTCATGCTATTTATTAAATTAAATGGCAAATTTTAATAACATATCTTGGGGCTAAAAGTGACTGGTGAACTTTTTAATTATCTAGAAGCATCTGAAAAGTTTGCAACCTGCTCAAGATTTCAACCCAAAAACAAGGAAAAACTAATCCATAGGTTGGTTCAAAGGTACGGGGAGAAAAAATAATAATATAAAGTTTGCTTCTCACATCCTATGGAGAAGTGCTCTTTCAATACCCTGGTTATCCAGTTATTAGACCATGAAAATGAACACTAGACCAGTAGGAATGGTGTTTCCAAAGCAAAAAAAAAAATTGTTTTAAAGATAAAGGTTGCAAGGAAGACGCAGGAAAGGCAAATCAGTCTTCCTAAATTATCTTTTCTAGTCCTAATAGTCCCAAATCCAAACTCTAAAAGACTTTCCAATCCATTCTGTGGCAGCTGCTAATTAGGCAGAGATAGGTGAAGCTTCTCACCATAAAGGGAGCCTAATTCCATTTTTCTATAGGAAACCACAGAAGTTTGGAGGAGTATAAAACTTTCCTTGCCCACAGTCAAGTACCAACCAGCACATAGGATAAAAAGATAGAAGAGCAACCTAATCATCCCTCACAGAAATGCCCACTTTAGGATCAAGGTGTTAGTGTGATGAGTTAAGATGGGGAAAACTGGGAGCAGAAGTCTTGGCAGACCCAAAAAGTTTAGCAGGAACTGGGATTCTGAGAACAGAAGCGAAGTCACAGGTTGTTGGTTCCAGATACAGTGGCATATGGATAGTGGGGTAACCAGGAGATAAATATACAGTTTGGAAAAAAGAACTGGAAAAGAATGAAATTGACCAGGGTGTTCAATTACCATGTGTGTCAGGATGAACTCAAATGAAAATCTCCATCCCAAACCTATGTAGGAAACTCAACGCCAGGGACATTCCTTTCCCCTTCTAACCTCTAATTTCATTCCCACTCCCAACACCTCTGCTGACCATCCAAAAGTCAAAGAGTGAACTTTTTTAAACAGTCATATTATTGACCTCCTTAAAATGCCTCAGTGGCTTCCACAACCTTTAGAGTTCCATGAATAGTCTCCAGGGTCTCTCCTGACTTGGCTCCTGCTTACCTCATCTCTCACTGACTCCCATTTCACATCCCACAATCCAGCCAGGTGGAACTGCTCGGTTTCCAAATACTCCTCACCCCTGAGCCTTAGCATTTTCTGTCCTGCAGAGTTTTCTAGACTTGTTGATGATAATAGCTTCCTGAAATATTTATTATAATGCAAATATTCAGGTCCTACTATAGACTCACCAATTCAGAATTTCCAGGGAAGAGATCTGGGAATCTGTATTTTTAATAGGCTCTCTAGCTGAAACTTATTATCTGCCAACTAGAGTTTAAAATCTATGAGGGCAAGAACTCTGTCCACCTTTTTCATAGTTTTACATATGGAATCCAGAGTAAATGCTGTTTCCTTTGCCTACCATGCCTGCCCTCATTTTACCTGGCTAAGTGCTACTTTGTTCAATCAGCACCCAGCACCAATTGTATAACAAGAAAGGCAGTCAATATACATTGAATAAGCAAGTCAATTATAAGAAATTAAGAGTACAACCAATGAGTAGAGCAGTAAATTTGAGGAGTAGGGGTGAGATTACAAGTAGCAGGTAGCAGATGGATGTATCTTATATTGTGTACAACACCTGGGAGTCCCAAGCATAGCGATTGCAATGGCCTGAATGTCTGTATCCTCCAAAAATTACTATTTTGAAATCCTATCCTTAAAGTAATAGCATTAAGATATGGAATCTTGAGAGGTAATTATGTCATGAAAGTGAAGCCCTCATAAATGAGATTAGTGTCCTCATTTAAAAAAAAAAAGATCTCAAAGAGATTACCTTGTTCCTTCCACCATGTGAGGACACAGAAAGAAGATTACCCTCTGTGAAATAAGATGCAGTCCCTTACCAGACAATGAATCTGCTAGCCCCTTGATCTTGGACTTCCCATCCTTCAGAACTGTGAAAAAGAAATGTCTGTTGTTTATAAGCCACCTGGTTTATTGTACTTTACTATAGTAACCTGAATGAACTAAGACAGGAATCCTAGGTTAAGAAAGGATAAATTCAAAGCCAAGGTGATAGGCTACTAGATAAGTGTCTGGTCACTAGGAGAACTAAGGTCACAATGCAGAAATCGTATCATTAAGAAAACTGGGAGCCAGGCTTGATGGCTCAGCCTGTAATCCCGTGCCTTTGGAAGGCAGAGGTGAGTGGATTGCCTGAGCCCGCAGGTTCGAGACCCGCCTGGGCAGCGAGACCTCATCTCTACAATAAATAAAAAAATCAGCCAGGCTTGGCGCACCTGTAATTCCAGCTACTCGGAAGGCTGAGGCGGAAGGATCGCTGGAGCCCTGCAGGTCGAGGCTGCGGTGGCCGGGAGCAGCCACTGCACTCCAGTCTGGGCGACAGAGTGAGACTCCAACTCAAGAAAAAAAAGAAAAGAAAACTGGGAAGAAGGATAACAAATTTGTTTTCTAGAGAGGTGATTGGAGAGCAGTGATTCAGCTACACCAGGACTTAGATAAAAGATACAAACCCAGTAACTGGGTAAGTATTGCTAAAATATGGATGAGATAGCCACAAGACATTCTTCATGATGAATTACCGAGGTTCTCTTAGAAGGCAGAATTGGTGTTGGTCTGACACATAGTTGCATATACAGGAGAGTGCTATTGCCCACCCCTAAAGATTAAGAGGGGACACAGAGTCCAAAAGCCTGGCAATACTTCTACCTGCCACCTTTCTCCTTCCTCAGTTACAAAAGAGATCATCAAATGTACTGAGTTTTTCCTATATCCTTATCAACTAAGAATTGTAAGTGTAAAAGGAAAGAGCAAAATCAAGTATGTGAGGGCATAAATTTAAAAGTCCAGAAAAATCTGGAAGCTGAGCAAATAGAACAACAAAAAAGAAATGGAGCAGTCTTAAGACAGTGCTCTTTAGACCTCAGACCCACCTGGTAAAGCTGGACATGCTCATTAATTTTCCAGAACTACATTTATTTATGCAATAAAAATACCGTTCATAAAGCTTCAGTGGTGGCAAGAAGACTGGAAAGAAGAAAGTCAGGGTATATTTGAGGATTTTTGAGGCTCTCAAAATCTCTCTTGTCCTTCCCAGATGTAAGGGGAGAGAGTAGGAGAATAAGAAATAGAGAAAACTATGTAGCTTACAAGACAGAACCACTTTTCCATTCATGTTTAAACCATGTGTTCTTGAGTAGAAATGTAGCTCATGTGACACTGATTCATTTACACTATAATCATCAAAATGTTGTTTTCCAGGAGGAATTTAATGTTCACCAAGATTTTTGAACCTTTTAAGAAAGATTTTAAATCCATTTCCCCCATAAAAACAGGAAGCCGCTTTTGCCAACTGTCAACTGATTCAATCACAAAGAAAAAGTTCAGATTCCCTTCAAATTTTCAAGACCATGAATTTTTGTAGATTTTCACTGTGGAAAGCAGGCTTTTAATTCCACAAAGAAAGAGCAGTGTTTGCCCAGATGGGTGGGCTGATTTCCCTGCAGGTGTTACCAGAGCTGACTTCACCCAGCTGGTAGTTTTTCTGGCCTTCATACACTGTCTATGCCCTTCACTTTTCTGTAGTAATTTTGCTCCCTCTTTCTTCTTCCTCTGACTTTATTCTCTGTCTTTCCACTTTTATTTATGTGATAAAGAATATTTGATATTTCATTTACATCAGGATCTGTTCTATTCAACATTGTTATCAATGACTTGGATGAGAATACAGGCAGTTCAGATGCTTATAATGAGATAACATCAAAATAAGAGGACAAGTGAATCTGCTAGATGATAGAGATGGCTGACTCTTAACATAATAAGTTTTAAGGACAAATGATAGTGCTTTTCTTAGGTATAAAATATCTATATAGAGACATACATGCATAGCAAAAAGTGCAATATTTTGAGAGGTCACAGTTAAGGAAGAACTTTGGTAAACTAAAGTGGTTTCCAATAAAAGGAAATGGAAATGGAAATAAATCTAAATATATTAATATTATAGGAATTTGGGTCATTTGACCTGAAGATGAGAAGACTTTGGGAGACCATGCTTCAAATAAATTAGAAGACCGATGAAAAACTGCCAATACATTTTACAGTCAGATTCACACAGAGACTAATAAAATATATGGTCCTCAAAACCTTTTCTAGAGCTAAGATTCTCCTCCTTTTTTTTTTTTTTTTGTCTTTGTTTTTCCAAGTCCTATTTAGACCTTCTCCTTCAGAGTACCTCAGCCAGTTTAGAAATATACAAATACTAACAACTGGTCTGGCAAACCCCAATATAAAGTTTTCAGCTCCAAAGATGGCATTGACTTTCACATCAACTTTTAGATGGTTGTTTTTTGTTTTCTTAGACTCTTTTGAAAGAGCTGTCTGTCCATAGGGAAGTTACCTTCTGTAAGATTAAAAGACATAATGAAATCCACGCCTGAACTTGAAATATCTCATCAATTTGAAATCAATTCCCTTTTGAATAGGCACATAGCCCAAGTCTTTTTTTTTTTTTTTTTTTGAGTTGGAGTCTCACTCTGTCACCCAGACTGGAGTGCAGTGACCGCTCCCGGCCACCACAGACTCGACCTGCTGGGCTCCGGCGATCCTTCCGCCTCAGCCATCCAAGTAACTGGAATCACAGGCATGCGCTACCATGCCCGGCTGATTTTTTGATTTATTGTAGAGATGAGGTCTCACTGCCCAGGCGGGTCTCGAACCCGCAGACTCAGGCAATTCACTCACCTCAGCCTCCCAAAGGCGTGGGATTACAGGCTGAGCCACCGAGCCCGGCTCCAAGTCTTTTTTTAAATGTCTAAGCACCAACCTCTTGTCTCCTTCCAGGTTTTTTAATTATTGAATTGAATAACAAGAAATAGGAAATGTATTTGATAATGGAAGAAAATGATAATCATGGTTTCTTATGACATTTAAGAAAATGGGAAAGTGGGATAAACTCATTTAAGTAACTATTCTAAAGGTTGACTATTTGGCCACTTTCTTTTCCAGCATAACCGTTAACAGTTGTGACCTAAAGAGTTCCAGGACACAGGGCTGAGCATTTGAATGACAAGCTAAAAAAGTGCCTGGTGGTGAGCAGTCACTGTGTGCTCCATTCAAAATGTTTCATTTGGGAAAACTAAGACAAGAAAGCCAATTAACTTTACAAGATAGAAGGAAAAAAGTCCATTTTCGCTTCAGTTTGCCACTGTGAGAATTGAAAAGATTCTACTTCCAAGAAAACTATTAATTTTTAGAGTGTCAGCATGCTTTTTATAAACTGCATTTTTATGATACCATGCTCGATGTTGGAAACATTTTATACTCCAGAGGAAAGTCTGAGCTTTTGCAAAGTGGAGGAACAGTATCATATTTAAACCATTTGATCTATTTTTAAAAACACTGTATTTAAGCCTACAGAATGTCTTTTAAAGCCTTTAAATACAGTCTTTTGCAAAACATTTCATAAGGGCAGTATCCTGCTCTGCCTTCCTTTGTCTTACCTTCTGCCATACTCTGTGTGTTCCAAGAATGTGTGCTGTCCACAGAGTCAGATTGCTGGGTGTCCAATCCACAACCCACATATCAACAGAGACTCCTCAAGCCCCATCATGAATTAATCTGCTGCCTCCCACATCCCCTTTGGCAAGAGAAGAGCAGTCAATGTGATGAAAGAGATGGGAAAGAGTTCTTGCAAGGAAAGATTAAAGGAACTGGAGGTATTTTACCTACAGAAGAGAAAGAGTTATTTGAACATAGTTCTTGAGTTCATTGAGATTTCTTTTCTAAAGGTAGTAAATAATTATGCTCCATATACACAGAGAACCAATATATTTAAATTATATTCAGAGAGTTTGCCATTGGACAAAAGGTCGTTTCAAGATTTGAGTGATAAAGCAGTAAAATGATCTATTCTAGGAGGTTATAGAGGTTGTCTTCCCACAGAGCTTCCATAAAAAAAGAGTTGCCCATTTGTCTTGGATGATTTAAATAAAGAAGGCATATGGCTAAAATGTAAAATCAGGATCTTGTAGCTCGACAGCCCAAAAAAGAAAGACATGCAACCTATTATAAAGGCCTGTAGAAAAGTATTCCCAGAACTTGCCTTGGCAATCAATTTCAGTACTTAATAACCTTTCTTATCAGGGAGTTCCTCTTCATAGGCCGAAAATCCATGTGTTAACTTCAGATCTTTCTCCATGGGAGTGAGAAAACACAACACATCCTTGAGTGGTCCATAATTTTCTTGCAGGTGAGGTATCAACTTTCACCTTAGTATAATGAGGGTCTATATAGGCTATTCTCTAATGTACCTATCACAGAACCATAAATAGAAGAGCCCTTCAGAGAGCACCTACCTGTCTCTTCTGACCATGAGTAGAAGAGTCACATGTGCATTTGGCTGATCTCAAAAGATATTAGCATGAAATTCAACTGAATGCCACAAGTACATTTTCATTAACTATTTTTTTGCCCAGCTCTAGGTTAAATGTTAGGCATATATAAAAAACTCGTAAGTCATGTTATGGGTCTCAAGTTGTTAAAACATTTGGGGTAAAAATTTGGTGTATACATGTTAAGGAAATAGAGTGAAACAGCTTTTGCTAAATGACAATGTGACATATTGAATAACTGCTAAAGAAATCAGAGAAGACAGGGACATCTGTAGACTAGAACAACAAGGAAAGTCTTCTTGCAGGAGATGAGACAAGGGCTGGGAATTTGAATACCTCTCTTAATTAATCTAGGTGACTTTCCAGGTTAATCTACACTCTCCTTTTCCTCTGTAAATCACACTGACTGACACCCACAAGCAGCCAACCACTTTTAGCTTGTAGGTGACTTGCTTGTTTCTGAATGTGAACATTTTTATACTAGCTGTATTAGTTTTTGATGGCTTAGTAAAGCATTATATAAACTGGTGAAACAGTGAAAAAAATAAAGACCGTTTCTAAGAAAGCTAAGTTATAGGCCTTAAAAATAGTTAATACAGATGAGTTGCTGAAAAATACTCTTCCATTTAGGTACTGATGAAATAGCTGCAAAGATAGGTAACTTTTATTAAAATTTGAACAATTCAATGCACAGATCATCTTTCTGGTCTTAGTCCACTTTAAAGCAATCCAATAGGAAATCATGGCATATTTGTAAATATGTATATGAGATAACATGACTACCTAATCCCTTGATTAATATTCAAAAAATAGAAATTACCTGTGGCCATAATTTGTTTAAAGTTATGCCTTCATTTATGTTTTTATGATAAAATAAAATGCTAAAATATGTGTTACCATTTTTAATGGTTCTCTGCTTTAAGTGCCTTAATTAATCTATCCACTACTATTCCATATCATTGGTTAATACAGCTTTCCTTGGCAAAGTAACCTAGGAAGCACTGGGCCAGAGGGCAAGGACATGAATTCTAGTTTTTCCTCTTCACTGGAACTTGTTAAATACAATTCCTTCCCTGGTTCCAGTTTCCTATGCCATGAAGTAACCGAAGTAAAGTAGGTCTCTCTACAGCACCCCTCAGTCCCAGTTTTAGCATTCTATGGTTCAGTGATACCAGCTTTCATGAGCTCTCTGTGCATTGCAAGCCCTTAATACCTACTTGTTAACTAACAATCATTTGCACTTTTTACTATTCCAACACAGCACATCTTTAAATGTTCCAGAACTCCAGTGCCCCTAGAGCTGATCTTATTTCCCTTTGTGAATGCTTTTTCTCAGATAAAATCTAGTGTCTTGCTTTTTTCCTCCACTAAGTTTGAAACAGAATACAGAGCAAGGTGTGTGTAGAAAAAGACACTTCCTACAAAGGGAAATATATGAGAGACAGTTATGACAGGGCGCTAACTTAAGGCAAAAACACATCCCTAAAACTTTTCACCTGTGCCTCAAGAAGAGATCTGAAAAATATAGCAAGTGCTTTTTATATCAAGCCAGGATGCACCTTTCTCAACAAAGAAGCACTGCTACATTTTTAGCTGGAAAAAAAAAGGAAAATGACCTGAAAATGCAAATAAATTGAGGCGTATATAAAATGCAATATGGTTTTCTAGATTGACTCCTGGACATAAACAGAACATCAGTGGAAAAACTGGTACAATCTGAATAAATTTTGTAGTATAATTAATAGTAATGTATTATGGTGAATTTCTTAATTTTGAAAAAATGTACCATGGCAATGTAGACTGTTAAAATGAGAAGTTGGGCATAGATACATGGAAATTTTCTGTTCTACCTTTACAATTTTTCTGTAAATCCAAAGTTATTCCAAAATAAAATGTGTAAAAGATGACAGAAACCTACAGAGAAAGTTTGAAGGAAAGAAAGAGAAGTACAGAGACAGAAAAGGAGACAGATAAAGGGAGAAGGACAGAGAGATAGAGAAGTGATGCCTGCATCATACAGAATTATAGTTCATTCTTTGTTTTTATTTACTTCATTTGTAGTCTTGTTAGTCTGTGCCTTTAGGGATCTATAGTTGTAGTCTACAGGAAGTTGGATGCAAGTGTTCAACAGTTTTCTGCTGAAACACTGCATTAAAAGTAGCTCCTCTCCAACCCACTTATTGCCACATCAAACATTACCAGATAGGAAAAGAAATTTTGCAATTTATACTTTGTGCAAAAACAAGATTTGATAATCAGGAGTATCCCATGCTGTTACCCTTGCCTAAGCTCTCACCAAGGAAAGTTATTTTTCCATCAAAACTGGAAATTGCCCTGAATGACCTATATTCTCTTGCTCTGATATTGGGTATCCTCCGAAAAGTGCCTTTTTGCATGAGCCTATTGCCCTTGTGTTCAAAGATTGCCACCCTACAACCCAGAAGAGGAAATACTCAGCCCATTCTCCTCCTGACAAGGACTGAAACACTGTAAGTATAACTTTTTTACAATTCTTTCATTGAGATGACTCCCTTCCAGGGCACCTTGATTACTCATAGGCCCAAAATACATTCCTATAAGTTATCAAAGTCAAATTTAAAGCACAAAATTGTGCCCACATAGTGTCATAGCCATCAGCCTAGGAAGGCGGTGCTCAAGTAGCTCAAACATGGACAAATTACAGGATATATATTTTTCACTGAAGAGCTAAGAGATATTCACAGATGGATTTTCTATGTGTCTTTTGAAAATGTGAAATAATAAACATTCATGGTCTTTTCGGTTGCCTTTCCCCTTTCTATCCGAGTCTCTCCTTTCATCAAGGGTCAGTGGAGCCACTTTGGTGGTAGCAGGTAAGAAAGGAGAAGGTGGTCTAAGAAAATACAATCTTAACTGTCTCTAGAGGAAATCCTGCCACGTTAGACATTCCTTTTCTTCTTTATGTTTCAGAACCTCATTCCTAGACATATCATATATTCTATAATATGGGTTTAATTATATCAAATAGTGTTACATAAAAATAGAATTTTAGTGCTGAGTCTGTCAGTTCATCTAGTTATTTCACTATTTGGATACATAGCCACAAAAGTAAAGTGAGGAGGGTAAGTGCATATGAGAACAGTTAGCGGGAACAGAACTGCTCTTCTCACTTACAGCCATGATCATCTACAAATGAATATTGAGCATGAATCATAGCTGCACAAAACCTGGGCAAATGAGTCAGAGACCAGATCTCACTTTACAGTGACAAATGTCAAGCAGACATGTCAGTGCTTACCTGAGGTAAGGCAGCCATAGGTAGGAAAGATATACAACACCATATGCTTAGAAAACTTTGAGTGAACTACAGCCAGATATATAGTTTGTTTCCTAAAATTTTGATTTAATGTTCCAATCTCAGAACATTCGCTTCAAAATAAGAAAAAAAAAGCCTAAGCAGTTCAAATTTCTATTTGAAAGATTCATAAAGACTTATTCAGCTCTGATGTGCTACATGAATGGCAAAACAAGGGCTCTATAGCTGTACTCTATGTGTGCGTCTTTTATATAATAGTTTCTTCATTGGAAGTTTAAAAAAGTGATTAGTAAAACAGAATGATCATATGTCATCAGGCCCCAGAGAGTCATGAGAGGAGAAAAAGAATGAAAGAGAAAGAGACGAAAAAAACCCAAACTCCCCTTTTCTAATGCTTTCAAAACTGTGCTCCTCCCTAGAGAAAGTTGCCTCTAACCTTAAATGAGGCTTCTGTGGCAGCAGGCATACAGAGGTAAGTGCACCTGCTTCAGGGAGCTCACCTGGGATAGCTTAATGAGTTACTGATCTCCTAAAAGCATCTGGAGGCCCAACTACTTTGCAAAAGTTGCAGAGGGCAATAGGCAGGGTTAATCCCATCCCCAAGGACAAAATAAAATAGGAGGTAATCACTCAGCTACAGAGTCGAGGAAACTATTCTATTGCCTGTGTGGGTGAAGTCCAAGCATTACAGGCTGGAAGTAGATTCCGAAATACAATATAGTCTATTCGTTTTTCTACCCAAAGACATTTGAAAGAAAAATAATGCGGCCTTCAAATTTTATCCCTCTGAGAAAGTAGTCCTCTATATTAGGAACATTGTTGTTCAAAAAATACCCTTGAGATCCATGCCTCATAAGTAACGCCACCTTATAATGAGGTATTGTTGGCCCTTCAGTTCCTAACTCCCCTTGAATTGTGTCCAAAATCAGCCTGCCTCAGACTGGATTCTGTTTAGTATTAAGACATTATAGTGAGGTTTGCTTAAAAACCAAAGTACAAAACAGTCAGTTGTCAGTAACATTTTATAAGTTCTACCATTTATAATCAGAAAGAAACTATTGTGACTACTTTAAGATATGAAGACACTTTACCCAATATATTAAACTAAAAAGGCTTAGTTAATAATTGCATGTAGCTCTAAGTCCAGAGGGGAAAAAATGCTTCACTTAAATATTAGGAAATGTTCAGCATAAGCTAGGGGTAAACAAACTGTAACCCAGTGTCTACTCCATTGCCTGTTTCCATATATAGTTTCATTGGAAAGCAGGCATGCTCATTCCTCGGCTCATTTAGGCAATAGTTGCATTCACATTACAATGACAAAATTGAGTAGTTGCCACAGAAACCATATCACTCACAAAGCCAAAAATATTTACTATTTGGTCCTTTTCAGAAAAAGTTTGCTGACCGTTGGATAATCCATAATTTGTTCTTTTAAACAAAATTATCTTAATTCTGGAATTGAAAAATAGCCCTTAAAATACAAAACAATCTCCTTTGTACGGTCTCAGGTGATATATGTGTTCAGAGGTATGTACATTAGTCTGCATAATAGAATCAATTCTCAGTATTTATTTCCCCTCTGGTAGAAACCTGCCATTCTGCCATATTGGAGCAAGAGCAAAGGCATGAAGGCATCTGTTTCTGTAAATTAAACTTGACTCTACAATGGCTTTGTCTGAAGAAAGTTTAACGATAACAGCTTGCTTTCATGCTTGTGCATTTTTTTTCTTCAGAACTCAGTAAACCTTTTATTGAATTACTTTTATTTATTTAGAAGTTACCTGGAGATTTTGGAAAGGCCATCATGCTTTTAAAATTTTTAATTATTTCTAATGGTCTTTACAATAAGGAAGGAAAATAACAAGAATTATATTTTAGCCCTCTTGAGATAATTCCCTGAAGACCAAACATCTTAATTGACTCTCCTTTCTGACTCAAAAGTAAGTTATATATCTTTTATTATATTATCTGCTGAGCTAAAAGAGACTGATGAAAAATGAACAAAATTAATTCTGCTCCAGGTCAATAGTTTCTTTTCAGTTGTTTTTATTTTGCTTAACCAAGTCACTTGGCCTCGGTTACCCCGGTCATGGGAACTTTGTTCGTGCTGGATACCCTTCACTCTAATCCCCAAAGCCTCATATCCTGTTTTTCACTCTTTCTCTTGATTTTAGCAGATGTTGTCTATTAATGTGTCTGAGAGGGCTTACGACGTTTCAATTATGGACAGAAGAAACAGGCTATTTTCACTCTTTCTACTTTTACAGAGTTGCTGTTCATTTGTCACTTGCAAGAGTGTGACTATCAGAATTAATAAATTGTAAATTGGAAGATGTGGAATAAATAGACTATTCAGATTCAGATTCTGTGGTTTAGAAAGCAGAAATGCTCCTGTTGTCCCGTTTTATTCATCATAACTTATAAATCTCACTTTTCTAATATGACCCAGGCAAAGCTTCCTTGTTTTTAAAAAACTGGCATTCATTTTACCATTCTTGTTTGGTTTCAAAACACAGTGTAATTCAAGAAACAAGCTTTGAATATGTAAAAAGTATATGAAAAAAATGGCAGATAGTCTGGTGTGGCTAAGTATAAGATCACCAGGGAAAGTTGATGGAGATGAGGCTAGAAGAGATAGGGAGAACACTAATTACCTTTTTAAGGCATTGCCTATTCTCAAGGTCAGAGAGCCAGTGAAAATGTTTAAACAGTAAGACAACTGGATTCTGGAGCTCCATTCATTCTGGACATTATTAACCAGTTTGTCCTTAAGTTTTACCAGCAATTTAAGGAGGAAAGTAAAACTTACTTTATATGATTCACAATATTTAGAAGAGCAAATGAAGTATGCTTGAAAAGTATGTGTAATAAATAATAAGGTTCTAAAATTGTCATCATATTCATCATAACGGCCCAAGTTACTCCACCAATTTCTGTTCATTGAAATCACTTAGGCAGAGTAAACCCAAAATGCCTAGGTTTGAATACTGGCTTCACTATTTACTGTATGACATACCTAAGTCTCAAATTCCTCATCTAAAAAATGGAAATAACAATAGTACCTACTTCACAGCCTACTCAACAATAAATATTTAGAATGGGAATTTAAAAGGTAATATATGTAAAGCACTCAGGACAAGGCTTGACACATGATAAGAGATAAGGGTTAGCTTTATCAACATCACCCTTAATAGTTCGCTATGGGAATGTTAGATGGGTGAGGACAGAGCTACAATATTATCCCACATCATCATGCAGTGTGTCCAGAGTCACTCCAATACATTAAATTTACCAATTTATTGATGTCTTATTGGTTCAGTGAGTAGTGCATGTAGTAGCTCTCAAGAAACATTAGTTCCTGCATTCAATATATATGTGCTGTGCACCTAATTCACACCATGCAATGTGGAATATTTCACTGAACACGATAATCTAGAGTTTGTCATTTACAAGCCAAACAAAAAGTGGAGGTTGCTAAAAGAATGCATTTCAGGCTATTTAGTTCAGTCCAGGAGGATCAGATAGGACTCTCTGGAGGAGATAATGTATAAGCCAAGACTTAAAGTGGGAAAAAGAGTTGGCCATGTAAAACAGGATAGGACAAGAAGAATATTTTATCAGAGACAACTAGATGTGGGAAGTCTCCAAGTTAAGAGAGATCATGGCACTCTATAGACTGAAAAAAATAATAATACGGCTAGAGAGCAGGATGTGATGGGGAAATGTGGTGGAGGTAAGAAGGATTCTGATGGCAGAGGGCACTGAGTTGATGCATTTGGACATCATCTTGAAGGCATCAGAAAGCAGTAAAAGGCAAGGGCGTGTGAAATGACCATCTCTACATCTGAAAGCAACTTAAAACAAACATTATCTGTGTAGAGAAAGAAGTTGTCTAGCTGAGAGGTGATAATGGCTTCTATTTTAAAACCTTCACATTTAGCCATGCAACAGCATGCAGGCTTAAGATACATGGGAAGAGGAACTGAGGAATTGAGGGAGAAATAAGGAATAGGGAGAGATTGAGGACTAAGCCACAAACTTCCAAGAGTGGAGGAAGTCCTTGTTCTTCTTTCTGAATTTCAGTTGCAGTCAGAGATCGAGAATTTATACTGTATGCAACAAGGATAAAAGAAAAATGTATATATTAAGTTGTGTGCTTACCTTCCTTTCGTCTCCCTTACCTTCACCTGCCTTCCAATAAAGAACGATTCTTGTTTTTTAGGTTCAGCTTTTAGATCCTCCTTTGCTACAAAAAATGCAAGGAAAAAGCTCCAGCAGAAAAATTGAAAGGTGTTTGAGAGACCAAGTTGGCTTACCTAATTGCAATTGAGCCAGAAATAGGAGAAAAGAAGCAAGAGACGTAGCTGGATTTACGAAAGTTTGGGAAAGTTTGATACAATTGTAGAGAGATGGTTAGGGATGCAGTAAAGTGTAGGAGATATTAAGAATGAGATAGAGAAAAACATTTTAAGAACTTGTCTCTGTGCTATAAATCACATAGAAGCGCATTAAGATTTAAATTGTTTTTCAATTATTTTAAATACAGGGGAGGTATTTTCTTGATTGCAACTTTGTGCTATAATGAGGCTACAACTCTTCTAAGCTAGGGAATGGCTGTCTATATAATGAGGAATCTTCCCCAGAACTTAAAAGATTCATTTCCAGTAAGGTCTGCTTAGATACTTGCCAAGTCTAGATGTGGTGGTTCAAGCCTATAATCCCAGCACTTTGGGAGATCGAGAAGGGAAGATTGCTTGACCCGAGGAGTTTGGGACCAGCCTAGGCAACATAGTGAGATCTCGTCTCCACAAAGAACAAGCAAGCAAAAAATAGTTAGGTGTGATGGCACATGTCTGTAGTCCTAGCTACTTGAGAGACTAAGACGGAAGGATGACCTGAGCCCAGGAGGTTGAGTTGTGGTGAGCTGTGGTTGTGCCACTATGTACTCCAGCCTGAGCAACAGAGTCAGATCTGGACTCAAAAAGAAAAAAAAAGTCTTGCCAAGGAAGAAAGAAAGATCAAAATCATCAAATTTTTTTTTACATTCAATACATAGGATATAAAGTAAGAATATTGGCAGACACTGGTCTTTTCCTTCCAGTGTATGCTCACTTAATAGTATTTAATAGGAAAGATCTCAGAAAAGATAAATGGGTGGGGGGAAGCTCCAAAGAAAATATACAGCCCCAGAATACTCTAAGCAGCGATGTAAAAAAAGAAGAGACATCATGATATAATCATTATCTGCTCAGAACAGAGCAAAGGAGGGATTTGTGCTCTGTTGCTGCTTAAAATATTTTACAAAAATGAATCAACTAAAGAGCAAAAGCTAAATCAAAAAATTTAACAGACTATAGTGGGAAATCTAAGATCATAGAAATGAGAGAAAAATAGTACCTCAATTGACAAAACTTTAAATGTGATTTATAAGAAATCCAAATGTGTTCTAACCTTTTATTATCAGAATGCAGTTACTTCAAGTAAACAATTGCTTAACCTGTTTGAGAGCAAGAAATGTTTGGAAGCTTAAGAAAGCAAGTCACTTGAGGAGTACATGACCAGGTCATTGGGATGAGTGAAGGTGTGGGTCAGAAGGGGCTGACTCTTCTTTGCAAAATTGTGTCTTTGAACCTAAACTTTAAACTTGTATTGTTTATATTGGAGGGGATTTTGTTTTGTTTTTTCTTCTAAAAACAGTGATGAGCTTGCCTCTGAACAAATATTCTATCCAGTCCACTGTTCAGGGAATTCAGGGAAAAATTGAGTATAACTTAGAATGCTGCATACAATCCTAATACAGTCACTCAAGTGGCCAAAAAGCTATGTTTTCATTCTAGAGCCAGATTATGTGAAAAGGAGAAGTTGTATGTGAGAAAGAAATATATTTGGATATTGGATCTTCAATCAGTATTCACATCTATGGAAAAACTGAGATATTCTATTTTTAAACTTCAGCACTCGACCATACAGGAAAATTAATTTTGAATATGCATCATTGGAATAGAATTTCTTCAATCTGTTCCATAAGCTAAGCACCAGTTACCAGCTCTACCCTGTTTGGCAGCTCACATCAGAATGCCACAGCAAGACACTTACACTATTCCACAAATATCAAAACAATAGAGTGTGTGGTCTTAGTTAATCAGCAGGATATGCCAATACATGAGCACACAGAGAAATTTTCTTTCCCCGTAATCCACCAAAGAAGAATAGAAAGAATAGGATCCAATCCCTGCATGATCACAACCCTGAAGACCAAGTGAGCTGTCAGAAAGAAGAATACTGAAGCAATTACTGATTGCTCAATCCAGGCATCTCCAAAGGAAGATGCAGACGATCACGGAATGGTGTGCTGAAGATGAACAATACTTTGTTCCCAATCTCCTACTGTCACAAGAGAGAATCAGAATCAACAAGAGGACCACTGCAATTTCACTCCACTGTTATTTCTAAATGATTATCTCACGCTTAAAGGGCAAAAACGGCAAATAAGTTATCATTTTTATAAATATGCTAAGCAAAATAAGCTGCCCTTCCACAGATTTCCTAAGGTATTAATGAGCATTCAAGTCCAGAAATTTAAATTCCCATTCCAATGTTTATTCCGTTTAACTATAGTTTCCTGTTGTCGTCCCTTCATAAAGGGCTAGAGCAGTTTTTCTCAACCCTGATACGCTTGAAAATTTGTATCAGCCAATTCTGTGTTGGACATGGAGGAGGGAAGCTGTCTTGTGCATTGTAGGGTGTCAGTAGCAACCCTGGCCTCTACCCACTAAGTGCCAATAGCACCTCCCAAGTTGTGATAGCCAAAAATGTCTCCAGACATTGCCAAATGTTTCCTGGAGGGCAGAATCACTCAGTTGAAACTCTCTGAGTTACTGCAATATAAAATTATCTCCTAAATTACTAATAACATATATAAGTCCATTTTAAGAACACAATCATGCTCTGTTAAAAATATAAGCCAGGTGTGGTGGCTCACAGCTATAATCTCAGCACTTTGGGAGGCTGAGGCAGGAGGATTGCCTTAGCCAGAGGTTTGAGACCAGCCTAGGCAACACAGTAGACCTTTTAGACCTTTTAGACCAATATAGACCTTTTCTCTATAAATTATATATATTTGTGTGTGTGTGTGTGTTATTTTTTCTTAGAAACACTATCATAAATACCCAATATAATGTTACAATTATACTATGGATTAGCACTGAGTTAAATCATTAAACAATGCAGAGGATTTCTTTCACATAAATACAAGTATTACTTTTAAGTCCAATAGCAACCATACATTGCCTGTAAGAAGATATTAAAAATATACATCATCCCATAGTCAATCACTTAGCCACAGTAGCATTACATAGACATTCTCAAAATCTGGTATCAATTCTGCCACACCATGTTATGTGTGTATGAGGTGAGACCTGAAAGTGTTTTGAGAAACCACTAAGTTCTGGATAACTCTTGATTTACAAAGTTACTCATGAGTAAAAGTTGGGTTATTCTAGATTCAGAGCATATTTATAATTGCCTGCTGAAGCCAAATATAAATTCCAAGTTGGTGAGCCTAAACACCTCCTCCAGTTTATAAATCCATTAGTAATTATCTTACTGTACCCATAAAGTAGTTCAAAGCTATGAAACATGCAATTCCCCACTTTGAATATTTTAAATCTGAATTTTACAAAGTCTTCACAAGACTGAACCAGATATACTCATCAAAGATCACTGAAATGAAAATGCCATTTGTCCGTCACTTGGGCCATATTTACATGAAGATATTGAGTGACGTCTACTGTATTGTTCACATCCTGTTAGGGGTCTTTCTATTAAAGGGCACCCTCATTATTAACATAGGAATGTAAGAAATGTCACTCTAAGTTGAGACCAAGAATCTTATAGGAATAATACCACACAGGGCATCTAGAAGGAGAATAGCATTGTGTGACAATTGGATGTACACAACTTAAATATTGTTAAGAGTTACTCAAAACCATGACATCTTGATTTCAAGTGAAATCATCCATTTAGAATTTGAAGTGCTTTTCTTTCTGGAACACTGATTCCAAGGGGATACATTTTCTTGGTTTCAAAATTAGAGTAGATAAACACTTTGGGGGGATATGACAGGTTCTCTTCATTCATATAATGCTTTTAAGTATAAGCACCTTCTCTGTGTGATGACTCCATGTAAATTTATATCATTCCTGGGAAAAGAATAGTAGACAACAACACAAGAACATACTTGAAAGAACTCTCTCCCAGCAGCCATAGTCCTTTGTAATCGTCAGCCAAAAAAAAAAAAAAAAGATTTTTCACCTATCTTTTTGAAAGGGACCAAAGCTGTGTCCACAGTAGAACTGGGGAAATGACCAGCAATGTATAAACATCATCACCACCCCTGCCACAACCTGCCAAGGACTTGAGTTAAACACTGGAATTCGATGGTAACAAATGATAAGCCAAAGGGCCTCCTCAGGTTATATATGGTAGAAATTATAATGGGTAATTTCAAACCTAAAATAGAGACTTGTTCCAGTATTGGTGAATTTATAAATTATTGGCTAATAGAAATGATTACAGTTTAAACCTATTAGAATAAAAAGGCTGCCCTTGAGAAAAAAGAAAAGATATAATATATTTTTGCCACAAGAAATGCAATGTTTCTATGACATAGTATAACAGTTCCAACTCAGTCTAAAACAAATGCCACTCTGCTAATAAGTATGCTGCAACCAAATTGGCAACGATAGAATGTGGAACCTCCTAACGTTGTCTGTTTTTTTCTAAATATTAAATTAGTCACCTTCATAGGAACAAAAAGTGGGTACAAAATCACGGGAATTTATTTAGTGTTGGACATTTGCCCTAAGCACATTTTGCAAAGAAAAGCCATTTGTGGATGGAAAAACAATAATCTAGTCAGGAGCAGGTTCCTGTGTGTTTTGCAATCAAAAGGATTCTTGCAGAGCTTTAACTTGCTTGCCAACGTTACAAGGAGTCTTCAGAAAGTTAAAAAAGCAGAGATTATAAAGTCCACATGTTTGGTGACCTGTTTGTTCCTTCTTGAAAGAGCAATGGGAGTTAGAGTAGGCAAAGGGGTGGGGTTATAATAGGTGGGTCACGGGTATTAGATTTGTATTTGGTTGTTTCTCATACTTCCATTAGATGAGAACTGATGAAATCCCTAGAAAAATACTGAAAACATCTTTCTGGAACTTCTGAACAGGAATCATTTGACCAAAGTATCCCATGACACAATCATGGAAATAATAAGATCCAGGCACATGAATGCAAAGTATAGTAAAAACTTGAATTTAAAGATTAATTAGAACTAATTACAATAAAAGTAAGGACATTATTTTAAGAAATACTTTGTGATGCTTCTTCAGAAGAAAGAGGAGAAAGTATTTGTTCTCACAACAAAAATCCTGAATAAATTGCTTATTAGCTGAAACAATACAATGAGATACCTCTTCCCCCAAAATTGGCTTTGTAAAACAGATGATCTCTGAAGGGAATATATCAGTTATCTGCTGCTGCATAATAAACCACCAGCAAACTTAATGGATTAAAAAAACAATTTATTATCTCTCATGATTCTGTGGGTTGATGGGGCTGAGATGGGCAGCTCTTCCCTATATGGTATATATGAAATCACTCATGTGGTTTTATTCTTCTGAGCCAACAGCTGGGATTGGAATGTCCAAGAAGGCCTCTAATTTTACATAGCCTCTCTTCACAAGACCTTTTGTTCGGTACTCTGCCATAGCTTCTTTATAGTATGATAATTAGCTTCTAAGAGGAAGAGTTCGAAAATGACAAACTCCACTGTGCAAGTGCTTTTCAAGGCTAAGTTTGCATTATGTTTACTAAGTCCAATTGGCCAAAGTGTTTCACAAGACCAAGCCTAGATCCACTGTGTGGCCAAGAACTGGGAGACAATGTTCATTGGGGCCACCATATATGAAGTGGTATATGACAGATCCACGGGGAACTTGCATCCCATTATATTGCAATGCATTACTTGTTTTTTATTATTATTATTTTATCTAAAAGATGTGGGATACAATTCAGGATTAGGTATATAAATGATCATTTTACAGGTAAAGTTTGGGCCTCCCTTTGGTCCACACTTCACCTGGTTTGAGATCAGGTACCCTTATTGATGCTGTGTCCCCTCCCTGCCACTCCCTTCCCCGACAGTATCCTGCTACTGCCAATCCCTTTCTTATAGTATTATGGTAAACGTTCAGGGTTCACTTATATGAGTGAGAACATGTGGTACTCAGTTCTTTGTTTCTGTGATAGATCACTGAGTATTATAGACTCTAAATCTATACAGGCTGCTGCGAAGTCCACAATTTTGTCATTCTTTATGGCTGCATAATATTCTATCGTATATATGTACCTCATTTTCTTTTATCCAGTCCAGTTTTGATGGGCAGCATGGTTGGTTCCATGTTTTTTCTATTGTGATAGTGCTAAATTAATTGTTTTATATTACGTTAATATCACATCATATTTGTGATTTTGAATTGACTGAGAAATTCAAAATCAAACTATGCCTTCCTTAGAATGCAAAAGCTGGTTGAAAAATTAGAGTCCTTCCAACTACTGAGCATTTTGGGTTTATTAAATACCAATTTAATTTCAATTCCCCCAAAATAATGTTATCTCCACTTTTCACATTACTAAAAGATAACATGCATTTTGAAGAACTGATACCAAACAAATGAGAGTAGAAAGGAATTAAGATGGCCACCACCACATATCCAAATTATTTTATCATATTCAGATTTATTATTAGTGAATTATTGGAATATATATATACACACACACACACACACACACACATATGTATATAAACACACTTACCTATTCAATTTTCTATACAAGTAGGAAACCCAAAACTCATTTGAACCCTCTTGGCCGCTTTTCACAGTCAAGGCAGAACCCATCCTGAAATAAGTCCCCAGCATATCTCTGAGACAAAGCCAAATGTTATTGTTTGAGATCCATAGTCAATTGTGGCATCAAAACATCACGTGCCAAAGTAAGATACTTGAGGCTAATCATTCCCAACCAACCTTTCATTCCTTCCATCAATGAAAGACAATTCTGCCTCTACCTTGCAAGCCTGTCCTTATTTTCTGTCTCATCACCCGTTACTCATTTTGGGCTTTTTCACTACTTGACTTCCCCACTACTGATGTACCACCAACACCACCTTCTGCTATCCTTATAACACCTTCTTACTGTTATAATTATAGCTTCAAAACCCTCTTAAGTGAGTGGCATACCCACTTGCTTGGTTAGCTTCACTCTCTCCAGTAAAGCATATTATGAGTCAAAAGGTTGAGATTTTCCTGCCTTCTCATTTCCACTTTGAAATAATTATTTTTCTACCCTCATGTAAAAGTTCATCCTTCTATGAGATTTGGACTCTTTGGCAACACACTCTCAAACCTTGCTATGGCCATTTACTACTTGAATACTACAGATTCCAAAGTCCATTTCTCTAAATTCTCCCCTATTCCAGGGTTTCAGACTTACAGCTACAAGTCTATTGCTGGAAATCTCTCCCTAGTTATACTAATGGTGTCTTAACCCTAGTGTATTAAAAACCAGACCCACTATCTTCCCCTATAAGTTGTTCCTTACCTACATTTGTATCACCCATATTCAAGTAAGTTAAAAACTTGAAAGTTGCCCCTGATGGTTTCTTCTTCTTCACTCATGAAGCCCATGAGCCATCAAGTCCTGTTGATTTTCCAAGTGAAATATTTTTGGAATCCAGTCCTTTCTTTTCACTTACCACTGCCTACTTCAGCCCTCAGCATCGTTTACCCACACTACTGAAGCCATATCCTAACTGGCTTTCCTGTTTCTAATCCCATTATCCTTAAATCCTTCTTCTGCATGGTCACAGCATAAGGAATGAAAAATACAGTACTGTCATTGTTTAGCTTAAAAAACATCACTGGGTCCCTAATTCATTTATTTTTGAAGCATTTGCACATTCTACATGCCAGGCTGGGGATATGAGTACACAAAAACCAAGCCTTAGTCTTATAGAACTATATCCTGCTGAAGAAAACAATAGTAAGAAAATATTATAAATAGATAGGTAACAGTACTTTAAGAAGTAATATGTGCTACCCCAAAAAAGGTAAAGAAATAGAAGTTGTCAAGAGGTATAGCTGTAGCTTAGTTTCTCAGGGATGGTCTTTTTGAGGTAAAATAATGAAGGAAAGCAAAATGACAAGACAGAAGAAGCCAAGGGGATATATAGGGGAAGACAGACCCAATAAACTTCAGGATAAAGTCTAAGTTTTTAATTTCTCTTTTATTTTAAAGGTGTAGGGTACAAGTCAGGATTGAGTACAAAATGACAGAACTAAAGTCTAATTTTTTAACACTATGGACAAGATACTCGGCACTGACATCTGCAACCTCCTCCTCTATTTACTGTCTCTCACTTTTCCCAAACAACATCAAACCGCCTTCAGTTCTCCATAGTCACCATTTTACTTCTTGCTTTCCTCCTTTTCACATACTGTGTCCTGTGTCTGAAATTTCCTTCCCATTTGTGTCTCCCCCTCAAACTTCACCAACTTCAGGCACACATGTGTGTGCACACACAGCCCCAAAACACCTTGAATTTCTCTTTACCATTGCCCTCACTGAATTATTTTGTGTGGTAATCACATTGGGTAGTAGTTTGAAATATGCACATTTAAAATGCTGTAATCCAAATTATTACAAGAATTTTACTTCATGTACCCAATTTAAAATAATGTACATTGTCAGTTTTCAAAAATTCACTAAGAGTTGTTTAATTTCAAAATCAGCACTTTTTGTATTCCACCATTAACAAATAGCAGTGTCATTTGACTAGTAAATAGAAAGAGCTGTCATCTTTGGCCAATTTTATGGAAAAAATGATCTTGAATTTTGTTTTTTTCTTTGGTGTCTCCATCAGGTATTTATAGGGTATTTTTAGTTCCTCCAAGTCCAATACAATTTACCAATTAGGGGTCATTTTTGCCATAAGCAGTGTTGCCTAGCAACATAGGTAATATGTTACCTTATGAAGTTGCTAGAGAAACAGAGTTAGGAAGTTAACTGAAAGTTAATTGAAGGCCAAATATGCGTGCATAATAGGAAAGGATTTTGTTACACTTTTTAAAAAAACAACTTTTTGTTGAAATACAATAGCTATAGGTTTGTATAGTATAAAAGTTGTTAGTTTTGATAAATGTATGCATTCATGAAACCATCACTTCAATCAAGATAATCAATATATCCATCACCCCAAATGTTTGCTTCCCTTTTGTAGTTCTTCCCTTCACCCTTGCCTAACTATTCCTCTACCCTCAGGCAATCACTCATCTGCTTTCTATTAATATAGACTCATTTGGATTTTTAAAATTTTACATAAATAAATTATACACTACTTTATTTGGAGTAGGGAAGATGGACTGGCTTCTTCCACTGAGCATAATAATTTTAAGATCCCTCCATTTTGTATGTGAAACAATAGTACATTCCTTTTTGTTGGTGAATACTATTCCATTGTAAGGATATACCACAGTTTGTGGAATCATTCACCCATTTCTTGACCATTTGAGTTGTTTTTAGTGGTGGGCTATTACTTTTGTTGTTGCTTGTTTGCTTTCATAATATATTTGCTTGAAGCAAAATCCAACTAAGCTCAATGCATAATTGCATAATCCCTACTCTATTTCTTAGCTGAAATACATCTTTAAAGAGAAATTTCCCCTAATCAACATTTTAGTTACACTAAAGTATGGATTGTACTGGAAAGATAGCATTTATGCCAGAGTAAACTTTAGTTTCATATAAGAATATCTTGGTGAACAAGAACAACTTGATAACTTGGATTATGACTTTTTCCAGACCTATACAACCCCATAGCTGTGCTTCAGTTTGGACATCAGAGACAGGTGGAAAAAGTACCAGAAACATCTCTGATTGGCTGTATACTGTGGCTCCTTGAATTCTGGTATTATGAATTATCAGAAATGCGTCCTTCACAATTTAACTTAATATACACCCATTTCCCCCTCTAGCCTGTGAGCTCCTTAAGGATGGAGATTGAATCTTGCAAAGCTGTATATCTACAGCATCTAACACAGTGCCAGACACATGATAATCTCCCAATAAGTCTAAATTTTAGAGTCAAACAAGTTGAGTTCAAATTTTGGATTTGCTAATTATTTGTACTGTCACCTTTAATAACTTACTTAACTTCACTGAACTTCAGTTCCTTCCTTTATGAGATAATAATAATAAGATAGCTACTACATTAGGTGACAGGAGTAATGAAATAATGTTTACATCGCATTTGGCATATAGCAGGGATACCATAAATTTTGGTTCTCTCTTCTTCCCACTTTGACAATAATATTTATTATAATTTTAAAATCTAAATTCTATGTATACAGATAGACTAACATTCTAAAGGTAGGTAATTGGTATTTTCTGGAGGTAAAATTTGAACAATGATTCCAGTCTAGACTATTCTTCAAAAAGTGAACCACAACTACCCACACAGCCAATTCTTGCATCAATCTAGGGAGCACAGCTCCTGTTTCTTGAGCCAAATCATACTTTCTTTAAGTAATAACCTCATCCAGACCTTCCTTCCCACTTCTTTCCTACTTCCCACCTACAGAGACCATCTATTTCCATTATCCTCGATGCCTTGACTAATACGCCATGGAGCCAGCCCTACCTAGGTCATCTTCAGACCTGGGACTTGCTCTTCCCCAAAATATTTATTTTGTTAAGGCAAACCAAAGGATTCTCAAGTTCACCCAAACAGCAGGTGTCTGTTTTTGCCAAGAATGCTCCTTTCATTTTAAGAACATTGTTTCAGGCACCAGAAATATAAACGATGGAAAAGCTGAGTGCAGGTCTGTGCGGTTTCATTAGGTTTAGGTTACCACCAGAAACTGAGCAAAGAGCAGGAAACTGAGTAATTCATTAACCCTTTCCATTCTTACGGTGGCTAAGAAGAAATCATCTTCAACTCAAAAAGACCAGAACTTTAGAAGTGTATACCTTACTCTTTATTTGCCATCTGTGTGAATTTTGGATACAAAATTTATTATTCAAATTGTAATCTCAAAATTAAAAAATAAAGAAGTGACATTGAAGCGAGGTTTTAAAATAGAATTTAAGTAGTGGATAGAAAAATTTGTTGCTAATTCACATTGTAAAGTTCTAAGATAGGACAGAACCAGAGAATCAGAGAGACATAGAATAAATTGTGAATGGTGACTAATAGTTGCATCAATTTCTGAGGTGAGATGCAAAATGTAGGTGATATTATTTTTTAAATGTACAGAAAGCTTGGAAAAAAGATGGCCTCTAAATTTCTCCCTATATAGCTATTTTAATCAAACAATCTTTGGATACTTGATAACTATCTCTTGCTTCTTTTCATGTGTGCTGGTGTCTCTGTTAAAAAGAGATTATTGTTAAAAAGCAATAAGAGCTGAAGAACATCATTCCCATTTCTTCTTGTATCCTCAGCAATGCCCACTATGATTGCAGTAGTTTGTTGGTGGAATAGGTAAATAAATAAGTGAGTGCTAGATAATGTAATTAATATCCTAAAACTCAATTTGTATTGGGGTTATCTAATGAAGATTAATAATTTCTGTTGCTCAAGATGGTATTTTTTTTATTTTAAAGATGTGGGGTACAATTCAGGATTAGTTTGGGTCTCCTTTTGGTCCTCACTTCCCCTGGTTTGAGATCAGTTGCCCTACTGATGTTATGTGCACCCCCTCTCTCCCCTGCCAGTGTTCTGTTACTGCCAATCCCTTTCTTTTAGTATTATGGTAAATGTTCAAGGTCTGCTTATGAGCAATCAAGATGATATTTTTAAAGGTTGACAAAAATTTCTAATAAAAGGACAGTTGAATTACCACTCAAAAATATATGAAAGTTGCTAGAAAACTATAGTGTAAAATAACCAATTATTTATTTCTATTCTACCATGTTTCATAGTAGATATAAAGTATGAAAATTTTATATTCTAATTTTATATTCAAATTGATTGCCAGAAAATAATATTACTTTGTATATGGAAGAATTTTACATTTTCGAAAGCATTTTCCTATGACTTATCTCATTTGAGTTTTTGAGCAACTCCACGAGGAAAGTATTTTTATGATTATTTTAGTGATAAGGAAAATTAGATACAGAGAAGTAACATGCCTTCCACAAGATCACAGAATTAGCACATTTCGGAGCCAAGACTCACATCCCATTTCCTCACCTCAGGTTGTGTGTTTTACCCTATTCTATGGGAGAGGTTAATCACAGAATGTGGGACAAGTTGCATAGACAGACTGAAATGGTTCCAGCAGGGAAAGGAATTGTCTCTTTTATAGCATGTGACTAGCAGTAGCCTTGACTGGAAGTGACTGAGAAAACACAGTAAGAGGTTGAGAATCTAGATGAACACCCAAGATCTTCAAGAATCCAAAATTTTGGGGAACCCCTTCAGGTCCCCTCCCACTATGGGAGCTTTACTGTCCTGTCAATAAATCCTGCTTTCTCACTTAAAACAAAAAAAAACTATTCTTGAATCCAAAAATTCAAGAATAGTTAAAATTTACCTTAAAAAAAAAAACATAGTGATGAGCAGACAATAGCAAGTGCACTGAGAGGCTGATGCTGGACAGTGAGCTTAACTCCCTTGCAAGCTACATGACTAAGAGCAGAGAGATCAACATTTCTACTGTACCAATCCCATGCCATGGGTCTTTTAGAGCTCATGATTTCAGACTGTGAGGTCAAAACACCTGAAAGTTTTATAAACTAACTCTGAGTAAGCTTTTCAGGAGGCACTGACAATTTCATACTTTTGAAAAACTTCAACCAAACGTCAAGATGGACTACTTGCCTGAATGTGTGTGATCCCTTAGATGCTAATTCAAACTGTTGCTAAAAACAGGCTTTATAGGTTATACCATATCTCTCGTCTTGTAGTGGCACAGAGGTATATACTAGTCAGGGCACAAAAGTTCCTCTTCACAGCATCATCTAAGATCAGCAATGGCACCTTAGAACTCATCAGCTTCCCTCTACTTAAACGCCAACCATACAGATAAAGTCATGCTGACTGAAGAGGGTAATAGGAAAGAATTTTAAAGAATCTAGTTCATGTAAAGAGAACTCAGTAAGAAGATGCAGGGCCGGAGCAGAATCTGATGTAAAGTTAGCAAATAGCCTATGTTCAAAGCTGATATTAGAATAAAGAGAGAGGACAAGAGCAGACACTAGCACAAACTAGTTCAGCCTGGAGAGGGAGCCATAGAGAGGTAATTCACACCAACTTTAAAGGCTCAGTTCTCTACAAAGTCACATCCAATACTAGGGAATAACTCTCCTTGCAGGCAGGACTGAACTTCTAGAAATAAAGGGGAATCTACAAGTATCAATTGTTTACAATGAACGGAAATATATGAAGAGTACTCTACTACCTAAAGATGCTACAAATATGACTTTATTTCAGAAAATGAATTCTTATTTAGAATCTCCTTCTGCTTTCTAAGGAGACTGTTCCCAAAGTGAGGCCTTCCTCCTGAGAGGATAGTGGGAGGAGACAAGATGAAAGAAGTTAAGAGAAGATTCAATTGCTTGACATGGAGAGGGGTCATGGAATTTCTGGGAATCAAGAAAAGGTGGAGCCAGTGAGGTTGTAAAGGTTGCAGGTTGGGGCACTTAAGAGTAAAAAGAAGCAGTTGTGACTAAAGAGACATTAGAGGGAAAAAGTTATTTAATTGGGAATTTTATTAGGTTTTACCATATGGTCTTGCTGTTTATTCTCTCACCTCATGACATCTTTAGTAAAATTTATATTATTATCTAATTTTCCATAGAACTGGATTGACTTTGGAGATCTGACAAAGACATAAGTCCCGCCTCAAGGGGAGAGAAAGGGGCAATGATATAAGCTAATCCTAGAGGAAGAGTCACATTTAGAATACACAATAAAGCTCTTTTATTCTTTAATCATCATTCTAGGTAACTGTGATAACAAAGAGAGGTCTGAGCAATGTTCACTCAGGGTTATAAAGGGTCTAGAAAAAATTCAAGTCACTACTTTTTAGTGGCCTCAAAATTGCAGAGGAGCAACATAAGGAGGATCTTCTTAACTTCAATCTGATTATTTTGCAATTAAATGATGAGGCAATCTACATATAAAACAAGACTTGGAGCATTTATTTTTAATAATACTACAAAGATTGTCAGTATAGTCATATCTGCTATTAAGTAGCAACTTGATCTGAAGTGCCAGCACTGGGCCCAAGTTTGTTCATGTGAATGATGGGGGATCTGGCCAGGAAACACACACCCCACTTCCAACTCTCATGTTCCATTGATGGCACAGGTTCAACCTCATCTCACTTTCACTCCATTATCAGTCAGTCAGATTTTTTCTTTTTTTGAGTTGGAGTCTCACTCTGTCGCCCAGACTGGAGTGCAGTGGCCGCTCCCGGCCACCGCAGCCTCGACCTGCTGGGCTCTGGCGATCCTTCTGCCTCAGCCTTCCAAGCAGCAGGAACTACGGGCGCGCGCTACCACGCCCAGTTAATTTTTTTATTTATTGTAGAGATGAGGTCTCGCCAAGTTGCCCAGGTGGGTCTCAGTCCCGCAGACTCGGGCAATCCACTCACCTCAGCCTCCCAAGGCACGGGATTACAGGCTGAGCCACTGAGCCCGGCTTAGTCAGTCTGATTTTTAAGTCAGATTCAAATCCTCTGTCCCATCCATCAGAAACTTGAACAATATTAATAAGTCAGATTATGGGTTATTGTGGATGTGTAACCAATTTATTGAACAGGCTCATCTCAGAGGATGTTTCAATGCCTAATTGCTTTCCTTTACTCTCCAGTTACTGCCTTCAACCCTGCTCTGTTGAAGCTCTCTTTCTGGTCCCTAAACTATGTCTTCAGAAGATTCTATCACCTTCCTATGCTTTTATTTTCAGAATTCAGTTAAAGTTTAAACTAAAATTTTCTCTTCTAATACAGGTAGAATGGAGAAGACATGTTCTACTTTTATTTCTCACCACTCCTATATCCTTAGAGTAGAGAGAAGTATTCTGGATTTGGCATATCTCTTCTTTCTCTCTTCCTCACTCTTTCCTCTTATATTCAGCGTTGAAAGGGCAAATGCATAAGGAATAAATACCTGCCTCTTACTTAATTTCAATCTTCTCTCTTTTTCAATCCTTTTTCTTTGTTGAAGTCTGCCTCAAATATGCCTGTTTATGACCAGCATCAATTTTCCCTGAGTGATCAAGCATTCGGTATTGGCTCTTTCACAAGACACATGTAAAAGCTCATTGAAGCATTCTGAAAGACCATCCATGCGTCTCTGAAGTGAAAGACCAATAACAGTTCTCTGAAGTGGAATTTCTGGCTCTGGCTCAATATCCTGCAATCCCTCATAGCTCCTGACCCTGGCAGAGTATCCCACAGCCCCGTAATGCCAGGTCCCTTTACTTTGTAGCCCACACTCTTGAGTGGGAAACTGGCAAGTGGCTTTACTACAACAACTTTTTTATTTGGCCTGTGGGAAGATCCCACATCTTTGTATTTTCCCGTATTTTTGATATTACAACTAGTGTGAGTGTTGTAATATCACTTTAATGACATCTTCTATTTTGTCCCATCATCTCTCTTCAATAATTGTCATTCTTTTGCTAAGATATACACAAGGAGTACTTCAATAAGTCTGTTGCCTAAGCGGGTGATCTATCAGAATTAATCTTCCTTTGTGTCAGTTACCCTCAATCTCTACCAATGAATCCTCAGAGCTTTCATTCACTTTGTCTTGAGAAAGTGAGGGACTTCCAAATATGTCAATGACTCTATTGCAATTAATTTTAATTCTCACTAATTTCCATGTACTTCTTTACATTTCCCCCGATTTCTTGCTATTAGGCTAATGGAAGACGATTGGGAATAGCCTATGTTTCCAGGATGACTTTGAAAACACAATGGCTGAGCCTCAGGATGGAACTAGTAGCACCCAGAAGCCCAAAAGATATTTCTAGGGCCCATTGTTTGTTTTTATTGTTAGAATGCAAAACACTTGATGTTTCTTCAGCTTCAGCTTTAAGCCTTATTTGAAGGCAATAGGAAAAATCATTCAACTACAAATGTCATTACCTTTGTCTTCCCATTTGTTGATCTGAACAGAAACCCAATGAAAGTAAATCCATGCAGCCACAAAGAAAATGCCCTGATAGGTTGTAATGAAATGTGTATGTGTGCCTTTTTTTTTTTAATTGGAGTCTCACTTTATCACCCAGGCTAGAGTACAGTGGCACACTCATAGCCGCCCCAGCATCAACCTGCTGGGTTCAGGCAATCCTTCTACCTCAGCCGTCCAAGTAGCTGGAACTACAGGTTCATGCTACCATGCCCAGCTAATTTTTTTTATTTTTATTGTAGAGATGAGTTCTTGCCAAGTTTCCCAGGCTGGTCTCGAACCTATGGGCTCAGGCAATCCTCTCACCTTGGCCTCCCAAAGTGCTGGCACAAGCTACCACACCCAGCCAATTTGTGCTTTCTATCATGATAACTATCTTCGAGTCAACCACTTACATTCTTTCTTCCCATAGGTTTGGGCAATTGTAACATCTCCAGTCTGGACTGCATATCTCATAACCATGTGCTTACATGCAAACTTTAAGTGTAATATTTTATTTACTGAAATACATAAATCAAAAAAATGTTTGGCAATATAGCTCAAATTCTGAGAGGTTGCCATATATATAAGGGCTACTTAAGTGATAACCTCCCTTTGTGTTTTGTTTTTGTATTTTCAAAACACTCCCATTGTATTTTATCAGTTCAATCCCTCAATATCTGCCTGGTCAGGATAAATGTACATTTGTCACAATACTTAACAAGAAAGTACATGACTTTAAAATTTATTTTTACCAAATTTCTGGGACTAACAAGATCCCATGGTGCTTTGAGACCCTGTATTCCACCCTATTTACTGTTTTCTATTTGCATTGCTTCTTATGATTCCGGAATATAATGTGATGAGAACCTACAAAGTATGCTCTGAATGAGGGTTATTTGGCTGAGTACTTCTGAGTGTTTTTCTTTAACCAAGGTTTCTTAATACAAAACCATATAAAGTACGAATGCCAACTTATAACAATTTCACCCACAAACTATATTTAAGCACAGCATAGTTACCAAATAAAATAAGACTACAGATACAGCTTTACTGCCTAGGAAAAAAAGTAAGCTTTCAGAGCAGTTAACCCACAATAGCACAGCTGACAACTTCAAATAAAGGCCACAATCCAGTGAGCCTGTAACTCAATTTTACATAGGCTGGGTGTAGTGTTTCATGTCATGGATAGAGTTTCCTTACTGCTTTTAATGGTAGACTTTAGAGGCCTTCTTCCTGCAATTAGTATAATGGAGGATATAAGGGTGGAAACAGAAGACTTTCTCCTGTTCACCTAGACAATGAAAAAGTTTAAAATCATAAATTGTCCCAAGGTTAAACAGAGGTCACACAGATTACCCCTGACTTCATAATTGTGCTCATGTTCTGAAAGAATTTCCTGCTTAAAAATAATTTTTTGAAAGATAGACTCAGTCCATTGTCTATCAACAAATACATGGCCCTGGAGGCAATTTTTAGTTGCCGAGAATATACCTGGCATGGCCTCTACAACCTTCTCATTCTAGAGGGAGGCAGTGCGCTTTCCAAAGACCATGGCCCCTGGACAACCTTCTTTCAGCCATTCCCACTTTGCCTCAAGATTATCAATGCATTTGTCGTCCCCTGTTGCTCTCTAACCCTAGACTGGAAACTCTCTGCACAAGAACTATGCCTCAATCCTTTGACTCTTCAGCACCAATGGTTCTTGGCCCATAGCATTTCATGACTTAAAATATTGAATAAATGAATGCCTCATGGCTGTATATGTTTATTTCCTTATGGCCTTTCTAGATAAGTAACTTGTAAGATAAATTAATCTTAAAGTCCTAATAATTTGATAGATGATATGTTTCATGCATTATTTACTACCAACAAATTTAATTCCAAGAAAATTAAAAATACCCTAGTACTCTGAAAAAAGATGCTGCAATATGTTGACCAAGGTTTGAAATTCTCACTCCACACTTTATTTCTTAGTGGATAGATTTGTTCTCTACTAATAAGTAAATATTCTCAGGAACAGTAGCAAATTAGATTATTATCAAGTAGGTATAGTAGAAACAGAATCTAGGAACTATTCTGAGGAGAGAGGAAAAGCGAAAAGAGGAGAAAAGGAAAATAATTGAAAGTTTGAGGGTACAAAAGATTTTTTTTTTTTTTTGAGTTGGAGTCTCACTCTGTCACCCAGACTGGAGCACAGCGGCCGCTCCCGGTCACCGCAGCCTCGACCTGCTGGGCTCCGGCGATCCTTCCACCTCAGCCTTTTGATTTATTGTAGAGATGAGGTCTTGCTGCCTAGGCGGGTCTCAAACCCAGGTACAAAAGATTTTTTAAATTAGTTAGTGTTTCTGTTCCAGTAACTCTGGAGAGCACCAGTCTTCATCAAAATCTACGTACACTTTTTGGCAGTATTTTGACATATAGTTGAAGAAGTGGACTTTTTAGATCCTATCATATATAACAAAAGTCACCTACTTTTGAATGCCTAATAAATTCTAGGGACTCTGCATATATTTTCTCAATCTTCAAACAACTCAATGGAAAAAGCTCCCATTTCACAGATGAATCAAAGGCTCAGAGAGAACAATGAAAAACAGAGATTTAGAAAATATCAGAGGAAAAATGAAAAAGAAAAACAGAGATTCTAGCCACATCACATACTTGATCACCTATTCCAATGCCAACATCACTACCATTTCCAAAGAATTTGTCCTCCCAAATGCAACACTGCCTATGTGATCACTGAAGGGGGACCCCAAAAAGGAATTATATTTTGTAGGGTGGTCCCCTTTTATTACAGGTTTCCCCCACTAGGTAAGTGTTCTAGGAACCCATTGGCATCAGCATACCAGTTAGAGTTGTTGTGAGAGGCTGCGTTCAGTTTCAGTGAATTTTTTTTTTAAGATTCTTTCAACAGGTTTGCCCATTTCACGATGGGTGATGTACAAGTACACCGGCCCACACCACACTGTGTTCAACAGTTTTTGACCAAAAATGGCATGACCCCTATGCCACACCCTCCCTATTCACCTGGATCTCACCCCAAGTGACATTTTTGGTTTCCTTGGATGTTTGTTTCCACCCCAGATGAAAAAAGTCGTCAAAGGGAAATGTTTTGCTTATGTGGAAGAGGCAAAACAAAAAATGGCAGAAGCATTAAAAGGCATCAAAATTGAGTGCAAAAATGATTTTGAGCCATGGAAAAAGCATCTCGATAGGTGTATTGGATCAAACGGAGAGTACTTTGAAGGTGACTGAAGTATAAACATGTGGCAATAAATACACAATTTTTAATAAATAAATTCCAGTTTAGGGGGATCCTCCTCATGCATATGACTCTGTATGGTTCTGATCCAGCTGAGCACTTTGCCTTGCTGCTGCCGATTCTCACTCAGTAACGTCACAGAACTTGCACAGAACTGCCCTAGCACAGAACTCTTTTTCAGAAGCGACTCAAACAGAAAGTGGCATTATTATTAATATAAGTAAATATTTCTTTGAAACTCAGAAAACTGGATCTAAGAAATAGGCAGAGATTTGTACTAAATCTGAGTTTTGATGCCTAGCACATTCATGCTTAGTGATCTGACCAATACATAGTGTGTCTCCCAACTGGTCAAACCATTCCCAGAAGCCTACATGGAGTTGGTGGTGAGTATCCAGTTATTAGAGCTGGAAATGGACTCAGCACCTAGTGTGAGCCAAATTATGACTTCATCCAAGGACTTTTTTCTTTTGGTTTGTTTGTTTCTGTAGCTGTACTGAAGCATTAAAGAGGAAAAAATTAATGTGAGCATTCACTTCAACAAATACTTTTGAACACCCCTTATTGCAAAAGCCTCCATGCAAAGTAGGCACTGCAGAGACAAACAGATTTTAAAATGTGCCTTCAAGGAACTTATGAAATTGTTGGTACAAATATTTAAGGGAAAATGGGCCACATTGACATTCCAGAATAAAACTGTGGAGCATTTCACTTCCTGAGTAAAAAAAGAAAAATCTTATTCACATTTAAATAATGTCTTAATCTTCTTCTGAAGCATAATATACTTTCCCCTATATTTGTCAAAACTGACTTATCTTCTGTGTAGGGAGCACTTACTGTGAACTGAGAGGTTTCTGTCCTAAAGTCATCAGCTGAGAGCTATTGCTAAACTCTTTCTAAATTCTATCTCCAAATGGCTTCATACTCTTTGTTTGACTACAATGTGGTCACGTGTAATTTCAAGACTAATTTATTTTCTATATTCAATACCTCTACCTTATCAGGGCCAGTCTTGGTCTTTACATCTGTCTATTTATTCTAAAGTACAAACCTGCCCACCACTGAGAATGATACATGTGACACAGATTGACATTTTTCTTTTTAACCTAATGGCAATCTGTTTCTCATTAAGGCCAATTAAATTAGAACATCTTCCAAAAAAGAATATTTAAAGTTTGTTCTGAGAACAAAAGAACAAATGCAAGTGTAATCTGTCCGTTTATCAAGCAATATTTTTATGTAATAAAGAAATTGCTGTGAACTCATAAATAAGCCATTATCAAAAAGAAAACTACCTATTAAGGCATAATCTAATCTGCTTGTCTCCATTTTGACCACAGTCTAAAAGTTCAATAAATCTGTTGTTCATTGCACCATTGAGATAGAAGTGAAGTATGGAAGACCTTTAACAAGGTGATTCACACTCCAGGAAGAAAAGAAAAGAAAGCACTTTTGTCTAAATTCCCTCAAAATTTTACGCGGAAAATCTTGCTTTGAGGTGACATTTTGGATGACTTAACCTCCCACTCCTTGTTTTATGAACAGACATAACCTGGGCGTTTGGAACAGGAGTCCAAAGGAGGTAAAGGGAGGCACCTCGGGGTAGTTCTGGGCTGAAAACCAAGTGTTCTAACGTCAGCTCCTCTCACTTCACCCTCTTTCAAAAAGTGGGGGAGAGGGGGACACCCCTGTTGCACACAGGAGTGGGGGGTTATGCTTAACTTCTGGGGCACCACCCATGAGGGTACTTAGGACGGATCGCTTCTGGGGAGCGCGTGACGCCAGTGTGGCCAAGGGTCTTTCTAAAAGCAGCCTAGGGTGCTGGCGAAGAGGACCAAACTGCGGAGCACCAACTTGGGCGGCAGCAGGGGAAGGAAGGGAAGGAGAGGGGAGGAGGAACTGTTTCTAGAGAGGAGAAGGAGAAGGAGATGCTAGTCCAGGTCAGCAGCAAAATGACTGACAACGAGAAAGAGGATATGCGGCCTTAAGGCTCCTCTCTTGAGTCCCCTGAATTTCTGTTTTAAGTTCTTCAGCTGCATTCATTTGGTTCCCTGGCGCCTTTTGTTTTCTGGCTGATGCTTCTTTTCCTTTCCTTTCCTACATTTAAAAAAGAGAATGAAAGAAGGAGGTGGGGGTCGGGTAACTGTTCCAACAGGCTCCTCGGCTTCCCCCTGCGCGGCCACTTTGCTGCCTGGCAGCCGGTCTTCGAGCTCCCCCTGCCGTTGCATCCGTCCTCTTTGTCTTACACAACCTGTCCAGGACTCACAACGGGACTTCGGCAGGAGCTTACTCCTCCGTGTGTGGAGTTCCTCTAGAAACTGAAGGTTACAGAGATCTCTCTGCTCGGTAGGAAAAGCTTGGAAAATAGCGAATTTAAGTTGATAAAGTTTGTTTCCTGTAGGAGTGTCTCCTAATTCAAGTGGAATGTGGCTCACCAGTGGACTTTAAAAACCCTTAATCTTAAATATCCCACTTTATCATGAAAATGGCACTGTTTATTCCACTGGCAATATCTTGTGTCGAAATCTAAACAGTATTTATTCTCTAATGGGAGTGAGACAGAAAGCCCTGCCAATCAAACGGGGGGGGGAAGCCTGCATCAGACAGCAGGTCTCTGTTTTCAGGGATAAAACCCCATATTCATTCACACAGGACCACTGCAACTTTAAAAACAATGTCAAAAGGAAAAGAAAGCAGCAGCGCCAAAGAGAGTTCTTGGGTGCTTGTTTGGTTCAACCCTTTTTTTCTCTCACTTTCTTCTCTTAAAGAAAAAAAAAAAAAGCTGGTGTAATTTCTGGCTTGCTTAAAGGCTAATGTATATTTACAGACTCATCCAAGCCATGGATTGCTTTGAATTTAGTACCTCTTAGATATACAATAGGCCTACTGTGTTTCAAAGAGTTTGGCCACCCATCATGACCCACTATTCAATCTGCAGTCCATTAATCTAAACACAGGCTCTCTCAGAAACCTCCAGAAGCCCAACAATCATTTACATTTTTTGATGCTACCTTCTGGTTACCGTATTGAAGGGGGGAAATGTTACTGAAAGATATTCCAATATGACCCCCAAAGGGTTTTTTAGCAAGTTCACATCCACTTTCCATAAGCCCAAAAGAACAGGCTTCTTTCACCCTCACTAAGTATGCCTTTTTATATCATAGGTTAGTGCTAAAAGCTGATATTACAATAATAATGGAATCGTGCTCAGTGGGCAGTCTTTTCTTGGCAGTGAAATTGGATGAGGATTTTGTTTGATTATGTAACTTTTTTGCAGAAGTAGTTTCTGCTATTACCATGATAAATAAACAATATCTAAAGAACTTCAGAAGACTGGCAATTTTAAAAAGAAAGGGGGAAAAAGCTGATCCTTGAATGTCCATACCAACAAATCAGTTTCAAACTACATTTTTAGTTCCTTCCCTTTACCTCACCAACCAAACAAGGATTCCCAAATGGTCTCTCTTTTCTTTCCCTTGGTGGATCAGTTTATTCACCGAATCCACCAAACAATTGCCAAAAAGCTTTATTCTCTCACAAAGCAATGTAAAGATTAAATGTAAAGCAATGGCCAAATTTCATATGGAGCCTTCTTCTTGGTCAATTTCACTGTGAAATCTCCTTGGTTTAAAACAATGTAAGAATCAAATCACTTATTCTCCCTGAAATTTATTTATCTGTGCTATAAGACCATTGCCTCCCTCACTATATTCATAATTCTTCTTGAGGATGCCGACAAGAGAAAGCAACAAGATTTTTTTTCCCCGAAATCCCTTCTCGTTTTATGGAGTAGATGTTTTGAGGTATTACCTAATTACTCCTCAAGCATCCAAATATCCATATCTAAAATATCCAAAAGACCTAAACACTTCAGATGGGTGAAAGTCTATTGAGGGGTAAGATAACCACAAGAGGAAGAGGAAGAAACCTCACATCCTTATTTTTAATGTATTGTGGTATCTAAATATCCCCTATTACCAGCAAATAAGCTGGATTCTCCCTAGAAAATGCTCAATACTGGTTGTCAGAGGAGAATATGACATATTGATTAATTAGTCCAGTAGAGACTGCTTCTATTTATCACCACCATGACTAACTGCAAGATTAAACTTCTCACCAATCCCTCATTTTTAGCCAAATGAAATCAGAAAACAATTTGACTCATTTATTCACTGAAATTAGATGGTCGAGTTCTCTCCAGAAATTATTCTTCTCTTTCTAACTTCATTACCCACTTTTTCCAAACCACCCATCTTTTTAAAGACACCTTCAAAGACATGGGAAAACGAATGCTTGAAACAAACCATGATGATCCACAACTTTGTGGCCTTGCCACTGCTGTTGTTTTTTCTGCCTGTTGAACCCCTATTCATTCTTCAAAACTCTGAGTACATACCATGACCTCCACTGTGAAGTCTCTTCTAACTCCACCCCTGAACAAAAACTATCCTACCTCCTCAATGTTGCTTCTGCCTCCAGCATACCAGTGCTGCTGTAGGTGTGACCTGTGAGCACCTGCATCAGAATTACCCAGGAGATTTGTTAAAATTACAGAATCTCAAGTTCCACTCAAACCTACTACTTCAGAGACTCTGAGGTGGGGGCCCATCCACCCCTCAAGTGGTTTTGATGCAAATACAAGCATTTTATTGCCCACATAATTCTGAGTAAAATAGTAGCAGCTAACATCTTTTAGGGTTCTTATTTTATGCCAGGCATGGTTCTAACCACTTCATACATGTATTAACTCTTTCAATTATCACAATACCTATATAAGAAGTTATTTTTATACCCATTTAGATGTTGATTGTTCTCTCTAAAATAAAGTGACATTAGGAAACCTTGGCACACAGCTAGTAAATGGCAGAGAAAAGGTAATCTCATTGCAGGCAATCTCATTCCAAGTCTGACACTAAATCATTAGGTTTTACAGCCTCTAAAACAATTATTTGTCCTCTGTCTTCTCTACTGGACTGTGAATTTGTTAATGGCAGGAATTGTATCTTTTCATCTTGGTAACTACACTTATGGAAATGCATGATATACACAAGATAAGTTTATTGAATTGTTTCAAATGTAGAATAAATCAGATACCACATTTTTTTGTCTACGGGTAATACCAGGTAGGTTTAAAAAAAAAAAACCTCATAGACCAAAAAAATGAATAGATAGGTAAATGTGGCAGTGCTTTTGGTAAAACGCCAATGAGATTATGTCTGGCTTTTATTCTTAAAAATAAGTAATATAATACATGTAAATGAATTCTTACCAGAAAACTAAAGCCTACACAGAAAGCAGGTCTGGAGACAACCAAGAGGTCCCCAACCCATCTTTCCACATCCCTTGGTCTAGGTGTAACTTCTAAAAACAAAAAATATACAAGAGTACACCGTTGCTGCTTCATTTTGTGGAAGGGTGTGTTACTGCTCTTCTCCCTTATCAAATGCCCAGAAACTGCAGCCAAACAGCTCAGTAAAAGCAAACTTTTCAAAATCTGTGAGGAAAGATCCAGCTGTACAGGGCTTGTAGTGCCTTTTAAAGTTTTGGCTCTGCTCCCTAAAAGGCACAGGCATCTGTCACTTTAACCGAGGGAGAATATTTTCAGGTGGGCCCAGGTGCATTAGAAATGCCAAAAACCAGCTACTTCCTAAGAAGAAAAAGACCTAGACCCTGAATTATGAACAGAAACATGTTATTTACAGAGCTGATATCAGAACTCACATGCCGCATCTATACTTACCCTAAATTCAAATAAAAACTGAGCAAGCAATAAGCCACTCAGATGTTTAGCATTTTATATAATTGTATATATCCATATATATTGATAACAAGGTGAATAGTTTTCTATTTTTATTCAGATGTTTTGATGCTATGTTAACATACTGATATACACAAATGGCCATAGTTTCCAAAATTTTAATCTGCTGTTTAATCGCTCACATCTCCCAAGTGTTTTACTATCAGCTAGGATCACAGGTGACAGTAATAGATGCACACACCCTCCCCCCACACACACAATACTGATCCTGATGGGTTCCATCAGGATCAGCATTGTGTTTCTCTCATCTTCATCAATCTGGAAACCCCATCAAATGAAGCCACTGGCCCCCAAAATTAACTACCTTCTTGCTTCCAGACTTGAGAGGAGACATTTTTTTCTCTCTTTTTTTTTAAGAGAAAATATGTACATAACACCCTGAAAGAACATGTGTCATCTAAACTGTTCAAGTGTAAGGGACAGCTTGCTGTTGGTGGCTTAGAAGTTCTGAATAAACACTCAGAGCAAATATAATATTTAAAGACAAGCCGTTACCAGACATGTGGATAGCAACACATTGCACAGGGCTGCTCTGTGGCAGATAGCTTGCTTTATACTCTTACAACTCCAGGATAGTCTCCAGCATTTTGGTCACACAGGGCTAACACCAAATTGCTAGACTGAATAAGAAGCAGTCCTGCATGTACAGAGAAGCAGAGTCGTCAGCATCCCCATTACTTTTAGTAGTAGAACATTTATCTCCCTTTCATTTTCTAGAGTAGTTATGAAAATGGTGATGAGGGATGCAGCCATTGTCAGCTCCTCCAAGATCTACAACAAAAAAGTAGAGATCTCACCACTGAAAGTAAGATTTTATATGATTTCTATTTCCTTTTGTGACTTGCCTCCATATTCTGCTGCCAAGAAATGCAACAACTTTATAAACAATGACATGAGGACAGAGCTCGACTTTCCAATCTAAGTCAGAAGTGGTTTGGTTTGGACCTGCTAAGGGGAAGCATTCTGTGTTCTGTCTGATTGGTTCACTCAGCCCTCTTTCTAAGGAAGTCTTACCCCCCAACATTCAGAACCACAAAACACAAAACCATTCATCTCTCACTTTAGAACTTTGCCTGAGTCACTCAACACCCCTAACTGAGGCATGCATCTCTCCATTCAGGAAGGCTTGTTTCTCAGAGCCAAACACATTTCTATAAATGCCTCACGTGGGAAGAAACAAAACCAATAAGTCAGAAAGCTGACTCAGAAATGATTGGAAGTGTTTCCTTTCTCTCCCTGGCAGATTTGTTGCTCCATGGTGATTTTCCGGTGTGATCACTATGCAATTATTGGCTGACTGTCAGTAAAGGACAGAGTATTTGGCTATCACCATTATGACTTTTATATTTGGGGCAATTGCTTTTAATGAATCCAATGTGCCAGTGCAAAGAACTAAAGTATACGAATTATGCTCCAAAGCAAGCTCTGATGGGCAAACCCTCCAGATGTTTAAGAAACTAAGCCCTGGCCTCATTTATCTTTCTTAATAATGGAAACCACTGTAGGGGCCATAGCATTGGAAGCCTGGGATCCACCACCCACTGGAGTCTGGACAATAGCTAGTAGAACTCAAGACTGTCAGTTCCTCAATGTTGTGCCAATCAATCAGCAAACATTTACTGATCACTTCTGCAGGGTACAAATGGCACCAAGTTTTTCACTTGCAAAGTCCATCAATAGTAATGTCTTGCATGTGTAAAATAGTGCTGCCTACAAAACACATTCAAATGCATTATGATTTCTCAGGCCTGATAACAGCCTCACTGGGTAGCATTACTCTTGTCCTTATTGCACAGATGAGAAAATCCCACCTTGGAGAAGTTCAGTGCTAGGCTCCAAATCATGAAACCAGTAACTTCTTAACTATAGTTAGTCTTGGACTCTTTATATTACTCTGCGGGTGTGAACATTAACAAGAAACTTGATTCTGATACTCTGCTTTAAAAGTTCCATGTCCCTAAGAGTGCTAAAAGTTCCCCAAAAGTTCCTTGGAAATCACACAATGAGGGGATTATAGGAGGGAGAAGTCTCTGTAGTTCCCTACTTACCCAAAGGCTATTGGGCCTCCTTGCTGCAGCTCCTTCTGAATCTACCACCAGGTAGGCCATCCTGGTTTCTATGTGTCTAGCTGTGTCATCAGGAAAAGGCAAAGGTGAGAAAAGATTTGTGTTTATTGTGAATTATTTAGATGTAATAACCCTGGAATGAAAGGGACCAGCTTGGAATGCTAGGTCTGCACTAACTTGCTGTGTGACCTTGGGTGTTTTGAGTTTTGAGTTTTTCTGTTGGTATTGTTGCTTTGTTTTTAATTACCTTCACTTCAGTTTCCTCATCTATGAAACAAAAATAACAACCCCCAAGGGTCATGACAAGAATTAAGTAATATTGAAAGCAGAGCAATCCCTTCGGGTCCCCTCCTAATGTGGGAGCTTTTCTGTCCTCTCAACAAATCCTGCTTTCTCACTTAAAAAAAAAATATTGAAAGCAAAGCCACATATTGCTTAAAATGTGGTAAGCACTCAATCATTAACTGCTATTCATATTGTTATCATTGTTAATTTTATATGTATACAATACTTATAGACTAGTCTTGTTCCAAAATGCATATACTTAGTTCCTGTAGGAAGACAGACTGACAAACATTAGTGGAGTGGCCCTGGGGACACTGGGAGGCATCAGATACAGTCTCCTCGGTAGAGAAAGATGCCCTGCTATAGGAGAAGCTTGATTTATGGAAAGAGTTAAGTAGGCATTAATTGGAGCTCAGAGAGTTTTTTCAACTGTTCAGAATTTGGAAAAGGAAGTTTTGTGCAGACCCATGCATACATGCACTGCCCAAATGCAGTACCACTAAGCTCTTATATTTTCTTGAGCTGTCACCTAGTCTCCAAAAATAATGCCTGCTTTCTGTCCCATTCTCTTGGGATTTTACTGACTGGCTATTTCATTTGAAAAATAATAGTAATAATAATAACAATAATACAAGAAAGTATTAGTAATTTAAGTTTACTAGTCTTAGAAAATAAATTTGAATTTGAATTGGCTCCATTAGGAGCTTCAGGCAATATTGTTCTAAGAAGTGAATATCTGGAGTTTGGCAAAAAGAAATGTATTCATTCATTGATCCAGTCAGCCAATCAGCCAAGCCGCCAGCCAGGCAACCTCTCAACAAACGTGCCAGGATATAAGTGTTGATCAGTACAAGTGTGGTCCTGGCTTTACTGGAAAGAATGGCAAGTATTCAACAAGTAAACTAATAAAGAAATAATTACAAATAATGGCAGGGGCTAAAAATAAAATAAAATAATAAGCAATGGGCACAGGTCATACATTACATAGAGTGATATCAGGAATACTTCTCTGAGGGTGGGTATTTAAACTGAGGCATACAGAAAAAGTCATCCCTATAAAGGACAGGTTGGGCGGTAGGTGAGATGGCAGCTAAAAGCCCAAAACAGTTTGGGTTCTAGGACTCAAAAGAGAGAAACACTGTGAAAGCCTGAGATGAGGAGCCAGAGAGGGATCAGCATCTCCTTGGAGATCCCAAAAAGGAATTTGGATTTTACTAGAAGACTAGACAGGGAAAGCTTTCTCTCACATGTGTAGAAATCTTTCATGTATATTTTTATTTCAAGAAGTGTATATTTATTGTTGATTTAGGACAAAAACCTTAGACCTCTTAAGTCTTGGTCAGTTCCCATTCCTCTGTAATTTCAGATTCTTTCCCTGCCTAAAATACTGCACTGGAAAGAGCACAGGTAGCCTCTTCTGGTGCTAGCACTGCCAATGGTATGATCTTGAGAAAATCTCTTGCCATCACAAATCTTGACTTCCTCATCTATTAAGGAGATGGGAGCAGATTATGTCAAAGATCGCTTTTGTTCTAGAAATATTTTATCAAAACAGGAAGAAAAGAATGTTTTACTCCATCAGGGCTCAGCACTGACTTTTCCTGCTGTAGAGAATTATGGTTTGGGGGTCAGGAGCCTAAACTTTGGTGTTACAAACTTAAATTCTCATCATGGTTCTACATGCTAACTCTGCTACATTTGAACAAGTGACTTCATCTCTCTAAACCTGTTTTCTCATCTGTAAAATATGGACAATAACCATACCTACTTTGCTTCATAAGAAATGAAGAACCAGGGCCATAATTATTCACTATGCCATTAATATCACCAATATACATAGAGCTACTTATAACAGAATGGCAGGACTTGGATGGAGGAAATAATGGGTATAAGACTTGAAGCATAATTCCAAGGAAATCTTGGAATTTACTCTCATGAATCAGCATTTATTGTGCCAATATTAAGGGTAAACCAACATGTAAGACTGGATCTGTTTGGAGCCCAAAGGGAAAGCCTGGTCTGGAAATGAGGCTGTTGAAAGGTTTTCAGCTGAAAAGGTATTAGCTCAGTTGATGTGAAACATATGGTCCATTGGGAACCTCAAGAAAACATCAGGCATCCACAGTTCCCATATCTCCTGTGCATAAAAATGAAAGGGGGCAGTTAGACAAAGCTTTATTCTACCAGATATAGTCACTGCCACAAAGAAAGAAGAAGAAAACAATTAAGCTTCTCACATGAGCTAAATCAAATAAGCCCACCAACCTCTTAGTAAAATATACAGGCATTAAGCCTGACCACCTTGACACGTGTTTAAAGACTACCCAACTTTCAGATGAATTGAATAAATAGACTTCAAGTTGTGCAGCTCTTGGGAAAATTTCAAAAGAGTAAATACCATCTGATGACATCGTTTTCCTCCTCCTGTTCATAAAATTCACAGAATAACAAGGAGAAATAAGAGATCATGTCACCCCAACCTAATTCCTAACACATTCATTTTACAGGCAAAACTATTCTGAGCAAAATGATCCCCAAGTTCAAACTGTAATTCAACTGCTTAACCAAATAAGAGGAGATCTGGAGTAGAAATGGAAACCAGGGGGCAAGAGGGTAGGTCCTTTTTATTTCTCTGAGAGTTCTGTCATTTATTAGCTGGCTTCATTTTGTATAACTCTGAGACTACTCTGCATATGTAAGTGCTTCCCAGTCAGATACATCTTTTGAAATCAGCATGTGTGTTTCCTAGACTTGACTGCTTCCAGTTGTCAGTCATTTGAAAAGACAGGAGGGAATGAGGATGGGAGATAAGGACAGGGGACAGGCAGTTTGCAGGATCTAGTTCCATTCCTGACCCCAGGCAGAGGAACACAATAAGTAGTCATTGTCAAAAAAAAAATAGTGAATAGGGTATGGAGCCCTGCTTTCCTAATAAGGATTATTTAGCTTAAATGTTCTAGACAAAATATCATATGATAAGCTGGTTACCAATTTGTATGCGGTCTATAGCTTATAAGTTGGAAGGAAGGAAGGAAGGAAGGAAGGAAGGAAGGAAGGAAGGAAGGAAGGAAGGAAGGAAAGAAGGAAGGAAGGAAGGAAGGAAGGAAGGAAGGAAGGAAGGAAGGAAGGAAGGAAAGAAGGAAGGAAGGAAGGAAAAAGAGAAGGAGGAAAGGAAGCTAAAAGGAGGCAAACTGGTAAGTATGCAGAAATGCACCAAAATTTGAATTAAACTGTCATAACCGTTTACTGAAGGCTACACTCTGCACGCCATGCTTTAAAAAGTTCTTGTGTTAGTCCCCAAGAAAGGATATTATTCCTGTTTTACAAACAAAAAAATCTTTGATGGTTTGTTATTACTTTAGAAGGTTTGGGTGACTTTTTTTCTCTTCTCTTCTTGTAATGTGAAAATTGTTTTGAAAATGGAAAACAAATGTTTACTGTCTTATGATTGGCCCCATGTCTAAAAGCACTGAGCAAGGCAGCGGACCGCCCAGCAGAAAGAGGGCTCTGTGGAAGACACTAGGGAAGATTCAGAGCAGGACCTACCCTGGAGCCCAAGAGACCCAAAGAGCTCAACAAAGATTAACAACCTGTCAGAAATCCTTTTACTCACCCTGTTTCCCTCCATGCAAACTGTCTTGCAGCTCTCACTACTCCAAAAGGATGGTTAAAATCCACACAAAACTTTCTGTCTTGTTCAACCTAGTCCTAGTTAGATGGACTATTTTAATTGAATCAACTCATCACTGCCAAGCACTTACTTGAGAGTATTAGTTTGTAATATAAATAACATTTAAACATACACAGATTTGAAAAGGGAAAAAAGCCTTATATTTTAGAATTGTAACAGTGGAGGTATTTAGAACAAGCTTTAACAACTGAGTAAGCACCAGAACAATCTTCTCTAATTGGGAGGGAAGTTCCCCATTTTTCCATAACGGCATCTACATTACATCTCCAGATGCCCTGCCAGATTGTTAACTCTACACCCCACAGCATCTGATTTTGGCAAGCTTAGATCAGGACACACAACTGAAGCCAAAACTGCCTAGGAGCCATGTGAACAAAGACCAAGTCTCAATTAGCAGGTCAAGAAACAAGGTAATCAATTAGCAGCCTGGCTTTCTCCAACTCACCAAATTAAGATGCCTTTAAAAGCAGAACTGATCTTTGTAAATGAACTTTTCCCTCCAGTCCGTCCTCTGGGAAGTTAGACATTTTAAGAAAATAATTGTATGAATCATCCATTTTTCTGAAAAATACTGAGTGCCTCCAGGTGTGATGCAGATGGTGGACAATAAAGGGGAAAAACTATTTTTCATGAATAAGGCACATACATACATGAACTCATAAATACCAAATCCTACTTACTTCCCAGCAGGACTCCCACCTCTCCACCAAGGTCATCAACAGTACATATCCCCATGCCCCACACTCAGTAAAATATCTAAATGGACAGAGAAATCTAAAAAATGCACAAAGTGTCCTAAAAAAGTTCTGAAGTCAGACTTCCTGGATTCAAATTCCAGTGCCACTACTTACAGGTTACATGAAATTAGGTCAGTAATTAAACCTCTCCAAGCCACAGTTTCTTCATCTATAAAATTGGTATACTGTTACTGCATTCCTCTTGGGATGTTTGTGAAGATTAAATGAGTTAATACCTGTAAAACAACTAGTATGATGCCAGACACCAAGTTTTATAGCTAGGACATAATTGCTAACCTGCACTATTCCCATATAAAAAGGAAGAGGGAGTGGAGAGGAAGGGAAGGGAGGAAAAGGAAGGGGAGAAGAGGGGAGAGAAAGGACAAGAGAAGAGGGGAGGAAGGGAGGGGAAGGAAGGAGGAAGGGGGGAGGGAGGAGGGAAGAAGAAAGAGGACAGGCAAGAGAGGAGAGGAGAAGAGAGGAGAGGAGAAAAGGTTTAGTTTATCCTCTTCATATTTTTGTGATGATGGAAGAAAATTCAGCTGAACATCCTTAGGATGTGTCACAACCAAGAAAAGTGAGATGATGTTTAGAAGAGGCAAAAGGAAAGGAGGATGAAAGCAAGTTGCCAGTCTGTTTTGTGCTGTTCTGGGCTATAACAGAATACCACATACTGGTTAATTTATAACAAACAGAAAATTCATTGGCTCATAGTTCTGCTAGAGGCTGGGAAGTCCAAGGCTGGGGGATCAGCATCTGGCCAGAGCCTTTTGGGTACATCATCCTGTGTCAGAAAGGCATAGACAGGGTGAGAAAGGGCAAGAGATCAAGCCCACATCACATCTTCAAACCCTTTCACAGCCAGCATTAATCCATTCTTGAGAACAGAACCCTCATGGCCTAATCACCTCTCAAAAGTCCCACTCCTAACACTGTTGCATTAGGAATTAAATTTACAACACATTTCTTGGAAGACCCATTCAAACTGTAGCAGCAAGGGAAGCTGGCACTCTATGAATACTGATAATGTACCAATTATTATGTACATATCATCTCACTTTCTGAAGAAACACATACTCTGGAAATTCTGGGGCCTGCCACATATTACACAGTTAATTGAGCAGTGGAATTGAAATTTAAACTTGGTCTGTTTGTCACTAAGATTTTCCTTCTTTCTACTGTACTACCACAGTCAAAGTGGCAAACTTTATCTAAAAATCATTTGTGTGATTCTCTTGCTATATTTGTCCTTCCAAATAATGATGGCAGAGAAAAAAAATAATTTGAAATATTATTTCTAATGAGTATTATACAATCCCTCGTTTTTAAACTCAAACCCTAATTGACATGCTAAGGAGTGATAGGCTTGAATTGTTGTTTTTGTTCATGTCAGACTCTGGTTAAAAGGAGGAATTGCACTTCCTGGGAAACATTCTGAGCAGAATTAGATTTTAAATAGAAGCTGTCTTTCTAGATACCTCAAACTCCACAAATTTCAAATTAGTCTAGACATTCAATGGCCTGCAAGCAGCGGTCTGGAACTATTGGTTCACTCTCACTGATCCGATTAGGAAGGACATAAGAAAGACTGTCAAAGAGGTGTTTACTTCACATGAAGCTGTAAGTGGTTTCCTCCTCTACTTCTGTTGCCCAGATTATTGAAAAAACTTCCATGCTGGTCTCCTGGATTCTACTCTTGCCCACCTCCAATCTATTCCCTGAACAGTGTTATTAATTAAAAAACAAAACAAAAAAGCCTTTCCCTTTCTTCAGTGCTACTTGGCCCACACAGGCTTCCAACCCAACCCTTGCTTTTTGACAATCTCAGTCTCTTGTTTTCTTCATAGTACTCATCAAAAGTTGAGTCTCCCTTGGCACCTCAGTGGCTGGCACAGCTCCTGAAAAGTAGAGTACCCTTAATAAATTTTTGTTGGAAAAGGATAAAATGAGCAAAGATATATATGGCATGTTACCTTCACTTTGCTTTTATTCAGACCTCATATAGCTCCCTCAAATTATATTATTACTTTTTTACTTTCTTATTTGTTGTCTGACTCTCCCAAAAGAAATCAAACTCCACCAGAAAAGAGACTTTTCCAAGTTCATCATATTACCCCAGTGTCCAAAGCAGTGCCTGGCACATAGTAGGTACACGGTAAGTATTTGCTGAATGAGTGAATGAATGAGTGCTTGTATCCCTAGGGTCAAGTGCAGTGCCTGGATCTTAATAAATGCTTAACAAATGGAAATGTACTCTGATTTCTGCTTATAATTTAGTAACAATTTGGTTTTGACACACATAGAGGCTATAATTAATGTCTCATATAGTCAAATGCAATAATAGACTATATTTTATAGATAGATAGTTCTCTTTCAGGAACAAGAAAGTATCTTTGCCTCACTAAACCTTTATAACAGTCATCTGTTGCAAGTTCCCAATTGGTAGAGCTTTTCCTTATATTAGCACTTGGGTCATTTTGATCAAATGGTCCTCCACTACCTTCCTTTAAGGCTAATGAAAATCAATCTTGGGAGATATTCTATTGAGACAGAGAAGCAATGTGCCCTTCAAACAGCTGTTTTCATAACTAAATCCCACTTCAACTCTTTCAAGTATTGCCTGTAACACTCACAAAAGAAAACAAATCTCTCTTGACACAACATTTTGACCAAGTTCAATCTGGTTATTCATGTTATTCCAACTTTTTTTGGTAGAAAAGATAAACACGGTCTCTGAAAAAAAAAAAAAAACATAATCAAAAAAGCACCACCCAGGACCTTCCAAGGCCTAGCCCTGGTTTCCAGATGCTCTCCTTTTTCAGCTTGGTCTAATTAAAGCTCCAGATGTCAGCAACCCATCAGCTTCAGGTGTGATTCAGATTGCCCCAGAGCATCAGAAAATCTGCCAAGCTACCCAAGCATGAGAGTGAAGTTGAGAAATGTACTCCCCAGAACAAAGCCTATCATTACAAGGGGAAGACTTGTTTGGAGGAGGAGCGAAATGATTATTTCTCCCCCTGCTTCAAATTTAGAAACATAGCAAAGATAACTCAGTTCAAATTCAGACCCTGTCTTAGGTCAGTGATGATGCTCTTAAGGGAGGTATGGGACTTCTGAAGTCTAACTCCTGGTCAAACTTGGCTACCTCTCAAACTAATCCATGGTGTGCAAAAGATGCTGAGAAGCCTGGTGAGTCTGTACCTCCGCACAGTAGAAAGCTCACAGCATGTTTGTTTATTCTTCTTTTTTCCCTTAGTGTGTCAGATCTGAACTTTTTAATAGTGCCTCTGGGTCTGTAGTTAGACAAAAATGCAATTAGCTAACAGAGTTTGCTGGCTGCGGTAGCCAGAAGTTGAAAGATAACTCCCAACATGATTCAGTCATAGATGAAAACCAAACTCCTATGGGAGAGGAGGAGAGAATTCTCTTTGAATAAACAGGAACTTTGCTCAAAGGGGAAAAAAAATGGAGAATGAGGAATTTTGTTTAGTGGGTACAGAGTTTCTGGAATTATGACAGAGTTCTAGAAATAGATAGTAGTGATGGTTGCACAACATTGAGAATACTTAATGCCACCAAATTGTGTACTTAGAAATGGCTAAAATGGGTGATAGAGGAGGACATGACATACTGTGGGATCCTAGCCCAGGGTGAATGGTGAACAGGATATTTTTTTTAAATAGTAAAAATGATAAATTTTTTGTTATGTTTATTTCACCACAATTTTAAAATATTCTGGAATACTAAAAATTTGGTACAAGAGCTAAAAGTTAATTTTTAGAGTCCTGATATCTTCTTGTATCAGTTTACCAACTTCACTTGGAAATGAATCCCCACAGCTAAGGTATTTATACCAAGGGGAAAAAAAGCAGTAAAATAGTGCTCAAGTTTTATCATGTTGAAGAAGCATGTGGTCAATAGATATTACCTGTTGGAAGCCTTGAGAGTACATATAGCACAAGAGCTAACTAGAAAATCTCTTTACAACCTTTTAGCAAGGTACTACTTTTCCTTAAATATTACTGTTCAAAGGCATCTAAGAACAGCTATCAAGGCCATTTGAGATCTGTTTCCGTCAAAATCAACAGAACTGAGAAGTCAGGAGAAGACAGAATAGAATTTACAATAAATAAATGTGTAGTAAATAGCAGAGTCTGAGACTAACCTTTGATGAACTCATATAATTGGTTGCCTCAGATACTCTGATGGTACCCTAAATGATACCCTAGCATCTGTTTTACTTCTCAAATGCTTTCTCCACACTCCAAAACAATGTAAAGATTCCTTAATGATAATCATCTCTTGTATACTCCTTACATGGTTTACTGGGTTGAATTGTATCTTCTCAAAATTCATGTCCCTATTCAGTGTTAAAAATAAATGAACTATCAAGTCATGAAAAGACACAAAAAAAGCTGAAATGTGTATTAATAAATGAAAGAAGTCAATCTGAAAAGGCTATAATATATGATTCCAAAAATATGGCATTCTGGACAGACAAAACTAAATTATAAGTCAGGTAAATGCCAATAGAAAATGAAGAATCATGTAATTTTACACAGAGACAGTAAAAAATTAGTGATAACCAGAGGTTAGGGAGGAGAAAAGCATGAATAGACAGAGCACAGAAAATGTTTAGGGCAGTGAAACTATTCTGCATGATAATATAATGATAGATGTATGTCACTATACAAACCCATAGAATGTTCACAAAACCAAGAATTCTAGTATAAACTATGGACTTTAGGTAATAATGATTTGTCAATGTAGGTTTACCAGTTGTAACAAATTTGCCACCTTGGTGGGGGAGGTTAATAATAGAAGAGGCTTTGCATGCAGGGGGTGCAGGGGATATGTGAGACAGCTCTGTACCTTCTGCTCAATTTTGCTGTAAACCTAAAACTTCTCTTTAAAAAAAAAAAAGACTTAAAAAATAGTATAGAAAAGGACAAAAAAAATTCATGTCCACCAAGAACCTTGGTGACTTACTTGAAAATAGTGTTTTTGCAGATGTAATCAAGTTTAAGATGAAATAAAACCAGATTAGGGTGGGCCCTAAAATCCAATAGTTGTTGTCCTTATAAGGGAGAAATTTGGACATATAGACACACACACACACCCCCAAAGGGAAGAAGACCACTTGAAGATGAGGGCAGCAATTGGAGTGATGCAGCTACAAGCCAAGGAAGACCAAGGATTGCCAGAAATCACCATAAGATAAGACGAGATAAGGAAGAATTCTTCCCTAGAACCTTCAGAAGGAGCGTAGTCTTACCAGCACCTTAGTTTTGGACTTCTGGCCTTTTCAACTGTGAGAGAATAAATTCCTATTGTTTTAAACCATCTAGATTTTGGTAATTTGCTATAGCAACCTTAGGAAACTAATATATTTGATGAGCCTTCACAATCCATACCACTTTGTCTCCTTTAAAGCTTCTTTACACGCCATGCTCCAGAAACACCAAATGATTTGTCATTACCCAAATACAGCATACAAATCCAATCTTCCATGCCTTTGTACAAGCTGTTCCTTCTACCTTGAAGGTTCTTCCACCCACTCCTTACTTACCTAAAACAATTTTACTCATTCTTCTAAATTGTGAATAAACAAACATTATCTCTGTAAAGTCCAGAACACCCAGTGATCAAAGCTGGTCATGTTCTCCTCTATACCACATAAGTCCTAATATTAGGAAATTTAGTTCTGTCCTTTTGTATATTGCCTGTGCCTAACACAGTGCTTTATACATGATAGGCACTCAAAGTAACTTCTTTAGATTAATAAATTATCAATTGATGACTTGATAGAAAACAATCAAACCCCCTAAAAAGCCAAAGAAAAATCACTACAAAGAAAACGAAGCAATTTTCAGTCTTATAAATTTAATTTTTGTAATTCACCAGCACTTTTCAACTATATAAAGCTGCTTTGGAAATAAGACATTTGCAATCTAGTCTCAAGAGAACTAGTTGACATAATGGCATAAACTAATGTGCCTATATATTTTTAAAGTGTAGATTTCAATGAGTATGTGCCACTACACATTCATAATTAAACAGCATATTCTGAAGGAAATAGACCAACAGGTTGGTGATAAGAAGACTTCTGTTTGTGTTCTGGCTCTTTGAATGAGTTGACTCTTTTTCATTTGGTTTCCTCATGTGGAGTATAGGGTGCTCATATTAGGCCTTTGCTTTTTATAATTTTGAATATTGTCTTACTCATCTTCCAAAAGTTGTTGACATTTCTAAATGGTTTTGCATACAATTACTTCGTAATTTAATAAATGAAATAATGTAAGGTCATGCAGTTTCAAATAAAACCAGCAAATAAGACAAAAGACCATTTCCATTTGATTTAGGAATGTAGTCAGAAACAGAAAATGCATCCAAACTCAATCACTGTATCCAAACTCAAGCTCACAGAATCATTCAATCCCTCACCCTTCTTTACATCTGCATCAGAGACCTTAGTTCATTTGGTCTTCAGAAACATAACTTAGATAATTAATTTGGTGCTAAAAGGTTCATGACTTCTTTGGATAGCCTAGATGATGATTCCTTTCATTTATGTTGGCAAGTTTTGATTGTATCTGTTCTTGTGGAAAAGGTGAGTGAGGAGTGGTGTCTTAGTCACTCCATGCTGCTATAACAAAGCACCATAGACTGGTTGGCTTTATAAACATCAGAAACTTAATTCTCACAATTCCAGAAACTGAAAGTCTGAGATCAGGGTGGCAACGTGTTCCATTCTGGGAGGGCCTTCTTCCAGGTTTCAGACAGTCAACTTTTCCTTGTATCCTCACATGGCAAAAACAGGTGACAGAGCAACAGAGCTCTCTAGGGTCTCTTTCATTTTATTTTTTATTTTTTTAGAAAGCAGGATTTATTAAGAGGACAGAAAAACTCCCACAGTGGTAGGGGACCTGAGGAGTTTGCCCTAGGGTCTCTTTTAAAGGGCACTACTCTCATTCATGTGGGATACATCCTCATTACCTAATTAATTCCCAAAGACCCTACTTCCCAATACCATCACATTAGGGGTTAGGATTTCAACATCTGAACTTTGAGGGATCACAACATTTAGTTCAAAACAAGTGGGCATAAGAAAGAGCTCTTATCCCTCACATTTTCTTCTTTAGTCTAAGCACTCCAAGGGCAAAGTCTTTCCTTTTTCTTTCCTGTATACCCTTGTCAGAGCTTACTAGAATATGATGCACAATTGATGAAGAGAAATCAACACAGTAAATTATTGAAAGTTTCAAAAAAACTGGAAAACTTAGAAATAATATTGTATGGCCTCTATTATCTTGACATTTATAATAGAACAAGTCCCTTGTTAGCCCATGTAAAAAAACACAAAAAAGGATTGACCACTACCAAGAGGATCCTTGCCTTTGAAAAGAAACAAAAAGGGCAATTTTATATGAGGATATATTTGTCTAAATTGCAGCACTTTTGCAACCCCTAATGTGATGGTATTGGGAAGTGGGGCCTTTGGGAATTAATTAAGTAATGAGGATGTATCCCACATGAATGAGAGTAGTGCCCTTTAAAAGAGACCCTAGGGCAAATTCCTCAGGTCCCCTACCACTGTGGGAGTTTTTCTGTCCTCTTAATAAATCCTGCTTTCTAAAAAAATAAAAAATAAAATGAAAGAGACCCTAGAGAGCTCTGTTGCCCTGTCGCCCTGTTTCTGCCATGTGAGGATACAAGGAAAAGTTGACTGTCTGAAACCTGGAAGAAGGCCCTCCCAGAATGGAACATGTCACCACCCTGAAACAAAGAAAAATTTTTCTGTGTTCCTTTATTGTAAGGCTAAATAAACACTAGTTAGAAAGAAAAAGAGTGGGCTCTTATTTCTAATTATAGGCCTTTCAGAGTTTGTAGAGAAAAGAAAATATTTAACCAAAATGTGCTGTCTCCGGAACTCCTACTTGATAACATCCTGTACAGTTGTGCACAATAACATCATTTCTCTCTGGATACATTGGAGATGAAAAAAAGGCAATTATAGTTACCAATGGACAACTCTCTAACTTAGGATGGCAAATTTAGGACAAGATAAGTTAACAATACATTAATACCACTACTTTAGAACAATAACAAAAAATACAGGAAAGAAACATCTTGCAAAGTAAGATCAGTAAATGGGAAATTGCAAAAATCAGAGTCTCCTGAGCCAATAATATCCTCTTGGCAAAACCACTAGTTTCCTTAAGCGATGAAAAAATTGGGCTCAGAAATGTATGAACATATTTATGAATACATAGGTGTATTATACATATAATATATATAGTTATATATAATAAATCTTGTATAAATTCACACAGAGGTATAACACTTAATTCTCCACATTTGACATACTACTGAAACCAAATTTATAAATATAAACCAACTCCCTTCCAAGTACTCTCCAAGATTCAGTTCTCTATAATTTGTCACCTCATACTATACTTTTTGTTGCCAATCTTGTTAAATTTTATTATTCAACTAAATAAACTAATTACAAAAATAATTTTGTTATCAAAAAATGAAATACAAGTTTTGAATACAAATATAAAATTTTTTTAATTAAATTTTTATCTGTTAGTACTGTTTTGCAACCAGTTAAAAACATAAGCAATTTTGTTTATTCAAATTCTTACATTCCTTTCCTGTCTCTTAATGATATGTCAGGCAAATTCCATCACTTTTCTGACACTTCTGGTTATAAAATTCACCCCATTGTAAAGCTCAATCTCACATTTCTTTCTTTATTATTCTTTCACTCTCTCTTCACTACCTAGACTTGTGACTTAGTCAAAGACAGTTGTGCTCATCAGATATGCTATGGGATATTCAACTTTTACTAGCCTCTTTTTATTTTAAGTTGGGAAAATATGACCATTAGAGCCAAGGGCCTGAGAGTGGGAGTGGCCTATAAAACATTCATCCCAAAGTATTTAAGAATTCTCCCTCTCCCCAGATATCCAATCCCTAAGAACCTATGCTGTGACCAGACCACTTCTACAAGAAACACTTAAGAAAGTATTGAACACGGAAGAAAAGGAAAAAAGAACAATAACATTCTTCACAAGAGTACAGGTAAAAGATTAAAAACACGCACGATCCAGCTCTAAAACCAAAAGAAAGACAACACACAAATAGGAAGAACAACAATTCTGTAAGAACATTATGATAGGGATCAACTCTCACATTTCAATAATTAGTTTGGATGTAAATGGACTAAATGCACCACTGAAAAGACATAGAATGGCAAAATGGATAAAATATCACCAGGCAACAATCCATTGCCTTCAAGAGACTCACCTCACTAGAAAGGACACTCACAGATTCAAAGTAAGAGGATGGGAAACAAATTTTCAGGCGAATGGAACACAAAAGAAAGGAGGAGTCACTATCTTAATCTCAGACAAAATACCTTTTAAGCTATCAAAATTTAAAAAGATACAGAAGGCCACTATATAATGATAAAAGGTTCAATCCATCAACAAGAAATATTCATCCTAAACATATATGCACCCAACATAGGAGCACCAACTTTCATAAAGCAGCTCCTAGGTAAACTAAAAAAAGATATCAACTCCAATACCATCATAATGGGGGACTTTAATATCCCACTCACAACCCTAGACAGATCATCTGGTCAAAATATCAGCAACGAGATCTAAAACTTCAATGCAACTCTTGATCAAATGGACTTAATTGATACCTACAGAACCCTCCATCCAAAGACCACAGAATACACATTCTACTCATCACCGCAAGGAATGTACTCTAAGATCGACCACATACTTGGCCATAAATCAAGGATAAGCAAATTTAAAAGGACCAAAATTTTACCATGTACCTTCTCAGACCACAGTGGAATAAAAATAAACATTAACACTAACAAGTTCCCCCGAAAAACCCACAAAGACATGGACACTAAAGAGCATGATGCTAAACAACTCCTGAATCAATGATAAAATCAAAACAGAGATTAAAAGATACCCAGAAACAAATGAAAATGAAGAAACATCTTACCAAAATCTCTGGGACACCATGAAAGCTGTAGTAAGAGGGGAATTTATATCCCTACAAATGCACATGAAGAAAATGGAAGGATCACAAATTAACAGACTAACAAGCCACCTAAGGAAGCTGGAAAAGCAAGACCACCAAAACCCTAACTTCAGCAGAAGAATCCAGATCACCAAAATAAAATCACCAAATCCAGGACATAGAAGACAAAAAGAATACAAAAAATCAATGAAACAAAAAGCTGGTTCTTAAAAGGATAAACAAGATCGATGGTCCCCTAGCTAGACTGACCAAGAAAAAGAGAGAAAAAGCCCAAATAAACACAATCAGAAACACAAAAGATGAAGTCACATCTGATTCTGAAGAAATACAAAAGATCATTAGAGACTACTATGTATACTTGTATGGAAACAAACTTGAAAACCTTTCAGAAATGAAGGACTTTCTATCTTCACACAACCTGCCTATGTTGAAACAAGAAGAAATTGAGACCCTAAATAGATGAATAACAATCAAGGAAATTGACTACGTAATAAGAAAATTACCTATAAAAAAAAAGCCCTGGGACAGATGGCTTTCCAGCAGAATTCTACAAGACATTTGAAGAGGCACTGCTACAATCCTACTGAAGGTAGGATTCTGATCTTTGAGGGAAAACATTCAGTCTTTCACTAAAGTATGATGCTAGTCAGAGATTTCTTGTAAATGCCCGATATTGGATTAAGGAAGCTACTTTTTGATCCACAATTTATTGAAAGTTTTAAAATGAGTCAATGTGGAGTTTTCTCAAATGATTTTTCTGTATTAATTTGGATGATCATATGTTTTCCTTATTTTGCTAATAGAGTAAATTATATTTATTTTCCAATGTTGGGCTTTACAATCCTGGTTTAAGCCCCACTTGGTTATAACTTATTATCTCTTTTAATATATTGCTGAATTTGATTTGCTTACTTTTGCTAATGATTTTTGTGTCTGTGTGAGGAATGTTGATTTTTATTTCTCTTTTCTTATAATATTTTAATCAAATTTTTGGTATTAGGATTGTTAAAAAATGAGTAGAAAAATAAATATTCCTGTCAATCATTTTAATGATTACTTTTCATCTCTATAAAGCCTTAATAAGTGAAGATAATTTGTCTGTTCAAATTAAGTCTGAAATTAAAATAGTCATAGTAACTGATAAAGACAATGATCTGAATTTGGTTGCCCAAATTGGCTATTGTAGAGGAGATTCTGATGCCCAACATATCCAAACAAGCACCTTTCACAAATTATAAATGAGGTATATTCCTCACTGGATGTGCCAGATGTGCCAGATGTTGCATTTTCATACTTAAAAAATGAAAACTTCTAAAGCATGGTAGCTAGTGAGGCAATGGCTTTAGAATGTAGCTGAGAGTTGCTTAGGGATTATTTTGTTGATTTCTTATTCTCTGTATTATGGGGAAAGCAATGGTTTTGGCAATAAAGCCCTTTAAATCACTTTTATTTTTATGTAGATTCTTATCTCAGAGCTATTTATCTAATTTAACCAAAATTTAGGCATTCTCTCTGTTTTGCCTACTGCTATGTATAATTCTGAGATGATTTTTGCTTTTTTTTCTCCCCCCAGACACAGTAATTTAAAAAGTAAAGCCTTGGTCATCACCATAGTAATCAAAGCAGATTGCCATGTTTCCTGATTTGTGATTCATTTCCAGAAAAAAAATCACTGAGATAATCATTTTTAAAAGTGATAATTTTTCAGATGTCAAATCCATCCATATTCATTAAAATCAACAACCATAGCTATGTTTCTTTCACTTGCCAATACCTCACATGTGACAGGAACTGTGTGGGTGATGATGTTGCAAGAACAAACAGGGACATAGTTCTTTTGGAGATTTCTCAGTCCAGTAGAGGAGATCTAGATGTAAAAAGCAACACAATGTAATAAGTTCTATTATAAAGATAAGCAAAGAAGGAAATGCTGGGAGTTTGAAGCTGGAAGGAAGAAAACAGTCTTCTAGAAGATGTTTGGTAGTTTTGTTTTCTTTGGATGGCAACAGGAACTCATGAAAAAGTTTTGAAAAACAAAGATATTCTACTACGACTGTTTTTAAGTGTTCAGAATGGTTGAAAGAATTTTACAGTGAACATACATATATCTTCTACAGAAATCCTAAGACTAACATTTAACTATACTTTATCACATTTTTATGATCCACCCATCCCTTTTTCAATAATCAACTTTTATCCAGGTATCAAAGTAAGTTGTAGACATTAGCATACTTCCTCCCAAATACTTCAGCAAGCATACATTAATTAGAGTTCAAAATTTGTTTATAATTTTTTTGTTTCCTTTAAGTTAAAATTGACATACATTGAAATGCATAAATCTTCAATGTATCATTTATTGAATTTCAACACATTTATACACTTGACAGCCAAATCCCTATTAAGATACAAGATATTACATTAATCCCAGAAAAATCTCTTATCTCCCTCCCCAATAAAACTGTGTCCCCAGCACCACATGATACCACTGTTTTTTTATTATTTTTTACTAATTTTTTTAAATTTTTTATTTTAAAATTGGGGGGTAGGTATACAATTCAGCGTTAAGTATACAGATATACATTGTGCTGGTGCCCTTGTTGATGACGTATGCCCCCCCTTCCCTAGACAGATTCCCACTACTGTCAAACCCACATCCCCACCTCCCCTACACACCTGCAGTTTCCTGCCACTGTCAATCCTTTTCTTACAGCATTACGATAGTTGTTCAAGGTTCGCTTATGAGTGAGAACATGTGATACTCAGATCTTTGTTTCTGTGAAAGATCACTCAGTATTATAAACTCTAATTCAATCCAGGTTGCTATGAAGTTCATGATTTTTTTCTTCTTTATGGCTGCATAATATTCCATTGTGTATATGTACCTGTTTGGGGTATCGATGTAATGTTAGTTTTTTAAAATTATTTGGGGGGAGTTCCATCTTTCTCAATCATCTAAAATACTTTCAATAGAATTGATTATCAGTTCCTCCTAGTATGTTTTGTAGAATTCTGCTAGAAAGTCATCTAGTCCAGGGTTTTGTTTTTGTTTTTTTGGGGAGAGGGTGTGGTGTAGGTAGTTTTCTTATGACATAGTCAATTTCCTGAATAATTATTGGTCTATTTAGGGTCTCGATTTGTTCTTGTTTCAACCTGGGGAAATTGTGTGATGTCAGAAAGTTCTCCATTTCCTTTAAGTTTTCAAGTTTGTTTCCATACAAGTGCACATAAAATCTTTTGGATTTCTTCAGAGTCAGTTGTGACTTCATATTTTGTGTTTCTGACTGAGTTTATTTGAACTTTTTCTCTTTCTTGGTCAGTCTAGCTAGGGGACCATCAATCTTGTTTATCCTTTCAAAAAACCAGCTTTTTGTTTCATTGATTTTTTTTTTGTTTGTTTGTTTTTTGTTTTGTTTTGTTTTTTGTCTTCTATGTCCTGGATTTGGCCTTTTATTTTGGTGATCTAGACTCTTCTGCTGAAGTTAGGGTTTTGGTAGTCTTCATTTTCCAGCTTCCTTAGGTTTCTTGTTAGGCCGTTAACTTGTGATCTTTCCATTTTCTTCATGTGTGTTTGTAGAGTTATTCAATCCCCTCTTACTATGCTTTCATGGCATCCCAAAGGTTTTGGTAAGATGTTTCTTCATTTTCACTTATTTCCAGGTATCTTTTAATCTCTGTTTTGATTTCCATGTTGACCCAGGAGTTACTTAGCATCATGCTGTTTAGTGTTTATGTCTTTGTGGGTTTTGGGGGAACCTTGATGTTGATGTTTATTTTTATTCCACTGTGTTGATGTTTATTTTTATTCCACTGTGGTCTGAGAAGGTGCATGGCAAAATTTCAATCTTATAACATTTGTTTATGCTTGATTTATGGCCAAGGATGTGGTCAATCTTAGAGTACATTCCATGTGGTGATGAGTAGAATGTGTATTCTATGGTCATTGGGTGGGGTGTTCTGTAGGTATCAATTAAGTCCATTTGGTCAAGAGTTACACTGAGGTTCCAGATCTCCTTGCTGATTTTTTGTCCTGATGATCTGTCTAGGGTTGTGAGCGGAGTATTAAAGTCCCCAGCTATGATCGTGTTAGAGTCAATATCTTCTTTAAGTTTGCTTAGAAGCTGCTTTATGAAAGTTGGTGCTCCTATGTTGGGTACATATATGTTTAAGATGGATATCTCTTGTTGATGGATTGAACCTTTTATCATTTTTTAGTGACCTTCTGTCTTTTTTTAAATTTTTGATAGCTTAAATGGTATTTTGTCTGATATTAAGATCGCAGCTCCTGCTTTCTTTTGGGCTCTATTTGCCTGAAATTTTGCTTTCCATTCCCATACTTTGACTCTGTGAGTATCCTTTCTGGTGAGATGAATCTCTTGGAGACAATATATTGCTGCCTCGTGATATTTTATCCATTTTGCCATTCCATATCTTTTCAGTGATACATTTAGTCCATTTACATTCAGGCTAATTATTGAAATGTGAGAGTTAATCCTTGTCATGAGGTTCTTGTAGAGTTGTGTTTTCAATCTTTTCCTGCACTCTTGTGAAGAGCATTGTCATTTTTTCCCCTTTCTTCTGTGTTTAATACTTTCTTAAGTGTTTCTTGTAGAACTGGTCTAGAGGCAGTGTAAGTTCTTAAGGATTTAATGTCTGGGAAAGACTTTAATTCTCCTTCACTAATGAAGCTTAGCTTAGCTGGGTAGGCTATTCTTGGTTGAAATCGTTTCTCTTTGGGAACTGTGAAGATTGGACTCCAAGTGCTCCTTGCCTGAAGTATTTCTGTAGATAAATCTGCTGCTATTCTAATTGGTCTTCCCCGGTAGGTAGTCTGACCTTTTTCTCTTGCTACCTTTAGGATTTTTTCTTTTATACCTACTTTGTATAGGTGAATTACTATGTGTCTAGGATTTGGTCTTCTCATTTGTTGTCTTGTCAGGGTTCTCTGAATCACTTGTGTTTGAATGGCCACATCACTGATGAGATGAGAGAAGTTTTCTTGAATAATTTCATGGAATGCCTGTTCCAGGGTATTCTCTGTCTCTCTTTCTGCCTCAGGAAGTTCAAATTACTCTTAGGTTCAGCTCTTGAAATAATTACTCATCTCTTGAAGGTTTTGTTCTGTCCTTTTAAGTTTCTTTTTTATGTTTTTGACAGTTTGGGTTAGTTCTATATTTTGGTCCTCAAGCTCTGAGATTCTTTCTTCTGCATCACTGATTCTCCTTTCTCTGCTTATCAGTTTGGGATTCTTTGCTGCTGTTATCTCAGTTATCAACTCCTTCATATTTTCCTTTTGTCTCTCCTCAATTCTATTTATTCTCTCTATTAATGTCTTGATATCTGGGTTTATAGTTTGAGAACAGTCATTCTGGGGCTTTTCATTGTTTGCATCCTGTAGTCTGTTTTCTCAGTGTCTGGTCTCACAGAGGTCTGGGTGAGACCCATATTCTTCTTTTGGTTTTTCTTCATTTGTGTAAATTTTTCTCTCTACCACTTTTTTTCCTCTCTTCTATAATTCTGCTTTTCAGGGATGGCAGGGTTGCTTTTATTTCTGTTTGCTTGGTCTCCTATTCTTCCTTATGTGGATTCTCTGATTTTGTTCAACTCTGAATCTTGACTGTGGGTTGCGGGTGTGTACTTTTTGCAGTTTTGAGATTTAATTGAGGGGGGATTTGTGATTCAGAATCTATCTGCAGAACCCAGTATCCACTGACAGGTGTATGGGCATGCTGGAACCCACTTCCCATTGCCTTACAATCTGTCCATGCAGTGAGGATATAGCCTTGCTCCATGGAAGCAAAATAAGGTTAAAAAAAAAAGGAAAAGAATGGAAAAAGGATGGAGGAGCAAGAGGAAGGTGGAGAGAGAGAAGAGTAAGAGGGAAAACTGACAGATGTACCAACTAACAAATGAAAAGAGACACAAAGACAGAAAAGGGTTAAAAAAAAAAACTAAAACATACAGATAATCATACAAACACACAATCCTTCCTCTACACAAATAGGAAGTCTAAAGAAAAGAAAAAAAATCAGTAAAATAACAGAAACAAAGGAAGTACAAAAATGTTATCAAAAAAGTAGAATGAAAGAGAAAAAAACTTAAACAAACAAAAATAAGCCAAGCAAACAGACAAAAAATAAAAATAAAAACAAGGAAACAAACTTGCTCTGAGGTCATTCCTGTAAGTCCAACGTCCTTTCAACTCTGATCCCTAGCTCTCAGCACAGGCTGATAGGGTTACTCTCAGTGCAGGCTGAAGTGCTCACATCTTGGGTCAGATGCCCCAGGCCTACTGTGGGAGGAGGTTGGATCAGATCTGAACTCACTTGGCTTGCAACTTGCCAAGTCTGTCACTCAAATCTGACCTGTGGCATCCAGCATGGGGGAGGGGCTTCTGTTTCTTCCAGTTTGATGAGATTACCTTAGGTCCCCAGTTGGAGGCTGGGCAGAGCTGAGTGGAGCTGGACAGGGCAATGAAAGTCTCTGCCTGGTCCTGGGACAGAGAAAATGGCTGCAGTTGGCATCTCCTCACCAGGCAAGGGGCTCCTCTCCATCTCTTCCCAATCCTCTCTCTCCACTGATAAGATCAGGGACTTCAACTGATCTGCTATAAGAGGTGATGGTGTAGGTCAGGTGCCAAGCAATGAATATCAGCTGGCTTTGGCAGGCTCTTTTCAGAAGAATTCCATGAACAATCTTGCACACCCATGTTCCAATCTCAGGGTGATGGGGGCTTACAGTCACCCTCAGAGGGGTCCCTGGGTGCATGAGCCCAAGTCTCCCCTCAGATGGACTTTCACTCTCCCATCAGCGCATATGTATTCACACAAAGAGTCTTTATGGACACCTGCTTTTGCAGAGACTCTCACAGTCCGACATGTCCGGGTGCCATCTTAAGCTCCGCCCCCATTTATTTTTTATCATAGATTAGTTTCACCTATTTTAGAACTTTCACTCAACATAATATTCTTGAGATTCATCCATGTTGTTGCATATATCAGTAATTCATTCCCTTTTATTGTTGATTAGTATTACATTGTATAGATATATTACAATTTTTTTCTCCTATTAATGAACACCCAGGCTATTTCCACTTTTTGGAAATTATGAATAAATCTGCCATAAAAATTATTTTGGAAGTCTTTTTTTGAAATATGCTTTCATTAATCTTGGGTATGTATATCTAGGAGTGGAACTGCTGGGTGATAAGGTGGAGATATTATAATTATGAAACTGGCAGAACTTTTTTTTAAAAAGTGACTGTGGCATTTTATGCACCCAATAACAATGAGTGGCTGCTCTGGTTGTCCCACATGCCTGTCAATTCTTGTTATTATCAGTCTTTTTAAGTTTAGACATTCTGATGAACCTGTAGTAGTAACTCATTGCAATTTTAGATATCTCTAATGTATGTCCTGTCTAAAAAAAAATTTTGCTTATCTCAAGTTATTCTTATTCTAAATTACAAAAGTATTCTCATACATTTCCTACTAGAAGCATTTTAGTTTTAATTTTTACATTTTGTCTAGGATGCATTTTGAATTCACTTTTGGATATGGTGTGAAGTAAGACTCAAGGTACATCTTTATCACCTACAGATTTCCAGTAGTTCCAACACCATTTGTCCTCCATTACATCGCTCTTCTCCATTGCATTGCTCTGTTGCCTTGGTTAAAGACAAAAGGATCACATAAATAAGGGATTCTATCTTGTCCTATTGTGTTGGACTCATTAATTTGATCCTCACGGTAGTCCACAATGTCTTAACTACTGTATCTCTGTCTTGAAATTAGGTAGAGTAAGCACTCCAACTCTTTTCTTCTTTTTCAAGATTGATTTGGTCTTTTGCATTTCCAAATAAAATTGCAATTAGTTCATCAATTTCTATGCCCCCCAAAAGCATAGAGAGATTGTTACTGGGTTTGTGTTAAATCTATAGATCAATTTGGGGGGAAATAGTGGGAGAATTTTAAATAAGAGGTATGACTACTAGATTTGTATTTTAGCTTACTCTAACTATAGTGTAAAAACAAATTAGAAGAAGAAACAATTGAAAGACTTCTTCAATAATGAAAGTGAGAAATGATGACCTGACCTAAGGCAATGGTAATGTCAGCAGAGAACATACGCAAATTGAAGTGATATGAAGAAGACCAAATAAAAGGATTCATTTGAAGACAGCATTTCACAGCTTTTTTTTAAAAATGTCAAAAAAATGGAATCTGTTCTTATTTCACAAAGTGAGGAAATGGATGTCCAAGAGGAAAAATAACTTTACATATTGCTATTAATTATTGATTGATTGATTTAAATATTCACAAGTATACAAACCAAGCATCACTGAAGAGCAAAGAACTGCATCCAAAAACAGTAACTGCGGTGACCACGAGCCTTGGAATCATTTCACAACTCAATTTCCCAGAGTTCTATATGAGCCCAATTAGATCCCATTTTTTTTATATTCATTTTACCAGTGAGGAAACCGAAGGACTTTTTGCATGGTTACATTGTGGTTTGTTGTCAAGAGCAAACTGAAAGTCTAAGATTCTGGTTCAGCACTTTGCTACCACTTCACTTTTATTCTGGACAAAAGCCAGAGTTAGCTCATTGAAAGTAAGTCACCAATCTCTGGTTTTTGTGCAAATAAACATTATGTTTTGCCATTAAAAAAAAATCACTTCAACATCATTTTTCAGAGTTCAAGCAAAAGGGGATGTCTCTCTCAAGCAATACACTATTGTGTCCCTCAGATGACTAAAGGACACAGTGGTCTCATGCTTTATATGAGGTAATGTCACATGGATTACTCCCTGTCTGTTAGAGGAGAACACTAGAGGAGGGCTGATCAGATTGCAAGCCCCAGAGACCTCTCGTTCTTCCCTGTTAAAGCCACAGAAATGGCAGATTTAACCTGATTTGAAAATAATTTGAGTCTCCACTGACCTGAGGCATTCCATTCAGCAAATAACCCCTTCATGCATGTAAACAGGGCTGAATAAGCAAGAATAAGAGCTACCTACTATGAATGTGCGTATGTGAATCTATTGACCTTGGGAATCAGTTTCAAATAACCATCAAATAACCATAAGGAAGGAAAATACTCTTAGGTTGGTTGTTTTGCATGATGGAGCTAGAACAACTGGTTGATTGTTAGTTGTCTCTGCTTGTCCATTAGTCCTTTTGGTGTTTGAAGATGATGATGAATCAATAGAGACTCTGAGGGGCTCCCTGGAGTCTCAACATATCTATTATCACCGCAGAGACTGGCAAACTATGTAAAATTCTGTGGAACTATTTGGGGTCATGTCAGTTCATAAATGAGGAGTCAGATGACTGTACAAATGAAAATATGATAGCTTCACAGGGTGCTGTTATCAAAATGAGATCATGTACATTAACATAATTAGTACATTGAAGTATTATTCTGTCCCTAAGAAATGGGACTACACAGCGGACTCTCAATTTCTTCTTATATTTTTCAGCATTTCTAAAATTTCTACAAATGCACAATGAATTGCTTTTATAATAAACTAGGTGCAGTAGTGCACATCTGTAGTCCCAGTTACTTGGGAGGCTGAGGCAGGAGGATCACTTGAGCCCAGGAATTCAAGGCCAGCTTGGGAAATATAGTGAGGATCTCATCTCATTTAAGAAATTAAAGTTGACTTCTGGCAAGATGGCGGTGGGGCAGCTTGGTCTGTGAGACCCTCCGTGAAAGAGAACACACATAAAGACTCTAGCTCTCTCCCAGGGGCTGCAGCTCCCATTGTCAGCAGCCTGCTCTTCACACGGAGCTCAGCCCTCAGCCACAGCCACCACTCAAACATGTCAGCCCTCTGGGCTGCTGCTGCAGCCACAGATGCTGCCACTACAGCCATCGCCCTTCTCATGCCTGAGTGACCCACAACTTCGGACAGTGAAGCACCCGCAAGCATGATCTACTGAGATTGCCACCACTGCCACTGCCACTGTCACACCCTGCCACTCACCTGGAGCCACACTCGTGGAGCTCCTTCCATGTACTGTGAGGCAGCTTCCTGCACTGCTGCTACCGTTGCCTGCTCCCTCCTGTCCTGGGCGGCCTTCAACTTCCACCAACCCCAGCCTGCATCACCTGGCAGTCTCCAGCTGCTGTGAATAAAGATCAACTAGAGCGGTGAGATAGCACCACCTGCTGGGGATCCATGGTAACAACATCAAAATGAGAAAGACAGAAGCTCTTCCCCCTTGATAAATAGACACAGGCCAGATCTGAGAGACAGACTAGGCAGGATCCCAGATCTGAACCACTCTCCACAGCAGGCCAGGGATAGCTGACCCTAACTGTGAACAAATCTACCAGCCTGCAAAGACAGCTAGAAATAAGAGCTGAAAGGACATTGGACTTAAAGGAAAAGTCTCAGAGTGTGCTTGGTTGATTCTTTTAGTTTACCGACTTTATTCTATTCCTTTTGTTTTGTTCTTTTTTAAAATTTCTATTTCTCTGCAAACCCCATCTTTGTATAGAGGGGGTTAGCTTTATGTTAGCTGTCCCCAATAAGGAGCCTCATTACTTGTTTTAGTTTTTTCATATGGTTGTTGGTCAGTTTGTAGTTGTGGTTATTGTTTTTCTTTTTACTTGCTTCAGTCTTTATGTCTCTTTTCATTTGTTAGTTGGTACAGTTGTCTGTTTTCCCTCTTACTCCTCTCTTTCTCAACTCCCCTCTTTCCCCCACTGCCTGCTCTGTTAACCTCATTTTGCTTTCAGAGAGTAAACCTACAACGCCACTGCATGGACAGATTCCAAGGCAGTGCAAAGTGGGTTTCAGATTATCCATACACTTGTTGGTGGGCCAGGATCTGCAGATAGATTTTGAATCACAGCTCCCCGCCCTTTAAATTTCAAAACTGCAAAAAGGACCACCCCCAACCTACAGTCCAACTCCAGAATTGAACGAAGCAAGAGGGTATACATAAGGAAGAGTAGGAGATTAAACAAACAGAAGTAAAAGCAACCCATCCACCCATGAATAACAGAATTAAAGAAGATGGGGAACTGGAGGGAAGGAAAAAGTAGAGAGGAAAAATCTGCACAAATGAAAAAAACCAAAAGAAGAATATAAGTCTCACACAGACCCCTGGGAGGTCAGACACTGAGAAAACAGACATCAGAACACAAAAAATGAAGAGCCCCCAGAATGACTGGTCACATGCAACAAACCCAGACATCAAGACATTAATAGACAGAATTTAAAAATTGTGGAGAGACAAGAGGAAAATAAGAAAGAGCTGATGACAGAAATAACAGCATTAAAGAATACTGTGATGAAAATAAATAAAAACTAATAAGCATGAAAAGCAGAATTAGCCAAGCAGAAGAAAGAATATCAGAGTTTGAAGACCAAAATATAGAATTAACCCAAACTGTCAAAGACATAGAAAAGAAGCTTTAAAAGACAGAACAAACCCTTCAAGAGATGAATGATTACTTCAAGAGACCGAACCTAAGAGTAACTGGCCTTCATGAGGCAGAGGGAGACAGAGACCACACTGGAACAGACATTTCATGAAGTCATTCAAGAAAGCTTCCCTCATCTCATCAGTGATACAAAAATTCAAACACAAGAGATTCAGAGAACCCCTGCAACAACAAATGAGAAGACCAACTCCCAGACACATAATAATTCACCTAAAACAAGTAGGTATAAAAGAAAAAATTCTAAAGGCAGCAAGAGAAAAAGGTCAGACTATCTACCAGGGAAGACCAATCAGAATAGCAGCAGATTTATCTACAGAAACACTTCAAGCTGGGAGAGCTTGGAGCCCTATCTTCAAAGTTTTAAAAGATAAACAATTTCAACTGAGAACCGCCTACCCAGCCAAGCTAAGCTTCATCAGTGAGGGAGAATTGAAATCTTTCCCAGATATCCAATACCTAAGAACTTTCGCTGCCACCAGACCACCTCTACAAGGAACACGTAAGAAAGTATTGAACACAGAAGAAAAGGAAAAAAAAACAACAATGTTCTTTACAAGAGTACAGGGAAAAGATTAAAAACACACATGAACCAACCTCAAAACTAAAAGAAAGACAACAAACAAACAGGAACAACAGCAGCAACTCTGTAAGAACCTTGTGAAAGGGATCGACTCTCACATTTCAATAATTAGCCTGAATGTGAATGGACTAAATGCACCACTGAAAAGACATAGAATGGCAAAATGGATAAAATATCACCAGGCAACAATATATTGCCTTCAAGAGACTCACCTCACTAGAGAGAACACTACAGACTCAAAGTAACAGGTTGGGAAACAAATTTTCAGGTGAACAGAACACAAAAGAAAGGAAGAGTCGCAATCTTAATCTCAGACAAAATACCCATTAAGCTATCAAAAATTTAAAAAAGATACAGAAGGTCACTGATTAATGATAAAAGAATCAATCCATCAACAAGAAATATCCATCCTAAACATATATGCACTCAACATAGGAGCGCCAACTTTCATAAAGCAACTTCTAGGTAAACTCAAAAAAGATATTGACTCTAACACTGTCATAGCTGGGGGCTTTAATACCCCATTCACAACCCTAGACAGATCATCAAGACAAAAAATCAGCAACAAGACCCAGAACCTCAATGTGACTCTTGACCAAATGTACTTAGTTGATACCTACAGAACATTCCACCCAACAAACACAGAATATACATTCTACACATCACCTCATGGAACATACTCTAAGATCAAACACATACTTGACCATAAATCAGGCATAAACAAATTTTAAAAGATCAAAATTTTGCCATGTACCTTCTCAGACCACAGTGGAATAAAAACAAACATCCACACCAACAAAGTACCCCCAAAACCCACAAAGACATGGACACTAAACAGCATGATGCTAAACAACTCTTGGGTCAATGATGAAACCAAAACAGAGATTAAAAGATACTTGGAAACAAATGAAAATGAAGAAACATCTTACCAAAATCTCTGGGATGCCATAAAAGCTGTAGTAAGAGCTTATCTCTACAAACACACATGAAGAAAATGGAAGAATCACAAATTAAAAGGTCACCTAAGGAAACTGGAAAAGCAAGACCACCAAAACCCTAACTTCAGCAGAAGAATCCAGATCACCAAAATAAAAGCCCAAATCCGGGACATGGAGAACAAAAAGATAATATTAAAAAAATCAATGAAACAAAAAGCTGGTTCTTTGAAAGAATAAACAAGATTGATGGTCCCCTAGCTAGACTGAACAAGAAAAAGCCCAAATAAACACAATCAGAAAGACAAAAGATAAAGTCACATCTGCCCTGAAGAAATACAAAAGATCATTAGAGGCTATTACGTACACTTGTATGGAAACAAACTTGAAAACCTTAAGGAAATGGAGGACTTTCTGACATCACACAACCAGGTTGAAACTAGAAGAAATCGAGACCCTCAATAGACCAATAACAATCAAGGAAATTGACTATGTAATAAGAAAACTACCTACCAAAAAGTCCTGGACCAGATGGCTTTCCAGCAGAATTCCATAAGACATTTAAGGAGGAGCTGATACCAATCCTACTGAAAGTATTCCAGGAGATTGAGAAAGATGGAACTCTCCCCAAATCATTTTACGAAGCTAACATCACATTGATACCCAAGCCAGGTGAAGACCCAACAAAGAAAGAGAATTACAGGCCAATAATTTTGATGAACATAGATGCTAAAATTCTCAACAAGATCCTAGCAAACCCGATTCAACAACACATCTCAAAAACCATCCATCATGACCAAGTAGGCTGCATCCCTGGGATGCAAGCCTGGTTCAACATTTGCAAAACCATAAATGTAATTAAATAAATCAACAGATGTCAAAACAAAAACCACATGATTATATCATTAGATGCAGAAAAAGCTTTTGATAAAATCCAGCACCCCTTCTTGATAAAAACCCTTGAACATCTAGGCATACATGGAACATACCTTAAAATAGTAAACACTGTCTACAAGAAACCCACAGCCAGCATACTCCTAAACAGACAATAATTGGAATGATTTCCCTTGAAAACTGGAACAAGACAAGGATACCCACTCTCACCCTTCCTGTTCAGTATAGTATTGGAAGTCCTGGCTAGAGCAATCAGAAAAGAGAAGGTGATCAGAGGCATCCAAATAGGAAAAGAGGAAGTCAAATTCTCTCTCTTTGCAGATGACATGACTGTGTACCTTGAAAACCCATAACAATCTGTCAAAAACCTCCTTGCACTGATAAAGGACTTTGGCAAAGTCTTAGGGTATAAAATAAATGTGCAAAAGAAAATCACATTTCTTTACACCAATAATAAACAAACAGAAACCCAAATAAAAAGCACAATCCCTTTCACAATAGCCACACAAAAAATGAAATACCTTGGCATCTTCCTAACCAGAGATGTGAAAGACCTTTACAATGAAAACTATACAACACTGCTCAAAGAAATCAAAGATGAGACAAACAAGTGGAAAAAAATTCTGTGCTCATGGATTGGAAGAATCAACATTGTGAAGATGTCCATCTTACCTATGGCAATCTACAGATTTAATGCAATTTCCATCAAGTTACCAGCAACATTCTTCTCAGATCTAGAAAAAACAATACAGGAAATCATATGGAAACACAAACAACCAAGAATAGCCAGAACAATACTCGGCAAACAAAACAAAGCAGGAGATATATCACACTACCAGACTTTAAACTTTACTATAAAGCTACATCAAAAAGCTTGATTTTGGTACAAGAACAGGCATATAGACCAATGGAACAGAATTGAGATTCCAGAAGCAAAACCTCAATTTCTCAACCAACTCATCTCTGACAAAGCCTCCAACAACAACCACTGGGAAGAGAACAATCTATTCAGTAAATGGTGCTGGGAAAACTGGCTGACCACATGCAGAAGATTCAAACAAGACCCCTATCTATCCCCATACAAAAAAGTTAACTCTAAATGGATCAGAGACCTAAATTTAAAACCTCAAACCATAAGAACTTTAGAAAATGCAGAGGACACACCCTTATGGAAGTTGAAACTGGCATCCAATTCCTGAGCAAAAACCAAAATGCACGGGCTATAAGAGATAAGATAGACAAGTGGGACCTCATTAAACTGACAAGCTTCTGCAAAGCCAAAGAAACCATCAAGAGAGTAGGAAGACAGCCCACAGTCTGGGAAAAAGTATTTGCCAACTCTATGTCTGACAAAGGCATAACATCTAGTACATACAAGGAACTCTAACATGCTAAAAAGAAAAAAACAAACAACCCCATTACAAAGTGCACAAAAGACATGAACAGACATTTCTCAAAAGAAGACATACTAGCAGCCAACAGATACATAAAGAAATGTTCAATCTCACTAGTCATCAAGGAAATGTAAATTAAAACTACACTGAGATACCACCTAACTCCAGTCAGAATGGCCATTATCAATAACTCAAAAAATAACATGTGCTGAAGAGGATGTGGTGAAAAGAGAACACTTCTACACTCTTGGTAGGAGTGTAAACTAGTGCAGCCTCTGTGAAAATCAGCGTGGCGATTCCAAAAAGCTCTAAAAATCAGCCTTCCATATGACCCCGCAATCCCCCTACTGGGAATATACCCTGAAGAACTCAAATCACTCTATAAAAAAGATACCTGCACATGTATGTTTATTGCAGCATTGTTCACAATAGCAAGATCATGGAACCAACCATGCTGTCCATCCAAAGAGGACTGGATTAAAAAATGTGGTACATATACACAATGGAATATTACGCAGTCATAAAAAAGAACAAAATCATAAATTTCGCAGCAACCTGGATGAAATTAGAGTTTATAATACTGAGTGATCTCTCACAGAAACAAAGATCTGAGTATCACATGTTCTCACTCATAAGTGGACCTTCAACAACTATCATAATACTATAAGAAAAGGATTGACAGTGGCAGGAAACTATGGGGGGGCAGGGAGGGGAAGGGAGGTGGGATTCACAGTAGTCAATGTCTGTCTGGGGACGGGGGACACACCTCATCAGCAAGGCTACCTGCACAATGCATATTTGTAGACCTAACCCTTAACTGTACCCCACAATTTTAAAATAAAAAATATGTATCAAAAAAAGAAATTAAAGTTAAATAAAAATGTATTTTAAAAAATAACATTTAGATTATTAAAAATAAAAATACACTGTATAAATTGGAACTTGCTGTAACTCTAGGACGAATTCACCCACTGCTGTCACTCTCCAATGGAGCTTGCCAACTCACCAAATCCTGACTAGAGTCAGTTAACTTTCTCAGAAAGTGACAAGTAACATTTATCTTTCTTTATAAAAACTCTAACCTTCTCTTGGTTTTTCAGATATTTCAAAGACCATTCTGTCTTGTGTGCCCCAAATTATAATACTTTCTCCCCAGATAAAACATTAAATTTAAATAAAAATACTCGGGAATTCTGAGCGGAAAGCCAACAATGAAATCCAATAAACGTAACGTTCTATGTTATGGCTCAGAGAAGTCCTTGGCAAAATAGCAAGGGAAGCAAGGTCTAGCTGAATAAGTATGGACTCAAGAGAGAAAGAGAGGAAGAGAGCTAAAGGGAAATGGAGGAAGGAAAAGGGCATTTAAAAATAAACAAAAAGGAAGACATTAAAATGAGTTGACTACAATTTCAAAATCAGCTTACAAGGCTGATATGGTCATTAAAGGCAACGGCAGCTAATGGAATATGAGATTCCATTAGCAAATCAAAGGAAGGAAGCTCCCAGGTCTTCCACACCACTCAGCCAGATCTGTAGCACCACATTTTAAGAACACTGTCAAAATGGATTACATTCAGAAGAAAGCAACCTGGATAGTGAAAAGGTCTGGAAAACATCTTTAGAAAAGGATGGTTAAAGGAAGTCAGCAAATTTAACCTGAAAATAGGATATATGCAATAACTCTCAAATGCTGTCTACACACTCTAGATTGATTCCTTAGGCAATAAGTTTGTCTCTCCTGGAAATGTGAAAGGCAATACTGAGACACACAGACTGTCAATTCCTAGAGCTCAGTGTTAAGAGAAGCTCTCTAAAAAGAATGTTCACAAACCCTCCTGCTAAGGCCAAGAGTAACATGGTCCGTTACTTTTTAAATTCTTGTTCCATATTGCCAGGTTCTTGAGGTATCTTTGCAAGTGATTTCACTATAACTAATGTCTTACGGTTAGTAAGAGACTATCATAAAAGAGAGAGAGAGAGAGAGACTAATTGGCTCTAAAGATCACACTGGATGCTGATATTTAAGGGAGAGGTGTTGGAATGGGGCTAATTTGATGTGTTTGGTTTGTGTAACAATAAAGGTATTAATAGGTGCTGTGACAGATAAAACTCTAATGTTTCATTGGTTCCCAAGATGATCTTGGGCAGTGACTCTCAATCAGCAGATTAAGAAAGAGAAAGAAAATTGCACATGGGTGGATTTTATAAGTCATACCTGGAAATGTGTATACATCAGAACCACCCACTTTTTCATGCTAGACCTCGACCATCTGCAATCACAAGAGAGGTTCCCTGGAAAGAACTCCCTTCTCCATTATTCTTGTTGGCTCTGTCTCTGCTTTCAGAGAGGGGGTTGCCTACACAGTATCCTCCAAAGCAACATAGGAAGTGGAACAGCACAGTCTCTTTAGGGACAGTACACTTTTCACAGTTCACCTCCCGCCCAGTTCCATTTGGTGGCCCAAGAGGCGTAAGACTTAAATCATCAAGGCTTTTTAGTTCAGACTCATGATTTCTTTAACAGTAGGATTCCCTTGTAACTTAGTAGGTTTTTTATCTATTCTATTTTCTAAAGTCTCAGCTAAGTAAGGAAAACAAGAGAAGCCCCACTTTAGCCCTTATCCGTTTAACTCTAGAATTTGTATTTCCCTCTCTAAAATGCCTTTTAACTATCCAGCCTTCTAACGTATTTGGTCAACTCACAAACCAGCACCTGATTTTCCCAGCATTCTCTATCCTTGGGATGGAACAGCTGGGAAAAGAAAAATCCGCTTTCAGAAGATCTGCTTCTACTTAAACTGAGACTGAAAACCCAGAATCTAATTTTTCTATGGCAAAAAAGAGAATGCAAAGCCAAACCAATAGGCATTAAGAAAGGGGAGAAAGAGGGTGTTAAGTGGGATCTCAAAAGGATACTTTTTAAAAATATCAGCCTTCTATACACTTTTATGAAGTTACCTAGAACTTTTAAAGATTGATTCTTACTTGTGGGGTGGGAGTAGGATAAAAGAACAATGATGAAGAAAAATTCAGCACCTTATAGTGTATCTTATGCCTTTCCATATACAACTAAATTTGTTGTATGAGAAGAATTATCTCCTTCTCTGTTTGTAGAAGGCACAGTTTAACCATGTCAGTTAAGGGCAATATTACTTTTTCTATTTTACTAAAAGCATTACAACCAAGACATTCCAAATGGATTCATCTCTTGCAGCTAAGCCTAATGAAAGATAAATGAGAAGTCATTTACATCACCGGAAATGCATGCCTGGTGCAGTTTTCTCTTTAAAAATCTTACAAAGTTTCAGTTATGCGAGATGAATAAATTCTAGAGATCTGTTGTATATAGTCATGCTTATAGTTAACAATGCCGTATTGTATATTTTTAAAATGTTAAGAGCATAGATCTCGTGTTAAATGCTCTTACCACAATAAAAAAAAAAAAGTGGATGAAATCAAGAAGGAGAGATGTCAGAAAATTGGTCAGAACATTCTTGCTTGGAAATTTGAGAGGTCTTAAAATTATACTCTTAAGGGACCAGTAATGACAGCCTGCCTAACTGGAAATCTTCTTCTTTATGTCATGATGAAAGGTTATTTTTAACAAAGCTGGAATTAGATACTAAAGGAATCTTTTAACATATTTTGTCAAAGCAGAAAATGTCTAAGAGGTGAATGCCAATCAACTGCTTTTCATGTCTGTAGCAATAAAATAAAGGGAATAGGTTTAAGTTACAATTGGAGAACTTTCATATCAACCTAGGAAAGAGCCTTCTTGAAGCTGATAAAGCACTCATTTAGAATACTGAGAAATGTAGTAAAGCCTCCTTGCTTAGAGATCTTCAGGAAAATAAAATCTGTACTAGATAAACACCCCTCGCTAAAGTCAGGGGACACAACAAAATGTTTTCCTAACGTTCCACCCAGTTCTGACTCCATAAAATGAGTATCTCCCAAAAGCTCATGAAAGTAGCTGATTTTTTAAGTACACTGTCTTTGTAAAATTGGGGCTGAGATTCAAACTTAAAACAGAATGATTTCAATGCCTATTTTGATAATTATTTAAAGTGACAAAATGGTCCTACTCTGAAAATCATTACTTTAAAGATAAACTTTAAAATATTAATATGTCCATGGACCACATAAAGTAGCATTCATTCATGTTTTTCCTTTATGGTGCAGTGGAACTCACTCATATTGGGTCATAAGAACCAATTGTATGTATCTCTTCCCAACTCCACATCCAGTATCTTCACAATTGTAACTTGAAATCAGCCATGGTATAAATATTTACACCATTAGAAATTAGAAAACACTACAAATCAGTGCCATTTTGTTTAGAAATATAAACTTTCTGCCCAGTGGATACTCTAAATATGACATTTGGCAAGTTATTAAACCTCTCTAATTTCATCTGCTTCCTCATCTTTGAAGTAAAAATAATAATTCCTGCTTCATAGAATTGTCGCTAGCATTAATTGGGTTAATATATGTGAAGTATTAAGCATATGTCTCTACATAAGAGACAGTTCTGGTGACAATGGCAGTGGCACCCAGTGAAATACGCTAGTAATAGGCATTATCAGGGTATCAAAAGTATCCATCTCGATAGCCAGTCATTAAAAATTACTTTGATAATTGATTTTTTTAAAAGCAGGATTTATTGAGAGGACAGAAAAGCTCCCACAGTGGGAGGGAACCTGAGTAGATTGCCTGATAATTGATTTTTAAACCATTTTATTACACATTTTAAGGCCAATTAGAAAATAAGGTTCTGAGTCTCAAAACAAACGATGTAGCACCAAATTGAATAGAAATTATTTGCCTTTCAAACTACTGTCTGAAATCCTCATCCTTCAAAGATAATTGTGCTTTTTTGGGTGATTTAAGTTAGTGTTCCTCAAATTACCCAATTATAAGTATCACCTGAAGAAATTCCAGGGGAGACGCATAAGAAACTTTCTTCTGGACCCAGTTCTTTTTAAATCTATCTCCATGGTTTTCAAGCTTTAATGTATATCAGAATTATCTGAAGAATTTGTTAAAACACAAATTGTTGGCCCTTAATTTCAGAGCTTTTGATTCAGTGGGTCCAAGATGTCGTCCAAAGGTTTGTATTTCCCATGTGATAGTGATGCTGCTGGCCCTGGTACCACACTTTTCTGAGCACCACTGTTCTATCTTACCTCTACTCTGAAATGAGTATCTGTGTATCAAATTTGTGCATGTTGTTGGCCCTTGGTATCTGTACCAGTATATATTGCTGCATAACAAACCATCCCAACATTTAGTAGCTTAAAAACATTATTATTGTCATTGTTAATGAGTCGATGATTCAGTAAGATATTTCTGTTGATATGAGCCAACATAGTTGATCTTCAGCTGGGTTTAATCATACAGCTGGGGTCAACTGATTAAAAGTTGGCAGATCTTGGATTATCTTGTGTATCTGGTGGTTTATCAGCTATCTGCAATGGTGACAGGATGGCTGGGCCAAGTGTTGATCATCATCCAATAGGCCAATCCAGAATGATTTATATGTTAGTGACAAGATTCCAAATTTAAAACAGAAGCACTAATGGTCTCTTGAGACTTAGGCTTAGAACTGTCACAGTTTCATTTCCCCTGCATTCTATTAGCCAAGGCAAGTCACAAGCCCAGCCCAGAGTCCAGAGGTGGAGAACTAGAGTTTGTCTCCCTGGTGAGAGGAGCAGCAAATGCTTTGCACATGGAAGGACTGAAGGGAAGGATGAAATATAGGGACCATTTTATAGGCAATTTCTCATAATACCATATGCAAATAAACATTGTCTAGCAGCCGGGCTCGGTGGCTCAGCCTGTAATCCCGCGCCTTTGGGAGGCTGAGGTGAGTGGATTGCCTGAGCCCGCGGGCTCGAGACCCGCCTAGGCAGCGAGACCTCATCTCTACAATAAATCAAAAAATCAGCCGGGCGTGGTAGCGCATGCCTATAATTCTGGCTACTTGGAAGTCTGAGGCGGAAGGACCGCCAGAGCCCAGCAGGTCGAGGCTGCGGTGGCCGGGAGCAGCCACTGCAGTCCAGTCTGGGCGACAGAGTGAGACTCCAACTCAAAAAAAAACATTGGCTAGCCCACTCGATATCCTAAGAAATGCCCAGACACATCTAAATGCTAAGGTAAAAACAGCTTGCATTCACTAGCTGAGATTCCTACTATATAGATTACTGTTTGTGTATGTATTTCCTTTTATTTTTTCTTAGGATGAGAAAAATTACTCCCCTCTGCCACCAAATATAAATATCTGTAGCCATATATTCCAGGACCAAACTTCTGCTACCCAGGTTGTAGCTGGGTTCTGCCCACTCCTGCATGTGCACAACAAACCACCTACCAGTTATTTAATCTTGGATGAGAGATGCTATATAATAGGTTTACAACATAATTAAGACATATTTTTTCTTCTGGATTCCTATGTTTTCCTCCTCCACTTTGACCATTAATGTATTTTATATTTTAGCAACATTTTCCAAAGACATTGCACTCAAAAACAATTAGAGAAGTGTTTTTAAAGAACACTTTGATTTTACTTTATAAATGAAATTGTCCCAAATCAATTTAACTGTAATTTCATGATAAAATGCCATGTATTGTTTCCTTAAAAACACACACACACACAAATATTACCACAGGAAATTTTCAAAGAGATTAGAAGACTTGGTGAGTCATGTTGTGTTTATGCTGCATGTGAATATTTTTTCTTTTTTTTTTTTCTTTTACTATTGACATTACATTTTGAAAATACTTAAGAAGTCCTGGCACAGTGACTCAAGCCTGTAATCCCAGCACTTTGGGAGGCTGAGGCAAGAGGATTGCCAAAGCCCAGGGGTTCAAGACCAGCCTAGGCAACGTGGTGAGACCTCATCTCTACAATAAATCAAAAAATTACCTGGGCGTGGTGGTGCATGCCTGTCGTTCAAGCTATTTAGAAGGATTGCCTGAGCTCAGCAGGTTGAGGCTTCAGTGACCATGAGCATGCCACTGCACTCCAGCCTGGCCAACAGAGGGAGACCTGAATTCAAAAAAAAAAAGAAAAGAAAAAGAAAAGAAAATGCTTAAGGGATTTTAAATTATAGCTATCTTTGGGACTTACTAAAATATCTTTGGAAGTCAGAACTAATTTCTAATACTTTGTGCTTTTGCTGGTAAAACATCCCCAAGATTTGACTCTAAGTGGTAATATAGTGGGGAAAAAATTCTGTAAATGAATGAATGCTGTTTGCAGCAAACTTATGAATATTCCCAGATGGTGTACTGAAGCTCTTCTCTTCCTTCCTTCCACTTTTCCATTTCTATGTGCCCCTTTTCATACAAATGAATATCAAAGTTAATCTTTGATAAAGAAAAAAAAAGTTCACAAAAGACCAGCATATCACCTAACACAGGAATCTGTATGTGTGGAGTGGGCCAATTCTTCCCATTTTACCTTGGTGAAACTTGGAAGAAAATATGTGAACCCATGTATGTAGAGCAGGTATGAGATTTCTTGGTTACAAAAATGTTGCAAAAGTATCTTCTACTACTGATCAATTTTGAGTCCTCCATTTCAACTCAGAAACAAAAATATCTAGTACGGTATGATCTAGCACTAAACTCAATTTAAACTCAATTATTTTTTAAAAGAGTTTCAAATCTTCTGTACTCCCACTATCAGCACCTTCTACTGAAAGCATGGAAAATTTAGGCAGTCGACTGCCAGTAAGGTCTGGTGAAGAGAAAAGGGAAAGAGGTAATATGTGCCCATTCTCAGATGTATGGCTATTTGGCTCTATCTGAAGGATAAGCATCTGACACAGACTCAGTCAGTAGTGTTCTACAGCCACCCAGTTGGATCCCTGTGCAGCTTCTTGGTCTGAGGGATCCTGTGGGGGCAGGGCCACTGCCTCCAGTGATCAGTCTCCTCCTTAGACTTCATCCTTGAAGTGTGCTCACTTTGTCATGTCTACAGCTAATTTTGTTGTTTTATATTCTGAATCCAAAGGAAACTCATGGACTCTTGCCATTCATGTGAGGAGCTCAGGTTATTCACAATCCTTATCAACTTTGGCCACCATTTTTTTTTTACAAACTCCCCAACTTTATTGGGATATATGTCCAGTTTCACTTCAAACCTTTGATTTGTGTGTGTAAGACAATTTTAAAATGTTTAATTTTAAACTAATTTTAATAATATTTATATGTGTATGCTGCTCTGCCATCTTGGAATCCTCCAATTCTTGTGCCAACCAAACAGAAAGGAGAAAAAAAGGTAAGAAAGCTACCCTAGATACTTCTCAATCTTTCCGAAGTAACATACATGGCTCCTGCTCATACTTCATTGATATGGACTCGTTAAATGATCCTATCTAGAGCCACAGGGCAGGGAAATATAATCTTCCTGTGTGCTCAAGAAGGGAATGCAACAATTTAGCAAATACCTGTGAGCATGTTGCATTGTCTCTGCCATAATATGCTTAATTCCGTGAGCATAGCTAGATTTTAAAAAACAAACAAACAAGCTTCACCCTCAAACTGGCAGAAAAATACAACAACTAGTGCAGCAAACTCTTTGAGAAATTCAAAAATGTCTCATTTCTAGCTGTGAAGAGATCAGACAGAGTCTGGGTTATCCTACCCTTTTCTTCCCATTCAAAGTTTATTAAATTGTCAGTGGTGGTCTTGAATTAGGCTATAAGCTATTTTTTAAGTGAATCATTGGAAAATGTTGTCTTAACTCTTCTTGAACAATCCTCATGATGGATGGATACATACTGTTGTATCTAAACATCATGGTTAGGAACTGCTAAATGAAACCTATCATAGTGTAGTACACACAACAAACATAAAAGACTGTTCTGGTCATTGTTCAGTTCACTTGTCCATTTTTTCCAGTTATTATTTACTAAGCACTCTTTATCAGGACTTCATGGCTCAGGAAAATTTTTATCATCTCCATTCTGAAAATCCAGCTGGACTCCTATCCCTTCCCTGAGGTTTTCCATGATAATGGCTCCACTTTGGTTGAAGAGTAGGGAGTGAGAGGTAAAGAGACAGAAGGCGCTTATAAACTTCCAGGTCTGAGGTCATCGTGGAACTGCAAATGAAGAAAAGATTTGGGCACCTTTGTATCAGGAAAAAAGATAACAGAGGATGGTTTTTAGGCAAAAAAAAGAAAAAGAAAGAAAGAAATGAAGAAAAGGGGAAAAAAAACTTTTTGAAGCAGTGGGACCTTATACCAGGTAAGAAGGGAAGTGGCTTCATCTCAGTCAACCTCAGTTTGTTTACTCATAAATAGACCTCAGGATTATGGTAAGGATTAAATGAGAAAATGCATGCAGAACACTTAGCTCAGTGACTATTTTATAATAAGTGGTAAATGTCTGTACATAGTAGGGTCAATGGAAGATATACATAGGAATCCATGAAATGTGATCTGTGGGATTAGCTGAGGTAACTGATGAACATCATCCAAAAGCAAACTAAGGGAGAGATGACTAACATGATGAAGTGAACAGATTGTAGAAAACCACAGGGAGATAACTTGGTGAATGTTTTACTTGGGGTGAGGGCAGACAGGGAGTAAGGGGAGAAGCATGAACAAAGCTCCTGCTCTGCGGGAGAGCTCAGGGTGTAACCTGAGTGTACTCCATTTCCATTATACTGCTGAAAGAAGCCCTCTCTGAACTCGGGCCTCTCACTCCCTGATTTGACCCAGTCCTGCCAGAATTTTTGGCACAATGCAGTGGCTATGTAACCCACAGCCCATGGTCAGAGAACTCCTGCAAGAGGAGGAAGAGACAGACCAAGTAAAGAAAATTGGGGCCAGGTATCATGGCTCACACCTATAAAACCCCAGCACTTTGGGAGGGCAAAGCAGGAGGATCATTTGAGGCCAGGAATTTGTGACCAATCAAGGGAAAAATAGAAAGACCTCATCTCTACAAAAAATAATAATAATAAAACTTTTAAAGGATAATAAGAACAAAGAAAATACAGTGCAAAGAGAAAACAAATGTGTCAATGTTAGCTATATTAGATTCGAAAGAATAGGAAGCTGAAGTCTAGACAGTCTGCCATTAAACTAAACTTAATCAGTATAATTAAATACAAATAAATGTATCAATATAATTAATGTATGCTAATTAAATTATATACCATGAGAAGCCTGTGGCACTTGTCTGATAGATGGGACTATAATTAGCAACTCAAGTGATTAAGAAGAACAAAATTTTAGCAAGTAAGACAGATTGTCCTTAAAAATTAAGCAAGTATTATTCTAACCCTTGGCATCTCATATTACTAAGTATATTTTAAAAGTCGTTAACTAATTTTTGACATTCTGGATCTGAGAAGAAAAAACATATTAAAATGCATTCATTCTTCAAAGACATCAGCCACAAGGAATAAGCCCAGCTTTATAGACCACAGTAACTTCCCATCAAGTTTCTGAAATGCTGTTTCTGTCTTTCACTTTACAGCCCCGTGATTCCAGGTATACATGTCCCAGAGAGGTAGCGCATTAAGCCATATCAGCTGTTAAAAACTAAACACAGGTTATTGTATCAAATAACTGGAAATGACCTTAGAAAGCAGAAAGAAGAGCTTTGAGGGAATGGGATACTGAACAAACTACACTCGAGGAAGATCACAGAGCACCCAGATAATGGCTATGGAGGAAGCCCAAAGTTTCCCAGAATCCAGAGGAGGCCATTAGCACCTGTGGAAGAGAGAGGACATAAAGGCATAAAGAAGAAGGGCTCAAAGGTAGACTTCTCCTTTGTACCTTTGAGTCACCCAAGCCTGTACATGAAAGATGACCGTATACAGCCTGTGAAAACCAAGTTCAAATTCAATGGCAAAAATAGGGATTATACAGCACGGGAGAGACATGGCCCCACATGTAGGTCTAAGAATGTTCTATTCCTTTGAGAAGGTCAATGTTTTTATTCAATTACATCAGAATGCTTTGGGTCCTAGCCTGCAAATATGCAAAATTCTCCTGTGTGTTATAAACCTTTGTTATCTTTATCAGAATGTTTCCAGGCTGGTGAACATTTTAGTGAGTCCAGATCCTTTTTAAATCTTTCTACAAGTCTGATTAAATCCATCTGGCCCTGATTAATATACAATTAACCTGCCAAGCACTGTCTCAGAAGAAATGCAGAGTCCAAGTATCTCTGAGCCATCATCTTGCTAAAACTAGATATTAGAAGAGTATATGAGGCCAACAAGAGTACAAAGGAGGGTAGTATGGCATGAGGCTGGAGGTGTCAAGAGAATCCTAAAAGGAAAGGAAATGTAGGCCGGGCTGGAAGGAAGCCAGAATTCATATTCCTTCCTAGCCATCCCAATGTTTAAAAAATGATAGATACATAATATCCAGGTGTTGATTGAAAAGGAGGCCAATGAGAACTAATATACCTCTCAATAAATCACCAACAGCAATGTCCTCAACATTTCAGTTAATGGAAGCATTTATTAAACATCAAGCCTAGGTTTCAGGACCCCATTTGTCCCCATCTAGCAACCCGCTTGGGAAGAACTTGGAAGCACTTACATTCCCAATCACTTCTGACTGATACTTTTGTCCAAATCAATTAGTCTACACAGTAACAGTCAAAAATCCTTTTTTTTTTACACATGGTGAGGCAGGAAGAAGACATAAGAGTTGTTTGATTAAATTTGTTTGTTTTTTTAATTCTTCTGATTTCAGTCCAACCTATCTGTGTGAGGTGACTATTTAGCCTCGTATGCTGTACACAGTATGCTGTAGAGTCAGGAACAAACACAAGTCCAGCAGAATTTCTGATGATGTACCTACTTTCTCACATTTTAACAAATTATTTTGCAGTTTTGTAGCTACAAACTTTGGTTTTATAAAGAGAAATCAATGTTTTCTGAAGACTCAACACTAATTCTGTCTTCCTTGAGATTGGTAAATCTGTCCCCTTTAATTTCATCAGTGGCTTTGACTGACAATGAATTTCCTCTTTCCATCCTCCATGGATGACCCTTCTTCCTGGGCTCTCCCCTTGTGGGCTGGCACTGCCAAGGTTTCTACCTTCCATTTTTCTCTTCTTCCTTGCACAATCTTCCTTGCTTATCAGATACATTCCACTACCACATATTTGGTATTTGCATATAGATTGATAACTCTCAAATCTATGTCTTCACCCAGATCATACCCTCGAACCTGAAATTATTACTGGACACATCTACCTAAAAGCCCCATGTCCAACTTGAAGTCACTGACATTCCTCCCTTACCTACTCCATTTTCTGTGTTTCCAGTTTCAGAAAATATGAGTCACCCAAACCAGACACTTACGAGTACACCCTTTCTCTCTCTCATTCATCATTTCCAAAACATCACCAAGCCCTGTTGACCTTGACAGTTAGATATTTCTCAGAGTCACCTACTTCCCTCTGTCTTTAATGCCAGCACCCTAGTTCTAGCTGTCTCCGAGTCTCACCTTGTCTAATGCTGCAGGCTTGATTGATCCCTACAAGACTCCACTCTTGTTCTCTCCATTCCATTCTCTATACTGCAGTCAATGTGATCTTTATAAAATGCATCCAGTTCAAATGGAATCAGATCTCTCTCTCTCTCTCTCTCTCTCTCTCTCTCTCTCTCTCTCTCTCTCACACACACACACACACACACACACACACACACACACACACACACACACACACACACCGTTTTCCTTAAACCTCTTTTCTTATTTTCCATTAAGACAGAGATTATCAAAATCCTTTGCACAGCTTCCAAGACCCTGCATAGCTACCTTCTACCTCTTCTCTCATCTTATCTCATACCACCCCCTACCTTTTCTTGACATTCCAATTACTCTCTTCTTCCAGTTCCTCAAATACTCTTATGTTTCCCACAGCCATAAGACCTTCCATTGGCTCAATCTGTAATTATCTCCTTCACCACAACATCCTTCCAATATCTAGTTTATTTCTACTTACCTTTCAGATCCCAGCTTAAACCTCCCTTCCTCAGGGCAATCTTCCCTGGCCTACAGACTATGTTAGGCTTTCTGTTATTCAAAGACAGACCATAATATCCCAATTCTATATTTTAGACCACTTATGATTTTATACTTATTTGTGATTATTCAACTTACAAGTCCCATGCCAAAATGCAGTATCTATACACAGGAGCTATGTCTGTTTTATCCACCATCATTTCCCCAGAGCCTAGCATAATGCTTAATACAATGTAAGGAGGTAATAAATAGGTGATGGATAAATGAATAAAAACACTTTCCAAACAGTATGTTGCCAAGATATTTTTCAATTCAGCATCCTTAACTTTCTTTCCTCATATTTATCTCTGCTTCTCCACCCACACTGCTCCTCATTCAGAACTTAACAACTTATTACCTGATCTATTATAGAAATTTCCCAAAGGTCTTCATGCATCTAATCTTATAATACAATAATACCTCATTTTATCATACTTCACCTTATTGCACTTCACAGATGTTGTTTTTTACACACTGAAGGTTTGTGACAACTCTGTATCAAGCAAATTTATAGACACAATTTTTCCAACAGCATGTGCTCACTTCACATCCCTGTGTCACATGTTAGTAATTCTCACAATATTTCAACCTTTTTCGTTACTATTAGTATCTGTTATAGTGATCTGTGATCAATGATTTTTTGATGTTACTATTGCAATTGTTTTGGAAAGCCACGAAACACACCCATGTAAGATAGCAAATTTAATCCATAAATGTTGTCTGTATTCTGACTGTGCCATTGACCAACCAGCACCCCATCATTCTCCCTCTCCTTGGGCCTTCCTATTCCCTGAGACACAACAATATTAAAATTAAGCCAATTAATAATTTTACAATTGTCTCTATGTGTTCAAGTAAAAGGAAGAGTCAAACACCTCTCACTTTGTTGTTGTTGTTGTTAGGTGTTATTATTATTATAAAAATGTGGGGTACAATTCAGAGTTAGGTATACAAATGTTGATTATACAGGTACCCTTGTTGGTAGGTATGCTCCTCCCGCCCCTAGCAGTTTCCCTCAACTGCCAATCCCACTCCCCATCTCCTGACAGTTTCCCACTATTGCCAATCACTTTCTTATAGAATTATAATTGTTCAAGGTCGACTTATGAGTGAGAACATATGGTACTCTGTTCTTTGTTTCTGTGATAGGTCACTGAGTATGACTGACTCTAAATCCATCTAAGTTGTGCAAAGTCAATATGTTTGTCCTTCTTTATGACTGCATAATATTCCATTGTGTATGTATACCACGTGTTTTTTATCCAGTCCAGCTTCAATGGGCAACATGGCTGGTTCCATGTTTTTGCAATTGTGAATAGAGCTGCAACAAATATACATGTGCAGGTATCTTTTTTGTAGAATGATTTGAGTTCCTCCGAGTATATTCCTAATATGGGAATTGCTGGGTCATATGGAAGGTCAATTTCTAGTTCTTTCAGAAACCACCACACTGTCTTCCAAAAAGATTGCACTAGTTTACATTCCCAATGGCAGTGTAGAATCATTCCTTTTCTCCACATCCTCGCCAGCATCTGTTGTTGTTTGTTTTATTAATGATGGCCAGTCTTACCAGGGTTAGGTGGTATCTCAGTATGACTTTGATTTGCATTTCTCTGATGATGAGTGAGACTCAGCACTTTTTCATGTGTCTGTTGGCTGCCGGTATATCTTCTTTTGAGAAATGTCTATTCACAGCTTTTTGCCCACTTTTGAATGGGGCCGTTTTTTTGTTTTTTTCCTTTCGGCGCATTTGAGTTCCTAGTAGATCCTAGATGTTAGGCCTTTGTCAAATATGCAGTTGGCAAATATTTTTCCAATTCAGTGGGCTGTCCCCCTGCTCTATTGATGGTTTCTTTTCCTTTGCAGAAGCTCGTTAGTTTGATGAGGTTTCACTTGTCTACCTTATTTCTTAAGGTATGGGAATTTAGGGATCTGAACAGGAATTTGTTGCCAGTTCCAATTTCCATAAGGGCATCTCCTGCATTTTCTAAGATTCTTATAGTTTGAGGTTTTATGTTTAGGTCTTTGATCCATTTCGAGTTAATTTTTGTGTATGGTGATAAGTAGGAGTCCTGTTTCAACCTTCTGCATGTGATCAGCCAGTTTTCCCAGCACCATCTACTGAATAGGTTTTCTCTCCAGTGATTATTATTGGAGGCTTTGTCAGAGGTGAGTTGGTTGAGAAATTGAGGCTTTGCTTCCGGAATCTCTATCCTGTTCTACTATTGGTCTATATGCCTGTTCTTGTACCAATACCAGGCTGTTTTGATTACTGTAGCTTATAGTAAAGTTTGAAGTCTGGAAGTATAACACCTCCTGCTTTGTTTCTCTTGTTAAGGATTGTTTTGGCTATCATGGTCGTTTATGTTTCCATATGAATTTCTATATTGTCTTCCCAGGTCTGAGAAGAATGATGTTGGTAACTTAATGGGTATTGCATTGAATACCCATTGCCTTTGGATGGACATTTTAACAATGTTGATTCTTCCTATCCATGAGCATGGAATATTTTTCCATTTGTTTGTGTCTTCTTGTATTTCTTTGACCAGTGTTTTATAGTCCTCATTGTAAAGGTCTTTCATTTCTCTGGTTTGGAAGATGCCAAGGTATTTCATTTTTTTTTTAATGTGGTTATTGGGAATGGGATTGTCCTTTAAATTTTGGTCTCTGCCTGCTTGTTGTTGGTGTATAGGAATGCAACTGTCTTTTGCACATTTATTTTGTACCCTGAGACTCTGCCAAAGTCCTTTATAGTGCAAGCAGGTTTTTGACATATTCTCTTGAATTTTCAAGGAATAGGAACATATCATCAGCAAAGAGGGATAACTTGACTTCCTCTTTTCCTATTTGGATACCCCAAATTTCCTTCTCTTGTCTAATTGCCCGAGCTAAAACTTCCAACACAATGTTGAACAAGAGGGATGAGAGTGGGCAGCCTTGTCTTGTTCCAGTTTTCAGAGGAAATGTCTCTAGTTTCTGTCCATTTAGCAGCATGTTAGCTGTGGTTTTATCATAGATGGCACTTACTACTTTGAGGTATGTTCCTTCTATACCTAGATGTTTCAGTGTTTTTATCAAGAAGGGATGCTGGATTTTATCAAAAGTTTTTTCTGCGTCTAATAAGATAATTGTGTGGTTCTTGTTTTTGCATCTGTTGATGTATTTAATTACATTTATGGTCTTGTGAATGTTGCACCAACCCTGCATCCAGGGATGAAGCTTACTTGGTCATGGTGGATTATTTTTGAGATGTGTTTTTGGATCCAACTTGCTAGAATCTTATTGAAGATCTTTGTATCTATGTTCATAAGGGATATTGGCCTGTAGTTTTCTTTTTTGTTGTTGTTGTTGGATCTTTACCCAGTTTGGGTATCAGTGTGATGTTAATTTTGTAAAATTATTTGGGGAGAATTCCATCTTTCTCAATTGCCTGTAATACTTTCAAAGGATTGGTATCATCTCCTCCTTGTACATTCGGTAGAATTCTGCTGGAAAGTCATCCAGTCCAGGCCTTTTTTTTTTTGTTTTATAGGTAGTTTCCATATGACAGAGTCAATATCCTGGGTTGTCATTGGTCTATTGAGTGTCTCGATGTCTTCTTGTTTCAACCTGGGAAGGTTGTGTGATGTCAGAAAGTCCTCCATTTCATTTAGGTTATCAAGTTTGTTTCCATACTAGTGTACGTAGTAATCTCTGATAATCTTTTGTATTTCTTCAGGGTCAGTTATGATTTGGTCTTTTGTATTTCTGATTGTGTTTATTTGGGTTTTTTTCTCTCTTTTTCTTGATCATTCTAGCTAGGATTCCAACAATCTTGTTCACTCTTTCAAAGAACCAGTTTTTGTTTTGTTGATGTTTTCTATGATATTTTTGTCTTCTATGTCCTGTATTTGGGCTCTCATTTTGGTGATTTGGATTCTTTGTTAAAGTCAGGGGTTTGGTGGTCTTCTCTTTCCAGTTCTCTTTGGTGATTTCTTACGCTCTCCAACTGTGATCTTTCCGTTTTCTTGATGTGTGCTCATAGAGATATAAATTCCCCTCCTAGAATTGCTTTCATGGCATTCCAGAGGATTTGGTAAGATGTTTCTTCATTTTCATTTGTTTCCAGGAATCTTTTAATTTCTGCTTTGATTTCAGAGTTGATCCAGTAGTTGTTCATGGTATTTAATGTCCATGTCTTCGTGGGCTTAGGGGAAATGTTGTTGGTGTTGATATTATTTTTCCACTGTGGTCTGAGAGTGTGCACGGCAAGATTTCAACCTTATGGAATTTGTTTATGCTTGATTTATGGCCAAGGATGTGATTGATCTTAGAGTACATTTTATGTGGTGATGAGTAGAATGTATATTCTGTGGTTGTTGGGTGGAATAATCTGTAGGTATCTATTAAGCCCATTTGGTCGAGTGTCAAGTTTAGGTTCTGGATCTCCATGTTGATTTTTTGTCTTGATGACCTTTCTAAGGCTGTTAGTGGGGTATGCAAGTCCCCTGCTATAATAGTGTTAGAGTCAATATCTTTTTTTAGTTTACTTAGTAGTTGCTTTGTAAATGCTGGTGCTCCTTCTCTTGGGTGCATATATATTTAGGATGGATATTTTTTGTTGATGGATTGAACCTTTTATCATTATGAAGTGTCCTTTTGCATCTTTTTTCATTTTTGATAGCTTACAGGCTGTTTTGTCTTATATTAAGATTACAACTCCTGCCTTCTTTTGTGATTCACTTGTCTGGAAACTCATTTTCCATCCTTTAACTTTGAGTCTGTGTGCATCCCTTGTAGTGAGATGAGTTTCCTGGATTCAGCAAATAATTGGGTCATGGTTTCTTACCCAGTTTGCCATTCTGTGTCCTTTCAGTCATGTATTTAGTCCATTCAGATTCAGGCTGATTATTGAAAAGTGATTGTTAATTGCTGTCATGAGTTTCTTATAAAGTTTTTTTTGTTTGCTTTTTTTTTTGACTTTGGGGTTAAAGTATGTGTGTGTTTTCAAGTTTTTTGTGCTGTATTCCCTGTCAATTCTGTGCTCTGCTGTTTTCTTGGGAAGTGTGTGGTCATTCTTTTTTTCTTTCTTTCTTTCTTCTGTGCTTAATACCTATAAGTGACTCCTGTAGAGCTGGTCTGGAAGTTGCATAATCACTTAGGGATTGGATGTCTAGGAAAGATTTTAATTCTCCATCACTTATGAAGCTGAGCTTGGCTGGATAGGAAATTCTTGGTTGAAATTGTTTAACTTTGAGGACTTTGAATATAGGCCTCCAGTCCCTCTTGCTTGTAGTGTTTCTACTGATAAGTATGCTGCTATTCTGATTGTCTTTCCCTGGTAGGTAGTCTGACCTTTCTCTCTTACTGTCTTTAGGAGTTTTTCTTTTGTGCCTACTTTGTGTAGGCAAATTACTATGTGTCTAGGGACTGGTCTTCACATTTCATGTCTTGTGGAGGTTCTCTGTATCTCTTGTGCTTGGCTGGTCACATCTCTGGTGAGATGGGGAAAGTTTTCTTGGATTACCTCCTGGAATACCTACTCCTGGTTGTTTTCCTTTTCCCTTTCTTCTTCTGGGATACCAATCAGGCATAGGTTTCAACCTCTTAATATAATCACACATTTCTTATAGGCTTTTTTCTTTCTTTCTGAGTCTTTTTTCTATGTTTTTTACAGATTGGGTTAATTCCATGTTCTTGTCTTCAAGTTCTGAGATTCTTTCTTCAGCTAGATTAATTCTGCTTTCCATGCTTGTCATCTTGTTATTTATTTCCTGGATGAAATTTTTTATTGCCAAAATCTGTTACAAGTCCTTTCAATATTGCATCTTGTCTTTCTTGAGTCTTATTCACTCTTTCCATCCATTCCCTAATCCCCATCATATTCTGGGGCCAGTCATTTGTGACTTACATTGTTTGGGCACCAACGTCTGATTTTTCAGGAGTTTTTTCTTTGGTACACTTGAAAATGCCTAAGGTCTTCCTTTGATATTTTTCTCATTTGTGACAAGTCTCTTGTTTTTCTCTTTAATATTCAGTGTCAGTGGGAGAGGCTTTCCCTTCTGACATTTACTCAGTCTTCTATTCTTCCCTTATCCTGGCTCTGAATTTGTTCTATTTTGAAATAGGATGGTGAATGGGAAGCTTTGATATCTCTTGTTGTTTCTGAAATTCAAATAAAGTAGGGGATGGAGCACTAGGATTCAGAAACTATTTGAAAATTACAATGTTCACTTATTGTGTTATGTGTTCCCTGAGACCCACTCCCTACCACCACTCTATATGATGATGCAAAGCAGAAAGCAATGCAAAATACAACTGAACACACACACACACACACACACACACACACACACACACACCCCAAAACAAACTGGAATAACAACAAAGTGAAACAAAACAACAACAAAAAACAAGAAAACTAAACACACACACACATGCCTAGTATAAAGTTAATAGAGAAGAAAAGCAGAAAGACCAGAGGGGGGAAAAATGAAATTCAGGTTGAACCCTCACACATATATTGACACACAACTTAAGCTATAAGAAATGAAAATTTTAAAAATCCAGAAGCACAAAAGAGCAAAAACAAGCCAACAACAACAAAATTGAAAGATGAACACTCAATCAATCACATACACACATAAACAGAAAATGACAAATGAAGAGAGAAACAGAAAAAGACAAGAAAAAATATTTGGGGGGAGCAGATCAAACCCTCACATACACATTCATACACAAAGGAAAAATATTTTTTAAATAGATGAACTAACAAACAGTCAAAAATTTTTTTTTAATTTTTTAAAAAGAAAACTTGCCCTCTTGTGACAGACTCTGTAATTGTTCCTCTAATCATGTCTCTCCAGCAGAGCCACCTCTTTCTCTCTCTTCTCAGTGTCCAAAGCATGGAAGGAGGATGGTTGGGGCTGCAGTCCTACCCTCCCATTCTCATATGGTCAGGGAGATCTCCTCCAATGGGGGTACAGGATTATCTCTTCCCCAGGTATGTACTTGTGGTGGAGGGGGGGTGCCCCAGCCGGGCCTATCCTGGAATGGAGTTCTCCTATTGCAGCTGACATCCAGGCTCTGCCTGGGTTTGTCTCTCTTGGTTATGGCCCAGTTGTGTGGGTCTGACATTCAGAGGATTGCTGGGGAGGAGGGGGTTTGGGTCAGCCCTGGACTGACCACTGATCTCTTTGGAGTTCTTTCTCATTCTTTTCTGGCCACACCCTTTGCCTCACAGCTGGATCAGGGTAGGGGGTGGAGTGCCTAGAACTCAGCATTCATCAGGTCCCTCTAAAGTTTGTGCTTTCAGGATATTCCCTCTGAGTCATGATCAATCCCTGAGTAGTTGATCTGCCAATCACAGAGATCAGGTATGTTGCTCCATGGTGAGCAAGTCAGAGCACTTTCCTGCCCCACCTTCAAGATGGTGGTGGGGTGCCTCTCTTGTCCTCTTCCATGGGGCTTTGCCTCTATGTCTCTCTACCGAAGTGGTGAGGCAAGCCAGGAACCAGCAGTCTTTCTCTTGCTGCACCAGTGAAGGAGAGGCTGGGGCAATATTTTTTCCCAGCACTTTTCTCTGTTTTTAAAATAATAATGGTGCTCAACTTCTGCGACCTGGGATAGGTCAAGGATGAAGCAGAGAAGCTGCAGCACCAGTTGTTGCACCAGGGGCCTGACCACTTGCTCATGAGCCCCCACTTAGACAGTCTCTCCCAGTATTTTCTCCCCAGGGAGGGTTTGTTTATTTAAAAGAAGAAGAAGAAGAAAAGAAAAATAAAATGGCACTCAGCTTCTTCATCTTGGGAATTGCTAGGGTCCAAGCCCAGCAGCTGTGGCACCAACCACTGCACCAGGAGAGCCCGGGCCACCAGCTCCCTACACCTCACTCAGTCAGTCACTCACACACCCACTCGCTCACCAGCATGTACCTAAAATTTTCCATACACTCACTTACACAGGGATTCACATAGTTCAACTGGCTCAGCCACCATCTTCCCCAGATCCCCACACCTCTCACTTTAAATTAAAAAACTAGAAATTATTAAGCTTAGTGAGGAAGGCATTTCAAAAGCCATGATATGCCAAAAGCTAGCCCTCTTGCCAAACAGCCAAGTTGTGAAAATGAAGGGAAAGTTTTTGAAGGATATAAAAAGAGCTACTCTAGTAAACACATAAATGATAAGAAAACAGTAGACTGGGGGACTTCCGGCAAGATGGCGACAGGGCAGCCTGGTCTATGAGACCCTCTGCAAAGGAAAATGCAGAGGCTATCTCCCCGGGGGCTGTGGATCCCAATGTCAGCAGTCTGCTCTTCACACGGAGCTCGGCTGTCACCACCGCTGGGGCATCACGGCGGTCTGGACAACCACTGCAGCCGCAGACACAGCAGCCGCCGGGGCCGCCATGGTTTCCACGGCAGCCATAGCGCATGGTGCCACCCACGCCTGAGGTGATCCACAACTTCAGTCCTTGAAGCCCCTGCAGGCAAGATCTGCTGGGATCGCTGCCACCTCTGCTGCCACCTTGACATCCTGCCAGACGTGGGTCTCCTCCTGTATGCCCTGAGACAGGCTTCCATCTCTGGTCTCTGCCTGGCTCCTGTCTGGCTCCACCTACTCTGGGGCAAGCAGCTGAGATAGCACCACCAGCTGGCAATTCAAGGTAACAACACCAAAACGGGAAAAACAAGCTTGAAAAACAGACCCAGGCCAGATTTGAGTGGTGAACTGAGGGTGATCTGAACTGTCCTTCACAGGAGGCCAGGGGCAACTGACCCCAACTGTGAACTAATTTACCAGTTTGAGAAGACAGCTAGAAATCAGAGCTGAAAGGACATTGGACTTAAACAAAAAGTCTCAGAGTGTGCTCGATTGGTTCTGTTAGTTTAATGACTTGATTCTATTCCTATTGTTTTGTTCCTTTTTTTCTCTTCCTTTTCTTCTCTTTACTCCTCTCTGTAAACCATATCTTTATATAGAGGAACAGCACAACAATAAGGTGGTTGGTTAGCTTGTATGTTGGCATCATTGTATGTTTCAATTTTTTTTGTATGGGAGCAGGTTAGTCTGTAGCCGTGGTCTATTGTCTTTTTATCTGTTTCAGTTTAGGTCTCTCTCTCCATTTGTTGACACAACCGTCTGTCTTCCCCCTTACTCCTCTCTCTCTCCACCCCCTTCCCCCCATCTACTCCATTCTCTTCCCTCTGCTAACCTCATTTTATTTCAGGAAGTAAACCTACAGCCCCACTGCATGGACAGATTCCAAGACAGTGGGAAGTAGGTCTCAGATTATCCATACACCTGTCGGCGGATACCAAGACCTGCAGATAGATTTTGAATCACAGCTCCCCCCTAAAGTAAATCTCAAAACTGCAAAAAGGACCACCCCCAACCTACAGTGCAACTCCAGAATTGAAAAAAGTAAGCAGGCATACATAAGAAGAATAGAAGATTGAACAAACAGAAGTAAAATCAATCCCTCTACTCTTGAATAACAGAATTAAAGAAGACAGTGATGTGGAGGGAAGGAAAATGTAGGGAGGGAAAAAACTGCACAAATAAAGAAAAACCAAAAGAAGAATATAGGTCTCACACAGACCCCTGGGATATCACACAATGAGGAAACAGACTCTGGAAAACAAACAATGAAGAGACCCCAGAAAGGCTTGTCACATGCAACAAACCCAGACATCAAGACATTAATAGACAGAATTTTTTTTTTTTTTTGAGTTGGAGTTTCACTCTGTCACCCAGACTGGAGTGCAGTGGCCGCTCCCGGCCACTGCAGCCTCACCTGCTGGGCTCCAGTGATCCTTCCACCTCAGCCTTCCGAGTAGCTGGAATTACAGGCATGTGCTACCACGCCCGGCTGATTTTTTGATTTATTGTAGAGATGAGGTCTTGCTTCCCAGGCGGGTCTTGAACCCGCGGGCTCAGGCAATCCACTCACCTCAGCCTCCCAAAGGCGCGGGATTACAGGCTGAGCCACCGAGCCCGGCAATAGACAGAATTTTAAAAATTAAGGCAATATGAGGAAAATAGGAAGGAGCTGATGTCAGAAATAATAGCAGTAAAGAATATTGTGATGGAAATAAATAACAAACTAATAAGCATGGAAAGCAGAATTAGCCAAGCAGAAGAAAGAATCTCAGAGCTCAAAGACCAAAACACAGAACTAACCCAAACTGTCAAAAGCATAGAAAAGAAGCTCAAAAAGACAGAACAAAACCTTCAAGAGATGAATGATCACTTCAAGAGACTGAACCTAAGAGTAATTGGCCTTCCTGAGGCAGAGAGAGAAACAGAGGCCACACTGATACAAACATTTCATGAAATCATTCAAGAAAACTTCCCTCATCTCATCAATGATGAAAAAATTCAAACACAAGAGATTCAGAGAACGCCTGCAAGATAACAAATGAGAAGACCAACTTCCAGACATATAATAATTTTCCTAAACAAAGTAGGTATGAAAGAAAAAATCCTAAAGGCTGCAAGAGAAAAAGGTCAGACTATGTACCAGGGAAGACCAATTAGAATAGCAGCAGATTTATCTACAGAAACCCTCCAGGCTAGGAGAGCTTGGAGCCCTATCTTCAAAGTTCTAAAAGATAAACAATTTCAACCGAGAATAACCTACCCAGCCAAGCTAAGCTTCATCAGTGAGAGAGAATTGAAATCTTTCCCAGATATCCAATCCCTAAGAAACTATGCTGCCACCAGACCACCTCTACAAGAAACACTTAAGAAAGTATTGAACACAGAAGAAAAGGAAAAAAGAACAACAACGTTCTTCACAAGAGTACAGGCAAAAGATTAAAAACACACATGATCCAACTCTAAAACCAAAAGAAAGACAACACACAAATAGGAAGAACAACAACTCTGTAAGAACATTATGATAGGGATCAACTCAAACAATTCAATAATTAGTTTGAACGTGAATGGACTAAGTGCACCACTGAAAAGACATAGAATGGCAAAATGGATAAAATATCACCAGGCAACAATATATTGCCTTCAACAGACTCACCTCATTAGAAAGGAAACTCACAGACTCAAAGTAAGAGGATGGGAAACAAATTTTCAGGTGAATGGAACACAAAAGAAAGGAGGAGCCGTGATCTTGATCTCAGACAAAATACCCTTTAAGCTATCAAAAATTTAAAAAGATACAGAAGGCCACTACATAATGATAAAAGGTTCAATCCATCAACAAGAAATATCCATCCTAAACATATATGCACCGAACATAGGAGCACCAACTTTCATAAAGCTGCTCCTAGGTAAACTAAAAAAAGACATCAACTCCAATATCATCATAGCGGGGACTTTAATACCCCACTCACAACCCTAGACAGATCATTCGGACAAAAATCAGCAACGAGATCTGAAACCTAAATGTAACTCTTGATCAAATGGACTTAATTGATACCTCAGAACCCCCCATCCAAAGACCACAGAATACACATTCTACTTATCACTGCATGGAACGTACTCTAAAATCAGCCACATACTTGGTAATAAATCAAGCATAAGCAAATTTAAAAGGACTGAAATTTTACTATGCACCTTCTCGGATCACAGTGGAATAAAAACAAACATCCACACCAACAAAGTACCCCCAAAACCCACAAAGACATGGACACTAAACAGCATGATGCTAAACAACTCCTGTGTCAATGATGAAATCAAAACAGAGATTAAAAGATACCTGGAAACAAATGAAAATGAATAAACATCTTACCAAAATCTCTGGGACGCCATGAAAGCTGTAGTAAGAGAAGAATTTATATCCCTACAAACGCACATGAAGAAAATGGAAGGATCACAAATTAACAGCTTAACAAGCCACCTAAGGAAACTGGAAAAGGAAGACCACAAAAACCCTGATTTCAGCAGAAGAATCCAGATCACCAAAATAAAAGCCCAAATCCAGGACATAGAAGACAAAAAGATAATACAAAAAATCAATGAAACAAAAAGCTGGTTCTTCAAAAGGATAAACAAGATCAATGGTTCCCTAGCTAGAATGACCAAGAAAAAGAGAGAAAAAGCCCAAATAAACACAATCAGAAACACAAAAGATGAAGTCACATCTGATCCTGAAGAAATACAAAAGATCATTAGAGACTACAATGTACACTTGTATGGAAAAAAAACTTGAAAACCTTTCAGAAATGGAGAACTTTCTATCATCACACAACCTGGTGAGGTAGAAACAAGAAGAAATTGAGACCCTAAAGAGACCAACAACAATCAAGGAAATTGACTACATAATAAGAAAACTACCTACAAAAAAAGCCCTGGACCTGGAGTTTTCAGCAGAATTCTACAAGACATTTAAGGAAAAGCTGATACCAATCCTACAGAAGGTATTCCAGGCAATTGAGAAAGATGGAACTCTCCCCAAATCATTTTACAAAGCTCGCATCACATTGATGACCAAGCCAGGAAAAGACCCAACAAAGAGAACTACAGGCCAACATCTTTGATGAACATAGATGCTAAAATTCTCAACAAGATCCTAGCGAACTGGATTCAACAACACATCTCAAAAATTATCCATCATGACCAGGTAGGCTTCATCCCTGGGATGCAAGGCTAGTTCAACATTCATAAAACCATAAATGTAATTAAATACATCAACAGTTGTCAAAAGAAAAACCACATGATTATATCATTAGATGCAGAAAAAGCTTTTGACAAAATCAGCATCACTTCTTGATAAAAACTTTTGAACATCTAGGCATACGGGGAACATACCCCAAAATAGTAAAAGCCATCTACAAGAAACCCACAGCCAGCATACTCCTAAATGGACAAAAACTGGAACCATTTTCCCTAAAAATGGGAACAAGAAAAGGATGCCCACTCTCACCCCTCTGTTTAATATAGTATGGGAAGTCCTGGCTAGAGCAATCAGAGAAGAGAAGGTAATCAGGGGTATTCAAATAGGAAAAGAGGAAGTCAAGCTATCTCTCTTTGCAGATGACATGATCGTGAACCTTGAAAACCCAAGAAATCTGTCAAAAACATCCTTACACTGATAAAGGACTTTGGCAAAGTCTCAGGATATAAAATAAATGTGCAAAAGACAATCACATTTCTTTACACCAATAATAAACATACAGAGACCCAATAAAAACCACAATTCCATTCACAATAGCCACAGAAAAAATGAAATACCTTGACATCTTTCTAACCAGAAAAGTGAAAGACCTTTACAATGAAAACTACAAAACACTGCTCAAAGAAATCAAAGATGACACAAACAAGTGGAAAAATTATCCCATGCTCATGGATTGGAAGAATCAACATTATGAAAATGTTCATCTTATCTAAGGCAATCTACAGATTTAATGCAATACCCATAAAATTACCAGCAACATTCTTCTCAGAACTAGAAAAAATAATACAGGAATTCATGTGGAAACACAAATGACCAAGAATAGCCAGAACAATCCTCAGCCAAAAAGACAAAGCAGGTGGTATCACATTACCAGACTTCAAACTTTACTATAAAGCTACAATCATCAAAACAATTTGGTACTGGTACAGGAACAGGCATATAGACCAATGGAATAGAATTGAGATTCCAGAAGCAAAACCTCAATTTCTCAACCAACTTATCTTCGACAAAGCCTCCACCACCTACCACTGGGGAGAGGAGAACCTATTTAGTAAATGGTGCTGGGAAAACAAGCTGACCACATGCAGAAGATTGAAACAGGACCCCTATCTATCCCTATACACAAAAATTAACTCCAAATGGATCAGAGACTAAATGTAAAACCTCAAACCATAAGAACCTTAGAAAATGAAGAACATACCCTCACGGAAATTGGAACTGGCATCCAATTCCTGAACACAACCCGAAACCCACAGGCCATAAGAGAGAAGATAGACAAGCGGGACCTCATTAAACTGACAAGCTTCTGCAAAGCCAAAGAAACCATCAAGAGAGCAGGGAGACAGCCCACAGACTGGAAAAAGTATTTGCCAACACCAGGTTCAACAAAGGCTTAACAGCTTGGATCTATAAGGAACTCAAACATGCTGAAAAGAAAAAAACAAACAACCCCGTTATAAAATGGGCAAAAAATATGAACAGACAATTCTCAAAGAAGACATCTGAGCAGCCAACAGACACATGAAGAAATTTTCCACCTCACTAATCATCAGGGAGATGCAAATCAAAACCACACTGAGATACCACTTAACTCCAGTCAGAATGGCAATTATCAGTAATTCAAAAAATAACAGTTGCTGGGAGGGTGTGGTGAAAAGGGAACACTTCTACACTGTTGGTGGGAGTGCAAACTAGTGCAACACCTGTGGAAAACAGTATGGCGATTCCTAAAAGCTTTAAATATTGACCTCCCATATGACCCCGCAATCCCCCTGCTGGGAATATACCCTGAAGAACTCAGATCACTCTATAGAAAAGATACCTGCACACGAATGTTTATCGCAGCATTGTTCACAATAGCAAGAACCTGGAAGTAACCATGCTGCCCATCAAAAGAGGACTGGATTTAAAAAATGTGGTACATATACATGATGGGATACTATGCAGCCATAAAAAAGAACAAAATCATGAACTTCGCAGCAACTTGGATGGAACTAGAGTCTATAATACTGAGTGACGTCTCACAGAAACAAAGATCTGAGTATCACATGTTTTCACTCATATAGTGGACCTTGAACATCCAACATAATACTATAAGAAAATGACTGACAGTGGTAGGAAACTATGCGGGGGAAGGAAAGGGAGATGGGATTAATGGTAGTAAATATCTGTCTGGGGATGGGGAGACACCTCCTAACAACAAGGGTGCCTGAACAAAGCATATTTATATACTTAACCCTTAACTGTACCCCACAATATCATAATAAAAAATATTGATTAAAGAAAAAAAATGATAAGAAAGCAAAACAGGAGAAAGTTTGAAAGATCTGTATAGACTATCAGACTAGCCCCAACATTCCCTTAAGCCAAAGCCTAATCTAGAGCAAGGCCCTAACTCTCTTCAATTCTATGAAAGCCAAGTGAGGTGAGGAACCTGCATGACAAAAGTTTGAAGCTAGCAGAGATTAGTCCATGAGGTTTAAAGAAAGAAGCCATCTCCATAACAAAGAAGCACAAGGTAAAGCAGTGAAAGCTGATGTAGAAGCCGCAGCAAGTTATCCAGAAGATCTAGCTAAGGTCATGGTGAAGGTGGCAACACTAAACAGATTTTCTTTTCTTTTTTTTTTTTCTTTTTTTTTTTGAATTGGGGTCTCACTGTCACCCAGGCTGAAGTGCAGTGCATTCTCACGGCCACCATAGCCTCAACATTCTGGGCTCAAGCAATCCTTCCACCTCACCCTTCCAAGCAGCTAGAACTGCTTGGTACATGCCACCATGCCTGGCTAAGTTTTTTATATATAGTAGAGATGAGGTCTTGCCAATTTGCCCAGGCTGGTCTCTAACCCCTGGGCTCAGGCAATCCTCTCACCTTGGCCTCCCAAAGTGCTGGGATTACAGGCATGAGCCATCACATCTGGCCACAACAGATTTTCTTTTTTTTAATTGTAAAGATGTGGAGCACAATTCAGGATTAGGTATATATGGCCATTGTACAGGTAAAGTTTGGGTCTCCCTTTGGTCCCCACTTTGCCTGGTTTAAGATCAGATACCCTTATTGATGTTATGCGCCTACCCCCTTCCCCTGGCAGTGTCCCACTACTGCCAATCCCTTCATTATACTATTATAGTATGTTCAGGGTTTGCTTATGGGTGAGAACATGTGGTACTCAGTTCTCTGTTTCTGTGATAGATCACTAAGTATTATAGACTCTAAGTCCACCCAAGTTGCTGTGAAGTGTATATGTTTGTCCTTCTTTATGGCTGTGTAATAATCCATTGTATATATATACCACAACTTTTTTATCCAGTCCAGTTTCAATGGGTAGCATAGCTGGTTCCATGTTTTTGCTATGGTAAATAGTGATGCAGTAAACATGCACGTACAAGTATCTTTTTGGTAGAGTGATTTGTGTATATTTCCAGTAGGTGGATTGCTGGGCCATATGGAAGGACAATTTCTATTTATTTTAGAGATTGTCAGTTTTCCAAAAAGTTTGAACTAGTTTGCAACCCCACCAACAATGTAGAAACATTCCATGTTCTCCACATCCTTGCCAGCATTTGCCATTTTTTGTTTTATTAATGATGGCTATTCTTACTTGGGTTAGGTGGTATCTCAATGTGGTTTTCATTTTCATTTCTCTGATGATTTGTGACAGCCCACAGAATGGGAGAAAATATTTGCCAATTGTATATCTGACAAAGGCCTAATATCCAGGATCTACAAGGAACTCAAACGTGCCAAAAAGAAAAAAAGTGGTCAAAAGCCAGGAATAGACACTTCTCAAAATAAGACATACAGGTAGCCAACACACAACAGATGTAGATAAAGCAGCCTTCTATTGGGAAAAGATGCTGTCTGGGACTTTCACGACTAAAGGGGAGAAGTTAATGCCTTGACTTCAAAGCTTCAAATAACAGGCTAACTTACTTGTGAGGTGCTAATGCAGGTGGTGACAAGTTGAAACCAATGTTCACCAACCATTTTGAAAATCTCAAGACCTTTAAGAAATACACTAAACCTACTCTGCTTATGCTCTATAAATGGAAAAACAAAACCTAGATGACAGCACATCTGTTTACAGCATGGTTTACTGAGTATTTTAAGCCCACTATTGAGACCTACTGTTAAGAAAAGAAAAAAAAAAACAACTTTTCTTTCAAAAGAGTATTGCCTATTGACAATGCACCTGGTCACCCAAGAGCTTTGATGGAGATACACAAGATGAATGTTGTTTTCGTGCCCGCTGACACAACAACCATTCTGCAGTCCATGGATCAAAGAGTAATTTTAACTTTTAAATGTTATTATTTAAGAAATACATTTTGTAAGGCTATAACTGCCATAGAATGGGATTCCTCTGATGGATCTGGGCAAAGTAAATTGAAAACCTTCTGGAAAGGACTCACCACTCTGGATGACATTAAGAACATCTGTGATTCATGGGAGCAGGCTAAAATATTCACATTAACAGGAATTTGGAAGAAGTTGCTTCCAACTCTCATGGATGACTTTGAGGGCTTCAAGACTTTAGTGGAAGAAGTAACTGCAGATGTAGTAGAAATAGCCAGAGAACTAGAATTAGAGGTGGAGCTTGATATGTAACTGAATTGCTGCAATCTCATGATAAAACTCAAATGGATAAGGAGATGCTTCTTATAAATAGTAACAAAAGGGGGAGGGCTGTCTGGGGTCTATTCCAAGCCATCATGTCCATCCTCACACCGCTGTTGCTGCAGGCCTGACAGGCTCAGATCAGGGACTCCTGGTTCTGCGTGCCCAGGTCCATTCAAAGCCCGGACCATGGATGTTGCCATCGGGATCACCTCCTGCTTCCTGTGTTTCCTCCTGCCAGTGGGTTGGGTCCTGTCACACCTAGAGAGCCACAAGAAGTAGGAGTGAGGCACTGTCCTCCCGGCTTGTGATCTGCCCACCCCACCAGCTGTCCTGATCATGTCTCCTGCATTACTGGCCGGTCTCCCTGGATTATGTTATTCAATTCCAGTCACCTCTTCTGCAGTCATGACCTCTTGATGTTTCCATGGTGACATCCTGGGACCACATGCATGGGCCCTGCTCAGGCCCCCTGTAACAATAAAGCCATTTAAGCTTTAAAAGTGGGGGGAGAAGGGATTGGAGGTGGTGTCTACTCCTGATAAAGATGCTATAAAAATTGTTGAAATGACAACAAAGGATTTAGAATATTAGATAAGCTTAGTTGATGAAGCAACAGTAGGGTTTGAGAGGACTGAATTCAATTTTGAAAGACTTTCTGCTGTGGGAACAATGCTACCGAACAGCATCACAGTCTGCAGAGAAATCTTTCATGAAAGGATGAGTCAATCTTTGTGGTGAAAGTCAGTCTATATAACAAACTTCACTGCTGTACTATTTTAAGAAATTTCCGGGGCCATCCCAACCAGTACTTCAGCAACTAGTACCTTGATCAGTCAACAGCCGTCAACATCAAGGTAAGATCTTCCACCAGCAAAAAGATTATGAATCAATGAAAGCTCAGAGGATCATTAGCATTTTTTAGCAAAAAGTATCTTTTAATTAAGTATGTACATTTTTTAAAGATATAATCCTATTGTCTTTTTAATAGACCGCAATATAGTATAGACATAACTTTTATATGCACCCAAGAAACCAAAAAAATTGTGTGACTTACTTTTTGTGATATTCATTTTATTGTGGTGGTCTAGAACAAAACCCACAGTATCTCCAAAATATGCCTATATTCCAATCCAACCTACATACTTTGAGAAGAGTGAACTTATTTATATTCAAATCTGAGCATGTATCTCCCTGTTCAAAATTTGTTAGATGTCTCCACAAATGGTCATGAGTCACACCCCAGTTTCTGCTCTGGGACCTTCCTATCCTCTTTTCTCTTCTCGTGTTTTGGCTTAGAAGTGATCTTGAACATTTTTAATGTCATGGCATGCATTTTTAAAGGATAATATTTATACAGCTTGCTAAAGTATATAGAGGAGTCTCCAAGAGCCCAAAGACTCAGGAATTTGATAATCTAACACACCTATGATCCATGTGCCTGGTCACTCATATTAGGAAGCCTTGGCTTAAGAAATTCCTGTTCAACATTTGTCTTGTAGGAAAGCAGCTTTCTCTATGAAATTTTTTCTTCACTTTTGTGACCCTACAATTACCTGGAAGACTTTTTAATAATATTCTGAATACTTAATTTGTGTATATTCTATGAGACTCAAAACTCCTTTGGAACAAGAACATATCTTACTCATCTATGAATTCTCAGAATACAGTATGGTGCCCAGTTGAGCTGATGAGAAACAAAAAAAAGAAAATAGAGAGATCCAAGAGTTCTTAGTTCAAGTATTCTGGATGGTTTTTGGAGTAATTTCCCTCAATGATCACACTTATAGGTTGTTTTTAAAAACTAAAGCAATTTTTTTCTGTTCCCCAAAGCCCTTTCCCCTAGAGGTAAGCTTTCAAACTACCACTATGACTAGCAAAGTGCTAACATTTCAAATGACAAATATCCCAAAAAGCAAAAAAATGACTACTCTGTAAAACTGAGTTCTAAGTACCCAAAAGGCTATTGAACTTTTCACTACCAGAACATTTTCTGTCAATTGATGCTTCAAAAATCAGATGTTTCTCATCAGCAAGTTGAGACTCCAGAAGGTGAAGATTTCATAAATGCATTGAATAATATCAACATTTTTGTTTCAAGTTATGATTAAAATAAGTATAACCCCATATTTTAAAATACTAGGAATGTTCTTGATGTGGTGAAAAAAGCAAAAGAGAAAGCTGAGGCTGCCAGAACAATATTTTTATTTCTCAGATGAACTTGACAACAGAATGAGCATGGTCAGAAGTCCATCCTCACCTGGACAGCATCCATATGCTCACTGAGAAACCAGTAAACAACCTAAAGCTACAGCTAGTTCCAAGGAAGCTCATTCAAGTATCTCCCATCCAAGAAAGTATAGCTCCAAGCAGCATTGCCCAATCTCAATAATTTTCTTCAAACTTTACTTGTGACTGTATAATATAATAATGCTACCTACCTAAGAGCCAAAGGATTTTTTTTTTTTGTGGTAGTTGTAGCCCTTTCTTCTTCTTTTTTTTTTTTTTTTTTTTGAGTTGGAGTCTCACTCCATCACTTAGGCTGTAGTGTAGTGGTATGCTCACGGCCACCCCAGCGTCAACCTGCTGGACTCCAGTGATCCTTCCACCTCAGCCTTCCAAGTAGCTGGAACTGTAGGCACACACTACCACAGCTGGCTAATTATTTTTATTTATTGTAGACGATGGGGTCTCACCAAGTTGCCCAGGCTGGTCTCGAACCTGCGTGCTCAGGCAATCCACTCGCCTCGGCCTCCCAAAGTGCTGGGATTACAGGCTGAGCCACTGAGCCCAGTCACCCTTGTTTCTTTCTTAACCTCAGCATCCCTCTCAAATAAATACCCCAGCACCCTTAACTATAAAATGTAGATGACACAATACCTATCTCAACGTTGTTGGAAGAAATATGTGGGAAAAGAACCAAATAAACTTCCTGAATATAGATTAGTTTAGTACGCATTTTAGTCCTAAACATTAGCTTAATTGCAAGTTCCTGTCATCTTCTGTTTTACTAGGAGCACAGAATTCAGTGGGAAATGTGGGAGGGTAAGCCAGCTCTGGGGCTTCATCTGAAAACATAGGTGAAAGAAGGGTCCTATTAAGATGAGGTTTGTGATGTTGTACTGTCACCTTAGATAAGCTGGACTATGTTTCTCAGAATTTATTTCCCTACATGGGGCCAGGTTAGGGTTGGCAACAAGAAAAATTTTCTTAAGTTTTGGAAGGCAGATTGAAGTAACAGTCAAATGTAGATAATGGGCATGAGGCACCGTTGCAGCTCCAGGATGTTGTTCATTGATCTGCTGGCTCACCTTGTTGACGTGGAACTTTCCAGGCTCACAGCAATTCTTTTTCCCATCAGCGAGCTTCTTTTAATTTCCTCAAGTCCAAGCTTGTCCTGGAAGGTTCCAATTTAACCTCATGGGTTCCACTTGGAGTTTGTCCTTTCTGGCTTCATATTCAGCTTTCCTTCGTGACAACCAGTCCTACATACTCATAGCAACTTCAGGCCCACATCAAATGCAGAAACCACAGCTTCTTTACCAAATCTCATAATTATGTAAGGCCTAATCCCTGTGACATACCCCTTATTTCAGATCCCATATTGTGGCTCTGCTTCTCTGATCAAACCTAAGTGATACAGAAGAATTCCTTCCCATCTTAATTTTCCCCTAACTTTCTTTGGGAGATGAGAGAAAGCTTTCTAAGGAAATGAACCACTCCATCCTTTGTCCCAGGTAGAGCAAGTTACCATCATAGCCATGTGATTCAGGAATGCACACTCACCAGTGCTTAATTCACCTTTATTCCCAATAGCCAGGGACCAGGACCAACATCTATATCATTAAATAAATACTTATAAGACAAACTATGATCTTCAATGTGGATCCAAAGGAAGCAATTCTCAATTTCTGTAACACATATGGTACCAGAGAGAGAAAGTATTCTATGCATCCTGCAAATTGCTAGAGTTCCTAAACTTCATAAACCCCATATGACTGGAATAGAATGAGTTTTTCTGCTTTAAAATACTGTCATCTTGACCCACAATCTCAATGGCCTTTCTAAATGAAACAGAAAAATAACGGTAGATGCCTCTCACATACTATGGAACTGGTGCATTTGCTAAGTTGCCTAGGCAACAGAAACACTGACTCAAATACTTCTGTCAAAACTTTCCAAAGACAGTGATCTTTATAGCAGCAGAAAACACATTTTAGCTGTAAGAGACAGCTTCTGTGGTTCAGTCTTACTTCAGAGTAACACAGCTGAACAATAATTGTAACACTTCACAAAAGTCTGGGTATGTTGAAAATACTTTAAACCTAAGCACTTTGCTATAGTTTGAATGATCATGTCCCCTCCAAAATTCATTTTGAACCTTAATCTTCAATGTAACAGTATTAAGAGTTGTGATCTTTGGGAGGTAATTAAGTTATGAGAGCTCCACCTTCATGAATGGAATTAGCACCCTTATAAAAGAGCCTGAGGTTGAAGAGAGTTCCCTCTTGCCCTTCCATGCCTTCTGCCATGCAAGGATACAGCATTCCATCCCTCTACCGGAGGCAGCAACAAGGTGCCATATTGGAAGCAGAGTGGCCTTCACCAGACAAAATCCTGACAGAGTCTTGATCTTGTAATTACCAGCCTCCAGAACTGTGAGAAATAATTTTTTGTTCTTTATAAATCACCCAGTTTAAGATATTTTGTTATAGCAGCACAAAAGTATTAAGACACACCTTAATTACTAATAGTGCTTCACATGGGCAGAGCACTTATCAGTACTCATGAGGTTTCCCTACATTATCTCATCTGAATCTTACAGTGATCCTACTAAACAGTGAACAGGGATTACTATAGTAGTCATGTTACCAATAATAAAAATGTATACTCAGTACTGACATGACTTTCTTTAGTTATATAGACACTGAATGGTAGAGTCTAAGCAAGGGTCTGAATATTCAAAGTTTTATTCTGAGGATTTCCACTATATCACACTAACTTTAGAAAGTTGTTACACATAAATATCATTTTATAAATGGGCCAAGTGGTTTCCACCTCCCCAAGTAGAATTCACATCTACCAAGCTGTTCTAGACACCAACCAATTATCAGATATGGGTGAGTATCCAAGTCCAAAAAAAAGAAAACAAGAGAAAGAATTCTACTGATTTGATACATAAAAACCTTCTCTTGGTGATTTCTGAAAGAACTAGAAATTGATCTACCATATGACCCAGCAATTTCCCTGTTGGGAATATACCCAGAGGAACTCAAATCATTCTACAAAAAAGATACCTACACACGTATGTTTGTTGCAGCTCTATTCACAAAAGCAAAAACATGGAACCAACCACGTTGCCCATCAAAGCTGGACTGGATAAAGAAAATGTGGTACATATACACAATGGAATATTATGCAGCCATAAAGAAAGACAAATATATGGACTTTGCAGCAACTTGGATGGGTTTGGAGTAGATCATACTCAGTGATCTATCACAGAAACAAAGAACAGAGTATCATATGTTCTCACTCATATGTGGACCTTGAACAATTATAATACTATAAAAAAGCATTTGGCAGTAGTGGGAAACTATTAGGGGAGGAGGAGTAGGATTGACAGTTGAGGAAACTGCTAGGGGAGGGAGGAGCATACCTCATTAACAAGGGTACCTGAATAATTAATGGTTGTATACCTAACCCTGAATTTTACCCCACATCTTTATAATAAAAAAAATTTTTTTTAAACTTTCATTTTTATTAACAGCTTCACTGTCTAAAAAATTTCAGGCTGTTATGCAAAGAGAAATAACCAAAAGTAACTCTTCTGGAGAAAGAAGGTATCTATCAAAGGCACAACATCTCCATCACCCCACCCACACACTGCACAAGGAGACACAGAGCCCTTTCTAATGGACTTCCACCCTCAACTCAGTCTTGAAAAATCACCTGAACAGGTCTCAGAGCCCTCATCTGTAAATAAAGAGCTCAGAGTAAATATTTTCTGTATTAGTCAGGTTTCTTCAGAGAAACAGAACCAATAGGATATATAGGAATAAATGAGGAGATCTATTATGGGAATTGCTTTGCATGATTATGGAGGCTGAGAAGTCCTATGATTTGCCATCTGCAAGCTGGAGAACCAAAAAAGCAAGTAGTGTAATTCAGTCAGACTCTGAAGTCCTGAAAACCAGGGGAGCTGACAACATGCCTCCCATTTCAAGGCTAAAGGCCTAAGAACCAGAGAAGCCAATGGTATAAGTGCTGAAGTCTAGACCCCCCCCCAAAAATGCTGATGTCTGAGAGCAGAAGATGAATGTCCCAGCTCAAGAGTAGACAGAAAGTTTGCCCTTCATCTGCTTTTTTGTTCTACTAGGACCTTCAACTTATTGGATGCTAGTGACCCACACTTCTTCACTCAGTCTACTGATTCAAATGCTAATTTATTCTAGAAATACCCTCACAAACATACCCAGAAATTAGGCTTTAGCAGTTACTTGGATCCAGTCAAGTTGACACATAAAATTAACCATCATACTCCCAAATGTTCTTTATAGATAAAACATTCTAGGGTGGACAGAAAATGTCTAATGGGAACCATGGTGTCATGGGTAAAGCAATGGATGAGAAGTCGAAAGGTGGAATCATAATTGAGCTGACTGTGCCTCTTACTGGCTATGTGACATCAGGCAACTCAGTCAACCTCTCAGAGTTGAAACTGACCGTCTCACAGGGATTTTGTGAGAAGCAAATATACACCAGACAACTGTGACCTATTACCAGTTAACACAGCAGAGTCTCTCTCCTGACCCTAATCCAAGATTCAGGGTCAGATGAACAGATAAGTCAGTGGGCTCCAGAATCTGTTGTCTGAATTGATGCAAATGGAGGGAAAAAAAGCTCAGAAAGAAGGTAGGAAGTTTTACCTGGGGTATCTTAGAAGAAAGTAGAAGAAACGGCCCCTGAAGAGAACATCTTGGTGTGTCTTTCCCAGCCCAGGTCCAGAGGGCAGGTTTGCCCTTTCCCCATTGAAGTTGCAGGCAGAAGCTAAAGGCACTGTTTCCTGTGAAACCTGCTGTCTCTAAGAATCAATCAGGATTTCTTTAGGACCCAAGAGACCAGATTCATCCAGCTGGGTAGTGAAGAAATATTTGCAGGGGAACACAATGTTGCTCTGGGCACTGAGGAGGACCCAGAGAGAGCAATGTTCGGCACCTAGGGGCTCCCACCAGGGCAGCACTAGATCTGAAAGCAGCATTCTCTCCAGAGCCCCTGTAATAGTGGCCATCCACATATTTCCCTCTAGTTGCCAATGAGCAGGGGATATTGGCAGGGAAAAGAATAAGAGAAAACTGCATGTGTGCCCATAGAAGACACTTAGGGACTCCCAATGTCTCTATGTTTGCTGCAGAGAGAGTATAATTTTAATAAGACTCCACAGGTTCCCACAGGCTAGAGGTGGGGGTTATACTTGGGTTCTATTCTGTTAGATTAGAATGGGATAGATGAGAAGAATACTTACCCCAAAGTCCATCCAACATATAGAAATTACAGAGTAGAATTTCAAACTAACATTTCTTTACTTGATATTTATACTTAACAAATGATTCTTTTTAAAGTATATCCATTTTTTAAAACTGTTCCCAAATAACACTTTTCTTTGCCACTTGACAAGAAATGGATTATCCATCCATTGTTCATAGGATAAAGTTGACTAACAAAGAGACTGGCCTGTTGTTCAAGCAGAAGATTTAATTTTGTCAATGACTCTTGCTTCTTGTTTTGTACAAAAATGATGAATTTTGAGCCAAGGTATTTATAAAAGAGAAAAAGACAGAGGGAAAATTTTTTTGAATGCCATCTGTGCTATTAACAAATCATATTATATCAGACTTCACAGTGTATGGCAGTGTCCCAGGGTGCAACATTTGGTCCGTGTCACATACAAATGCACAAAATTTAAGCTGCATTATTCCTCACCTATACAACTGAGGGGGCTGCCCAAATGTTCTTGTTCAGCTTCAATATCACATTGCAGCATTTCCAGTATCATATGACCACCTATGAAGTCCTTCCACAGAAATAAGCCTCCTCAAAATCCTCTTGATTTTTTTTCATTTGTATAAATTTAAGGAGTGTAAATGCAGTTTTGTTACATGAATATATGGCATAATGGTGAAGTTGGACTTTTAGTGTAACCATCACCTGAATAATGTACATTGTGCCCATTAAGTAATTTTTCATCTCTCATCCCCATCCTGCCCTCTCACCCTTTTGAGTCTCCAATGTGTATCATTCCACACTCTATGCCCATGAGTACACAATATTTAGCTCCCACTTCTAAGTGAGAACATGCAGTATTTGATTTTCTGTTTCTGAGTTATTTCACTTAAGATAATGGCCTTCAGGTAGAATAATTTTTCAAACTACTGAGTGTTATATTACAAAGAAATTATTTTAAATAAAGACTTGCTTTTATTTTAACTTGGTATAGTATCGATTGCATTATAAAAGTCCTATTAATATTATAATTAATAATAACCATGATGTTTGAAGAGTTTGACCCAAGTTTTACTAAATTAATTTTGCAACATAGCATAATTTACAAAAAGAAAAGCACCAAGTAAAAATGGTATGTGTTGTGTTCAGTTTGGGGGCCAGAGAATATATATTATATAATTTTATACATGTAAATATATAGGTCTAAAAGTTATACATGTATGTATTATAGTAGACTGAAATTTAACTGAATATCAAGGCAATAAAATAGACTTTCTTATAACTTCTGTATTTTGGTTCTGAGTTAATTGAAAAAAAGATTTTAGAGTTTTACTTGTAAACCCTCTCCACAAATAATGTATTGCTAGTATATCACCTTTGTTCCGAAAGTGGTCAGTTGAGAAATAAATAGTTGAGTGATAGAATTACAATTAGCCTCCTAAAAAGCTCACAAGTTCACTAGACCCACCCTCAGCATCCATCACACTAATTCGTTCTGAAGGAGAAAAATTTAATGACGTATTTATTGATTAAAAAGCAGATGGCATTCCTGTCTTTAATTATATGATTCCACGAAGTATTTTGTAAACCTTCAAACTGACAGCCACAGATTAGAATATATCATAATATTAAACCATTTTCTTAAAGGTTCTGCTGTAACAGAGTTTGGTTTGTCAAGATCACCAAAGCTTGAGAAAAGACACTGTTTCCTCTTTGTAGTCCTGAGACTGGCCATCTCACCAGGCATGCATATCACTAGAACATCTAAAAACACATGGCTTTTATTCAAGGCAGGCCATATGGAAGACACTTCTTGATAATAAATGCTCTGACTCTGCTTATTGTGGATTGTGTTTCTTTGGCCTTGGCAAAATCTTTGCCAACTTCTTTGTCATTTCCTGGATCTGGATTATCTGCATGGCTTGACCTGGGACTTGGTTCTCAAGACTTCTCTTGACCCTGTTAGCAGTCACTTCTAGTTTTGAAAACTTTTTTAATCAGCTGCTGTCCACAACTCAGCACTCTAAAAGCAATTGTTTGCTCTGTTTTTTTAGTATGCATTACTTTTTAGTTCTGAAACTAGACCTCAGAGTTTTAAGAAAAAGATGTTAAGTTCTAAGACAATAGGATTATATCCATGGTAATAGACAAGAGAAAACTCATCAACCTGCTTTTCCAGACACAGCTGATATATTCTTATTTGACTGGGGAAAAAATGGAGTTTGTGAATTCTGTATACCAAATTTATTTTCTTCTGCATCTAAATTGTGTTTCTTCCTAAGATCAAAAAGGATCAAAGAAATACCTCAAAGCTCTTTCCTTGTCATTAATGTTTCAAAAACAGTAAAATACCTTCACTAAATTGTCATAAATTCAATGCAGTTTACAGAAAAAAGTTTCAAGTGCTAGTTTTCTTTTATTTGTCAGAAATTATTTTTATAAATTCTCTTCATATCACTCCTAATTGTATTGTGCATTTCCCAATACACTCTTGTTAACCTTCTTTGCCTATCATGTTGGGTCAGACCAACAAATTTTGCTGATAGAGTAGAAATATTATTCACATACAAAACACACTCAGGTTTGATCTTGACTTCCCAGCCTCCAGCATCATGAGCCAATAAATTTGTATTTATTATAAATTACCTAGTTTCAAGCATTTTGTTATAGCAGAGCAAAATAAAATAAGCTGATAGATATAGATAAATACACTTTTTTGGTGTAAGTAAACATTTACCAGCACACCATTAGACACTAGACACAGGGATTCCACTAAATTTAAAATGGCTAATAGAAATTGGCATAATTTAATAGGATAAAAATAATAACAACTTCCCCATGCCAGAAAAGGCTAAGGAAAGAGTCCATACTTTCACCTTCATGAGATTGTGATGAGATACCCAACACTTCTGTTGAGGTGACGTCAGAGGAATCCAAGTATGAAGCCACTGTTTACATCTCTGCCAGCCAGTAATATATCCACTCCACCACCACCCCATTGTGTTAGTGGTTACCTGGGGAGTCATAACTCTCAGCCCAGTCAGCAGTAACAAGGAACTTTCCTACCTTGAATATCAACAAAGGCCAAGTGGGAATCTGGACTTCTACTTTGACCTGGCAGTAATGAGGTAACACCATCCCACCAATTATGACAGTGATGCAATAGAGAAAGTCAGCAAAAAATGGAGATTTAAATAAGATCTAGTCTCATAATGTCAAACTATCTAGATCTCAGCAAAAAAATTACTATACCAAGAAAAAGAAAATTTGAATCAGAATGAAAAAAAGATAGATGCCAAAACTGAGATGGTAGAGATACTAGAATTTTAAAGCAGCCATGAAAAAATAATTCAATGATCAATTATGAACATCCTTGAGCAAAAGAAAAAATTAAAAATGTTAGTAAGGAGATATAAAGTCTTGGCAAAGCCATAGAAGATATAAAGAAGAAACAAAAAAAATTTTTTAACTTGGCGGTTCCAGTAAGAAGGCGATGGCACAGGTGGGACTGTGAGATTCTCCAAAAGTGAGTTCCCATAAAGACTCTTGATTTTCTTCCCCCATTCCCGGGCCCACCGCCAGCCACACCAGTCCCAGGCCTGGAGACCCTCAGTCCCACTCACAGCCAGCTATTGCAGCCCCTCTGCCGCCGCTGCTCCACCCCAGGTGCACCAGGCCCCCGGCCGCATGGAGCTCCCAGCTCCCTCCCCAGCTACACTGTCTCACCCGGCCCCAAGTCACCCACCACCCGCCTCTGGAGGCCCTTGGATACCGCCTTGTGGAGATATGTGTTCCCTTGCTGGCTACACTAATCTGCCTGGCATTCGGCCACTGCCAGCTCCCTCCCTGGCTGGGTGCCCAGCCCAGTTTCAGGCTGTGGCAGCCCACGGAGGCCCTCCACGCCTGCCCCTGAGAACTGTAGGCTCCATCCCTTCCTGGGGTGCCCCATCAGACCAAAAGCCATCGCTGTCCATGCAGGCCCCCAGCGCCCATGCCTCGGAACTCTGCGCCACTCCTCAGGGTGAAGCACCCAAAGCTGTGGCAGGTACTAGCCCTTCAGAGTTTCAGGTCCCTGCCCAGGGTTCTGAGTCCTCACCCAGCCCCATCTCAAGCCGTAGTCACCCAGGGAGACTCTAGATGCCCGCCCCTCAGGGATACCAGCTCCATTCCTGGCTGAAGTGCCCTGCACGGCCCAAAGCAGCTGCCACCACCCGCCACCCACCCTTTGGAGCTCTGGGTTCCTGCTCTGGCTGAGGCGCCCAACCCCATCTCAAGTCACTGTTACCCAGGGTGACCATGGTACTCCCCCCTCAGAGCTGCAGGCTCCATCTCTTCCTGGGGCACCCCTCCAGGCCCAAAGGAACTCTGTGTCCCCACCCAGGCTGAAGCACCCAACCCTGCCTTGAGCTGCCACCCCCGTGGAGGCCCCTGGTGCCTGTGCCTCCACCACTCAGGGAGGTCCAAGGCTCCTTCCCCGGGGAGCTCAGGACTCCCTTGGTGGCCACACCACCCCACCCCCTAACCACCCTGACCACTATGCAGACCAGCAACACCCAGCAGTCTCACACTCCACTTCCCCCAACTCGCCCCTGACTACAGTGGGACCAGAGAACAGCTGAAGTCCTGTGACCAGGCAGAGATCTACAGTGACTCACCCATGCAGCTCTGCCTAACCTCCAACTTTGGAGCTGAGACCTCATGATTGTGTAAGGGTACAGTACATCTTAAAGAGGTTGCTCAGCTTGTGTCTATATGATTATATCCCCTAATTTGTTTGTTGTTGTCACTGTTTCTTGTTTGGTTGTTTGTTTGTTTTTATTTTTGTTTTATCTTACTCTTATCTGTCTTCAGGTCTACTTTCATGTATTAGTGGGTACCTGTTTGTTCTCCCTTTTACTCTCTTTTCTCCACCTTCTACTTCCCCCTCTCCCTGTTCCATTTCTTTCCCTTTTCTTACATTATTTTACTTCCTGGGAGCAAACCAATACCCCCACTTCATGAATAGATTATAAGACAGTGGGAAGCTGGATCCAGAGTATTCATCACCTGTCAGTGGATATTGGGATCTGCAGATAAATTTTGAATCACAGCTCCCCTCTCAAATAAATCTCAAAGTTGCAAAAGGTATAACCCTCAACCTACAGTCCAGACTCAGAATGGAACAAAGCTAGAAGATTCTCATAAGGAAGAATAGGAGATTGAGCAAACAGAAGTAAAACAACCCCACCACCCCTGAACAAAAGATTTAAAGAAGACAGTGGGAGAAAAAAATAAAAAGGAAAAAGTGGGAAGGCAAATCTACACAAATAAAGAAAAATCAAAAGAAGAATATAGGTCTCAACAGATCCCTTGGGAGATCAGATATTGAGAAAACAGACTTCAGCGTGCAAACACTGAAGAGCTCCCAGAATGACTGGTCACATACTACAAACCCAGACAACAAGACATTAGTAGAGAATAAAAAGAATTGAGGAGAAACAAGAGGAAAATAGGAAGGAGTTGATAAATGAGATAACAGCAGTAAAGAATACTGTGATTGAAATAAACAACAAACTAATTAAGCATGGAAAGCAGAATTAGCCAAGCAGAAGAAAGAATCTCAGAACTTGAAGACCTAAATATGGAACTAACCCAAACTGTCAAAAACATAGAAAAGAAACTTAAAAAGACAGAACAAAAGCTTCAAGAGATGAACGATTATGTCAAGAGACCAAACCAAAGATTAATTGGCCTTCCTGAGGCAGAAAGAAAGACAGAGACCATACTGGATCAAACATTTCATGAAATCATTCAGGAAAACTTCCCTCATCTCATTGCTGAAGCAAAAATTCAAACACAAGAGATTCAGAAAACCCCTGCAAGACAAGAAGTGAGAAGACCAACTCCCAGACACATAATAATTCACCTAAACAGAGTAGGTATAAAAGAAAAGATCCTAAAGGCAGCAAGAGAAAGAGGTCAGACTACCTACCAGGGAAGGCCAATTAGAATAGCAGCAGATTTAGCTATAGAAATCCTTCAGTCTAGGAGAGCTTGGAGCCTGATCTTTAAAGTTCTCTAAGATAAACAGTGTCAACCAAGAATAACCTACCCTGCCAAGCTAAGCTTCATCAGTGAGGGAGAATTAAAATCTTCCCCAGACATCCAATCCATAGGAACCTATGCGGCCTCCAGACCACCTCTACAAGAAATACCTAAGAAAGTATTAAACACAGAAGAAAAGGAGAAAAGAATGACAAAGTTCTTCATAAGAGTACAGGGAAAAGATGGAAAACACACATGAATCTACTCCAAAACCAAAGGAAAGACAACAAATAAACAGGAACAATAACAACTATATAAGAACCTCATGACACGGAAAAACTGCCAAATTTCAATAAGTATCCTGAAGGTGAATGGATTAAATGCACCACTGAAAAGACACAAAATGGTGGACTGGATAAGAAACCATGACCCCATTATTTGCTGCATCCAGGAGATTCATTTCACTACAAGGGACACACACAAACTCAAAGTAAAAGGATGGAAAATGAGTTCCCAGGCCAGTGGCTCATAAAAGAAGGTAGGAGTTGCAATCTTAATATTAGACAAAATAACCTTTAAGCTATCAAAAATTTAAAAAGATACAAAAGGACACTACATAATGATAAAAACTTCAATCCATCAACAAGAAATATCCATCCTAAACATATATGCACCCAACACAGGAGCACCAGCATTTATAAAACAACTACTTAATAAACTGAAAAAAGATATTGAGTCTAACACTATTATAGCAGGGGACTTAAATACCCCCACTGAAAGCTCATAGATAGATGAGCTTTCATCTCATAGATATCTCATAGATAGATCATAGATCTATCTCATAGATAGATCAATGAGGCAAAAAAATCAACAAGGAGATCCAGAACCTAAACTTGACACTTAACCAAATGGACTTAGTAAATACCTACAGATTATTCCACCCAACAAACACAGAGTATACATTCTACTCATCACCACATGGAACATACTCCAAGATCAACCACATTCTTGGCCATAAATCAAGCATAATCAAATACCACAAGGTTGAAATCTTGCCATGCACTTTTAGACCACAGTGGAATAAAAATAAACATTAAAACCAACAACATTTCCCCAAAACCCACAAAGACATGGACACTAAACAACATGATGCTGAACAATGGCTGGGTCAACACTGAAATCAAAGAAGAAATTGAAAGATTCCTGGAAACAAATGAAAATGAAGAAACATCTATCCAAAACCTCTGGGATGCCATGAAATCAGTTTTAAGAGGGGAATTCATATCTCTACAAGCATATATCAAGAAAATGGAAAGATCGCAAGTGGAGAGTCTAACAAATCACCTAAAGGAGCTAGAAAGAGAGGACTTCCAAAACCCCAACTTTAGCAGAAGAATCCAAATCACAAAAATAAGAGCACAAATACAGGACATAGAGGACAAAAATATCACAGAAAATATCAACAAAAGAAACAGTTGGTTCTTTGAAAGAATTAACAAGATTGAAGGGCCCCTAGCCAGAATGACCAAGAAAGAGAGAGAAAAAGTCCAAATAAACACAATCAGAAATACAAAAGATCAAATCACAACTGACACTGATGAAATACAAAAGATTATAAGAGATTACTATGTACACCAATATGGAAACAAACTTGAAAACCCAGAGGAAATTGAGGACTTTCTGACATCACACAACCACCCCAGGTTAAAATAAGAAGACATTGAGACACTAAATAGGCCCATAACAACCCAGGAAATTGACACTGTCATATGAAAACCACCTACAAAAAAAAAGCCCTGGACCAGATGGCTTTCCAGCAGAATTCTATAAAACTTACAATGAGGAGCTGATAACAATCCTATTGAAAGTATTCCGGGCAATTGAGAAAGATAGAATTCTCCCCAAATCATTTTATGAATCTAACATAACACTGATACCCAAACTGGGTAAAGATCCAACAAAGAAAGAGAACTATAGGCCAATATCACTTACGAATGTAGATGCAAAAATTCTCAACAAGATTCTAGCAAATTGGATCCAAAAACACATCTCAAATATCATCCACCATGACCAAGTAGGCATCATCCCCAGGATGCAGGGCTGGTTCAACATTCACATAACCATAAATGTCATTAAATATATCAACAGGTATAAAAGCAAGAACCACATGATTATCTCATTAGATGCAGAAAAACTTTTGATAAAATCCAGCATGCCTTCTTGATAAAAACCCTAAGCATCTAGGTATAAAGGAACATATGTCAAAATAGTAAGTGCCATCTATGACAAACTCACAGCTAGCATATTGCTAAATAGTCAGAAAGTAGAATCATTTCCCCTGAAAACTGGAACAAGACAAGGTTGTCCACTCTCACCCCTCTTGTTCAATATTGTGTTGGAAGTCCTAGCTCAGGCAATTAGACAAGAGAAAGAAATCAGGGGTATCCAAATAGGAAAAGAAGTCAAGTTAACCCTCTTTGCTGATGATATGATCCTATACCTTGAAAATCCAAGAGAATCTGTCAAAAGCCTGCTTGCACTGATAAAGGACTTTGGGAAGGTCTCAGGGCACAAAATAAATGTGCAAAAGACAGTGGCATTTCTCTACATCAACAACAAGGAGGCAGAGATCCAAATAAAAAGCACAATCCCGTTCACAATGCCACAAAAAAATGAAATACCTCGGCATCTTCCTAACCAGAGAAGTGAAAGACCATTACAATGAGAACTACAAAACACTGCTCAAAGAAATCCAGGAAAACACAAACAAAGGGAAAAATGTCCCATGCTCATGGATAGGAAGAATCAACATCGATAAGATGTCCATCCTACCAAAGGCAATCTATAGATTCAACACACTGCCCGTTAAATTGCCAACATCACTCTTCTCAGACCTGGAAATGAAAATACAGAAATTTATATGGAAACATAAATGACCACGAATAGCCAAAACAATCCTTAGCAAAAGAAATAAACCAGAAGGTGTCACACTTCCCGACTTCAAACTTTACTACAAGGCTACAGTAATCAAAACAGCCTGGTATTGGTACAAGAACAGGAACATAGACCAATGGAACAGGATAGAGATTCCAGAAGCAAAACCTCAATTCTTCAACCAACTCATCTTTGACAAAGCCCCCAGTAGCAACCACTGGGGAGAGGAGAACCTATTCAGTAAATGGTGCTGGGAAAACTGGCTGAACACATGCAGAAGTTTGAAACAGGACCCCTACCTATCACCATACACAAAAATTAACTCTAAATGGATCAAAGACCTAAATGTAAAACCTCAAACTGTAAGAACCTTAGAAAATGCAGGAAACACTCTTATGGAAGTTGGAACTGGCAACCGATTCCTGCTCAAAACCCAAAGTGTGCAGGTCATAAGAGATAAGATAGACAAGTGGGACCTCATTAAACTGACAAGCTTCTGCAAAGCCAAAGAAACCATCAAGAGAGCAGGGAGGCAGCCCACAGACTGGGAAAAAATATTTGCCAACTGTATGTCTGACAAAGGCCTAACATCCAGGATCTATAAGGAACTCAAATGCACCAAAAGGAAAAAACAAACAGCTCCTTTAAAAAGTGGGCAAAAGGCATGAATAGACACTTCTCAAAAGAAGATATATGAGCGACCAACAGACATATAAAAAGTGCTCAACCTCACTCATCATTAGAGAAATGCAAATCAAAACCACATTGAGATACCACCTAACCCCTGTTAGAATGGCTATAATTAATAAAACAAATAACAACAGATGCTGGCAAGGATGTGAGAAAAAAGGAACACTACTACACTGCTGGTGGAATGCACTCTGTTCTTTGTTTCTGTGATAGATCACTGAGTATGATCGACTCTAAATCCTTCCAAGTTGCTGCGAAGTCCATATGTTTGTCTTTCTTTAGGGCTGCATAATATTCCATTGTGTATATATACCACATGTTTTTTATCCAGTCCAGCTTTCATGGGCAGCATGGGTGGTTCCATGTTTTTGCTATTGTGAATATAGCTGAAACAAATATATGTGTGCAGGTATCTTTTTTGTAGAATGATTTGAGTTCCTCTGGGTATATTCCCAATAGGGGAATTGCTGGGTCATATGGTAGGTCAATTTCTAGTTCTTTCAGAAATAGCCACACTGTCTTCCCGAGAGGTTGCACTAGTTTGTATTCCCACCAGCAGTGTAGAAGCGTTCCTTTTTCTCCGCATCCTCACCAGCATCTGTTGTTGTTTGTTTTATTAATGACGGCCATTCTTACTGGGGTTAGGTGGTATCTCAGTGTGGTTTTGATTTGCATTTCTCTGATGATGAGTGAGGATAAGCACTTTTTTATGTATCTGTTGGCTGCCTGTATATCTTCTTTTGAGAAGTGTCTATTCTGTCTTTTGCCCACTTTTGAATGGGGTTGGTTTTTTTCTCCTTTTGGCTCATTTGAGTTCCTTAGAGATCTTAGATGTTAGGCTTTTGTCAGATACACAGTCGAAAAATATTTTTTCCCATTCTGTGGGCTGTCTCCCTGCTCTCTTGATGGTTTCTTTTCCTTTGCAGAAGCTTGTTAGTTTGATGAGGGCCCAACTTATCTATCTTTTTTTTTGGAGTTGGAGTCTCCCTCTGTCCCCCAGACTGGAGTGCAGTAGCCTCTCCTGGCCACTGCAGCCTCAACCTGCTGGGCTCTGGCAATCCTTCCGCCTCAGCCTTCCAAGTAGCCGGAATTACAGGCAGGTGCTACCATGCCCGGCTGAGTTTTTGATTTATTGTAGAGATGAGGTCTCGCTGCCCAGGCGGGTCTCGAACCCACGGGCTCAGGCAATCCACTCACCTCAGCCTCCCAAAGGTGCAGGATTACAGGCTGAGCCACCGAGCGCGGCTCTATCTTATTTCTTAAGTTACGGACTTTAGGGTTCTGAATAGGAATTGGTTGCCAGTTCCAATTTCCATAAGGATGCCTCCTGAATTTTCTAAGATTCTTATAGTTTGAGGTTGTATGTTTAGGTCTTTGATCCATTTAGAGTTAATTTTTGTGTATGGTGAATGGTAGGGGTCCTGATTCAATATTCTGCATGTGGTCAGCCAGTTTTCTCAGTACCATTTACTGAATAGGTTCTCCACTCTCCAGTTGTTGTTATTAGATGTTTTGTCAAAGATTAGTTGGTTTGAGAAATTGAGACTTTGCTTCTGGAATCTCTATCCTGTTCTATTGGTCTATGTGCCTGTTCTTGTACCAACACCAGGCTGTTTGGATTACTGTAGCTTTATAGTAGAGTTTTAAGTCTGGAAGTGTGATACCTCCTGCCTTGTTTCTTTTGCTAAGGATTGTTTTAGCTATTTGTGGTCATTTATGTTTCCACATGAATTTCTGTATTTTCATTTCCAGATCTGAGAAGAATGATGTTGGTAACCTAATGGGTATTGCATTGAATCTGTAGATTGCCTTTGGTAGGATGGACATTTTAACAATGTTGATTCTTCCTATCCATGAGCATGGAATATATTTCCATTTGTTTGTGTCTTCTTGGATTTCTTTGAGCACTGTTTTGTAGTCCTCATTGTAAAGGTCTTTCATTTCTCTGGTTAGGAAGATGCTGAGGTATTTCAATTTTTTTGTGGCTATTGTGAATAGGATGGTGCTTTTAATCTGGGTCTCTGCCTGTTTGTTTTTGGTGAATAAGAATGCAATGGCCTTTGGCATGTTTATTTTGTATCCTGAGACTTTGCCAGTCCTTTATCAGTCCAAGCAGGTTTTTGACAGATTCTCTTGGATTTTCAAGGTATAGGATCATATCATCAGCAAAGACGGTTAACCTGACTTCCTCTTTTCCTATTTGGATACCCCTGATTTCCTTCTCTTGTCTAATTGCCTGAGCTAGGACTTCAAACACAATGTTGAACAGGAGGGGTGAGAGTGGGCAGGCTTGTCTTATTCCAGTTTTCAGGGAAAATGTTTCCAGTCTCTGTCCATTTAACAATATGTTAGCTGTGGGTTTATTGTAGATGGCACTTCATATTTTGAGGTATGTTCCTTTTATACCTAGGTGTTTCAGGGTTTTTATCAAGAAGGATGCTGGATTTTATCAAAAGCTTTTTCTGCATCTAATAAGATAATCATGTTGTTCTTGTTTTTACATCTGTTGATGTATTTAATTACATCTATGGTCTCGTGAATGTTGAATCAGCCCTGCATCCTGAGGATGAAGCCTACTTGGTCATGGTGGATAATTTTTGAGATGTGTTTTTGGATCCAACTTGCTAGAATCTTGAGGATTTTTGCATCTATGTTCTTCAGGGATATTGGCCTGTAGTTCTCTTTCTTTGTTGGATCTTTTCCTGGTTTGGATATCAGTGTGAGGTTAGCTCCATTAAATGATTTGGAGACAATTTCATCTTTCTCAATTGCCTGGAATACTTTCAATAGGATTGATATCAGCTCCTCCTTGTACATTTTGTAGAATTCTGCTGGAACGCCATCCAGTCCAGTGCTTTTTTTTGTAGGTAGTTTTCTTATGACAGAGTCAATCTCCTGGGTTGTTATGGGCCTATTTAGTATCTTGATGTCTTCTTGTTTCAACCTGGATAGGTTGTTCATTCTGACTAGGGTTCCATCAATCTTGTTAATTCTTTCAAAGAACCAGCTTTTTGTTTGGCTGATGTTTTCTATAATATTGGTGTCTTCTACGTCCCATATTTGGGATTTTATTTTGGTGATTTGGATTCTTCTGCTAAAGTTAGGGTTTTAGTGGTCTTCTCTTTCTAGTTCCTTTAGGTGATATGTTAGGCTCTCCACTTGTGATCTTTTCATTTTCTAGATGTGTGCTCATAGAGATATAAATTCCCCTCTTAGAACTATTTTCATGGCATCCAGAGGTTTTGGTAAGATGTTTCCTTATTTTCATTCTTTTTCAGGAATCTTTTAATTTCTGCTTTGATTTCAGTGTTTATCCAGTAGTTGTTCAGCATCATGCTGTTTAGTGTCCAAGTCCTTGTGGGCTTTGGGGAAATGTTGTTGGTGTTGATATTTATTTTTATTCCACTGTGTTCTGAGAATGTTCATGGCCTGATTTCAACTTTATGGAGTTTGTTTATGCTTGATTTATGGCCAAGGATGTGATAGATCTTGGAGTATGTTTCATGTGGTGATGAGTAGAATGCATATTCTGTGATTGTTGGGTGGAATAATCTGTAGGTATCTATTAAATCCATTTAGTCAAGAATCAAGTTTAGTTCTGGATCTCCTTGTTGATTTTTGCCTTGATGACCTATCTAGGGCTATTAGTGGGGTATTCAAGTCTCTTGCTATAATAGTGCTAGAATCAATATCCTTTTTTAGTTTACTTTGTAGTTGCTTAATAAATGCTGGTGCTCCTGTGTTGGGTGCATATATGTTTAGGATGAATATTTCTTGTTGATTGATTGAACATTTTATCATTATGTAGTGTCCTTTTGCATCTTTTGAAATTTTTGATAGCTTCAAAGTTGTTTTGTCTGATATTAAGATTGCAACTCCTACCTTCTTTTGTGATCCATTTGCCTGGAAACTTGTTTTACATCCTTTAACTTTGAGTCTGTGTGCATCTCTTGTGGTAAGATGAGTCTCCTGGATGTAGCAAATTATTGGGTCATGGTTTCTTATCCAGTTTGCCATTCTGTGTCTTTTCAGTGGTGCATTTAGTTCATTCACATTCAGGGTGATTATTGAAACATGATGGTTTCTCACTGTCATGAGGTTCTTATAAAGTTTTTTCTTTGTTTGTTTCCTTGGGTTTGGGGTTAATGTATGTGTGCATTTTCAAGTTTCTTTTTGTGCTGTATTCTCTGTTGATTCTTTTTTTTTTTCCTGTGCTTAATACCTTTTTTAAGTATCTCTTGTAGACCTCATCAGAAACTGCATAATCGCTTAGGGATTGGATGTCTTGGAAGAATTTTAATTCTCCATCACTGATGAAGCTGAGTTTGGCTATATAGGAAGTTCTTGGTTGAAATTGTTTTTCTCTGAGGACTTTGATTATAGGGCTCCAATCCCTTCTTGCTTGTAGTGTTTCTGCTGACAGGCCTGCTGCTATCCTGATTGGTTTTCCCCAGTAAGTATTCTGACCTTTCTCTCTTGCTGCCTTTAGGATTTTTTCTTTTGTGCCTACTTTGTGTAGGCAAATTACTATGTGTCTAAGGGTTGGTCTTCTCATTTGATATCTTGTGGGGGTTCTCTGTATCTCTTGTGCTTGGCTGGTCACATCTCTGGTGAGATGGGGAAAAATTTTCTTGGATTATTTCCTGGAATACTTGTTCCAAATTGTTCTCCATTTCCCTTTGTTCTTCTGGGATACCAACCAGGTGTAGGTTAGCCTCTTGATATAATCTCACATTTCTTATAGGCTTTTTTCTCTCTTTCTGAGTCTTTTTTCTATGTTTTTTATAGATCAGGTTAATTCCATGTTCTGGTCTTCAAGTTCTGAGATTCTTTCTTCAGCTAGATTAATTCTGCTTTCCATTCTTGTCATCTTGTTATTTATTTCCTGAATGAAATTTTTTATTGCCAAAATCTCTGTTACAAGTTCTTTCAGTGTTGCATCTTTTATTTCTTAAGTCTTATTCACTCTTTCCATCCATTACCTAATCCCTCTCATATTCTGGGGACAATCATTGGTGACTTCCATTGTTTGGGCACCAAGGTCTGATTTTTCAGTAGTTTTGTCTTTGGTACACCTGAAATTGCCTGAGGCCTTCCTTTAATTTTTCCTCATTTGTGACAAATCTCTTGTTTTTCCCTTTAGTTCTGTTATTCAGTGTCAAAGGGAGAGGCTTTTCCTTCTGATGTTTGCTCAGTCCTCTATTCTTCCCTGATCCAGGCTCTGGATTTATTCTATTCTGAAATAGGAAGGTGGATGGGAAGCATTGTTGTCACTTGTAGGTTTTGAAATTTGAATAAAGTAGGGTATGGGACCTTAGGAATCAGAAACTACTTGAAAATTACAATGTTCACTTATTGTGGTATTTATTCCCTGAGACCCACTCTCCAACACCACTCTATATGACAATGCAAAGCAGAAACCAATGCACAAGCAATTGAACACATATACACACACCCCAAAACAAACTGGAATAACAACAAGGTGAAACAAAACAAGCAACAGCAAAAAAAAAAACAAGAAAACTAAACACACACACATACACATGCCCGGCACAAAGTATATAGAGGAAAAAAACAACAGAAAGACCAGAGGAGAATTAAATAATAAAATTTAAAAAGGGATTCAGGTTGGACCCTCACACATATATTGACACATACCTTAAACTATAAAAAATTAATTTTAAAAAAACCCAGAACAAAAGACCAAAAGCCACCACCAACAACAAAATCAAAAGACGAACACTCAATCATTCACATACACATATAAACAGAAAATGACAAATAAAAGAAGAAAGAAACAGAAAAAGAAAAAAAAATCTGGGGGGAATGAAGATCAAACCCTCACAAACACATTCATGCACAAAGAAAAAATATTTTTAAAATAAACTAACAAAAAGTTTAAAAATTTTAATTAAAAAATAATTGAAAATTTAAAAAAAAAAACCTGCCCTCTTATTGCAGGCTCTGTTATTGTTCCTCTAATCAGTCTCTCCTGCAGAGCCTCTTTCACTCTTTTTTCAGGCAATGAAGCAGGAAAGGAGGAGAGTCAGTGGAGGTGGGTGAGGCTGCAGTCCTCCCCTCCTACTCTCATATGGTCAAGGAGATCTCCTGTGGGGAAGTACGGGATTGTATCTTCCCCAGGTATGTACTCTTACTGGGGATGCCTCAGTCAGGCCTATCCTGGAATGGAGTTCTCCTATTGCGACTGATGTCCAGGCTCCTCCTGGGTTTGTCCCTTTCAGTTGTGTTCCAGCTGTGTGGGTCTGATGTTTAGAGGATTGCTGGGAAGGAAGGGGTTTGGATCAACCCCAGACCCACCACTGATCTCTTTGGAGGTCTTCCTCATCCTTTTCTGACCACACCCTTTGTCCCACAGCTGGATCAGGGTAGTGTGTGGGTCACCTGGAACTCAGCACTTATCAGATCCCTTGATGATATTCCCTCTGGGCCATATCAATCCCTGAGTAGTTGATCCACCAGTCACAGAGATCGGGTCTGTTGCTCCATGGTGAACAAGTCAGTGTACTTTCCTTCTCCACCTTCAAGACAGCGGTGGGGTGCCTCTCTTGTCCTCTTCTGTGGGATCTTGCCTCTGTACTTCCTCCACAGACCCTGCCAGAGCCCTCCCAGGTGCTGAAGTGGTGAGGCAAACCAGGAGTCAGCAGTCTCTCTCCTGCTTCAATGGTGAGGGAGAGCCGGAGTGATAGTTTCTCCCTGCTGCTTTTTCAAAGGTAACCTTCTGTTCATTGGGGGAAAAAATGGCGCTCCACTTCTGAGACCTGGGAAGAGCCAGGGATGAAGTAGAGAAGCTGCAGCACTAGCTGTTTTACCAGGGGCCTGGCCACCCTATCATGAGCCCTACTTAGACAGTCTCTCCCAGCATACCAGGGAGGGTTTGTTGATTAAAAAAAAAGAAAATAGTGCTCAGCTTCTGCATAGTGGGAATCACTATAGTCCAAGCCCAGTCCCTGTGGCACCAGCCACTGCACCAGGAGAGCCCTGACTGCCAGCTCCCTAGCCCTCACTCAGTCAGTCACTCACACACTCACTTGATCACCAGCACATACACAAAATTTTCCATACACTCATTCACATGGGACTCGCATAATCCAATTGGCTCGGTCACCATCTTCCTGACTGTCCCCAATAAACTAAATTTTTAAGCAGAAAATAAACACTAAAAGAAAGAATCTTGGAACACAGCAAGGAAGAAAAAACAAGGTAAGCAAAAATATGGGTTAATGGGTAGATTCACTAGACTTTTCTTTTCCCCTTGACTTTTCTAAATTATGTCTGACTGTTGATGCAATAATTATAACACAATTTATATAGTTCTAAATGTATGTAAAGAAAATGCTTAATACAATTAAACTGTAAAGAGAGGAGGTAAAGGCATATAATATGAGGTAAAGTCTCTATACTTCACTTAATAAGGTAACTGAACAGCACTAGCAGAATTAATCAGTTATGTATATATAATACCTAAAGCAATCATTAAAATACTTATACAAAGATGTACAGTCAAAAACGCAATAGTTAAACCAAAAAATATTCTAAATTTTTTTTAGAATTCTAAAAAATGTTCTAGTAACCCACATAAAATCAGGGTAATGAAACAAAAAAAAAACAAGAACTAAAGTGAACAAATAGGAAACAAAAAAATAAAATGGCACATTTTAGCCCTAATACATCAATAATTATATCAAATATAAATCATCTAAATATGCTAATTAAAAATTAAAAACAGAGATTGTCAAAGGGGATTAAAGAACTTAATCCAATTATGTGCTGTTTATAAGAAATTTATTTCAAATATTTGTTACAGGCATGTTGAAAGCAAAATAATGGAAAAAGATATAGTAACTCATTCTTATCCATGGGGAATATGTTTCAAGACTCCAGTGAATGCCTGAAACCACAAACAGTACCAAACATTATATATACTGTTTTTTAATATACATAGATACCTATGCTAAAGTTTAATTTATGAATTAGACATAGTAAAAGATTAACAATAACTAAATGCAGTGGAACAATTGCAACAATACACTGCAGTAAAAATTATATGTATATAGACTCTATCTCAAAATATTTTAACATTTTCAGGCCATGGTTGATCATGGGTAACTGAAACTGGATAAGGAAGAACTACTATATATTATTCAACATTAACCTAAGGAAAGCAGGAATGCCTATATTAATAGCAGATAAAGTATACTTCCAAACAAAGAAAATAATCAGAGACAGAGAGGAATATTATGTATTAGAACTTCTGGGATGCCATGAAAGTAGTACTGAGAGGGGAATTCATTTATTTACAAACACACATCAAGAAAATGGAACAATCACAAGCTAACTGCCTAACAAATTACCTAAGGGGGCTGAAAAGACAAGACCACCAAAACCCTAACTTCAGCAGAAGAATCCATATCACCAAAGTAAAAGCCCAAATACAGGACATAGAAGACAAAAATTTCATAAAAATATCAATGAAACAAAAAGTTGGTTCTTTGAAACAATAAACAATATTGATGGACCCCTAGCCAGATTGACAAGAAAAAAGAGAGAAAAAGCCCAAATAAACCCAATCATGAATGCAAAAGATCAAATCACAACAGACCTCAAAGAAATACAAAAAATTATCAGAGATTACTATGTATACCTGTATGGAAACAAACTCAAAAACTTAAATAAAATGGAGAACATCACACAACTCCCACGATTGAAACAAGAAGAAACTGAGACATTAAATGGACCAACAGCAACCCAGGAAATTGACTCCATGATAAGAAAATTACTTACAAAAAATAGTCCTGAACCAGACAGCTTTCAGCAGAGTTACAAAACATACAAGGAAGACCTGATACCAATCCTATTGAAAGTATTCCAGGCAATTGAGAAAGAAGGAACTCTCCTCAAATCATTTAATCAAGTTAACATCACACTGATATCCAAACCAGGAAAAGATCCAACAAAGAAAGAGAACTATAGGCCAATATCCCTGAAGAACATAGATGCAAAAATACTCAAATAGATTCTAACAAATCAGATCCATTGACAAGTCACAAAAATCATCCACCATGACTAAGAAGGCTTCATCCCCAGGATGCAGGGCTGGTTCAACATCCACAAGATCATAAATGTAATTCAACACATCAAGAGACATAAAAATAGGAATCACATGATTATATCATTAGATGCAGAAAAGGTTTTTGATAAAATACAGCATCCCTTCTTGGTAAAAACCCTTGAACACCTAGGCATAGAAGGCATATACCTCAAAATAGTAGGAGCCATCTATGTTAAACCCACAGTCAACATATTGCTAAATGGACAGAAATTGAAATCATTTCCTCTGAAAACCAGAACAAGACAAGGCTGCCCACTTTCACTGCTCCTGTTCAACATAGTGTTGGAAGTCCTAGCTAAAACTATCAGACAAGAAAAGGAAATCAGGGGTATCCAAATAGGAAAACAGGAAGTCAGGCTATCCCTCTTTGCTGGTGATATGATTCTATTCCTTGAAGACCCAAGAGAATCCATCAAAAAACTTCTTGCACTGATAAAAAACTTTGGCCAATCTGAGGGTACAAAATCAACATGCAAAAGACAGTCACATTCTTATACACCAACAACAAACAGACAGAGAAACAAATAAAAAGCACAATCCCATTCACAATAGCAACAACAAAATTAAAAACCTCAGCATCTTCCTAACAAAAGAAGTGAAAAACTTTTTCAATGAAAACTACAAAACACTGCTCAGAGAAATTAAAGACGACACAAACAAATAGAAAAATATTCCGATAGACTTCCAGCAAGATGGCGATGGGGCAGCTCGGTCTGTGAGACTCTCCTCCGAGGAGATCACAAAGAGACTCTGGTTCTCTCCCCAGAGGCTACGGATCCCATCGTTGGCAGCCTGCTCTTCACTCGGAGCTCGGCCGTAGACCTCTCTGAGGCATCACCGTGGTCTGGGCAGCTACTGTGGCTGCTGCTGCTGCCGCTGCCGCCACAACCAGCAGCCATTTCACATTGCACCACCAGTGCCTGAGGCGAGCCGCCACCACCTCCACCGACACTGCCACTGCCGTGCCACTGCCTCCGAGGCAGCCATTACACATCACTCCACCTGTGCCTGAGGCCAGCTGCCGCCACCACTGCTGCCGCCACCGCCAAAACAGCCATTCCACATCGAACCGTCAGTGCCTGAGGTGAGCCACAGCCGCCACCACTAAGGCAGCCATTACACATCACATGGCCCATGCCTGAGGTGATCCACAACTTCAGACCTTGAAGCCCTTGCGAGCAAGATCTGCTGAGGTCTACTACCACTGGACATCCTGCCAGGTCGTGGGTCTCCTCCTGTGTGCCTCCAGGCAACATCTCCCTCCCCTTAGGGGCAGGCGAGCAGCTGTGATAAAGACCATCTGGAGCAAGGGATAACACTCCCTGCTGGTGATTCAAGGTAACAACACCGAAAGGGGAAAAATGGAAGCCTGACAGACACAGGTGAGATCTGAGTGGTGAACGGGGCAGTGGGGAACTGAGTGATGATCTGAACTGCCCTTCACAGCAGGCCAGGGGCAACTGATCCTAACCTTGAACAAACTTACTAGCTTGAAAAGACAGCTAGAAATCAGAACTGAAAGGACATTCGACTTAAACAAAAAGTCTCAGAATGTGATTGATTGCTTTTGTTAGTCTACTGACTTGATTCCATTCCTTCTGTTTTGTCACCCCCCTTTTTTCCTCCTTCTTTTCCCTTCTTTGATTTTCTTCTCTCTGTAAACCATATCTTTGTATAGAGGAATAGCACACCAATAAGGAGGTTGGTAAACTTGTATGTTGGCAACATTGTATGTTTTAGTTTTTTTTATATGGGAGTTGGTTAGTTTGTAGTCCTGGTCTATTGTTTTTATATGTTTCAATTTTTGTTTCTCTCTCCATTTGTTGGTACACTCATCTGTTTTCACCATTACCCCTCTCTCTCTGCACCCCCCAATCCTCCCCACTGCCTGCTCCATTCTCTTTCCTCTATTAACCGCATTTTATTTTCAGGGAGTAAACCTACACCCCACTGCATGGACAGATTCCAAGGCAGAGGGAAGTGGGTTTCAGATTATTCATACACCTGTCAGTGAATACCAGGACCTACAGATTGATTTTGAATCACAGCTACCCCCTTACGTAAATCTCAAAACTCCAGAAAGGACCACCCGCAACCTACACTGCAACTCCAGAATTGAACAAAGTAAGAGGACATACATAAACAAGAATAGGAGGTTGAACAAACAAAAGTAAAAACAACCCCTCCACACCTGAATAACAGAATTAAAGAAAACAGTGACGTGGAAGGAAGGAAAAAGGAGGGAGGGGGGAAAACTGCACAAATGAAGAAAAACCAAAAGAAGAATATAGGTCTCACACAGACCCCTGGGAGATCAGACACTGGGAAAACAGATTCCGGAACACAAACAATGAAGGGCCCCCAGAATGACTGGTCACATGCACCAAACCAGACATCAAGACATTAATAGAGAGAATTTTAAAAATTGAGGAGAGACAAGAGGAAAACAAGAAGGAGCTGATGTCAGAAATAACAGCAGTAAAGAATATTGTGATGGAAATAAATAACAAACCAATAAGCATGGAAAGCAGAATTAGCCAAGCAAAAGAAAGAATCTCAGAGCTTGAAGACCAAAACACAGAACTAACCCAAACGGTCAAAAGCATAGAAAAGAAGCTCAAAAGGATAAAACAAAACCTTCAAGAGATGAATGACCACTTCAAGAGACCACGCCTAAGAATAATTGGCCTTCCTGAGGCAGAGAGAGAAACAGAGACCACACTGGAACAAATATTTCATAAAATCATTCAAGAAAACTTTCCTCATCTCATCAAGGATGAAAAAATTCAAACACAAGCGATTCAGAGAACGCCTGCAAGACAACAAATGAGAAGACCAACTCCCAGACATATAATTTTCCTAAACAAAGTAGGTATAAAAGAAAAAATCCTAAAGGCTGCAAGAGAAAAAGGTCAGACTACGTACCAGGGAAGACCAACTAGAATAGCAGCATATTTATCTACAGAAACCCTTCAGGCCAGAAGAGCTTGGAGCCCTATTTTCAAAGTTCTAAAAAAAACCAATTTCAACCGAGAATAACCTACCCAGCTAAGCTAAGATTCATCAGTGGGGGAGAACTGAAATCTTTCCCAGATATACAATCCCTAAGAACCTACGATGTCACCAGACCACTGCTACAAGAAACACTTAAGAAAGTATTGAACAGAGAAGAAAAGGAAAAAAGAACAACAACATTCTTCACAAGAGTACAGGCAAAGGATTAAAAACACACATGATCCAACTCTAAAACCAAAAGAAAGACAACATACAAACAGGAAGAACAACAACTCTGTAAGAACATTATGATAGGGATCAACTCTCACATCTCAAGAATTAGTTTGAATGTGAATGGACTAAATGCACCACTGAAAAGACATAGAATGGCAAAATGGATAAAACATCACCAGGCAACAATATATTGCCTTCAAGAGACTCACCTCACCAGAAAGGAAACTCACAGACTCAAAGTAAGAGGATGGGAAATGAATTTTCAGGCAAATGGAACACAAAAGAAAGGAGGAGTCATGATCTTAATCTCAAACAAAATACCCTGTAAGCTATCAAAATTAAAAAAGATACAAAGGCCAAAACATAATGATAAAAGGTTCAATCCATCAACAAGAAATATCCATCCTAAACATATATGCACCAAACATAGGAGCACCAACTTTCATAAAGCAGTTCCTAGGTAAACTAAAAAAAGATACTGACTCCAATGCCATCATAGCTGGGGACTTTAATACCCCACTCACAACCCTAGATCATCAGGACAAAAAATCAGCAATGAGATCCAAAACCTCAATGTGACTCTTGATCAAATGGACTTAATTGATACCTACAGAACCCTCCATCCAAAGACCACAGAATACACATTCTACTCACCACCACATGGAACGTACTCTAAGATTGACCACATACTTGGCCATAAGACAAGTATACACAAATTTAAAAGGACTGAAATTTTACCATGCACCTTCTTGGACCACAGTGGAATAAAAATAAGCATTAACGCCAACAGGTCCCCCCAAAACCACAAAGATATGGACACTAAACAGCATGATGCTAAACAACTCCTGGGTCAATGATGCACTCAAAACAGAGATTAAAAGATACCCGGAAACAAATGAAAATGAAGAAACATCTTACCAAAATCTCTGGGACACCATGAAAGCTGTAGTAAGAGGGGAGTTTATATCCCTACAAACACACATGAAGAAAATGGAAGGATCACAAATTAACAGCCTAAGAAACCACCTAAGGAAACTGGAAAAACAAGATTACAAAAACCCTAATTTCAGCAGAAGAATCCAGATCACCAAAATAAAAGTCCAAATACAAGACATAGAAGACAAAAAGATAACACAAAAAATCAATGAAACAAAAAACTGGTTCTTTGAAAGGATAAACAAGATTGATGGTCCCCTAGCTAGACTAACCAAAAAAAGAAAGAAAAAGCCCAAATAAACACAATCAGAAACACAAAAGATGAAGTCACATCTGATCCTGAAGAAATACAAAAGATCATTAGAGACTACTATGTACACTTGTATGGAAACAAACTTGAAAACATTTCTGAAATGGAGGACTTTCTGTCATCACACAACCTGCCTAAGTTGAAACAAGAAGTAATTGAGGCCCTAAATAGACCAATAACAATCAAGGAAATTGACCACATAATAAGAAAACTACCTACAAAAAAAAGACCTGGACCAGATGACTTTCCAGCAAAATTCAGCAAGACATTTGAGGAGGAGCTGATACCAATCCCACTGAAGGTATTCCAGGTGTTTGAGAAAGATGGAACTCTCCCCAAATCATTTTACGATGCCAACATCACATTGGTACCCAAGCCAGGTAAAGATCCAACAAAGAAAGAGAACTACAGGCCAATATCTTTGATGAACATAGATGCTAAAATTCTCAACAAGATCTTAGCAAACCAGATTCAACAACACATCTCAAAAATCATCCATCATGACCAGGTAGGCTTCATCCTTGGGATGCAAGGCTGGTTCAACATTCATAAAACCATAAATGTAATTAAATAAATCAACAGATGTCAAAACAAAAACCACATGATTATATCATTAGATGCAGAAAAACCTATTGATACAATCCAGCACCCCTTCTTGATAAAAACCTTTGAACACCTAGACATACGGGGAACATACCTCAAAATAGTAAAAGCCATCTACAAGAAACCCACAGCCAGCATACTCCTAAATGGACAAAAACTGGAACCATTTCCCCTGAAAATGGGAACAAGACAAGGATGACCACTGTCACCCCTCCTGTTTAATATAATATTGGAAGTCCTGGCTAGAGCAATCAGAGAAGAGAAGGCAATCAGGGGTATTCAAATAGGAAAAGAGGAAGTCAAGCTATCACTCTTTGCTGACGACATGATAGTGTACCTTGAAAACCCAAGAGAATCTGTCAAAAATCTCCTTACACTGATAAAGGACTTTGGCAAAGTCTCAGGATATAAAATAAATGTGCAAAAGACAATCACATTTCTTTACACCAATAATAAACAAACAGAAACTCAAATAAAAACCACAATCCCATTCACAATAGCCACACAAAAAATGAAATATATTGGCATCTTCCTAACCAGAAATGTGAAAGACCTTAACAATGAAAACTACAAAACACTGCTCAAAGAATCAAAGATGACACAAACAAGTGGAAAAATATCCAATGCTCATGGATTGGAAGAATCAACATTGTGAAGATGTCCATCTTACCTAAGGCAATCTACAGATTTAATGCAATACCCATAAAATTACCAGCAACATTCTTCTCAGACCTAGAAAAAACAACACAGGAATTAATATGGAAACACAAATGACCAAGAATAGCCAGAACAATCCTCAGCAAAAAATCAAAGCAGGTAGTATCACATTACCAGACATCAAACTTTACTATAAAGCTACAATCATCCAAACAGCTTGGTATTGGTACAGGAACAGGCATATAGACCAATGGAATAGAATTGAGATTCCAGAAACAAAACCTTAATTTCTCAACCAACTCATCTTAGACAAAGACTCCACCACCTACCACTGGGGAGAGGAGAACCTATTCAGTAAATGGTGCTGGGAAAACTGGCTGACCACATGCAGAAGATTGAAGCAGGACCCCTATCTGTCCCCATACACAAAAATTAACTCTAAATGGATCAGAGTCCTAAATGTAAAACCTCAAACAATAAGGACCTTAGAAAATGAAGGACATACCCTCATGGAAATTGGAACTATCATCCAATTCCTAAACAAAACCCGAAACCCACAGGCCACAGGAGAGAAGATAGACAAGTGGGACCTCATTAAGCTAGACAAGCATCTGCAAAGCCAAAGAAACCATCAAGAGAGCAGGCAGGCAGCCTACAGACTGGGAAAAAGTATTTGCCAACTCCAGGTCTGACAAAGGCTTAACATCTTGGTTCTATAAGGAAGACAAATGTGCTGAAAAGAAAAAAACAAACAACCCCATTATAAAATGGGCAAAAGATATGAACAGACACTTCTCAAAGGAAGACATCCAAGCAGCCAACGGACACATGAAAAAATGTTCAACCTCACTAATCATCAGGGAGATGCAAATCAAAACCACATTGAGATTCCACCTAACTCCAGTCAGAATGGCAATTATCAACAACTCAAAAAATAACAGTTGCTGGAGAGGGTGTGGCGAAAAGGGAACACTTCTACACTGCTGGTGGGAGTACAAACTAGTGCAGCCTCTGTGGAAAACAGCATGGCGATTCCTAAAAGCTTTAAATATTGACTTCCCATATAACCCCACAATCCCCCTTCTGGGAATATACCCTGAAGAACTCAAATCACTCTATAAAAAAGATACCTGCACATGTATGTTTATCGCAGCATTGTTCACAGTAGCAAGAACCTGGAAGCAACCATGCTGTCCATCAAAAGAGGACTGGATTAAAAAAATGTGGCATATATACATGATGGGATACTATGCAGCCATAAAAAAGAACAAAATCATGAATTTCGCAGCAACCTGGATGGAACTGGAGTCTATAATACTGAGTGATCTCTCACAGAAACAAAAATCTGAGTATCACATGTTCTCACTCATATAGTGGACCTTGGACATCCAACGTAATACTATAAGAAAATGACTGACAGTGGTGGGAAACTATGGGGGTGGGAGGGGAAGGGAGATGGGATTAATGGTAGTAAATAACTGTCTGGGGACGGGGAGACACCTCTTATCAACAAGGGTACCCGAACGGAGCATATGTGTATACCTAACCCTTAGCTGTACCCCACAGTAGAAAAATAAATAAATAAATAATAATTTAAAAAAAAAATAAATAAAGGATAATAATGAGCTCTCTATAAAAAAAAAAAAAAAAGACTGCAGTGAGCTATGATCAGCATGATGGCACTCCAGCCTGGGTGACAGGGTGAGACTGTCTCTAAAAAATAAATAAATAAATCTAAACCTCAAAAAAAATAAAAGGAAAATATTCCATGCTCATGGATAGGAAGAATCAACATTGTTAAGATGTCTATCCTAACACAGGCAATCTACAGATTTAATACAATACCATTAAATTACCAACATCATTCTTCTCAGACCTGGAAATGACAATACAGAAATTAATATGGAAACATAAATGATCACAAATAGCCAAAACAATTCTTAGCAAAAGAAACAAAGTGGGAGTTATCACACTTCCAGACTTTAAACTTTATTATAAGTCTACAATAATCAGAACAGCCTTGTACTGTCACAAGTACAGGCATATAGACCAATGGAATAGGATAGAGATTCCAGAAGCAAAACCTCAATTTCTCAACCTACTCATTTTCAATAAATTCTCCACTAACAAACACTGGGGAGAGGAGAATTTTTTCAATAAATGGTGCTGGAAAAACTGGCTGACCACATGCTGAAGACAAAATAGGATCCTAGCTTATCACCATACAAATAAATCAACTCTAAATGAATCAAAGACTTAAACATAAAACCTCAAAGTATAAGAACCTTAGAAAATGCAGGACACACCCTTATGGAAATTGGAACCGGCCACAAATTTCTGATCAAAATACCAAATGCCCATGTCATAAGAGATAAGATAGACAGGTGGGACCTCATCAAACTGAAAATCTACTGCCAAGCAAAAGAAACCATCAAGAGATCTGGGAAAGAGCCCACAGACTGGGAAGAAATATTTGCTAACTGTATATCTGGCAAAGGCCTAACATTCAGGGTCTACAAGGAACTCAACACTCTGAAAAGAATAAACAAATAGCCTTATTAAAAAGTGGGCAAAAAATAATAGTCATTTCTCAAAAGAAACTTATGAGCAGCCAACAGATACATGAAAAATGCTCAGCCTCATTAATCATTAAATAAATGCAAATTAAAACCATACTGAGATACTATCTAACTCTAGTCAGGATGGCCATCATCAATAACTCAAAAAAAAAAAACAGATGCTAGAGAGGATGCGGGGGAAAAGGAACACTTCTAAACTATTGGTGGGAGTGTAAACTAGTACAACCTCTGTGGAATAGTGTGGAGATCCTAAAAGATCTAAAAATCTACCTTCCATACCACCCAGCAATCCCCCTTCTGGGAATATACCTGAAAGAACTCAAATCATTCTATAAAAATGATACCTGCACAAATATGTTTATTGCAGCATTATTCACAATACCAAAAACATGGAACCAACCATGTTGCCCATCAAAATTTAATTGGATGTTAAAAATGTGGCACATATACATGGTGGAATATTATGCAGCCATAAAGAAGGACAAAATTATGAACTTCACAGCAACTTGGATGGATTTAGAGTCTATAATACTGAATGATATATCATAGAAACAAAGAACAGAGTACCACATGTTCTCATTCATAAGGGACCCTGAACAATTATCATAATACTATAGGAAAGGGATTGATAATAGCAGGACCCGCCAAAGGAGGTGGGGGATATACTTTATCAACAAGGGTACCTGATCTCAAACCAGGTGAAGTGTGGACCAAAGTCAGGCCCAAACTTTACCTCTACAATGACCATTTGCATACCTAATCCCAAATTGTTCCCCACATCTTTAAAATAAATAAATAAAAGGTCAATGCACCAAAAACACACAGCAATCCTAAATGTGGATGCACCAAACATCAGAGCTGGAAATTTGTGATACAAAAACTGATAGAACAGAAAAGAAAAATAGGGGGAAAAAATCACAATTATAGTTGAAGGCTTCAGAACCTACCTTTCAATAATTGACAAAAACTCAGCAAGTCCATGTAAGAATTAAACAATACCGTCTATTATGAACTGAACCATGTTTTCTCAAAATTTGTATGTTGAAGCTCAAATCTCTGGTACTATAGACTGTATTTGAAGACAAGGCTATTAAAGAGATAATTAAGTTAAAATAAGGTTATCAAGGTGGGTCCTGAACCAATCTAACTACTGTTTTTCAAAGGAGAGAAGATTAGACTATACAGAGAAAGACATACCAGGGTTGTGTGTGCACATGAAACAGGCCATGTGAAGAAACAGAGATAAGGCAACCATCTGCAAGCCAAGGAGAGAGGTCTCAGGAAAAACCAAACCTGCCAACACCTCAGTCTTGGACTTTCAGCCTCCAGAACTGTGAGAAAATTAAACCTAGTCTGTGGTATTTTGTTATGGCAGTCCTAAAAGACTAATACACCATCAACCAACAGAAACTAACTGACATAAAACAATCCATCCAATAATAGCATAACTCACATTCTTTTCAATTGTCTATGGGACATATACCAAGACAGTCCATATTCAGGGCTATAAAACAAACCTCAAAAAATTTAAAAGGGTTAACAGCTCTGACCACAATGGAATCAAGATAGAAATCAATAAGCAAAAGAAAGAAAGAAAATCTTCTAACACTTGGAAACTAAACAACACACTTTCAAATAACCCATAGGGAAAAAAGGAAGTCTCAACAAGAACTAACAAAAGTCAAAATGAACAGCAAAGATTTTAGTGGAGTGTTGAAAGTCGGGCCCTGGAGTACAGTAGGGGAGTGGAGACACACCTGTGGTAATTGGAAATTCAGGAGGACAGCATTGAGGCACCTGGCCTCTGCAGCCTCATCTCCCCACCCAGATCAGATCTGCCTGGAGTCAGAAAGGACTTCCTATTGTGAGGAAAAAGAAAGCAGAAGATCCCCATCAACCCTCACTGCCACCAAAAAGATGTACAGTCCTTACAACTAGAGAATTCCACAGTCCTCACAAGCAATAAACCCAGTTTGCTAGGAATTCTTATGCTGAATTGCCCCAAATTTGAAGCACAAAGTGTGCACTCCTCACCCCATCCACCCACTGTGAACCAAGCTGCTACAACATGGCACCATCTTGAGACCAGAGCCATCTCTAGAATGTGCCCTGACCTGGGGTTCAGTAACCACTGAAGCTTTTCAGCACTTGGCTCATCTTCATTATACCAAGCTCAAACATAGTGGCTGAACCACAATGTGAGCTGCACAAATCTTGGGCCCAACATTGGCTGCAATTCTGATCCTGCACAGCAAAGAAAGCAACCCCTGTTGCTGCACTTCCAGTCATAGGAACAACCAGCCAGTCCTACCCAGAATGAACTCACTTACCTTGAACCAGCCAAATCACTGTATACCCTCTGCTGAGCCTCTGCACAACTGAACACCCATGCTCAGAACCTGAGGAAAAACTCTGAAGTTCCCTTTCCTTCCACAGACACGCTCCTGATCTTCCCAATGGCCCTGCATCCCCAGTAAGTTCCTGAGTAACACCCCCATGGGTTACCCCTGACTGACATGCCCCAGACTGACATTCACCATGACTGTGCTCAAGGTCTAAGAAATATCCCCATTGACAATCCTTAGCAGACATACGTCCAGGTCATGTTACCTCATCCTGGGCCTGAGAAACATCCCTGTGGGCTATCCCTGGCAAACATGCCCCCAAGCCAACTGAGCACCTGTGCAGCTATTTTCCAAGCATGAGAAACAGTCCCTTGGGTTGCACCCAACAGACATGACTTCATGTCAGCTAAGCAGCCATGCACTACATACCAGGCCTTTGAGACAGCTCCACAGACTGTAGCAGACACAACTACATGCTCACATTCCTGGTTACAGTAACAGACCCATGACCCCAATCCCTATAAGCCACAACCTAAGTTGGCCAACCCACTGTGTGCACAAATGCATCCCTGACCTGAGAAACAGCCCAGCAAGCCCACCACTAGCAAAGGCACACCATGATGGCTACAGACTCCCTCAGCCTAGGTCACTGAGAAACTCACAAGTGCCACTAGTATGGATTACAACTAAAGTAACTACTTGGAACCTACACTACTGTATCCACCTAGAACCAAGGTCAATGCACCACACCAAACCTACACCCTAAGACTCATTCATGTAAATAAGTCTTGTCTTACCAAACCTACTACATAAAATTGAAAGATGTGATTTTTCCATCAGATATGAAGAATTCAAAATAATAATCTTAAGAAAGTGCAGTGAGATACAAGGGAATACAGATATACAAGTCAACAAAATCAGGGAAACAATTTATGATTTTAATGAGAAATTTAATGAGAGATTAAATATAATTTTAAAAACAAACAGCAATCCTACAGCTGAAGAAATTAATGAATAAAATAAAAATATATAAAAGAAAGCTTCAACAATAGACTGGACTAAGCAGAGAAAAGAGTTTCTGAGCTCAAAGCCAAGTCTTTTATTTCAAAAATTTAAAAATTATGAGGAAAGCCTACAGGATTTATGATGAACAAATATTTGTATTATGGGCTTTCCAAAAGGAGAAGAGAAGGGACTTATTAATTGAACATTTAATTAAACATATTTAATTAAATCATAGCAGAAAACTTCCCAAGTCTTGTGAGAGAGATGAACATCCAGGTCAAGGAAGCTCAAAGAACCACAAAAAGAGTTCACCCAAACAAGTTCCCTCCAATGCAGATTATAGTTAAACTGTCAAAAAATCAAAGACAAAGAAATAATTTTAAAAGCAGCAAGAGAAAAGCAACAAGAAACATATAAGGGAATCCCTATTAAAATAACAGCATGTTTCTCAGCAGAAACCTTACAGGCAAGGAGATAATGAAATAATATATTAAAAGGACTGAAAAAAACCAACTGTCAGACAAGAATAGTATATCTAGTAAAGCAATACTTCAAAAATGAAGAAAAATGATGTTTTTCACAGACAAGCGAGAACCGGGGATATTTATCACCACTAAAATAGACCCACTAGAAGTACTTAAGGGAATTCCACATCCAGAAATGAAAGGACTATATTTACCAACACAAAACTATAAAATTCACTGGTAGAGCAGATACAATATACAAATAAGAAAGAGAAAGGACTCAAATATTACCACTGCAAAAAAAAAAAAAAAAACCAGACTGCAATGATTAACAATAAGAGGAAGGAACAAAGAATACACAAAACAATGAAAAACAATTAACAAAGTGAAAAGAATAAGACCTCACCTATCAGTAATAGCCTGAATGTAAATGGATTAAACTTTCTACTTAAAAGATATGGAGTGACTAAATGGATTTTTTTTTAGTTGGAGTCTCACTCCATCACCCAGGCTGGAGCGCAGTGGCATGCTCATAGCCAACCCAGCATCAACCTGCTGGGCTCCAACAATCCCTCCACCATAGCCTTCCAAGTAGCCAGAACTGCAGACACGTGCTACCATGCCCAGTTAATTTCTTTTTTTATTGTAGAGATAAGGTCTCACCAAGTTACCCAGGCTGGTCTTGAACCCGCGGGTTCAGGCAATTCACTCACCTCTGCCTCCCACCGTGCTGAGATTACAGGCTGAGCCACTGAACCCAGCTGGATTTTTTAAATGACACAATTATATGCTGCCTACAGGAAACTCCCTTCATCTGTAGAGATATATATAGACAAACAGTGAAAGGATAAAAAAGATATTTTATGCAAATGAAACCAAAAGTGAGCAGGAGTAGTTGTACTTATATCAGACAAAGCAAACTTCAAGTTAAAAACTGTAAAAAGAGACAAAAGTTATTTTATAATAGTGAGATCAATTTAGTTCAGCATTGAACATATTATCTAGATAGAAAATTTTTAAAAACCCCAAAATCATCAGATTTAAACTGCACTATAGACCAAATGAACCTAACAGATATTTATAGAACATTTTACCCAACAGCTGCCTAAACTCATTCTTTTCATCAGCACATGGAACATTCTCCAGGATTGACCATATGTTAAAACACAAAACAAGTCTCAAAACATTTTTTAAAATCAAAATTGTATTAAGTACCTTCTCTGTTACTGTGCTAGCTCACTGAAATATAAAGGATCACTAGAGATCACAATGAATAACTATTAAATTCAAAAGCCAAGAGGAAATGAATAAATTCCCGGACACTAAAATTTAACCAAGAAGAAATAGAAAGCATGAACAGAACAATAACAAGTAACAAGATTGAATCAGTAATAAAAATTATTCCAACAAAGATTATTCCAGGACTGGAAGGCTTTATTGTTGAATTCTGTCAAACCTTTAAAGAAGAATTAATACAAATTCTACTCAAACTATTTCAAAAAAATCAAAGAAGAGGAAATTTTTCTTAACTCATACTACAAGGCCAACATAATACTGATACCAAAACTAGACAAGGACACACACACACACACACACACACACACACACACACACACACACATAACTACAGGCCAATATTCTTAATGAACACACAAAATACCAGCAAACTGAATATAACAGCACATCAAAAAGCTAATACATATGATCAAGTGGGGCTTATTGCAGGGATGCAAGGATGGTTCAAGATACACAAATCAATAAATGTCATATATTACATCAATAGAATAAAGGACCAAAAAAAAGTTCATTCAAATAGATGCAGAAAAAGCTTTAGATAACATTCAGAAAAGAAAACCAGAAACGTAATTCAGCACATTAACAGATAGATGTAAAACCAAAAACCACATGAGCAACTAGGCATAGAAAACATTGCTCAAAACAGTAAGAACCATCTATGATAAAACACAGCCAGCATTTTGCTCAATTAGCAGAAGCTGGAAGCATTCTCCGTAAGAATGGAAACAAGACAAGGATGCTCACTGTCACTCTTTCTATTCAACAAGTCCTAGCCAGGTCAGTCAGGCAAAAGAAGGAAATCAGGGGTATCCAAACAGGAAAAGAGGAAGTCAAGCTAGTCCTCTTTGCAGACAATATGATTATATATGTTGAAACCCCTAAGGAGTCTGTCAAAAGCCTCCTTGCACTGATCAATGACTTTGGTAAAGTCTCAGGTTACAAAATCAACATGCAAAAGACAGTGCACTTCTATACACTAGCAACAAGCAGGTGAAGAGTCAATAAAAAGAACAGTCTCATTCATAATAGCCTCACACACACAAAAGTGAAATATCTTGGCATCCACCTAACCAGAGAAATGAAAGACCTTTACAACAGGAACTACAATACACTGCACAAAGAAATCAAGGGTGAAACAAGCAAATGAAAAAACATTCCATGTTCATATATTGGAAGAATCAATATTGCCAAGGCAATCTACATATCCAATGCAGTACTCATCAAATTACCAGCATTATTTTTCAGACCTGGAAATGGAAATACAGAGATTCATATGGAAACAGAAAAGAGCATGAATAGTCAAAACAATACTCAGCAAAAGGAACAAAGAAGGAGGTATCACACTTCCAGAATTTAAACTTTATTACAAGAATACAGTAACCAAAATATCCTGGTATTAGTACAAGAATAGGCACATAGCCCAACAGAACAGCACAGAGATTTGGAAAGCAAAAGCACAATCTCTCAACAAAGCCATGAACAAAAGACACTGGGGAAAGGAGACCATATTTAGCAAACAACCCTGGGAAAAGTAGTTGACCACATTCAGAAGAATGAAAATTGGACCCCGTCCTATCACCATATACAAAAATAAACTCAAAATGGATCAGACTTCAACATAAAACTTCAAACTATAAGAATTCTAAAAGAAAACATAAGAGATACGCATCAGAGTAGACAATGAATTATTGACTAAGTCCCCAAAAGTGAATGCCATAAAAGCTTAGACAGGTGGGACCTCATCAAATTGAAAATTTTTTGCACAGCATATTTATTGCTGCACTATTCACAATCACAAAAACGTGGAACCAACCCTACTGCCCATTGAAAATGAACTAGATAAAGACAATGTGGTACATTCACACAATAGAGTATTGTTCAGCCATAAAGAAGAAAAAATTATGAACTTTGCAGCAAATTGGATGGAGTTGGAGACCATCAAACTAAGTGAACTATCGCAGAAAAAAAGAACTGAATTCCACATGTTCTCACTCCTAAGTAGGCCTTGAACATTAGCACAAAAAACAGATCAGCAGTCACTGGGCACTGCTAGGAGAGGAAGAGAAGAAGGATGGGGGACACATGACAGCATAAAGGGTACTTGGGTCTTTACCAGGGGAAGTGAAGGCCAGTTAAGAGCCCAAACTTCACCTACATGTGGCCTACTTATGTATTAATCCTCACTTGTATCTCATATTCTTATAATAAAATACAACTAAAAACTTAGAAATAAACATATAAGACTAAAGACACAATTTTTATTAATAAATTTTGCGGGTTTGGGGGTCTCCTTTGTACACTATTGATGAGAATACAAACTAATACAATCATTATTGGAAACAATATGGAGATTAATCAAAAACTATAAACAGAACTACCATATGATCCAGCATCTTACTACCGGGAATTTATCCAAATGAAAGAAAGCCACTGTATCAGAGAGACATCTGCACCCCAATCTTTATTGCGGCACTATTCACAATATCTCAGATATGGAGTAAATCTGAGAGTTCAACAACAGATGAATGAAGAAAATATGACATATGTATACACCATGGAATATTATTTAGCCATAAAAAAGAATGAAATCCTATAATTCATAGAAGCATGGTTGGAACTGGAAAATATTAGGTTAAGTGAAATAAACCAGGAACAGAAAGTTAAATGCCATGTGTTCTCACACTCATACGTGGAAACTTAAAAAAAAAAAAAAAAGGGGATCTCATAGAAGTAAAAAGAAGAATAGAGGATAACAGAGGCCTGGAAGGGTAAGGGAAGGGAGAGAAATTTGTTAAAGGATACAAAATTATAGCCAGATAGGAGGAATAAATTCTGGTGTTTTATGCCACTGCAGAAAAACTATAGTTACAATAATATATAGTTTTAAATAGCTAGAAGGAGTATATTGAATGTTCCTAACACAAAGAAATGATAAATTTTTGAGATTATGAATATACTAACTATCCTAATCTGATCACTGTACATTACATATATCAAAATATTACTATGTATTCCATAATGTATATAATTACTATTTATCAATTTAGAAAACTAAAAAGGAAAGTCTCAACTAAAATTTTTAAATACAATTAATTAAATTAAAATGAAAATACAATATGTCAAAATATGTGAGACACAGTTAAAACAGTGCTGAAAAGGAAATGTATAGGAGTAAATACAAACCTAAAAGAACTTAGAGCTGGGCTCGGTGGCTCAGCCTGTAATCCTGCGCTTCGGGAGGCTGAGGTGAGTGGATTGCCTGAGCCCGCGGGTTCGAGAACCGCCTGGGCAACTTGGTGAGACCTCATCTCTATAATAAATCAAAAATTAGCCGGGCATGGTAGCGCACACCTGTAGTTCCAGCTACTTGAATGGCTGAGGCGGAAGGATCGCCGGAGCCTAGCAGGTTGAGGCTACGGTGGCCAGGAGCAGCCACCGCACTCCAGTCTGGGCAACAGAGTGAGACTCTAACTCAAAAAAAAAAGAACTTAGAAAAAGAAGAATAAAATAAACCCCCACAGCAAGAAGAAAAGATATAATAAAAACAGGAGCAGAAATCAATTAAATTCAAAACAGAAAAGCAATAGAGAAAATCAATGAAACAAGGAACTGTTTATTAAATAATCAGGAAAACTGGCAAGCCTCTAGCAGAACTGAAAAAAAAGAGAGAGAGAAGACAAATTATCGAATTCAGGAATGAAAATGAAATTTATCCTTGCTGCTCCTGTGTTTTATCACTATAGACCCTGACATTAAAAGAATAATAAGAGAATACCATTAACAACTCAACACACATAAATCTGACCTCCTAGACAAAATGAGCATATTCTTCAAAAAGCACAAACTACCACAACTCACACAAATGAATTAGATAATGTGAACAATCCTTAAAATATCAGGATAATTAAATTTGCAATTTTTAAATTTTTACAAAATCTTCAAGTCCAGAAGCTCTTACTGGAGAATTCTATGAAACATTTAAGGAAGAATTGACACCAATTCTAAAATAATTTCTTACAAAATGTAATGGAGGAGAAAACACTTTTCAATTTGTTTTATGAAGTTAGTATTACCCTGACAACAATGCAAGACATAAAGAATGAGAAGAGAGCCAGAGATATGAATAACCAAACAAACACATTTACAAATCCACTAATTCCTCACTATGAAATTTAAAGCAAAACCAGAACTTTTCCACTAAGAGATTCAAGTTAGCATAAGCTCAACTAAGATCTTCCTTATTATATTTAAGTAGTATTAGAATGATAAAGCAGAAATAATATAATTTTGGATTAAGAACATATAGTATCAAAGTAAGGTGCTTTAGTTATTAAAACTTCAAAGAACATTTGTATATCTAATCCTCAATTGTACCTCCACATCTTTATAATAAAAAAATAAATAAAATAAAATAAGAATAATAAAGACAGAATATCAGCCCAAAAAAAATTCAAAGAAGAAGTTATAGTGAAAGTTCTTCCCTTAAACAACTGGTTTTCAAACATTTGCGTACATCACAATCACTTAAAGCAATCATTAAAACATGAAATTCTAGCCCTCACCCAGAAAGTTTCCATGTCAGCATGTCTCAGCAGCAGATGGAGCCTGAGAATTCACATTTCTAAAAAGTTTCCAGGTGATTTAAATACTGCTTGTCTAGGAACCACGCTTGGAGCACCACGGCTTTAGTACTTTGTAGCCCTGTGGTTGTAAGTCTATCACTAAATCTCTTTCTAAGTTTCAGTGTCCTCATATGTCAAATTCAAATGGCAATAATATGTGTCCCAACTACATAATTTCACACAAAAAATTGTGACATTCAAATGGCAATAATATATTATCTATCCTAACTATATGACAATAATATCTATCACAACTATATAAAAGTTTATGAAAATCCAAAAAAGAAAATGTACATGCAAACATTTTATAAATTAGAAAGCATTATATGAGTACATTATTTCATTAGAAAACAATTTTTTACAATTTGTCCTATGTGCTGGCACTGTTACGAACTGAGAACAAATCAATCATTGGAACCCACAGTCTAGTAAGGAAGGCAAAATTAATATTGATTATGAGTGTAAGTAAATGTTATCTGACAATTATGAAAACATTTGAGCAAAAATTTAAAATTTTGAAACAGGAAGCAATGTATAAAAATACATGACGAAAAAATTAAGTCAAATAGTGAGGCCATAGAAAGGTTAAAGATAGAACTCTATCAACCCATTAGCTGTACTTGAGGGTTCTAGATTACTTCTGTAGAAAAATTAGTTAAGGAAATAATCTGAAAGCCTTCTAAACTACTGTCAAATAAGTTGAGTAAGTTTTGTAATATTTAGCTTGTGTAAAATTTAGCAATCAGATATGGTATAAAAGGGCAATTGAAGAGGGAAAGCATATTCAATGTTCATTCCAAGCACCTTCGGGAAGTGGTCCTAAGCTTTCACTTTTAGCATTCAACAACACTTTGTGCTTTGCAAGTTATTAATCAGAGTCACGGCATACTGCCTTTTATTTCATCTGACTGGAAATAAAATAGATGTTTTTCTTAATCAAGCCCACACTGCAGGTTTAATCACCTTTGGGCCAAAACGTATTCTCCTGTGTGGGAGGCAAGCTCATCAGAGGAATTTCTAGGAGGATTTTATATTTGGGTAAGGATTTCAAAGCTTTCCCAAGAAGACAGTGAATAGGGATTCTGTCTGCCTTCCAATAAATACCCAGCAGCCTAGAAGAGTCCAATGCTACCCATCTGCTTGTGGTGACAAGTTAGTGATTTGTTCATAAACTTGGAAAACCAGTCAAACCAGTGTAGGGTTGAAGCAGAGACTCCTTGTTTTGCTCTGTTCTGGGCCCTTTTAACTAAAACTTGTACTCTTTTATCTGCTCAATACTTTTAAAAAGTCAAAATATAGTATTTCCTCAAAGAGATTTCCATAAGCTCTTTTTTTTGAGTTGGAGTCTCACTCTGTTGCCCAGACTGGAGTGCAGTGGCATGCTCCCGGCCACCGCAGCCTCAACCTGCTGGGCTCTGGTGATCCTTCCACCTCAGCCTTCCAAGTAGCTGGAACCACAGGCACACGCTATCACGCTCAGCTAATTTTTTGATTTATTGTAGAGATGAGGTCTTGCCAAGTTGCCCAGGTGGGTCTCGAACCCGCGGGCTCAAGCAATCCACTCACCTCAGCCTCCCAAAGCGTGGGATTACAGGCGGAGCCACCAAGCCTAGCTCTTAAGCTCTTTTTGGAAGAAAGAGCTTTGTTTTTTTAGAATTCACTCTCCAGGAAGAGTGAATTCTTGTTTGAAAATGGAATTTAACCTTGCTACGCTTTTATCTCATTCACAGCAAAGAGCAGATCTACAGTCAGGAGTAGATAAGCCTTAGTATGTAATGGGATAGCATGCAATCAATTTTATTTAGTTTAACATCTTGACTCCACGTTGGGACAGTCTATTCTTCAAAAAACTTCCAAAGGTGGGCACTGTGGCATACATCTGTAGTCCCAGCTACTCGGAAGACTGACATGGGAGGATTACTCAAGGCCAAGAGCTTGAGACTGTAGTGCACTATTATCTTGCCTTTGAATAGCCACTGCACGCCAGCCTGGGCAATATAGCAAGACAATGCCATCTCTAAAATAAAAGTAAATTTTTAGAAAATTTTCAAATGGGCTATTTAACCATCTCTTTCTATTTTCCTTTATATTTATCTTTGTCATTTCTACTCCCCTTTTTTTCTCTCTACAAAGGTATTAGAAATAGAATTATATATCTTGATTTGACAGGCCAACCACACAGTTCTCCATAAATTTTCTCCACATATGCCTAATATCACCACCATTAGTCATAGTCATATTTGTATATCTCCTCCAGTTGTGTTAGAAACTAACGTCAGAGTGGAGACCTGTTCCCATATGTAAAGGACAAATAAGGTTGGGGACATATCAAGAGAACAGTTGTGGACAGTGGGGGAAAGGCAGATTGAAGACTGTCACAGGTTGAACTCCCTGGGGAATCAGACCCTGACTCAGTGATTTGTGTGCAGCAAGCTTATTGGTTAGAATGTTCAAGATCAACCCTTGCTGGGGAGTGAAGGAAGAAGGAGTGGGCAGAGGGAAAAAGTTAGACATTCACAACAAAGGAGCTAAAATGACCTGTGCAGTCATTCAATTTGGCATAAGACAGTCATGCCTTTTGTGTTGTATTTCATCGTCACTGGTTGCAAGCTGCCCCTGAAAAGGGGTATCTTGGTCAAGGCAGTTTCTTTTCAGTGGAGGACAATCACCAGAAGGGAACTCAGCCATTAACACTCTCAGCAGCTGGAAGAATAAGTACTTGAGCCTTAAAAGAGGAAATCTGGGCAAAACACCACAGAATCGTCTACAAAGACTAATGTCCATCCTGCCATTTTTATAAGGCAGGATATGCCTTGATCTACCAAGCTCTAGGGAGATCAGGGTCATTGTTATCATGAGGGTCATTCAGTATCACCACAGGAAACAGATGACACACCCAAGATAGAGAAAGTTTAATTATAACAAAGCTATTTGCAAATATATGGGTCAGTCACATGAAAATAGCAAGATAACCATGTAGCTATTACTATTCCTAAGCCAGAGAAACAAGAGAAAGAAGAAAATACTGAAATAAGAAAATACCAGAAGATAAAACCCATGTAAAGGAAGACATGTTGAAAGGAACAGAGACTTTGAATTGAGGTCACAGCCAGTTTGGGTCCTCACAGAGCGAGAACCAGGGGACTGATATACCAGGTTTACTCTCTTGCCAGGGCTCCCAAATGATCCAACACCATCAAAAAGGGGGCCTATTGCTATAATATACACAGGTCATCCTCTTGGGACAGAGAACAAGGAGAAAAGATAGCAGTACTTAAAAACTAATGCCCTGGAAACATATCAGTCACTTAAGAGCCTTTACCTTGCCCCCCACCAAAAAAGTTTGAGCTTTATAGACACTAAGTTAGAATTGATGCAACCCTGGTTTATGTAACTTTAAAATTTCTAAAAGTGATCCTGATATATAACCATAATTAAGAACAATTGCCATAGTCCCTTAAGGAATAAGCTTATGATAAAGTTCTAGGACACATAGAAAAAGAAAGAAATTATTTCTAAGCCAAAGCAGGACTTTTTGACACTGCTCCTTAGCCTCTGACTGGTTTAAAGACTGTGAGAGTATAAAGTACTCAGAGATTGTTTTCTAAAAACTAACGCCAAGGAGTTTGACCACAAAAACAAACAACTTGCTGTTTCTCATTTTATTAATGTTCATTATTCCTACTGGCCTATTTACAGTTATGTGCTTTTCTTGTAAATATGAGCCAAAGTATATAGAGGAAAGAAAGCCACTAGGAGTTTTCTCAAAATACAGTCCTATTGTGTGAAAAAGTTATTAAGCTCCATATATGTCAATACTGTGGGAAATTTTGTCATTAAAATTTGTCATTTACATTCATGGCACAGCCTTAGAAGATATTCAGAAAATGACAGCCTCATCTCACCTTACAATCTCTACACTCCCAACTCCAGTCTGTATACATCACTGGAGCCAAACTCTTGCTGGTGCCATGGTCACTTGGGTATAAATAAGACCTTGGACTTTGAAAAAAATTAAGCAGAGAAAACTGAGGGCTAGTATTTCTCTCTGCAGAGTTGGCCTAAAGAAATTAGAAAGGGACTGGGTGTGATGACTCATGGTTTTACTTTTGAGAGACCAAGGTAGGAGGATAGCTTAAGTCTGGAAGTTTGAGACCAGCCTGGTCAGCCTAACAAGACCTCATCTCTACAAAAATAAATTTTTTAAATTAGCTGAGCATGATGGCATGCACTTGTAGTCCTAGCCATATGGGCGGCTGAAGCAGAAGGATCCCTTAAGTCCAAGGGTTCTAGGCAAGGAGCTATGATATGCCACAGCACTTCAGCCTGGATGACAGAGTAAAACCTCATGGAAGGAAGGAAGGAAGGAGAGGGGAAGAAGGGAGGAAGGAGAGGGAAGAAGGGAGGAAGGAGAGGGAAGAAGGGAGGGGAAAAGAGGAAAGGAAGGGGAGGGAGGGAGGAAGACATCTAGGAAAGAGCTAAAGGAATAAACTGCATCCTCCTTATCCCTGAGGCTAGAAGAATACAAGGAGTCCTTGGAGAAGTGATACTTCAGCAACCTGAAGTGTATCAATAGCTAAACGTGTTCTGATTTTGAAATTATCTTTATCCCTTTACTGGTACAATTGTAACTATTTGTAGTGTGATATGCCTGCAACCAGACCTGAGCCCCAGTAAGTCCACAAAGTAGAATAATCATCAGCATCCAGAGAAGAGAAGATGATATATGTGTGAGGACAAAACAAGTATACAAGTATTTAAAATCAGTGGAAAACGATTAAATTCTCTCATTTAAAAAAAAGATTAACATGTTAAGCTAAAATACAAAAATAAACTCAATTCTATTTACAAGAATCATACTTTTAAAAATGATAAAGAATTGCTGACAACAAGTAAAAGGCAAAGATACAAGGCAAATATCAAAAAAAAGAAAATAGAGGTAACCAAAAAATATCACACAGATATAATTTAAAGACAAAAACATTAAACAGAATGAAGAATAATAAGCCGGGCTCGGTGGCTCAGGCTGTAATCCCACGCTTTGGGAGGCTGAGGTGAGTGGATTGCCTAAGCCTGCGGGTTCGAGACCTGCCTGGGCAACTTGGCAAGACCTCATCTCTACAGTAAATCAAAAAATTAGCTGGGCGTGGTAGCGCACACCTGTAGTTCTACCTACTTGGAAGACTGAGGCGGAAGGATCGATAGAGCCCAGAAGGTTGAGGCTGTGGTGGCAGGGAGTGTGCCACTGCACTCCAGTCTGGGTGACAGAGTGAGACTCCAACTCAAAATAATAGTAGTAATAATAATAATAATAAATAAAAGAATATTACATAAAGGCACAGCTTATGAAGATAAAATAGTGATAAATTTATTTGAATCATTTAATGTAGCAGTTAAATATTTAAAGCATATAAAATAGAAATCAGAGAAGAATTTGACAAAAATGCATAGAAAGAGATTTGAATATATTTCTTATAGAATTTAACATACATAGTAAACAATAAGTAAAAGGGAAATTAAATAACACTTAATTTTAGGAGGAATAGAACCTTACATTCCATGAACAAAGAATACATAATTATTGTATATATTGATAGTACATTTGCAAATTATGTTATGGTTACAAAAGAAAAGTTTCACAAATTGAATGTAATATCAATTTTACAGGCCTTATTTTCTGACAATAGCATAATAAAATTACAAATAATTTAAAAATTATGCCAAAAATATTAAATAGTTGGAAATTTATTCACAAATATCTAGATAATCCTTGGATTAAAGAGGCAATCTAATTCACAAACTATCTGAAAAGCATTATAAATGAGGTTATATAAAATTCTATGAGAGTCAGCAAAAACTATACATAGCTTTAAATGTCTTCGTAATTTAAAATAGTTATAAAACACAGAAACTAAGTTCATACATTAATACATTTAAAATACACTATTAAAAGAAAAACACAAAGGAAGAGAAAGTTAATAAATCTAAAAGTTTGGTATTAATGAAGATAAAATAAAATTTATAGATATAGTAAAAACACAACAGCTTACTTGTGAAAAAATAGACTATACCATTGTTTGCCTTGTTACAGTACAAATAGACAAGATTAGAAATGAGAAAGGGTATAATACAATTCAGAACCGATCAAAATAATCTTAATCAAAAGAAAAATATACAACTCTGTGGCAACAAATTTTGAAACCCATAAGAAGGAAATATTTGCTATTAATATAAAAATAATTTTAAAAATATGTGGAAAATGTGAATAGACATAACTATAGAAGAAAATGGAAAAGGTAGTTTAAATCTACTCTGTAAAAGGGCACAGTACTGGTGAGTCAACATCTAAGTTTTATCTGATCTTGAAATTATCAAAACCTTCCCAATTCACTTTACAAAACCAATATATCTCTAATACAAGAAACTAACAAACAAATAAGAATAATCTGATATTTAAATATAAATACAAAATATCTAAGTAGAATAGAAATCTAACAATCCATCTAATGAGCAATACACTATGAGCAAAGACTTATTCCAGAAATGCAAGGATGGTTCAGTATTGGCACTAACTTTAACCCCTATAAATTCCATTTCATACCTCCCATTCTCTAACCACCAACTCCAACCTTTCTTGTTCTTTTTGATATTCAGTTTTTACAATTATTCTCCTCAACAAGATCTCTAATCCATTAATTGCACTTTTTCATTAGCCCTCACCCTACACCCAGCTTTACTCTATGAGCAATCATCATAGTCATGCTCTTGCATATACCTTTCTATTCCTACTCTCCCTCATTTTGTTCTTCCTTGGAAACCACAACTTTGATCAAATTCACTCCAACTCTTATACTTTCAACCAAGAATCTTAATCTGATTAGGGAAAAGCCACACTGACTGCTCTCACTCTTAGTTTGTTATTGAACCTTGGGTGGCCCCTTAATGCTCCTCAATAATTTTATTTTTGTTTTCCTCTAATGCCTTCACTTTCTCACTTTACACCTCCTCTTTCTTTAAACCTTCGATAATTCCTCATCCATTCTCATGTTCAGCTGACGAGTCTTATTTTCCACTTCAGTAAGAAAAATGAACAACAAAACAAAATTTCAACAGACTCACACTATCATATCTACTAACATCTGCTGACATCGGTACACATATACTTTTCTTTCCTGCCTTTAACCAAAGAGGAACTATCTCTGCTCTCATCTAAACTCAAACACTTGTGCACTAGATGAAAAAAATAAGTTGTGTACATTGTCTCCAATGCCTCTTATTCCATTCTCAGTGTTTCTCTTTGCAACTTCTTATTTACAAAATGTAAAGTCTACTGAAAAATTATGAAAAAAATGAAGATTCATATACTTTCCTCCTAACTACATTAATTATTAATATTTGCCTTATTCTCTTGATATCTTTCTATTCTTTTATATGTAATTATATATTGTTTATATATGAACGTTTGTGTGGAGTACACGTACACACACATTTCTTTGCTGACCCATTTCATAGTCAATCACAGACATCATATCATTCTTATATGCTTTAGCATGTATATCCTAAAAATATTTTCCTTTAAGACTTCAGTATAGTCATCACACTTAGAAAATTTACATTGCTTACAAGATTATTCAAATTTCTCTATTTATCCCAGTAATATTCTTTATAGGTTTTTTGGTTATTGTTGGTGGTGGTAGTGATGGTGGTATTTTAATCCAAGATTCATTTGAGGACTGAGCAATACATTTAAATGTTATTCTCAGAATCTGTATTAAGTATATCACAATCAAGATTTCACCTCTAACACTCTGATCTATTGGTGATCTCTTGTCAAGATCACTAATGACTTTCATGTTACGAAATTCAATATTTACTTATTTGGCCTGTAAGGAGCATTTTGACACTGTTGATCATACCTTCCTTTTCCTTTTTGAAATACGGACTTTCTTCACTTAGCTCCAAGACACTGTAACAACCTAGTTTTCCTCTCAGTAATATAGCCATTCCTTATCACTCCCCAATATACGAATATTAGTTCCTTTATCATCTCCATCTACACTCCATCAATGATCTCAAATAATCTCATGGCATTAGATAGTATATACCAATTATCCCAATTTTATGTCTCTAGCCCAGATGTCTCACTTGAATCCCGGACTCATATATCCAACCGTCTTCTAAATAGAGAATTTTTTTTAAAAAAATGCTTAAAGAAAAGGGATGTGGAGGAAAAGTCTCTTACTTTCAGCAGGAAGAATTAAACCTCTGACATTTAATTTGTATTTGTCCTTACACTGGTTCTTGGGTGAATTATTTAAAAAATTAATCTTCCCAAAATGAATGCCTATTCCAATTATAATCTCAACAGTTGGAGTAATTGTGGAATTAGATAACTAATAGTATTTATAAAGATTAGTAAATGTCTAAGAAATATCAAAATAAGTATTTTTTAAAAAGAAAGAAACACAAGATACAGAGCACATTATAAAACCAATATAATCAGATTAATTTGGCAATGGTAGGAATAAACACATCAATCACAGAACAGAATGAGAAATACAGAAACAGAGCCCACTAAAAATGAGAGATGAAAATAAAACAAAGGTAGGGAAGGGATGGATTATTCAATTAATAATGCTGCCAAAATTGGCTATGTATCCAGAAGAGAATAAGATTACTCCCCTATACAATATACAAAGCTGAATTGCACGTGGATTACTGGCTTAAACACAATACAAAACAAAATATTGCAATAAAATCCAGGCTCATTATAGGGATGGATGATACTATTTTAACAAGACTTGAAATCCAGAGAGAAAGATTATTTGTTTGCAAAGCAGAGCACATTCAGGTTAATGTTAATAATTTATTTATTTAAAACACTTTTTTTTTTCAGATTGTCAAGGAGAAAAACTATAGAAAATTATCAAGGGATATGTAGATAATTCAGAGAAGAGTAATTCTAAATAGCCACCCATCATGTGAAAAGAGATATAAACTCATTAGTAAGAACATGAAAATAGTAATTGAGATTTATTAGACTGGCAAAAATTAAAAATAGCATAACACCTGTTACTAGTGGGAATGAGGAAAAAATGGGAAGTGATGGAAAATACATTTAAAAGTAAAGACTTAATCTATGCATGAACAAACTGATTACTATAAAAATATTTCTTAAGTAAAATTTTTGAATTAACATTTTTAAAAGGCTGCATTAAAACAGCAGCCTCACATAGAATCCATTCAAGCAGGTTCACTTACCCAGAAAGATACCCAAGATTATGCTAAAGGAGCCAGAGGAAAAATGATATAGAGAAAAAAAGGAAAGGTAGCTATGGTCAAAGGCCCTCTACTCTACCCTAAGATTCCCTCCCAGTCATCTAGCCAAAACACTAGAAATTTCCTGAAGAATCTTTTAAAATCTTACTAGGAGTAATGAGCAATGATTTCCAACACAATTAAAACCCTTCTAACCAGCACTGAAAGCCCCCAGCACACAAGTTATATTCCAGTGTTGGAATTTATTTGCCCATAAAAATGATATGATAAATCTCCTAAAGCAGCTCACAAAAATTAAATCATACTGGCAATGAGAAGAAAGAGAAAATGCAAAATCTTGTTGTTAAAGCACATTATTTCAGCAAAACTCTGGGTTTTTCTTGGAACCTAAACTCCATTTGTAACAATATTTCAGTAATGCGTGTTGCATGTAAGATGGTTCCCCAAGAAAATAAAATACAAAACAATAGAAGAACATCTTCTTGGTCACCACCTATATGCAACTCTGTTTCTCTACCTGACTCTTTAGTTGGAAAATAATGATGATAACAACATCGACTACTTACTCTTATCAAGGTCAGTTCAGGATACTTTTTGCATGTAACATTTCATTTAACCCTCACACTATCCTATAATCTAGTCATTATTAGCCTCATCTTATTTAAACATGGCAATAGGCTCCAAAATACTTACTTTGTCCTCCTCTGCCATTTAACCAATAGTTAACTACAAGTCACATCTGATTCTAAAGCCATGTTTTTATCTGCTACATGCCACCAAAGTTCCAGTCTTCTGTCCCTACAATAATAAGTCACCCACCAACTGGTCTCAGGTTCCTACACCATGCATTCGACTCCAAATTCTAAAAACGCCAAGCTCTTAAACATTTACCGCCACACTATACATCTTTCACAACCAGCCACCTGGAAGAGAATTTGTGAACATCTGGGCCATACATTTCTACTCCTGAGAGCATGCCTTGGAACAAAATAGATCTGCCACTCAAATGTATGAAAAAATTCTAGATCCACTGGAGAGCTCCGGTCTAGTGTTTGGTTACATCTGTGGAGGCTGTCGAGATAAAGATTATATTCCAATTCCTGAAGAAATTTCATCAGAGTCCAACTGGCTGCAGACATTCCACATTCGGGAACATTTTGACTCATGGATGTCCATGACCTTGCATGCCAGCCCTACATGAATCCAGCACACAAGGTTCTTGTTTAATAGGTGTCCTTCCCAAAATAGCTACAGATATTAGCTCTCCCTGCAGAGTCTCTCTGGGGACGTTTAAGAGACAGATTTGCCTTTCAGCTTTCCAAATCTCTTGTTTGGGGTTTCAGAAAATAACCCACAATCACATCACTCTCTCTACCTATCATCACATTACTTTTACAAAACTGAATCACTTGGAGTTTTGTACTATATTCATTTTCACTGATCTCACTTTTTTCCCTTTCTTCATTTTTTCCACTTAAGGGGCCATTTTCCCACATTTTGCCCAAGGCTCTGTTCCGTAAGAGGTGATAATAATGAAGTTAAGTGCTGAAAACTTTTGAGATGTTTCATGTGGGTCATTTTGGATTGGTGCTTTTCGTCTTCCTTTTAACACTAAAGACAAAAGGGATAGTAGACCAAGATATCATTGAGATATTATAACAGGTATACAGCTTGACCAAGATGAGCTCATTTCCTATTTTGGAAGAGATTAAATTTTAAAACCTAAACTTCTCAATCTGTGAGGGGAAATGTCTATGAGACAAAGGACTCCAAGGGAGCAAGATATTCTCCAAACAAAGAGTTTATAAGTATGGAGGCAGATCAACTAATATAAAAAGGCAAAGGAAGCCACAGGTCAAGTTGGCCACACTTGAAATCTGTTGGCTCCCAAAGGGAGGAATTAGACATAGCATTAACTCAATGAAGAAACACATTTATTCATACTAGTTATTGAATTTTTTTTTTTTTTTAGACACGGTCTTGCTCTGTCACCCAGACTACAGTGCACAATGATAGCTCACTGCAGCCTTGGACTCCTGGGCTCAATTGATTCTCCTGCCTCAGCTCTCAAGTAACTAGGACTACAGGCACACACTACCACACCCATCTAATTTTTCTATTTTTTGTAGAGGTGATGTCTCTCTATGTTGCAAAGCCTTGTTTGAACCCCTGGCCTCAAGGGATTCTCTTGTCTTGGCCTTCCAAAGTACCAGGATTACAGGCATGAGCCATCACCCAGTCTGTTTTTGAACATTCACTAAGTTCCTAACACACTGTGCTGAACACTAGAGTATAAAGATAAATAAGACTCCAAGTCCTTGCCACCAAATTCTTTGCCCCACTCTGGTGCAGTAGCTTCTGACATTTACTGTCATAAGGCTTCTTTTTAACATCAAAGACTTTGATGAGAGTAATGAGTGTAAATCTACTCTTAAAATTCATTGGTCAGGAAAATATATGTGCATATGGACTTACTGATTCTCTTCAGTGAATCGGGGCAGTACCAATGCAGAAAACCCCTGGGCTAATGAGATGAAAATGACAGCAACATAGAGGTGAACCACTGCTCAACTCTACATGAGACAGGATTTACCTTTTGTACTAAAAACTTTAGCCGGGCTCGGTGGCTCAGCCTGTAATCCCGCGCCTTTGGGAGGCTCAGGTGAGTGGATTGCCTGAGCCCGCGGGTTCGAGACCCGCCTGGGCAGCGAGACCTCATCTCTACAATAAATCAAAAAATCAGCCGGGCGTGGTGGCGCATGCCTGTAATTCCGGCTACCCGGAAGGCTGAGGCAGAAGGATCGCCAGAGCCCAGCAGGTCGAGGCTGCGGTGGCCGGGAGCGGCCACTGCACTCCAATCTGGGCAACCGAGTGAGACTCCAACTCAAAAAAAACTTTGATATCTGTACCCGCAGAACTCACATAAACACCCCCTCGTTCATTGCCTGATGTCTCAAATTCCATATCTGTATTAATAAAGTGTTTCTAGTTCTGTGACATTACAAAGTACCATCTGAATTATCATCTCCCATGGTCTTTACAGAGACACTGTTTGGTAAGGATCATTAAGAGGTGAGTGAGGTTAGTAGATTGGTAAGGTGGCTTGCACAAGATTGCTGTGCTGGGGTATCAAAACAGACTCCTCAACATGAAGCTTCATCCATCCAACTCCAAATCCTGTGGGCTTTTTGCAATATCAAGCTGCTCCTCTAATAAAGGTCATATTTAATCCCCTAAAATGTACTGGACATGTACCAGCTTACAAATGGAAGGACAGAAGGAAGGAAGAAAAGGAGGGTAAGAGTAAAGAGTGAAGGAGACTTGCACGTGGCTAAGTCCTCTTTATAATTTCATCATCTCCCTCATCCACCCACTTAAGAAGCTGTGATTATTTTACAGAATATTTTACATATTCAGAAAGTAAAGAAGTTCAGAGAGATTGAATCACTTGTCCAAGGTCACACCACTTACAGAAAATGGAGTGAGAATTAAACCTCAAATCAACCTAACTCCAAAACCCATGCTCCTAACCCCTTACCTCACTGCATAGTATAGTATGTGAAGCTTTAAGGAAATTGTGTAACATGTATCATTCTGCTCATTCCTCAAGTAGGACCTTAACAGAGCTACCACTTGTTGAGCATACTTACCTATATCTATCTTTTTCACATCTCAAACAGTGCTACAAGATAGGTATTATTATCTCTATTGTACTGAAAATGAGATTGAATCTCTAAAAAGCAGACTGAAGGCACAGGCAGATTTGAACTCAGAACACTAACTCTAGCACTTTCCACTATTCTGTGTCATCTACTCCAGCTACTGCATGGGCATTCGGTGAGTAACAAATAAGACAATAAATATAAAAGCCATTTGCAAAGTATAAGCTAGTACACTAATATTTGTTATTGGAATTATTGTTTTGATTATCAAACCAACACAGACACAGAGGTTAAAGGCTAAATAACTTACCCAATATTATATTGCAAAAGTTAGAATTTAGTTTACATCTAGGTTCTAAATTCTAGATCATTATCGTTTCCACTTTCTGCTGTGACTCAGTTCAGTAGTTTATTGATGCCTCAGCCTCATTGGCAGTAAAGCGGGAGCAATAATATATAACTGTCTATTGTGAGGATTAAATGATTTCACATATATACTATTAAGTACTTGGTAAAACTATTTTTCTTTCAATATTTCAATCAAAGGATCATGCCCTGGCCTCTGTGTTTACAGAGCTTTTTACCACCACAAAAATAAAGCAGTATTTTGAAAGGTCAGGTTCATACTCAGTGGCTACTTAAGGAAACACTCATTACAATAAGATCTGCCGGAAGTCTTCTATGTTGTTCAAGTTGCTTGCAGGTAATGCCATGGCAACCTTTGTAGATTTGGGGGAAATGGTGTTTCTTGCATGTCATCATCCTTTCATCAAATGTCCCAAACAATCCTTTCACAATAAATAACATTAATGACCTAAAGCACCGGAACTTTAGTGCTACTTACACCATCTTCATAATCAATTCATGCTGTCAAGATGCTTCCAGGAATTGTACAGTTTAGCAATTGAGGTTCTCAAAACAAATAAAAAGTTCGAGTTCTCAAGGGTATGTTGTTCCCATGGGAGCATATAATTCAGCGGATGTTTAACTAGTGCCAGATTTACCAGGATACGCCAACTCTGCATCTGATAAGAAGTGTCTGGAGAATAAATATCTTCTATTTCTCTTCCTGGGGCTAAACAACTCAGACTCACCACTCCCAGACACTGCAGAGTTAGCATTAGCCTTTGCTGCTTGCCAGAAGTTCACTCAGATAAGCTTGTTATAGTTTACAAATATATTTGAAAAACGAAATACTTTCAGCTGCAATCATCCAGTTCAACTGTACTTTTTTTCAGGAGACTCCTTCACAAGCATCTATCTTTTTATGACATGCTTACTTAGATTTTATAGTAACTACTGAGATAATAAAATCATTTGTGCCCACAACAGACTGTCTTCACACTGGTGTGTTCCATGTAGTTTCCTCAGGGTGAGACAACTCAATGAAGCAGGAGGAGCAAATGATACTCAACTCATAGGTAGTTTTTAAGAATGGCACACGTTTGTGGTAACACTCTATCCCTGGAAAAGCCATACCACAAATGTCTCCATGCCATGTGCGAAATTATTCTCTCCTTTGTGCTCCAACAGCATTTGGGTTCTTGATTTATGTGAACTTGTGGTTTATCTCAACATATCTGCCTTCCCCAAATCCTGTGAGTTCCTTCAAGAGCAGACCAGGAGTCACAGCTTACCGATTTCTTATATTTCCATCATCAAGTCCAATGCCAAGGGTCTAAAATATTTCAAATGAATAAACTGTTAATTTATAAATTAATATGACCTTGAGAATACATTCCTATTGTTTTCCAGGTGCAGCATCCATGAGGTGAAAGTCTTAGAATTGGCTATATAGCATAAGTCAAGAATTTCTGTTATTAGCCTTCTTTAGACCTCTCATTTTCCAAGTGGCTGGATCCTGTAAGCAATGGACAGAAGCATGGTTGGTTCTGAAAGAAAAAGTAGCATCAACACAAACTACTCCAGCTGCTCTGGAGTTGGTGATAAACCTTCCCCAACCTCATCTCCAAGAAGTGCTCTCAGACAACCACCAAACTCTGAAGAGAGCTAAGTCCTCTATGTTTCTCATTTAGCTCGGTACAGAATTCTGTAGTCAGTGGCTCACTGGCAATCTTATTATCCATCAAAATGCCACAGAACATGACCTGTCTCTCAGAATTGGTGCATCTGCAATTCTGCTTAACCAACCCCTCTCCTTCCAGCAAGTGATGTTGACTCATTCTCCACTAGTGTAACATGAAGATGATCAATTGCCCATGGCCTCCTGGGCTTTGAAAAAGCAACTTGGCACAGAGGAAAATCCCTCTCTCTCAATCCCAGTCACAAGGCTATTTGGCAGTCTAGTCTATCTCTTTGGCCTTTTATTTACTCCTCACCTCCTTCCCATTCTCTTTTCTCTGTGACCCTACACAGAAGTTCAGAGTCAGAATCAAGGGGAATGGATAAAATAATCCACTCAAGTATTTTATAATCTCTCAGAAGTTGACAACTCTGGGCTGTAACCATGTTCCATAGCAGAATCTTGTCATCTGGAGAAAGATAAAGATGAGGATTTTTACTTAAAGAATTTTTAAGTAAAATAAAGATTAAGATGAAAAACACAGCAATCATGATTCTGATAGGTCAATTTGGTAGAAGTGTACCAAAAATATAAAAAACTAAGAAACAAGCTATTATTATCAGGAAGACACCAAATGAAAAAGACTCATCTTCAAGGAGTCAAAGTCATGAAGGGGGCTTTAGATTATAAAACCATTTAACAATGGCTTTCACGGGTTATGGAATACTTGTGAATTCATATGAAAGAGACTTTAAAAAGTAGGATAAGAGAAATAGAATATTATGGGGCTGATATCATTTTATATTACACAAACTGGACAGCAGACTACTGGAGACATTAAACAGACTTTTAAAAATACTATTTTCCATACTCAATCTCCGATCCAATTGAGAGGTACAAAAGAATAGTATATATAGAAAAAAAATCACTTTAATTTTTTTCTCAATCTCATATTGTAGAATCTGGAGTATATATGTAGCAACAACAAATGCCTTTTTACTGAGTCTCAGAAATAGCAACATGTAAGGCTAAAATAACAAAGACTTCCTCGTGTGAGAGTTCCTATAAAACTTTCAGCATAAAAAAAGCAGGTCCAATGTGTTTATAAGCAGTCAAATTTCCTTCCTACCCTTCACATCTCCTTGTCGTACACACACACACACACACACACACACACACACACACATAGAAAGAGGCTGAGCTACTTCTGCATCCTGCTCTTCATTCCAAATTTCTTTACTTCCCCACTTCAAACTTCGTCATCTCAAACTTTTTCTCCAGTAAGGCACTCATCCCAAAGGAGATATGAAACCAGAGTGTTCTGATAATAAAAATCCCTTAACACAGAAAGAAACATCAAAACTAGGTAAGTACGGTTCCTATCCATATGGGTGATATAATTGCACCCCATAAGAATATGCTGAATGCTTACTTGTCAACAAATTGTGTCTTAGGCATTAAAGAGAGCAGCAAAGGATGACGAGGAAGCTAATATTTGTTGAACATCCACAAAATAAGGGGCACCATGATAAGATCTCTGACATACATCATACATGATTTCACTTAAACCACATAATTCTGAGAGAAAAGTATTTGTATTCTCTTTTTTTTTTCTTTTTCCAAATTAGGAAACTAAAATTTGGAAAGGTTGTAGGGGAAAAGACATAGAAGAACTTGCAGCCAGCTTTCATAGCAAAATAAACACAAATGAAATAATTGTAAGGCTACAGCAAAACCTATTGTCCACACTGAATACAGAGTGAATTCAAAGGAAAGTTAACATTGTGATATTTACAATGAGAATATAATATATGGATTAACAACCTACAAAGCCAAAAACGGAGATGATGAAATGGAATTACTACGATGAGTATGTACTTGGGGCTAGAGACGGATGTGGGTAATGGAGGGCAAAAAGAAGTTCCAAAGATAAGGGAGGAAGTCCGGAATCTTTGACCTGGTGGCCTGGATGATACAACTTTGATCAATAGCAGGCATTCCCACCAAAGTGGACTCCCGTATTTAGGTCTTTATCAGCAACTGATACTCCAAAGAAGTTGAAGAAGGAAACTCAGTATGAGAAAGGGACAGGGTGTGGAAATGGGAAATTAACATGGAAAAACTTTCCTTCTTTGTTTCTACTGCCCTATGTATTTATATTTTATACAAAAATAACCCTATGTATTTATATTTTACTATCCTCCATGGTACAGGTTGCCTATTAATGATAGGATAAGCAGGCACTGTTGCCATGATTCAAATGTTAATGCTAAACAATTTTTCTTTGGACTTAAAAGGCTTCTGAAACCATTCAAAAAAGGAAGGGCTTGGTCAATCAAATGTTTGGCTATTGTCTAATACTATAATAGCTAGAAAAAAGGAGGGGGAAGCACACCTGTTTATTCTGGGAAAAAGCAAACTGTTCCTTAATACTTTTACCACAGAATAGATTAATAATACTACTACCTACTGAAGGAGTTTGTGTAATAATAGATCACGGTTTTAGAGTTCTACAAATTACAAAGCTCCCTCATATGTAAAATTATTTTATTCTAATTTTATAGGTAAGGAAACTAAAACTTGGAGAATGTAATTATTTTTCTATTGTCTCCCATCTTAAAGATAGTAGGTTAAAATCCAAGTCCAGGGTTCCCTAATTTTAAAAAATTACTCCAAGTCCTTCAAAATGCTATCCAAAGAAATATGTGACAAAAATACCTGGAAAATTCTGAAATGACTCTTAATAACTTTGATCAAATGCCTTTCTTGTTTCGTGAGGGAAACTGAGCAACTATAATAACCAAAATTGTTGGTAGCTTTTTTTGGTCACTTGTGGATATATAAGAAAAATATTTTTATTTTGCTCTTTTCCTCTATTAAAAGAGAAAGCAGCACTAGAATAGTGTGCTGGCAAACGTTTAACACACAGATCTTCGGGGGTAAAGCTCTGATTTGTACAATTTGCCAATTTCTGTAGTGTAAATATTTCCAACATGGTCAATTGCAATCTACCAATGTAATGTCACTTAATGAAGAGTTAGGAAGAGATGCCCGTAATCATCAACTCTCATAAGCCAGTGCAAACTGGATCCAGCACACTACTGCCTACAAGTATCCAATTTAATTAATCAAAAACCCTCCTGGTGTCTTGTGAATAAATGCGCCAATGACAGATAAATGCATACAAATAGCAAGCTCTGGGTGCAAAGTTCATCAGATTAAATACAACAGTCACCCCTTATCCAAGGGGATCTATTCCAAGACCCCCAGTGGATGTCTGAAACCAAGGATAGTACTGAACCTGTCATCAATCATAACACATTTTTGTTCATATCTTCCACTCACAAATTTAGTATATTTTGCATCCTAACTAAGCACTTATCACACACTTTGGCCATAACTTTTGCAATCTGGGGGGTCACCTCAAAACTAGCACAAATCTATTTTTCCTTCTTCACGATTTCACTGATAGAAGCTTCGTTCTTCCCCCAGATCAGCAACTTCATCATATGATTTATTTTCTTTCCTTCAGTCAAGGACTTTCACCTTTTCACTTAAAGGAAGCATTTAATGGCCTCTCGGTCATATCCAATTGCCAGTATCACTATTCTTGTGCTTTGGGTCCATTATTAAGTAAAATAAGCATTTCTTGAACACAAGCACCATGGTACTGTGACAGTTGATCCTGACACTGCAGGAAGGGATGATTCACATCCCAGGAGAGACAAAGCAGGAAAGCATAAGATTTCATCATGCTAGTCAGAATAGCACACGATTTAAAACTTATGAATTGTTTATTTCTGGAATTTTCCATTTAGCATTTTCAAACCACAGTTGATTATGAGTACCTAAAACTGTGGGAAAAGAAACCACAGATAAGTGGGGGCTGCTGTACTGAAAATGGAAATCAGTCTGACTTTCAACCGAAGATGTGAAGCCTTGTAAAGGAATCTCAGCATTGCTAACAAAACTAATGCCAGAATCACCAACTTAAAAGTTTTGGCTTGAGAAAGAAAATTGTCTGGTAAGGAAAGGTAATCATGCTATCTTTATTTGCCTTCTTTGGTTTTACCCTTTCTCTTTGAGTCCTCAAATCTTAATCTCCACAGCCACCACTAGAATGGCCCTTGTGATGAGTTCCTTCCCTTTCAACACTGTTAGTTCCCCTAAGCATAGTTCAAAATTTCAAGATCCTATTATATGCAAAAAGAGGCTAAAAAGCAAGAAACAAAGAATCCGGGTTTTGATTCTACATTGGTTTGCTTGATCTCAAGGCTCACAGACTCTGTCCAGCTGAACACTCTGTCTCAAGCCCCATATGACTGGTACAGTTGGACAGGCCCCTCCCTGTTTTCTCACGTCTACCTTCAAGCCTATTTCCATAAAAAAGCCATGGTGTTAAGTTCCACCACCTGATGGTCCCCTTGGAAACATCTCAACATTTTCATTCATACTTGAGAACAACCATTGGACTAATAAATCAGATTCTCACCTGAAGTCTTCATGATCTCTTTCTTTGTATCATTTTCTGACTTGAACCATGATTGTCTCTTATACCAGGAAAGTCCTCACCTCTCGTGAGGGTACAACCACAGCCCCCTTACAGACTCACCAAATTTTTGTACAATATGCAATAATGGTGGCATTCAAATAACAGCAATGGGGTCACTGTTCCTCACCCTGCAGATAACATGAGGCCCAAGCAATCTGACTTCTAACACCCCAAAATCTTCTTGAATACCTGCACATTTTAGGGATCCAGAATGCTATAATTACTCCAGGTTTGGGGAACAGGTGATCCTTTCTCTGATTTTTTTTAAAAGGCAGATCAACTTCCTTTCTTAAGGATCAAGCTTGTTTTCCCAAATCAGTATTTCCCCTTAAAGAAGCCCCTTAGATAGCCACACATTCATCCTAGAAGACTTGTTGATGCTAAAACCATTTTAGAACTTTACATTGCAAACTGCTTTCAAATCAAAGTTATGGCTCACCCAAGATTGTCAATTTCATTCTAGTTTATTTTTCCACCCATCATATACACTGGACTTGGACCTTGATAAAAGACCAAAGATTTGTCATTATTGAGGTTATTCAGAAGTGTTGCCAGGCAACAATATTTATCCCCTATCGGGTGCGGTGGCTCACACCTATAATCCCAGCACTTTAAGAGGCTGAGGCTAGAGGATTGTCTGAGCTCACGGATTCAAGATCAGCCTGGGCAACATGGCAAGACCTCATCTCTACAGTAAATCAAAAAATTAGTTGGGCATGGTGGTGTGTGCCTGTAGTTCCAGTTACTTGGAAGACTGAGGCAGAAGGATTACCTCAGCCCAGCAGGTTGAGGCTGCAGTGGCCATGAGCATGCCACTGCACTCCAGCCTGGGCAACAGAGTGAGACTCCACCTCAAAAAAATAATAATATTAATCTATTCCTCACACATACGCACACACTCCCCACGCCATCCCATTCCACACCGTCAAATACCCTTTTAAGGACACTTGAACTTCTTTTCACATCTAAAGCTTCTATTATTGTTTACTCTTACCTAATTTTGTCTTATGAAATGACTAGATATTGGGAGGTGGCACATAGTATAACCAAAGCACAGGCTTGTATCTCTGGGAGAGACTGTCAAAAACCATGACACTAATAATTAAAGAAAGCCTAAAAAAGACGCCTCCTTCAAACTCAAGCTGGGTTTCTCCCACATTCAAGCCCATCAGAGGTTGAGACAGACTGGAACATATCTAGATGTCATAAGGTTAGTCATTTGCTGTTTCTCAAACATGCCAACCATGGTCCCATTTAAACCATTCATACTAATTCTGTATGGCTGACTTACCTCCTTCAAGCCTCGGCTTAAATACATTTTACATTCTGCAATTCTTATTTAAAATTATAATCATTCTTCATTCATCTCTGGATTCCTCTGTGGATTTCACTTTCCCTCCAATTAAATGGAGAAAAAAAAATAAAACCAACTCTGCTCTATTCTCTTCTCCATATAATTTTTACTTTCTAATATACTACGTGATTTACTTATTTATTACACTTATTATCTATCCTCTGTCTCTTCTCCCTCTATTAGAAGATAAATTTCTAGAAGCAGAGATGTATTTCCCCTTTGTTTATTAAATATGCAAAGAGGACAAAGGCTAACACATAGTTGCCTTTACTAAATAGTATTTGTTGAATAAGTGATTGCAGCAGAGACCTTCTTGTCCTATCACTCTCCCTTACCCCTGCCCTGCACAAAATATGCTCAGTGGATGGTAATGAGTTCACTACTTGACCAGTCAGTGTTCTCTCCTTCATGCTTCCATTGTCTTGGAGACGGTGGGTACTAAAGCTAAGATGTCATCATTCACACGTGTATTGGAGTTTTCTAATCTTGCCTTTTCTTCCAGAACCACACACATGAGCAATACCAACTGTATGCAGCATTATCAGTCAAGGAATTGGGATACATTGAGGCAGAGAGGATGGGGGAAGGGAGAGTGGGGTGAGGAATGTGGCGTATGCAAGCAGGTCAGAGAGATTCTGCAGGTAACACAGGCAGTGCATATGTACAAATGTGAGAGAAGGAAGTAAGGGTGTGCATGTGCAATAACCCTTCTGCCTGCACCATCTGGAAGGCAAGCGGTTCCACCTGTCAATTACCATGCCTCCCTGAACCAGCAAAAATAAACACATCAAAAGATCAGTCTTCACATGAGTTTTCACCATGTGGTTTAGCTCCCTCTACAACCCTTCCCCCAAGGAGGAAAAAAAAGAGCAACTTTCAGTTTTGTGTTTAAATCTTTAACTGCAAAGATAGTATAAAAATGCCAAAGTATTGTTGTAGGGGTTAGTTGGGTTTTATTATTTTCTTTTTTCAATTATCTCTTCCCTCTTATAAAACAAGCAGCTTAAAATGTTTTAAAAGGTCATAACTCACTATATCAATGAATTGAAAGCCGTAATTAATTTGAAATGTATGCTAGCACCTAGCCACCTATATAGGGTTTTCCTGTGCGGTTTGTAAAGGTATTCTAAGTGCACATAAAATATGACTGTAAAATGGAACTTACAGTCCAGCACCAAACTGGGCTGGTGCAAGTGAAAGTGAAACAGTTCACCGCTGTGCAGAGAAACTAAGGACGAAGGATCCACATGCCTGCCAAGGAAACTTTTGTGCCACTCATCACCTTCTGGTCCTCTAAAGAACCATTATCAGAAGTGAATTGTTAAAGCATTCAACTTTCTCCGTGATCAGCTTTCAATAAGATCACATATGCATATACCAAAAACTCTGCTTTTAAAATAGTATTAGTCTTGACGTCATTTTAGTCTTAAAGAGTGTTCTAACAGGATGATTGTTTGTGTAGAAAATCCTATAAGATTTACAAAAAAGCTACAAGACACATGAGTTTGGCAAGGTTGCAGAGTACAAGATTAATGTATAAAAATAAACTTTTTATATCTACTAACAAAGAACAATTCGAAATTTTTAAGTACTATTTACAACAGCAACAAAAATATGAAATAGGCATAAATCTCATAAAATATTTGCAAGACCTGACCTAAAACCCACAAAACGATGCAGAGTGAAATTAAGTCAAATTTAAATAAATGGTGAGATATAAGAAGTCCATGTGTGAGAATACTCGATGCTATTTAGATGTCAAATCTACCCATGTTGGTCTGTACATTCAGTGCAATTAAAATCAAAATCCTAGCAGATTTTATTTGAAGTAACAAACAATCTGATTCTAAAATTTATCTTAGAATTCAAAGGATCCAGAATAGCCAAAACAACTTGGAAAAAAAATAGATTTGGAGGACTAACACTGTCTGATTCCAAGTCTTCTCAAAACTAAGATGATCAACAAGATGGTATGGGTGTCAACAGAAACAAACATATCAATGAAACAGACATATGTTCTATACATGTCTCACATGATCAACTGATTTTTGACAATAACGCATAAACAATTTTGTGAATCAAAATAGCATTTTCAACAAATGATGCTGGAACAATTGGATGCTTATGTACAAAAAAGTAAACTTTGATTCATATCTTACAACATATATAAAAATAACTCAAATCGATCATAACCCCTAAAACTATAGAATATCTAGAAAAAAACATAGAAGAAATTTTTTTTTGACCTGAGATTAGGCAAATATTTCTTAAATACAGCACCAAAAGCAGAATTCATAAAAGAAAAAAAATGATAACTTGGACCTTATCAAAATGTAAACTGCATTTTGAAAGACACTGTTTAGAGAATGACAAAACAAGTCACAGACCTTGGAGAAATATTTGCAAATCATATGTCTGATAAAGAACTTGTATCCAAAATACATAAAGAACTCTTAAAACTCAATAATAAGAAAATTCCTGAATTTTTGAAAATGAACAAAATATTTGAACAGACACTTCACCATTAAAGGTATTTAGATGACAAATAAGCACGTGAAGATGCTCAAAATCATTAGTCTTTAGACAAATATAAAGTAAAACCACAGTAAGATACCACTAAATGCATATTAAAATGGCTCAAATTAAAAATAACTACAAAGAGGACATTTGGTCCCCAATGAAGGAGTCCTTGGGTCTAAGGAAGTTCAGCCCCATGGCTCATGTCAGGTACTAGCATTCAGAAACTAAGAAAGAACTCAAGAAAATAGAAATGTGTAATGTCCTCATATTTTCTTTTCTTTCTTTTTTTTTTGAGTTAGAGTCTCACTCTGTCACCCAGACTCGACCTGCTGGGCTCCGGCGATCCTTCCGCCTCAGCCTTCCAAGTAGCTGGAACTACAGGCGCGCACTACCGCACCCGCCTAATTTTTTTTTTTTTAATTGTAGAGATGAGATCTCACCAAGTTGCCCAGGCGGGTCTCAAACCCGCAGGCTCAGTCAATCCACTCACCTCAGCCTTCTAAGGCGCAGGATTCCAGGCTGAGCCACCGAGCCTGGCTTAGTCCTCATATCTTCAACCCTTGACTATACCAAGGGTTAGTAAGGCTGTGAAGGAACTGATAGGAATATAAAATGGTACAAACACTTTGGAGAACAATTTGACAAATTTGTTAAGAGTTAAGCATTCTTCTACAGTATGATCCAGTCATTCCACTTCTAGGTATTTACCTAAGAGAAATGAAACCATATGTCCATATAAAAACTTAGACAGGAATGTTTATAGCAGCTAGTACGTTCATAGAAGAATGTAGTGGCCAAAAGTTGGAAACAACCCAAACGTCTATCAACAGGTGAATTAATAAACACATTGTGGCATATTGATATAATAAAAATGAAAGAAGTATTGATACATGCTACAACATGAATAAATCTAATAATAATTCGTTTGAGTGAAAGAAGCCAGACCAAAAAAAAAGGAATATAATGCATCTATACAAAATTCTAGAATATATAGAATATATAAACTAATCTACAGCGTAAAAAACAGATCAGTAGTTGCCTAGTAGCGGGGGGATTCAGGAGTGAGAGGAAGCGGTTACAAAAAAGCATGAGAAAACTTTGGGAGATGATAAATATGTTCAATATTTTTACTGTGGTGATGGCTTCACAGGTATATATACAAATGTAAAAATTAACAAACTGTACACTTTTAATATACATACTTTACTGTATATTAATTACACTTCAATAAAATTATTTCATTTCAAAAAACAAACAAAAGCATGTTCCAAGAAGATGCAAATATTTCTAAGAGATATTACAAGCCTTCTTAACTAATAACTAATTAGGGTAAAAGAGTGAGAAGTGGGTATTAAGGACAAAACTCATAATTTTTCCAAGAACTGTCACTGATGACAGAATTACTAAGCTACTCAAAACTCTGACACAAGTTTTTCAATGGCATGTAATACTGAATCCACTCAGGGACATTTTCTTTCTACTCAAAGCTGTTGCTCAATCCCATGTAGAATGAAAGGGTGGTTACCACCTGGCTTGGAGCAACTTTGCCTCTTGGCTCCCTATTTGTGCCCCTAATTCTTCTCCTCTTCTCTCCACCCAGGTCCCTAAAGCAAGAACCAATTCCACAAACAATAGAACAATTTCATGGACTCCAATTAGTCACATTAACCTCTCCATGCATCCTCAAGTCCAAGAGAGGAAATCCTGATGTCCTAACATCCTTAGGAACAGCTCTGTGCCTGAACCAGAGTCAGGACCCTGGCCTACTGTGTGGATGTGGTCTCATTTCTATGCCATGTTTAGGTCACTGAACTACAAAGGGGACATTTGATCCTCAACGAAGGAGTTCTTGGGTCTGAGGAAGTTCAGCTCCACAGCTCATATCAGGTACTACTATTCACAAACTAGAAAAGAACTCAGGAAACTGAGGAAATAGAAATGTGTAATGTCCTCATATTTTCAAAATAGACTTCTTAAGATTCCATGTCCCATGAGCTTGCTAATTCCCACGTATGGTGCTTAACACCACAGGGATGCTCAACGCTGACGACTGACTGACTACCAGAAGCAATAAAAAACCAAGGACACAGAATCTCTCTAAGCTCTTTCCATCGAAGAGGTGAGAGACTTCTGGCAGAGTCGGATTTCTGAAGGGGAATCATCCATCAGCCAGTGGAGGCCATTTCAAACCCTGCTTCCTATCAGATAGCATCCTAACTCATGACGAGATTAAAGGTGAGCTCCAGTGTGCACAGTGAGAGCTGGCAACTTAGTTGGCCAGCGGAGTGTGGGCAACCCTCTGCTCCTCTGACCTTCTTGCACTACAGTGAGAGGAAACTGTGATCCAGAGCTGACATTTCCTCAGAGCATCATCCAGCTTTCCCAACAGAGGGACCACAATTCACTGATAATGGAACTTTGAAGTGTCTGGCCCAGGGCCAGGAAATGTTGGAATTGTCCTTTAAAGAATATCTGTTTTAGATTACTCCCAGTGTGTCGGAAGCCACACATGCTAACTTTAGCCTTTCTGCCTTCAGGACTTAGGGGCTTCAGGCTGATTGATCTCAAGCGTAGTCTTTTGGCTCAGACCTAAATGGCAGGCCTACTGGGTTTGCCTTCTATGGGCATTTCAACTTTAAATTTGTTCCTCTTCTTCTTTATCTCTTCACTAACTGTTTGGTTCATAATTCTCACATCCCAAGAAACCTCTGTTTCTCCTTTGGAGACATTTATTCAAGAAGTGTTTCTGCAATGGAAACCTAAATCCACTTGACAATTAAATTTCATTCTGAAGGGCCCTGTTGTAATACTACTTTGGTTGTCTGTATAATACTACTTTGGTTGTCAAATTATGTATCCCCCCCCCACAAAAAAATACTAAAGCATCTCTCTCATTGTAACTTTAAAAAGTCACATTTGCTTTATAATGAGATTTACCACTCAGGCAATTGATTCTTAGTTAGTTCTACCAGCACATCCAACTTGATTTAGGCTTCATTGCTTCTCTCTGGAATAACTGCTTGACTGATAATTGTGAATTACAATCTATACCTTTGCCATTCCAACTGGTCTTTGTTCGGCAGCATTGCCGTCACCTGGGAGCTTGTTGGAAACAAGCTATCAGGCCATCACCCTAGACCAACTGAATCTGAAGCTGTATTCTAACAAGACTGTCAGTGATTCTCAAGTATGAGAAATACTCCTATAAATAGCCTATACCCCCCTAAGGTGAAAGTATAAAAATTAAGGACCAAGGGCTTCAGCACTGCAATTGACAAAATTCCAAGGAGGAAGTTAAAACCAGCACCTTGCTCAGTGATATTCAGCCTGCGGCATCCCCATCCGTAAACCCCAACTGGCTCTTCACACTGCCGAGATCAGAGTAACTTTTGAATGGATCAATGGCTTGGGTCAGTTTACTGAAACATCAAAGATCCTGACCACTTAATGAGGGTTTTCTTAATCTTCTGGAGCTGGAAAGTAAGTTGGAAATTTTTGGAATTGGGTTTGATCATAAGCTAACAGGTCATTCTTGGCTCCATCTTAAAGCTTCCATCAGACGGAAAACAACATCTGCACAAAGATCAGGGCTCTCCTCAGGAGAGGTCATCTCCAAGACTGTACAAAGAAGTTGTACTCAATAAAAGATAAGATGGGTTGAGGTGGGTCTGAGGGGGTGGGAAGTCTCATATCTTGAAGTGTGATTTTGTGGGAAATTAAGTTGAAGTGGTCAGTTCCTCCCCTCCTTACCAATGCTCAGCAGCTGGTAACAAAGTTAGAGGTTCTGTCTAGCCAACCCTGAAGCCAAAACCAACTACTGGATGTCTGCTGCCACTTGGGGGATGTGAAATAATAAATAGAGGACCCAGAAACTGTCTGTTGATGACCTGTTCCTGATGGCCAGCATACCTCAGATGGCTCCTCAGCACAAGCTGTTCCACCTGGCCACATTCTCTCAACAACATGCCCTTTCTATACTCTGACGTGGCTGCTGCTGTCATTTCTTGATTTTTGCATCAATTTTCCACCTGACATTAGAGCCCTACCCCTCCCCAGCTCACTTAGTGAAAGTTCCTGTCAAACACTCGCCAGGTTCCCCTGAAAGAGACTTTCTCCAGCAACCCTTGGGATCCTCTTCCAAAATGGACAGTTAACTATAAAGTTGATAAAAATACTATCAGGTTGTGAGTATCACCACTGTTAGGGAACCCCTGCTGCTCTGTTCCACCAAAGAAGCTAGACTTTCTTCTATTCTGTTCAATCCTAATCTGTGGGACTTTACTGTTCTCATCAGCCCATTGAGAAAGCCAACTTTCAATCAAGTTAACACTCCTAGATGCAACCCTGCCCCTTCCTAGCTTCCTCCCCTGCCTTACTGCCCAGGTCCGGGAATCCCAACCGACTTTTAGTCAAAGTCCATTGTTATAACAGAGATTGCTTTCATCAATGGTCCTGACCACCTGTGGATTTAGGTGGCACATTGCACACAAATACAGTATGCAACATGGAAGATATTACATAAATATAGGTGACCAAGGGCCAGAGTCTGTTCACTAGAATCTAACACTGGTTCTTGCCAGATCACTGTGTGCTAGCCCAGAATGTAACAGTCTCTTGCACACCTGCTCCTGTTCCTGTCCCTATGAGTTTCCTCTGATAGATTCGACACCAGAATGCAGGTGTGTGTGCTACCTGATCATTTACCCTTGTATGCTCAATAAAGAAGAATATATTCATTCATTCACAAAAACTCAATATTTGCTGAAATAAACAACAGCAAACACTTCTACGTACTTTTATGTGCCAGGTACTATTCTATAGGTAATCCTCACAGCTGCATCACAAGATTTTAACATTTCTATTGCACAGATGAAGAAACTGAGGCATGGCTTCAGAGTCTGTGCTTTTTATCACTATCATCTATGGCTTTACCAAGTGCCCATTGTGTGCTTAGCACAGGAGAGGGCACCAGTAATCCAGCGGTGCAAAAGAGGCTGATTCTTTCCCTGTGTACCACACCATCTAGCAAATAAAACACACATTAAAGAGAATGATTAATTAAAATAGTGAAAGCACTGCAAAAGAGAAATACAAGACTGTATAAAAACATGTCATAGGGTAATGTTACCTGTTCTGGGGGGTAGGCGATGCTTCCCTGAGAAAGTAATATTTAAACTTTTCCACACACCTAGAAATTATACTCTACTCTTAGAGACACAGAGAAATCCTAAAGATACAGGCTTCCTTGCTTGTTTCTTAAACCTCATTCATACTGCCTACCCCCTTGGCACAAGGGCACCACATATCAAATTTTGCCTACAAAGCATCTACAAAGAACAATCTTGTTTTCTGGCCTCAAGAAATGCCCAGCATAGTTGGGGAAATAAGATTTATGTGTATTTATTGATACTTATCCAAAACAACAAAATAATAATAATATCAAAGCAGCAGTTAACATTGAATGCTTATTAGAAGCTAAGTGTTCTGTGCACACCTTTTTTGCTGATAACCTGAATAAGTTCAGAGAGGTTAAGACACTTGCCAAGGTAACATATCCAATAAATAGGAAAGCTGGAATTCAAACCCAGGTCAACTCCAAAGCCCCCACCCTTACTGCTTCAGGGTTTTCATACATCAATGTCTTTAGTGGACCACACATAGAATCTTAACTAGGGAAGCATACCCAAGAACATTTTCCTTGCTCCAATAAATAGTTGCTATGCAGGAATGTGGTCCCTGTGATGCTGACCTTCCAATTTTTAATGAAAGGCCAGAAGTCTTGATTTCCACAAGAAATCTATTAGATTTTATTTTTTTTAATTAATCAATATTTTTTATTTTGGTATTGTGGGGTACAGTTAAGGGTTAGGTATACAAATATGTTTCATTCAGGAACCCTTGTTGATAAGGGGTGTCTCTCCGTACCCAGACAGATATTTACTACCGTTAATCCCACCTCCCTTCCCCTCCCTCCCCCCCATAGTTTCCCACCACTGTCAATCCTTTTCTTATAGTATTATGATAGATGTTCAAGGTCCACTATATGAGTAAGAACATGTGATACTCAGTTCTTTGTTTCTGCGAGAGGTCACTCAGTATTACAGACTCTAGTTCCATCCAGGTTGCTGTGAAATTCATGATTGTGTTCTTTTTTTATGGCTGCATAGTATTCCATCGTGTATATGTACCACATTTTTTTAATCCAGTCCTCTTTTGATGGACAGCATGACTGATTCCAGGTTCTTGCTATTGTGAACAATGCTGCAATAAACATATATGTGCAGGTATCTTTTTCATAGAGTGATTTGAGTTCCTCAGGGTATATTCCCAGTAATTTTTAAGATGTTTAAGTGCTATGAAAAGTATATTAAATACATTTTGAGGACCACATCTGGCCTGATGGCCACCAATTTATAGCCTCTGTAACTACCCTTTTTGCTCCTGGCCCGCAAGGAATCCACAGACTCATGAAGAAGACAGATGCACAAACGAATGCCAATTAGTGTTTTTCTATAGGATAAGTGGAATAACAGGTGTAATTACTACATTGAAGATTACCTTGAAAGAGGTATTCGTTAAATATATTTGAGGCAGAACAAGGTACAGAGAAAGCTTTACAAACAGATGTTTCTGAATTAGTTAGTCGAGGTGGAGAGCAATTGGGACAGAGAAGGCAATACATAGGAAAACTTGGGGCATGTCATGGTATTCTCAGGAATGATCATAGCTTGAAGTCTGTAATGCTAGCACTGAGCTTTTTGGAGGAGTATTGAAGGACCAGGTGGATCTGGTAAACAGGGGCAAGATCTCAGATGATTCTGTGTGCTATATTGAGATTATCACTCTTTATCTGTTGATCATAAATACATGCTCAACAGTAAATAGAATAAATCTATCTAAGAAGAGCATGACCAGTATCAGGCAGATCAGTCAGAAACTAATTGCAATAGTCAAGAGGGATGTCAAAGAACCACTTGTAAAGGAGAAGAAGGGAGAATTGTAGAGCTAATAAGGAAATAGAGTCAGAAGAACCCAGTGACTAACTACATATGGAGTAGGGGTGGGGGTGGAGAGAAGGATTGGCTCTCAGGTGTCTTGGACTGAGTCTGGCCTCTGGTTAAATGGAAATTTAAAAGCAGTATGAGGTAACACATGGCAAGTGAATCCCCAAATAAAATTCAATAGCAGCAATGAGGTTTATTAACTCTCAATAAAGAGCTGAAGATTAGATGACTCTATTAGTCATTTATTTATCACATAAACTCCAAAGACTCAAAAAAAAAAGTAGGGGAATTTGAGGTAGATTGAAAGAAAAACTCCAAACATATATACAGCAATTGTTACAAACAGAAGATGAAAAATTATCTAAAATAAAAGAAGAGAGGTAAGCAAGAAATGTATATATAAACAATGATTACTATCCATGAACATTAGGCCACAGTTCACTGGCAGTCCAGGCAAGAGGGAAACCCAAAGGGTTCTGTAGCAAGAAGTTGGTAGCTCTGATGTGGTAGAGAAATCACAGGCTCTGGATCTGAAGGACCAGGATTTGAACCCCAGGTCTGCTAGATACTGTCTGACCAAAGACTCAAGATTTAAATACTCTGGGTCTCAGTTTCCTTATGTGAAAAATGAAGAAAATATTATCATTACTGAAGATGTGCAAAGTATCTTTCTCATCATAGGCTATCAAGTGATAACTATTATTGTTATTTTTCTCAGAAGATGAGCCCTTTCCTGGCATAAAATTATCAGAGGATCTGAAGCTTTGGCAGCATGGAAAGAGCTAGATGGATAGACACTTTTACAAGCATCAAGTCACACAGGCAAATGACAAAACTTGCAATGTCTTATTCTCACCAGAGTGAGAACAGGCACAATGAAGTGTTCCCAACATTGTATACTCCCCCCAGAAGTGATGTTTGCCTTATACAACAGGGGGGGAAAGGGCAGTAAAAAGACAAAGTTGAAGTAAAGTCACAAGTCACTGGAATAGCAGATGCTATTTATGATAGTCCCCATTGGACTGGTACACTGGGCAGGGGAGAGAAGGAAGAAAAGTAGCAATGAGCTTCTCAGTCATTCTTGGCTCACAAACAGAAGAGTGTGAGCTACAATTTGAAAGGCCAGTCTTCAAATATGTTACTTGCCTGGTTAGGTGACTTTAAGGTTTCTGAGAGTTAGAAGGTTCCAGCACCTTTCAAGCACCAGTCCTAAATTATGGACATGACTTAAGTGTTGGGCTTTTGTGTTACACTTTTATGTTGACCTAGTGCTACTGTCTGTTTTCCTTTTTCATATTTTTTTTAATGTATCTTAGTTTAAAATGCCTTTGGTGCTCGTTAACACCTCCTAGTAGGGTTGGAATAAAGTTAGGTCAGTACATCACTGCTTTGGGGTCAAATGACTGAAAAAAAAGCAACAGAATAAGACCTGAGAAGAAGACAATCGTCAGAGGAGATTAGAGAGTCAAGACAGAACCACTTCTGTGCATGTGTATCTGAGCCTGGAATAATCTTCATGTGGGTTTAACTTACAGGCTTAAAATCACTTAAACTGGACAATGTTAAAAGAGAGATACTAGTAATCATGCATCTATCTTTTGGTCCAGTCTTTTCTGGAATGGTTTCTTCAACTAATTCTCAAGAACTTTTGGCTGTGTTTCTATAAATGAAGAAGACATATTCCAAGAAGAGTCCCATGACATCTACTTCCCATCAATACAATGGGAAGTGGGTGGCCAGAGCTTTGCTGGAGTCATTGCTGGACCATATTCACTAGGCGGTCCAATAAATCTTCCAGATGACAGCAATAGTCTGGCCTGCCTATTTCTCCAGCTTCTCACACCACTTGCCTACATATCTTTTTGCTCTGGCCATATGGCACTGCTTTCACTTCCATTAATCTGCTATTCTTTCCTATCCCTAGACCTTTGGATCTGTACCACTGTCCAAAATGCCTTCCCCAAAGTCCCTTCTTTGCCTGGTGAAATCCTACTTTTCTTTCATCTGCAATAACAGAGATAATATTAGCACATACTTCAGAGAGTTGTGTGAGAATTAAAAGAGATTATCCATCTTATGTTATCAGAATAGCATTTGGCCTGTTAAAAGCACTCAATATATTTTAACTATTGTCATTACTCCTCTTTCCAGCTTCAGCTCAAGTGTTACCACTTATGCGAAATTCCATAAATCCTTTCCTGTTAGTTTCCATCCTATGTATATGCATTGAACACTGAACATGTCTCTGTCATAATAATAATAATAATTGGCTAGCATTTATTGCTACTGTGTGCAGACTTTGCTGTAACAGAATTTAATCTTATAATATGTATTCCTCACAACAACATTATGAGGTAGTTGCATTTTCCCCATTTTAGAAAGAGCAAAAAGACAGTTGAGATATTTTCTAAGGTCTAAAAACTAATAGATGTCTGAATCAAAGCTCAATGTTTTATCCTTTATCATGCTGAATTTTATTTGATATTTTGTTGTTATTATTTCTCCCCATTATATTGCAAGTTATTCAAATACAGGGTTCTTGTGGTGGTGGTGGTGGTGGTTTTTCTCAGATCCAGGTCCTGTGCTTGGTACAAAGCACTTGCTAAGTAAATGTTTGACAAATTAATATATAGCTAAATTTCCATCATGCAAAGAGCACAATGAGAACTAGAAACTCTTATCAGAATAAGTTGATCCAGGAGAGCTAGGAGGTTATGGTTCCCATTTCATGACTACATTTTATGGTAAAGACCAGGCTCTGGACCCTGAAAGGTTCTGCCTGACTAAATTTCAGCTGCAAACACAGCCTTATAATCCCTATAAATAAAGACACGGTATGGTCCATGGCTGTGCAAATCCAACGGAGAAAAGTAGTTGGATGAGAGATGACTCTTTCTGGTGAAAATATATATTTAACAAGGAAGTCAACCATAGAATGACTCATGCCTGGATTGCCTTACCTCTCCTTCCTGCCAATCCATGTCCGTCACTGCCCTGAACTCCAAATACCCCTCAAAGGTGTCCCTGAGAAAAAGTGCTGTCTGCTGTCTCCACATTCCTACAGTTCTAAAGCAGACTATTTAGTAGATGTTAGTGTACCTTTGTTCATATGCTACTTTCATTTTACCTTTGTGTATCATGACTATAGCTGTCTCCTTGATTAGATTAAAAACAACCAAAGCTTAGTTTCCTAGTCTGGTGCATGATAGACCCTCAATAAATACTGAATAAGTGGACATTTAGGCTAATGGATGATTGAATGAGAACAAAAACATAGAACTCATAGAATTCAGAACTCAGAATTATTCCTGTTCCCATCCTACCCATACTCTGGCTTATTGTTATCAGCATTCTGCCAAATACTGGGACCTATGTCCATCATAATATTTATCACTCTCCACTGTGATTGTACAGGATCCTATAAAGAAGCAATTGTATCCTAGTCTTTTTTTGGTCTATAGCAGCTAACACAGAGCCTAGTATATACAGATACTGAATGGAGATTATGTGAAACAATTAATTTAATAAATGTTTACTATCCCATGCTTTTGCTAGTATATTGTCAGACTTAAAATTTCAAGTGCTGCCTTGACATCTTTGAGCCTCAGACTTCCCCAAAGACCTAACAATGAGTTCTCCTGCTCTCACCAGATATGTCCCCAACCAGCAAGGAATGTATCCTACTGTGCATGATAGACCCTCAATAAACACTTAGATTAGTTTTATTGGAACATAGCCATGCTTGCTCAATTATGAATTGTCTACGACTTCTTTCACATTATCACAACAGATTTAGGTAGTTGTGGCAGATCCTGGATGGACCAAGGAGTTACAAATACTTACTGTCTGACTCTGTGAAGAAAAGGTTTTCCAATCTCTTTACTAGAAGGTCACAGGGGTGGGAATGAGGAGTAGAAGGCTGACAGGGACCACCTACTCTGAAGTGACTCAAATTGGAAGGCTGAATAATGGTAAAGAGGAAGCCAAGTGGAGACCTGGAAGAGAAGCACCCCACGCCAAAGAAGTATACAAGAGATGTTAACATGGGAACAAGGCCAGTAAACTCATTCACTGACAAGTCATTTTTGAATGACTCTGTGTCAGCTCTATGCCAAGCACTGTTGTTGCTATTGAGATAGAAGTTGAATGTCCCTTATCTGAAATGCTTGGGAGAAGTATTTCAGATTTCAAGGTTTTTTTAATTTTGGAATACATTGTATCCAACATGCTCCAATGAGCATTTCCTTTGAACATCATTTGGCATTCAAAATTTTTATATTTTGAGGCATTTCAGATTTTGGATTTTTGAATTTGGGATGTACAACCTGTGCAAGGAGTCGTCTGATGAGATGGAAAAGAAGTCACCAGTGACATGGGAGGGAAATTAAAGGAGTGTGGAGTCCCAGAAGACTAGGGAAGAAAGTGTTTTCAAGAAAAGGTGAGCCACCACACCATGTGCTATTGATAGGTGATGTAAGGAAAAACATAATCAAATAGATTTGGTCAGATGGAATCACTGGTGACCTTAACAAGTGTCATGAGTGGTGGAAAATAAAACCTATCTAGAGTAGGTTGAAGACAGAATACAATATGAGAAAGTACAGATAACAAGTATATGGACAATGGTTTCAGCAAGTGCTCCTACAAGTGGCAAAGACATGAGGCAGGAATTACAGGAGGATGCTGGAGAAAGGGAAGGTTTTTAAAAGATGGGTCTTAATAAGACTAGCTTATGTGCTGATTGGAAAGACACAGCAGAGGAGGAAAACTGGTAGTGGAAACAAGGAAATGATAAATGAGGAGCCAAGTCCTTTATAAGGCAAGAGACAATATGATCCAGGACAGAAATCAAGGAAATAGTACCTTTAGTGAAGAGACCCATTATCACATCATGATCTATAAAACTGCAGGTACACAGGACATAATTATGGAACTAACTCACATCTGGTTTCTTCCATATTCTCTGTGAACTGTGAGATAAACCAACCAACTTAGGGTGAGAATGAGAAGTGAACTTACTAAGTGGAATAATCAGACGGAATGGAGTATGTAACTGAAATGTGTCATCATCACAAATGTATGATTATCTCTAATAACATTCAGGGGCTCAGATGCAGGTGCAGTGCCATCAGATACTTGGGACTCAAAATCCTGTACCCCCATCCCCGAATATATATATGAAATCCAAAAGAGGCAACCAGAAAAAAGTCAATCCCTGTCTTCATGGAGCTTAAAAAGAATGTGAGAAAGTAAAACTAACACAATCACTAAAAACCAACCTCAAGCTGTATAAAATAGGTGTTATCATTCAAATCTCTTCATTCATGATGTCTTTATTAGCAATCGGATATGGAAAGGGTAGTACTGTCAATTTAAAAAATGGTCAGAATAAAAAAAAATCTTACATTTGAGTTAGTGTTTAATGCTTTAATTTTTTCACAATAATTTTTGTTATTGAAATTAGGTTGGAATTCAATCAAATGTCGAAAAGGAGGCAGGCCACAAGTGTGACGGGTAAAAAGCAAAAGGGAGCCTTGGCTCTACATTTTTTAGCAAGTAATCTTAAAAATGAACAGATAATGTGTGTTCTATCTTCCTAGATTTGGGGACAGCAAACTCTTTCTGCAAAGAGCCAGACAGTAAATATTTTAGACTTGGCAGGTTGTACAGTCTCTGTTGAAGTAGTCATCTCTGCCATTGTAGTGTGAAAGCAGCCTCAGATAATACACAAATGAGCACGTCTGTGTTTTGATAAAACTTTATTTATGGACAATGAAATTTGAATTTCATGTCATTTTCACATGTCACAAAATGTTAGCCTTCTTTTTATTTTTATTCAACTATTTAAAACTACAAAATCCATTCTCAGTCTGCAGGTCATAGAAAACTGATGGCAGGCTGGATTTGGTCCATGGATCATGATTTGCCAACCTCTCTCCTAGATTATAGTAAGCAACTTGGAGCTGGAGGGAAAATGTGTAGCCAAATGAGAACAAGTTCGTTCAATTCACATCAGCTCAACAATTACTGAGCATGTGATATGTGCACAGGCAGTAGGCCCAAAGATTCTAAGTTATCCAGAGATCAACTGAATTGACTGAGTGAAAATTGAAAAGACGCCTCAACTAGATTCCCATGTGGCTTATAAAATGATCTCACATTTGCATCAGTTAAGTATATACTATTAAACTCTCCCACCCATGAAAGTTACCAGCGTCACAATATAGAGAATGTTTCAAAGGCAAAGGAAAATAACTCACAGTGTCTGCTCAGTGCAGTATTTTTAAACATCCATACTTTGTTATTTCAAACCCAAATTTCTTCAAACAAGGCAAAACACACATTCCTCACTCAAGGTTATGTACCAGGGATGCCAAGTTTAAAATTTCCAAACAAAGCTGCTTTTGAGTAATTCAAAGATAAAAAAAGCATTTGAAAAATTTCTGAACTGCTGAAAAAATAGAATTTTTTTTCCACCTTTAGATAACTCTGAAATAAGTAAATGGACTTACATTTGCTTTCCAAAATAAATCCAATTCGGGCTGAAACTGAGAAAGAGAACCACAGAAATCCTCCATGGATTCCATTAATTGCTATAGATGCCAGGAACTTTAGAGAAAAAACACTGGGAATCAGAAAACTTGGGTTTGTAACTCTTAGTTGGCTGCAACCCGTTCTCAGTTTCACACAGTCCCTGTAAAAATTGGCCAAAAACAGATATCTGATAAGATACAGGAATATTACCATGCTAATATCTCTGCTGATGCAATGTCCCCATTAACCTGGAGTGATAAGTCAGAGGCCTAGCAAAGTGAGTAGGGTTTCCACACAAGGGGGCGTTGGTGAGAGAAGGTCTACACAGGAGTGGAAGCCTGGTCTGGAGTGTTGGAGCCCAAGCAGGGTGAAGAAGGCAACCATGTGAGGGAAGCAGCCAACATGGGAGGTCAAAGATGAGGAGGTCTCCAGTGCAAGGTAGGGGATAGCAGTGCCAATGGGAGTTTAGCTACATGGTAGGAGGGCAGGGGGAGGCTTATTCATAAGTATGTTAGGATATGAAGACCAACTTTTTCAGTGGAGGAAAAAGGATTTGTAAATATGGAAAAAAGAAAAAACCAGAATATACCTTGAAGTTCTTAATTGGAATTGGAGACATCAGTGTGAACTTATGGTTTGTAATGTACATAATAGATAGATAGAGATACATGTATAGATGTAAACATATATATGTGTGTGTGTATGCCTGTGTATGTGTACACATGTACATCTATCTTCAAGTCAGGAACAATGGTTCATTCCTGTAATCCCAGCACATTGGGAATCCAAGACCGGAGGATCACTTGAAGCCAGGAAGTCAAAGCTGCAGTGAGCTATGATCGCACCACTGCACTCTAGCCTGGGTAACAAAGTGAGAAACTGTCTCAAAATAAATATAAATAAATGTTTAAAATACATGTACATTAAGTCCCCCATATATGAACCTTCAAGTTGTGATGTCTCAAAGATGTAAATGTGTATTCATATATCCGATCACTTAAGTTAGTTCATGTGTCTGGAGCATAGTGTCATGTGCTATACTGTAAGATTAAAAATGTTTTTTTCATGCACCAACAATAAGCAGGCAGAGACCCAAATTAAAAAGCACAATCCCATTCACAATAGCCACAAAAAAGTGAAATACCTCAGCATCATCCTAACCAGAGAAGTGAAAGATCTTTACAATGAAAACTACAAAACACTGCTCAAAGAAATTCAAGACACAAACAAATGGAAAATATTTCATGCTCATGGATAGGAAAAATGAATATTGTTAAAATGTCCATCCTATCAAAGGCAATCTACAGATTCAATGCAATACCTGTTAAGTTACCAACATCATTCTTCTCAGACCTGGAAATGACAATACAGAAATTCATATGGAAACATAAACGACCACGAATAGCCAAAACGATCCTTAGCAAAAGAAACAAAGCAGGAGGGATCACACTTCCAGACTTGAAACTTTACTATAAGGCTACATGTGAGGGAAGCAGCCAACATGGGAGGTCAAAGATGAGGAGGTCTATCAAAACAGCCTGATATTAGTACAAGAAGAGTCATATAGACTAAGGGAACAGGATAGAGATTTCGGAAGCAAAGCCTCAATTTCTCAAACAACTCATCTTTGACAAAGCCTCCAGCAACAACCACTGGGGAGAAGAGAACCTATTCAGTAAGTGGTGCCGGGAAAACTGGCTGATCATACGCAGATTTTTGAAACAGGACCCCTACCTATCACTATACACAAAAACTAACTCGAAATGGATCAAAGACCTAAATGTAAAATCTGAAACTATAAGAATCTTAGGAAACGCAGAAGACACCCTTATGGAAATTGGAACAGGCAACCAATTCCTGATCAGAACCCTAAGTGCCCATACCATAAGAAATAAGATAGACAGGGAGGACCTCATTAAACTGACAAACTTCTGACCAGCAAAAGAAGCCATCAAGAGAGCAGGGAGACAGGGAAAAAATATTTGCCAACTGTATATCTGACAAAGGCCTAACATCTAGGATCTACAAGGAACTCAAATGCGCCAAAAGGAAAAAAAAAAAAAAATTAAAAAATGGGCAAAAGAGGCTGGGCTCGGTGGCTCAGCCTGTAATCCCAGCACTTTGGGAGGCCGAGGCGAGTGAATTGCCTGAACCCATGTGTTCGATACCCACCCGGGCAACTGGACAAGACCTCGTCTCTACAATAAATCAAAAATTAGCCGGGCATGGTAGCACATGCTTGTAGTTCCAGTTACTTGGAAGGCTGAGGCAAAAGGATCGCCTGAACCCAACAGGTCAAGGTTGTGTTGGCCGTGATCATGCCACTGCACTCCAGTCTGGGCAACAGAGAGAGACTACAACTCAAAAAAGAGGGGAGGGGCACAAGACATGAATAGACACTTCTCAAAAGAAGATTTACGGGCAGCCAGCAGACACATGAAAAAGTGCTCAGCCTCACTCATCATCAGAGAAATGCAAATCAAAACCACATTGAGATACCACCTAACCACAGTAGAAGTGGCCATCATTAATAAAACAAACAACAGATGCTGGCGAGGATGCAGAGAAAAAGGAAGTCTTCTACACTGCTGGTGGGAATGCAACTAGTGCAACCTCTTTGGAAGACAGGTGGCGATTTCTGAAAGCACTAGAAATTGACCTTCCATATGACCCAGCAATTCCCCTATTGGGAATATACCTGGAGGAACTCAAATCATTCTACAAAAAAGATACCTGCACACGCATGTTGGCTGCAGCTCTATTCACAATAGCAAAAACATGAAACCAACCATGCTGCCCATGGGAGCTGGACTGGATAAAAAACATGTGGTACAAGGTCGGGTGCGGTGGCTTATGCCTATAATCCCAGCACTTTGGGAGGTCAAGGTGAGAGGATTGCCTGAGCCCACAGGTTCAAGACCAACCTGGGCAACTTGGTGAGACCTCATCTCTACAATAAATTAAAAAATTAGCCAGACATGGTGGTACGTGCCTGTAGTTCCAGCTACTTGGAAGGCTGAGGCAGAAGGATCACCTGAGCCCAGCAGGTCAAGGCTCTGGTGGCCATAAGCATGCCACTGCACTCCAGTCTGGGTGACAGAGTGAAACTCCATCTCAAAAAAAAATCATGTGGTACATATACACAATGGAATACTATGCAGCCATAAAGAAGGGCAAATATATGGACTTCGCAGCAATTTGGATAAATTTAGAGTCAATCATACTCAGTAATCTATTGCCAAAACAAAGAACAGAATACCATATGTTCTCTTATAAGCAGACCTTGAACAATTATCTCAATACTATAAGAAAGGGATTGGCGGTAGTGGGAAACTGCCAGGGGAGAGGGGAGTGGGATTGGCAGTTGAGGGTAACTGCCAGGGGAGGGAGGGGCACACCTCATCAACAAGGGTACCTGCATAATCAATGTTTGTATACCTAACCCTGAATTGTAACCCACATCTTTATAATAAAAAAATGGTTTTTTGTGTTTGCTTTTATATTATTTTTGTGAAAAGTATTATAAACCTAAAGTACAGTAGTACATAGTCAATTGTGTTAGTTGGGTACCTAGGCTAACTTTGTTGGACTTATGAACAAAATGGACCACTCGCCAAATCTGGGACAATATGAGCATCACAGTAAATAGCAACAGTAATGAATGATAACCCATTGAATAAATAAAAAACCATGAATCTATTCAGATATTAGTTATTAATTAATTAAAAGTTTAATGAGGAATGGGAGGTTTACACAGTTTTAAAATAACTCTCCACAATATATGTATTAATTCCAAGGGGGAAAGGGATTCTCCAGTGGAGAAGTCTAGCTATCAAAATGACTATTATCAGTAAAGGACAGATTGAAACGGTCCACCACCTGATAGGATGCAATAACAAGAACAGTCTTCCTCCTTCCCAGCACACAAAATGACTCCACATTCCCACTTTTGTAAAGTAGGCATGACCCTATGACTTGTTTTGGCCAACGAAATGTGAGCAGAATGGCACAAATCATTTCCAAACAGAAGATTTTAGACCCAGTATGTAATTCACCATTTGCTTTTTTTTTTAACCCTGTCTTGATGGAAGTATGTGTCAAGATGGAACTTATATTGGCTTTGGTCCACTGACTACAATGAGAAGCACCCCCACCCCACCCTGTCTGCTTTAGACATGCAACATGAGAGAAAAATAAGTTTTTTGGTTTTAAGCTACTATTCTGATGATTGTTAGCACCACATAACTTAGCTTATCTACATTGGCTGATGGGGAGTTTTATTTACATGTTTGTCTCCTCAATAAAGCATAAATGTCTCAAGGACAAGAATTATACAATTTAATTTTTCTCCCCAAATCTACTTTTCTTCCTACAGTGACCAACAAAATAAATGGCAACGTCCACCCAATACTTAGAGTAAAAAAAAACCTGATAGAACACTTCTATGTCCTTCTAGATCTATCATCCATCCATGATCTGAACTTGTCTGCTGTACCTTCTTAATATTTTTTGGAATGGCTGCATTGATTTACAACCTACTACACTGTCTGTTTTCAGAACAGCACCTGCTTTCTTGCATCAGCCTATATTTTTTTTTGAGTTGGAGTCTCACTCCGTCACCCGGGCTGAAGTGCAGTGGCATGCTCATGGCCACCTCAGCATTGACCTGCTGGGCTCAGGCAATCCTTCCACCTCAGCCTTCCAAGTAGCTGAACTACAGACGTGTGTTTCCATTCCTGACTAATTTTTTAACTTATTTTAGAGATGAGGTCTTGCCAAGTTGCCCAGGCTGTTCTCAAACCCATGGGCTCAGGCAATCCCATCACCTCAGCCTCCCAAAGTGTTGGGATTACAGGTTTGAGCCACCATGCCCAGCCACTTCAACCTCTTGACAGTCTCCTTGCTTCTAGACTACCCCGTCCCAATCATTCTCCACACTGATCTCAGAGCTAATATATATAAAATGCAAATCTGATTGTGTCACTCACCAGCTTTGAGCACTCCAAAGGCTCTTCATCACCTTCCATCTAAAGTCCAAACCCTTTATTACAATACACAAGGTACATTGGACCTGGTCCACTCTAGAGGTTAATCTCTGTGAAGGCAGAGATATTTTGTTCACTGCTGTATTCTTGGCATTAGTGCAGAGCCTGGTCCATTATGGGTATTCCACAAATTAAGTTGGTAGTCCTCGCTCATCTCCAGTCTCATTCATAGTCTGTTCCTCTTCCTCTCCTTGTTCCTGTTACACAGACCTCTCCAAGGTGCTCTCCTGATCCTTCTGACTGAAATGCACCTCCCTCTGGCTTTGTCCATGTCTGGCTTGTACTACCCTTCAAGTCTTAGCTCAAATGTCACCTCCTTACAGAAGTAAGTTAATCTTATCAATCTTATCTAATGTAGTCCCACCCTACCCAGTAGCTTTCTTATCATATCCCCCATTTATATCCTTCTTAGGTAAATGTATTTATTGCTTATTTATCTTATCCCTCTATAATGTAAGTTCCTTAGAGGGGGAATATATGTCTTATTTTTGCCTGGCAACATAGTAGTCGCTCAACAATAGTCCCTGTTTGGTTCCAATTACCTCTTCTTTTGTATCCAGGGTGGGCTGCACTTTCTAGTCTACTAAGTGATCCATGTGCAACTTCAGATCTTAGAGGTCATTACTGGCTTTTCTCACCTTACTACCAACTACCAAGTGATCTAGGTGTGAATGAGATTTCATTATTAAATACTACTAAGTACCTTGATTTTCTTAAACTGATACTGTCTTTTCCTTTTTCTACATCCTTTTCCTGACACACCAAATAAAGGTTTTTACCATAAACATCACATAGTGTAATGAAATTTATATGTCATCAACATGAAAAAGAAGCAATACTCTAATGAACTATGAAATTTTTTTGCCAAAATTTTGAGCTGATTGGATAATTTTTAACACATCCAAGATCAACTTAGAAGGGAGCTGGGAAGCACTTCCTGTCCACGCCCATTGCTGGAGGTAGAGTCAGATGGCCTCAGTGTACTCTCTGGGCTCATCCCCACCCTGGCATGCTTGGATTTGACTCTTTTGATCACAAGGAACAGAGATTCACTCTCGTTGTCTCAGGAAATGAAAGTTTATCATGAGAATCTGCACTGTAATAAAGAAAATAGGAATGTCAGCCAGGAAGCTAGGCTTCAGTGCAATTCAAGAAAATACAAACAATTTGGTCGCCTGGGAAAAACTGAAATAGAGATACAAACTAAAGGGTGGTTCCTAATTCAAACCAATTCAAGGAATTTCAGGAGAAAGGTTTCTGGATTCTCATTCTAAGGCTCAGTCCTTAACCACTCTGTTACGCAGCTGCTCTCTTATTCTGCCTCTCTGCATGTTAGTCTACCTCTCTTCCCAGTATAAGTGACTTCATTACTCTTTCTCTTTCTTTGTAGTTTCTGTCTATTGATTGGTTCAACTTCCCCATAACAGTCCTTTGCTCATGACACCTCATGACTTACATCAGAGTCTACTTTTTGTATTTCTTCACCTTTATCTGTTCAATTTCTGCTGTCAAAAATTTTTGTTCTTCCCAATTACACTTGCCCAAGAGTGACACTCTGGTCACTCTTGCAGATATGTGCAAAGGACTTGAGGAGGGAGGCTGTGGGCCAGCATATGGGAGCTCCAGAGGTTAAACTATTCATTTTAAAACTTCCACTGAGTTCCTTTCTGATTGGTCAGAGCATCTCAGTTGCTTAGGAACAGCAGTCTTCAGGTGGGTACTTTCCTGTCTTTACTCAGCTGTGCCTGAGAGGACACAGACACAAGTCTTGGACCACCCCAGAAGCAGGAGGTAAAACTGGGACAATTTCCCTGAGAAGAAATTATGAGCAGGCATGAACCACGATTTACATGTTCAGTACTTAGCACTGATGTATTTGTTTAATATTTTGACAACTGTATTGTATTATAATTGGCTTCCTTTGTAATTTTATGTACTTTATTGTATGACTCTAAAATCGTTATTCTGAGAAAGCTTCTACACACTGCCAAAAAGTCCGTGGCACAATAAAAGTTAATACCCTGCCTGAAACCCAGGACTCTTTGGGAGCATGGATTGTGTCTTGTTCTCTACTGAGCCTTCAGGGTCCAGCACAAATGCCTAGCATGTAATAGGCATGAAAACATTTGTGGAAATAATGAATATTTAAAGCTCCAGCATCTAAAACTGTGCCTAACCAAGGAAGGAACTCAGTGGATGTTTTTAAATGAATAGTTCAACCTCTGAAGCTCCCATTTGCTGGCCCACAGCCTCCCTCCTCATGTCCTTTCGAGTTGACTCTGCATTCCAGCAGACTGAAGCAAGGAATCATTTATCAAGTAGGCTGGTACAATATCAACAACCAATTTTTATAACAATGCAAAATCCTCAATTGCTCATAAATTACTTCAAGATAAACATCAGGCCTTGAAGTAAAGTGCTGCCAGATTAATGAACAGTTCCAGAATCTAATGAGCGGTTTCTAACGTCTGCAAGGCCTCCCCTACAGGGAAGTCTCCAGGACTGGGGATGGGCCTATTATTTAGCCATCCGTGTTCCAGGCTCTGCACAGCACATATTTGCAAGCCAGCTGGTGAGGGTTAGTGAGGCGATCTGAGGACTTGGCCAGACTGCTTTATGTGCTGAGTTAACTGGCTCATACGGACACTGAACCTGTGAGCTGGATTTCCTTAGCCCGTAGCCTAACCATCTGAGCTAATTATCTTGACCACCTCCCAGGAAAGGAGAATAGTACAGAAGAGATATGCAGAAAATCATAGTGATACAGAACTCAGCAGAGAGCGAATTCCTGAATAACATCCTTGATATTTCACTTCCCACTCACAATAATGGCAAAGGGCTTCAAAGTTACCACCTCCTTCCTTACTCCGCCCAAGCCCTGACCCTTGACTGCATGACATCAAAGAGCAATGGAGGTCATGTCCTCAAGTGTCTTGCAAGATTGCTGGCAGTGACACACCAAGAACTAATCCACATTTTTTGCTATGATATATTGAGTTTTCTTTGGCCAACTTTACATGAGTTTTGCTTTTGATCCACCCAGAAAAATATAGGAAGACCAGGATTCACATCCTTCTCTCCCTCTCCAGGAAAGCCCTTCCAGACTGCTTGCAGGGACTGTTAAGGGCTCTGAAGTCCTCCTAGGAAGGGGTATTTATGGAGGGTTTAGTATGAACAGTACTGGGCATTTTACATCTGGTATTTAATTTAATTTAGAAGGATGGATGTTTAAAAACAATCAAAAGCAACTTCTCTCTTACTTGCCTTCAGAATTAGTTTTTAAAAGGTAGAGAATACTACCAAGCATCATGCCCAGTATATGAATACTCTATATATGTGTGTGTTGGACAGATTTGTGAATGAAAAGAATGGGTAAATTAATAGACTAATACATCTGTTAGACAATTCTTACTAGGGATTGATTTATCAAGCTAATCCACTGTCACTCTTGTTATGCAGGAGAAATAGTAATGGGATATTGTGATGTTAGGTTTTACTTATGGATATAGTTGTGCCAGGAATATACCTAATACCACTGGAAACAGTAAATTTTAAAGTTGACAGGAGGAGATGAGAGTTCTGGGAACCATGCCACCAGTAAGATATCATCGCATGCAGTGACAAGAGGACACTAGGTAGGCACATATTTCCCAACCTGCCTAGAATGCCCTGCTTTATTAGTGTCTCTTTTCATTCTCAAATGTGTCTTAGTTTACATGTTCACAGATCAAAAGACTCAATAGTGTTAGGATATCGATTCTTCACTTACTTACCTATAGAATAAGCAAAATGTCAATCAAAATCCCAACGGTTTTTTTTTTTTTTTAAGAAGTGGGATACAGTTCAGGATACAAATGGTCATTGTACAAGTAACCAACAGTTTTTTTAATAGAAACTATCAACATATTCTAAAATTCATTTGATAAAGAAAAGAACTTAGAAGAACCAAAACAATTTTGAAAAAGAAAAAATTGGAAAACTGACACTATCTTGGTTTAAGATTTATAAACCTATAATTAATAGTGTGGTATATATATTTTACAGTGTGGTATTAACATAACCCAAAAAATCAATGACATATAATGGAAAGTGCAGAAGCAGACCCACACATATGTGGACAACTGATTTTTGACAAAAGTGTACCAGCTAGTAGAGAAAGAATAATCTTTTCAACAAATGGTGCTGCAATAGTGAAGTATTCAAAGTTGAGCTTTGATCCACTTGCACCAAATCATATACAAAAGTTTTGTCAAAATGGATGATAGACTTAGTGGTAAACCTAAAGCTATAAGACTTCTAGAGAAAATTGACTTGGGATTAGCTACAAAAAATTTTGATAAATTAGATTTCATTAAAATTTTAAAATTTTGTTCTGTGAAAGACTTACCAAAGAATGAAAAGGTAAGCCACAGACTAGGAGACAATATTTACAAAACATATATCTAATAAATGATTTGTTATCTAGGATACATAAAGAATACTCATAACAGAAGAGCAAACAAATCATTTTTGATGGGCTAAAGATCTGAACATTCACTTCATCTAAGGAGATATGCAAGGGAAAATAAGTACACAAAAAGATGCTCATCATTAGTTACGAGCAAAAAACTAAAACTACACCTATTAGAATGTCTAAAACTAAAAATACTGACCATACCAAGTGTTGAAGAGGATGTGGAGGAACTAGAACTCACATATGCTGCTGGTGGGAATGCAAAATGGCATGACTAATTTGGAAAATAATTAGCAGAGTTTTAAAGCATTAAACATACTTCTGAATGGTTCAGCCATTTTACTCCTGGATATCTATTCAAAAGAAATGAAAGCTTAAGGTCACACAAAGAATTATAGATGAATTGCAAATAGCAGCTTATTTGTAATAGCCAAAAAATTGGAAAGAACTCAAATGTCCGCCAGCAGGTGAATGGATAAATAGGCCATGGCATATCCTTACTATGGAATACCATTCAGTAATAGCGAGATATAAAAACTATTGATACAACACAGAATTCATCTCAAAATAATAATGCATAGTGAAAGAATCCAAACCAAAAAAGAGTACCTACTGCATGATTTCACTTATATAAAACTCGAGAAAATGCAAACTAATTTAAAGTGGCAGAAAGAAGATTAACGGTTGCTTGTGGAGTGGAACAAACAGCGAGGGCCAGAAAGAGGGTGAAGGAAAGATTACAAAGGAACATGCAGAAACTTTTGTGGGTAACATATAATTATACTATCTTAATTGTCGTGATGATTTAATGATTTCACAGATATATACGAAGGGGAACAAGAAAAAACAGACTTATTTTTTGGAGGGAAGCCTCCTTGTAGTACAGGCTTCCCCCGCTAGGTAAATGTTCTGGGGACTCATTGGCATCAGTATACTAGCTAGCATTGTTGTGCGAGGCTGCATTCGGCTTCAGTGAATTATCTTTTGGAAATTCTTTCAACACATTTGCCCATTTCATGATGGGTAATTTATGAGCGCACCTTACCAAAAACAGCATAAATCCCCTACCCTCCCTATACACCCAACTTTGCCCCAAGTGACTGTTTTCTATTTCCGTGGATGAAAAAAGTCCTCAAAGGGAAACGTTTTACTGATGTGGAAGAGGTGAAACAAAACACAGCAGAAGTACTAAAAGGCATCAAAATTGACAAGTTCAAAAACTGTTTCAAGCAGCGGAAAAAGCACCTTCTTAGGTGTATTGCATCAAATGGAGAGTACTTTAAAAGTGACTGACATCTAAACATGTAAGATTAAATGCACAATTTTTTATAAATAAATTACAAGGTTTTCTGGGTTCCCCTTATACACATATCAAAATTTTTAAATTGCACATGTTAAGTAAGTACCATTTATTGTATGTCAGTCATACCTTAATTAGATTGTTCAAAAAATGTTTAAATAAGTTGTCCAAGATCTCACACTAGTAAGTGGTAGAAGCTGGGATTTGAACCCAGGCTATCTAGCTCCAGAGCCTGTGGTTTTAGCAATCTAAGCCACTAATCAGAGTGACTAGGTACTTGGGAAAGTGTGGCTTCTACTATCATTATCGTTGTTATTGTTCAATCCTAAGCCTTTCCTTCCCAGATAATGACACTGGACCCAGAGAAGGGAAAGGACTTGCCAAGGTTCTCCCATGAGTAAACATCAAACCTGGGACTATCCTGCTTTTCCTGACTTTCAAGCCCCAGCCCCATGCTCTCTGGAAGTCCCTTGCTCGAGTCAACATGAAACATATTGGTGGTGCCATAAGAAAGCACCCAGATCTTACTTTAAAGTCCTGGCACTGCTACTTACTGGCCAAGTGACTTTGGTGCACTTGTATGACTTCTTAGCTGTCTCACTGGCATATGGGGAAGGTAGTAACTTTAAAGTAGCCTGGTTTAGATGATAACGTACAATGCACTATATGCATTATATGACCATGGGGCTGGGGAGATTACCAAAAAGGAGTAGAAGACACTGAAAGAGAGGGGAAGAACCACCAACAACAAGCTTTGCCCTTTGGATATCTTACCCAGCATGAACTCTGACCCCTGTGTTGCAGTTATGAGAAGCCACAGCTGCTTGTCAACCTGTTCAAATACACTTCTAGAATCCCACCAAGAAACTCTTAGAAATATAATGCTCAATTACCCCTATATGTCCTGTTGACTGCACAGGAAGTGCTCTCTTTAGAAAGCCTTTACAACTCCCAGGGCTTCAGGTAGCCAATACTTTCACAGCAAGATTCAGGCTTTATGTGTTTAAGTACATAGCATGGGAGAAAGTCTCTCTGGCATCTAAGGTATTCTTTCCCCTCACTTGTATTCCTTCACTTCCTTCATTTCATCTACCAAAGCAGTTTTGCAAATGCAGATAGTGAAGGAGGCTCCCTAGTGCCCCCTCCCAAATCTGTATGACATTTTCTCTCTGTCTCTCCCCCCCGCCCCGCACACACAAATGAGAACTATTTAGGTAAGTTTCTCTTTTAGTTTAAGGTGTTTTCCCATACATAGACCCAAAGATATGAATTCAAGGGTAAATAGTTAATTTTAGAGAGAATCTCAAGAAACATTGTCAGGAGAGTGGGAAGACAGAGAAGGGATAGACAATAAAAGGGTTTTTTTAATCAGAGATTTTACCACTGTGGATGACTGAAGTTTAATCCAACTGGTGTCTCAGGAAGTCAGTGTAGAAAATGCACAGCAGGGTCATCTCAGCCAAGTAATAAAAGGTTTGAGATATTTAGACACCAACTCCCATATCATTGGTTGACTCAGTGGTGCCTTAGTCCGGTTGGGAGCCAGAAATTTAAACTCCTCAATGCCTGCTATGTGTCTTATTAAACTTTTAATTCCAGCCTGACCTAGGGTAGTTTCCTGCCACTGAGAACCTCCTACACTAGAGCCAAAGCAGTCTTTGGCTTTCCAAAAAAATAGACTTAACAAAATATACTTCAGGCAAAAACTGCAAATGCTGGCCTTTAGAAGTGGATGGTATGCACTGAAATGGTAAGAATGAGGGTAAAACACCAAGTTACTTTCTCAGGGTATTACGGCACCATTTAGCAAGCACCAACTAACTTATTTAGTGTCACATGCTCACCCATGGGATCACCCATATTTTCTAGCTTTGTAACCAAAAGACTGTGACCAGAAATGACATGGATCATTTCCATGTCAAAGTATTCATGAGTTTATATGCAACCTTTGTACACTCTCTTCCATACCACAGCAACTTAAAAGCTGCATGTTCTAGATGAGATAGCTGCAGTATGAAATCAGACTGGATCCTTAAGTTGCCACTGGGAAAGGAGCTGACCTGGAAAGCTGCAGGACCCACAGCCAACTTTGTGTAAAAGAGAAATTAACCTACATATGTTTGGACACTGATATTTCCAGGTTTGTTGACAGTGTAGCAAAGCTTAACCTAACCGAACTCATATAGTCAGAATCTTTTGTCCTAATTTTAGTTCATGTCTGCATTCAACAATCAATTGTTGAAAGCCTACTATATCCCAGGCAATATTCTTGATTCTGAGGACATTGCCATGAATAAAAGGAAACAAATGTTCTGCTTCTAAGGGACATAATACATACTATTGGTAAGTCACTCTTGCACTACTATGTGAAAGGTTTATTTCTTCTCATAGCAATTGTAAGAAGCACAGTGAGAAATAATCAATCCCAAGGAAAAAAATGTTCTGGTATTTTGCCAGAAAGAAGATAGTCAGTTGGTATGTTTGAGACAAAGTTATTAGAAAAAAGCAAAGAAAAATATCAAAGCAAACTTCTCTTTGTCCATCATTTCAACATTTGCTGAGTACCCATTATGGGCCAGGGTCGATGCTAGATGCCAGGGATCAGAAGGTAAATACAAATAATGCTGTGGTTGACAACCCGAGTTTAGTGAGGGGAAAAAAATATCAAACAAATATAAATTTCTTGATGACTGCTCTATCTTGTCTCTAACTGTAAATCTCAGACTGACACAGGGTAGATGCTTATAAGTGTTTATAAAATGTACTAATAGCTGCACTGCTTCCTTCAGTATAAGAAAGGAAAAAATCAGCTCCTTTCTACATAAGAAAAGAACAAATCAGCACATAACCCAACATACCTTCGCCCTCACCAGCTCAGCTTTTGCATAACAGTACCAAAGAAGAGACCAGGCCTATGACTTTCGCCATCACTCCCAGAGTGCTTGGTACAGGGCTCTACAACAAGCAGCCAACTGAAAGATGAAACTCTGGGGGTACAAAGGGCTAACGGCTGTTCAGAGTTGAATTTAAATCTGCAAGCTGGGTAGAATAATCCATAAGGTGGAGCGATAGCCCTATGGACAAAATGCAGTCAGTAACTTTCCACTTGAAGCATCTCCATTCTACATAGATCACTGCAAGTCCCTGCAGTCTATTTCAAGAACCTGCAAGCATTTCAAGAAACTTTAATACCTCTAGCACTGCCCCTATTTTAAAAAGAAGTAAGCCGGGCTCGGTGGCTCAGCCTGTAATCCCGCGCCTTTGGGAGGCTGAGGTGAGTGAATTGCCTGAACCCACAGGTTCGAGACCCGCCTCGGGACCCTGCCTCGAGATGAGGCAGCGAGACCTCATCTCTACAATAAATTAAAAAATCGCTGGGCGTGGTAGCACATGCCTGTAATTCCGGCTACTTGGAAGGCTGAGGCGGAAGGATCGCCGGAGTCCAGCAGGTCGAGGCTGCGGTGGCCGGGAGCGGCCACTGCACTCCAGTCTGGGCGACCGAGTGAGACTCCAACTCAAAAAAAAAACAAAAAAAAAAAAACAGGTAAGGGCACTACATACAACCAGAAAATAAGTCAAATCGGTATATTTGTTAAGTCCTGGGATCTCCTGCTGCCATATTCTCACCTTCAATGCTGTCTTAGCCATTCAGATCCCTCTGTCCTGCTGGGACTCTCTTGGTTTCCATAATAAGTGAGCAGATCTTGGAGAAAGTCCTTGGCAGATTCTGCTTTGGGGAAACTAACAAACTAAATCAAATTGGCAAGTCATTTAACAACACAACTTAGAGGAAGATTGTTCTTTCCCTAAAAACGGGGAACCCTCAGCCTCATGCCTCTAGGTAACATTAGAGGCTCAAGGAGTTTCTGTCCTGTGGGTGCAAGTTGCCATTCCTGGGGACTGTGAAGGCAGAGTACTAATTCCACCCAAATTGGATCTTGCCCCTTCACCAACTGGTCCTCAGTGTATCCCCTCCCATCCATCCTTCACTCACTGGCTCCCCATTCGTTGACGCCTGACTGGTCAGTTGCCAGTAGATTAGCATATTTTTAAAAAGAGAGTATCTGAAATGAACACTACACTTTACCACCCCCTTTTATCCTTGGGCAAATTTCTCTTACTTAGCTAACCGCTTTGTCTGGCCAGCAAATAGCTCTATGAAATCCAATCCAAGTCACCATGAAGTTTAGTAATCTCTTTCTATTGGATATATAACCTACCCCATAACTTAGCCCAACAGTTGGAAATGATATTAACTGACCTCCGATAAGCTTCAGAAACCAGTTGCTTCTCACTACTAATCATCTATTTTTGGAACTAACTGCAAAGGAAACATATGCTCAGTCATGACTTGACTCTTTAAAACAACGTCTGTTGATCTTTCATCTTCCCCCATTGCTTGTCTCTCTTTCTTGCTCACCCGCCCCCACCTATCACTTCAGCTCTGAAAAAAAATCATTTTTTTTTTTACTGGATTGTTTTTCTTTTCTTCATCCCTTTCCCACCCCAAATCCTCAGTCCTGTAGAACAGCAAACCGCATCTTACCTATGTGGAATGCAAAAGAAATGTTTTTCTTTTGATATTAAAAAGTCCTCCCACCAATTAGGTAAACATTGACCATACCACAGAGCACAGGGGAGCACAAATCCAGGGGTTTCTTGGAGTCATCTCAAGAGGAACCTCAGACTTTGGCCTCAACTCTAGGGAAGAGATGAAAACACTGTGTACATGTGTCAGAATGCCAACTGCAACTGCATGCATGGATTGCTTCAGTGTCAGAGGATTATACTGAACAATAACAGAATCTTCTTTACAAGATGCTTGTGGGATTCCCTCTCCTCCTCCAAGACTGGATCCAGGCTGAGATCAGACATAGCATTCTTGGAAGTTCCAGCAGCAACAGGTTGTCTTTTGAACAGTGTTGTCAACAGAGCATCGACACAGTCCAGTGCTTCAGGACTGCTAAACAAAAGGCAGTGTTGGACCATACCACAGGGATCAATCAGCCAAGCACATATCTTTCCTGTGTTCTGAGGAAGGTGACATTCTCAAGCAGAACTGTAAAGCAGAAAGGCGAGACCAGGAAAAATTTAAATAAATTATTTTAATCACACCCATGAATCAATATGAACAATTTGTGATGATCTAAGATGAAGTTGCAACATTCAGAAGTGCATCGTTGAGCTAATGCAGTTCTTTCTAAGGCTTCATAGAGAAAATGTGTCATACTGATCCAACCCTGTGTTTGATTTGCAGCTCTCTTTCTCTATTTCTCCATCCCTTAGGGAAAAAAAAAAAAAGACGATCTTAATTCTCCAATAGAGCATCCAAGAGTACTAAGAAATAATAAGGTCCCCATGTGAAAAGTCCCTCATTGTACCCACAGGGATTTCGTCAACTATTAATAAAAACACCCCAAGGTTTCCATTTTTCCCTGGATTCTGAGTATGTGGTTACTTTTTTTCATGGCATCCAAGGGCAAGTTAATTTTATTAAGAACATTTTTAGAAAGCTAGAATGTCAGAAGTTGACACTACTCTCTTTCCAGTCCTCTATTCTTGGTAACATCATTAAATATCGGCTGGCCCCAAAGGCAAGTTGCACCTTTTTTTAATCTAACAGCCATTCTGTGGATAGCATTTGTTTTCCATTGCTGCCAAGGAGACAATCTGGCTCTCATTTCCTTTGAAGAAGAGCCCGTTGTGATGAGTCAGGTCTACACTGGGAATAATTAGGTCAAATAAATGAGCCCTTCCAGCTGCCTGTGGCATCACTCAACACCCCCCTGTTGCCGATGTGAGAGACAATGCTGGAGCAAAAGCCAAGTTTATCTGTTGTGAGTTACCCCTTCCTCCTGCCCAAGGGATGTTATCTAAATGCATGCAAGGTAATTCTGACTCCTCTCTTTGCATCTGGCAAAGTGAAAACTAATCCTTAAAATTGTGTGAAGATCTCATGGCCTTTCCACCCTACAGGACAAAGCTTCTGTCCCATAAGGAAATACAAAAAAAGCTGGCAGGCTTGGGACAGTCTTCTGCCTTGTGTCACATTTACCCTCTTGGTCTCCTAGCCACCTTATCCTGCACTGTCATGTCCATTGGCATGAGAAAAAGGAAATTCAGTGATGTTGGAGTCATGTGCCCACCCTTGTTAGCATTCCACTCGAGCTGATATCTGCAGCTCATCACTCAGACAAGCATCTACCCTGGCCACCTCCATGACTGTAAGACTCTCCAGTAGTTTTCCGGTATGTTCAATGTCTAATTCACACAACAGGAGACAAATCTGGGACTGAATTAGAAATGTCAAACTGCTACCCAGGTTAAAGATCTTCCCTGCACAGATCTGGGTTACAGGAAGTAAGAATTAAAGATGAAAACCACACATAGAATAAGTTAGCCTTTCATCCAAGAGGTTTATTATGCAGAGAGAGAAAAATAATCTTTAGTTTTGTTTCTTTCTCGCTCTTGCTCTTTTTCACTTATTAAGCCATTTGAAGATTGCTGTAATACAGGAGCTCCCATGAGTTGCACCACCAAATCCTACTGACCTAGAATTTCATACCTAACATTGACATGATACCTCTGACCCAACATCAAGTTGACCAGATTATGTACTCTTTCCAAGCAATATATTGTAGTAAAGATCCCATCACGTAACTTATTAAACCAAAATTACCATTTGAAGCCTCTCATGCAAGTGGATTGTCTTGAGTTGAGGTTGCTTGCTTCTCCATGGAGTTTTACTATTTTTGGTTACTCCAGCTCCACAGGAAATGAAAATACTATCTATATTCCACCTTTTTAAAAAATTAAAGAAATTTGGCCTACATTGAAGTAGTAAGTAGGAACAAAAACACTGCCTATCCTAGAGTGATCACCATATCTCATACCTCCCAGGAGTTATGTGATGCCTGAGCAGAACCTTGGGAAGGAGGAAACAGCTGTGAACCTCAAAAATGAGCACATTTCCTACTGCTCTGGGACATCACTCAAACTTTGCCTGTCAAGCAAAGTTTATCACAAAATAGCTTTCATTCGGTTATTGAATAATTAATTATTGAGTGACTGATGATTGCAAGGTATTTTCTGCTCCTGTTCCACCCCCACATGTGAACATCAGCCCTGCTGTACTTCAATTGTATGCAAAAACTTACTGAAGAGGCCTTTCCTCTTCAGACACCAGGGTAGTTCACAGTTATGAGAAGTAAGGAAGGCTTTCCTCGGGAGACTCAGTTTAAACTGTCAGTGCTGACTCACAGTCTAGCTTCTAGAGATGCCCCCATCCTACTTTCCTCTGACATGAAATCTTCCAGGTATGGGTTGGGAAACCCTAAGACCACACTGCCCATGGATCAACCCAGGAAAGAGGACATCATAATCCTAAATAAAGTGTAGTTTTTTTTTAATCTCTTGAAGCCTTTAAACAATTTCATTCACTTGTCTTGTCAGCAGGGCTCATTACTAAGAAATGCTGACTTTATCCACACTGTGGGCTTGTGACTTCACCTCTGCTACCATGAGCAAACCTCAGCTGTTTTTCTAAAGTGAAGCTGTATTTTACGTCTCCCAAGAAATGGGTCCAAGCCATACTACAAGCTTCAGAAAAGTGGGGAGATGTGGGGGAAAAGGAAGACCTCCTCACTGGGGCATAGGAGCAGCCTCAGGTCCGCTGCCCTCCAGAGGCAGTATCGGCTTGATTTAATCTGACATTTCCAGACCAGAGGTGCAGCATGGTTCACACGTGCCATGAGTTCAGGGTGTGCTTTTGGTAGAGGGCGGGAGTGGGTGTGCTCACAGGTGCAGCCACCGAGCCTGGGCTGTGCTCAGTGAGGCAAGGAGAGGGGAACTGAGATCTAGCAAGACCCATTAATTCATATTATCATTGCCCTAGTTGGCAGGGTTAGATTGAGTTCACAGCAGAGTAGCTTCACAGATCCTACTGTTATAATCAGGGAGGACCACAAAAAGTTTTAATTGCTGGTAAAACATATGGAGCAAAACTTTAAAGTATAATTTCCTGCTCCCCATCCCCCCCACCCCAGCCCTGCTCCATGATTTAATCTGTGATTGAAAGGATATTAAGATATTGGGTTTATCAACAGTCCAGAGGACAAGAAGGAAAATCCTGTGACTTAAAATATTCTGCAGCAAGAAAGGCAATTGACTAAATCCACTGCAGCTGTTGTGCCACCTTTCTCCTCCTTCTCTTTTCCTAAGCCTCCTTCACTCTCACTCTGGCTCCCTCACTCCCTTGCTCCCCTCTCCCCCTCACCCCCTTCCCCTTCCCCCTCTATCCCTCTCTCTCTCTCTCTCTCTCTTTCTCTCTCTCTCTCTCTCTCTCTCTCTCTCTCTTTCTCTCGGAATTTCCCTAGTAAAAAGTGACGATCATTTTGGAATGCATGTTTTCACTAAAATTGGAAGTTTATAAAAACAGAGCCCTTCAGAATGAACCCTGCTTTTCACCTGAAGTAGGACAAGATCCAGCAAACCCCAACACTCTCCATGTGGCCCCAGATTGGGGTAGAGGGTAAGTACTACTGATAAGCTTTCAGCAGTTCCCCTATTTGTGGACTCTGGAGCTCCTTTGCTTGACAACTGATGAATAAGTTTTCTTTTGTGGGATAAGAATAGGTGACCTTTTCCCCCTGAATTCCCATCCTGGGGCCAGGGAAGAGAGTCCCGGATCCCTTCTCTTGGTCTTCACCGTGGGAAAGAGTACCTTGAATTAAAAGCCTGATAAATGCCCTCCCACAGCTTTGAAAATCACTCAGCGTGAGCACTTGCCCCCTAAACAAATGCCCAAATTGTATCATGATGGGAATGCCTCCGCAGGTCACAGACACAGAGGTGATTCTCTTTGTAAATAGATTCATGCCACTTGTCTCGTTTCTAAAAACAGTTTCAAAAGACTTATTTGGTGAAGTCAGTTTCCTAGGAGAATCCATCACGTTTTCCCAGAGATATGTCCACCCTTGCAAACCATTAGATAAACTTAAAGAACAAATTAGTCCTCATGGTAGGTTATCCCCACCCCATCTCCAGTTTGCCACTTCAATCATGCTATTTTCTCAGTAGATGTGAAGCCAAGCTTTCAAATCAAAGCCCTCTAACCAAAAGCCTGATATATAACTCATAAGAACAATCAATAACAACTGTTTTTCCCCTCAATATCTCACATCTGGTATCTGCTGCCTTGTGATGGTGCCCATAAGCAGCAAGGGTAAAAGTTAGGGCAAGTGCATAGAGTCAGCCTTGAAAAGAAAGAAGTGAGGAAAGGGCGGAAAAATCAGAACTGTCCTAGGAGGTGTCACTCAAGGGTTTTGAAACCTCTCAAATAGCTGTTTCTGCTCTGTCTTGAGTTTCTCTCCCCTCCTTTTCTTTCTTTTTTTTTTTTTTAACATACCTGCTACCCTGGAAACTATGAGCTATGCCTAGCCACTAATCAATCAACTGCTGGTAACTTTAAAAAAAGATTTCATTCTCCAATTCTCCACCAGAATCAGAACAAAATCTTTTCTTCTTTTCTAAAAAAGGTTGTTTTTCTATCTAATACTATGAGAAAGGGATTGGCAGTAGGGGGAAACTGTCAGGGGAAGGGGGGCACACCTCATCAACAAGGGTACCTACATAATGAACATTTGTATACCCAACCCTGAATTGTACCCCACATATTTAAAATTTAAAAATTTTTTTTAAAGGATTGGTTTTTTTAGAGCCATTTTAAATTGATAGCAAAACTAAATGGAAGATACAGAGAGTTCCCATGCAGCCCCTGCTCCCAGATATGCACAGCCTCCTCCATTATCAGCACCCTCCACCAGACTGTTACATTTGTTACAATGAATGAGCCTACGCTGACACAGCATTATCACTCAACGTTCATCATTTGCGTTAGGCTTCATTCTTGGTGTTGTATATTCTGTAGGTTTGGACAAACATAATGCCATACGTCCATCAATAGAGTATCTTACAGAGAATTTTCACTGAACAAAACCTATTTTTATTCCGTTGGCATCCAATAAACTGAATTAAGCATCATAACAGCACAGAATAGTGGAAAAAGCACAGACTCTGAAGTCAAGTAAGCTAGAGCTCATATTTTGCTTCTACTACTTACATAAGGGTGGTTAAGGTAGGTTACACTCTGTTTTCTCCTCTGTAAAACTGGAAAGACTATACTTAGCTCATATAATTCAAGTAAAAACAAAATGACAAAAAATATAATGACAAAAGTAGCACACTTGGTACAATGTCATAATAAACAGCAGCTTATTCCCTCCATCCTTGAGGCATATATTGCCATCACTGGGATCCAGTCATTAATTGGCCCTGATATTTGACTTGTCTTGTTTTGGTTTTTTTAATCTACAATAAGAAGCAGTCAATACCAATAGTCAGCTTAGTTACCAATAATAATTGTAATATTTAAGAACCCAACACCAAAATAATAATATACTAAATTATAAAGACAGGTGTCTCACACAAGACTGGAGAAGGAAAGGCTGGAAAGAAATGAGAAGAAATTCACAACTTTCACTGTGTATTATCTGAGAAAATGAGTTTTTTACTGTATCTTAACATGTCATTTTAATATAGGTATATAACATTATAGAAGCATATTTTGTGGAATTCTAAAATTTCAAGATCATTAAGTCCAAATCCTTGTCTGATAACTGAATACTACTTTAAATGCTTTAATTTACTCTTTAGAGCACCTTTTTTTTTTTTGAGACAGGGCTTCACTGTCACCAAGGCTAGAGTGAAGTGGCACAATAACAGCTCACCACAACCTCAACCTCCTGGGCTCAGGCAACCCTTCCACTTCAGCTTCCCGAGTAGCTGACACTACAGGCACACGCCACCTCACCCAGCTAATTTTTTTTTTTTTTTTTGTAGTGACAAGGTCTTACCTTATTACCTAAGCTGGTCCTGAACTCCTATGCTCAAGCAATCCTCCTGCCTCAGCCCCCACAAATGCTGGGATTATAGGCCCTTAGGGCACTGTTTTTAATAAAGGCTATTCAATGAATCCCTGAGGTAATTAAAAGGGTCACAACACAAGAATAAGAAGTTAGAAGTGATAAATCGAAGCTAATTTAAGATAATTCTCTTCATTCATATGTACTAAGCTGTGACCAGGTATATTATCTATAATAACCCTTCAAAAGAGATGAGTTACAGCCTGTACAATGACCACATGTGTCCCTAACCCTGAATTGTACCCTACATCTTTAAAATTAAAAAAGAGAATACAAAAATATTAAAAATAAATAAAATAAAAAAGAAGAAACATACAAGTCTAAATCTAGCAGTTGCTCACTAATGGGTCAAGGCATTTGGTGAGTTATGCTGCAATAAGAGACAAAGTTCAATCAGCTTCTCTAGTCCAGTGTTTCTTAAAGTGTGGCTCACAGCCCAACTATACCTAAATCTTCCAGGGACAGTGAAGAGGTGGTAGTGGCAGATGTTGAAAATGTAAACTCTGAAAGATCTTTACAATGAGAACTACAAAACACTGCTCAAAGAAACCCAAGAAAACACAAACAAATGGAAAAATATTCCATTCTCATGGATAAGAAGAATCAACATTGTTAAGATGTCCACCCTACCAAAGGCAATTTACATATTCAGTGCAATATTCATTAAATTATCCAATCATTCTTCTCAGACCTGGAAATGACAATACAGAAATTCATATGGAAACATAAATGACCACAAATAGCCAAAACAATCCTTAGCAAAAGAAATAAAGCAGGAGGGATCACACTTCCAGACTTCAAACTTTACTATAAGACTACAGTAATCAAAACAAACTGGTATTGGTACAAGAACAGGCATATAGACCAATGGAACAGGATAGAGATTCTGGAAGCAAAGCCTCAATTTCTCAATCAACTCATCTTTGACAAAACCTCCAACAACAACCACTGGGGAGAGGAGAACCTAGTCAGTAAATGGTGCTGAGAAAACTGGCTGATCACATGCAGAAGATTGAAACAGGACCCCTACCTATCACCAAACACAAAAATTAACTCTAAATGGATCAAAGGCCGAAATGAAAAACCTCAAACTATAAGAATCTTAGAAAACACGGGAGACACCCTTATGGAAATTGGAACTGGCAACCAATTCCTGATCAGAGCCCTAAGTGCCCATGCCATAAGAAATAAGATAGACAAGTGGGACCTCTTCAAACTGATGACCTTCTGCAAAGCAAAGGAAACCATAAATAGAACAGGGAGACAGTCCACAGAATTGGAAAAAAATATTTGCCAACTGTATATCTGACATCTAGAATCTACAAGGAACTCAAACATGCTGAAAGGAAAAAAACAAACAGCCCCATTAAAAAGTGGGCAAAAGAAATGAATAGACATTTCTCAAAAGAAGATTTATGGGCAGCCAACAGACACATGAAAAAGTGCTCAGCCTCACTCATCATCAGAGAAATGCAAATCAAAACCACATTGAGATACCACCTAACCACAGTAAGAATGGCCATCATTAATAAAGCAAACAACAACCGATGCTGGCGAAGATGCACGGAAGAAGGAATGCTTCTACACTGCTGGTAGGAATGTAAACTTGTGCAACCTCTTTGGAAGACAGTGTGGCAATTTCGGAAAGAACTAGAAATTGACCTTCCGTATGACCCAGCAATTCCCCTATTGGGAATATACCTGGAGGAACACAAATCATTCTACAAAAAAGATACCTGCACATGCATGTTTGTTGCAGCTCTATTCACAACAGCAAAAACATGGAACCAACCATGCTGCCCATTGAAGCTGGACTTGATAAAAAAAAAATGTGGTACATATACACAATGGAATATTATGCAGCCATAAAGAAGGGCAAACATATGGACTTCACAGCAACTTGGACGGATTTAGAGTTGATCATACTCAGTGATCTATCACAGAAACAAAGAACAGAGTACCATATGTTCTCACTCATAAGCAGACCTTGAACAATTATCACAATACTATAAGAAAGGAATTGGCAGCAGTAGAAAACTGTCAGGGGAGGAGGGGGTGGGATTGGCAGTTAAGGGAAGCTACTAGAGAAGGGAGGGGCATGCCTCATCAACAAGGGTACCTGCATAATCAACATTTGTATACCTAACCCTGAATTGTACCCCACATCTTTAAAATAAAATAAAATAAAGAAAATGTAGAGTCTTGGACTCCATTTCAGAAGTCTGAACAGAATCTTTGAATATAGTCCTGAAACTAGCATTTTTCACAAAATTGTGCATTTTTAATAAATTCTAAATGTGAAGCCAGACTTTTGCAAGGAAATGAAAATCAAAGAATTATACTCATCATTGAAAAAGAAACAAGATAGATAATGTATAATGGAAAGAAAAGAAAGTAGAATAACAGAAAAGCCAGTCAACTTCATAACAAATCATTTAGAAAGCACCCATGTGACTCATCCCCAACTCAACTGCCCTGGGAGAATCTCACTTAAAATGATCTCCCAAGCTTAGTCCAATTTTATTTTTTTATTTTTTTATTTTTTTGAATTGGAGTCTCACTCTGTTGCCCAGATTGGAGTGCAGTGGCCGCTCCCGGCCACCGCAGCCTCGACCTGCTGGGCTCCGGCGATCCTCCTGCCTCAGCCTTCCGAGTAGCCAGAATTACAGGCATGCGCTACCACGCCCAGCTGATTTTTTTATTTATTGTAGATATGGGGTCTCACTGCCCAGGCGGGTCTCGAACCCGCGGGCTCAAGCAATCCACTCACCTCAGCCTCCCAAAGGCGCGGAATTACAGGCTGAGCCACCGAGCCCAGCTAGTCCAATTTTAAATAGAACGTGGAGACAGGGAATATTTCCTTGCCTTAATATATTACTTTAACACTCAATATTTTATCTTTTTAAGACTTGAAGTTCTTTAGAGAAAGAAAGTTGAGTGGCTTTCTTCTGTTTTCTCAGATACATATGCATCTTTCTAGAAAACCAATTAAGTTGCATTCAATCACATAAAGAGTTCGATGAGACTCCAATTCAAAAAAAAAAAACGAGTTCCTCCTATTCATTTTATTCTAACTAAATCTCCCAAGAAACTAACTTTAAAACTTTGTCACAAGTGAAATATTTTTAAATAAAAGAAGTACAGGGAAGAGAAAAATTCAAAATATTTTTAAATGAAAGGAGTAAATACACAGTAAGTAAAAATCAAAAATCAGACCACCCATGAAATGGAATTGTTAATTTCATCTTGATCATTAGATCATGTAATCTTATACTTATTGGCAGTCTCTTTTCTTTTCTTTTCTTTTTGGGTTTGAAATCTATTTCTTATTTGAAACAGGAAAAAATTTAAATATTCTAGCACAGAACTATACTGGTTGAAAATTGCAAGTCTCTTTTCGCTTTCTTTATTCCTATACTTTCATATGAAGCTTGAACCACATGCTGTCTACCTAAACCTAGACTGAGGAGACCTAAACCTAGACTGAGGAGACCTAGACCTAAAATAGTAAGACAAAAGTTGAGATATAAAATGTATTATGGAAGTCTAAGAAATTGATGGTAATATCTGCCTGGAAGAACCAAAAAAGATTTCATGAAAATGATGTTTTAAAAGAGTCCTGATAAAAAGTGTGGAGTTCAGCGGGGCATGCTGAGTCATACCTGTAATCCCAGTATTTTGGGAGACTGAGGCAGGAGGATTACTTGAGCCCAGGAGTTTAAGACACACATAAGCAACATAGCAAGACCTCACTTCTACAAAACATGAAAAATAAATTAGCTGGGTATGGCAGTGCTTGCCTGTAGTCCCAGCTACTAGGGCGTCTGAGGTGGAAGGATCATCTGAGCCCAGGAGGTTGAAGCTGTGGTGAGCCATGATTGTGCCACTGCACTCCAGCCTGGTGACAGAGTAAGACGAGTCTCACAAAAAAAAAAAAGAGAGAAAGAAAGAAAAAGCAGAGTTCAATAAACAGAGATAATCAAAAAAGAACAGTACAAAATGAGAAAATATGAGTAAAGACAATAAGGTCAAAAATGTAGAACATAATCAGAGAAAGACACGTCTCTCCACTTTTTCCTCATACTTATCATTCCCTTTATCTTATCCATTTGACTCTTTCACTACCTCTCCAATCTTCACTTTGTATTTGAGGCTCTTTACCGTTATTTTAATAATACCCTCAGTACCTTCCTCCACCTAGACTATTGTGACAATCTTCAAAACGATCTCTTCCACCTATTTCTTCATCTTTGGATTAATCCGTTTACTGCTTAGTTTAACAGCTTAAAAACAGGATTTGGATTCCCTTCAGTGCCTACTAAAGAAAGCCCTAAATCCTTACTCTAGTGTTTAATGTCCCAATCTGTCATTCTAGTTTTTTATTTCATAACTTTCCTTAGTGCAGATATGTGGAGGTCACAGAATAAGCAAATAAGTCAAGTAACAAAACTACTGAGGACCAGTTAAAAAGCCATGAATGCCTAAACCATGGCTAGTGAGGATTTTTTTTACTGGCATGGGAAAATTCCCACGATACTGAAAAAGAACAAATGCTATATATCTTGTATGAGCTCAGTTTTGTAAACTATATGCACATATATAGAGAAAATGTCGAAGTGGAGGTAAACCAAATGTTCTCAGTAATTATCTGTAGAAAGCAGGATTATCAATATTGTTTCTTTATATTTTTCTGTTTTCTAAATTTTGTTTTATAAGCTATAAAACTTTTCTGAGAAAAATATTAGTTAAATAAAAGTATTTCTTTTAAAAAGCTGTGAATGCATGTTCTCATGCATAAGCAGACCTTGAACAATTATTGTAATACTATAAGGATTGGCAGTAGCGGAAAACTGCCAGGGAGGGGGGCATACCTCATCAACAAGGGTACATGCATAATGAACATTTGCATACCTAATCCTGAATTGTACCCCACATCTTTAAAATTTTTTTTTAAATGTTTTTAAAGCTGTAAATGACCTTTGAGAGCCCAGTGTCAACAGAGGAGTGTAGTGGGTAGAATGAGCTACAGTGTGAATGAAAAAACTGAGGAATAAAGAGAAGCCGAAGAAGTGAAAGTAGCTAGTTGTTTGGGGAAATCAGACAGTAAAATGAGTACGAATGACAGGACAGTGTCATAGGAGAGTTAGGAGTGGCCAGGAACAATTTCTTGATGTTGGTAATGGTAGATGCTGGTGGTGGTGTCAACTGTTTATAGAACGTGGGGTCCGGAGGGAGGAGACTGAGTCCTGGGTCCCCTATCCATAATCACAGCACAAAAGAGAGGTGGCTTGTCCACAACCAGGGAAAAGTGGGGAAGAAGTTAAGGGCCTTTCCCAAGTCAAAAATCTGCACAGAAATCTTGAAAACATTTATAAGAAACACAATTTTGAGTAGAAAGTTTACTTCAGCATATCTTTGGAAAGGAGGGGCAATATTAATTAAATATAAACTTATTTATGTATTTGTTTATTCCCCAACTTGTCACAAGAAGAATCTAAGGCAGCCACAAAACGCTATGTGCTGGATAAAAGCCATCGCATCCTGGAATATGAGCTAAACTCCCTTGGCCACCAGTCCTATAAGACCCGAACAAATAGATCGTAAACAAAGAGCTCAAAGCACCAAGCTCTTAAACAGAAGGAAATAAAACTATGAAGGGCCATGATGAGAAGGGGCAGTTCCCCCAGGTGTACCTGAGTGCTGAACTGGTTCCCACCACATCAAAAGCAATGGCACGGCCCCTAATTCCAACTGCTGAAACATTTTAACAGCTGGGAATTAAAATAAGCTGTCAGCCAGCTCAAAAAGATTTTTTAATTCAAAATAAATCAGGCTAACAACCTGCAGATGTTTGGAAAGAAAATGTTTGGGTGACTCATTTTCAAAATCCAATTCCCTAACTTTGCCACTTCAGGGTTTCTGAATGGCTGCTACCTACCCTCAGCTTCTACTCATGAGACCAACTGTTACTCTGGCATTCTCAGACCTAACATTGTTCTAATATGTTGATGAACAATCATGGATTCCATCTGATAAACTAAGCTAAAATTGGGAATCAAGAGCTGAGAGTTAGTCAGATTATTTAATGTGGTATGGCGTCTCTGGTCCTCCAGGGATCTTCACTCTCTGATAGCAGGTGGAGATCATTGGTTCTGCCCAGCAGTCTTTGTACTTTGATTTGCCTTAACTTTTTTTTTCTTTTTTTGAGAGAAAAAAGCCTCTGTCACCTAGGCTGGAGTGCAGTGGTGTGATCATAGCTCACTATAACTGTGAACTCCTGGGCTCAAGTGATCCTCCTGCCTCAGCCTCCCAAAGTGCTGGAACTACAGACATGCCTGCATTTACCTTTATTAGGATAAGTGGAGATAATGTCTGTTGTAAGTTGAACAACAGAATAGAAACAAAGTTGGGGAAGGGAAAGAGGAGACTGAAGGGAGAATGAGTACCACGACAGTTTCAAGATTTATGGCCAAAGACAAATCAGCACCTTAGAGCCTAGACCAAGGGCAACCACAGAAGATGTATATGTCAATAGGCCATAAATGGAAGAAGAAAGGTTAAGCTTCAGCCTTTCCACCTGAGAACCATCCAGGTCAATTAGCTCTTCAGTTCTTTCAGCTGGCGAATATGAAACAAACCATAACAATACATTCGGTGCTAAATCTGGTTCTAAAATCTAGGGAACTGTTGGTCAATCAAAGTGACAAAGAAAGGGTATAAGACTGTGGCCAGAGGAACTAGAGCCTTCTCACCCAATCCTACACAGTAGATATTTTGGGTCTCCTGAAAGGTCTTTCCTCCGCTTTACCTCCCAATAGCCTCAAGTTGCTGATGCTGAGAAGTCATCTGTGTTCTATGTTTCTGCTTCTTTTGTGCATCCAGAGGCCTTGCATGTTCCCCACTGAGGGTCTCACACACAGGAAGTACAACGGGGATCTGTCCACAAGTCTGTCTCCACCTCTTATCCTTGAAAGTTCATCTTTGTATCTTTAGAACTCACCATAGAAACTAACATACAGCAAGCAATCAGTAACCATTGACTGAATCATTCAATTAAGTTCATTAAGGAGAAAATCATTATTTTTAAAGGGAGAAAGGCCAGGCATGGTGGCTCATGCCTGTAATCCCAGTGCTTTGGGAGGATTGCTTGAGCCCAGGAGTTCAAGACCAGCCTAGGTAACATAGCAAGCCCTCGTCTCTACACAAAATCAAAAAATTAGCTAGATATAGTGACGCACACCTGTAATCCCAGTTACTTGGGAGGCTGAGGTAGAAGAATCACCTGAGCCCAGGAGGTGAAGGCTGTAATGAGCCTTGATCATGTCACTGTGCTCCAGCCTAGGCAACAGAGTGAAACCATGTCTCAAAAAAAATAAAAAATAGAGTAAACTCAAAAGTCTCAAAAATGTTCTTTAAATATAAAGTCAGTTTCCCTAAATTTGATGACCTTTCCTCAACCAAAATGACCTCCAAGACCAGAAGCTGAAACAAAATAATAGGATGTCTTTAGAGATTATTTGGTCAAACTAAGAAGATAAAGATTTACCAGAAACATAACACAATGGATGCTTGAACAACATGAAGGTTAGGGGTACCAACTCTCTCATGCAGTCAAAATCCAAGTACAACTTTTGACTCCCAAAAACTTAACTACTGATAGCCTACTGTTGATGAAGCTGCACCCATAGCATAAACAGCAGAACTTTAACATGTATTTTGTATTGTGCAAAAAAGCACAAGACTTTCACCCCCAGTAGAGATGCTGCAGCACCAGCTTCACATACTTCCTTTTGTTTTTACAGTGGTCCTTACACTGGATTCGTTTATCTTGAAATAAATGAAACTGCAGCCGCAGACCTCAATCTAGGTACATATCAAGCAATTCAGCTTTTTCTCATAATGTCATGACTTTTCTCTGCTTCTTGGGAACACTTCCAGCACCACTAGTGGTCCTTCGTATGAGTCCCATGATGTTATTCAAGGTTTATAGTATTGCACTAAACACAATGAAAAATACACGAGAACTTGGAGAGATCACTTTATACTGCCATAGGCAATTTACTGGAGAAACATACTGCTCATGTGGAGATGATTAGTGAGCGTCACACAGTGCTTTCAGTGGATACTTGCAACACTTGAGTTCACCGCAATAGCAACAGAATGTGGCTATGAAATTATCACGGCAGTACATTATGTGCTACAGCTAATTTTGTGCAGTTATCATTTAATACCACATCTTTATGTTTGTTTACATTTCTCGTGACTGCCAGTGGTGCCATGTATGATCTATGTTTTTGTGCATAAGTTTTGATACATTTTAACTTTTTATAAGAAATTTATGTATATTTTATATAGTAAACAATAAAATAGACTAGTATCTACATGTATTTTAAGTATTCGTGTCTAACTTTTTCTTAATTTTTTCAATATTTCTCAGTTATATGGGTCATGTGTGAGTTTTTTTAATTGTCAAAAATCTCCAAAAATGTTTGTAGTGTATTTACTGAAAAATATTCACCTGTAAGTGAATGCATGCAGTTCAAACTCATGTTGTTCAAGGATCAACCACACGTTTATTTCCACATTTGCAACCTCCTCGTGTCTCACTAAAATTGCAAAAAAATGAAAGACTCTCTCCTGAATGACTTTGATCCACAATCCAACACTAGCAAAATGTGAAAGGTCACAGATATTTAGCTATATGCGAAGAAAAAGCAAGCAGAAATTAGTGGTCGATGTTGATTCTTTTACTTTTTTCACCACATACACCTGATCAGAAAAGGGAGAAGCATCCCTACTCTAATATCTTCTGTATAGCTAAGGACTATCTCATCGGAGTCGACATCCTTGATAAATGAAAATCAATTGCCAGCAGGACTGCATTTCTTTCTAGCAAGAATCAGTGGCCAAAAGGACATATACTGCCTGTGATGCTCGCCCACCTCACAGAAAAGCCATGATCATGTCAAATCTAAATTGTCGAAATCAAGTACCTTTGTAGTTGGCTCCACTGCTTACTAGTTTTGCCACATTGAGCAAGTCATATTATTTAGTCAGTCAACAAATATTGCTTCAACTTCTACTATGTGCCAGGCACCATAGCAGATACAGTGAGTAGATGGATAAATATGATCTCTTTTCTCACTGAACTGAATCTGATTTTCTTCACCTTACACCTCTTATTGGTAATCTTGGCCTCCTGACACAAGAGGTTCTACCTAGGAATAAATGAGATAACATATATTAGGTGTCAAACATAGTTGTACCTGTATGGACTCATTAAATGAAAGATGCTATTATTATGATTAATCAAATGAGATAATGTCTAAGTTCTATAAATTGTACAAGGCAATACATTGTTCTGTTATCATATCTATTATAGAGGAGTTTTAGAACAAATTGTTGAAAGAAAGTCATTACATTTCCATTAATTAAAAATGCAGAACTTTATATGCATCTAAATTTTAAATGCGGTTGTTCTGACACCCTCTGCACACTTTAAACTCTAGAAAATATTGAAAGCTCTATGTCCCACTGTTCCCCATAGCATCCTATACATCAGCTGAGCTGCATCCAATGGTTTGCAATTGCCTGATTTAACAAGTTCATTTACGATCAGCTCCAATGAGATCTGTGCAGACTTGGGTTTTGTGGCACCATGTTACATTTGTCTATATCCTCACCCAATAGTCAGGTCACTAAGAAAATGAGTCTTTTTCTGCCTTTGTTTTCTATCCCTGCTGGCTTCTTGCTCAGTTCCTGGGATATAGTAAGGATTTGGTCCATAAATGTTTATTACCTTAAACATAATGATTAAATGAATGAACAACAAGAAGAAAATATATTACTTCTAGTCCAATCATCTCCTTATATGTAAAATATATTATGTTAGAAGCACGACTCCTTATGTTTTCTATTTATCCAGTACTCAACACTTAATAAATATATGATTAACTATTATATGCACATCCATGTGTGAAGCCCTATGAGTGATATAAAAATGACATAGACACTGCATACATAGTACACAAATTTTCAGACTTAGGAGGCTACCAAAAACCTCGGAGATCATATTATTCAAAACTAGCATCTTATAAGTTATAAAACCATAGCTCATAGAATTTAACTTGATCAAAATAATGACAGCAAACATATACTATACACTTATCACGTGCCAAATACTTGACATGTATTAATCTCCTTTAATTCTCAAGACCACACTATAAAGTACTGTTATTATCTCCATTTCACAGATGAGGAAACTTAGTATTAGGGAGATTAAATAACTTGCCCAAACAAAGCCAAGTCAAAGAAGGAGGTTGCAGAATCCCGGTTCATTTCTCATGCTACCTCACTTTGCTGATTAAACAACTGAAACGATCCAAAAGCAACATGTGAGCAGAATCCCAAGCCAGAACACTGCTAACCTGGCATCCATCAACACAGTCAAGAGCTGCACAGGCCATGACAGAGACTGCTGCCTTCTGCTGCTCATCAGAGGCAGGTCGATGCAGGGTGCACCACAGCTTGTAACTTCTCGTCTCTCTTCTGATGTATTGAATGCGATTCTGGTGACTTTAAAGCAATAAAAAAGAAGGTGGTCTTTCTCTCTCCCTGTCCTCACCTCTTAGGCATAAGAATAAAGCCAGAGAGAAGATGGTAAGGTTTCAGGTTCAGAATCAGAGGTCATCGCCTGGCACACATCTGCTCACTTCCAGAGCAGAACATCTCAAAGTCTATTGTAAATAATTGACTTATCGCTTCTCCTAATGCCTCTGCCCCCCAGAAACAAAGTCCTTAGTCTGGAAATTAGACTCCTCCACGAACCATTTCTGTCATCTAATATGAACAGACTTAGACAGAATAAATTGAGTTGATAGAAGAAACACAATTTAACCTCCAAATTGCAAAACATTTCCAAATAAATACCATTTACTTTCCCCAGACTATTTTATTCATGCCCTACTAATTTTAAAATAAAAATCACAAGTACAAACTAATGCAAATTTCAAATCTGCAGAGACTAATACAATGAGATTTTATTTATATCTACTATGAAGTTGTTCCTTCTAAGAAACCACAACTGAGCTGTGAGAGAATCTGTATATACTTGTTTGTTGTTATTATCCTGGTTTTAAAAAGACAATGTATGACAAAGGATAATGTTTTCAAAAACTTTCTAACAATAAATAAATATAATAAGTTGCACACAGTTGCCCCATATCATCCCTCAGTGTGGGCTGGAGACAAAACCCTATGGTGAAAGTCAGCGAATGCATCTATGCAATAAGCAAAAATATGTCCCGTCAGGCGTGGTGGCTCACACCTACAATTCCAGCACTTTGAGAGGCCGAAGTGAGAGGATTGTCTGAGTTCAGCAGTTCGAGACCAGACTGGGCATCTTGACGAGACCTCATCTCGACAATAAATCAAAAAATTAGCCGGGCACGGTAGTGCGTGCCTGTAGTTCCAGCTACTTGGAAGGCTGGTGTGGAAGGATCGCCTGAGCCCAGCAGGTCAACACTGTTGGCCGTGAGCATGCCACTGCACTCCAGCCTGGGCAACAGAGTGAGACTCCAACTAAAAGAAAAAAAAAAAAAATGTCCCAAGCACTTTGCTTTCTGTTGGTGTGGCTTTACTCAAAGGGAAAGGAATATGTAGACAACTTGCTTCTATCTTTCAGAAAAACCTCCATACAAACTTTCTCACAGCATGGAACAAGAGTGGAAGGAAGAGAGCTCAAGTCTGTAACTTTTAGAAAGATCTTGGAGTGAAAGATAGTCTATTATTCCAATTAATATAATACTCACTTGCTTTAACAATCAGCCAAAAAAGCCGGGGGGGGGGGTAAGGTAGGGAGGTAAAGCAAGTATCCTCTAACAGAAACTAAAGAGCCAATAAACTAAAGAGCCCTGCACCAGAACAAAAGGAAAAAACAAAAAAATTGGATTGGTAGAGTCACTTCTAAATCCAAGTTGAATTGAGAAATTTAAATTCTGAGTTGAAATCCATAGTTCTTGCCCCCATCCCAGTACCCACCACCCCCCACAAATGCACACAAACATACACAACCAATCAGAATGTATTGTAATCTTCATTTCTCAAACTACCTAGTGCAGGAAATATAGACTATGGGGGAGAATTTCTGGAAACCAGACCAACAGTCAGATCAGACTCACAGGCTGGCAAAACACCAGTGACTAGTTGGGGAAACGGAGTATGAGAAATGCCTCTTCAGGCCCAGCAAAGGGAATCCAGTTACATCATAGGAGGGAAAAACCACTTCAAAGCCTAGATATTGGCAGCCTGAATTCCACAAAGGATTGAAATGAAATACTACCTAATTCACCAGGCCTGGAGCTACGAGTCAAACAACTTAATTCCTCCACAGAGCCTTGGTTAATGATCAAGATCCCGTCTCTCCCTGACCCACTCAGCATATTGAGTGTAGTTTGTCTTTATGTACGTGTTTCATTTTTTGGAAAGCTATATGAGATGATGGAAAGACATAAAGAAAAGAGGTATTTTTATGGGAGGAAAAAAAGGCAATTTTTTTTTATCCCTGCCACCTGCAAAGTCCTTTTAGAGCGCTAACCGATAGAAGTTGAATTACTAGAAGGGAAACAGCCAAGAGGCAAGGGGACTACACTAGAGAAATAGAAAGGGCTCTAGGAATTTGGTTCTAGGCTCAGAACTTTACACTGGTTATCCCGAACAATCATTCTTTTAAAAATATCCTCCAAGAACAGAGGCACGTATTCCTAAATCAAGATTGTGCCAGGGAGCTCCTAAACTCCAGCCAGCCAGCTGCTTGCCTTAAAAAGGTCTACAATATCAAGAAAAGATTAGTTCAAAAATATTCAGAAGTTGGCCAGGTGCAGTGTCTCATGCTTTGAGAGGTCGAAGAGGAATAAGCACTTGAGGACAGAAGTTTGAGACCAGCCTGGGCAACCTAGCAATAAATAAATAAATGAACAAATACAGAAGTTGTGCCATCGTGGTGTGGTGTGTTGACAGTGGAGGTCGTGGGTGTGTAAGAACAGGAGGTATGTGGAAACTGTGTAGTTTCTGCTCAGTTTTGCTGTGAACCTCAAACTGTTCTGAAAAATAAAGCCTATTAAATTATTTTTTAAGTTAAAAAAAGAAAAAAAACATACAGAGGTTCTACTCTGTATATGTCCAACATTCTGTCTACTTCTCCTTCTCTCTCTTCGTTTCGTGTTTTTTTAATCACCTTAATGTTACCCTGACCTCCAACTTGCAATGCCTTTATTCCTTTCTGGCACCTGTTCAAACCTTCCAACACCTACAAGAAAATTTTTCTACAAATCACATAGGTTTGGAAAACTCCTAAAGCCCCATCATGTTTAGAGCCATTTGCCATGAACCTTAATTTCCTAGTTGTTCATGTGTTTGTTCTGTTTCCAAGAACGTGACTGGTTCTTCGAAAGTATTATGTTTAATTATATTTCAGTATTCTCCCAGTACCTATTTAGCCAAACAATATAGTAGATATTCACTAAACACTTGGTGGCTAACTTTAAGTTCAGATAAAGTGTAGAATTTACCCTGAATTGGACCTTATACCTCTAAGGTCCTGGGATGGGGTATGCATGAAGAAATGGTTATTCCATTTAAATAAGGGATGAGTTTACCATGGTTTTTAAATCATTCTCCATGGCCTAACCTGGAGACTTTTCTTGTCTCATGCTTAAAGACTATGAATTATGTCTTACACATTTAGAAAGAAAAGAACAGCTGCTTAAGAAAGGACACGAGAAACTGTGAAGGAAGGAAGGAAGGAAGGAAGGAAGGAAGGAAGGAAGGAAGGAAGGAAGGAAGGGAGGAAGGGAGGAAGGGAGGAAGGGAGGAAGGGAGAAAGAAAGAAAAAAGTATTTCCCATTCCGTTTCCATAAAGTCTTAAAAGTTTAGAGCCATAGGCCAAACTCAGTTGAAATTGCATGTACATGAGAGGGCCTGGCAGATTTGAAACAGAACTAAGAAACTGGGCCCAACCAGAGAAAGAAGACTCTTCAAGGCAAGGGTCTGTGTCCCAGAGAGCTGGGAATCTAAGATAACGCTGCTGCTAGCTATGAACAAAGAACTCAACTCCAGCAGAGTTAGCTCTGCAGAAAAACAGACGTGAGAAGCCAGACTTCAACTGAGTCAGACTGTGTTTGATTGAGCAGAGCCAGCTCGAGGCACAATTTTCAAACAGTCAAAATTGGCCCTGAGATCCCTGGCAGTTCCCCTTTCTGCCCCTATCCTTCTTATCAAGCATCCTCCAGGTAGGCCTTTGTGCAGGCTGGCGGATACCAGGTCTCTCAACTCCAAGCCCCACCCACCCTGATTTAATGATTGTTTACATTCTCCAACCCTCATTCCACATATCAAGTACCCGGTTTGTTAGCCATTCCCTTTCTCTATTTGTAAAGCAATCTGATAAAATTATAGAACTGTGAAACCTCTGAGCAAAAAAGGTTGCTTGAAGATTATAAATAATCTGACTCCCTTAGACCAAACCAAAGTCATAGAGCTACCATGATTTGCTAAGACCCTCACAGCTAAGTAGCAGTAGAACCGGAATCACCCCAAAGTCTCCAGATTGGCAGTCCATTGTTCTTTGGGCTATACCACTAAGTAATTTATTCATCAAATACTCACCGAGTACCAACTATGTGCTAGACCCTATGTTACACTGCAAAATTGGGACCACCAAGATGCTAGAGACTAATTAAAGCTCAATATTATTATTTAAATCACTTATTCAATAATAACGAACTAGATATACACTGTATGGTAGATTTTGCTTAAATGCCTATCTGAGGAATAGCTGATTTTTTAAAAAATAGAGACAAAAATCTCACTATGTTGCCCAGGGTGGTCTCGAACTCCTGGACTCAAGCAATCCTCCCACCTTGGCCTCCCAGAGTACTGATTACAGGTGTGAGCCACCGTACCTGGTCTAAAATGTAATTATTATTATGGCTTTGTACTGTATCCACTTTGCTAGAACTAAGTGTCCCAGAACTCCCTCCTACAGATAGTGCACGTTAGGGTTGACTTCAAGAGAAAGGGGCATGAGATTCAGCAGGCAGAAGCGAGTAGCAGTTTTTGTGTTGGCTGGTGTCGGTGCCAAAGATCATTGAAGTGATTCTGCCTGCCCAGTGTAAGGCAGCAGCCAAACCTGCAACTCTTCCAGATTGTACCAGATTTCCTCCTTCTGCTTCTGTGTGTCAGGTTTAGAGTAGGTAGGGAGCACTTGAAGAATCTAGGTTCACCTCCCAAGTTGCATTTTCTCTTGTTCTTCTGCATTGTATCATGCCAGCATTTTTTCCCAACTGCCAGTTCTACCAAGGTGCATCAACTTCAAGTTCACCATCAGACTAGAGAAAGAGATAGCAGCCTTCCTCAGACTTCTCTACCATATTACTCATACTGATACTCTTTTTTCAATTGAACCTTGATACAGAAAAACGTACCCTTAAATATCCTTTAATCTAGTGTTTCTGATACATGAGCAATGAATGAACTCATTTTTTAAAAAAACTTGTAATTTTCTGGTGTTGATTTAAATTATTTCTCTTGTGACATAGGCACAAATATTGATCAAAATATGTAACTACAAATGAAAACAAACTTTAAATATAATAAAACTAAAGCCCAGTGGTATTAAAATCAGTTAAACTGATCTAACATGCCTGATAATGTCATTTTGCCAAAATGAGGTCCTGAGTAAACTTGCAGTACAGGTTTTTTTGCTATCCCAAGTCTTCTGTCATACAGCTTTCTGGGCTATCATTCGGCCTTCACTTGGTGCAAACACATAACTCAGTGATAAACTCTCTACTAAATACTACAAAGTTAACTTTACCAGTGCCCAGGGCTCCCTCATCAATTCCTTCTTCTCCCTCACACCGTTCCCTGGAGACACCACCCTGTCCAGGCTTTGCTGGATTCCTTGTCCTGGCAGCTAAGTCAATCTTTCCCAGGAGAACAAGTCATTCAGCCTCCTACGCATGAGAGCTGCTGGCCAAGGGAAAGCCGATGCTTTATTGGAGATGAGAGAGCAACACACCCAACTCTGCCATATGTTGCAAAATCCAATAAAAAAGTAAATAATATCTTCCCTGATTCTTCATAATGGTCTCCACCACGTAGCTTCCAATTGTCTAGAAATTGCAGCCTGGAAAGTCTGACTTTAGTAGGTTCCACACTCACACTAAGAGCCTGCGATAGGCGTGAAAACCTCAACACCTCTCCTGGGTTCCCTTTCCTTCCCAGAAAGCCACCAAGGATCCAAGGACTGTACACAAAGGAACGTGGGGCTAGTGCTCTGAAGCTGCATTTACACAATTCGAGCAGAGACACTTGCGAAGGCTCAGACACACAGCACATTGATCATGGTTATTTCTAAAGCCTGGCTTATTTGTTGCATTTCTGTATGTGGACTGTGATTAAAATATCTGCTTAAATCTGAAATTCTTTCCTTCCTTTGTTTCCCTCGGCTCAGATGGACATCAATGAAGCAGTAAAACAGCTTATGGGACTCTGCCACATGTCAAGGTAAAATTAGAAATCAGAGCTAGTCTTCTCAGATAAATTAATGGATGGTAGACTCTTAAGGAGTTTTTAACAAAAGTTACAATGTGAAGAGGGAAGCACCGGACATTGGTGGCCACCAAGTCACCCCTTGCGATATCCTCTTCTTATTCTCAGGGGAGGACCCTGTGGGACTAGGGCTCCCAGAGCCACATTGTTAGGTGCTCAAACCAAATAAGCATGGTTGTTTCCCTGGAAAATCTTCCACCATTCCTGGGATGTTCAGGTACCTCCCCTAAGGCTTATCCCCACCGTGGAACGTCATTGAAGGGGGTGAAATCTGTTACAAAAAAAAAGGATGCTCATATCATAGTAAAGGCTGATGTTTCCCTGGACTTTCTCTCATGCCAGACATTGCTCTTAACCTTTGACTTATTGTCTCCTGCTTCATTTTCACCTTCCAATAAAGAGCTGGGGCTTAGGAAGGCATGGCACCTTGCCCTAGGTAGGTAAGGGAGGAAGCTAGTTCATTCTGACCCTGAAGCCTGTCTTTTGACCACTCACTGCATCATCATCCTTCACTTAGCACAACGGGTTTGCACAATTCCACTCTTCTGAATTCTATTAGAACTTTGAAATCTCTTTCATCTGCTCACTCACAATTAAATGAAAGATAAGCCTCCGTGTATATATATTTTATACTTCTTCAAAAATGTCTTTTTAATGTTTGCTGTCAAGAGTGATTTGAATGCCAACATGTACCCAATGAGGTATATCTTCCCTCTTCCTTGTACTTCATGCTAATTTTGCTTATTTCAGTAAGTGCAATAGTTAATCGTATGACTAGTGTGCTCATCCTTTCATGTTAGTAGTTTTATCCAAAATATTAATCTTGTAAACCCATGCAAGCAGGGACCATATCCTCTCTAATGCCTAGCCTGATGCTTGGCACCAAAAAAAAAAAAAAAAAAGGAAGGGAGGGAGGAAAGAAAGAAGGGACCAAAATGCTTAAAATTCCTCCATTCCTTGAACACCAGGTGTAAAGATACACAGTAGCTGCCCTGCAAGTGCTCTAGGCTAATGAGGGAAACAGACTTGGAAATAAATCATGGAGGACTATCAGGGAGGTAGGGGCAGAACAGTATGAGAGCCAGGATGAGGGAATCTGAAATGCTTCTCAGAGAAGTGATATTTGGCATCGCATAAAGAGTGGCATTAGGACTTGGAGCCAACCGCTGGGAAAAGTTGGAAGGAAAACAGGCAGGTGCTTTTCCATGCTATTTTATTTGTCTTACAGTAAGCCTGGGTGATGGGCGATACCAGGCCCATTTTTACAGAGGCAAAAACTGAGATTCAGAGAGGTCAACTAAGCCAAAGATCACAGCTTGTAAATCTTGGACCCAGAAGTCCTCTGCTTTTTTCTGGAAGGTCTGGCTAGCAAGACCACTTAATGCTGGCCACTTAATGCACACCGTTCCTCTATTGTTCTTGAAAGTTGCCAGGTTTGGCAGATCATTTGATGATTTGGCCTTTAGGTGAACAAAGAGGAGTTTGTCTTCGTCGAGATTCTCTTCTCATCCTTTAGACTCTCCTGCCCTCTTGTGGTTATGTAGAGTTACAGCCACCTAGGCCATCATCCATCACAGGGAACATAGATCACTGGATTGCAGCTCAAGCCCCTTCTTGTTTAAAAACAAAACGAAACAACTCTTGGACTAAGAGTACTCTTTAAAATATTTAACAAAGAATATATTCATGATCCTAACTGACCATGCATGTTTTAAATAGCAAAAGAGCTACCCAAATGGAGATGGGAGAAGGGAAGAGGAGGATGCATGTGTATCTCAAATTCAGTTTGAATACACAGAGGTAGTAAATGCATGTCTAGAAAGTCCAACTCAAGTGGAGTAAAATGTCAATAAAAATCATAAAAACCAAGACAAAGAGTAGTAGGATAAGGATTGCCTTAGACAAAGCTATCATTTTTAATTCGGAATGCCAATGAATTATCCACCTGTCTAAATTTTTCTATATAGGAACAATGCTTTCAGCCAGTTATGAAACAGGCAACATGTCTCCTTCTTACCCTTAAACAATTAGTTATAAACTCAGGTCAAATCATATCCTACCCCCATAATCCAACATTACTGTTGTGAAAACTATTGTCACCAAATGGACAACTCTAATATGCCTCCCAGCTCCATGGGACCTTGCCAGGTAAATAAAATAGATAACCCTAGAAATGAACCTCCCTAGTGACGTGGAATGTCCTGTTGCTTATTGGCTTATTCATGCATCCTAAGGAATGATATTTGACCAATAGAAGGAACTGAACACTAAACCAAATAAAGAAGGTTTACAGCCCTGCAAAGCCATCTTATGTGGATTCCCAGACTCCAGGGAGCCTTGCAAGACACCTATCCTCCCTAAAGTCTGCCCCATATAGTGCTTCATCTACATATAAACAAACCTGGGGTTTTCCACTCCTTTAAACAAAGCATCTCCTCCAGTGATTTCTCAAATTCCTTAGATAGGCACTACAAATTACCAGTCAAGAAATCTCTGAATCCACCTGTGACTTGCAAATTCCCCCTTGGAAATGTCCCTCTTTCTTGGCCCAAACCAATGAAAGTTTCACATGTATTGATTTGTGGTTTCTTATAACTTGTGCCTTCCTAAAATGTATGTTCCTCAAGTCACTGTTCAACCAAGAGGGGAACACTTTCTTAGGACCTCCTAAGGTTAGGTGTTTCTAGCTTAAGTTTTCAAATTTGGTTTAAGAATAAGCCATCCTAGAATAAAAAATTTTTTTTAATTAAAGAACTAGGCAACAGTCTGTCCCTTGAGAGGGGAAGAGGGGACGTCTGCACGAAACCCACAGGCATGTAGGAACTGGACCTCAGCCTTGGTCTCAAAGTAAGATTTGAGAAAAGACTGTAAAAAGCAGAAACTGCTAGCTTCATCTTTTATTCTTTAGGAATTCTTGCTAACTTCAGATGAGTGTAAATATGAAATAAGCATTGCTCCATCCCAGCAGAGAAGAATGTAATATACGGCTAACAGAGACAAGACTTTCTTTTGCCAGAAACAATGGTCAGCACTCATCATTCTTGGTAGAGACGGTAGGAAACTGGGATTCAAATGCACAGTTTCACAGATTCAAATCACAGTGAAGATCTTAAGTTAGACACAAGAAAGAAATTTCCACAGGGAGCGTGAATGATAATGTGTTATATTGCAAAGAAAACTGAACTTAAAATGTAGATTGCTGGATTTTTACTTCCTGCTTTGCCACAAACCAGCAGTGTGACCCTGCCAGGGCCATGTCACCACTTTGGGTCTCAGTCCTCTCAACTGCAAAAAAAGTATCACAATACATCTCTCACTGTCCATTCAGTCCTAAATGTTTACAAACCTAAGATTTTATGATGCACCTCTTTGGAAGCTGTCAGAAAAAAAAATAATTCAAACTGTTTCGATTTACTCGGACACAGATCTACTTGGAAACAGGAGAATAACTCTTAATAAACTGCTCCTTCTGATAGTCTCCTCTCCCAAAGCCTAGGGAATTTAGGGATGCTTGCCAAAATAGGATGTTTGTCTAATTAATAGAATTCTAGCACCTCAAGGTTTTAAAACATAACAGTCATCTTGTCCAACCCCCGAATCCTCCCACTAGCATATCTGCTCCTTCCTGCATACCTCCAAATGCCAGGGAATTCATTCTTTTCAAAGCAATCCAAGCAATCTTTGAAAATCTGGTAATTAGAAATATTTTCTTCATACTTAGCTAAAATCACCCTCACATAACTGTTATTCATTAGGTTCTAGTTTTATCCTTGGGGTCAGAGAGAACTATTCTAATTCCTCTTGCTCATGATGGTTATTCAAATATTTAAAGACATTTGTCAGGTTTCTGTGAGTCTTCTAGCATCCACAGTTCCTTCAGCAAGTCCCTGTACTGTTGGTTTTAAATCTTTTGCTATTCTGGAGAGTTTTTTCTATCTAGATCTCTTTCAAGTGTCTGAACACAAAGATCAGATGGACAAGTTACTATTTGCATACCTCGGACAAAAACTTCTGTTTCTTTTCTCTCTCATCATAAAGTGTAGATTACATGAATCTAAACGCACTTAGATTAGTGCCAAGCACAATGACATTACTCAATAAATTATAGTTATTATTACTACTAAAAAAATGGTTTCACAGAGTAGAATAAGTCAACTATCTTCCTCATTCTAAACATTATCCTTTTGTTAATGAAAACTTAAGAATTCATTAGCTTTTTTACTATCTGCTAGTACATGAACAGAGCTACAGTCAGTAAACTTTGTACCAATTAAATAATCTATCCGTTAAAATTTCTAAATGATTTTCATATATCCTACATCATTTCATATAACTGAACCACACTTCTCCCATATTGTACTTGACTAGGCTAACCCAACCTCACATTCAAACTTGTGACATTTCATTGTCAGATATATTCCCACTCCCACTGATCAAGATTGCTTGGAATTTTCTCCTGAGTTGCAAGGCATTCAAAGTCTCTCCCAGTTTCAGATCAACTACAAACTTTACAGCTTTATTCTAGTCAGTCACCAAGATTAGAATAAGACAAGCCAAGATAGAAGAATAACTTGAAGTAAGTAGAAACTATGCAAGAATTTTAAACTCTGAAGAGAGTTGTTAATATTTTCAGAGAAATAAAAGAAATTACATACCAGATATCAAAAGTGTACTTTGAAGACAGAATGATCATAGAAAAAGGAAAGAGCTCATAGTAGTTAAATATATGATAGCAGAAATGATAAGCTAATTTAAAATGTGGGAGAACAAATTTAAGCAAATCTTCCAGAAAATAGAGCAATGGAAAAAAGGGGGGGAAATGCATATGATAATCTGAGGTGAAATTCAAAGATATCTCAGCATCTCAGTATCCAGAGATAAATTCAAAGAGAACATGGTAGAAATTATCAGCTAAATAATTCACCAAAAAAGAAAAAAAAATACATCCCACAACTGGAATACACAAATTTCAGATTGAGGGTGCTTATTTTTATCAAGTATTTAGCACATAGATGAAAAAAAAAGACCCAAACATATCACTTGGCACATCATTGTGAAATTTCAAATGTAGGAACAAAAAAGAGGTCTTTAAGACTTTCAAAGAGAAAAAACGACAAGCAACAACATAGAAATCATATGGCTTAAGAGTTCCTATCAGCAACACTAGAAAACTACAAGATAATGGAACAATGCCTTTAAACATTTTTAAGGAAAAGAATATTCTATACAGATTTCTCTACCCAGCTAAACTATCAACTAAATGTCAGGATAAGTTATCAGTTAGTTTTTGCTGTATAACAAGTCATCCTAAAATTTAGTGACTCAAAGAAAACAAAACAATTATAATGTATCATTACTTCTGTGGATTGAGTGATTCATCTGATATGGGCTGGCTTGGCAAATCTTTGTAGTCAAGTCTCAGTTCACCTGGGGCTGAATTACCTAAGATGACTTCATATACATAAGATGACTTCATATACATAGCAGGTTAGTTGGTCTAAAATGGAAGAGAGAGAGGCCCTCAGTTGATACAACCTATCTCTGTTCCACATAGGCTCTCATCCTCCAGCAAACTGGTTCATCTTCTTCCTACAGTGGTTTCAGGGTTCCAAAGAGAAGCAAGAAAGGGTAGTTCCCAATGTGCAAGTATTTTCCATTTCTGCTTGCTTCATACTTGATGCTGTCCCACTGGCCAATTCCCAAGGACTTTGGGGACTACCCAAAGGTTTGAATACAGAAAGGTGAATTAGGGTAGCTACCTTCAAACAAACTACCACAAGTAGACTAAAAACATTGTTTAAATTCTAACTTCTCAGAAATAAACACCCCATACATAAGTTTCTAGAGAAAATGCTCCACCAAAACAAGATAGCAAATTAAGAAAAAAGACCTAAAATCCAGAAAACAGGGGATCTATCAAAAATCAAAAAAAGGAAATATCCAGGAAAATGTTCTTGGGAAGTCACAAGATGACAGCTCTACAGCACATCCAGAGAGTAAGCAGGTCAAATTGAAGCAGGTTGAAGGGGCTATAAAAGAGACTTCTTCAGCAAGGTGAATTTAATAGAATATCTATTGAATCCTGACATACTGCGAGGATATTTTGACAAATCAGGGAAATGGTTGGAGTTAAACCGGTAATATGTAAACAGAAACTTAAGCAAACCAAAAATTAAGACAAGTTTATTAAGTCTATGAAAAACAAAACCTTGTGCAAGAAAGAAAAAGTACTTCTATCTGCTATCAATATAGCCCAGTCACTCTGTTTTGCATTTATTTTGCAACTAGTATACTGAGGAATTGAAATTTCAAATCAGTGGGAAACAAACAGTTTTGTAATCACTGTTCTCATTCACACTCTGTCAAATCTTCTTTCCCTGTTCAATAGTAAATCCTTTAACACCTCAAACAAGTGCCATAATCTTTCAGTTATTAACATTCAGTCCCTTCCTGTTAATAAATCTGGTCTCATATCTGATTCAAAACCTTTTCTCTCCCTCATGGCAAGTCAGACCTATGACTTGAGGGACTTGGAACAGAAAGAGAGACACTCTTTCATTACTGTACCACTTCCATCCTCAGGTCTGGATTCTCTGGGAATAGAAACAAAGAAGGGAGATGGGGGAGATTGGTGAACAACACGCCTCCTTACTCAACTGGAGTCATTGCAATTTTCTCTCTGGTCAACCCTGACTGGCCATTAAGGCTAGACGTGTGGACAGGCATCCAAAGCTGACTCTTGTAAAGTTCATGAACATATTGGCTGAAAAACACTATAGGAGCCTCCTCACAATATGCTTTGTGGACATGAGAAACACTACTCTGGCTCCACCTCTTCTACCCTTCCAACTTCTGTCACTCATGGTACATCTCCCTTAGCCCTTGCTGATGGGGTCTTCTCATCTTGTGGGCAGCTTTCTCAATTGGAGTATCAGCAAAAGGGCTCAAGTCCAGCCCCTTTCTGCAGATTATGCTTAGTCCACTAGAGAATCATGAACTCCTGTCAGGCTAACCAGTGGTTGTGCAGGCTGTGGTACTGTTGCGGTCCCTTTTCTGAGCCTTGCAGTCTCCCTGCAATTATTTCCCTTTCTTAGGTACTCATGGACACATCAGTAAATCTGAGAATGACTGAGGAATGCGATGCCAGTTTCCTTGTAGCAGGGACATCCAGTCTTTACAAATGATTGTCTGGGGGGGGTCCCTTCACTTAATACTGGGGAAGGAAAGGCAACCACTGTGCTATCCCTGGGGAGAATGGGCAATCTCCTCTTACTATGACTACTGCATGCCCCAAAAGGCTAGTGACTCAAAAAAGTCCCTGTAATCCCTGCATTCTCTAGACTTCTTATGTAAACACCCACCATTCCCCTTCCTACCCCAACATCCTATGTTGGTATGGTGACAGGGGGTAACAGAAAAATTCTGCCTCCTCCTAGTAAGCCCTGGAGATAGGTATCTGACTCCCTTGTGCCTCTCCTTAAAAAGCAGGAGTCATTGAGTTTCTTAATTTCAGGTTGAGATTTTTGTCACATTTCTAGGGTATTAATGCTGTTGCATCCATTCCGATAGCTTTCTCCCTGACTAAGCTCTGAGCTTAGCCCATGAAGACCATATCTTATGAAGAGGCCATATCTTACTCCTCAAAATATCCCAGGCCCTAACATTGTACAGGGCACATAGCAGACCCCCAATTAGTGTAGATTGAATGAAGTGGGAAAGAAAGAATGACTCATAAACGGACAGATGAAAAGAGATTGATGATAGATAGATAGACAGATAGATAATAGACAGATAAACTTCTTTCCAGATTCCATTGATATTGACAAAGAAAACACCATTACTGGCTTTGTGTGCTAATCTCAGCCAGAGACAAAAGGCCCAACACTGAGAATTTCATTTAAGAGCCACCCTCGTATTGATTGTTTCAGGCTCTTTCCATCCTTTTTCATTCCTTTTCTTCCTCATTCTCTCATGCTTCATTAAACCCAGAAACAATGGTACTCACACTGTATTAAAAACTTGAAAACATTTGTATACCTAACCCTGAATTATGGCCCACATCTTCAAAATTAAAAATTATTTTAAAAGCATGAAAACAAAATGCTCTGCTTTTTCATCTAAAATAACCAGATAATAAAATTTTGAAATACCACTGGTATTTTTAGGAATCAAACCTTTTTCAAATGCCCATCATTCTGGGTTGGTATAAAGTAATTCTTCAACAAACAACTATCAGAATTCTATCTTGTAAATACTCCCCAGAGGTCAGAACTGGAATAGAGTAAAACAAAAAGCCTGGCTAACCAATTATTGGGACTTTTCACTTATTTCTTCTTAAGGACCACCCTCCCAAGAACATAATCCATTAGCATTTCTGAGTACCTGAGTCATAAAGAAAGACTGGAGATCAAGAATCATGGGAAATAGCACAATCCCATTCTCAATAGCCACAAAAGAAAAAGAAAAAGAAAAAGAAGTACCTCAAGATCTTTCTTACCAAAGAAGTGAAAAACCTTTAAAATGAAAACTACAAAACACTGCTCAAAGAAATCCAAGAAGACACAAACAAATGGAAAAATATTCCATGCTTACGGACAGGAAGAATCAACGTTGTTAAGATATCCATCCTACCACAGGCAATCTACAGATTCAATGCAATACCCATTAAATCACCAACATCATTTTACTCAGACCTGGAAAAGATAATACAGAAATTTATATGGGAACATAAATGACCATGAACAGACAAAACAATCTTCAGCAAAAGAAACAAGCAGGAGGTATCACACTTCCAGACTCCAAGCTTTACTATAAGCCTACAATAATCAAAACAGCCTTGTATTGGTACAAGAACAGGCATATAGATTCATGGAACAGAAGCAGAGCCTCAATTTCTCAACCAACTCATCTTTGACAAAGCCTCCAACAGCAACCACTAGGGAGAGGAGAACCTATTCAGTAAATAGTGCTGAGAAAACTGACCGATCATGTGCAGAAGATTGGAACAGGACTTCTACCTATCACCATACATAAAAATCAACTCTAAATGGATCAAAAACTTAAAAGTAAAACTTCAAACTATAAGAATCTTAGAAAACACAGGAGATATCCTTATGGAAATTGGAATAGATGACCAATTATTGATCAAACCCCCAAATGCCCATGTCACAAGAGATAAGATAGACAAGTGGGACCTCATCAAATTGAAAATCTTCTGCAAAGCAAAAGAAGCCATCAAGAGAGCAGGGAGACAGCCCACAAAATGAGGAAAACATTTGCCAACTGTATATCTGACAAAGGCCTAACATCCAAGACTTACAAGGAACTCAATAGACACTTCTCAAAAGAAGACTTACAGGCAATCAACAGATACATGAAAAAGTGCTCAGCCTCACTAATCACCAGAGAAATGCAAATCAAAACCACATTGAGATACCACCTAACCCCATTAAGAATGACCACCATTAATAAAACAAAAAACAACAGATGCTGGCAAGAATGTGGAGAAAAGGGAACACTTCTACACTGCTGGTGGGAATGCAAACTAGTTCAACCTCTTTGGAAAACAGTGTGGTGATTTCTAAAAGAAATAGAAATTGACCTTCTATATGTTCCAGCAATCCCCCTACTGAGAATATACCTGGAGGAACTCAAATCATTCTACCAAAAAGATACCTGCACACACATGATTATTGCAGCACTATTCACAATAGCAAAAATACGGAACCAACTGTGCTGCCCATCGAAACTGGACTGGTTAAAAAAAAGTGGCACATATACACAATGGAATATTACACAGCCATAAAGAAGAACAAACATGGATTTCATAGCAACTTGGCTGGATCTAGAGTCTATAAAACTCAGTGATCTATCATAGAAACAAATAACCGAGTACCACATGTTCTCACTCATAAGCAGACCTTGAACATTTACTATAATACAATAAGAAAGGGATTGACAATAGTGGGACACAGCCAGGGGAGGGAGGGGGGAGCACATAACATCAAAAAGGGTAACTGATCTCAAACCAGGCAAAGCGGGGACCAAAGGGAGGCCCAAACTTTGCCTGTATGATGACCACTTGTATACCTAATCCTGAATTGTACCCCACATTTTTAAAATAAAATTTTTTTTAAAAGAAACATAGGCTGTACCCCTGCCACTGATTCCTATGAGATTAAGCAAGTAATCACATTCAGTTTCTTCATCTGTAAAACAAGGAAGTTGAACAGCATAAATCTTAAGATGCCATCCACCTCTAAAATTCTATAATTTTAAGATTCGTGCATTAACTTGAGGTAGTTAAGAGCCATGAAAAATCTGATGCCATCAAACCATTATTTGTTTTACTACACATGATTGTAACACACTGTTACACTCCCACCAACAGTGTAGAAGTGCTCCCTTTTCCCTGCATCCTTTCCAGCATCTGCTGTTTTTTGACTTATTGATGATGGTCATCCTATCTGGAGTTAGGTGGTATCTCAGTGTGGTTTTAATTAGCATGTCTTTAATGATTAGTGAGGCTGAGCACTTCTTCATGTGTCTGTTGGCTGCCCATAAGTCTTCTTTTGAGAAGTGTCTATTCATATCTTTTGCCCACTTTTTTAATGGAACTGTTAGTTTTTTTCCATTTGGCACGTTTGAGTTCCTTGTAGATCTTGGATGTTAGGCCTTTGTCAGATATACAGTTGGCAAATATTTTTTCCCAGTCTGTGGGCTGTCTCCCTGCTTTCTTGGTGGCTTCTTTTGTTTTGCAGAAGATTTTCAGTTTGATGAGGTCCCACTTGTCTATTTTATCTCTTATGGCAGGGGCATTTGGGGAATTGATAACGAATTGGTTGCCAGTTCCAATTTCCATAAGGGTGTCTCTTGCTTTTGTAAGGTTCTTACAGTTTGAGGTTTTACTTTTAGGTCTTTGATCTGTTTAGAATTGATTTTTGTGTAAGGTGATAGGTAGGGGTCTTGTTTCAATCATTTGCATGTAGTCAGTCAGTTTTCCCAGCAACATTTACTGAATAGGTTCTCCTCTCCCTAGGGGTTGATGGTGGAGGCTTTGTCAAAGATGAGTTTGTTGAGAAATTGAGATTTTTGCTTCTGAAATCTCCATTCGGTTCCATTGGTCTATATGCCTGCACATGCATGTTTATTGCAGCAGTAGTCACAATAGCAAAAACATGGAACCAACTGGGCTGCCCATCAAAAGTATGGATTTTTAAAATGTGGTACATATATACAGTGGAATATTACACAGCCATAAAGAAGGACAAAATTATGAACTTCACAGCAATTTGGATAGACTCAAAGTCTATAATACTGAGTAATCTATCACAGAAACAAAGAACTGAGTACCACATGTTCTCACTCATAAGTGGATCTTGAACAATTATAATAGTATAAGAAAGGAATTGGCAATAGTGGGAAGCTGCCAGGAGGGCACACCTCATCAACAAGGGTACCTGCATTATGAACATTTGCATACCTAACCCTGAATTGTACCCCACATCTTTAAAATTAAAAGTTTAATTAAAAATTAAAATTTTAAAAAAATTAATTAATTTAAAAGGAATTAGGCATTTGCAGAAGGAGAAGTCAAATAGATTCAAAGAGAGACTCCATTACCATTGCTGGAGGGGGCCACATGGGAGGCATGAGGAGGCATGCAGGCAGCCTCTAAGAGCAAAGACTGGCCTCCAGCAGATAGTCAGAGAGGAAATGGGGGTCTCAGTCCTACAACTGCAAGAAATTAAATTGGGCTATCAACCTGAAGCCACTGGGAATTAATCCCCAGAGTCTTCAGAATGGAATGCAGACCTGCCAACACATTGATTTCAGCCTTTTGAGCTTCGCAACAGAAAGACAGACTGAACCATGATGTGCCCAGACTTCTAACCATAGAAACTGTGAGATAATACAGTTGTGTTGTTTTAAGTATCTACATTTGTGGCAATTTATTATAGAAGCAATAGAAAACCAATATGCCAAGTATACCTTTATTATCACCTTTACCCGAAATTAATTTTCTACTTGTTTCTGCAAAAAGAAAAGGGGGGGGAGAAAATGAGGTCTTACCTTTTTGGGGTTTTTTCTTTTAGTTAATTGTATATAAACAATTTCCTTGGATTCCCCCCTTTAAATATTTATTGCCTGAATTCATTAATATTAACCATTCTGAAATCAGTTTTTAGGTTAGAAAAATTTAATTAAATTATTTTAAGAGAAAGATGATGTTTTGTATATAATTTTTCCAGTCTCTTTGCCTCATTTTTTTGTTTTGTTTTGTTTGTTTTTGTTTTTGTTTTGTTTTTTCCCATTTTATGTCTTAACCAGAAGGAGGAAAAAGTGCTTTTATCATATTGGCAACCTTCATGCGACTCTCATTAAGAAACTTTCAGCGTTTTATTACAACTTCCTCTGGCCAAAGAATTATGCTTCAGTAAACCTATTACATGACATCATTTTCTCCCCAGAGCGGTGTTTATTCCTTATAGATCAATGACTGTGTACCAGACACTGGGCTATGTGCTGGATCCATGTTTCTCAAACGATGGGTCAAGACCCTTCGATGGGTTGTAAAATGTAGTTGGTCATGACCAGAATTTTTGTAAATGTGAAGTAGAATAGAACAGAAAATATTAGAATGTATCACAAATAGTAGGAATAAGTATTGTTTCATGACTTTTTTTTTAAAGCCACACATGTCTCTGTGTGTGTGCATCTAGGAACACCAAGTAGTAATACAAAAAATGTATTTCCCACTGTGGATTACAGTTTAAAAAATGAAAATTACTGCTCTTGATCTGTCTTTACATCTACTCCTCACAACTACACATAAGGTGAGTACATAAGGTGAATATTATCCTCAGTTTGAAAGTGAGGAAACTAAGGCAGAAACAGTTTGAGTAACCTGTTCAGGAGCTAACAGCTAATAAATGGTAGAATTGGGACTCAAAACTAAATCTGCTGACTCAAGTTCACAGCCCTAACCATAAGCCAAACTTCCTTCAAAGGGTTAAGAAACAAAGGTCATGTTCAAAGCCATGTACACACTTTCTGATAAATGGCCTAAAACAAAGAAAGTACACATGAATTTTCTAGATGAAGTTCATGCTTGCATAGATTGGTTCTGCTTTTGGCCTTGCCAGAACCATTTCACATGCAATTGTGTTTGGGATGAAGGCTGATTGGTAATGTGTGTGTGTTCTGTTACCACTTTACTCCAAAGACTTTACTGAAATTGAATTTTCAGAAATGACATCAAAGTCAGTGAATTAGCAACAATATATTTCCCTGTCATTGTTTTCAAAGAGGTGTGTACCAAGCTAGTGTCTGTAGAGAACTATAAAACGTTATTTGGGCTTCTCCCTCCCTCTTCATCTCCTCCTTCCACTGCCATTTTGATTTTCTCCAACCACACTACACCCACCCCCAACTCCCTCCTCCAGCCCATTTTGGAAGGAAATTCAGCAACTGGTTTGGAGAGCCTCATGTTCCTTCCAGTGGTCAGCCACCAGGCCATTTTCAAGCATTACTTGAAACCACACACACAGCCTTGGAAAGGAAGCTGCCACTACCCAAAAATTGTGCCAGTAATTTTTTCAAATTGTACACATCCTTAGAAACAGCATGGAATTATCTGATCTTCCTATGTCCCAAACTTCAGTGTCTGAACCCCAGTTTGCTTCTGGCAATCTGACTTAATGAGGGCATCAAAAAGTAAATCATACGCATGGAGCCAGCATGCCATGTTTACATTGTATTCCCATTATTTCTATTATTGACATTAGAAACAAAGGTAGAAAAAAAATATTATAAAGGAACCTGATTTGTTTTTCCTGATCTTATCTTCTTGTCTTCCTACTTTTTGGGGAGAAAAGCACGGGACGTATTACAAAGAAACATCTAAGAATAGTTTGAAATTTTCCAAAGTCTCAACCGAAAATGACAAGGTTTTTCTATAGAAATGAAACCCATTATTTTCCCTGCACTATGTGATAGGTTGAATGTGTGGATGGCTTTTCAAGCGGTTTTGCAGATCTGACCCAAGCAGATAAAAAACATTATAAGTATCTGATTCCTCTTGTATTCCAACACTTGACTTCTGCCACTTGGCAAGGAATCCAGAAAAAAACAAATTTTTACTGTGCAACCAGGTCTTGGATCAAGGTGACCAGCCAGACCACCTCACTCTGAGAGTAATACCCTGTGAAAACCTACACAGGAATAAAAGCAGATCTATTCAAGGCTCAGCATTTGGCTTTTGGGTTCTACGCATGTGAAAGATGTGGAGTGTGTGTTGTTTAAATTACATTATATTAAATAAGGCTCTGATCCCTCCAATTCTTCCCTTGGGTTGTTGCAGGGGACAAGCCAGCCTCTTTTATGTAAACTCAGGAAGTCTTTATTCACAGCCAGAGACAAACTTAGCCCCACCACAGAGCCTAAGAGCCTCACTGACTACCAAGGTTGGCCAGCCACCGTGCCAGAATTCACCATCCTACATCCCTCAAGAGCTTCGGAAATGTAATCAATGAGCTCACCATAAAAAAACCTCCTAAAATAATTAAAAGTTTTCACAGGCTTCCCTCCTCAGCAAAGTGAATTCAGTCCTTGTGCAGAACACCTCAAGAATGCCAAGTTGATCAAATAAGATTCTTTCTAGCTTGAAAGTCTTCAATCAAAATCTCTGAATGACCTAATGACAACCTAGTCACCTTCAAGCAAATGGTTCAATCGTTTTGATGGATATAAATGAAATTATTTGATCAAATATAAATCAATCAAACCTGGTGTCCAAATTGATCAATGAGTTCAACCAAATCAGAGTAAGCCACTTGGAAGAATAAACACATCCTTGGTAGAATTCAGAAGGATGAGAAATTTTCCAGATTTGAGACAAAATAAAAGTTTTTGACACGCAGTTAAAGGAACATTTTCTAGTAGCCAGACAGTCCGTAACCACCAACCTCAAGAATAGCCATTGCTTGGGTTGCTGCTGCCGAGGAATTCCTCTGGCCGGACATTTAGAAAGCTGCCTCCCCTGAACTCCCCTAAAGTACTGATTGTGTTCTGATCTCATCCTCAAGTTACTTGGACCACTTCACTTGTTAAACATACCCCAGGCCTGTCTTTATTTCTGAAAAAAACAATGCAGTTGTAGCTAATGTTGATCTTGCAGAAGAAGCCATTAAGTCAGGCAACACAGGTTCTAATCCAGCAATCCAAGCAACTAGAAGAGCCTTCTGTCTCCTAAGGGACATGGGACCATGCTTAGAGACCTTTACCTCTTTGTAATGACACATTTCAAAAAAGAAAAAAACAAAAACAAAATGTAGATACATAGAAGGTCAGCCCAGGAACTCTCTGCCATCTTTTCTCTACCATCCTCATACCACATGGGGATGAAAACAAGAAACATAGGCTTTTTTAAAGACAGGATTAAAGCTCCAGCCTTACCCACCACCTATCATCTTAACATGACCCCAATTCTTCCAGCAATAAAGCATGACAGATGAATCTGCCAGCAGACAATTTTACCCTCCCCTGACCTTGGCAACATTGAAAGAGCACAGCTTTCCCACTGATCCGATAGTTACTATTTGAATAATGACTTAGATAATCGCTACAAATAAACTTTGTCTCTATAATAGTAGCCATTCCATTTCTGGTTTTAATGTTATTCACCTTCTTCCAAATAAACATCATTCCCCAATGCCTGGAAAGTCCCAATCTTGTTCCAAATTTATATATTACTTTTCCATTATCTCAGGGCAGCAATAAGAAGAAGAACGGTTATAACATCTTCCTTCTCCTAGAAGAATCCTGGCCACTTCTTGTACATTTCTGGTTTGGAATTCTCTGATGGGCTTATTTTTTTTCTTCCTCCTCCTCCTCCTTAGTGGAAAATGTTACTTCTAACTGCTGGATTTAATTTAATTTAATTTAATTACAGCATTTTCCACACATGCCCATAGGCTCTTGGTAATAGTTGCATTTTTAATAAATCTAATATATAATAATGACTTTGTTTTTAATTTTCCACTGAGAGTTGGATCCTGAGTTGAATACAGAGATCCAGACGGGGCGTCTGGTTCACTCTGTGTGATTGGATTTCAGGGAACTGAGGGGCTCCTAATTGGAAAACGGCTGTGCTTTCACCTTCTATCCCCACACACCTGTGTTTAATGTCCTCCGCAAGCATCCCATAGGACATGAAATGACCAGTTGTTTCAGTCAAAATGATCAAACCTGTTGTGCAGGCATTCCTCAGGCTGTACTGTGAAAGGAAAATGAAGGGAAGTAGATGGTGTCTGGCCAAGACCTTTGTACAATTAGAGATGAGATTTTGCGGACAGAACTCTTTGGTGGTGGCCTTTACTGAGTGACCCACTGCTCTCTGCCTTTAGCCACAAGTCACTGGGCCAACTCAGGACTTTAATTCAATGTAGCCCAACCAAAGGATGAATTCTATGACCACTGCTTTCTCCCTTGCAAAGGCCAAGATGGATGTTCATCGGTGGGCTATTTTATGACCATCCATGTTCATTTAATTCAACTATGTGGTAATATTTTGGGGAGTTTTTTTCCTTGTCTTTCTTTCCTATCCCAAATGCTCAGTAGAAAGCTCAGCACCACAATATGTTCTCAATAATACATAGGGCTAAGTTTATTGGGTATTGCCATGTATCAGATACCATTCTAAGCATAGCACCTGTACTACTTTATGCAAGTCTCTCACACTTTTGTCCTCACTTTATAGATAAGGAAATGGAAACCTGCATAGGTTAAATAACTGACTCAAGTTCACTCTGCTAGTAAATGTCAGAACTGTCCAACTGCAGAGTATGAGTTCATAACCACTAAGCTATGCTTGCCAACTAAAGCCTTGCACAGTAAAATTTGCAGCAAAGCACTCAAAGTGCTCTTCTTTCTTAATACATTGGGCAACCTCTTGAGGTCAAGTGTAACAAGTAGTCAGGTGGACTTTAGCACCTGTAGCCATTAATTGAGATCTGCCTTTAAGAAATCTTCACTATGGATTCCAAGCAGTTATAAGAAATTTGGGCCAGTAGGACAAGCCAGAGTCTTCAAAATGGAATTAAAGAGTTTGTGCTACAATCTATCTCATATGAGCATCACAGGAGATGGCTGCTCAGAAAGACGGGACACAGGAATGGCTGTACCATGGCACCCTGGTGACCTAGCACATATCCACACAGGCCCCACAGGCAAAGGCTTGAATTGCAGCTCACCTAAGTCTTCACAGAATGTCTCCTGATCTCCCTCCACCATTACCCCCCTCACCCCTCCCCTTCCCCCAACATGAGAGCCAGGGAGGCACATGAGGAGCTGTTATGAGGATGAGAGTTATAACGTCAGCTGCCCACTCACCTCCCTCTCTCCCCTGAGGGCTGTCACAAGCAGTTTCTCATTGCCTCCCAGTTCCTGATGTGGTATGAGCATTTTTGGCCTGCCTTCCTCAAAGCAGAGATGCAGAATATAAAACCGTTGAGCTGCAGTTTAGAATTGGCACCTTATCAACAGGGAATCCCATAAGTTGTATCGCTGTTGTCCAGGCTCTTTTGTTTCTGTGCTGTCTTTTCTTGCATGTGGGATAAGGACCCCAGGGAGCTCAGTACCTTCAGCTTCTTTCCTTTTGCTGTCTACATAAGTAATTCATGGCCTTAATCTAAAAATGGCTTGTTCTACTTTACCAATCAAATCAGTCAAGCTTTGGCCTCATATTGTATCTTGTGCGTGTTTGACAAATTGTCCCATCAAGCTGGTTGCCTACTCAGACAATGCAATGAAAATCAGCCAAAATGAATATCTGAATAAGAGCTCTCTTATTTCAACTAGCATTGTAAACTGATACTCAAAAAATCTTATATATGTGTGTATTGCACACGTGCACATGCACACACGCACTACACAAATGTCTATTAAAAGCAACTCTAAGAGAAATAGAAAAGTCACTAAACAGGGAGTGTTTGCCTCTAATGTCTTTTGTTAAGCAAGCTGGTGGTAATTTGGGAAAATAAATGCAAATGTACTCAGTTTCACAAAATTAATACTTATTTTTCTATAAACAAGCCCAGTAGAATTCTCAGTGGGCATGTATTTCCACATCAGAATTTAACAATAAGTATTAATTCTGAATTTCAGAATCTGTGTGAATCCAAATGCTCAGATGTGTCTGAGGATGGATCCCATTTATTCATCAGGTCTCATATGGGTCATAACAATAAAAAGAAGGCAGGGAACTCCCTGTTACATGGCAGGGCTCAAGGATGAACTGTTCTGGGTAATAAATACACAGATTGCCAACTTGTAAATAGTCATATTCAAAGAACATGTAAAAAAGGATAAACACTAAAAGTGCCATGATCTTATTATAAGCTAGTTTTGATTATTCGAGACTCATTTACAAGACAAAGTGAATGAGTAATGATTAAATAATCTAATTACTGTAGAATACTTAAAAATTAAAATTTAGAAAAAAGTAAAGGAGACATCCTTGTCCAACCAATCTGTCGGAAAGGTAAGATTTTCATCGATCACTTTAGAAAACACCATAGCCTCAAGGGCCTCAGAATTACCTTAAAAAAAATTCTCATATATCTGATTGGCAGAGGCAGTTAGAAATTATCTGATGAAAGCATGCCAAATAACCACATTCTTACTTTTTTGATTTTTTCAAGTGTCTTTCCATTTCACTAAATTGATCAGCTGTTATAAATCCCATCTATAATTAGCTTCATGGACATCATACACAAAGGAAAAGTTAAATCACTCCCTTCTGTAAAATATAAACACTTTTGACACACCCTAATCTCACTGGTATACTCACACACACAAAAAAAGTTACTACAGAGTCATTAACCTTTCCAGTTGGACTCCTTAACTCTGTTTTATTAAGAATGATGTCATGTACTACTCCTTAGTTTACTTTAAATTTTTTTTTACATTTCTTTTCCCATAGAAGCATCTAACTATAAAGATAGTCTTTATGCTATAGTCATTTGAAATCCATCCAGTAGGTTACAAAAACATGAGAGAAAGGGCCAGAGAAGTGGGGAGAGGCCAGTTAATACACATGATCCTTGCAATAGCTCCTATTTAGGAAGCACTTCTATGTAAAGGCACTCTGGTCAACCCTTAACAAGTATCTCCTTTAGTTCTCACAAGTCCAAGGTGTAGATTTTTATTATCGCCATTAAGTGATTAGGAAGCTGGGGAGTCAATGGTTGAGTAATTGATCCAAGATCAAAATGCCTCCCATCTAGATCTAAGTCTCTCGTCCTCTTTCATCCACTGAGCTCTGGTACACAGCACTCAGTGAACATTCAGTGGACTGCAGATAGAGTCCAGGGTCCTTAAACAGCAGGTCTGCACATCTGGGCTCATAACTCTTGTGGCAAAGCAAGGGAGCCTGAAGTGGGGAGAAATGACTGAGAGACCTGCAGGGGACAGGTTGCTGCATGAACTGAACTGTTTTCTTCCTCTCACTCAACTGCTAACACTTTAAGGACACATACTCTGTCTGTTGTGGGAAAACAAATCAGAGAGACGGCGACACATGACACCAAGGCTGATAAGCAGGAAGCTGTGTTTTTTGTGTTATCTAAAAGCCCCCTACCACGTGTCTACTTAATTTTAATTCTTTCAGTCCCTAAGATGCTGCTGTATGTACAGGGGGCTTTACATAAACTTTGATGAACTGACTTTCATCATTCTTCCTGCTCATGTAATAGGTTTATGGAAAGAGTGGAACATAACTAGATGTAACCAAATCACAACTTTATCCTTTCCACTACCACCTCCTCAAACTCACCCTGTGACCAAGTCCTGTTTCTGCCCCTAGGTCCCACAGCTTTCCTAAACATTCTTAGGTAATATAAAGTGTAATTGAATCTGAGAACCACCCAACACCACAACAGTCTAATATTATATCCAATGAAAACTTCTCCTCCTTCCCCCACCCAAACCCTAAGGGTGTTGAGGTTGTGAGAAGGGAGAGAATGCTTCCTTTTATTGTTTTATGTCCCCTCCAGGCTGCTACCTATTGTTTCTCACCCCTCTGGTATTAGGCCCAGGAGGAAGTGACCAGAGAGAAGGGATGGGAAAGTCAAATTTGACAGGGATAGCTACATATTTGGCATCCTGGCACAACATATCTTCCATGGGTCTTTTGTGGGTTCTTTGGAGACCATCTTCATGTCTCTTGAGGAGGGCCGTGTCTCTGCTTCTCCTTCTGCTGTCCCCTCAGGACATGGAGTTTCTAGCATTCAACCCCTCAGAGGGTTCCTGCACCTTTCTAGAAGGTTCTGCTGGGATTGATGTTTTATAATGATCCCAGGAAAATCTCTTCCATGAGCTCCACATGAGGCCCCTAGAAAGCCTACTCATTGTCTCATTGTTAGTGTAAATAGAAGGTATTCCATGATAGCTACATCCTCTATTGTGGCTACATCCTCTGATTCCCACCAAACAGGTGAAGATCCATCCTCAACGTCTTGACTTCATACTTCCCAAGAAAGTGTATTAACCGCATCTTTTGCCTTCTATATTCTGGTGCTTTGACATTTAGGGTTTTGCTGACCCTGGAGGGACTACCCACCCACTCCCACCCCCCAGAGTCAACCAATCATGGAGATAGTAAAATACAAACCACTCAGTCACCCTCAGTCATCTCCTTAGAGGTTCTCACACTCCAGGCCACTAGCTACCTGTCCTTATCACCCCAGGGCCAGGTACCAGGCAACTAGAGATGGATGGCCCCTATGCCCAGAACCTGCACCATTCATTATTCTCTGTCTTATGGAGAAAAGCCATTTTAACTGGGGTGAGATGATATTTCATTGTAGTTTTAATTTGCCTTTCTCTGACTATGTTATATATCTATTGGCCATTTGTGTGTCTTCTTTTAAGAAATGTCTATTCAGATCTTTTGTCCATTTTAAATAAGATTATTTGATTTTTTTTTTTAATTGAACTGTCTGAGTTTCCTATATATTCTGGTTATTTTTTTTTTCTTCTAAAAATATTTTATTTATTTATTTATTTTTATTTCAATAACTTTGGGGGTACAAATAGTTTCGTCCTGGGCTTTAAGTGTACTCACCACTCCCATCTGTGCACTTTGTATCCAATACGTTATTTTTATCTTCTACCCCTTTCCCCCTCCCTTATGAGTCTTGAGTGTTCATTATACCATTGCATATCCTTAGTTTGGTTTTCTGTTCCTGAGTTAGATCATTTAGGATGAACTCCAATTCCATCCAAGTTTCTGATAAAGACATTATTTCATTCTTTTTGATAACTGAAAAGTATTCCATGGTGTATATATACCACGTTTTCATTATCCACTGATCAGTTGATGGGCATGTGAGTTGATTCCATGCCTTTGCAATTGTGAATTGTGCTGTGATGAACATGCATACAGGTGTCTTTTTAGTGTAATGACGTCTGTTTCTTTGGGTACATACCTAGTAGTGGTATTGCTGGATCAAACAGTAGATCTACTTTTAATCGTTTGAGAAATTTCCATACTGCTTTCCATAGAGGTTGTACTAATTTACATTCCCACCAATAGTATATAAGTGTTCCTTTTTCTCTACATCCACACCAGCATCTATCGTTTTTTGAATTTGTAATAATGGCCATCCTGACTGGTGTAAGGTGATGTCTTAGTGTGGTTTTAATTTGCATTGCCCTGATAATGAGTGACATTGAGCATTTTTCATATGTATTTCATACATATGTTGGCCATTTGTGTATCTTCTTTTTGAGAGATGTCTGTTTATGGTGTTTGCCTACTTTTCAATGGGGTTATTTGCTTTTTTTGTGTGGGTTTTTTGCGGGGTTTTGTTTTGTTTTGTTTTGTTTTTTGCTGATTTGTTTGAGTTATTTGTAGATTCTGGATATTAGTCCTTTGTCAGATGTATCATTTGCAAATATCTTCTCCCATTCTGTAGGTTGCCTATTTTCTCTGTTGATTATTTTGCTGTGAAGAAATTTTTTAGTTTAATTAAGTCCCACTTGTTTATTTTTGGTTTTGTTGCATTTGTTTTGGAGATTTTAGCCATAAATTCTTTGCTTAGGCCAATGTCCAGAAGAGTTTTTTTCCTAGGCTTTCTCCTAGGAATTTTATGGTTTCAGGTCTGACATTTAAGTCTCTAATCCATACTTTTTGTATATAGGGAGATATAAGGATCAAGTTTCATTTTTCTGCATGGTGCTATCCAATTTTTCCAGCACCATTTGTTGAATAGGGTGTCCTTTCCCTGGTGTATGTTTTTGTCTGCTTTGTCAAAGATCAGGTGGTTGTAGGTAGCTAAGTTTATTTCTGAATTCTTTATTCTGTTCCATTGGTTCATGTGCCTGCTCTTGTACCAGTACTATGCCGTTTTTTCGTAACTACAGCCTTCTAGTATAGTTTGAGGTCATGTAATGTGAGGCCTCCAGCTTTGCTCTTTTTGCTTAGGATTGCTTTGACTATTCTGGCTCTTTTTTGTTTCCATATGCTTTTCAGGATTTTTTTTTTTTTCTAATTCTGTGAAAAATGATGTTGGTAGTTTGATAGGGGTTGCATTGAATCTGTAGATTACTTTGGGTAATATGGTCATTTTGAGGATGTTGATGCTTCCAATCCATGAGCATGGGATGTTTTTCCATTTGTTTGTGTCCTCCACAGTATCTTTCATCAGGGTTTTATAGTTCTCCTTGCAGAGATCTTTCACTTCCTTGGTTAAATATTCCTAGGTATTTTAGCTTTTTGGCTACTATTGTAAATGAAATTGAGCTATTGATTTGATTCTCAGCTTGGTCACTATTGGAGTAGAGTAGTGCTACTGATTTGTGTGTGTTGCTTTTGTATCCTGAAACTTTATTGAATTTATTTAAAAAGTCTTGGAGTCTCTTGGAAGAATCTTTGGGATTCTCTAGGTATAAGATTATATCATTGGCATACAGAGATAGTTTTACTTTTTCTTTTCCAATTTGGATACTCCTTATTTCTTTTTCTTGTCTGATTGTTCTGGCTAGGACTTTCAGTACTATGCTGAACAGGAGTGGTGAAAGTGAGCAGTCTTGCCTTCTTCCAGTACTGAGGGGGGATGCTTTCAACTTTTCTCCATTCAGGATAACATTGGTTGTATGTTTGTCATATGTGACTTTGATTATTTTGAGAAATGTTTCCTCTATACCTATTTCGCTAAGGGTTTTTATCTTGAAGGGATGCTGGATTTTATCAAATACTTTTTCTGTGTCTATTGAAATGGTCATATGACTTTTGTTTTTAATTCTGTTTATGTAATGGATCACATTTACTGATATGCATATGTTGAACCACCCTTGCATCCCTGGGTTAAAATTCACTTGTGTATTATTTTTTTGTATGTGCTGCTGAATTTGGTTTGCTAATATTTTGTTGCAGATTTTCACACCTGTATTCATAAGGAATATTGGCCTGTGTTTTTTTTTTTTGTTGTGTCTTTTCCTGGCATTGGTATCAGAGTAACACTGGCTTCATAGAATGAGTTAAGGAGGATTCCCTTCTATTCAATCTTGTGGAAGTGCTTCCATAAAATTGGTACCAGTTCTTCTTTGAAGGTCTGGTAGAATTCAGCTGTGAGTCCATCAGGTCCTGGACGTTGTTGTTGTTGTTGTTGTTGTTGTTGTTGTTGTTGTTGTTAGACTTCTAATTACTGTTTCTGTCTCACTACTCATTATTGGCCTGATCAGGTTTTCTATTTCTTCTTGATTCGAGGTTGGGGGGGTGTTGTATGTTTTCTATAATTTCCCATTCTCTCTAGATTGTCTAGTTTGTTTACATAGAGGTGTTCATAAAAGTCTCGGATGATCTTTTGAAATTCCATTGTATCAGTTATAATGTCTCCATTTTCATTTCTGATTGAGCTAATTTGAATCTTCTTTCCTCATTTCTTAATTAATCTAGCTAGCAGTCTATCAATTTTGTCTATCTTTTCAAAGAACCAACTTTTTGTTTCATTGTTCCTTTGAGTTTTTTTATTTTAATTTCATTAAGTTCTGCTCTGATCTTTGTTATTTCTTTTCTTCTGCTAGCTTTGTGTTTGGTTTGTTCATGTTTTTCTAGTTCCTTGGGGTGTGATATTCGGTTGTCAGTATGCAATCTTTCAGTCTTATTAATGTAGGCTTTAATTGCTATAAATTTTCCTCTACTCACAACTTTGACTGTGTCCCAGAGGTTTTGATAATTTGTCTCATTGGTGTCATTCATTTTGAGCAATTTTTTAAATTTCCATCTTGATTTCAATGTAGTCCAAAGGCTCATTCAGGAGCAGATGGTTTGACTTCCATGTTTTTGTTTGGTTTCATGAGTTCTTCATGGAGTTAACTTCTAGTTTTATTACACTGTGGTCTGAGAAGGTGCTTGATATGATTTCAGTTTTTTTGAATTTGTTGAGACTTGATTTATGGCCTATCTTATGGTCTATCTTGGAGAATTTTATGTGTATTGGTGAGGAAAAAAATGCATATTCTGTAGTTTTGGGGTGGAATGCTCTGCAGATGTCTGTTATTTCCATTTTCTCTAGAGTCCAGTTTAACTCCAATATTTCTTTGTTGAAGATCTGCCTTGATGATCTGTCTATTGCTCTCAGTGGAGTATTGAAGTTTCCCACTCTTATCATATTGCTGTCTATCTCTTTTAGGTCTAGTAGAATTTGCTTTATAAAACTGGGGACTCTGTGTTAGGCACATGCATATTTTAAATTGTCTTCTCATTGGATTGATTCCTTTATCATTATATAATAACCATCTTTGTCTTTTTTTAGTGTTATTAATTTAAAACCTGTTTTATCTGATATAAGAATGGCTATTCCTTCTCATTTTTGGTTTCCATTTGTGTGGAATATATTTCCCCTCCCCTTTACCTTGAGTCTATAGGAGTCTTTGTGAGTTAAGTGGGTCTCTTGAAGGCAGCACATATTTGGGTCTGCCAGTCTATATCTTTTTAGTGGAGAATGGAGACCATTTATGTTCAGAGTTAATTATAATATGTAAGGTACTATTTCCATTCATCATACTGGTTGTTATCTGGTTGTTTTATTTATTTATTGTGCTAGTGTTCCATAAGGTCTGTGGGCTTTATGGTCTCCAGCATTTTTCTACTGGTGTATTTCAACCTTTTGTCTCAGCATTTGGAACTCCTTTGAGTGTTTTCTGTATAGCCAGTCTAGTACTGAACAAATTCCTTCAGTGTTTGCTTGTTTGGGAGAGATTTAATTTCTCCTTCATTTATGAAACTTAGTTTTGTGGGATGCAAAATCTTCGACTGACTGTTATTCTGTTTGAGGAGACTGAAGATGGGGCCCCAATCTCTTCTGACTTACAGGGTTTCTTCTGAGAAGTCTGTTGTTAGTCTGATAGGTTTCCCTTTGTAGGTTATATAATGCTTTTGTCTCATGTCTCTTTAAATTGTTTCCTTCACTTTAATTTTGCATAATCAAATGATTATACAACTTGAGGATAATCATTTTGCAATGAATCTTTGTGTGGTCCTTTGGGCTTCTTGTATCTGGATACTTAGTTCTCTGGCAAGGCCAGTGAACTTTTCCCCCATTATTCTCTCAAATAGGTTTCCAAATCTGCTGCTTTCTCTTCTTTCTCAGGAACATCTATGATTCTTAGTTTCACATAATTCCACATTTCTTGGAAACTTTGCTCAATTCTTTTTCCCATATTGTTGCCTGATTGGGTTAATTCAAAAGCCTTCTCTTCAAGTTCTGAGATCCTTTCTTCTGCTTGTCCTAGTCTACTATTAAAACTTTCCACTGCATTTGTACTTCCCTTAATGATTCTTTCATTTACAGAATTTTGTCTTTTTTGTTGTTTATTTTATTCATTCATTTATTTGTTTGTTTGTTTTTCAGTGTCTATCTCTTTGGAGAACTTTTTAAATTTTTTATTTTAAATATGTGGGGTACAATTCAGGGTTGGATATACAAATGTTAATTATGCAGGTATCCTTGTGAAGAATTTTTCATTTGTGTCCTGAATAGTTTTTTTTTTTTTTTTTTTTAATTTCTTTATGTTGGCTTTCAATTTTCTCCTGAAGTTTGTTGACCAGTTTTATAATCAACCATTTGAATTCTATGTCTGGAATTTCAAAAATTTCATTTTGATTAGGACTCATTGCTGAAGAGTTAGTGTGGTCTTTTGGGAGTATTAGAGAACCCAATTTTTTCATATTGTCCTAATCATTTGTCTAGTTCCTTCTCATTTGGGTAGATTATTCTTACATGATGTTGTCAGGGGGCTTGGTTATATATAACCTTGGTGTAGTATAATCTTGTCAATTGCCAGCTGTGGCAGTCTTGTGCTCAGTACCCACACTGACTCATAGTGTCCTGAGTGTCTAGTATGGCTTGCCAAGTGGTGTTAGCTGAGGTTTGGGATCAGGCCTTCTCCAAAGCTAAGGTATTATATCCGACCTGCTGGGCTGTAATGTTGACCTCCAGCCAGGAGGCAGTGCTTGTGGGAGAAAGCCAGTTGTGATGGTGGCTATGGGCTTCCTCCTTAATGTACATTGCTCCAAGGAAGTGCCCAGCCAACCCAGAATCAGGGCAAGGCACTGGGGTTTACTCAAGTTTTCCTTCTGATTTGAACCTTCAAGGGGAGCATGGGAGGTAGGGGGAAGGAGCTTGAGCACCCCACAAGAGTGCACTCTTGGCTATTCCAGTGGGGATTCCAGTGGGGATTAGCCAGAAAACTGGAGTAATGCTGTTGTGCCAGGCAGGCACAGAAGGGTTTATATGGGGAGTGAGGTTGCTATGGCAATGAGTTCCACTCAGTTTACCACCTTGGTCTCAGGCAGTTTTCCTTGTGAATGTCAAAGTGCAGCTGGCCTCAAGACCTCAGGACCTCAGGTGTTCTCAGGCAACCCACTTCAACCAGGAACTGTCTGCAACTGCAGAGTTTGCCCTTGGGGCCTGTCCCCTCCCAGGCCAGCTAGAAAGCAGCCATACTGCCTACAAGGGTTGAGTTCCTGGGAAATGGCAGCTGGCACTGCTCAAGACTTTCTTTTCTTCCTGCACCACATTATGTAGGTTGTGGCAGAGCACGACTGTGGATAAGACAGTTTCTGGTAAAGGACTGGAGTTCCACCAGGCTCAGGGGGGGGCCTCGAGTCCACAGCAGGAGCACAGAACTCCTAAATTTTCCTCACTCACCTTCCCCACTGTGTCTAGAGACTGCTGGTGGTCTGTGGTGGTACAGGCAAGAGATTGGCCAGTTCCAACCCAGGTTAATGGATTTTTCTCTTCTTTGCACTCTGATGGCATTATCACTTTTTTGAAGAGGCATATTGTTTGCTTCTGGCCTTTCTGAGTGCTGAGGAAATTCTGTCTTGGTTTACTCTTATTCAGATTAATAATTCCCTGCTAGATGAGTAGTTTGCAAATTATCTCCCATTCTGTGGATCGTCCCTTCATTTTGTTGATTGTTTTCTTTGCAGGAGTCCTATTTTAATATCCTCTCACATATGGCTGTCTCTTTTTTTTCAACCTTTGAAGAGTCACAGAGTTGTCAAAATTATGTGTAGAAGCAGCTTCACTTATCAACTATAAACCCACTCTCACCTTAGAAATGAGGAAACTGAGGCTCAATAAGTCAAACTTTTTGTCTCAAATCCTCATAGAAAATCTAAGAGTAGAAAGTATACCCAAAAGAGAAAATGAATAAACCAAACAAAGCAAAATAAGTCAATGGCAGCAAAAATAAAAGTACCACCTAAAAGCTGGCTGTAAGACACTGTATTAAAGTAGATGTCAACTCCGCTGAGTAGGGGCCTGTTCTCTGTGATTCAATAGGCCTCTGGGCATATATTACTGCGATTGTCTTGTCATTGTTGCCTTACTGCCTGTCTCCTTCCTAGACCTGGAGTCACTCAAGAGCAAGATCTTATTTGGCCTCAACAGTCCATCAAAAATTACCAAGCACCTTCCATTTTCAAGGTTCTGGAATTAAAAATATGAATAAGGTATGATTCCTGCCCTCAAAGAGCTTAAAATCTAATTTCAGCAGATGAAGGTGAAAATAAATGGATACTTTTAATACACAGCAGTAAAGATGATGGTATAGCCAAGGTCATATGAGAGTTTAAGAAGAGAGTCAATCAGGTGAGGGGGTGTCTTCTTAACAGTTGAATGGAAATTAACATGCAACAGATGAAAAAGAAGAAATGACAGAAGGATGCCTCTGGCTACAGACAGGCAAGGTCTATGTCAAATGCCATGTTTTGTGCACAGAACTTCCAATCATTTGATCATCCTAGAGAGTCAAGTTCAAATCAATGAGCAAAGGGAGGCAAGCTAAAGTGGCAGTCTGGGGTGGAGATGGTCACATTAAACAGGTCCCACTTAATTAAGTTGAAGTTGACAGGGAATCCCTGAAAAACCCAGAAGTGATAAGAGGAGATTTGCATCTGCTAGGGACTTGAGGCAGATGCTGAAATTTGGCCCATACATACTCCAGTGCAAAGTCCTGGTAAGCTATGCTTTTCCGAATAGATCAAGTCAAATTACCCATCTTTCTTCCAGTTCATTAGCACTATGAATCTTAGAATCCACAAAACTGAATTTGATTGGTCAGGCCTAAATTAAGACCTGATTAAGACCATCTCAAGCCTAAATTAAGAGACAATCTCTAATCAATCTGGACAACTGGTTACTCCAGCTATTTTGAGATTATTCCTACCAAGTGCTATACATGAGCCTCCTGAAGGCACCAACACATAACCAAAAAGGAGCTCTTTTTACTGACTTTAGAGCTTACCAACTTCTTTCTATGCTTATTTTTTATGTACTAAAAAAGTTTTTAATTACTTACTAACTACAGTGTCTCCCCCCTTAAAATATAATGACGATCTAATCCAGGAAGTTCAACCTGAATTACATTTATTTCCTTGCATTCCATAGGAATTGATTAGGGAATAATTTTACCCAGTGGTAGAAATGAAAAAAAGTGCACAGGTCCAAAAATTCAAACTCCATCAGTCAACACGCCATCAGTTTACCATATGCAAATATCTTGGCAGGCATTCCCATGGAAATAATTTTCCCTTCTCCACTTTGAATTAATACTGTGGCACTTTTAAACTTAAAATCAGAAGTTTCCTTTTACTAAAGGTCAGCCCTGGAAAATATCTTCCTACCCCACAAAGCAAGCTCCCTTTTGGGATTCCCAAGCTGAAGTTGATTTCCTGAATTTGCCAAATGCTTATTCTCATTACTATTTTATGTCCCCTAATTGAGGAAATTCTCTCTTTCCAAAGGCATAACTATTCCCAACGAGATCCCATGGTTTCTCTGTGAGAAGCATGCCAGGAGAATTATTGCTGTACCTTTCAATGCATTCATATTTCTCCCAGTTGGAAGGAGGAACTTCACTAACATCATTCCCTCCGTCATTAAATTCCTGTTATTTATCCCTTCTTTCATTGTTGGTAAAGTTATTCCTATTTTCTCACCCACCCAAGTTAAAAAAAATAGGCTTGGGGTAATGGCATGGGGTTTGAGCCATTATAAAGAATGTCAAATTACCAAAGCAGCATATCTAAAGAGAGCAGAATGTTTCTAGAATATTGTCATAAATGTAACTATTATTATTTCATTAGATCAGTATAGAAAACATCATGTTTAGAAAATGAAAAAAAAAAACCTTAAAGAGTTCAAATGACTTATATGTGGCCATATAGCAGGAAAATAGCAAAATATGGATTTGGAGTCTTGCGGTCTTGAAGCTAACTAATTCCATACCCAGTGCTCTTTGCAGTATGTCTACCATAGTAAGAGAAAGTGAGCATTTCCCCTGCTAAGATCTGATTGGAGCTATGGTTGCATTATACCAAGATAGGGCTCTTTGTAATTAGTGCCATTTAAACTATATACATCCCAGATATATAACAACCATCTCAGCCATTATAGCTTATGATACTACTATATTACAATGTAAATAAGTTATTTTTAAACTGAAATATAATCCTTTCATCATTTTTCCATTCAGGTAACTTCGAACATCCCATCCTCAAATGATCAAGTTCAAATTCTTTGGTGGGTATTCAAAGCCCTCTATTTTTGAACAGGGACTTGTAGTACTGAATCCCTGTGAATTCTCCTGATTGATTAAGCTGGAGTAAACTGTGGTGAGACAGGAATTTCAATCTAGACATGAGGCAGTTCTAAGATGAATGACAGATGCATTCTACTGTTGGTATGCTTAAAATTTCACATAGTAAAAGCATTTTTTAAATTGTAATCTACATTACAATATTTCTCCATCCTCAGATTTCATGTATCACATTCATCATTTTAGCCATCTATTCTTTTTTTTTTTAAGAGACAGGGTCTCACTTTGTCACACAAGCTGGAGTGTACAATCATAGCTCACTATAACTTTGAACTACTGGGCCCAAGCAATCCTCCTGCCTCAGCCTTCCTAGTATCTGTGACTATGAGCCACCATACCTTATTTTTTATTATTATTACTATTATTATTATTTTGGAGACAGGGTCTCACTATGTTGCCCAGGCTGGTCTTGAACTCCTGAGCTCAAGCAATCCTCCTCTCTAAACCTCCCAAAGTGTTAAGATTACAGGTGTGAGCAGCTGCACCTGGTCTATTATGTATCTTATGTGATACTTTTCTTTATATTGACTTTAAACCAATCCACTATTTTACCAAGACTTTTACTAATAATAATATTCATGAAGTCACAAGTTTGATTACTAGTGATGTTATTTTCTAATACACATTAAAATCAATATGCAACTATCAAAAGAAAACTATTTCTGCCAGTGCAGTCACAACAATCATTCATACCAACACTGGTATCCAGAACTTACTTTGGGAAACACCAACAAGACGAAAACTAACAATAGTAAGCAGTTCTATTAGATTGAAACAAAAGGAATGTTGTGGGGAAGAGAAAATACTGGCTTTATAAAGTTTGATGGGTCCAAGTTGAAAAAAGACCTTGAATGTCAAGTTCTTCTGTGGTACCTGATATAGTTTGGATATTTGTCCCCTCCAACTCTCACGTTGAAACGTGATGCCCAGTGTTGAAGGTGGGCCAAGTAGGAGGTTTTGGGGTCATAGGGATCTCTCATGAGTGACTTGGTGCCATAATAAGGAAGTTTACCAGAGAGTGAACTTTAAATGACACCAGAGTCATTTAAAAGAGTCTGAGACCGCTCCTCTCCTCTTGCTTCCACTCTTGCCACATGACATGCATCTCCCCTTGTTTTCCACCATTTGTAAAAGCTTTCTAAGGCCTCACTGGAAACCAAGCAGTTGCCAGGTCCATGTAGAACTGTGAGTCAAATAAACTTTTTTTCTTCTCTTTATAAGTTATCTAGCCTCAAGTATCCTTTATAGCAACACAAAATGGACACATGCAATAACATTTAAGCTACTGAAGAAATGGAATTATCAGCCAGGGAAACAGGATTATTAGAGCTACATTTGAGGGAAAGTAATGAAGCTACAATGTGTAATAATTAATTAAAATCCTGACCCCCCCACCCCCAACCCTGTTTCTCTCATGATCTTCTCCTTTTGATTATCTTCCTCCCATCCCTTCCTTCCTCCCATTCTTCCAGTTGCTCAAGCTGAAATCCTTGGCTCTCTTTCTCTGTCATCTATAGCCTATCCATCAGCAAACCTTCTTGGTTCTACTTTCCAAATAAACCCAGCCATTTCTCACCATTTCTACAACTGTTACCCAGTTAGATGCTTGTTTGTCTCCTGCTTGGATTATTAAAATAGCAACCTGATGACTTTCTACTTCCTTTGTATCTCCCCTGCAGTCTCTGCTCTGTCAAGCAGTAAGATGCATCTTTTATTTAATGAAATACTTTAGTGTGTATTTTATAAGAACAACATTGTGGCTTTATGTAACCACAGTGCAATGATCAAAATCACAAAAATAGCACTGATATAATACAATTATCTAATCCACAGTCTATATTCACATCTCACTATAATCCCAATAATGTTCTTTCATAGCTTTTTTTCCCCCATGTAGGATTCAGTTCTATATTATATAATGTATTTAGCTGTCATATCTCTTTAGTCCCTTTTAATCTAAACAATTCCTTAGCCATTTTTTGTGTATCTTGGTCTGAATATTTATGAAAAATACAGGCAGATTCTTTTGGAAATGGCCTCTCATTTGGGTTTGTCTGCTACTTTTCCTTGATTAGATTCAGGTTCTGCGATCTAAGGGCAGGGAAACCACAGACATGATGTGGTGCCCTCAGTGCATCATGTCCAGAAGCAACGATGCTGGTTTGTCCATTTTGAGTGATACTAATACTGATCCTTTATGGAAGTCTGACAATTTCCTTCAACCATAAATTAGTTCTTGTTTTTCCCTTTTTAATTCCTTTGTAGGTAAATACTCTGAAACTATGCAAATATACTGTTCCTCATAAAGATTTCAGTCACTAGTTTTAGCATCCATAGATGATTTTATAAATTCATTGTTTGCCTACATTTGTGAATTGGCAATATAATGTAAAGAAAAACTTTTGTCTCTCCAATTGATTTATTTATTCATGCATTTATATTAGTACAGACTTATGAACCTTAATTGAATTCAGTGGATTATAATCCAATGTTTACACTAAAATTGACCCAGATTTGGTAGAGGAAGCCTCTTCAAGCTAGCTTCTTCTTTTTTTTTTTTTCAAAAAAATGAATTTCTTATTTTAAAATATTTTTACATTTATAGAAAAGTTACAAAGATGATAGAGAGCTCACATATACCCTTTACCCAGTTTCCCCCATTGTAACCACTTTACATTTCTATGGCACAGTTCTCAAAACTAAGAAAACAACAGTGGTACAGTACTACTAACTAAACTCCAGACTTTATGAAGGTTCACCAGTTTTTCCACTAAATTGCTCCTTTCTCTGTTCTGGGGTCCAGTGCAGCATTCCATGTTACATTTAGTCCTCGTGTCATCTTAGTACATTCTACTCTGACAGTTTCTCAGTCTTTCCTTCTTGCCAATGACCGCAACAGTTTTGAGCCATATTGACCAGGTACTTTTTTAGAATGTACCTCAGTATGTGTTTATTAGATGTTTTAATCATGATTAGACATGGGTTATGGGATCAGAGAAAAGATACCACAGAGATGAAGTCTCTTTGTCATCACATCAAAACCGTAAGTAGTATGGTAGCAACATGACATATCACTTATTGGGTTAAATCAATGTCTTTCCAGGTTTCTCCACAGCAAAACTACTGTTTTTCCCTTTCTATGTTTTATTCATTGGAATGAGTCACTAAATTCAGCTCACACTCTAGGGGAGCAAGAGGAGGATTAGGCTTAATCTCCTAGAGAATGGAATATCTACATATATTATTTGAAAATTTTCTGTAAGGAAAATGTTTCACATCCCTTATTTATTTGTCCAATTATTCAATTATTTATTTATATTCATATGGGCTCATATATATATTTGTTTTGTACTTTGTGATACAGATTTTTCAGTTCAGCCTTGGCTTCAAGAGTGTCAGCTCAATGGGTCAGCAAGCTGAGCCCAGAGAGTGTCAGCAACATGGTCTGGCAAGCCTAACCCCAGGAATGTTGGCTCTAATGGGCTGGAAAGCCAAACCCTGAGAGTGTTGCTGATTCAGTGGGCTGACAAACCTAATCCCAGAAGTGTTGGCACTAACAGGCTGGCAAGTCAAGCCCTGAGAATGTTGCAGCCCCCAGAAGTGTCTCAGCTTCAGAGTCTTGCCCTCTGCCAACAGCTCTCCCGGTACAACCAACTCCCTGGATGCGTGGCTCTTTGGTTTGATGATCTGCAGCTCTTCAGCTCCGGGTTCTTGACTCATGCCCAGGAGGAATGAGGGACATGAAGAACGCAGGATTTAATTAGAGGACAGAAAAGCTCCCACAGTAGGAGGGGACCTAAAGGGGTTGCCAATGTGGTGCTGAAACCTGGTGCTTATATAGCCCTAAGATTGAGCTGATTGGCTAACGCTAGCTGTGAGCTGATTGGTTGGCACCAGCTGTGCGGACTGCCCAGTACTAAGAGCCAATCAGCAGGAGGTAGGGGCCTAATAGTGAGCTGATTGGTTAGCATTTGGCAGTGAGTTCATTGGTTGTTTTTCTGTCCCTGCAGTGAGTACTTAAGCTCTAGCTTGTTTACCAATGCAAGGGTATCAGCCTGAGAGGCCTGCTGGAAATTCACTACATGGTTACTGAGGACCCGCCCTGTCTGTCTACCTAGATTTCCTCTGGCCATTTCCTCTCTCATTTGGGTTATAACTCAATACTACTTTTATTATTATTGTTCAAATTATTCCAACCTTGGCCATGAAGGGCTCTTTCAGGTTGGCCCCTGTGTCCCATGGGCATGTCTCCATGCTTTTTATTTTTTGAGCTCCATGCTTTTATTTTTCTGAGCACTTCTTTATTTCCTAACACTATAGAATTCTCCAGGCTCGTCTTATATTTTTTATGCTCTAGCCCCAGTATCGACCATATTTGATTCTAGGGATCTACAAGTCCTGGTACCTTTCACTGCATATTTAGAAAACAAGACCTAAATATTTAGTCTGCTCTTTGCTCCTGAAGTGTCACTGGCTGTAGACCAAGAGGCTTTCTTTTAAAATGTTAGTGAGAGAGGAGTGGTGGTGAAAGATGAGGTTTGAGCAATGGTTTCTTGTTGTGCTGATCCCTGTAAGGACCAAAGCAGTGATTTACATTCTGGATCCTCTTGGAAAACAGAATAAATTCCACAGACTAATTAGTTGAGAAGAAAAGTGAGCGTAAGTGACTCAGAGCATGTCAGAACTGAAAGAGAGGAAGGAGGAGGGAAATATAGAAGGGTGGCCACTTGTCCCAGTTCATTGAAGACAGGCCTGGTATATGCCTGTGGTCCTTCCAGCGTAATTACTAATAGCATTTCACTTCACAAAGTGTCCCAGTTTGGACAATTAATTATCTTGTCACCCTAGAAACTGCCTTGAAGACAAGATTTGTCATAGATGAGCCACTGATGAGGAATAGTAGGATGATTTACTGTGCCAAACAATAATCATTCCTTTGCACCTTTCATAGAAATTTCTATGAAGATTCAAATCATGTTTCAGTGTTTCTTGGATGTTCTTGGATATCAGATGTATCTCTCTTAAATGTGCTTCCTTTCTTTTTAGCTAGCCTTCCTGGGCTAAGACCTCCAAAGAAGCCAAGTCTCCATATGAAAAACCTATTGTTTCCTAAGTCAGTTAACCTCAACAGTTTTGCTAGATTGATCATTTCTGAGCTCTTTCCACAGAAGATCCTCTTGGTGCCCTAGGAGCAGACACCCTAAATAGGGGGAAATAAATTTATCTTCTAATGATCTTTTCTTACTTATGCAATCCTTTTCCAGCCTGATTTAGGTCTTAAGTTACATCTTAACCTTATGTCCATACATTTCTCCAATGGGTGTCCTTGCTGCACTTCAAGACTCCATCTTGAAGGACACAGGCAGAGTGGGATATAAACTTAACACAAGGGTCCACAGTTCAGATTTTGAAATTTGGAAGTGTTTATGCAGTTGTCTTCTTAGACAAAACAATGCAGAGAAAAGTGTACACGAGAAAAGTGTACAATGTACTTTGAAAACTCCAGTTGTCCACCCAACAATAAAAAAAGTTTAGTATTTCTTTGCAATAGCAGCATTTGGTGAAAATAGTGCTAAATTTGGAATCTAGGTGAACATTCACTCTTAAACAGGTTTTATAAAGCAATACTTGCTCTAAGAATGATGGTCCTAGAAAAATTACTCAGCTGCAAAAAAATCACTATAATTTGTGAAAGTTTGATAATTAAATGGTTTGAAATATTTTAACGAAAAGGGTCTCCTGGCTGCTTTCAAGCTAAATTGCTCCAGCAAAGGTTACCTAAGTGTAAGCAAGCCCAGGTGACATTTTTATATCTCTAGGAAACTCTTGTGCCAGGGTTCAACCATTAGAGAATGATCAAACCTTCACTAAAACTCCCAAAAGTAGGACTTGAGATCAGGAAATAAGACATTCTCACTTGACCAGTGTGTTTAGCACCAGAGCTCAAATTGTAAGAGCTACTCAGGAAACAGGTCTCAGTCTTGGCAGATATCTGTTATAAAAACCCATTGCTCCCATAGTGACCTTCCCCATTTTGTGCAGAAAGGAGAGAGGACCTGCCCAGAGGTCAGAAGGCAGGTGTGGAGTACCACTGTTCCAGTGGCCCTCTCAGCCTGGCATCCCAAGAGGCTGAGATTGTGAGTCAGAGCCAGTCCTAGGAAATTCTGGGCAGAGAAGTCAGTCTGAGGTTTCAAAGTGATGTCCCCTTTTCATACCTCCTCTTTTCTCCATCCCAGGGTCAGGCCCTACCCTGGAGTGATCATACTAATGGTGGGTATCAGAATCAATTGAAAAGACTTTTCATGTTTCACATGCCTTCCTTCACATTTCAGAAGAGTAACTCTAACAACAGTTTTAATCACCTCTCTATTTCTCACTGATGGTGTTGTCCTTCTTGAACTTGGAGGACCATGAAGAAGCAGAATTGTGAAATGAGTGCTGGGCTGTCAATCAGTACTCTTGATTCCTCAGTATTGGGTTCTTACTGAGGTTGCTTTAGAGCAGTTCTTCAGGCTATTCCTGGATGTTCAAAGCTTCCAGCTGGAGCCTCCCATCTGAGATGGTAGTATCTCTCTCCCCTTTCTTTCCTGCCCTCTAGCAAAATGGCTTTCTCTACATCTCATTCCCTCTCAGAAATACAGACAATTCAAAAGTAATCTGTTAAAATAAGCATGCAAGTTAGAAAAAAATCATTCCATAATGAATCATACCCCATAAATATATCTAATTATTGGTTGTCAAATAAAAATAGTTAAATTTTTAAAAATTATTGCACCTGATATGTATGCATGAATGTACATATAACTCTACAACTTTCATTTTAATTATGTACTTCACATTTTTTAAAAGTGATTCTGATGTACATTTGGGTTTGAGAACCACAGCCTTAAATGGTATAGAAAGCTTTTTTATGTTCTAAAAGTCAAGAAAGTTAACACTCAGTGTCACTTCAAATAAAAATTTTCCAGTAGGTGGTGCTACTATCACTAAAACTGGATTGAGAAGCCATCCAAAGTGACTATATCTTCCCCGCAAAGAAAGTTTAGAAAAATGGTTGAAGCCAAGCTATGGAGATACTTCAATGAGGTCAATTCAGGCTGTGAGCAAGAAAAAGGAATGATAAAGGCATTTATTGGAAAAGTTAATTTCCAATAAACAGAAACTGAAGAATAGGATATAGGGAATAGTGTTTTGCTCAAGAGTGAAAAGACAAAAGTGAGCTTCCGGAGCCTGTAGACAAATAATAAAATGAATAATAATAATAATTATTATTATTATTTAAGTAATAGTAATATATTTAATAATTTAATGATATCAATAATAATTTTCATTATTATTAAGCACTTACTCTGTGCCAGGCACTGTTCTAAGCACTTTGTAGAATGTCAACTACTTAACCCTCACAACAAAATTATGAAGGAGTAATCATTACTGTTCCCATTTAACTGAGGTTGAGTAACTTGCCCAAATTCCATACAAGTAATGGAGTTGAGTTTCAAATCTAAGCAGTCTGGCTCCAGACTATGTGCTATGATCACTTACACAAAAATAGCTTTATGTTTTCCAGACTCCGTGGTAAATAATAATATGATGGAACCAAGAGGGCAATCATGAGCAAGATAATTGGAGAAAAGGATAAGATGACAGTCTGACCTTTCTCACATTGAATTTAAGGTAAGTACAAGTTGTACCTCATTTAAACCATTGCAGTCTTTGGTCCACTCACTATTATGAGGTCTAAAATGAGAGGCAAGGTTACTTTCTCCTAAGAGTTCATCTCTTCCTCATAACCAAATTGTCCCTTGTCAGTCTAAAGACAAGGTGAAAGGTTCTTAATTGCTTCCTCTGTATATGACAGAGTCTTGACCCTGCCTCTGGTCACCCACACACCCATTTTAACATAGCCATCTCTTGACTTCTCACAGATCAAGGACAAATCAAAGGTGGAGGGGGGAAGAGTCTAGTGCATGGCATTCATTCTTGATGTAAAAATGTATTTTGTCATTTTTCATTGCAAAGTGTTCAAGTCACTTTGCTTTCTGAAGGCTAGACTCTCTAGTTCAGGGATTCCCAACCCTTAGGCCACAGACTAGTACCATCTGTATTTACAGCAGCTCTTCATTGCTAACATTACTGCCTGAGCTCTACATCCTGTCAGATCAGAGTGGTGATCTGACAGAGCAGTGGCATTAGATTCTCATAGGAGTGCAAACCCTATGAGAACTACACATGCAAGGGATCTAGGTTGCACGCTCCTTATGAGAATCTACTGCCTGATGATCTGAGTGCTAGGGAGTGACTGCAAATACAGATTAACATTAGCAGTGAGGTTTGACTGCACAGAGACCATAATTAATCAATTGCTTGCAGACTCATATCAAACCCTATCAGTGAGTGGAAGTGAGTTGATGTACTTCAGTTGTACAGCTACAGTCACAGTCCTACACTTACTTTAGTCCATGTGTGGTCCACTCATTATTTTATTTACCACTTTTGTCCATAACTCTTTTTTTTAAATAGTGAGTTGTATAATTATTCATTATATATAACAATGTAATAATAACAGAAATAAAGTGCACAATAAATAATATGTGCTGGAGATCCTGAAACCATCCCCATCACCCCCACCCCCGAGTCCATGGAAAAATTGTCTTCCACGAGACTGATCCCTGAAGCCAAAAAAGTTGGGACCCACTGCTCTGGTGGACCTTAAACTGGCTGTATTGAGGTGGAGTAAATTGAAGAAACATAACGATAAGAGAAAGAAAAACAAAAAGGGAAACCACTCATGAATCGAATCGAACCATTACTGAGTTGCACAAATAACAAGATATAAGCAAGAAGTTTAAGGATGTGAACACCAATTCCCAAGAACTGCTCCTTGAGCTCTACCAAACTACATGCAAATTCTTGATATGCTCTTAACTGAAGACCCAAGAATTACTGATTTCCCAGTTCAATTTGAGATATTTCTATTGAAAAATAATAAATATTGTATATATTCAAATCATCTTAACATGTCGTTTCATTTTTATGTAAGCTCTGCTTCTTGCTAGCTATATAACCTTGGGCTAGATAATTAAAGTCTTTTTGCCTCTGTTTCCTTGTCTATAAAATAGTATTGCCTACCTTGTGGGATAGTTTTTAAAGATGAATTAATGCATGTAAAGCAGTTAGAACCATGCCTGATACATAATAAGTGGTCAGTAAATTTTAGCTCTATTTAGGCTACTTAATACCTCATTTGAGTCACATAGGAACCTTATGAGATAAAATGGGTACACAGTATTATTTTCATTTACAACTAAATTTCAGAAAGGTTATAAGGCTTTCCCAGAGTCATACAGCTAGTCAATTTGTGAGAGAACTAGAAAAAACACCTAACATATAGTAGGTGATCAATTGGTGTTTATTGTTGCTCTTACTCTGATTTGACAATGCTGGGTTTCTATCCCAGATCTTTTAACTCCAGACCCAAATTGTTTTTGTCTCTTTCTTTCTGTCCTTTGTTCTTCCTTGCACTCAGGTTTCTGTGATGAATGGAAACATAATTTAGAACTTAAGTACTAGCCAGATCTTGCATGCAACACCATTATTTAGGAAGCACTTCAATGCCCAAGTTATCCAAGTCTTAATAAAATAAATTTAATGCCTCTAATTAAGACTAGAACTTAAAAATTTAGATCACACAAAATTCATATTCAGATTTTTGATCAATCTTATGTTTTTAGTTTTTATTTAGAGGCAATGCATATATTTTGTCTACACTTTCTGGAACAAACCAAAAATGTTCATACTAATAAGTTATGAAAGCATGGTGTTTTTTTAAAGTTACCTTCCCTCAGATATTGATGAGATTGAATGAAATAATGTTGAAGGATGAGGAGAGTGTGGTAGAAGGAAGTTATGGGAAGAAAGTTAAATCAATACAAGCTGAATTCAGATATTCATATCTTTTTATAATTTTGAGAAGACACATCAGTTATTGTAATATATTCCATTCTCCTGGGACTCCAATTTTATAATTATACAAAGATTTGAAAGTTAGTTTGGATTTTTGTGAGATTCAAAGGGTAATATGTATTTATTTGAATTTATTTAACTTCAAATCATGAAAACTTGCTGAAATAATTATTTCAAGAAACATAGTAATCCTTTAGGAGACTTCTTAAAAATAAGTGCAATATTAAAATATAAAATATCAGCTATTAGACTTTCTGATATTAGGAATAAATATTATGATTTACTAGAAACCCAGGAAATACAATTTAACTCAGATATTTGAGAGTCTTTGTTATGAGATTTTAATGTATATTTTTAAGTCAATGTAGAATTTAGTCCTTTAAACAAAATTGAATTTAATATGAATCTTCACCATATATGTTTTCCTTGAGTTGGCAACTTTCATAGAAAAACAAATGTATATCTTTCATTTTCTATCCATTTTTGAATGCTAGATAAGTGTTTTATCTATAGAAAAAAATAGCCCAAATTTCAGGACAAGTGGGTGTAAGGGCAATAGTAGAGACATCCTAAAATAGATGGAATCTGAGAACAGAGAGGGTGGACAGTTCAGAGGAATCTATCTTCTTTCCAGGATGGTGATGAGGGTAGGGGAAATCAAGATACATAGCTCAAAGTACGTGGTCTGTGAGGATTGACCCCAACTCCCAATTTCAGTGTAACATCTGGCATCCTCTCTGATACTTGACTGCAATCTTCTTTTATAAATCAACAATGCACCCAACACTGGCAAAACTGTCTCTAAAAAGTAAAATACAGACTCACGAGCTAGGCTCGGTGGCTCAGCCTGTAATCCCACAACTTTGGGAGGCTGAGGTGAGTGGATTGCCTGAGCCTGTGGGTTCAAGACCCGCCTGGGCAACTTGGCGAGACCTCATCTCTACAATAAATCAAAAATTAGCTGGGCATGGTAGCGCACGCCTGTAGTTCCAACTACTTGGAAGGCTGAGGGCGGAAGGATCTCCAGAGCCCAGGAGGTCGAGGCTGCGGTGGCCAGGAGCGGCCACTGCACTCCAGTCTGGGCGACAGAGTGAGACTCTAACTCAAAAAAAAAAAAAATACAGACTCACTTTTCCCCCCCTTTTAAGGATGTGTTTGTTCATGATTTTACACAATTCAACCAAGTAATGAACTGGACATGCTAATATTATTACAGTGACTAAAGCAGCCAATATTTTTTTATTCTAGCATTCAGCAAAAGTAAATAAGAATATTCTTCTTCTTGTTTCTGGTCAACCTCAGAACCCTCCCTCCATGGACACACGTGGGCATGCAGTCCCATTCTGCATTGCCACATGTTCCTTTCTGCTTGCCTGCAGAGACCACAAGGAAGTTTCCAGGCAATCACGAACTCCCTTCTGCTGTCATGTAACTAAAGGACAACAAGCTCCTAAAACAAGTGATCTTAAGAAACAACAGCTGGGTCTTTAGACTTCATTGCTCCAATCTTCAATACATACAGGAGAAAACTTGGACAGTTAAAAAGACCTTCTTCAAATAGGCTCAGCTATCACATGTGTTTTTTCTGGAGGTTGTTTGTGTCTAGGTTGCTCTTTAAAAATAGTTGTGTCATCAAACCAAAAACAAAAGAGAGACAATTACATCTTATTTATCTGTCCCATCCACCTGAGCATCCCGGGTTTACTTGTCCTTCCCTGGAGAATTGCTTTCAGGGAATACTTGATGCTGAGTAAACTGGCCACCAGCCTCTTAAATTGGCGGCCAGCCTCTGTCTCCTGGGTAATTCCAATCCAGCAGCTTTTATGGGCTGTTATCACGCTGGAGTCTCACACCTAAGGTCAATGAGTCTGTCTTTTATTATGCTCAGTATTTGCTTTGGCAAACCTCGGTTGTAAGGCTAATTTAGTTACATACAATTAAAATATGTTATACACATTAAAAAAGGCTGAATTCACTTTTCACAATTAAAGTTCATAACCACTTTAAGATCTGGGAAGGCAGAAACTAGGACTCAGATGTCTTTGCAATGTCCCCATACACATCCCCACCACCTGCAGAACTCAGCACAGCATTCATTTACCTAGAAAATACTTACTGATCATGTACGAAGTGGAACTGCAAATGTATCTCATTCTATAATTTGTGCAAAGGAGCTATGTAAGAACATAGACTCTGATTTCAAACGTCCTGCTTTTGAATTCTGGTTCTACCATTTACTAGCTGTGTGCCTTGGGGAAATTTTCTAAACCCTATGTGCCTTAATCTCCTCATAAAGAAAATAGGGACAGCAATAGTAACCACTTCACAGGGTTAGTGTGATTATTAAATTTGGTACCTACCTAGTAAGTGTTCAATCAATATTAGTGAGCATGATTATTATTTTATTTTTATCAGTCTTGTTCTTATCTGATTCCTTTCGCTGGTTAATGAGAATAAAATTAACTTAATGTCCATATGATTTAAAAACACTTTCTTTAAGTAATTGCCGTCTCTTTAGGAGAAACTAAGTCACTCACATTTATTTGCCTTTCACAGCATACTCACCTTTCCTCACCAGGCATCATCATAAGGGGGTATGGATCACAGAGCATCAAGACAGAGAGGAAGAATCAGGGTCCTATGACATAGTGTCCTCTCACCTCCAAGATTTGTCTTCTGTCTGGTTGCCAGAAGCCCTGTTGGGCACATCACACACGTTCGAGTTCCTGGTGAACTCATAGTCATTCTACTGGTTTAGAGAGTCAGGTCCCATTCCCAGGAAGCCAGGGTTATCTTGTCTTCATGATTTTGTCTCACCTCCACTCTCTCTAGCACCACAGGCTCTCTCGAAGTCTAGTTGTGCCTCTGCATGTGCCCCAACCTGAACTATCTACCCTGCAGTTATCACTAGAGAACCACCTCGCCCTGGTACATTAAGCCTACCCAGCCAGGTCCTCAGCATACCTCAGCTACATTTGGGTCCATTCCATGCCTCTAATAAACCAACGGGCTCTTGGGAAAGCTAAGACTTAAAAATGCTGCACTATCTCACAATATAGAGCTACTAAGCTGCAGTGACCCTCTAAAAGTTGGATGCAGGAGCAGCACCCATGAGACTTTCTTCTCTCACAGAGTGAGGGAAGAACCCTTCAGTCATTGGTATTCACTTCACCTTATCTAAAATATCTCTCCTTTCCAGGACAAAATCCAGAAAGACAAATAAAAACCCACAAATCTTCCTACCCTCCTTATTTTCTCTCCTTCTCTCTTTCCAGAATCTCCTGGACTTCAATGTCCTATTATCATATCATAGCAAGATCTCTAACCATAGGGAGGTAGTCTCTTCTTTATAACACACAGTAACTCTAGGAGCCTGGTCCTTGAAAAGTTAAATAGATATGTAAAACAATTTAGAAATCTCATTTTAATCTCAGAATTTGAATATTTCTTCTCTTCCAGTCGGAAAGAAGCCTCAAACCAATTAGGGAAATTAAGGACATAATTTCTACTATCCTCATTAGAGGTACCCAAGTAGAAGCCAGGCGTGGTGGCTCATGCCTGCAACCCTAGCACTTTGGAAAGCTGAGATGAGAGGATTGCCTGAGCCCAAAGGTATGAGACCAGCCTGGGCAACTTGGCAAGACCAAGCAAATGAAAAAAAAAAAAAAATTAGCCAGGCATGGTGGAACATGCCTGTAGTTCCAGCTGTTTGGAAGGCTGAGGTGGAAGGATTGCCTGAGCCCAGCAGGCTGAGGTTGTGGTGGCCGTGAATGTGTCATTGCACTCCAACCTGGGTGACAGAGTGAGACTACAACTCAAAAAAAAAAAAAAAAGTACCCAAGTAGGATTGAAAAGGAAGGATATCTCAGAGGGCAGAGTCAAGGGCCCAGGGGATACAGCCAAGAGCTACTCCAAAGAGCAGAAGCAGGGCCTAATTAAGACACACTCCTTACTCCAAGAGGATCTGCAAACGTTTTTCCATTGGGATTTCAGAATTTGTCATTAAACAGAGGATGCTATGTGCCTCTACTTTTTGAATAGGAGTGTTTATTGTCATTATCATATAGTATCAGTGTCATTGTAATTTACCATAGCATATGGCGACAGAGGGGAGAGGAAGATAGCATTTTTTTTTAAATTCTAAGGCCTTCATACCAAAAGGAAATACATCCAAGAAACCACTATAGACCTGATGTAGATCATAAGATCCTGGATTTTGAAACTTACACTGTGATTGGATAAGACTTTGAGGAAACTTTAAAAGGAAGGAATGTATGAGTATTTTGCATATGGAAAAGATGTAGATAATTCTAACTAGAAGATATACTATGCTTGCCAAACTGGCCCTAATTCTTCCCCCCTCCCTGTATGTGCGTTCTTGGCAAGTGACTTTGAGGAGCCTCCCATCATGAAATGTAGTCTATTTCCACAGCCATTGAATCTGGGTTTGTCTTGTGGCTTGCTTTTGCCAGAAGAACACAGCATAAGTGACACGTGCCAATTCTGAGCCCAGGCCTTAAGAAAACATCCATACTACTACTCTTGCACCTCTACTATGCCATGAGAATAATCCTAGGATGACTTGCTGGAGCATGAGGGGCTATGTCAACCAGAGCCAAGCATCAGAGCCACCAGATATGTTTAAGAACCCATATAAAAATCAACAAAGCTATCTTGCTGACCTATGACTGACTCTCAATGCATGAGTAAGCCCCTAATGAGCCCAGGTAAGCAGAAACACTTAGCCAACCATAATCGTGTTGGCAAAAATAGATGTTTATTATTATATACCACTAAGGTTTTGTGTTGTTTGTTATGCAGCATTATATGTGGATATAAAATAACTAATACTCAGGTTAAAATACATCAACAATAATGAGGGGAACATGTATGAAGGTGGATCTTGAGAGTATTACAGTGGAGTAGAAGAGGCTGTGTGAGAATATAAATGTGGTTAGGGCATAATTCTTTGACATGGGACCACTCATCTATTGTTAAAGATTCAACGTTCTCGCAAGAACAATAGTTGGTCCCAAGACCTTGCTGGAATGGTTCCTTGAGGACTGAACTTGACAATGATTAACAGTAAATAAAGTTGAAATGAAAGGATTTATTTGGAGTTGAATTAAGGAAGGGATTAGAAAACTTAGAAAAGTGGATATGCTATTTAAAACCTGAGGACCTACTATATCTCAGCGTTCTCTTGGAGAATCCAAAAGACATTTCCCTTGCTGAGCCAATGAGGAACACACTGATGAGAAACTTCGCAATGACTCTGCAGTACAGAATTGACAGTAGGACATACTGTCATGCAACAAGAGGCCCTAGTATTGATGGAGCTATGAAATCTCAAATAACAGATCCCGGGTAGCAGCATTTAAACATTGAAGCAAGATGGATATAACTACTTTTAATGTTCAACAAGCTCAGAATGGCATTCTGGGTACCAAAAGACAGGGATTTAGAGTGAAGGTACAAGATCATGGTATTCCTAGGGGCAAGATTGATGGAGAACACCTAAGACATTGTTTGACTTCTGGTTACACAAGTGGGAAAAAAATGAAGAGCTGGTAGCTTGCAGGCTCATATCTGTTGCTCATAAAGTAATATAGTCACTCATCCAGTGTCCTGATCTAATCTCTTCACAGACCCAGAGCCCACTAACTGAGTGAAAAGTCAGGTCTCCTAAGGAACAACCCTACAACCTCTGCACAGATATATTGTAAATATTCCTCCATTCTGTTCCCCAAAGAGACCTGCAGTGATTTGACAGGGTAAACTGCACTGAGCAAAAGGGAAAACCCAGAATTCTCTTAAGGACTAATATATATGGGACTAATATAGATATTAGCCCTCAGCTATTTTTGTTACCAGCTGATTTGGCCAATATGGTCTCTGGGTATCACATAGGCATATGGAAGCCAAATAATAAGTAAAGTTCTGGCTCAAGTTCATTTCACAATGACTCCCGTGGGACAATGGAATTTTCAACTGGCAGATTCCACACCAGTTCCCTGACCTAAAGAGTAAAGCCAATATAGTGGGAAGAACAACATGAAAACCCCTGAAACTGAAAGACAGTATATCAGAAGCAATATCAAATTACTGGAGGGATTGTCTAGATTATCACCATTGCAAACCCGAAGGGTGCAAGAGTAGTCAAGCTCATCATAGCCTCATGCAATTCACCTATCTTTTACTTCTGTAAAAATGAGATGGATAGTGGCACATAATGGTAGACTACCATACACATAACTAGATGATAGCCCAAATCACAGCTGCCATGTTAAATGTTGTATCTTTACAGGAACAATCAGTACAGACTCCATCACTTTGTACGTATTTACTAATTTGATGAAGGCTTTCTTTTCAACAGCCATCTGTGACAAGGACCCAAATCAATTTACCTTTACATAGCAAGAACAGCAGTGTATCTTGTTTCAGAGTAAAATTAATTCTCCTTCTTTCTGTCATAATATCGTTCATAGGGTTATTGATCATCTTGACACTTCACAATGACCCATACATACATGGATATACTTATTGTATATATTCTTGTTAGTAGGAGTTAGCTAGTGCAGAGATGGTTTAGTACAGCAGTTCTCAAACTTTTCAGGTGTCAAAACTCCTAACAAAAAAATGACTGAAGACACCAAAGAGGTAAGTATCTACCATATCAGAAATTAAAATTGCAGTATTTTTAAAAGTGTATTTTTTCTTTAGACATAATAAACCCAATACATGTTAACATATTTTAAGAACAATGACCATGCTTCCTCACAAAAAAATTTAGTAAGAAGAGTGAAGCTGGGCACGGTGGCTCATGCCTGTAATCCCAGCACTTTGGGAGGAGGAGATGAGAGGATTGCCTAAGTCCACAGGTTCAAGACCAGCCTGGGCAACCTGGTGAGATGTCATCTCTACAAATAAATCACAATATCAGCTGGGCATGGTGGCACACGCCTATAGTTCCAGCTACTTGCAAGGCTGAGGTGGAAGGATCTCTTGAGCCCAGCAGGTCGAGGCTGCGGTAGCTGTGAGTGCATGTGCCACTGCACTCCAGCCTGTGTGATAGAGTGAGATGAGACTCCAACTCAAAAAAAAAAGAGTGACATTGTTTTACATATTTGCAAATCTATTTCATATCTAGCTTAACAGAAAACAGCTAGATTTTTCTATCTCCTTCTGCAATCAATATGTTGTTTTGGTTGAAATCTGAAGCATATGAAGAAAGATATGTAGTTGGAAGAGTATTTTAATAGACTTTTTAGATAATTGTAAATATTCTTCTTTAATTATAAACTAAACGGTCATTTCTTTAAGGTTTGTTGCAATGCAGAATCTGAAACCATACCAATAAGCTTTTTTTTTTTAGTCAGAGTCTCACTCTGTTGCCCTCGACCTGCTGGGCTCAGTAGATCCTTCCACCTCAGCTTTCCAAGTAGTGAAACTACAGATATGTGCTACGACTCCTGGCTAATTTTTTTTTATTTATTGTACAGACAAGGTCTGACCATGTTGCCCAGGCTGGTCTCAAACTGTTGGGCTCAAGCAATCCTTTCACCTCGACCTCCTAATGAACTGGGATTACGGGTGTGAGCCAATGCACCTGGCCTAATTCACTTTTTATATTCTGAAATACTAAAAATCATTTGTCCATCTTATACTTTAAATGAATCTTTTATTTATGCATGATTTTGTAATAATTTTGGTTATAATTTTGTCAGAGTTTTCCAGAGAATCAGAACCAATAGGATATAGGTATAGAAATACTGACTTGCAGAAATACATATATACATGTATATATACATTTGTGGAAATTAAGGATATATATATGTATGTATATGCATACACACACACACACACACACACACATGCATACTGTGGAAGCTGAGAAGTCCCATGATCTGCTGTCTGCAGGTTGAAGACCCAGGAAAGCCAGAGATATAATGCCAGTCCAAGTTCAAAGGTCCTAGAATCAGGGGAGCCCATAGTATAAATCCCAATAAATTGGAAAATATTGATTCTTTGAGCTATGCAGATATTTCAAAATTGACACATTTCAATATACAATATCAGCAAGTTCAAGTCATCAATATCACTACCACCCTCATCAGAAAAATACTGACATAATGTGAAACTTTTAAGGTCAATATGAGAGAAACAAGTTTTCCAAATTCTAATTTTTAATTGAAGAATTAAATCATATCATTGCTTATTTTCCTTAAAGTGACATACTCACTTTTTTCATTTTCAAGAAAATATCTGCAAAATATCAAAATATGAGTAAACATTGTTTATCTGTCAATCATTCTTTCAAATAAAAATGGTGTTTTCTGAAATAAAGTTAGTGAACTAGCTAACAGTTAGATTGCTACCTCACATCTTACATCTAAAAAGGTAATGTTTAGTTTTATTTGGGATATGGGGAAACAAAAACTCTCATAAACTTCTGATGAGACAGTAAATCGGTACAATTTTTAGAAGAAAATGGAGGAATGTGTACCAAAGACTTAGATCAGAAATTGGCCAAAATGATGGACTCCTAAGAATTTTTTCTAAAGAAATAATCAGGCAAGGAATCAATAGCATTTTCACAGCAGTGTTTATAGCAACATTGCTTACAAAAACAAAAACTTAGAAACGATCTCAATGGGCAATCTCAGTGAATCAACTAAGTAAGTTATGGTACCTCTATACAACAGAATCATTAAATATGATGATGTTAACACATTACAACATACTGTTAAGTAAATAGAGCAGTTTACAAAATGAGTTTCCTCTCCCTGTCCCCCGCCCCGGGCTATTTTTTTACCCATATGTTACTTAGAAATGTGTTTTTTAGTTTCCAAATATTAGGAGATTTTTCAGATCATGTTCTACTACTAACGCCTAATTTAATTTTGTGGTAGACAGGTAGCATACTCTGTATGATATTGAAGTTTTAAAATATAACGGTACTTGGCCAGCATGTAGTTTATCTTGATTAAATTTATGTGTGCTTGGAAATAACAAATTTTGTTTAGGGATGGATAAATGTCAATTAGGTCAAGTTGGCTGACAGTGTTTTTCCAGTCTTCTGTATACTTACTGATTTTCTGTCAATTTGTTCTACCAATTGTTGAAATAGAACTGTTGATCTCCAACTATAATTGTGGATTTGTTTATTTCTCCTTTCAGTTCTATCAGTTTTTCCTTTATGTACTTTGAAGCTCTGTTATTGGCTACATACACATTAGAATTGTGATGTCTTCTTGATAAATGACTCCCTTTACTCTTATGAAAAATCCCTTTTTGCCAGACTTGGTGGCTCAGCCTGTAACCCCGTGCTTTGGGAGGCCGAGGTGAGTGAATTGCCTGAGCCCACGGGTTTGAGATCCGCCTGGGCAACTTGGCAAAACCTCATCTCTACAATAAATCAAAAAAATCAGCCGGGCATGGTAGCGCACGCCTGTAGTTCCAGCTACTTGGAAGACTGAGGCAGAAGGAACGCCAGAGCCCAGCAGGTCGAGGCTGCGGTGGCCGGGAGTGACCACTGCACTCCAGTTTGGGCGACTGAGTGAGACTCCAACTCAAAAATAAATAAATAAATAAATAAGAAAAATCCCTTTTTTATTCCTAGTCATAGTCTTTATTTTAAGGTCTACTTTAATATTAATATAAGTATCTTATAAGTGCCTGCATGGTACGTTTTTTCTACTTTGTATTTTTACCCTATCTATATCTTCATATTTAAAGTGTATTTCTTTTTTTTATTTTAAAGATGTAGGTTACGATTCAGGGTTAGGTATACAAATGTTCATTAAGCAGGTACCCTTGTTGATGAGGTGTGTCACCTTCCCCCATCATAAAGTGTATTTCTTATAGATAATGTATAATTAGATCTTTCTTTCTCATCCAGACTGGCAATCTCTAATTTCTGCCTTTTGATTGGAACATTTAAACTATTTTAATGTTGTCATCAGCATGGTTACCTTAATTTAAGTGGACTTCTTAGATTTTTGTTTCATATGATTTTTTTCTGACTTTCATTTATTAGTTATTTATTAGTTATATATTTTTAGAATTCCATTTTATCTCTATTATTAGTTTATTAGCTGTAGTTTTTGCTTCACGTTGTTAGAAATTGCTCTAGGATTAAAATATGTCTTTAACTTATCACAGTCTGTATTTGATAACATTATAGCACTGGACAAAGTAATAGAGGTAAGAAGAATTTTTGTCTTTCATTTTGCTTATCTGTATGTCCTTTTTTCCTACAAATATGAGTGACTTGTTTAAATAGAAAAAAATAAATTAAGGATTTTTAAGCATTTGTTTTTTATCTGTTCTGATTCTATAATAAAAGATAGAAACAGAATATTCTGAATGTTCAGCTGCACTAGAGAGAACAAAAAATTGAGCCAGGGTTCTTCAGAGACCAAAAAAATTGTCTAGAAAGAACTAACTCCTGGTATATAATGATATCTTTTTCCTTCGACAAAACCCCAAACAGCAACATCTCAATTTTCTGCTTTCTGTTAAGTATATGTCACTACTTATCATTGAAGACCAATATCTAATTAATCTTTATTACTAGAAATAAAAATCATCATCTCTGGACTCTTTTTTTTTTTTTTTTTTGAGTTGGAGTCTCACTCTGTCGCCCAGACTGGAGTGCAATGGCCACTCCCAGCCACTGCAGCCTCGACCTGCTGGGCTCCAGCGATTCTTCTGCCTCAGCCTTCCAAGTAGCTGGAACTACAGGTGCAAGCTACTGCACCTGGCTAATTTTTTTGATTTATTGTAGAGATGAAGTCTCACCAAGTTGCCCAGGCGGGTCTCGAACCCGCAGGCTCAGGCAACCCACTCACCTCAGCGTCCCAAGACATGGGATTACAGGCTGAGCCACTGAGCCCGGCTTGGACTCTTTTTTAGGGGAGGAAGGTTATACTATAATTTATCATAACTTAAATATATCAAATGTCTAATATTCAGATGAGGTAAATGGCATTAATGACTAACCATGAATAATGGCTAATAAGCATAGATATTCCTGGCTAATCCTTTCATTTATTAAAAACAAAATTAAATATTTGCATTGAGTGCATGAAGAGAGATAAATTATTTTGTTGAAGAACTCAAAAGAGTCTTCAAGCCAAGAATTCTATATTATTTACCTGTATCTGTCCTAACAAAATCCTCCAATATAATTTTCTGGGTTGAGAAAACAAAATCAGAGATTTGTCTTATGCAGGGAGGAGAAGAGGATGATTACTATTATTGCATCTAATTACATGTGAAGGCAAATGTAGCTTATGAAACTGAACTTGGTCACTCAAAACTTTCCTTTATGACCCCATGATCTCAGACCAATTTAAACCATTCAACATATTAAGCTAGCACCCTAAGTGACTTACTGCATTTTATAAATTCAATGTTCACCCAACCTCACAAGATTAAAGTTAATTCAATTGTACAACCTCTGTGGAAAACAGTATGGCGATTCCTAAAAGCTCTAAATATTGACCACCCATATGACCCCGCAATCCCCCTACTGGGAATATACCCTGAAGAACTCAAATCACTCTATAAAAAAGATACCTGCACACATATGTTTATCACAGCACTGTTCACAATAGCAAGAACCTGGAAGCAACCATGCTGTCCATCAAAAGAGGACTGGATTAAAAAAATGTGGTACAGCCGGGCTCGGTGGCTCAGCCTGTAATCCCGCGCCTTTGGGAGGCTGAGGTGAGTGGATTGCCTGAGCCCGCGGGTTCGAGACCTGCCTGGGCAGCGAGACCTCATCTCTACAATAAACCAAAAAATTAGCCGGGCGTGGTAGCACGTGCCTATAATTCCGGCTACTTGGAAGGCTGAGGCAGAAGGATCGCCGGAGCCCAGCAGGTCAAGGCTGCGGTGGCCGGAAGCGGCCACTGCACTCCAGTCTGGGCGACAGAGTGAGACTCCAACTCAAAAAAAAAAAAAAAAAATTGTGGTACATATACATGATGGAATACTACGCAGCCATAAAAAAGAACAAAATCATGAATTTTGCAGCAACCTGGATGGAACTAGAGTCTATAATACTGAGTGACCTCTCACAGAAACAAAGATCTGAGTATCACATGTTCTCACTCATATAGTGGACCTTGAACATCCAATGTAATGCTATAAGAAAATAACTGACAGTGGTGGGAAACTATGGGGGGGGAGGGAGATGGGATTAATGGTAGTAAATATCTGAGGTTGAGGAGACACCTTTTATCAACAAGGGTGCCTGAATGAAGCATATTTGTATACCTAACCCTTAACTGTACCCCACAATATTATAATAAAATATAATGATAAAAAAAGTTAATTCAATTGGTAATGCTGATGTTTAACATTCTGATTATTGCCCTACTCCCCCTTTTCTGTGTACTATTTAAAAACTGTTTATGTATCAATTGCTCTGTTTTATCTTGATAGTTAATGATACAGAATTGAATATGCTCAAACCATATATCATCTTGGGAAGATGGCCTAAACTGAGCTCATTCTGATATTTGAGAAAGAAAACCTGATTATTATGGGGACATGATTCTCTATAACAAGTTGAGTCTTTCCCTAATGCAAATATTATGTTCTAAAAGTTTGCTTCATTTTTCCATGGTATTGGTATTTTAAATGGTGGCTAATTTCTAAGGCTAGATCATAACAACTTGCTTGATCAAATATAGACCCAAAAAAAGTGTTTATAAAGATAAAAATAATGATTTTTTTTTTTTTTTGAGTCAGAGTCCCACTCTGTCTTCCAGGCTGGAGTGCAGTGGCAGCCTCGACCTGCTGGGCTCAGGCAATCCTTCCACCTCAGCTTTTCAAGTAGCTGGAACTACAGGTATGCACTACCACGCCCAGCTTATTTTTTGATTTATTGTAGAGACGAGGTCTCACCAAGTTACCCAGGCTGGTCTCGAACCCCTGAGCTCAGGCAATCCTCTCAGCTCAGCCTCCCAAAGTGCTGGGATTACAGGCTTGAATACCATGCCCGGCCAAGAATGAAATATTATTATGATGATGTTAGCACTTGAATATATTGAGGAAGATAAAATTTATTGTGTAAATGTAGTCTGCTCTTCTTAAATATCTCTCAAATATCGTGAATAATGAAAAGTTTAGTTACAGAAAATAAAAAGACAAAAGAGGATTTTTGTATAAATGCTTTTGCAACCTTTTGGACATCTGCAAGAGGTTACAAGGTTAATGAAAGAATCTTTGTTACAAATATTAACTCTGGGAGTTTTGACTTTGCTTTAGCTATACTGAAGTATTTCCTAATAGAGCTACTTAAGTGATACAATTTAAACATACACTCTGATTATGCATGTTGCTCTATTTTTTTAAAACTGGAATCCCATGATAGATTAAATGAGTTACTCTTATTTATGAAATTGTTTGTGTGGCAGCTATTCTTCTTTTTGGAAACAAATTGTTCCTTAATTTTAAAATTTAATTTAAAGGTCTTATTAAATAGGCTGAGTATAGTGGCTCACACCTGTAATCCCAGCACTTTGGAAAGCCAAAGAGGGGGATTGCTTGAGGCCAGGAGTACGAGATCAACTTGGGCAATATAGTAAAACTCTCTTTTCTACCAAAAAAAAAAGTCTTATTAAATAAAGTACAAAGATTGTTAACTGAGTTCATATGTAATTTTAGTATATTCAAGGTTAGAAAGTCATTAATGAAACCCATTTTTATAGTATAGTCTAATATCTAGTATATCCTAATGTTTTTTTATAAATAAGACAGAAAGCTATATTCTCATATATTGTTAGACTATTCCACCTCTCTGACTTTTTGTGAAAGTAGAAAATAAGGAATATGCATGACTGCCCCTACCACTGTTAATTCAATGTGTCAACTATGTGACTGGTTTATTATTTATAGCCATATTTCTTCCACAATGAGTTCTAGAAAGCTGTTAAAGGATTTTATTAGACCCTGCCCCTCAAGATTTCAATTCCTGATACACACAGTGATAAAGATGCCTAGGTCACACTGAAATAAAATAAAAAGCCTAAATTAGGTGGGGGTCTATTTTCATGTGTAAAAACAAAGATATAAGTGAATTTAAACTTTTGGCTTTTATCATCATCCTCTCTCTATCCCTGTCTTCTTGCCCAGCTGCAAGTAAAAACTTCCTGGGTTCCCTATTTTGTTGAAACCAGGAAACAGATCTATGAAAGGAAAACAAACTTCACTAAAATATCACAGGTTGTATTCAAAAGAGTACTGCCTATGAATCCTAAGGGTTGCTGAACACAGTTAAGCTATTCTTCCCTGTCATAAGTCTTAAAAGCTCTCCAAGTGCTGCATTTCAGAAGTCCCAGATGCTGACCTTTGAAGGCTGAAATCTGATCACACTCCAGGCTTGGGAGTGCTGAGCCTTCAGCCCTCACCCTAGGGAACTGTGGCACCCACCAGAAGCCCTCATTTGTGCTCTGTGGAAAGTTAATATTGAGCCCTATACTCTTAGGAGATATCTTTTCCAACCTGGTTTCATATATTTGATCTTACCAGGAAAAACCAGCACTTTGAAATGTTAAAAATATTGACTATTGAGAACTTAGCCAGGCAAGTGAAAGGTAATTCCAGGACTACAGATAACGTTGCAATATGACAGGTCCTTTATTTTTTTATTACAGTAATGCAAAAATGTTATATATCTTTATTATTTTACAATCCTTTGAACCCAAGGACCTCCTCCTCCCTTGTTACATGAACTCATTAAACCCTTTCAACGTCACTGGATTGGTAGCAAGTCTCCAGTTCAGTTTCCCTACACAGTGTACTTGTATAGATACGGTGAAACTATTTATTGGTGGTCATCAAGTTCAGCTGGAAGGGTGGACTGGGTGGCAACTTCATAGTGTGATATCTGGAACTCTAGGAATGGCAGGCTCCTGCAGAATGACTATTTCCTCCTGAATGGGCCAGGACTAGGGTGAGGCAAGTAAGGCACTCAGGAGGGAAAAGGCAGAATTCAAGAAAGTGTCCCAAAATTTTGTAATTGAGATAAATAATATTTTTGATGCAATCTTTTTAAAAATAAAAAATTAACGCCAAAAAACCCACAATGAGCAAAACTTTAAATAAAAACAAAATTAGAGTCTGCACTTGCACAATTCTTCTTCATCTACTTCACCTACTCCTGGCCCCTCTGAACTGACCCAGTAATCCCAGAAGTTCTACACTTCAGGAATCTTTTTACAGTATCATCTACAATGAAAATCGAAGGAGCAGCATATTAAGTCTCAGCAAATTATATCCTAATGTTAATTAGGATAGTTCTTTCAGAAAATAGATTTTGGGAAGCTGGTAAGAAAACAAGATTACTTATCCTTGGTCGTCAGGGAACAGTGAGTGGGGTAGCATCAAGTTAAAGCCACTTCTGTTGCAGATCGTCCAATACTAAAGCCACCATTGCTGGTGTCTTAAAGTACATTTTAGTTGTATATTCGAGATCCTGGACATAAGGGGGCGCTTCCAGGTCACATATCAAGGCTTAGAATTAACTTCGGCTTTTACTTCCAAAACTCACTAGGATCTGTTGCATCCCTAAGGAGAAAGGGAAATAATTTTTCTCAGCAGATATATATTCAGCATTTGCAGGTTTTGCAGCTGCTGTGAATTTATCTAACTATGAAGGATTTGTAAAAGCGCATCCAATTCAAGAGGACTTACAAAAACTTTCTTTGGGCCACAGGGTAAGTAATATACAGTCATAAGAAAAATATGTAATGATGATGATGTTGATGATGATGATAAGGCTACCAGTTTTCGTCGCCATGGCCATCATTTGCAAACAACTTCATAATTTATAGGGTGAGTTACAGTATTGTATATGACTCTGAACCCCCTTAAAATTGTAATGATGTTTATTTTCAGTTAAACATCTGATAAATTTTTAAGGTGATGGTAGACAGAGTCTTGGGCCACTAAGGCCAAAAATTGTGCAAAAATAAGAATTTATTTTTAGTAAATTCTATTTAAACATTTTTTTAAATTTTTGTTTAGAAAAAGTTATGTAGCTTCAATGGGATATCCCCTCCTGCCTCTAAATACATATTTTATTTTCCCAAAACAAAAAATGATTGTTAATTTTATTTTTTAACTAAATTCAATACAAGTTTACATGCTCAATATCAAATAATCTCTTGATTGAGGATTTTTCTTCTTTCAAAGTATCTAAAAATGAAAGAATGTGGTGTTCATTTTTTAACCTATTCTGTTTTCTTTTTTCCTGGTCCTACAAAAAAATACAATGTATAAATAACATATAAATACTGATCTTCTGAAATTAAAGGCTAATTTTAAGCTTTGATGCTTATATGGAAACAAAACTATTTTTCTGAGAGAGATAAATGTTTAAAGCAACTATCAAAAATGCATAGATTATCCTCAAAGTGAAATGGACAAGGTCAGTTCATACCAATAGGAATACAATTCATGGTAGTACATCAAGGAAGGAGGGAGCTTATGCCAGTTACAATCCTACAGAACTAAATGTTTAGACAAGATATGATTTGTGTATGACGTAAAGCTTCATATCAAAAAGTTATAAAATAATATAAAACAAAATGCAGATACAAATTCAGAGGGACAAAGGCAGGAACAATCGGTCCCCACTCACTGAGAGAAATTAGCTTACACTTCCATGTTTTGTCTTTAGTATTCTCAAGGAAATAGAGGCAAAATGTGTATATAATATACACTTTTCCTGCAATGGAAATTCTGTGAAACACAGAGGATGTTTCAAGTTGATGAAGATACTTAACAAATATTAATAAATATTATATGCACTTATAGGTAAACTCTAAAAATTATAGATTATCAAAGCTCCAGAAATATAATTTTCTAGAAACTATTTAATAGAGGGGGAGAAATACTATTAAATTTAATATTTGAGAAGACCTTGGACAATTTTTATGTTGATTTTTACATCACCTCTTATGCTTTCTTTATTCTAGCAATTTAGCTGGTTTCATATACCAAACTTTTCCATATCAAAAAATTACTAACATAAGTGTTCATCAGCTATTTCATCCAAATATTTTATTTCATTATTTTTATGCTATGCATCAATAAGCATGAACGAATTCAAGCTCTATTTGGATATGTATAAAATAGCTTACTCCTTTTAGAGTCAAACTTGGAAATACTAGTTTTGCTTAGATTAACCCTTTAGCAAACCTATAAAATAGAAAACAAGTCCTTAGCTCACACATGGGACTTACAGCAAATTTTGGATTTCTGTAGTTCCTATCTGGGCAGCTTAATTAAGGAGTAGACGCTCCAAAATATCTTCTATACCAATCTTTTCCAGAAATTTTTCTCTGCATCTAAGAATTTGCAAAGTTCTAGTGCCACATATAAAACAGAAATATTCTAATTACTAAAGATTAGAGTTTGAAAAGTTAGCATTTGATATTAAAAAGTCTTTCTTTTTTCTGCATAGTTTAAAAAAAATAAATTCCTTATGAGTGGATAAATTGATACACTAATGTATTGTTATAAATATGTTTTCATAACTGTCACAACCAAAAGTATAATCCTATCAGAAATATTATTTTATTTATTTATGAAATTATCCAATAATTTTTAAGATTTTGGGGAAGAAAACCAAAGGGAAAAATAAATATTAAATTGTAATACAACCAATTAGGTAAACTGATGAGTTGTTCAGAGCTCAAAATGTTGAACTTTTCAATCACAATCATCGTAAAGACATTTCACTTAAGCTAGGACATTTTCAAAACAAAGCTAAGTATAGCTCCATTATATGATCAAAAGCATTTAATGAGAAAATGCAAAGTTAAAAAATGTTTAAAGGGTTCCATCCAAGTTTGTAGGATATATAAATTCAGTACCTCAAGAATAATTTTTTAAAAATAGAAAATTGTTCTGAAAAGTAAACGGAGAGATGTTGATAAGGTTATTACAAGTGACAATTCCTGATCTATAAGAGAAGTATTTTAAAGATTACATAGTTTTAGCTTTTGATACCATGCTCACTAATTCCAGATATTATTTCTAATGAGAGATTCTAGGTTCCTAAGAAAACAAACAAGGTGTTTAGGAAGAAGATTTTCAATTTTATAATCCTTAATTTGTTTCTAATCCATTTTACACATTTAGAAAAAAATATGAAACTCACAAATTTCATGTCATCATCATCATCATCACGCTGCTTTAATGTATAGTTATCATGGTGCAAGATACAAAAATTGATACTAAGAAAATAAATAAATGTGCATAAATTAAATATTTAATCTGCAACATTCTTATTATAACCAAATGTATTATCGGTTGTAAAAGAGAATATTAAGTCACTGAAAGACTTTGTTGAAGGTCTGGCAATCAAACGAGTGTTTTAAAAATATTTCAAGTTTGAAACTGATTAGTGAATCTCATGTTTTTTAACTACATATTGAAAATTGCCTCCGTTAAATTCTTAGCTTCCAAGCAATCGTGACTAAGCTAAAGGTTTAAAGAAATATAATGAGTTTGTTAACGTCAGTAGGAAATTTGAAAGTAAAAGCTTTTTTGTCTAGTACGACGCTCCTGTAAGCCGTAACCACTGTCAATGATTTATTTTCCCTCGGAAGCAAAGTGTTTGGTTAATGTTCGTAACCACCTTGCAAACTAAAAGTAAATATCTAAATAGCGGCACATTTATATCAACTCTTTTCTTGTGAAACCAATAACCATATATAATGAACTCAATTTTTCTCTAATATAATGAAATCTCTGTCTTATTTATAATATTCATTAATTGAAGTAATTTTTAAATGGCATCTGCATCTTTACCATGTTTTCTCCATCCATTAAATTATGCAACCCAAACATCATCATGTTTGTTCAGAAAATAGTTAAAATTGGATGGAAAATTTCTAGATTCTGAAACGTTAAGAGACCTTAGTACCCAGGATTTCACTCTATCATTTAGACTTTTTGTAGTCTTTTTGTAATAAAACTGACATAAAAATTAATTACCTTAGAATCTCAAAATTATTTATTGCCATTGCCTTAGCTGATCTTTGACAGAAAAAAATTAATCAATGTCCTAATCAATAATGTAGGAAAAAGTGCATGCATAAACTCTGTCTGTATATGTATGTTATTTTGCTTTTCTCTGTTTGTGTCTGATACCAGTTTTTTATTGGACTAATTACATGCACCTTTCTGTGTATACATATAGGGAATAGTAGCCGCTAAATATATGTAGATAATAGTGATCTCTCTGCATTTAAATGGTAAATTCTAAACAGAAATCTAAAAGTTGTTTACTGGCATTATCTCCTGAATTCTTTCTAACCCCTTGGGATAAAAGGTAAGAAGGAAGACTCTTTCAGCAACAGTAATGGTGTTACAACATTTTGCAAATCAAAAATTGTGAGAGCTTGGTCTTCAGTTGAATCTAAGGATAATCAGCACCTGACATCCTTGCTTCCATCTGTGGGCCTCAGTCAGGAGTGAGGACTTTGGAGCTAGACCACCTGGGTTCAAGTCCTGGCTATATCACTTACAAGCAGATAAACTTAGACAAATTCATTTTCCTGCAGCTCAGTTTTCTTTATCTGTTAAAATGGAGTAACTGTTGATAATAATTACCTGCCTCACTGAATCATAGGAATGAAATGTGTTTAAATTGTGAACAGTTTAAGACAGGGAATGTCTGGCATGTACTGAATACTCTTTGTCCACTGTTTTTTTTTAATGATTATATGCCTTTTGTGAATTTGCATTTAATCTCATCAGACTATAGTTTTATTATCCTAATTTGGCAGATGCTGAGTATTGTATGTAACTCTGCCTTTGTATCATTCATTTTTAATACTTTATCACGGCAAAAGGTAACAACCGAGAATTCTGACTTTTCTTTCTTATTTTACTCCTCCTTTTGCAACTGTTTCACCTGAGTTTTTGCTTATTATGTGTCTAGCAACTGGGTTGGAGATGACTATTAATTTATGATAAAGATAAAGGTAGTTAACCCTAATATCTCATTTAAAAAGGTAATAATTGTTAAGAAATGTAATATATTTTTTCTGTTATCTTATTCACATGCCATGAAAAATTGTATTTTAGGATTAGGGTTTTTCAAGGCAGGAGATGTTTTCCAGTAAGTGGTCAAAATGAAAAAAGATACTCTTCTGTCAAATAATATATCAAAATAATGTCTATATGGGAAGTATCGCACAGAAACGAAAGATTCATTCATTAATTCATTCAAGAAATATTTTGTGATTCTCCATTATTTGCTAGAATTCAAAGCAGATTCTATAGTAGTTGTGACAATTTATTATAGTATCTAGGAGCAATTTCGTGAACCAAGATTAAATCTTTTCATTCTCAACAAGGAGTCAACATAAAAGTCTACAAAAATAATGTTCATTTTTTATTCAACCCTTACAAAAAAATTTTTATAGATCTCTAATAACAGCTGCAACTCCAGCAGGATTTACCCATACTAAGCAAGTCAAAATAGGAATGAATACGTAAAGGAGCAATATAAAGGTCCCCGGTCACCTTCACAAAGTCACCTAGTTACTGCTGTTTTTAATGTCTTCTGCAACCTTGGTTAAACAAAACATTGTCACAATCTACTCTTTTTTTTTTTTTTGCTAAGAAAATACTCATGGAAAAGTGCTGGATGTCCTGCAAATGTTACCTCAATGCAAAATTACACCAAGATTCTTTAAGAATCACATTGCATTAAGAATCACAATGCATCCTGAACTAAATAAAGCCTGCCATGGGAAGCCATTCAAAACTGGGATTCTGCTGCAACATTGCTCAGTTACCCAGGCAGCTGAAACCTTTGAAGGCAGGTTTCTGAGAGACCTTTCAGCACAGTGTTTTTAGCTAGAATGAGAACAGTTTTGTTAAGTCATACATTAACTCCTCTGTACAAACAGAAGTTTGGCAAACTTTCAGGGAACTACGAAGAGAAGCAATGATCCTCTTTCTTACAGAAAAGAAAAAATATATATATTTTGTATTTATTAATGGAAGCTTTTATTTATTTAGCCACCTTTGTAACAGAGCATTAGATTCTCCCACTTCTTCCCGATTTTCTTACTCCCTGTGGAAACAGTAGTTCCATAACTTCTTATTTCTGGATAGATCTTATCCAACCCTTTTTCTCGTACTTGCCAATTCTCTTTTCTATGTTTCTTTTCTATGTTTCCATCTTCAAAACAACCACTTTTATACAAATTGTTATCTCCTACCTAGATCACTGAAAAGGTCTCAAGCTCATATCTTTCTCTTCAGCCAACCGCTATATAAAAATATTTTTTAATATACAAATACTTTTAAAATTAGTAGTCAAAGTCTAAGGATAAACAAACCTTAGGACTTCCATTGTTAGTTTAAATAACATTTTATTATAATATTAAACAAATACACAAAAACATAAGATTTAGTTATATCTTTTAGATCATTTATATCTTTAAAAATAACACACTTAAGAATTTAATTCCTCTGGGTTCTGTGGCTCAGCCTGTAATCCCAGCACTTTGGGAGGGTGAGGTGAGTGGATTGCCTGAGTCCACGGGTTCAAGATCTACCCGGGCAACTTGGTGAGATCTCGTCTCTACAATAAATCAAAAATTAGCCGGGTGTGATACAGTGACTTGGAAGGCTGAGGCGGAAGGATCGTCAGAGCCAAGCAGGTTGACTCTTGGGGTGACCGTGAGTGTGCCACTGCATTCCAGCCTAGGTGACAGAGTGAGATTACAACTCGAAAAAAAAAAGAGAATTTAATTCCAATAAAAAAACCAAATTGATGATATTAATTTAGTGTGATAAATCAGATTTTTCTAAAAATAAATAAAATGCCCATAATGTGAATATAGTTCTGATGATATGGTAGATAAATTTTTTGAATCAGCAGGCCCAAGTTATTATTTGATGGATGATGAATTCATACTTCCATATCTTCCCTCTATGTAAATTGTAAAACTCTGGAGTTCTGGAGTTAGGTTTCCTTGGTCCAAATCCCAAGGCTGCCGTTTCTTGAGTTCTGAATGTGTGACCATAGGCAAATTATTTGACTTCTCTGTGCCTCAGCTTCCACATCTGTAAAATGGTCATAAAAATAATAACACCTAAGCCGGGCTTGGTGGCTCAGCCTATAATCCTGCGCCTTTGGGAGGCTGAGGTGAGTGGATTGCCTGAGCCCTTGGGCAGCAAGACCTCATCTCTATAATAAATCAAAAAATTAGCTGGCCGTGGTAGCATGCGCCTGTAGTTCCAGCTACTTGGAAGGCTGAGGCGGAAGGATAGCCAGAGCCCAGCAGGTCGAGGCTGCGGTGGCTGGGAGCAGCCACTGCACTCCAGTCTGGGTGACAGTGAGACTCCAACTCAAAAAAAAAAAAGTGAGAATAAAAATAATAACACCTATTTCATAGGGCTCTTATGAAGCTTATGGGGGTTAAAAGTATGGTATCTGGCATATGGCAAGTACTTAATTAATTTTAATTATTATCTTTTCTTGCCTTGAGTTCTGTGTAGTGAATCAGCTAAAATTCAACCCCTCAGTTCAATAGTCAGAGCAGACAATAGGTAGCGGAATTTCTACTTTCTCAGGAAAAAGGAACTGAACCCAAACCTAACTTCTTGCCTAAGCCAGGGGCTAGGTTTGCCACACAAAAATGAAGGCTACAGTTATCACTGGAAGCATGATGAAAATGCACCCACCACTAGACCCTGCTCATTGGGACTGGGACCGTACTTTCCCAACATGAAAGCCACTGAAGTAAAATTGCTTCATAATTGAGATCACCTGCAGCATCAGTTTTCTTTCTACTGAATTATTCCCATCCACATAAAAGTATCACTTGATACATATACATGTTGTGTAGTGTAGTGAAGTGTACTTAACACAAAATTTACCATTTTCTTATTTTAACCTTTTTAACACATTTTAGTTGTACAATTCAGTAGCATTAAGTACATTCACATTGTTGTGCAATCATCATCACCATCCGTCTCCAGAACTTTTTCATCTTCCCAAACTGAATCTGCATACCCATTGAATACTAACTCCTCCTTCTGCCCTCCCCCAAACATGGCAACCACCATTCCACCTCTTATCTCTATGAATTTGACTATTCTAAGAACCTTATATAAGTGGAATCCCATGTGTGTGTGTGCACGCACGTGCATGTGTGTATGTAATCCCTCATATAAGTGGAATCATATTTAGTTTTAAATAAATAAACAAAATTCTTTATCTTGCCCCCATGTCCCCTTCCAACTACTGCCCTATTTCTCTGGTCTCCACCAGAGCAAAACTTTTAGAAAAAGTTGTGTGTGCTTGGCCCTTCTTTCTCCCTTCTCATCCTCTCCCCAAGTTGCTCAAATGGGAATTTCATACCAAATATTCCCTTATCAACCTAAATATTGACCAATTATTTTTCCTCAGATTACGCAACTCAACCAGCCAGTAGCATTTGACATGTCTACCACAGTCTCCTTGAAACACTCTCTTCTCCAGGCCCCCCTGACGGTAAACTTGCCTGATTCGCCTCCAACCTCATAGCTGCTCTTCCTCAGGCTTTTTTGCTGGCTTCTCCCTCACAACTAGATCTCCAAAGATTAGGATCCCCCAGGTTTCTATCCTCCTTTTATAATTTTTCATGCCCATTACTACTCAAAGCATGGTCTGCATACCAGTGGCAACCTATTAACTGTCACCAGATCATGATGACAGAGGTACAGAACTGAGAGTAAGCCTTTAGAAACTTCTAACAGCAATTTGACAAAGTATTTTTAATGTCATTGTATCTAAGAATAAAAAATTAGACTTGGATGTGGGTATCTTTGTTTTCTAGTGTCTAATATTGGTCTGCAAAAGATTGGAATAGGAAAATAAAACTGGTCCTTCTCCACAGATAGTTTGAGAGCACTGATCAGAAATCTTGCGTGGATGATCTTTCCTAGTATCATAATCTTAAGTGCTATTTCTATGCCAATCATTCTCATAATTTATGTCCCCATCCCTGACCTCTCCTGTAAGCTCCAGACTTATATATCTAACTGCCTACTTAAAATTCCCACTTGGATGCCTAGTGGGCATACCAAACTTAACATGGCCAAAAGAGAACTATTAAATTTATTTTTAAAGTTGAGCAATAAAACCGGAAGTTTATTATTTAAAAAGTCTCATAAAATACTCTGGACTAAATCACAATAGAGAAAAAGAGACGGCACAATAAGAAATATGAGAACAAAGGTGCTGGTAACTATAAATTGGTAGAAATTTTTTAAAAGTAAACTATGAACAAGTTTATTACAATAAATTTGAAAACTTAGGTGAAATATACACACATCTAAAAAATAAATTACCATAATTGGCTTAAAATGAAATAGAAAACCTGAACATACCAATAGCCATTAGGGAAATCAGGCATTTAGAAATCTACCTATACCTGTCCCATCCCTCCAAAAAGATATAGGGCATAGACAATGTTACAAATGAATCAACTAACTTCAAGAAACAGATATTTCCTATCTTACATAAAATATCACTTAGAATTGTAATTGACTCTTTTATTATTATATAATATCAAAAACTGTCACAAAAGACATAGAAGGACATATATAATAATGAGTCAGTTGACCGGAAAGATATAATAATGATAAATACATATGCACCCACTATCACAGCACCTAAATATATAAAGCTAACAATGACATGACTGAAGGAAAAAATAGACAACGATACAATAATAGTAGAAAAGTTAAATATCCCACATTCCGTGATGCATAGAACAATCCAGAGAGAAAAACAATAAAGGTACACCTGACTTAAAGAGCATTGTAGACCAAAGGGACCTAGCAGACATATACAGAACAAATTTAAGAAGACTGCAATCATATCAAGTATCTTTTCCAATCACAATGGAATGAAACTAGAAATCAATAGCAGAAGGAAAACTAAAAAATTTACAAATGTGTGGAAATTAAGCAAAGCATTCCTTAATAACTAACAGATCAAAAAGAAATCAGAAGGGAAACTAGAAAATATTTTGAAACAGACAAAAGTGAAAACAAAATATACCAAACTGTATGGGATGCAGCAAAAAGAGTTGTAAGAGGGAAGTTTATTGCTGTAAACTTCTACATTAACAAAGATGAAAGATCTCAATCAGCAAACTAACTTTATACCTCAAGGAATTAGAAGAATAAACTAAGCCCAAATTCAGCAGATGGAAGGAAATAATGACGATTTGAGCAAAAATTATTGAAACAGAAAACTTTTTAAAAAGAAAAGAAAAAAATTAGCAACATAAAGAGTTGACTTTTTGAAGTGCTAAATAAGATTGACAAACCTTTATCTAGGCTAACTAAGAAAAAAGGAAATAAAATCAAATAAGTAAATGGAAGATCAGTCATTACAACTGATGCCACTGAAATAAAAAGATAAGAGACTGCTATGAGCAAGTATATACCAACAAATCAAATAACTTAGAAGACATGGATAAATTCTTAGAAATATATGACCTAACCAGACTGAACCATGACAAAACAGAAAATCTGAACAGATCTAGAACTAGTATGAAGATTAAATAAATAATCAAAAACATCTCAAAAAAAAAAAAGCCCAAGACCAAATAACTGGTGAATTCCATCAAGTATTTCAAGAAGAATGAGCACAAATTCTTCTCCATCTCATCAAAAAAAAAAAACTGAAGAAAAAGAACAGTTCCAAAGTTATGAGGCCAGCATTTACCTGATACCAAAACCAGATAAAGTCACTTTAAAGAAAGAAACCTACAGCCCAATATCTCTGATGAACATAAATGCAAATAACTTATACAAAATACTAGCAAACTATATTCAACAGTAATTTAAGGGTTCATGCACCATAACCATATGGGATTTATCCCTGGGATGCAAGGATGGTTCATACAAAATGTTATATACCATATTACAGAATAAAGGATAAAAACTACATGATTATCTCAATAGATGCACAAAAAGCCTATGACAAAATTCCATACCCTTTCATGATAAAAAAAAAAGAAGACTCTCAACAAACTAGGAACAGAAGGAAATTTCAAAACAAGAATGCCTATATTTGAAAAACCTACAGCTAACATTATATTCAATGGTAAAAAATGGAAAGCTTTTCCTGTAAGATCAAGAGAAGACAGGGATGCTCACTGTTATCACTTCTTTCCTTTTGTTTTTATTATTATTATTTTATTTTAAACATGTGGGGTACAATTAAGGGTTAGGTATACAAACATTCATCATTCAGATACCCTTGTTGATGAGGTGTGCCCCTCCCTCCCCTAGCAGTTTCCCTCAACTACCAATCCCGTCCCATCTCCCTTGGTAGTTTCCCATTACTGCCAATCCCTTTCTTATAGCATTATGATAATTGTTCAAGGTCCGCTTATGAGTGAGAATATATGGTACTCTGTTCTTTGTTTCTGTGATAGATCACTGAGTATGATCGACTCTAAATACATCCAAGTTGCTGTGAAGTCCATAAGTTTGTCTTCTTTATGACTGCATAATATTCCATTGTGCATATGTACCACATTTTTTTTTTATCCAGTTCAGCTTTGATGGGCAGCATGGTTGGTTCTCTGTTTTTGCTATTGTGAATAGAGCTGCAACAAACATGCATGTGCAGGTATCTTTTTTGCAGAATGATTTGAGTTCCTCTAAGTATATTCTCAATAGGGGATTTGCTGGATCATATGGAAAGTCAATTACTAGTTCTTTCAGAAATTGTCACACTGTCTTCCAAAGAGGTTGCACTAGTTTGCATTCTCACCAGCAGTGTAGAAGCGTTCCTTTTTCTCTGCATCCTCACCAGCAACTGTCATTGTTTGTTTTATTAATGATGGCCATTCTTACTGGGGTTAGGTGGTATCTCAATGTGGTTTTGATTTGCATTTCTCTGATGATTAGTGAGCCTGAGCACTTTTTAAAGTGTCTATTGGTTGCCTGTAAATCTTCTTTTGGGAAGTGTCTATTCATGTCTTTTTCCTGCTTTTGAATGGGGCTGTTTGTTTGTGTGTGTTTTTTTCCCTTTCAACACGTTTGAGTTCCTTGTAGATCTTAGATATTAGAACTTTTGTCAGATATACAGTTGGCAAATATTTTTTCCCATTCTGTGAGCTGTCTCCCTGCTCTCTTGATGGTTTTTTCATTCATTTTGTTTTTGCTTTGCAGTAGCTCATCAGTTTGATGAAGTCCCACTTGTCTATCTTATTTCTTATGGTATGGGCACTTAGGGTTCTGATAGGAATTGGTTGCCAGTTCCAGTTTCCATAAGGGTGTCTCCTGTGTTTTCTAAGATTCTTATAGTTTGAGGTTTTTTATTTAGGTCTTTGATCCATTTAGAGTTAATTTTTATGTATGGTGATAGGTAGGGGTCCTGTTTCAGTCTTCTGAATGTAATCAGCACCAAATCAGTTTTTCCAGCACCATTTACTGAGTAGGTTCTCCTCTCCCCAGTGGTTGTTGGTGGAGGCTTTGTCAAGATGAGTTGATTGAGAAATTGAGGCTTTGCTTCCGGAATCCACCGTTCCATTTGTCTATATGCCTGTTCTTGTACCAATACCAGTCTGTTTCGATTACTGTAGGCTTAGAGTAACATTTGAGGTCTGGAAATGTGATCCCTCCTGCTTTGTTTCTCTTACTAAGGATTGTTTTGACTATTCATGGTCATTTATGCTTCCATATGAATTTCTGTATTATCATGTCCAGGTTTGAAAAGAATGATGCTGCTCATTTAATGGATATTGTGTTGAATCTGTAGATTGCCTTTGGTATGTTGAACATCTTAACAATGTTGTTTCTTCCTATCCATGAGCATGGGATATTTTTCCATTTGTTTGTGTCTTCTTGGATTTCTTTGAGAAGTGTTTTATAGTTTTCATTATAAAGGTCTTTCATGTCTCTGGTTAGAAAGATGCCAAGGTATTTGATTTTTTGATTTTTTTCTGGTATTGTGAATGGGATTGTGCTTTTTATTTGGGTTTCTATCTGTTTATTATTGGTGTATAGAAATGCCATTGTCTTTTGCATATTTATGTTATACCCTGAGACTGCCAAAGTCCTTTATCAGTGCAAGGAGCTTTTTAACAGATTCCCTTGGGTTTTCGAGGTATAGAATCATGTCGCCTGCAAAGAGGGATAATTTGACTTCCTCTTTTCCTGTTTGGATACCCCTGATCTCCTTGTCTTCTCTGATTGCTCTAGCTAGGACTTCCAAAACTATGTTGACCAGGAGGGTGAGAGTGGGCATCCTTGTCTTGTTCCAGTTTTCAGGGGAAATGGTTCCAATTTCTGTTTAGCAGTATGTTGGCTGTGGGTTTCTGGTAGATGGTTCATACTATTTTGAGGTATGTTCCATCTATGCCTAGATGTTTGAGGGTGTTTTAAGAAGGGATGCTGGATTTTATCAGAAGCTTTTTCTGCTTCTATTGATATAATCATGTGGGTTTTGTTTTTATGTCTGTTGATGTATTTAATTATATTTATGGTTATGAATGTTGAACCAGCCCTGTATTCTGGGGATGAAGCCTACTTGGACATGGTGGATGATTTTTGAGATGTGTTGTTGAAACCGGTTTGCTAGGAACTTATTGAGAATCTTAGCATCTATGTTCATCAAGGATATTGGCCTGTAGTTCCCTTTCTTTGTTGGATCTTTACCTGGCTTGGGTATCAGTCGATGTTAGCTTCATAAAATGATTTGGGAAGAGTTCCATCTTTCTCAATCACCTGGAATACTTTCAATAGGATTGGTATCAGTTCCTCTGTGTATGTTTTGTAGAATTTTGCTGGAAAGCCATCTGGTCCAGGACTTTTTTTTGTAGGTAGTTTTCTTATGACAGAGTCAATTTCCTGGATGGTTATTGGTCTATTTAGGGTCCCAATTTCTTCTTGTTTCGACCTGGGGAGGTTGTATGATATCAGAAAGTCCTCCATTTCCTTTTTGTTTTCAAGTTTGTTTCCATAAAAGTGTACATAGTAGTCTCTGGTAATCTTTTGTATTTCTTCAGGGTCAGTTGTGACTTCATCTTTTGTGTTTTTGATTGTGTTTATTTGGGCTTTTTCTCTTTTTCTTGGTCAGTCTAGCTCGGGGACCATCAATCTTGTTTATACTTTCAAAGAACCAGTTTTTTGTTTCATTGATCTTTTTGTATTTTTTGTCTTCTATGTAAGATTTGGGTTCTTATTTTGGTGATCTGGATTCTGCTGAAGTTAGGGTTTTGGTGGTCTTGCTTTTCCAGCTTCCTTAAGTGATTTGTTAGGCTATTAACTTGTGATCTTTCCATTTTCTTCATGTGTGTTTGTAGCAATATGAATTCCCCTCTTACTACCGCTTTCATGGTATCCCAGAGGTTTTGATAAAACGTTTCTTCATTTTCATTTCTTTCCATGTATCTTTTAATCTCTGTTTCGATTTCCATGTTGACCCAGGAGTTGCTTAGCATCATGCTGTTTAGTATCCATGTCTCTGTGGGTTTTGGGGGAACTTTGTTGTTGTTGATATTTATTTTTATTCCACTGTGGTCTGAGAAGGTCCATGGCAGAATTTCAATATTATGAAATTTGTTTATGCTTGATTTATGGCCAAGGATGTGGTTGATCTTGGAGAGCATTCCATGTGGTGATGAGTAAAATGTGTATTCTGTGATTGTTGGGTAGAGTGTTCTGTATGTATCAATTAAGTTCATTTGATCAAAAGTCACATTGAGGTTCCAGATCTCCTTGCTGATTTTTTTGTCTTGATGATCTGTCTAGGGTTGTGAATGGGGTATTAAAGTCCTCAACTATGATAGTGTTAGAGTCAGTGTCTTTTTTAGGTTTACCTAGAAGCTGCGTTATGAAACTTGGTGCTCCCATTTGGATGCATATATGTTTAGGATGGATATTTCTTGTTGATAGATTGAACCTTTTATCACTATGCAGCGTTCTTTTGTATCTTTTTTAATTTTTGGTAGTTTAAAGGTTGTTTTTTCTGATATTAAGATCATGACTCCTGCCTTCTTTTGTGATTCATTTGCCTGGAAACTCATTTTCCATCCTTTAAGTTTGAGTGTCCCTTGTGGTAAGATGAGTTTCCTTATGCAGCAAATAATTGGGTATTGGTTTCTTATCCAGTTTGCCATTCTGTGTCTTTTCAGTGGTGCATTTATTTCATGGACATTTAGACTGATTATTAAAATGTGATTGTTTATCCCTGTCATGAGGTTCTTATGATGTTTTTTCTTTGTTTATTTTCTTTTGACTTTGGGGTTGATGTACGTGTGTTTTCAAGTTTGTTGTCGCACTGTATTCGCTGTTGATTCTGTGCTCTGCTGTTCTCTTGGGAAGTGTGTGGTCATTCTTTTCTTTCTTTCTTTCTTCTGTGCTTAATACCTTTTTAAGTGTCTCCTGTAGAGCTGGTCTGAAAACTGTATAGTCTCTTAGGATTTGGATGTCTGGGAAGGATTTTAATTCTCCATCACTGATATCTGAGTTTGACTGGGTAGAAAATTCTTGATTGAAATTGTTTATCTTTGAGAAATTTGAATATTGGACTCCAGTCCTTTTTTGCTTGTAGTGTTTCTACCGATATGTCTGCTGCTATTCTGATTGATTTTCCCCAGTAGGCAGTCTGATCTTTCTCTCTTGCTGTCTTCAGGATTTTTTCTTTTGTGCTTACTTTGTGTAGGTGAATTACTATGTGTCTAAGGGTTGGTCTTCTCATTTGATGTCTTGTGAGAGTTCTCTGTATCTCTCATTCTTGGCTGGTCACATCACTGATGAGATGGGGAAAGTTTTCTAGAATACTACGCCAAGGTGTTCTCCATTTCCCTTTCTTCTTCTGGGATACCAATCAGGTGTAGGTTCAGCCTCTTGATATAATCACACATCTCTTGTATACTTTGTTCTTTCTGAGTCTTCTTTTTATATTTTTTACAGATCAGATTAATTCCATGTTTTGGTTTTCAAGTTCGGAGATTCTTTCTTCAGCTAGATTAATTATGTTTTCCATGCTTGTCATCTTGTTACATATTTCCTGGATTAAATTTTTAATTGCCAAAATCTCTGTTACAAGTCCTTTCAGTGTTGCATCTTGTCTTTCTTGAGTCTTATTCACTCTTTCCATCCATTCCCCAATCCCTGTCATATTCTGGGGCTGGTCAGTGACTTCCATTGTTTGGGCTCCAAGGTCTGATTTTTCAGGAGTTTTATCTTTGTTACACCTGAAATTACCTTGCTCTTCCTTTGGTTTTTCCTCATTTGTGACAGATCTATTGCTTTTCTCTTGAGTTCTATTATTCAGTGTCAGTGGGAGAGGGTTTCCCTTCTGATGTTTGCTCAGCCCTCTCTTCTTCCCTGATCTGGGCTCTGGATTTGTTCTATTTTGAAATAGGACTGTAGTGGGGGGAAGCTTTGCTGTCTCTTGTAGTTTTGAGAGTGGAATAAGGTAGGGTATGGGGTGCTAGAAACTACTTTAAATTACAATGTTTACTGATTGTGGTATATGTTCCCTGAGACCCACTCCCCACCACTTATATGATCATGCAATCAGTACATGTGTATACCCCCTGAAAGATACAGTGACAGCAATGAGGAGCATAGAGAAAAATAGAATTAAATAAAATGGACATGAATTAAAAAAAGAAAATAAACATAGAACAATGAAAGCAGAAACCAATGCAAAAAACAATTGAACACACACAGACATACACACACCCCAAAACAAACTAGAATAACAACAAAGTGAAACAAAACAAACAACAACAAAATCAAGAAAACTAAACACACACACATCTAGCACCTAGTGAATGGAGAAGAAAAACAGAAAGACCGAGGGGGAAAAAAAAAGGAATTCAGATTTAACCCTCACACATATATTGACACACACCTTAAACTAAAAAAGAAGAATAAGAAGAACACAAGAGCAAAAACAAACCAACAACAACAACAAAATTGAAAGATGAACACTCAATCATTTACATACACACATAAACAGAAAACAACAAACATAAGAAGAAAGAAACAGAAAAAGAAAACAAAAAAATTGGGGGGTGTAGATCAAACCCTCACATACACATTCATGCACAAAGAAAAAAATATTTTAAAAATAGATGAACAAACAGGCAAAAAAAATTTTAAATGAAAAAAATTGTTTTAAACACTGCCTTCTTGTGACAGGCTCAGCAATTGTTCCTCTAGTCTGGTCTCTTCTGCAGAGCTTCTCTCTTTCAATCTCTTTCACTCTCTCCCCAGTGTCCATAGCAGGGAAGGAGGAAGGGTAATAGAGGTGGGTGGGGCTGCATTTCCCCCCCACACACTCTCATTTGGTCAGGGAGATCTGCTCCAGTGGGAGGTTGGGATTGTCTCTTCCCCAGGTATGTACTCACAGGGAGTGCTCTAGCCAGGCCTATCCTGGAATAGAGTTCTCCTATTGCAACTAATGTACAGGTTCCACCTGGGTTTGTCCCTCTCAGTCATGGTCTAGCTGTGTAGGTCTGACATTCAGAGAATTTCTGGGAAGGAGGGGGTTGGGGTCAGCCCTGGACTCACCACTGATCTCTTAGGAGTCTTTCCTCATCCTTTCTTGCCACACACTTTGTCCTGTGGCTGGATAAGGGTAGGGTGTGGGGTGCCTGGGACTCCAAAGTTTGTGCTTTCAGGATATTCCCTCTGGGTCATGATCAACCCCTGAGTAGTTGATCCACCAGCCACAGAGCTTGGGCCTGTTCCTCCATGGTGAGCAAGTCAGAGCACTCTCCTACCCTGCCTTCAAGATAGTGACAAGGTGCCTCTTTTGTCCTCTTTGGTGGAACTCTGCCTCTGGGCTCTTTCCACAGCCCCTGCTGCCAGTGCCCAACCAGGTGCTGAAGTAGTGAGGCAATGCCTGGAGCCAGCAGTCTCTCCTGCTGCAGTGGTGAGGCAGAGCCTGAGGCGGTAGTCTCTCCCTGCTTCTTGTTCAGAGGAAAACCTTTGTCCATTCAAAAAAAAATGGCGCTTGGCTTCTGTGACCTGAGAAGAGCCAAGGACCAAGCAGAGAAGCTGCAGCACCAGCTGTTGCACCAGGGTCCTGACCACTTGTTCATGAGCTGCCACTTAGACAGTCTCTCCTAGCATTTTCTTCCTGGGGAGGGTTTTGTTGATTACAAAAAAAAAATGGCACTTGGCTTCTGTGTCCTGGGAATTGCTAGGGTCCAAGCACACCCGCTCCAGCACCAGCCACTGTACCAGAAGAGCCCTGGCTGCTAGTTCCTTAGCCCTCACTAATTCAGCCACTCACATGCCCACTCATTCACCAACACGTACACAAAATTTTCCATACACTCACTCACTCACACCAGGACTCACAAAGATTGACTGACTCAGTCGCCATCTTCTTGACCTTTGTCCATTAGGAACAAAATGGCGCTTGGCTTCTGTGACCTGGGAAGAGCCAAAGGCCAAGCATAGTACTGAAAATCCTAGCCAGAGCAATTAGACAAGAAAAAGAAATTAAAAGTATCCAAATCAGAAAGAATGAAGTAAAACCATGGGGCACAGTGGCTCACATCTGTAATCCCAGCACTTTGGGAGGCTGAAGCAGGAGGATTGCTTGAGCCTAAGAGTTTGAGACCAGCCTAGGCAACATAGTGAGACCTCATCTTTACAAAAAAAAAAATCAAAAAATTATCTAGGTGTGGTGGCACGTGCCTATAGTCCCAGCTACTCATGAGATAGAAGTGGAAGGATTACCTGACCCAGGAAAATCAAGGCAGCAGTGAGCCATGATCATGCCACTGCACTCCAGTCTGAGCAACAGAGTGAGATCTGAACTCAAAAGAAAACAAACAAAATAATCTCTGTTTGTTGATGACATTATCTTATACATAAAAGCCCCTAAAGACTCCAGACACTAAAAAATGTTAATAACAAATAAATTCAGTAAAGTTGCAGGATACAATAGTAACACAAAAAAACATTCTATATACTAGTTAATGCATTCTATATGTTAACAATAAACTATGCAAAAAGGAAATTTTAAAAAAATTTCATTTACAATAGCATCAAAAATAACAAAATAAATTTAACAAAGGAGGTAAAAGATCTGTACACTGAAAACTACAAAACAATTACGCATGAAATTAAATAAGACACTAATAAGTGGAAAGACATTCCAAGTTCATAGATTGTAAATTCAACATTGTTAAAATGTCCATACTACCCAAAGGGATCTACAGATTCATTGCAATCCCTATCAAAATACAAATGGCGTTTTTTAAAGAGACTGTGTATCTCTCTGTCACCCAGGCTAGAGTATAGTGGTGTGATTCCCCCTGTTTCACCCTTCCAAGTAGCTAGGACTATGGGTGCATGCTACTATTCTCAGCTAGTTTTTAAAAACTTTTTGTAGAGGTGTGGTCTTGCTATATTGCCCAGGCTGGTCTTGAACTTCTGACTTCAAATGATCCTCCCACCTCAGCTTTCTCAATAGCTGGGATTACAAGTGCAAGCCACCACACCCTGCACAAGTGACTTTTTTACAAAAACAGAAAAAAATTCTAACTCATATGGAACCACAAAGTACTTCACATAGCCAATACAGTCTTGAGAACAAAACTGGAGGCATCACATTTCCTGATTTCAAAAATATATTGCAAATTTACATCAATTAAAACAGGTATTATAACAGGATTATATAGTCATAAAGACAGATACCTAGACCAATGTAACAGAATTGAGAACCCAGAAATAAATCTACACATTTACAATCAACTGATCTTTGACAACTGTACGAAGAATATACAAGGAAAGGATAGTCTCTTCACCAAAACAGTGGAAAAACTGGATATCTACATGCAAAATAATAAAATTGGACCTCTAGCTTGCACTATACACAAGAATCAACTCAAAATAGATAAAAATGTAATAAAAAGATCTAAAAATGTAAAACTCATGAAGAAAACATAGGGATAAACCTTCATGTCATTGGTCTTGGCAATGATTTCTTGGGTGTGGCATCAAAAGCACAAGCAACAAAAACAAAAATAGCTAAGAGGGACTACATAAAGCTAAAAAGTTTCTGCAGAGCAAAGGAAAAAAAAGTAAAAAGGTAACCTACAGATGAGAAAAAATATTTGAAAGCCATGCATCTAATATTCAAAATATATAAGAAACTCCTTCAACTTAATAGCAAAAATAAATAACCTAATTTTAAAATGGGCAAAGAACTTAAATAGACATTTCTAAAAAAAAAAGGGGACATACAAACAACCAGTGCATATATGAAAAGATGCTCAACATCACTAATTACCAGGAAAATCCAAGTCAAAACCACAATGAGATACCACCTCACATCTATTAGAATAGCTATTTTCAAAAAAAAACCAAACAAAGCTAACACATGTGGATGAGGGTGTGGAGAAATTGGAACCCTTGGGCACTGCTGGTGGGAATATAAAATATTGCAGCTGGAGAACAGTAAGCAAGTTCCTCAATAAAAAATAAAAATAGACCAGGCACAGTGGCTCATGTCTGTAACCCTAGCAATTTGGGAGGCCAAGGCAAGAGGATTGTTTGAGCCCTGGAGTTCAAGACCAGCCTAGGCAACATAGCAAGACCTCATCTCCACAAAAAAGTAAAAAATAAAAAACTAGCCAGGCATGATGGCATGCACCTGTAGTCTCAGCATCTCAGAAGGCTGAGGCAGAAGGATAGCCTGAGCTCAGGAGGTCAAGGCTGTGGTGAACTATGATCGTGCCACTGAACTCCAGCTTGGACAACAGAGTGAGACCTTGACTCAAAAATAAAATAAAATAAAATAAAAATAGAACTATCATTGGTCCATCAATCACCTCTGGGTATTTATCCAAAAGAATTAAAATCAGGATCTTAAAGAGATATTTGCACTCCCATGTTCATTGTAGCATTATTCACAATAGCCTAGGTGCAGAAACAACCTAAATGTTGATGAACAAATTAATGAATAAAAAAATGTAAGGGACTATTATTCAGCCTTTATAAAGAAGGAAATCAGGACAAGTGTGGTGAATTATGCCTGTAATCCCAGTACTTTGAGAGACTGAGTCAGGAGGATCACTTGAGGCCAAGAGTTCAAGACCAGCCTAGGTAACATAGCAAGAACTTGTTTCTACAAAAACAAAAAATAAAAAAGCATTAGTTGGGTGTGGTGGTGCACAACACTCCCAGCTACTTGTGTGACTTAGGAGGAAGGATTTCCTGAGCCCAGGAGGTCGAGGGTGCAGTGAGCTATGATCATGCCACTGTACTCCAGACTAGGCAACAGAGTGAGACGCCCACTTAGGGGAAATCAGTAAAATAAAATTAAATAAAAAGAAAGTGAAATTTAAAAATGAAAAGCAAAGAAAAAGAAAAGAAAGCCATCCTGCTAGTTCCAATTTACACTATGAAAAGTTAATGCCATTCCCATCAAAATCCCAATACGAAATTTTCGTGTATGCAAGACCATCAACTGAGTAAAAAACGTGTTTGGTAGTGCAAACATCCAAGAACAGTCAAGTCAATTTTTCAAGCAGATTACCAGCAAATACTTTCACAGACATCTAAAATTCAGGAACTTGTTTTTATTTATTTTTATTTTAAAGATGTGGGGTACAATTCAGGATTAGGTAGATAGGTGGTCCTCATTCAGGTGAAGTCTGGACCTCCCTTTGGTCCTCACTTCATCTGGTTTGAGATCAGGTACCCGTGTTGATGTTATGTGGTCCCCTCCGCAGCAGCGTCCTACTACTGCCAAACCCTTTCTTGTAGTATTATGATAAATTTTCAGGGTCCGCTTATGAGTGAGAACATGTGGTACTCAGTTTTTTGTTTCTGTGATAATTCACTGAATATGATAGACTCTAAATCCACCCAAGTTCCTGCGAAGTCCATAATTTTGTCCTTCTTTGTGGCTGCATAATATTCCATTGGTATATGTACCACCACAGGAACATTTTAAAGTAGATTTATCCAACTTCCAACAGCAGGGAAAGTGTAAGAGAAGGAGCATGCCTTAAAAGATTATTTAAGTGCTTAAGAGGACTTTTGTTTCTGATAAAGGCAAGCTAGGAAATTCAGACCAAATATTCTGCTGAGGACAGCTAGAAAAGAAAAATAAAATTTAAATCTCCTTAGAAGCAGTAGAGAACTATCAAGCAAATGCAGAATTACCATTTTAGGATATGGGGATGAGAAAGCCCAGGAAGGTAAGCCCAGAGTTTGGGACTGCTTTTCCCTAAGAACTGATGGGGAGCTTAGTGTCACTGATATTCTTCGGTTTTAGGAAAATAGGTATTGGAGTCAAGGTTTGTCAACAGGAGAACTTGATGGACATCTCTTGCATTGGATTAGAACCTTGACAGGCGACCTTTAGAAGTAAGGGTGAACCATATGTAATTAGATTCTTATAGGGTAGCAGTTCAACTACAAATCCTTTGAATCCCTAACATTGAACTGAGATCATCCAGCATTGCTAGTGCCCCCTAGATGTCTGGAAAAAGCAAAATGATTTCTTCTCTGTAGGATGATAATGTCAACCTAACCTCAAATTATTTATATAAAGAACCTTGCTATACAGTTTAAAATACATAATCAAAAATAAGCAGACAAACCAAAAGACTATGTGATATGAATAAAAGACAAAAAGAGGGAGAAAAAAAGATTATACGAATAAATCAACAAGGACTCCAGTTATTAGCATTTTCAGACACCAATTTTAAAATAAATATGCTAATTAAAACCACACTGAGATACCACCTAACTCCAGTCAGAATGACCATCATTAATACCTCAAAAAGCAACAGATGTGGCAAAAAGGGAGCACTTCTACACTGTTGGTGAGAGTGTAAATTAGAATGACCTCAGTGGATAACAGTGTGGGGATTCCTAAAAGATCTAAAAATTGACACCCCATGTAACCCCGCAATCCTTCTACTGAGAATATTCTCAGAAGAACTCAAATCACTCTATGGAAAAGATACCTGCACATGCATATTTATTGCAGCATTATTCACAATAGCACAAACATGGAACCAATCGTGCTGACCATCAAAAGAGGACTGGATTTTTAAAAATGTGGTACATATACATGATGGAATATTATGCAGCCATAAAGAAGGACAAAATTATGAATGTCGCAGTAACTTGGATGAACTTAGAGGCTATAATACTGAGTGATCTATCACAGAAACAAAGAACTGAGTATCGCATGTTCTCATAAGTGGACCTTGAACAACTATCATAATACTATAAGAAAGTGATTGGTAGTGATAAGAAACTGCCAGGGGAGGGCAGAGGTGGGATTGGCAGTAGTGGAAAACAGTCAGAGAAGGGGGGCACACCTCATCATCAAGGGTAGCTGCATAGTGAACATTTGTATACCTAACCCTGAATTGTACCCTATATATTTAAAATAAAAAATTTTTTTAAATAGAGATAATGTACATAAAATAAAATAAATACACTTGCAATGTTCAAGAAAATAAAAGACACGAAAAATTCACCAGAAAAGTGAGAAAAATGTATATGTACATACATAAAGAAACAAATGGAAACTCAGGACCTATAAAATAAAGAAACTGAAATTGAAAACCTGATGACTGGGTATTACAGCTTTTAGATACATTTGAAAAAAGAAGTAAAGAACTGGAAGGTAAGTCAGAAGGAAATATTCAGAATAAAGCATAGAAAGAGATGGAAAACGGATTATAGAATACAAGATATATAGGATGCAGTGAGAAGGTTTAACATATGAAAACTAGAAGAAAGGAGAGGAAGAATGGAAGAGAAGCATACTTAAAGAGATAACGGTTGATTAAACAAAAAAAGCACATAATTAATTAAAAATCTGTAAACCTCAAGCAGAAAAAATAAAAAGAAATACATACTGGGTACATCATAGTACAACTGCTGAAGACCAAAGAGAATGAGAATATCTCAAAAAGATTTCTTGAAGATAAAAGGGAAAGGAAGCCGGGCTCGGTGACTCAGCCCGTAATCCCGCGCCTTTGGGAGGCTGAGGTGAGTGGATTGCCTGAGCCCGCGGGTTTGAGACCCGCCTGGGCAGCAAGACCTCATCTCTACAATAAATAAAAATTAAAAAAAAAAATCAGCCGGGCGTGGTAGCGCATGCCTGTAATTCCAGCTACTTGGAAGGCTGAGGCGGAAGGCGGAAGGATCGCCGCAGCCCAGCAGGTCGAGGCTGCGGTGGCCGGAAGCGGCCACTGCACTCCAGTCTGGGTGACAGAGTGAGACTCCAACTCAAAAAAAAAAGGGAAAGGAAAGCAGAAAGGAAAGAAAGATTGTCTTCAAAAAAGCAGAACAGTTGACATTTCAACAGAAAAAAACACAAGACAAAAGACAGGGGTATGGTATATTTAAGTTCTAATAAAAAGATTGCTGACCAAACACTTATCACAAGGTTATCTGATATAAGCTTTATTATAAGGATATAGCAATTAAAACAGTGTGGTACTGACACAATACTAAACAACAGGCCAAAGTAATAGAATAGAGATATAAGGCAGACTCACATACATACAAACACAATTTATGACAAAGATGACACTGCAGAGCAGTGGAGTGTCTTTTCAATAAATGATGCTGGGTCAATTGATTAGCTATATTAGAAGATAAAGCTTACCTAAACCTCACGAAATGTGCACATATTAATTCTAGGTGACATATATCTAAATGTGAATGGTAAACAAACTCTTCTTGAAACTACCATAGGCAAGTCTTTGTGGGATAGAAAAAAACTACTTAATATACAGTAAACACCAACTGTACAAAAGAAGTGAATCTGATAAATTGGATAAATTAAAGTGAAGAACTTTTGTTTAACCAAAGACATCAGTAAAACAGTAAAAAGATAAGCATCAAATGGGAATAGATACTTTGGGCACACACATTTAGAATAACTATAGTTTGTTGATTTCAAAATGACCACATTTGTTCTCTCACCCTGAGTTCCAGCTATTACCTTCCAGGAAACCTGGAAGGAAAGGGGAAGAATTTGCACACACTACTTCTACTTATGTTTCATTTTCTAAAACTTGTCACCAGGCCACATCTAGCTATGAGACATCCTGAGAGTGTAGATTTTATTCTGAGTAGCTAAGTGCCCAGCTAATATTCAAGTTTCTGTCAATAAGGAGAAAACAGGAGAATGAAGTCTGAGGAATAACAATCTCTGTCATGTTCTTAATTGGAAAGACATCTTGTAGTAAAGCTTAAATTGAAAGTGTTAACCTGTGAGCAATTGTCATGAGCTTCCTAGAACTCTGAAACCCTTAAGTTCTTTTTTGTGTTCCAATTTTTCTCCCAATGTTCCTTTACCAAATACAAGAGCATTATGAACAGTCTCGGGCAAATCTATTTTTCACAACTGGTGGATGCATCATTGATGTAGAAGATTATAAACTAATGGCTGCATATAAACTGAGCCTAAGGAATACTGATTTATATCTTAGGAAATGCTCTTAAATGAAGGAAATTGGTGCTTAGATTGTAATCTTTTTCAGCAATCAGATGAGTTATTGAATTGATTGTGTTTCATCTTTGGGTGCTATTATTAAGGGCATGGAACTGGTGTTGCATATTAGATATCCCAAGAATCTTCTGGGATTTTAGAAAAAAATCAAATATTTGAGAGGTAAGGTTAGGAGTTTTCAGCAATATGGCACAAAGAGAACTTTAGTCTCTGGTTACTCAAAGCAAAACCTTTAACCTTAAACATTAAATTCATAGAAATTTTTCTGAGAAACAAATGCAAGACTTCCTTTCATGAGATCATAAAACCAAAGTTCAAGACAAGTTTAAACACCTAATAAAATATTAAAAACTCATCATTTTGCTGACTTGTTTCATGCTAAATTCCACTTTGCAATAAAATTGATAAGTAAGGAGAAATTAAAATACTCAAAACACTTAGAAAGTACGTAGAAAGAACACTAATTTTAAGAAAGACATCATAGTGATTTTTAATCTACATTATTTCTATAATATACATGGAAGAGTCAATCCAGCTAATATAGTTAAAAGTAGGCATGGCCAGGCTCTGTGGCTCAGCCTGTATTCCTAGCGACTCTGGGAGGCCGAGGTGAGTGGATTGCCTGAGCCCACAGGTTCGAGACCTCATTTTGGGCAACTTGGTGAGACCTCATCTCTACAATAAATCAAGACTTAGCCGGGCGTGGTAGCATGCACCTGTAGTTCCAGCTACTTGGAAGATTGAGGCGCAAGGACCACCAGAGCCCAGCAGGTTGAGGCTGCAGTGGTCGGGAGCGGCCACTGCACTCCAGTCTGGGTGACAGAGTGAGACTCCAACTCAAAAATAAAAAATAAAAAAAGAGTAGGCTTACTCCAGCCTTCAGTCAGGGCATAACTGAAGCCTTCCCTTTGTCCACTATAAAGCTTTCCCACTCCCCTGCCTGCCTTTGAGTCTCAACCAAACGCAAGTGATGATGATTGCCTCCCTTCTATGGCCAACTCTGAAAAAATAAAAAAGAAAAGTAGGCTTATGTGCCTGAATGCCTAGTTTTGTTTCTTGGTTCTGCCATTTAACATACATTGTTTTGTGTTTATCTCTCTGGCCTCGAGTGTTAATTAAAATTAGGGGAGAAGGGAAGGATGAGTGTTAAGAGTACCAATTTCTTTTGATCACAAGCACTTGGTACTACTTTCCTAAAGTGTCTGAAACAGTAAAATCACTAAATGGGGACTCACTCGACTTACTTTTCCTCAGTTACCCGTTCACCTGCCTCTTCATTCATCTTGTCTTCTTTGACCTTAGGATGTTTCTTCTCCTAAACAAATAGATACTCTCACTCTTATTTAACATATTAAGAAAACTGAGATGTAGTAACTTGCTCAACCTAACTGGCAAGACAAGACTGAGATAAAATATTTTCAACATATGAAGGAAGTAAGAATCCAAACTCCCAGTGTGTTAATGGGAGATGTACGCTAAGTATGATGAAAAGTCTTGCTCCCACTGTCTCCCAGGACAAAACGTCAGCAGTGGAATTTGAGCCCCACATGGAGGCCCTCCTGAGCTCATACTGTGGTTCTGTTGCCTCCTGATTCCCCAGTCGGATAAGTTACCTGGTAACAGACAACTTTTAAACTCTAGACATGGGGATTTCTACAGAATAGCAACTCAACAAACATATGGAATCAATTTACCTCTGCTGGAAATTGGCAGAATTAGGGGAAAGAAAGTTAGATGGCCAAAAATCCCACTTAAGTTATTTTTACCTTCACACTTTCTATTGCTTCCCCAAAATTATATATGCAAGTTCATTTGAACTTTGCATTTTACTCAGGGAAGTTTCAAAATATATTGAAACTGAAGTCTGATTACTAAACAGTATAATTAGGAATTATGACTAATGCAGTTTTCTAAAACTTTTTCAATTAGCAATGCACTAGGTATTACAACTTCTTAGTTTAATGATTGATAAGAGCATACCCAGCAGAAACTGTTCTTGGCTTAGGCCTGATTCAATCATTCTTTTGAAAAGCTTTTCTGACTAATCTCACCACATAATAGTCTGTGTGCCATTTAATCAGACTACCTGTAGCTTAGCCATGTTCTCTGACTCAGTTCTTCAGTGTTTGTTTGATTGATTGTTTTTCTTAATTACAGATCCTTTGAGAATCTCATGAAAGCTATGGCTCCTCTCTGAAGAAAATATACATGTGCACATATGCACAAATCTTGACATGATTTCAAAGCCCCTCTGAAAGTCCATCTGTGGACACCTAATAAGCCCATGAATCCCAGGTAAAGCCCATGTCTGCTTTAGTTTTCCTTATATATTTTAAGCATCTCTCTCTCTCTCTCTCTCTCTCTCTCTCTCTCTCTCTCTCTCTCTCTCTCTGTCTGTCTCTCTCTCTCAAGATCCACTGAAGATCTCTGGCATCTTGTCTAATGTTGGTGAGTACATGTGGTAGACAATTAAAACTCTTGCTATAATGGAAAAACCATCATGAGATAGTGTGCTAATGTTTTTAATTGCTCCATTTTTTAATTTGTAATTTTCACTTGCTTTTCCACAAATTAATGAGATTTCATTTTATTTTTATAAAACAAAACAAAAACAAATCAGGAACTATCAAAACTTAAATTGTATGGTAGAATCTCCCAAACTCTAACTCTGGTACCATTTTGGAGTTAAGCTTTAGGGAGGAGATAAGGAAAGACACATGAAACTTGGAAGGGTAGTATGACCTGGCATCTGGCCAGATGACACGAGGAATAACAATACCTCACATTTTACAGCCCTTCACAGTTTTCAAAACACTTTCTCATACATTATCTTATGAGGTTATCTGATAACCTTCACCCCAACCTATAAAACAGGGAGAACAGATCCCTACCTCCATAAGAAACTCAGGTCAAGAACGATTTCGTGAACACCCAAGGTCACGCAGCAATCGTAAATGGAAGGGCAGAACCTTGAATATAGAGCTTTGGACTCAAATTCTGCTTTTCTTCTGCTTCTCTCAAATTCTTCATTACAGAAGTCAAGAAGAATTCAGTATTATTAAGAAAACAAACAAACAAGAAACAAAAATAGCTTACACATATATTCATGGGGTGGGGGAGGAGGGCTTATAAAAAGCCCATTCAACTAAGATGTATAAAATTTCATTTTCAACTATTATATCAGGGCATCTGGCTATTTTCAAAATGCTTAGCAAGTCAATCTCTTTCTTTAAAATGCAATTGTCCTTGTATTAGTCATAAAGGTTTAATCATTTGTGGAGAATCAAAGGGTCCTATCTTTACCAAACGCCATTATAATCACTTGGGTAAATAGTCTGGAATCATTTGTATTATTCCTTATGGGATAATGAGTTCAAAGTTGTAAAATCTGGAAATATTTTACCACAAGAATGCTGCTATAGGCATTTCCTATTTTGAACCTCAGGTGTTCCTTGCCCACAGTCACATCCTGCAGGTCAAGAACTTCACTTTATGATGACCCACACAGTGGACAAACCAATTCTGAAACCACCCGTTCATACATGGACTCATAGAACTAGAACAAACCCTGAAAGGTTCTCTCTCTCTCACTCCCTTCTCTTCTGATGGAGGTATAGCCCCCTTCTTATCAGCCCAGCTCCACACAAAGAATATGCTATCTTCCTGACTAGAGTTACCCTGTACTCCGTGCTCTTCCCCTCAGTGGGGCACGTGGTATCAATGAAATTCACCAGACTGACCCTGTTTAGGTCACTGGTGGGAAAGAGAACTTTTCTTAAGGCACTTGGTGATCTGATATGTCAACATGCCAACTATGAGAAGCCAGCAAAGTGGAAGTAGATTTAAATAGAAATCCTCTCTGCATTGGTCACGGTTACTTTTTCTAATCCTCTCAATGTTCACCGATCCTGATTTTTTTGAAGATGAGAAAACTGAGAATCAAAGAAAGGATAGAAATTAATAAGTGTTAAAACTATGAGAGGATGAGCACTTAACATTTTCTCCATCATTTTGATAGAGAGTTAGAGATGTGTCCAGAAATACATAATTGACCAATAACAAATCCAGTTTTTGAGGTTTGTCTGAATCCAAAGCCCATGTGCTTTCCATTACGTAAGTTCTTCCCAAGTTTCAGTCATTCAAATAATATATTTATGATTTGTGCCAAAACCATATACCACATACACTATTATTTTTAGAGGGATTAAGGTTCAGTGGGTAAAACATAGTTCTGAAGTAAGTCTACCTAAGGTCCAATCCTCTCACCAGCTTTTTAGACTTTGGACAACTGACTTGGCCTATGCCTATTTCTTTATGTCCAAAGTTTAAGTTAAATAGTACCTACATTGGGGTTGTTTTGAGGATTAAGTGAATTAATATATGTAATACACTATTATAAAGTTTTCAATCAATGTTAATTAGTATTATGTCATTATTCCCTTTAAATCAGGCTATTTTTATGTAAGGAAACATATTAAAAAGGGAAGATTTTTATAGCACAACTGTGAAATTACAAGTTTAATGTAATAGCTATATTTCTATAAGCAGTAAAATAAACACAAAATATTCAAATAAAAGATGTTCATTATCACCTAAAATAATTTCCCATGGCTAGGTCCTGCTTTGGGAATATGGTCCCACACCAGGCTGCTTTCTACCCATAGAAAAAATATAAAATGTTAAGTATTTGAAGCTTAAAGGTAATCATAGAGAAAGCAGTTATGATTTTACTAGATTTCTGGAAAATAATAAAAAGGAAAGAAAACCAAAGGGGAGAAACAGAATATCATAGAGCGGATGCCAAAACCATTTAGCAAAGCAAAGAAAAATCAGTTATGGCAAAACTCCTGTTTCCGTGGATCCAGCTATCTCGTGGGAAAAATAGATCTGTGAGGACACAAGTAGTCTTTAGAACAGACCTTACGCCTATCTTCTCACACTGGGGTCACAAAGAGGCCCTATGTGATGGAACTGCAATGGGGATAGACATCCAGAGAGAATTCAATGCAAGAACACAAGGGCAAAGGATGTAAGGGGAAAAAAACCTTTGGGCAAACAAACAAAACAGAAAGAAGTTAAAGGGAAATAAAGTTAACCAAGAATAGAATCAAAACGCTCATCATGGGCGCAGCTGCACAAGCAGAGGAGGACACCATAGCAGAGAAGCAAGAAACACTCAGGAACAGGAACAGGAAACACAGCATGAACCATGGAATCCTGGGCTAGACATTCTGAGAAGGGCTCTGGAGATTGTTCGGCCCACTCACCTCATTTGACAGAGGAAAAGGAAGATCTGGGGTGAAAAGATATGCCCACGACTCAAAAGCCCAGTTCAGGAATTCTGTCTCTAAATTCAGATCTCACAACCAAATTGAAACAGCAAAATAGGAACTCATTCTTTAATTTGAGGAAAGAGGAAAAAGTCACCTAAATGGGCAAGAGAAACTCTAGACATGACTCTTAAAGAGATAATCATTTTAAATTCTTTTAATTATCTTCTTTTAAAATTTTTGCTTCTTGAAAATGGAATTTACAACAAACTCAGTTGAAAACAGGCTGCACAAAGTTTGAAGAGATGGAATTAAAAGAGGAAAAAAGAAAGGAAGAAAGGAGGAGGAAAAGGAAGAAAGGAAAGAAGGGAGGGAAGAAGGGAGAGAACAAAGGACATGGAACTACATGGTAAAAGATATAGTAAATAGACTGGGCATGGTGGCTCACGCCTGTAATCCCATTCCTTTGGGAGGTCGAGGCAGGAGAACCACTTTGAGGCCAGGAGTTTGAGACCAGTCTAGGCAATGTGGAGAAAATTCTTTAAAAACAATAATTTTTTTTAAAGAAAAAAATTATCTGAGTGTGGTGGTGAACACTTATAGTACCAGGAGGCTGAGGCAGGAGGATCCCTTGAGCCTAAGAGTTCAAGATTATCATGAACTATGATTGTGCCGCTGCACTACAGCCTGGGCAACAGAGTAAGATCCTGTCTCTGTAAAATTTTATATAAGAGTTTTTATCTATTTGACTTCATTTTTCCACCTATGAAAATGGATAGAATTCTGGCCTGTCTCCTTGCATGAAAGTTTTAGAATGAGGTGAGAATGTAGACTGACTGTTGAACCCCTAGTATTTTGAGGCTATGAAAACTCATAGATAACTCATAGATAGGTTTTTTCCTGATTTTCACAAGCTACCTTTGCTCTCTTTCAATATCAAAGAGAAATGATCTCAGATAGACAGAGCAGCCTGTAATATGGAGATTTATTGAAAATATTATGATTCTTGGAAATATGACTTGAGAATACATGAAAATAAAAGACATAGCTGAAACAATATACATTCACCATAGGTACTATCAACTATTAATACAATTCCCTGAACAGACTAATATTTGTCAATGAGGAAGTAAGAAAAATAAAAAGCTATACTATCAGTTAGGAATCAGTTAGGACTACTTTTAGCTTCAAGTAACAGTAAACTTTCTAACAATATCTTTTAAAAATTATAGGTTTACTCTCCTCATATAAAAAGAAGTCTAGAGATCAGCAGCTGGTGATTCTGATTGCATAGGCCAGGGACATCAGGACCTGCATTTTTGAAATTAATTTTTTTATGGGGAGGTTCTTTCCCTTTTTTGGTCACAAGATGACCATCACAACTCTGTGCGCCCAATGTGCATTCAAGTAAAAAAAGAGAGAGAGAGAGAAAGGGAAGTAGGAGTTATATCTCTTCTTTTAGTGAGAAAAAAACAGAAGACTTCCCAGAACTCACCCTTCCCAACCTTGAAAACTTCTTCTACACACTGGTCATCAGTCAAAATTTCCATATGGGCATCCCTAGTTGCAAAGTGAGGCTGGAGGAGTAGGCAGTCAGCATTTCTCACCTTTACAGTGGAAGCAGGCAAGAGAAAAGGGGAACTAGAAATGGGTGTTCAGATAGCTAAATGACAAATTGTGCTACAGTTAACGTTTCGGCTCAGCCCAAACTAACTTCTCATTTAAGTGAGTCTTTAAATGAAGTTGACATGGCAAATATTGTATTTGTGTTTATTCTTTTGTACTCATGCCTATTTTTTGTTGTTTTTTTGCATACTTTTGGTGCTATTACTGACTGTTCATAAAACAGAACACTCTTCCCAAATATTGGGACAAGGTTTCTAAAAAGTCCCCGATAGGAGAACTTTCCAGTGGAAAAAAAAAGTTAAACTTTTTTTTCATAAAAGTTCAATTGAGGCAGTTTCTCACGCCCATACCACCAGCTCTGGCATGTCTCCCTTTCTTTTTTCTCATCTTCCTCTAGTGAACTTTGATAACTTTAAAAAAAAAAGTTCAGTTGAAAGGAAAGGCCTAATAAAAATTGAATATCCGTTAAAATAAACCTACAAAGAAAAGGCAAAATACAGACAATAGTAATAGTAGTCATACATTGTAAATAAGTAATAAAGTTGCTATATTCATTCATGATATCACCGCTTTCTTGCTAGAAAATGTTTGTGATCTCCCCAATCTTGAAAACCAGTTTGTTGGTCCATTTTGATTCTTTTTCTTGAGTAGATAATCCTCATTCTACAATGCACTTTTTTTCTGAGCCAAATATTGACTGTTTTTCCAAGGTTAACACATAGCTGTGTTAACTCCTGGATCCCAGGGTTCACCACTCAGTCTCACCCCAGGCCTAACATCTAGCCTTCTATCGTCTCATTCCTCCTCCCAGTCACTGCATTCCGGTACTCTTAATGCTCTTGTCCTCAGCTCATGCTGGCTCCTCTCCAGCACATGCAACCCCAAGGCCAAGGTTGTGGCTCCAGTCAGCCACATGTAGTCCTGAGACCAAGGTTTTGTTTTCTTTATTTGCTATTATCTTTCCCAAGGCATCTTTGCAACGGGCTCTAATTTCCTGTCTCTATTCCTAACACCTAGTTTCCTCTTTGTCCAAATTACCCCCTCAAGAATTGACATGCAACTTGCGTGTTTTAGAATTCAAATTCTTCCAGAAAGGAAAAGGCATACAGAAGTTAATCTTATGTTAGAATTTACTGGAGTAAGAACTTGTAGTTAAGGACAGAGGTACTATATACCTAAACTACTTAGAGATGCTCATAAAGACTACCACAGAGAAAGAGGAAAGGCCACGTCTCTACGATGAGACATGCCTCTAAACACATGACTTGCTTTCCAGAGACCTTGTGAGATCACCTTGAGGTGTGGTTTTTCCCCTAATGAATAAGTTGTTCAAAAACATTAAAAGGTCCAGAGTTTTTGCTTGTCCAGCAGTTCACAATCAAGCTCTCTTTTATAGCAAGGCAATTATGAATTCTAATGAACAACTTTTAGATAAAGGGGACAATTAATAGGCATCTCACATTTCAAAACCAGCCAATAACTATAGCCTTATAGAAGTCATTCCCTCTGATCTACTGAGCTTCACCTTTTGTCTTTCACCATCTGTTGCTGTTTCCAGAAACCACTTCATCTTTTCCCCTATCAGGTTTTCTCCTTCCATATTATGATGTCTCAAGGCCAATATGCTGAAGAGAATCTGGTCATCAATACAATAAAGAAAGGAAGTATCGGCCAGGGGCAGTGACTCATGCCTATAATCCCAACACCTTGAGAGTCCGAGGCAAGAGGATCACTTGAGTCCAGAAGTTTGAGACCAGCCTGGGCAACAGAGTGAGATCCATCTCTACAACACATCAAAAATTAGCCAGGTATGGTGGCATGCACATGTAGTTCCAGCTACTTGGGAGGCTGAGGCAGAAGGATCACCTGAGCCCAAGGAGGTCGAGGCTGCAGTGAGCTGTGATAGTGCCACTGCACTCCAGCCTGGGCAACAGAGTAAAACCTTGACTCAAAGAGAAGAAAAGAAGAATTAGTGGAAGCAGTCAGACGTATCATGTAGAATTGGTCTTTGGGGAGACTGGCTTAGATACACTGATGGGGATATGACTTTAGAAGAAGTACTGTCCTCCACCATAGTTAAGTCAACAAATTTTAATTAAACATAAATTGTGTGTCCATCCCTGTGCTAAATGCCTCAGTGAATTCTGAAATAGAGAATATCACAGAATAGTGAAAAGGGCAGAGGCAATGGAATCAGAGATCTTGGCTCTAATCCTGGCTCCACTGCAACTGAGTTGATCAAATCATTTAAACTCCCTGAGCTTTGTTTTCCTCGTTAGTAAAAAAAAGGGAACTGACTTTGCAGGGGTTTTGTGAAGATTAAATGAGATCACATACATAAGTCAAGTACCTGGCCACAGACGTTCTAAGTCAATTATATTATTATTAAAATGCACTCTATGTTCTCAAAAAACCCATTTATTTGAAGACATGAAACATACATATCAACAATAATACTGGTTTAGTAGTAGCAATAAGTGCCTTTGGAATTCAGAACTGAGGGAAACATTTGTGAGATTAATACTATTTTCAAGTAACTTCTTTTCTGATATTATATAAGTAGCATATACTCATTATAAAAAACTGGGGGCAGGAGGAGCGAAAAAGAATAAAGAAGAAATGTTTTAGTGGCATTAAGTCAAAATCTACATAGAAAATACCCAAGAAATGTCACAGTGTTGTCAATGGTACTTAAATTTTACTTAAGAAAGTAAAATTTATCAACAGAAGAGTAGATATTTCAGTTGATATAGGTGTATTATAAAGTACTCTGTAACTGTTGACAAAGTGGAGTAAGTCTTTATGTCCTTTCTGGGAAAACCAGGATATATTGTCAATTTTAGAAAGCAGGTTGGGGAACAAAACATATATAGCTATCTTGTCAAACATGTTTTCCTCTGAATTTTGGCATTTTCTCTAACACTTTATACGTACCTGCACTATTTTGTTTTATTGGCACTTAGTAATAAAAAATGTTCTAAGAAAGGCAAAAGGAGCATGTAAAGGGAGGCCAGGAAGAAAAGCAAGAGATATCGTGAACCCCAAGGTAGAACAAAGAACGCTTGCTCATCAAATGAGCAACAGGACTGAAAACATCTGTTTCAAACTTGATGGCCTAAAGTGTATGTGGGTGTGGTGGCCCAAGTGCAGGACAGTGTAAGTGGGAGATAGGAGGCCTACTCCCCCACGGGCTGTTGACTCTTGGGAACCACAGATATCTCACTTGGAGCATTCTTGTCATTGAAGTGTTGAGCGTGACTCAGTGACCTGAGAGATGAAGCCCCAATTGAATGTTAGTGTTGATGGACAAAGAAAATGCCTGCTTGATGGACTATGTGGTGAGAGGTGAACTATGCTTCACTATTTACATTCATTCACTCGTTCATTCATTCATTCATGTGTTCAACAAACACTTCCTGCTGAGAAGACAGCCAGGACAATGGCCTCTCACAGGCTACGTTAGTTCTCATGCTACGATGCACACAGTAGCCGACTCTTTCTAACAATGATGGTATAGCTGCTGTAACACGTGGGTATTTTCTGTAAGTGGATACAAAGGAAGAAATAACTGTATGCCTCTGGCAGATCTTCTGGTTATGTTATTTAAGGGTTTTTAAAAATAATAATAATAATAACTCCATAATGCACAGAAATAAAATGAGGCAAAAGGAAAGAATGCATTTGATCCCTGTCCTAAAATCAGACAGCTGCGGAATACACAGGGATTTAATTAAAAAACAGTTCAATTGGTAAATAAATCATTATTTTCCAGAAACATGCATTATCTCATTTAATGTTCACAGCATCCCTGGGAGGTTGGTATCCATCCTCACCAATAAAGTGTGGAGGATACTGAAGTGCCAAAAGGTAAAATAACTCACCCAGAGTCACAAAGCTTCTATGTGGCCTTTTAATCAGGATTTAAATGCCCATAGCCTGCTTCATTAAAAGGAACCAACAAATATATTAACTACTGAAAATATAATAAAAACAAAACAGGCCTTAGCATCTGGAAACTGACATACCAGGCTTCATTGTTTGTGGGGCTGGCCAGGCTCTCAGACCTAAGCCATGGTAATCTCCTATCAAGCATAAACTATCTCTCTGGACCAACACCAGACAAATGTTGTATCCACCAGTCACCAGTCGGTGACTGTATCACGGGAGCCCCAAATTAGACAGGGCACTCGCATAACGTTTATTTACCTATTCTGAAGAAATCACCTGGAGGACAGGTTGGCAAAGACATGGGTTTATAACTACTTACAGGAGTGAACTTATAGCGGACAATTGGTACATAGTTCTCCGTGCCCCAATAAACGTTGGGAGAGGTTATATATCCCCAATGGGAAGAAGGAGTGAGACACAAACAATAACATGACGTCAGAGAAGCAGGAACAAAGATGTTTACCCCCTTAGGCACGTGCCTTGAACGCAAGTGTGCATATCTCCAAAACATTTTGACCAGGTGCAGATGGCCTTGGCCAGGGGCCATCTTCCCAGTCAGGGTGCAGTCATCAGAGAAAGGGAGTGAGGCATATGTATTTACCCCATAGTGACTGTGATGAAGTAAGACAAGAAATAAGACCACTCCGTAATCATGTCTAAGCACAGAAAAAAACAAGAACACTGTGCAAACTACAAAAACACCAGACCCAGCCAGGCATGGTGGTTCATGCCTATAATCCCAGAACTTTGGAAGGCCAAGGTGAGCGGATTGCCTGAGCCCAGGCGTTTGAGACCAGCATGGGCAACATAGTGAGACCTCATCTCTACCCAAAAAAACCCCCCAAAAATTAGCCAGCCATGGTTGTGTGCACCTGTAGTCCCAGTACTTGGGATGCTGAGGTGGAAGGATCACCTGAGCCCAGGAGGTGGAGGCTGCTGTGAATTTTGAACATCATGATCATGCCACTGCACTCCAGCCTGGGTGACAGGGTGGACTCCAATCCAAAAGCAAAAACAAAAAATAGATCCTATCCTAGATAACACAAGTGACAGCAACTTGCATTTAAACTTGAGTCTTGATTCATTCCCCACTTAGAGATAGGGTTTATTAAGATAGTCATGGAATTATCCCCACTTTCTGGCTACATCCAATCTAAAGCAAAGCCTCAATTTCTCAAATCCTCCTCCAAAATCACTTAATGTGAGCCCAAATTCTCAAATAAGTCTTTTTGAGCACCCTCTTGCTGAGATGCCCCACGGTTCCCCCACAGTGTACAGTCTCCTCTTGCATTGAGCTTTAAAACGCACTGGTTCAACCACAGGTGTGTTCATGGAGGGCTTGACAGAAATGGAGGTTCACCCAGATTCAGCTGAAGTCGCTCAGTCCTCAAGCAGTGATATCACTGTTCGAAGTGCCACCTGTGTATGGCTGGCAGGCAAGGTCCTGTTGAATTGAGCCCTGATATTTTGCTGACGCCCTCCAACATTGGGTTTTGTTTTCTTAGAAATAAGGTCCCTTGGGATTGGAGTGGGAGGGCCAGCAGAGGTGTGATCAGGTCTATATACTTCTTAGGTAAAGTCATTGCAGTTTCAAATCTGATTGGGGGCTGACACTCAGGTCTACATCATACATTTTTGACATTTCCACTGTGAGTAGTGAATTAAAGTTGGAATAAATCTAGCTCAAATTTTACTTATTAAGGCTGGCACTTTAAAGAAGACCTAGCATTCTTAGAGCATTCATAGATGCAGGCATTCTGCTTAGTGCTCTGCATGGGTCATTTCCTTCAGTTCTCACATCAATCTCATGAGACGGGAACTACAATTGTCTCCATTCTACAGTTGCCACAAACAAGGCCAAGAGAATGTTTTAAATCCCCTGACAATGAATTTCCAAACGTCAAACAGCTACCAAATGGTAAAGCTGGGATTTGAAAGCAGGCAGATTCTAAAGACAGAATGCTTAAACCTTAAGCTATAGTTTGTAGCATATATTAATATTAACTTCCACAATAAAATACCTCTGTAAACACTTTTCTATAACCTAAGTCTGGCCATATCAGGGGTCAAATCATATTTCCCCACTCAGAAAGTACTACATAGCATGATTTTTAACAAAAATTTTAAAAAGCTATGAATCAAAAATCAAGCTTCATGCCTTGCAAAATTGTCATCTTTTTTTCTGAATGTCTTTGCACATCAGATGACAGCTGCAAACTCACATGATCTTCTTTTGTTCCCAGTTTTCTGAGGTAGATAGGGGACCTGGTTGTTATCATCACCACTGCAAGCCTGTGTTAACCTTAGTCCCAGGGACAACTTAATCCCTTACATTTGTCCTGTGCCTACCTAGAAAAAATGCCGCCCAGCCCTGTGGTTAAAAATCCCATGCATATTTATTCTTGCATCCTCGAACCTAAAAGAATCAGTGTGATACACCAAATATTTTGACTCTATACTGGAGTTTGTTATTGTGATATAGTCACATATATCGCCACATGGTGAAGACATGAGATGAAGGAACGTCTACACTCTTTTTTGCCTCACAAGATGAGAGACATTATGGTTGCATTGCTCACACGGGATATGTCAATATCAGAGTGTGTGCTGAGTCAGAACACTAGTGTTGGAAGGTGGCACATTCTGTCATCTACAGGAAATCAGCATTGGAGCAAAGTGACCACTCACATAGAAAAGGAAGACATCAGCCATAAAGAGAAACCAGAAAGAAAACAATTTGGCAAATGTCATCTAAAAACAAAAAAAGTAGGAAGTCTTTCTGGCTTAAAAGGAACAGACTACTGAATAATATACACTCCTCAACTTATACAAAACTCTATGTACTAGCCCACACAGAAACTGTCCCGATACCCTCTCACGTTCTAACTCCCTTAGGTATCATCATGCTTTTGTTTGCAGAAGGAAATAAACCCTGGGGGACTGAGGTAAGGAGGGTAAATCTGTGACAGGCTGGAGAGTTTGTCCTTCCTCCTGAAGCAGAAGACAGCAGGAGAGCTGACAAGAGAAGGTTTGGAGGGTAGCTAGGAAGCTGGTCAGGAGACTTCTGCAATAGCACAAATTGAGGTGGTACAGCTGAACCTGACAGACAGGGCAGGAATGGAAAAAGTGGGGGTGACATAAGGAGTTCATGAGGGGAGCATTAATTAAGCATAATGACTAGTTGGACATAGGATAAGAATAAAGGCACCATTAAAAAACAGCTTCTGGCCAGATGTGGTAGCTCACGCCATAATTCCAGCACTTTTGGGAGGACGAGATGGGAGGATGGCTTGAGCGCAGAAGTTTGGAACCAGCCTGGGCAACATAGTGAGACTCCTCTCTACCAAAAAATAAAACAAAATAAAATGGTTATAAGACTGCAACATGCCGGGCTCGGTGGCTCAGCCTGTAATCCCGCGCTTTGGGAGGCTGAGGTGAGTGGATTGCCTGAGCCCACGGGTTCGAGACCCACCTGGGCAACTTGGCAAGACCTCATCTCTAATAAATCAAAAAATCAGCCGGGCATGGTAGCGCATGCCTGTAATTCCGGCTACTCGGAAGGCTGAGGCAAAAGATCGCTAGAGCCCAGCAAGTCGAGGCTGCAGTGGCCGGGAGTGGCCACTGCACTCCAGTCTGGGCAACAGAGTGAGACTCCAACTCAAAAAAAAAAAAAAAAGACTGCAACATTAGAGCTGGTTTGGGGGATTACCCTGGGTGTTAGGAGAACATGGGCAGCATTCCCTATTCCCACTCAAAAAAAAAAATGCCAACCAACCCTGTAGATATAAATCCCATGCAATTTACCTTTGCTTCTACTGAAACCAAAAAGGAAGAGTCAAAGAAAACTGATTTTAAAATTAGGTTGAACTCGGAGTGCATTTGGAGAATCTTCAGACTCCCCAAGGCAATGCCCAGTGAGGCCTTAGCAACAGCTAGTAGAACCCAGCATCCTGGGCAGGTCCCAAGATGCAAGCAGCAGATTTTCAGTGTACGTGTGGTGAAACACTGTACAGAGAAATGTAGAACTTGGCGGGGGAGATGTTTGGATAAAACTGTTTTCCAAAAATATTCTATTCCTGGCATTTCCCCAATTTGCTGCCCTAGGTTCCTCCCGCAAAAGCTTTAGGAGCAACTATCTAAAGAATCAAGTCAGAGCTCTCAGTGTGAAATGACCTATCCCTCTTTCTCCTCTCATGAACTAATCCAAGGCCAATTTCAAATGCCTGCTCTTCTGTGAAGCTGCCCTTAACTCTTTCTTTCCTCTTCACTTTCTCCCTTGTTGCTTATACCACGAGTTAATGGTGTTTAATATATGGACAAAATGAATTACCTGGTTGAGAGGAGGCAGGATGACAACAGGAAGATTGTAAATGGCAGATTGAAAGTGTAAAAAAATAAAATCCACTGACATTTAAATCTGTCCTCACATGCATTATCTTCTCTGATTCCTACAACCCTGCTCATTTGGACCACAGATTTTCTTCATTAGCCTCATTTATAAATAAGAAAACTGAAGCTCAATAAAGTTAAATAATTTGTCCAAAGCCTGTACCTGGTATCACTAAGAGTTGAACCTATTCCTTCATTCTCATGTTTATTCATTCAATAAATATTTATGGAGCTACCACCATGTGCCAGCTATTGTTCCAAGTACTGTGATGGGGCTGAAGAATACAGTGGTGCATTACAAAGTGGTATAGTATAATGTTACGAGATAATAGTGCCATGAAGAAATATTCTGCAGAAAGTGGACAGAGGGTGAAGTGGGGTTCTCTTTGAAATGTAGTAGAGATTCTATACCCTAAGTCCTGGTCTCAGTCCTCTGCTTCATACTGTAGACTCATATCACTGAAGGAAGCTGATGGTCACGAAATGTTGTATAGCACTTTCCTATTGCAAATGCTGCCCTGAGGTTGAAATGTGTACAGCTGGGTACCAGAACACATCCAGTTCAGGTACCCCTCACAATCACAGGTCACGCATAGCCCCCCTTAAACTTACACTAAGTCACACTGCCTTATTTAACTTCACATGTAGACTGTAAACTTCTTGGAGTCAAGAATCACTTTGCACACAGTTGACAATAAATATATACTGATAAATCAATTGACCGATTGATATACACAATTGAAAGAACTGGAAGACTGTTCCCCTAATTCAATATTCACAAAGATTACAGTCAACTTATTGGAGAGATTCCTAAATCAATGGGGCCTCTCAAAAGTAAGCTCACCCCCTCTACCATTCCCTAAATCCAAGGTACTTCCCTTTAACACAAAGCCTCTTTGGTAGCCCAGGGCCAATAGGACCCACTGGAAAGCCAGATCTGTCTAGGCTACAGTATATAAGGCAGCCACATTGATTTGTGACATTTCTGCCAAGATGGTCCTTGTGACATTGCAGGTGTTAGGGGGTAGCAGAAGCAGTGTGAAGAAGAGACCAGCAAGGAGAAAAAATTAGGCCCAAATTATTAAAACCAATCCAAGGAGTTTCACCAGGGTAAGTGACAAAGACAAAATGAGTTCAGCTACTCTGAGTTATCCATTTAGTTGCCCAAAGCATATCTCAGTCATGTTTTTATTTTTTAAAAAAGTTTTATTTACAGCACCATTAAACATCTTTTACCTTTAAAAGGTATGTCTATGTGTACACATTACTGAGGGGTTCACATGCAATTAGTAATGAGTTATTTAAACTTTATATCTTAGAGTTTTAACAAATCCCTCAAATCTGAGAATTACGCTTTGGCAAAATTGCCTGGGAGGACAGAAGGAGAACGTTAAGCAACAAAACTCCACAATACAGTAACATAACCTCAGACCTCCAGGAAGAGGACACTCTCCCTCGAAAATCATCCTTTCTGGATTGTTCTCATTAGAATTCAGAGCAGGTTTGGTGTCTCTGACCTGTTTTCATACTAAGAGGTGACAGTTGATCATGTAGCAAACCTTCAAGTTCCATGTAAACAGGGACAAAACACCTGAAAAAAAGAAATGCCAAAAAATGGCACAACCGCATTAGCCAAACTCCAGATTAAGAAGAACATGTAGATTACGTTGAGGATTATGGGCCCCTGAAAGTTTTATTTGAGAAACAAGTTTTCCGGTTCAATAGCCTGATTTCTACCTGTGACTTATTCAAGTGTAAATATACACAGAAGCACAATAGTTGACAATTTATCCAGGGAGTGACAGAGCTACAGTGATCACTAATCTAAATTCAAAATCCAAATCAGGTCATGTTACCTCATTTTTTCAAAAACAGCCTTTTTTTGCAATCTTTTACCACAAGGGTGTGAAAATCTATTTAAAAGCAAAATACTTTTAAGCAGCTAGTGCTTACCAGGAACTAATAATAACAAGAAACATCATCAAGTTTAAATCTGATAGTTTTAACTATTAAGAAAAACTAAACACCTTAACCTCAAGAATCAACTGTGCTGATAATTATCCAGTCTCATTTAGTAGTGACCCATCAAACTGAGACTATTTAAGAGTTGAAGAGATCAGAACAGAATAGTGAGATCAAAAGCTTTTTTCTTCATTTCATTCACTGTCATAACTCATCTGTATAGTACGATTTGTAAGGGCTTTTTGTTTTAAATGATATATTTTCTTTAAATGCCCAAAGTTCCTCTGTAGAGATAACTGCAATTTTTATAAATAGGTTGATTTCACTTTCTAAAATATTTTTTAAAACAGCAAATTCTGCAGAATAAGTTATTAAAAGAATTATTGGGCTCTAGAAGGGTTTTAGTCAACAATGTCCCTGAACTACCCTTAGTTTTAATCAATGGTTCAAAACTCAGGACAAAATTTTCCCCACAGGTATATGGCAATGTCTGGAGATATTTTTAGTTGTCAAAACTTGGGGGGATGTTACCACAATTTATAAATAAAGGTCAAGGATGGTGTTAAATATCCTAAAATATACACAGAACAATCCCACACATCAGGACTCACCCACTTGAAAAATGTCGATAATGCCCAAGATTGACAAAACCTGATGTAAGCATCACAAAAGCTCTTACTAACTCACAGGGCAGCTGCCTTATTATAATACAAAATCTACCTCAGTGATTTCCTTAACATTCAAAGCACCCATCCCTACTGAACTTGAGGTTTCTTGAACTACCACTAGAGTTTGTCTAACTGGTGGCAAAAAATAAGTAACTAAACATGGAAAATATTTTTCATTCTTCCTCAAATAATGTCTCCCTATTTTATTGATATTTCATCAGAAGTCAGAAGGATCTTTTTTTTTTCTGTCAACAGTGGAACCTGGCAGCCCTGTGGGAATTCATAATGGCTAAATATCATGAAGAAAAAAATTAACCTCTATTTCCAAAAACAGATTTGGACGTTGGAAAATGAAGCAAACATAGTACTTCCTGTAGTTGATGCTGAACTAATACAAAAAGGATTCTTTCTATAGAAACAGAAGGGCAATAGGCAAGGTAGAAAGTCATGTTAGCAACAGGAAACTGGTCCCTGATCTAACACACAGAGGATGCCATAGACTTTTAAAACTATGCTCATCAGTCTGGTACTAGAGTCTAGTCTTATAACCACTAGGTTCTGCTGCCTCACAGTTGTAGCACAGCAGAGAATTGAAAAAAAGGGGGAAAAGCACAGCCTCTGGAACCAGCTATCTGTGTTCAAATCCTGCCAGTGCCAATTCATTGCCAAGTGAACTGGGAAGAGACAACCTTCTTTAGTAAAGCTAGTAAAGCTGCCCATGATTTCACTCCCCCCCAAAAATTATGTTTCATTCTTAAAAAGAAAAAGAAGGAATTTTCTGGAACGAATCCAAGCATACAGGAACACCAACTTGAGTGGTAATATTTTCCTAATCTCAAAGTTGTTTTAAATCTATTACTCATCTGATGTTACTGACACGAAGAAGGGCTGATACAAAGGAAAAAATAAAACCCTTGTATTTTCTTGGAAGAATTAAAAGGTAGGACAATTTAAGGGAGACTAAAGCCCAAGTGAAAATTCCATACAGCAAGCATCACAGTGCCAGAGGTGGCAAATGCAGCCTCTCCAATCCAGTACAAAAATATTGCACTTAGCTTGTATGGACATTATTAAATGCACTCAGTCAAACTGTCTTAAAAAGGCATTATTTCACATTGACTCTAGTCCATAATTTGGTATGTTTGTAAGTTTCAATCAAGATATTTTTTCTGAGGGTAGATTTAATTATGTTAGAATTAAGTGCTTTTTCCTTTCCAGAAAATACTTTAGAGATTAAAGAACATTGTTTAGATGAAAACTAATATGCATTCCTTTAGCCAGTTGTACAAAAACTGTGAAATTATGTTTTCCCCTTAAATAAAGGCAAAATGATGGGAAATCATATTAGACCTTTGAATTTGGAAGTTAGAGACAAATTTTTTTCTTTCTTTCTTTCTTTTCTAAGTGAGAAAACAGGATTTATTGAGAGGGAAGAAAATCTCCCACAGTGGGAGGGTAGGGGGCTGCCCTCGAGAGACAAATTTCTTATGTGGTTTTGGCTAAGACATTTCAATCAATGTTTATGTAGTAGAGTTCAGCTCACATAATTCCATGGTGAGCTTCTTAGAGAATCCTCTGGTTTGTGTGAGTTCATGCCACACTTTTAATATTAAAAAAAGAAATGTCTTACTTTTACTCCCTTTTTAGCTTATAAAACACATACAACTAAGCCAAATAAACTTCTAGAGATAAAACATTTTTAGGCATTTTTCTATTTTTCTAATTCACAGTCACCTTAAATTCATAAATTTTCAAGGAATTTCCTATCCTATTGGTCATACCTGCTTATTTATGTTAGCCTTAAAATGTAGGGGTAAGAAAATTTTTAAATAATGTTTGTGCTGAAAAATGTGAATACAGTTTCTATTGTCAACTCAGCACTTCTGATAAAGCCTGTACAGATTCTAAACAGGACCTCACACCCTAAGAGATCATCATTTTCAGTCAATCTTGCAACTTATCAAAGAAGATACAGTGAGGTACCTCTTATTTTCTCATACTTATGAGACTGTTCTGATTTAAGTACTGATGCCTAAACAAATACATGGCAGATATTTCTCTACTTCCAATGTAATTTGGTTATGGGTCTGAATTGGATTATAAAAAATTTATTTTAACTTGATAATATTGGTCAGAGATATAGAAGAAAGTTCTAAGTTCCTCAAAAACACATTAAAGGCAACAGTTAAATTAATTACCATTTCTCCCTTAGACATCAACTTTTCCATCAAGATACTAGTTGGCAGCTATAATAAATATTTTTAAATGTGTCTAATTAAAGAAAAGGCAGTCTAGCTTATTTATTTGGCAAGAATTAACACTCAATGTTATATATTCTCTTATCCCAGGAATACTCATTGTTTTTCTGGTAAATGCTACTTAGATCAAGGTGAGCATATGAATGAAGACTCAAAAGAAATTTTGAAAAATAAGCAAATCATTATCAAAGCACTAAATGAAACAGTTCCAATTATATTGACCCTAAAAGACAGTGTATAAGTACGTGTGTCAAACTTAAGGAAGTTAAGGAACTCCCTCACTTCCAAGTGAAAAAAATGTATTATATATTTAAACATTTGAAATACCCTATTAGCTGTATTTTAGTTCACAGCAGAAAGTAAACATTAGTTTTCTCTCAGCTCACAAAATTAAGAGATGTTCAAAAATCATTTTCTCTTCTTCTTCCCCTACTAAACTCTACCTCATCTGATGTATTGAGAACATCTTCTACCTTAACAGGTGTTTGCTTTATATTTATACAAACATGACTCAAATAAAAAGATAATTCTGCCATGAATACCTCTGCCATGAATACTATAAAAGAAATACCTCTTTTATGATCTTCAAATGGAAAAAATACAGCTATTATGGTAATTCCATTTTTTCAATGTATTTAGGCTACAAGGTCACCTGAGAGTTAGCTAGAAGTTCTAATCAGTTTAAAATAAAGAACTTCTCTGAATACTGTCTCCACAGTCATTGAGTCCCAGCCTCCAATGTCCCTGATATATACACTAGTACAGTTTGCTTTAGAAATGCATATTCAAGCTAAAACTGTTGAAGAGCAGCATGAGACACCCAGGGGAAATGGGAAGGGGTTATCAGTCACACAAAAATTAACACACATGTTCAGCTAAAATCTCAAATGGCCAACCCCAAGTGAACACAAAAAGTGCACACTGCGTGTGAGTATAGTCCAACCCACAAAGTTCCTTCCACAAACCAAGTTAGTGGTTCCAAAGTGCCTTGTCTATACAGTCTGATTATGTGGGTACTAGATTAAAAATGTGTGCTGTTGACATAACATTGGTCCTCCTGAGTTTTGTTAATAACTTGTCCGTGGTCACTCAGATAGCCGTCCAAAGACACTTCAATGGCCACTTCTGTTGTGTCTCTTCTACTTAGGCCATCACTTCGGTATGTGTCTAAAGGGGGCCCACCATTGTGCTCAGCACAGCCATTGACATGAGCCAGAGGCAGTGCCCCAGGGGGACAACACAGCTGTTTAGCACAGCCTTTGGAGATGCAGGGTGAGTTGCAAAGCAACAATAAGTCCTTCTCCTCCAGGGGTTCCTTCAAGTCCACATTTTCAAACTGGATGGTCACATTATGGATTCCGGCGTTGTGGAAGATTTCTCGAATTTTTATGCTGGCATCCTGATATCCCCTGTCCTTCTGATACTTGATGTGCAGGGTGGCAATAATCTTTCCACTTACAAGTTCCCAGATGTGCACTTCATGTACACTGCTAATTCCGGGCACAGCAGAGAGTTTACTCACTAGAATTGAGAAGAGTAAATAAAAGCTAAGGTGAGTGCCATATTTGAAACATGGTTTTACATGAGGGATTATGGTCCTTTAAGCATTCTCACCAAAATTGCTGTGTGTTTACTAAGAATAATGGGAAGAAAAAGGAGGTGTGGTGGTTCACACCTGTAATCCCAGTGCTCTGGGAGGCCAAGATACGAGGATTATTTGCGACAAGGAGTTTGAGGCCAGCCTGGGTAACACAGCAAGACCTCACCTCAAAAAAAAGAAAAGAAAAGAAAAGGAAGAAAAATAACCATACTTTTTTGGGTACATTTGCCCATAATCTTCTTTCTCCTCTCTGAATTCCCATACCACACTTTGTTAAGTCTATACAAAGTCATCCGAGAAAATAAGTTTCACAACAAGAAGAAAAAAATCCCCAGGGTTGTTGAATATATGCGGAAATGGGCACTCTAGTAGATTTCTAGGAGGAGCATAAAGTGGAATGCCTTTTTGTAAAAGGGATAATTTGGCAATATGGGTCAAAAACTTTTACCAGAAATTCTAGTACTAGGAATTTATCCTAAAGGAAATAACCAAATGCTTATTATAAGAATGGTTTGGGTAATGCTCTTTGCATTAAGGAAAAAAATGAAAATAACAAGGATATAGTTAAGCCAATTATGTAATGGAATATAATACAGCTGTTTAAAAGTCAGTTGCATATTTAAGGATATGAGAAATGTATGTATAGCATTTTTAAGCGAAAAAGGTATGATCTTTCTTTTTACAGTGTATATAGAAGAAAATAATAATGGTGGTAATTTTCGTGGTTGAATTATAAGAGATTTCTAATTTCTTATTTAGGCTTTTCTGTATTTCCTATACTTTCTAAAATGAGTGTGTATTTAGAAAGATGGTATTGACTAGTGATTAGGAGCAAAGACCTTGCAGAGAGCTAGAGTCTAAATCCCAGTTTAGTAACTTTCTACCAGCATGAACTGAGGAAATTTACCTACACTTTCTATGCCTCAGTTTCCTCATCTTAATATTAGGAATGATGATAATAGTACCCTATAGTATTATTTTAAGGATTAAAATGAGTTAATAGTACTTACACATGTAATAAGTAATATAATAAGTGCCATAAAAGTATTGCTATTGTTGTTAATGTTTTTTTAAAAGATCTGTTTTAAATATATTTATGTGACTTTATTAAGAGGCATACCTGGTATATATCACAAATTGGTTTGCATACATTTACCTTATTTCCTGAAATGGGAAACAGCTAGCTCCTGGGATGGCAAAGACAACGTTGTGTGTCTACTCCTCTGTGTCTTCTTCCCCTCCCACCACCTGCTCTGCCTGCAGCATCAGGCAGTGTTATGAGAGATGTAGTGATTTGCATGCTCATAAAAATCAGTTAACTAGAAAACAGGGTCTAGAACATCAATGACTCTTGTTTTCAGAATAAGGAGAATAAAAATAAAGTTCTTGACAGAAATTACCGTATCTGAGTTAAATAAATCTTTGCCATGGAGGTAAGCAGCCTAGAAATTGGTATTACCCAAGCATTACATTCTCAAAAACTTGTAGTTAAGTCAGAAAATCGCGGATTGCAAACAAACTTTGGTTCTTGAAGCTGTGAGTCATCTTATTAGGCTACAAAACATATGACGGATGTCTCTATCACCTGGTGATTTAAAATATTTCAGAATACATAACTCAAACACTGCTCTGAACTAATGCTGGACCATTGACCTGAATAACACTAAACCAAGAGTGGTTCTAGATCAGAAGCCAGTCTACTTACTCAGCTCTTCCATGTTGACTCCTTTGGGAACCATCTGCAGCAAAATGGCAGCGGTCTCCTTGATGAGTGGGAAGGCAGATGACAAAATTATGATGACCATGATTACTGTCAGGCTGGGGTCAATGTAGCACTGCCAGTTACATGGGTCCTCAGACTTCAGGGGAAGCACATAGAATATGATGGCCGTGATGACCACAACCACGGACCCCAGGGCATCTCCCATCACATGCAGAAGTACACCTGCCAGGAAGAAAGAAAGGCTAATACATTATAGATCCAAGTTTGGAAGCCATGTGACCCTCAATGACTCAGATTCCCAAGTATGTGAATACTCGTTGCTATTCGCTTTTTGGGGGGTTAGAACAGCAGGATGGATCAGAATGAAAAAATAATGGCAACTGCTTCTCAGTAAACAAAACCTCAGGCTACCATCTCAGGACTCAGAGAACCTGAAAAGAGGAACAGCCTAGGAGGTTTCTGACCAAGTAGGTCACCTGTAGAAGAGTGACTATGGCATTTCAGTGCCACATTGCTACCACTCACCATCCATCAAAGGGCACCACACCAGAAAATAGAGGCTGTAAAAATGATTTTTATTTCTTTCAGGCAAGTGTCTGTGCTTTAAAATGTTTTAAACATTTTTAAGAGGAGGGGGAAGTAAGATCTTTCAATAGAGTAGTTCTTTTAATTCTTTGTCTTCCCTGTACCCTAACTCATCTTCTCCCTTCTCTAGAAGTATTGATCTACTTCTCACTCAGTCAGTGGTCATTGAAATGGTATTTGGCTGCATAATATTCCATTGCATATATGTACCTCACTTTTTTTTATCCAGTCCAGTTTTGTTGTGCAGCTATAAAGAAGGACAAACATATGGACTTTGCCACAACTTGGATGGATTTAGAGCCTATCATACTCAGAAATCTGTCACAGAAACAAAGAGAGTACCATATGTTCTCACTCATAAGCAGACCTTGAACTATTATAATACTGTAGGAAAGGGATTGCCAGTAGTGGGAAACTGCCAGGGGAACAGGGGTAGGACTGACAGTATTGGGAAACTGCCGGGGGAGGGAGGTCACACCTCTTCAACAAGGTACCTGCATAATGAATATTTGCATACCTAACCCTGAATTGTACCCCACATCTTTAAAATCCAAACATTTTTTTTAAAAGAAATGGTATTTGGTTTAAAATGGCCTCACGAACAGGGACTCCAGCAATGTGTCCACTGCATAAAGAGCCATTTATTGGCTGGGCCGGTGGCTCAAGCCTGTAATCTCAGCACTTTGGGAGGCTGAGGCGAGAGGATTGCCTGAGTCCAGGGGTTTGAGACCAGCCTGGGCAATTTGGTGAGACCTCATCTCTACAATAAATCAAAAAATTAGCCAGGCGTGGTGGCACGTGCCTGTGGTTCCAGCTCCTTGGAATGCTGAGGAGGATTGCCCGAGCCCAGCATATTGAGGCTACTGTGTCCGTGAGTGTGCCATTGCACTCCAGTCTGGACGACAGAGTGAGACCCTGACTCAAGAAAAAAAAGCTATTTATCACAGTGAAATAAAATTAAAATTCTATGGATAATAATAAAAATTGTGGGTGACTTTAAGGAAATTGTTCCTAAAGGTATTTATTATGATATAGAAAACATGCAATCCTCAGCAAAGAGGTATCTGGGTGCCCAACTGTTTGTTAGACATAGACAATTGGAATTTGGTAAGTAAATTAGGCGAAATTTTGGCCAGAAGAATTATAAAGTACAAAGTTTGTTTTGTTTTGTTTTGTTTTTTACCTAAAGCATCGTCAGAATCTTGACACTGAAAGTGTGATTTGCAGACCAGCAGCAACATCACATGGGAGCTTGTTAGAAATGCAGACTCCCAGGCTCCACCTCAAATCTATAGAATCCAAATCTGCATTTTAATAAGACCCCCAGGTGATCTGAAAGCACTAAAAGTTTTCAAAGCACTGTTCTGGAAGAAAGGTCTGCTTTGTCTCTCCATGTATTCCACACATTCATTTAGTAGGATTAATAATAATCCATATTACTAACAACTCACTCACGGCTAAACTAAACAGTCTCACTTGGAAGGTGCTTTTTAATTGGGCTAATTCCTCCTCTTGGCAACACTTCCAGGATTCTGAGTAATATCGGAGGTAAAATGCCATTCTGTAAACATGCTAAATGTAATCTGTGGTAACTTTCCCCCCATAACAATACAGGGATCAAAAGAATCCTCGCATTTCCCTTTGGTTAAGTGTTTACTTACGGTAATAGGACACCGATTTGACATACATTAAGCTATCACCATTTTCTTTTTTGTTGTTGGTTTTTTTTTGTTTTGGAGTAATTCTCTCTTATTTAAATTTTTTATTTTATTTTAAAGATGTGGAGTACAACTTAGGGTTAAGTATACAAATGTTCATTATACGAGCACCCTTGTTGATGAGGTGTGCCCTCCCCCCTCCCCACCCCCACAGCTTCCCAGTGCAGCCAATCCCTTTCCTCATAGTATTATGATAATTGTTCAAGGTCCACTTATGAGTGAGAACATGTGATATTCAGCTCTTTGTTTCTATCACCATTTTCTAATGCTGTGTCCCCTTCATTCCCACTCCACCCCCAAAGCAGCATTTTATTCCCCAGTCCCTGTCCTGAGCCACAGAACAGGAACTCAAAACTTTCCCAAGAATTGGTCTATACACTATCAAAACTTTAACTTTATTCAGGATAGTACAAAATGCTACCATAAAAATATAAAAACATAGTATTTCCTATATGCACATGACATCATTCTCATTGCCTGAGGCAGTCTGCTATTCTGATTGATTCATGCATATTAGTCTTATTTCTCCATAATTAGCATGAGGGTCAGCATCATACCCTAAACTTCCTTTGTTTGTATTATAGCACTGGAGGCGTGCAATGCAGACATTCAATAAAACAGTATTTTCTAATTGATTAAGCCATAAATCCTATGATACAGAACAAATCCTGAATTATATTTAATAACAACAATAATTGTAATGCTAACTAACATGTATACACCAAGCACTGTTTTAAGTGTGTTACATATATTTACACAGTAAGTTCTCTTAAGGACTCTGTAAGGTAGTCACTCTTGTGAATATAAGTAATTATTGCCAATATAATTATTTATTTTCACTTTCAAGATCTAAGCTGTTGGATCAGCTTAAGTATCCATCAACGGAGGATTGGGTTAAAAAATGCTATAGATAGATGATAGATTAGATAGATAGATAGATATTCCATGGAATATTACTCAGCCATTAAAAAGAATGAAATTATGCCTTTTGCAGGAACATGGATGGAACCAGAGGCCATTATCCTAAGTGAAATAACTCAGAAACAAATAGTCAAATACCAGTGTTCTCACTTATAAACAATGGGTACTCACGGACACACAAAGTGAAATAATAGACACTGGAGACTACAGAAAGTGGGAGGGTGAAAGGGCTTGAGGGCTGAAAGATTAAATATTGAATACAATGCTCACTTCAGGTGATGGGTGCACTAAATGCCTAGATTTCACCACCAAGCAATATATGCATGTAAGAAATCTGCCTTTGTATCCCCTAAATATATAAAATTTTAGCAAATAAGTAAATAAGCTGTTGAAACTCAATTTATTTTGAGCTCTAAAGGAATGTGAATTAAGGGCCCCGAGTCACATGACAGGTAGCTGGAAGCTTTTGTTTGTCTAAATTAAGTCCTCTCCCTTACCCGCATTGTTCTATAAAATGTTGTAAATGGTAAAGAGAACCAGGGAAGACCCCAACCCTCTTACTGTTGACTTTCATTATAGATTAACCTCCTTCTTACCTTTCTCACACAAGAATCATAGCTATCACAGCGAGTTAAATGTTAAATACACTCTTTTAAATTGGAAAAAATGAAAACCAGTTATAAGAAAAAAAGGAGACACATGGAAAAGAAAATACATTGTAACTAATTAATTTGCTGTAACTCCTAAGCCAGATAGAAAACACTGTAATCCTGTTAAATTTCCTGTCTTCTTCCTGTATAAGCAAGAATTTCACCTTTAACTTCAGAGCATTATCCCCATTTCTCTGGAGTGATGCATCCTGGAATGGCCATTCCCAGATTTTCACTTGAATAAACTATAAAATTGGAACCTGACCCTTTTGATTATTTCAGGTTGACACAATCTTCATTTTACAATGAGGAACCTGAGGCACAGAGTCGCTAAGAAACTTGTCCAAAATCACACAGCTAGAAAGGGTTAAACGACTAGAGATCTACATCCTGCCTCCTAGAGATACTAAATTCCAATTTCAGCTTTTCCTTCTCAGAAATCTCACTATTAGCCCCTAAAAATTATTTCAAAGAGTAGCTTTCAAATTTGTTTTTCCATAATTCACGTTAAGAATTTTGTTCTGCATCCTAGCACATACACAGAAACAAACTGGAACAAATAATTCATGATTCATGAGAAAGCAAAACTTACCCTTATATAGGATTTATCATTATCTTACTCCATTTCAATTACAATAAATTTTCTAAATGCTAATCAAACTCTACTAAATTGATCCTAGACCCCAAAGTGCCATGACCTTCAGTTTGAAAAACTGCTTAAAGCATCATCCCCCTAAATTCCTGAGATTCAATGATGCAATGTGTTTTCTAACCACCCATGCAAAGATGAAGAAAGTATGGTCATCATTAACCACAGTCCACTGGCAGGATTCTGAGATAAGTGCATTAGTATCCTTCTGGAGGAGGAAGAGGGTCCTCCCTGATGAGATATCTCCGGAAGGCTTGTTTAAAGGTAGATGAGTTGGGCAGGACTCTGAAGAGAATACAGACTTCACCAGGTAGTCAAAAGAGAAGTCATTTCAGGCCTGGGCAGCAAAGTGAGACTCCAACTCAAAAAAAAAAGAGAAGTCATTTCAGACAGAGAGGACTCACAGGAGGCCAAAATGGAGCACATACTTGTCAGGCAATTTGGGGGGCTGATGGGCTAAATTTAGACTCACAGACTCTGACACTGTAACTATGAGCCATGGCACCTAAAAATACTAACTTCTCTGTGCAGAAAGATTCACTACTGTGAATCTCTCACTTCCCCAGAGGCTAGTTCTGAAAAATATATAAAACAATGTCTGAAAACTCCTGAGGACTGACCAGGAAGTGATGATAATAATAGGCACCGTTTGTTGAGTGGATCCTCTGTGCTGTCCCAACCACACATGCGATCCTCATAACAACACAAGGGTGTTGGTATTATTATCTTCATTACGTAGATGAGAAGACTGAATCTCAAAGAAATTATGTTATTTGTCCAAGGTCACCTAGTTAGTAAAAGGCAGAGGTAGAACTCAAACCAGGCCTGCCTGACCACAGGATCTAAGCACTTCTCACATCACAATGGTTGTGCACTCAATGTTGAGGAGCATGGGGGGAGATGGTGAAGAGCTAGTGGGGCAGGTAAGGCCATGAAGGGGTGAAGGGAAGGGCAGAAAAGTCTAGAAAGAAGTATTGGCACCAGAGCAGCAAGCCCTTGAATGTCAGCAGTGTTTAAACTTTATTCTAGATGCAGTTAAGGTTCTGAGCAGACTCTGATGTGATCACAACTATGATTCAGAAAGATAAATCTGGGAGCATTATCTAAGAGACAAAGATCACCACTTAGTAGACAACTCAATCACCTGATTAGTCACAAAGCTTTCAAGGTAGCTTTGCAAAGACAGGAAACCTCTGCACTTGGCCCTCACTTGCTATCTTTAGAGAAAAACTAAATTTCCCCAAATTGGCATATAACATGAAAGAGCAATTTGACCTAAGTTGAAATTTGATGTGTTCCAGCACTTTGAAAAGCCCTCAACCTGTTGAATTTGTTGAATAACTGAAAATAGAGTGCATTCACATAGGGCAAATGGTTATGAAAGGATGAGATCTTTCTTACTAGAAGAAAATCAAAAATTATAAAGAAAAATCTTATCAAAGGAGATTTACTTTCAAGGGATGTCAGGATTGCTATTCATCTATTTATGCTTATACCAAAATAAAAGGGGTGAATTGTCCTTCTGACACACTGCTACAACATTTTAATGTAGCATCTTTTATCCCATTCAATAAAATTGACCACTACAAAGCACACTGATGAGAATGTTAAAAGGATTGTGCTTTCACTGTACTTTGCAGTAGAAGATGGAACGTGTTTCTCAGAACTCATTTTTTATTCCCAATGGAATAAGAGAAACAATAATGAAAATCAAATGATTTTTGTTCACAGGGATCCCTATCAGGTGTTTCCTCTGCATATGTAAAGCAGACAGTGCAGTCCTGTTTTCTATAGCAGTTGCTTAAATGTTAGAAACATAACCATTCAGTGGACCGTGTATACTGGAGAAGCAGGCCATCCCTGACTGGAGTCTAGGCAGTGTGTGACAATAAAAAGAGCCAGAAATGTGAAACAGGAGCCCAGGTTCCCAGTCCTGCCTCTGCTGCTAGCCAGAGTATCTTGGGGAGGTTGCCAAAATCTCTGGACCCTGTTTCCTCATCTGTAAAGTGAAAGGTTGAAGTCCATTTTCTCTAAGGTCTTTCCACTTCTAACATTCTGTGGTCTTTTCCTGAACTGTAAGACAAGGACACAGGGCCTAAGGTGAGGCCAGTCTCATACTTAGCCCAAAATATGGAAAAGCTCCAGGAACTCACAGAAAAGCATCAAGAATGATCTGAGCTAACCCTTAACTGAAGCAGTGTGGGTTGGAACCCAGCAATTCCACCACTACTTAAATGACAACATTATGCACCTAATTAGATTGGTGTGATTACCAGTTGATTAATTCATGAATGGCTCCTGGCCCAAAGTATGCCTTCAATAACAATATTAGCTGGATTTTCTACTTTAAGCCTAAACACGTTACATGTTCTATTTCACAGCAACATCATGAGGTAGGTACTGTCAATATGCTCATTTTAAAGATAAGGGAACCAAAGGTTTAGAGAGGATCAACAATGTGTCCAAAGTCATATAATTCTTAAGTGGCAGAGCCAGAACCCAAGCCCAGGCAGCTTAAAGTAAAATCCTAGTTTTCAGCCACTACACTATTCACCCCTATCTGAAGCTAAAGGTGCACTTTTGTCAGTACCTGTGGGCCAAGGGCTCAGCCAAGTATAGTAAAGTATTCTACCATTGACATTTTTCCATTGAGGAGCTCCAATAACTTTGGACTAAAATTTAACAAGATCATACAAGTTTCTCAAACATGGCCAAAATAGGTACTGAGGTCTACTCTTCATTCTTCTTTGCTTCTTTCCACTTACCTATTCTCAGCCTCAACTTTGTAACATAATAATGAAGATAATTAACAGAACTTGCTTTGAAAAATTAAAGTACTCTGAGGGTTAACTCCACCTTAAAATCCTTCTGTGTGTGTGTGTGTGTGTGTGTGTGTGTGTGTGTGTGTGTGTGTATTTCTAACTGAACCTAAAAAAAAGAAAGATAAACTAAAGGATAATGATTTTTTATTACAGATTCTCTCTTTCCAAAAAGATTCACCATCCACCTCTTTTAAAAAGCAAATTCCCTTGTTGCATTTAAATTTTCTTTAAATTATTTAGAAATTTTTAGGAGCTCATGTATTGTTATTGATGTTGTATTTCTTAATTTTTCCCATAGGTCCATTCTGCGAATCACTTTGTAAAACAGATGTGAAATTTTCAAAAATGAAGATGTGTCCTGAATTAATAGTTGTTCTTGATATTATGTCCATCTAAGCATCACTACAAGCTTTCCCTAAACCATATGAAGGTAAAAGGTTGCTTAATCCTTATTGAAATTCTCAAAGCCAAGACTAAGGATTAATCCCTTCTGGTATCACTCTGAAGCAAAGTCTGTGCCCAAGAAGTCAGAAAGGAGAGACGTTGGATACAGCGGTGTCCAGTAGAAACATACCTCAGAACCCCCTAGGCTGACTTTAGCCCAGTGCTTCTGATCTTGAACACATGGTGAGAAGAATGCTAGTTAGATACCTACCCTAGGCCTCATCAGAACCCTCACCTTGGGCCTGGAAGTAGAGGTTTTAGTGAACCAACAGTCCCTTTACAAAAGCAGATTTCTGGCAAAAATAACACTGATGCAATAGGGTCACTCAGCAATGCCAGACAGGGCATAACCTTGGATAGCAGCTCAACTACTCCTTTCTTGCCTTTAACAAAATCACATTCCATTAAAATAGGCTGCACTGTACGTTAGCAATATCCATGGATGGGTAAAAGCAAATAAAGTATAACATGACACATATGTGGAGCTCTAGAACAAGCAGCATTAGCATGGGTCTAAGTGGAGCAAAGATAAATCATTAGCAACTAGTTTCTCTCTTAGGATCGATGCAGTGATTAGGCAAGAGACTGGGGTCATAGTCTATGCAGGTAACTGGCCTACTTTCAAGCACACTGTTGCCGTATTAAAAGTCAGAAATGAACAGTATAGACCACAAATGACCCTGAAAGGAAGTTTCAAATAGGCTCAAAATCAACCCTACCTCTGATATTCAGGGCTTCAGATTTTTTCTCCTTTTTCATCATCTCTTCCGGCTCATTCTGGGTGTTCAAGGAATCACCTGCATTCAAAGAAGAAACCTCGTGTTGTGTATAAGTTCTACAAGCAAAAAAAACCAATGGACTCAAAATAAGGTTTTGTTATTTTAAATTCCTACTAGTTTATGGGAGACCCTACTTCTGCACACACCCAGCCCAGAACAGTACATTTTGGGCTTGAAATAGCCTTGTGATCCACCTTTGGACTTCATTCACACTTCAAGTTAAAACAAAAAAGATGGCGAGTGGGAGCCCACCCCCACCCCCAAAACCCATAACACCCAAGGAGAGAGAAGTATAGTCAAAGGGAGAGGGAGAAAAACAAAGTTCAGAAGGCAACCAATGAAAGGGAGGCGGCATTGAGGAGTGCGATCTGTTACCCAGCAATGAGGACTGATTTCCAAGAAAATCAATACTCCTATACACGAGAGAATGGGGGAAGGGAAGAGGCTAGAGGGACTCGAGCATCCAGGAGGGGAAAAAATCATGGGGAATATGCTAGTTAACAGAAGAGAAGTAACGAGGGATTGTAAAGAAAATGGTTAAAAAAAAACAGCAGGCAGAAAAAGAGGGTGTGGTGTGAGAAGAAAGGGACTGGGTAGGAGGAGGAAGGAAGGGCGGCGCGGTCCAAAAGATACAACCGAAAGGCACCTGCTACGTTTGAGAACACGGTCGCCCCCTTCTCCTGCTTCCTTTCGACCGAGGATCCCCGGAAGGTCACGGCAGAGTCCGAGCCGGGACCTGTCGGGGTCTCCGCGCACCGCGGGTCCTCAGCGCTCTGGGCCCCCCGAAGGCGCCGCGAGTGCCGGCCTCGGCCAGCTGCTGCTGGTGCAGGTGGCGGCGGCGGCGACCCCGGCCGCAGCAGGCGAGCCAGGCGGCGCAGTCCTGGAAGATGAGCAGCCCCACCACGTTGACCGCCAGCCCCAGGGCGCCGACGATGAGCACCAGCTCGGGGTCATCGATGCGCTCGGGCCGGGCCAGGCGCAGCACGGCCTCCACGAAGATGGTGAAGCAGAGCGCTGTCAGGAAGACTGCGTTGCTCAGCGCGCCCACCACCTCGGCGCGGGCGTAGCCGTAGGTGGCTCGGAAGCCACCGGTGGGGCGCCGGGCGATGTAGCCGGCGCTCAGGCCCACGCACAGCGAGATCAGGTCCGAGAGCATGTTGAAGGAGTCAGAGAGCAGCGCGATGGAGTTGCCCAGGTAGCCCGAGACGAGCTCGGCCACGAAGAAGGCGACGGTGAGCACCAGCATGAAGAGCAGCCGGCACGTCTTGCCCGAGTAGCGGCCCATCTCCGCAGCCGGGCGGCTCTGGCCCCGCGCCTCCGGCCCCGCGCCGCCCCGGGAGCCGGGCGCGCCCTGAGCGCAGCGCGGCCGCCGCAACAGGTGGGGGCGCGGCGCGGTGCGTCGGCGCGGACTCCACCGAGGCCTGGTACCCGCCTCCCGGGTTGTCCCGCCGGCCTTGCCCTGGCGCTTTTTATAAGGCGGAGAGAGCGCCCCCAGTCTCCGCACGTCCAGAGTCTAAAGGAGTGGCCGCGGCGGCGGTATCTGAAAAGCCCTTGCGCCGCCTCCCTCGCGGCCTCGGCCTGACTTGGCAGGTGGCCACGCGCCAGCGTCTCTCCTGTGGACAGATCTAGGCAGAGAGGGGAGCCGCGGAGGAGAAGGGCGTGTCTGGATGTCAGTCCTCCCGGACAGCCCCCCACCACTACCCATGCAGAGGTGGGCTTCACCCAATGACACCGCTTCTTCAGGTCCTCTGGGTCGCCCGAGTCCTGTTGACTCAGCGATAAGGACCTTGTCTGCTGTGGGGTGTGTTCGCTGTGGTGGACGTGGACACCTTCACATACGTGCCCAGACACAGCTTACAGTACAGTTTCCATATTAACCCTGTGCAAGGCCCAAGATCACTCACTTGGGTCTGTCCTGCCCTGAAGGGGGCTTCCTGCATTTCATCTCGTTAAATGTGAACGCAGACCTCACTCAGGCCCCCACCCTCATTCCACTACACTCTTGGTAAAGCCATTTTACCCTCTCTTCTTCCTCACAGCCATTATAAAGGGTGCGTGATCTTCTTGTCAGCCCCTCACAGCGCAGTGTCGTCCCTTCAAGATCTTCAAGGCCAGGGCCTCCTTTCCCAGGTGAACCGCAGGCAGCCGTCAGGAGAGCACAGATCTCACTCTTGTAAGCATGGCACTCTCACCTTCACTCAAAGACTGTCTACTCTGTGGTAGACACAAGTTTTCGTGGTCACCAAAGAAACAAGGGCTGGCCTTCTCTGTGTACTCTTCTCATTTTCCAATGAAGAGAATATTCTACTCACCCCATATGTCCCTGGCTGCATGACCCGATACTCCCAGTTCAATGGACTGACCTACATGAAGAATTTTTCCAAATAAGACTTTTCTGTTGATAACAGGTTCTGTCCCAGGTAAAAATTATCCAGGGAACTGTCTCTTGGACTCTGGGAGAGGCTGAGGAAGAGACCCTTGAAGAAGGGTGTTTGCTGTAGGTCAGTTGGGGGGAGAGGTTTGCAGTTTTCTTTATTGATTTGTTTTGTTTTGAAGGTGAAGTCTGATCACCTCTATTCTCTCTCCCCCATCCCCAACCCCTGTACTTTAACCATTCCTGGGGGAAAAAATCTGGTTTTGGCTTAGAAATGAATTAAATATCTCACTCAAAAAAACAAAAACAACAACAAAACCCCCCACAGAATCCATTAGCAGAACATCCTAATTTCTAATCCTATTCATTTTCTTTACTTTGTAAAACATAACCTTGAGTGTCCCTAGCAGTCATGCTAAATGCTAAAGCATCTTTGATCTGAGGGTCCCATCTTATAACCTTCAAATTCAAGGAGCTTATTAAATATTCCCACCCCCAGGAAAATATCCCTATACTGAGAACTTAAAAAAATTGATCATTGAAAGTATTTCTAAGAACTGATATAAACATGGGTGATAGTGGAATGAGGTTGGGGGCCTGAGTGATGCCTGCGCTCACATTTAATGAGATGAAAAGCAGGAACCACCCTTCAGGGCAAGACTGACTCAAGTGAATAATGTAGAAGAAGAAGATACAGCCTGAGGAAAGATTTGAAGTTGTCTAGCCTTGGGCAATTTCCTTAATCCTCTGGGCCTTTTCCACTACTATAAAATAGGAATAATAGTAGTACAGCGAAGATTAAATGAGGTAATATGTGTAAATTGCATACAACAGTGCCTAGTACAGAGTAAGCACTCAATAAATGTTAGCTGTTACTGTTACCATTTGTATTAGTACTAATACACATGCATAATAGAATTACTATTGGACAATAGCCAACACACTCTAATATACAATCGAGATATGCAAGAGTACTGTACTCTTTCCAGATTCCAGCTTTTACTGTCTTCAAACTGAAACCTCTGAAACATTTAACAGACGACAGCAGGCAAACCTGTCAAAATAAGTAAGCGAAGTCTTGTGGAACTCACTTGACAGGCTAAAGCATTCCTTGATCATGGTATTTGTCATTCACAACTGAAAGAAAAACCTGAAATCAGCAGAAATATATCTCTCAAGCATATTGCCCAGTCATTCTCCTAACCCAAGGCAGATAAGGGTTATGTACTGCCCCAGGAGTACAGTGACAGAACTAAACAGCCAGTGGCTGAGGAAACAGAGGAGGGAGCTGTAAATGTCTGAGTTCCCCTACTTGGGGCCCCGTTCTTGACTTTAAGGAGGAATAAGTGTTGCCGGATGGTGTCAACAAAATAAACTATAGGAAAATGTTTTGACTAAAACTACATGCGCGCACACACATGCATACACACACATACTGTGTGTATATGTAATCTAAATTAACTGATAGAAATGCAGACTGCATCTTACACTTTACAGTAAATTATGAGGTTTCAATAGCTTTTGTTTATTGAGCTCTTACTCTGCTCAACCCCATACTAGCATTTTACAAGTATCTCATTTCATCCTCACAACAGCCCCATACAATAAGTACTATTTTGCAGGTGAAGAACCTGAAGCCCAGAGGTTTTCAGTAACTTGCCCAAGATCACGCCATCTGTAAATGATAGACTTGAGGTCTGAACCAGGCATCAGGCTCTAGAACTGACATCATGCTTAACCCCCAGATTATACTAATTTGATCATTTTTAACACTTGTCCTAAGCCAGTGAAAGAATTTTTAAAGTTCACTTTGCATTGGTGCAAAACTTAATGTGTTATAATTAATAAATTCAGAGATTATGGCACTAGAAATTATTTCTACACTGGTATTTGACCCAGAAATTAACAACCCTTTTTTGTAGAACTTGAAAAGCCATCTTTTTTTTTTTGAGTTGGAGTCTCACTCTGTCACCCAGACTGGAGTGCAGTGGCATGCTCACGGCCACCTTAGCCACCCCAGCGTCAATCTGCTGAGCTCAGACGATCTTCTGTCTCAGCCTTCCAAGTAGCTGGAACTACAGGCACATGCTACCACACCCAGCTAATTTTTTTATTTATTGTAGAGATGAGGTCTCACCAAGTTGCACAAGCTGGTCTCAAATCTCTGGACTCAGGCAATCCTCTCGCCCTGGACTCCCAAAGTGTTGGGATTCAGGCTTGACCCACCGCGCCCAGCACTTTGTTTTCATTTTTAATTCTACTTGACAAGAGATGACGTTCCCTTCAGTGAAAAGAAGGGATATTTTGTCCAAAGCACCAACTTTTTATTCAAAAGAAGAGATGCCTTTTTCCCCATAACAACAGCCTCCAAGTCTTAAATATATCATCAGAAGATGGAGACTTCATTAGCCCAACTCCAAACACACAGAGCATAAAAAATGTGAAGACTTTACAGAAGGAAATATCTTCTTCAGATAGCTGAGGAATCTTGAATACGCAGTTCACTGGTAAATTTCTAATATGTACAATTATAGCACTTTAGCTGTACAAAGGTAGTTTTTATACCCCCAAATTACGCATTTCGACCCTCCAAGTTTTTCAGACGACACTATACCTAAGAGCTTCTTGACTTGAGGTGATCATTCCTTTTTTTTTTTAAAAGATAGAGGCATGATATGTGAAAAAGATTAAAAACGAGGTAGTGGTCAACACTACTTTGAATGAGTTGTTGACAAAGCAGAAATACTCAGCAGCACTGTGAGTTGCAGTCCACCTCGAAGGAAGTAGCTCTCATTTGAATTTATAGCTGTGCTCATCAGCCTGAAGAATGTTCTTACCTAGAAGGACCTGCACAGTTTTTCCCATTGCCACTTGTTCTTGCAGCAAAAGAATATGTCCACTGCTAGCACTAGCCTAGGAAGTGGTAAGAACACAAGCCCCACTATACCATCAAATGATACAACCTACTTATTGAGAAGATACCAGACTCAAAATAAATTTAATTCTGGACTTACTTTGAGAAAAAGGTAGAGTAGAGCAGCAGTTAATAATTTGAGCTCTGGAATCAGACAGACTGGGAACTAAATCCTAGCTCTATTACTCACTTGCTACTGCTCATATGACCTGGGTCACATTCCTTACTACTTCTCTTTCCTCATTTGTGAAATAAGGATAATAATAGTATCTACCTCATGGGGTTGTTGTGAGACTTCAGTGAGAAAATGTATGTAAATTGCTTAGCAAAGTGCCAGGTACATAACAAAGGCTCACTAAGTGTTAACAAAAAGTTACTACCACAAAGTTTAGGGATCAGGGGTGGAAGAGGCATATTTTCCTTCACCAAGGAAAGGAGTCATATAGGGTTACTTTTTAGAGAAAATATACATTTAAGGATTGTTTTACAGCTTCATCTTGGAAGTAATGAAGCTTATAGAAACATAAGATAAAACAGTTTTGAGTTCCTGCAACTGAAAGAGAAATATAGTTTGAATGATAATACCTCCACATTACAAAATACAGGAACCCAAGTTATTGAATGTTGAATGCATAGATGTAAAAAATGGTATTAAAGAAAACCAATTTTTATATGATACCACTATGATGCATTTTTTCCCTTAAAGTAGTTAATCATATATCAAATTTAAGAGATTCTGGACTTGAAGTGACCACACTTTTTTTTTTTTTTTAAGGATACACACATGATATAGGAAAATTAAAAACTGAGTAGTGGTCAACATCACTTTGAATGAGCTATTGCTAAAGGAAAAATACTCCTTTGGGCTGTAAGATTTGTTTGAGAGCAAAGAATCTGGCCATTTTATCTGGGGTCAACTTATTGTTATAAACATGATAGCTCTGCTCTATGTTAGGGTTAGGGTTAGAGTTAGGGTTAGAGTTTTTTTAGCATCTCCAGGCCACAGGGACAGTCCCAGAGACTCATTCATGGAGAAACCTCATGCTTGGAGTTTGTCAAGGGCTTGTAGGTAAGTGAAAATATGAAAAGGAAAGGGGATAAGGCTGTTAGGAGGAACAGGGAAATGGTTAAAGGAAGAACTAGGAATTTAAGAAACACTTTTTATTCACAGTTCACATCACTTACTGCTATTATTTGGAGTCTGATCCCACCTGATTGGTGAATAATGAGGGAAAAATCATCTTTTGGACTATTTTCAATTCAAATGGAAGAAAAATAACTAAAAGTTGCAAAAAATGGAGAAAAATTCTTCCTTGATGTTGATTCTAGACCTAACACTTTTAACAATAAGTTAAATTCTATGTTATTTTGTAATTTGCCAAAGACTTCATGTGTTATTTAATGCCATCATAAACAAACCAACACAAACAGCAATGTTCTTGCTGCCAGATTCATTTAATTTTTGAACTATATGAACAAACAAAGGCCATTTACCCAATAAATTGTGGGGATAATTGTGTGTGGAGGGGAAAGAGGGTTAAAACTAAACCTATTAATAAATACCTTTACTTTTACTTGCCAAATGCACTGGTTAAATATTTGGCATTGTGTAGTGGAAGGACATAGGCTTTGGGGCCACACAAATCTAAGATCCAATTCTGTCTCTATCAGCTATTAGCAAGTAGAAAAGTCACTAAACCTCTCTGAACCTCTGTGTTCTCATTTACAGTCTGGACATAGAGGTAACACTCTCCTACTCAGTGGTTGTGAAAATCAAATAACATATGTAAAGGGCCTTGCATGATGCCTTTAGTAGATAATCAATTGTTGGCTCCTTCCATTAATTTCTGATTATCATCATTCCCAGAACCATTGTTGACATCTAGTAAAGAATTTTCTTCACAATTATCTAGATTTCCCTGCTTTTTACAAAATCATATATGCCCCCTTGGTCCAAATCATCTAGTTAGCTTAATTATCTTAGAAATAATTAGCTATAGCTTAATAAAAGATTGTGTGAATATATAATATTGATTAATATAGTTTACAAATATAAGGATATTTAAAATATTTTACCAATCTAAACTACAAACCTCTCAAGTTATCATTGCTATACTTCTTTGTCTGTCATTACCTGTCTGTTAGTCTCTTTTAATTTTTTTATTTTAAAGATGCAGGGTACAATTCAGGGTTAGATATACACATATTTATTATGCAGGTACCCTTGTTGATGAGGTGTGCTTCCCCTCCCCAGGAGATTGCCACTACTGCCAATCCTGCCTCCCCTGCTCTAGCACCCTCACCCCACCCCCACCCGCCCCACCCCCAGCAGTTTCCTGCTACTGCCAATCTTTCCTGTCTGTTAGTCATGTGGCAGAAGAGTAGAGCACATCAGGGTATCTGAACTGGGAGACATAACATTATTACCATCACGAAATGAGAGGCTGTTTTGAATACTGAAGTCTGAAGGAGAACTAAGATTCTTGACCTCTGACATGAAGTTATTGTACAACTCAGACCAGTTACCAAATTTCTGAGTCTTAGTTTCCCAATCTGTAAAGTGCAAATAAATAACCTCATACTACTTAATGTATGTTGTTGTTCTGGATATCAAAAAGATAATTAAGGTACACATATACAGAAGACTAAAAGGCGTTGTTGTTGTAATAATGAAGCCATGGGTCCATAATCAACACGAGTTCTAGAAAGCAAATGCTGTATTTGTAACCACCAGTAGTTTAAATGGGCCATCTAAGGTTTTAGGCTGCCTGGAACCCTTTCCTGCTTCCCTCTAGTATCCCATCCCCTTGAATACAGAGGTGGGGAGGTGGGCATGTAATCTAGGGTGAGTCAATCACAGTTCCTCATTCTGTGGCCAAAATGTTTGATTCAAGAGATGGTCATTTGACCCTAGATGGGCCAGAATTCTTCTGGACTTTTCAAGATGGACCTGGGAAGGAGAAAGGGTCCATTTCTTGACTGGTCATTAGACTGTGAGACGTGACTTGGAGTTCCTGATAATCATGTCTCCCCCTGCTTCATTCCTGTACCCTTCAATCTGCAGAAGGAGAGGAAGTAGAAAGAGACATGAGGCAGTGAAAGAGAATCTCTAATGGAATTCAAATCTCTGATTCCAATTTGATTATGTGAACGAATAAATTTTCCTTTTTTGCTTAAGTAAGTATGCATGGGGTGCTTTTGCCACTTATAATCAGACACTTCTGGTCAAAAGTCGGTTGAGATCCTATGTTCATTACAAAGTGCTAAGAATGGTTTTCTTCCTTTCCCTATATTCAAGACTCAAGAGAACTATAAATCTAATCCTTAAAAAAAAATAGTAAAATGACCCATTACAAAGGACCTTTCCTTACTTCGATTCCTCACCAATGCTGGAGGACTTACTCCTGCTCCATTTCTCTGATTCCCTCCAGAGAAAAACCTCTCGAAAAAGTTATGAGTCTTTACTTGCTTGTATTCCATTTTCTTTCCTGTCCACTCCAGTTCCATCTTCATCTTCACCATACCACTGAAAGGGTTTTGTCAATATTATCCCTGACCTTCTTATCCCATATCCATTGGCTTTCTGTCCTCATCTGGCTAGACTTCTTGGCAACATTTGTTACTGAGGACCTTTGTTTTCCTTCTTCACTCTCTTCATTTGACTTTTGAATGCTGTATCCTCCTGATTTTCTTTATATTTCATCGACAGTTTCTCCCGTTCCTCCTCTTCTACATCTTTTAATGTCGGAGTGACCCAGGGCTCAGTTGTGGGCTTGCTACTCTTCTCTATCTATGCTCATTCCTTTTGTAACTTCACCCAGTCCTAAGGCTTTATATCTGTATTCAGATGGACTTCCAAATATATATCTGCAGTCTGGACTTTGTTAAACTCTCACTCAATGCCTACTGTACATCTCCACCTATATATCTAAAGGCATTGCAAACATATGCCCTCATCTTCCCCATCACAGTAAATGACACCAGTTGATCAGGCCAAAAGCCAGAGATCATCCTTTATACTGCCTTTTTTCATTTGTCACTCGTACCATCAAAAAATTCAGTCCACTCTACTTCTGAAATATATCCCAATTTGTCCATTTACCTTCATCTCATTGCCTCAACAATACTCCATCATCTGTCACTAAAGTTAGTGCAAGAGTCTTTTCCCAATTTTTCACCCACTAAATTCTTCACACAGCAACCATAGTGATCATTCTTAAAATGCATCTGATTATGCAACTCCTCAGCTGAAATCCCTTCCTTATTACTTCAAATAAGCCCCGGATGTCTTACCTTGGTGTGTCACAGATGACCTGTTGCCTACCCCTACATCCATTTCCCATTTTCTTTTAGCAACTGAACCCTAGTACTACATTTAGCACATTGCTGAGCCCTCTCTTCACTTGTGTTTTGCTGCTCAGCTAAACAATACAATTTCTGTCTTCTTTTGCAGCTAGCTGTAGCCATGTGAGCAAATGTTGGGCTAGAAGCTGTAAATGGAAACATCATGTGGTACTTTCAGAAATCTCCCTAATGGAGGAATGTGAACGTGATGGCTGCATCTCTAGCACGTATCTCAGACCATGAAGATAGGGACTCATCCTAGAAAAGGCAAAGCGGTTTGGGGTGTTTAGGGGAGCAGGCAGTGACTTTTGGATTTCTGTCAATCTTGAAGCTATATTTCAACCCAAGTCTGCTTTACCTCCAAACTTCCTTCACAAAAAAGAGAAAAAAACTTTATGTTTAAGTTACCATGTGCAGATGAACTGAAGCCTGACACAAGTGGCCCATAATTTAAAAGTGTCTCTGTCTACTTCTCCAGCCTCACCTCTCTCACCCTCCCTCTGGTTCACCACTTGCCAGCCTCATTAGTCTACTCTTTTCCTCAGACACACTAATCTCATTTCTCTGTAGGTCATTGCACTTGCTGTTCCCTTAACTTGAATTGCTCTTCCCCTGCTCTCTGTGTGATTGGTTCCTTTTTATCATTCAGGCCTTCTTTTTCAAATGGCTTTCCCTCTATGGAGTTTTCCCTGACCACTAAATCTGAATGACTATCCTGTTATTGCTGTTGCATCACCCTATTTTATGTTATTTTCCCTCTTTTATATTCTCAGTCCCTGAAACTGTGTTAGTCACCTATCAGATAGTCAATATTTAGGGAATGGATGAAATAAAAACTAAAAGAATGGATGAATCTGATGTCCTGTCTCTTTAGTGAGAAGGGCAGACAAAAGCTACAGTTTGCCTTGTTTACAGATGATATTATAATACAGAGAATGATGTTTAACATTAGCACCAAAGAAACAAGAAAAAAATACATTTTTTTTTAGTCAGAGTCTCACTCTGTCGCCCAGGCTGGAGTGCCGTGGCATGCTTACGGTCACCACAGCCTCAACCTGCTGGGCTCAGGCAATCCTTCCACTTCAGCCTTCCAAGTAGCTCAACTACAGACGTGTGCCACCACACCTGGCTAATTTTTTTATTTATTATAGAGACGAAGTCTCGCCATGTTGCCTAGGCTGATCTTGAACCAATAGGCTCAAGCAATCTTCTTGCCTCTGCCTCCCAAAGTGCTGGGATTACCGGCGTGAGCCACCGTGCCTGGTGAAAAAAAATACATTTAAATGAAAACAAACTGCATACTCATGTTCTCACTGCTTAGATAACTTTTTTTTTTTTTGAGTTGGAGTCTCACTCGGTCGCCCAGACTGGAGTGCAGTGGCCACTCCCGGCCACCGTAGCCTCCACCTGCTGGGCTCCGGCGATCCTTCCACCTCAGCCTTCCGAGTAGCTGGAACTACAGGTGCGCGCTACCACGCCCGGCTAGTTTTTTATTTATTGTAACACCCTTCCATGACATGACCCATGATTAAGTCATAAACATTACACATATACCAAGGCATATCAACTCTCATTTATCACGTTTTAGCTTTCATGATAACTATCAAATTGAATGGAATTTACTTGTTTCTTATCTTTCTCTCAAAAGGCCTGTGAACAATCTGATTTATATTTATCTCTGTGTTCCCAAGCACCTGGCACATGGCAGGTATTCTTCAAATATTTGTTGAGTTAAAGTTATCTAAGCAAAGCCTGGCTCGGTGGCTCAGCCTGTAATCCCGCGCCTTTGGGAGGCTGAGGTGAGTGGATTGCCTGAGCCCGTGGGTTCGAGACCCGCCTGGGCAGTGAGACCTCATCTCTACAATAAATCAAAAAAAAAAAAAAAAAAAATCAGCCGGGCGTGGTAGCGCATGCCTGTAATTCCGGCTACTCGGAAGGCTGAGGCAGAAGGATCGCCGGAGCCCAGCAGGTTGAGGCTGCGGTGGCCGGGAGCAGCCACTGCATTCCAGTCTGGGTGACAGAGTGAGACTCCAACTCAAAAAAAGAAACCAAAACAAAACAAAAAAGAATTAAAATTATTTCTGAAAATAATGGTAAACCACTAAAATGTTGTCATATAGTTTGGAAGCATGTTGTCCCCTTCAAATTTCATGTTAAAATGTGATTCCCAATGTCAGAGTGGGGCCCAGTGGGAAGTGATTGTGTCCTGAATCCCTCATGAATGGCTTGGTGCCATTCTTCTCATAGTAATAAGTGAGTTCTCATTCTACTAGTTCATATGAGAGCTGGTTATTTAAAAGAGCCTGTCACCTCTCCACCTTTCTCTTGCTTCTACTCTCACCATGTGACATGCTGCCTCCTCTTGCCTTTCCCCACAAGTAAAAGCTTCCTGAGGTCTCCCAGAAGCCAAGCAGATGCCAGCACCATGCAAAACCATGAGTCAATAAACCTCTTTTCTTTATAAATTACCAGCCTCAGATATTTCTTTACAGCAATGCACTGCAGACTGATACAGGTTTTAATAACATACTTGGGCTTTTCTTTCAGAAAGATAAGTCTAGCAGCAGCATGAAGGATGGATTGAGGAGGAAGTGACTGAAGGAAAGGGACAAACCAGCAAAAAAAAAAAAAAAAACTTTGCAACAATCCAGACAAGAGATGAAAATGATCTCTTTCCAATGAAAATGGAGAAAAGAGGGCAGACCAGAGGACATTGTGGAAGTAGGATTTGCATGCTTAGAGACTGAATGACTGTGCCTGAAGTAGAGATTGGTGGAGAGGAAAAGTCAAGGCTGTCCCCTGGTGTTTGGCTTGGATGATTGAGTTGAGGGGCCATCATCAAACAGAGGGAAGATGAGGAGGCAAATTTCAGAAACAGCCTCAGAGTCATTCATTCAGTTGCTCATACGCCACACAGGTATCAAGCATCCACCAGACGCCATCAGGGATAAGACAATGAGTGAAACCAACATGGTCTCTTCATTCCAGATGGACACTAACACCTGACTACCCTATGGTGTGAGGGATGCTATAATAAGAGAGAAGGGGGTATGGCAGGACCACAGAGAGGAAGCCCTTACCAAGGGTTGGGCATCAGGAGAGGCCCATGTGAAGAAGTGGCATGTGAAACCTAAGGCAGGAGCAGGAGGTGGCACCAAGCAGTGAGTTGGATGGGGAGAGTTGGGGAGTGCTCCAGGAGTACAGCATGGCATGAGCCAATTCCTGGAGGTGAGAGTGATGGTATAAATGAGAATGTCACAAACTCACTAGAACCAGAGAATAGAATTTAAGGTGATAGAGTGGAAGGGAATAAGGCTTCAGGTAAGCAAGGAACTGATTATTGAGATTTTCCAAAGCCAGATAAAGGATTTATGACTTTGTCTTAAGGGAATAGCACTTGAAGGATCAAACTGGAGAGGGAGAGACATTTAATCTTCATGGAACATTTGCTGTAGTCTGGGCACTGGTTCAAGAGAAGGATCCTGCTCTTGTGGATCTTACATTGTAGAGTAGATGATAGGAAATAAAAGAAAAAAAGTGAACAAAAGAAAGAAGAAAGGGAGGGAACGAGGGAGGAAGGGAGCGAGGGAGGGAAATATCAGGAAATGATTCTGATAATTTTAAACATAAATCATCTGCTGCAGTGGGCTTCCAGGTAGTTTTGTATTATAGAGTAGCCATGGGGGTTACATGGGTTATGTAAGGCCTCTCTGAATAGGTAGAAGTTGGCCTGAAACCTCAACGACAGCTGCTGGGAAGAATATTCCAGGCAGAGAGACCCACAAGAGCATTGTCTCTAAGGCAGAGAAATGAAGGGTTGTTTCATGGAGAAAAGGGCGGGTGTGATTGTTCACACTAGCAAAAACATGGAACCAACCATGCTGCCCATCGAAAGAGGACTGGATTAAAAAAAAAAGTGGTACATATACACGATGGAATATTACACAGTCATAAAGAACAAAATTATGAACTTCACAGCAACTTGGATGGACTTAGAGCCTATGATACTGAGTGATCTATCACAGAAACAAAGAACTGAATATCACATGTTCTCACTCATAAGCAGACCTTGAAGAATTATTGTAATACTGTAAAAAAAGGATTGGCAATAGTGGAAAGCTGCTGCGGGGTGGATGGGATCGGCAGTAGTGGGAAACTGCCAGGGACGGGCACACCTCATCAACAAGGGTACCTGCATAATGAACATTTGTATACCTAACCCTGAATTGTACTCCGCATCTTTAAAATAAAAAAATAAAGGGCGACCGTGATGGCTAGAACTGAGCAAGGGGCAGAGGGGTAAGATTCGAAACCAAGAGGAAAATGAGACAGTCCTTGCAGTCACATCTCTATCAAAAGGGGAAACATGAGAGACAGAGAAGGCCAGGCATTTCAGCAATGTTCCTGAAGCCTGTCCTTTTACTCTTGCATATTAACTGCCTGACCTCTGGGGGCATTTGAGTTTCCAATGCATGGCTACACTTTTTTTTTCTTTTAAATATACTTTATTCTTTAGAGCAGTTTTAGGTGTACAGCAAAATTGAGCAGGAGGTACAGAGAGTTTCCATATACCCGCTGCTCCCATGTAGGCACTGCTTCCCCTACTATCAAAATCCCTCACCAGAGTGGAGCATTTGTTACAATTGATGAAGCAACACTGACACATCATTATCACCCAAAGCCCCTAGTTTATGTTAAGGTTCACTCTTGGTGTTGTACGTTCTATGGGTTTTAACAAATAAATAATGATGTGTATCCACCATTGTAGTATCAAACAGAGTAGTTTCCTACTTTAATCCTCTGTGCTCCACCTATGCCTCCCGTCCTCTTCACCAGCCCCTGGAAACGACTACTGTTTCTCCTGTCACCACAGTTCTATCTTTTCCAGAATATCACACAGTTGGAATCATGTAAGCAAAGAACTGAGAACAAACCAAATGCATTTGTGCAGAATAAATTATGTAAAACATGATAAACAAGCATTCATTGCTCACATAGCCCTGCCCTGTGGATGACATGTCACGCTTTCAGAGGAACAACCTGACCAAATGGAGCTCGGGTACACATGGGTGGATGCCTGCACGTGGTGCTTCATGGTGCCTTTCAGTCATGCTTGCAGATCTTATGTTACCCTCAGAAAAAGTAAAATGTGAGTATGATTGTGTTCCTTTTTTTGGGTTAGAGTCTCACTCTTGTCGCCCAGGCTGGAGTGCGATGACACGCTCACAGCCACTGCAGCCTCGATCTGCTGGGCTCAGGCGATCCTTCCGCCTCAGCCTTCCAAGTAGCTGTGTGTGTGTCCTTATTTTAACTGGAGAAAACAGGTTCGTAGGAATCGGTAATTTGCTCAAGTTATTCCAGATAGGAAGGGTGAAAAGATACCATGAACTTCAGAGAAAAGTTGACTTGGCTTTGAATATTGACTCTGTCCCAATCTTGGGCAATTGCAGCAGCTTCTGTCATGTGTATAAAACATCTCAAATATTGGTCCTCTAGAGTTAATTTTTAAAAATTATTAGTCTAAGAGGTTTTCATATGATTATCTCACTCTTTTACCTATTTATGCTATTTCATAGTAGATACATACTACTTTGTTTAAGCAGCCCTCATATCCACTGGCGCATATTTAGTATTCTTTATACACTGAGTTTTGTCATTGTTGTCCTCATTGTTGTAATTGTTTATGTGAATACTACTATAAAAAACATCCTTGAACATATATTGTTGCTCATTATTTGAAGCATAAGTTCCTAGACATACTGAATCAAAGAGTATGAACATGTAAAATTGCTTATACCTATTATCAAGTTTACATCCAAAAATATTGTATAAATTTACACTCCTACCAAAAGTGCATGAGATTGTCTTCCTTTTATTTCCCAAGTGTTTGCTGCTAGTGTATAGAATGTAATTGTTTTTTTTTTTTTTTTTTTTTTTTTTGAGTTGGAGTCTCACTCTGTCGCCCAGACTGGAGTGCAGTGGCCGCTTCCGGCCACCGCAGCCTCGACCTGCTGGGCTCCGGTGATCCTTCCGCCTCAGCCTTCCGAGTAGCCGGAACTACAGGCATGCGCTACCACGCCCGGCTAATTTTTTTTTTGGTTTATTGTAGAGATGAGGTCTCGCTGCCCAGGCGGGTCTCGAACCCACGGGCTCAGTCAATCCACTCACCTCAGCCTCCCAAAGGCGCGGGATTACAGGCTGAGCCACCGTGTTTTTTCTTTATATTAAACTTCTATCCTCCGACCTTGCTAAGTTTTCGTATCAGCTTTTTTAATTGTCTCATAGATTTTCTGGTATATTATCTACCAATACATATGAATTTATTTCTTCCTTTTATTAAAATAAAAATGCATGAGAGCTTCATTTCCACTAGGCTTTTGACATCACTGGCCCATGAGTTTTTTAAAACTTTTTTGGGAGGGGATGATTAAGTTTATTCAATGCTTTTTTCTGATGAATTTCTCATTAGTATCCAACACATTGACATTCTGTACTTATAATTCTGAAAGTGGTTGAGCCACAGTTCTATGTTTAATTGGTTTAGTGCTCACCAACAATCTTTTCACAACATCTGAACTCATCTTGAGTCACATTTTGGTTGACTGGATTTCATCTAGTATTTTTTCCAAGAGGGGTTCTTGGGTTTTATATATATTTAGCAATATCTTTATGCTGCCATCAACAAGTGAACATAAATTGAATGGGCATAAAATTCTTAGGTTTGTGTTTTATTTTCTCTCTGAGGACTGCATTAATTGTATCTTGGCACTGCATGTTGCTGTGGAAAGACCTGAATCCATCCTTACAATTGTCCCCCTGTAGATGACAGGCTTTTTCTGCCTGGGTCCCTATGGGATTCTTTATCTTTGATATTCAGAAACTTCTCCAGAATGTATATATTAATTGTTCTATATCAATTTCCTTTCGATATGTAAGTTTTATCTTCATTTGGTTCATGAAAAATCTATTATATCTTTGAATATTTTTTCTGGCACACCTATCTGCTTTCTATCTCAGGAAACACCTAGCGTGTATATGTTGTAGGTCCACTCTTTTTCCATATCTAGTATCTTTCTTCTAGTTACTTTAAGTTTCTTGATCAGTTTCTTACCAGGTGCAGTGGCTCACACTTGTAATCTCAGCCCTTTGGGAGGCCAAGGCAGGAAGATTGCTTGAACCCAGGAGTTTGAGATCAGCCTGGGCAATATAGCAAGACTTCGTTTCTAAAAAAAAAAAAAAAAAAAATTTAAATAGCCAGGCATGGTGGCATGGTGCCTTTGGTCCCAGCTACTCAGAAGGCTGAAGAAGGATCACCTGAGCCTAGGAGGTCGAGGATGAGGTGAGTCATGATTGTGCCCCTGCACTCCAGCCTGGGTGACAAAGTAAGAGCCCTCACCTAAAGAAATCCTTGATCAGTTTCTGTAATCTTTCATGTCACTGATGGTTTTTAGTAGTGTTTATTTTTTCTCACTTTTTCCCATATGGGTTTCATTTCTGTAATTTTTTTATCTTCATTTTTTTCCCTCTAAGTTCTGATAGTTCATGTTAATTGTTTTATCTGGAAATTTATGCTGTCTCCTGGACTGATTATTATTCTTCCATATATTTTTTTACCTGTCTTTTTGCTGGTTCGTTTTTTTAAGCTTTGTCTTTGTAGTATCTCTGTATAGTTACCATGTTGGATCTTTGCTGGTTATCATGCATCTTTGAGTAGGGCACTTCTATCCAAATCTGCTAATAGTGTGAGAAGGGGTGGAGTGAGTGACCCAAGATGATGTCAGATTGGATCTTTTGTCTCAGAACTTCATTACCAAATATGCTTCTTCCCACTGAGATACATAAGTCACCCTGGCCGATGATCCATATGGTTCACATCAGAACCTCCCAGCTCACAGTTTTTGGTTTGTGTCAGGGGACCCTCCATTCCCCAGGCTTCATATTTCCACAAAATATCACTCCACAGGTCATTTCTCTTATTGGTAAGCTTGGGAGAAAGAGTAGCGCATACTCCACTAATACCTTCTGGGTTTTCTCTTTCAGATTTGCCTTCCCACAGAAGCCTGCAATTCTGGTACATGAGGGAAGATAATTGGGCAGGCTATGCCTGTGAAGGGAGGTCTGGCACCGGGTAAGTTTAATTCTGGGGTGAACTAGTAGGAAGCTCTTTGCCACTACACATCTAAGCCATATCCTTCAAATTCTGTAACAAAGTTGATATTTTATGTCTAACCATCATCCATATCTTATTTATTCATTGCTTCCAAACGTAAAAGAATAAGAAAGGTGTTTTATGTATGGTTCCTAAAGCTTTAACATATTGACAAGTTGACAGGAATCATAAGCATGATAAAGGTGAGTGCCTAGAAGCCAAAGTAACCCATGGAGATTGAGCTTCTGGTGAGTTTCTAATGAGGAGCTATCAGGTTTTAATGCACCAGTAAGTGTGAGCCAGGCAGTATTTTGACCTTGATCAGTCAAAGCTGCTTATTACCCACAGAAGAATAGCTACTGTTATAGACATGGAGCTGTTTTAACGAGTCTTAGTGAGCATGAGTTTTTAAGGTGGGTTTTAATTATATACTTCAGTCTCACTGTGCATAGAAAATGAAAGGGAGAGTAATTTGTTCTCAAAAACAGCTGGCAGATTAAGCTAGAGGAAGAAAGAGCTTTCCTGTAGCTAGAAAGATGAAAAAAGAAAAGGAAATGCACACATATCTAAATACTCTAATATGAGATTCGATTCTTGAAATTCGATTCTATCAGATTGGGGACTGTAAACCAAAGAAATCGTTGGCCGGAAGGCAAAATATCTCAGATAACTGACTGGGATCTGAAATGCATCCCCACTGCCATCAGAGGGAAATAGATCCAGGGAACCATTCTCTCAAAGCTGTGAATACTGTTTAAAATAAATACAATTGAGGAATACATAAGTTATCCTATGCCTGTCCCATCACTGTCTTGGGTGTGTAGAAGTCAGGTCATTTGTTTTCTTTAGTTCACAGATCTTCAAATTGAGGGGAAGATACTCAAGGAGTTGTACCTGAGGAACTGTACCTGAGGAGCCTTATTCACCCTAGACCCATTTAAGATAACAAGATCCTAGACTTGGAACTGATGCCCTAAGGGCTGAGATTTCAGGGATCTTGAGGAGGAGTAAGACTATTTTGCTTGTGGAAGTGATATTAATTATGTCCAGAGAGCAGACTGTGCAGACTGATTTTTCCCAAAGATGGACACAACCAGTCTCTTATTCCACAAATTATTCTACAGGATGATCTTGATGCTCTTTCCAATTCAAAAGTGAGAGCTCTGGGCTTGCTATTCCTTCCATCTTGCCACTTGCTTGTAATCTATAGATCCTAAGGTTGGGTCAGAAAAGGCAATGAAGCATCTACCTTGTTTGATAGAACACCTGCACTTGAACCTTTGAACTACCAAGTTCAATATTGTCAGGTCACTCTAATATGAGGAAGTCAAATCACAGGGAGAGGTCACTTGTAGGTGGTCCAGCCAGCAAGCAGTTTTAGACATTAAGACTTCTCAGCCCAGACTCCATACATATGAGTAAATGAGCCTTCAAGTGACTGCAGCCTTCAGGCAACAAGTCAGCCCCAGCCTCTGAGTCCTTCTAGCTGAGGCTTCATGTATTGTGGAAGCAGACAGGCTGTTCCCACTGTGCCCTTCCAAATTCAAACCCACAGAATCCCTGAATATAACAAAATAATTATGATATTATGCCACTAAATTTGGGATGGTTTATTATGTAGTAACTGGAAGAGAGAACCACTATGTGAAGATTGAAACAGCCATAGAAAGGGTCTATAAAATTTGGAATTATTGGAGAGGAGAAACCCATGAAGATTGGCATAGAATATTTAAGGTATTATTAGATGAGCTTCAAAGCAAAACAGGTAATGTGGGGTAGGGGTTTCCCGTGTCCTGACTGAACAGGTTAAGAAACAGTGTTAGGATTCTAAAAACAGGCACAGGGAGGACAAAACATACTGACAGGACAATGATTGCTTGAGTCCAGGTCTGGGGTAGATTTCTGGTCTAAATGGCCAATGCCTTTTGAGTGAGATTATTCAACTCACAGAGGTGAGGGTTCACAAAATTTGTTTGGACAACAGTTGCTTTTGGCAGACATAAAACACTGACTTCATTTCTCTCACTGGGATATGAAAAAAAATCTATGTTTGGAAAACAAATGTCTGACCCAGAAAACAATGACAAAGTAAAAGGAAGAAAATCCAACGAAAACGCTAGCCTTACATGTGGTAGAGAAGGCAAGAGATAAACTTAAGAACTTGATTAAACCATTAACAACCCAACTGAGCCTTCCTAGGAGAAGGAGAACACAGAAGGAAATAAAATACTAGAAACACTTCCAAACTTCAGAACAAAAGATATAGTTGAATGATATACACTTGCAGCAATCAAAAGCTGTGGAAAGATAATATTTGGAGGCGCATAAGGCAGGAGCAACAGGACAAGCTTCAAATACTCAAAATGGCTTCAGCTCAGGAATCAGCTAAGGCTAAACTTCATCCAGAAACTGATGTGAGAGGGAGAGAGCAGCTTCATAGGCCTGAGCAATTCTGGAACTAGAGGCTGTGGTAGCAGTGAGTATAGACAGAACCTGAAATAAGGGCTCAAGGTGGAAAAGGAATCTAAGAGGTTTCCAAAATTATGAACTTTGCAGCAACCTGGATGAACTATAATACTGAGTGATCCATCACAGAAACAAAACATTGAGTACCACATGTCCCACTCATAAGCAGACCTTGATCAATTATCATAATACTATAAGAAAAGAATTGGCAGTAATGGGAAGCTGCCAGGAGCAGGAGAAGGGGCACACCTCATCAACTAGGGTATCTGCATAATGACCATATGCATACCTGACCCTGAATTGTACCTCATATTTTAAAAATTAAATTAGATTAAATTAAAATTTAAAAGAGGTTTCTCTCTCGCTCCCCATACTCCCCCACCCTACCCTACCTCTTTCACATACTACTGACTGGGAAGAAAATGTGCCACAGATAAAATCTGGAGCTTAGGGTGTCACTGCTGCAAATTTCTAAACTCTGCAAGCAGGCAGGAATGCTATAAATGTCACTCACTGGGAAAGGATACCTGCCATGTGTTTACAAGATAGGAAAACTCAGTGCCATAATTAAACTCCTGTTCTGAGAGCTCTGCCAATGGAACTAAGTAACCAGGTGTTCGCTCTGGCCAGGTCTGGTGCATACTGGCTGGCATCTTGGACAGGCAAAAACCAAGAAGACTCCTTTTCTCTGACATTGCTGTCTCTGCTACAGTCATGGTAAGTGGTAATGAGAGCATAAGTGTTCTAACTCTGGGATAATGTTATGTGGTTCTGTAAAACATTTTGAAATCTTCAAAACATGTGGCAGAAAATTTAAAACATAGAGGCCAAAAATGAAGTAAAAGTCAAAATCTAGAAAAGTAAGTTAAAACCAGAATCTGACTTAAAGATAACTTTCCAATAAAAATAAATGCTCTATCCTTAAATGTTAACCGTCACATGATCTTGGATGTCATAAGAGACAAAACTTAGATCCATGAAAGATGGAGAGCTGGATCAGAGATCCTTTTATAAAGCAAAATTCATTAGGGAATGGTTGAACCAAGATAAAATAAACAAATAAAAACCCACTGCCCCAAAGGAGACAACAAAAAAACATGAATCTTTCAGTCTTGTTTGTGGGTGTAGAAAAAAATATCTCCCATGGGAAGTTGAAACTATAATGTGGCCTTCATGTGGTAATGAAGTCTATATTCCCACTACTTATGTAATAATAATAATAATAATAATAATAAACTGAAGCAAAGAGTTTTTAAAGCATTTCCAAGTTGGTAATGCCCTCAGGCAGCTGACAGAAGCAAATGCAAATCTTCTTGGAAAAAAATGTACCTAAAATCTATTCCTCAAAGAATTCCCTCACAGAAAGTGTTGTTGAGCATTAATTCACAATCAAAAATCTTGAAACACATAAAACATAAAATAAACCACCTTGAGAGAAGCAGCAAAAATAATAAACAGCAGAATCAGATAAGCAAAAATTTCAGATATTGAAAATACACATAACATAAGCTAAGTATGTTTAATAGAAAGGAATAAAGGAAGGTATAGAAAGTATAAGAAAGGAACAGACACCATAAATGAAAAATAGATTAGTTGAAATTGAAAGTTGAATAGAAGACACCTGTACTCCTCCTAGTCTATATGGTATCAGTGAAGTCCTAATGCAGAACCTGTACTCCTGTATCTGCTCAGCAGTAATGAAGCACCCTTTCCTTCCTTTGAGTTTCAACAAAGGCCAAGTGAGAAACCTGGACATCTACTCTCATCTTATAATAACAAGCAGCACCCCTTTCCACTAGCACAGTGTCAGAGAAGACATGGTCAAATAGAAATTCTAAATAAGATCCCGTGTCATAGTACTTCAAATGTCCAAAATTCAATAGAAAATATTTCATCACACTGAGAACCAGGAAAATCTCCACTTGAGTGAAAAAAAAAAAAAAAATCAACACTGAGATAGCACAGATGTTAGAAACATCTGACAAGATTTTAAAGAAACCATCATAAAAATGCTTCAACAAGTGATTACAAACACCCTTAAAACAAAAATATAGGAAGTCTCAGCAAAGGAATAGAAGATAGGAAAAAGAATAAAATTGAAATTTTAAAACTGAAAAATACAATTACTGAAATAAAAATTCAACAGATTGGCTCAATAACAGAATGAAGAAGACAGAGGAAAGAAAGTACCCTATCTGAACAAAAGAGATAAAGTAGCAAACAAACAAAAAAACCCTACCCCCTCCACCCCCCCCAAAAAAAAACTAGCCTCAGGGATCTGTGCAACTGTAATAATAATACGTGGGGAAAGACGAAGGGACATATTGCATTTACTGTTCTAACCCATTTCAGTCATTGAAGGTAGATCTAAATTGCCAAACATTGCTCCAAAGGAGAATATCCAAAGGAAGCAGTGATTGGTATTAGGAGCACAAGTCTTATGGAAATGCAACAGTACTGTCCTGATAAAATGCTCATCTAGGCCTTCTGGGGAAGCACAAGTGAAGAGCACGTAAAGTTGAGCATGTAAAGGGGAGAATGCCATTCCTCCCTCTTGTCTCACATTTCCATGAGGGACCACCAGTGTAGCCTAGTGTTTCCTCTCCAAGCTTCATGTAAGAAGTCTCTCCTGGGTGGGAGGGCCTTTTGTTATTGGTGGGTTTGGTTGAAGAAATGAATTAAGCCTAGCCCAATACTTTCTGTGCTTTTCCCTTCCAACTGCCTGCCTACTGAGCATGTACACGCTCTCTGTTCCTGGGCTCACCTCTGCTCTTTCAGTGACTGCACCCTGCTTGTAAAAGGATGAGAAAGTTTATTCCTGAGATAAGTATTAGGAAGTTGATTGTGACATCCAACTTATATTCTCCAATTCAGTTTTTATCAAAAACTGAGCTATTATTTTTATTGATATCTGATTAATTTTTATCCCTTATTTCTCAAATAAGTCTAGATTTATGAGTGAAAGTTCTGTATTGCCATACCTCCAAAGTCATAACAATGTCCTCAATTGATGCTGGTCAGCATATGTGGAGTCAGTCACCAGTTCCCTTCTTTTCTCTCCTGCAGAATCTCAAGGCAGTTTATTCAGGTAGAGAATTCTACAGAAAACAGATGACTTATTCATCAACTCCTCCTGCAACCTGACTTCTCTACTGCTCTTCTGTAAGAAACAAGCCCCTACTTTGCACAGACCCAAAAAAATTATCTTACTGATATCTTTTTCCTATTTCCTATTGGGTTGATACATTTTTAGAGAAATCACAACAGATGAAGAACAAGAGCACAGATATGCTTTATCAAAAATTACTTTACTTCTTCAAAATTCTTTCAGGACATCTTCTCAGATATAGACAATAAACATCAGGGCATGGACTATGGAAGATATTCTGAGGAGAAGATATTCTAAACATTATTGCCCCTCATAAGATGATGGATGTATGATAATTATCAAAAACAGCTGTAAATAGTTGTTTTAAAAGCCACAATGGCTATTATCTCCATCAAAAAAAAGAGCAAGAAAGAGACAAAAAGCAACAACAAAACATTTTTTTTTTTTTTAGTTGGCGTCACTCTGTCGCCCTGGCTGGAGTGCAGTGGCACGCTCATGACTACCCCAGTGTCGACCAGCTGGGCTCCGGTCATCCTTCCATCTCAGCCTTCCCAATAGTGGAACTACAGGTGCACGCTACCACACCCAGTTAATTTTTCATTTATTGTAGAGACAAGGTCTCATCAAGTTGCCTGGGCTGGTCTCGAACCCAGGGACTCAGGCAATCCACTTGCCTCAGTCTCCCAAAGTGCTGGGATTACAGGCTGAGCCACCTGTAAAAAATTTTTGTTAAAATTAGCTGGGTGTGGTGGTACACAGCTACTTGGGAGGCTGAGGAGGGAGGATTACCTGAGCCTAGGAGGCGGAGGCTGCAGTGAGCTGTGATCCACTGTACTCCATCCTGGGCAAAAGAATGAAACCCTGACTCAAAAAGAAAAGAAAAGAAAAAGAAAACCAAAATTATAAGCCTCCATTCACCCACCTTCCTAGAAAATTAAACTTCTCTGCAAGAAAAATGGAAATATAATTACTCACTAGACAGTACTATATGGAAATGTTTAAAAGACAAAGCAACTTTTAGCAGAAGAGAGGCATGGCAATACAAAGTCCAGTTATAATATCAACTTTGGGTCTGCTGTAAAATATTGGTGTCTCAGTTTCTACGTCTGTAACTTGAAAATAACAGTCTAGTATATAAGCAACATTTGCATTATTTTAATGGGTGACATATTGACATTTTATTACTACTAAAGTAGTTAAAAATATATAATTTTTAAAACATAATGCCTTTCTACAAAAATGCTGTCTTGAGCTCTTAAAGACGAGAAAGCTAACATTTACAAGAGCCCTTTGAAAAATAATACATTGTGAAGGTACTATTACTTATCAGAATAAAAGCACAGAGATTCTTTAAAATATGTGTAGTGATAACTGAGATAAGGCGCAAAGTCATTTAAGTATCTTTTCCAGTAACAGACTCAGTGAAAGAAGGAAGAAGATCCAGAATACGTATTTTTCAAGTACTGGCCTATGCGTCTCTGGTTCATCCCACAAGGGAGGCATCTAACCTATCATCAGTAGAATGTGTTTTCTATGGTTTGTAAGAATGTGATGTATCTGCTTTGGCCATGTGTATGACTAACAATTATAAGAGTGTTGGCCAAGGATGAAATATGCGGCCAGCTTGCGGTTGTGGAATAGAGCAAGAGATTTGCCTGCAGAGGGATCATACTAATATTTACTTGATTGATTCTTTGTTCCTTCAGTCCTTGAACAATCACTGCCAACTGTCACCTTCATTGTTACCATATATTGAATTATCAGTGTATTCCAAGTGGTATGTATAGCACTTTACACACATAATATAATTTCATTCTTGCAACATCCTTATGTGACAGGTATTTTCCACTTTACAGATGAAGGAACTGAGGTTTTGAAAGTTTAAGTAATTTTTTGATGGTCACTCAGGTCCTAAAATTAGGATTCAATCTATGGTATATTCATTTGCACTTTCTAATATGCTCTTTTGTGATTATTGCCAAATAAATTTCACTGCCGTTATTTCCTCTCCCCCCCCTTTTTTTTTGGTCAAGTAGAGTAGGGTCTTTAATTAAAGGCTTAGACTCAATGTTTTAATTTCTTTGTGCCCTATTATTAACTAGCTACATGACTGTGGACTTGTCTCTGAACCTCTGTTTTCTAGTCTGAAAAATTGAAACAGTAAGTATCCTTTCTAGCTAATTATTTTGCAAAGCATGTATGTGATATGATGCTGTAATTATTTTCTCTGTATTCTTACAGTGCCTGACAACTCACAGATGTCAATAAAAATTTATTTTTCATTAAAATTTAACTCAGATATCAGTCATAGCAGTCTCTGAACATTAGAAAAAAAGTGACTGAGAACGAAGAGCCGGTCTATTTATCTTTTCTCTTTCTTCAGTTGAATTTGGTCACAAACACGAAGCAGCACCTGTTTTTCAATCTTCCATTAATCTGTCTTATTCACTCCCTGCAAATTGATCCAACGCCCCTTCATTGGGTGACAAGAGAAGTGAGAGTTTAAGAAGGTTTCAGGAACACACGGAAAGAGATTTAAGGAAATTTATTAGGAATCTACCATGTGACAGATACTGAGACCTGTGTTGTGTGTGTGAATTTTTATCACTGAATCCTCATGTGGAAGTTAATTGATCAAAACCCGTGATGGTGCTTGGAAAACAAGGGTTAATGTCAGATATGAACACTCTGCAAAAGAATAGCTTCTGGGAATTAAGCATCATGCTTCTTAAAATTATTTCAAAACGATTGCAGATTCCCAATCGTTCCAATTCTGCCTCTAATCTAGAAAGAGAACTCAGGTAATTTATGCCTAGAAAACCCTTCCATTTTGACAAGCTGCCTTCGAGTGTGCAGTTTCCGATATTTTATTTACTCTGTAGTATTTGCTATAGGGAGAGAGGCAGCAAATTCCCCTTTGCTTCTCCTAAAACTCTGAGAGCCTTGCTATTCTGCTTGTCTCTGGATAAAATTTCCTCTAAAAGAAAAGGAAACCCAACTTGTTTTCAGCGTCTACAGGAATGCCAAGTGAGAAAAGCACCCCATTAGGCTATAGTACTGAGTCTTAACTAAAAGCTTGCAAGAGCAGTATGTTAAAACTTCTGCCACAGCAACCTTTACTGGTCACTGTACTGTCACTACCTCTAGCAAGTTGGTTGGAGGAACATAATGCCAGAAGGGTAGAAGAGAGAGAGAGAGAGAGAGAGAGAAAGAGAGAGAGAGAGAGAGAGAGAGAGGAAGGGAGGGAGAGAAGGAGGACGCGCATGGCACAATTTGGAATCAAAACAAAATTAACTTAAATGTAAAGGAAGGCCCTTTGTTTTAAATAAAGCAATTAAAATATATTTCAGATATAAATTTATTACTTATAAATGATGTAATCAGCAAGTCTAATCCATCCTAGACAGAAAAAGATGCAAAATGGAGCAGAAACCACCTTACTGGGAAAGGGAGCTGTACAAAATTAACTTTAGCTTAAAATAAAGGCCAAGGTACAGCAAGGTTCAGTGCATGTTAAGGGCATAGAGAGTTCTAGTAGTTAAATTCTAAAGAAAACTTAGGTCTGAAAAAGTAACTAAAAATAAAATTCAAACGTAAGAGATAATGTGAAAGTCAAGGAAAATTAAATAAAGTAAACAAGGGATAGCAAAAAATATATACAAAGCAAATTTAGTTCTTAAGTCTAGAGAAAGAAACTAGTTGGTGACAGATTTTTTCTGGAACCTGGATCTACAAGTTGTTTTCATTCATTTACCCTATTTCCCACTTCCTTCCTTCAAACATATTCACACAGAAAGCCATCAGTATTGTGGACTTTAAACCTATTTTGTTTGGTTTTCCCTTAATGATTGTATTTTTCTTTTCTTTTCTTTTTTTTTTTTTTACTCTTTTCATTTTGCCTTTACTTTAACCAAATATACTGACTCTGCCATCATTTTAAAAAAACTTTTGAGTCAGGATCTCATTCTGTTGCCCAGGTTGGAGAGCAGTGACAAGATCAAGGCTCACTGCAGCCTCAAACTCCTGGTCTCAGACAATCCTTCCATCTCAGTCTCCTGAATAGCTGGGAATACAAGTATGCGCCATCATGCCCAGTGAATATTTTTATTTTTTGTAGAGATGAGATCTTGCTATATTGCCCAAGCTGGTCTTGAACTCCTGGGCTGAAGCAACCCTCCACCTCAGCTCCCAAAATGTCGGGATTACAGGCATGAGCCACCATGCCCAGTCAGAACTTTTTGTTTTGGAGATGGCCTCATACCAGCTAGATTTTTATCTAAGGCTACCAGTTTCCCTCATCGCAGCTATATCTTCCAGATATTCTTTAGTCCCAGGTTTTTAAAAATTTCTAGTTCTATCTGTTTTGTTAATATTTAATTTAAAGTTAGTAGTCTTGCCTGAATGCAGTGGCTCAGCCTGTAATCCCAACACTAAAGAGGCCAAAGTGGGAGAATACCTTGAGCTCAGGAATTTGAGACCAAACTGGGAAAAAGAGATCTCTGTCAAAGAAAGGAGAAGAAGAATGAAGAAGGAAGAAGAAAGAAGGAGAAGAGGAGGAGGAGGGAAAAGGAGCTAGGTGTGCTGGTGCATGCCTATAGTCCTAGCTACTCAGGAGTCTGAAGTGGGAGGGTCACTTGAGCTCAGGAGTTTGAAGTTGCCATGAGATATAATCACGTCACTGCACTCCAGCCTGAGTGACAGAGTAAGACCCTTGTCTCTAAAGATAAATGTGTAAGTAATTAAGTTAATGTTCTTCATTATGTTTTACTTTTCTGTGATCTCAAACATCAATTATAACTGGGTTCAATTCCTATACCAAATAAGCAGAATAAATAACAAATCCACAGAACCAGAGGAGACTGAAGCCTTATTAAGTAAAGAATTCTCTAGTTAGAGATTCCACAAAGAAATGATAGATAGAGATTGGTTCCTGATTGCTAATCCAGGAGGTATCAGCAGTTGCTTAGTTTACAGGCACCTCAAAGTGCTACAAGTTAGGATTCTACATGTACAGAAATTCTTGTTCCTCAGTCTAGGTTGAATCTTTTCAAGTCAAGAGTCTCCCCTCGCTGCTATAGATTAACGTGTGTGGATTAATCACATTTCTTCTTAAAATGTGAACCAATTGAATATTGGGTTGAGGTCAACTTACAAGATTCATCTGACCAAATTTTTACTCTTTCTTTTCTTTGAACTCAGGTGATGTAGGTGATGGGAAGAATATCACATTTGTGTGATTTTTTTTCGAAGTGACAAATACATAACTAGAGACATAAATGCTAACAAGCTAAGTTGCTATCCTAAAATTGCTTGGAAGGCTTAAACACTCAAAAATTTCTAATAGAAAAATTTAACAACAAAAAAACTGCCAAAATAATAGTGTTCACATAGAACATAGATCTTAAAGCATTAGCCATATGTGTACAGTGCCTATCACTATGCTTAGTTATTTAAAGTAGAATATAGCAACCAATCACTTCAAAAGACGATAGATACTCTGGAATTGAGTCAATATAAACCCATATGGTCAGGGTGAAATATTTGTCTTAAGCCTTTTGCTGTTATTTTAGCAGGACATAAACATTTAAAAGCACGGCTTTCCAAACAAGAGCCAACTAAGATGTGTCCTATGATAATTCAATTTACAAAAATACAACAATAATTGTGTACCAATTTTCATGCGGGTCATAGTCAGACCCTTTGTATGAATTGCTTTTGTTATATACAGATAAACATCATATTTTAAGAATAAAGGCAAAGTTAGAACTGTTATAAGACAACAAAATATAGTGGTAAGCTCAGTAGTGGTGACATTTCCATTGGCAACACTAATCATTTAAAATCATCTCCCTTATCTTAAATTTATACTTAACAATAAAAACACACATATTTGTCTTCTGCCAAATATGTGAACTTTATAATCTGGAAACTCAGTAGTAATTTTCACATGATGACAGATGTAGCCAAGGTATAGTGTCTCAAGTTAATAATACATTGACTTTTACAAAAAGTGAGGCTCAAATTAAGTGAGTAATTAACCCAAATAAAGATCTAGACTATAGTTTCTTGTTTGTTTTTATATTTAACACATACTGTGGGTGCTCCCCTTACACGCATTTTGCCAATAGGAAAATTAAGGCAGAGATAGGATAAAGGACTAGATCCAACTGACATGATTTATAATGGTAGCAAAAATGGGAAAATAAAAGAAAGAATGTAAACGTAGCCTCTGAGGTCCCCAGACACAGTAATATAATGGACCTACTAGTAGAGAAAACTCATCAGTATCAAATAAGGAAAATTTGAAATTCATATGAGTTATTATAATTAAATGACACTGGATTATCACATAATTCCAAAACTTGCATTTTAGTCTTTCTAAAAAAAAACAACAGTAATTGTGTGCCTAATAAGTGCTAACTATTTAGCATTTAATTTAGTCCTTACTATATCCCTGTTACAGGTAGGAAAACAAAATAGGTGAAGTAACTTGACTATTGCCCTGTGCTAAAACCATGATTTAAGCCTGTGTATTTGAAACTATTCATGCTATAGTATTCCTTCTAAAAGAAACACTGAACATTTCTCTTCTGTAAGAACCTTCTGATATATATTTAGATAAATATACATATAAACATATACATACTGATATATATATATGTACAGATAAACATATATGTATTTAAAAACCCCTCTTGTGGTCAGACTCAATGGCTCACACCTGTAATCTCAGCACTTTAGGAGACCAAGGCAGGAGGATTGTTTGAGCCCAGGCACACAGTGAGACCTCATCTTTACAAAAAAACCCCAAAATCATCTAAGTGTTGTGGCACATGCTTATAGTCCTAGCTGCTTGCAAGGCTGAGGTGGAAGGATTGCCTGAGCCCAGAAGGTTGAGGCTGTGGTGAGCCATGATTGTCCCACTGCATTTCAGCCTGGGTGACAGAGTGAGACCCTGACTCAAAAATAAATGCATGCATACATACATACATACATAGTAAAAATCCGTCTTGGGGTACTAAATTGAAGAAACATGATCCAATCTAATAACGAAGGATCTTATAGGTTTATTGTTCCTGTCCGAGATTTAATTCCATTTTTTGATGGATGATCCGATGAGTCTGGTACTCACTCTTAAGTCCCTCCTAAGGATTCACATGTAAGTCACTTTCCTTTTTCTCAATAGAACAGATGCGTACAATAAATCAGTGCAAATATATCCGTTCAAAAAAGAGCTAAGTTTACTAGAATATCTTCATTTTTTCTGCCCATTTTATGTAACATTCCTTGAACAATCAGCCTAGCCAGCTGTCTGATACTTTGCTGTCGGCGAGTTATATAGTCCAGTATTTTTTTACATGTGTTATGGAGACATTAAAATATTATTTTTAAAGTCAAGCATAGCCGTGTCACATCTGGATAAATGAAGAGTCACTTAAAGGGCCCTGCCACATCCACTTTCTTTCAAATTGCTCTTGCTATGACTACAGTTAGCACATTTACTTCCTCTCTACCTGTCTGAACACACTTTTTCATTCTCTGTGAGTAAAAACTAAAGAAGACCTCCCAACATTAAAGCAACCCGCTGCCACTTTGCTTGCAAGGAACTTCGAATCTACTCTAAAGAAAGTCACGGGGACAAGAGGCTGGCCCAGTGAATCGGGCCCCTCTAGTTAATGCCCGCCATCAGAGGCCTCCTAAGGTAGCACCTGCCAGGACTCTCACTAAATTTACTACCACTTTCTGAGGAGCTATTTACCTGTTTCCGTGTCTGCCTGGGGCCGGGGTGCTGCACAGTAACAGCAGTCCAAGAAGATGACATAGTTAAGAACATTGAAGAACAAACCGATAATTCCAGCACTGAGAACCAGCAGTGGCTCCTCTGTCTTCTGGGGATTAATATACCTTTTGATGGCTTCAACCAGGATACTGAACATCAGTGCCACGGCAAAAATGGTGTTGCCAAATGCTCCCACAACATCAGCCCGCAGAAAGCCGTAAGTGCTCTTCCTGTGCTGTTTTATATTGCTGGCCCTCACCCCAAACAAACCTATGATCATGGACACAAAGTGGGAAAGGACAGCAAAAGCATCGGAGGCCAAGGAGAGGGAGTTGCCTATGTAGGCGATTGCCAGCTCCATCACAAAAAGGAGGAGGCTCACAACGCACATGAGGATTAGGCGGAAGCTTCTTCCCGAGTATCGCCCCATGGCAGCTCGGTGCCCTGGCAGTTCCTCTCCCTTCCTTGGGAAGGCTGAGCTGTTAGGAGAGCTATTACAACTCCTAGGTAACTCTTCCCTTCAGCCTTTCAGCGCTTGTCATATTTGGAAATCACCTTTTATAGGCTGCTATAAAGTCATAAAACAGTTTAAAGGGCAATTAAGCAAGAGATGTCATGTGAGCTGGGATTTATGGAAATGGAATACACTGACTTCGGCTATGGATTTGAGGGATTTTTGTTTGTGTATGTGTGTATGTTTAGTTACAGAAGCCAAGAGCTTCTGTGTCCTTGTATCTGGAGAAGCTCATCAGGGGCCGTGGCCTCTCCAGCATTTCCACTCTGTGTGTGCAGTAATAGCTGTGATGAAGCAAGTCACTTGACATAAACAATTATATCTTGTCCACCCAGTGTGTAGTTGGAATGTCATTTACAGCACGAATCTGGGTATACTCTAGGGGTCACTAATCCGGAGATCAGAACTATAGACAGTAAATAAAAGCCAAAGGTGAAGCTAGGGTGATTTTTCTATTGCTTTGCCCACAGACCTGGAATAAACAAGCGTCTTCCAAACAGTCTCCGTAAATAAAAGGAGAACATTCCTCATATCCAGGAAAGGTAAAAAGCCTTTTAACTAGAGAAGCTACAGACATAATCCCAGTTAGTTTCAGGAAGTAGTGATTTAACTGATGCAAGGAAGTTTTTTCCAATCATCTGTTGAACAGTTATAACTCTTAAAGGCTTATCTGTTCCTGAATATCTAAAACAGCAGCGGCCTCTATTGTTTTGAGTGATCTGCCAACTGTGGATCTTTTAGAGAAACACAGACTGATATTTTTCTGAACGTAAAGTCAGAGTGTGATGGTTAATTTTATATGTCAACTTGACTGGCCATTTGATCAATGATTTGAAAGACAATCTAGATGTGTCTGTGAAGGTGTTTCTGGACCAAATTACCATTTGAATCAGTAGACTGGATAAAGAAGGTTGCCCTCTCTAATGTGGGCCTCCTCCAATTAGTTAAAGACCTGAATTGAACAAAAGGTTGAGTAAAAAGGAACTCCTCCTGCCTGACTGCCTTCAACCTGGGGCTCAAACTGAAACATGGGCTCTTCCTGGGTCTCCAGCCTGTGGGCCTTTGGACTGAAATTTACACTATCAGGTCTCCTGGGTCTCTTGCTGACTGATTCACCATCAATCTTGGACTTCTCAGCCTTTTAATCGTGTGAGCCAATTTCTTATTATAAGTTTCCATATATATCAGTATCTCTACTTACATATATAGATACATAGATTTCCTGTTGGTTCTGTTTCTTTGGGGAACCCTGACTTTGACTAAAGCCTGACTACATAGACAGTAGCACTAATAGTTTCCTTAGTATTGCACAAAGTATCTCCAATTCAGTTAATATTCTTAGTTAGACTTCTAATGCAACCACATTGTGAAAATTACTGTGGTATGATGACTGCGTCATTCATCCAGTCATGCTGTTATGGTCTGAGTACTGCTCGGCTGCTCACCCTTTGATACTGATAAATCAAGGGGCAGCGAACTAGAAGAAAGAAGTTTATTTCTGAGTTTGAATCTAGGCAGCAGAGCCGGACTCGAGGTCTTTCTAAAATGGTTCTGCCTCGCAGTCTACTTTTATAGTCCAGAGTTGTTGGTACCTATACAATTGCCACGTGACCAACAGAGCATTGTATAGAACTTGTTATAGCTGCATTTTACATTTAGATAATGACATTAGAGTAAAGGACATTTACAAGGCCTAAGACATCACGCATTACAAAAGTTATACAAATCACAAGACATACGATTACACTGATGTAAAAGTTATACAAATCACAAGACTTACAATTACATTGATACTATATTGTTCAATCCTATGACTGTAAGGAAAGGGAATAAATAGGGATCTTTGGGCATAGTCTGCAGGGAAGTCAAGGATCCCCTGAAGCTATTTACTGGGAGTGCATAGAAGACAAGAGGATTCTCAGTAATGTGCTTGGGAATGTGCAGGAGGGCTTTGACCCCTTGTCATGCCCTTCTCTAGAGGCTGTGGCAATATGGACAGACATTATGAGTTCTCTGTATCAATGCAACAAATACTTACTGAGTGCCTGCATGTCACACAGAGTTCTAGGCTCTGGAGAGACAGTAGACAACAAAACAGACAAAAATCCCTGCCCTTGTATTCTAGTTGGGGGGACAAATAATAAAGATAAATCATAAAATGTATTGAATGTTAAATGGTAATAGGTATGATGAAGACAAATAAAGCAGGGGAAAGAGAGTGTCAGCATTGGAATAAAGCTGTAATTTTGGAAAGAATTTACTGAGGTGTTCTTGGAGTAAAGTCCCGAAGGAGGTAAGAAACTGACCCATGCAGACACCTGCAGGAAGATCTTTCTAGGCAGAGGTAACAATGAGCATGGGAAGTTCAAAAGACACCAAAGAGGTGAACTCCAGCAGGGCTGGAGAGGAGTAATTAGGAGATGAGAAAAAATAGATGAAGCCAGAGAGGTGGCAGATTACGTGGGGCCCTGAGATGAACGAATATTAAGCAGAAGAATGAGGAGATCCGATTTATGTTGTAAATGAATAATTGAATGTGTTGTGAGTACATGAAAGCAGAGAGGTCAGTTAGGAGGCTATTGCAATGATCCTGGCAAAAGATTATGACTTAGACGAGGTGGAAGATGGGAACATTTAGGCAGGGTCAGCTATATATCTCACACGCTCTACCGCAAAATGAAAACCCAAGATTCCTTGTCCAAAATTATTAAGACTTTTTAAATGATGCAGGCATTATGGAAAACAGTATGGCAGTTTCTCAAAAAAATTTAAAATAGAATTCCCATATGATGCATCAGTTCCACTTCTGGGTAGATACTTAAAATAATTCAAGTAGGATCCTGAAGAAGTATTTGTATCTACATGTTCCTATCAGCATTATTCACAATAACCAAGAGGTCGCAGAAACTCAAGTGTCCCTTGACAGATGAAAGAATGAGAATAAGCAAATGGGGTCTATACATACAGTGGAATATTATTCTACTTTAAAGAGGAAGGACATTTCAACATATGCTACAATATAGATGAGCCCTGAGGACATTTGCTAAGTGAAATAAATTGCTAAGTGAAATAGTCACAGAAAGACAAATATTGTATGTAAGTATCTACAAATTCAAATTCGTAGAAACAAAAGGCAAAATAATGATTATTAGGAGTTGAGGGGGGAGGAACAAGGGGGACAGTTTTTTAATGGGTACACAGTTTCAATTTTGCAAGATGAAAATGTTCTGGAGACTGATTACACAACAATGTGAATATACCCAACACTATACTTCAAAATGGTAAAGATGGTAAATTATGTTAAATGTATTTGACTATAATCAGAACATTGCTTGAATTATTAAGAATTTCAATAGAGTAACAGCAGAGCATTAAATCAAGCATAGGGCCCTGTGTAACTGCATAGTTCACACACACACGAAGCTGACCTGTACCCAGCAGATATTTTGAAGTTAAGATCAACAGCAAGTGCTGAGTAATTGGATGTGAGGGAGGAGAGAAAGACAACAGTCAAGATGACACTTGGGTTTTGACCTGGAAGAGTGGTGTTGCAACTGAGATGAAGGTAAGACGAAAATGCTGTAGGAGCAGCGTGGGCTGAGAGGTGGAAATGATGTTAAGTTTGGTGTATCTATTAGATATCCAAGTTAAAATGCTAAGTAGAGAGTTGAATGAGTCTGGAGTTCAGGGAAGAGTTGACTTGAAAACGGTCAATATACAATATTAAAAGCCGTGAGGGCCAGACACGGTGGTTCACATCTGTAATGTCAGTATTTTAGGAGGCCGAGGTGAGAGGATTGCTTAAGCCCAGGAGTTTGAGACCAGTCTAGACAACACAGCAAGATCTCGTCTCTCCAATAAATTTAAAAAAGATAGTCAGGTGTAGTGGCATATGCCTATAGTCCCAGCTACTTGGAAGGCTGAGGCAAGAGGATTGCTTGAGCCCAGGGGTTCAAGACTAGCCTGGGCAACTTGGTGAGATCTTGTATCTACAATAAAAAAAAAATTAGCCTGGCGTGGTGGTGTGCACCTGTAATCCCAGCTACTTGGAAGGCTGAGGTGGAAGGATCACCTGGGCCCAGCAGGTCGAGGCTGTGGTAGCTGCATTCCAGCCTGGGCAGCAAAGTGAGACTGTGACTCAATAAACAAATAAATAAATAAATAAATAAATGCCATGAGAATGGAGAGGTCACCAAGGAAATGCAAGGAGATACAAAAGACAAGAACATATACCAAGAGGTGAGAGGGAAGGACCTGCGAGACAAATGGGAAAATAGGGGAGTACGGTGTCCTGAAGGCTCAAAAATAATGCATTTCAAAGAGGAGGGAGAATTAGCTGAGTCAAATGCTGAGAGGGTAAGCAAAATGAGGACTGAAAATGCCAACAGGATTTCACATTATGGAGACCGTGGTTGGTTTTAACAAGAGTGGTTTTAGAGGAATGGTGAGGATAGATGTAGAGTGGGCTCAACAGAAACGAAAAATTGGAGACAGCAAGTACAGACAATTCTTTCAATGAGTTTTACTCTCAGGTATGTTCAATTTGTGGCTGCAGGCGATATGTAGTCCCGGACAGCTGGTAATGCAGTCCCACAGAATCTTTTAGCATCATGTGTTTTTGTTTATTTTCTTCATGAGCCCATGCGTAGTTCTGTTTTTGAAGTTCCAAAGCTATACTACACTTGACATAAAACTCAAATTATGGCAAGCTGAAATTATGCACATTTTGTTGCATTGGTGAACTGTGAACTGCCAAAAATATGCAGCTTTGCTTTCTGTCAACACAGGAATTTGAAAATCGCTTTCAAGATTTCTGGCAAAATAGTAACTATTTTGCTATATTTGCGACACCATTTTCAGTTGACATTAATATTTTACCTGCAAATCATCAAATGGAATGCACAGAGTTGCATTCAGACATTCAACTGAAAGGAAAATTTGTCCATGTCTCTTTATTGGACTCTTATAAGACCTATCTTCCTAGAGAGAAATATTCCTTGCTTCACAATCATCAACTTATTCATGACATCACTTTTTGGCAGCGCATACATTTGTGAGCAGCTGTTTTCAATGACGAAGCACACAGCGAGTAAAATTCGAACATTTCTGATGAGCACCTGGAGAACTCACTGATAAGTGTGACCATTTCCATCGAACCAGACATTGATAGATGTTTTACAAAAACAAGGTCATATTTCCCACTAGTTTTATATTGGTCTCATTTTTCTAAATTTTATAATAAGATGTTAAAAAAACAAGTCTTATTATGTATATACACTATATCATATAATTTATGTGCAGTCGAAGACAATTCCTTTTTTACTCGATGGGGCTCGGGGAAGTCAAAAGGTTGGACACCCCTGCTCTATAGCAAAATAGATGTGGAGTCAAGAAAAAGTATTTTTAGGTTGGAAAAAATAGCATTTTTGTAAGCTGATGGAAAGACACAATAAAGAGTCTGATGATAGATGATAGATGGGAGAGAATTGCTGATGAGCCACCATTAAGAAGGCAGGAGGGATGAGCTTGAGTGTGCAAGTGGAGGGACTGACCTTTACTCTGAGAACAAATAGTTCCCCTGAAACAGTAGAGAAGGTAAAGTGTGTGGACACAAATAGGTGAGTAGACATGGTGGTGGGAGGTCCCAAATGTTCTATTCCTGTTGCCTCTGTCTTCTCAGTGAAATAGAAATCAACATAACCAACTGAAAGGCAAAGATTTAAAATTTGAGAAGAGAAAGTTATGAAATAAGTGTTTAAGAGAGTTGAGAGAATGAAGGAAATACAGTACAATTATGTATTCACCCAAATATAAAACAATACTGATATTACCATCACCAGCTTGTCTATTCCTCAAGTTCCTCATTCCACAGGTTTTTTTCTTGTTTTTGAGACAAGGTCTTGCTCTGGCATCCAGGCTGGAGTGCAGTGGCATGATCATAGCTCACTGCAGCCTCAATCTCCTGGGCTTAAGCAATCCTCCCACCTTAGCCTCCCTAGTAGATAGAACTACAGGTGCCCCAGCTTTTTTTTTTTTTTTTTTTGTAGAGATAGGATCTTACTATGTGGTTTAGGCTGGTCTCAAACTCATGACCTCAAGTTATCCTCCTGCCTTGGCCTCCCCAATTGCTGGGATTAGAGGTACCTGGCCTCAATAGGTATTTCTTCACAAAATTTGCTTTCGATGGCATACTTCAGACATATTTTGAAGTATCTCTATTACATGACATTTATTAACATCTTTTATATAATTTCAATACTATTGATGTTTCAAACTCTTAAGCCTTCCAGTAAAGTTGAATAAAGTCATTGCTTTAATGTTGTCTACCAAGCCGCAAGATAAATGTGTTTATACTTGTTCTTTTAAGCCTGATGGTGTGACAGAGTGGGGTTGAATTTCGAGGTATTATCATCTTAACTATAGAAGGAAAATTCTCAGCATGCTCCTAGGGGTGACAGGGATAATCTCATGATGTCTTAGTGAGGGTCACGCAAGTTATGATCTCTCACTAACAATGTTCATCCCAACTCAGTGCCCCATCTCCCTTCGTACTACTGATTGCTTGATTGTGTATCTCAGACAGAACTACTTCAAGATGATAGTGCCAAGAAAAGGAAAAATCATGCTTAGTTTTACTCACTACTGTATCCTCTGGCACCATGCACAGTAACTCAGATTTATCTGTTAAATGACCAGCATTTTCTAAACATAGTAAAAGAGACAAGCAAAGGGCCAAAGCGATGTATGAAAATAACAGGGTAGTGGTTGCTGCCTCCCCATACTTTCTAATGGTACTGACAACTTGTTAATTGTTATATGGCAAATGACTAATATTGATAACTAGAATCAGATATAAATAGGGTGATCTGTCTACACTCTGGCCAAAATGCCTTCCTCCTTGCTTGCTTTATGAAGTGTTTTTCTGTTGCTATCTCAAGACTCAAACCTTTTTCACTAGCAAGTCTACTGAGTTGCCTTATTGTCCAATTCATGTGATTTACTGGCATAATGAAAACCTGTTTTAAACACATTCTCATGGATAAACTACAAATTACTAAGATGCAATGTAAGTATACTGGTCTCGGTGAGCAGAGCCAGTAGTAAATATGCCTTGATCTTTTTGTTGCAATAAACACTAGACAAATAATCACTTTCATGACTGTCAGTCAAACATCTAGTTTATAGCTGTCACTCACAAGTAAAGTAGTGCTCGTTTCATAAAGGATATTGTTTGCATTCAGGTTCACGCATCCTCTTGAAAAGCACCACCACTCTCAAGATCAAGACTTTTTAGAAGCCTTTATCTTTTAGTTGAAATTCAGTTTAAGAGAAAAGTCAATTTATCAGAGGTACATTTTGGGTGAAGGATAATTCTTACCGCAGAGTTACTTTAAATAGTGACTTCCTTTGAAGCAGCCAACTTCAAGCTTTCCTCTGATTAATTCTATTTATTTGAAGCTAAAACACAGCCTGGGGATTTGTCTTTGCACCAGAGATGGCTACCTCCTCCAAAATGATGAGTGGCTGCAGGGCAAAATGTATGGTTATTGGTCTCTGATCTACTTTTGGCGCTTTTGTCATGGACTGACTGAAAAAGACAAAAATCAAAATCTTGTTCCCGAAAAGCATTTATGTTGGTTTGCAGAAAAACAACTGGTAACATAAGTAACTATTATGACTAGTCACATGTTAGGAGCAACAAGTTGATGCTGTATAATTGTCATAAGCAATAGCTATTTATTATTTAGTATGTGCTAGGCAATGTTCTAATGATCGTACTTTATGAGGTAAGAGTAACTCCATGGGACTCAAATCATTCTATAAAAAAGATACCTGCACAGGCATGTTAATTGCAGCACTGTTCACAATAGCAAGAACATGGAACCAACTGTGCTGCCCTTTGAAACTGGACTGGATAAAAAATGTGGTACATATACACAATGGACAAACATATGGACTTCATAGCAACTTGGATGGATTTAGAGTCTATCACATTCAGTGATCTATCACAGAAACAAAGAACAGAGTTCCACATGCTCTCACTCATAATTGGATCCTGAACAATTACCATAATACTTTAAGAAGGGGATTGGCAAAAACGGGATCCTATCAGGTTGGAGGTAGCAGGGGCGTCACATCAATAGGGGTACCTGATCTCAAACCAGGCAAAGTGGGGACCAAAGGGAAGCCCAAACTTTACCTGTATGATGACTACTTGTATACCTAATCCTGAATTGTACACCATTCTTTAAAAAAAAAAAGAGGCTGGGCATGGTGGCTCAGCCTGTTACCCCAGCACTTAGGGAGGCTGAGGCAAGTGGACTGCCTGAGCCCATGTGTTCGAGACCAGTCTGGACAACTTGGCAAGACCTCGTCCCTACAATAAATAATAATAAAAAATTAGCCGGGTGTAGTAGCACATGCCTGTAGTTCTGGCTACTTGGAAGGCTGAGGTGGAAGGATCACTGGAGTTCAGCAGATGCTGGGGTGGCCAGGAGTGTGCCACTGCTCTCCAGTTTGGACAACAAAGTAAGACTCCAACTCCAAAAAAAAAAAAAAACCAGTAACTCCATGAGATAGGTGTTAAGACTACTCTCCATTTCACAACTGAAGAAATCAATAAGAAATTATGACTTTGAGTACAAAAACGTGGCTTGTTTCAGTTGATTTAACTAAACTATCAATACATTCTCAAAACATTAGTTTTCAAAGCATACTCTAATCTTTCAACTGACAATTCTGTACGAACACTTGTGTTCACAGTGTGTATTTTTGTCCATTTGCAGTTCATTTCCTCTGCCTGCAATGTTCTCCCTCCTCTTATTTATTCTAGCATCCTCTAGAATGCAACTCAAAATTGAACTCCTTTTTGAAGCTTTTTCCCTTTACTGGTGTATTTATCACTACCAAGTGGAAAAGTGTATTGGAACAAAGTCCTGAAATAAGAGATTTACCAAGTAGACTAGAAATGAACAGGTAAAGGACAAGAGACAGGAAATAGCACGTTGTTTATAAGAAACCTCCAATGGTTAGGTTGCAAAGGATTCTGCTAGACTGAAGAGGAAACTGGACAGGTAGTGTGAGCTAGACTAGAATAAAGCATTTAAATTTTATCCTGTAAATGATAATGAACCACAAAAAAATTTCAAAGGGAAGAAAAAAATCTTAATAAATTGTATGTTAGTCAGGTGTGGGGGCTCAGACCTGTAATCCCAGCACTTTGGGAGTCTAATGTAGGAGGATTACTTCAGTCCAGGATTTCAAGATCAGCTTAGGCATAGAGTGACTTTGTCACTACAAAAAATTTAAAAAATTAGCCAGGCGTAGTGGCACGCACCTGTAGACCGAGTTACTTGGGAGGCTGAGGCAGAAGGATTGCCTAACATAGGAGGATGAGGGTGCAGTATGTGTGACTGCGCCACTGCACTCAGTCTGGGTGACAGAGTGAGATCCCAACTAGACAGATAGATAGATACATGAATGGCATGCTAGGGCAAAAAACACTGGAAATGTGGACTGCCTGAAGATGAAACTGGAGGCTATTATAGTAATCAACACAGGAGAGACCAAGCAATGTAGACATCTATGAAAGGAGAGACTCACGAGACATTAGAGGTAACAGCAACATATTTTGCTGGCCAATATGGGTGATGGTGTTGGAGGGGCTGCTGTGGATGACTCTCAGGTTTCTGGCAAGGGTTATGAAGTATATTTTGGCACTGCTAATCTTCCAGGCAAGAAATACCACTGGAGGAGGAGGTTTCAGGGTAGAGGACGAAGTGAGCTTTTGGGGATATACTGACCTGAACTGCAGATGGAACATTCAGGAGAATTCAGTATGCCATTGGAACAGGTCTAGAGCTCTAGAGCTTTAACCTAGAGATTAAAAATGTTGAAGTCATTAGCCTATTAATGCTATTTAAACCATGGGTCAGATAAGGTTGATTGGGCAGCATGAGAAGAAAGCCAGTTACGGAAATTAAGTATACAAGCATCTAAGGAGCAGGCCAAAGAACAGCCAGTGAAAGACACGTAACTAAGAAAAGACACGTAATTAAGAGGTAGGAGGGTAGGTCACAGGGATGATTTTAATAAAGGGAGTATCAAATTGCAGCAGGGTTATATGGTAAGACAAAATAAGTGGACATGAGCATTGGTCAAGAGCATCCTCAGTGATCTCAGTAAAACAGCATTGTAGTGTGGGCAAAAGAGTGAAGAAAAGCACAAAGAAACAGGTAGAAGCAAGGAGGGCTAATCACTCCTTCCAAAACAGTGAACTTTATTTCAAAGACCTGATTATAACTAAAGGGAAAGAGAAGCTCAAGGGAAAGTTTTATTATGATTTCTTTTCATTTGGGGTTTGTTTTGTTTTTTAAACAGAAAGATCAGGGCAATTTTAGATTTAGTATTAAGAGCTATGGAAAGGAAGTGCTTCGAGATATATGACACTGGGGATAACTGGTAGTTCAAGGTCCCAGATGTCTCAAGAGGTGCTTAGATCAACAACAGTTACCTGGCTTTCAATTATCGTCATCTCTTTGTAGGAATTTCCTTAAATAATAATAATGCAGATATTTTAGAAACAAAAGAATACATAAAACAGTATTAGTTCATGGTATTTATTACTGGGGTGGTTTACAGAAAAGTCTTTTTTCCATTGTTAGCATAGGCATAAGAATAATTGTCTCATGTGATCCCCTTTTAGAATCTTTATTTTTAGAAAATCATAAAACTGTCTATATCTGAGAAGATACTAGTATTAATTTTTTAAAAAGTGAGAAGAGAGGGTTTTCTTTTATCCCTTAGTAACTACGACCAAACAAGGTGTAGTACTTGGCAGGGTTCTTGCCACAGATGCATTTGGCTCCAACTTGCAGTTCGCAGAGTGGTTTGAAGGGGATACAAAGGCTTTTAGCTCCCATGGATGGAGCACCAGGTTCAATATCTTGATCCCTGAAATTAAAAACAAAAAAAATTTCATTCATTTATTGCTATTCTTTTCCACTGTAATACCTTGCAAATTTTATTAGTTAATTGCGTTTACCTGGCAGTGGTCTTTTTGATCCAGTCTTCACAGTCAATTTCCCCACAGAATGGAATCTGAGCAATCTATAAAGAAAAGTAAAAAATATTCAGTATTTATAACTCCTTCATTCTACCCCACAGAAGGAACATTTGAGTTCTACATCAAACTTTCAAGCAAAAAGGATGGGTCTCCCAGTCTTTTTCAGGCTATGATACCTTTGTAAACATGCTAGGGACTTTGCTCAGAGGTACAAGAGGTAGGAAAGGATGTTTTTCTGCTACCTGACTTCCACACACTTACAGAACATCAAGACACAACAAAGATATCTTTGCCATGCACTAAAATGTCCTGGTACACTGGCTGCAACACAGTAGCTGAAGAAGAGTTCAATTATTTGTTGTTAAAGGAAAAAAAAAACCTTCTCAATTTTTCTTTCTTAGACACCATAAAATGATGACAGACTCAAGAGACCTAGGATTTTATACTAATTTTGAAACTCATCACCTGTTAGAAAATGTCTAACTCTAGGCCAGGTGTGTTGGCTCAAGCCTGTAATCCCAGTACTTTGGGAGGCCAAGGTGAAGGGACTGAGTCCACAGGTTCGAGAACAGCCTGGGCAACTTGGCGAGACCTTATCTCTACAATAGATCAAAAAGTTAGCTGGGCATGGTAGCACATGCTCGTAGTTCCAGCTACCTGGAAGGCTGAGGTAGAAAGATCGCCTGAACCCAACAGATCGATGCTAGGGTGGCCATGAGCATGCCACTGCACTCCAGCCTGGTGACAGATAAGACTTCAACTCAAAAAAAAAAAAAAAGAAAGAAAGAAAGAAAGACAATGTCTAGCCTAGGTTTTCTTTTGTTACGATGTGGATGTAGAACTACACAATTATTACAATTTCTTCTAGTTGTGAATGCTGAAGTTTTCATAGCAGGTCTACTTCAAAATGGGGTTTATTTGCAATAACAATTACGTAGTAATTTTACAAAAAATTACTGGAGAATTAATAATGGGAAGAGCAAAGGTGTGAATAATCTCCACACATTAGAAATACAGTTTAATAGCAGGTGAAGGCAACCTGGAGATCTATGAAAGAGTAACCCCAAGAGACATGAGAGGTAATAGCAACATGCTTCCAGCTTCCCTATCATCTTCTCATCAACTGTTCCTAGCCACACATTCCAAGCTCAGATTTCCTCCTGCATACCCTTCCTTGCACTTGAGATTTGGTTTGACATGCTTTAAAGAGCATCTCCGAGAAGTAAAAATAAATATTATAAAACTACAGAAAAACAAGTAATTCATCAGGTAAAAATTAATACAGGACAATGAAGAGTTAGTTATCGAAGTCTCTTATGTTCATTCAAAAACATGTTAGGCTAGGCTGGGTGAAGTGATTCACGCTTGTAATCCCAGTAATCTGGGAGGCCAAGGTGGAAGGATCAGTTGAGGCCCAAAGTTTGAAATCAGCCTGGGCAACATAGCAAGGGCACACCTTAAACAAAAACAAAAAATTAAAATTAGCCATGTGTGGTGGTGCATACTTACAGTCCTACTTAGGAGTCTGAGGTGGGAGGACCGCTTGAGCCCAGGAGGAAGAGGCTATAAAGAGCCAAGACTGCACCACTGCACTCCATCCTGAGCGACAGAGCAAGACCCTGCCTTAAAAAAAAAGTGAGCCAGGTTTGGTGGCTCAGCCTGTAATCCCAGCGCTTTGGGAGGCTGAGGTGAGTGGATTGCCTGATCCTGCGGGTTTGAGACCCGCCTGGGCAACTTGGCGAGACCTCATCTCTACAATAAATTTAAAAAATTAGCCGGGTGTGGTAGCGCGTGCCTTTAGTTCCAGCTACATGGAAGGCTGAGGCGGAAGGATCGCCGGAGCCCAGCAAGTTGAGGCTGCAGTGGCCGGGAGCAGCCACTGCACGCCAGTCTAGATGACAGAGTGAGACTTCAACTCACACACACACACACACAAAGTGTTAGCCTAATTCCCAAAGTTGACAAACTGTTATTTTGATCATCTCTTTAATAAAGAGGTGATAAGCTCCCAACGTTGACAAACTGTTATTTTGATCATCTCTTCAATAAAGAGGTGATAAGTTTCTAGGTAAGTCCTAGATCTGGGAGTAGGTAGATATAGAGAGAAGGTGGCAGGAATGAAAATAATATGCATTAAGTTCTAACACACGAAATGATTTATGCAATGAAAAATGAAACAAAAACAATACTAGAGATAAAAGAGCTGAAATAACAGTTTCTTCCTTATATTGAAAGTTGGTCAATTATCTGCATGTATACAAAAAAAAGCATAAAAACAATTTACAGTCATAAAAGCAGTTTAAAATTCATTCAAAAGATAATGGAGAAAAAAATTTAATCATTGCCTCTATGCAATGGTAAAATATTAAGAGTCAATTACAAAAAACATTTTTGGGTAATAAATATGAATCTAATTTCTTTGAAACTTTTATTTCTATTAACTTACAAAAACTTACAGCTCTATTTTTTTTTTTGAGTTGGTGTCTCACGCTGTTGCCCAGGCTGGAGTGCAGTGGTACACTCACAATCACCCCAGTATCGATCCTGCTGGGCTCTAGAGATCCTTCCACCTCAGACTTCCAAGTAGCTGGAACTACAGGTGCGTGCTACCATACCTGGCAATTTTTTTTTGGTTTATTGTAGAGATGAGGTCTCACCAAGTTGCCCAGGCTGTTTTCAAAACCGTGGACTCAGGCAATCCTCTCACCTCGGCCTCCCAAAGTACTGGGATTACAGTATAGCTCTTTTATAACTAACAATTTTTACAGCAAAGCATATTTTATTTTTCTCTAAGAAGAAAGTAGGTCTTGAGAAGGTATGCATTTCTAAAATAGTAATTTTTACAATTTAAAATGGTTGTGGCATATGAACAAATTCAAGTAAAGATGTTATTAAATATATTTGGATTCATAAGTGATAATTCTGTGAAACTATGTTTTGATTCTTCCTCACTTCAAATGATAAGATTTGAAATTTCTGGTTATTTATGCTTGGCCTTCATTAGTATGAATAAACACTATACATTTTTAGGTTATTTATTCAGTCATAAAAAGGGTTTTACCTTATTGAAACATAATATTTATACATATTTATGATATTTTGTCATATGTATAAAATGATATTATGCTATTTTGTTATATGCATAAAATGTGTAATGACCAAGTTAGGGTATTTAGGATATCCATCACTTGGAATAGAGAACGCAGAAATAAATCTACCTATTTACAGCCAACTGATTTTCAACAAAGGCACCAAGAACATACATTGGGGAAAGGCGAACCTCTTCAATAAACAGTGCTGAAAAAATGGATTATCCATATGCAGAAGAATGAAACTAGACCTCCATCTCTCACCATATGCAAAAACCAACTCAAAATCTCAAAATGAATGAAAGATTTAAATGTTTTTAATGTCTATTCTTTTTGTTTTTATAGAGAAGTGGTCTTGCTATGATGTCCAGATTGGACTCCTGGGCTGGCTCCTGTGCTCAAGCAATCCCTCTGTCTCAGCCTCCTGAGTAGGCGGGACTACAGGCGGACCTCACAGTGCCTAGCTTTTTTTTTTTTTTTTTTTTTAACACAGATACATCTATTGTGGTGGCACATGCCTGTAGTTTCAGCTATTTGGAGGCTGAGGCAAGAGGACTGCTTGAGCCCAGACGTTGGAGTCCAGCCTGGGCAATAATGAGGCCACATATCAAACAAATAAGAAACAATTTTTTAAAAAGTTTAAAAAATAAAAAAGACACTATGCTTTGTAATATGGAATGTATTACATGAATGTAGAAAATGTTAATAGGCAAGAAGTATCAACACTCAAAAACCCATAATGGTCAATAAAAAAGACAGTAATGAATGGAAATAAATATGTCAAACATAAATAGCATTATTTTCATTTAACTGAGATACTCTCTTGGAAAAAATGTACTAAAATCAGGTCCCATGAGTCAGATACATTTTTTTTTTCATTTATACCAATAGAGAATAGTAGAAAAATTAAACTTTCACCTACATACAAGTTCCAAGATCCCTTTTTCCTTCTTCCTAGTAAATACAATTTTATTTACAATAGCCTCAAAGGTTGCTTGATGGTCAGTCAATATACCTAAACTGACCAACATGACAGAAGACAGAGTGGGAGGATGGCACTGACTACAGAATACAAGAAACAAAATTTGCTTTCTGGTCTGGTCCTATGTGCTCTTTGGACATATAACTATAATATCATATGTTCTACTTCAGAATAGATATCGAAATCTCTACAGTAAGTTGTGTAATATTAGAATAAATGATATGGTTCCACTAATACCTGCTGAGATTCATTTCTTTGAAAGCAAAAGATTAACTGTTAGTTACTCTATTGATTTATTAACTCTTTTGCAATGTCTTCAAGCAACAGACTGTGCTGCAAAAGTGACTACCATATTTCTATAATAAAGAAAAAATTTAAACTTAATGGAACAAAACAAGTATTGAATTACAATGAAAGAAAAAAAACAACAAACGACTGTAGCAGATAACTTACCCATTCTCTAGCCTTCTATTAAAACTAGGCAGTTTGAGTCAAGTGAAAAATTATTAAATCCAGAATGGTGAAAGATTTATAAAGGCAATAATCCAATAAGAAAAGAAGTCTAAATACGAATTATGGATCGAAAGGAAATTTTGATATTATCAATTTTGTACTCATTTTACAGATTAGTAAACTGAGAGAGTAATTTTCCCAACTCATGCAATAAGAGACATATTAATAGGTTAGGGTCATAAAACAATTAAGGCTTTATCTAAATTAATGCTCATTCTCAGGATGAATTTTTTAAAAAGACAGAGGAAAGTGCATTAACGCAAATCAGAAGAGAGATCTAAATTCTATTACTAGGTCTGCTTCTGTGTAGTTTAGGGTAATTCACTTAGACTCTGGTCCATGGTTTTCTCATCTACAACCTGGGGACACAGGAGTGGTTGTATATTCATATGTGTATATCAGAATACTAAAGTCCATAAATGATTCATTCCAATAACTAATAACTGCAAATCAAATTTAAAGTTTCAGCTAGAAATACAGCTAAATATACATACATAAATATAGTAAAATTGATGAATTTTTGAAGAGCCATTAGAGAAGTCTTGTTTCTTAAACAAGAAACCAGAAAGCCCTTCTTTTTGGAAAAAAAAGCTTATGGAACACTTTTCTTCACATTTTTCAGAAAGTTCAATTGATTAAGAGCTAAGGAAGTATGGATGGCCAGGGAACTGAAGAAACTGACTTTTTACCTTAGGAATCTGCACATTTCTAAAGCTAAAACAATGCTTTTTGGGGGTATTTACATCAAACTGAAATAACAAAATGAAAATTTTCAACAGTGAAGACATACAGAATGAATGTTATTTAGAAAGCAGCATGTCAGCCAGGCACAGTGGCTCACACCTATAATCTCAGCACTTAGGGAGGTGGAGGCAAAAGGATTGCCTGATCTCATAGGTTAAAGGCCAGCCTGGGCAACATGGCGAGACCTTGTCTCTAAAATAAATAAAAAAACTAGCCAGGCGCGGTGGCATAATCCTGTAGTTCCAGCTACTTGAAAGGCTGAAGTGGAAGGGTCACCTGAGCCCAGCAGGTTGAGGCTGCAGTGGCCATGAGTGTGCCACTACACTCTACCCTGGGCGGCAGAGTGAGACTCCCGACTCAAAAAAAAAAAAGTACAAAGCATTTCAAGCAAGCTTTTACATTGTCAGTTTACAAGTATTACCCAAAAATGGATAATACTTCAGAATAGATTTATTAACTCTTATGCAATGTCTCTAATAGACTGTGCTGCAAAAGTGACTACCAAATTTCTATACTGGGAAAGTCAGTGGAAAACAGAGTATATAAAGTTGAGAAATGTACAATGTTTTTGTGATTGGCTTTAAAAAGGGATTAATACCATGCATAAGTTTAATGAGTCTTAAAATATAATTTACTGAAATATTTTTATATTAAAAACTTTTCAGAGGTCTTACCTTTCCAGAATCTAGTATCTTCTGAAACTCTTCCATTGTATTAGCCACAACCATATGAGTCTTAAGGTCTTCAGAAGCCCTACCAAAAAAAAAAAAAATTATGCAAGAAACATGATTTTTCTTCCAAATATGATAAAGTTTAAAAAGCACATAAGATAAGCAGAACTTAACAAAAGAATCATAACCTACAAATCAGAAGAACTCAATCTGAAACTCAACTCTGACACCTGCAGTGACTGTCAGTAAATTGCACTTACCTCATCACTGAACTATGTGAGCCTTAAATGTATGGGAAATTTGCCAAGCACACAAAGGGTGATCATAACTTTTGTAATTGCTGTTAAATCTCCATTGACCAACATTATTTTCCCGGCTATACCACTTATTACCTTTGGGAGTCTGGGCTATTTTTACAGCCTCGATGGTCTTAGTTTTCCCTTTTACAAAATTGGATAAATACTTTAGTAAGTCTAACTGCCATACAGAATTGTTGTGATAATCAAATACAAAGGCATGAAAATGTTTTGAAAAGGAAAAACACATAAACATACATTATTCTAGATGTTGTCACATACTGTATAATTCTTTTTAAAAACCTCAGGTTTAAGAAGTGCTAATAAATATTCTCTCGCCTATTCAAAGCCACACATTACATGAGGCCCACTCATGGATGATAATTAAGGAAGACATATTTGTTCTTTTCTGAATCTCAGGGATATGACCATGGAAATCTGTGCCAGCAACGTTTAGCTGTCCACCAAGTCTGTTTGCTCTACTTCCCCTTCCTGTGGCTTTTTTGTAGTGAGATGGACCCACATGACTAAGTTATAGTCAAAGAGATCTAAAGGGAGCAATATGTTACTTTCCAGGCTTAAGGTTTAAAAAGAACTGGGCATGGTGCCTGCACCTCTCCCACTTCCAACCAGCAATAGCCTGGAGATGACTGTGATCTAGTTGACCACCTAAATGATGATAGGCCCTGGGGGTGATGGCAGGGTCATTAAAAAGAAAATAATCTACGTTCCTAAATAACCAGAAAAGCAGAGCTATCCCAGACCTGCAAACACTGACCTCACACTGTTCCATTAAAAAACTGGGTAATTATTCTTTAAATGCTACAACTTTGGTCCTCTTTGTTTTATCAGCTTAGTCTACTTCATTCACACAGAACTTCTTAAATTACAAATAACTGTTCAAATATTTGATGTTATAAAACCAAAACAGCCTAATGTGGGCTAAATAATCTTAGAAACAGCCCGAACTTTTGACAAGGTCCCTATCATCACATCCTTAATAAATTCATGTATTAAAGTAGCTTCTTCGTACTAGGTAAAACAAAGATCTAATCACAAGCCAGTATAATTTGACAGCTTCTTAAATTATATGAAAGTAGTGCTACCTTAATCCAGTTTTTTCCCTTAAAAATATTCCATCTAGAACTTAAGTCTATTCAAAGGACCTACATTTTATACAGTTGTTGCAATGTATAAGATAAAAAAGTAAAATCAAAACTTAATGGTATGATAAGCTCATGTTAAGTGAAAAGTTACAATATGAATTCATGTGTGCACCCATGTATTAACTACACACAACCGTATTTGCCCATTTCACAACTTTTCTACAGTGAGTATGTGTATATAATAAAAAAAATTATAGAAACAAAACAAAAATTACTGCCAAAAGTAACCTAAATACAAACAACTTACTTACCTTCACATGTAAAAAATAGAGAACTTGGATATAACTGAGGAGAAAGTTTTACTGAATTTCGTCTGTAAAAATGTCACCTTTCTGTTAATAAATTCATCTAGCAAATATTTACTGAATGTCCACCCATAATATTCTAATTTTTGTATTACCAAAGAAAATAAAAAATAAATAAATAAGAAAAACACTGTCTTCAAAAAGCTTATAGAAATGGAAGCAAGCCGGGCGTGGTGGCTCACACGTGTAATTCCAACACTTTGGGAGGTGGAGGCAAGAGTATTTTCTGAGCTCAGAGGTTTGAGACCAGCCTGGGCAACATGGCAAGACCTTGTTTCTACAATGAATCAAAAAATTAGCTGGGCACAGTGGTGTGCGCCTGTGGTTCCAGCTACTTGGAAGGCTGAGGCAGAAGGATCGCCTGAGCCCAGCAGGGTGAGGCTGTGGTGGCCACAAGGGTGCCACTGCACTCTAGCCTGGGCGACAGAGTGAGACTATAACTCAAAAAGAAAATTGAAAAAGTAGGGCAACCCTTTGGGTCCCCTTCCACTGTAGGAGCTTTTCTGTCCTCTCAATAGATTCTGCTTTCTCAAAAAAAAAAAAAGAGCAAAAAAAGAAATGCAAGCAACCTAAAGAAAATAATGTGTAAAAGATTTTTTTATTTATAATAAAAATAAATTTACTGATTGCTTCTCATGGGAAAAAGATACACCTTTGTCCAATACGCTAATAAATTTACAGAAAAAAAATGCCAATGAAAGAACTGCACTTATCCAACAGAGATGTGCACCTGAATCACACAAAGAGCACCTCCAAGAGCATCACAGCTCACCAGAACTTATCTTAAGACTAACAAATCAGAATATCCAGGTGTAAGGCTCAGGTATGCTTCTGTTCTCAAGGCTCCAAGGTGACTATGAAGAGAATCCCTGGAACAGAACCACTGCACTAAATGCACTGCTTAAATGTGAACAGTAAGGACAAGTAGCTTCCTAATGTTTCATCTCTAGCAATGTTAATTGTTCTTAGTCCAGACGAACTTCAAATGCATTACATCATTTGTAGGTCAATCACATTCCTAAAATAGCCCCTCAAGATACTTATTATCAGTACCATTATAGGGCAAGAAAACCCAGAGACACAAAATCACTTGCCTAAAAACACATAAGCACCAAAGCCAAGCCTAACATTAGCTCATTCCTTCCAATGCAAAACTTATCGAGGCCTAATGTGAGTTATGCACAAGGTATTATAGAAGATAAAGGAATAAGGGCCAGGTGCAGTGATTCATGCCTATACTCCCAGGACTCTGGGAGAATGAGGCAGGAGGATTACTTGAGCCCAAGATCAGCCTGGGCAATGCAGCAAGACCTCATCTCAACAAAAAATTAAAAAAAAAAAAAAATTAGCTGGGCCTGGTGGCATGCACTTGTAGTCCCAACTACTAAGGAGGCTGAGGTGGGAGGAACGCCTGAACCCAGGAGGTTGAGGCTGTAGTGAGCTATATTTGTCCCATGTCACTCCAGTCTGGGTGACAGAGTGAGACCTCAAATAAAACAGACAAGAAAACCAGGACTAAATAAGCTTCAAGTGCTACCTTCAAGTGCTACCCTCCTCAACGAGGAGGCTCTCAGCCTTGGCTACATTATAATCACCTGGGGAGGTTTTTAACGTATAGGTACCGGCCCTCTCTAGACCAATTAAATCAGTATCTCTGGAAAGGCAATGGTATTTATTAAAGCTCCCAGGTGCTGCCAATGTGTTCCCAGCAGATGAGAGTCAATAGTTTAATCCTTCATATTTATATCCCATAAAAGCCCGGATCCAAAGTTAATACAAATTAGTCCAGGGGACAGACAGTCCATTGCTGCAAACCAAGTAGGGAGCAGAAGAATCTTAGAAAAATAATCATAATGCAAGTCAAATGCCCAGAGAGCGGCAAATTGAGTAACAAGAGAGTTGAGAAAGAAAGATTACTTCCAGCTGGGGTAACCCAAACATTCTTTGGTACAGATCTCAAAGGTTGGGTAGGATTTGAAGACAAGAGACATAAGCAGTTATAAAAAATACCTTGTGAAAAGGGTAACATGGATGTCTTCCAAAATAGCCTGAAGTTTAATCTCGGCCTCATTTTCAGTCACTGTCAGTTTTTCTCCAGTATCCCGTCTGACAGCTACAAACTGAAAGCTCTTCATATCACGTGGCCCAACTTCAAGTCTAATTGGAACTCCCTATAAGACCAAAAAAAAAAAAAAAAAAAAGGCAGTTAAAATGATACATGCATGTCTACAGCTGAATACACAGACTTGTATCATGGCCTTATCTACTATAATTTATATGAATCCAAGAAGCAAAGCCATAACCAAATAAGAAAAAAGCATGTAATATTCCTAAGATACTACATAAACCTATTCTAATAAGAAGGCACGAACCTAAGAGAAAAATCTACCACCCTAGTGGTTCTGAGCTAAGGAACTTCATGGAAAACATAAAAGGACAATTGTCTAGATCAGTATTTCCAACTATTCTCACAAAATAGCACACAGAGAAAATTCTACTTGTGTAGCATGTGGAGGTAAACAGAATATACTTCATGAAGCTAAAGCCACCCCAAGCCACTGAGGGGATCAGTATTTTGACACATTCTTGACTCATTCATAGTAAAATACTGTTCTTTGAGAAAAGCCTCACTCTGTATACTCTATCTTTAGCATGCAATAAGAAAGCACAGATTCTGGGGCCTCACCTCCAGAGCCTTTTATTAGAGTAGGTTGAGGACAAGGCCTGAGAATTTATATTCTAACAAGTTCCCAAAACAATGCTAACACTGCTGGTACCAGGACTACATTACGAAGTACTCTCCTATACCCTTTGTTTTTTTATAAAGGAACTTAAGGACTAACTATACATAACAAGTATAAGACTTGTGAATGTTCAATCCTTGTGAATGCATATCTCCATGAGGTTTGGATTAAAACCCTTAAGGTTTAGGGAAAGACCTTATTTTAAGAGCACAAAATTTTACTTGATAAACAGTAGGTTTCAAATAATTTTTCTAAGTAAATAATCCTCTGAAACTAATTTTCAATTTCACATTATAAGTTAGATGCTTCTACATACAATTTAGTTGCTGGGTGGTACCCCAAATCAAAGCCAGAGAAAAAATCTAAAATGTTACTCTAGAAATCCTGATTTACCTCTAGAGAAGACATATTTTACAAAATGAGATAAAAAACACTATGGAACAAACTGTTGTATGCTAAATAAATCCATGATGCTATTGTTTTCACTTATTCATCCAATGCATTACACTGGATGCATTAAATGTATTTATAAGATACAGTGCTAAGTGCCATGAGATTTAAAAGATGAATAAGAAATAGGTCCTGTCCTCAAGAAGTTTCATGCCTTGTACGGTAAGCAAGGTATGTATACAAACAATAAAAATCAATACAGAAAGTCAGAGTGAGACTTCCTCAGCTGTTTGGGAGAACGAAAGTTATGAGAAGGCAAAAAGTAGTGAGTAAATTACTCATTAAAATTAAAGAACATTCTATAAATAACTGGCCTATATATTTTTAAATACCTATGTCATTAATGACAAGGAAAATCTGGGGAACTATTCCTGCTGAAACTAAAAAGGAAAAAGTCAACTAAATGCAATGGAGCTGGATCCTATATTAAAGCAGAAAGCCACTGGTATCCCAGAGTAGGGAGTCAGAACCTGAGTCCGGTGAGAGGGCATCTAAGAACACATTGGCAGAGTGACAAAGCCCACATGGGATGAGTTCATTCACAGAGGGAGGAGGAAGTGGCAATGAGAGATTGATGGAATATAGGGTGAATAATCAAATAAATAAGTAAATATATTAAGGATAATTGGAGCTAGGTTTTTCATTGTCAGAAAAAGGAATTACAAACACGTAATGGGAAAAAAACTAGAATGGGTTCTGTGATTTTTTTAAAAAATTGTTTGTTTTTTCTGAGTCAGGATCTTACTCTGTTGCCCAGTCTGTAGTACAGTAGCACAATCACAGCTCACTTTGGCCTCAACCTCCCTCCTGGGCTCAGGCAATCCTTAGCCTCAGTCTCTCAAGTAGCTGGGACTACAGGCATGCACCACCATGCCCAGCTATTTAAAAAAAAAATTTTTTTTTTTTAAGAAATTAGGTCTCACTATGTTTCTCAGGCTGGTCTCTTACTCCTGGGCTCAAGTAGTCCTACCTCAGCCTCCAGAGCTTCTGGGACTATGGGTGTACACCATCATGCCGGTTTTTTTTTTTTTGTAGAGATGAGATCTTGCTATATTGCCCAGGAACTCCTAGGCTCAAGCAATCCTCTTGCCTCAGCCTCCTCAAAGTACTAGAATTAGAGAAGTGAGGTACTGTGCCCAACAGTTTGTAATTCATGGTTTTCAAAATACTTAAACACATACAGAAATATGCCTGTACATGTGCACAAATATCTGCAGGTGTGAATGAATGTCTATACATACATATACATTGTCATTCCATCCACTGAGAAGCCTTGGAAGAAGTGATAGCTCTAAAGCAATGTATACACCCAGCACTAAATACCATTCTCCACTAAAAAGAACCACAGCATCTTAGAGATACGGCTAATTCCAGGGCTAGCATAGGGAAAGTACAAGACAAGCTATAAGATCTTGTGCCAAGAGGCAAGAAAGTGCTCAGAGAATGATGAGTAATGCCAAAAGGACATAAAAGTCAGTTTAAGGGATCCTACTAGTCAAATTGGAGACACTTTGAGCATCAAAACAAATCATGACAATAATACATTATAACACACTGACTAATACCAGAAACTATAGATCCATAAAAATATAAATTGATCAATTAATAAAAAGGCTATAAGATATGCCGTGTCAAGATTACAACAATCAAAGAAAAATCGAGTAACTATTATACCAGAGTAAAAGAGACTAAAGAGAATAACAACTATATGCAACACAATTCTGAACTAGATCCTTTTGCTAGTCAGACAGTTCTCGAATTCTGAATGGGGTTCCAGAATTAGATGGTAGTGACACATCACTGTTAACATACTGACTTTGCTGGTTTTTTTTTGAATTGGAGTCTCACTCTGTTACCCAGACTGGAGTGCAGTGGCACACTCCCAGCCACCGCAGCCTCAACCTGCTGGGCTCCGGCGATCCTTCTGCCTCAGCCTTCCAAGTAGCTGGAACTACGGACGCACGCTACCACGCCCAGCTAATTTTTTTATTTATTGTAGAGATGAGGTCTTGCCAAGTTGCCGAGGCAGGTCTCGAACCCGCGGGCTCAGGCAATCCACTCACCTCAGTCTCCCAAAGCACAGGATTACAGGCTGAGCCACCGAGCCCGGCGACTTTTTTGGTTTTTGTGAGGTGATGGAGACTGTTAGCATCTTATTTACAAAAATTTAGACAGAAAAAATGAATTCTTTGTACTGTTAGTTTGTGACTGTTTCATGATGAAAATAATTTTACAACCCAGGTAGAAGAAATAGCACAAGGAAAGACACAGAGGTAGAAAAACAGACTGTATGTGAAGAAGAAAGAAAAACGCAAATGAAAGGGGACAATGAAAAGGAAAAGTTGGAAAGGCAATCTAAAGTCAAATCTAAAGTCAGACTCTTGCTCTGTCGCCCAGGCTGGAGTGCAGTGCACGCTTACAGTCACTGTAGCTTTGACCAGTTGGGTTCAGGTAATCCCTCAGTCTCAGCATTCCAAGTAGCTGGAACTATAGGCACATGTCACCAAACCCAGCTAATTTTTTTTTTCAACTGTAGAGATGAGGTCTTGCCAAGTTGTCCAGACTGGTCTCAAACCCCTAGGCTCAGGCAATCCTCTCACCTTCACCTCATAAAGTGTTGAGATTACAGGCATGAAACACTGCCCCAGCTAAGTAATTTTTTTTTTTTGGTAGGTTTTTCTAAGTAACTAGTTATGAACTTAATCATAAAGGACTTGTGTTTTGTTTTTCTTTTCAGCAGCAACACAAAATTACCTTCATTCTTCAACACAGTAAAAAGAAAAGTAGCTAATTCACTCACATTACTTCTCCCTTACTATTTTCATAATACAGGAAAGGGCACTGAGGAAAAATTACGGGTGTTGCTGGGTTCTGGTCTTGCACCCAAACCATATTATATCCCTTTATTAATATGTGAATGAGACTCACACTACGCATATACATAACTCACTCTCTACAAAGTTAATCACAATCAAACTAGTATAAATCTAGATCTTCCAGGAGTTTTCTCAGGAATTCCTGACTAAACGCAACTAAAATGGTATTTCAAAGTACTATCAGTATTTTCTATGAGATAGTGAACCTCTCTTCCTCAATGTTCTTTACCTTTAGGTATCAAATTTAGAACTAAGGTGATTTGCTTTTCCTGAAAAATGTAGAGGAAGCTGCAGCAACCCAACTCATACTAAGAACACCTCCCCGTACAGGCTCACCAGCAGGGTAGTAAAAAGAAGAGCAAGAGAGACAAAGCCAAGTCAGTCATAGGATGAGGAGTGAATAAAAGAAGAAAGGGAAAAGGAGGAAATCAGGAGCCTGGACACCTTTTCCCTTTTAATTCAGGTAGCAGCAAGCAGTAAGTTTCTCCTTTAACATTTGGTGCCCAGAAAAGTGCCAGAGAAGCTGCTGCTGGCATTACACAACAGCTGTTTTTTAAGTAAGTAAAAAATACTGCAATTAAAGAAGAAATTACACAGAGAAAAGATTCATTTTTAAATTCTTCATTAAAGGTAGGAGAGAATGTAAAGGAGCAAGAGTATTACATAAAAGGGAAGGGATATTAATATAATTACTATTCTTCAGTACAAAGGATTTACCTCAGGGGCCATTTAAAACAAATAAGATGATAAATATGTGCAACTTTGGGAACCCTAGATATATTAATACTGAATAACCCTAATATTGCTGAACTTCTATACTTGAAAGCTTGGAGCTGCAATCTCAGTACATTCTCCCACTCCATACCCCATATAATGTGGGTTTATATTCTTTTTTTTTAAGTGAGAAAGAAGGATTTATCGAGGACAGAAAAGTTCCCATGGTGGGAGGGGGACTTGAGGGGGTTGCCCGGGTTTATATTCTTGACTCCTAATTTCTAGATCCATAAGATTACCGTTTTAGCGTAAGAAAAAAGGTTAAACTCTAGATTTATAAAGTAAAATTGAAAGAACAGATCATCTATTAATGACAATTTACAATAAATAAAAGTTACAATAAAAACTATAAACCTAAATTTAGACTGACTTCATATATATAAAATTTTAAAAAATCAACAAACTGGTATGAAACAATGTGGTAGGAAAGATCAAGCACAAAATTAATTTTGGATGTTTTTACTTAATTAGGTATAACAATGACAGCTAGGTGATACACACGCACCATTACTCTGATGGTCTTAACTGTTTAAGTAACATATATGGATTCCTGTCATTAACATTTTAGTATACTAGTATACTAGATGAGGATTATTAATCATAAATTAGGATTCCAAGATCATTTTTATCCTAATATAATAAAAATAAGCTTCTCATAAACTATTTTAAGTTTAGCAAATATATAAATTTTAGGTATTACTATAACAAAGCTATAAACTGTGCCGGTGAACAACATATAATTTAAGTGAAAAACTTACAACTATTAAAATAAAGAAAGAAATGAAAAGCCTTCAATTTTTATAAGACATATGTAGAGAAAATCTAAACTCAAATTGGAGGAGTAGAGGGTAAAAGATACAACTGAGGAATTTACCTTGAGCTCCCAGTGATTGAATTTCCAACCTGGAGAATAGTTATCTCGCAAATCAACTTTAACACGAATGTTAACATCGAGTAACCGTCTCCGATAATCATTGCACTTCGCAATCAGTGCTTCTCTGTCTTCTTCAGAAAGTGCGTTTGTAATGCCACAAGGAATAATCACCACCTAGAATCCAGTATAATGTACCAAATTTATACAAAGAAACAGCATACAGGGTGATGAGTTTCAATAACTAAATAATATTCAGGAGTCAAAACTAGTAATGACTATACATCATTACTAGTATTAAATTAGTATTAAATCAGTTCATAAGAGTTCCTATCTACTTGTAATGTCTACAGTTACCTGCAAAGCACTTATTCATACTAAATGCACTTTCATTTAACCTGCTGTATTTCATTTAACTCATTATACATCATTTCAAACAATTATTTCTAAAAGAGCTTTATATAAAGTAGCTTAAAAATTAAAAGAGTAGGGTTAACCTAATCAGCCCTTTGTGACCTACGTGACACAAATAAACCCCACCATGGCAGCAATCGTGTGACTAATCCACCCATCTGCCTGCTGTCCATCACCTGATGTCAGTACCTGCACTTACCTGCCCCTTCATGATGACGCGGAGCAGACAACCACCCAATCACCTTAATGATCTTCCCCCATCTAGGGCAATGGTTAAAAGGACTCAACCACAAGCAACCAGCGGCCACTGCCTTGCTAGACTCTGGTGTGCCATGTGCTCTTTGACCTATGGTTGTTGCCATGCTTCCTGGCTTTGGCCCCCTCCTCCACCTTGGGGAGGTGAATTTTCTCTCTCCCTTTTCCTTCTCTCTCTAATTTACTTTTAAATAAACTTCTCTTTCTTTGCAAAAAAAAAAAAATTAAAAGAATAAGAAATGATAAATAATGCAAATAATATACATAGTTACATAATATTGGGAACTGGGGTCTAGACTATATTCTATGTTGTTTCTTTTATCAGAGAATACCTGAATGGTATTCAGAAAATCATCCTTTAAAATTTCCTTTAGTAAATATGGCTTCTTATAAAATAAAATACTTTATAAAATAAATGATAGACAGAAATATTTTTCTTACCTGAACACAGGCTACACGGGGTGGTAATACTAAACCCATGTTGTCCCCATGAACCATGGTCATAACACCAATAGTACGAGTTGTCAGGCCCCAGGAGTTTTGATAGGCAAATTGTTTCTCTCCTGGTGTCTTTGGATCTTCAAAAACAATTTCAAACATTTTGGAAAAATTCTGTCCTAAATGATGTGATGTTGCCCCCTATAATAAAGAGAGAAGTATAAGCTTTCATTTTTATGACATATTATGCCTTTTAAAGTGATTTGTATAAGCTCACATACTTTAAAATGGCACTAGACTTGTTTTTACCTCCTTTTTATACATTAAATAAGATTTTAAAATATAACCATAATTAATATAACAAGAGACCAAGAAAGAAATGGAAAGCTTTGTCAAAAAAAAAAAATACTATTGACAAGTAGTTTGCTCTAGGCAGCACTACTCATAGGAGTAACTTTACCTATAAGAGTTAAAAGGAACCCATACGTTAGTAGTTCAGGATACATGCCATTACATAATAGACTGGAGATTCAGAGGAATGAGACAGATTTGCTTGAAATTATCATGTGATCCAGAAAGCACATGCTATACTTATTTTTTAAAAGAGTGCACTTCTCTGATGACGGAAGAAATTAATGAATCTGCCCATGGACTGTGCTTACAGTGATCTATGAATATTCTGTAGCAGTTTGATACCTGGATAGCTCTTCCACTAGCAGATATAAATGCTTCTAGAGTAGTTGTATAGTCTCCTCCTGCAAATTTCTCCTTTTCAGTCTTCCTTCCTTTTACAACAGGAATTGCCAGGAGATCTTCATATACCTGAGCATATAAGTCGAGTATCTGCAAGACCTATAACGAAATTTTATATGTAAATGTGTTCAAATTTACGGTATATTTATTCATTATAAATATATAAAACAGCTGGGCTCGGTGGTTCAGCCTGTAATCCTGTGCCTTGGGAGGCTGAGGTGAGTGGATTGCCTGAGCCCGCGGGTTCGAGACCCGCCTGGGCAACTTGGCGAGACCTCATCTCTATAACAAATCAAAAATCAGCCGGGCGTAGTAGCACATGCCTGTAATTCCGGCTACTCGGAAGGCTGAGGTGGAAGGATTGCCGGAGCCCAGCAGGTCGAGGCTGTGGCGGCCGGGAGCGGCCACTGCACTCCAGCCTGGGTGACAGAGTGAGACTCCAACTCAAAAATAAATAAATAAATAAATAAATATATAAAACTGCAATATTTAAAATTAATTGTGCTGGAAAATGCAATTCAAACAATAAAAACCTTTTTATATGAGAAGGTTAAAGAGTCAGTGTGAATTTATTAAGGAAGAAATTCAACAAAGCAATGTGAAGTCAATTAACTTTTAAAAATGCATATATCCGGGCTTGGTGGCTCAGCCTGTAATCCCACACCTTTGGGAGGCTGAGGTGAGTGGATGGCCTGAGCTTGTGGGTTCGAGACCCGCCTGGGCAGCGAGACCTCATCTCTACAATAAATCAAAAAATCAGCCAGGCATGGTAGTGCATGCCTGTAATTCCGGCTACTCGGAAGGCTGAGGCGGAAAGATCGCTGGAGCCCAGCAGGTCAAGGCTGCAGTGGCTGGGAGCGGCCACTGCACTCCAGTCTGGGCGACAGAGTGAGACTCCGACTCAAAAAAAAAAAGCATATAAATTTGGAATATAAAAAATAATAAATTAGAATATATACAGTAATCAAAGTAAAAAATCTCTTTAAAATAATTAAATTATGAAATTATAATTTTTTTCACTCACTAAAGCCCAAAAATATTTTTAACCTGAAAATGTAAAATAGCACATTTTGTTTATGAATAAAATTTCAATAAGCAGTTCTTAAATCCATGTACATTTGAATTAATTTTATTTGTCTTTTAACAGGTGTTACATAAACAGAATACAGTTAATATGGAAAACAATTTTTTATACCTCTTCTGCTGCTTCTTCAACAGTAGCAAAAGCACTGTGCCCTTCCTGCCAAAGGAATTCACGAGTACGTAGAAAAGGCTGAGGATGCTTGAATTCCCAACGCTGGAAGAGGCAAGAACATAATTTGGTCATTAGCAAGAACTTTTCGATTTTTATTAACAACTTTACATGGTAAGTAATTAAAAATCATAATTGTGATCCAAAATGCTTAAAAAATACTTTCATACTCCCCCCCACCAAAATTAAATGAAAACAAGGAAAACAAAGCATTTTTAAAAAAAAAACAAATAAGTATAACAATGAAAGACTATAAAAGGGGTTTATACCTACCACCACATTGCACCACTGATTGAGCCTAATGGGCAGGTCTCTGTGTGACTGTACCCATTTTGCATACGCAGGATACATTACTAAAAGACACAGTAGAAGAAGTTAATTATTTAAGGTTCTGTTATGCCTTTAGCAACATAATTAATCAAAATTAAGATGCATGTTTGTACAAATATATTTCCAATGCCTGTAATGGCTAAGTGAAAGCTATTATTATGTATTTCATAAACAGTATTACCAAAAAATATAAATCTATCTAAGCTTGACCATATTTTATGTTCTTCACAAGAGATTTACATTTAACATTTAATTTACTTTGACTGCTTTGGATGTTTTGTTTGTTTTTAAGAACACCACAGTGTATGCCATGTTCTATGCTAAGTGCTTTGCATTCATTATCCTGCTCAATTCTCACATTCAACCCAGAAAGTAGATGTCATAATCTCAATTTTAAGCATGTGGAAGCTGAGCTTACAAAAGTTAAATAATTTGCTGAATTCATCTGGTTATGTATGAAACCAAAATTTAAGTTAGATCTATCTGATAGATCTACCCGGAGTATGAAAGACTCTTGCCATGAACTGCTAAGTGAAAGTGGTTGTCCTAAAAACTGCCTGCTTATGAGTTATAATTAGTAAATCAAAACAAAACAAAATTTTGGCAATAAAGTCTAAGGAAAAAATTGTTTTCTTAATTTTAATAATGTATTATACATGAGTATCACTAGTAATATCAAGTGAAGAGCAAACAATCTAACTCTACAGATGGATAATCACTTTGATACAAATTATTAAACCCAAAGCTTCAAAATTTCCAATGTTGGAAATTTACTGTATGCAATTTACTGTATGCATTCCGATTTAATGTATGTAATTTTAGGAAAATCACTGAATCTTTCAGACTTTGCTCTACCCATAAAATGAAAATAACAGTAACCGCCCTACCTTCCTTGTAACAATACTGTAATACAAAATGATGTAAATGAAAGTACAGAAACCTATAAAACTACATGAATGAAAATCTAAATGTACTATTTTAAAAAACAAAATTGAATGTAAATATGGCATAAAGCATTAGTGCTTACAATTTACCATCAATTCCAATAAAAACTATTACAAGAATAAAATTCCTTGAAAAGCTCTGAAAAACTGTAGCACAAAAAAAGTACTAAAAAAACCTATGATAATGATAATGATAAAGAGGTCTGCAATATTGTATAGAGAATAAAATGCAAGACAAATTAAGTTTACATTCGATCTTTATCACCATTCGTTAAGCTTTACATTGTTAAAAAGGATTATAAATATCACAAAAGTTGGAACTCGACTCTGGAAGCTGTCTCTAATGTTTCAATAAGCTTTCCTCCTACACACCAAGTTCCATTCTCACCTGTTTCACTAGTAGGACGAATGGCAATTGGTTCTGCCAACTCTGTTTTGCCAGATCTTGTAACCCAAGCAACCTAAGACGATAAAATCATTTTCTTAATTTTTTTCAACAGCATTTTAGAGCAACAGTACAAAAGCAGGCAAATTTTCTCTATTTCAATTTTTGCTATATCAGTTAAGGCAAGTTAAAAGAATTACTGCTGTTCACCATGAGGAAAGGTACACACTTAATGACCTTCTAAATATTAAGGGGAAAGTAAAAGTCAGTTAATTAATTAATGTGACAATCATAACTTGCCATAAAGGTAGAACTATAACTTTTTAAAAAGATGCCTTTACAATTCTCAAAACTGATTGTTATACACTACTGAAAATACATTTTCAAGTTTATGAAAGAAAATGTCAAAAAATAAAAAAGGATGTTAACTTACCTCAGGAGCAAAGTCAGCAACATGAGTCTTCTCTTTCTCTAATGCACCTTGAGACACAAACATGGGGAAATAGCAGTTTTCTACACCAAGTTTTTTTATCTCAGCATCAAAAAACTCCTTGATGGATTCCCAAATGGAATAGGCCCAAGGACGAAGAATATAGCAGCCACTTATATCATAGTATTCAATCATTTCTGACTTTGTGATGACCTTTTCAAAAGAAAAATATAGTTTTTAAAGCCTAAATAGAACCAAAATTAGTATAAGTGACAGAAGTATGATAACTAAATTTCAAATCTGGATTTGTTGTTGATACAGCCCCTTAATGCAGGTCATAATCATAATAGAAGTAAAACAAACATTACTACATTAAGGAACAATATATAAAGGATTCTAAACTCTTAAGAAGACTAGAGTTCCAAGCTTGTTTCTGCTATTTACTATATTTGTGACTATGGACTAATCCCTGTACCTCACCATAAAGTTATAAACAAATAAAAAATTTAAAAAATCAAATGACTATTTCCTAGGACTATATTTCAATTCAATACTTTAAGTGTTCATGCTTTAGAAACAGTGAAATGTTAAATGACTATACTATGTATTATTAAAGTCATTATACATGATTATTAACTTTGTGCCTACACTTTAAAATCTAAAATAAAGCAGCCTTTAAGAAATTTAAAAAATAATAATTAACTGAATGCATACTCACTTGAGAATACCATTCAGCAAGATTTTCTTCTTTTTTTGCCTCAAGACCCAACCTGCAGAGATGAAAAATAAAATATAAATCTCTTCTTCAGCAAATGCCTTTAGGCAATAAAAACCTCTAAAGTTCAAAATAGATTCATTTGTCTTCAACATGAGTTATTTCTATATTCTATCTCTTCTATATTCATTTCTAAGATGTTCTTAACCTAAAAAACAACTGAGTCATCTAGTCATCTCTTAAAAAGTAATGAGATATTGTCTATTAAAAAAAGGAAAACTCAAGCCTAAAAGCTATGATTTTAATGCAGACATCTCTTTTACAAAGTTCTTTTTAAATTAGTGTATTTGCAATAGAGACAGAGCCTGTTCATATTCCTCCCACTAAAAAAGAAGCTTTTGTCAAATAAATTATAGTAAAACCAAGGTCTCATTGAAAATAACACCTAAAAAGTAATAAACAATGGTTATAAACATACATATTTATGTGTGCATATTAGGTGTATATGTATGTTTATGTATATATGTATAAATATATTGTTTTTAAACCAGCTTTGTTTTATATTTACACTAACCATTTTAAAAATCCTATTGCAAAGGAAGTTCTCACTTAGCCCTCACAAAAAATATTCATATGAAAAAAATAACTGATTAAGGTACAAAACAATGTGTATAAGGTGTAAAACAACTGTGCTAAACGGGGGGGGGACATTTATATATGTTGAATCTACTTACATAATCAAATGAAAATCTCTCAACAGATACAAAAGAAGCTTGTAATAGTGGTTATCAATTCATTATAGTGGTAACGGAAAGTGGAAAGATGGGAAACAAGCACAGGAATTTCTAATTTATGGAGATTCTTGAAACAAACAAATGAATGTGTTACCTATTTAAGAACTGAATACGTTAAAACGTAACAAATGCTACCTGCTGACATTATAGTTTTAGTGTTCTGACTTAATGCGATAATCAAACTAATCAAAATTTGTTTAAAAAGATTAATTTGGTTGAGCTCAGTGGCTCAGTCTGTAATCCCAGTACTTTGGGAGGCTGAGGTAGGGGATTGCCTGAGCCTGCGAGTTTGAGACCAACCCGGGCAACTTGGCGAAACCTTGTCTCTACGATAAACAGAAAATTAGCGAGGTGTGGTAGTGCGTGCCTGTAGTTCCGGCTACTTAGAAGGCTAAGGTAGAAGGATTGTGGGAGCCCAGCAGGTAAACGCTGGGGTGGCCATGAGTGTGCCACTGCACTATAGCCAAGGCAACAGAGTGAGACTCTAACCCAAAAGAAAAAAAAAAGATTAAGAGTTAAATTCACTCAAACCCCTGCTTTACTTCAAATAACGTTTCTGTTTTATTACCTGGTCTGTTTTTTAGGTCCTTGCCCTTCTCCTGCTCCACTTGATGACAGCCCACCTCCTTGGTTTTTAGAAGAGTCTTTCCTTTGGCCATCATTTTGTTTCTGAGCCTTATTTTGCTTTTCAGATTTATTTTCTTTTTCTTTCTTCTTCTTATCTTTTTCCTCAGCTCCAGTGGCAGATACAGGCTTATAGTCTACTCCTGTCAGAGACTTGTACAGTGCCTTCAGCTTAAGGAGTTCTTGTACAGCTGTATCTACTTGATCCTTTAGTTTAACAAAAGAAGAAAAAGAGACGAGAGTATTTAATTTAAATCACTGTCTAAGCACACTTATACAATGTCCAAGGCTTTAAAAGCAGGTATGTAAACACAATTAAAGGCAGAGGGGTACTGGATAGAAACGAAGAATGTTAAATGGACTATCAAAATTATTAAATATATGATAAACAGGGAGAGAGTTGTGCCAAATTGTGACTGGAAAGTAATACAGTATATAACTGCAGTGTCCAAATAGTCGTAATTAGCCACATATGGCTACTGAACACTTGAAATGTGGTTATGGTGAATGAGTAAGTCAATTTTTAATTTTATTTTACTTTAAATTAAATTTAGATAGACACATGTAGTTATTGATTACTGCATTGTACAGTCCTGTTATAGAACATTTCCATAAATGCAGAAATTTTCATTAGGAAGCACTAGTATATAACATGTATTCCACAGGAATATAAGTTAGGAGCCACTGAGTTATATAAAATTGAGCATTTCACAATTATAAAGATGATAGCAATCAAGCTTATATTTGTAAGTTACATTTCAAATCCTGTAACAGCTATCTTCCACTCATGAAACCCTACCAAAAAATCCTACTCCTATAAAGATAAAAGAAGTAGCAAACTATACCAGAGCTCAAAATAAAACCTACTACTTGAGACTGACAGAGCTTTAGGAAATTAATAAAAAACAAATTATGTTTTAAGGACCTACAATCAGCTAGGCACTATGCTAGAGTCTAGGTTCCTGTTCTCTTACATCTTACAGATTAGAGGAAAACACCCAATTTATCAAGCAATTAAAATAGAGTATTTAATTACTATCTCCTGGAAAGGCAATGTCATATGAAAATATCCAGTCAAATCTAGTTGAGGAAAGAAAGGATCGGCAAAAGTTTCTCTAAGAGTCAAGATAAGAGGGTTGAGAACTGAAACATCAGTAGAAGTTAGCCAGTTTTGATGGTGCAGAAAGTGCTCCAGGGAAAAAAAATAGCCTGAAATGTAAAAAAACAAAAGCATACACACAAAATACACATTAACCTTAGAGGCCTTCTCAGCTTTAAGTTTCCGAACTACTTCCCCTTGAGTAGCTACTTTGTCAAACAGTACTTTGGCTTCAGGTGTTTCTGGATCAGTGGGCTCGGAGGTTCTGCTTGGACTTGAATCTGAACTTTGAGACAATGGGGGCTGGCCAGGTATGTACTCCTTCCCAGTTTTTTCTTTATATTGAGCTTTCAGAGACAGTAAGTATTCTACAGCTTCATTTATTTTAGCCTGAGATAAAATATGGAAAGAGATAAATATTTAATACTCTCTGAAATTTCTGAAAATTTCAGTGTCATTTAAAAGTCTTTAGTTAACAGCAAAGTATTCATGTAAATAAGTTAATCACAAAGAAATCTATGTTAAGTCATTAGGCAAAAGTAAGAGATAAAGCTAAAGGAAACACTCTCCCATATAAAAACCATAAAAATAAAAATACATAAGCAAACAACACTATAACTTTCAGTTTTGCATAAGTAAACAGACAAATTATAAAACATATGAGTAAATTGTCGGCATTAAGTCCTAGGTCTATAAATAGTGAAGTCAGAAATTATAAAATCAGAGTAAAGACCAAAGGCTTTGCCTATACAAATCGTATTTTCCTCAGCATTCTAAACAGACATTAAATATAACAATGGAAACAACAACAAAAAAGCAAACAAAAGAAGTTTGGGCCCAACTAAAGAATAGTTGTATTACTCTTTTAAAAATTTATAATGAAATGAGAAAGTACGTTCAAGTTTTTCATTAAATATCTACCTATATTTTAATCTCTGATCCTTCAATGTAGTCCCAATGAAAAAGAACGATGTACTCAGCCCAACCAAGACATTTGCAATTCTATCGCGGAGGACAGCAACGCAGGCAAAGGACCCAAACAGGACACCTTACATGAAATGATGGTACTATCTAACCACAAACCAAAGTACCACTGAGAACTGCAAGGTATCAATCAAAATTGACAGAAAAAGTGCCTTCAAATTACCCTATCCAGTTTTTACTGCTACATTATAACAGTGCTCTAGGTAGCTATATGGAAACCCAAAAGAAGCAGGAAGAATACCCAAATGGGGTTAAAGAATGCAGAAAAACACTGATATGTCTTTTAAAAATTAGCATCTATGAGGCAGCAAATCACAGTTCCTGGTCCAGCAACTTTATGATATGTTTTTCTGACTACTGACTTAGAGTCAGTCATACCAGGCACCACAAAGGAGGAGTAAAATTAAGAGGAGGAAATGCACAAAGATGAGGACAGATTGATCTGTACTCCTAACCTACCTCGTATTTATATTCTGTTTTTAGAATTAAAAGAGTCACAGCAGAAGCTACCTTATCTCAAGAATAAGGGCAGAGTTAATCAGACATATAAGAATCAAGAAAAAAAATCCTACCAGTTCAAAGAATAAAAATGAAAAAGAGGTTAAGAGACTTCCCTCAGCCACTTTTGGAAAGTTCCATTTTATACTATAAGCAGGTATTCACTAGAATTTTAAGTCAGAAAGCACATTTTTCACACTGAAAAAAAACTCCTGTTTGGTAAGATTACAATTGGAACATTATAAAGTAAAGAATTACAGTGAGCAAACCACTTCATTATTGAATGAGATACACTAAATTGAGTAAAATTATATATAGATATATCTCCCCCCCACTAGGAAATAGAATATTCTAGATAACCACGCAACCTAATCAGGTTATTTTTCCCAAAAAAGTAACATTATGCTAATCACTACTCTGTAATCTTCCATGATGATTTAAAGAGTACCTACAGATACTCGAGAGAATTAGAATTATGAACATGAAAAGTAATCGTTATCATTTTATGGAATATTTACTCTGTACCAGACACTATGCTAAGTGTTTATGTTTACATGGATTGTTTTTGAACTCTCAAAACAACTCTTATCTGTATTTTACAGAAGTAAAACTTAGACAAATATAAGTTTCTTGAACAGAGTTACACAATGAGTGAACCAAGGGTTTATTCTTGAAGCTGTAATCTTGACCACTATAGTCTGCACAGCACCGCAGAAAGTATGTGACAATGATCTAAATGTGCATTTTAATCCTACTAACATGCCATGTAAATTGCTTTTCAAAAGAAATCTTGGAGTCTTATTTTGAATACATCTCTTAAAATATGTAATACAGAACTGAAGGATGAGGAACAAATAATCTCTTTTAAAAGTCTAGTTTTCTGGAATAAAAGGCATTTACAAGAGAAGCTGGATGTTGTACTATTATTCAGCACAATATTATATAACAGCAGAAGTTTAAAGACCACCTACTAATAGACTTCAAGTTCTTAGTGGCAAAGACTTTCAAACTAATGTAACATATGCCAATACAAACACCAAGTTTTCATTAAATAATTGCTGATTTAGATGAATGACAAAGGAAACAGCCTACATAAGACTTCAGTAAGGTCTGGGTTGGGAATTTGAAGTAAAGGTCATCCTAAAATTAGGATTAAAAAGTGGGAAGTGAAAAAATGGAGAAAGCGGAGAACTCACCTGGTTACATTTAGAATGAAAAGTACTCCAACAGTTATTTCTGCATCAGTCACTAGACGGAAACAATACTCCATGGGGAGAGGAGGGAACTTTTAAAAAACAACCTCACAACTTTATCCATCTGAAATAAGAGTAGAACCTTTCAAAATGGCCTGAACAGTTCGATTTTAAATGAAAAAAACTTTTTCAAAAAATGCTTTCAAGCTTTATTTTTTGAACTTTATTACTGGCCACTCGCCTTTGTTCCTTACTGGCATATCTACACACATCAGTAATCATGATTCACTGAGGCAAAGATTCTCACTCAGTGGCGTGGGAGAAGAATGACTAAAAATCCAAACAGAAAATTCTTCCAAGTAAGTGAACACTGCATTATATGTTTTTAAAAGTCTGCGAGGAGATTCAGTGAACTAAAAGTTCACATATTTTTAAAGATTTCTAAAAAAAATAACAGACTATAAATACTGATTAGAAATTAGCTCAAATACCTAATTCTGTAAGAAACAGTCCAATTACTGAACTCTCATCCTGAGAGCCAATAAAGTACAAGGCAGAGCCCAGATCCTGGAGTCAAACCTGGATTAGAACACCTGCTCTACTGCTTATTACCTGGGCTGTCTGGTTCATTTAGCTAATCAAAACTTACTTGTAGCCGGGTTCGGTGGCTCAGTTTGTAATCCCAGTGTTTTGGGAGGCTGAGGTGAGTGGATTGCCTGAGCCCGCAGGTTTGAGACCCGCCAGGGCAACTTGGCGAGACCTCATCTCTACAATAAATCAAAAATTAGCCGGGCGTGGTAGCGTGTGCCTGTAGTTCCAGCTACTTGGAAGGCTGAGGCGGAAGAATCGCGGGAGCCCAGCAGGTAGAGGCTGCAGTGGCTGGGAGCGGCCACTGCACTCCAGTCTGGGTGACAGAGTGAGACTCAACACACACACACACACAAAACAACGTACTTGTTACTTTTCTCTGCCACAAATCAATTAATACAACTTCCTCTGATTTTCCTGGAGGATCCCTAAACTGAAGTTAAGTCCTACGAAGTGTCTTGAACCACAATCAACTGTAGGATGGATTTTTACTTGTTCAGATAGAAAGCAAGTTTGCATTAAGTACCAAATATAGATACAGCTGGAACCCCTACACACAAATTCCAAACAAGACTCTCAAAAAATGTCAAGAAAAGGATGGATTTGTTTTTTCTTATTTTCCTACCCTGTAATCTTTATTTTTTGGCCTAAGAAATCTCAAAGCTATTTGGTGTGGAAGTGCAGGTTAGTGGTTTTCTAAAACAATCTGCTTCCTGGACTAAGGGGGTACAGTGATATATTTCCTTTTCTGATAAGGTGTGATTTGGGTTTTAAAAACAAAAACACTGTATAAAAAAATTAAAAAGCAAATATTGATTAAACATTTCAGATAAAGTATTGGAGGCATAACATACAAGACACTATGAATTAAAATGCTACAACTGCAGAAGTAAATGGTAATTGCATCCCCTTCCACAAAGATTGGGCTTAACAAAAAGAGAATGTTAGTAAAACAGGCAAAACAACTGTGAATAATTTTTATTTAATGATGATTGGATTTTGCTGTCATTAGTTACTTGAATTTAAAAAATTATTAACTCATAGTTAGTCTTTAAAACTCTCTCCTCCACAACAGGGGTCAGCAAACTTTTTCTGAATAGGGCTGGACAGTAAATGTTTTAGGCTTTGAGTCTCTGTTGCAACTACTTAACTCTACAGTTGTAGTGTGAAAACAGCCATAATGAATATGTAGTTATTTATGTTCTATTTCTCCATGTGACTATCTGACAAGTAAGTGTATTGTATTCTGCAGTTTTCAGGAACTTTTATTATCTATAATCTCACTTGATTCTTCAGATAACTTTAAAGATTATTAAACCTCATTTTATGAAAAACTGAAGCAAATAACATATTTGGATGCCTGCTTTATGTTGGATGAGTATGACTGTATTCCAATAAAATTTCATTTATAAAAAACAGGTGCAAGAAAAGATTTGGTATGCAGGTCAGAGTCTGCTGAACCAGGCCTTAGAGGTCTAAAGTGTCACATTTCATAAAGCCTTTACTATTTTCTGGCTCCCAACTTAAACAGTACTATAATTTCATGTTCAAAATGCTGTACTCACATTTCAAATCAGTAAAATTTGTTCAAAATCAAGATGTTCTTTTTTGACACTGCAACTTTAGAACTTTAAAAGTCAATATCAAAATATTTTAAAGTGACTAATTTTTAAAGTAACTTAATATTATTATACCTTTGTGTATTCTATTGTGATCCTCACACTGTATCTGCTTTACCCATTATTTTAATGCAGCAATCTACTGAGCAGGAGAAAAAGGATAACAGGAGCAAAAGAAGACAAAAAAGAAAAAAGAATTGAAGGTGAACGTCTAGGTTTTTATTCCCTGCCCTTCTTTTTGTTTATACTCTGCCTTTATGCTTAAAAGTTCTTTCACGAAAACATCCATATAATCCTAAAGCAGAATAGGAAAGAAAGCAAAATAACAAATAAGCAAGAAAAGTCTAATTGAAACTAGCAACTTAAAACCTCAGTTGGTCAGTCACCTTCTCTATCATTAAACATGACAATAGCAAAATAAGTACTTTTGTAGAAATTGGAATGACTAAGAGAATAGGCAAATAATTAATGTAAAAGAAGCACAGATTTACTTAATAATAATAAACCATAACTCTCTACTGCTTTCAATGTAATGCCTCACTGCCACTATCTCTCATGGGAAATAACATGGGAATCAGTCAAAATTTTAATCCAGGTTTTGCAAATTTCAGAAAGTCACTTTCATATTCATGGTTTCTCATCAGTTACTAACACAAACAAAAAGGAAAAGTACTATTTCTTGAATATTACTGGACATGGCTATTGTTAGTATTAAAAAGTGTATAGTGCACAGTGCCAGATGTAGGCTAAATACTAGTTCTGTTTTCAGTAACTGAATTGCTTCTCTAGAAAGAAGAAAGCACTATTGAATATTGTTAGCATTCAGAGAAAAAATATAAGCAGAGAAAAATATAATACAATATCCAAAAAACCCAGCAGGTCCTTGAATAACAGTTTTGTTCAGCATCTTTTCATTATATTAAAGAGGGGGAAAAATCTACTTCCAGTGGGGGCCACTGTCTTTGTGTTTTTTTTCCGTGTCTCCAGTTTTCTCCCATATCCCAAAGCTATGCATGTTAGGTGAACTGGCATGTCTATGTGGTCTAAATGTGGGTGTGAATGCACCCTGCAATGGACTGGCATCCTGTCCAGGGTTGCTTTCTGCCTTGTGCCCTCCTGAGCTGCTGGGATTGGCTCTGGCCAACTCACAACCCTGAAATGGAGTAACTTGGTAAATAATTATCTTGTTTTTATTAATCTTTCTTAAATGTATGTACAACTCACCTTTCAATGTTTAATGTTAGAAGTGTTTTGGTCCTTATTTGAAAACTTGGTGATGCTTTGGGGACCAGAAATATGCCATAGTAACTTAATTCTTGTATCAAATAGCCTATTGTTTTAGTCATTTCACTTAAGGTTGCAGTTCGAGAATCTATTGACAACATTAAGTGAGGATTTACTGTATCTTAAACATAGATATGGCACACAGCAGGCATTTGATAAATGTATGTTAAACTAAACTGAAGTCAGATTTAATTTAGTATCACATTTATCAGTATCAAAATATCTAGTAAAAGCACTTGCCAAATTACCACAGAAATTTAATTTTTTTTTTACCCACAGGTTGACTTTTCATAACTTCAACAGTGTTATTTCATGAAACCACAATGTAATACATTAGCCTAACAGGATGACAGATGTGGCTGTCTGTCACTCCAAGCATTACAGCTGTTGTTGTTACTACTCATCACATAATTAGGAGACCAATAATCAGCACATAACCTCAATGTATTCTACTCAGGATGAATAAATTTGAAGACCAAAGCCCCTCCCCTCAAATTATACCTAGAAAGGGTTCCACGGTTAGTGTCCAACACATATAGAGTGCAAAATGCTTCCAACTTCACCACAGGGTAGGAAATATCAAGAATTTATGTCCTAAGCCCCAAAACCAAAATTATCTTTCGGAGGGTTGGCCCCTTATAGTACACTCAAAATCTGTTCCTCTGGATCAAATGGTTAACCAAAGTTTTTATGTTTTTAGAAGGCTGCGTCACAATTTGTGGAAGAAACGTCCCAAGTTGTGGCAAACAGGTGAGTGGTTCCTCCACCAATACAATGCATCTGCTCACACCATGCTGAGTGTTCAGTAGTTTCTGACCAAAAATGGCATAACCCCCATGCCCTACCCGACCAAAAATGTCATAACCCTCATGTCCGACCCTCCCTATTCACCAGATCTCAAAGGGAAACCTTTTGCCAAGGTATAAGAGGTGAAACAACAGGAGAAGTACTAAAAGGCATCAGAACTGATGAATTCAAAAGCTGTTTTGAGCAGTGGAAAAAGCATCTCAATAGGTATATTGCATCAAAAGAACAGTACTTTGAAGGTGACTGAAATTTAAATATGTAAGAATACACAATTTTTTAATAAATAAATTCTGGGCATTTTTGGGTCACCCTTGTATCTAACAGCCTTTATTTCTTGAAGCAAAGTTGTTTTAGATGATCATGGCTCTGTAGGATTTCAACAGACTCACTAAAGATAAAAGAGAAGAGGCTGGGCACGGTGGCTCAAGCCTGTAATCCTAGCACTTTGGGAGGCCGAGACGAGAAGACTGCTTGAGCCCGTGGGATCGAGACCAGCCTAGGAAACTTGGTGAGACCTCGTCTCTACAATAAATCAAAAATTAGCTGGGCATGGTAGCACGCGCCTGTAGTTCCGGCTACTTGGAAGGCTGAGGCGGAAGGATCACTGGAGGCCAGCAGGTCGACGCTGGGGTGGCTGTGAGTGTGCCACTGCACTCCAGCCTGGGCGATGGAGTGAGACTCCAACTCAAAAAAAAAAAAAAAGAGAGAAGAAAAGATTTCTCACAGTTCACAATGGAGAAGGAGAAAAATATTAACTCTTGGCGCAAAACCTCAAAACCTGAGATCAAATGTTCATGGCATCTGGTAGGATTTCCAGTCAGATGCCAGTAACTTGTTAATGAGGTGAGGCACTTGCAGCCTCAAAGTACTGATTCTCCAGTCTGAGCCTAGGACACTGACAGGACAACAGATTCTCTGATAACATTTTAGAACAATCCCCTATAGCCAGTCAGGCCCAGTGGTACATCACACCTCTCTGTGTACATGCCACAGTCTGAATTCTACAATTTTTGGCAGTTCATCAGAGACTGAATTATATCTAGTTACTGCACTACTTATTAGGTCATGTCTTAGAACTAGGTTGCTGTTTGAGAACTATCTATCTTCATTATTAAACAAGATTTTTCATAGTCTTTCATAGATGATACTACCTTTGTCTCTGACTTGCACCAAGTACTCCTCTTCCACTCTAGGTGATATACTCACTTGACTAAATGTTTTGCCTAAGGACATACTGAAACAAGAATATAATTTATGTCCAGTCAAACTTTGCTATCATTTGAAGGCTACCCTACGAAGAATCTGAGATAACTGGTCAAAAACCTCTTGACAATCCATTTGTTATTCCTTGAACACAACTTGTACTTTCCTACCTCTCTACCATTGCTGGTGCTATCCTCTACACCAGTGGTTCCAAAGCATGATCCCTGGGCCAGCGGCATTAGCTTCACCTGAAAGGCTTTTTAGAAATGCATATTCTCCCCATGCTCTGGACATTTTGAAGTAGAAAGTTAAGGAGTGGGACCTAGCAATCTGTGTCTTAGCAAGCCCTCCAATAATTCTGATACACAGTGAAGCTTGAGAACTATAGTTCTATGCTCAGAGTGCCTTCCTAATGATCTTTGTTCACTTACAATGATCTCTGCTTCTTCTACTTCATGACTACTTTAAATACCTTTTATGAACTGCTTCCTTCTTCCCTTTAAACCACTAACATTTCACATAGCAATTTATACATATCACACAGGATTACAGTCACATCACTAAGATTAAAGTGTCTCTGTATGTTTCTTTCCCAGCAAACCACACCACCACTAGACTGTGAGATGCTTATTTGTATTTTCATCAGTTTATCACATAGCAGGTATCAGCAAATGTTGATTATAACATCAAAATATCTCAGCAGCCTATAAACAACAGTTTATAAGAAGATGAGACTTCCCAAAGCAGTTTGAATTCACAAGTACACTTAAAATATGATCTTGACTCACTAAAGGATACTGACCTTAGAGGTTTTTTCAGCTTTTAGCTTACGAACCACCTCCCCCTGTGCAGCAACTTCATCATACAAAGATTTACTTTCCAGAATACTTGCTGATGATTTAAAAGAGATATTCTGTGCTATTCCAGCAGGAGGATTTCCAGGTTTATATTCCTGGCTAGTTCTCTCTTTATATTCAGCTTTCAAAGACAAAAGCTGTTTTACGGCTGCATCTATATCTTCCTTTGCTGCTTTCTTGGCTTTTAATTCACGAACCACATCCCCTTGAAGAGCCACTCTATTGTAAAGGGCCAAGGAATCCCCAGATATAGCACAAGGGTTATTCAGAGTAGGTGCTGGTCTTTCTTTAAAAGAAGCAGAAGTCTTCTGAGAGAGAAAACCAAAAGTAAAATAATTAATTCATATTAAATGTCTTCCCATAAAATTAGTTCAAACTGTTTTTTTAATGTTTCCAATTAAAAACAAAACTTGTACACTTTAATCCCTTAAAAAACTTAAATAATCTCTTTTCTAAAAATGTATCCTAACAAAAAATGACAGAAGTAAACAAAGGTACATGGATATTCACTGGAGCACTTTTATCACAGGAAGATCTTGAAAATACTCTAAATCTTTATTATTAGAGAACTAAAGAAATCATAACACATCTATCAGGTCTGAGAATAAATCACTACTCCACCAAATACTAGCTGTGCATTTTAATTAGTTATGTAAAAGAGGAATAGCTATATTTAACCCATCAGGTTGATGGGAAAATAAATAAAAGGTAATCAATGTATATAAAGCCCTTAATCACAGAGGCTGAGAAAAGTTTGTATCAACAAGCATTAGGTACCCCTATTAAATTTTTTCAAAGATAAAATATATCTAAATTTTTGATAAGGCAAGAACTCTATGAAATACTGTGATACAATTATAACTCATAATTGTGAAACAGTTCCATAAAATATATATTTATAGGTATATGTTTATATATAGATACATGCAACAAATCTACAGATATGTTCATTAAAATCAACTCTGGATAGTGAGTAAACATACTATTTTAATTGGCACTGTCATCTGCCTAGAATGCTTTCTTCCTTACTGAAACCCTTCTAACTTTAAAGCTCATATCACACCTTCCTCATGGCTTTTTTAATAATCTTCTACTTAATTTTTCAGAATAATTTATCCATATTCATGGAGTTATGTGTATTAAACTCCACAAATTTTCATCTCGACTCCAGAATTCTGTCCTGATCCCAGACCCAGCATTCTGAATGGTCTTTAATCAGACACCTCAGAGGCACCTCAAGCTATAATAGAGTTGCATTTCACATAGGGGTTAGGCTTTGAAATCAGCATGTCAGTTAAAAAAAAAAACCACATTACTCAGAATAACCCCCCAAAATTCCTTAAGTCACACACAATTTATAGTATTTCCTGGTAAGGTTCTGTATATATACTTATAAACACTAACAGCATATATAGGCAAGGCACAGTGGCTCATGCTTGTAATCCCAGCACTTTGGGAGGACAAGGCAGAAGCTCCAAAGACTAAAGAAAAACAAAAACAAAAACAAACGAAGGAGTATAACCTGGATCAGACTTTAATAGCGGCCTCTAACTAAAGGCAAATACCCTCAAAGACTTACATATCAAATGGGAAAGCATTATCCTTAAGGTCTAAGGCTGCAAAGGACCTCTGATCACAATCAATGCTGAGTACAAATGCCAGTCTACTGTACTGGAATTTCTATTAGGATTTGTGCGGGTTTCAAGGCATGCCCATAGATTTTTTACTTTCCTCCCACTAAGAGATGAGGGTCTCTCCATCTCTTCCCCCTGAATCGGGGTAAGCTTATAGTCGATTTGACCAATAGAGGGCAGCAGAAATAAAGCTTATGTGAGCCTGACAAGGCTAACTCATAAACAGCAATGCTACTTCCACCTTGTTTACTGGACACTTACTTTTGAAGGCCTGAACTGCCATATAAAAAATCTTTATACCCTGGCATACCAAGCTAGAGAGGTCATTTGTAGTTATCCCACTCAACAATTCCACCTGAGCTTTCAGCCAACAGCCAACGTCAACTGGCACCTAGGTAAGTGAACCATTTTAGATGTCCAACCCAGTTGAGTCATCAATGACTGCTACTCAGCTACCATCTGACTGAAACCACTTGAGATGCATAGGTTTTTAGCGGTTTCTACCAATCCCATCTTTCTTGCTAAACCAGACCTGTTATTTTTAGTATGCAACTCTGCAGTACATGAAGCTTTTCAAGAATACATATTAACTTATAGCATAACTTCATTATCTTTCCATGATATGTAAAAGATCAGAGAAGCAAAAGTGGGGACTCAAACCAATGAGGGAAGACAAGCCAAACTTTCCATTGCATGATTATACAGTTCTCAAGATATGGTTCACAGACCTCAAACAGGTTTCTGATACCCTTTTAAAGGGAGTCTGCAAGGTCATTTTCATTACAATACTAAGATGTACTTTGTCTTTTTTGTGCTCATGATCACTCAGTGCAAGTTTTCAGAAGCTATTAAATTAGATATTAAAGAGATTTGCAAAGATTCAGCATCACACCACTTTTCTAGCCAAAACTTTTCTTGGAAAACATTTATTTTTTCATAAAAAAGTTATTTATGTTAACATGTAATTGAGTTTATTATTTTTAAATGAGTTAATAAATTCCTTAAAAACTTCTCAGTCTGAATTTTTAGTATGATAAATACTGGTAAATAAAACCCACGTAAACAAACTATTTTTAAGAGGGTATGGGTTCCTGAGGACAAAAAGTTTAAGAATTGCTGGTATGTACTTATTATACAAAAATAGCATAAAGATATTACCTTAAATTGTTATTTTTCTTCTTTTAATTTTTTTTCCTTTTGGTTAAGCTCACATATTTTTTAATTTGTGTCAATTAAAAGCTCAAGTCATGACATTTCCACTGTCAGTAGTTCCCAACTCATATCTTCTAATACATTTCTGTGTTTTTGCCTTCTCTGGCTCAGGTTATTTACCATTTATTTATCCAGTCAATCAAAACAAAACTAGAAGTTACTGTTTTCAAATTCTACTTCCTTAATCCATCCCCTACTTTGTATCCTCCATGCGCTCGTCCTCTAGCTTCCTGACCACTTACAAAGCCCCCTAAACTCACATACAATCTGCCCTCGAAACCATCTTCGACACTACTATGAAATCTTCAGTGACTACCCAGCTGCCAAGATCCATGGATCCTAAACTACATATCAAGGTGCTCCAGGTTGCAAAGGAAATACACAGGAATGTTATGGGGCAGTTCAAGTATCCGATGAAAACAGAGCAATATACTTGACATTTGTCAAACACAATATGTGCTACTAACTTAAGGTGTTCAGTCTTTTTTTTTTTGAATTGGAGTCTCACTCTGTCGCCCAGACTGGAGTGCAGTGGCTGCTTCCGGCCACCGCAGCCTCGACCTGCTGGGCTCCGGTGATCCTTCCGCCTCAGCCTTCCAAGTAGCCGGAATTACAGGCATGCGCTACCACACCCGGCTGATTTTTTGATTTATTGTAGAGATGAGGTCTCGCTGCCCAGGCGGGTCTCGAACCCGCGGGCTCAGGCAATCCACTCACCTTAGCCTCCCAAAGGCGCGGGATTACAGGCTGAGCCACCGAGCCCGGCTAGGTGTTCAGTTTTAACATTACAGTATACTACATTCTTTTTAAAGATGTCATATCTTTGCAGACCTGGATTTTCTGCAGCTATGGTCTTAAAAATCAAATACTGCACAAAAAGCAGTGTAAGACAGGAAATAGGTATGGTTAGAGTGTCCAATCTGAGTCCAAGGCTCAAAAAGGAAATAAAAGTTATTATTTTTTCTTTCAGTTTGTGTTTTAAGAATGAAATTAAGTAGTTACCATTTATGAATAAAATGAAATATTTTAAGAAAAAATATTTTTATTTCAATGTACATATGTTATTTTTTTAAATGGCTACTTATCAGGATCTAAGTATTTATCTAACTGTTTAAACTCAACTACTTAATAAAAAGTATTGTTAGGAATTCCATTTAGTTTAGGGTGTCATGAAAAAACTACTGAGAAACTAAGAATGCTATAGTTTGAGGACCTCAGGCCTACACAATAAACCCCCGACCTACTTCTCTAAATGCGTCAGCACCTCTCAAATCCACATCCTAAACGACAAGGACAGGTTTGTCTCCATCTAAAATGTCCCTCCTCACCTTGACTACTAGGTGGATTCATTCTTTAAAGACAGTGATTAAGCATTACCTCCAAGATGAAAAGTAATAGAAAATGTTTATATTCACCTTTTAAACAGCAAGTAAACAGTTTCCTATCATCTGCATCCCTTTTCTTTTATCTGAACTTAATAGCCAGAGGAAACTCTTTCTTTAAGAGGTACTGGAGTTTGATAGAAAAGTATAGACAGGAAACCAGAAAACCAGCACTTTTCTGACTATGTCAATCCCAAGTTTTGTGATATTAGGCAAGGATTTTTTTTATTTTCCATTTATAAAATGAGAAGTTAGTAATAAATGATCCTCAACATACTCCTCAGCTCTACATAATTATCTTAACCAAAACAGACTAGTTATCAAAAAGGATCTACCGCAGCTCAGTTAAGAAAATAAAAATTTTCCTAAAAATATCCTTTTAATCTAATCCTTCTTGCCTTTTGACAAAATGCAATTAATTTTTTAAAAAAATCCTGTTTTGTAAAGTGTTTTAAAATCACGTACAAAAGAATAACAACAAAATGGAAAAAGCAGGAGCTGTCTTTGCAGTCTTCAACAGTAAGAAAGTAACCATTTGTAAAGAAATATATTCTAAACCCTAGGATAAAAATACCATTGATTATTACAGACACATGTGTAAAAGTCTATATTTACCTCATTTTTTATTGTTTCTGCTTTGGTTTTTTCCTTTGACCCGGATGTTGGCATTTCCTTTGTATGCCCATCAGGAATGTATATCAAAATGCATGGGGACTCTTTGCAACTATATGGGCTAAAAAGAAAATGAAAAAAACAAAAAAGTTTATTTGGACAAAATTATCTAAACAGCAATTAAAACCGAAAACCTAGATAAAGACAATAGCATGGATGCTTTTCAAAGTATAACACAGTTCATTTTCTTACTATTCAAATCAACTTTTTAGAGTAGCTTAAAAACAACAAATATGAAAATAAAAGTTAACAGTCCTTATCACAAACTTCCAATTTATGAACTTTCATAGACATGCATAAGCTAAACTCAGGGCAAAAGTACATTTACTCTGCTTGCCACCAGAAATGGCAATAGTGGATGTTAATGATATCAGTCGATGTTAATGAAATGTATCTATATACTATACCTACTCTGCTTCTAAGCTGAAGAATTTCTGCAAAACTTTATAAAAATTTCTAAATTCTAAAGGGTACAATAATTAGTAATAATCCACTGCCTCTGAGATCATTCATGAGCAAAAATCCCTGCAAACAAAGTTAATAGCTACAAAGTAAAACTTTTTTAAAAAGAAATTTCAGTAGCAATTAATAGCTTTATTCCAATATAATTCACACCCTAAAAAATTCACTCTTTGAAAATACATAATTCAATGGTTATATAAAGTTGTGCAATCATTATCACTATCTAATTTTAGAACATTTATTTCATACCAAAAGGAAGCCCTACCCTTTAGGTACTACTCCCTAGTATCCCCATTCCACTAGTTCCTGGCAACCACTAATCAATTTTGTCTCTATGGATTTGTACACCCTGGACATTTCATATAAATGGAATCATACAATATGTGGTTTGTCTTGAATGGCTTCTTTCACTTAGCATAACGTTTACAAGGTTTATTCATGTTGTAGCATGAATCAGTACTTCACTCCTTTCTATGGACACACCACATTTAATATACACATTCATCAGCTAATGGACATTTGGGCTGTTTCTACTTTTTTGGCAATTTAGAATAATGCAGCTACAGTCATTCATGTGCAAGTTTTTGTGTGAATATAAGTTTTTAAGTTTCTTGGATACATATACAATAGAACTGATGGATCAAATGGTAACTCTTAATTTTTGAAGAAACTGCCAAACTGTTTCCCAAGTAGCTGAACCATTTTACATTGTTATCAGCATAAAGGGCTTCAATTTCTTACTGGGCACTGTGCATACACTGGTTACATGCATGATCATATTTGACTAAAGGTAATGTGATACTAAGATGAGTATCTTCTCATGAGCTTAAATTCTAGTGGTGGAAACAAAATAAGTATAGATAGTTTCAATAGTGTGTGGTAAATATTCTAAAGAGTAAAGCGCTGGATGTTATGGGAACACACAGATTGAGCGTTATCCAGATTGGAGGAAGGCAAGAAAGCTGTAAAGGAAGTAACAGCCGAAAGGTTTCTCAGATGAATAAAAAGAGGCAGGGCCATTTCAGGAAAAGGCACAGAGGTTTAAAGGCACTTGATACCTTTGGAAAGTCTCAGGCAGTCCACTATATTAAGCAGAAGGGCTCAGAGAGAGGAAATTGCAAGAGGTATGGCTCGAGTTGTTAGAGAGGCCATAACATGAAAAATCTTGCATGTCTAACTAAAAAAGTTTAGATTTCACACAGAAGCCAACAAGAATTTTTAAGCAGGGGAAAAATGTGATAAAATTGTTACTTTGAAATTTTCAAACAAAATCAGAACATTCAGGGTGGTATGGTATCTATTCTTACTTAGAAATTTTCAGACTGATGGCCATGTGAAAACTGGATTGGAAAAGGATAAATGGCAGCAAAGAAACACTTTACAAAATGTTTTGGCAATCAAGGAAAAAATGCTAAGGGCCTTGAAATAAAGCAAAACAGTGGATCCACAGAGATAGACTACAAAGCAGTATAAACAACAGCATTTACTGATTGGAAAAAGAGATGAAGGAGAAGAACGAAGATAATACCTAGAGATAATACCTAGGTAGTATCCTGGAATTTTTAACACACTGAATTTGAAGTGCTTAAAAGACATCTATTCAAAGATGTCTACAAGGCAGTTAGATTCCCAAGTCTGGATCTCAGGAAAGAGGTCTGACTACATAGTTACAGAGATAAAAATTTTTTTAAAAAATAGCAGACACAAAAAACCCCAAAAGGAACAGAACAAAAATTTACAGACTGAAAGTTCTTCTAATAATGCCATTATTTCATGGTTTATAAAGAGAAACATACAAAGATTGGTTATTTTTTCCCCTCTAAATGTACCCTGTTCACAGTATTTACATTCTATAGTATATCTAGTAAAAACACACTATAAAGAAAAGGTAATAGCAATAATTTTCATCCACAGATAAGGTAATACACAGTACTAAAAGTTTTTCTTTATATTTGGATACATGAAGATTATTATAAGATGGTTTAGTTTTAGAAGTGGATAATTTTATTACATTAAATGCAAATTATGTTTGAAAGATTACTTGTTAAAGCTATTTAAGTTTGAAACAATAAATATAAAATAAATCAAACTGAGCAAAGATTTGTCAGATATGCAATTTTTGCGAAAGTTCAATTTTAAAAACATACCCACACCCTTCCTATTTAACATAGTACTGGAAGTCCCAGTCAGAGCAATCAAGCAAGAAAAAGAAATAAAAGGTAACCAAATAGGAAAACAGGACGTTGAATTATCTCTTTTACAGATGATATGATTCTGTATCTAGAAAACCCTGAAGATTTCACCAAAAGACTCCTAGCCATGATAAACAACTTCAGTAAAGTCTCAGGATACAAAATCAACACTCAAAAATCAGCTGTGTTTCTATACACCAACACTGTTCAAGCTGAGAACCAAATCAAGAAAACAATCTCATTTACAATAGCCACACAAAAAATAATACCTCAGAACACACCTAACCAAAGAGGTGAACGATTTCTACAATGAGAACTACAAAACACTGCCAAAAAAAATCAAAGATGATACAAACAAATAGAAAAACATTCCATGTTCATGAATTGGAAAAATAGATATTGTTAAAATGTCCACACTACCCAAAGCAATCTACAGATTCAATGCAATCTTATCCAACAACCAGCATCACTTTTCACAGATCTAGAAAAACCAATACTTAAAAATTTATAAAGCAGCAAAAAAAGAGCCTGAATAGTCAAAGAAATCTTAAGAAAAAAAAAAAAAAAAACCAAAGCCAGAGGCATCACATTGCCAGACTTCAAACTTTACTACAAGGCTATAGTAATCAACACCACAGTACTGGCATAAAAACAGACACAGACCATTAGAACAAAATACAGAACCTCCAAATAAAAGCACTGACCTACAACCAACTCATCTTGAACAAAGTTGACAAAAACAAATATTGGGGAAAGGATACCCTATTTAACAAATTAGAACACTGGCTGAAAATATGCAGAAGAATAAAGCTGGACCCTTACCTCTCACCACACACAAAAAATACTCAAGATGGATTAATGACTTAAATATAAGAACTCAAACTACAAAAATCCTAGAAGAAACCCTAGGAAAAACTCTTCTGGACAACAGTCTAGGCAATGAGTTCATGACCAAATAAATATTCAAAAACAAACGAAGCAAAAACCAAAACTGACAAAGGGGGACCTAAGCTAAAGAGCTTCTGTACAGCAAAAGAAACCATTAACTGAGTAAATAGACAACCTATTAAATGAGAGAAAATATGCAAACTATGCATCCAACAAAGGCCTAATATCCAGAATCTATAAGAAACTTAAATCAACAGAAGGAAAAAATTAAAAAATTAAAAAGTGGGTAAAAGACATAAATAGACACTTCTCAAAGGGAAGCCAAAAACATGGAAAAAAAAATGCTCAACATCACTAATCTTCAGAGAAATGCAAATCAAACCACGATGAACTATCATCACACATTACAACAGCCATAATTAAAAATTCAAAAAACAACAGATGGTCGTGAGTGAGGCTGTGGAGAAAAGGGAACACTCATACACTATTGGTAGAAATGTAAGCTTGTTCAGTCCTTTTGGAAAGCAGTTTGGAGATGTCTCAAAAAACTAAAAATAAAATTACCATTCAATCCAGTAATTCCACCACTGGATATATTCCCAGAGTATAACTGTTCTATTAAAAAAGACAGCTGCATGCCTATGTTTATCAGAGCACTATTCATAGCAAAAACATGGAACAACCATAGGTGCCCATCAACAGTGGACTAGATTTTAAAAAGTGATATAAACATACCATGGAATATTACACACAAAAAAACAAAATTATGTCCTTTGAATCAACATGGATGCAGCTGGATGCTATCACTCAAAATGAATTATCACAGAAACAGAAAACTGAATACCACGTGTTCTCACTTATAAGTAGGAGCTTGGCCAGGGGCAGTGGCTCATGCCTGTAATCCCAGTACTTTGGGAGGCCGAGGTGAGAGGATTCCCTGAGCCCACAGGTTTGAGACCAGCCTGGGCAACATGGCATGACCTCATCTCTACAAATTAGCTGGGTGTGGTGGCATGCACCTGTGGTTCCAGTTACTTGAAAGGCTGAAGCAGAAGGATCACCTGAGCCCAGCAGGTGGAGGCTGCAGTGGCTGTGAGCATGCCACTGCACTCCAGCCTGGGCAGCAGAGTGAGACTGACTCAAAAAAAACCAACCAAACAAAAAAATAAGTGGGAGCTCAACATTAGGTATACACAGGCATAAGTATGGGAACAACAGACACTAGAGACTCCTAAAGGAGGGGAAGGAGGAGGGGAGCAATGGTTGAAAAGCCACCTATGCTGTACCACACTTTACCACCTGGGTAAAAAGCTTAATAGAACTCCAAACCTCACCATCACACAATACACCTAAATAACAAATCTGCACGTGTATCCCTTGAATCTAAAATAAGATAAAATAAAAAAGAAAGTATAGATTCTTTTTAAAAGATATAATTCCATCAAATGTGATAGTGTTATGAGGGAGGACTCCACTTCTGAAGGACATGGAAGGGTTGATAAATTCTTTAAAGCATTATGTGCGTAGGTTTTTAATTTAATCATTTGTTCTGGAGAAAAGTGTGTACCGTAAAATATACATATATATAAAACTCATGATAAGGACTTTAAGCATTTTCATTTAGATGTTCAGTTACATTTATTTACCTAACAGGTTCATAAGGTTGATCACATATGAAGAATCCTCTTCTCTGGAGCTGTATAATGTCTCCTTTTTTCAAATCCTTAAGGCAGGGATCCCCTAGCATTAGTTCTTCATGCTATAAAAATGATAAAACACCAAAATACGCTTTTACAAAATCAGAGCACTAAAACAACTCTAAATTGCAAGCAGTTTTTCCAGTAACTAGAATATTGCCGACTTAAGCAGATATGTTAAAAAGTTTACTTCCTGAGCACACAGGGAAAAGATGAAAAGTTAAAACAAATGATAATTTGATTTATCACATTGCAAAAAGTTAACATTTATAAAAGGACTGGCTTGAGGAAGCATTTTATATAGCTTGGTTGGTATTCCTACAGAAATAAATAATTTCCCTGCCATAAATATGAAATATAATGCAAGAAGTACATAATAGACTTAGCTGAAAGGCATGCTAGCAAAGCACCTAACAGCAAGAGTCAGGATATATGGGTTTGAATCTCAACTCTACTATTTACTGTTTATCCTTAGGCAAATTACTTAACCCCAATGTGCTTCACTTTCTATCATCTATTTATTTAAATACAGTTCTATAGATCTGACCCATTTTTATCTAAGGAATCAAAATATATAAAATTCATTTTTAAAAGTCTAAAGAAAATTTGATAAAATATGGTTTCTTTCTAGTTTTCTAGAGACAGAGTCTTGCTCTATCGCCACAGTGGTGTGATCATAACTCACTATAGCCTCAAACTTACTACAGGCTTAAGCAATCCTCCCACTCCACCTTCAGAGTAGCTAATACTACAGACAAATACCGCTATTCCTTGCTAAAAAGTAGTTTCTTTTAGAAGGTTACCTTACTGTTCTTGTTGACATACTGCTTAAAGTCCTCATCTTTTCCTAGCACTGGCTTTGTAATCAGGTGTTCATATGTGACACAGATTGCTGGAATAGGAAGAGCATGTGTAGTCTCCGCAAGCCAAGTGATCTTGGTAGTTTTCTTGTAGTCTTTGTTCTCCAAATTCAATTTTGCATCAAGAGATACGATTTTTCCACCTGTATTTCTAGATATAAGATTGAAAAGTATTTAAAAGGAATTAACCATAGCTACCATAAATGCATTATTTTAATCTATAATTATTTTACATTATAAAATAACTTATTTTATTTTTTAATACATTAATTTTTAAAATTTCAAATCAAACATTTATTTGCACTTCTAATATGCCAGATAAATACAAGTTAATAGATGAATAAAATATAATCCCTGCTACCAAGACACTAGTAATTCACTGAAGAATACAGCCACATACACTTGATGAAAATAAACATACTTAAGAATTGAAAGTCACCTACATTAAGCATTATAAAATCTGAATTACTATATTTAAAAATATTTAGCAATTATTTGCAATCATATGTTGTAACTATGCAGGACTTGAGTTTACATAAATTAATTTTAAGCATACTTTACATTTATATAATCTGAAAATCAAATTAATAAGTAGAGCATACTAAAGTAACTAAAAAGCCAAATTTTATCATTAGCCACCAATTTTAAAATTAAGTTATACGTATAAATCCTTTCTGAAAGATCACCACATCAGGCATTGTATAATAAGAAATTAGATGGTAAAGAGGGTCTCTAAAGCATTTACAACTATTTTTTTACATGCAGATGTAGTAATTTTCACACAATTTTACAAGTAAAAAATATCCTGACAGCCTATTAGTAAACTGCAAAATACATGGAAAAAAGTTTAATTTGTGTCTAGAATTTGCAGTGTCTATGTTGAGACAGATTTACTAGTCAGCAACATGAATGGGTCTGAATTAGGTAATAGTTAATAAGCAAATAAAATACTTTTTTTCCATATTTATTTGAAAACCAACAAAAAGTTCTTACTTGTGTATTTTTGTAATGTTGATGTTGCCCCAATTTATAAATGTAACCATCTCGCCCTCTGAAAAAGTCTCTGCATCAGCACCTTCAATGAAAACTTTGGGACCATACCACACAGGCTTCAAACCAATATCAAGATTCTGATTAATAAAGAAAAGAAGAGTGTTGGTTGAAGAAACAACTTACTGAATTCAGTATGCAAATTTATACATTCCTTCATTTTATTATTTAAACAAAAGTTATCTGTGTTACCATACTATTAACAGTTCACTGCTGTATAATGAAGAAAATCCTTTACTTTTCCTCCATCTACTTATTATAACATAAATGTATTCCCAATTCTGTTCTTAGCGTTTAACCCACATATATTGTTATAAAAACAGTCATACTGGTCTCAGAGTAGAAATCATTAGTTTGAATTCCAGCTCTGTAACACTGAATCTGCCACATGACCACTAATATAATGGAGTTAGATGGGGCAGTTTGCTCCTGAGATTACTTCCAACCTAAAAGAATAATTAACTGATTTCACAGATAAAAATTTTCTACCTTTCCTGTGTGTAAAAAAGACATACAAAGAATAAAAAGAAAAAAACATAAGAAGATCCCTTGAAACAAACATTAATTGTATGTGTTTAATAATTGTTCAATGAATGCACCAATGCCTTTGAGAAAAATCAGTATGTTGTAGCAACTGATATTATACTGAGCTCAGAATAGAATACTGACAGGCTAAATACAGAAATTTTTGTGAGGGAAATGTTCATAGAAAATTCCACAGGTCAATTTGAGTAACCCAGTCACAAATTAAGAGTTTGTTTTCTAATCAATTAGACCTTGTTTAACAATAAGCACTACTTAGTAATTTACTTTAAGCTATCTGACCATAACTGACATTTAACAAAAAGGTACTCTTAAGTTTTATTCTCACCATTCAAATTTTAAAACATACAGTAAGCTTCACCTTTATGCTAACTGTATAGAAGGTGATATGATAGGTCAGACACCACCAGTCACTTAATTGAACAAACCAGGTGTAAGATAAAGGCAAAGCCAAATCAATCAATAAAACACACACTCACACACACACCCTAAATATTATTAGGGTTCAAATCTTTAATATTAAAAAGTAGCTAATGTCATACTTAGAAAGACAAATATATAAGGCTAAAATTTAGAATATTTATAGCTCTACACAATGCACATCTTTTTTCTTATATTAACATATACATTTTTTGTAGAGACAGGGTCTCACTATATTGCCCAGGCTAGTCTTGACCTCCTGGCTTCAAGTGATCCTCTTGCCTTGGCCTTACAAAGTGTAGGGATTACAAGTGTGAGCCAATGCACCCAACTACAATGTGTATCATCTTATACATTAGTCTATAAGCATAAATAGCTATGAATTTGTGCATTAGTAGATGAATGAGTCTATGAACATAATCTTCAGTACATAATGAAGTGATTTATGTACAATTCATGACTGCCAACCAAGCAGTCATGATTATCCAAAGTGCCAATGCTTAGCAAAGAGGAGCTCTATGTGACCAGTACTTAAAAAAATTTCTATTCAGAATTTAGATGGGACAGATACCATTTTCACATTACTTATACTTTCCAAAACACAGCAAATGGCAGTGTGACAGACTCTAAAGTCAAGTTGTGATTCAACAGTAATAGGTCTAATATTCTGACTTAAAGATAAAGGTTTGGGAGGTGGAAGCGAGAGGACTGCCTGAGCCCAGGGTTTCGAGACCAGCCTGGGCAACTTGGCAAGACCTCGTCTCTACAATAAATCAAAAAATTAGCCGGGTGTGGTGGTGCACGCCTGTAGTTCCAGCTACTTGGAAGGCTGAGGTGATAGGATCGCCTGAGCCCAGCAGGTCGAGGCTGCGGTGATTTTGAGCGTGCCACTGCACTCTAACCTGGGCAACAGTGAGACTCTGACTCAAAAAAAAATACCAAAAGATACAGGTGACAGTGAATAACCTAGTCAATAAAGAATGCATCCCAACTTCCATATAAAGTTGAGAGTATGGATTATAATACCTCATCTTCCAGAATGACTCTAGGAAAAGATAAATTCTTACTACATACCATTATGCTCTTTCTACAGAATAAAAAATAAGCACCAACTGAGTATAACAGTTCTGTGGGATGTGCTGTGGATTATTTCTAGAATAAACTTCTTCAGCAAAAAATCCACAAAAGGATTTACTTCAAATGGCTTTAAATCTGACAATGTTGAAAAGAAAATGATCCTAAAACCATGCTATTGCCATGAAAGCACATGCTCCCTTTTATTATCCTGCTTCTTCTTTTAACAGAGAGAAAAACACTGGTGAAACTGTAGAGTGACCTTTGGGTGTTTGGCTACTTCTTTCATCTCCTCCTGAGCTTCAGGGACATTCACTGGGATCACTTCTTTCTTCAATAACGCAACATATCGGGGAGCTACTGGGTCAATAACCTGCAAGAAATATAGCTTAGTGTTAAAACACTGATATGTTTTTAAAAGCAACATAAATAAACAGCAGCACAGGATTACTAGCTGGCTTTATTGTTACTGCATTTACTAATTTTTTTGTTTATCTGTTAATTCTTCTCTAGTATTTAATGTAAAGTAGAAAAAAAAAATCATCATAAACCAAGACAACATGAGTGATTTAGAGTTCTTCCCAAGAATAACTACTGGCAGGTTAAAAAAAAAAAAAAAGAAAAAGAAAAAAGCAATTAAAGCATAATATTTGAGTTATTTTGAAAACCATTTTAAAATCTGGTATTAGAAGGTAAGGAAAAATGATCCTATGGGGTTATATATTCATCCTACAGGTAAATGTGATATTCAATTTTGTATTTTGGAGAAGCCCATTTTAAGGAAATATAGATATTTGTGTGTCTCAGTATTGTTTTCTACAATCAGTGTGAGGCAACACATCATCATCAAAAGCAGAACAGCATCGGGTCACTATAATAAGGCATCTCTATAGATTAAAAATATAAACAAGATATTTCTATCGGTTTACATGCTATAATGTATGTGTGCCATATATATGTGTGTCTATATATATATATATAAAATACATATATATATATTATATATATATATGAAGCATACGCTACACACACACACACACACACACACACACACACACACACACACACACACATATATACACACACAGACCAGTGTATTCCCAGTACCTAACTATGGCCTGTCACATACAGGTAATCAATAGCTATCAGATTAACTGAATGAAGGAATGGTCATACCCATTACGCTCTAACCTATTCTACTTCCAAAAGAGTAGTAGCATCCCCTTCTAGAGCTGATATATTTTGTCACTTTACTGTTCAATATAAGATGATCCATGATGATCAATTACAATACAGTCGTGGTGTTTGGACATTATGAAGCATATGGAAGAAAAATGTAATAAAAGCAAACAAAGTCATATAGCTAAGTAATATAACAGAAGTTAATTTTTCTCATTAGAAAAGATGCAGGAAATAGTGGCATGGCTAATTAAACTTGTTTGTTTTAGTCTGTGTTTTTTGTTGTTACCATTGTTGGAGTGCTTTTTTTGTTTGCTTTATGGGTATTCTTCAGCTTCTAAAAAGAATGATACTATGGAAATTCTGAATGAACTCAGAAGAAGCCACCCTCAGAGGGTCATTAACGCAAAATCCGAAAAGCAATTTAACTTCTCATCTGCTTATATTTTATGTCAATACTAAATCAGCACCAAGCTCTCTCTCTGAATTTACTGTTTCATTCTTTCCCTGAAGCTTGAAGGTTATTCTTACTGGTTCAGAGTTCCTTCTTCCAGCTTCTACTGGTCTGGAATGATAAAGGATTTAATTTGTGGCTGCTAAATTCAGTACTTAAGTCAGTAAGACACAATTTCTTTTAAAAAGGTAAAAATAAGACAAAACTGCCTGAGAAACTCAGTTCACTGCAGCTGTTTCCCCAGCTGACAAAAACAGTTCAAGACTGTTTCCTAGACTTAACTAATTATAAAAATACCTTGGAGCAATCATTAGCACAGATTTTCAGGCCACTTAACCCTAAAGGGTTATAATTCTAGTAGTCTGAAGTAAATTCTGGAAATCTGGGAATCTTTTTTTTTTTCCAAGCAAAATTTATGAGAGAAAAAGGAGAAAAGAAAGGGAGGCATGCCAGAAATGGCATTGGTGAAAGAAGCCACCTGGAAATCTATTTTTAACAAGCATTCCATGGGATGGTTAGGATCAGACAAGTTTAGAAAACCTTGGATTAGAAGATTTTAAAAGTTCTTTTCAGCTGTAAAATTATACAATTCTAAAAGTCTCTGGATCAGTGGTTTCCACCCCAAAGGCCTAAGGATTTCAAAGTGCCCTAGCAGTACCAAGTGGTGGGGGAAAGACAGGAATGGGACTGGAGAGGGGCTCCAGAACTCCTTCACACACATTAACCAAAACATCTGTGCTTCTGTTTTATTTAATTAGGTTTAGTTTAAAAAAAATTTTTTTATAGGTAGAAAGACTTCTTCTTTGGGGAGCAAGGAGAGAAGTCTCTACATACTTTACTAGCTGGGGACAGATGCAAGAGTTTGGAAGCTGGGAAAAACTCTTATCGTACTTCTCAAATACTAACAAATTTTAAAATTAAAACTGTAAGTAAAGGTTGACAGAGATACATAATAGCTCTGAAAAGAATGTGACTCTTCTGTTATAACTGAAAAGGAAAAAAAAATTTATGGAACTAGATATATTCCACTTAGGTACAACACAGGAAAATTATACACTAGTTTCCTGTCAAGATGAAAAGTCAGGCTAAGAACACAAAAATCACAGTGTTTTCAGAGGGTTATTAAGATTACTAACTACCCCCATGCCTCACTGTCCCCTTCATCCATTTTTCCCTTTTCTTTATTATGTACAATTCACACTAAAAATAAAGCTTGCTCCAAAGGAGCATGTAAAGAGCACCAAGTAATTTTAAAAAAAATAGAAACTGCTAGCCGGGCTCGGTGGCTCAGCCTGCAATCCCGCGCCTTTGGGAGGCTGAGGTGAGTGGATTGCCTGAGCCCGCGAGTTCGAGACCCGCCTGGGCAGCGAGACCTCATCTCTACAATAAATCAAAAAATCAGCCGGGCGTGGTAGTGTATGCCTGTAATTCCAGCTACTCGGAAGGCTGAGGCGGAAGGATCGCCGGAGCCCAGCAGGTCGAGGCTGCGGTGGCCGGGAGCGGCCACTGCACTCCAGTCTGGGCGACAGAGTGAGACTCCAACTCAAAAAAAAAAAAACAAAACAAACTGCTTTTCAAAATGCGAAGTTAGTAAGAGTAGGAGAGTGTCCAAAGTATGATGGTTTAGCTCTGCCCTTAACACTATGTCACAGTGCAACAACACTAAATTTAGTTCACTGATGCGTCACCTAAATATTATCTGCAAATTGGAGAGAAAGACAGAGCAAGCTAGAAAATAACAACACAGTATTCAGAAATTGAGAGTGACATTAACTCAAAATAAAAGATATGTACCTCAAGGGCTGGAGGAAATGGGTTTCAATGTATGAAGATGTCATGAAGGCCACCATCAAAAACAAAAAGTTTGTGACCAGAATAATTTCATTTTCATGACCAACTGATTAAAAATAATGCTGTATTTTATTATTATTATTATTATTATTTTTGAGTCAGAGTCTTATTCTGTCATCCAGGCTGGAGTGCAGTGGCATGCTCACACTCACTGCAGCCTCCACCTGCTGGGATCAGGTAATCCTTCCGTCTCAGCCTTCCAAGTACCTGGAACTACAGGCATGTGCCACCATGCCTGGCTAATTTTTTGATTTATTGTAGAGACGAAGTCTCACCAAATTGCCCAGGCTGGTCTTGAATCCCTGGACTCAGGCAATCCTCTCACCTCAGACTCCCAAAGTGCTGGGATTACAGGCTTGAGCCACCGCACCCGGCCTAATGCTAAGTTTTAAAAATGTTTCTTAATGATGAAAGATCCCACAGAATTCAGGATACACAAAGTAGATTAAAAATACTCATATATTTTCACTACCTCCCAATTCTCCACTAAAGACATGAAAGGTTTTATTTTGTTTAAAGGCACAAATCTAGGCTAAGCATGGTGGCTCAGGCCTGTAATTTTAGCATTTTGGGAGGCAGAGACAGAAGAATCACTTGAGCCCAGGAGCTCAAAGCTGCAGTGAGCTACGATTGTGTGTCAGTGCACTCCAATCTAGGCAATGGAGCACAACTTAGACAACAGAGCAAGATCCTGTCTCTTAAAAAAAAAAAGTTAAAAGAATAAAGAGGCTGGGTATGGTGGTTCATGCTTGTAATCCCAGGCTGAGACGAAAGGATTGCTTAAGCCCAGGGGCTCAAGACCAGCCTAGAAAACATGAGACCTCATCTCTATAAACACATTTTAAAAATTAGCTGGGAATGGTGGTGCATGCCTGTAGTCCCAGTTACTAGGGATGCTGAGGCAAAGGATCACCTGAATTGAAGACATCGAGGCTGCGGTGAGCTGTGATCATGCCACTGCACTTTAGCCTGGGAAACAGAGTGCGATCCCAACTCAAAAAAAAAAGAATAAAGGCACAAACCCAGAGGATGAGCATAAGAAAAGAGGAGGCAGCAGCAACAAAATTCTGAAAGTTGAAAAATATAAGCTGGGCATGGTGGCTTACACCTGTAATCCCAGCACCTTGGGAGGTAGAGGCGAGAGGGGTGCCTGAGCCCAGGGGTTTGAGACCAGCCTGGCAACATGACGAGACCTTGACTCTACAATAAATAAAAAAATTAGCTAGGCATGCTGGTGTGCGCCTGTGGTTCCACCTACTTGGAAGGCTAAAGCAGAAGGGTCACCTGAGCCCAGGAGGTCAAGGTTGTGGTGGCTATGAGCATGCCACTGCACTTCAGCCTGGATGACAGAGTGAGATTCCAACTCCAAAAAAAAGAAAAATATACAGCAGTATCATCTTTTCACTCAATACAACCAAGCAACTGCTTCTTCCCTATCTGGACCCAAAAATAGAACAGAATAAAATAAAATAAAATGGAAGCTTACACTGGGAAAATGAGGGTATCTAGGTCCTGGTGGACACCCAGAAAGAACAGAAGGTGAGGGTACTGCACAAAGGACAGGAGGATTAAGTGAATGGATGGAACTAAGTAAAAACTCTTATCAGTCTCCCCTAATTTGGCTCTGAAGTTCTGGCAGACAGGACTTCACACCTCAGGCAGGTAATTAAAAGTTCTCTTTAAGAGAACTGCCTAACCCCAGATAAAAGATATAAAGTTACCTGTGTTGAAGTTCCCCAACAAACTGACCCAGCCAGATCACAATGAAACTCGGTTGACAAGTCTAACTCTTGCTATTAGGGCTTCCAATCACTCTTTAGTTCCCCATATTTAACATGAGCTGACAACAAGGCTAACCAGACATTTGAGAAATGGCTTTGATATGAAAGAAGGAAGCTAAACTGAATTGAAGGAAAAGATACTACTCCCCAAAACTCCTACTATTAGTATCAATGCCATAAAACAGGAATGGGAAGTTATTCTGAAAATGCAGGGAAAAGAAACAGTGCACTAAGATAACATAAATAAAGAGCTCTACAGAAGGTGGGAAGATGAAATTAAGTAGAGATCTTCCAGAAAGTGAAGCCAAAACACAAGAAGGAAAAAAAATAAGAGAAAATAAAATGAGAGAACCACTGCAGAGGCCTAAAATCTGCACAAAAAAGAGTTACAGAGAGAAGAAAGAAAATATAATAAAGGAATAAAGGACAAAGAAAAGGAAAAAATTCAAGAAAATTTCCCAGAACTGAAGGAATGAATTTCCAAACTGGAAACCACATGTTCCTCCAATATATGTGATGAAAACAGACCCTTACCTAGGCACATATTCATGAAATTTCAAAGTAAAAAAACAGGTCAGACACTAAGGTTCAAAAAAATCTTCATTCCATGTCTCCTTTTCAGGAAACTATCAGAGGTACAGTACAGCAGGATAAAAAGGTAATTTTTTAAAAAAGGAGGATTATCCAGGAATAAGACAATCCATTACAGGACAAAAGCAAAAGAAATCCTCAGGAAGACGATGAAGAGAGACCTTGGGAAGTCAGTTATGCCTCAGAAGTCAATGGTCCACTAATCCAGATCAAAGCAGAAGACTCTGGCAGAGATGTGTCCAAGATGAAACTAAAAGAATACTCAAGGCATCTGAATATTTCAGTAGGAAATGTAGACAACTTGTGGAGAAAGAATTAGAAAAATAAGCCAGGGTGGGGAGAGAAAAAGAAAAATTAAAAGAAAATGAGCAAATGAAGGGGAAAAACAAAACAATAGTTACAAACAAACAAAAAGTTATGAGAAAAAGTAAAAGACCTAAGTCTTTAACTTCCATCATGAAAAGTCAACTGATGATGTCTAAAAATAAAAACTAAAGTAGCAACAAGTATTATGTAGCTTATTTAGAAACGAATTCATTTGGTTGTGCGCAGTAACTCACTCATGTAAACCCAGCACTTTCGAGGCCAAGGCAGGAAAACCTCTTGAGCTCAGGATTTTAAGACCAGCCTACACAATATGGTGAGGCCTCATCGCTACAAAAAAGTAAAAAAAAAATCAGCCAGGTATGGTGGTGCACCTGTAGTCCTAGCTACCTGGGAGGCTGAGGCAGAAGGCTGAGCCCAGGAGTTTGAGGCTGTGGTGAGCCATGACAGTTGCCACTGCACACCAGCCTGGGTGACAGAGTGAGACCTTGAATAAAAAAAAAAAAAAAAAAGCTAATTTAGAAATATGAGCAATAAATACCAACAGAATTATCTAGAATAGGCAAAAGTGGTTTCTCTAGGGAAAGAATACAGAGGAACGCTGTTCATCTTAACAGACCCTATAAGAACTATTTGACTACAGTGAAATACATTAATATGTTTGAACTTAGTGCCCATGTTTAACTTTATTAAAACTTAAAATCCTGAAGAACTGGATTGTTAATGGAAAGTATTCCAATGTTAACTTTGCCAGTAAACTGTACTCATATATATTATTAGTAACTGCAGCAACAGAAAGAACCAATTAATAATTCCTTTATGTGTCAAAGACTAAACACAAAAGACTAAAAATAAATTCAAGACACATGCAAAATAAGTCACTATTTCTTGAGGCAAGACAATCAGCACAAGCAGCAATCCCAAGTAAGAATTTACAGAACACAATCACAGAAACCATAATTTAAAACATGGCATTTGAATGATTGCCTTATTATAGTGTCCAAGTATCTGCTTCCCAATTAGTATTTAAAGAGGTCAATATGCAGTATTCCTCATTTGACTTTCAGTTAAGAAACAGTTAAAAAAAAAACAACTGAATTCAGTAAGACAATGAAATTGTAATTAATGAACCTTCAATGCAACTCAATGAAACATGTAATTTTAAGTCTATGTCCTCTCAGTACACAAGGGAACAATACAATGGAGTTAGCCAAAGTTTCCCTCTGCCACTAAAAAAAAAAATCAAAACAAAAAAACAGAGGACATGTTTTTTTAAAACTAGGAATAATGCATTTTCAATGGGTTTTATAAGCCCAAGTCCTTTAAATAAATGTGATTGTGCTTCAAATCCATATAACAGCTCAGGTTTTAACATGTAATATGCTAAAAGCTATGTTTAAGGCAAATAAAAGCATTAAGTAATACCTTCTTACAGAGAGCTCGCAGCTTGAAAGCAGAAAAATGAAATGCAGAGTGTTCATAAAAGACTCATGGAAAAAACTATTATCATTCCCCATAATTCCAAGTTTGTTTGTTTCAATCATTGTTAGTTATTTGGGATAGTTAATAGGTTTAATGCTCTTTATATATTTAAAAAAGGAAAACATTCCATTTTCCTGAAAGTCTGCAAAACTGTAATATTCTTCACAAATTTTTATCTACCATGAGCAGATTAATGACTGCTATTTGTATATTATCCAGGAGTTAGGTATGAGAAAAGGAAACTGAGAGTCAAAACATGTACCTTTTTGTTAAATGCCCAGATTTTGTCCCATTCCATATTCACAACTGAACGTGATGAGCCCTAGAAAAACAATAACAACATGATGTTAAAAGCAAGAAGTATTAATTAGAACTTTTTGCTATTTCAAGCTAAGCATGTTTAGGAAAAAAAGCAATAAATACTTGCAAGTTTACTTCTATCAAAATATAAAACTTACTATGAACAAACTAAGTTGGTTACCCTTAACAGTTCACTGTAAAAGCTCAGTCTACAGACCAGACACAGTAAACAGTCATTTAGTTCACTGGTAAAAATACTTTAGCTGGCTTTGTCCAGCCCTGGCTTAGGAGTTTGACGTTTTCAGTTTTCTATTATTACAAACGGTGCTAAACATACTCCTTTTGAAAAAAGTCTGCTCTTGTATTATAAAACACAAACAAGGAATAGAAAGAACAACAGATAGTAAAGACTAAACAGAGAAGCTGGAAAAGAACTCACCTGAGCAGCAATAAACTGTTTCAGTCCTTCAACTGTCATCCCTCTTCTCAGTACACCACGAACCGTAGGAAATCTTGGGTCATCCCTGGAAAATGTCAATTTTTAAGTACCAAGGAGATTTTAAAATGTGTAGAAATGCAGAGAGTAGAAAATACCTTAATGAATAATAAATTATATTCAGCTTGTTAAACATCTGGCTAAGAGCTGGTTATGATAATTAGGTAGATTGTGACAACAGTGAAACCAAATTCTAGGAAGAGGAATACTGCTTACTCATCAAATATTGCAGTAAAATAAATGCAATATTAGAAATAGTAAAAGCACATTTGAAAGAAAGGGAAAACTGACATTTTTTAATATGGGAAATTCATGCATTAGTACATTTTTATTTGATTTATTTTAACAAACATTCAAGGTCCTTACTCTAAGAGTGACCAGGAGAATCAGATAAAAGATGGTATCCTGCCATCCATGTATAGATATACTTTATAAAGCCCTCTAGATTGTAACAAAAATATATATAGGTAATTAATATTCTGCAGGGATTTTCAAACTTAAGTCAGTTTGCAATATTACCCTTTTTATGGGCCCAAGACAACTTTTACAACTCAGGGCATTTTGGCCTTCTTGGGACATAACCAAACAGAAAAACCTCAGAGCTTCAGCAGAGCTTGGAGACTGGTAACTAAATATGTGAAGGACCAAAGAGTCATAATCAGTTTTGTATTAAAGGCTAACACCTGCAGAGAATGTGCCCTCATGTGTGTTTTCCATTCACGTGTGCCACAGTTCACAACGGGTACTCCATGTTCATGGCACTAAAACAAGAAGGGGAAGGAGGGTCCTAACGCACTGGTTTAAATTTCACCTCCTCCCAAACATTCTCTATTCTCAAGTAGTCTTAAAAAAAAAAATCACTGATATACTATGTCCTACTTCTTATCAATTCTAGGTAACACTAAACATACCATCCATCCACAAGTCCTTCATTGACAAACCATGTGAGTTTTCTTTTGGACAGCACTGTGTTGTTGAGATTTAGCCGACTATATTCCCAAATATATGGCTTCCTTATGCCTAAAGCTTCAATGATCCAGTAAAACTGTTCGTCTCTGTCATGATATTCTGTTGTTCTCAGGGCATGTGTAACACCTTCAATGCTGTCAACTATGGGGCAGGCAAAATCGTATGTTGGATAAACACTAGATAAAAAGAGAGTTTTAAAAAAATGAACATGAAACATTTTACTCTTTCCATCTTAGATTAGGCATTTTAAGTGGCAATACTGACTTAAAATATGATTATTTACAAGTTTAAAACGTCCTAAAAACCAAGAGGTTTTATGACAAATAACACCCAAAGTACATAAAAACATGATACACGATCAGCCTTTGAGAACAATGAGTCAATTACTCTCTCAGTATTCAAATAAAAAAGCAAATTTGCAATTTAATACACAATTACTTATTGGTTTGGCAAATTTCACAATCACAATATTTCTGCAACAGCCAATGTGTATCACAGTAGAAAGCCATAAACAATATACATAACAACTTTGAAGGAATTTAGCTTGATTATATTTAGTAGATCCTCACTCAAGTAAATTCACAAAGATCTTCATAGATTTGTAGTTCAATGTACTCAAAAACAGTGTTTCACTATCTGACTAGTAACAAACACACAAACTCAGAAATCATTAGGTTAATTAAAATTACATTTAAATCAAAGTCTTAAAACAATTTGTCTAAAATAATGTTTACAATGTATCTGCAGTATCAATTAGAATTTTTATTTTACTATTGTTGTTTTCAAAGACAGAGTTGGCCAGGCTCATGCCTATAATTCCAACACTTTGGGAAGTGGAGATGAGAGGATTGCCTGAGCTCAGGGGTTCGAGACCAGCCTGAGCAACATAATGAAATCTCGTCTCCACAATATATCAAAAAATTAGCCGGGCATGGTGGCGCATGCCTGTGGTTCCAGCTACTTGGAAGGCTGAAGTGGAAGGATTGCCCGAGCCTAGCAGGTGAAGGCTGCAGTGGCCATGAGTATGTCACTGCATTCCAACCTGGATGACAGAGTAAGACTCTGACTCTAAAAAAAGAATAAATAAAAATAAAGAGAGTCTCACTCAGTTGCCTAGGCTGGTGTGCTGTGGTGCAATTATAGCCCAGAGCAGCCTTGAACTACTGGGCTCAGGTGATTCTCTCACCTCAGCCTCCCAAGTAGCTGGGACTAAAGCCCCAGCTAATTTTTTTATTTTTAATTTTGTAGAGGTGGGGTCTCGCTATGCTGCCCAGGCTGCTCTCAAACTCGTGGTTTCAAGAAATTCTCCTGTCTTAGTTTATCACATTGCTAGACTTACAGGTGTAAGCAACAGTACCTGGCCTGAATTTTTAAAAATATACAATTATATTATGCTGTTTAATTTTTAAGATACGACTTGAATACGTGCCACTGCATTATACTCTACAATTATTTGATATAGAAAAAATATGCATCCAACTAACTTTTCCAAATGTACCTAAAGAACTTGACTAGTAAACTCTCACCTGATAAAAATGATACACACACACAGACACACACATACATATGTTTTTCTAAATATGGACACACACATCTATACCCATGAATTTAAAGAAAGTCATATTAGCTACCCAGGTAATCATGTACATTCACCATTCTCTTCAGAAGTTATCATTCAGCATTTGTATGTGGTAGGTTTCTTCAAAGTATAAAAAAAATTCTATAATTTATTTTACACAGGTTTTTTTGGCGGGGGATCATTTAAAACAAAGATCAGTCAACCTACAACTGATACAGAAAACTAATCAAAACTAGAAAAAAAATGCTACATCTTCTATTGTTCATATTTCAGTAAAAATTATCACCTTTATGAATCCATTTGTATACAGCAGAATCAAAGTTTAGTAAAGGAAGATAAGTATCTTCACCTAAAGATACAATCAGCTAGGCACAGTGGCTCACACCTGTAATCCTACCACTTTGGGAAGCAGGGGCAAGAGGATTGCCTGAGTCCAGTGGTTAGACACCAGCCTAGGTAAGATGGCGAGACCTCATCTCTACATAAATCAAAAAAAACTTAGTTGGGTGTGATGGCATGCACCTACTTGGAAGGCTAAGACATAAGATTACCTCAGATCACCTGAGCCCAAAAGGTTGAGGCTTCGGTGGCTTGTGAATGTGTTACTACACTCCAGCTGGAGTGACAGTGAAACTCTGACACATACCATACCATACATACCATACCATACCATACAATAAAGATACAATAATATTATACCTAAGCAATACATAAAAAACAACTTTAGGTCAGGTTCAGAGGTTCATGCCTATAATTGCAGTGCTTTGGGAAGCTGAGGCAGAAGGAATGCTTGAATCCAGGAGTCTGAGACCAACCTGGGCAACAGAGTGAGACTCTCTCTCATCAAAAAAACTTAAAAACTAGGCAGGTTTGGTGGTACACACCTATAGGCCTAGCTATTCAGGAGGTTAAGGCAGGAGGATCACTTGAGGTCAGAAGCTCAAGTGTACAGTGAACTATGATCACACCACTACAACCTGGGTGATGGAGTGAGACCCTGCCTCTAATTAAAAAAAAGAAAAAAAGCAACATTAGATAAACTCAACAATTTTTGCATATAGATAGAAGTGATGTTAGGAATAATCTAGTAATAACCTTTAATAACAGGTGAGTAAACAGCCCCTGAAAAGATGTATTCTTTACAGAAGGACACCAACTAGTTAATCTGTGGATGAACAAAGGTCTAAATTCTTAATTATTTTGCATCTACTCTGTGTTTAGAGAAGATCAAAACAAAAGCACAGAAGGCTACTAAAAGAGATACACTTACTTGTATTTATTTCCAGTTCTTGGGTGTGGTTGAATTTTGCAGCGATAAAGGGTTGGGTCTCTCATGCATCCATTGTTACTACTCATGTCAATTTTTGCTCGCAAACAACAGGACTGACCAAACTGACTCCCTTTTTTCATTTCTTCCCACATTTGTAGATTCTTCTCAATAGCTATAAAATGATAGTGACATTACAGTTTATTTAATGTATTACTAATTTGGTTGAATTCAATTTCTTTTAATAGTATTATAATTTGGTACAAATTTTCATATTCTTGTTTTATATTATAAATACACTCCATTAATTTAAAAACACTTTAAAAGTCCCAATATTTGGCACTAAGAGCAAAAGTATTATTTTAAAATAAAAGTCTTACAATACATTTAGAAAACAAACTCTATAAATATGTTTTTTAAAAGGTAATATCAGCTGGGTGTGGTGACTCATGCTGTAATCCCAGCACTTTGGGAGGCCGAGACAAGAGGATTACTTAACCTCAGGAGCTTGAGACCAGCATAAGCTACATAGCAAGACCTCAACTCCACAAAAATAAAAAAATAAGCCAGGCATGGTGGCATGCACCTGCAGTCCCAGCTACTCAGGAGGCTAAGGCAGAAGGATCACCTGAGTCCATGAGGCTCAGGCTGTGGTAAGCCATAAGCATGCCACTGCACTCCAGCCTGGGTGACAGAGTGAGATTTCAGCTAAAAAAAAAAAAGGAATATCAATACATTCCATTGATGTAAAATTAATTAGGGATAAGCAAGAAAGTTATTTTGTTTAGAAACAGAATAGCTAGGCCTGGCCCTAAGGACCCATAGACATTGTTGATAATAGCCCATGCCTGTCTACAGAACATGCCTGAGCTCAAGGGCACCCTGACAGCCCCTTTGATCATCTCAGGGAGAAATAATACTCTTGGATCCGAGAAAATGAGATAACAGAAAACAGACAGTAGGCAGGGCTCAGTGGCTCACGCCTGTAATCCCAGCACTTTGGGAAGCCAAGGTGGGCATACTGCTTGAGCCTAGTAGTTTGAGATCAATATAGACAGCACAGTGAGATTCTATCTCTACAAAAAAAAATCAGCCAGTTGTGCTGGTATGCACCTGTAGTCCCACCTACTTGGTAGGCTGAGGTAGAAGGATTGTCTGAGCCCACGAAGTTGAGACAACAGTGAGCCATGATCGTGTCACTGCACTCTAGCCCAGGCAACCCAGTGAGACCCTGACTCAAAAACCAACAACAACAACAAAAACCAGAAAGCAGATAGCGATACAAGAAAGAAGAGAATTTAATAACAGAAAAAAGGACTCTATATTCTGAGTGATTATGGGTCTACCTATGTCAAATATCAAAAACCTACCACTGGATAAGAAAGAACTGTTAAACAATTTTCTATGGCAACTGCCAAAAATAAAATAGATACTTTATCTGTTTCTAAAGAATCAAAAAAGATCTAAAAATCCATTTGTTAACTATCTTTGAAAATATAAAGAAACTTTTCAAAAAAAAAAAAGAGCTAGGTGCAGTGGTTCACTTCTGTTAATCCCAACACTTTGGGAGGCTGAGGTGAGAGGACTGCCTGAGCCCAGAAGTTTGAGACCAGCGTGGGCAACATGGCAAGACCTTGTCTCTACAATAAATAAATAAATTAGTTAGACATGTTGACATATGCCTGTAGTTCCAGCTACTTGGAAGGCTGAGGCAGATCAAGGCTGCAGTAGCTGTGATTGTGTCACTGCACTCTAGTCTGGGTGATAAGTGAGACTCCGACTCCAAAAAAAAAAGACTTACTATAAATTTGAATTATTATCCTTCCCAAATGTGACACTCAAAATTTAAAAATAGTACCCGGGCTCGGTGGCTCAGCCTGTAATCCTGCGTCTTGGGAGGCTGAGGTAAGTGGATTGCCTGAGCCTGCAGGTTCGAGACCTGCCTGGGCAACTTGGTGAGACCTCATCTCTACACTAAATCAAAAAAAATTAGCTGGGTGTGGTAGCATGGGCCTGTAGTTCCAGCTACTTGGAAGGTTGAGGCGGAAGGAACGCCGGAGCCCAGCAGGTCAAGGCTGCAGTGGCCAGGAGCGACCACTGCACTCCAGTCTGGGCAACAGAGTGAGACTTCAACTCAAAAAAAAAAAAAAAATAGTGTATAAGTTCTGGCAACCTAATTACAGATGAAAATAGCCTAATGTAGAAACTCAGGAGAGAAATCATGAGTAAGAAAGATATTCCTTTTAGTCAAGTATTATTTCAGATGCAGGGCAGTATTGAACTTACACATTATATTCACATTTACCCACATGTGAAAGGAAGACCTAGGTGATAACAACATTACCATCAAACATTTCAGAAAGGCTAAGTATTTAAAGTAAGAAAACTACAAAATGCTATAGAAGCAACCCTTCAAATGGAATGAATGCAATGCAAAAGACTGCACATAATAAGTGAGATACTATGGGCACAGACACTTCATATGCAGTCATGATGCTAATAAAGTAAAAAGAAATAAAAAAATGAGAGAAAAAGAAAAAAGATTACTAAAACATGAATTAATGAACAAATCATATTCCCAAATATATTTCAAGCCAGGTTTCATAAAAATGAAACTATGTTCTACTAAAGAAACAGAATACAAGAAAATCAATTAAAATATAAAATACTAAATGTGCCTTACAATTTTTTCTATGTTTGGATTCTACCCTCTGCTCACGTTCCACTTTCATCTGCTCAGCAGGAGTATCATCCACATAAGCCTTCTCTTCTTGAATTAGCTTCTCAGCATATTTCATTATAGTTTCAAAATGATCTGAAGTATAAGTAAATTGATCTGGTTTGATATGCAACATTGCAACATCTTCCAAAATAACCTGCAATAAGAAATCAAAATAACCATCAGTATATCTTTTGCATTTTTTGTGCATTTCAACCCTTGATACTGCATTTGGGCATATGTAATAATATACCATCAGTTTTATATGGCCTGAAAATGGTTGTGGAAGTTGCATGATATTAGATAAAAAAAGAGAAAAAGGTATATATTTATTATATTAGCCTCCAAATTTCCAGCTGAGAAAGCTGATATCATGATGGAGCTTTCCATTTACTTTGGAAAAGCTGGTTATCACTGGTCAAACTGACAACTTTTTGCCCTCTTGCTGAATACACTGCAGCTTCTGAATAAAAATGATGTAAGAGGCTAAGAAACCTTCACATTTTCCAACACCTACTTAGTGTTTATTTCATTCATAAACTTAAGATTATAAGACAAAAAAGACACCTGCCTTCAGTGACCAACTCATTTAAGAAACGGGTACTTACAGGAAAACAGATTATTTAGGTAAATTCTACAATTGGGGAAGAAAAAAATAAATTTAAGTTTTTTGGTGTAAGAGCTCGATATTTCTTGGCTTAGGTCTTACACAGAATATACAGACGAAGAAAAGAGCAGCTATGAGAACAAACTTATTTTCATACCATGAAGGTATTAGGTTACCCTCTAATTTTAATTAACTTTTCTGACAAAGGGTCATCACTACACTTTTAATTACCTTCTCAAAATCTTCCTTTTCTTTTTCAGGATTTGTGTCATCAAATCTCATGATCAGTTTCCCTTTAAAGTTAACCTGGTAGTGCTGGTTCAGAAGAGCAGCTTTTGCATGCCCAATGTGTAAGTAACTAAAACAAAAACATTTCACAAAGAAACTCATTAACATGCTTTAACTAAATACTTAAATTTAACCTTCTTGAGGAGATGAAACTAAACAAAAATCCTTCTAATCGGTACTCCAGTCATATTTATTTTCTAACAAGAAGTACGGTGATAGAAAATCTGAGCCTGAGAGGAAGAAAAAAGACTACAACATTTATAAAATAATCTTCAGAAACAACTTCATATGTAAAATCTCATAAAGGGATAAGGTATTCACAAGCATCACAACCTGAAGGAGAAACTTCTTTTTCTTTCTTTCAAGATAAATGGTCATTTATTTAGGGAAAAACTGCTTCCAAAACTGTTTCCAATGCTACCTAGTAGTGTATCTTTAATAAGACCTACTACTACTGAGAACTGGATACCTGCCTAATTAATGCCCACTAGAGAGTTCCTCTGAGACTGCCACTGTTACTGTGATGGCTAAATGAAAGAGCACATGAGAATTAGGAAGACACAGAAAAGCCAATTTACTTCGCTAGGCTTCAGTTTTCTCAGATGCCAAAATAAAAGAATTCTACAGGGCTCGGTGGTTCAGCCTGTAATCCCAAGCCTTGGGAGGCTGAGGTGAGTGGATTGTCTGAGCCCGCGGGTTCGAGACCCGCCTGGGCAACTTGGTGAGACCTCATCTCTACAATAAATCAAAAAAAAAAAAAAAAAAAATTAACTGGGTGTGGTAGCGTGTGCCTGTAGTTCCAGCTACTTGGAAGGCTGAGGCGGAAGGATTGCCGGAGCCCAGCAGGTTGAGGCTGCAGTGGCCAGGAGCAGCCACTGCACTCCAGTCTGGGCGACAGAGTGAGACTCCAACTCAAAAAAAAAAAAAAAAATTCTAACTAAATGATCTCAAAGATCTCAGGAGCACTAACACTCCATGAATCAGAATCTATGAAAATATAGGTCTGTTTCTGTGGACAACTGACAGATACAAGGAATAAAATAAATCAGAGGCATTCTTAGTAATATCAAATATCAACATCCTCTTCTACCAATGAGGGGATAAAAAGCAATATCCCATACTACTGCTGTCGAAACACACTTGATTGGGCAAGAAAACAAGGCAAGAAGCAAAAAGTTTAAATAATCAGCTCTCATCAACTTCTGTTAGTTTCAATTGATAATTAAGGCAGCAGTCCCAATGTTTTAAGATCGTCACCTAGTTTCACACATACCTTTGATCTCAATTGATATAAATATGAAGGGAAAAGGGGTTGTCACCCCTTGTGTGTCTTTGTATAACTTTTAAAATTAATCCATTTTAAAAAAAAGCATCAGCATTGCAGATCAATGGTTTAATTTTAAGAAGGGTTTATATGCACAGGCTAATGCAAAAAAGTAAAATGCAATGCACTTAGGGCTATTCAAAACTTTCTGTTTAAAAGAAAGCACTGTATGTGACATCCCAAGTAAAAGTTTAGAATGCAAAAAAGACATTAGGAAAAAATTAATAAAATACCAAAAAAAGTATGGAGTTTAATTAGTAATTAGTGAAAAATGTACCACAGTAATGTAAGATGCTAACATTAGGAAAAACTGGGTGCAGAATATATGTGAAATTTCTGTATTATTTTTGTAACTTTGTGTAAATCTAAAATAGGTTGGATATGGTGGCTAATGCCTATAATCCTAGCGCTTTTGGAGGCTGAGGTAGGAGGATTGCTTGAGGCCACGAGTTCAAGATCAGCCTAGGCAACATGGTGAGACCGCATACAAAAAATTTTTTGTAGTGAGACCCTACAAAAAATAAAAAAAGTAAGCAGGCATGGTGGTGCATGCCAGTAATTCTAGCTACTCAGGAGGCTGAGGCAGAAGGAATGCCTGAGCTCAGGAGTTTGAGGCTATGGTGAGTCATAATTGTGTCACTGCACTCTAGCCTGACAGAGAGAGACCTTGACTCAAAAAAAAAAAAAAAAAAAGTCAGGTATGATGGCCCACATCTGTAGTCCCAGCTACTCAGGAGGCTAAGACAGGATTACTTTAGCCCTCAGGGTGGAAGCTGCAATAAGCCAAGATTATACCACTCTACTCCAGCCTGGGTGAGAGTGAGACCCTGTCTCTAAAAATAAATAAGTAAATAAATAAAACTATTCTAAAATTACAAATTTACTTAAAATAAAAATAAAATAAAAGGGCTATAAGTTCCCAGAAAGAAACATAAATACTGTGCATAGTTTTCATTGGGGGTGCTGCACCCCATAACATGCTATAACCATCGTCAAAAAGAGAAAAGACTAACAATCACTGACTACCTATTATTTGACAGTTAATGTGCTTGGCTTTACATTCAGGAATTAATTTAAGAGTAATGGAACCAAAACATTATCTTATGCTTAAAGACATTATTTTTGTATCTGAAATAATGTGTGCAGTTCTAACAATTCTAAATCTCAAGAAAGGTAACAGGACTGTAAAATACTCACAAGACAAGTAAAATAATCAGTTAAAGAGACAATCTGTATCAGAATAGCTTAAAAAACATGCTTGTATGAGTTAGAACTGATGCTGAACTGGGCTTCTGCGCTTATAACAGACACAGGCAGCATAATTTTTCACTACAAGGATTCTAGAGCTAGATGGCATAGGTTTGAATCTGGCAAGTTACTAAAATGTTACTAAAGTTACTAAAGTTGGCAAGTTATTAAAACTAACTGTTCTTCTGCACAGTTTCCGAAACCATTTGTAAAACAGAGATAACAACAGTGCCTTCCTCACAGGGCTGTTAGGATGAAATGAGTTACTATATGTAAAGTACTTGGTAGTCCCTGTACATAACAGGTGCTATGTGAATGTTAGCTAAGACTAAGAATAAAAGGCAAGCTGGGCTCGGTGGCTCAGCCTGTAATCCCGCGCCTTTGGGAGGCTGAGGTGAGTGGATTGCCTGAGCCCGCGGGTTTGAGACCCGCCTGGGCAGGCGAGACCTCATCTCTGTAATAAAATCAAAAAATTAGCTGGGCGTGGTAGCGCACACCTGTAATTCCGGCTACTGAGAAGGCTGCGGCGGAAGGATCGCCGGAGCCCAGCAGGTCGAGGCTGCGGTGGCCGGGAGCGGCCACTGCACTCCAGTCTGGGCGACAGAGTGAGACTCAAACTCAAAAAAAAAAAAGAATAAAAGGGAATGTCAGGCCTTCGGCCCTTTCATTTAAGACACAGAAAAGAAAAAAATCATAATTAAAGCAAAACTGTTCAGTAATATAAGAAGAAATATTAAAATCATGACTATTAAGAAAAACTGAATATTGGTTTATATTCCAAATCCTAAAATTTAATTAGGCCAAGAGCATAGTCTCTGAAATTGAAATAATTCATAACAGGCAAATATACTTTATACTGTAAATATATAAACACGGGGCTGGGTGTGGTGGCTCACACCTGTAATCCCACCACTTTGGGAGATGGAGGCAAGAGGATCCCGAGTCCAGGGGTATGAGACCAACCAGGGCAACATGGTGACACCTTGTCTCTACAATAAATTAAAAATTTAGCCAGGCATGGTGGTTCCACTACTTGGGAGACTGAGGCAGAAGGGTCACCTGAGCCCAGCAGGTTGAGGCTGTGGTGACCGTGAGTGTGTCACTGCACTCCAGCCTGGACAACAGAGTGAGACTCTGACTAAAAAGAAAAGTTTACAGACACACACACACACACACACACACACACACACACACAGAGAGAGAGAGAGAGACAGAACACACTATTCCAAGAAGAGAGAGAGAGAGAGACAGAACACACTATTCCAAGAAGAGAGAGAGAGAGAGAGAGAGAGACAGAACACACTATTCCAAGAAGAGAGAGAGAGAGACACAACACACTATTCCAAGAAGTGACAATGACAGAACATATAAAAAGATTCAAAAAGAACAAATACTCAAATGGCACAGCTATAAATGGCCACTGCCAAAATGGTGGCTGTTAATGAACAATTAAAGTCATTATCAAAAAGGACAACCATGACTTCACACAAAGTGCACAGAGCAAAATACTGGATGGCAGGGACCCAAGATGTTTGTGGAAATTAAACCATGTAAGATAGGTATTATTTATGACTGATTCCACTCAGTCAACTACTAATCAATCATTTAATGATCAAGTCTGTGAATTTTCCAGAGTCATCATTTCTCTTTTATCTCCTTCTATCTATCCTTTATTTCACCTCCTGAATCAACAAACATAAAACAGCAGAGAGAAATTTAGAATTCTATTAGATTCATTTTGCTGTTAATTGCACATATGAAATACTCTGTGAAGAACCATTAAATATATAGCTGAAAGAAAACTATTTCCGTATCTACCAGTTTCTGTTGTCTATATATTCCATTTATTACAGATAAGTAAGACTTTGACTGTGGCTATAGAATATAAAATCTGAAATTAAACTAAAATGGAAAAAATAATCATCTCATTTTACAAAATATGGAACAACACTTACCTAATGACTAAGTTTCTGAGTGAGGCTATCTGCTTTAATAAGAGGCATTTTATTATATTAATATCATTGGAAGGGCTCTATTACAAAGCTTGTCCAGTATGCTTCAAATAGGATGACAGGTGTACAAAGACAAAGACCTTCCCCACAGCCTTGGGGAATGTTGAGCAAGGTCTGAAGCAGTCCCATGCTGGTGGTCACCAGGCAGAAAAGTCTTTTGCCCTAATGAGCTATCCAAATATTACTTTCTATGGGTACCAAGACTTACAGTGGCTAGGAAACCTTTTAATAATGGAAAGAATTGAATAGGAATAGGCTTTTCAGGACTCCCTTTCCTGTACATGGGAAAAAAAATTTCTTTAACTAATGCTACCATAACTTCTACTGCTAATTAAAGGGATTGTTCAGTGTACAAATACAAATCCAATTAAATGAAAGCCCAAAAATATCAAAATAAAAATAAAACATAAGATTCTTTATTTATAGATATTTCATTATTTATATTTAAAATTCTGCCAGAATAAAATCAAAATGTTGTCTCTTCTACTAAGTTAACAAACTAAAACTACAAATTAATAAGTTAACATTAGCTGATAATAACTTTAAAACTATGAAGATATTTATAATTTTAACTTCCACAATTAAAATCTTATATTCTCCAGATCATTAACCTATTCATAGTAAACATATTTAACGACTGTTTTAAAGGCTTTCCACCAAATATATTCAATTACAAATGTGAATTATATTTTCTTACCCACTAGCCTCTGGCGGAAATCTGACAGTAACCTTTCCCATCTCTGCACCAGGAAGCTCAATAAATTTCCCAATGTCTTGTTTTTTCTCAGGTGCCTGAAAAACAGAACCACCACAACAAAAAGTTATATGGTTAAATGTTTAAGAATATGTTCATTCAGCAAATGTGCCAGGTACCACACTGGTTATGAAAAAAATGATGACTAAAACCTCACCCCTGTACTTGAGGACTCAAAATCTGGCGAAGGGCCAGGTGAAGTGGCTCACACCTGTAATCCAGCACTTCAAAGACCAAGACAAGAGGACTTCTTGAGCCCAGGAGTTCAAAAACAGCCTAGACAACATAATGAGACCCTGTCTCTACAAAAAAAAAAAAAATTAAAAAATTTGCCGAGTGTAGTAGCATGCGCCTGTAGTTCTAGCTACTCGGGACGCTGAGACAGAAGGTTCACATGAGCCCAGGAGGTTGAGGCTGTGGCTAGCCATGATCATACCACTGCACTTCAGGTTGGGCGACACAGTAAGACCTTGACTCAAAAAAAAAAAAAAATCTAGCAAAGGTTTAATAAAACCAAATATCAGTAATAGAGATATGTTTAGAGTGCTGTTAGAGCACCCAGTTGAAATTAATCAACAGTTTATCAGAAAAGCCTAAAAGGAGGTAAGAGCCAAGCTGTAAGTTGAACCTTGAAAAATAAACAGAAATGTATCAGATGGAGGGTGTATAGGGTATTCGTTCTAAGCAAAGAAATAACATCACAGGTAGGACACAAAGGTAGGGAAAGGCAGTAAACTGTCTGTGAAAAGTTAGAAATGCATGTTGGGTGGGTGAACAAGAAAGCTGAAACAGATGAAGTCTAAAACACAAAGGAGCTTTTAAACTTAGCTTTCATGTTTTAGGCAATGAGAAAGTCCTCAGGGATAACAGGATCATGGATCTGTATTTTCTAAAGTGACAGCCAGGACAATGCAGAAGCTGAACTATAGAAAAATGAGACCACAGAAAGGAAGTTCAGTTATGAGATCATGATATTAAACAAAACTGGGGGTAACAAGGCCTCAGTAAAACACAACAGCAGTGAAGAGGAATCTATAGATATGAGAAGTAATGATAGGACCAAATAGATTTGAAAAATGATGAAGGATAAGTAAAGATTTTTAACCAAAATAAGTGAATGAACTATGGTGTCTTTATCCAGACAGGAAGTAGTTATCAAATTTGACTGCATCAGAAAACCTTCATTAAATCAAAACTTTGCTATGCATGCCTAAAAAGAAAGCAACAATGGTTGGTAAAGAAGACCTTTCCCACTAGACTATATGCCACATCTTCCTATAGAATTAATGAAAAGGCACTGAAGAATTCCAGGACAACGTTCGATGATTCAAAGCCAGAGAAAAGAAGACACAGAAGCAAGAAAAGTTTGTACAGCTGTAACATAATAAGATTTTTGTTAATGGAGTTTGGATTGCCTAAGAGACATACACTGGATGATCATAATCATTAGACAAACAATTTAAAAGATTAAGGATTTAAGTAGTTAACAATTAAAACCAAACCAAGAGTTAAAAATTACAGATTCTTCCAAGAAGATACTTTTTTATTTCTGAAAAGAAAATAAGTTTTATGAGTAGAATAATTTTCTTTTCAGGTCTAGGGCCTCAGTCAGACTGAAACATTAGTATTTAAAAAAAAAAAAGAAGAAAGAAAGGAAAAAAAAGGCTTACCACTTTAGCTTTGGTTGCTGAAATATCCCACTTGGTACCTACAGACTGAAAGGCTTGCTGAGCTTCAAGAAAGCCAAACCAGCGCTTTACATGAACTGGAGCTTTGTTCTGTTTTAACTGTTCCTGCCATGCAGCATTTCCTATAAGTAAACATAATTTTAGAACTACTCAATAAATCTGCAGCTTCAAAAGCAAAGTTTCCATCATGGTTAATTTAAGTAAATGAGATGACAAAGTTGTGCTCTTAAAACAAAATTTTAAAAATATAGGTATACACTGAAATGTTTTCTAGTACAGTCAGCCCTCCAGGTCTGTGAATTCTGCATCTGTGGATTCAACCAAGCATCAAAAATATTCAGGAAACCCAGGCTCGGTGGCTCAGCCTGTAATCCCACGCCTTTGGTAGGCTGAGGTGAGTGGATTGCCTGAGCCCGCAGGTTCGAGACCTGCATGGGCAGGCAAGACCTCATCTCTACAATAAAATCAAAAAATTAGCTGGGCGTGGTAGCGCGTGCCTGTAATTCCAGCTACTCAGAAGGCCGAGGTGGAAGGATAGCCAGAGCCCAGCAGGTTGAGGCTGTGGTGGCCGGGAGCGGTCACTGCACTCCAGTCTGGGCAACAGAGTAAGACTCCAACTCAAAAAAAAAAAAAATTTTTCAGGAAAAAAAGGGATAATCACATCTGTAGTGAACACGTACAGACTTTTTTTAATTATTATTTCCTAAACAGTACAATGTATCATCTATTTACATAGCACTTACATTATAGTAGATATTACAAATAATCTTTATGATTTAAATTATAGAGTATGTATAACTTATATGCAAATATTAAACCATTATAAAATGGTATAATCTGAGACTTGGGCACCCATGGAGTTTTTTATCTGCAGGGATTCTGAAATCAATCCCTCACAGATAGTGACGCTGTCCTTTAATATATTTTACAGAATTCACAATTGTTTAAAAAAAAAAAAAATATATATATATATACATATATATGTTTTTGTTTTGCTAGTTTGTAGAAATGAGATCTTACTATGCTGCCCAGGCTGTTCTCAAACTTTCAGGTTCAAGCAATCCTCCCGCCTTGGCCTCCCAAAGTGTTGGAATTACAGGCGTGAGCCACCATGCCCAGCTAAAAATATTTTTTAAGTTCAATTCACTGGCCAGGCACAGCGGCTCATGCCTGTAATCCTAGCTCTTCAGGAGGGTGAGGAAGAAGGAATTCTCGAGTCCAGGAGGTTGAGACCAGCCTGGCCAACATAGTAGACCTTGGTTCTACAAAAAACAAAACAAAATATATTAGCTGGGCATGGTGGCACATGCCTGTAGTCCCAGCTATTGAAGAGGCTAAGGTGGAAAAATCATCTGAGCCCAGGAGTCTGAGGCTGCGGTGAACTGTGATCACGCCAGTGCACTCCCGCCTGGATAACAGAGTGAGACTCCGAAATAAAAAACAAGCAAAAAAAAAAAAAAAAAATTACTGAAGTTCTAATACTAGATCCTGTCCATAGTCATACCACCCCTGAAAGCACCCAATCCTGTCTGATCTAACACAGATCCTGATCTCACCTGCCCCCCACCACATCCATTATAATACCAATGCTACATTTTGTAATTAAGGAAAAGCTTTAAGTAGATCAACTAGAAAATAAAATAAAAATAAAGATGATCAGGAAGTAATATTTCTATGACGCAATATCAAAAATAGTTACTGAATGAAAGTTTATTTAACTCTAACATTACAAAGCTACAATCTTAAGAGAAAGTGTAACAGCAGGCTATTAACAGCATGAACATTAAGTCAAAAATCAAACTAGACAAAAATGTCATAAACAAACTCATACATGAACAGGTCTAATTAGAAAAGGATTTCAACTTATGTAGGTTATGATTATAACAGTTTAATTTAGAGAAAAGTTTAAGTTATGTAAAAGTAGAGGTAATAAAAAAATACCCCATACAATATGCCACAGTCCAGATGTAAAGAACAGTAAAATACCTTGGCATATTTGCTTCAAGTTGTTTTTTCTTAAAAAAGAAAATATATTAATAAAATTCAAGTCCCCTATGTACCTCTTATCAGTCCCATTCTCTATGTAAATGTGTTACATATAGCCACTATTTAGCCCAACTTCAATTAACTCCATGATTTTGTTCATGGTTGTACATAGATTAATAATAATCTTCTAAGGTAATTACTGCATCTCAAGTTTTTAATAAATCAAAGACATTACCAGAAGTGTTTTCCTGTATAGTTATATCAACCATCCTAAGTCCATATTTTTTCCTACATATATATTTTTAAAATCAAACTCTTTGGAGAACTTCCAATGTAATCACCTTGGTTTTTTTCTAGGTTCACTTAATAACTATAAAATCAGAATTACATTATTTAAAGATTCTAACTCTCTTCTGTTCTTATTCCTTATGTGAGCTCCTGTCATAAAAGCTTATCCAACTTTATTCCAAAATTATTTACTTTGGTATTTGCCTCCACAAATCTGGGATACATGATTAAATAAGCTGTCTTTTTCTTTTCTTTTTTGGAGTTGGGGGTCTCACCCTGTTGCCCAGGCTGAAGTGTGTAGTAGCACACTCATAGTTCACTGCAGCCTTGACCTCTGGTGCTCAGGCGATCCTTCTGCCTCAGCCTCCCAAGTAGCTGGGATTACATGGACGTGTAATCAAGTCCAACTAATTTTTTTACTTTTTGTAGAGACAAGGTCTTGCTATGTTGCCTAGGCTAGTCTTGAACTCCTGGGTTCAAGCAATCCTCCTCCCTCAACCTCCCAAAGTGTGGATTACAAGTGTGAGCCACCGCACCCAGCCTATCTTTTTCTAGCTACCATAAATTCTTATTTTCCCAAACTTCCGCTTCTGTCTTCTCAACTTAGTGAGACTGTTGAGGTCCATTTGCAGATTTTGAAAACGATTTCCTTTTTGTGGCTATGAATTATAAGTTCCTTTATCAAACCCTCCACTTTTTGAGAGATAAAATTACCATCGAAACAAGGCAAAAACTTGTCAGGTCTGTTTTTGCCGAAAGGAGACAAAAGATTTCTGAATCCAGTCTTGCTATACCTTGCTTCTGTATCAGTCTTATGACTCCCTTATACACCATTTACTCCAATATGACCAGCTATGCAATACGAGTATGATCCCATGATGTACATGTACATCAACTTGGGTCTTCTCCTGTTAACTTCACCCCAAGCTCTATCATTAGGCATATAGGTATCTGAATAAGTATATGAAATTCTTAACACTGAGGTTATTTATTTTATGTAAATCCTACTTTCCATTGCCATGTTTAAATAACAAATTATATCCCACCAAATCTTCATCATATCAATGAGATTTTACTATCCCTCTTATAGCTACTTTTTAAATTGTGGTAAAATACACATAACATTAATTTTACCATTTTAAAATATACAATTCACTGATATTTAGTATACGCACAATGCTGTGCAATCATCACTATCTGTTGTAGCTCCATAACACTTTTATCATCCCAAAGGGAAACCTAGTACCAATTAAGCAGTCAATCTCCATTCTCCTTTCTCTAGCCCCTGGCTACAATATACCTGCTCTGTCTCTCTGTGGATGTGCAACTGGATACTTATTTATAAATAAAATCATATAATATGTGACCTTTTCTATCTGGCTTACTTCACACAACACAATGCTTTCATGGTGAATCCATACTGTAGCACATATCAACATTTCATTCCTTCTTATGGTTGAGTAGTATTCTATTGTATGAATATACCACCTTTTGTTTATCCATTCATCAGCTGGCAGATACCTGGGTTGTTTCTATCTTTTGGCTATTGTAAGTAGTGCTACTATGAATATCAATGTACAAGTTTTTGTTTAAACATTGGGTTATTAGGTGATTCTATGTTTAGTTTACTGAGAAATTCACGATTATTTTTAAACACATTTCCTAGGCACATCCCGCATATTCATCTTTCTTCCTATATTAATTTGTCACTATTTAACTATTAATGTTTCCACCACAAATGATAGTAACTGGCTTTGCATTATTAGTGGCTGCCTGGCACAAGGGGAAGAGAGGATGATTACAAAGGGACATGAACTTTGGATGATGGTAGGTATATTTATTATCTTGATTGTAATGGTAGTTCCACAGGTGTATATATGTGCCCAAACTTATCAAATTCTTCATTTTAAATAAGGATAGATTTTTGTATATCAGTCATATCTCATCAGAGCTGTTTTTTAAAAACTAACTGGCGTTCCAAATTGGTAAATGCCTATACTTGTCTGTTGTAAACTGGTCTAAGAAGAAGAAAGTGACCTCCCAGAAAAACGATCCCCCAACCTTCCAATCACATACCCATTGAGCACTAAAGACTTCTTTCAAATCAAAGACAAGAATCAGGAGTAAAATAATGGCTGAGGTACTAGGGGAGGTACTAGCATAAATGAAATGAAGATTTCTTTAGCAGGAACTAGGTCAGATGCAAAGGCAAGAAGGAAGTTTGGGTACCAAGAGAGATGACAGCAGAGAATAGGGAATTCCTGTGACTGGATAGGAATAAAATTGCCAGGGTAGTTACTCCTCTTGGAGTCCTAAATTACTGCCTAAGCATATATATACACATATACAAATACATTCAAAATGTGTAATTCTTATTCAGCAAAATATTAAATTATTTAAGCAGAACCCATTTAAGAAGAATTGCTGATACCTTGTAGGGTGGCCCAAACACATAAATCTGCTAAGCTCAAGGAGTTTCCAACTAAGTACGTCCTCAGAGACAGGCAGTGATTGAGCTCACTGATTGCAGAAGTAAACAAATTACATGAGGACAATTTTGTACCACTAAACTCCAACCAGTGATCAATCTGTGAACACAAAAGATAGAAAAGAAATGCATAGCAATGTTTAGACTTTTTTAAAAAAAGAGAAAAAAATTCTGGTTAACTGGAGCAAAAGTGAACTCTTGGCTTTCTCAGTAAGAACCATGCTTTTTCTTTCTCAAACTACAGAATTTCTCATTAAGTTAATTAAATTGTAGTTTCTTGAAACCTAAAATGGAACTTAAACAAATACTACATTTTGTTGTTATTTTTCTATTTTCTAAGTTTTTGGCACTTCAGGAAAAAACAAGAAAAACAAAGATTTGAGAACTGGTAGCAGGAAGGATTAACAAATCTAAACAAAACCAAGGGACAGTACCTATGTAAACAGATTTATTCACTTAAGGAATTTAAAAGTAAATAGTCAGAAATCAAGCCAGGCTTGGTGGCTCAGCCTGTAATCTCAGAACTTTGGGAGGCCAAGGCAAGTGGATTATCTGAGGCCGTGGTTTCAAGACCAGCCTGGGCAACTTGGCGACACCTTGTCTCTACAATAAATCAAAAATTAGCCGGGTGTGGTAGTGTGCACCTGTAGTTCCGGCTACTTGGAAGGTTGAGGTGGAAGGATAACTAGAGCCCAGCAGGTTGACGCTGGGGTGGCTGTGAGTGTGCCACTGCAATCTAGCCTGGGCAACGGAGTGAGACTCCAACTCAAAAAAAAAAAAAAAAAAAGAAAAAAACTTAGAAATCATTCTTTGTATTTTGAGTTTTATGAGATTTAGGAAAGTTTGCGTGGAATACAAACAGGAAAAAAAAAGCAGCATCTAAAGAAAAATTACATGCCGCATAAAGACATTTCAGTCAATGACGGAGTGCATGTACAATGATGGTCCCATAAGATTACAGTACCACATTTTTACTGTACCTTGTCTATGCTTAGATATGTTTAAATACACAAATATTTATCACTGTGTTACAATTACCTACAGTATTCAGTACAATAACACGTTGTATAGATTTGTAGCCTATGAGCAACAGGCTATACCATATAACCTACCATTGTAGTTGGCTGTATCAACTAAGTTTGTCTAAGTATATGCTATGAGGTTCACACAATAATGAAATAGCCTGGGACACATTTCTCAGAATATATCCTGTCATTAAGTGACATATGTTGCATAGAAAGTTAATTTACTACTACTGTAATTAATTAAATAGGGTAAGCACAGTGGCTCACACCTATAATTCTACCACTTTGGGAGGCTGAGACGGGAAGATTGCCTGAGCCCAGTAGTTTGAGACCGCCTAGGCAAAATAGTGAGACTTTTCCTCTACAAATCTGGGAAGACAAAGACAGCACTAAATATTATCTCTATAGAGCAGCTGGTATGGAATTAAACATTAAAATCTGGGAGTTATAAAAAAGGAGAGAATTTTTTGTGACAATGAAAACATGATGAACATTACTTACCTTGGTTTATAATTAACATTGCTAATACCCTTAAGTATAATAACAGCTTATAAGCCAACAGTAAGGTGATGAGGTTCCCAAAAAGCCAGAAGCATATACCAGAACAAGATAAAACATACACAAGGAAATGTTCATTGCTTACCTCAGTATGCTCCATCAGGTTAGAGCCATAAAGCCCAGCTGTAGTTGCAACTCTAGCCAAGTAGCGAAGTATAGAATTTACATCTGTGAATATCACATTTCTAGAATATAAGCATGAGACAAAACATTATTCTTGCTCTAGCAAATCAGTAAGAGTCATGAGACTTATGAAGAATGGTTAAAATAAAAACCTTATTATATTTATCATGTACTTTTCATTATAATATCTGACAATTTACTCTATTTCCATCAAATTCCAATTTGTTCTGAAATAGTTAAAATATGCTGATTAATGTCAAAGCAGACTTTATATAAGATGTTTTATCCTTCTATTAGTTTCTACATGTCTACTCAGAGGTGAAAATAGAAAATATAGTTGAGATATTGATAATAACAGTGATTTAAAATACATCAAGGCGCCGGGCTCGGTGGCTCAGCCTAATCCCGTGCCTTTGGGAGGCTGAGGTGAGCGGACTGCCTGAGCCCGTGGGTTCGAGACCCGCCTGGGCAGCAAGACCTCATCTCTACAATAAATCAAAAAAAATCAGCCAGGCGTGGTAGCGCATGCCTGTAATTCCGGCTACTTGGAAGGCTGAGGCAGAAGGATCGCCGGAGCCCAGCAGGTCGAGGCTGCGGTGGCCGGGAGCGGCCACTGCACTCCAGTCTGGGCGACTGAGTGAGACTCCAATTAAAAAAAAAAAAAAAAAAAAAAAAAATACATCAAGGCAAAGAAGCCAAGGATATACTGTTACAAAGAGGCTAGTTTTATTAAATTTCATGTAAAAAAAGTAGCTCAAACCCCAACAAAATTGTCTCTAAAAATTAATTTTTTAAAAGACACAATGACATAAAGAAAGACAATAAAGAGAAGTGACAGTAGCAATAAAATTTCAGAAGGCAGAAAGCAGATTTGATTCAACATGCCTAGAAAACCTGAATTTTTTTTTTTTTTGAGTCAGAGGAATCTCACTTTGTCACCCAGGCTGGAGAGCAGTGGCACGCTCAAGGCCACCACAGCCTCAACCTGCTGGGCTCATGAGATCCTTCTGCCTCAGCCTTCCAAGTACCTGGAACTACAGGTGCGCACCACCACAACTGGCTAATTTTTCATGATTTATTGTAGAGATGAGGTCTCGCCAAGTTGCCCAGGCTGGTCTCGAACCCGTAGGCTCAGGCAATCCTCTCACGTCAGCCTCCCAAAGTGCTGGGATTATAAGCGTGAGCCACTGTTCCCTGTCAAAAAACTGGATCTTAAGTGGACAGTGGACAAATTAGAAAATCAACCCAATTAAAATTTTGGATTCCCCATAATATATAAATCAATGGAACCAGTTATCTCTGGAAGTGAAAATGAACTGGGGTTAAAATAAGGAGGACTGGTTGAGAGTTTGTTTAAGGATCATTCAAAACAGATACTCCCAAATCTTACTGTGCATAGCTGGGATACTTCTCTTATCTGACCCTGGCAAAACTGGAGGCTTATTCTCTAAAGAGTCAAAAAGTGTGTCTGGACTGGGAAAAATCTGGCACAAGTGAGGGTGACAGTACACAAAAACTGGAAGAAAAGAATACATGCATACTACTGAGAGCTCCAGGTTTTGTTGTTGGTTTTGTTTTTTTGTGGGTTTTTTTTTTTTTGTAGCGACAAGGTCTTGCGATGTTGCCTAGACTGGTCTCAAATTCCTGGGCTCAAGCAATCCTCCCACCTTGGCTTTCTGAAGTGCTGGGATTACAGGCATGTGTTACCACGTCTGGACAAGGATATTGACATGAGCTATCCCCTAAATGAACAGTTCAGTCAGATAGCCCTAGAATTAAGCTCAGAGTTGAAAACACCAACCCTGGGTTCAGAATTTGGAATCAGTTTTAATATCCCACTCTAAATCCAAGCAAGCTATCAAGAGTGACCAGATACTTAAAACCATTAACTTTAAAGATAGTGACCAAAATAAACACACAGGAAAATGCAACTGCTTGAGCCCAGGGGGTTGAGGTTTGAGGCTGCAGTAAACTGTGATTGCACTGCAGCACTCCAGCCTGGACAATATAGCAAGATCATGTCCAAAAACAAACAAACATAGCCAGGCACAGGGGCTCACACCTGTAATCCCAGTACTTTGGGAGGTTAAGGCTAGAGGATTGCCTGAGCCCATGGGTGCAAAACCATGCTGGGCAACATGGCAGTGAATAAAACTTACATGATCATTATAATATAAACACTGAATGATGATCAAATCAGAATCATGAAACAATTACACTGAAAGGAAGGGGGAGATGGAGAGTTAAAGTCTGTGAGTGTAGAGTGAACGCTTACTTAGTGACAGAGGTCAATACTAAAAGAATCAGCTCACAGCAGTTGAAATATTTGCTGCTATACAAAGAAAAATGGAGGCTGCAGAGTGAATGACTTGTTTTATTTAAAAACTTATAAAAACTAGGTCTCTAAAGTATTTGCATATGTAGCTTTAATTTTTTAAAAAATTTTTAATGAAAAAACAGACTAGGCTTGTCAAAAACTGTAAATAACGTGAACAAATATGAAATTTGGGACCTTACAGAAGGACATTAATTTTGAACACATGAAAATTTACCTCTGAAACACTTTGGATATGGCCTATACCGGGGAGAAGGACAAGAGAGAGAGAAAAAGAGGCAAACAAGACAATCTGTTTAAGTTAGTCCTTTGAGAATACAACTACAGATTATGCAATTTCCTTTACTCATGTTACTCACAGTCACTTTAGTGGTTACTACTACAAATACTGGTTTACTAATTATGTGACAAACAATAATAGTAAATCTGGCAAAGGCAAATCAGTGGCTTTCAAGCGAAATACACATCTATTAACTATTAATAGAAGCCAAGCATTTCAGTAACAATTATTTTGCTGTCTTGGGACAGTGTTTTTATTAAGGCAAGAATTATTAGTTTTATTCACTATAGTTACACTACTACAAATAATATTGCTCTAGTCCCAATCACTGCAGGTAGCGGAAAGTAACATCACTACAAATGGTTTTTGTGAAAAACATTTAGCCTCTTTTTTTTTTTTTTTTTGAGTCAGGGTCTCGTTCTGTCCCAGCACCTTGGGAGGCTTAGGCAGAAGGACTGCTTTTTGGTCCAGGAGTTTGAGACTAGCCAAGGCAACATAGCAAGACCTCATCATTACAAAAATAAAAAAAATTAGCTGGGCATGGTGATGCATTCCTATACACCTCGGGAGCTACTCAGGAGGCTAAGGCAAAAGGATCACCTGAGCCCAGAAGGTCAAGGCTGCAGTGAGCCCTAACTATGCCACTGCACTCCAGCCTGACTCTGAATTTTAAAAAAATTAAATAAAAAGGCCAAGCACAGTGGCTCATGCCTGTAATCTCAGCACTTTGGGAGGCAGTTTCGAGACCAGCCTGGGCAACTTGGTGAGACCCTGTCTCTACACTAAATCAAAAAATTAGCTGAGCCTTATGGCACATACCTGTAGTTCCAGCTACTTGGAAGGCTGAGGCGGTGGCACTGCCTGAGGCCAGCAGGTCGAGGCTGTGGTGGCTGTGATTGTGACACTGCACTCTAGCCTGGGCAAGAATAAAATGTCAAGCCCCACCGGGCTTGGTGGCTCAGCCTGTAATCCCGTGCCTTTGGGAGGCTGAGGTGAGTGGATTGCCTGAGCCCGCGGGTTCGAGACCCGCCTGGGCAGCGAGACCTCATCTCTACAATAAATCAAAAAATCAGCCGGGCGTGGTAGCACATGCCTGTAATTCTGGCTACTTGGAAGGCTGAGGCGGAAGGATCGCCGGAGCCCAGCAGGTGAGGTTGCGGTGGCCGGGAGCGGCTACTGCACTCCAGTCTGGGCGACAGAGTGAGACTCCAACTCAAAATAAATAAATAAATAAATAAATAAAAGAAAATAAAATGTCAAGCCCCCCCCCCCGCAAAAGAATGCCCTGAAAACCCTCTTTCAATCCATCTGGCAAAATATCCTTAAAAGAACCTGAAACCAGGTTGTGTGAATTCATTAGTTTCATTACATGAAAGAATGTCTCCCTTTCCATTTTTTTTTTCCCTCAGTGGGTTTCAAAACAGAGATAAATTCAAGGGCACTCAATCTTCCATATATCCTGAGATGCAAATGATTCAGTTTAATCAAGAACATAAATATACATGGTAATTATAGAAAATTTTTATGCCTAAACTTGTGGGGCTAGAAAAAATATTTTTGAAAATACAATAAAGAAAAAGCATCATCCAAAGCAAAGTACTATTAAAAGTGTTGTACATTTTTCAAACATATTTTTCTATGTGGATATATACTTTTACATCTCTGTCCTGCGCTTAAAATTAATGATAGATTATAAACACACCCATCATCAAAAATTCTTTTTTTTAATAGATGTCTAACATTTCATGCTATGGGTTCACCAAATGCATGTCTTTCCTATTATTGTTGATTATAAATACCTCCAATTATCCATAGAATAAATGATAATGACATTTAAAAGTCTTATATAAAAAATTTCTGTACATTTCTAGTTCTTTTATTATTTTTGTTTTTGAGAAATGCATACAAATTTATTAATGTGTACCGAAGGAAATCACAGAGGAATTACCCAGTAACCCCAGTGCTGTAAAGAAGGGAACTTATATACCCTTTACAACAGAGGTGGAGGGAGATGGGGAATGTAGATAATTCTTCTGAGGGTCAATAGATCATCAGGGAGAATGAATGAACCATGAGGTAGGAGTAGGAAGGTGGAAGGCAGACAGTACAGAAAAGTGAGCGGTAAGGTCAAATAGAAGAAAGACTGTCTTTAAGCAGATAAAGTCCCCTAGGTAATCTTTAGGTGCCCTCAGAAGGAGAGATGAAAAATCTGTCTGGGGCAGTTTCTTTGATTCATGCTGGCCATGCCAGCTCTGGCATGTCTCTCTTTCTTTCCTCTCTTCTTTCTCTAATAAATTTTGCTTGAAAACTTAAAAAAGAAAAATCTGTCTGTGCTGGTAAAGTCTTTTCTTTTCTAAAGTGTTGATCTTTTCCAGTTATATCATGGAATCCCTAGGGAGGGGGTTTAAGACAACTGCTTTTCTTTTGAAAAGAAGCTTTCTTGGTCAAGTAAGGAAATTCCAGACAAAGTCCCTCTCTGCTTAGGGAGGTAGAACAAAACAAAGTCAGAGGGATCTTGATTCTGAGGCAGCTTCAAAGTCTCTCAGCATGTCAAAGCACCAGTCTTTGGGGTATCACTTTCTGAGCCCCAACATGCCTGTTTGAAATCTCCCATATTTCAGACATTAAAAGCTAAGTTGATGGCTGTGGAAAGAAAAACTGAGTTAATAGTTAAGTGGCAAGGGATCTCATTAAACCAGTCTCCCATTTCCAGGAATAGACCAGTCCCATTAAACAGCTGTGTTTCATTTCAGGAGACAGAGTTACAGACAGGCTCTCAAAGTGAGGCCTCTTGTTCCTTTTTAACAGATTACCAGAGGAATCAGATAGCGTGCTGATAAATATAAGTCTCTGGAAAATTATTTTAGAATGATGAAAAAAATGCGTAATTCTTTCAAGGACAACCTACCTAATTAGCAAGTAAAACAAGCACACAACATTTAATGTTGTGTAATTGTTAAAATGCCATTCACTACTGAAAACAAAGATACAAAAGCACTTACTCAGAAACACGAAGAATATTTTCTTTCCCTTCTTCAACAGAAATACTGACATCATCTTTTACGTGTTCTATTGCCAACAAAGCTCCTATAAATGAGATGAAAAGATTTATTTCTCTTTGAAAATAATGTAGTATTTACAACTTGAATCATAAAGATGATAAAGATGAGTCAACAAACTAATAATAAGTGTTGCAGGGAGTAAATTTTCCCAGCAGACTGTAAACAGAAAGTATAGTATTTTGTCTCAGAGAAATAACAATTCTGAATTCAAATCCATTCACTAGTACAGCTAACTGCTTTTGAATGTGCTCAGCTTCCAGTTAGGCACGAACAAGAAGAAATTAGAACAGTGTCTTGTATAAAAGCTATTGTTAATAGTAATTGTGTATGATGTGGTAGACACTATGCTAAATGCTTTAGTTTTTTATAATTTGTAATCTTTGTAGTAACCTTAAGAGATAGATACCTTTATCCCTATTTTTCAAAAGAGGAAACTAAGGCTTACAGGGGTTAAATAACCAGCCCAACGTCCTTGACTAACTAAAGCAAGTCTAAGCCAGTCCAGTGTAACACTGCCTCTCAACACTTATTAAAGTTTGCTAAACTGACTCATTAATACTTTGTCACACAATTTGGTTAAGATAGACAACTAGCACCCAGAGAGTGGGTTCTAAATACTATGATCATGGTGGGCTTGGTGGCTCAGCCGGTAATCCCAGCACTTTGGGAGCCCGCAGGTTCATGACCAGCCCGGGCAACTTGGCGAGACCTTGTCCCTACAATAAATTTTTAAAAAAAATTAGCAGGGAGTGGTAACCAGCCTGTAGTTCTGGCTACTTGGAAGGCTGAGGCAGAAGGATCATCGGAGCCCAGCAGGTCAATGCTGGGGTGGCCGTAAGCGTGCCATTGCACTCCGGCCTGGGTGACAGAGTGAGACTGCAACTCAAAACAAATAAATAAAACAAATAAATAAGTACTATGCTCCACTGGAAACAGAGTCAGTCATAGCAGGGAACCTGAAGAATAGAAATCAATAAAGTACTCAAAGAAAGATAAGAAATATGTCAAAAGGACACAGAGTCCAGCTTGGAGGGGCTTCACTGGCAAATCACGGCAATATGACCATCAAAGTAAATGAGATAAATTTTAGCATACCCACACAGTAAAATCCTATCAAGCAAATAAAAGGAATAAATATTGTCATAGAAAAGAAGATAGGGCCGGGCACAGTGACTCAAGCCTGTAATTCCAGCACTTTGTGAGGCCGAGATGAGAGACTGCCTGAGCCCAAGGGTTCGAGAACAGTCTGGGCAACTTAGCAAGACCTCATCTCAACAATAAATCAAAAATTAGCTGGGCGTGGTAGTGCATGCCTGTAGTTTCAGCTACATGGAAGGCTGAGGCAGAAGGATCGCCAGAGTGAGACTCCAACTCAAAAAAAAAAAAAATAGTGACAGAAAGCAGATCAGTGGCTACCAGGTGTCAGGGATGGAGAAAGGGATGACAGCAAAGAGGCATGAGAAAATTTTCTGAAGTAATGAAAATATTCTATATTATCACGGTGGTTAGGTTACACACTGAATATATGTTCAATTAAAATTAGTGAACTTAGTAAGATACAAATTATAAGTCAATAAAACTAATTTTTTAAAATTTTTAAATAGAAAATAAAGATAATAATAGATTCTATAACTGCTTGAGCATACTTTGCTATTTTTTTTTTAAATGGGAAAAAGCTCTTGTCACAAACAAATGCCAACTAACACATGTAGAACGAGTGATAGAACTGGAAAGTCACTATTTGTTAACTATCATAATAAACAAGTTAGGCAGGAAGCATCAGTGAAATCAGCTGGTGAAGATTTGATAGAGAGTGGAACATTTACGCGGTTCCAATGCATCTCCCCATTAAAATGCCGTTAATTATAGAAGGAAAACTTTGGTGTGGGGAAAGCAGGCAGATATCCTCTTAAGTAATCAAGGTGAGAATCATCAGTATTGGGAAAATTAAATCCATGCACCAATTAATGGGCTGCAATGAAGAAAAAGGAATCAGTATGCTATTCCTACCATATTTGCAAGAATATCCCCTGATTAAGTTGTCATGTATTTTTTGCAGCCACAAGAAATGCATGACAACTTAATCAGGGGATAATCTTCAAGCAAGTGGCCTGTAATCTTTAGAAAGGTCAAAGCTATGTAAGTTAAAGGAAAACTACTAAACCATTTCAGACTGAAAGAAACTGGGGGGAGATGACAACTAGGTGCAAACAAAGCATGATTCCGGATTCAGATCCTTGCACTATTGGAACAATTAGTGATAGAACAAGAATGGTGTCTGTGCATTAGATAGAAGAATTTTATCAATGTGCATTTCCTGATTTTAATGGTTGTGTGAGGTCATGTAGAGTTTCCTTGCTCAAGGGAGTATCCTAGGGTGCTGAAGCATCACATCTGCAGTATGCTCTTGGGTGGTGGTGGGGGTGGAGTTATTTGTTCTAGTCATGTATCTTTTTTGCAAATTTGACATTACTTTAACATAAAATACATAACATGCTGAATGCATATAAAACAGGGAAATTCTAGCAATGAAATATATTTTTCTAGATGTTTCACCTAATTTTATTACTTGAAGATTAAAATGTATTTGAATTAAACAACTGGGAAGAATTAAATAAAAAACAAAAAAGTTGAGCAATTAGAAAAATAATACATATTTGGTAATTGGTCTACAGTTCAAGATGACAAATTTCTTTAAGACTTTCTTAGAGAATACCGGGTGAATGTGGTTTTGAGTTCTAGAATTCACTAAGAAAACAGGTCTATCACCTTCAGGGTGATTTTCTAAGTAACACTGGTTAAAAACTAGATATTTATTGAGTATCTAAAATGTATCAGGAACTTTACCTGGAGTCTCAATTCTGGCAACCAAACCTATGTGGAAGACAGCATTTCCCCTTTTATAAAATAGAAAGTACAGGAAAAGCTAAACAAGGATCTTGTCAAAGTTCCACCACTAATAAACGGCAGCCAGGATTAGACTAAAGTCTCCAGGAACCAAAAATGCCTTTGCTCTCAACCATGAAACCACACTTTCCAGTGCCTTTCGGTCCAAGAATCAAATTATTTCTTTTAGAGTTATTGATTTGTTGTGAGGTTAGTCCGTATAATTTACTGGAACTGATATATCAAAGCACTATGATCTTTTAAATATTTAAAATGGCTATTAAGTTGTGTTTTTGTTCGAACAGACCTAAAACACCACTAAAGCTGAGATTCTAATGGATAATTTCATCAGCCCCAGGTGTCTGGCTTCTTGAACATTAAAAAGTATCTGTGTGTATATTAAACATACGTATTAACAAACACCAGATCACTACACTACTTAAATTCTTTTGTATAATTTCCCAAAGCAATGAAAAAACAGAAATTCTATGCTAGCCACCCACAATAACCTTGGCCAAAACGAAAAAGCAATTCCAAAGCGAACTTAAGATGTATTAGAAAAGTGACTAGTCCAACGTTTATTCTGACGTTTACTACACATTCAGAAGCTGTGTAGTAAAGCAACCCCATCAGTCCGAAGTGTGCCTGGTTGTTTCCACAACTACCTTACCACCTTTAATTAAAATAAATGCAACCTCAGTTGAAATCCTAAATGCTAATACGACCGTCTGACCAGTCCCCTTTGAATCCGATAAAACGTAAGGAAACGTAGTCAAGTGGAGTGAGGATCTTTTCCGAGATGAGGGAATTTAAAGGGAGGTAGGATTAAGGAGAGTGAGGGAGAAAATGCTAAAAGCGAAGATAACTGGATTTTAACTTGTAAAATGTTATTTCTACGAGCAGCACTCGTTCTCCAGGGAAAACTATTTCAAAAAAAAAAAAAGAGGAGAGTTGGCTGGGAGTCATCCCTCTGAGACAAGAAGGTCCGAAGCTGAGCCTCGTGTCGCCAAGCCAGAGCTCACGACCGGGAAAAATGTATTCAGGAACAGTTGCACCTGCCGGGGGACAGAGGGCGACCGGCGCGGAGCCACCTCCGTGAACAGCTCCGGGGACAGGGGCAGGCCCAACCTTCCAGACCGTGACCACCACTGCGCAAAGCCCGGGCGCGGCGACCTTCCCGCCCCGCACCCTCCCTGGCTGATGCAACACACACAGGCCGGCGGCCTCAGCCCCTTACCCAGGGGAGGGTCTCCCGAATTCACGGTCAGACAGAGCGTCGCCATCTCCACCAGTCGGCTGCTCTACCTGTCAGTCTGCCTGGCAGACGCCTGAGCCTCGCAGGACCGGCTGAAAGCAAGAGAATGCAACGCGTGCGCGTACCCAACGCCGCCGCAAGCTTCGCCCCGCCCCTGCGCCGGCACAACTGCCGACACCGCGCACACCGCGGTGCGTCATCGCTACGCGCCGTCTTCGCCGCGGCCGGAAGACTCCCAAGGCCTTGGTCGCCGCTCCTTGGCCTCTAGGGTCTGAATGTACAATGTGGCGTGCCACGTTGCTGTGGAAATGGCGCTGAAGCGGAGGGGACTGAGGACGCATCCTAAAGCGAAAATAAATACAAACAGGTTGTGAAGCCGTGTTTACGGTGAGATTAGCGTTTGTGTGAAGCACGAAGCAAAAACAGAATGTGTGAATGTAAACATACAGAAAAAGTCCTGGAAGCGGACGCACGCTAGCCATGGTGACTTTGGAGATGGGAAAAATTTTTCTATAGTTTCCTCACTATTTTTCCAAAAGAAGAACGTATTGTCAAGAGTTATCAGCACACTTGAAAATAATGATTAAAAGAAAGACTTAATTCTCAAAGGCATTTTAAAAACCGCTGCTGCCTGGCTTGGTGGCGCGCGCCTGTAGCTCTAGCCACTCAGGAGGCTGAGACTGGAGGATCACTTGAGCCCAGGAGTTTGAGGCTGCAGTGAGCTATGATCGCACCTGTGAGTAACCACTGTCTTGCAGCCTGGGCGACACAGAGACCTGGTCTCAAAAGAGAGAGAGAGAGAGAAAGGAAAAACCACCAACGCTGTAGCCCACAAGTATTCCTTTAAACGGATCATCTAATTCTTCCTTTTTATGACAGACGTGGGTTATGTGTTTCCAGTATACTCCAAGGTGGATACACATATATCACACATATATGTGTGAGTGTCTCAGCTCCAGGTATACTCCAAGTGATAGGGTAGACAGGTTAAACTAGGAAAACTTTAGGACTGTAGAAAAGTTCCAGGTCTATGGATGTCTGCAGCAGCTGGTACAAAACCACACATGCAAGTAAGGCAGCCTTGCTATAAAAAACTTCACACCTACCTAACTGCTGGACTCATCAGATAAATCTGCAGCACAGTAGTTCCTCTATCCAGGATGCTTGTGGTCAGAAGCCAACCACCAAGACAGTAACTGGCTTAGAGACCACCTGAAGCATGCACATCAATAGCCAGGGTTGATCCAAAATGATCATGACCCACGTTTACCTTCATTAAGATACTATTAACATAAAATTACCCTAGGGGAGCCTCCCATGCCCACTGTACACCTGATGCCATGACAGTACCAGTATGACTCCTTATAAGGCCTAAAACTCCCTCACCTGATGTGAGGGATGAGTAGCAGTAATTCAGCCTAAAGGACTACACATTTCTAGAAAAAAGACCACCCCAAAACCTCAGTGCCCCTAGAGAATGAAAGTTGTATCTCGACAATACTTATGCAGGAGCAGCAGCTTCTGTGGGCTGTTTCTGCCTTCTCTCCCTTGAAAATGTACTATTCTTTGCTTAAAGCTACTTGCTTGTCGTGTTACCTTGTGTGTCTGTGTGTGAATTCTTTCCAAAGTTGAACACAAGCACCTGATCATCAACATCAACCAACCTGTTGTTCCACGCTGAGAGCTGCACCCCTTCTCCCAGTAACACAAGGGCTAGTGTTTAAGCTCAGGGGCCAGGAATTGGTTCCAAAAACCATCTCAACCTCATCTCACCTACAATTTTTCTTAATCTCCCTAGGACATCTCTATTTTCACTAGAGAGTGCTGCTTAGATTGCATCTCCCATGAAACTTGAGTGCTTAATGCAGTTATAGAGGAGTTTTCTGTACCTGCCAACCCACCACAAGAGATGGACACATTTATATACAATATAGACAGCTTTTAGAGTTGGCAAGCTACCTGCATTAGAATAAGACTTCACCTCTCCCTCTCTATCAGAATCTCCAGGTTTAGGATCCGCAATATCATCAAGTTTTCGAAGTGGTTCTATATACACCAAACCATACCTATCTTCTTTCATGGAAATGGATTTCTCTTCTGCACACCACTGGCTCTTAAGATTTGTTTTGTAGAGGTTGGGAGTTACTATGTTGGCAAGGCCGGTCTTGAACTCCTGACTTCAAGCAATCCTCCTACCTCAGCCTTCCAAAGTGCTGGGATTACAGGCCTGAGTCACCAGGCCCAGCCTCTTAAGAGTCTTGTTTAATGAAACCATATCTCAGACATCTTCAGACTCCTCAATGCCTAGCACATACTGTAGATTCTCATACTCTATCATGATTGGTATGAGGATAAGGCCACAAGCAATGGATTGTGTTTATATAGGAGGAAAAGTGATACAAAACATACTTTGAAAGATTGAATTATAGCCTAGGCAACGTAGTGAGACCCTGTCTCTACAAAAAGTCAAAAAATTAGGCATAGTGATGTGTTCCTGTAGTCCCATCTACTCTGGAGGCTGAGGTGGAAGGATCACCTGAGCCTAGGAGTTAGAGGTTTTGGTGAACAGTGATTGTGCCACTGCACCCCAGCCTTGAGTGAGACCCGACTCCAAAAAGAAAAAGAAAACAGAAAAAGAAAAATTGAATTAAATATTATGAAACTGAAAATAAATTTGCATATTTTATCTTAGAAAATTTAGGTATTTTTGAACTATGTTAATTCTTAGAACAAAGAATAAATTTTGAATGTTTATACTGTTTGATTTTTGATCAGTAGAGGTGATGAAGCCAGACCTCTGGGCCAACCGCTAAAGAGCTGTTCTGGTGGAAAGCACTGCCACGTGTCTGGCAACTACTTAAGAATAAGACTTTGCACATTTTTGCCTATTAATGATTCACTAACTAGAATTGGTTTTTATTCATTCCATTTTGTGGCAAATGCAGGAATGTTGGCTTGCTCTTTTAGCTGCTGGTTTTGAAGGATATCTGGAAGCAAGGTCCATGAGAGATGAAAAATGAGAGACAGAAATCACCTGGGATTTTAGCAAGTTTAAATTGAATTTGTTTACTTATATTCTTATGTTGGTCTGAGAAGGATTTTATCCACTTCTTGTTGAAACATGATAAAATAAAATAAGTTTTAATTCAAGAAAGCAGGCAATATATAAAAGAAGAGTGACACCGAGAGAGAAGCTAGAACACTAAATAGACGGCATGGAATCCTGTGCACCTTGGAATAAGCCACAAAACTGGGCTTGAAGTCAAGAGGAAAACTACTATATGATAGGGAAAGCACAGCTGACTTAATACAAAGACCAGAATTAAAATTTTCCCACAGTGTCTCACAGGGCACCATAAAAAGTTTTAACACATTACAGTAATTTTCGTACATTTTTCATTCAACAATATTTTTTAAGTACATCCTATGTGTCAGGCAGAATCTCTATCTCTAAATAATAATACACTTAAAATTATTTTATATTATTATTATTTTATATTATAATTAATTGCCTATTTCTTTTGTATCAGGTACTTCTTGCAGACTGTACCTTTTGCATCACATTTTTTATCTGTTTACACTTTCCTTTTGCCTGGAATTATTTTCTCGCAGATTTTCATCTGGCTGACTCCTAATTCAGATCTCAGATCTGACTATAATTTAACACACTTTCCTTTTGATGTCTCTAGCTTTTTTTTGACAATCTTGCATTTCTTATTTATAGCCTTTCAAACATATATGTGTGTGTATATATATATATATATAATATATCTATCTATCTATCTATCTATCTATCTATCTATATATATATACAGATTAATGCCCTTTAAGCATATATTCAAACACAAAAGCAGGAATTGGAACTATTATCTGTCTAGTGTTGTAAAGACAGTTTCATAAACCAGTTAGTTTCATTTTCTCCATTGATGATATATCTCAGCTGGTAAATTAAACAAAAATATTTTACTTGAAACTAGGGTAGTATATCATCTTTTGTTTTATATACTTCTTCTATTTTTATATTTGTCCCCTTAAAATAGCTTAGCAAATAACTCTATGCTGCTTCAGTTTCTAGAGTTGTTTTGGTCTTTTTATTGTATATGTGTTCCATTTATGATTATATATTCATGATTTTATTCAAACATAAATCAATGAGAGAATCTCTTATTTTACCTAACCAAAGTATCATAAATGATCAAAAAATAATGCCTTTCTCTAAATGTGTTGAAAATGTTTTTAAAAAGTTAAATGAGGTAATGCTCGGGGCGGCGGGAGGGGGAGACATTGTAAAGTGCTGTATGATGCCAGTCATTAATTAAAATGAGGACACCTATATTATGTTCAGCGTTTCTTTTATGACTATTAAGAACTACAAGATGAAAGTCACATTACTCCATGGTTATGAACACAAAATAGTTATGAACACTTCCACTTCATAACCTATACTTCATTTGGGGTAGCTGCTTCTTTCTATGTAATAAGCAATGTATTCACACAGTGCTAACACTATGATAGAGTTCTTTTGATATTTTAAAGCTGCCCTCTCCAAATACACACCTGTGAATCAATGTGTTTTTACAAATTTATTCGATATTATTAAGTTTCATAAAGGTCCCAGCACAGTTTCCTGCACATCACAAATGTGCGCTAACTGAATATTGTTGAATAATTGAGTCCTATGTAATGTATTGGAGGGAAATTGCTGTCTATTTGCTGAAAAACCCTTGGACTTAAAAAAATGTATTTTCATAGATATTGTCTTCTTCCATTATAATGCACTAGGGAGGCAGAGAATTCTGGAATCATTTATTCAGGAAATGAATAACCAAATATTATGTTTTTGAACAACTTCAGTGATAAAAATTTAATATTGCCCAAGGCAGCCTTTCTGTTCTAGACACCTATTATTATTATTATTAATAGATGTCCCCACATCTGGTTTTGTGTACCTCTACCCACTATCCTCTGAGGTTATACAGAACAGGCATAGGATTCTCCACATGACAACTTTTTATATACTTCAGGGCATCATGATGTCTTCCTTGTCTTTTCTGTTCAGGCCAGATGTCTCCAGCCCTTTCAGCAATCCTTCAAATGATAGTTTTAATCTATTCTGGCTGCTCTCTTCCAAATTTATCCATTTGTTAATGTATCCTTTAAAATGTAATATTCAGAACCGAACAAAATGTTCTAGGTGTGGTGTGATCAGGGCAGAGTGGAGGGCAGAAGCACTGTCACTTTTATTCTGCCCACTACGATGCCATCAACATACAACACATAAGCTTTTTACAGCCACATTAAACTGTTGACTAATATTAAAATTATAATAAACGAAAATTCCCATTCTCTGGTGATCTGATGTAAAATGCTGCATGTATTAATTTACCCTTGGCTTGATCCATGGAGGCTGATAAAGCTAACTTTCTCATCTTAAATATACTTGCTAGCTTTTAACTTTTGAGATCTTTTTAGTTCCATCTCTGTCATTCAGTACATCTACTTGTCAAAGCAATACCACAGGCTTTTAAAAGCCTGCAATACAAAGCAGAGCCTTCTAAGTGCCCAATAATTGAGTCCATAAATGCTATAGGAGTTCAGAAAAGAGTCAAGTAGGTTAGTGGGAAGGTCAGAGATTAATACTAGGAAGTAATGATAATCCTTCCATTTGTTTAGAGTTTTCCAATTTTATTCCTCTTCACAGTTCCAGATACACATCATTGATGACTTTGAGAAGCACAGAATCATCAAGGAAAACTTTGTCAATAAAAATGACAAAAAGGATGTGCTGTAGTACACAAATAGAAACCTACTTTCAGGAAAGCAAGACACAGCAGAAAGTTTTAGTTTTTAAGAGTCACCATCTTGTTGGATGTTTTTATTCATTACAATCAAATTTTAGATGATTGTGTTGGATTTTCTAGATAGACAATATCTTTTCTATCTAAAACTTAGTGTTCTCTGTCTTATCTTTCATTGACCAGGACTTCCAGAATAATGTTAAATAGGAACAATGACAATGTTGAATAAGAGCATTTTTTAAAAAATTCCTCACTTTAGTGGGAATGTTGCTAATGTTCCATTATCAAGAAAAGCGCTGCTGCTTTTGAATACACACACACACACACACACACACACACACACACACACACACACACACACACCCATTATCAAGTGCAGAAAAATTGCTTCTGTTCATAGGTAACAGGATTTTTTTTTTTTTTTTTTTTTGAGACAGGCTCTCACTCTGTTGCCCAGGCTGTGGTGCAGTGGGATGATCATAGCTCACTATAGCCTCAACCTCCTGGGCTCAGGTGGTCCTTCTGCTTCAGCTTCCTGAAAAGCTGGGACAACAAGTACATGCCAACATGCCCAGCTTATTTTTAAAAATTTTTTGTAGAGACAAGGTCTCCCTGTGTTGCCTAATCTGGTCTCGAACTCCTGGGCTCAAATAATCTTCCCACCTGGGTCTCCCAAAGCTGGAACTACAGACATAAGCTACTGTGCCTAGCCAGGATTTGAGATATTGGGGCCAGGCGTGGTGGCTCACACCTGTAATCCCAGCACTTTGAGAGGCCCAGGTGGGAGGACTGCTTGAGCCCAGGTATTTGAGGCTGCTGTGAGCTGTGATCATGCTACTGCACTCCAGCCTGAGTGACAAAGTGAGACACTATCATTGAAAAGAAAAAGAATGGGCTTGGATTTTCAGCTCCTACTGCGATTCAGACAACATATTAAACACTTATTATTATGTACATAAACATGAGAAGAAAGACAAAGTCCCTTCTCTCAAGAAGCCTATAATCTTGTAGGTGAAAACTGTAAATAAAAATTGCTACACAGTGGGAATATATGTAGCAAAAGAAATATGTTCATATTAAAAACGTTTGGGGCTGGGCTCAGTGGCTCAACCTGTAATCCCAGCACTTTGGGAGGCCGAGGCGAATGGACTGCCTGAGTCCACGGGTTCGAGACCCACCCTGGCAATTTGGCTAGACCTCATCTCTACAATAAATTTTTTAAAAATTAGCTGGGCATGGTAGTGTGTGCCTGTAGTTCTAGCTACTTGGAAGGTTGAGGTGGAAGGATAGCCAGAGCCCAGCAGTTGAGGCTGTGGGGGCTGGGAGCATGCCACTGCATTCCAACCTGGGTGACGGAGTGAGACACCAACTCAAAAAAAGAAAAGAAAAAGTATGGAAATGAGAGGAAAATAATAAAGATTGCAGAAAGTACAAAGGCAGCTCTGAAGATGGAAGACAATTATCTGCAGTGACTGGAGGAGGGAGGAGAAAATGGTAAAGGAAAGTTTTTGATAAGAAATGGCATATTTAAGGGATGGAAAAAAGAGATCAAAGGAAGAACATGAGCTAAAGGATGAAATCATGAAGCTGTATTTGAAAAACTCTAACCAGTTTGTTATTGTCAGAATATAATAACATCTTTTGAAAATAAGAAATTAAAAGGCTGGAAGGCAGGCAGAGATATTATGAAGAGTTCTATTTATCATGCTGAGGAGCTAGATTTTATGCTGTGATAGGAAGTCAGTGAAGAGTTTTAAGCAGGGGTGAGAGATAGGATTAGGATCACATTTTTACAAGGATCACTTTGACATCAGCAGATGGCTTGGCGTGGGTGGGAAAGGCAGCAGAGAGGCCACTTAAGATGTTATGACAACAGTCCATCTGAGAGAAGACAAAAGATGAAGGCCTAAATTAAGGCAGTAGAATAATAACTGATAATCGAGAACAAGTTTCAGACATATCTGGGAGGTAGAATCAATGATGGCAAAGAAGCTGGGTATGGTGACTCAAGCCTATTATCCCAGCACTTTGGGAGGCTTGTGGGCTTATAGAATAGAGCCCAGGGGTTCTAGACCAGCCTGGGCAACTTGCTAAGATCTTGTCTCTACAATAAATAAAAGTATTAGCCGGGTGTGATAGTCTTCATCTGTAGTTCCAGCTACTTGGAAGGCTGAGAAGGAAGGATCACCTGAGTCCAGCAGATCGAGGCTGTGGTGGCTGGGATCATGCCACCTAGGTGACAGAGTGAGACTCTGACTCAAAAAAAAAAAAAGGCAAATGAGATGCTGGAGAAGATGGTGAGACAGAAACAAATCTCTCTAGCTTTATTCCTAGATTTCAGGTCAGGTTGGATAAGTGGGTAGATGGTTATGTCATTATTGAAGGAATGAGGAAAGAAGAGAAGACAGGTTTGGCAAAGTATTTGGTTCCGGACTGATTTTGTGAGATATTTGTAGGATATCTAGGGTGAAAATATCCTTTAGTCATTGCAAATTATAAATCTGGGGCTCAGTTGAAATGTTTTGCTAAAGATGTGAGTGGTTAAAATTGATGAGATAAGTCAGGAGAGGAGGATATGTAGCCATTTAGTTTTTTCCAACACCTTCATTGAGGCATAATTTACATACGATATAATTAATCTATTTAAAGTATACAATTCAGTTGTTTAATTATCACCAAAATCAATTTTAGAACATTTTTCACCCCCCCAAAAAACTTTGTACCCTTTAGCAGTCACTTCCAATTTTCCTTCAACTCTTAAAATATATATTTTTGAGTTGGAGTCTCACTCTGTTGCCCAGGCTGGAGGGCAGTGGTATGCTCCTGGCCACAGCAGCCTCGACCTGCTGGACTCCGGTGATCCTTCTGCCTCAGCCTTCCCAGTAGCCAGAACTACAGGTGAGCGCTCCATGCCCGGTTAGAGAACTCTTTTCACAAAGGGAAGTAAAGGGACTCAGCAGTGATTTTCAAACTTGGCCAGTCAGCAGGATCATCTTGTGGGTTTATAGAATAATTTCAGGAGGGGTAGACAAGAAGGAAGAGCTGTTTATCATAATAATTCCGAGATCTATGAAAGGCTTCTCAGTAGGTCTTTGGGTGTATAGATCTAGAGTTTCAGAGTTCTAAGCTAGATAAACATTTTGGATGTATGGACAAAAGGACACACATGAAGCCATACGGGTTGATTAAATCATCTGGTGAGAAAGTAGAGAGTCTAGAACAGAATCTTGGTGAATAATGACACTTAAGGGAAGGAAGACAAAGAGAAAGCAGAAAGGAGACTAAGTAGAAGTGGTTAGAAGGGGAAAAAAGAAAATCAGGACAATGAGAAGTGAGTTTCAAGAGGGAGTGCTGAAAGGTGTCAAAGTCACAGAGGCCTCTTCCTGCTGGATTATTATGTCTCTTTAAAATATAACTGTATTGCGGGCTCGGTGGCTCAGCCTATAATCCCGGGCCTTTGGGAGGCTGAGGTGAGTGGATTGCCTAAGCCCGGGGTTCAAGACCCGCCTAGGCAGCGAGACCTCATCTACAATAAATCAAAAAATCAGCCATGCATGGTAGCGCATGCCTGTAATTTCAGCTACTTGGAAGGCTGAGGCGGAAGGATCGCCGGAGCCCAGCAGGCGAGGTTGCAGTGCCCGGAAGCGGCCACTGCACTCTAGTCTGGGTGACCGAGTGAGACTCCAATTCAAAAAAAAAAACAAAAAAAACAAAACAAAACAAAAACATATATATATATATATTTTTTTTATATATATATATATACATTTATATTAAAACTGTATTAGCTTATCTAGTGAGTTCCACAGTTATTAAGTCCCTGGAATAGCCTTCTGAAAATGTATAGAATCAAGGCCAAGTGCGGTGGCTCATGCCTGTAATCCCAGCCCTTTGGGAGACTGAAGCAGGAGGATCACTTGAGCCCAGGCAACACAGTGAGATCTCACCTTTACACAAAAATCAAAAATCAAAAAATTATCCGGGTGTGGTGGTTCTCAGTGGGGAGGCAGAGGCAGAAGGATCGCCTGAGCCAAGAAGGATCGCCTATGCCCAGGAGGTTGAGGATGTAGCGAACCATGATCGCACCATTGTACTCCAGCCTGGGCAACAGAGTGAGACCCTCCCCCACCCCACCAAAAAAAAAAAAAAAATGTATAGAACAAAATTGCTGGGATGGACCCTGTGAATCTGCATTTTAAAAAATCGGCCAGGTGTGGTGGCTCAGCCTGTAATCCCAGCACTTTGGGAGGCCGAGGCAAGAGGATTGCCCAAGCCCGAGAGTTTGAGACCAGCCTGGACAACTTGGTGAGACCTCGTCTCTACAATAAATCAAAAAATAAGCTGGGCATGGTAGAGCATGCCTGTAGTTCCAGCTATTTGAAAGGGTGAGGTGAAGGATCGCCTAAATCCAGCAGGTTGAGGCTGTGGTAGCCATGAGCATGCCACTGCACTCTAGACTGGGTGACAGAGTGAGACTACAACTCAAAAAAAAAAAACAAAACCCAACTTCCTCAGTTGTTCTAATATGCAGTTGGGGTTAAGAACTATTAATTTAAACCACTCAATCCAAAAACCATAGAAACTAAGAGCAATGGACAAAGACCTAAAAAATAAAAATCCAGGTATAATGTCAGAATAATTTCAATAGTATTGGTTAGAATCTCTCATTGGAAGGAATAAAGACAATTAAACCAGCTTTCCACAATTAAGCCTTATAAGGATGCTATAAGAATAAATTAATACAGAATTTATAATTTTCAAATACTTAAAAAGCTGGTGAATAACAAAAAATTAGGATTAAATAATTTATTTTAAGGAAGCTTTTCTCATGAATCTGTTTCATCCACATATACAATAACATTATATACATTAATAATTGGAGTAGAAACAGCTTAAAAATTACTGTGAAAAACAAGAATGAGATTCTGGAAACAACGGGTGCTCTAAAGAAATCTGGTTGACAAGACAAGAATGTTGATTAAACAATTGACCTAAATTATCAATTGGAACTAAACATTTTTCTCATTTCTCCACATAAGAGAAGGAAAAGAAACATAATATATTGAGTTTATAAATTCTCCAGATGTCAAAACTGGTCTGGTTGATTAATTAATCAAGTTTAATTCTTTAATTCTGTTTTCTACTCCTCAGTTACTAAATATAAATCACTGATCAACAATGAAGAAAGGCAGAGCTCTAATTTCATCCAATTAATTTTAAAATGTATTATTTTGAGAACCAAGTCCTTCTAGCTAAGTAAATGAAACTTTCCTTTAAGGAACAAGCGCATTTTTAACAGATTCTGGAACTCGACTTGCATAGTAGTCATAATTCCTCAGTGTGGCCAGGACCCCTGCGGAGTTCATATGCTTCACATCCTTGTTGTACTGAAGGGCATTCCCATGGATATCAGTTAACTTGCCTACAGAAAAAACATCAACAGAATGTCAATGGCTAATTGGATCATGGCATTTCTAGTTATTTTTAAGTACCATTTGCTTCTCTATCCAATGGTAGCCAATAAATTCCAGATAACATGACAGTGAGTGACCAAAGTTGAAAGTTTTTATTCACTTGAAATTTAAGACTACAGAACAATTTTAACTAAAGGATAAAAAATTTTTCTCTGATTAATTTTATTTAGCATTTTCAATTTGCATTTCTTGGTATCGATTAATTTCTCTTTTCCTGAAGTGATTACTTTTCCTATTGATAATACTTCATTAAAATTAGTCACATTTTTAAAATGTTTTATTTATTCTACTCCTGGGGATGCCAAAAAAAAAAAAGAACGTATACACATTTTAAGAGATGTTGGCCAGGTTCAGTGGCTCAGCCTGTAATCCCAGCACTTTGGGAGGCCGAGGCGAGTAGATTGCCTGAGCCCGCGGATTTGAGACCAGCCCAGTAACTTGGCAAGACCTCATCTCTACAATAAAATAAAAAATAGCCGGGCGTGGTAGTGCACGTCTGTAGTTTTGGCTACTTGGAAGGCTGAGGCGGAAGGATCACTGGAGCCTAGCAGGTCAAAGTTGTGGTGGCCGTGAGTACGCTACTGCACTTTAGTCTGGGTGACAGAGTGAGACTCCAACTCAAAAAAAAAGAGAGATATTATCTATGTATTACTTTTAGTTCTCAGTAATCAGAAGTGTCTGGAAACTGATGGCAACCACTTTGAGCACCTCTTTTATTTGCAAAAATCAAACATGACATTCTATAATTTTAATAGTTTCTTCCTTTCTTAAAATGTATATACTTAGCCGGGCTCGGTGGCTCAGCCTGTAATCCCATGCCTTGGGAGGTCGAGGTGAGTGGATTGCCTGAGCCCGTGGGTTCAAGACCTGCCTGGGGAACTTGGCGAGACCTCATCTCTACAATAAATCAAAAAATTAGCCAGGCGTGGTAGCACACGCCTGTAGTTCCAGCTCCTTGGAAGGCTGAGGCGGAAGGATCGCCGGATTCCAGCAGGTTGAGGCTGCAGTGGCCGGGAGCGGCTGCTTGCACTCCAGTCTGGGCTCCAGAGTGAGACTCCAACTCAAAAAAAAAAAAAAAAATGTGTATACTATTTTTGGCACCCTTGGTATTTAATATTTATACTTTATTTAGTAAGAGTTTAAGTGAAAGATATTCATAAAATATAATTGTATTATATATTACAGTTTCATCTCATATCCTAATAAGAATGGACTATAATAAAGTACAATTTAACCTCCTCATCATATAATATGCAAAGATGTTGATAAAATATTAGGAGAATGGAAAAAAAATTAAGTTTTTTGTTTGTTGCCATTTTTAAAAATCTAACAGGGATTTTAATAAAAGGCATTGCTTACTAAAAGTACATATAAATTGATGTCTATTTGAAAATAAAAAAACCTTCCTATGTATATATCTGCAATGTATTTGCAATCCAATTTTTTTTTTTTTTTGAGTTGGAGTCTCACTCTGTCGCCCAGACTGGAGTGCAATGGCCAGGAGCGGCCTCGACCTGCTGGGCTCCAGCGATCCTTCCGCCTCAGCCTTCCAAGTAGCTGGCACTACAGGCGTGCGCTATCACACTCGGCTAATTTTTTTATTTATTGTAGAGATGAGGTCTTGCTAAGTTGCCCAGGCGGGTCTCAAACCTGCGGGCTCAGGCAATCCACTCACCTCAGTCTCCCAAAGCGCGGGATTACAGACTGAGCCACCGAGCCTGGCTTGTTCACCAATATTGGCTTAAAAGAGATTAAGTGATGTGATGCCAATGTGATAAACATTTTACACTTCAAGGAAGAAAATCCCTAAAAACAAAGCCATGAATAAGGGCTAAATTAAACTATATGTAGACTGAAGTTTAAAAAAGATTATAACTAAAGATAGACAAATTTGCTGAAAATCTATTTTCTCATCTATGAAATGAGGGGCTTGAACTAGGTGATCTCTAAGGTTCCTTCTAGCTTTATAGACTAAGAGTCTAAGTATAGTAATATTACTGAAATATATATCTTAGCAAGATATAAAAAGTGTCCAAAATTATACTTTCCCAAAATAAACTGGACTAACCTCCCACAGCATGTAAAATAACTTCTGGAGCACAAGTATCCCACTTCTTACATCCAGGACTTGCAAATATATAAGCAGAGGCTTTGCCTTCAATCAGCTGAATAATCTGTAAGAATAAAAATAGTAATTATCCCTTGACCATGAAATGACTGTGGCACAAATAAGAAAAATTGCTTGTTTCTTCTATCAAGGATATTTCATCAATTCCTCTGTTGAACTTCACTTAGGTTAAAGCCTTTGGCAAATTCAAATGATAAAAATATAATAAAGAAATACATAGAATGGATGCAATAATAACATAGTTATCTAAAGAGAAAAAAAAGTCAAGCTACAAAGAGGGTATCTGAACAGTATCCACATTCTATGTTAGATAAAATAAAGTTTTCTTTTTAGTCACATTACTTTTCTTTCTTAATATAAAAGCAATATATATTTATTATACAAAATTTCATTTTTTAAACATCTAAAAGCTAACCATTATTAAATAAAGAATAGAGAAATATTAAGCAGTACAACAGTGAATAAACTATAATAATTCCTAACATGTGCTGACTAGTCTAACAAGTACTTCTTTAAGTCTTGGGATCATATCTACTGCCATTTCCACTACCAAAATATGTACTTAAAATTAAAAATTTTTTTTTTATTTTTTAGACTACAGATAGGCCAGGCACGGTGGCTCATGCCTGTAAATCCAGCACTTTGGAAGGTTGAGGAAAGAGGATTGCTTGAGCCCAGGAGTTCAAGACCAGCCTGGGCAACAGAACAAGACCTTACCTCTATAAAAAATAAAAAAATTAGCCAGGGATGGTGGCAGTTACTCAGGAGACTGAGGCGGATGGATCACCTGAGTCCAGGAGGTTGAGCCTGTGGTGAGCCATGATTGTGCCACTGCATTCCTGCACTCCAGCTTGGTTGACAGAGCGAGACTTGGAATTTAAAAAAAAAAGAATGGACACATGGGGCGGGGAGGTAGGGTATTGCTACGTTGCCCAAGCTGGTCTTGAACTCCTGACCAGCTTTGAACTTTGAACTTCCCAAGGTGCTGGGATTACAGGTGTGAGCTACTGCGCCTGGCAAAATGCATACTTTTAAGTAGTCATCCTAACAATTCCTGTAACACTCATACACAGCTGAGATCACTGATAGAGACTGAATGAATGAATGGTAGCTTGCTATCAAACTTTCATCAGTCAATTGACTTTTCTTGGTTTTATTTTAAACTAATTATTACTGTGAAACTCAGACTTCAAATATTCAGATGAAGACACTAGACTGAGAGAATGAAGAAAGTCTCAGTGGACACGAAAGCAATCAATTATTCTTTTCAGTACTATTATTTATGAAATTCAAACATGTAACCCTTGCTGTAGGCTTTTGAGTAAAAGGTTTTTCTTTCATTTATGTCAAGTCTTATATGTGAAGTATGCCAGGTATTTTTTTGTTTGAGGAGAGAGGGGTTGTAGTCTTCATTATATTCTCTAAAGGATCCCTGATGTAAGAAAGGAACTGCCCAACAAGGTTTTTCTCAGAAGAGAAAGGTAGAGATGTGCAGGATGAGGTCTTTGTTTCTTAGGAGCATGACACTCCTTGAATAATAGAGATAATGGGATTTTGTGATTACAAAACTAAGAAGCAAAGAAAGCACACCTGTTACTATTTCTAGATCAGTGAATATTAGGAATACATTTTCACTTTGCAATGTTTTAGGTTTTTTTCAAAATACTTCTATTTGTTTCTTAAACTCTCATTTTTCATCATTATCAGTAAATGCCTTTAGAAAATCTAAAAATAATTGAGGAGAAATAAATTCCATTCACTTTATTTTTTTATTTTTATTTTTTTTTGAGTTGGAGTCTCACTCTGTCGCCCAGACTGGAGTGCAGTGGCCCGCTCCCAGCCACCGCAGCCTCAACCTGCTGAGATCCGGCGATCCTTCCACTTTAGCCTTCCAAGGAGCTGGAACTACAGGCATGTGCTACCACGCCTGGCTAATTTTTTGATTTATTGTAGAGATGAGGTCTCGCCAAGTTGCCCAGGTGGGTCTTGAACCCACGGGCTCAGGCAATTCATTCACCTCGACCTCCCAAGGCATGGGATTACAGGCTGAGCCACCGAGCCCGGCTAAGTATACACATTTTAAGAAAGGAAGAAACTATTAAAATTATAGAATGTCATGTTTGATTTTTGCAAATAAAAGAGGTGCTCAAAGTGGTTGCCATCAGTTTCCAGACACTTCTGATTACTGAGAACTAAACGTAATACATAGATAATATCTCTCTTTTTTTTTGAGTTGGAGTCTCACTCTGTTGCCCAGACTGGAGTGCAGTGGCCGCTCCCAGCCACCACAGCCTCGACCTGCTGGGCTCTGGCGATCCTTCCGCCTCAGCCTTCCAAGTAGCCAGAATTACAGGAATGCGCTACCACGCCCGGCTGATTTTTTGATTTATTGTAGAGATGAGGTCTCGCTGCCCAGGCGGGTCTCGAACCCGCGGGTTCAGGCAATCCACTCACCTCAGCCTCCCAAAGGCGTGGGATTACAGGCTGAGCCACCGAGCCCGGCTTCCATTCACTTTAATAAATATTTATTATTTACCTTTCCCATGCTAGGCACACATGTGTGAAATGCACATATAGCAGGAAGTAACATTCAGTTCAGTATCACTAAGGATGAAGTATGAGTTGCGGGATGGCAGGAGATGAGGCTTGGGGGCCTGCAGGAGCTAGGATATGTAAGGCTTTAAATTTCATGCTAACTGGCTTGAATTGTGAAGAGGAGTAATCTGAGGATTTGGGACAGGGAAGAATTGTTTGCGTTTTTAATTGCTCTGGCATTAATAAAGGCTGGATTGAATGGGAAGACCACTTTGGAAACTATTATTAACAGATGGGTAAGAATGATGATAGGTTTCAACTAAAGTACCAGCAGTTGAGATGGAAAAGAGGAGACATTAGGGAAGTATTCAATAAGATATATAAGTAGGACCAGAGAGACAGAATGTGAGGAAGGAAAGAGTGTAGCATGACTTTCAGGTGTCTGATTGGAGCAGTTAGGAAAATGGTGGTGCCAATAACCGGACAGCAAATAGGGAGAGGAACACATCTGGCAGTAGGTCGAAAGAAGATGAACTCAAATTGAACACAATGAATTTGAGATACCTGGGAGATGTCATCATCATGATGATATCCAGGGGACAATCAGATGAGAAGAGATAGATAATGGCTACAAATGCAGATCAAATTGTGTCCCATTTCACAATTCTCTCAGGAGGCTGGAAGCCTAGATGAAAGAATGAGGGAAGCTGACAGGAAGGGGACAGGCAGGCCTGTCCTTAGAGGCTGTACAAGAACAGTCTAGGAAATAATCTAAGAGGGTCCTTGGGAAAATAAGACCCTTGGCAAGAGGCATGGGATCTTATCCTGATGACTTTCTTTAATCCTGAAAGCTCTTAGAAAAGGAAGACTTGACCCTTAAATTTCTTTCTAAAATTTAAATGTTGCCGAAATGTGCTTTTAGTGGCAAGTTATAATCTTTAATCCCTTCTCTTAAATTCTTATTTTATGTTTTTAAAAAGCTCAGTATTTCCCTTCTCTTAAATTCTTATTTTATGTTTTTAAAAAGCTCAGTATTTCCTTCAATGATTCACTTGTATTTCAGAGCAGATGACAGACCTTTTTCTTACCTTATTTCCTGCTCCTCCCACTCGTAGCACATCATCAGGGTTCATAGCAGTAACACAGTCAGTAACCAACTTGTTGCTATGGGATCGGGTAGTTGTGACAATGTGCTTCCCAGCAGGAACTTCTTTCAGTTGAAACCCAAAGGCACCTAAACCTAAAACTCCCCAGATTGTCCTCCCCAACACAGCATCTGGTCCTGCCTATGTGAATGAGTGAATCAACAACAAAGCAGCTTATAATCATTTGGAGAAAAACGTTAGTCATAAATGAAATACTTAGTCATATTATCATCAAGATTAACAAAAATTAAAACTAATAATGTTATAAAGTACAAGAATATTCTTATTGACAAAGAACTTTCCTGAGAGAATCTGCTTATTATTCTCATTATTGTTTTGGTTAATAGTTTCAAAGGTAATGAAACTTTTGGTTATTCCCTGGAGTCTTCAAGAAAAGAAATATCATATACTGCATATACTGATTACTGCTTCTCTCTGAGTCATTTGATAATCTCTTTGTTGTATTTGAAAACAGCCATTTTCAGAAGGTACCGAAATCCCAGGAAATGAAACACCATGTATTCATTACTACTTTCCATTATCCAAAAAACATTCAGGATCATATTACTATGGGACTAGGTAATGGTGAGAATGTATTTTGCTGCTATAGAGATGGGGCAATTGAATAGGACAATACATACAATATTGAAGAGTAGGCTTCAACAATGGGATCAGGGTTAAGATTTTACTGACAACTGAAGTGGTAAAGTGACAATGATAATGCAGTCTTAGAATCTGTATTTTCCTTTGCAGAGCTAAAGAATTTTCAACCACATTGTTATAACTATACACTTTATACAGAAAAAAAAACCTTGTATTTCATGGAAAGTAAAGCTGATAAATAAAATGATTAATGCAAAGTCATCAAAATACAGTTATATTAATAGACATAAATTATAGACATGTAGATACAAATTTCACTGAACACCAGGCATGTATCAGGCATCATTTTAAGTGCCTTACATGTATTATTTCATGCAATTCTCAAAGCAACTCCATGAAATAGGTATCATCATCTTTATTTTAAAGATGAGAAAAATGAGATTTGGAATCATTAAGTAACCTGAACCAGGACTCTAGGAAATTCATAATGAAAACTGAGCTCATCTGTGTTCAAAGACAATACTCTTCATCACTGAATTACACTGCCTGTGTTTGCTTGTCAAAATGTTTTCAAACACGTCATCTTATTTATCCTAGAGCGTACACTGGGTGCTGTTATAGTAAAATTTGCTTATGCTGCAGGTTGGGTTTGTGGGAAGCAGACTCAGAGGCAGGTGGGAAGTTTGTTAGGGAGTACACTTGGGATCAGCACCTGTGAAAGGAAGCAGGTGTGGGCAGAGGGAAGAAATGAGCTATGCTGCTAGCAACATCAGCTGACCCTATGGGGAGCTCTGGGGCTAGAATGGCCCTTCAGGGCTGCTCCAAATTGGAATAAAATACCAGGCCTTTATACTCTTGCAATTATCAGTCACTGGAAGTGGACTGCAGTGGGAAGAGGTGTGGCCTTGAGTAGCTCTCTTTAGGTGGAGCAATCCCAGAAGAGTCTGACTGCAAATGTGGCACAGAGCAACCAAAGAACAAGAACTGGGTGCTCAATATATGTTAGTGTGCTTCCTCTGCTCCTGCTTGAGTCTACACTATAGGAGAGACTGGAAATCTGAAAAGTACACATGGCCTCCATGGTGGTTCTAGGTACTCATTAGGCTTTAGCTTGATTGCTGAGACTAATTCCGGTTTCCTAAGAAACTTATTTATTAATTCAGCTCTCCAGTTATTCTGGAAAAAAAAAAGGAAAGAGAATAGTGGACACAAATATTTTGGATCCTAAAAAGTCGTATCCCCTCTTAAATCAATGTATTGGCAAAGATGGGACCAAGGAATCTGGTGTCTTGGTGAGGCGAATGTAATCCTATGGCCTTTCTCCATGCTCCTGATTCTCAGCTTCTCTCATTGTCTCTCACTATCAAAAGCTCCATGCCAATTTTCTGAGGGTAAAAAAGGCTAAAAGGTAAAGTTTCATTTTACTGATGAGTTAATGAAACTTCATAATGGTTACGAAACTAGCTCCGATATAAAGATAGACTGGGTTTCTTTGTACCAGGCCATGCTGTTTTCTTTCAGTACCTACCAGCTTCAGTATCTGTTAGAAGCAACAACAAAGTTTGAATTTTTAAGTCTTTCATCTGGCTGAAGAGACCAATATAGCCAGATGCAGTGGCTCACGCCTATAATGCCAGTACTTTGGGAGACAGAGGCAAGAGGATCACATGAGCCCAGGAATTTGAGAACAGCCAAGGCAATACAGTAACATCTCGACTCTACAAAAAAAATAAAAAAATTAGCCAGGCATGGTGGTGCATGCCTATAGTCCCTGCTATGTGGAGGCTGAAGCACAAAGATCGTCTGAACCCAGGAGGTTGAGGCTGTGGTGAGCTGTGGTGACAGAGATGCCACTCAAAAAGAGTGCAATATAGTAATAAAGTATAGATCTGAGTTTGAATCCCAGCTCTGCCATTTACTGACTGAGTGACCATGGGCAAGCGAATTGCCTCAGTTTCCAGTTTAAAAGAGGGATAATGGTTTCCTTAAAGGGTTACAGTAAATGTTAAATGAAATAATACATGTGCATCCCTTCAGGCTAGCAGCATACAGTAAGCTCTGAATATATTTTACCTGTTATGATGATGATGATTATTTAAAAACTGAATCTTTAGCCTGAATACCACCAATACAATGGAGCAACTTTATTCATTGCAACGAAAGGCATAAAAGCACAAGAGAAGGAGAAGAAAGGATAAACAGAGGCACAGAAGAGAATGTGATACAGGGAGAGGTAATGAAGAGAAGTAGAACAGGAGAAAATGAACTGATATATGGGATGGACAGTGACCACCTGGGGTGCCGCAAGTTGCCTACTTCTTTTCTACCTATGAGTGAAGTCAAAACCCTAGCTATTTTTCTCACCTTTGCTTCATTCTTGTATTCCCTTAACTTCTGCTTTTCATTGTTCTGTGGAAAATGAATACAGTTTTTCTAATCTTAGAAAGAAATGATGAAAATTATTAACAACTTCTAAGCACTTAGATTTTTTTTTTTTTTGAGTTGGAGTCTCACTCTGTCGCCCAGACTGGAGTGCAGTGGCCGCAATCCACTGCACTGGAGTGCAGTGGCTGCTGGGCTCCGGCAATCCTCCTGCCTCAGCCTTCCGAGTAGCCAGAATTACAGGCATGCGCTACCACGCCCGGCTGATTTTTTTATTTATTGTAGAGATGGGGTCTCGCTGCCCAGGCGGGTCTCGAACCCGCGGGCTTAAGCAATCCACTCACCTCAGCCTCCCAAAGGCGTGGAATTACAGGCTGAGCCACCGAGCCCGGCTAGCACTTAGATTTTTTGATGAAAGGTATCATGTATTACAATATTTTCTATGAATTAAATGCACCTCTTTTAAGTAATAGTATTAACTTACATTAAAGTTTACATAAAAGTACAAACTTTATAATACTCTATGGGCATTAAAGTCATAATAGAAGAATTAATAGACACTTAAGCAATTCATTATGGGAGGCTTTCCCAAAACATAGAATTATTTGGGTAAATCCGAAGAAACACTATTGTAAATAAAATTTATAATAATACAAACAGCAGGAAAAAACAAACTTATATTAGAAGTAAAGATTAATCCTTTTAACTCAAATTGTAAAATCAGAAGTAATATTCTCCACTCTGGTTACTCTGTTTCCCCAAAGTTCTATCAAGGTCACATTAATATAGATACCTTAACTATTTTTATCTTCACAATTTCCTTTAAAATTTAATGTGATTTTATGGGATATTTTGGCTTTGAAATTATACTAGTCTCTTGCTTCTAAGGGAGATCATTTCTTTGAAGTATAATAGAAAGTCAAAGTAGCTTAAAAGAGACAAGAGAAAAGAGTGCAAGAGCAGACTTAGTTCTGTTATCAAGACTGACTGTAATTTAGGCACTATGCAGAACTGCCTGGAAAACAACATGACTAGCATCTTTTCTCAATTGAAATGGCTCGTTTATTCAATGTGCTTCAAGAAGCACCTATAAATCAGGTGTCTTGATGCCCAAACTAATCACTAACCATATCGATAATTTCTAAACTTTTGCATTGGAGTCATAAGGAATAAACTTAAAAATATATAGTGTGTCTGTATACACACACATACATGTATATATTCCGATAATAATGCCCCCGGAGGTTCTGGTTTAGATATAGCCTGGGAATCTATATTTGAAACACTCTCCAGATGACTGCATGTACAACAAAGCTAGAAATCACTGGCTTAGATAACATTAGGAATCATAGAACACTATAATTATTTATCTAATAAAATATTTTTATCACTTATAGTAATACCTGATAATTGTAATATGGCTGGTTAATAATTCCTGCTATGGCTTTTCCTTCATAAGCAATTCCAATAAGAACGGTTACATTGTCAAGAAGACCTATAAAGAAGAAATGAATATCAATTATATAACTTTCTCATGTTATGACTCATTAATACATCAACTGCTTCAAGTTATTTTTCCAGTAAAGGCATATATTTGCAAATGATTCCTCTATGATCAATCCTACTTATGGCAAAATGCACAAAAATATAAGAGAGCTAGGCAGAAATAAAAGCTGGGTCTGTGGCCACTTAACTGAATTGACAATTATGGTCTCAGTACAATTTGTAAACCAAAGAAATAAAGCAGCCATAACTCTGTAGCTATTATCATTAGATTCCTCCATGTCCCTTCTGCCACCATCCAACTCATTCTTATAGCTGACTCACTCTGTATTCCTGAATTAGTCTCTAGACTTGCATTTCAAACCTTTAAAGTGGGGTTTCTCAAAGTGAGGTTTATGGTCTATCAAGCAGCATAGGATTAATTAGTGTTATTTTTACAATACAGATCATCTCAGGCTTCTTCCTAGAATTAATGATTCAAAATGTCTGGGGGGGAGGGGAGTCAAGACATAAATTAGCTTTCTAGATGCTCTTATACACATTAAAGCTGTCTAGAGGTTTCCTACCCTTTGATCAATTATAGAGATGTTTTCAGTACACACGCATACATATACATGCACACACAGTATATAAATCACTCATTATAGATATATCTTATCCAAAGGGCAGTGAAAGAGTTTTTTCTAGTATTATGATAAATCTTTTTGTAAGGCATGAAACTGAAAACCAATATAAGAAAACCTATGTAGATCTTTTTAATTTAATTTAATTTAAATTTCTTTCTTTTTTTTTTTTTTGAGTTGGAGTCTCATTCCGTCACCTAGGCTGGAGTACACTGGCATGCTCATGGCTACTGCAGCCTTGACCTGCTGGGCTCAGGTGATCCTTCCACCTTAGCCTTTCAAGTAGCTGGAATTACAGGTATGTACCACCATGCCCAGTTAATTTTTTTTATTACTGTAGAGATGAAGTCTTACCAAGTCGCCCAGTCTGGTCCTGAACTGGGCTAGACAATCTCCTCACCTCCACACCCGGCTAGGTTTTATTTTAAAACTAAAACTCTAAGCTTCGAAAACCTAAAACTCTGGTTCTAAGCCTGGTTCTCACTTTTATGTTGCCCATTCTATTTTAATTTGATGCTTTCTAATTTTTCTCATCTTAGTTAATTACAGAAAAAAGAAACATTGCAGTGTGTTTCAAAACTCATCTTTTAAAAAATGAGGCTGTATATTCCTCCTTGATAAAAACTCTCAAATACCTACACACAGAAGAAACATACCTCAAAATAGTAAGCGCCATCTATGATAAACCCACAGCCAGCATATTGCTAAATAAACAGAAACTAGAAGCATTTCCCCTGAAAACCTGAAGACAAGGCTGCCCACTCTCACTCCTCCTTTTCAACATTGTGTTGGAAGTCCTAGCTAGAGATAACAGAAGGAAATCAGGGGTATCTAAACAGGAAAAGAAGATGTTACATTATCCCTCTTTGCTGACGATATGATCCTATACCTCAAAAATCCAAGAGAATCTGTCAAAAACCTTCTTGCACTGATAAAGGACTTTGACAAAATCTTGGGTTACAAAATAAATGTGCAAAAGACAGTCACATACTTATGCACCAACAACAAGCAGGCAGAGAACCAAATAAAAACACAATCCCATTCACGATAGTCACAAAAAAAAAAAAACCAAAAAAACCTAGGCATCTTCCTAACCAGAGAAGTGAGAAAGATCTTTACAATGAAAACTACAAACCACTGCTCAAAGAAATCCAAGACACAAATGGAAAACTATTCCATGCTCATAAATAGGAAGAATCAACATTATTAAGATGTCCATCCTAACAAAGGCAATCCACAGATTCAACACAATACCCATTAAATCACCAACATCATTCTTCTCAGACCTGAAAAAGATAATACAGAAATTCCTATGGAAACATAAATGACCACGAATAGCCAAAACAGTCTTTATCAAAAGAAACAGAGCAGGAGGTACCACATTTCCAGACTTTAAAATTTACTATAAGGCTAAAATTATCAAACAGCCTGGTATTGGCACAATAACAGGCATATGGACAAATGGAATAGGATAGAGATTCCGGAAGCAAACTTCAATTCCTCAACAACTCACCTTCGACAAAGCCACCACCAACAACCACTTGGGAAAGAAGAACCTATTTAGTAAATGGTGTTAGGGAAACTGGCTGACCACATGTAGAAGATTGAAACAGGACCCCTACCTATCACCATACACAAAAATCAACTCTAAATGGATCAAAGACCTAAATGTAAAACTTCAAACTATAAGAACCTTAGAAAATGCAGGAAACACCCTTACAGAAATCGAAGTAGGCAACCAATTCCTAATCAAAACCTTAGGTGTCCATGCCATAAGAGATAAGAGAGACAAGTGGGACCTCATTAAGCTGAAAAGCTTCTGCAAAGCAAAAGAAACCATCAAGAGAGAGGGGAGACAGCCCACAGAATGGAAAAAAAAATATTTGCCAACTATTTATCTGACAAAGGCCTAACATCCAGGTTCTACAGGGAACTCAAACGTGCTGAAAGGAAAAAAAACAAACAGCCCTATTAAAAAGTGGACAAAAGACATGAATAGACACTTCTCAAAAGAAGACATACGGGCAGCCAACAGACACATAAAAAAGTGCTCAACCTCACTCATCATCAGAGAAATGCAAATCAAAACCACATAACCACCTAAACCCAGTAAGAATGGCCATCATTAATAAAACAAACACCACCAGATGCTGGCAAGGATGCAAAGAAAAGGGAATGCTTCTATACTGCTGGTGGGAATGCAAACTAGCTCAACCTCTACAGAAAACAGTGTGGCGATTTCTAAAAGAACTAGAAATCTACCTTCCATATGACTCAGCAATCCCCTTACTGGGAATATACCCAGAGGAACTCAAAACATTCTACAAAAAAGATACTTGCACACACATGTTTACTGCAACACTATTCACAATAGCAACAACATGGAACCAACCATGCTGCCCATTGAAACTGGACTGGATAAAAAAAATGTGGTACACATACACAATGGAATATTATGTAGCCATAAAGAAGGACAAACATATGGATTTTGCAACAACTTGGACAGATTTAGATCTATAATACTCAGTGATCTATCACAGAAAGAAAGAACAGAGCACCACATGTTCTCACTCAAAAGTGGACCCTGAGCATTTACCATAATACTATAAGAAAGGGACTAGCGGGATACTGCCAGGGTGGGGTGGGAGGGACACAATTTTAACAAGCGTATCTCATCTCAAACTAGGCAAAATAGGGACCAAAGGGAGGCCCAAACTTTGCCTGTACGATGTTCACATGTATAACTAATCCTGAATTGTACCCCACAACTTAAATAAAATAAAATAAAATAAAAAATCAAGGCTGTGAAGCGAGAAGACAGTTTACAGATGAGGGAGAGTGAGTAGGACGGGCATGGGATGGTGGTGGTGGCAGAGCTACGGCAGTTCAGCGCTGGTCATCATTTTTCTACCCCAATAAAGCTGGAAGTTCACTAGAGTTCCTTTGGTAACATTGGTTTAATATGTTAGTTATTCTTATCTGGGGGACATTCAAATTGTGGGGCTGGTAGAGTATGTTGGGGTGGTATGAGAAAAAGATAAATGTTTTCCCGCCGACTTGACAACAAAGCTCTAGCTTTAGGGAAAAACACAAAACATGATACCAGCTTTCCATGCAACATACTAAGTATCAAATGTTCACAAGTGAACATCATGTTATTGGCCTACTGCTGTCAAATGTGAATATAAAAGAGACACTAACCTTCAGTGTATTCCTTGGTTCCATCCAGAGGATCAACCCAGACCACGAGCTAAAATTTTAAAAAAGAGAGAAAGAAATACATAAACCAAGCATACAAAATTCCAAAAATAGAATTAAATAGATTAAAACTACTTTTTTATTTTTGAAATCTTTTTTTTTTTTGAGCAGGAGTCTCACTCTGTCACCTAGGCTAAAGTGCAGTGGCATGTTTCATGGCCACCCCAGTGTCGACTTGCTGGGCTCAGGCAATAATCCTTTTGCCCCAGCCTTCTTAGTAGCCAGAACTACAGGTGCTCGCTACCATGCCTGGCTAATTTTTTGATTTATTGTAGTGATGAGGTCTTGCCATGCTGTCCAGGCTGTTCTCAAACCTGTGGGTTCAGGCAATCCCCTCACTTTAGCCTACCAAAATGTTGGGATTATAGGCTTGAGTCACCGTGCCCGAACTTGAAATCATTTTATAGATGGTTTATGATAATGTCATCTGTTTTGAAATGGTTAAAAGAAAAAAACCTTACTGTTTAATAATCATGGAAAAAGTCTTTTTAAATTAGAGAAAAGTCTGAATTAAGAATTTTAAACATGAAATGTTTAACTAATAAAAGTTTATTGCACTCAAATATTAAGCATAGTGAAATGAACAAACAGATCTCTAGATGGTGGTCCAGAGAAAACTTGGAAAGTGGCATAAAAATGTCTTGAACAATGTATGGTTGCTATGCACTTCTATATATAAGTAGTGACTTTAAAAAAATGAGTCTGGAGTCTGGGTATAGTGGCTCACGTTTGTAATCCCAGCACTTTGGGAGGCTGAGGCAGGAAAATTGCTTCATCCCAGAAGTTTGAGACCAGTCTAGTCAACATGGTGAGGCCTCACTTCTACAAAAAAATTTTAAAAATTAGCTGGGTGTGGTGGTGTGTGCCTATAGTCCCAGCTACTTGGGAGGCTAAGGTGAAAGGATTACCTGAGCCCAGGAGGTTGATGTTGCAGTGAGCTATGAGTGTGCCACTGTACTACACCAACAGCATGTAATCCTGACTCAGAATAGTTAAATTAAAAAAAATTTAAAATGACAGTCTTAATTATCTTAAGGACAGTCTGTATATGAGGGGGGATCCCATCAAAAAACAGAATTAATTTTTTGAGAGTGGGCCCCTTGTAGTACACTTGGAATTTGTTCTTCCAGATCAAATGGTCAACCAAAATTTTCATCTGTAAGTTTTTAGAAGGTTGTGTCATGATTTGTAGAAGAAACAACCTGAGTTGTGGCAAACAGGTGATTGGTTCTTCCACCATGACAATACACTTGCCTATTCCATGCTGAGTGTTCAGCAGTTTTTGACCAAAAATGGCAGGACCTTTGTGCATTACCCTCCCTGTTCTCCCGATCTCACTCTGAGCAACTTTTTTTTGTTTCCCCGGATGAAAAAAGTCCTCAAAGGGAAACATTTTGCAGATGTGGGAGAGGTGAAACAAAAGATGGCAGAAGCACTAAAAGACATCTAAATGGATTACTGTTTTCAGCAGTGGAAAAGCATCTTGATAGGTGTATTGCATCAAACAGAGAGTACTTTGAAGGTGACTAAGTTTAAATATGTAAGACTAATACATACATAATTTTTATAAATACATATTTTTAATAAATAATACATAATTTTTAATAAATAAATTCCAGGGTTTTTTTTTTAATCCCTCTCTTAAGTCAAAAAAAAAAAAAAAGAATGGTTCATAAAACTGGCCACAAATTTTAAAAGAAATTCCTTCTGTTTAAGACTTTCAGCATGATTCAGAATATGCTGCCGTTAAGCACTAGAATTATAATGCTTGATGTGAACTTGTGAGTGAGGGCATATTTCTGATGAATGACACCATGTCTTATTTTCTTTGTGTCCTCCATACCACAGAGCAAAGGAAGGGACTTACTCACAGTATGTTCTCATTGAATTGTGTGCTAAATGATTAAAAATTAGAAAACTAAAGGAGTATGGTGGTTATCTGAAGTCATACATTTAACTTAAGTAACTATAAAAAGTGATCTGCATGGCCTTCTACAAATAAAAAGTTGCAACCTGTTTCATCTCCTTCCAGCCCCAATTACTAGTGAAATGTTTTATTACCAAGTTTACTAAATAAAAAATTAGATTTTCTTCCTAAAAGTATTTTTAATAATGGTTTTAACAGTGGAGCAAGCCGGGCTTGGTGGTTCAGCCTATAATCCTGTGCCTTTGGGAGGCTGAGGTGAGTGGATTGCCTGAGCCCGCGGGTTCGAGACCCGCCTGGGCAGCGAGACCTCATCTCTACAATAAATCAAAAAATCAGCTGGGTGTGGTAGCGCATGCCTGTAATTCCGGCTACTTGGAAGGCTGAGGCGGAAGGATCGCCGGAGCCCAGCAGGTGAGGCTGCGGTGGCCGGGAGCGGCCACTGCACTCCAGTCTGGGCAACCGAGTGAGACTCCAACTCAAAAAAAACCCCCAAAAAACAACAACCCCCCCAAAAAAAACAGTGGAGCAGAAACCCATAGGATGAGAAACTGAACTCTAATGGGTTGCTTAAGACTTCTATGTTGGCTCTGAAAGATTTCAAGTTTCTGGTTGCCCCATTTTATTTTTTTTTGTTTGTTTTGTTTTTTGGTTTTTTTTTGAGTTGGAGTCTCACTCTGTCGCCCAGACTGGAGTGCAGTGGCCGCTCCCGGCCACCACAGCCTCACCTGCTGGGCTCCGGCGATCCTTCCGCCTCAGTCTTCCAAGTAGCCAGAATTACAGGCATGCGCTACCATGCCCGGCTGATTTTTTGATTTATTGTAGAGATGAGGTCTCGCTGCCCAGGCGGGTCTCGAACCCGCGGGCTCAGGCAATCCACTCACCTCAGCCTCCCAAAGGTGCGGGATTACAGGCTGAGCCACAGATCCCGGCTGCCCCTATTTTATAACTACCAACTTTTCATCTTATAGTAATATTTTATTTCCTTTTCTATGTCAAAAAACACAGATTAATAGAGAATTAAGTAAAAACATGGGTCATACATCCTCCTCCTTAATAGTACTGTACTGTGATGGGCATGGTTGCTTCAGTATTTCCTCCCACTGGCCATCTTCAATCAGTTCTTGGTCTACGTCCTCGGAAGGCAGATCCTAAAGCAGAGATAACACCAACTGTTACTGGAGCTGTTTAGTGTTTACAGAGTACACGTTGTCTCAGCAACAGAAGAAATGTGGCATCTCAGTCTTCACTAGTCCTTCCTGTTTACCATTTATTTTTAGAGCTTTAAAAGCAAACCCAATAAAATTGTGAAGACAACTCTATATGGCTCATAAAAATTGATGAAATCGTCCTAACTTCATTACCCTGAACAGGGTTTAAAAAGAAAATATTTTTTGGCCGGGCATGGTGGCTCACGCCTATAATCAGTACTTTGGGAGGCTGAGATGAAAGGGTGGCCTGAGCCCACAGGTCCAAGACCAGCCTGGGCAGCTTGGCAAGCCTGCATCTCTATAATAAATCAAGAAATTAGCCGGGCGTGATGGCACGAGTCTGTAGTTCCAGTTACTTGGAAGGTTGAGTTGGAAGGATCACCTAAGCCCAGCAGGTAGAGGCTGCGGTGGCCGTGAGCGTGCCACTGTACTCTAGCCTGGGCGACAGAGTGAGACTCCAACTCAAAAAATATATATATATTTTAAGTATTATAAATTTCTTTAAGCAGGTGGCTCTGACAGCAGATACTTCTAATCTCTCAATTACATGAGATATTAATTCCCTCACTTTCAGAGTGTTATAGTCTTTGGGTAAGTATGCAAGTAAGCCTAATTTTAAAAACAGACAACAACAACAAAACCTATTGTATTCCAAAGTTCTAGAATTTTGCCCATCTTATAGTCTGTATGTTAGGTATTATAACAATAAGTATATCTTCTATGGCCAAGCATTAAGACATCAGGCCCAGAAATGGACCAAAATATTTTAAAACCAGATATTTCCTCCCAGTTCAAGGAATACAATAATTATTTTTGTGGTTAAAATAATAGGTATAATGCTTGAAATCCTAACAGTGGTATATAAATCATTAAGGTGTCCATTATAAATCCATACTGTAAACAGAGATTTTTTAAAATGGCTCTGACAAACTCTTACCTCTTCTCCTATAATTGTTAGTTTGGGAAATTTCCGTGCCAGTGAAGAACATATGCTCATCTGTACCAATCGGTCAGCTTTGGTCTGCAAGTCTGTTGCACAGGTCTGTAACAAAGAATGTAAATTTTAGCAGAATTAATGTGAAAAAAGTTGTCCTCTCATTTCTTATGCATGAGTATCTATATAATTTGGATGACGCTGTCAGTTTTTAGATTCGCAAAATTTAACACCAAATGAGTCAACTAGCTTAGTTTTTTTCAAAGGATTAATAGTGGTTAAAGTTTGGAAGTTTGAAAAGGAGTTTTTCAAATAACTTAGAACATCTTCACTGTTTCAGAAATTCCTTATCTCTAGACATCAATGTTTTGCTTAAACAGGTTAAGAGATAGGATATTTATAACTTTCCAAAGCAAAGCTAAATGTCATATTTTCGTTATTTAAAAGGTGTTCCTTAAATGGCAACTTCTATAGCCTCCCCTTACTAATCCTAATAATGCAAGAGGTCCTTAAGACAATTCACTGGTGTATAAAAATAATTCCTATTTCTAAAATCTAAAAAACATGAAAATGAGCCAGGCACAGTGGCTTATGCCTGTAATCCCAGCACTGTGGGAGGCTAAGGCGAGAGGACTGTCCAAGCCCAGGGGTTTGAGACCATCCTGGGCAACTTGGCAAGACCTTGTCCCTACAATAAATCAAAAACTTAGCTGGGTGTGGTAGCACACACCTGTGGTTCCAGCTACTTGGAAGACTGAGATAGAAGGATCAACTGAACCCAGCAGGTCGATGCTGTGGTGGCTGTGAGTGAACCACTGCACTCCAGCCTGGGTGACAGAGATTCCAATTCAAACAAACAAAAAACAAACAAAAAACATGAAAATGAACTGCAACAATATTTAATATTTGACTCACCTATGGCACCCTCACTCAATCCATATGTCAGATAGTCAAGCCAGTGAAAGACAATGGAAAATTTTGAAATTGACAGCTACAACCTCCTTCATTATGACATGTTGCAATTTATATATGCTTGGTTAAGTGGATCTACAGATTATATTAATAGTAGAATTTTAACAATATTTTGCAATGAGATAAGGAGTGATCATGAAAAGCAAACTCTTTTATGCCTCACTGAAGTTTTCTGGTTACCTCAGTGCAAAGTAATATTCTGTAAGAATGTAGGCTCCACAAAGGAGTTTTATTCTCTAAGAACTGTGCCTGGCCCACAGTAGTTGCTCTCTAAATATCTGGTGAATAAACCTACTTAAAGGAATTGCTGAATTTGAAGATTAATTATATATCAATGAAGTTTGTAGAACACTGCCCTACAGAAAAAAAAAAGACATTAAAAGTCATTCAACTATATGAGGAAAGCTACTCTTAACTCTTTTCTTCTCTAAGATAAATACTTGGTACTCTTTCTATCAACATGGTACCAGACCTCATCACTCATATCTTATGTGATAATCTAACTTTACCCTGTTTTTTTGAAGTAAGCTATTAACAGATGGATATAAAGTACTAGAAGTGCCTGATCAGTATAGAGGACAATAAAAACACTAATTTTTTTTTCTAACTTGGACACTATAGCTCTGTCACTCCTTAGCTTTCTAGTCTTTAAGGTTTACATCTAATGTAATCAGAACATAAAATCAACTTAAAATAAGTGATGCTAAGGACAAAAATATGAAAGGAAAAGATCTAAAATATTGGCAATGTTGGCACAGTGAAAGATTTCTCTTAATTCTTGCTATTTTTTCCATTTCTTATTTTCCATAAAATAAAAAATTTTATTAAAAAGACAGTAAGAGCAGTAGTCTCTGAAAGCAGCTGTATTACATTGTTGGCATATCAGTGAGCATTTCTGGGTCAACTAAAACCTCTTTCTCAAAGAAATTTAAATCAAATTTATTTCTTATAAATTTAACATAAACATAGAACCTTATATTATTCCTGTTATAATTTCCTGTCAGATTTGGTCCACTATTCTTAGAGATTACAACTATTTTGAACACTTACTCTGTGATCAAATACATTAACTAGCCTTCTGAACTTCATCTTATGAAAAATTTGATGTGTTTTCTATATCATCCTCTTCCACAAATTTTTGAGACAATACATTCAATAACATTTTTAAACTGCATATGCTATTCTTTAAATCTGATTTAAAGAGTACAGTACAGAGTTGAGAGCAGTGTTCTGCAATCTGCCAACAATGATCCTTTTCTAGGTTGAAAATGAATCACGAATTTAAATTTCTGGGTAATATTTTTCACTCGATTATGAATATACCTAATAATGGCTCAGGATGGGAGATGTCACCTATATAACTATAAATAACTTGAATCTTTTTTTTAAATGACAAAATAACAAATGTTTTGTTGAAATCAAGATATTCTTTATCTAGTTCCTATATGAGAGTCCCATAAATCTATCCAAAAAAAAAAAGGGCTGGGCACAGTAACTAGCCTAAAATCCTAGCACTTTGGGAGGTTGATGTGGGAGGACTACTTGAGCACAGACGTTCTAGACCAGCCCAGGCAACGTAGTAAGACCTTATGTCTACAAAAAAAACTTTTTAGCCAGACATGGTGACTCATGCTTATAGTCCCAGTCACTATAAGCATGAGGTGGAAGGATCATCTGAGCCCAGGAGGTTGAGGCTGTGGTGAGTCATGATGCCATGATGGTACTCCTGTCTGGGCAATAGAGTGAGACTGACTCCAAAAAAAAAAAGGAAAGAAGATTTATTTCACTTGTTCTTATTGTGTTTTTAATTCTTAATGTTAATTTTATTTATTTATTTTTACTTTTTATTTTTTAATTGAAAGTAAAAAAATACATTTTTTAAATTAAAAATTTTTTAATTGTGGGGTACAATTCAGGTTAGGTATACAAATTAATTTTATTTATTTATTTTGAATCGGTGTCTCACTCTGTCACCCAGGTTGGAGTGCAGTGGCACGCTCACAGCTCAACACAGCCTCAAACTCCTGGGCTCAGGTGATCTGTCTCGACTTCTAGAGTGGCTGGCACTACAGGTGCGTGCCACCACATCCAGCTAATTTTTTAATTTATGTAGAGACAAGGTCTTGCCATGTTTTTCAGGCTGGTCTTCAACCCCTGGGTTCAGGCAATCCTTTCGCTTCTGCCTTCCAAAGTGCTGGGATTATAGGCATGAACCACTGAGCCCCGTGTTATTTTTAATTTTTAAAAGCAGTTGTGTTGAATGTTTTATAATTAACTCACATAAACTTATTTCTAAGTTTTTTTTACTCATATATATGGCTCTCATTTTTCTTATCATAACAACTTTTAAGAATTTTAAGTCATTAAAGTGCTAATGGTAAATCTTATCCTGCAATTTTCTCACTTGAAGAAATAACAGTATAATCTATCTTAAAGATTATAATAAGGATTTGAAGATTAAAAGTCAAATTATGGAAATTTACATTTAAAATTTGTAATGTGGGCCGGGCACGGTGGCTCAAGCCTGTAATCCCAGTACTTTGGGAGGCCAAGGTGAGAGGATTGCCTGAAACCACAGGTTCGAGAACAGCCTGGGCAACTTGGCAAGACCTCATCTCTACAATAAATCAAAAATTTAGCCAGGCATGGTAGGGCACACCTGTAGTTCTACTTAGAAGGCTGAGGCAGAAGAATCGCCTGAGCCCAGCAGGTTGCTGCTGGGGTGGCCATGAGCATGTCACTGCACTCTAGCCTGGGCAATGGAGTGAGACTCCAACTTAAAAAAAAAAATTCGTAATGTGAAGTAATAACCAAATCTTATGGAAGATTGTATTTTATTTATTTATTTTTTTTGAGTTGGAGTCTCACTCAGTCGCCCAGACTGGAGTGCAGTGGCCGCTCCCGGCCACTGCAGCCTCGACCTGCTGGGCTCCAGCGATCCTTCCGCCTCAGCCTTCCATGTAGCTGAAACTACAGGCATGCGCTACCATGCCCGGCTAATTTTTTGATTTATTGTAGAGATGAGGTCTCACCAAGTTGCCCAGGCGGGTCTCAAACCCGTGGGCTCAGGCAATCCACTCACCTCAGCCTCCCAAGGCGTGGGATTACAGGCTGAGCCACCGAGCCCGGCTAAGATTGTATTTTAAATTGGAACACATGCCTGCTATTTCTCTTAAGAATTAACTATCACTATAAACTTTCTGATAATTTACTTAAGTCTTTAATTACTATATTGGAACAAAAAACCTTGTTTTGGGCTTCTCTTCTACAAGGAGAAAGTATAAGGAATATTTATTTAAATGCCAGATTTTAGCAAACATGTCAAGTTCACTAAGAATTGCATGATTTTGCATATAAATAGATTAGGATTTGAAGCTAAATTATAATACTCTGGGGCTGGATATTAGTCAGAGGACCCAGCTATACAAATAAAGATCTTGGATCTAGGAAGAGGAGTAATTTTCTTTTCTTTCTTTCTTTTTTTTTTTTTTTTTTTGAGTCAGAGTTTTACTCGCCCAGGCTGGAGTGCAGTGGCATGCTCACAGCCACCACAGCCTCGACCTGCTGGGCTCAACTGATCCTTCCGCCTCAGCCTTCCAAGTAGCTGGAACAACAGACATGTGCCACCACATCCAGCTAATTTTTTGATTTATTGTAGAGATGAGGTCTCACTAAGTGGTCCAGGCTGGTCTCAAACCGTGAGCTCAGGCAACCCTCTCACCTCAGCCTCCCAAAGTGCTGGGATTATAGGCATGAGCCACCAGGCCCAGCCTGAGGAGTCATTTTCTTTTATTTCTTTTTTTTTTTTTTAATTTGAGGAGTCATTTTCAAAGAAGAAGTGGAACCCATTTGAACCAAGGGTCTTGTAGTCTCCATAAGGGTGCTATAATTATAATTATTTTAACTATTAAAGTTTATTCAAATTTTTACATCCTTTAACTAAACTGTAAGGAATAAAAATAAAGTTGTTATAAAATGGGAGTTTGAGTACCTTCTCCACGATACCCAGGTCTCCTTCAGCAATAACACGTCTGACTATCGATCCTGCCTTTTGAGCAATAGAATATGCTGAGGCTACCAACCGCATCAACACAGTGTGCCTGGAAGCCATAATAAGGCCTAAAAAGAAGACAAGAAAAATGTGTTGTTAGTTGCAAAGCTAACTACTGATTTTATTTACTTGAATTTAATTCAACACATATTAATCAAGTGCCTACTTAGGACTGCTCCCATTAGCTGAGTAGATTATTTAATATTTACTAAAAGAGCCTTGGAAAAAAACTCTATTTCAGCATTAACTTTCTCAGTAAATTCTATATTTTCTTTCTCTCTGTAGATGAGGCATTTCAAAACATAGGAGAGGAGGGGACCCTAAAAACCACTGAATTAATTTTTTGGAGGATGGGCCCCTTGTAGTACAGTTCCCCTCCTAGGTAAGTGTTTTAGGACCCCATCTGCATCAGTGTACCAGCTAGCAGTGTTGTAAGAGGCAGTGTTTGGCTTCAGTGAATTTTTTTTTGAGATTCTTTCAACCTATTCACCCATTTCATGATGGTTGATTTATGAGTGCACCTGCCCACAGCATGCTGAGTGAACGTTCAAGTGGCATGGCCCCCATGCCTCACCTTTCCTGTTTACTCAATCTCACTGCAGCAACCTTTTTTTGGTTTCCTCTGATGAAAAAAGTCCTCAAAGGAAAGATGTGGAAGAGGTGAAACAAAAAAATGGCATCAACGATCCTAACACTAAAAGCCATCAAAATTGACGAGTTCAAAAACTGTTTTAGCCGTGGAAAAAGCATCTTGATAAATGTATTGCATCAAACAAAGAGTACTTTGAAGTTGACTGACATTTAAACATGTAAGAATACACAATTTTTTATAAATAAATTCCAGGTTTTTTTGTCTCCCCTTTGTGTGTGTGTGTGTGTGTGTGTGTATTATATAAAGGACATTATTAACCTTGACCCAGCAAATCATTGTTTTACCATCAATTTCTGATTGAATATTTGATTTGGTGAGCCTTTTAACCTCTTTACATCTATTCTCTATCATCCACATTCTATTCGTAGGAATGATGACCATCACTAAAACAATAAACAAATGAAATGTTTGAAACCCTTCAGGAGGATGAAATGGAAATTGATGTAAGGTAAGGGATACCACACTGTGACTAATAGGTGTCTGGAATTAAGATGAAAATAAAATGAGTTTCATATAGTTGACTCTTGACAACACAGGTTTGAACTCTGCGGGTCCACTTGGGGAGTTTCTTCAACAAAATCCATATAGAAAAGGATACAAAACACGAGGTACACGAGGACCAATGTTTCAAATATGAGGGCTCTGCAGGGCCAATGGTGGGACTTCAGTGCGTGCAGATATTGGCGTACCCACGGGTTCCTGGAAACAATCCTCCCTGTATGCTGAAGGATGACTGTATTTGAATTCCATTTATCTTATTATGTCATAATTAGGCTAGGTTAATTTTCTTGGCATACTAGGTGTTATATGTGAAATAAGCCAGTTGTGATTATTGCTAATTCAAGAACATTCTGATTAAAAAAAAAAAAAAAAAAACCAAACAGGAGAAACAGCAAATACTTTGTTGGCTTTACCTCTACTCCTCTATATCCATATTCAGTCATACATCTAGTTTATTCTACACTGGAAAAGTCAACTTTCAGTAACTAATTTGTTCTACCCAGGTGTCTTAACCATATTTTATGTATTGGTATGCCAGTCAGTCCTTCTGTTATATAATATTTCTTTTGGCCAGGCTCGGTGGCTCAGCCTGTAATTCCAGTACTTTGGGAGGACAAGGCGAGTGAATTGCCTGAGCCCGTGGGTTCAAGACTAGCCCCAGCAATTTGGCAAGACCTCTTCTCTACAATAAATAAAAGAAAAATTAGCAGGGTATGGTGGCGCGCGCCTGTGGTTCCGGCCACTTGGAAGGCTGAGGCAGAAGGATCGCTGGAGCCCAGTGGGTTGAGGCTGCAGTGGCCGTGAGCATGCCACTGCACTCCAGCCTGGGCGACAGAGGGAGACTCCAACTCAAAAAAATATATATATTTCTTTTGTAAAGAAAGATAAGTTTCCCCCACTGTTTGGTGGTGTTATAACTTTTCACAGATATTATTTACTTTTGAGCCAGTTAAGCAATTATTTGAGCCTTGTCAGGGTTCATATATGACCAAACTACTTCCTCTTATATTTGCCAAGTCCATGATGTTGCTTTCCAAAGAAAAACTTTCAGGCTTTTTCTGTCTATCTCTTTCTTCACAAAACATATACACTATTTGAACTACTATTTAAATCTAACATCAACTTACAAGGATGAAAACGAGTCATATGATCAGTTTCTCCTCATTTAAAGATGGTGATCATATGGGGATTAGGATCTAAGAATGAATGATGAATTCCTGACCAAATACTTAAAATTATTTATCTTTTGGAACTTGGCCAAGTGATGCCAATGTTCAAGGTCATCTAGAAATAAAAAAATGTGAGAATAACAGCAAATTCTAAAAAAATTCAATAATCAAAAAAACTCCCCTTACCAGTTACCAAAATATGATATAAAACTATAGTAATGTAAAAAGTTTACCTACACCGGGCACCATGGCTCAGGTCTGTAACCCCAGCACTTTGCGAGGCCAAAGGTGAGAGAACTGCCTGAGCCCATGGGATTGAGACCAGCCTGGGCAACATGGCGAGATCTCATCTATACAATAAATCAAAAATATTAGCTGGGTGTGGTGGCACATGCCTGTAGTTCCAGCTACTTGGAAGGCTGAAGCAGAAGGATTGACTAAGTCCAGCAGTTCAAGGCTGCGGTGGCTGTGAGCATGTTACTGCATTCCAGCCTGGGTGACAGAGTGAGACTCCAACTCAAAAAAAAAAAAAAGTTTGGCTAGTGAGACAAATTAATGAAATTAAATAAATTCCAGAATAGAACTGAAGACACTAAAGGTGGTATTTCAAATCATGGGGGAAAGCCAGTTGTGCATAAATGGCAGGACACTTGCCAACCTTTTAAAAAAAAGGTTGAATCGTTTTTTGCCATATATATTTTTTGAGACAGGGTTTCATTGTGTAGTCCAGGCTGAAGTGCAGTGTTGTGATCATAGCTCACTGCAATGTCAAACTCCTGAGCCCAGGCAATCCTCCCCCTCAGCCTCTGGAGTAGCTAGGACTAAAGGCATACACTATCAGCCTGGCTAATTTTTCAATTTTTTGGAAATCAAGTCTCACTTGGTTGCACTTGCTGGTCTCAAACTCTTGACCTTGAATGAGACTCCCAACTCAGCCTCTCAAAGTGTTGGATGACAGGCATGAGCCTCCGTGCCTGGCTCCTTTTTGCAATTTTTTACATCGAGATATTAGGCTAATGCATAAGTTCACAGCATTTGTGTTTGGCATGGCAGCACTGTGGTGCTGGGAGTTTGTTTAGTTTGTCACTTGGAATGGCAGTGTTGTGCTTGTGAATATGCCTTGCATATTGCAGATTTGAAGAAAGTGTTACTTGTGGGCTAAAGAATATATAGTGTGAAGTGGAAAAAAACACTTCTGATACATTCTTCTGTTTAACAGAGGAGTAAAGGCAATGGAGGTGGCTTGAAACATCTCCCTGTGCTGTGTATAGGGAGAATGCCATCGGGGAAAGTACAGCAAAATGGTTTTGTCATTTCAAAGAGGGACACTGAGATTCTCCATGTTCAGGAGGACCATCGGGCTTTGACGAAGACCACTTAATTGCTTGAATCCATGATGATCAGTCAACCAGAGAACTGGCAAATGTGATGAACTGTGACCAGTCAACCATCGTGCAACGTTTGCATTCCATGGGCAAGCAAAAATGCTATAAACTTATGCATCGACCCAGTATATTCCAGGTCAATGAGTGGTTTTTAAAAATAAAGAATGAAAACATAAAAGTATGAGAATAAAACATTATAAGTAAACAAATAAAACTTTATAAACATGGTAAATGATCCCTCTCATTTTTTTTAAAGTCAGGGTCCAACTCTGTCAGCCAGGCAGAAGGGAGTGGCACAATCATGGCTCACCACAGTCAACCTCAAGTGTGAGTTGGGCTCAAGTGATCCTTCTGCTTCAGCCTCCTTAGTAGCTGGGACTACAGGTGTGCGCCACCACACCCAGCTAATTTTTTTACTTTTGTAGGGAGAGGTCTCACTATGTTGCCTAGGCTAGTCTTGAATTCCTAGGCTCAAGCAATCCTCTTGCCTCTGCCTCCCAAAGTGCTGGAATTACAGGTGTGAACCACCACACCTGGCAGTAAATGCCTTTCAAGCATAAAACCAATAGTCCATAAACAGATATATTTATAAATTTGACTGCATAAAATTAAAACTTCTGCATAGTCAAAATGCCATAAACAAAGTAAACAGATAATTGGCAAAATGAGAAAAAAAACTTGTATCACATATTAGACAGATAAGCTAAATTGTAAAGGGTTCTTATGCATTAGTACGAATATAGAAGATCATTAATCCAGCCAAGCGTAGTAGCTCATGCTTGTAATCTCAGCCCTTTGGGAGGCAGAGGTGGGAGGAGTGCTTGAGCCCAGAAGCCTGGGCAACATAGCAAGACCTTGAGACCTTGTCTGTACAAAAATAATAATAATAATGATAATTGGCTAGACATGGTGAAACATACTTGTCCCAGCTGACTGAGTTGAAAGGATTGCCATGAGCCCAGGGGGGCAAAGTTTTGGTGAGGCATGCCACTACACTCCAGCTTGGATGACAGAGTGAGAGCCTGACTCAAAGAAGAAAAATAAAAAACTATAAGAAAGGGATTGGCAGTAGTGGGAAACTGCCAAGGGATAGGGGTGGGGGGGAGGACACACCTCATCAATAAGGGTACCTATCTCAAACCAGGTGAAATGGGGACCAAAATGAGGCCCGAACTTTACCTACAAAATGACCATTTGTATACCTAACCCTGAATTGACCACCACAACTTCAAAATAAAGAAAGAAATAAACTTAAAAAAGAAGAAAAATAAAAATATGAATAATCCAGTAGAAAAATAAATGAAGGACAGAAACAAGCAATTCCTAGAAAAAAAGCAATGGTCACTAAATATATGAATACTCAACTTCACTAATATGAAAGAATTGCAACTAAAACAACGAGAAATGATGGTCTATTTGTAAGATCAGTATAGATAAAAACAATTTTTTTCCGGTTTGCAAGCGTGTGAGGGAACATGTTCCTGAGTATTGTTAGTAAGGATGGAAAGCAGCGAAATTTAAGAGGGTTTGGAGAACCTTGATAAAAGTAAAATGTACACATCTTTTGCACCAGCAATTATATGTCCCGGAAAACCCCAATCAACCATGCAAGCCTACAAATATGTAGACATGACAGTTGGGAGAATATTTGCTATTCTAACTGTATTTAATTTTAGGCGTAAGGCAGTTTCTAAATATAGGTGCACCAATGAACGGTTATGTCTAGTTTTGCCTTGTTACCCAGCTATAAAAAGATCCTGGAGCATGAAAATAAAAGCAAGAGAAACAATTAAAATGCTGGCACTCGAGAATCTAGGTCTGGACGGGTGCGGTGACCCACGCCCGTAATCTCAGCACTTTCGGAGGCAGAGACGGGAAGATCGCTTGAGGCTACGAGTTCGAGACCAGCCTGAAAAATTTAGCGAGACTCCCCTCTCATACCCCCAACCCCTGTCTCTAAAAATATCTGGACAGGCATTCTGATTCACTTAAACGTCTTCTTTCCTCTCTCTTTCGAACCATAAATCCTTTAAAGAAACAACTCAGATCTGGCTAAGACCCTTGCCCTGACCGACAAGGGAAAAACTTACCGTGACACACCTGGAATAATGTCAGCCCAAAGACACTTCAGGAGTAACAGAAAACGCGCTCTCAAGACACAGGTCTCACGACGTTTCCAGTCCTGCACTTTCGCACAGTCAATGGGTCGTTAGAGGATGCACCGCAAACCTGCCTCAGCTACTGAGCATGCGGGAAATTTGGCGCAAGCGCAGAACAGCTACTTCCCGCTGACCACTCCAGAATCCCGAACCAGCGGGAAAATCCAGTTCTCCGTGTTTTCTGCAAGTCCGCTGCATGTGTGTGCCACCTGTTGTAAAAGCAAAAGGCGTGTCTCCTTTTTAAAAGGTTGGTTCTGGTTTCCGGTGTCGTTCAGTCCACTTTGTACAGCTTACTCCTTTAAAATGTTCATTGGATTAGCGATTGTGTTCTAAGAGGGCGACTAATTAACTAAGAACCTCTAGGGATGGGTGCACCGGCTTCACCAATACAACTGTATGCAGAATTGTGTAAAGGTGGTTTTTTTATTTTTTTATTTTTTTTGAGTTGGAGTCTCACTGTCGCTCAGGCTGGAGTGCAGCACGCTCACGGCCACCGCACCCTCGACCTGCTTAGGCGATACTTCCACCTCAGCCTTCCAAGTAGCTGGAATCACAGGCGCGCGCCAACACGTCCGGCAAAGTTTTTAATTTATTGTGGAGACGAGATCTTGCCAAGTTGCCCAGGCTGACTTTGAACCCCTGGACTCAGGCAATCCTCTCGCCTCAGCCTCCCAAAGTGCTGAGATTACAGGCGTGAGCCACCAGGCCTGGCTTTTTTTTTTTTTTTTTTTTTTTTTTAAGGCTTCCATTAAGTTTTTAAAAGTGTATATATATCCTATAAAAGGTTGAGAACGACTGCCCTCAGTGCTTTTTATTTGCTTGTCTATAAACCCTGGGAGATTTCCTCTCTTACTGGCCTGGTGTGGCATGTCAATGACTTTGCACGGGGTGAAAAACTACTAAATTACTTTAATTGTCCTGCTAAAAGTAAAAACAAGCAAAGCCAAACATTTTTAAAAATCTAAATTTATTTAGGCATTCACCATATATTTAAGGAGCACATTTTTTGTAACTGTGTTTATGTGTGCAAAGGGTTTAGGGAAGTGATATGTGATGATAAAGTGAGTAGGCAACGATTTCTTTTTTTGAGTCAGTCTCACTCTGTCACCAAGGCTGCAGTGCAGTGGCAGAATCATGGATCACTGCAGCCTGAACCACCTGGGCTCAGGCAATCTTCCCACCTCATGAGGCACATGACTACATGCCCAACTTTTTTTTTTTTTTTTTTTTTTGAGACAAGGTCTCACTATGCTGCCTAGGCTGGTCTGGAATACCTGGGCTCAAGCATTCCTCCTGACTTGGCCTCCCAAAGTGCTGGGATTACAGACATAAACAACCATGCCCAGCTGAACCCATTCATTTAAATACAAATTCTTCAACTGATTAGAAAACCAAACCCACTATCTTATTGTACAATTCAGGGCAAAAAATGTTATTAAAGGGAGCCAAAAGTCATTTGGTTAAAGATATCCTTTATATTGATAAAGGTATCACTTTATTTTTTAAACATTCTAAGATTAAATAAGTAACTTGTGAGTATATGCTTAGTTTTAGAAAGATGCAAACATGTCCAAGCCTTTTCTTAGAGTGTGGGTCCTCATATTGGAGTTCTGCTTTCTCTCTCCTGATAAAGCACAGCAATAATGTATCATTCCAATTTTGGGTTTTAGACACTTAAGAACACTCTAAGCACATAATCCTTACAGATTTTTGCGATGTTTTCCCCATATTTATACTTGTTTTAGTTGACTTAAGTTAACAGAAGGGTTTTATTGCTTTTGGTTTTTAACAACGTGACTTTACTGGACTCTTCAGAACTTTCAGCTTAGTTTTCATAAAAACAATGCCTTTTGCACTAAAAATTTAATGTGTTATTTTGCCAGAGTGATAATGGACAATTTTTCATTTGTTTCAGTTTGCTTCTGTGTGCTGTTCTGTATCTCTCAAACAAACCATGATTTCTGTTTTTTAAGAACTCACCACAAAGCACTGTCAACAAATGGCTATCACACAATCTCACACAATCTCATTTGATTTTACTTACATAATCTCATTTGATTTTCACAATAACCCGGTGAGTTAAGTCAGACCTGTTTGGGGAAAGGGTATTTACATATAACGTAGATTGTATTACTTTAATCACACATTGGTTTTTACTATGTGATATAACAAGTACAACTGGCATGAATAAGGACAAACACAACACACTTAAAGCATATAGCTGAACAAGTGGGAAGAAAAATCTGCAGTCAACCTAGAGAGTAGCCTTCTCCTAGGAGCTCAGTGTAGTCTTTCACAGGTTTTACAAGGAAATAGAGAATAGTTGAATTCAGCAAGTTCTTAGGTAAAGGTTGGTTAGGTGAGTTTCTATATGAATACATCTTTGTGCTATTGTAAGACTATAGCTGTAGGATAGATCCCAGATATGAAACTGTGGGTCAAAGGCGAAGAGCATTTTAAATGGTGGTAGATATTGCTAAATTGCCATTCAAAAAGATGGTATAGGCCGGGCTCGGTGGCTCAGTTTTTAATCCCAGCACTTTGGGAGGTGGAAGTGAGTGGATTGCCTGAGTCTGCGGGTTCGAGACCAGCCCGAGCAACTAGGCGAGACCTCAATAAAGCAAAACTTAGCTGGGCGTGATAGTGCACGCCTGTAGTTCCAGCTACTTGGAAGACTGAGGCGGAAGGATCCCCGGAGCCCAGCAGGTAGAAGCTGTGGTGGCTGGGAGCGTGCCACTGCACTCCAGTCTGGGCGACAGAGTGGGACTCCAACTCAAAAAAAAAAAGATGGTACATAACAACAATCTACTTTTGCACACGATCCCAAACCCTGTTATCAGACTAAATTTTTGCTCTAAACTGTTGGAAGAAAAATTGTATGTGTAAACTACATATCAAACTTCGAGGATTTTGTATGAAGTGGAAGAAAGTAATGTATCTTAATAACTTTTCATTGACCACATGTTGAAGTGATAAAATCATATGTTGTGTTACATAAAGAAAATACAGAAAGTGCCAAAAAATGCATACACACTTTAAGACAGAAAAAATACTATTAAAATATTAATACTCAAAATATTCTGATAACAAAAGATGAATACAAGTCACGGTTGACTTCTGCAATTACAAGAGGTGCTCAGACACTTCTGATTATGGCGAACTAAAAGTAATACATAGTTAACACGGCTTAAAAAGTGTATATATTTTGGGGGGGCACTCCCGTATATATTTAAGAAGCAGGGCAGTGTGATTAGAATATGAGCCACACCCTTCCCCGGCCTTGGAGCCGGCCCCGCCTCCCGACGGCTGCAGCGAAGACCCGGAGGTTGTGCTGTCATCGCCGGCTCCGCGAAGGCCGCGCCCGCGGCTCCCTCTCCGCCTCTTCCGTCTCCTAAGCGCGTGCGCCCTCTTCCACGGTTCGCAAGTTTTTTTTGACGGGGGGGCGGGGGGGAGGCCTTGCAGAATCGGGGCGGGAGCGAAGGCCTCCGTGCTCAGTCGGTGGTCCGGCTTGCTCCGCCATGCGCTGGGCGCTGCGCCCTCGCGGGCCGGGACGGCGGCCCTGGCCGTGGCCCGGGGTGTGTGGGGGCCGCCCCGCCTTCCTCGTCGCTCGGGATGGCTCGGGACGACAGACAGGCTTCTGGTGCGGTCGGTCACCGGGGCCAGTAACCAGCTGCCCAACTCCAATAGTGGCAGGTATCGGGACACGGTGCTGCTGCCGCAGACCAGCTTCCCTATGAAGCTCCTGGGCCGCCAGCAGCCGGAGACGGAGCTGGAGATCCAGCAGGTAGGACCCCAGAGGGAGGCCCTCCCCGGCCCGGGGAACGGGTTCCGCGGGAGCCACACCTCTGCCATCCACATCCGAGCGGGCGGGATGTTGCGACCAGATCCATGGGAATCGTCCGCTTCCCACAGGTTTTATTGGCTGAAAACCTAAGCGAAGAAATCTCTAGATGAATTCCTCTGAGTTAGCAGGTTCTGGAGCTGGATATTAAGGGGGACGCTAGCCCAGGTACCAGCATGCATCGAATATACGTCCCATTTCTAGCATAGGTAAAACAAATGAACTTTGGACACTTTCTGGTGACGAGTAAAAATTAAATTAACCTGTGCAAAAGTAAATAAAAATTCAACTATAAGGAATAAGGGGAAGTTGAAGCCCACCTATGTTGGATCCCTAGGTCCCTAGTTGGACTTTTTTGAAAGATAAAGTAGCGATACTTTCTCTGAGTCCCCTTCGTAGGTGCGTATGTCTCCTGTATTAGACTGAGCTTTCTAGGGCAGAGATTTTCTTGTTAGCTTCTGTAATTCTAGAGTCCTTTAAAATCCCTGATATTCTGGAAATATTGGTTAAATAAATATGTTTAGCCTGAATATTTTTATGACAGTTACTACAGTTCAAAATTCACAGGCTGTTTTGGCCATCCGATTTTTAAAAGTATTTTTATTCATTATCTTCTGTATGCCATTCAGAATGACAGTTTCACGTTTTCTCGTTTAATCTTCACACTAGCCCTGTAAGATGGATATTATTAACCTTTTTTTTTCAGATGAGGAAACAGGCCCATCAGTGCACAGTGAGTTGGTCAAGGTCACACAAGTGAGGAAAGGGGAGTGAGATTGCAATGAGTGTTGTTCCCAGACTTGAGGAATGATGAGTGTTGAGGGCAAAGAATAGCAAGAATGAGTGGATGAGGGATCTGCAGGTCCTTCACAGGGCAGGAGTGAAAATGAGTTATGATAAGTCCCAAGAGGCTGCCCAAGAATTCAGTGGTACTACACCTTTGTAGGGTCCTGCATACAATATGAAGAGTTTAGACTTCAATCTGAAGTCTATAGGGAAAACCATTGAAAGATTTTAGGGGAAGAATACGTGGATGTGCATTTCAGAAACCTCACCTGTGTTTCAGAGTTGAATAGATAGGAATGGGATAAGAAATAAGGAATCGTTGGCTGTTATTGATGGTAAGTTTCAGGAGTCTGTATTTGTATGATGTTTAGACATTGTTCTTTTCAAACAGAAATGTGGATTTTCAGAACTTTATTCATGGCAAAGAGAAAGAAAAGTAAAGACAGAATTTTGCCTTCATGATGGACCTCCGTATGCAAATGGTGACCCTCATGTTGGACATGCTTTAAATAAGGTAATTATAATTTAGGTTATAAGACTTGAAAGAAAATGCTTATATGTACTCTTGTAAAAAGAGTGTATTCTCATTGTATGATAGTTATGCAAATTTACATTGGCATATAAAACTGTTTATTGCTATTTTCATAGAGAGCAGCAATAAACAATTTTGGTACTGTGGGAAAATAACACTGTTGATATTTGCTTTGAGCTGAAATATAATTTTATTCAGTGCATAGCTATCAAGTACCCACTATGTGCCAGGTATTGTTCTAGACTTTGGGAATAGTAGTAAACAGAGTAAAGATATGTCTTGTCCTTATGCTCTAGTCAGGGGAGAATTGTTTTCCCTTTTATCTATTATAGTCTTGTACTTGCAGGGAGTTATAAGACGCCTTGAGAAGTGCTCATTCATAGACAAACTGACGTGTGATATTTTTCTTGTATTTTTCTATACATTATTCAGTGTTTACAATAGATATATTTTAGTAATTTCATAAATTAAATTTTGGTTTTCTATTTAAGATAGGAGGCAGGGATGTGACTGATTCATTTAAAGCAGTATGAGACCCCAGTGTTATGAGTCTCACTTAGGCTGGAGTACAGCGGTGCAGTAATGGATTACTGCAGCCTTGCCCTCCGGGCTCAAGCAGTCCTCCCTCCTCGGCCTCTAGTATATAGGTGTGAATAGCTAGTACTATAGGTGTGTATCACCACATCTGGCTAGTTTTTTAAATTCTTTTGTCTTGCATTGTTACCTAGGCTAGTCTCACGTGATCCTCCTGCCTTGGACTCTTAAAGTGCTGGGATTACAGGTGTGAGCTATGGCACCCAGCATGAGACCCTGATCTTGGATTTTACTTTTCCAACCAGCGTACATATGGTATATCTTCCCATAATGTCAATTTTACTTGTAGTTTGGAAGAAAAAAAAGATATTTAGCAAGTAATTCGAATCATTTTTATATTAAAACATGAATTCTTTCAGTCTGCTCAGGCTGCTGTCATGAAATATCACAGACTGAGTAGCATAACAAGAGAAATCTTATTTTCTGGAGATTGGGAAATCCAAGGTCAAGGAAGCCACTGATCTTGGCTCTCTTACTGGCTTGGAAATGGCTCCTCACATGGTAAAGAGATATTTTTCTCTCGTTCTCTCTTTTTGTAAGGGTACTAATCTCATCATAAAAGTCTTATCCTCATGACCTCTTCTAACCCTAATTATTTCACAAGTGTCCATCTCCAAATACCATTAAATTGGGGGTTAGGGCTTCAACATATGAATTTGGCAGAGGAAGACACAGACATTCAGTTCGTAACATATATTTTGAAATGAAATACAAATTGTCTTTGAATTTAAAAGGAATAAAAGGGATTTTCAAGTTTAAGCTTTACTCCAAGCTCTATCTTTCCTTTCTCCCTTTTCCCACAGGCTGACGGAATGACTGCTGATAGCAAATTTTATATTACAGGTCTGCCTGTGTTGAAATATGGAACCTCCACAATAAGTCAACTTTGTTACTAAGCATACGGTTTAGTTCAGCTGAAATTATTTTTGTAGCAAGACATTCTCAGTGAAGGATGCACTGTGTTGATTCACAATGTGGTGTAAGGCTCCTTATCTGGATGGAGATTGGCATCCTGAGTAGTACTGAAGTAATATGTTATTCGTTTACTGTTCTCTGGTTTTTTTTTTTTTTTTTTTAGAATAACATAAAGTAAAATGCACAAGCCTTAAATTACTCTGTTTGGTGAATTTTGACAGTTTTAAACATCTGTTGTTATAACCACCTCCCAGTGCAAGATATAGAAGATAATTCTGTTACCACAGGAGTTTTTCCCTTCATGCACCTTTGAAGTCAATCTCTTATTCCCATCTGACTTCCCTCCTTAGACAACCATTCTCTTTGTTTCTATTGCTGGAGCTTTTTTGCCTATTCTAAAATTTCATATAAGTAAAATCATACCATATATATTCTTTTATGTCTGGCTTCTCTCAAGGTAGTATTTTAGAGATCCATTTTGTTTTAGGTATCAATAATTGATTCTTTTTTATTTGCTTAGTAGCATTTCATTGAGAGAATATACCATAATCTGTTCATTCGTTCTTTAGATCTTTATATTTATTTCAGTGGAAGTTTTGGAAAGGAAGTGACCTTGGACATCTGCACTTTCAAAACCAGAAATATAACGGAATGTGTCATTACTGCTGTTAGAGTGGCAGTGATATGTTATATGTATTACATATTGTATTAAGCAGTAAATTGTATTGAAAACTTCTAAAATTTTGGGATACATTATACTTCTTGCACATTCCTTAATATTGTTTTTTGCTTTCATAGTTGCTAAACTATGCTCTGCTGCTTGATAGTTATTTTTTAATTATTGGACATATTACATCAGATGGCCAAAAGGCATTTTTATTTATTTATATATATATATATATTTTTTTTTTTTTTAATTATTATTTATTTATTTTTTTGAGTTGGAGTCTCACTCTGTCGCCCAGACTGGAGTGCAGTGGCCGCTCCCGGCCACCGCAGCCTCGACCTGCTAGGCTCCGGCGATCCTTCCGCCTCAGCCTTCCAAGTAGCCGGAATTACAGGCATGTGCTACCACGCCCGGCTGATTTTTTGATTTATTGTAGAGATGAGGTCTCGCTGCCCAGGTGGGTCTCAAACCCGCGGGCTCAGGCAATCCACTCACCTCAGCCTCCCAAAGGCACGGGATTACAGGCTAAGCCACCCAGCCCGGCTTATTTAGATATTTTTGTGGGAAAATTGAAGTGCTTGAATTTATTTTAGTGTATGGTATTAGGTAACAATTTCATTAAAAATTTAATTAAACTTTATATTCAAGGTATAAATTCATACACAATTTTAAGAAATAATACATTGTACATTTTACCCAGTTTTCTTGTACATTTTACCCAGTTTTCCTCATTGGTAACATCTTGCAGAACAATATCACAACTAGAATATTGACATTGATACAATCAAGATACCAAACCTCTCTGTCACCACACGAATTCCTCATGTTGCCCTTTTATAGCCACTCCCATTTTCTTCTTGCCCCCACTCTTCTCTTAGCCCCTTTCAACCCCTTTTTTTCTTTTTCTTTTTTTTTTTTTGAGCTGGAGTCTCACTCTGTGTCTCACCCAGGTTGGAGTGACGTGACATGCTCCCAGCCACCGCAGCCTCGACCTGCTGAGCTCAGGTGATCCTTCTGCCTCTGCCTTCCAAGTAGCTGGAACTATAGGCGTGCTCTACCACACCCAACTAATTTTTTTGATTTATTGTAGAGACGAGGTCTCACCATGTTGCCCAGGCTGGTCTTGAACCCATGGGCTCAGGCAATCCTCTTTCCTCGGCCTCCCAAAGTGCTGGGATTATAGGCTTGAGCCACCACACCCAGCCTCAACCCCTTTCAAATATATTCTCTATTTCTGTATTTTTATCATTTAAGAATGCTGAAATCATATGGTTCATTACCTTTGGAATCGACTTTTTATTCACTCACCATAATTCTCTTGAGAGTCATCCAAGTTGTTGAGTGTTTCAGTAGTTTCATTCTTTTTTGTTGCTGAATGATATTCCATGGTATGGATATACCACCATTTGTGTAACCATTAACTTGTGGAAGTACATCTGAGTTATTTCCAGTTTGAGGTTGTTATGGATAAAGCTGCAGTAAACATTTATATACAAGTTTTTTTGGGAATGTAAATTTTATTTCTTTGGGATAAATACCTAAGACTGCAGTTTCTGAGTTGTAGTTGCATGTTTAATTTTTTAAGAAAATGCTACATGGTTTCCAGCGTGACTGTACCATTTTACATTCTTATTTGTAATGTATGAATGATCTGGCTTCTTTCCCTTCTTGCTAGCATTTGGAGTTGTCACTATCTTAGCCATTATGATAGGTGTGGAGTGACATCTCATTGTGGTTTTCATTTCATTTCCTTAATAGCTAATGATATACAACTTTCGATATATTTATTTGCCATCTGTTGCTCCTCTTTGGTGCAATGTCTCTTTGTGTCTTTTGTCCATTTATTTATTTTTTTTAATTTTTATAGAGACAAGGTCTTGCTGTGTTGACCAAGCTGGTCTCAAGCTCCTGGGCTCAAGCGATTCTCCTACTTAGCCTCTCAAGGTGCAGGGATTACAGACACGAGCCACTGTGCCTGACCTTTTTTCTTTTTTGAGTTAGGGTCTCACTCTGTTGCCCAGGCTGGAGTGCAGTGTCATCATCATGGCCTACCATAGCCTCAAACTCCTGGGCTTAAGGAATCTCCCGCTTCAACCTCCTGAGTAGCTGGGACTACATCACACTCAGCTAATCTTTTGTTTTTTTTGTAGAGATGAGGTCTTGTTATATCACCTAGACTGATCTTGAATTCTTGGGCTCAAGCAATCCTCTTACCTTAGCCTCCCAAAGTGCCGGGATTATAGATGTGAGCCACTGAGCCCAGCCTATTTCATAGATATTTGTTGAACGGTGTCAAACACCGTTCTACATGCTAGAATTCACCAGAACAGATGATCTCTGATTTCACGGAGCTTATGTTTTATAGGGAAGGGACAGACAATAAGTAAACTAATCATTTCCAGTAGAGATAAGTGGAAAGGAGGTTATTTGTATATTGATTGATTTAAATGATATACCTGGAGTAAGGTGGACAAATCTTAAGAATAGATAGCTAGACAAATTTTTCTCATGTGACTACCACCCAGATCCAAAGGCTCCTGCTTGTCTTTTGGTTAAAAGTTTGAAATTAGAGCTTTCAAAAGGGAGAAGGGATGGGAGGAATGTGTGATATCTTTTCTACTTTTGGTAGGTGTGTAAAGGAGGAAATTATTTTGTGGACTACTGGGCTAGTGGTCAGAGCACTATTTCCTGTTGGAAAGAAGGAAACTGAACTTGGAGTCAGATCTATGTTTTGCCTATGATTTCCCCATTCAGTTATAGGACTATACCTATTGAAGAGGTCTACTGTTTTAGTAAGAGTTTTTGTTAATGACAGAAAAAGTTAACCCCAATATTCCATTCTCTGAGTGCATTATAAATTCTGTAATCATTCTATAATATATCCATCTAAATATAAATAATACTGAATAATTTGTGTTAATATTTTTTTCATAAGAGTAAAACAAATTTCTAGTTGACTTATTTGGGTTTTTATTATTTATTTATTCATTTTTTTGAGTCAGAGTCTCATGCTCTTGCCCAGGCCAGAGTGCAGTGGCATGCTCATGGCCACTGCACCCTGACCTGCTGGGCTCAGGAGATCCTTCTTCAGCCTTTCGAGTAGCTGGGATTACAGGTGTGCATCACCACGCCCACCTAATTTTTTAATTTATTGTAGAGACGAGGTCTTGCCTAGTTGCCGAGGTTTGTTTTGCTCCCCTGGGCTCAGGCAAGTCCTCTCATCTTGGCCTCCCAAAATGCTGGGATTATAGGCATGATCCACTGTGTGTGGATAGTTGACTTCTGTGTACTCTGGTTTTTATCATATCAAAATAATTCTTTAAAAGTTTTGGGCTTTTAAAAAATTTTTCTTTAAGTTTATAAACAAGTTTATAATTTTGGGCATAGTGTTTTTCTCTTTGAAATTTATTTGATTTCCTTTTGGGGGAATTAATGGCATTTAGAAAACTTAAATATTTGTTGTTTCTGTGTTTATGCAGCATTTGAATTAGTACATTTAATAGGTTATATAATATCTTTTCAGTTTGGGCTTCCTCAGTTTTTTAAAATAATGTTAAATTAATAAAAGAATATAAATTGTAGACCACAGGCTCGGTGGCTCAGCCTGGGAGGCTGAGGTGAGTGGATTGCCTGAGTCTGCGGGTTCGAGACCCGCCTGGGCAGCAAGACCTCATCTCTACAATAAATCAAAAAATCAGCCAGACGTGGTAGTGCATGCCTGTAATTCCGGCTACTTGGAAGGCTGAGGCAGAAGGATCGCCGGAGCCCAGCAGGTCGAGGCTGCGGTGGCCGGGAGTGGCCACTGCACTCCTGTCTGGGCGACAGAGTGAGACTTCAACTCTAAATAAATAAATGAATGAATGAATGAAAGAATGAATGAGTAAATTGTAGATTACATGCTTTATGTATGAGTAATGATTATTATTTTATCTTTGTAGATTTTGAAAGACATAGCCAATCGATACCATATGATGAGTGGTTCCAAAATACATTTTGTGCCTGGCTGGGATTGTCATGGGTTGCCCATTGAAATAAAAGTATTATCAGAACTTGGTGGAAAAGCTCAGCATCTTTCAGCTATGGAAATTAGACAGAAAGGTAAATAATCTCTGTCTTAAAATGATAATTTGTAAACACCTAGTTTCCTTGGAAAAGTTAAGGGGTTTTTTTTGCTTTTTTTTTTTGGAGTCTCACTGTGTCGCCCAGACTGGAATGCAGTGGCCGCTCCCGGCCACCGCAGCCTCGACCTGCTTGGTCCGGCGATCCTTCCGCCTCAGCCTTCCAAGTAGCTGGGACTACAGGCACGCGCTACCACGCCTGGCTAATTTTTTTTTTTTTTAATTTATTGTAGAGATGAGGTCTCGCTTGCCCAGGCGGGTCTTGAACCCACGGGCTCAGATAGTCCACTCATCTCAGCCTCCCAATGGCACGGGATTACAGGCTGAGCCACCGAGCCTGGCCGAGTTAAGGGTTTTAAAAGGAAACTTCTGTTTTGTTTATAACGGCATGTATTATAAAACACTTGTGTCACAGAAAATTCAGATTTGGTTTAATTGATTTCTGTGAGAACTTACATTTAGAGATTGAATGAAAGACTTTGTGAGCATTTCCAATTGCGGTTTTTTAGTGTTCAAGGTTTATGAAACTATTATTTTGGCAATTTTTAAAAACTCTGCTGGTTAGAGTTTGTTGACTCATTTTAGGCACTAAACTAGAAATAAATTATAAAATACATATATCTAAAATTATTCTCTTGTTTGATCCTTTCTTTTAGTAGACTGAGCCAGGGAGGAATCTTATATGTTATACAATTATATATTTGGTTATGATTGTGATTTTCTTTCTTTTTTTTTTTACTTTCTTGTGAAACATATTTTAATTGGCTTAGATTTGATATTCTGCTTAATTTATATATAATGAAATGAAAGTTATTCTCTTTTTTTAAATTAAAAAATAATTAGAATTAACTTTTCTAGTTTATTTTTCTTAAATGTGAAGTCATTGTATAAAGTCTGGTAAATACAGAAGACAGTAATAAAATTTTAACTTTTGAAATTTCAGTTAAATTTAGAATTTGTTGTAGGTTTCTTCTGAACACTGTTAATCTTTAAATTATCTTCTTATTAAAACATTTTTATAGTCTTACTGTATACAGCACTGTACTTAGAGAGATACATGCTAAATCATGTTTAAGAATTTGAGTTCATTGAATTTCAAAAGCTTTTTTTCTTTTTCTTTTCTTTTTTTCCTTTTTATTTTTTAGCTAGATCATTTGCTAAAGCAGCCATTGAGAAACAGAAATCAGCATTTATTCGTTGGGGAATAATGGCAGATTGGGATAATTGCTACTATACATTTGATGGAAAATATGAAGCCAAACAATTGAGAGTTTTCTACCAAATGTATGATAAGGTAATGAAGTATTTTTCTTTCCTTTGAGTGTGTTTAAGTATGTACTATAAAATACCAGCTTTAATATAATATCTTTGTCTTTTATAGGGCTTGATTTATCGATCTTACAAACCTGTGTTTTGGTCTCCCTCATCTAGGTATATTTATGGGGTTTTTTTGATAATTAAAGGGGATAAATTTGTGAGGCTTCCAAATTTTTATGTTTAATATTTTTAACCCTTAGGACTGCGTTGGCCGAAGCAGAACTTGAATATAATGCTGAGCATGTCAGTCGTTCAATATATGTAAAATTTCCTCTCTTGAAACCTTCTCCTAAGCTGGCATCTCTCATAGGTAAGATTAATTTGTTGCTTGAGTTTATTAAAGTTACAGAATTATATCATTTGCTAACATATTTACAACTTTATTTTCACAGATAGTTCGACTCCTGTTAGTTTTTTAGTCTGGACCACTCAGCCTTGGACAATTCCAGCCAATCAAGCTGTTTGCTATATGCCAGAATCAAAGTAGGTACAGTATTGCATTTGTCGTTTTATTCACAAATAGGATCTGTTCCATCACTAGCATTATTTTTACGTTTATTTTATCTTTATTATTCTTTTAAAATTTAGTGAATCGTATCTTAGCTATTATGTTCATATAGATTTTATTAAACTTTAGATGATTCCTCCTAAGACCTTATATCTAGCTTTTTGGGAAAAATTAAATAGAGATGTAAGTTATGAAGTATTTTTAAAATAGTACAATTTGATCTTCAAGTTTTTCTAAAATGATATAAAAATTAAAATATCTGTGGCTTTTCTTGTTTCATTATTTGTAATTCTCTCCTAAAATTTTATGTTAGGTATGCTGTTGTGAAATGTTCCAAGTCTGGAGACCTCTACATACTGGCTGCAGATAAAGTAGCATCTGTTGCTTCTACTTTAGAAACAACATTTGAGATTATTTCAACATTTTCAGGTGAAGACTTTTAGATATTCTGACTATCATAGTCATAAAAATATTGGATTGATTTTGGGTAAATTTGAGTTCACTACTTAGCTGAACATTGCTCATTGTGAATTGAAACACATATAGCCTCTACCATTCAAGAATATGTTTCACATTGATTACACTGAAAAAGAATAGACATGAAACATATTAGGAGTATAGAAGAATGTGAACATTGACTAAGGTACAACAGATAAAAAAACCATTTCTGGCAAATATCCGGTAGTTACTTTGTAAGAGTTTATGTAAAAATAACTGTTAAAATTGTTTTTATTTGGATTAATACAAGGAACAAAGAAGGAAATAAATATACTTATTTCTTAGTATATAATTTAATAGAGACTGAATAAATTCTGAAAATTATCTCAAAAGCAGTTCTTCTATCAAAAGAATTCTTAGTAAGTTATAATGTGGGACATCTGGAATAGTGACTGATTTTGGAATATAATTATGGAATTGTAGAGAAGTTTTAAATTATCTTTGATCCTTAGGTATGCTATATCTTTGAGTGTCTTGCTAAGATAGCAGTCATATGAATAAAGATAACAAAAAATGGAAAGACTGTCTAGCTAATTAGGAAAATCCTCTTAATTCATCAGTTCAGATACAGACCAATTAGGAGTTTAAACGGCCTTAACAAAAATTAGGCTGCTTGCAGTGGCTCAAGTCTGTAATCCCAGCACTTTGGGAGATCGATGACGTGAGAAGATTGCTTGAGCCCAGGAGTTCAAAACCAGCCTGGGCAACATAGCAAGACCTTGTCTCTACAAAAAAATCTAAAAATTAGCTGAACGTAGTGGTGCCCTTCTATAGTCCCAGCTACTCAGTAGACTGAGGTGGAAAGATCACCCAAGTCTAGTAGATCAAGGCTGTGGTGAGCCGTAATTGTGCCACTACACTCCAGCCTAGGTGACACAGTGAGACTCCAACTCAAAAAAACAAGCAAGCAAATAACAAAAAAAAAACCCAACAAAAAGAAAAAAACCTTAATAAAAATTAAAAAGGTTTTATGACAAAGGCAAGAAGAGAGACTTCATTGACAAGTTAGATGTTATCAGAAAAGCTAAACACATGAATTTTGAAAGTATTAAGATTAAATTTAAAGATCTTTTATCTAGATTGCGTAATTGTTTCAAATTAATATTATGCAGAAAATTATTGGGTTGCTATTTTGAACCACCACATCGCAGAGGATTATATCTACTTCTCATTTCTGGAGTAATAAGCTGGCATCAACTAGCTTACTACTATAAAGTAGTAGGAATGTTTGACAGCTAAAATGGAGTAATTTGTATGGGGTAGGTTTTCTTTTTCACAAAAATATATATTAATTTCTTATTAATTATTTAGGGATATTTATGGGGAGTGAGGGAGAGTATGAAGTGGTAGATACAGTGAGTATCAGAACACTTAAACTGCATTAGCTCTGTTTATACTCATAACAACCTTCTGCGGTAGGAACTATAATTATCTGCATTTTATAGATTCTTGAATGCCATAGGATTTGAGTCTAGCCAATCTTGTTCTGGATTCTGCACTTTTAGCTTGATGTTCTATTGCTGAGCTTAAGGAGATAGATTTCCCATATAAAGCGATTTTAATAGTGACTTTCTTTCTCCACAGGTGTAGATTTGGAAAACGGCACGTGTAGTCATCCTTTAATTCCTGATAAAGTCTCTCCTCTTTTACCTGCAAATCATGTGACCATGGCAAAAGGAACAGGATTGGTTCATACAGCTCCAGCTCATGGTATGGAAGATTACAGTGTAGCATCTCAACACAACCTGCCCATGGTACTGTTCCTCCTTTTTTCTTTTTAATGATTCATCTTAGAGTACATCCTAACATCTTTATTTTTTGATAATAATGATTTTTTTTAATGGTTCAATTTGCTATATAGAAATCATTTGCTTTGTTCACTGCTAGAAAGTTAGTAATCCTAAATCTCAGAATCACAATAATAATAAAATAGAGGTCATTTTTTCCTAACTTACTCTATGTTCCGATGTGGAATTTGTCTACCAAGAGGAAATGTGACTTCACTTTGGTGCCAATGGACAGATAATAAGATTTTTTGTAATCACAAACTGGGATGCTTAGGGGTGTGCAATTGATAAAGCTTCAGTAATTCATACTAATTGAGAAAGATTTCCCAGAATTAGCATAGAATCAGCACAAAATTAGAATTGAAGGATATATATTATATGGGGCACTTCTCAGATACTTTTTTCATGTATTAAGTTAATATACAAATGACCTTCAGTCCCTGAAAAATGATGAGTAGATTTTACCAAAGAGTTGAAAAGGACAGTTTGTTTTAAGTGAATGTTCTCTCTAAATTTATTTTACACATACTTTAGTCACTTAGCAAGTTTTTCCATTTATTTAAAAGGTAACTCTCAAAAGGAACAACTGCTTAGATTTGTAAATAGTAGGACAGCTCAAAGATGTTTTAGTATAGCTTGTTGCTAAACTTTAGGTATGTATTTTAATAACACATTTTGCCTTTGGTGATTTAAATGTATAAAATTTATAAATTCCTATTGACTAAATACCCAAAGTTTCTATGTAGAAAGAGACTAGGCTATACAAGATGTCTTATATGTATTGCTTTGCCAGATATTGTCATAAGATAAAATGTCTTTGTAGGATTGTTTAGTGGACGAAGGTGGAATTTTTATAGATGTTGCAGGTCCTGATCTTCAAAACAAGGCTGTACTTGAAGAGGGAAATGATGTGGGTAAGTATTGCATCTGTTGGTATCATAAATATATGTTTTCTGAAAAGCAGCCAACAATAACCTTTGCTAGCTATTCTCCCTTCTTATACTTTCAATAGAAACAAAAAGCTAAAATTGTATTTTGTTTTGCCATATGGTTTAGAATAGAGTTTGGGAATTTTTCATTTTTTCTTCAAAGCTACTCTAATTTGTTTATGCAAACCAGGAAAGTTAACAGGGAATGAAGTTAATCTTAGCATTACTAAGATAATAATCTACAGTATTACTTTTGTGCAAGGATAAAATCAATATTGGGGCTAGGTGTTGATTGTGAATCAAATATTCCCCACTCATTTTATAACGTTTGTAAATAACTGACCCATATAGTATGGTTTATGTATTAGGTTCTTTGGAGTCTTTCAATCTTGAATTGTCTTTCTAGATTCAGAGGCCAGATGCTATGATATCCTTTCTTTACACACACTAAGACTAAAGCTAATTAGACCTGGTATATATTACTTTTCTAGGGCTACTATTAAAAATCACCATAAATTTACTGGCACAAAACAGAAATGTATTCTCTCACGTTCTAGAAGCTAGAAGTCTAAAATTAAGGTACCGGGAGGACCATGTGCCTCTGAAGATTCTATGGGAGAGTCCTTATTTGCCTCTTTCTAGCTTCTGGTTGCTCCTGGAAATCTTTGGCATTTCATGGTTTATAGCTGCATCAATCCAGTCTCTGCCTCTGTTGTCTCATGGCCTTCTTAACTCTTACGTGCCTTTCTGTGTGGCCTCTCTTCTTATAAGGACAGTGGTCATTGGATTTATGGCCTTCTCTAATGCAGTGTGACCTCATCTTAATTGCACCTTCAAAGATTCAATTTCATGTGAGGTCACACTCACTGTTACTGGGGTTAGGAACTTTTTGAGAGACATAATTCAACCCACTACACTGGTTTCTTCTGGGTAATCTAGAGACCGTTTTAAGATTATGACTGAATTTCAAACAGAATTCTAGGTATGTTCTGTTCATCTTTCCTTGAAGTAAAGAGCTGTAGAAGTGGCATAATTTGGAGTCTGATTAAGATTCTACAATCCCTGCTTTTATTTTTTGCCAGGATATAACCCAGAGTATGTCTTTGATACCTGGAAGGTGGCTACTCTTCTTGGCACTTATTGGTCCAGATTTAGTACTCCCTGGAAGTTTAGAACATTATTAGATGTTCATAGCATTTTTAAATTATGTCTAAAAAAAATTTGTTTTCTTTTCAAGTTATAAAGATGCTTCAGACTGCAAAGAATTTGTTGAAAGAAGAAAAATTGGTACACAGCTATCCCTATGACTGGAGGACTAAGAAACCAGTGGTTATTCGTGCCAGCAAGCAGTGGTTTGTGAATATCACAGATATTAAGGCTACAGCCAAGGTATAAAAGTATCCTTTTGTAAGGGGTTGGTTTTATCATTCTCTTAGTATAAAACAGTTGCTTATGAGGCTAAGGTGGGTTTTGGGAGTGGAAGGGATTGCTACTATTTTGATTTATTTTCATAAAATCGTAGAATTTTAGATCTGGAAGAACCTTGGACTTCTGTTCTTTTGTTATACATGTGTGGAAAATGAGGCTTAGCGGGCCCGGTGGCTCACTCCTGTAATACCAGCACTTTGGGAGGCTGAGGCGAGAGAATTGCCTGAGCCCAGGGGTTCGAGATCAGCCTGGGCAACTTGGCAAGACCTCGTCTCTACAATAAAACAACAACAACAAAAAAAATTTAATCGAGTGTGGTGGCGCATGCCTGTAATTCCAGCTAGGTGGAAGGGTTGCCTGAGCCCCACAGGTTGAGGCCGTGGTGGCCATGAGTGTGCCACTCCACTCCAGCCAGAGTGAGACTCCAACTCAAAAAAAAAAAAGCTTAAGGAGGTTAAGTGACTAGCCCAAATCACAGTTAGTAGGTAGACTTTCCTTCTCCATGTTATAAAAGTAGCATAGAATTAGGACAGAACTGAACTAGTTTACCCTCCCAGAACCTCAGCTTCCTCATCAACACAAAGTGATACTAGTGCCTACCTCATGGTGTAAGTGAATAAAAGTCCCAAAAGAATGTCTGGCACATAATAGACATTCAGTACAACTCTTTTTAAACCCTTTGCTTCCTTGAGACTCAAATTGTAATCCATTTAAAAAACTGTTGCTTTGAGTTAATAAATACTTTATAATTGGTATTCTAAATATTTAATATATATTTGAACACTTCAATTTACTACATATGTGTATCTATGTGTATGTATCTACGTAGGCAAAACTCTTTCACAACTTGATTCTAGTCAATGAAAGAGCTTAAATATATATATATTGGCCAAGTGTGGTGTTTCACACCTGTAATCCCAGCACTTTGCGAGGCCAAGGTGAGAGGATTACCTGAGCCAAGGGTTTGAGACCAGCCTGGGCAACTTGGTGAGACCGTATTTCACAGTACATCAAAAAAATGAGCTGAGTGTGGTGGTGCATGCCTGTGGTTCCAGCTACTTGAAAGGCTGAAGCTGAAGGATTGACTGAGCCCAGCAGGTGAAGGCTGCAGTGGCCATGAGTGTGCCACTGCGGTCCAGCCTGGGCGACAGAGTGAGACTCTGACTCAAAACATACACACACACACACACACACACACACACACACACACACACACACACACTGGGCGACAGAGTGAGACTCTGACTCAAAACATACACACACACACACACACACACACACACACACACACACACACACACACACACACACGAATATACAGATATTTTGCTTGACAGCTTACATCTGATATACTATTGACCTGGAAATTTGAAGTCCTCGACAGAATTAAGCATAGCAATTTATATTTTCTCTCTGTCATGTAGACATTTATAATATATAGTGTGCTTTGTTTTTTTCTTCCAATGGAGCTTGTCTTCCTTACTTGTAAATGTTAAAATTTCTAACTTCCAGCTCTTCTGGGAATTTTGGTTGCAGAACATCTAAGTCTGATGCAGTATGTTTAACCCAAGTTTTAGAGGTTTTTTTTTTTAACTTTTTTATAGACAATTTTTAGTTGTTCTTTGTAGAAGTAGTGATAATGGGGTAATGTACTGTCATATTCCTGTCACTCAGTTTCAACACTAGTCAACTTTTGGCCAATTTTTTTTTTATCTACACCCCTCCTAATAGCCACCTTTTTACCCCTTAACCATTAGAATATTTTGAAGCAAATTCCAGTCATTATTTCTTCCATATTGTATTATATATCATCCAGGCAGTATTTCAGCATGTGTATCTGAAAGATAAACTCTTTACAGCATGATTCACATGCCATTATCACCACTTTTAAAAAGCAATAGCTATTTTTTAACAAAATCAAATACCCAATCAGTATTCACATTTCTTAGATTTTTAAACCAAGTACAATATTCATCAAATTGAATTTCAGAGATGTTGCCATTCTGCCGGTAGGTGGTGCTATAAAGGGTTTTTTGGGGGAGGATTTCTGGTTGTTAAGGTAAGAGAGGAAACCATTAAAACTATTCTGAAAATATAAAAATGTTTTCATTAATGGACTAAGAGATTTTTAAAAGTGAAGGTAACACGTTTTGGCTTTTTTGGAGATTTTTTTACTAAACATTTTTGCTATACAATTAATCTTTTGATAATTGACAAATGAAATGAAATACTAGTAATTTACAACTTTTGGGGGAAGGAGTGAAACTTCTTAAGGGATGGTAAGTAAAAAGGAAGTAACTTATTTATGACTGTTTTCTGTATTGTAAACCATAGTATATAAAATCGGGTTATATTGTAATCTTTGTCAAACCTAGGATAGCAGCTTATTTCTTAATCATTTTTAAAACTGGTAGAAATCAAGTATGAATTTATTTTATTTATTTTTGAGTTGCAGTCTCACTCTGTCGCCCAGGCTGGAGTACAACAGGTCATGGCCACTGTAGCCTTGACCTGCTGGGCTTAGATGATCCTTCTGTTTCAACCTTCCAAGTGACTGGAACCATAGGTCACCACGCCCAGCTAATTTTTTGATTTATTGTAAGGATGAGGTCTCACATGTTGCCCAGGCTGGTCTCAAATCTATGGGCTCAGGCAGTCCTCTCACCTCCGCCTCCCAAAGTGCTGGGATTACAGGTGTGAGCCACTGTGCCCAGCTTGAATTGATTTTAATTGTAATTTGATGAACTATAATACTTTTATGAAAACTTTTATTATCATTTCTGATCTAGGGTTGGTGTAAACTAGAAATGGGTTAAATCTCATGTTACATTTTACAAAGGTGAAGTCTGCTCTTGCTGTTTTAAAGTCCTCTGTGGCTTCATTTTTATTCTGCCTCATTTGTTTTGAAATCTTTAGTCTTTATGGGGGAGGGGAGTGGGTGGGTTGGGAAGTCATGGGAATAACTATAAACATCCACAATAAAGGACTACATTGGGAAAAAGAATGACTTCTAGAAAATTTGTTCTGCTTTCTGTCACTAAACTTGATTTATGAATCAATTTTAGGAATTGTTAAAAAAGGTGAAATTTATTCCTGGATCAGCACTAAATACCATGGCTGAAATGATGGACAGGCGGCCATATTGGTGTATATCAAGGCAAAGAGCTTGGGGTGTTCCAATTCCTGTGTTTCATCATAAGACAAAAGATGAATACTTGATTAACAGGTAGACCTCTTTCTAAAATTTTTAATGTTTTAAAGTGAGTTATGTTGTTGTCAAAAATAGAAAAATAACATTGGCTGTTGAGAATTCTGTATATATGTTAAATAAAATTTTCTAAAATAGCAGTTTTTGGGGGATGTAAAATATAAATTTCAGAAAAATTCTTTCATAGGTTGAAATATTAACAAAAATTAGATTTTCAAAAACACTAATGATTAGAAGCAAAGGTCTGATCTTTTTCTATGAGAATTTGTTGTGCTAGACTAAGGTGTCAGGTCTAAAATTAGGTCGTGTTTAGCAGGGGAGCCTAAAGTGTGATTTTTCTTTAGGAACAAGAATCACCGTCTTATTCTTATTCTGCATCTATTCCTCTTTTTTTTTGAGTCAATATCTTACTCTTCCTCTATGACCTAGACTGGAATGCAGTGGTATGATCACAGCTCACCACAGCCTTGACCTAGGATGACCTAGGATAACCTAGGATAGCAGCTTATTTTTTAATCATTTAAAAAAATGGTTGAAATCAAGTTTGAATTTATTTTATTTTATGTTATTTTATTTTATTTTAGTACTCTGTCACCCAGGCTGGAGTGCAGCAGGTCACAGCCACTGCAGCCTCTACCTGCTAGGCTCAGGAGATCCTCCTGCCTCAGCCTCCCAAGTAGCTGAGACTACAGGTGTGCACCACCACACCCAGATAATTTTAGCAATTTTTTTGTAGAGATGAAGTCTCACTATGTTGTCCAATTGGTTCAAGTTCCTGGGCTCAAGCAGTTGTCCCACCTTGACCTCCCATGGTGCTGGGGCCACAGGCCTGAACCCCTGTGCCTGGCTTGCATCTACTCGTCTTTTCAGTGGAAATGAAATTATGTAATTGTTTAGATATCTTAAAATTTAAGAAACTATAATACAGTTAAATGCATATGATTGCATTGATCATTATATTCCCATATTTCTTTCTTTTTTTTTAATTTGGAATGATGATAGGTGGAGATAGTAGTAGAAATTCTTAGTAGAAAAATGTATACAGAGAAAAGAAGACTTTTTCCTACTGCAAATACCACACCTTTTTTGAGCAGTCGTTCACAGTTCTTTCTAAGCCATTCCAGAAAAATGAATTCCCCTGCCAGCATATACATATATTTTTGCAAAAAGGAATGTTTCCATCTGCTGCTCTATGCCTTGATTTTTTTTTTAACTTTATATCTTATAGTTTGTTCCAGATCAGTGCATTTAAATCTGCCTCATTCTTTTTCCTAAGCTTTAATGAGACAGACTTTACATACTATAAAATTCATTTATTGTGACGTATAGAAAATTTATACATTTTTATAGCCATTGTCAGTTGTGTTTTAAAATAAGTCCTTCACCATGAACAGTTTCCTCATGTGCTTTTTGAAGGAGAAGCTACTTGGAAAGAATATGACCTTTGGGAAATGACAACTGAATTTGAACCCAGGCTTCTCTGTTACTGTGTGTGAGACTCTGAGGAATTTACTTAACCTCTCTCTCCTCTATAAAGCAGGAAAAACAATGATTGCATATGGAATGTTATGAATACCAAATAATAAATGCAGGGTTCTTGGTGCAAAGCACAGTGTTCCATAAGTAGGCACTGTTCATATGTTCATTCCAGAAACATTGTTAAGCACTTATTACATATCAGTGCCTGTAGCTGCAATGAACAAGACTGACATTGTTCCAGCTTTTAATGAGATGATAGTCTAGCTAGTTCATCTTCTAGTAATTTTAGGGATGCTTTGAGTGTTGTTGCTGTTTTTTGTTTGTTTGTGTTTTGTTTTTGTTTTTCAGTCGAGGTCTCTGTTGCATGATCATGGCTCACTGTAGCCCTCACATCCTGGGCTCAGGTGATCCTTCCATCCCTGCCTCCTGAGTAACTGGGACTATAAGGTGCACACCACCACACCAGGCTAATTTATTATTATTATTATTTTTTTTTTTTTTTAGTTAGAGTCTCCTCACTCTGTTGCCTAGGCTAGAGTGCAGTGGCACATCATGGCTACTGGCAACTTCGACCTCTTGGGCTCAGGCAATCCTTCCCCCTCAGTCTTCCAAGTAGTTGGAACTACAGGCACAGGCCACCACATCAAGCTAATTTTTTGATTTCTTGTAGAGATGAGGTCTTACCACGTTGCCCAGGCTGTTCTCAAATTCCTAGCCTCAAGCAATCCTCTCACATCAGCCTCTCTAAGTGCTAGGATTACAGGTGTGGGCCACTGATCCTGTCTGCAACTCTTTTTAACTGGTGTGGAAAAGGGAATGTATTAGGTTTTCATTTTCTTTGAGTAATTTATTTTAATTTGGTTTTGGAATTTGTACTAAAGTATGCTATAGCTTTAGTAAAGAGTGAGCAGATTTTGGTAAGTATTTATGTATATCTTTTAAAATTTTTTTTAGACATGGTCTCTGTCACCTAGGCAGGAGTATAGTGGCACAATCATAGCTCACTGTAGCCTCAGCCTTCTGGGTTCAAGTGCTCCTCCTGCTTCAGCCTCCCAGTTAATTGGAACTACAGGCACAAGCCACCATACCGGCCATTTAAAAATTTTTTTGAGAAACAGGGTCTTGTTGTGTTAACTATACTGGTCTTGAAGTCCTGGGCTCATCTCCCTACCTAGTCCTCTCAAAGTGTTAGGATTCCAGGTGTGAACCACTGTGCCTGGTTGCATTTATGTATTTCTTCAGTTGAGGATCCAGTGAAGGATTTAAAGGTAGAGAGACCAGCAAGTAATGAGTTCAAAAGACTGTAGGCATAGACTTGAATGTCCCTACTTTGGAGTTTTTCAGCATTTTCTACTTTCATTGTCAACATTATCAGCATTTTTTACAGTAATCTTATGAATGCATATATTTTAGACGGTTTTAAACATTTTTTATTAAAGTGTTTTTTGTTTCATTTTTTAAAAAATTATTTATAGCCACATACTGGGTTGTTCTCAGTATCCTTTGTCTGAAGGTTTCTTTTCAGTTAGAGAGATAAGTTGTATTACTGCTTCATGGATGATTTGACACACCTTATGGCAGCAAGGTTCAGAGGGAAGAACTAGGGGCTGTGCCTTGGGCAAACATGCAACCGCAAAATAGCTCATTGGCTTCTTTCCTAGAGGAAGTGGCATTTCACTTGGGCCTCAAGGATAAGGTAGGAAATGGGGAAATGTGTTTTGCAAGTAGAAGGATCAGCAGGAGCTGAAGACCTAGAGGGGAAAGCAAAGCATGTATGAGTATATAGGAGCCATGCTGAGATTGTAGGGCACGTGCAGGGAAAGAAAGAGACTAAGAAAGACTGGTTGGAGCAACTTGTAATGAATTCTGAACACTAGGTTAAGGAGCTTACACTTTTTAATAGGCATAAAGAATGAGAGTATGTTTTAGGAAAAGAAACTAGAGGCTAGAGATCAGGAAGTCATTATAAGGCTATTTCAGTATTATAACTTGGAGCTGAGATAGGACTCTAGTCTAAATATTGTTGCTATGCTGTTCTTATAGTTTAGAGCTTGGTCAGGTACAAACTACTAATATCTTAATACTTCTAGTAAGAATTATAGTGAATTTTATCCAGTTTAGACTTAGTTTTAAAAAAGGACTGAAAGTATAGATGAGATAAATTTATACAAGTATTGTTTAAAATTTCTTTTTGGTGAGTTTTCTTTTAGGGAAACTTATAAACCATGCCATTGTTTCTCATTCTTTTCATTATTTAGAGAGCAGGATTTTGGAATTTCATTGAAGTGATGAAGGTGGGTGGGGATTCTGTGGTGAAATGATGAGTTGTCTGAACTCTGAGGTAGACTATACATATATATTACTAAGGAGAGCAAACTGGTTTGATCAATTATTATTACATCATTTCAGTAAAATATTGCTTAGATTGATTGGTCAGGAAACTAGATAAAATAAATGTGGGCTTTGTCAGAAAAGCACAAACGAGTTTTCATTAGGTACCAGTTATGTTTTATTTATTATGCATTACAGATTATTTTCTGTGTAATTGACATTGTGTTGCTTGCATGGTATTACTAGTTGATTTCTGATTTTGAAGTGGCAGAGACATACAGAATATTGGCCTATAGAAATGACAGACAAACTTAGCCATATTGTCTGTCAATTCATAGGTCATTTTCCTGTATACCATTTCTGAATGATGACTTGAATCCTCTTCATTGTTGGATCCTTTTGATGACATAACACTTGAATTTTTAAAAAAATGATATTAATTCTTAATTATTTGTTAATTTTATAAAACAAGATAAAAGCTTATCTTTTTTCCTCCTGAATCAAATGAGAATTAAGTGACTGTGATTTTCTTTCTTATGCCTCTATATTGTAGCAAGTTGGTAATCATCAAACGTAACAGCATCTCCACTGGAAATTGGTACACAATCCACATGGAGTTGCTGTTACACTTGATAACTCCATTAAGCATATCAGAAGATTTCTTCTGCTTTTTTTAATGGAAGTCTCTATATAATCTTTAAGTATACTTGTTTCACAGAAAAACATCTTGATTTATTCATTTTCTAAATAAGTTTAAAAACTGGTAGATTTGAAGCTCTGATGTTTCATTTTGCTAATGGTCTAATTTCTGTTTTATATTCATATTTGTATTTTATCAAGAAATAATTCCATTTTTGACTTTAATATTATTGGTTATTTTCTGAATCTGTAATATAATATCGTAATTTAGGTTGAAATTTATTCCTGGTGATTCAAAACAAAATAAATAATTTTTAATATAAAAAAAGATAAAACTTAGATACACAGGCTGTCTGAAGGAAAAAGAAGTTGGTTAAATTTCTTTCATAATTTCAGATTATTGTAATCAATTTAACACTTAATACAATAATTAACACTATGCATTTAGGAAATGAAACCCTGACTTCTGGGAATTATGAGAAATTTAGTAGAAATAGGCAAGGAATTTCCAGTATAATTTGAGTGTTAATTTTAGCTGCCTCAAATTTTTTTCTCATGTTAATAATAACCCTTTGGTAAAAAAATTTATGTTCATTAAATAAGAAAAATGTCTCCAAAATTGTTTTCTTTCACCTTTAAAATGTAAGTATAGGATTAAATTAAGAGTAGAACCCCCCCACCAAATTTCATTATGTTCTGGAATTAAATTAATAAACAAATATGAAACATATAACCTCTTACCTCACTCTTATTCTGGTAACTTGCAGAAGGAGAGTTGTCTTACAGTCCTAACATTTTTGCTTATAAAGATAAAATGCGGAAAACAGTGGAATGACAGCAACAGTTTCTTTGTTACCTAGTGATCTAATGCTACTTAATTTCCAGTAACACACTAAATAAGCTGTCATTCCAATTGATATCAAAATTCAGACTGATTGGTTGGTGTTATAGTTTGTTCATGCTACCTAGTGCATATTCACTGTTTGAGACCTAGGGACACGTAATGTCTAGATAAGGCCTTTGAGTAAAGTACAAAGTTTTATGATGGACTTATTGCTATATGAAAGATAACGTTAAAATGGAAATACAGAGATTATATAGTGATAAGTGGTTTCACCCACTTTTATCAACAGTAATTTATACTGATTTTTAGCTTACAAGTTAACCATGTGTTTGTGTTAATATAGGACATTAACAGAATTTAGGGAAAATTCTCAAGTTTCCAGACAAATTTAGACTTTTTAGTGTATTTTTTCCTGAAGAATATTTAATATCATGGGAAAATTCTTTAAAAATTGATTTAAAAATTTTAAAGCATAATCTCAGTCTTATTATTTTTAAAAATCTCACTTGTAAGTATTTACCCTAAGGAAGTAAGAGGACTAATGTCTCCTGTACAGAGATATGTATGTAAGATGTCCAATAACATTGATCATAAAGGAACATGATATAAAAAAGAAGATATATTTAAGTAGAAGAATAACTATGTGGCTGTCTAAAATGATAGTTTAAGTCTTAACCATTGCCTAGTTCCCCATGTATGAAAACCAAATGAACATAACCCATAAACATGTGGCTTTTTCTAGATTTTTACCACACCTCTGTAAGGAGGATATTTTGAGAACTTGTTCAGCATTAGCTTACTTTTTTTTTCAGATTATCTTTTCAGATTTTATTTTAACATTAAATTTATTGTTATTTTATAATCATAGTAGTTACTGAAGTTTGTAGGTTATATGTCAGTGTTTGTTGTTATTGCAATTTTTGTTTTAAAACTCTGCCATACTTTTTTTAAAGATCATTCAGACTGCCAGAGTACAAGGCAAGAAAAAGCTTTCTCCTTGATACCAATCTTATATACTTGAATTTTGAATTTTGTTTGGATTGTGAGGAAGTTTTTGTCTTGGACATCAGCATTTTTGTTTGTCATAAGTTTTGTTCTGTTTTCTTTTTTTGTGTTTTATTATTTTCAAATTAATTTTGTTAACTGACAAAAATGTACCTTTATCATCTACAAAATGATGTTTTGAAATATGTATGTATACATTGTGGAATGTCTAAATCAAGCTAATTAACATATTTGTTGAGGTTTTCTTTATTCTCTAATTCCAGAATTGACTTTATCATACTGTTTTAAATATATATATATATATATATTTTTTTTTTTTTTTTAGTTGGAGTCTCACTCAATCACCCAGACTGTGCAGTGGCCGCTCCGGCCACTGCAGCGTCGACCTGCTGGGCTCCGGCCATCCTTCCGCCTCAGCCTTCCAAGTAGCTGGAACTACAGGCACGCGCTACCACGCCCGGCTAATTTTTTTGATTTATTGTAGAGATGAGGTCTCACCAAGTTGCCCAGGCGGGTCGAACCCACGGGCTCAGGCAATCCACTCACCTTAGCCTCCCAAAGATGCGCGATTACAGGCTGAGCAACCGAGCCCGGCTCTGTTTTAAATATATAAATAATTTTTTTTTGAGTTGGAGTCTCACTCTAACACCCAGACTGGAGCTCAGTGGCTGTTTCCGTCCACTGCAGCCTTGACCTACTGGGCTCCGGCGATCCTTCTGCCTCAGCCTTCTAAGTAGCTGAAACTACGGGCACATGCTATATAAATAATTTGATTGTCTGCAATCTCAAAGTAGAACTGAATTGCAGAACTGAATGCTTTTTAAAGTACATTTAGTAGATTGTATTTAGCACATGATGTTTCTATATTTCATGATATAATTGAAGGAAACAAATCTTGCTCTAAATATTGGTGGTACTTGCTCTAATAATGAGTTGAAGCTTCTTTTTTTCCTCAAAAATATTTCAAATTTCTTTTGGATACATGGAAAAAAATTATTTTGTTCTGATTCATATGCACATGTAATGATTTAAAAAATTGGGCTTTTTTTGGTAAATGTAGTTTTATTTATGACAGCTTTTTTGAAATTGGGTTTTAAAAGATTACTGCAGGATTGCTTTTCGTTGATACAGATAACATTTGTAGTTAATGTCATTTGTAAAACGTATTATTAGATAAACTAAGAGAAAAAACTAAACAAACTTTCTTCCTTACTGAAATAAGAGATCTTTGAGTTTTTTAAAGTTTTATATTTGCAAATAAAGTATATATAAAACGCAAGATTACATTTCTTCTTGTATTAAAATGTGTTGTATATTTCTATATAGATATATCTCTATAAACATGTAATATCTTATATATAGATATATGATACATATAAATCTTATATAGCTATAATGTGTTATATGTATAATAGTTATATAGTTAAGTGGATTACTATTATCTTTATAAGAAAATGTAGCAATTCAAATGAATTTTAGTTAGAGGTATTTGACCAACCTTGGTGGGATTTTACAGTTGCTTTAATAACATGCCAGTAGCAAAATTGGAGTGTTTCTTGGTGCTTTTGGTTATAGACTCAATAAAATACTTGAAATACTTAAATACTTATAATACTTAAGATATAATTTATATTATAATTTATATTATAAACACTTAAAATATTTAAAGACATTTTTGATTATTTTATATTTTTGGATATGAAAAAGAACTTTGTTTTATTAAAGTTGAATTTGGCCCTCTAAAATGAATGTGGAAGTATCGTGTGAAAGTCATAATAAGATTATTCACTTTTCTTTAGTTATTAGGACTTTTAAGAATACAGTTTTTCACAGCATTTATAGAAACTGAAACTCAGAAGAATAATATGATTTGTTTCTATCATTATCCAGCAAGTCACAGGTAGAGTCTGGTCTTTGAACTTAGTGCTTGCTCTGTCAACACACTAATCTCTTCAGACTCCCTAGTTCCCTGACTTCATCTCTGATTCAGTCTTCATTATGCATGAGTCATAAAAGCCTTTTTGCCATTGCTTGGCAAACTCCAGAGAACAGGAGTGTGAGCTCAGTTATAGCTGCTGTCTTCATAGATGAGTTGAAGAGGCAGAGTAAAGATGTAAAAACAGGGCTGGGCATGGTGGCTCAGCCTGTAATCCCAGCACTTTGGGAGGCCGAGGCATGTGGATTGCCCAAGCCCGCGGGTCTTGGTGAGACCTTGTCTCTACAATAAATAAAAAATTAACCAGGCGTGGTAGCGCACACTCTGTAGTTCCAGCTACTTGGAAGACTGAGGTGGAAGGATTGCCAGAGCCCAGCAGGTCAAGGCTGTGGTGGCCGGGAGTGTGCCTCTGGGCGACAGAGTGAGACTACAACTCAAAAAAAAAAAAAAAAAAAGATATAAAAACAGCACTGAATCATGATTTAGGAGACCCAGCAGTGTCAAGGCCTGGTTCTGTGTTACTTACTTAGCCTCATGATTTAAGGAACCCTAAGGCACAGAGCTGCCTGTCTATACTGCTATGTATTTCTGTGAATCCCATTAGAGAGTGCTTGTAAAGTACTTTGAGAAGTATAATGTGTGGTATACATATAAATGCTTTTGATATATAATATGTTAATACTAACATCTCTACCTTATTTGCTAAATGAATATAAAATTTGAACCATTTACTTTTACTTCTATATTTATCTGTTTCCATTATATGTAAAACTTTTAGTCTTATTTTACTATTTACCTAAATGTTCTAATCTAATAACATTGTAAATAAAAAAAGGCAAAATGACATCCATTTTAGACTCATTTTTTTCTGATGATAATTTTATAATTGATATGAACAGCACATCTGCTGTAATTATGTATGTATATATTATATATACATAAATGTAGTTTACTAGTATCTCTGTCTTTTTTTGTTCTTTTAGGGTTTTGTTTTTCTTTTAGGCATTCGATTTATTCGGATCTTTCTATTATAGCATATTCATATTTTCTTAACTGATAACATGTTCTGTGCAGACTATATAAAATAGTAATGTATAACTAAATATTACTGTCATATAACTAGGTAGTTATTGCATAAAACATTTATGGTTTCATAGCACAATACTTTATCTTTACTGTTAAAGTCCATCTAAAATGAATGACTGTCTTAGAAATGGGCAGTTATGCCCATTTTACTTTCTTGTTACTGGTAAGTTCTTCAAAGTACATGCAGGTAGCATTATACTTTTTCAATTTATCCTTCATGGAATACCATCTTAGTGATATCTTGCTTTTTAGAGGTATTTCAAGTTTAAATTTGTAGAACATATTTAATTTACATTCGTTTGATTTTTGCTTTCCACAACAATTTTTGTAAACACTTCACGTATCTGTGAATCATCAGACCCAGAGAAGTTAAATTATTTGCTCTGCATAGTCATTATTACTAAGACGCAGATACAGATCAAGAACTTAAGGCTTTTTCCTACCTACTACTCTTTCTATTTTTTCATCAACTCTCGTGGACCTTCACTTAATTCTTAGCTACTTGCAGTAATGGACTGTAGTAGAAAGGAGGATGACCCAAGAGTTACAGTTAGGCGCAGTGGCTCATGCCTGTAATGCCAGCAGATTGGGGGCTGAGGCGGGAGAATCACTTGAGGTCAGGAGTTTGAGACCAGCCTGGGTAACATAGTGGGAGCTCTTCTCCACAAAAAAGTCCAAAAAAATACCTAGGCATGGTGGCGTGCACCTGTAGTCTCAACTACTCCAGAATCTGAAGTGGAAGGATTGCCTGAGTCCGGGAAGTCAAGGTTGTGGTGAGCCATGACCATGCCACTGCACTCCAGCCTGAATGGCAGAGTGAAATTCTGACTCAAAAAAAGAAAAGTTGGCTTTAGTATGTGCATTTTAATCTTTATATAGTAACATGAGTGTGTTTTTTGGTAATCGGTTGACATAAAATTAACTGTCTAAATTTATGACTTCAGAGAATCAAGTAGAGTAACACCTAATACTTACATAATATTTATGAAGATGTGTCAGATGTTCTAGGCATTTTTATATGTATAAGCTGAATTCATATTTATAATAAATCTTTTAATGATGCTGTTATTATTTGCATTTTACAAATGAGGAAACTGAGGTACAGAAATGCTAAGTGCCTTGTCCAGGGTCATATGACTAGTAAGTGGCAGAGTCAGAAATTAAACCAAAGCTGTCAGATGCCAGCGTCCATGCTCTTGACCATCCTTTGTACTATGACAAACTAGAAAGCAACTAGAAGAAGCTGCAGTATCAACAAAGCTTCAATAATAAATTAAATATTAACATAAATTAAAGGTATAGTATTCTTGTAAGAAAATTTTTAGAATATATTTTTCCCTGAGTTTAATTTTTGAATAACTTATCACTGTATATTTTCCCAAAGATGTGACCAGTTTCATGAATCATTTGAATTGCATTTATTGGCTTTCTATCTTGTGTTAGGCACTGTGCTAAGTTTTACATGTATAATCTTAATTAGTTTGCAGTTGTTCTGAGGAAAGGGTTAGGATCACTAAAATGTAAGTTCCATTAGGGCAGGGATCTTGTTTTGTTATCTGCTGTATCTCCCGTACCTTGAACCCAAGACACTGGAGGTGCTCAGTAGTTTTTGAACAAATGAATTGGATTCAGGGGGAACAGCCAAGTCTTAGAAAAAGTTTTAGTACTTGTGCATGGTCATATAAATAAAAAATGACAGGAGTCAGAAGATACACCCGGGGAAATCTTGTCAAAGCCCCTGCTTTAGGATGGCATTGCTTCTTATGCAGATGGATTTGGGTTTATACCTCTAAGCAGTGAGGGAGCCCTTGGAAGTTTTCAAGTCAAGAATTCATTTAATAAACACTGGTTTAGGAATGCATCTATTTCAAGGTGTATCTTGTAAATTACAGCAATGAGAATAGGGGAAAAGTCAGACCAATGCGTCAATCCAGTATTGAGGCAACGAGGTTGGACTAATATAGTGTGAAAGTGGGAACAACTGTAATATTTCTAAGGTAGAACTGACAGACTGTGTTAGTTTAATTTGGGCAGAAATTTGGTAGAGGAAGATAATTAGGTTTTGAGTATAAATATCTAGATAGAAAATTTATTGATAGAAAAAGGGAAATCAGTAACTGAAATAGGGAAGTGAGGAGAAATCTTTTTTTTTCTTTTTTGGGGTATATATGATCAATTTGATTTTATTTATATTGAATTTAAGATGACATTAGCAGCCAAGTGAGAAGGTAATTGAAGAAATACCACTAAAACTTGAGGAAAAAGGAAAAAATATCACTATTTCTTAATTTTTGTTTGTTATTCATCACAGTAGTTAACTGAATAATTCTGCCATTTTCCCTTTGAAATAGCCAAACCATTGAGCATATTGTTAAATTAGTGGAACAACATGGCAGTGATATCTGGTGGACTCTTCCCCCCGAGCAGCTTCTTCCAAAAGAAGTCTTAACTCAGGTATATTTCTGTTAGTGCTTGACATCCTTTGTGTATATTACATGATATAATGACAACATGAGTGATTCTTAGGAATTAAAAAATGATTATGTTGTCATGCAAAGTTAGTGAATATTTTTACTATAAATGCGAAGCTAATGCAGTTTGAAGGTAGATATTTTGTTTAGCTGTAGAAGTGTAGTATTTAAGTTAGCATTAGAATGTGAGGTTCATTTATTGGGGGCCAAGATTGAGTGTGAATGATTGGGTTGATTAAGCAGATATAGTCATGACTCAGAACAGGACCTAACATTGGTACATCAGGACTTTGGAGAATCTGAAGTAGAGTTGGCTGATTGCATCATACATTCAAAAATCCAAATTTAATTTCAAGAAAATAAGAACCAATTTATATTAACTTCACATTGCATTGGTATATGTGTACTTAAGTGACCAAAGACACTTTTACATGCAAATGGAGGAAGCTATCCTTAACTTTGAAATGTTTTAAACTGTATGTAAAAATGTAAGTTTAATTTGGTTTTATTTCGTTTTCTTAAGACTTCTTGGGTACAGTATTTATAGTATATATTTTGACCCTTGTGTAATTCAAATTCTTTTACATTATCTTATTAGGTTGGTGGTCCTGATGCCTTGGAATATGTGCCAGGTCAGGATATCTTGGACATCTGGTTTGATAGTGGAACCTCATGGTCTTATGTTCTTCCAGGTAATTTTTGAAAATAGATACATGCCTATCAAGATGTTTTGAACATATGGAATTGGTTTTTAGAAGAGATCTATAACCAAAGTGTTTTCCCCTTTTACTTGGAGAAGATCTACTGTAGGCCTACTTTAGACCTGGAAAGAACTCTTCAAATTCGTTCTGTCTGATGATTTTCAGACCTTTTTTGTTTTTCCAGATGAAATTTTATTTAGGGCTACAATACACAAGATAGATAAAAACAGGAATTTTCTTCCTCCTTTCAAACAGCTCATACTTCTTGGCCTACTTGACAATTCCAAGGAACCTAACTCTGTAAAACAAAGTTTGAAAATCATTGAGGTACCGGGGGCAAGATGGCGACGGCATAGGTGAACTGGTGAGATTCTCTGAACGGACCAAGGCTGCATACTGCTGAATAGACAGACTGTAAAGCAGAGGGAAAAATGAACAAAACCAGAAGACCCTCATAAGGAATAACACGTCATTGCAGAAGAGAAATAAAAGCAATCCCACCTTCCCTCAAAAACAGAATTGAAGAGGGGGAGGGAAAGGGGGAGAGGGAGAAAAATCTACAGAAATGAAGGAAAACCAAAAGAAGAGTATGGGTTTTCCCAGACGCCTGGGAGAGCAGACATGGGGAAAAAATGACTTTGGAATGCAAACAATGAAAAGCCCCAGAATGAAGGGTCTCAAAATCAAATGTAAATATCAAAACAATAATGGAGAGATTAAAAAGAATTGAGGAGACACAAGAAGAAACTAGGAAGGAGCTGATATCTGAGATAACAGTAATAAAGAATACTGTGAATGAAATAAATAACAAATTGAAAGCATGGAAAGCAGAATTACCCAAGCAGAAGAAAGAATCTCAGAGCTTGAGGACCAAAATATAGAAATAACCCAAACTCTTAAAAACACAGAAAACAAGCTCAAAAAGACAGAACGAAACCTTCAAGAGATGAGTGACTACCTTAAGAGGCCTAACCTAAGAATAATCGGACTCCCTGAGGCAGAAAGAGAAACAGAGACCACATTGGAACAAACTTTCCATGAGATCATTCAAGAAAACTTCCCTTATCTAATCAGCGATGCAAAAATTCAAACACAAGAGATTCAGAGAACCCCCACAAGACAACAAATGAGAAGACCAACTCCTAGACACATAATAATTCGCCTAAATAAAGTAGGCACAAAAGAAAAAATCCTACAGGCAGCAAGAGAAAAAGGCCAGATCACCTACCATGGAAGACCAGTCAGAATAGCAGCAGATTTATCTGCAGAAACCCTGCAGGCTAGGAGAGCTTGGAGCCCTATCTTCAAAGTCCTAAAAGAAAAAATTTCAACAAGAATAACCTACCCGGCCAAGCTAAGTTTTATCAGTGAGGGAGAATTAAAATCTTTCCCAGATATCCAATCCCTAAGAACTTATGCTGCCACCAAACCATCTACATGAAACACTTAAGGAAGTACTAAACACAGAAGAAAAGGAAAAAAGAACAATATTTTTCACAAGAGTACAGGGAAAAGAATAAAATATACACGAACCAACCCCAAAACCAAAAGAAAGACCAAAAAAAAAAGAAAAAAGAAAAAACCAAGTGGAAGAACAACAACTCAATAAGAACTCCATGATAGGGACGAACTCTCACATTTCAATAATTAGTCTGAATGTGAATGGACTAAACGCACCACTGAAAGGACATAGAATGACAAAATGGATAAAATATCACCAGGCAACAATATACTGCCTTCAAGAGGCCCATCTCACTAGAAAGGACATACACAGACTCAAAGTAAGAGGATGGGAAACAAATTTTCAGGTGAATGGAACACAAAAGAAAGGAGGAGTCGCGATCCTAATTTCAGACAAAATACTATTTAAGCTATCAAAAATTAAAAAAGATACAGAGGGCCACTACATAATGATAAAAGGTTCACTCCATCAACAAGAAATATCTATCCTAAACATATATGCACCCAACATAGGTGCGCCAACATTCATAAAGCAACTTCTAGGAAAACTAAAGAAAGACATTGATTCTAACACCATAATAACTGGGGACTTTAATACACCACTCACAACCTTAGACAGATCATCAGGACAAAAAATCAGCAAGGAGATCCGGAACCTCAATGAGACTCTGGACCAAATGGACTTAATTGATACCTATAGAACACTCCATCCAAAGACCACAGAATACACATTCTACTCATCACCACATGGAACATATTCTAAGATCGACCACATAATTGGACACAAATCAAGTATAAGCAAATTTAAAAGGACTGAAATTCTACCATGCACCTTCTCGGACCACAGTGGAATAAAAATAAACATTGACACCAACAAAGTCCCTCCAAAACCCACAAAGACATGGACACTAAACAGCATGATGCTAAATAACTCCTGGGTCAATGATGACATCAAAACAGAGATCAAAAGATACCTGGAAACAAATGAAAATGAAGAAACATCTTACCAAAATCTCTGGGATGCCTTAAAAGCTGTAGTAAGAGGGGAATTTATATCCCTACAAACACACATGAGGAAAATGGAAGGAACAGAAATTAACAACCTAACAAGCCACCTAAAGAAGCTGGAAAAGCAAGACCACAAAAACCCTAATATCAGCAGAAGAATCCAGATCACCAAAATAAAAGCCCAAATCCAGGACATAGAAGACAAAAAGATAATAGAAAAAAATCAATGACACAAAAAGCTGGTTCTTCGAAAGAATAAACAAGATCGATGGTCCCCTAGCTAGACTGACAAAAAAAAAACGAAAAAAAAAACCAAATAAGCACAATCAGAAACACAAAAGATGAAGTCACATCTGACCCTGAAGAAATACAAAAGATCATTAGAGACTACTACGTACACTTGTATGGAAACAAACTTGAAAACTTTAAGGAAATGGAGGACTTTCTGACATCACACAACCTACCTAAGTTGGAACAAGAAGAGATTGAGACCCTAAATAAACCAATAACAATCAAGGAAATAGACTACGTAATAAGAAAACTTCCTACAAAAAAAGAAGCCCTGGACCAGATGGCTTTCCAGCAGAATTTTACAAGACATTTAAGGAGGAGCTGATACCAATCCTACTGAAGGTATTCCAGGCGATTGAAAAAGATGGAACGCTCCCCAAATCATTTTATGAAGCCAACATCATATTGATACCCAAGCCAGGTAAAGATCCAGCAAAGAAAGAGAACTACAGGCCAATATCTTTGATGAACATAGATGCTAAAATTCTCAACAAGATCCTAGCAAACCGGATTCAGCAATACATCTCAAAAATCATCCATCATGACCAAGTAGGCTTCATTCCTGGGATGCAAGGCTGGTTCAACATTCGTAAAACCAAAAATGTTATTAAATACATTAACAGATGTCAAAACAAAAACCATATGATTATATCATTATATGCAGAAAAAGCTTTTGATAAAATCCAGCAGCCCTTCTTGATAAAAACCCTTGAACATCTAGGCATACAGGGAACATACCTCAAAATAGTAAAAGCCATCTACGAGAAACCCACAGCAAGCATGCTCCTAAATGGATAAAAATTAGAACCATTTCCCCTGAAAACTGGAACAGGACAAGGATGCCCACTCTCACCCCTCCTGTTCAACATAGTATTGGAAGTCCTGGCTCGAGCAATTAGAGAAGAGAAGGCAATCAGGGGTATCCAAATAGGAAAAGAGGAAGTCAAGTTATCTCTCTTTGCAGATGACATGATTATATACCTTGAAAACCCAAGAGAATCTGTCAAAAACCTCCTTACACTGATAAAGACCTTTGGCAAAGTCTCAGGATACAAAATAAATGTACAAAAGACAATCGCATTTCTCTACACCAATAATAAACAAACAGAAACCCAAATAAAAAACACAATTCCATTCACAATAGCCGCAAAAAAAATGAAATACCTTGGCATCTTCCTAACCAGAGACATGAAAGACCTTTACAAGGAAAACTACAAAACACTGCTCAAAGAAATCAAAGTTGACACAAACAAGTGGAAAAATATCCCATGCTCATGGATCAGAAGAATCAACATTGTGAAGATGTCCATTTTACCTAAAGCAATGTACAAATTCAATGCAATACCCATCAAATTACCAGCAACATTCTTCTCAGACCTAGAAAAAACAATGCAGGAATTCATATGGAAACACAAACGTCCAAGAATAGCCAGAACAATCCTCAGCAAAAAAAACAAAGCAGGTGGTATCACACTGCCAGACTTCAAACTTTACTATAAAGCTACAATCATCAAACAGCTTGGTGTTGGTATAGAAACAGGAATATAGATCAATGGAATAGAATTGAGATTCCAGAAGCAAAACCTCAATCTCTCAACCAACTCATCTTTGACAAAGCCTCCACCACCTACCACTGGGGAGAGGAGAACCTATTCAGTAAATGGTGCTGGGAAAACTGGCTGACCACATGCAGAAGATTGAAACAGGACCTCTATCTATCCCCATGCACAAAGGTTAATTCCAAATGGATCAGAGACCTAAATGTAAAACCTCAAACCATAAGAACCTTAGAAAATGAAGGAAAAACCCTCATGGAAATCGGAACTGGCATCCAATTCCTGAACAAAACCCCAAAAACCCCCAGCTCATAAGAGAGAAAATAGACAAGTGGGACCTTATTAAACTGACAAGCTTCTGCAAAGCCAAAGAAACCATCAAGAGAGCAGGGAGACAGCCTACAGACTGGGAAAAAGTATTTGCCAACTCCAGGTCCGACAAAGGCTTAACATCCTGGATCTACAAGGAACTCAAGCGTGCTGAAAAGAAAAAAACAAACAACCCCATTATAAATTGGGCAAAAGATATGAACAGACACTTCACAAAGGAAAATATCCGAGCAGCCAACAAACACATGAAGAAATGTTCAACCTCACTAATGATCAGGGAGATGCAAATCAAAACCACACTGAGATACCACCTAACCCCAGTCAGAATGGCAATTATCAACAACTCAAAAAATAACAGCTGCTGAAGAGGGTGTGGTGAAAAGGGAACACTTCTACACTGTTGGTGGGAATGTAAACTAGTGCAACCTCTGTGGAAAGCAGTGTGGCGATTCTTAAAAGCTCTAAATACCAACCTCCCATATGACCCCGCAATCCCCCTACTGGGAATATATCCTGAAGAACACAAATCACTCTATAAAAAAGATACCTGCACACGCATGTTTATTGCAGCATTTTTCACAATAGCAAGAACCTGGAAACAGCCATGCTGTCTGTCAAAAGAGGCCTGGATTAAAAAAATGTGGTACATATACACAATGGAATACTACGCAGCCATAAAAAAGAACAAAATCATGAATTTCGCAGCAACCTGGATGGAACTAGAGTCTATAATACTGAGTGACCTCTCACAGAAACAAAGATCCGAGTATCACATGTTCTCACTCATATAATGGACCTTAAATATCCAATGCAATACTATACGAAAATGACTGACCGTACTGGGAAACTATGGTGCAGGGAGGGAGATGGGATTAACAGTAGCAAATATCTGTCTGGGTACGGGGAAACATCCTGTATCAACAGGGTGCCTGAATGAAACGCAATTGTATACCTAACCCTTAACTGTACCCCACAACTTCACAATTAAAAAAAAAAAAAATTGAAATAGTCTGACTCCATCATTTTTCAGAAGAGACAATAAGATTGAATTAGAGCCAAATTAAGTGGTGGTCACATAGCTTAATTGTATCAGACTAGAACTTAAGTAGCCTAATTTTCCATTCTCTTTCTATATTACATTGCCTTTTTGTATTTTTTTCCTCCTGTCTATACAGATAGCTGACTGGCTTATACTTACTCAGAATTAGGTTATATTTTTGACATAACTTTATAGGTTATTCATTTCTGGGTTATCTGTTGTGTTCCACTAGTCTGTGTGCCTGTTTTTATACCACTACCATGCTGTTTTGATTTCTGTAACTTTGTAGTATGTTTTGATGCTGGTTAGTGTGATTCCTCCAGCTTTGTACTTTTTGCTCAGTATCACTTTGGCTATTCAGGGTTCTTTGTGGTTCCATATAAATTTTAGGATTGCTTTTCTATTTCTGTGAAGATTGTTATAGATATTTTGCTAGGAATTGTATTGAATCTTCAACTTACTTTGGGTGGTATGGTCATTTTAATGATGTTAATTCTTCCAGCCTGTAAACATGCAGTGTTTTTTACTTTGTATCTTCTCAATTTATTTATCATCAGTGTTTTATAGTTTTCCTTATAGAGGTCTTTCCCCTCCTTGGTTAACTTTATTCCTAGGTATTTTATTTTATTTTTGTGGTTATTGTAAATGGGAACACTTCTTGATTTCTTTTTCAACTAGTTTGTTATTGGTGTATAGAAATGTTACTGATTTTTGTAGGCTGATTTTTGTATACAGCAACTTTGCTAAATTTATTGATGAGTTCTAAGAGTTTTTGATGGCATCTTTAGGTTTAGGTTACTGTTTATAAGATCATGTCATCTGCAAAGAGGGACAATATGACCTCCCCTCTTCCAAGGCATGCAGCATGCCTTTTATTTCTTTCTCTTCCTTGATTACTCTGGCTAGGGCCAGAATAAGAGTGGGGAAAGTGTCTTGTCCTAGTTCTTTTTTTTTTTTTTTGATTTGGAGTCTCACTCTGTTGCCTAGGCTGGAATTCAGTGGCACGCTCATGGCACCGCAGCCTGGACCTGCTGGGCTCAGGTGATCCTTCCGCCTCGGCCTTCTAAATAGCTGGAATTACCGGCATGTGCCACCATGCCCAGCCAAGTTTTTGGTTTATTGTAGAGACAAGATCTCACCAAGTTGCCCAGGCTGGTCTCAAACCCCTGGGCTCAGGCAATCCTCTCGCCTTGAGCTACCAAATTGCTTGGATTACAGACTTGAGCCACCGCACCTGGCTGTTGTTCTAGTTCTTAGGGGAAAGTCTTTCAACTTATTCCTGTTCAGTATGTTAGCTGGAGGTTTGGTTATTTGTAGCCTTTATTATTTTGAGGTATGTTCCTTCTTTGCTTGGTAAGTTGAGAGTTTTTGTAATAAAGGGATATTGAGTTTTATCAGATGCTTTTTTCAGAATCTGTTAAGATGATTATATACTTTTTGTCCTGTATTCTATTGGTGCATGATTTTGATTTGCATATGTTGAACCATCCTTGTATCCTAGGGTAAATTCCACTTGATTATAATATATTATTATTTTATTAATAATAATAAATTTATTATTTAAATATTATTATTTTAGAGATGGAGTCTTGCTCTGTCACTGAGGCTGGAGTGCAGTGGTGCACTCCACTTAGCTCACTGCAGCCTAAAACTCCTGGGCTCAAGCAATCCTCCTGCTTCAGCCTCCTGAGACTACAGGTGTACACCATCACACCTGGCTAATTTATTTTTATTTTATTTCATTTTTTAAGAGACAGAATCTCGCTGTGCTGCCTAGGGTAGTCTTGAACTCCTGATTTCAAGCGATTCCCCTGCCTCAGTCTTTCAAGTAGCTGGGATCACTGGTGCAAATTATCACACCTGGCTGTATTATCTTTTTAATGTGCTGTTGGATTCAGTTTGTTAGTATTTTATTTTATTATTTATTTTTATTTTTTATTTTTTGAATCAGTGTCATTCTCTGTTGCCTAGGCTGGAGTCCAGTGGCACGCTCATAACCACCACAGCCTCGACCTGCTGTGCTCAGGTGATCCTTCCGCCTCAGCCTTCCAAGTATCTGGAACTACAGGTGTGTGCCACCACGCCCACCTAATTTTCTGATTTATGATAGAGACACGGTCTCACCAGGTTGCCCAGGCTGGCCTCAAGCCCTTGGGATCAGACAATCCTTTCGCCTCCGCCTCTCAAAGTTCTGGGATTACAGGCGTTAGCCCACTGTGCCCAGCCAGCCATTTGGTAGTATTTTCTTGAGGAATTTTGCATCTATATTCAACAGGGATATTGGCCTATAGTTTTCTCTTTTTGTTGCATCCTTGTCTGGTTTTGGTATCAGGGTATTGCTGGCCTCATAGAATGAGTTAGAAAGAATTCTACACTTCAGTTTTTTTGAGTAGTTTGAACAGAATTGGTGTTTGGTTTTTATTTGGTAGGATTGGCAAGAAAACTATCTGGTCCTAGACTTTTCTTTGTTGGAAGCCTTTTTATTACTGATTCAATCACAATACTCATTATTGGTCTGTTTTGTTCTGGTTTAATCTAGGTAGGTAGTATGTGTTCAGGAATTGGTCAGTTTCCTCTAGGTTTTCCAATTTGTTAGCATATAGTTGTTCATAATAGTCTCTATGATCCTTTGTATTTCTGTGGCTCCATTGTGATGTCTCTTTCTTCTTTTCTGAATGTGTTAATTTGGATCCTACTCTCTTCTTGGCTTTGTGTAGCTAAAGTTTGTTCTATGCATTTGCCTTCCTATATTATCCAACACTTTCCTGACTGCATAGACCAGGTTAAACCCTCTATTTTGGTAACATGCATCACAGCTATTTCTTGTTGAACATAAAATCTACCCCACTAGATAACAGCTCCGGAAGGACAGAGACTAGATTTTAGGTTTTTCCCCCAGGGTCTAGCTCGTGCCTGCTACATAATAAATGCTCAGTAATATTTGTGGAATTGAATTGGTTTGATTCAATTATTACATTTTTAATGGCTCCTCATCATTCATCTTGAAGGTTCAATTATTTTAGTCTCCCCACCTCTACCCAGTCAATCTTTGTCACATAAGGGTTATAATACTAAATCTTCAATATTAGGCTATAAGGACAAATAATTTTATAAGTAAAAGTGATTTTAAGGGCTTCTTAGGGTTATGCATTTAGATTTAAAATATGGAAGTGATTTTCCTCAAGGACCTCTTGTGACTTTTTATGAAAACCATTTTATTTTGAAAAGTTTATAAAGTAGTATAAAGAATTACCACACGCCTTTCATCTAGATTTCTCGAAGTTTACATTTTACCACATTGCTTTATATAGCCTTTTTATGTATATATAATATATATGTATTTTAAAATGCATCATGTCTCTCTCAATATTTTAGTTTATATTTTCTAAAAACATGAGCAGTCTCTTAAATAACTAGTACAGACATCAAAATTAAGGAATCAAATTTGATTTCATACTGTTAACTATCAATAGATCTTGTTCAGATTTTACCCAGTAGGTCCTTTATAGAAGGAGAAAACAAAGGATCCAAGATCCAATCTAGGGTTACATGTCCCATTTAGTTGTCATGTCACTTTAGTCTTCTTGTTCTTTGTCTTTCATTGCCTGAACATTCGTGCAGGTACAGGTTATTTTTTTTTTTGTAGATGGTGTCTCTGTTTGGGTTTGTGTGATGTGTAATCATGATTACATTTAGCTTATGCATTTTAGGCAGGAATATCACAGAAGGGATATTGCATTTTTTTTTTCAGTGCATCATCTCAGAAGTTATATGATATCTGACTATCTGTCTCATAACTGATGATGTTTAACTTCGATCACTTGATTAATGTGGTGTCTGCCAGTTTTCTCTATTGTAAAGCTACTTCCCCTCCCTCCCAGTAATTGTTATTAATAAGTATTTTATAGGGAGATACTTTAAGACTGTGGACATACCTTGTTTTCTCAATTTTCACTAGTAGTGAAGCATCCTTGATGATTCTTGTCTGAAATGATTGTTACTTATGATGTTTGCCAAATAGTTCCTTATTTCATTATTATCGAATTGATTGTTAACTGTGAAATGCTAAAGTAGCTCTCAGGCTTGCTTATTTACATACATGTCCTAAAAAAATTGGAGACAAAATTATTCATAAGAGTTTTTTATAGTTTGCCTAGTTTTTTATTGAGTCATTATCAAATCAAAAGTTAATATAAGACCTTATTTTTGGCGGAGTGCAGTGACTCATTCCTGTAATGCCAGCACTTTGGGAGGCTGAGGCGGGAGGATTGCTTTAGGACAGGGGTTCAGGACCAGCCTGAGCAACATAACAAGACCTCATCTCTACAAAAAATAAAAAAATTAGCTAGATGTGGTGACACATGCTTGTAGTTCTAGCTACTTGGAGGCTGAGGCAGAAGGATCACCTGAGCCCAGGTCAAGGCTGCAGTAAGCCATAATGATGCTACTGCACTCCAGCCTGGGTGACAGAGTAAGACCCTGAATAAACAAAAAAACGTGTTTTTATTGTAGTTGCTGTTTTCTGTTTATGTAATTATCAAGATTAGTCACGTTCAAATAGTATGACTTCTTGGTTAAGAGTATGCACTTCAGTGCCAAATTTTCTAGGTTCAAAATCCCACTGCTTACTATCTGTATAACTTTGGATAAGTTCCAAAACCTCCCTGTACCTCACTTTTCTCATCTATAAAATGGGGATGGTAATAGAGCCTTTATTAGAGTTTTCAGGAGAGTTAAATGAATTAATTTATGAAGTTGTTAGGTGTTCAGCAAATAGTTGCTGAATTAATAAAACAGTATTTAATTTTCATAAAAAATTTAACTGGAAAAAATGATATTAATAATTTTTATGAATCAGTCCCTAATATAGATAGTGTTTTAGTTAGTTATGGATTTGGTGATGATATGCAAAGGATTGTCTTTTTTATCTTGATGAGTAAAGTGGCAGTGGGGATAACAGCTCTAGTGCATGTTGTCTAGCCATTCTGTAGCATGACACAATAAATAAATAATTCGATGAACTTTCATTATTTTACACTTTGCTACATACTCTTTTGTTTTTTTCTATTTTAATTAACTTAAATTTCTGTGTTTTTGTTTTTTATATTGAGGTACTGACCAAAGAGCAGATCTGTATTTGGAAGGGAAAGACCAGCTTGGAGGTTGGTTTCAGTCTTCTTTATTAACAAGTGTGGCAGCAAGGAAAAAAGCACCTTTTAAGTAAGTATTTGTGCCTGAGCTGATCCTCTGCTGAGTACTGTGATGTATATATGATAAAGCACTACCCTTGACTACTTAGAGTCTCCTGTTCATTAGAGAAATGAGAATTGGAAGTAAGAGAGAGAGAGAGAGAAAGAGAGAGACAGAGACAGAGACAGACAGACAGACAGACAGAGACAGACAACAACGCAGAGGTTTCCTGTCAGTGGATCAGATCATAACTCCTAGTGTGGACTAGAGTAGTGGGGGAAACTATGTAGAGCTAAGGTCTTGACCTGGTGACTTGACTAGGAGGAATGTTCTAGGTGGAGAGAAGACAGTCTCAACTCTGGCATAATCATATATTTGTGGTATCCACAGTGGCGAATGAACCGAAATATTTTTTTAACTGAATTTTATTAAATTAGGAACTCTTACTTAGTGCAGATAATTGCTTTTTCAAGTATGTGGGTGAAAGTTCTAATCTGAAAGATTCATATATAGCTTAAGATTTTTGCTATTTTAGCATGAAAACTCATCCTAGAACATTTTGCATGTTTTTGTTTCTTGTGTAATATGTCTTTAAAGGCCAGTAGAACAGCAGATACTATTGTTTTCCAAATTCTTTTTGAAAAGAATTTTAAGGTGATAATCTAAGACATACTTTTTCCTGGTGCGTGATCAAAATCAATATGTAGCAGAAGCCTAGGAAATAATTTAGTGAATAAAACCATCTAAAGTTTTTCTTTGTTTTAAGTAGAGAGTTTACTATTTAATGATCATGATAAATAAGGATGGGGATTAGATTGAGGATTAGACTTTCAAGAAAAGTTTTTATCTATAATCTGTCAAGTACAATCCTGTTTTTGTGTCTTTTTAAGCTATAATTCATTTTCAAAAAGATAATTATACATGTAATTAATTATAATTGTGATTATCATTAAAGTAGCTGATTTATTTTCTTAGGACAGTGATTGTTCATGGATTTACCCTTGGAGAAAAAGGAGAAAAGATGTCCAAGTCTCTTGGGAATGTCATTAATCCTGATGTTGTCATTAATGGAGGACAAGTAGGTGGTTCCTTAAAGGTGCATTTTATTTTTTGTTTTAAGGGTCTTAAATTGGCAACCAAAGCCCTTAATACAGTTACTTAAATGTAAAAATTAAAAATACTTTTTATATCACTACAGGTTGCCTTGCCATGTTTTAAATCTATCCTCTTAAAGAAGCATGATTTTAATGAAAGCAAGGGCCAGGATTGTGGCACTTTTTTAGTTTAAGGTCTGAATCTCCAGTTAGGTCCTGAACCGTACTGTTCTTTTTTAATTGTCTGAGCTTTAAAAATGTGTAATGCCTTTGTGATTCATAAGCATGATGATTGGGTTTTCACTTTATTGTGTGAGATGTGCCTCCATCAAATCCTGTTACAACACTGGCACGTTACCTGTCTATAACATGGAAAAAAAATGTGTAAACTGTAATTTTATAGTTAAATGGGAATATATAAGAAAAAATGAGATTATAGCTTCTAAATACATGTTTCTTTGTTATATTCTTAGAAAGTGTACACTTTAAAGCAACCATTAATGGACATCAATCTGAGGTTACTGATACTTTAGCGTTTTTTTGGAGTTGCTTTCATAAAAGAAATCACTTGTATATATATATTTTTAACTCTTATGACTTTTTATTGCCCTCCTAACATCATGTAATCATTCATTGTTTTATGGACAGGGTTGCTAGGGAATACTGAAAGGGAAAGCAGTCCTTCTCCCTCCCCCTCCTTTATTATAGAGACGTCCCTGGCACTGTCATGTGTTTAACTAGCTGCTGTAACAGATGGATACAGGCATGACCAGAGAAGAGATTAGGTGTTAGCATCTGTGTGTTGGACAAGATTGCAGAGTATATTTTTCTTTTTCCAGTTTTGGTTGTAGATATACCTGCTTTAAGATTGTTAGCCCTTATTTCATTACAGTGCTGGCAGAGTTCATAATTAAATTGTCCTCAAACATTTCTGAATAGCTTTACCCAAAATATTTGTTCAGCTAATTGGAATTGAAAGCCATTCTGTTTCTGTTTATTCTTAATGGAAAGGATCAAAGCAAAGAGCCTCCCTATGGTGCTGATGTCCTTCGCTGGTGGGTGGCTGAGTCCAATGTCTTCACTGAAGTGACAATTGGTCCATCCGTGCTGAATGCTGCTAGAGATGATATTAGCAAGGTTAGAGCCATTATTCTTCCTATTTCTAAGTGAAAAGTTTACTAAAGCGTTGTTTTACAAAATGTGGCACATTTTGTTTGGCACTGTAAAACTGAATGAAAATGAGTTGTTCATATATTGTGAACATTTAAAAATATACTGTGTTAATTTGTTTGTTTAAAAACATTAGTAATACTGGGTGCAGTGACTCACACCTGTAATCTCAGTACTTTGGGAGACAGAGACAAAAGGACTGCCTGAGCCAGGAACTCAAGACCAGCTTGGGCAACTTGGCGAGACCTCATCTCTACAGTAAATTTTTTAAAAAGTAGCCAGGTGTGGTGGTGTGTGCCTGTAGTTCTGGCTACTTGGAAGGCTGAGGTGCAGCCTAGCAGGTTGAGACTGTGGTGGCTGTAATCATGCCACTGCACTCCAGCCTGGATTTCGATTAAAAAGAAATTAGTAGTAATACCAATAATTTTATGTCTTTTTATAGATTATTAATATATATAACATATAACATAGTATGAATTATATTAATTGCATATACTTTGGTATACTCAGTAGACTCACATATTTTTTCCATTTATCTCTATTTTCACTTATGATACAGGTGAGGTTACATTCTTCTCACCTATACACATGAATAAACTGGGCTACTGAAATATTTGTCGTAAAGTTAAAAGAAATATTATAAAAATTTAATCTTTAGGCATAAAATCCAGTGTTTGTTTCTATAACTAGGATAATGGAATGAGAGTTTGATGTGCTGTTGTGTTTTCTTCTTTTCTCTGTAGTCTTGTTTAGGAATGACATAATAAAACTATTCCATTAAGAAAGTGACCAAGGTTGGATGAAGCTATATAAGTAATAAAATAATTTTTCAGTGAAAATTGAAGGTGTAGAAAATTTTTTAACTGCATACTTTTTCTCACTATGCATAGCTTAGGAATACACTCCGCTTTCTTTTGGGAAATGTGTCTGATTTCAACCCAGAAACAGATTCCATCCCTGTTAACGATATGTACGTCATAGACCAGTATATACTACATTTACTGCAGGATTTAGCAAACAAGGTAAGTGTGAATTAATAAGCTTTTGGAAAATAGAAAAATCAGCATTATTGTATGTTAAAATTTTAGTGTCATCTGAGTAGGGCAGACCTTGCTAAAACTAGCAGCTATAGCACTTTGGAAAGGTTATACTTGTTAAATCCCACATGTTCCCAGGTTGGCCTTAGATATAAAGTGTTATAATATCTTTCCTTGTTTCTCAAAAGACTAGAGAAGTACTTAGTGCAAACAGTATGCCTAGACTTCCCCTCAGACTAGATTTTTCTCACAAGATTAACTCTATTTCTCCAAAAAGAAGGAATAAAGTAGTAGAGTTATACTTTATTTATCTACAGATGTGCCCCTCATAATAAATTATAGAAATAACAGAAATAACTATTCCTATGTGTCTCATAAGATATTTGCTCATTTATATATAGACACAAATAATTTGTGTTCTTCAAAGTTGGAAATTTGTGTTTGTATCAGTTTACCTTTGTCAGAGGTGTACATACCAATTTTTGCCCAAATCAATAATAAATGAGGCATAAATGAGGGAACATTAATCAATTGTTGGCACCCTCCACTCTCTGCTGTTTTAAAAATGGTGTGACTTCCTCACTTAAGACTTGGTCTTTTCCTTGATGAATGTTCTTTGGTAATTCCTAGAGCAGAATAGTCAATATTTTCCTAGTGTAGTAGAATTTGTGCCCAGAAATGATGCTTGGAAGAGTCTTAGAAGTTCTTGTGTATAGCCTGTTTTATATTTGTCGCCTTTGAAACTTGTTTTTGAAAGGAATATAATTTGCTCATAATGACTTGCATTTTCATCTGCCTATCTCAGCTTCCGATTTATTTTGGCTTTGTTCTCTAGATTACCGAATCATACAAGCAATATGATTTTGGAAAAGTTGTTCGGCTGTTACAAGCATTTTATACCAGAGAACTCTCTAACTTTTATTTCAGCATAATCAAAGATAGGTATGTATGACTAAATACAAAATATGCAATGGTTACTTCTTGAGTGTCTACTCTGTGCTTGGCATGTAGAGGATACTATGATTGGCAAGATGGACAGCATTGTGCGCTTTAAGATGGGGCTCTGGAGTCAAGCCTGGTTATAAATGTTTGCCTGCCACTTACTAGCTTTATGAATTAGGACAGTTTATTCTTTAATCTCTGTTTCTTCATCTGCAAAATGAAGATGATAATACCTAGCACATAAAGTGGTTATGAGAATGAAAAGCAGTAATGTAAATAATGTGCTTTGCTGTGTTATATGAGGTGTTTAAAAAGTAATAACTGCTATGGGCGATAATGGTCATAGTGCTTGTTCTCAGGAGTTTGCAAATTCTTAGGGAGAGAGAGAAATATATAGGCAATTATATAATAACACTGTATAATGTTAGTAGTAGCCCTGTAGAAGAGGGCTTGATGCGAAGTCTTCATTTATTGCTCCAGAGTACAGGTGACAGTGCTATCTTTATAGTGACTTGTCCAATGTGAGGTGTCAGCCCCAGCCTATCAGCACCTCAAGGACCTTTCACTTAAGGATTGTACCTCCCCTCCCTTCCCCTGACACAATAACAGCATTGTAGGGGATGGAGAGTCATGTTTTAAATAACATCAACTAACTTGTTAATTGTCCTTTAATACAGCAGTCTAGACTCTAGTTGTCATCTACCTGAAAAACAGAATTGGGCATAGCATGAGAGTTTTTGAGGAGGTGGGCACCCTGGACAGGGTAAAATTGTGTGAAAGTTTATTTTATTCTTTCATTAGAAGATGATTAGAGCCACAGGATTAGCTAGTGTAAGAATAAACTAACCTGAGGTAGATCCTGTCTTGCTATTTGTAATGTGTAAAGTGTTGCCAACTGCTGAATAAGTTGTTCCTGTTTAGGCTTTATTGTGAAAAGGAAAATGATCCCAAAAGACGCTCTTGTCAGACTGCATTAGCTGAAATTTTGGATGTAATAGTTCGTTCTTGTGCTCCCATTCTTCCTCACTTGGCTGAAGAGGCATTCCAGCACATACCTTATCTTAAAGGTAAGCAGTTCTTCATTTGTTCTCTAAGTGAGGAAGATCCCTGGTAAGGTGCAACTTCCAGTTTTATTTACCTCATATAAGGGGCATTTACTCATCTACCATGAATACTTTGTGACACAATGTGTCTTGGCAGTTAGTAGTTTCTGTACCTAGTTGTAGAGTAGGGTGAATTTCAGAATGGCCTTTGAGCCATCTCCAGGGCTTTCTGAAATGTAGCAGCTTGACAATATCAAGAAATCACTTGTTCTGAAATAAATTAATAAATGTCCTAAAATATATTTCAGGTTGTATTAAAACAAAAATATAGTGCCTTTTAGTGAATATGTGTGTGATAGTTTTTTTCTTATGATTGTGTTAAGCATATGAAAATTAGAAACTACAGAAGTTTAGAAAGAGGAAAGATGTCACTCATAATCTTACTAATCTATAGACAATGGCTATTAAATGTTGGGATATTTATTTTTAAATTTTTTTTCTAGACATTCTTTTTTCCTTTGAGATCTGAGCATATATATTTTATCTTTTGTGTAAATGTAACGTAACTGTTTCCCACAGCTGATACAGATGTATAAATATTTAGGATGGCTCCATAATATTTCATGATTCCCATATTAAATAATAATTCTTGTTTCCCATTAATGGCAAATATTTTATAGTTAGAGCTTTATATACAGCTTAGTATACATGTAAATCAGTTTACTTTTTTTTCTTCTTCTTAAGAGCCCAAGAGTGTTTTTCGTACTGGGTGGATTCGTACCAGTTCTATCTGGAAGAAGCCTGGGCTGGAGGAAGCAATGGAAAGTGCCTGTGCAATGCGAGATTCATTTCTTGGAAGCATCCCTGGCAAAAATGCAGCTGAGTACAAGGTTATCATTGTGATAGAACCTGGACTGCTTTTTGAGATAATAGAGGTATGTAGCAATATGTACCTTCTGAAAGGAGCTTAGTATTGTACAGCCTCACCTGAAATTTGTTTTTGAGCCAGGATCTCACTCTCACCCATGCTGGAGTGCAGCAGCATGATCACAGCTCATGGCATTCTCAGTCTCTGAGGTTCAGATGATCCTTCCATTTTAGCCTCCTGGATTACAAGTGCTGTCCCCAAATCCGGCTGATTTTTTTTTTTTGGTAGAGACAAAGTCTCACTATGTTGCTCAAGCTGGTCTTGAACCCTTGGCATCAAGTAATCTTCCCACTTCAACTTCCCAAAGTGCTGGGAGGCTCCCAAAGTGTGGTGAGCCACCACACCCAGACTGAAAATAATTTTTTTTTTACATTTAGAAATTGCATTTCTATCTTCTAAACCTGATATTATCTCTGCTTTGTTTCCTACTTGTCTTTGTCCTTTTCTTTCTCTTGTAAAACATGTATTCTACACACGTAACATGTTTATGTTACTTTGTAGGGACAAGAAAGGTATAATAAAGTTCTTTTGTGATATGAAAGCCGTCAGGGCTGTTTAGAAGATAGATGACATATTGATACAGTAGTCTTAGAATACATGAAAACTGGGCGTTTAATATTAAGAATATATGTAGATTTAGAATTTTGTCTGTCTGAATCAGGTTCAAAATAAATCCCAAACCAGTTTTCATCTTTTATGAGATATGGAGAAAATGTATTTGCGCCAGCAAATTATCACGTGTCTCATTCATCCTATTCTTACTTCCAAAAGGGCTGTCAGCATTGTTTTCTTGGAATTCTTAGGGGCTGATGGCCAAATTGCTTTATAGCTTAACATAACAACTTGAGACTTTTCTCTGGTCTGAGTGCTTAAGAAGAGAATTTGCAGTGAATGTATTTTTTTAAAGTGTTACTGGTGTCAAAAAAAAACCCACTGTTATCTCATTTGGGTTGATATGCTCAATTTAAATATTTAATAATGTAATTATGTTGATTAAGATTTGAGGCTTGCGGTAGCTAGTAGGTATGAAATTGTTGATAACAGAAAATATGGATAAGATGTTCACATATAGCCGGGCTCCGTGGCTCAGCCTGTAATCCCGCGCCTTTGGGAGGCTGAGGTGAGTGGATTGCCTGAGCCCACGGGTTCGAGACCCGCTGGGGCAACTTGGCTAGACCTCATCTCTACAATAAATCAAAAATTAACCGGGCGTGGTAGTGCGCGCGCCTATAGTTCCAGCTACTTGGAAGGCTAAGGCGGAAGGATCGCAGGAGCCCAGCAGGTCAAGGCTGCAGTGGCCGGGAGAGGCCACTGCACTCCAGTCTGGGCGACAGAGTGAGACTCCAACTCAAAAAAATAAAAATAAAAATAAGATGTTCACATATAAAGTTGGGAAGCTCTGAGTGCTTTCATTTTGCACATGAAGAAACTGATGACCACTGAATTGTGACCAAGCCAGGGTTACCCAGCCTAGTCTTGGGCTTTTTTTCTTACATGTTTCCTTGACTTCAGTTGTTCAAAGTAATAAGCAAAAAATAATACAGCTTGTTTTGGGTTAATTTTATTGGGAAAAATACTTTGGGATTTTCAAAAGCATGAATGCATGAAGGTATTTTCCTTAGGAATCACACCATCTAGCTGTCAGCTGGAGTCTTGGTTCTAATACCAACAGCATGAACTTGTTAAAACTAAATTAATCTCTTTGAGTCTCCTATTTTTTTCTTTTTCTTTTTTTCAGAATGTCTGTATTAGGTCACAGATCAAAATTACAGTGAAAGCTGTAAAAGTTTATCCAACATCCTAATTCAATGAACTTCAGAAGATTGCTGTAGACTCACCATTGGTCTACATTGCTAAAAGCAGGTCTTTGTTGTGATAGTGTCTTAACCCCTCTCCCAGTGTAGGAAGCATGATACGGTAAAAATGTGTGGGCTTTCAGTCTTACAGACCTGGGCTTGAATTGCAGCTCCATCACTTATTGGTTGAAAAACTTGGGCAAGGTAACATCTGTTTGCCTGTTTCTTTTGTAAAATGACAGTACACATCATATAGGATTTTTGTCACATAGAAATGAGACATTTTAGCATTTAGCAAAGTTAAGTGCATGGCAGAGATTATATCTAGTAAATACTGTTGATGGAAATTTTTAGTGAAAACCTTTTTTACTAGTAAGAACTGATACATTTAATGGTATTAGCTCAGAGTCTAATGGTACCAAAGAATTTCTCACTATAAGAATTTGTATTTTCATAAACTCAGTACATTATGGTAAAACCTTAGTTTAAAGTATCTTTCATATACTTACTTTCAGATGCTACAAGCTGAGGAGACTTCCAGCACCTCTCAGTTGAATGAATTAATGATGGCTTCTGAGTCAACTTTACTGGCTCAGGAACCTCGAGAGATAACTGCAGATGTAATTGAGCTTAAAGGGCAGTTCTTAATCAATTTAGAAGGTAAGACAGAGGTAAAAGTAACAAGTAGTATCTGGAGAATTGAGTAATTATAGGTCATCTTCAACTTTCCAGTGGACTAGATTTATTCTAAAGGCAGATGCATACTTGGAACATATCTTTCCATAGAAATAACATAAACTGCCAAGTTTCTAAGCCAGATCTGAAAAGTGTCCTACCTAATGATCTTGGCAACTGAAGGGTAGGGATAGACGAGGGAGAGAGATGTCCTTCCTGTCCTTTGAATAAACAATGGTTGTTGTATGTGAAGTTAGTCTGACTTGCTCTTACTTCCCTTTTGTGTCCCTCTCTCTTTTTGAACTTAGTACCCCAATACTGTCCAAATCCCTACCCACCCTTCCCCAGAGTTGATAGTAAAATTTTCTGTTATGTTTACCTCATATTAAAATATTTGGCCATTCTTAACGAGGGGCTAGTTTTATTGAGCTCATTCTCACAGTGGTATTGTGTAAGTCATCATTTTGTAGATATTTATAGATTTTAAAACCAACCTGATTTGTCTTCATTGATGACAGTGGAGTACCATTGAGAGAAAATAAACAGATAGTTTGGCAAAGGTGATACTGCTTGTGTTTTCACATAGCTTTCAGGTACCTGCAGGACTGGTATGAGTAAAATGAGACTAATTTTAGGTATCAGTTCAAATTTGGGCTTGGCAGTGTTGACCATGTAGTAAAAGTTCTGGCTTACTTTGCTTTTCATGTTGATGTACACTGTGTATAAATATTAGAAAATAACTTACTTTTTATCATGTTTATCAACCTGAGGTCTAAGAATATTGTGGAAAAAATTTTGTTGCCTTTTGTCCAAACCTAGAAGTTGTGAGTGGGGACACTGCAGTTGTCACTGTAATTGGGCTTTAAAAGTTCTTAGTCAAGTATGTAGCTGGAAAGGCAGGTGTTACTCATCAGAACTATACCTGGATTAAGAGCTAGAAAGTCTTCTTTGCCCGAGTAAACACAGAACTCAGTGATTTGGGGAAAAATTAGTTTATCTCAGTTGCAGGCTCTCAGATTCCTCAGATCTCTTTAGTTGTCACGTTGTGTGATCCCATTATCTTGACTAATGGGGAGTGTCTGAAAAGCTTTACCAAGTCAGGAAGGAAAAAGTTTGAAAAAGGAGCCCCTGCTAAACCATTTAAGAAATAGTTATACAAGCTGAATGGCCTATCAGGAATATTTATCATGTATTTTTCTTTCATAGGTGGTGATATTCGTGAAGAGTCTTCATACAAAGTAATCGTCATGCCAACTACCAAAGAAAAATGCCCTCGCTGTTGGAAATATACAGCCGAGTCTTCAGACACACTCTGTCCTCGATGTGCGGAAGTTATTAGTGGCAAGTAGTACTCTGGCGTGAATATCTCTCTGAGCAAGAACCCTCCTGACAGTCCTGGCTGGAAGTTTAGGTGGACTATTTACTATATTAGAAAGAAATTCAAGATTTAGGTAGAGTGGAAGAGTAACTGGTGGAGGATGAGGGCCTAAGTCAGAATTATAAAAGAAATATTTCCTGTACCTAGAGAAATAATTATGTATCTATACATGCAGAAACATACATATATATGTGATATATCCATAATGGACTTACTCACAATGTAGACACATTTAGTTTTCCTTCAACTGTGACTGAGCAGAAAATGTTTTATATTTTATAAATCTTTTTGACTCAGTATTTAAGTTCTGTGATGTCCGAAAATAAAGGCATTCTGGAAAACTACCGACTGATGTTAGTGCAGAAGTTGTGAATATCGAGTGAAAAAGTGGTTCTGCAGGGAACAGCAGAGGAGCGTTACCCTTACGAGGTTTCATTTCATTCTTCCCACAGGTGAACATCGCCTTTTCAGAATAGCTAGTTTTGGGGGGCTGGATTAGAACAAAAAGTATCACCAAATTTGTTATTCAAGAGGGGAAGAAATCTCTTAATACTTACATTAATGAATGTTTAGGAAACAACATGAAAGCTGAAAATTTATTTCACTAATATACATAAGTTCACAACAATGGACAGAAAATAGCAGTATGTACAGAATTTCACTACTTACAATACATTACAATAGATAAATGATAGAGCATTTTATAAACAATTCAGTATTGGATTAAAATCTTTTAAGGATGGCTAATTCTATTCAGCAGAAATCTAACTTCTAGAAGCCCAGCAAACCCATTCTTGTCAGGGTGAGAGGGCTTTCCCCGTTGCTATAGTGTACTGTAAAAATATTTGTCTCTTTTATAAATGAAATGGATCACGGCAACTTCTAAGTGAACATTATATTCAATTTGGAGCTAGTGATAGTAAGTCTCAATTTTCTGATTGTAGACTGCAATTGATTGTGTTTCTAAAAAGCAACTTAAATATAAGTATTTCTTTGACCATAGATGATTTTTTTTATAACAAAGGTGAAACTTCTTTTTTTTCTTTTTGCAAAAGTATGAAGCATTTAGAAACTTGCTGCTGTATCCCTCTTTATCTAGATATACCCTGGCCCCTCTAGTTCTATATCTAAACACAACTCGTAATGTAGAAGTTGTATTTGAAAACTTGTTTTCCTTCAGCATTATACAATAAAATTAATATGAAAAAAGTAGATACTTAACATTAATGAAGAAGTGTAAAGGTGGGCATATATCCAGGAATACACTACTGGCTATTGGCTTCCCATCAATAACTACAAGAAGTGTCACATACCTTTGTTTCAGAAACCACCCATTTACTTAAAATCTAATTCCTTTATTTGTGGCTCTTTGTTGTTATAGAATACATACATACACAGGTATTTGTCTTCCTCACAGATTTTAAAAGCCTTTGATGAAATAGTAAAATAAAATACTTAACTGCTTTTCTTAACCACGCAACTCAATTCGATTTGAAAATTCTATGACTTAAATTTTAGGATAACAACTCTAAAAACTCAGTGGTCTGTGTTATGGTTCTGTAAGCCATATTTCAGGTTTCATTTTTCTTCTCTGTAATCCTCAGATTTGATTATGTATCCTACCAGAATACATTTAACCAGTTTTATTATCCAAAATGCTTAGTAAGTAGCCCCCATAAGCGATCACAGAGTTGAGGATTTAGTCTTTAAAAATGCCTATAATTCCAAGTTTCTTTTACCAGCTTTATTAGCTTCATACTAGTTTTAGAGTATTTAGAAAAGTCACAGGAAGAACTAATCTCTTAGAACACATATAACAAGTAGATATTAATATAAAGCTAGATATGTTTACAAGAATTCTAGCATATGTGTGGCTGGGGCAGCAGAGATCTAGGCAGGGGCTGGGAGGTTGGACTAGCTGAAGGCCCTTTCCAGTGTTGCTACTCTACAAATGTGTGCCTCAATCAGGCTCACAGGCCCCGCCCCAAATACTCAAGATATCTGAAACATTTTAAAATGTGATAGTTGTTTAAAAAGTAATTTCTAAGTTTTAGCCAGTTAAATTCTTATTTGGTTGTGATCTTTTAGCTCAAACATCAAAAAACATTTTTTTAAATATCCCTGAAGGACGTACTCTCAATTTTGTGCATCTGCTAGACTTGGCTTCTTACAAGGAAGTGAAAAAACAAGCTTCTGTATCACAATGAGTTACTATGAATAACAATCACTACCCATGACAGGTATTAGTAATTATACAGTATGGCTACATTCTAAAGATATACCATAATAAATACTTGGTATTTGTAGAACTCAGAGCACTTTTATCTTTAAAAATAGTTTTGGTTTGTTTTTAATTTTAAGAGATGAGGTCTTGCTATGTTGCACAGACTGGCCTCGAATTCCTGGGCTCAAACAATCCTCCTGCCTCAGCCTCCCGAGTAGCTATAGTTCAGTTTTAATCAAGAAATATTTATTTAGCACTTGGACTGCTCTAGGCACTATAGGGTACAAAATTAGTTGTATTTTATCCTCTTAACCCAGCTATGAGGTAGGTTTGCTAGAGCTGTAATATCACTAAGCATTTTTTCTGTACTGTTCCTAAGGAACATTACCATATCCCAGAAGCAGACATTTCTAAACACTTGTAGGAAAAATAAAGTTGGACTTAAAATTTTTAGTATCTTTGTCTTTTTTTTTTTACATAAATTTTACAAGATAATACATTTTTACAGTTACCTGATGTGGATACAGCTTTGCAACTTGGCAAAAAAAGCAAATCTTAACTTACGTTATAATTAATTTTGCTGCACTGTTTGCATCTCAGATTCTCAATTTTGGCAAGTACAACAGGTTAAGGGTTCTATTTAGTGTCTCCTTCTGATGAATATGATGATCTTGAACCTATTCTGCCTCCTCAGGCAAGTTGTCCTTGATGGCAACAGCAGAACCTCTGGGAAAGGAACCTTTCAGCATCCAGAACTCCCAGGTGGCAGCCCAGTGTGGGATTTTAGGCATGATAAGAAAGGCATTTTCTCAACACTTATTAAAGGAGAGTGGGCTGTTTACCTCTACTGATGGGGGCTGTACATGAACACATTTAGATTTAATTACAACAACATTCAAGATATGAAATATAGAATCTTATAATAAGAACATAATCTGTAAATTATAACCAATTTTAAACAGCAAGTTTAACAATAAAGCTACTTGTATTTGAATTAGAAATAAAAAGTAAAACATCTGTATTAATAATAGTATAATTGATATTTGTTTATATTTTATCTTCAGTATTAACCAAAGAGTGAAATTTAGCCAGAGTGGTACTTTTAAAAATTATTTATGTATTTATTTTACAAAAGAAAAAAAGACATACTCTTTCCATAAAATTCCAGATCTTAATATGTAAAATAACCATGCACTAATTCGTGTTATAATCACACAGTTTTAGATATTTCAGTAGACAAGAGTCATACGGAAGGAAGAGATATGGCTTCCACAGCTTCAATGAGGTGTAAGGCTAGACTATACTGCCCATGTTTTTCTGGTAAAAGCTCAATTACTTTATTTACTAGTTTAGCTGTAGTTGCAATTGGCACTTCAGTGTTTTGAAGATCCTGGGGGTCCTGCAAGCAAATGGAACAAAGAAATAACCTACTGTAATTGCTACTGACTCAAGAGTTGTCACAATAGATATTGCCCAATAAAAATGCTTCTCTTTGAAACTAGAAAAAACTAGAATGAAACTTGTCATTTAACTTTTCTTCATAACTGCTATTAAATAAGCATTTAGGAAAACATCCACTGGCCTTCTGCTGGACCTCATTCTGTTGTACTTACCATTGCCTTCAGCCAGGTGCAGAGTGTGGGTGGAAGTCTGGCAAGCACCTCCATTCCTTCTTTTGTCTGGGTGTGGAGGAGCGCATGAGCCAGCCTTTGTCCGGTCAACACCAGCAGCTGAGAGGCAAGGACCTCTTTGTCATAAACCTGTAAAATGGCCTGAGAACAGGAACATGGAGGAATAATATAGTCAGAGCTAAGAGATTTACTTAATCTGTAGGAATGGGGTTGCCAGTGAAGAGATTCTAGGTTTTTGAGCTGTGGCCATGTATGCAACCAAAGGCAAATCCAAGTCAAATGGAGCATTTACATCTGGATTTCTGCTCCTGAGAAATCACTTAATTTTTCAGTTCACTATGACTATACAATGTGGTGTTTTCAAGCTTTTGGCAAATAAAGGGAATTATATTGGATCATGTCATGACTACTAAAAATCCTCCGATGGCTTCTGAATGCACTTAGAATAACCATGGGCTCTGGGTGCCATGATTTGGCCCCTGACAGTCTCCCACCTCATCTCACTTCTTTACTCCTTACTCTCGTCAGTCATACTGGCTTTTCTGGTCCTGGACCTAGCAGTGCTAGTCCCCACCTCAGCATCTTTGTACTTCTTGTTATTTGTGTCGTGAGCACTGTTTTCCCAGTTTTCTAAGTGGCTGACTGGTGCTTATCTTTGAGGGCTTGGTTCAAATGTCATCTTCTCTGCCTACCCTATTGTAGTAGCTTCTGTTTATTCATATGATTCTGTTAATTTTCTTCATAACACTTGCCACCCAACACAAAATTGAACATGCTTTTCTGTTCCTACCAGTAGACTCTCATTCTATGAGGAAGGAACCTTATCTGTTGTTTACTGCTATACCCCTGCAGGAATACTGCAAGAATTTATTTGATTATGGTTTTATATTTTAATATTCCTTTAGTCTATTTTTGTGCCTAGAAATTCTAACAAAAGGAAGAAATAAAAGCTTTTTTGAAGATTATTGATTATTCCAGCTATCGACTTTATAACTTGAGCCCAGTAACATTCATAGGGTCATGATTACCTCTTCTCCTAAGTGGTCAACTCCATAGTTGTAGAGTTCCCCCACATAATGCCTTCTGATAACATCTTCACTAACTTGAAGGTGATGGGCTAAGTCCACAGCTAGAGCTGGCCAGTCTTGGTCTTTCCCAAAAGAAGTGGTCACTGCCTCCTCTGAGGGTTCTTTGTCTTTTGAGACTGAATGCTGGGCTTGGACAGCTGCACTTACAACTTTCAATAAGAACTTGAAAATGGAGAAAGATACAGCAATGACTTGTTAGTATGTTTCAGTAAAAAATATCAAAGTAATTATTTTTCTGTTACTCATAATGGCTTTTCTATGAAAACTATCAAACAAACATATAATTTAAAGAGAAATGAGCTCTCAATACCTTGAAAGTGGTCATTCTTTTGAAAATTTATAGATTTTTGCTTTTTTTTCTAAGAAACAAAAATGAAATCCAATAGCTATAATTTACCTGTTGTCGTACAGAAATAAAATTTGGATCCATTTCCCCACTAGGTAATAACTGAATTGAAGTCAGATCTTTGAAAAATGCATTTTTCCCCTGAAGAGAAAGAGATCAAGAAAACTGATGAGTTTGGACTGTTAAGGGTGAAAAAGGGAAAGATTTTTAAAAACTTAAGTCATTTAATCAGGTATAACTCATGGTTGATTTTTATTTTCTTCCTGAACAATAAGATTTTAGAATTTTAGAATATGTATAACAATTTTCTAGTATGCAGTAGACGGCCTTTAGGATGGTCCCCTGTGATTCCTGCTCCTGGTATTCATGCCTTATATGGTCTTCTTCCCTAACATATGGGTTGTTGACTCACTGCTAGACAACAGAATTATGTAGAGGTGACACTTCCAAGATTAGGTTCCAAAAGGAATGCTTCTGTCTTGAGTGTTCACATTCACTCCCACTCACTCTGAGGGAAGCCAGCTGCCATATTGTGAGCTGCCATATGGAGTGGCACGTATGGCAAAGAACTGAATCTTACCAACAATCAAGCTTGGAAGTGAATTACCCTATCTTCACTCCAGTTGAGCCTTCAGATGAGACCACAGCCTGGGCTAGCAACCTAACTACAGCCTCAGGAGAGACTAAGCCAGAGGACACTGATTCCCGACCTGTAAAAACTATCATTTTCAGCCACTACATTCTGAGATAATTTGCTTTGCAGTAATTGATCACTGATACATAGTGTGTACTATGAATCTTTTTTAAAACACTTGTTGAATTGTTTAAAACATCTGTTTAATAGATGTGTGTGTGAGGAGTCAAGACAGCATATCAGAAAAAAAGGTTTCAGAAGCTCCTTGGAAGTAAATGTAAACAGAACAAAAAGCATCGGCCTTTAAGCTAGAAGACTCGGGCTCTAGTCCCAGGCTCACCACTTCCAACCAGGTAGACCACCATATTGGGTTACTGTTTCCTCTTCTGCAAACAAGTCATCTGTCTAGGTCATCTAGTGTGATTGCCAAGTAGATTAAAGCTACTTATCCTTCAGTAATGAGAAACACCAGACTTCCCAGGGCAATCCATTATATTTTAGACATTGCTGTTTGAAATATTTAGGATACACTTGTCCACAATTTCTATAGTTCCCACCTGCTGGTCTTAAATATAAGGGTCTATAATAATAGTACCACTTATTATTTACTATGTTTCAGACACTACTAAGTATTTCATGTTGAATATGTCAATTAACCCTCACAACAACCATGTGGCAGGCACTAGAATCATCCCCACTTTATGAATGAGAAAACTGAGGCTAAGAAAAACTTTGTAATTCTAGTTAGTAAACGACAGACTGGAACTGTTTCACTCACCACCCTACCTTTCTATTTGTAGATGAGAGTCTGCATACAGCTGTATCAGGTCATTTCAGCATGATATATGGATTGGTGATAACATCATTGTGCTTGTCCAATTCTAGATGTGTTCTGGTTTCACAAAGTCCCTTTGTGAAGGGAGTATGAAGCTGGGCACTTTATTTTGGTATTTCTTCCTTGCTTTCCTTCTTTTTTTTAAGAGATAGTCTCGCTCTGTCATCCAGTCTGGAGTGCAGTGGCGCTATCATAGCTCACTGCAGGCTTGACCTCCTGCGCTCAAGGAATTCTCCCACCTCAGCCTCCCATGTAGCTGGGACTACAAACTCATGCTACCACACCTGGCTAATTTTTTAATTTTCTGTAGAGATAGGGTCTTGCAAGTTGCCCAGACTGGTCTTGAGCACCTGGCTTTCAGTGATCCTCCCACCTTGGCCTATTTGGGCATTTATTTCTCTTTTTATTTTTAAGCTTTTAAAGCTCAAATGAAAGTTATACTAACTCATTCAAATCTGTATCTACAATATAAGTAATATATTATTTCATCTGGAAGATTAAAATTTGCCATTAGACTTCTAGTCTACCTTTCAAAAGTATATTTTGGAGATCTAAATGTTAAATCTTGCTGATTAAAAATAAATTTCTCAAAATTTATATTATTTTTGTTCATATAAACCTTCAAACTCAACATGTCCGTAAATCATAAATGGGCTTCTTTGTAAATAGCATGCCCAGTCTCCCGAGCTTGAAATTATATCTAATTATAACCCTTTCCATTTCCTATAGCATATACCCAGCCTGTCATTAGGTTACTGACTCCTCCAGATTCCTTCATGATTTTTATTATCTCCCCTCTAGTCAACATCTTCATCAACTCCTGACTTCCAAGGGTTTCACTCCACTACGTCCTTAGTCTCCACTATGTCCTTAGTCTCTTCTGCATACTGTTACCAAGTAACTTCTTTAATAGCTCCTAAATTATAAATGCATTAAACGTGTAATGAGTTCCTATTATGTGCCTGGTTGATAAAACAGGAAAGGCAAGTCATGGCTGTGGGAAGCCTCCTTCCCCTGGCTTATGTTTCCATGTGGACTGGTGAATGTAGGGGTAGGAACTGAACAGTCTCAAAAGTCCCTTGCTTTCCCACTTTGGGGAGGCAGTCTTCCCACAGGGAGAAAACATTCTCTGCTCCCACAGGGCCAGGTACTTGAGAAGCCTGCAGGGACCCAGCTGTGCCTGTCCTTTAGAATGCAAGTCTCTCATGTACAAGAGAAATAATAAAAACCACTTTCCCACAAGCCTAAGCTCTCCAACCTAGTTTCTATCAGTAAAAAGCTAAGTAACAAAGATAACAATTTTATCTCCACTAGTCTGAATCCTATGTCTGTCTCTCATTTGATACTTGCATGAGGAAGAAAAGGGCTTTACTATCCACAGCAGCCAAGTTGAGAAGATCTTTTACATGTTCTACTAACAAGTTTGGACTTGATCCTGCAGGGGAACCAAAAAGTTCTAGGTATGGAAGTCATATGATTAGACCTGTCTTGGAAAGACAGCCACTGCCGCATGGGATTGGAGAGAAACTGGAGGCAGGGTGACGAGGAAGGGGTTGTTGTAATAGTCAATGGAAAGACGAGGCCTGAACTAGGGGAATAGCAATGGAGAGGAATGGACAGATATGATCTAAGGAAGAATTAACAAGAATGAATTTATAATGTCGTAAACTGGCTTGAAGTAAGGAATTCAGCCAGATAACTTCAAAGGTTCTAATTTTTCCAGTGCACAAATGATGATATCATCAATCAAATATCCAAGACAGGATTCAAATTTAGGTCAGGGGCATGATGGGGGTGGAAGTTTGGAGATATATTTTAAAATGAGATATTTGAAGTCCCATAGGACATTCAAAGAGAGACGTTCAATAGAAAGAAAAGCCTCAAACTCTGGGGATAGGTCAGGCCTAGTCCATCCAGGAAGAATATGGAGAATGAGAAGGGCAGACATCTGAGGGGGTGAAACAAAAGGGACACCGATATGTAAAGTAAATCAGAAGAATGAAAGTAGGCAGGGAATAAGGCAGTTGAAGCCTCACAATGAATTATTCTACACAAAAATACTGTACAATTTCTATTAGACAAGAAAATCCATGTGTCCACTGAATCTGCAAGTCCAAAATAGCTCTGAAATCCTCTGAGGTACTTACCTTACTGTCAAATAGTGAAAGTGGCTTCATGCTCTTCAGAGAAAACCTCATGACTGCGTACAAGATGGAGCACAGGATAGAATGGTGTTCCACCAGCGGGTAGTGGATGTGTTTCTGCTCAAGGGCAAGTTCCACTATTGAGATCGGCCCTTCCACAGAGAGCCAAGCATCCTCAGTATCCAGGACTGGCACATGCATTTCATCCCTGCTAACATCTGCCTGAGGGTTTTGAAAATGGAAAACTGTTTTCAGAATTGGAGAAATGATATCTCACAAATATCCTAATGAACTTACTAGCAGCAAAGTGCAAACTATATACTCCACACCCCCCAAATCGTAATAAAAAGTCACAAAATCTATTCTAATAAGAATTTAATAAGAAAACCACTACTTAGGCTTAAGTCAAAGTTTAGAAGTGAATAGATGAAAAACTGTCATTAAAATATGCCTTTATTAAGTGCAATGATTTTCAGAATATTTAATATCTTAGAAGCAGTTCAGAATGAAAATACACCTACCTCCATTAAGGTCTGAAGAAGATCCAAGCAGGAGCCAAGGAAAGCGGTCATTGCTGTGTCACTCATTCCCACATCCTGTTTTTAAAAAACAACCTAATTAGGCCCTGCAGCAAAACAGCTATAGTTACTATCAGAAAGAATAAAAGAATACAATGCACCTCTGTTCAACACACTTTCCATACTAAATAGGTAAGAATTTGAAAGTCGAGGCATTAGCACATGTAAGTTCCTTTCTGTAGATGCTTTAGAATCAGTCCATTTTAAAGCCAGGCTTTAAAAAAGCAGTATTACTATCAACTTTTAAAAATTAGTGTTCTTTGTGTATCGTAAAGATACTTTCTCATCAGGTACTACATATGGTGGCACTCCTGGGCTCATAGTTTAGCTTGCTGCATTAGTTAGCCAAATAATCATGGCACCTGGAAGATAAACACATGAGACTCCAAACTGAAAAGCTCTAAGAAAACAGCCTGGTGGTTTCAAAGCATCTTTTCGGGACTCAACCGAACCCTCTGAGCAAAATTAGAATCCCCAGGCTTGAGAACTAATATCATATTCATACTGTGGGCAACACATGACTCCCTTAAAGGGCCTGTCCAAGGGGCCACTGCATTTAAGTCTAATCTTTTTTCAACCAACAACCAATAAATAAATTTGAGGACATTCTCCCCAAATAATTCAATGTGTGTATGTATGCGCATATGTGCATGCACAAACACATATAACTCTAGTCATACAACCACTCTCAAAAACAAACTAGACACATTCTTCAACAATAAACTTTTTGGGGGACTGAGTACCTATAATTGTTGGATTCATGTGTGGTTACATTTCCCAAGATATTTGTAATAAGAACATTTCAAAGTTCTGAACAAAAGCTAGCACTATTAATCACTGGCCTCAATGATAAGCCCAGTATCTGTGGATGAGAATATTAAACGTGTGGCAATGACAGCATGTTATCCTCTAGTACACAGTCCAAAGTTGAATACATCTTATGAAAACTTAATTTACACATGCTATCTGACAATCTGGAAAGGTAAATTAAACTAGGTCACAGTTCATGACCAGTTTCCTTAGTATAGTGTTCTCTTTTCATTTTTCTTATCTACTGATATGTCATCAAGATGATAAAAGGCAAAGTTCACTCCTACAGTTAATAAGATACGATACAAGGTGTGGGATTCACTACAACTATAATTCTGGTTATAGGACATCACTTACCCTTCGGCATAACCTATCCTTTGGTGATTTTCCAACCTAAGACAAAAAGACACAAAGTAATGTAATACTTAATAATTAAAGTAAAAAGGCATTACTACAGTATAGAAAATAAAAAGTAATCAAATTTTAAAACTATATATGCAGCTAAAAATAAATGTGGCACCCTTTCATTAACTATTGGTTTTTGCCAGTAGTAGATGTAATTTTGTGGTAAAACTTAAAAATGTCATACTTACAATCCTTTTCATAGATAAATTATATACATTTTAACTGTTAAGTAAGCAAAAACTCTCTAAAAATCTGGCTCTCACTTTTAGTCAAATAACTGTTGCCTAAAAGCCCATAGGCAAACTTTAGGCTACTAATAAAGAACACCTAAGAACTTTGCTTGTTAGTAAAGACACACGATAGTTTGAAATAGAAATAAAGAAAAACACAAGAGTTACAATCCTAGCTCAGAAAGGTTTCCTTGATTTCAGTAAATACTTATTAGGATTCTACCGTATATGTCTACAGGGTAATAAGCAGGATTTAAAACACTTCACTACCTCTGAGACTCCAGTATAAAACACCTCACTACTTCTGTTGCTGAGATTACTGCAACAGCCTTTGAACAAACAAGCTCAGCCCACCCCAACTCGAAGATATTTTATCCATTGCTCTGCTTAAAACTGCCCCAAGGTTCAATATAAAATAATAGCTACCACTCACTGAGCCCTTACCACATGTGCCAGACCCTATCTACACAGTTTATACCTACTATTAGAAAATCCCAAATCCAAGCCTGCACAGAAAAATATTCATCTCAGCTTCTCTTTTCTTCCAGTACAGCCTATGTTCTACCCATACTAAGCTACTTTTACTTCTTTAAATCTAACAAGCTGCCTCGTATTTTGCTGAAATGTTTTTTTCTCACCCACTTTTCACTGTTTTCAGTGTACTCATCTACCAGAATTCAAGTCAGAAGACTTCTTTCTCCTTGTCTTGTCATTTACTTTCTCTTATGAGCTCCAGAAACTCCCTATTGTATATTTACCTGTCTTTTAGACTAGTTTTTTGAGGGCCAGGACTGTGACTTTCTTCTGTTCAACCACAGAACCTAGTGCAGTCCTTGGCACATGAGAGATTAATGCATTATAATAATTATTGAATTAATAACCACAAATCTCTTGCTTCGTAGCTCAGGACTGTTTTCACACTAATCAAAATTGTGAGGATTAAATGTGACAGTGGATATGAGAATGCCATGAAACCGTAAACAGTAACACACACATAAATTACTTTTTGTTACTATTCTCTCAAAAGAGGGTGGTCAGAGGTGAAGTAGAATAGGAAAACATAAGACCAAAAGAAGCAGGTTTCAAGAAAGAAACAGTTAAGCAGGCAAGAAAGATGAGCATAGAGAAAGAATAGCTTAGACTTAACTAGAAAAATGTCAATAACATCAAAGAAAGCATTTTAAAAGAAACAGTGGCCTCAAAGCGGGCTGAGTTGTAGTACTACTCTTGGTGCAGAAATGGCTGTCATTGTACATTTAAAAGAATATGTTGTTGTTACAGTGCTGATTCTCTTGATATCCACTTAAATGATGCCAGGTTAACCTACATTCTTGACTGGCCTATAAATCATACTAACTAGTGCCCCCCGACCACACTGCTTGAGGCTAGGTAGCTACTCGCTAGTATGCTGACAGTTTTTGCTCACACCAGTTGAGTTTGACTTATGCATGTTATGTTTATTCCCAAAGCTACTCATGCTGGTTATACATATTATTGTAATTATGTAATTTAATTAAATAACTTATGATATATGAATGAGAACAAAGCAGAGTTGTTTATAGAAATGCTATGTCGAATGCCTTACAAGAATTTATGAAGGAGACTAACCCCTAGGTCTTTTGCATTAGATGTAGAATAAACAACTGCAAAGATTAGGGGACAAATTACAAAAATCTAAAGATTTTGTTTACATCACAACTTAAAAAAATAGGATCAAGACATGATAGGCAATGTATCATGGGTAAAGTTTATGCAAAGAAACCAAAGTAGAACTGCAATCAACCCCATTCAAAGAAAATACCTTGACCCTACATCCAAAGTTTGATAAGTGTACATTTGTACATTTTAATTTAAAATAAGATGAATCAACCACCAATCCTAATCTCTGGTTAAGAGGCTTTTACAGTACACTGCTCTCCTTCTGAGGATTTAGAGCTCCTCTTCATGTCATTAAAATGCCAGTACTGAGAATTACATTTAACTGAGCATGAGCAAGATCTAGTTATCAAATAAAAAAGTCTAACAAAGCTTAATATGAACAATCTTCCTAATATCAATTAATTAAGAGAACCAAATAAATAAGAAGTCAGTACAAGAAAATGACCTCACCTTATCCATTAAGTATGTAGCAGCAGAAAACCTTTTAACTAAGAATGTATTCCACATCATCAGAGCAATGCCTAGATAGCAAGTAGAAGTAAAGTAGTAAATAAAATGCATACACAGACTCATTTTCAACATACATAACAAAATTACTGTCTTCGTTAAGCTTTCTAACCTGTATGGGCTATTTATTTAGATATCATTTCTTATATAGTATTTATAAAGTTAATGAAATTTTTATCTTTAATAGAAGTCAGAACTGGACTGCACAGGAGTATATCCAAATGACTAATATACAAAAGAAAAGATTCATAACATTAGTTAATAGAGAAAGAAAATCACAGTAAGATAGCACCACACAACCACGAGAAAGGCCAAACACATTTTTAAAATGATAATACCAAGTATTGATGAGAATGTGGAACAAATGAAACACTCATTATGTTGCTGGTGGAATACATTGGTAAAGCCGCTTGGGAACCTGTTGGGCAGTGTGTACTAAAACTAAATCTGTGTCTACTCTATTACCCAGAAATTCTACTGCTGGGGACACTCAAGAGAAAATGAATACAAAAGATATGTACAAGATTGTTGAGAACAGTTTTATTCTTAATAGCCAAACACTAGGTTGGAATTGATGAACTTGTCCATCAATTCATTTTTTCATATGTAACCATCAGTTAAAATAATGTATTTAAAAACAAAACAAAATATTAAAAATATATTTTAAAACAGCCAGACCAAAAATCGGGGCTTTATAATCCCATATTTACTAAGCCATGGCATGAAAATTAAATTTCCTAAAGTAAGTGTAAACATGACATTTCACATTCTGTTAATACTACTCATAAAGGCAAGTCTGTATCCAGGAGTGACCTTGATAGACTGTGAAGAAGACAGGAAGTTCACTTGATGTGTAAAGGTAAAAATGATATAGGCCTAATTTGAAGAAATACTAGCCTGCAGTCAGTAAACAACTTAATTTTATTCAATGAGGATAGAATAATCAATCTAGAGATCATATTTTCCAAAAGATTCACAGTAAATCTTTTTTTCTTCAATGAAGGTTAAGATCTAAGTGAAGAATAAATAATTTTCAAGCTCTCTTCACATAAAATGGGATGTTTTATAATTTCTGCAATTTGATTTCATACCACCTGTAAGAAGATGACACAGGTGAAGAAGCAATAAGTAGCTTCTCTATTAATAGAATTTATCATATAAGGTGCTATCTTCTCTCACTTGGCCCCACACCTAGTCTCATCACTTACTAAAGTTACTAACTAGCTTTATGCTGATCTCCTCAGTTAATTCTTATAATGAAATTCATCTATCTATTAAATGGAATCTGTTTACATGTTTTCTAAAATAATTTGCAGTATTTTTTTCAAGGAGACATCAGCAGTCCCCAAGGTCTGGCAGCCAATGGAGAATATTCACATCCATTTAAAGAAGCACAAGATAATTTCTACAGTCTAGTCTTATTAGGCTTTTGGCTATCAAAATTTTTCATCAAGAATTACAGTCCTGAGAAGTACATCCCTCTTTCCTTCTCTACATGTGAACTAAAGAGGGAATCAAGGATTCATGCATGACAGCTCCCTTAAATATGCCAAGGAATAGTAGTCAGCTTAGGGGAGAAAAGGGGAAATTGCTACCAACACCTTTGCCACTTTCTATACAGCATTTTTCTAAGTACTTTATATATTAAAAAATATAAAATATTATACTTTATGTAGCAGTACACAATAACATGTTAGGTTGTAGAATGGTTAAATAAAAATTTAATAGGATGTGAATCTTTACATTCACATCCTACTAAATCAGGAAGCCTCTTTTAAATGAATGATGTTTTTAACATCTGTTTACTTACCATTCTGAACATGTGCATTAAGAATATGCTTCAAGTGTTCTATTGACCTAACAAAAAAATGTGCTTCCTGACATAAAGGGAGAAAAAAGAAATATCATTGAATAAGTATCTCCAATACTTATAGAGAGTTCTCACTTAAGTTTCTGAATAAAGCTACCTACAAATATTGCAATAAGAACATGGAATTATTAGCTTATAAGTAACTTTTGATAACTTCAATTGTCCTTAAATTCACATTACTTATATAATGATTAATTTCTAGACATTTCCATGTCTCATAGGCTAGCATCTGGATTCAAATTTGCTGTGGTTTGTACATCATAGCAATATTCTCTCCAATAAATATCTGAATTTCATACAGATGTGAAAGCAATGAGTTGACTACAAATGCAATTCATTCATTCATCAATCAACCGATATACTGAACATCTATTATATACCAAGCCCTGTTTGAGGCACCTGGGACACCATAATGAACAAAACAGAGCCAAAGCCTTGCCTTCACTGAGCTTACATACAGGGAGAAAAAAAAGATATCATTTAATAGCTGAGGGAGCTACATAATGTACATGATAAGTAAATGTATTATATAGTATGAAGTGGTAAGTGCCAAGGAGAAATAATTAAAGCAGGGAAGTAAATGGACATATTAGAAGGCATGTTTGAAATTCAACTCTTTCTAATCAAAAAAATTTACATATGAAGACTCAAATATAGTATGTAATACTGATGAAATTATCCAGATCTTTGCGAACTAATTTTGAAAATTCCCCAGGGGTAATTTTAATTGTTTTGAGCCTTATAAAGTTGTGTGTGTGAAATGGTGGCACTGAGATAGTGGTTGGATGGGGCAAGATGAATATTTAACAGGAAAAACAAGCAAAACTGTGACTGATTTTAAATGTAAGCAATTCTAATGGACAGTGGTAACACTAATCAAAATGTTAGGCACTCTGCATACATTTGCATTTTCTCTATAAATGGCAATAACCTTGTAAGATGAATACTATTATAATAGCCCTTATTTTAGAAGAAAATTGATATAAACAGTTCAGAAACACTCTGAAAGGTCACACTAGCTGTGTACTCTACTTATTGGCTGTAAAGCAGTTGCAATGGGTTGAAGTCAGCTTTGTCTTTGTCTACTATGCAAGCTGCCTTTGGTTTACAAACAAATGTGTAAAGCAGTTTTCTTAAATGCCACTCTTTTACACTTGAATCTGAAGTTAATTCATTCAGATTTTAGAAATTATAATGTGTTCATTCTAGTCCTAACATTTCTTTTTTCATGAAATGGAAAAATAACCCATTTAAGTAGAGAGCCTATATGTATAATATGATCACCATGCAGGCTGCAGAAGAGTCAAGTGAAGAGGGTGATTTTAGTGATATTAAGAAGATCCCTGTCACAAAATCATTTTTTGTCAAAGTTTAATTGATAAAGATCTTTCTTTTATTTAAATCACTTACTTTTTTAAGCACCTTCCTTAAGATGTAAGTGATCACAGTTTTTTTGGAGGAAGGAAGTGTATCATTAATTACATTAATTACCATTACTGTTAATGTGTTAGCATGAATTAGTTCATCTGTAAGAGATTGCTACAAAAGTGCGGGCTCATATAAGGATGATAAAGAAATTAATTTTGGTTTGAGAGGAATAATTTACCAGAGTACTGACTAGGAAGGGCTAAGTGAAGAAAAAAAAAACATCTACCATATGCTTTTCCATCTTATTTGATACTGGCACTTTTATTCAAAAAAGGAGGAGGGAGAGGATAGAAAAATAACAGGCTGGAGATTCAATGACTCGCCTGAGCCAGATACTTGCCAGAACTTCACCTGAGATCCAAATGCAGGCCTCCTGCCTCCAGGCTTGGGGCCTTCCCCTACCTGCTTCCAGACTGTGAATGCCCTAGGAGAGATGGTAGCTACCAAAAAAAAATGAAGCCTGAGCAGAGAGTAGAAAGGGCAACAAGGCTAAACTTGAACTACAGTCAGCCTTGTACAGAATACGCCTTTTTGATTATTCTTCTGAGGCAAATATAAGAGAAATAACACATACAGACATTTCTGAACAATCAGACACTAGGTTGACATCAGGATTTTTATTCTGACTTTTATCATGATGACTATAATATTAAAAATATTCTGTAAGGTAGGTGCCATCTCATACAGGAATTCTGAAGGAAATAAGAAATACACTTGTTGGGCCAGGCATGGTGGCTCACGCCTATAACCCCAGAACTTTTGGAGGTCAAGGCAGGAGGATCACTTGAGCCCAAGAGTCTGAGAACAGCCCCGGTAATACAGTTAGACCTTGCTTCTCCAAAAAAATCAAAAAATTAGCCAGACATGGTGGAGCAGGACTGTAGTTCCAGCTACTAAGGAGGCTGAGGAGGAGGAAGGATTGCCTAAGTGCAGGAGTTCAAGACTGTGGTGAGCCATGATCATGCCACTGCACTCCAGCCTGGGCAACAGTATAATAATACACACACACACACACACATACACACACACACGTATACTTGTCACAACATAACTAGGGAGTAGGGCAACACACTGGTTTCAGATAAAGAGCAACCTATGCTTAAATCCTAACTCTTATTTAGCAGTGTGTCCTCAGGGAAGGAACTTCACTTCTCTGAGCCCTGTTTTTTCTTCTCTAGAGTGGTGATAATGATAATACCTACACTCTGTAGGTTTACTGTAATTATGAGGCAATGTATGAAAAAGGCCTAGTAAAGTTAGTAATACGGAGATATCACAATAAGGAAAAAGTCAGAGTTTATAAAAAGTTATTTAATTAAACAGTCCCCACATATGTATAGCACGAGCACAGAAGCAGAAGTAACATGAAAGAGGTAACGAGAATCTCACCTCTGGATCTTTATTCCACTGAACAACATACTCCCAGCAGCAATGTGCGTGCAGCACATCTAGCTCAAGGCTACATGGAAACTGCTCATAGGCTAAATGCAGCAAATCTGAAAGTCAGAAGAAAGCAGTGATATTATTCTTTCCTTACTGAAACTCAGCCATACCTCTTCACTTTGGATTTTATATTTCTTATTATTTATGGATCACCTGGTATGGCTCCTAAGTCCATCTCCATCTCTGACACCTCAAGGAAACATCTGTTGATACCTTCTTTGGGTTCATCTGGGTTTTCTACATCACTTTCTTTATTAACCAGTTTTAATATTTCAGGGCTGAAGTCCTGTTTAAATATCCACTTAGCCACACTGTCTGCAATGCCACCTACAGTTTGGAGACAAGAAAGAAAATGAAAATTTATAACACATAGATAGCAGTGTTTGCCAATAGGAGCTAATACATTGCATAATCTACATTTCCCTATGAAGAGATCTAAGTGCCACATTCATTTTTGAGACTTAAGGTGTCCCCAAAAAGCCATGAGATTTACAGCAGTATTACTGCCACCATGCAACTTGTGAGGACAAATGGGATATCTGCCATCTCAGGGCATCTTTATGCTTACGGAAAATATTAAATAAATATAAATGCATATGCATACATGTCTGTACACCACATACTTTCTATATTGGCAAATTCAAAATCTACTTTATCAGACACAGATGAGGGAAGGAATATATCTTGAAACATTTTCATTTAAATTATAAGTTTAATAGATTGATTAGCAAGACACTTGTCTAGGCTCTTGAGGGCAATATAATATTACTGTTAATGGTCAACTAACTTGCCTATATATGAAACCTTTAATGGGCAAAATCTAACTATAATTATGTAAGGAAAATCTGGTCTCATACAGACATGTAGAGGGAAAAAGCATACTCCTGAGGTACTCTGACCACCCTTGGAGAACCACTGCTTATTTTGTTAAGCAGAGGGAAGGACCTGGGGATTTCTTAGCATGGAATTGACTAAATCAGACTTAGAGAAAATTAATTGAGGAGGAGTATGCAGAGGGTTATTATATTTTACTCAGAGTGTATTTTTCTTTCCCTATCCTTTCAGTTATTTCTATTAAAAATCTCCTAATATAAAAATATGGATGCAAATGTTCAAACAAACTTCAGCTTACCCCTTCCTCCTTCTAATAACTTTTTAACAGAAAGCCTTGGAAGCGGTTCTGCCTGCAGCGACGACACTTTAGAGGTTTGAGTGTTCCCTTTGCTGTGAAGCAGAGTCTGCAGTATGAGACAATCTTCCAGTTGTTTCAGCAGGAGTTTCCAGTATTCAGTATCGAGAGAAAGGGCCTCCCAGGAATCAGTTAGAGCCTCTGAATCCATACCCAAAACTGTTTGAGAAAACTAATAAAAATTGCACTGGTGATTCTCTGGCAAAGATTCTAAATCAACATTAACTTGAGTTTTTCACTTGAAAGCTGAAGGACAACCAGTATACAAAACACACAGATGCTGTTTCACAAATATTACTGCCTAGCTGGAAGAAACACAAGGGTCAGGAGTAGACTGGAGATTCAGGGATAGGATGATAATTTTGGACCTCCAAAAAACAGAGAAAAAACTGTGACTCCGATTGAGCCAGTGTACATTTCAAAAAGTTTTCTAGGCCATCCTTGACAAGGGCCACAGTTTTTTCTCTCTGTTACCAATCAGGATATTGGCATCTCTTCAGAATGCACTTACTGATTTCAAAATTGCATCTGAAATTTTGTCTCTCTCCATCATTATAAACATTTCAAGCTGGCAATATTAAATTTAGCCTATAAACAACTGTGACTGACAATGTTAAGTGAATCGCCGCAGACCTATTTAGGTGTCTCATCCAAATTAATGTATCATCTCCCTAAAATAAGTTATTTGATCCACCATGACCTACAGATATTTGAGCTCTCAAGTGATGAGGAAAAGCTGAAAACCAAAGTCCAGTAGGTCACTTATATTTGAATCAGTCAATGCTAGGTGTATAAGGAGGAGAGGGGATTAAAAACAATCATAGAACTTCAGACCTAGATTAAATCTGGGAAGTGATACAGTCTAACCCTGGGCTCTTTTAGATGAGAAAACTAAAGCCAGGTGACTCATTTTAAAAGGGCTCACCACAAATCACCAGCTATAGGCAGAGAACCAGTTCTCTGCCTCCAACGTCAGCACATTTTCCCTGATGTTATGTGATGACTGCTAACTTCAAGTATGCATGGCATCTGAATAAAGAGATTGAGGGCAGCACCTCCCATCTGTCTCCCCCAATCCTCCAAAACTCCAAACAAATAAGAAGTTTTTTGCCACAATTTCAAATTCTAGATGTTCTAGAACACTGAAGATGACGTATCCCCAGAAAAGGAAAAGCACCCCCTTGCCCACTTACTTTTTTCTCTGTCATATTATTCGTTATCTGTGCAGCAACAGAATGCCCAACGTGTGCAGACAATAGAGCAGCTCCATTGTTCTCAGACTGAATACATGCTGTACGCATCTGCTGCCACCATGGGGACACAGACTGGGAATCCCAGGTCTCATCAATGGCTACTACAGAGAAAGAGAAAAAATGGAAATCTACTCTTACCCCATCAATTTTTGGGGTTTAATCTTTCATGTTAAGCTTAATGTTAAAACTAAATTTCCTACTGATGTGTTTGTATATTTCTCAATGAAGTGGAAAATAAACCTACAATCTATTTTATTCAGAACATTTATATTCCATTTATTTATGCTCTCTTAGTCATTCTGTTTTGTAATCAATGTTAAATCTTTAATTGGTATATTTTCATCATTACTAAAAACTAATGAATTTTTTAATAGGTTAATATTCTGATAATCAAACCAAAAATAATTTTAAAAATACCTCCACCAAAGACCATTCATTTTGCTGTACTGAGCCAACGTATGTTTACATCATGTTATTTTTTATAATACAAAATATAAATTTAATTTTCATAAATTAAAGCATACTTCAAATACACTAAAAGCATTCTATGAGTACATAAAAGAATCTCTATGGTGAAATGTTTTGTTCACTACAGTCTCCTTTGGTTAAGAAGAGGAACTATCTTCCCTTCCAGTTTTTGTGGTATTTCAGTCACTAAACTTTGCTTCCAAGAGGAGCATAAATCCCGAGAATTTGGAAACAAATACACCAGCATCCTACCTTTCATCTTGCTCAGGAGGGACAGCATTGTATGAAGACAGCAGACAGACTGTGGTTTATCCAAAATATCTTTTTCTTTAGAAAGCCAAACACTCAGGAGCAGAGACTAAAATCAAATTTAAATATTTTTAAGTTTAAAAAATATTTAACATGGACAAAATCTTGCAAGACAGCATATATGTGCATATGGATGCTGCAGCTTCTTGAGCTGGAAAATAAGTGTTTGCTTACTGTCTCATTTAATATGAGGGGCAGAACTAAGTACCTTGTTTGCCTAAAAGATTCTCTCCCGCTCCACCCCCTCACCCCCCAGTCAGGGTCTTATTCTGTTATCCAGGCTCTGGAGTACAGTGGCACAATTATAGCTCACTATAGCCTCAACATCCTGAGCTCAGGAAATCTTTTTGCCTCAGCCTCCTGAGTAGCTGGGACTACAGACACAGGCCACCATGCTCAGCTAATTTTGTAGAGATGAGGTCTTGTTATGTTGCCTAGGCTGGTCTCCAAATCCAAACCTCAAGCAACCTTCCTGCCTTGACCTCCCAAAGTGCTGGGTTACAGGCACGAGCCACCATGCTCAGCCAGTAAAAGATTCTTAAGAGATTCTTTATTCTCTGTCAGATATCTAAATTCTACCATTTCCATCTCTTTTTTGAGTTTAGCATTGTCTTCCAAATCAAACTTCTATTAAGGAGCATACTATTAGAAAGGACATTACTATGTGAGCATGGATTTGCTGTAGACTAGAAAAGTGAAACTCGCCTGTAGGTTTTGACTGGAGAAAGAGGGAAGATCTGGCACTATGGATCTTGCCCTTGCCTTGGTCATACAAAGGTACCACAGATATGACAGTGGAGAAAAAGTACATAAGCCTATCAAACTCAAATTTTTTCTTTTTTTTTTTTTTTTTTGAGTTGGAGTCTCACTCTGTCGCCCAGACTGGAGGGCAGTGGCCGCTCCCAGCCACCGCAACCTCGGCCTGCTGGGTTCTGGCGATCCTTCCGCCTCAGCCTTCCAAGTAGCTGGAACTACAGGCGCGCGATACCACGCCCGGCTAATTTTTAATTTATTGTAGAGATGAGGTCTCACCAAGTTGCCCAGGCGGGTCTCGAACCCGCAGGCTCAGGCAATCGACTCACCTCAGCCTCCCAAAGTGCTGGGATTACAGACTGAGACACTGAGCCCGGCTCAAACTCCAATTTTTAAATCACTAAAAAATTATTTTTAAAAAGATTTTAAACAAAAACACTTAAGTCGACATAAGTGACTTTTAAGATGCTTATGAGCAAGCATATCTATTTAAAGTTGAAACAGTTTTAAGATTTATAAAATTTATTCAAAGGTAATTCTGGGACAGTGAAGTTGAATAACACAGTGTCAAATCTATAACTACTGGTATCAGTTAAAGGTAAAGTTATTCTTCAGAAATGAAGGTAAGATAAAGACTTTTCCAGAGAAACAAAAGTTGAGAGCATGTATTGCTACCAGAACTGTTCTACAAGAAATGCTAAAGGAACATCTTCAAATCAAAAGAAAATAAGCTGACATGATTGTTGTACTAATATTGTAATTTGGTATTTAAATTATTTATACATTTGTAAGAAAACTAAAAGACAAAAACTATTAAAAATAATAAAAACTACAACAACTTGATAGAGATAAGCAATACAGAAAATGTATATGGTGACACCAAACATGCAAAATGTAGAAAGAGAAGGGAGTTAATGTATACAGGTTGTTTTGTTTTGTTGTTTTGTGAGGTTCGTTTGTTTCTTTGTGATCAAAGTTAAGCTGATTTTGGTTTTAAATACCTGTTAGAACTATAGAATGTTTTTTTGTAAGCTTCATGGTAACTGCATAGCAAAACCTATAATAGATGCATTACAAATCAAAAGCAGTGAATTAAAACATATTACCAGGGAAAATGACTTAACCACTAACAAAGAAAGAATGGAAGAAAGGAAAAGAGGAGATACACAACAACTAGTAAACAAGTAACAAAATGGCAGTAGTAAGGTCTTACCTATCAATGATAACACAATATAAATAGGCTAAATTCTTCAATTAAAATACAGAGCAGGCTGGGTGCAGTGGTACACATCTGTAGTTTCTGCTGCTACTCAAAAGGTTGAAGCAAGAGGATCGCTTAAGCCGAGGAGTTTGAAAACAGCCTGGGCAACATGGCAACACCCTGGTTCTAAAAACAAAACTTAGAGTAGCTGAATGGATTAAAAGATAAGACCCAACTGTATGGTGCCCACAATAAATCCACTTTACCTATAAAGACACACATACAGCAAAAGTGAAGGGATAAAAAAGATATCCCATGCAAATGAAAGCAAACAAACAAAAAGTAGGAATAGCTGTACTTATATCAGACAAAATAGACTTTAAGCCAAGAACTGCAAAAAGAGACAAAAAAGATCATCATCTAATGATAAAGGAGGTAGATTCAGCAAAGAGATGTAACGACAAAAAAACCTGGAATTTATTAAAAATTGTGTATTTTTTCTTAAATATTTAAACTTCAGTCATCTTCAAGATACTCTCCATTTGATGCAATAAACTTATTGAGACATTTTTCCACTGCTCAAAAGAGTTTTTGAAGTTTTCAGTTTTTATGTCTGTTAGTGCTTCTGCCGTTTTTTGTTTTACCTCTTCCACATCAGCAAAATGTTTCCCTTTGAGGACTTTTTTCATCCAGGGAGGCAAAAAAAGTCACTTGGGGTGAGAATGGGTGAAAAGGGAGGGCGGGGCATGAGTTCGTGGTCAAAAAGCTAAACACCCAGTGTGATGTGGGCAGGTGTACTGGTAAATCACCCATCACAAAATGGGCAAATTGAAAGAATATCCAAAAAAAATCACTGAAGCTGAATGTAGCCTCTCACAACAACTATAGCTGGTACCCTGATGCCAATGAGTTCCTAGAACACTTACCTAGTGGGGGGAGCCTGTATTACAAGGGGTCCGCCCTCCAAAAAATAATTCAGTGTTTTGGAGGGTGCCCCCTCGAATTTGTGCTCAAAATCAGAGCACATATAAAGCAAATATTAATAGATCTAAAGGGCAAAAAGACTGTGATATAATAACAGTAGGGGACTTCAACATCACTTCTGGCAGCAGACAGATCATCCAGGTTGAAAATCAACAAAAAGACGTCGGCGTTAAACTATACTCTAGACCAAATGGACCTCATGGGCGTTTACAGAACATTTTATCCAAATGCTACAGAATACACATTCTTTTCACCAGCACATACAACATTCTCTAGGACAGACTGTATGGCCACAAAACAAGTCTCAACAAATTCTAAAAAGCCAAAAAGCGTATCAAATATCTTTTCTGACCACAATGGAATAAAACTAGAAACGGATAGATAATAAAATATACTTTGGAAACCATACAAATACATGGAAATTAAACAGCAAGTTCATGAATGATCAATGGGTCAGTGAAGAAACTAAGAAGGAAATTTAAAAATTTCTTGAAACAAATAAAAATGGAAACACAACATAGCAGAACCGATGAGACACAGCAGAAGTGGTAACTAAAAAAGAAAGTTTGTGGCAATAAATATCTAAAAAATAGACTACAAATAAACAATCCAACAATGTACCTCAAGGAACTAGGAAAGAAAGATTAAACCAAACCCAAAATGAGTAGAAGATAAGAAATAATAGAGATCAGCGCACAAATAAATGAAATTGAGACTAAAACAACAATACAAAAGATCAACAAAACAAAAAGTTGTTTTTTAAAAAAGATACACAAAATCAACAAACCTTTAGCTAGACTATAAAAAAAGAGATAAATAAATAAAATCAGACAAAAAAGCAAACAGTACAACTGATACCATGGAACTATAAAGGATTATTAGAGACTGCTATGAACAACTGTTTAACAACAAATTGGAAAAGTTAAAAGAAACAAATAAATTTCTGGACATATATACCTTTCAAGAATGAACCATAAAGAAATAGAAAACTCAAACAAACAGTCAATAATAAATAAAGTGATCGAAGCCATAATAAAAGATCTCCCATAAAAATAAAAATAAATAAAAAGCCCAATACCTGATGAATTTACTGCTAAATCCCATAAAAATGAAAATAAAAAGCCCAATACCTGATGGATTTACTGCTAAATTCTACTGAACATTTAAAAAAGGACAAATACCAATTCTATGCAAACTATTTCAAAAAATTGAAGCGGGAACTTCAAATTTATCCTACAAGGTCAAACTTATTATATGAGACCAACATTACCCTGATTCCAAAATCAGACAAAAATACAATAAAAGCAACACATTAACACAGTCAACAAGCTCACAGACCAAGGATGTCCAAATCCTGGCTAAAATATGTGAGTGGAAATGTGAAAGAGTATATACAGTTGGCCCACCGTATTCACAGGATCTGCAACCATGGATTCAACCAAACATAGGTCAAAAACATACAGAAAAGAAAAAAAAAAGGATTGCTGTACCTGTACTGATCAAATACAGACTTTTTTTCTTGTCTTTATTCCCTAAATAACACATTTTAACAATTATTTATATAGCACTTACATTGTATTAGGAAATATAAGTAATCTACAGATGATTTAAAGTATGCAGGAGGATATACATAGGTTATATGCAAATACTACACCCTTTGATATGAGACTTCAGCATCTGTGGATTTTGGTATATGCAAGGGGTTCCTGAAATCAATTCCCCATGGATACTGAGGGAAAACTATAAACAAGTGCATGTGTAGAGGGCAAGCAATAAGAAGAACTGATGATGACGGGTTAACTTTCCTTGCTGTTTTCAGAAAGGGCACAGTTAGTGTTGTAAATTCTCCACTGGATGATTCTTTTGTTTTACATTTGTTACAGCTTAGAGATTATATCCTAACATACATTCAAAGTTTGAAAATGTTTGATAACAATTCCATATTGTTTTAAGGTAAATTTATTTTGTTTTTTAATACCATTTTTAGTTCAAACATGACAGTTTTTACTGATGATCAAATTCTATTTTAAATGCATGCATACATGTCAGGATGTTTATTTCAGACATATGTTAAAATTTGCATGGAACAAGAAAAGTAAAATAGTATGTTAAATATGGTGATTACAAATTTATTTGATCATTTTTAGAAGGTTGTCATGTATGCAAGACATACTAAAAGACAATGATTAAAAAGGAATGATACTCTGGATGACATTCACAAGGAAGCACTGAATCCAGCAACAAAAAAAACCTTACCAATAACAGCTGAGGGCTAAGTCCAGCAGACTCCAAAGTATGACACATATCCTCAGTGGAACTTTCTCCATGCAAACACTTCCAAAAAAAGAAACTGCCTAGTAGAACCAAAACAAAACACATTAATCAATGACTACTTATGATTTGGGCTAACAGTCTTAATGAATTACAATCTAGAATTCCAGAGAAGCAAAGCAGTACGAGGGAAGAGAAACTAATGGTTCAACATGCTTGATTTATTAAAGCAGAAAGCAAATCATTACATGTCTAACATTGTCTCTTTGTATATTGCTAATACAACTTGCAAGACAGTGCATATAGATCCAGAGTAGCTTTTGTGGACAAGAAATATATAGTACATTAAACTCTTTCAAAACAAACTGAATCCTTTAGATACTATGTGCTCCTACAAGGTTTTCTTCTGGAAGAGGGAGGATACAAAGAGTAGTTTATTATTTTACTTGCCTAAAGCCACATATTCCTCTTCACTTATCTTCTTTATGTTGAGCACATCTTTCTCATATTCTAAATATTCTAGGAATGTTTTTATAGGCAACACACCATCTTTATCATCAGAAAATCGAACATTAGTCCTGGTATTCTCTTGCTTATACTTCTCTAATAATGCCTGGAGCTTAAGCAGTTCTTTTTCATCAAGCCTTAGTAACACAGCCAAGTCCTTAAAAAATAGAAAAAAAAAAGTGCTCAAAAGACCATATCTCTTTCTATGAATCTGTCAATCTGTCACATGTGTCAACCCCATTGTCTAAGCTGAAATTCAAGGCTGTAAGCAAAAGATGACTTTTTAATTAATGTGATGGCTATAATGTGCTCTGCTTAAAACTCTACTGTCAAATTACATTTCATGAGTAGAAAGTTACTTAAATAAAGTAAACTAATCTTGAAACACTATATACTACTAAAAGTACCATTTCAGAAAGCTTCCTGAGAGTACTCTATAATCTTCTAAAATATTAGAATTTTAATAAATGTGTACTATTGTGTAATTAGAAAAAAATTGAAAGGGTATCAAATGCAATTCTTGCCATTCTGAGGAAATGAAAAAACTATTTGAATTTAATGATTATTTATTAAGCAGTATAAACACTGTAAGTAAAAATATGGGCAAACAATTTTCATTGTACTCTACATATAAGTCCACTTTGTGGTGTTCAGGGATACAATCTGCCAGCCTTTCAAACTATTTTTACATATCATATGTGCAGAAACAAATCCTGACACTACTATTATTTTTCTAAATTAGGATCAAGTATACATACGTGTGTGAGTGAACATACTCAAAGGCCATAAATTTGCCATGGCAAGCAAAGTTTTCTTTCTTCCATGCTACATTCCATAAAGCTACATTCTTTTTTTTTTTGAGTTGGAGTCTCACTCTGTCACCTAGACTGGAGTGCAGTGGCCACTCCCAGCCACCGCAGTCTCGACTTGCTGGACTCCGGCGATCCTTCCGCCTCAGCCTTCCCAGTAGCCAGAATTACAGGCGCTCGCTACCACACCCGGCTGATTTTTTGATTTATTGTAGAGATGAGGTCTCGCTGCCCAGGCGGGTCTCGAACCCGCGAGCTCAGGCAATCCACTCACCTCAGCCTCCCAAAGGTGAGGGATTACAGGCTGAGCCACCGAGCCCGGCTAAAGCTTCATTCTTAAATAAGAGAAGTTTCATTTGTTTATATACTATAGGCTGTTGTTTTTAAAAACAAGTAGTAAACTACAAAATGCTATTAGAAACACAATATACTAAGTTTATATGTTAATGTCCTACAAACAGCAGATTTGATGTTTAGTTTTGTATGTGCAAAACCAGCCATTCACTCTAGAAGTGGCTGCATGTTTATGAACAAACAAGCCTACAGCAAAATATGGTTCTAATTCTTAAAAAGTGCTTTAAAAGTAATAAAAAATAAACTGAAAAGAATATTTGCCAACTGATTTTAAATTATTGTAATTCTTTTATCTGCATATTATATTTGATCTATCCAGTGGAAATAATTTCTACAAGGTGCTGTATACTGGGCTACCAAATGGAAATTAATTCTATAGGGGCTTATTAATGATGCATGTCAGTTTAGAAAGTATAAAACCTTTTGTGATGGGGTACACATGAGAGAGTTTGAATCTCATGAAAAACTATGTATTGAAGAATTTACTAAGCGTCTAGGCAATCCTGTAGATATCACTTAATCAATTTAAACCTTCCTGTTGCTTAAAATTATTTTACACTATTGCTAAAGTAGACAGAAAAATAAAATCTCCTGAAAAATGATTTTGTCATTTATAATGACAATAACAGTATATCATAATGAATAGATTATTGTTAAAATGCAATATAAAATCTATCTAAAATCCTTAAGATAAAATACAAGATATCAGAACATGTGAGTTGCTTCCATCACAAGCAGAAAATCTTTTCTGATTTTTTGTTTAAAAAATTTTTTGTTCGAAAAAAAATTTGTATGTGTATATAAAATAAAAGGCTTCCACTTTAAAGCTCAAATAACTTTCAAATATACCAGATACTTTTAAAAAAAGCATTATCAATGACTTGACAAATCACTAAAATAATTTAGCAATCTTCTACTAGAAAAGTAGAAGACATGAGGCACTAAAGGTGGGTAACCTGCCCGATGTCACACAGTCATCTGAGGGAAGAAAGGACACTATTTCTCTCTCTTCTCTATTAAGAGAGACTTTATTTCTCTGAATGGTAAGACTTTTGTCTATACTTCCTGGAAATAGGCAATACTGCAGTGTATTAAAGATGACAAGAGCTGTCACTCCTTTTCTATGTTTTATAAAATAAAGACATAGAACATTTATTATAATTGTTTTAAACACTTTCATGTAAGAATATTTTTTTAAATGTATTTCTTTATGTAGCATACACAAGAGCAAGTTACATGAGTGTGCACAACAACAACTAGAAAAATTGATCTTTTCTATTTGGCAGAATCATTTTTTTCTCTAAAAGATAATATAGTTTCTCCATATCAGTAAATTGAATGTTTTAATTGCAAATCTTGTCCAGAAGAAGTAGTCTTAAGAAGCAATCTTTTAAAAAGAGTTGGAAAAAAAACTACAATTCCAGGATAGCAAAAATGAATTAACAATAAAATTTAATATTCTTGCATAAATAATATAAATTTACCAACAAGGCACAGAGACCCAAGCAGATAACGAAAATATACTTTTAACGCTTTTTGTTTTGTTTTTTGAGATGAGGTATCACTACATTGCCCTCAACATAGAAGTTGGTCAACATAGGAGTTGGTCTCAAACTCCTAAACTCAAGTAATCCACCTGTCTCAGTCTCCAAAGTGCTGCGATTACCAATGTGAGCCACCACACCCAACCCCTTGAAGTTTAAAAAAATTTTTTTTAATTTTCTACTTTTTAACTACCAATTTAAAAAATTAAAAATAATCAAAGAGATTATTTGTATAATACTAAAATTTGAGATTACTCACATTATCTGAGAATGGTGTGTCTGGATGAAAATCCAGGGAATTTAATTGACTGACAGATTCATAAAGGTGCAGCAATTTCAGTTTATTGGTACAAAACTGTAGCAATCCCTCGTCAACACACTCAAGTTCTAAAACACAAAAGGAAAAATATTTAAGAAATATATCTAATAGATAAATAAAAAGGTTTTTCTTTCATTAAATCTCTTAATATTATATAATTAATTCCCTAATATTCTTCTATAATAAATACTGGGATGCTTTAAGCTATATCAGATTTTTCAAACAAAAGATAATTTTTCTGACATGGCAAGATGTCTAAGTTTTTAAATACAATAAGATACTTTAATAGTAAAGAGGGAAAAGCAAAATAAAAGAAAGCAGAAATATCTTTGTCTAATACTGAAATACAAAGAAATGATCTAGGCCGGGCTCGGTGACTCAGCCTGTTATCCCAGCACTTTAGGCCGAGGCAAGTGGACTGTCTGAGCCCGCGAGTTCGAGACCAGCGTGGGCAACTAGGCAAGACCTTGTCTCTACAATAAAAATAAAAAATTAGCCAAGCCTGGTAGTGTGCGCCTGTTGTTCCTGCTATTTGGAAGGCTGAGGTGAAAGGATCGCGGTTAGCCCAACGGATGTACGCTGAAATGGCTGTGGACGTGCCAGGGCACTCCATCCAGCCTGGACAACAAAGTGAGACTCTGACTCAAAAAATAAATAAAAAGAAATGATTTAGAAATATCTTTAAAAATATTCTCCCTCAGTCCATAATGCATTAACTGTCTATTGTGTTCACATACCGAGGATACATAAATATGCCTGGCTCTTCTTATCATCATGGTGGTCAAATATAACACAATTCAACCAGAAACTGTGGGTTATGACAGATGCAACCTCAAGAAAGGCTGGCAAAGAGACCCAAAGTAGAATTTTACTTAATACCCTCTATCAATTAAATTTGACTTATTCAAGATTAGTTCTAGAGAAATACTCTTTAAATAATGCATTTCTGTATAATAACTTAAGTCTTTACATCTAATATAAAACAAATAATTATTCTTTAAAAAGAGAAACTGAAAATCCACAAGAACTGTTATTTAAAAAACAGTAACACGAAATACTGCTAAAGTTCTTACAGTCATAATAAAACAATGTAAAAAATACTCAAAGTCTTTCAGAATCTTATTTATGAGTAGAGCTTGAAATTGATGATCTTACAGAACTCCAACAATGGTATTTGGTTACTCCCAGACCAGTGCAAGAAAATTTTTCATTTAATAAAATTTGATAAAGCCTTGAGGGGTAGGAGGGGCTTTATAAGTATATTGTGCTCTTTTCTTTTTTTTTGAATTGGCATCTAACTCCATTGCCCAGGTTGGAGTACAGTGGCACACTCCCGGCCACCCCAGCGTGACCTGCTGGGCTCTGGAGATCCTTCCGCCTCAGCCTTCTAAGTAGCCGGAACTACAGGAGCATACTACCATGCATGGCTAATTTTTTATTTATTGTAGACAGGAGGCCTTGCCAAGTGCCCAGGCTGGTCTCAAACCCTCAGGCTCTGGCAATCCATTCATCTCGGCCTCCCAAAGTGCTGGGATTACTGGCTAAACAACCGAGCCTGAGGGTTTGTTTTTTTTTTTAATTTTTTTTTTTTATTTTACAGATGTAGGTTACAAGTCAGGATTAGGTACAGAAATGGTTTACATACAGGTGAGTGAAGTTTGGGCATCCCACTGATTTTCACTTCCCCTGGTTTAGGATGAGGTACGCTTAGTGATGTTATGTGTTCTCCCTGCCTCCCCTGACAGTGTCCCACTACTGCCAATCTCTTTCTCATGGTATGGTGATAAGTGTTCAAGTCCCACTTATGAGTGAGAAGATGTGGTACTCTGTTCATTGTTTCTGTGATAGATCACTGAGTATAAAAAACTCTAAATCAATCCACGTTGATGTGAAGTTCATAATTTTGTCTTTCTTTATCTTTGTGGCATTGAAAGTGGACTGGATGTTTTTAATAAAAGAATATTATGTTTTTTAAAAAGGTATTTTTCTAACAAGTTTTGTGCACTGAAGAAGTTCACTGTTTACCTAAGTCAGTTTCACACATCTATTGAAAAACTGTCAATAATGAAAAAAAAGAGTCTCAAAATTAGGATGCTAGAAATCCTGAAATAACAAATCATGATCTGTTCGTTAAGCCATTTTAAGCTGGCTTAAAAATAATTAAATATAAAGCTGGTTTTATATAATTAACACAACAAACAAGTCATGACTAGATAAAGTTAGTCCACTGCACACTACAACTTAATGGATGTTAGAAGTTCAGAATATATTGAATTTTGCCAGCTCTGCTGGATATATTACGAAGTTAAACTCCGGTTTCACATGTAATTCTTTCTCAGGCAAATAAATTTTAAACAGTAAAAAATTCAGAAAAGTTACTAGTAATCTAACTGTAACCTGTGATTTCTGGAAGTCCAAACTCTGTTCATGAAGCAAATGGATAAGAAGATGTAGATGTAGCCGGGCTCGGTGGCTCAGCCTGTAATCCCAGCGCTTTGGGAGGCTGAGGTGAGTGGATTGCCTGGGCCCGCGGGTTCGAGACCCGCCTGGGCAACTTGGTGAGATCTCATCTCTACAATAAATCAAAAATTAGCTAGGCATGGTAGCGCGCGCCTATAGTTCCAGCTACTTGGAAGGCTGAGGCGGAAAGATCACCAGAGCCCAACAGGTCGAGGCTGCGGTGGCAGGGAGTGGCCACTGCAGTCCAATCTTAGTGACAGAGTGAGACTCCAACTCAAAAAAAAAAAAAAATAGATGTAGATGTTACACACTAATAGAACATTAATTCAAAGAATAAATATTTTTTATCATTATCTCAGTCAAAACGTTACTTAAGAATGCCTTTCTACATTCACTTCTCTCATGAAGTTAAATAAAAGACAATGTCAGCAAGAGAGCCTGGTTGCTTTTGCATATCATCGACTCACTTTTCCCTTGTGCCATTGGCTTTCACAGTGTTCTATACTATATCAGAAGAACCCCCTTCATCATTCTATATTGACATCTTTCCTTACAAAAAGATTTTTTTAAATTTTGAATAAAAATAGTATACTCAGAGACAGTTCAGATGAAGATCAACTACATACATTAAATAGGGAATAAATAAGATTCCTTTATTTAGTTACTTATTTTTGAATTAGAGTCTCACTTTGTTGCCTAGGCTGGAATGCAGTGGCACAACCATGACTCATCACAGCCTCAACTTCCTGGGCCCAGGTGATCCCTCCACCTCAGTCTCCTGAGTAGCTGTGACTATAAGTGCATGCCACCATGTCTGGCTAATTTTTATTTTTAGAGTTGAGGTCTTCCTATGTTGCCCAGGCTGGTCTCCAACTCTTGGGCTCAAGCAATGCTCCCACCTTTTTCTCCCAAAGTCCTGGGATTACAGGCATGAGCCAACATGTCCACCTCCCTTATTTCTTGTATGTATTAGTTCGACATTAGTAAGACGATGGTATCATAAGCAATTAATAGCTTTCTATAATCAGAGTTATAAAATTTGAAGTAAGACCATAATCTCCAATCAGTACAAACCTTATTACCTTGATTTTTTAAAGTGTCCATTAAAGTCTGAGTGACGTTTCTAAGACAGGAAAATGATAAACGTTCACTTGCCAAAATGCTTTCCAAAGCCTAGAAGAAAGATGTTGAGCAATTCTAATAACTATAAAGCAATGATTTTGTTTTATAAACTTTATATTTTTGTCTACACTTCCACTACCCCCATTTTCAAAGGGAAGCTCCGTATCTAAGAAGTGTTAGTAAGTACTCATACCCTAAAACTGAAGTTGCATCATAAGTAATATGTAATCAATTTCATGTCCTGCCAAATATGGTCCAATGACAGAAAGTCTAGACTGAGAATAAACAACTAGGTGGCAACTGCTGTTTAATAGAATGGCCAAGACAAAACAGAAACAGAGACAAAGCTATTTACCAGTAAGAAGAGTTTGACTAAGCCTATATTATTGGCATAAATGAAAAGCAGAGGTTATTGTCAAGTTAATAAAAAGCAGCTGAGAGCAACTTAGTTATAGCTTATTTACCACATTTGAGCATAGCAGGCTGAATCTGTAGGCCATGCTAGATATATATAGTACCCGCCTACCCTAACTGCCTCTCCCCATCCCTCACCCCATATAAGATTCTTTATAACCAGTTCCAAAATATTTCTTCACGCCTAAATTAGCAACTATCAGAAACATCAATGGGTTAGACACAATGGTTAAAGTTTATATTCATCCTTTCATATTAACCCATTAAATTGGATTTTAATTGATGAAATTAAATCATTTGAAAAGTAGGCTGAGAATGTGGCATGAAACAAATATCAGATCATAGCAATAACCTCTATGTATTTGTGTAGGAGAAATGGGCTTACAGAGTGGCTCAAGATTTTGGTCAGGCATATAAAGAAGCAGCTTACCTTGAGGATATACAGAAAGTGACTGAAAGAGGCAAGAACCCAGGACAAATGTATTCTGCCCTTGTTTCACTTATGATTATACAGGCTAGCACCTGGCTTACTTTCCTACCTATCATTAAATGTCCCAAAGTCTGAATTGGTTTCTTCCCTTTTTCTAGTGTAAAACAATATGTAACTTTCACTATTGGGCTTTCCAACTTTTTAAATAAAATCACAACTTCATACATGATTGAGTAGTATACTAAAAAAACAAAACAAAAAAACACCCCAAAACATTTGTAAATCGAGAAGATAGCTTGCACTACGCTGGTTTCCCCATTTTATTTTACTATGAATATGATGAGAAGGAAGATGGCATCAAAATGAGAAGAATTGTTGGGTTATGACTATCTCCAACGAAGATTCCTTAAACTGCCTCTCTAGATGCCCAACTGTCATCATTGTGTCATCTTTAATAACTGAGACTTTGCCCTGAGGAGAAAGAGACCTTATTAGCACTGTCGGTGGAATGGAAAACACGATTAAAAGTAACAGAGACTTGCCTGTTCTACAGTAATAAAAAAAGGTTTAAAAATTGACTGCAACAGAAATCACTATTTATTCATTTAATCCTCCCATGTATGCAGCTATAAAATAATAAGAAATATACTTATTGGTTCCTGGCATAGAGCACCTAAAGCCCCTATAATTTCCTGAGCAATAGGAATGCTAGGAGAAACCTTTATTCTAATGCTTAGTCTCTTTCCTAGCTCTTTTTATTTTATTAGGAGACAGAGCTCCTAATCCCCCTGCAGACAGAGGTGCTAGGAGACTCTTTTTTCTAACATTGGTTTTTGACCCTTCACCTCCCCTCCCTGCTCTATTCCTAACACAGAGAATTCCTAAGACCTTTGTAATTTCTTAAGTGAAGGGTGCTCTGTAGTTCTAATGACGTGGCTCTTGGAGGGCTCCTGGATAGCCCAGGATGGGGGGTGGGCTGGTAACTAGTGGAACCAACCATGTATTAGAGTTGGGACTCTTAGTCCCATTCCCCTAGACTCTAGGGAAGAGCAACAACCTGAAGACTGAGCTGATCACCAATGGCCCATGATGTAATCATGCCTATGTAATGAAGTCTCATTAAAAAAAATTATATATATATATACACACACACATTTTATGTATATATAAACAAAAGATTTTTGAAAAAAGCTCTGGATAGCTGAATATGTCAAGGTTCCTGAAAGGTAGCTCGCCTGGAGAAAATAAGCTCTGCACCTTACCCCTTCCCACATGCTTTGCCCTATGCATTTCTTTCATTTGGCTGTTCCTTTGTATCCTCTGTAATTTCCTTTATAATAAGTGAATCAACATCAGTAAAGTGTTTCCCTGAGTCTGTGAACTGCTCTAGTAAATTCATCAAACCTAAGGAAGGAGTTATGGGAACCACAATTTATAGTCAGTTGGTCAGAAGTAGGTGACAACCTACTACTTGCAACCAGTGCTTGCTGTGGGGGGAAGTGTTACAGAACAGAGCCATTACATTAACCTGTGAGATCTGATGCTATCTCTAGGTAGATAGTGCTAGAATTGAATTAGAGGACACTCAGCTGGTGTTAGCTGGAGAATATGCCAGAGAAATTAGTTGGTAAATGAGAAAAAAAACCCACCCAACTAGTGGCAGAAGTGTTGGGAGACTGTGTAAGAAAATAGAAAAAAACCACTGTGACTTGTTTTTCTTCCTTATATTTTCACAGTAGCATTATTGTAGATGCTGTGAATTATAAAAAATGAAGTATTTGGCAAGGTTCCTACTTGAAGGAGTTTAAAAGAACTAACGAAGCCAGGCTCGGTGGCTCAGCCTGTAATCCCACGCCTTTGGGAGGCTGAGGTGAGTGGACTGCCTGAGCCTGCGGGTTCCAGACCCGCCTGGGCAACTTGGCAAGACCGCATCTCTACAATAAATCAAAAAATTAGCCGGGCGTGGTAGCACGCGCCTGTAGTTCCAGCTACTTGGAAGGCTGAGGAGGAAGGATCGCCAGAGCCCAGCAGGTCGAGGCTGTGGTGGCCGGGAGCGGCCACTGCACTCCAGTCTGGGTGACAGAGTGAGACTCCAACTCAAAAAAAATAAAAAATAAAAAATAAAAGAACTAACGAGAAAAAGGTTGGGAGCTATGGCTAATATACATGAAATAATTAGAAAAAAGTAGTCATTAACTATCCAGTTCTCATTAAAACTAGAGTAGGAGTTCAGAGTTATCCATAGGGAATTAAGTGTCATGTAAGAATTTATAGAGCTGGGACCTGGAGGCAGCATTATGAGGAATTTGAATCGAAGAAGTGGGAGTAAAAGAAATCACAATCAGTGACCACATTATAACATTAGCCTGGCATGAAGTAACAAGTCTGACAATACTACGGAATGTTGAGGCTATGGAGCAGCAGGGACTCTTATTACAGAGTATAAATTAGTACAACTATTTTGAGAAACAATTAGTCACCAACTTGTACAGCTGAAGAAGCTAACACCCTAGTAATTCCACTCTTAGGTATAAACTCAAGGAAAACTCTTGCATATGTGTACCAAGAAACAAGTACAAACATAAGCACAGTATCATTGTTTGTAATAGCAAAACGATGGACACAAATGTTTACTGATAGGAGAGTGAACAAATTATGGTCAGAGTACAACTCATATGATATAGTAAATGAATCAACTGTAGCTGCAACTATAGCTACTCAGTATCAATATGAATGACACAGAAACATAATGGTGAAGGAAAAACTAAAGTCACAGAAGAAGACAAATCATGACTCCTTTTATATAAACACCTAAACGTTTGCATAAATTTTTAAAAGGCAGGAAACACATCAATAGGTTTCAAAGGAGTCACATGAGAATGACATAACTATAAAAAAGGGCAAAAGAGAGAACCACAAAATTCTGCATTGTGATTACCTTAGGGATGGGAGAAGAGGATGGCACTGAGGAGGGACACATAGGGCTTGTTAGAGTTCCTAGTAAGACTCTATTTCCTAAGGTGGGTGGTCAAACACATGTATTTATTTTATTATTATTATTTAATCCAAGTATACATTATGAATGGATGTGTGCATGTGTTGTGTGTATAAAACACATGGATTCATGTGCATGATAATACTACTTAACTTTTAAAAAAGACAGACAACAGGAACTTCCACAAAAGACAGACAACAGGAACTTCCACACGGGAATATTAAAAGGGATGAATATAATAAAAACTTGAAGGCTTTAGCCTGTCCTATTTGGAGGGAAATAGGAAAATAAAGATTTTTCTTAAGAGGGATGTACTATAGCTACTAGCAGGAAAATTAAAATATGATATATACTTACTTGCTTTTTGGTGGCAGGATATTTAATATCAAGAATTAATTCCTTTATTTCTGTTTCTACCAAATCTATAAAGAAAAAATTAATCAAAGTAAAATTTTCACTTTTATAACAGTGAAATATTATTCTGAAAGAAAATGAATAAATTTGTACCATCAGTCAGTCTAAAGGGTTTTGCACTCCCTCACATGACTGTTCTACCATTATGAATTTTAATATTCTCTGGATGGCACACTTCATCCTTACATAGTAATTCCAATAAGAAGTACAAGTAAGTACTTGTACCTCACCTCATTCTAAAAGGAATTAAGACAGCTCATCAACGCATTTAAGTACATTGCTCCATTCAGAGTATTTTATTGATTTTAAAAATGACAGAACTATATACTTTATTATTTGTACTAAAGAATACCTACCAAGATTGGGAGATTTTGTTTTCAGTAAGGCTGCTAGTTTCTTCACTAGGTGCATATCCTTGGCTCGTTCACTCTTCTTATCACTAAAACAACAAATACAATAAATTCTTTTGGAATGTGAAATTGTTTTCTTTCTGACATACTTCAACTTTCTTTTTCCTTTATATGTTTCCTATCTAACTTAAAAAATATCAACCTGATGCTAAAATAAACAATTAAACAATAACTGAAAAGAAAGCACAGCAAACTAAGGAACTAAGAAAAGTTAGAGAAATATCAATCAGCAGGCACGACATCAATCAATAAATCTTACCTCAGTGCTAAATGGAAGGGAACATTCACTGTTTTCACACTTCCAGACACTGGATCAACAAGACATATCTGGTGAGTCTGTGGCTGCCAACTCTGACTAGTAACATTATTTAAGCCCATTATTTTATAGCCAGGATATAGTAGCCTATGGAAATCACATATCAATGGTAAAAATATCAGAAAACAAAGAAACGACCAAAAATGCTTTTATTATAGTTAGGAAACCTGACATGATTATCAATTCAGGAGCATTAATAAGGCAAATAAATACTGATACCAAAAACATAAGTGAGCAGGACTCTATTGGCAGAGCTGTGCCTTGATAAAAGGGTCTACAAAGTTAAATGAACACAATTAGGTCTATGTTTCAGTGGCAAACAAAGCATTCACTGCACTTATTATCACTAGAGAAATCCGAAGAAGCCTCTCCTTTTGAGCCTTTACAGAATAAGTAAGGGGCAAACAGCAGCACCAAGCTAACTTTAACTCAGCAGCATATCATGGCATTTTCAATGTTTATTTGTTATTAACTACTTAATCCTTAACTATATGTCAAGCACTCACAGAAAAACCATAATAAAGAATATTACAATTCTCAAACAACTTGCAGTCTAACAAACAGCTTTAGTAAAAATTTAGTTTAATAAAAACATTCCTGTATTTTAAAATGCCAGGGTTTGTAGCTTACCTGCAGTGTTTCCCCACATTAAAAGCTCCTACTCTAGGTCCCTGTTGTGTGCTCCATACTTCTAAAATTCCCCTTCTTGGCGCATAGATGACAAGGAACTGAGCTACTCGACTTGGACCCTGAGTATTTCCAAAAGGGGAAAAATCCAACTTTTCTGGTACTCTTTCATGGAGGTCCTCTACAATTTGAATCCATCCAATCTGTGCATCTCGGTAACCTCAGAGACAGAGGGAAAAGGAAGTTAATTATTTAAATTAATCTAGATTTAGTAACAGCCCCCTAAGATACTCTGAATATGGGTGGGAAGAGAACAGCTATAAAAGTACCATTATGAAGTATCTTAAACAGAAACGATAAAATAAATAAGCAATCTATCACTAAGCCTAATCAAATGTTAGTATTTTGCTATATTTGTTTCAGATGACTTTTTCTTTTTTTTTTTTTGAGTTAGGGGTCACCCAGGCTGTAGTTCAGTGGCACACTCATGACTCACCAAGCCCTGACCTCCTGGACTCAGGCAATCCTTCAGCCTCCTCCTGAGTAGTTGAGACTACAGGCACATACCACCATGCCCAACTTATTTATATTATTTGTTTTTGTAGAGACAAGATCTCACTATGTTGCCCAGGCTGGCCTTGAACTCCTGGGTTTAAGCAATCCTTCCACTTCAGCCTCCCAAAGTGCTGGAATTACAGGCATGAGCCAATTGCACCTGACCACCTTTTCTCATTAAAAAGAAAATATTATTGATATCACTGAAGCCACCTGATTACCCCTCATGCTCCATTCCCTTCCCTCCCTGTCTTTAAAAGATTCCCTTTTTGGCTAGGCATAGTGGTTCATTCCTGCAATCCCAGTACTTTGGGAGGCCAAGACAGAAAGATTGTTTGAGGCAAGGAGTTTGAGACCAGTCTGGGCAACATAGTGAGACCTCATCTCTATAAAAAAAAAAAATTAACTGAAAGTGGTGGCATGCATGTGTAGTCCCAGATACTCAGGAGGCTGAAGGGGAAAGATCACCTGAGTCCAAGAGGTTGAGGCTGCAGTGAGCCATGATCGTGACACTGCACTACAGACTGGATGACAGAGTGAGGCTCCAACTCAAAAAACAAACAAACAAAACAAAATGAAAAAGCTGGATGTGGTGACTATGCCTATAATCCTAACACTTTGGGAGGCCAAGGTGGACAGATAGCTTGAGCCCAGGAGTTCATGACCAGCCTGGGCAACATAGTGAAACTTTGTCTCTACAATCAATAAAAATAAAATAATAAAATAAAATAAAATAATAAAAAATTAGCTAGGCATGGTGGTGCATGCCTGTACTCCCAGCTACTCAGGATGTTGAGGTAGAAGCATCACCTGAGCCCAGAAAGTTGAGGCTGCTGTGAGCTGTGATTGTGGTGATCATGCCACTACACTCCAGCCTGGACAACAGAGTGAGACTCTAACTCAAAAAACAAAAATACAAAATATTCCTTCAGTTAAAAAAATTCCTTCAGTTAAAAAATGCTGGTAAGATTACCCGATTTGCATTTAAAATAAAAGCCCAATTAAAACATTTTCTTATGTAATCCCGCACCTTTGGAAGGCTGAGGTGAATGGATTGCCTGAGCCTGCGGGTTCGAGATCCGCCTGGGCAACTTGGCAAGACCTCATCTCTACAATAAATCAAAAATCAGCCGGGCATGGTAGCGTGCACCTGTAGTTCAGTTACTTGGAAGGCTGAGGCGGAAGGATCGCCAGAGCCCAGCAGGTCGAGGCTGCAGTGGCCAGGAGCGGCCACTGCACTCCAGTCTGGGCGACAGAGTGAGACTCCAACTCAAAAACAAAACAAAACAAAACAAAACAAAACAAAATAAGAAAATCAAACTGATTTCCAGCCATTCAAGTCTTTTGGTGGTATGCAGATAGGAAACATGGGCTGCTGAATAATGGGAAGAAGCTCCTACATGTAAGAAGAAAGAAGTAGCTATGCTGTCTTCTGTTTTCAGGTAGCCTCTCTCAAAGGCAATTGATTCCTCATCCCAGTACATAATGGAAAGAAAAACAAACTTCACCAGTTGGAGAAAAACAGGTAACAATGCAAACAATAAGAGTACTACAGTGGACCTGGCAAAGTTGGCACAGTTAAGGCTTCTGCATTTTGGAAAACTCTTGCTGAGGACACACCTTTGATATTGTTTCAGAAGATAAACACCAAGGAGAAATTATGTATCTGCAACACCAAAACTATTTCTGTAGATAATTAAACGTAACAGGTAAAAATGGCCTCTGCCTATCACTACAGGAATTCTTTGGTAAGAAGGTCACACTGGCTTCAGTCTGGTCCAAAATAAAGTCCTAAAATTCACTATTCCTCACATTTTAAAGTACAGATAAGATTATGACATTAAACGGTGGTTTCCATTCATGCTGACATGCTACTAATATAGATGACTCTAAACAATGCATTCTTCCCTTCTTCTTTAGCCAGGGATATTTTATTTTATTCAGGTTGACGATGTGCCTACTTAGATATTTTCAGAGACTTCCAGCAAGATGGCAACAGGGCAACCTGGTCTATGAAACCCTCTGCAAAGGAGAACGCAGAGGGTCTCTGGCTCTCTCCCCAGGGGCTGCGGACCCCAACATCGCAGCCTGCTCTTCACACGGAGCTCGGCTGTTGCCACCGCTGGGGCATCGCAGCAGTCTGGACAGTCATGGCAGTGCAGACACAGCAGCTGCTGCTGCGGCCTCCATGGCAGCCATAGCACATCCCACCACCCGTGCCTAAGGCGATCCACAACTTCAGTCCTTGAAGCCCCTGCAGACAATATCTGCTGGGATCGCTGCCACCTCTCCTGTGACCGTGATGTCCTGCCTGCCATGGTTCTCCTCCCGTGTGCCCTGAGGCAGGCTTCCATCTCCGGCCTCTGCCCAGTTCCTGTCTGGCCCCACCTCCTCTGGGGCGAGCAGCTGAGATAGCACCACCTGCTGGCGATTCAAGGTAACTACACCGAAATGGGAGAAACAAGCTTGAAAAACAGATACAGGTCAGAGTGGTGAACCTTCGGAGGCTGATCTGAACTGTTTTTCACAGCAGGCCAGGGGCAACTGACCCTAACTGCGAGCTAATTTACCAGCTTGAAAAGAAAGCTAGAAATCAGAGCTGAAAGGACATTGGACTTAAACAAAAAAGTCTCAGAGTATGGTTGATTGGTCCTGTTAGTTTAACAACTTAATTCTATTCCTACTGTATTGCTCCTTTTTTTTCTTTTTTTCCTCTTCCTTTTCTTCTCTTTTCTCCTCTCTGTAAACCATATCTTTGTATAGAAGAACAGCGCACCAATAAAGTGGTTGGTTAGCTTGTATGTTAACATCATTGTATGTTTTATTTTTTTTGTATGGGAGTTGGTTAGTCTGTAGCTGTGGTCTATTGCTTTTTGGTTTTTTTTTTGAGTTGGAGTCTCACTCTGTCGCCCAGACTGAAATGCAGTGGCCGCTCCCAGCCACCGCAGCCTCGACCTGCTGGGCTCCGACGATCCTTCCGCCTCAGTCTTCCGAGTAGCGGAATTAAAGGCGTGCGCTACCATGCCCGGCTGATTTTTTGATTTATTGTAGAGATGAGGTCTCGCTGCCCAGGTGGGTCTCGAACCCGCGGGCTCAGCAATCCACTCACCTCAGCCTCCCAAAGGTGCGGGATTACAGGCTCAGCCACCGAGCCAGGCTGGTCTATTGTTTTTATCTGTTTCAGTATAGGTCTCTCTCTCCATTTGTTGGTACACTTGTTTGTTTCCCCCCTTACTCCTCTATCTCTCCACCCCCTTCTTACCCCCACTGTCTGCTCCATTCAATTTCCTCTGCTATCCACATTTTATTTCAGGGAGTAAACCTACAGCCCCACACACGGACAGATTCCAAGGCAGTGGGAAGTGGGTTTCAGATTATCCATACACCTGTCGTCAAATACCAGGACCTGCAGATAGATTTTGAATCACAGCTCCCCCCTTAAGTAAATCTCAAAACTGCAAAAAAGACCACCCCCAACCTATAGTGTAACTACAGAATTAAACAAAGTAAGAGGACATACATAAAGAACAGGAGATTGAACAAACAGAAGTAAAACCAATCCCTCTACCCCTGAATAACAGAATTAAAGAAGACGGTGACGTGGAAGGAAGGAAAAAGTAGGAAGGGGGAAAAAAACCGCACAAATGAAGAAAAATCAAAAGAAGAATATAGGTCTCACACAGAACCCTGGGAGATCAGACACTGAGAAAATAGATTCTGGAACAAAAACAACGAAGAGTCCCCAGAATGACTGGTCACATGCAACAAACCCAGACATCCAGACATTAATAGAGAGAATTTAAAAAAATTGAGGAGAGACAAGAGGAAAATAGAAAGGAGCTGATGTCAGAAATAACAGCAGTAAAAATACTGTGATGGAAATAAATAACAAACTAATAAGCATGGAAAGCAGAATTAGTCAAGCAGAAGAAGGAATCTCAGAGCTCGAAGACCAAAACACAGAACTAACCCACACTGTCAAAAGCATAGAAAAGAAGCTCAAAAAGACAGAACAAAACCTTCAAGAGATGAATGATCACTTCAAGAGACTGAACCTAAGAGTAATTGGTCTTCCTGAGGCAGAGAGAGAAACAGAGGCCACACTGGAACAAACATTTCATGAAATCATTCGAGAAAACTTCCCTTATCTCATCAAAGATGAAAAAATTCAAAAACAAGAGATTCAGAGAACCCCTGCAAGACAACAAATGAGAAGACCAACTCCCAGACATATAATAATTTGTCTAAACAAAGTAGGTATAAAAGAAAAAATCCTAAAGGCTGCAAGAGAAAAAGGTCAGACTACGTACCAGGGAAGACCAATTACAAAAGCAGCAGATTTCTCTACAGAAACCCTCCAGGCTAGGAGAGCTTGGAGCCCTATCTTCAAAGTTCTAAAAGATAAACAATTTCAACCAAGAATAACCTACCCAACCAAGCTAAGCTTCATCAGTGAGGGATAATTGAAATCTTTCCCAGATATCCAATCCCTAAGAACCTACGCTGCCACCAGACCACCTCTACAAGAAACACTTAAGAAAGTATTGAATACAGAAGAAAAGGAAAAAAGAACAACAACGTTCTTCACAAGAGTACAGGCAAAAGATTAAAAACACATATGATCCAACTCTAAAACCAAAAGAAAGACAACACACAAACAGGAAGAAAAACAACTCTGTAAGAACATTATGATAGGGATCAACTCTCACATTTCAATAATTAGTTTGAATGTGAATGGACTAAATGCACCACTGAAATGACAGAATGGCAAAATGGATAAAATATCACCAGGCAACAATCTATTGCCTTCAAGAGACTCACCCCACTAGAAAGGACACTCAACAGGCTCAAAGTAAAAGGATGGGAAACAAATTTTCAGGCGAATGGAACACAAAAGAAAGGAGGAGTCGTGATCTTAATCTCAGACAAAATACCCTTTAAGTTATCAAAAATTTAAAAAGATACAGAAGGCCACTACATAATGATAAAAGGTTCAATCCATCAACAAGAAATATCCATCTTAAACATATATGCACCAAACATAGGAGCACCAACTTTCATAAAGCAGCTCCTAGGTAAACTAAAAACAGATATCGACTCCAATACCACCAAAGCTGGGGACTTCAATACCCCACTCACAACCCTAGACAGATCATCAGGACAAAAAATCAGCAATGAGATCCGAAACCTCAATGTGACTCTTGATCAAATGGACTTAATTGTTACCTACAGAACCCTCCATCCAAAGACCACAGAATACACATTCTACTCATCACCACATGGAACGTACTCTAAGATAAACCACATACTTGGCCATAAATCAAGCATAAGCAAATTTAAAAGGACTGAAATTTTACCATGCACCTTCTTGTACCACAGTGGAATAAAAATAAACATTAACACCAACAAGGTCCCCCCAAAACCCACAAAGACATGGACACTAAACAGCATGATGCTAAAAAACTCCTGGGTCAATGATGAAATCAAAACAGAGATTAAAAGATACATGGAAACAAATGAAAATGAAGAAACATCTTACCAAAATCTCTGGGATGCCATGAAAGCTGTAGTAAGCAGGGAATTTATATCCCTACAAATGCACATGAAGAAAACGGAAGGATCACAAATTAACAGCCTAAGAAGCCACCTAAAAACGTTGGAAAAGCAAGACCACAAAAACCCTAATTTCAGCAGAAGCATCCAGATCACCAAAATAAAAGCCCAAATACAGGACACAGAAGACAAAAAGATAATACAAAAAAATCAATGAAACAAAAAGCTGGTTCTTCAAAAGGATAAACAAGATCGATGATCCCCTAGCTAGACTGACCAAGAAAAAGAGAGAAAAAGTCGAAATAAACACAATCAGAAACACAAAAGATGAAGTCACATCTGATCCTGAAGAAATACAAAAGATCATCAGAGACTACTATGTACACTGTATGGAAACAAACTTGAAAACCTTAAGGAAATGGAGGACTTTCTGTCATCACACAACCTGCCTAGGTTGAAACAAGAAGAAATTGAGACCCTAAATAGACCAATAACAATCAAGGAAATTGACTACATAGTAAGAAAACTACCTACAAAAAAAAGCCCTGGACCAATGGCTTTCCAGCAGAATTCTACAAGACATTTAAGGAGGAGCTGATACCAATCCTACTGAAGGTATTCCAGGTGATCGAGAAAGACAGAACTCTCCCCAAATCATTTAACGAAGCCAACATCACATTGATACCCAAGCCAGGTAAAGACCCAACAAAGAAAGAGAACTACAGGCCAATATCTCTGATGAACATAGATGCTAAAATTCTCAACAAGATCCTAGCGAACCAGATTCAACAACATCTCAAAAATCATCCATCATGACCAAGTAGGTTTCATCCCTGGGATGCAAGGCTGGTTCAACCATAAATGTAATTAAATACATCAACAGATGTCAAAACAAAAACCACATGATTATATCATTAGATGCAGAAAAAGCTTTTGACAAAATCCAGCACCCATTCTGATAAAAACCCTCGAACAGCTAGGCATACGGGGAACATACCTCAAAATAGCAAAAGCCATCTACAAGAAACCCACAGCAAGCATACTCCTAAACGGACAAAAACTGGAACCATTTCCCCTGAAAACTGGAACAAGACAAGGATGCCCACTCTCACCCCTCCTGTTTAATATAGTATTGGAAGTCCTGGCTAGAGCAATCAGAGAAGAGAAGGCAATCGGGGTATTCAAATAGGAAAAGAGGAAGTCAAGCTATCTCTCTTTGCAGATGACATGATCGTGTACCTTGAAAACCCAAGAGAATCTGTCAAAAACCTCCTTACACTGATAAAGGCCTTTGGCAAAGTCTCAGGATATAAAATAAATGTGCAAAAGACAATCGCATTTCTTTACCCCAATAATAAACAAACAGAAACCCAAATAAAAACCACAATTCCATTCACAATAGCCACAGAAAAAATGAAATACCTTGGTATCTTCCTAACCAGGCACATGAAAGATCTTTACAATGAAAACTACAAAAGACTGCTCAAAGAAATCAAAGATGACACAAACAAGTGGAAAAATATCCCATGCTCATGGATTGGAAGAATCAATATTGTGAAGATGTCCATCCTACCTAAGGCAATCTACAGATTTAATGCAATACCCATCAAATTACCAACAACATTCTTCTTAGACCTAGAAAAAACAACACAGGAATTCATATGGAAACTCAAACAACCAAGAATAGCCAGAACAATCCTCAGCACAAAAAAAAACAAAGCAGGTGGTATCACATTACCAGACTTCAAACTTTACTATAAAGCTACAATAATCAAAACAGCTTGGTACTGGTACAGGAACAGGCATATAGATCAATGGAATAGAATTGAGATTCCAGAAGCAAAACCTCAATTTCTCAACCAACTCATCTTCGACAAAGCCTCCACCACCTACCACTGGGGAGAGGAGAACCTATTCAGTAAATGGTGCTGGGAAAACTGGCTGACCACATGCAGAAGACTGAAACAGGACCCCTATCTATCCCCATACACAAAAAATAACTCTAAATGGATCACAGACCTAAATGTAAAACCTCAAACCATAAGAACCTTAGAAAATGAAGGACACACCCTCATGGAAATTGGAACTGGCATCCAGTTCCTGAACAAAATCCGAAACCCACAGGCCATAAGAGATAAGATAGACAAGTGGGACCTCATTAAACTGACAAGCTTCTGCAAAGCCAAAGAAACCATCAAGAAAGCAGGGAGACAGCCTACAGACTGGGAAAAGTATTTGCCAACTCCAGGTTGACAAAGGCTTAACATCTTGGATCTACAAGGAGCTCAAACATGCTGAAAAGAAAAAAACAAACAACCCCATTATAAAATGGGCAAAAGATATGAACAGACACTTCTCAAAGGAAGACATCCGAGCAGACAACAGACACATGAAAAAATGTTCAACCTCACTAATCATCAGGGAGATGCAAATCAAAACCACACTGAGATACCACCTAACTCCAGTCAGAATGGCAATTATCAATAACTCAAAAAATAACAGTTGCTGGAGAGGGTGTGGCGAAAAGGGAACACTTCTACACTGTTGGTGGGAGTGCAAACTAGTACAACCTCTGTTGAAAATAGTGTGGCGATTCCTAAAAGCTCTAAATATTGACCTCCCATATGACCCCACAATCCCCCTACTGGGAATATACCCTGAAGAACCCAAATCACTCTATTAAAAAGATACCTGCTCACGTATGTTTATCGCAGCACTGTTCACAATAGCAAGAACCTGGAAGCAACCATGCTGTCCATCAAAAGAGGACTGGATTAAAAAAATGTGGTACATATACACGATGGAATACTATGCAGCCATAAAAAAGAACAAAATCATGAATTCTGCAGCAACCTGGATGGAACTAGAGTCTATAATACTAAGTGACCTCTCACAGAAACAAAGATCTGCGTATCACATGTTCTCACTCATATAATGGACCTTGAACATCCAATGTAATACTATAAGAAAATGATTGACAGTGGTGGGAAACTATGGGGGGGGAGAGGGGAAGGGAGATGGAATTAACAGTAGTAAATATCTGTCTGGGGATGGGGAGACACCTCTTATCAACAAGGGTGCCTGAACGAAGCATATTTGTATACCTAACCCTTAACTGTACCCCACAATAATATAATAAAAAATATTGATTAAAAAAAAAAAGATATTTTCAAGTCTCCCTTATAGTGAGGTATAATCATGTCACTAAGTTGTGGCTAATATATTGCAGATAAAGGTTGAATGGATTTAGGGAATATCTTCTAAGTGAACTGATTCAGTTAGCAGAGGTACCCTTCTTTCCTTCTCCACCCTCTTTCTTGGAATGCAGATAAGGCTATGAGAACCTTGAATGAGGAAGCTACAAGGAAGGGCACTGCATTGGTTCCTAAAGATACTGTGGTTGACACCATGTCAATTCTACACTTGGGTCTTTTACCAGCGGTTGAATAAAACCTCTAACTGATGTAGTTACTGATAAACTACATGAATGGACCCAAGTGGACATGAAAGCCAAATCAGTAATAATGGATTTTGCTAAGTTTTGCTATCTTAAATCTGAAAGACTTGGCATTATAGATTTAGGGAGACCATTTGGATCAAGAGTGGCTTTATGAAGGGGAGTAAGTATAGCATGGGCAAGAAACTGAATTCAGAAATTAACGATGCTGGTGAGTGCATAGGCAGAGGTTCAGTGTGTCTATGAAGTGATAAAATTTAAAGTATATATCAATTAACTACTGTATCAAGTGTTTCTGATCTGAGTTCATGTTACAAAAAGGAAATATAAACATAAGGGATTAAATGGTGTTATCAACTAGAGCTGAAATATGGTAACATTGCTCAAGTATTGGGGTAAAAAGTGAATTAACATTTTTTTTCTGGATTTTTGTAAGGAAGTACCTTTCCACATGCGTATTGCAATTCCTCTAGCTATATCCAATAAAATAACTCTGCCGAAATCATCTGTTACTGCTGCCAGTGTGTTACATGGAGACAGACATATGTTTTCACCATGGCGTCTAGAATCTGGAAGTCCAAATCTGATATTTAAAAGAAAATAAAAAGCTCAAATCACATTCCAATCTAGAAACATAGAACAATGAAATGCATAAACAAAATAGGTTATCTGTTTTTACATAAAGAAAAATAAACTTTGCCTGGAGTAATAGCTAATTTATTAATCACACCTGACATTTGCAATATGCAACACATAAAATAAATTTTAAAAATCAAAGTACAAAGTAGATTTTCTATAGATATTCATAACCTATATTTTTAGAGGATATCAAGTATAATTTTAGCCTTCCTTGATTAAAAGACATGAAAAAAAATTAGAAAACAATACCCTTACAACCAACTAAATTTTAGAATACTTTGTTCCCATACAGGTTTCTTTTGTCTATTTTAAGCTCTTGTTCCTAATCTGCTCTCATTTTTCGCTATATATCCCATCCTGCTGACACCAATGAATCTGCCTGAAGCAGGAACTTTCATTTTTCTAAAGAGTTATCTCTAAACTGTTATTGTTCTATAATCAACCTTATTAGAATTGTAACATAAAAGTGAAAAGGTACTGAAAAAGGACCAGGAGAGCTCACTTTGAGAAAAGTACCTAAGACAATGTGCACAAACTCTGTTACATCTCTTTGATATACACAGGGCCATTTGGCTAATTTCTTGATTCTAGGGTGAATTTAGGAAATGTGATATGTTTTAAAATAAGATTAAAAAAATCTTAGAAGGTACACCTCAATAAATTTTAATAACAATTGGCTCTTTAGGTGAAGAATATCTAAAAACAGAGGAAGTGGGTTTCCTTTCAAGGTGGTATTTTATATTAAGTAATAAAAAAAAAGCATTAAAATAAATGCTTCCATCAACAATAACAACAAAACCAAGCAAAAAATCATGCTTCCTCCCTAAAAACGCTCTTAATTACACTAACACATTTTAAAGCACTACTGAAGTGAACAAGGAAGCACAAGCCAGTATTCTGAAGAGTAATTTAATACACAATTCCTGTTTTTATTTTTTAAAGAAATCTCTTCATATCTTTTAAGTTTACACAGCTTAGTAACAAACTATCTAAGCTTGCTATCACTAAATTAATTATCCTACAACGCAAGCTAAGTGTATGTGCTAAGAGCACACTCAAATACATCTTGGACACCTATCATAAGATAGGATGACAGCTGTGAACTAAAGAGGCAAGAAATCACTTTTCCCATGGAGCTGTAAATTCTACTAGGGAAAAAATGCCCCACACTAAGGACTTTCAGAAGTGCCAAAGGCTTATGCAATCAGTAAATCAACTAAGACCACTGAAAGACCATAAATTTAACAGTATCCTTCTAAAAGGACTAAGATATGAGAAGCATGACACACTTGCCTTACAGCTAATGGAGTAGCTGGTTCAACCTTTGGCTTTTGCTTTTGAATGGCTTCTTCTTCATGCTTACTTTTCCAACCAAGCCAACCACTAAAAAAAGAGAAAATTTAGAATAAAATTAAGCTTCCAGGGTTTAAAATGTAAGTCAAAACTAAGCTAGTTATAAATTAGATACTTTTATTTAACTGTTATAAAATTACCTGGCAGCATTAAATAAAGCAGAAGTGAGTTTACTTGCAACTGCTAGTGCAACATGAGATAATAATGGTTGTGTGCTTCCCTGAAACACAGAACATTTGAAAAGAAAACTTAGCAGCTTATAAAGAAACAAAAATACTTTCTAAATAAGACTTACTTTAAAATATTTTTGAAAAGTTGTAAAGTCTGGAGTAGCAACTAAGCTTCTTTCACCGAGTAAAGTAAGAACTTTATTTTAGGAACAATATAATAAGTTTTAACTCTATAGTTTAAAAATGAAATCACTATTAGTCTATTTTGCCATCAGGATTTCCCTCTTTAAATTGTGATTTAATTAACAAAAATTTTAAACTAGGATATTAAAATGACATTATTCTAGTTGGGCTACAGTTTTCCCATCTACACACAACTGGCTCCTTTTCCTCTTTTAAAAATTATATATACACACACACATTTTTATAAAAGTAGAAAGATAGGATAATTCCAAGAAGGCTGCTTTTAAAGTGAGAAACAAGAGCTGCCAAATCTAACACCTAACTTTTCCCTATTTTAGGAAGTAATTTTCACCACTTACATCAACCATAGCTGGCAGCTTGCTCTGTCTTTTCCCATTTATTCAACTCCCCTGGTGGGCTGACATAATTAACAGCCCTGAGCTTCTGACTAGTTCACCAGTATTTAAAAACAACTCAGCAGTCAAAGAACTCAAGGTCTCCAGAAACAAAGAAGTTTGTTTGTTTTACATTGACTTTGGTAACTCAGTTAATCTAAATAATCTAGAAGAAAGATAACTGAGATTAATTTTACCCTCAATTGAAAGTTAAAATGTAAACTACTTAATTTTTCTGAGGCTATCTAACTTATAGACAAATTGAAAAATCAACAGTGGCTTTACTCATGATCAGTGAGAAAAATCATACCTCTAAAGCATAGAAGAAGCCAGTAAATGGATTGGACCCTACAGTAATATACTGAGACATAGCAGGTGGACTATTTTTAATTGTCGCATTAAATCCACCTATATTGGAGGCAGTCTTCATTTGATCAAAAGGGGAGAGAGTCATAATACCTAAAGATAAAACACACACACACACACAAAAACACATGATTTAAATGCACACTGTCATTTTAGGTTATTAAAATTTTACTTCAGTTCCATTCTAAGATGCTAAATGCTTAGTTTTATTTAACCAACAAAAGTAATTTTTAAAAGCTATAAAATCAACAATAAAAATATTCAAAAATATTAAAATTGCCATCTATAATTTCTCCAACTTATAAAATACTACAAAACCAAAATTTAAATATTAATTATTTTAACAGATACAAAACTAGAAGGTACAAGAAGTATACAGTCTACCTATATCCCCAGGTACCAATTCCCTTCTTGGAGGCAACTGATACAATTCTTATGCTAACATCTAGAGGTGTATACACACAAATGACAGCACACCAAATAAACTGATGTGTGCCCTGCCTTTTTAAAAAAATAAAATATCAAGAGGGCATGCCTCATTCTTCCCAGTCATTCAATATTCCATTCGTGGACATATGAAATTAGACCTATGATAGACATTTATGTTGTTTCTCCTTTTCTAGCATTACAAAGAATGACTCAATATATATCCTTAATGAATTTGCACACCCATACAAGTTTCCCTGTACAGTAAATTCTTTTTTCCCCCTGGAAAACCACATTTATTAGTTTATACAGGTGGCATAGAGGGAGCCAGAGTACAGTAAATTCTTACAAGCAGAAGTGCTGGGTCAAAAGGGATATGCATGTCTAAGTACTGCTACATTGTATTGCAGAGAAGTGGTGCTAACACACTCTTACAGAAAAGGTGAGAGAACACCTGTGCTCCACACCCTTCCCAACACAATGAAAACACACTTTCAAACATCTACTTTGTAGTCCAGAAACTCCGAGTGATTTATAATGCTGAGTTACTTTTCATTTCCCTAAGGTCCTAAGAACAAAAGTAGATAGCCTGATTGCTGACAACCACATTCCTACTAGTGAAATAGTAGAGGAAAACCCTGTGTCATTAAAATTCACCTAACTGGCAAAGAGAAAGACAGGGGAAAGTGATCTTAAAGTTGTAGGATGTAAAAGTCTGCTGCTAGATTACAACATATGTGGACTCAGGTAGTATCTTCAAGCTTGGGTACTCACATAATACATGAAAACACCCAATGGGAGAACCTGAACTCACATACACTGCAGAATAAAACAAGAGTTATTGTTACAGTTTCTATTGTTCCATATTTTTTGTACATAGACATTGCCTCTCCTTTGCCAGAAAACTGTCAAAAAATGCATTGTTCCTAAAGAAGAGTCCTGGGAAGAAAATATTTATAGTGAATTTATAAGCAAACTATTCACCAGATTTAGTGATTAAAGTCATCAAATAAATCCTTGTATAAGTTGAGCGATTCTAAAAGACCAGAACACCTGTTTCATATTCATGAGTGAATTCACAATTCAGTATACAAAATATACAAAATTTTACATGACAAAATTTGCATAAGATTTCCCTGAATCTAACAGAACAAGATCAAAGGGTAAATTGTAAGGCACATAAATTGAAAGTTGAGTTTTAAAATAGTTTCTCTTCATACTCCCATGCAATATAGCTGGAAGTACAAACTGCTACAAGATATCCAGAGGACAATTTGGCAATATATATCAAAAATTTTAAAGGAATTGGTTCTAATTTATTCTAAGGAAATAGCTGATTGGTTCAGAAAATCTTTACCACAAATGTTCTTTTCTTTCCCACAACTTAAGTCAACACTTTCTACACCATACCTTGGATCCCGTCATCATCAACCGTACATTCTTTGTAATCTTGATTTCAATATACCACTTGTTGACTACCTCCTATCTTTTCATTTCAATTTTTCTCGTAAACGCCTCAGTAATTCCATAATTTCATCAAAACTTCCAAAGCATTAATCCTACTATTTTTTCCATTACTTATCAAGCACCTCTACAGATCACTTCCCATTCTTACCCAGCTTAGATTTGTTTTCCATCATACCACTCTCTTGCAAATACCTATAATTCCCCTATACACATCTCCCTTCACATACTCCCCTGGCTAATCTTAACCTTTTTTGACTTGAACTATTTGCATCCTCTGCTCTTGAAGCAAAATAGCTGATCATTGACAAGAAAAACAATACATTTGGGTTTCAAAGTAAGGAACACAAACATATGGGTACATATAGATCAGCTCAAAATCCTATTATCCTCCTCAATCCCTCTGTTACCCTGCCCTCAATCCTTTGAAATTTGTTTGTAGAAGAATGTTTGACACTAATTTCTTTTTGTTGTTGTTGTTGAGTTGGAGTCTCACTCTGTCGCCCAGACTGGAGTGCAGTGGCTGCTCCCAGCCACCGCAGCCTCGACCTGCTGGGCTCTGGTGACCCTTCCGCCTCAGCTTTCCAAGTAGCCGGAATTACAGGCATGCGCTACCACGCCTGGCTGATTTTTTTTTTTTTTTGATTTATTGTAGAGATGAGGTCTCGCTGCCCAGGCGGGTCTCGAACCTGCAGGCTCAGGCAATCCACTCACCTCAGTCTCCCAAAGGAGCGGGATTACAGGCTGAGCCACCGAGCCTGGCTGACACTAATTTTTTACAGTCTAGATATTGCTGACCCCACCCCTGTGGTATTATCTAACATGTTGTTTTGTCCTCTATTGCTATACATTGGTAGATGAATCTAAGGGACTACTGTCTTTTGAGTTACCAATTTTAGCATTATTTTTCATTGATTTATGGTGATATCGTTTATTTGCAATCCCTCGTCCTCTCCCAATATCCTTCCAAAATACCTATATCACAATTTTCAATTAAATTGGCATCCATTGTTTTCATTATTAGTAATGATATAAATATCTCTTATTGCTGAGAGAAGCCACCTACTATAATTATATTTCCTTAGCTGTGAGGTTTTTTCCCTGGAATTATTATTATCTTGTCATTTAGAGTTTTCCCTAAACATCTGAGGCATTTCCACACTTTGAAACACATTAAGGTTTCTCTTAATATAAATTTCCATAAAGTCAAACTCTTTAAATAATGTTCTAGGTCTACTATAGTGGCTAAAGAAGCCTCTTTTGACAAAGTGCTCTATCAATAGAGACCCAGTGAAATGAAAGAGAAGGCCATGTGACAAGCTGGGCAAAGAGTTCAGGCACAGGGAGCAATCATTATAAATGTTACAGAGTGGGAATATGCATGGTATGTCTGAGGAACAAAAAGAGATCAACATGATGGAACACAGTGAGAAGAGGAATACTGCAGGAGACAGGGTCAGAGAGGCATCATAAGCCAGACAAGGTCAGGCCTTGAATGCTACTAGAAGGAGCAACCAGAAGAGAGATAATATGGAAGAAATGGAAGAAAAAAGGAGGAGCAAGTTTGATGGGAGGAAAATAAGAACTGAATTTTGGATATGATAAGTCTGGATATCCAAGTAGAAATGTTCTGGAAGAAGCTAGAAAAATGAGTATAAAGCTTAAGGAAGAGGGAAGAACTGGAGATAAAAAATGAAGATGCTGTGATCCTATTTGTTTGTGATTTTGCAGAGTAGAGAGTGGAAATGTTTACTCTTAAACCCACCCCAATCTGGCTTTTACCCTCACCATCCCACCTTAACTGTTCAAATTTAAAGTCAATAAAGAGCTCTATGTTGTCAAATCCAGTGGACCTCATTCCTTTCTTGAATTCTATGAAGCATTCCACAGTTAACCACTCCCTTTCAAATTTATATCTACAATCCCAACTTCCTTCCTGAACTTCAGACTTGGATATCCAATTTGTCCACTTGATATCTCTATTTGAATGCATAATTGTATCAGAAGTTATTCTATAAAAACACAAGTCTTTATTTGTTCACCTTAAACCCTTCTCTATCTCTTTATTCTCATTTCCATAAACTGTCTGATCATCCACCCAGTTGCTCAAACTTAAAAATTAAGAAATGTGTGATTCTTTCCTTGCCCTTGTTTCTCAAACCCATCCCTTAGCAAGTTCAAAATATATCTCAAATATGTCTACCTCTCTCCAACTCCACTGCCTCTACCCTAGATTAAGCCATCACTCTTTTGTCTCAAGCTTTCTACAAGTCTCTCTAAACAGCAGCCAAAGGGATATTTTAAAATGTAAAGCCCTACTTAGAATCCATCAATGACATCCACTGCATTTAGAATAAAATCCAGTCTCTTTGTTTTTGTTTTCATCCTCGTCTTTGTTTTCAACCTAACCCTATCCTGTTTTCCTTTCATTCTCTACAGGTAAGTCACAACAACCTCAGTTCTGTTTCTTGAACACTCATGAGGTCTTCATGGCCGGCAGTCTATATTCTTGCCACATCCTCTACCTAGAATGCTCTTCCTACAGCTCTTCCCATAGCTAGCTCCTCATCTCTCAAGTCTCAGTCTAAATGTCAATTCTTCAGAAAGGTCTTTCCTCACCGGTCTATCCAATGTATTCTCTTCTTTATACTCTATAATAACCTGCTTATTTTCTTCATGAGACCTACTAACATTTTGATATTACCATATTTACTCAGTTTGTTTATTGTTAATCTCCTTATCATGATAATGCAAGCTTCATCAGGGTGTGTCTTGTATTTCTAGCACTAATACTGGTCCCAGGGACATAATAAATATTCATTTGTTTGTTGAATAAATTAATCAGATGTTTACATAAAGACATACATACAATAAAGTTTATTGCACCTTTTGTTTTTTACATTTTGTAGGCTGGGGATAAATGAATAGAATAAAATTTTCTATCCAGTCATTTTCCCTAGCCAGTTTCAATGTTCCAAAGTTTAATTAACAGAACAGGGAAGCTACCCTGAGCTGAACTCAACCCTTTGGAATTTTGCAGCATTTTTATGTTAACAAAAGTAAAGACATTCTAAAATGTTTACCAACAGGTTTTGATCACAGAGTATTCCATACAAGAGCTATGCAGTAAGTTGAAAAAGATGACCTGTGTGCCAGATATCTTCTGTTAGTCCCTCTAGATTCACATTCCTTTCTTGTCTCCCTGCTCTCTTTCTCCCAGGGGCCAGTCTCTATGGAACTTGCTGACTTTGAGTTGGGTTCACACAATGGGATTGCTGGAATGCCTCCTCTGTGCTTGTTCCCTTGGTCAAGTTCTACTCATTCTTTCAATCTCAGATTAAAGTCAACCTCCAGTTTTCTGATGCTCTCAATGCTAAGGGCTTTCTCCTCTGCTCCCACTACAGTGGATCTACTTATCTGCTACCCCAACCATTATGTTTTAGTACTGTAGCTATTCTCATATGATTGTAGTCCAACTAGACATTTACTTCTAGATCAAAGAGACCATGTCTTCTCATCTCTGTATCCTTGATACCTAACACAGTAAATACTGGTTGAAAGAAGAAATCTGCTTTTATCTATAACCTGCTGGTTTAACATGTACATTTTTAAAAGGATGCTTTATATGGTCAATATATGGACCAAAACTGCCTGCAGAAAAATTAAGTCACTCCCAAATAGGGAGTGACTTAAACTGTACAATACTGCTACTGAGGGCATAATTAAATCTTTATTAAAACTGCTACCATTTCTTGTGTGTGTGAGAAAGCAGGACTTATTGAGAGGACACAAAAGCTCCCACAGTGGGAGGGGACCCGAAGGGGTTGTCCATGCTACCATTTCTTAAAGACATAAGCCTATAATGCTCTGAGTCTAAACTAATTTCCAAATATCTCACTAAAGGTAATTCATTTTGTCACATACAAATAAATGTCTATTTCTAATAGATAAAATACTTCAATAAAAAAGTGTAAGAAGTAAATTGCAATAGAATTTGAACTAGTAATGCTTACCAACACTAGCGTGATCAATAATAGTGTCAATATCTTGTAGACCCCATTTCTTATAAGCTAATGGTGGTGGTTGTATGTTCTCATTGCCTGAAGCTGCAGCTGTCAAAAATAAATATTAGACAATTCAAACTTAATTATAATGAATTAAATGTTTTTAAAACATTAAACATAATTTATTATTATAAAATTTCAACTAATAATGAAGCAAAGTAATGAAAACAAGGCATAAAGTGAGATTTATTCATACCAAGACAAATAAAATGCAAACATTTAAAAGACTAAGTTGGTTGTCACAAGAGATCTTAGAATACTCAATTAATTAGAGAAGAATATTAAAAATCCTAGAATACTACCAAAAATCAAGGTGAATTCAAACTGCAATTGATGCCAAGTAAGCAATTTCTCCCTCTTGAGGAAGTATGTAAAATCCTATCTATATCAACATGTGCACTCCAGTCCGGGCAACAGATTGAGACTCCAACTCAAAAAAAAAGAAAAAAAAGAAAGAAAGAAATAGTACATCTTACAATCCATGGCATCTTGAATTTGATGAGACACCTTTTCAAAAAACACAACAGCATCAGAATCTAAACTATGGGAAGTAAAAATAAGAATTCTTGATTATTTGTGCAATTTTCATCCCAAAGTCTGAAAATAATGCTTTTGCTCATATACACATTAAGTATAGGCCTCTAGCTTTTCTCCATCCTCAAGTGTTCAAAGCTGGCAAAAAGAATCTGATGTTGACTCCCTGCTGGATTCTGCCTACTGTGGGAAAATACCCTGTATGCAGGGGCATCTTTAGGCTCAGCAAGGACAGAAGCAACAGAGTCACAAGATTTTAGTATACTGGCCCTACAGCTGCTGGTCTAGTGAGAAATTTGGTACTTCACCTAGATGCAGCTGAATTCCTCATCCCAATGTTGATTGCCAATACTGTTGCAACACTTAACTAGCCAGGGTATATTGTTGAAGTAGTGAAGAAAGTCTATTATTCCTGTGCTGGCCACACTTTCCACTGGCAACATGTGAGAGTATTAATATTTCTGCCCTTATCTCTACCTTATTATGCCAACACGTTCTCTCATCTCTATAGCAGCAGGGTTTTTCTCTTAAATCTAGTTCAGAAAGTCTTTTAAACTTAGAAGACATACTTAATTCTGTAAGCAGGTCACTTACATAAAATAAACATCATCAGAAGTTAAACATTTCTTGCCAAAATATTACCTTTTGCTACCTGATTTCGACAAGCACGAAGAGACTGAAAAAGACTAAATCCATCAATAGTCACAATGGCAGCTGGATATAAGATACTCAATTCTTCATTCTATTTAAGAAATAAGAAAAAATAATGATAAATGTTCTGAAATAGATATGCCCTTATTTGGCTTATTTTATTAAACCTGAATTTTGCTTATTTTATTATACCTGAATTTCATGAATAATGTGAAAAATACTGTGACTAAATTGTCAACCACTCAACACACAAAGCACTATCAGTCAGAAGAATGACAAAAATAAATAGAAAATTAATTTCAGAATGGCTTTTGGCCAAAGACTTAAAATTCTTCTCAAATATAACCTTTTGTATGTGTTGAACAGTAGTCTCAGTGAGATGATAGATGGTGAGAGTAACAAAAAATTGTAATTCCTAAAAATTAAACAGTCATTTCACAAATACAATATGTAAGACTAAAAACAAAAACTCACTTAAAATCCCACATCTTTTAATGCACATTCTCAAATATGTTCATATGCATTTGCATGAGACTATACCACAGTGTTCTATAACATGGTTTTATACTCAGTATGTCAATGATATTTTTCCATTTCAATAAGTAAATCATTTTTATCATGGCTGTACAGTATTTCATTATATGTACCCACATTTACTTAACTAGCTCTTACTAATGGACATTTAATTTGGCCTCCTGCTTCCACTCTTGCTCTCCACAATCCATTCTCCACACACAGCAGCGTGATCTTTGTGAGGCATGGTAAATCAAACCATTTTCCTGGTTAAAATTCTCCAATGGCTTTCTTCTGCATTTACAAATACAACCTGAACTCTTTAACCATGGCTGCAAGGTCTGGCATATATGTCTAATGTCACCACATAACAGTTCTTTGCATGTACTTTGACATTCTTCTCCCAAATCTTCACCTACCTAATTCTTCTGATCATTCAGGTCTCAGCTCAGATGTTAGTTATTCAGAGGCTGCTCCTGGGTCACCATCTCAAACAACACCCCCATTCTCTTGCTACATTACTATCTCATGAACATGACTGACTTCCTTCATAGCACCCATCTGAAATTGGAATTACCCTGATATCTCTAGTTGTTTACTCTTGGTTTCTACCATCCCCAAACTATAAGCTCCATGAAAGTAGGGATCTTATGTATCTGGTATACCAACAAATGCTCGGTAATTAGAACTGGCTCAGGCACATAATAAATAGTAAACACATATTTATGAGTGAATTAATATGTTTTTATTATTTTAAACATCACTGCAATAAATATTCTTCTGTCTATATCTTTTTATATTCGTGGGATATTACTTTAGAGTAAATCCTTTTAAATAGATCTGTGGATCACAGAATTTCACAATTTTCTTTTTTATACATATTATTAAACTGCCTCAAAAAGTATCAATTTACACTTCCACCAACAATACATGAGAATGTCTGTTTCTCAACATGGTAATCAACAGTTTTGCTTTTTTGTTTTTGTGATTTTTAAAAAAGTCTAGGGTTGTCACTCTTTTCCTTAGAAGGGGCTATTTTACTTTACATTATTATTTTTTTTTTTTGTCAGGGTCTCCTCTGATGCCCAGGCTGGAGTGCAATGGCACATTTGTGACTCACTGCAGTCTCAACCTCCTGGCCTCAGGTGATCCTTCCTCCTCAGTCCCCAGAGCAGCTGAGGCTATGGAGAATGCCATTACACCCAGCTAATTTTTTCTTTTTTTCCTTTTTGTAGAGGTGAACTCTTTCTATGTTGCTTAGGCTGGTCTTGAACTCCTGGGCTCCAGCAACGGCCTTAACCTTAACCTCCCAAAGTGCTAGGATTACAGGCATGAGCCACTGAGCCCGACCAATAATTTTGTTAATCTTCATTTTTGCTCATCTGAAAGGTGAAAATTTATTTCACTATTTTCTCATTGTTCTTAGATTATTATTAAGTTTCAAAATTTTCTCGTGTGCTTTCTAGCCAATTATATTTCTTCTATAGAGATCTGCCTTGCCCCTTTTTCTACTACATTATCAGGCTGTTTCCTTTTTTTAAAAGATTTTTGGGCCGTGAGTCAGACAGCAAAGAAGCTGGCATGCATGTTCACATGACAGGTTCACAAGGCAGCATGTACAGTCCACTGAGCATGGTAGTGGGGAGACAGCCTCCTCACAGACTTTGAGACACTGGAAGACAGAAAGGACCTAATCACCAGCAAGTCAATGATCTCCAAAACCAGATAATCTTCCTAAAGAAAACACACATACAAACACCAATGGCTCAAAATCTGTAGAAATTGTGCTAAATGACAGATATCTTTTTACAGGAACCACAGAAGTTTTTTTGACATTCCAGAAAGACACTTTCTCTTTTCTTTGAAATGTTTTCCTGCAACGACCCACTGTCAACTCTACTATACTCACTGCTCCAAGAACTGAATTGGAGGTAATCTGCTTCTGTGATCTTTAATCTGGCAGTACATTAAAAATTAGCTATATATATCTACACACACACACACACACACATATGTATATATGTATTATTATGTACATATATGTATATATGTATTATTTTTGAGTCGGGGGGGTCTCACTTTGTTGCCCAGACTGGAGTGCAGCATCACAATCATGGCTCACCACAGCCTCCACCTCCTGGGCTCAAGCGATTCTTCCGCCTCCCAAGTAGCTGGGACAACAGGTGTGTGCTACCACACCAGGCTAATTTTTACTTTTATTTTGTGGAGACGAGGTTTCGCTATGTTGCCTAGGCTGTTCTCGAATTTCTGGGCTCAAGAAATCCTCCTGCTCAGCCTCCCAAAGTGCTGGTATAAGCATTTGTTATAGGTATAAGCCACTATGCCCAGTCTGAAGAAATTTTTTACACAAATGCTGATGCGTCAGATCCAAAGATGCTTAGGTACCATACAGAATAACAACACAAACTTCCATTTCCATGTTTAATAAAAACTATTTCTCAGCTAAAAGATTATTTTCTTGGCTTGTAAAGCAAATAACAAGCAAATACTTAAATATTATATTTTTCCACCAGCTCTATAAAAAGAGTACCATAGACATGACCAACTTCAAAGTGTTCAAAGAAACTTCATCATCCAGTGAATTTGTAGAAAAGTGGAAAAAAGTGTGAGGGGTATCTTCAATTCACAGATTATCTTCTTAGATTTCCAACTTCTCCTTCTTTGTTTCCTTCAATAGTTCCATTTTCTCCTATCTCCTTATGATGAATATTATTAGCAACTAAGACTTAAGTCTCCAGCCCGCAGTTTTATTTTCCTATACCCCTTATTTGGAAGAATTTATTCACTATCTATGACTTCAACCATAATCTCCTATCTAGTTTCTGTGCCTAGACAGTAATTTTACATCATTACATGATACTGGTATCTTCATTTTATTTCTCACCATCGCTTCAAACTCAACATGCCCAAAGACAAGTAAATAATAATCTTTATTTACTGCCAAAGCAGTCCAACTTTGCCGATGTCACTTCCAGGATAAATATCTTAGAGCCATCCTTAGTTCATCTCTTTTTTAAACATTCTACATCTCTACACAAAAACCAAGTCATAAATTGCTCCTTCAAAGTTATTTTTGTACTGGCCCTTTTTTCTTCCCATAGATATTCTAGTTCTGGTCCCCAGCATTCCACATCTATTGCAGATAATGTAAAAAAACAGATAACTAGTCTCCCTGATTCTAGTTTATACTGAAGAAAGAGATCTTTAATGTCCCTTTGATTTCATCACTTTCTTCTCACAAGAGCTTTAGGAACTTCTCTCATCTCCTGAATTGATTTTAATTTTTACTTGGCATTTGAATTTGTGCAAAATTTGGCCACTTTGCCTATTCAACAGCTTCTCATTATTTTATAACATAGGTTTCTCTGTTGTTGCATACATAGTCCTACATTTGAATCTTCTCTCATTTTTCTTCCGATTATCTGAAACATTTCCCTTTTTGTTCCCATTATCTAATTAAATTCTATACCCATAATTCAAGGCTTAATGCAAATCTTACCTTCCTTGATAAAATTTTCTCTCATTATCTAAATATCAACCTTCCATACAACCCAACAATCCTCCTTCTGGGAATATACCCAGAGGAACTCAAAACCTTCTACAAAAAAGATACCTGAGCATGCATGTTTATTACAGCACTATTCACAATAGCAAAACATGGACCCAACCATGCTGCCCATCAAAAGTGGAGTGGATAAAAAAATGTGGTACATATTTATGATGGAATATTATGCAACCATAAAGGACAAAATTGTGTACTTCACAGCAATTTGGATGGAATTAGAGTCTATCATACTCAGGGATCTATCATAGAAACAAAGAACTGAGTACAACATGTTCTCACTCATAAGTGGACCCTGAACATTTAACATAACACTACATGAAAGAGTTTGGCAGTAGTGGATCACTGTGAGGGGAGAGGGAGGGCACATAACATTAATAAGCGTAACTGAGGTCCAATGGAAGGCCCAAACTTCACCTGTACAATGACTACTTACATACCTAACCCTGAATTGTACCCCATTCCTTAAACATAAATAAATAAATAAAAATTTTCTTATTGTTGTAGTCCTTTTGATCTCTCCCTTCTGTAAACTTGTATACAGTGTATTCTGGACAAATAAATTAGGTACTGCTTTATATCACTGATCAATTCATTCATTTAGTCCTAGTCTCTCTTATAAGATTATTAATTTCTTCCATACTCCAAATCCATCTATCATGCAACTTAAGTCCACATACACACATAATATGTACATCTTTTTAAAGTCTTTTGGAGGCCAAGTTGTACAAAAAAGAAAGGCATCTTTTATAGTTTTGACTCTGCACACTGAAAAACAAATAAAAGCATATTGGTTTAAACAGCTTTATGATTATTTTTTTGACTGTAAGATAACCAAAATCTTATAAGGCACCTAAGAAGAAGTCAGACCCATAGGTAATAAACACTATTATTCTCTCAGTTAAAATCTTTAATGAATATAAAATAATACTCATTATAAACAAAAACTTAATAACCCCTTTTCTAAGAAATAGTTAAGTACTATTTATAATAAGCCCCAAACTTTTTCTTTTAGTATGGGTAATTTTAACACCTAAATCCAAATAAAAAAGACATAACGCTATATAATACCACATTGTTCCCTTAAGACACTACTAAATTCTTTAAAAAAGAAACTTTTTTGGCTTCTAATTAAAGTGTTTATTTTACTGTAGAATGAAACATACAATATTTCATTAAATAAGTAAAAGCAAGACTGGTATTTGTTACTCAGCTACAAATAGATTATATTTCTAGAATGACAGCAGAGTCAACTGTGCCACAAGACAAAGATATCTTTTAAGTTTCCATCCAATAAAGAGGGGAGACAATGCTTCAAAGTAACACCACTGTTACTGATTTAACACAGTATTTTACACTACCTGCTCAGTCACACCAGGATGTCGTGGGATTTCATAGGTCCTGCATTTAAGCTGAAGCACTGGATCCTCATTCAAAAGCTGTGCAAGCAAGAGCACACCACTCTAGGAGAAAGTACAGAGAAGAGTCCTACTTGTTTTTTAAAACCCATATGCCTGAAAAGGTATGACCACGTAGTGGGTACCATTTCCCTAACAGTTTTTCATAGATACCAGGTACTCCCTTTTCAGAAAGCAGTTTTTCTTCTCTTTATCTTCCACCAGAATTTTCCATAGCCTGTCCTAGCCTCCACCCCTATAAAACTACACATTTCCAAGCAGCTGGTAATGAAGTCACAAACTAGTATAATGAGGATGCATAACTAGGTATTGCCATCAACTTAATAGTATCTTATAACTATTGAATTTCAACTCACTTCAGTGTAGAAGCGTACATAACCTGAAGTAAAGCCCACCACAATGCAGGTCCAGTCAGGACGTCCAGTGGAACTCCTGTTACCAAAAAAAAAAAAATTATTATCTTAATAGCTCATAAATCAAAGCAAAGAAAACGGATAACACTTATCTTACCTCTTTTGGCTTGCTAGTGGAATACATAGAGCACTGGTCACACATTCTCTGGGAAAAAAAATCATAAGCTTATTTACTGAACTTACCAATTAATTTTGTTTCTCTATAATTTGATATTAAGGATTAGTAAGTGGAAGATTACATCTGTGAATCAGCTTTATTCAATGCATAAGTAAAAATACAGTAAAATTCCAATATAAGTAGGGTCCATAAAAGTTATTCATATGAAATTTAATGTCATATGCAAATGAGGTTAATAAAAAATAGGACTTTTCACTCTAATACTACCAGGAAAGCATGAAAGTAAAGGAAACAAAACTTTACTTACACAACCAATTGTATACAGAACTGAGAAAATCCCAAATGATCACCAGTCATTCCCTACTATCCCTCTCCCTTCTGCCTCAGCTAAGGACTTGAGCCTGTGCAGAGGGTCGAGGGACTGCCAGTCACATTACATGCAAACTGCATTTCTGCTGGGTATATTATTTTAGGGACTTCCTATATTTCAACTTGTAGGCTTCACCTTCTACATTTGCAGAAATTGCCCTGATAACCTATTTCTAAGTATATGTTAGGTTTGATGTTCACCAAAATAAATTTTTTTTCTGGTTCCCTGAAAGAATTTTTTTTTTCTGACACACAAACTTGAAATATTTATCAGAAGCTCAGAGACAATGCCTCAAAATCAAAACAACTTCTAGACTGACTTTTGTTTATGCTATAGAACTTGAGGCACATTACTAGCTTATTCCAGAAACAATAAACACTCCTGCACCATACATCATACTAGGTAATCATTGAACAAAATTATTCTTTGTGTTTGTTGTTTTTAAAGTTAAATGTTTGCTCTGTATTTCTGACAGAAATCAAAGTTCTTTATAGTGCTTAAACTAAATGATCTAAGGAGAAATATTATCATTTATTTTTATAATAGCAGAAAACATTTCACTGAGTATTGACAATTGTGTCTGGGATGTACTAGGCACTTCCACTTGGTTGTCTTTTATCTGAATTCAAAGTCTGAAGGATCTTATTCATTCTGATCAGTTTGTTTTCAGTCATAAGAATTTAACTGAAAACAGTTTTGGTCTCAAGATTCTAGGCTAGCAGCTCCATCATAGAGATCATGGTTTAAAAGTTTTACAGGTTTTACATTCAAATAGGAATTCAAGTAGGTTTTACATTCAAGTTTCCTACTTGAATGTACCAACTTACATTTCTGAAGTATTTATGAATTTTAAGAATTAATGTAGCACTGCAACCTTCAAGTACAAGCCCAAAACAAAGCAATGACTGTCCTTAGCTTTATTCATGAAAAATATTAGTAACAGAGTACAGAGGGAAAAGACAAAATGTGAAAAGAATTTTGTGGGATTCTTTCTGAATTAGTCCTTAGATTTTCTTCAAACAAATTTTTAAAAATCACATGATGCGTAAAATTAAAACTTGCTGACTGAATCATTCTCTACAACCTCTAACGACAGGATGCACATACATTTACTAAACATTCCAAATAATGAAGCTTCTTAATAGATTCACTTATAAGTCACACAATTTCATACATATATCTAACACACAAAGAAACAAAAAATTAATGGCACCTACCCTTCCTCAACATTTAAAGAACCACTCCAACCAACAGCAAATTGCATTTCTTCCTTTCCTTTATCACTGTATTTCCATTTTGCTGAAAAATTAAGACATCATATAAAATAACTTCAGTTATACTAAAATAGTAATTTATAAATTTTGGTCTTTCCCTTTAGAATGATGAGTAGAAAATGTACTAGTTATGTACTGACTTGTGTCTTTTTATAAGTAAATATAAGATAATGTTTTTAAAACCTTATAAGACTTGTATAAAACCACCTATTCTCCTGGCCTTTAGTCTTTTCCTTCCTCCAGTTGAACTCACATAATGAAGCCAGGCACAGTGTCTCACACCTATAACCCCAGCACTTTGGGAGGCTGAGGCAAAAGGATCACCTGAGCCCAAGAGTTAAAGACCAGCCTGGCCAACAAAGTGAGACCATATCTCTACAAAAAATAGAAAAATTAGACTAGCATGGTAGTGCATGCCTATAGTTCCAACTACTCGGGAGGCGGAGACAGGAGGATTGCTTGAGCCCAGTAGCAGAGAAATACAAAAAAGCAAAGGAAATAAAAAGTGTTACATAATATAATACATAAACTACAGATGCTACCATATAATGTGTACAATAGACATAACATTTTTTCTTTTGACCTAATCCATTTTCTGTCCTATCCTATGCATTAAAATTAAAATAATAAAGGCTACTGAAAATAATAAGATACTTACGCACTAGAAATACAGCTTTTTGCTCCCGAGCTATAACCATAAGATCATTGGTTGGAGACAAGGATAAAACACAATCCTGAAGCCAGGAAGCCTTTTGTGTTTTGCTAGTATTTCCTTCTTCCTGTTGGTAAAATTACAATTACTATGCAAGCAAAAATATCACTTGGGATTTGATTCTACTCTCCTAGTCAATGAAAAGCCTTCTCTCAAAAGAACTACTTGATTACTTCATCACTTTATTCCAGGCTAATCTTTCTAGTTCTTTGAACCAATTTAGAATTATAAGATGACTACTGTATTTGAGTATGAGAGCCAGCATATTCTTGAGACATTTCTTTAAGCACTCCTTTAAAAATACTTTAGCCTATTCTTTCTTTCTATCTGAAGTTTTAGTTCCTCTCTAGTCCTACTCTGACTTTTCCATTCTTTGCATTTCAACACTTTTTATTGCAATTAAAAGTCTTACTACTCTCAACTACCTATTTATTCTGTGATGGCATTTTACGCACACTAGACTAGAAGCTCTCTAGTTGGAAAAGCCTGCTCCTTATATTACTATTCAACTCCACATGTAGCACAGTCCACTAACAGCATATATGAATAAATAACAGCATTCTCTACCTCTATATTTGTATTCACAAAGACACTTGGATAACCTACTACCTATTCTTGAACATAAAACTATAAGACAACGAGCAATCAATTAAAAGTTAGGATATTCAATCCTTAGTAATGTTTTATCTTAAGTAATATTAAGTTTAACAGTGCAAGATTCTGGTTGACATATCCATGGAAAGTACAAGTTAGAGAGATCTAAGAAAGGGAAGAATACCACAGTATTACAGCCTTCTTAGTTGGGCCTAGAATTCAGTGCGAAATTATGATCAAGCTCTGTCTGCCACTTACCCACCAAATGGACTATAAGCAATCCTAGAAGCAAACATGAATTCTGTTCCATAAGGACTAACCATGATGAAAGTATGGGAAACAGACAGATGTCACTTGACTTGGAAGCAAATTCAAAGAAAATACTCCACAATTATTGATGCTTAGCCATCTCATAAATGTACATTTTTAGTTTATATGAAACCAGAATGTAAAACTTCATGTGGATTAGCACTACGGTTTCATTTATTGATGATAGAGGAATAAAGAGGCAAAAAACCACAAAATCTTCTGCCATTCTTCACTGCATTTTCTTTTCTATGTCCTCTCTACCTCTACATCTTTCCTTGTGACTGAAAGCATATCTTCCTAGTTTGCCACAGTAAAGCTGCATGTGCACAAGTGGGCATTCCATATTTAAAATACAGGTTAGAAAACATTACTAATATTATTATATCATATCATCATTAAGGTTTGATGTCCCATAAAATTCTAGATGTAAAGCTTTGATGTCCCATAAAATTCTAGATGTAAAGCTTTGGTCGTGCGTCTCAAGAATGACTTGTCACAAAGTAATGGTGTGCTCTTAATACAAGCTCTTTCGATCCATTACCACATGGGGGAGCAGCTGTATACCTACTGTAACTACAAGCTCCTGGTCACATGTAATTTCAAAGCAACTCTTCTTTGTGACTAAGGCACATTATTTAGTATGTAAGAGTCAGTAAGGTTAAAAAAAAAAACCCCAAGTGACAATAACCCAAACCAAACAATATCCTTAAAATTATAAACAGAGATAAAAAGTTATTGTTTCTCCCATAAGCTTAGCTATTTTACTGCAAGTAAAGTACATTTTACCACAATATTATGAAGCAAAATTAAAACAGAAAACCACTGGAGGTGTGCGTGAAAAAAGAAATCTCAAATAAATCAAATTACTTTCAATAAATCCTCAAAAAGAAAGAAGAAATTCCTTGGTACATCAGGAGATCAACAAAGAACACATGATACACAAAGGTAAACAAAGAACAAAAGGATGGAAAAATATATGGCCTAAATTGTTCTATGGTGTCTGTTACTTTGTATCCAAGCAATTTGATATGTAGGAAGCAGGACAGAATAACTTGAAATCTCTTAGGATAAAGAAAGCCCTTGAACCCACAGAAGACAGTAGGTGCATTAATACATGTTCCGACAATGATGTGTTTTGGGGAGGCAGGGATGACATGGTTATTTGGACAGTGTTCATAGCAACATCTGTCAAACACTTTCTATATGCTACATGCTATGTAAGTACTTTATACATATTATCATAATTCTCACAGTAACTCTTTAAACAAAGTTCTATTACTATCTCCATTTTAAGACAAGGAAACAAAGACTTACCAAGATATTTTCCTCCAGATTACAGAGAAGCAGAGACTTGAACTTAGGCAAGGAGTTTCCAAAGAACTGCAAAATCTGTGTGCTGCCTCCTATGCTATACTGCTATGGGAAGCTGGTCCCTATGGCAAATCTGTCAAACACCTTTCAATCTTGTCTGCTCTGCCACTCTCATTGCTGCTGTGACTTGGGGTGAGTGTGCATAATGCCTGCTACTGTGGAACCAGAATTAAGGGGGTGGTGAGAAGGTATATTCTATTTCTAAGACCAAAAGACTAATACTACTCAATGAGTTAAAAAACAAAGAAGGGAAGGAAATCAGGGGTATTCAAATAGGAAAAGAGGAAGCCAAGTTATCCCTCTTTGCTTACGATATGCGTCTATACCTCAAAAATCCAAAAGAATCTGTCAAAAACCAACTTACACTGATAAAGAACTTTGGCAAAGTCTTGGGGTACAAAACAAATGTGCAAAAGACAGGTGCATTCTTATACACCAACAACAAGCAGGCAGAGAACCAAATAAAAAGCTCAATCACAATCCCATTCACAATAGCCACAAAAAATAAAAATAAAAATAAAAAAAACCTCAGCATCTTCCTAACCAGAGAATAAAAAGACCTTTACAATGAGAACTACAAAACGCTGCTCAAAGAAATCCAAGAAGACACAAACAAATGGAAAAATATTCCATGCTCATGGACAGGAAGAATCAATGTTGTTAAGATGTCCATCCTACCAAAGGCAATCTACAGATTCAACGCAATACCCATTAAATTACCAACATCATTCTTCTCAGACCTGTAAATGACAATACAGAAATTCATATGGAAACATAAATGACTATGAATAGCCAAAACAATCCTTAGTAAAAAAAAAAAAAAAAAAAAAAAACAGGAGTGATCACACTTCCAGACTTCAAACCTTATTATAAGGCTACAGTAATCAAAACAGCCTGGAACTGATAAAAGAACAGGCATATAGACCAATCAAACAGGATAGAGATTCCGGAAGCAAAGCCTCAATATCTCAACGAAATCACCTTTGACAAAGCCTCCAACAACAACCACTGGGGAGAGGGAACCTATTCAGTAAATGGTGCTGGGAAAACTGGCTGATCACACACACAAGATTGAAACAGGACGCTACCAATCACCATACACAAAAATTAACTCTAAATGGATCAAAGACCTAAAAGTAAAACCTCAAACTATAAGAATCTTAGAAAATGCAGGAGACACTCATGAAAATTGGAACCAGCAACCAATTCCTGATCAAAGCCCCAAGTGCCCATACCATAAAAAATAAGACAGACAAGTGGGAACTCATCAAACTGATGAGCTTCTGCAAAGCAAGAGAGCAAGGAGACAGCCCACAGAATGGGAAAAAATATTTTCCAACTGTATATTTGACAAAGGCATAACATCTAGGATCTACAAGGAATTCAAATGCGCCAAAAAGAATAAAACAAACAGCCCCATTAAAAAGTGGGCAAAAAGCCGGGCTCGGTGGCTCAGCCTGTAATCCCGTGCCTTTGGGAGGCTGAGGTGAGTGGATTGCCTGAGCCCGCGGGTTCAAGACCCGCTTGGGCAGCGAGACCTCATCTCTACAATAAATCAAAAAACCAGCCGGGCGTGGTAGCGCATGCCTGTAATTCCGGCTACTCGGAAGGCTGAGGCGGAAGGATCGCCGGAGCCCAGCAGGTCGAGGTTGCGGTGGCCGGGAGCGGCCACTGCACTCCAGACTGGGCGACAGAGTGAGACTCCAACTCGAAAAAAAAAAAAAAAAAAAGTGGGCAAAAGACATGAATAGACACTTTTCAGAAGAAGATATACAGGCAGCCAACAGACACATGAAAAAGTGCTCAACCACACTAATCATCAGAGAAATACAAATCAAAACCACACTGAGATACCACCTAACCCCAGTAAGAATGGCCACCATTAGTAAGACAAACAACAACAGATGCTGGTGAGGATGCGGAAAAAAAAAAACACATCTACACTGCCATTAGGAATCCAAACTAGTGCAACCTCTTTGGAAGACAATGTGGTGATTTCTGAAAGAACTAGAAATTGGCCTTCCATATGACACAGCAATTCCCCTATGGGAATATACCCAGAGGAACTCAAATCATTCTACAAAAAAGATACCTGCACACACATGTTTGTTGCAGCTCTATTCACAATAGCAAAAACATGGAACCACCATGCTGCCCATTGAAGCTGGAATGTATTTTTTAAAAATGTGGTACATATACACAATGGAATATTATGCAGCCATAAAGAAGGACAAACATATGGACTTGGCAGCATCTTGGATGGATTTAGAGTCGATCATACTCAGTGATCTATCACAGAAACAAAGAACAGAGTAACCATATGTTCTCACTCATAAGCAGACCTTGAACAATTATCATAATACTGTAAGAAAGAGATTGGCAGTAGTGAGAAACTGCCAGGGTAAGGGGGTTGGGACTGGCAGTCAAGGGAAACTGCCAGGGAAAGGAGGGGCACACCTCCTCAACAAGGGTACCTGCATAATGAACATTTGCATACTTAATCCTGAATTGTACCCCACATCTTTAAAATACATTTAAAATATATAAAGAATCAAATACAAAAGATGCCTAATGGTTTATCAAATTGATATTACAAAGCTATATATTACATAGCCTGGACACAATTATTTGAGTGTGCATTATAGAGATATAGCTTAATCCAAAATGAACTCCAGAGAAGACCTAAAAGTTACTTAGCAGGTTATTTAAACTCCAAAAATAAAAATAAAAATAAAAAATAAAGAAGTGATATGGAGCATGTGATGTCTAGTATAAACCAATTCAGTCACATGGTTGACTAAAGTAACCTTGTTTGCAAAGAATATATATTTAATACTACTGTTTAGTTGGTCTCTTTTTATGGAGAACTATTAGCTAGCCCTCTCCCTTTAAACATAAGTACTGTATAGCTGATCAACACATATGAAGTATTTATCAAATAAAAAAGGTTATAAATACCATAAGAAACATTAATACACTTAAGAGCAAGCTCTGGCTTGAAAGTACAAAGTCTATTTCAGGGTCTCTCAACCTCATTTTAGGCTCCACTACTCTTTACTGTAGGGAGTTTTCCTGCACATTGTAGCGAGTTTTCCTGCACACTGTAGCATGCTTGCTTAGTAGCATCCTTACCTCTACTCACCAAATACTCATATCATTCCCCAGTTGTGACAATCAGAAATGTCTCCAGACATTGCCAAATGAAGTTTTTACTAGCTTAGCTGAATAAAAAACATATTGTATTTTTTCAAAAATCAACAAATTAGCTCATGAAGAAACTATAGTAATAAATACAAGACAGTGTGATCAGAGACCCTAGAATTGCTTGTCTGTATGAATCAACAATCTCCCTCTCACACATATCATAATCCTCTCAAAGCCATCAGACAGGATTACAAAATTTTATACAGAAATTGGAAGAAACTATGTGAGTGAAACTCCTCAATGTACAGACAAGAACCCAAGACCTAGAAAGAATAAATGGAATGCTAGTAACCACACTAGTGCCATAGATAATAAATTAAAAGTTTTATACACACACACACATTACACACACACACACACACACACACACACACACACACACACACACACACACACACACACACATTATATATATATTCATACAGTCCTTGGACAATTCACTTAGGAACTCTGGTCCTAAAATCAGTGGCCTGAGGAAGAATGATGAAATGGCCCATGGGTCAGAATTCATGGTAATGACTAGATCCTCCATGTTCTCACATCTTTCCCTCTCTCTGCTTTTATCTGTCATGGATGACACAGCCACCGTGTTGTTCCAGAAGGGCTGCACACTTCTGTGCCAGTGCTGTGTTAGGTTAGAAAAAAGAAGGGAAAAAGCGAGGGGATCCCTATCCTTAATGCTCTTACATCCACTGAGGAAGACAGATGGATAAATAGTCAGTAGTCACACATCAAAGCACACAGGAGAATTACTAGATTCGATTGGTGTTGGACGGACAGGGTATGAGAAAAAAGTCTTCCTACTGGAAGTAACTCCTAAGCTAAATCCTACAGGTAAAGTAGAAAGTAATCAACAATAAAAGGGTAAGTGGTTGGCAGGAGAGAGGATGAGGGATGGGCATTCCCAGCAGATGAAATATTCCCAGACTAGTCCCCTGCATTGGATCCTAATTCTCTAGGAACCTTAAATTCAACAAATTCAAAGGCCTGGAGGCAAAAGAGTCCAAATGAAGAGCTTCCGATAAAGCAAATCCAGATACAGAAAGGTAAAAGATGACATTGCAGGGGCAGGCAGAGAACAGGTGGTGAAGAACTTTAATATTCTGTGCTGAGGAGCTTATATTGATCTGGAAGGTTATGGGGAGCCACTGAAGAATTTTTTAAGCAGTGAAGCTACCTGGCCAGATTTGTTCTCTTTCTCAAGTGACTGTATTTTTTAAACCTTAAAAAACGTTTAGGTCAGGCCTGGTGGCTCACACCTATAATCCCAGTATTTTCGGAGGTTGAGGTGAGAGGATTCCTTGAGCCCAGAAGTTCAAGATCAGCCTAGGCAACACAGCGAGACCTCGACTCTATGAAAATAAAAAATAAAAAAATTACCCAGGCATGGTGGTGTGCACCTCTAATCCCAGCTACTGGGGAGACTAAAGTGAAAGGACTGTGTGAGCTAGAAGGTTGCGGCTGCAGTAAGTCATGATTGTGCCACTGCACTCCTGCCTGGGTAACAGAATGAGACACCAACTCAAAAAAAAAAAAAAGAAAGAAAGAAAAAGAAAAAGTTCAACAAGTAGCAGTAAGATTTTACATCCCACTTGATATCAGTAACTTCCTTCTCCTCTCTCTCTCTTTCTCTCATGAACATGTACACTCACAAAACAGATAAAAGCTGTCCCAAAATAATACTTGCCCTTACAACCAGTGACACACCTCAAACTTTAAATTTCATTTTACTTCATTAGAAGTGCTGGTAAAACCACCATCAATTGATTTTACTGCAAGTCAAGATATGCAGTTTGAAGTATACTGCTCTAAGCCAGTGTTTTCCAACCTCAGCACTACTGACATTTTAGACAGAACAATGCTTCATTGTGGAGTGTCATCACGTGCACAGTAGAAGTTTAGTAGCAGCTGTGGTCTCTACCTACTAGATGCTTGTAGTAGCCCCAGTATGACAATCAAAACTGTTCCAGATGGTGTCTCTTTGAGGGGGCAAAATTGCTCCTGACTGAGAACCACTGCTCTAGGCAACAGAAGGTCCAAGCAAGGCCAGGCTGGGCCAAAGAGTTCTAATTTAGGGCTGAGTTGACAGAAGGACAAAAATTCTTGAAGACCCAACTAAATGCACAAGTTAGGGGACAAGAGAAATATAATCTAAAAATAAAGAATGTGAGTCTGTCTGAAATAATTTCTGTATGTATTTTTCAGGGAAGCCTCAAGCCTAAGCACAAGTAACTCGATGAAAATACTGGTTCAGTGGAGATGAGGAAATCCCCTCCTCAGGCTGGATAACAATGAACTAGTATTAGGTTTTATATTATAACAAAACTTGATTTCCAGTTCCATCAAGAAAGCTCAGGCAACAAACAGGGCTATAAACAACAATGCTCTGTGAGGCCTCATAGAGCACCAATACACATTCAGTCGTTGACAAGGTGCAAGTTCATCATTTTGTTTTGTACCATAAGGTCATTTGCCTACTAACTGTGTTTTTGGAAAACTTTTCCAACGATAATAGAGCCCAAAGTCACTAATACTGCTCCTTTGAAGCTAATGAGACTAAAATTACACCAACATATAATAAGGTGGTTACTTTCCCAAGTGAAGTCTAAAATTAAAAGGAAAAAAAAACAAACCTGACTGCGTAAAGGTGCTACATCAGAGAACCACCATAGTTTTCTTCAAAAACTTGCACCTAGTTACTAAAGGTAGCATTAAATAATATGTCCATTAGCTATAAAACATAATCCCTATTGCGGGGAAGAGGGAATCTATAATTATACTTTAGTGTGGCCTAACCTTCAAGGATTTTTATTTGAATTAAAATGAATAGGAAAAAAAATTTTTTTTTTTTTTGAGACAAGATCTCACTCTGTCACCCTGACTGGAGTACAGCAGTACAATCAGCTCACTGCATCTTCAAACTCCTGGGCTTAAGTCATCCTCCCCTCAGCCTCCCAAATAGCTGGGTCTATAGGTGAAAAAATTTTCTTAATCTGTAAAAATATGGAAGCTACTAGTGTGCATTATGAAAAGGAATTTTTCTAAACAACTAGAACTAGAACATAGACTTTGGCCACTGAAGTAGTCAGAAACAGATTTTCAAAGTTTTCAACATTAGTACGATAAGTCTGTATTTGCAATTTATGTTGCTACTGTCACTGTGTTAATTTTCACAGATATTTATACATTATAATGGTACTAATAAAGTCTAGTATAATCTAAGGGGCTATCAGCACATTCACTGTAATTCTCAGTAGCTTACCACCTAAGCCATAGAAATAGTCACCTACACTTTTAAAGCAAGAAACATAGGTGCTTCACAATTCTGAAACACAAAAAGAAAGTAAGCAATACTATATTACTAGGTACTCGATTTTCCTTTTTTCTAGTCTGATACTAACATGTATGTATAATGCTCAGTATTTTTCAAACTTACTTTTTTACATAACAGAACTTTTTATTCCCAAATAAAGTTTTATACAAAATTTCAATGTATGAAATAGATAAAAGCACAGATAAGGAAGCACACAGCACATCTGCAGAACCCTGGAGCTCTCTCTTACATAGACAGAGTCTAGGCCACTTTCCAGATCAAAGACTAAATTATCAAATGAAAAATCTTAAGATCTTTGAAAATTAAAAAGGGAAAAATCATGAACTCTTTTTAAATTTGAATTCAAATCCCCTCCTCAGGTTGGATCACAATAAACTAGTATTAAGTTTTATAACAAAACTTGATTTCCAGTTCCATTAAGAAGGCTCAGGAAACAAACAGAGCTGTAAACAACAATGCTCTGTGAAACATAATAGAGCATCAGCACATATTCAGTAGCTGACAAGGTGTAAGTCCATCAATTTGTTTTGTACCATAAGGGCATTTGCCAAGGGAAAAAAGTCTCACAAATACAATTAGTCACAAAAACATTATAACGTCAATCTCAATTTTTAAACTTACTCTTCTTTCTAACCATAGAAAAATTTAACTATAATTCAGTAACTCTTACAGTTTTACTTCAACTGTAAAGTCAAGTAGGATTAATTCTGCCACTTATTCTTAAACTGTGTATAATATGGTCTCATTTTTATAACATTTTCTTTGTGCCCATTCATCTGCCTATTCAAACTTTTATCCGTACAAAGCCATTAAAAAAAAAATCCTTAAAACTGTATAGAGACTTCTATCTGTATAGAGCCATGGATAATCCCTTAAAGTTAAAAATGATGATTATTCTTAGGTATTTGGAAGTTAATAGATTCATAAAAATTCATTTCATAATTACAAAGAAACTCCAAACCTAAAGAGCATACTTCTCTATTGCCTAAACAATTGTTTAATACTACAAACTAAATCTAGGTGTCATGGGGTAAAAGAACGTGTCAAAAAAATTCCTTCTCAGAAACTTTATTATCTAGTTGAACAAATAAAACTAATAAATAATAAATAATTAGTACCCACTATAAATCAGAATAGATCTAATAGCTAAACTAAGTACTAAGGATCTTAAATTGCTATTAGAGTTTAGGAAAAAAAAAGATAATGGATGCATTCCCCAAAAGATTTATAAGTAAAAACATATTAAAAAGACCAATTTGTAAATTGATAAATTTAAAATGTATATGAAAACATTGAAGTGGCATTTCATGTCCATCTGATTTATCAAAGATTGAAGTTTGTTACATACAAGGAATAATCAATTTCAGAACATCTGAGAACAGAAGGTCCTCGTAAGAAACACATTCATCTTACAGTCTTTTGTTTCCCAATATGGTATTTGATAAAAACATGGGCACAGAAAAATATTTCACTTTTAAAAAATAAACAATAGCACAAAATGATAAAAAGCAATTGGCTCAAAAATGTTTTTATTTCTACCAACACAACTAGAGAAAGGCACTCATATACTGGCATGTAGAATACAAATTTGGACAATCTTTTTGAAGTACCATACAACAATTTCTATCAAAATTTAAAATGTGTCTGAGCAATTCCACTTTTAGGAATTTATTCTAATGGAATAATAAGACTAGCTAGTATTTATTGGGCACTTACTATGTTCCAGGTACATGCAATTTAATTCTCATAACAAATCTATAAGTTTGATAGTGTTATTAGTCCTATTTTAGAAATGAGGTAACTGAGCTCAGAGAAGTTAGGCAACTTGTCCATAGATTTCATAATTAGTAAGTGGCAGAGCTAGGAGAGAAATTCAGGCAGTCTGACTCTCAAACATGACATTATGTACTCTTATGTAACCTAAAATGCATGGTAGATATAAAGGTGCTTATTGCAGCATTGCTTGTAAGAGGGAAAGAAAGACAAAAGAGAAAGAACAAATAAAAACTAGGTGTCCCTTAATGGAGGTGTGATTAAATAAATCACAGTACATTTATACCATAAAATATTATTTCTTGAAAAGAACAGGGCTGGGCGCGGTGGCTCATGTCTATAATCCCGGCACTTTGGGAGGCCGAGGTAAGAGGATTGCCTGAGCTCATGGGTTAAGGATCAGCCTGGGCAATTTGGCGAGATCTCATCTGTAGAATAAATCAAAAATTAGTTGGGCCTAGTGGTGTGCGTCTGTAGTTCCAGCTAGTTGGAAGGCTGAGGTGGAAGGATCACCTGAGCCCAGCAGGTCGAGGCTGCGGTGGCCGTGAGAGTGCCACTGGACTCCAGCCAGGGCGACAGAGACCCCAACTCAAAAAAAAAAAAAAAAAAAAGAAAGAAAGAATTTATATATGCCTATATGGAAAACCTCAAAATTATATTAAATGGAAAAAACAAGATGTAGAATAGCATGTAAAATTAAAGTTTGTTTGGACTTTCAGGTAAAGAGGGTGAATTAAACACATGAATTTTATTCCCATTCTCCCCAGCACTATTAAAAACAACACTCTTAAAAGAACCTTTTTTTGCAGGGAAAACCAATAAGGGCAAAACAAACAAACAAATCCAAACTACAAGAGAAGACAGGCCACAAAATGAAAGAGCTAGAAAGTAAATGAACAGGCGGTAACTGATTTTACAGTACCTAGAAAGTTAATTCCTAAACTGAAGGAAAAGAAAGCTGAGAAGCAGCCTCAGCTGCACTGCAAAATCACCAACAGGCTTAGGAATTGGTGCCAAATCTCTCTGGAAGTGAGGGCAAAGATGGAGCTAAAATCAGGAGGCTGGTTGAAAGTGTGTTTAACCATCAATCAGGACCCCAGCTCTCCTTCCTCGGCTCTACTAAGCCAGATCCTGGAAGGAAACCAGAGGTCCTTTCACCAAGCCTCGTTGCCACTCGCTTAACAGAAGCTACCCTGCAGAAATGCCTGTGGAGTGTAGCTCTGAACTAAAATTAACAACTATAAGCAAGAAAAGGAAAAGTGACAGCTGACTATAAGGAGAGACTGAAACAGTCTCTCATAAGCATTTAGGCATAAATAATACCATCAAAACTGAGCCTGGACTCCTTGTTGCTCTGTGGTCAAAGATACAGGAACAACTTAAATTCACTTATGTTTGCTGGTAAACAATCATTTAGTTACATTTTCACAGTAACAGACCTACTAAAACTTCACCAGAATCTACTAAAACTAAATTAATAGTCTTATGGATCAAATGCCTTGAAACTTCCCCCAAAAAACCAAAGGTTTTGGAGGATAAAAACAGGGAAAGACAGAGTCAGATTGAGAGAGTTACATTAACAGCCATGTTAATGGCTCAGGCCTATAATCGTAGCATTTTGGGAGGCCGAGGTGGGAGGACAGCTTGAGCCCAAGAGTTTGAGACCAGCCTGGGCAACACAGCAAGACCCTGTTTCTACACAAAATTAGCCAGGTGTGGTGGTACAAGCCTGAAGTCCCAGCTACTCAGGAGGCTGAGGTGGACGGATCTCCTGAGTGCAGGAGGTCAGAGCTGAGGTGAGCTGTGATCATGCCACTACACTCCAACTTGGGCAACAGAGTGAAACTCCAACTCAAAAAAAAAGTTATGGGCTAAGCCAAGGTTTCTGAACCTTAACCACTATTGATATTTGGGACTGGATAATCCTTTGTTTGGGAGAGTTGTCCTGTGCATTACAAGATGCTCAGCAAACTCCTTGACCTCTATGCACTAGATGTACCTCCCCCAAGTTGTGAAAACCAAAAATGTTTCCAGGAAATGTTGAATCACTGCCAAATGTTCACCAAGGGTGCAAAATCACCCATGGCTGAGAATCACTGGGTTAGACCCAGCTTGTATTAATATTCTGAGGAAGGCCATTGGCTAAAAGTTCCAAAATCCCAATGGGAACTGATCTTAGGAAGGAGACCCTCTCCAGTCATACCTCAGGCAGATAACCTGGGGCATATGCTTAATATGTGCATATTCTCTGTGTGCCTCTGATCAATCTGGTGCTTATGTCTCCTATGTGGCAGATGGAACAAGAGTCTAATGAAAATAAGAAATAAGGCAAAAGATTTTCCACTATCACCCCAGATTATTATCTGGGGCCTCAATCTGACCAGGATGTTTTTATTTCCTGTTTATCTTCTAAATCGTGATTGCCTCTGTAATCAATATTATATCACTTTCTGTAAAACAGAGCATATTTCAAAGTCTCTTTTGAATGAAAAACTTCCGTGTTGCTTACCTTAATTAAAGGCCTTGACCCAGAACCCTGCTGTGCTTGCTGATCCAATAACCACTACCCATGTACTACCTATTTACTATTGAGCAAATCCTCACCCTTTGGCCTTAATATACCAATGAAGGAAAGCTGTTAAATCTACCTTGCCAGTTAAAATTAAATTAAACCTTTTGGGTTTCTTCCCAAACTGCCTCAGTTCCCATTATAGTATGAGTCAAAGCAAAATACTTTCCTCTAATTACTTTTTATTATAATCCCAACTAAATGTCTTTATAGCACTGTAAAAAAAAAAACAGCAAAGTTATATATTATGTTATTGGATCATCAGTCAGCAGACAGCATGATGCATCTACCTTCTTTTCTAATTTCCCTAAGCCAGCCATGATTCTGTCATGATGCCACTTAAAATCAAGTTAGTATAAGGAAGACCTTTATTTTACATTTTCTTCTATCCCAATTCATCTTAAAAGCCTGTCTGTTTGCCTTTTCACTCTCTTATAGTATTTACTTAACCATATTCTTGTCACTTGCCCAGTTGGAGTTATACCCGATATGAGCCCATTACTTTGGGCATTGTTATGTACTAAATTGTGTCTCCTGCCTCAATTTTTTTTTTTTGAGTTGGGGTCTTACTCAGCTACCCAGGCAGGAGTACAGTGGCATAAGCACGGTTCACTGTAGCCTCAAACTCCTGGGCTCAAGCAATTCTCCCACCTCAGTCTCCCAAGTAGCTGGTACGACAGGCATGCATCACCATACCCAGCTAATTTTTAAAATTTTTTTGTAGAGATGAGGTCTTGCTATATTGCCTAGGTTGGTCTTGAATTCCTGAACTCAAGCAATCCTCTAGCCTTGGGCTCCCAAAGTGCTGCGATTACAGTTGTGAGCTACCACGCATGGCCTCCTTACCCCAATTCATATGTTGAAGCCCCAACCTCCAAAGTGACTGTACTAAAAATTAGGGCCTTTGAGGAGGCAATTTAGGTTAAATGTGAATGAAGTTCTAAGGATTTTATTGGATAGGACTGGTGTTCTTATAAGAGAGACATCAGAACTCTATCTCCACATGTGCACAGAAAGGAAAGGCTACGTGAGGACACAGCAAGAAGGCAGTTATCTGCAAGTCAGGTAGGACGGCCTCTCTAGAAACCAACCCTGATGGTAACTTGATCTTAGACTTCTAGCCTCCAGAACTGTAAAAAAATACAGTTTTGTTGGTTAAGTCACTCAGTCTGTGGCATTGTGTTATGATAGCCCAAGCAGATGAATAGAGACATAAAATATCTAAAGGAGAAAGGCATTTGTCTTATCTATAATAGAAGCAATTTTTAAAGCTCCTAAACCTACCAGTGTCACAGATGCATACTTGGATGTGACTGACTATTGATGATCGTATTTATTAGAATATGCTTTCTTCACTAAGCCCTTATTATAGCTGATACCTATAAGTAGAATCAGAATCAACTTAGAATGAGAAAAAATGAAAGAAGCTTTCTCCTTTCTTAAAAAAGCCTTGTTGAGACCCCTGGCACTGTCTTTCAGAATACATAAACCCTTTTCTTGCTTCTGTCATAATAATAAGAAACTATTCTTAAAGAGCCAACAGATGGTGGTGGCTCAAGTCTGTAATCCCAGCACTTTGAGGCCGAGGTGAGCAGATTGTCTGAGCCCATGGTTCAAGAACAGACTGGATAACTTGGTGAGACCTCATCTCTACAATAAAACTCAAAAAATTAGCCGGGCATGGTAGCAAGCGCCTGTAGTTCAGGTTACTTGGAAGGCTGAGGCGGAAGGATTGCCTGAGCACAGCAGGTCGACGATGGGGTGGTTGTGTGTGCCACTGCACTCCAGCCTGGGCGAGGGAGGGAGACTGCAACTCAAAAAAAAAAAAAAAAAGAGTTAACAGACTTGTGCAGATAAAAAGTGTCCTGGAGTTTTTAGTTTTCTGCTGAACTCAGTAGCAGCCAGTTGGCCTTCAGATCAGCAGTCAGTGGCAGTGACTGCTGCTCCTCCACTTTACTCTCTACTATCCATCCATACTATGGTTTATCTACACGCCACTGCAGCACTTGTAAAGCCCAAAACACAACCTCTCTTTAATGCCAGACTAACACCGAATAAAATTTATTCTCTTCTGGTTATCAGTGATAACTAGTGGAGAACCCTATCATTGTTTTTTTAGTTACAGTGCCTTGATACAACAATGAATTGACTTCAAGACATTCCTTCCAGTCCTGGTTTCATCTTTAATGTGGTCAGTAGCCAGTCAGACTCCCAGGGAAGGGAGGTTTTGAGTTTGCTATCTGTTCCTAACAAGAGCCGTTAAAAAAGTTCCCTATCCATTCTTTTACATTTTAACTAGGTAACTGTATCTGTTACCTTGACTAGAGCATGTACTTTTACATTTCACACATCTGCCAGAATTTACTCTAATTCTTATTACGCTTCTGGAACTGGTTATGCCTTTGGAGTTGTTGACCATCAAAGACAGTCATGAAATAGAAATTTCTTACCTCAGCTGAGCAAAATTTCTAGAAGTCCTGGTATAAAACATTTTGCTCAGCAAAAACTCATAATAGTGCAAAAAGTGTAAAGTTCTGGTTGATGTTGCAGTACAAGGTAGAGGTCATATCCTTTTCCCTGGCCATAATGCCATTTTTGTTTCCATTCATCAAACAGTCTCTTTTGGCAAAAATGTCTTATCTTAAGGACACGATCCAAATTCAAAGAAGCTAAGTTGAACAAACAGGATAACTTGAATATCCAGATAGCTTTTGAACTTCATTGTCCCAGTGTACTTCTATTGTCACCCAAATACATTCTCCCTTACCATGTATATATGACCCATGACAAGGTACAGTGGCTCAAAACTGGGTAATAAAGAACAGTTAGGAATGACTGGTACACCCAAAATTGTCAATGAGGTCAAACAATACTGTTTCACTTGCTGTTTGTCAAATTACAGTATGAACAAATCTGTTGAGACACAGAATACATAGCCATTCTCATCCATTAAGGTCATTTGTAAATATTCAAATTTTATCCAAATGTTACATGTTAGTATTTTTATGTGTTTTTAGAATGGGTAGAAGCATATTACAGTTTAATCTAAATCAGTTAAAAGATCCCTATATTTATCCCTAGATTTAGGATACCTTTGCTAAAAAAAAAGACGTACTTTAAAGGAAAAATTTAAAGGAAGACTGTCAACACTTATGCAATCTAACTGTGCTCATTGTCCACATCACTCAGAATCAGCTTCAACAGTGGAACATCAAAATGAAATACTGAAAAATAATTAGACGCATTACCTTTATAAGTGTGAAAGACACAGCTAATAAAAAAAAATCTACTACACCTATTATATTATACTTTTTAGGCAGCAAAGGCGAGTTTAAAAAACCAGAAATAAGATAATGTGGTTTCTGACCACATTTAGAATAAATTTCAAATTTACAAAGCCTTACATAAGGTCTATTCAGTTCTCTGCCTCCATTTTGTAACAGGTCTTCCTTCTTTTCTACTCATGAGGTTATCATATCATAAAGCAGTACACATGTTAGATGGGCCAAAAAGCAAGTATGACGCACTATGACTAAACCAAACCATTTAAGATTATCGGGATATTAATAGGAGATATTAGTAAGGAAAATCAGCCTCACATACAAATCCCCAACTATGTCATTCACAAATAAAATCCATTTCAGAAAGATCCAAGTATATACCAATGTGCTCTTAAAGATGGGGGCATCTGGGTCTGTAAATAAATACCATAACTCAGTACCAGCACTATTTTAAATGTTTAATAACATACAATTGAATAAACTGTCACACTGGACTCTCCTCTGAAATTACAAATGCATGTGTCTACTTTAACATATAATTCCTGTGAGGTTTATTCCAGATAACCTCAAACTTACTTGGGAGTTTGTTATATTATTCCTAGTAGTCACTTAGCTATATGATTCTAGAAAACAAATACTAAAAGTAGCTGTGCCAAACATCACATGTAAGGTTGGTACCAGTGACACTATCACTCTCTGAGAAATTCTCAAAGCACGTTCCCTTCTGAAGGGTTTACTTACATAGTGTCATGAAGAATCTCCAAGTTTTTGTATATATACCCCATTTTCCCTTCCCTCCCCTCCTAATTCTTGCCATAGCTAACTAAACTGCTGATTAATGCCTGACCAAAGGGCAGCATTAATAGGCTGGCTGATGTCCCATGAAGTAGCAACACTAGTACGAACACTATGTCCCCCGCCCCCTAACATCCTATACTGGATGGTAGTTAACAGACTCAATAAACTCCTCATATGAACTCTGAATGTGAAACAAAGAAGGAGAAAGAATCTAAGACAACCACAAACAAAAGATATAAGCAATAGCAATGAAGCAGTCTAAATCATACGTAAACAGAAACCAGTCAGTCTTAGTTAAAAGCGGATAGTAGCTGAGTCTCCATTTTGATACAGCATTACAAAAGAAAGGGACAAGGTGTTGTTTGCTGAGGTGATGGAATAACCAACTTCCTGCACTACATTTTTTCTTATTTAATACATCCCAAAAGAGGCCTTCTGAAATGGTTTCCTGTTCTTAGACTCCTAATGGAGTTTTTCTACAATCTCTATTACATGAGCATGTCTCTACTTCTTAGCACAAGATGCTCTTTAGATTTTTCTTCATTTTCTCCAACTCAATATGACACATTATCCATCCAGCTATTATATGTAAAAAAACAACAAAAAAAAGAGAATGGTACCTATTACTCACCTTTTGGGAAAATCAACCTTTTGCCAACCATATTTTATCTATTCCACACCAAACTCCAGATCAAAGAAGTCATTATTGATTTTTCTTTTTCCTCTCATTCCTCACAACCAATTCACTGAAAAATCTTATCATTATCTCCAAAACCTATCCAGAATCCATCCGTTTCTCATTTTCACTAATTCTACCTTAATCAAAGCCACCATCATCTCTCAACTAAATTACTCCAACAGCCTCCTAATTGGTCTCCCTGCTTCTACTTTTGTTCCCTACTTGAACCTATTCCAAAGGACAGCCAAGGTGAGCTGCAGAAGTCAGAAATGAGGTAGGTGAGGTCTTTCCTGCTTACATCTCTGCTCCCCATTATGCTGCAGTCTCAGTCCTGCCAGGCCACACTGATCTTCTTTATGTTCCTTCAAACTCCAAGTCTATTCCTGCATTAGGGCTTTTGGTAAGCTGCTGCCCTGACCTAGAATGCTCTTCACCAGATCTTTACCTTATTGCCTCCTTGTTGTTTTTTAGATGTCAGCTTAAATGTCCTCTGTAAAGACTTCCTTGAGCCGGGCTTGGTGGCTCAGCCTGTAATCCCGTGCCTTTGGGAGGCTGAGGTGAGTGGATTGCCTGAGTCCGTGGGTTCGAGATCCGCCTGGACAACTTGGCGAGACCTCATCTCTATAATAAATCAAAAATCAACTGGGCGTGGTAGCGCGCACCTGTAGTTCCAGCTACTTGGAAGGCTGAGGCGGAAAGATCGCCGGAGCCTAGCAGGTCAAGGCTGCGGTGGCCGGGAGCAGCCACTGCACTCCAGTCTGGGCGACTGAGTGAGACTCCAACTCAAAAAAAAAAAAGACTTCCTTGACCACCCAATCTACAGTAGTCACTTGCTATCACATAACCATTTGAATTATCTGCATACCTTTTACCACCAATACATTTCATCCTTATTTTATTTTATTTCTCTCTCCCCATTAGAGTGCAAGCTCCTGGAAATAGGACTGTAAGAAGGTCTATTCAGTTTAATATGTTCATTCTTACTTTAAAAAAAAAATCCTTATTTTGATCGGGAATCAACTCTTCCCCTGTGTGGCCATGGGCCTCAGGAGAAGCTGACCCTCTTATGCTCTATCTCAAGTAATGATATGACTGAATAATGAAAATCTCATGTTCCTTGCCAGTAATTAGTTCAGAAATGAGCACTGTGGCACAATTCTGACCAAGAAGATATAAGGCAAGGTTTGCTAGAGGTTTCTAAGAAAGTACTTCCCTACTCCTAAAAGAGTCATGGAAAGCTGAAGTCTTTCTCCCTCCAACATTTATGAAGAACCATGGAGCCCATGGTTCAACATTTATGAAGAATCCAGGAGCCCATCCTACCTCTGGACTTCCTTCTATGTGAGCTAACAAATTTTCTTAAGTCAGTTTAAGTTAGATTTTCTATTAGTCACAAATGAAAATATCCTAAAACATACAGGGACTTGGTTGATCTTGTTCACTGCTATATTTCCAGCACCTAAAAAAATGTCTAGATTATGGCAGCTACAACATATGATTGTTGAATGAATAGTGAAATGATCTAAGAATCCTAAAACAACTATTCTCCATTACGCTTACTGCTATGGTTTGAATATGTCCTCCAAAAAGCATGTGCTGGAAACTTAATCCCTAATGCAACAGTGTTGGGAGGTGTGGTTTAATGAGAGTTGATTAGGCCATGAGGGCAGAGTGAATGGATCAATGCCATTATTGAGGGAAGTTGGCTTATTATTGGGGGAGTGAGTTTGTTCTAAAAGTCGGAATTTGGTCTCTTTTCTCTCTTGCTTTCACCTATAGCCTTCTGCCATATTACAAAGCATCGAGAAGGCTCTTGCCAGATGCTGGTACCTCGATCCTCAACTTCCCAGTCTTCAGCACTGTGAGCCAATACACTTCTGTTCATTATAAACTACAGGTAGTACGTCACAGCAGCAAAAAACAAAGATACCCACCTAGCTATAAGGTCATTAAGTTCCTTAAGAAGTATCTAGTTAAGTACTATTCATTAAGCACAAAAATGTTCTTTAAATATAATAGATCTTAAAATGTCAACCTAACAATGAAATATGTTACCATCATTAGGAAAATGCCACAAATAAAAATACATGCATACGTTAATAAAGACTTACAGGTTCTTGAGATTCTGTGTCTTCCCATGCTCCCCAACCATCATCTTCCCAGTTTGTTGACTTACCTATTTTAACAAAGATGAAAAATGCTTACATAAAATGTAGGTAGGGCTTAAAATATTTCAAAAATATTTTTTCTGAACATAATAGAACCAATCCCTGAATAATGCTGATGTTAAGGGAAAAAAAACGATGGTGAGGTGTTATATCAGGATTTTGCTGTACATAATAAAATCTAGAAAACTATTTGATCTACTGAATTTCTAAATCCATATGATAGTAAAATTATGTGCAAGTTATTTGGATCTTAAGATACCGGACATCAAGTTTATCCACAGTTAAATCAAACTGCAAAGGTGACTTTTAAAAAAATCTAAAAATGACAAATGTTTATTACTAAGATATTAGAAAAATATACACAGTGACAAAAATCACACCTAAAATTTCACACAGATGTCTTAAAAAGTGACTCAATGAAAAAGAAAACAAAATTCTGAAATAAGACAAGCCTACTATTCTGCATCCTTTTCTGATCATCTAATTTCTCATACATGGAAACAGCCTTTCAGATGAAAATAAGGTGATCAACAAATAATGCAACAAGAATTTAAAAGCTTAGAAAAGTTTGCAGAGTATGACCCTTAACATGGTTCATGTTACTTGTTTTTATAGTTATTCTTTATCAAAAGAGAAAGAATAAAACTATCACTTTTTGAGTAACTACTCTGAGACAAACATTAGATACTTTATATGTATTATCTCAAATTAATAAGGTTCAAGTAAAACTTCAGACTCCAGAATCAGACTGTCAAAGTTTTATTTGAACTTTATCAATTCTTAAATTTGAGGTAATACATATAAAGTATCTAATGCTTGCTCAAATCCTGAATCTAGCACTTATTAGTTCTGAGACCTAGGACAAGTTACTCCCCATCTATAAGCTTTAGTTTCTAATCATAAAAGCATGGAAAACAATAGCACTGACATTTAGTAGGATTGTTGTAAGGATGTAAATCACATAGCATACTAAAGTCCTTTAGTGCCTGACACATACTAAGTTCTTAATGGTAGTCATCAAGATTTAGCCTAAATAAAATACTGTATTTAAGCAATCAGCTTTAAAATCCTGGGGGTGGAGGGAATCAATTTAAAAGATGGGATTGATCCTAATGGTTTATAGTAGAAAGGAAGCAAATAGATTCATTTATATACAATGTTTTTAAAGTTGCTAAAATGGATTACATATGGATAGTAAAAAAAACTGTTATAGCCTGGTACTTGGAATCATTGCTCAGTTATTTTTGTAGTAATATTCTAATCATTGGCACTTAAATGCCAAATAACTACTTCCTAATAAGCACATACTAAGTCTAAAATAGCACTACCATTTGATTAACACTACACAATTTATATACAAGTCAATTAGCAGTTTAACAAACACGCTATTAAATAACATGTGCCAAACCCTGTAGTAGGAGATTAGAAAAATACAAACATACTCATTGCCCTTAAAATTCATGATATAGTATAGAAGATAGACAAACATGTAACTATGATACAAGGTAAGTGCTATAATTGACTACCATGGGAACTTAGATAAGTGAGAAAGATAGAAAGAAAAAAAAAAACCCAGTGAAGAGTCAACCTAAACACAGACTTTAAAAAGTGGCTAGAAATTTTTCAAAATATGCTTGAAAAAAAGGTCAACATAAATGTGTGGAGGCAACAAGGCAGAAAGATGCCATGCCTACGAGGAGAACACCCCAAAATGGAATGTATTTATTAAAAACTGTGTATTTATTCTTACATGTTTAAACTTCAGTTGCCTTCAAAATACAGTCTGAAGCAATACACCTATCAAGGCACTTTTTCCACTGCCCAAAAGTTTTTGAACTCATCAACTTTGGTGCCTTTCAGTGCTTTTGCAGTTTTGTTTTACCTCTTCCACACTGGCAAAGTCACTTGGGGTGAAATCAGGTGAATAGGGAGAGTACGGCAAGGGGGTCATGACATTTTTGGTCAAAAACTGCTGAACACTCAGCACAGTGTGGGCAGGTGCACTCGTAAATCACCCATCAAGAAATGGGCAAACACGATGAAAGAATCTCTTTTAAAAAATTCACTGAAGCCTAACACAGCCTCTCACAATGACAGTTGGTACACTGATGCCAATGGGTTCACAGAACACTCACCAAGTGGGGGAAGCCTGTATCACAAGGGGCCACGATTAAAAAAAAAATTCCATTTTTGGGTCCCCCCTCGTATAACAACTAGCATGTATTGAACATTTCTATCTGCCTAAATGCTTTATAGACATTATTAAATCACTTGAACATCATCACAAGGATCCTTTATCATCCACATTTTACAATGAGAAAAACACAGATTACTTGGGAGAGTTTAAGTAGCTCGACCAAGATCACACAGGAATAAGTGTTACTGTGGGGCATAAGGTTAGGTCTACCTACTTCCAAAGTTCATGCTCCCAAGAATTATGCTATACTTACTCCTGTTGTGCTTCATGAAGTAGGATAAGATTAGGGAACAGTGGGGTTTATAATTAAGGCCAAAAGTAAGAAAGTCCTTATTTTAAAATAGAAACATTCTCTTGATATTGAAATTTAGAGATTTTTTTTTTAACTTGGAAAATCACAGTTTGTTCTTTGGCAATTTAATTCAGTTGGGCAATCTCTTTATTTTGCTAACTTTTCCACTGCATCAAAAACAACTGTCCTATTATGGCTTGATGGCAGATAACTTGGTTGTCCCATTTACAGTTTCGGAATATGTATTGTCTCATACAGTAGAAAACAAAGTACCTGGAAGAGTTTACATGCACATTAACCTCTGCCGAATGCTGTACAAAACTATTTTTAGTAAGTGTTATTTCTCCTCCATAATGGTATTAAAGTACCTGACTCAATTCACAAATGACTCATACAATCAAACAAGACACCAATAATTTATATTCCCTCACCCTGCAGAGACCCACTATCTGTTTATGCTGCAATTTAAAACATCCAAGAAAAGAAAGGCCTTGAGAAATACTTTATACAAGACATCTGTATTCATGAGTTTACTTATTTCTCAATGTCCTAATGGAGAGCTTCTCTCAACAAGAAGGAAAGACAATTTAATCAGGCATCTTCCATTATCATAGGGATACATTCTCCCAAAGAAATCAGGATATAAACAGAGGCTAAATGAAGGTGAAATACTACTATTATTCAGGTAAGTTAAAGATTTTTTTATAGGTTGCTCTAGATTCCAAGTCTATCTATAATACTATGAGAAAACACATTACAAATTCTAGTCAACTTAAAATTGGGAAATATTTTGCCAATGAAACATTATACCCTTGTGGCTATTTCTACTCAGTGTCAGTGATTTAATTTTTGAGGCCTCCTAAATTCTGTCGAAAATCACTTGATAACAGCTTTGCAAGCTGCTGACAGATATCGTCTGCTGTTAAAAAGTGTTCAAATCTCAGCACTTAACCAGTTACTTCTTATGCCCTCAAATTACAAGCAGAGCAAGCACATTCCTTAGAAAAAAAGATAGTTTATATTTAAAAAGTAGCTGACAAATGTCTAATAAAGTTGTTGTTCATGTAAAGAATTTTATTCAGGCACAGTATTTTTTTGGGGGGTGTGGTCAGAGTCTCACTCTGTTGCTTAGGCTGTAGTTCAGTGGGTACATGACTGTGATCTCCTGGGCTCAAGCAGTCCTTCCTCCTCAGCCTACCAAGTAGATGGGACTATACGAACGCACCACCATGCCAGTTAATTTTTTGATTTCTTTTTTTTGTAGAGACAAGAACTTGCTATGATGTTCAGGCCAGTCCCAAACTCCTGGTATCAAGCAATCCTCCCACCTTGGCCTCCCAAAGTATTGGGGTTACAGGTGTGAGCCACCACACTCAGCTACAGTACTTCCTTCTGATAATCTTTTTGAGAAGGATAGTATTCTTCAATCAGTATCATTAGTAGTGTTTTTTAATTGATCACTGGTCAAGGATGTAGGTAACCAAATCAATGTTTAACATACATTTAAGAAGTATACACTATTTTATGTTAATATGGAACATATTGAAGTCTATAAATTCTAAGTCATTAAGAAATAAGACTAATTTGCTTAATTTACTATCAATAAAAACTAAAATGGTTCATCATATTCATTCATATTCTCTTAGGAGAATAAATAAGTCAATATATCTTGTAGGACAGGGTAATCTGAAAGTCCTAAACCGTGGTATAACTTAGAAAGGTAAATCAGGTTAACAAAGTATATCACAGAATTAAGAACACCAAGCCATCTTTAGGACGATCTAGGTGCAATATAAAGATTCCAAAAACTCCACCAATCACCACATCACATATGCAGAGTCATGTGGTACTCATTTCAGACAAGGGCTAAACTGCAAATCAGAGGGCAATTCAAACTGTGTTTTTCCTATCTATTAAGTAAGTAGCAACCGCTCTGCCTCCAAGAAGCAAGCATTAAATGACACTGTCATCAACTGCCTAAATCTTTCATTTTATTGAAGTCCAATCCAACAAAATTGGTCAGAAAATTAAGAAAATGGTATCACATTCATTGCCTTTATAAAACCAGAGTTACAGGCTCTTCTGCAGATCCCCCTTGATAGGTAGGACTTAAAACCTTCACAAGGAAGAAACTAAAATAATGAGTTAGAGATGATTGATGTTGCAGTTGGCCCCACTCTCAGAGATTCTTTTTCAGAAGGTCTGCAATAGATCCAGGAATCTGAGTTTAACAACTTTCCCCATCCTGAAAATCTGAGGCAGATGGTACATGCATGAATCATGCTCTAAAGAACACTAACTTCAAGGATAACCTTGGGCGCTGGCCTGATTCAATCCTAGATATTTTTTTCCTTTGCTTGTCATTACTTTTACTTCTGCCCTTTCACTCCAGTTCCTGTTCATTCACTGGTAGACAGTCTTTAACAGCACTGTCTAATAGAAATATAATGTGAACTATCTATGTAAATTCAAATTAACTACTAGTAGCCACACTGGAAAATTAAAAGTAGGTAAGGTTTAACCTTAATAAGGTATTTTATTTAACATAATATAGCCAGAATACTGTTTCAATATTTAATCAATGTAAAATTATTTATGAACTACTTTACATTTTTTTCATATTAAGTCTTCAAAACCCAAAGTGTGTTTTACATGGAGCATATCTCAATTTGTCCTAATCACATTCCAAGTGCTCAAAAGAACATGTGACCAGTGGCTACAATATAAAAACAGGTCTAAAACAATTAGATATCTGGTGTCAGGTTGCCTCCATTGGATGCTCAGTTTTACCCCTAAAGAGTTATATGACCTTGGGCAATTTATTTAATCTCTTATACCTCAGCTTCCTCCTTAGCAAAATGGCATTAAAAACTGTATCTATCTCACAGAGTTGTTATAGTTGAAATACGCAAAGCACTAGGGGCAGTGCTTGGCACACAGATATCCTTAATAACTGTTATAGTATCAACATAATATAATAATAATATAATAGCTACTATAATCATCAATCTCCAAATACAACATTCTCATTTGTACTTTCTGCCTTTGCCTACCTGTCAACTAAATGCCTTCCCTATCTCTCCATATCCAACTTTTCCTCCAGGACTAAGATTAATCCTTCATAAAGTTTTCTTGCATGTACCAATGATCCTTCCTTCTTGTAAAAATATAGCACTGATAATTTCTTATTCAGCACTTAATTATATACTGCTTTAGGTATTTGTTGCACTATTAGTTAACTTGTAATTATCTGATTTAAAATGAATGTACACCTTGTCTACATGACTATTAACCTCTTGAAAGGGAGAGAATGCGTACCCTGTATGTGTGCACACACTTACACATACAAATATATAAAAATATTTTAAGAGCATCATAAGTACTTAATAAATATTTGCTAAATGAATAGTCTTTGAAAATAGGCATTCTTATCCAAACTTTTCCAGTATGCCCCCATAAAAGCTGCTGAATTTAAATTAATATTTTTAAGTATAATGAGCAAAGAAGCTGTTCCTAAATCTTTTGCATTTGAACACAAATATAAATACAAAACAAGTTCATTTTTAATAAACTTTATATATATATATATATATATATTTTTTTTTTTTTTTTTTTGAGTTGGAGTCTCACTCTGTCGCCCAGACTGGAGTACAGTGGCTGCACCCGCCCACCGCAGCCTCGACCTGCTGGGCTCTGGCGATCCTTCCACCTCAGCCTTCCAAGTAGCTGGAATTACAGGCATGCGCTACCACGCCCGGCTGATTTTTTGATTTATTGTAGAGATGAGGTCTCGAACCCGCGGGCTCAGGCAATCCACTCACCTCAGCCTCCCAAAGGCATGGGATTACAGGCTGAGCCACCAAGCCCGGCTTATATATAAATTTTATATACAGAATCCAAACCATCTTTTTCAAATAATGTCTATATGTAACATTATAATGCTAATTCTTTTAGTCCATTCTATTTTAATTAACGAGACAAAATAATTAAAAAGTACCAATTCCTAGCTTTAGTTTTGATTAAGAAATAATAAGAAAAACACAGTATTTTGTTCTAATTCAAGTCTAACTGGCATAATTTGATTAAGTAAAAAAAGACCCTTTAGAACTCTAGCTCAGAATAGAGGGCTTGGGATGCATTAAATAATTTTTATATTTCATACACATGTGCATGCACACAAACATATAATGTATATTTCAACATTTCAAGACAAAACCTGTATCCATAATGTAAAACCAATGTGCTCATTCAATTACATGTGACTTTCAACAACCTAATTTCTTGGCAGGGCTAGAAAAAATAACTACAAAGGCCACGAAGTTTCCAAATAAACACCACTCCATTTTGAAGGGGGGGAAGAATATCACATTATTCTTAAGTTGTGTCTGTACTCTTATTATGTGAATATTCTTTTTGTCAACAGTGAAAAAAACAGGTTACACTATAAACAGCTCAAAAACAGCAAATATTGCTTACTGGAGAAATCTAAAAATAGATGAGAATGCTTCTCAGGTCTTGTTACTTTCATGCTATAATTCACATCCATATGTTGCTCCTAAAGCAGTCATTTCACCACTGTATTACATAAGGACAGAATACCAGACATAAAGAAAAATATTTCAAATTCATGTTTTAACTGAGATTGCTCAGCTCATGTTCTGTACAACCTACTGATAAAATGGCAGCTTTAGTACATAAAGCATTTCTACTTAGTTTTAAATCTTTAATCTTTTTTCCCAAGACTTTCTTAAGGTGCGAACTTTCTTTAAAATTTCTTCTTTTCACATTCCTAGCCATTTTTTCATTGAAATTCACAGAAAATCAAGGATTACATTGAGGATTCAACTTGATTCTTTTGAGAAGTTTGCCAGCTTAAAATATTGTTTATTTATCTCAGTTGCTTAAATTATCCTTCGCTCTTGTTCAATGTATCTTGAATCATGTCTTCTCTCTAAATTAGTCTCCAACCCACTTATATGATATGGAGAGAAATAAAGAAATGAAGTTATAAATAAAAGTTACAAAATACAACTACCTCTTCATTGATTAGTAACCTGACTTTTCACTCCTTACCTTTCTTTTATACCCATAACTGAACAGGACTATTTGGACTATCTTGAATAATTGGTAACAACTATAAATCTTTGTTCTTACCCTTATCAAGTTAAATGTTTGCTTGAATGAATAAAGTCAATGACTTCAAAATTTAAAATATAACCACAATTCCCTTTGGAGAGAATTTTTTTCTCTGAAGAGATTAGATTATATTAATGTAAAAAAACTGTCTTTCACTTGATAAATGAAACCTTCAAATCATAGAAAAAATACATTTTATTCAATCAACAACAAAAAAATTTACAGATGTCTTGTTTAGAGGTATTTCCAATGAATGAATTATCCTACCAACAAAAGCTCTAATAAGAAATTCAACTTCTGCTTTCCATAGCTCAATTTAATTTCCAAAATACATTATTCTAATTTTCGTTTGAACAGTCTGTCCTCATGAACTGAGTGTATGTTTTTAATTTAACAAGAACCTGGAGCTAGAAAGGAAATTGAATTCTAGAAGTGGTCAATTAATTTGACAATATTTGCTTTTTCCAATATAAGTATGTCAAAATAAAAAAACTAAATGAGAAACTAAAACCATTAATGTTAGGAAAAGGAAAACTTAATTTCTATGGTTTAACAAAAGATCTTCTTAGCACAGAAGCAAATTCATTTCCATTCTTCCAAGATAAGAAAAAAGAGTTAATGTACTTTTTTCTATAAAAAGCAATAAGCTCTAGAACCTATGACTTGTAAATAATTCAGGGGTTCAACAAATATTACTTGGCTCTTCTTGGCCAAGGCAAGAAAAGATTCATACAGCAGTACAAAGTATTAAAAAAAGAAAGAAAGTCTAAAGAATAGAGAAGCTGCTTCTTAATTTTCTAAGTCTTTCTAAATTTCTAAGAATTAACTTTCCTCCTTATTTCTAAAAAATAAATTTCATACTAGCATACTCCTTTCAGCACATAAAAATATGCAGAACTCTAAAACAAGGAGGCCATCCTGTTTTCAACAAGAGAGGGTTCATTTCTTTCAAACCACTGTGATTAAATCAGACTAGATCTGTAAGTTCTTTTTCCGTTCTAGAATTCTAAAGACTCCTACTCTCAAATAAGTGGCCCTTTCACATCATATAAGAACATATACTGATATTAAGTCACAAAATGGCATAATTGAAAATCTCTGAAAGAACTATAGCGCATCCTCCTGCCCTCGAGACTGCTCTTAAAAAGTTTACAAAAATAAACAATCCCTTTGCCTGAAACCCTATTAAATCTTTAGTTCCACTTTTCCAAAAAAAAAAACTATAGACCTCAAGAAATTTTATGTCCTATTCTCCTTTCTATACTTTGATTTTCAAATGAAGTCATTGACTAAAGGGCAAAAATATGTATATTAAAAAGAACTTAAACATCTTTTGTTTTTGCTTTGTAGAGATGGGATCTTGCTTTATTGCCTAGGTTGGTCTCAAACTGCAGGCTTCAAGTGATCCTCCCCTCTCTGACTCCCAAAATGCTGGGATTGCAGACATGAGCCACCACAACCAAGCCTAAACATCTTTTATAATTTTGTTTCTTATAATCTCATATTTATATAACATAGTATATTTTATATTATTGATATTTTATGTTCAAAGCAACAAAAAAGATAAGTATGTCTAAAAAGATGAAGGCAGGTGTGTTATTATAAAATGTGGGTAGAGGTATGTAAAAATTGCTAAGTAAAGCTAGTTTCTGCATACGCTAGAGAAGTCAATTCTAGATCTTTCTTTAACTTATTCTAATATTCAACTACTGTTCCTGTGAGAAAACTTTCCTCATATTTAAATTAAATCCTTCCTAAATTAGTCTAATCTTGCTATTACTATTTTTAAGTACACATTAGAGAAAGTCTGATAATTTTAACAATATCACATGAGAACCTGGAATATTCTGCGACCATAGTAAAAAAAAAAAAAACATACATGACACATTTATCATTGTTTTATCTTATAGTCAGCATTTCTAAAGCAAGAACAAAAATCCAATTCAGATATAATCCAACACACATGTTCATTCATAATATATTAAGTTCCTACTACATTATCAGCTGTGTACCAATGCTGGGAATATAAAAAAACTTATTAATTATCCCTGGCCTAGAGTGGTTTACAATTTAGTATAGAATATAGAGACATCGATAGGCAAATGCAGATATTACCAAAAAGTTGGAAACTAGAGGTAAAAGTTAGTTACATACTCTAGAATGAAGGTATTCCATACAATTAAAATAGCTGTAGGGCCAGGCACAGTGGATTATGCCTATAATCCCACACTTTGGAAGGCAGAGGTGAGAGGATTGCCTGAGCCCAGGGGTTAGAGACCAGCATGAACAACTTGGCAAGACCTCATCTGTATAGTAAATTAAAAAATTAGCCAGGTGTGGTGGTGCAGAAGGATCACCTGAGCCTAGCAGGTTGAGGCTGCAGTAGCCGTGAGTGTGCCACTGCACGACAGAGTGAGACTCTGGCTCTAAATAAATAAAGTGCTATATAGGTCATTATTAGTAATGATAGAAGAATTCTATAATTATGCTTCCCAATATGGTAGCCACTAGCCACACGTGGCTAATGTGTCCTTGAAATACAGCCAGTATGACTAAAGAACTGAATTTTTCTTTTATTTAATTTCTATTAATTTATACTTAAATTGAAATAGCCATATGTGGCTAGTGGCTACCACGTAGGACAGCATAGCACTGAAGTTTTAACATCTGGAAGATGGGATATGAGTAGCCAGGTGGTGGCTGTTGTGTCTAATTAAAAAGCAAAAAAGGTTAAGTACCTACCAGAGTAATGAAAAAAAAAAAAAAAGGCATTACGCATTATGATAATAATAGGTTATGTCTACTCTCTTGACTTTATGAGATTCTCCATGGAATTTATATGTGAGAACTAGACTCACGTTGTACAAAGAAAAGTGATCTATGTTCAAGGGATTGTTTCTGGTTTCCTTTTTGAAAGCCAAATATGGGTACTGCAGACACCTAGGAGTTCTAGGAAGCCCTACTGTGAGGAAAGTGCAATGACTTATTCTTCATTTAATGTCTCTGTAGTCTCAGATGGTATTAAGCACAGTAGTCACTCAAAGTCTTTCATAGTAATCATACTCATCTTATAATCCCAGGATTGCCACTGTTTAGACCACTATATAACATCTGAGGGAAACCAATCTAAGGAAAATATAATCTAATATGTGGCTTTCCACCACAGGCAGTTTCGTCTCATTTTTTATTGATATTTTTATTGTGATAAAAACACATAACATAAAATTTACCACCTTAACCATTTTTAAGCGTACAGTTCAGTAGTAAGTGTATTCACATTGTTATAAAACTGAGCTCCAGAACTTCTTCATCTTGCAAATCTATAACTCTATACACAATAAACAACTCCCCTTTTCTCCTTTCCCCCAGCCTCTGGTAACCTTCATTCTTTTTGTTTCTATGACTACATTAGATACCTCATGAAAGTGGAATCATATAGTATTCGTTTTTTTCTTTGACTGGATTATCTCACTTTGCATAATGTCCTCAAGGTTTCTTCACATTATAGCATGTGACATTTCCTTCATTTGAATGACTATTCAAATGACTATTCAGTATTCCATTGTATATATATACACCACATTTTGCTTATGCATTCATCCACCAATGGACATTTGGGTTGCTTCTACCTCTCAACTACTATGAATTGTCTAAGAACATGGATGTACAAATATCTCTTTGAGACCCTACTTTCAATTATTTTGTATATATACGCTGAAGTAGAACTACTGCATCATATGATAATTCTTTTCAATTTTTTTGAGGAACTCTACATTGTTTTCATAGTGGTTGTAACACATTATCATCTCACCAAATTGCACAAGCGTTCCGATTTATCTACATCTTCACCAACACTTGTTATTTTCTGGGGTTTTTTTTTATAGTAACCATTCTTATGGAAGTGAGATAGCATTTAATTACTTTTGGTTTGCATGTCTCTGATGATGAGTGATGTTGAGCATCTTTTCATGTGCTTGTTGGTCATTTGTATATAATCTTTGAAGAAAATATCTACCTAAGTCTTTTGCTCATTTTAAAATATTTGATTTTTTTTTTTTTTTGGCTAAGTTATAGGAATTCTTCATCGATTGTAGATATTAATCCATTATCAGGTATATGACTTGCAAGTATTTTCTCCCACTCTGTAGGCTGACCTTCCACTCTGTTGATTGTGTCCTTTGATGCACAAAAATTTTTAAGTTTAGTATAGCCACATTTGTCCATTTTTATTTCTGTTGCCTGTGCTTTTGGTGTCATATCTAAAAAATCATTACCAAGTCCAATGTCATGAAGTTTTTCTCTGTTTTCTTCTAGGAGTTTTATAGGGTTAGGTCTTACATTTAGATCTTTAATCCATTTTGATTTAATTTTTGTGTGTGATGTAAGATAAGGGTCCAACTTCATTCTTTTGTATAGAGATATCCAGTTTCCCCCAACACCGTGTGTTGAAGAAGTTGTCTTTTCCCTATAAGATGCTATTGGCACACTTGTTGAAGTTCATTTGACCAAAACCCTGAGGGTTTATTTACTGACTCTCTATTCAATTCTATTGGTTTGTCTATCTTTATGCTAGTATCACAGTTTTGGTTATTGTAGTTTTGCAATATGTTCTGAATCAGGCAGTGTTAGTCTTTTAATTTTTTTCTTCTTTTTCAAAATGGTTTCAGCTATTCAGGGTCTATGTCTCATTATTTAATGTACTTTACAATTCTTAAAAAAAAAAAAAAAAGATTGGGGAATCACTGAGTCCCACAGGAGAATGGTCTTCAAACATTTTGCTCATAATTTCCAAAAGGGTTTTTAAGTAACAAGCTTGAACAAAAGATGTAATTTCTGATATATTATAAATATGGACATTTAAAAATGAAACTATTATTGCTTTTTAAAATTTATTCTGTGGATTATAAATATTATAGGGAAATGATATCCACCAACATCCATTAAAAAAAAATGCTGATCTTCTCAACAGTTCTTTGTAAGTTCTTTTTTCTTCCTCAATTCTTATTTCCATTCCACTTCCTCCACAGAATGCTATTCTAAAGTAACACGTTTTTATTATCAGTCCAAAAATTTCTCTGCAAAAAATGATATGAATGGAGAAAAAAATTTTCCTGTGATCATAAGACTATAAGTATTAAAACTTTTCTTCTTATTGCAATTATTAGAAGCAGATAACTAAGGAAAACATAAAAAAATTTGATAATTATTAAACACAAAAGAAAAAATATTTGGAAAATTCTTAATGAGATGAATGGAGGAATTTACAGTTTAATTAAAGGGGAGGTTTTTTTTAATATCTTGGAGCAACTTACTATAATGAGATTAGAAACATGAGAGATGAACCTTTCTTTGTAAAGTGAGAGAAGGCAGAGTGAGAAAGTAGGCACTTTTGCAGGTATATGTGAAAAATGATTCATTTAAAACTATTCCCAAGTAATCCTTGGTAAATTTCCATTACTTCAATTTGAAGACCCTGCTACTGAATAAAATATAAACTCCTCCACCAATCTCCTCAGCTTTAATGCTTATCATACCCACCCTCTCACCACAATTTACTGTTTCAACAGTCTGCATCCAATACTGTTTCACATCCCTTGTCTATTTTTTCTCCACCTGATGGACGTCTATTAAACTATTAATGTGAAAAGCTTACCTCCTATATGGAGACTTTCCTGGATTTCCTATATAGAATAGACAACACTCTTTGATTCTCCTCCTATCATGTGCCAAATCGAATAACATCTGCAACAATCTTTTTATATACTTATTAGCCAAAAACTCCTTGAGAAGGACTTGTTTTATTTACTTCTAAGCTCATTCTGTGCTTAGAACATGGTAGATAATCAATAAATATTAGCTGAATGAAAGTACACTCAAGTCTCAATTTCTTCACTGATAATACTTTATCTGTAAGATCTTCAAATCTTAAAGAAATTCAATAAAAATATACATTTTCTGAAATTCCTATAAATGTTCTATTTTCAGATTACTTCTCTGAGTATGATCTCAAAGTAGATAAAGCATTTTCATTATGTATAAAAATTGGGTATATTATACCCTTTTGATATCCCATCATGAAAAGTAATTCCATGATTTTGGGCAATCCTTAAAAAAAAAAAAAGGACATTTCTCTCAGTGATTAACGACTGCATAAAAACATGACTTTACTTGATGACTCCAACATAATTTTCTGCATGCTTTGTCTTCTTTTTGTTAAAAGGAGCAAGAAGAAAAGCTGCTCTACATTTTTAGAATGTCAACAAGAAATTATTTTACAATTAGATAAAGTAAGAGATCCACAATATTATAACACCCAAATTATCTCCAAATATTCTGACTCTACCTCCGTACATGTACGTACTTTATTTTATTTATTTATTTATTTATTTTGCCTAACTTGACTATAAATTTCACAAAGCTCTGGCCTAGAAATCCAATCTCACTGGAAAGCATGTAGGTTAAGTGGGGACCCAAACCCACACTAACATAAAAAATATGTCCAGGTATACAGAAATCCATAGCACTAGTCATCCTAAAAATTTCAAGTAAACTACCTATAGCAGGACAAACTATTTTTCTAATTCTTATTTGTAAATTAAATCACCATTGCAACATAGGAGATGTCCTTTGACTTACGTCCTGAGAAACCACTGTAAGTTGAAAATATCAGTAGGTCGAAAATAAATTTAACACACCTCACCTACCAAACATCATAGCTTAGCCTAGCCTTCCTTTAATGTGCTCAGAACACTTACATTAGCCTACAATTGGGCAAAATCATCTAACAAAAAGCCTATGTAATAATAAAGTGTTAAATATCTCGTGTAATTTACTGACTACAGTACACTGTAGGGTAGAGTCCCTTGTGATCATGTGGCTGACTAGGAGTGGCTTGCTGCCACTACCCAGCATCAAGAGAGAGTATTGTACCACATGTTGCTTGTCCTGGAAAAGATCAACATTCAAAGCATGGTTTCTACGGAATACATATCACTTTCACACCACCATAAAGTAAAAAATATTGTAAGCCATAGCATCATAAGTTGGGAACATCTGTACAAGTTTTGCAAAGAAGCTCACTAGTTAAGAGATCCTTTCTGTTTATAGTCTATGAATTGATGGTAGCCGCAATAACAACAAACATACATAAACTTAAGAATTTGATTTAAAAGAGTAATAACTTAAACCACATTTACAAACTCATAGGCAGAGTGCAAATTTACCTAGATGCTTAGGGTGTGATTTTATCCCCACTGCCTGGATTGAGTTCACATACTAGATCTAAACTTCACCGTGTGACCTTGGGCAAGTATTAAATCTGCAAGTACCTGAGTTTTAGTACCTAGCACAATATTATACCCACATTTGGCTATTTAATTAAAATCAAGTAAAATTTTAAAAATGTAATCCCTCAGTTGCACTGGTCACATTTCAAAGGCTTAAGAGCCATATGTGGCTAGAGGCTACCACCACACTGGACAGTATAGACATAGTGATGAAAACAGGATATGATTAAGAATAACAAGTGGGAGCATGGGAGTCATATAGACCACTTTAGATTAAGTGGTTAGAAAAGGCTGCCCTGAGGAGCTGATGATTGGTCTAAGGTTTGTATGACAAGATGCAGTTAGCATGCAAAAATCTGCAAAGAGCATCCAAGGCACAGACAACAATAAGAGCAAAGGCCTCAGCCACAAAGTGCTTGGTTGGTTTAACAACAAAAGAGTGTCTAAAGCATAACAAATACGGGGAGAGAAGTTGGAGGTTCAAGAACTGGCAGGAGGCAGAGCCTCAAGGGTATCAGGAGCCATGTAAGAACTTTAGATTTTATGTTAAGTGCAATAGAAAACCATAGGGGATTACAAACAAGGGACTGTTGTAATCTAAATTATGCCTTAAAAGCTCACTCTGCTGTTGAAAACTAATTACTACAAGAAATCAAGGAAGGAAGCAGGAAGATGTATTAGAAGAAGACAGGTGTTATGGTCCAGGTTGTGAGGTGAGAGCCTGGACCAGGGGAGTGGCAGAAGGATAGAGAAGATGTGTTTCTTTTCTTACATCCCCTGTCTACAATACTCTATCTCCTATCCTTCACAACCAGGCTCCTTGAATAATAAATTTCATTTTTTGACCACTCAACATCATGTAAATAGGTTTCTGTCTCCATCATTCTACTGAAACTGTCCTAAGGTCCCAGTCACCTCTACCTTCCTAAACACTTTTCTGTCCTCATCTTACCTGACTGCTGCAGCATTTGCAAAACTGGTGACCATTCCTCACTTTCATCATATTTTCTTCTTCCTCAATTTCTGGGGCATTACTCTCAACTGATTTTCCTGTTACTCCTTCTCAGTTTTCTTCCCAGTAACTTCTACTTGATTCTCAAACTTCAGTGCTCTTTGAAGGTTATATCTTCAGTACTCAGTGCATTTCATAATGTACATAATCCTTAAGACTGAACTGACACTTTTTGCTGGTAATTCTCAAATTAACATCTCTGGCCCAGGACTCCCTACTGTTTTAGACATCTATATCTAGTGTTAAATTGCACCTCCTCACTTGGACATACCATAAACATTTAAATGCAAAAGGTTGAAATCTGTATTCTTCATTCTGTTATTATATTCCCTTGTCCAAGACAAAAGCCAAAGGCTTCCTAAATTCGCGCTCACTCACCAGCTACAACCCCCATCACTAGAACTTTACAAGGTACTGCAGATTCTACCTCCTTAATATGTTTCTAATCTAGTTCTTCCTCTCAAATCCTGCTAAGTCTATCTTAGTTCAAGCTCACATCAATTCTTGCTAGGATTACTGGAACAGCCTCCCACCAATTTCTCTGCTTCCAATCTCTTCTCCACACCACTGCCAGAGCACATTACAGGCATTCAACAAATTGTGATTACAGTAAATACTAATCTGACCATGTCATTTCTTTCAGAGGAAATTGACAACTTTCACAAGGCTTTCTATAATCTAGTTCTGTATTACTATTACAGTTTCCTCCACTCTTCCCCTCACATCTTCCTCTTCAGTCATTAAGCTTTTCTTAGTTCTCTAAATACCATGCCATTAAGGTCTCCCTTTCTCTGAAGTGCCTCATATACAAAGGGGGCCCAAAAAAAGTATACATATTTTAAGAAAGGAGAAACTGTATTAAAATTGTAATACTCAATATATACCAATAACAAAGGATGAATACAAGTCACATTTGACTTCTGCAATTACAAAAGGTGCTCAAAGTGGTTACTATCAATGTCCAGACACTTCTGATTATAGTGAACTAAAAGTAATATATAGATAACATCTCTTAAAATGTGTATACATTATTTTTTTTTTTTTGGCACTCCAGGTATAACTCAATCACACTGAATGGTAGGTACTGATTTAGTTGTCAGCCTCTCCCAGTAAACTACAAGCTCCTAGAGGCAGGTACCACAACCTTATGAATATTTACTCTGTGCCAACTGATTGGTACAGAGTATTTATAAATGGTTTTGATTTTATATCTTCTAAATTTTAAAAAAGGAGAGAAGCTTATTTAGTGGGCCATGTATCACCATTCCAGTATAGCAAAGTGATAGTACTGTACTTCAAAGACAAATATACTTCATATTGGAAATGCAAAAAAAAAACCAAAACAACACACAAACAAAAAACCAATACACACCAAACACACTCTCTGAAAAAGGAGATTCAGAGAAACTATGCAGTATTTAATAAATCAATCTTAGGATTTTATATTACTTGGGGAAGGGTTTATTTAACACTTTTGAAATAATAATGGGTGGAAGGGTTTTCATTTCAATAAAGCCAATTAACTTTTCTTAGTTATGTCACTGAAATTTTAATTCCAAAAGTAAATTCTCGCTCACTTCCTGACAGGTTAATTTTCTTCTTTGAGAGTCTATTACTCACCACCTTAAGAGTCACTCACTTGTCAATCAGCCAGTTGTTCTCTGAATCTGAATGAGGGAGAGGGGGTGGAAGAAGGGAGAGTGGGGGATAATCAACACTTTCGGAAGGGGAGGTGGCAGAACCCTACAGTCCCAGGGATGAAAGAGAGTGGGCGCTGGGGCAACACCAGGGTGGAACGCGGACATACGGCAAGAAATGGGGAGGATGCGATCACGGAGCAGGCACTATGAAACAGGAGACCCTGGCTGAAGGGGGGTAGGAGGGACATGGAGAAGACACTCAGAGAGAAAGCTGGGAATGGGGGAGAGGAAGAGGAGTAAGGGGTGACAGGAGGAAGAGGTGATAGGCAGAGGCGAGAGGAAGCAAAACGCAGTTTTTGACCAGGAAGCAGAGGGGCTAAGGAGAAAAGCTAGATCGAGAGGTGACAACACCAAGAGGGCTTTAGGACGAGGAGACCAGGGGGTCGTCCCAGTGCGAAGGGGGTAGGCGCGGGTAGAACTAGGGGTCCAGAGGGCAGAGGCAGACGGAGTGGAGCGAGTAAGAGACCCGAACCCGCCAAGCGAGGACCGTCGGCGGCCGGGAAAAGGAGCTGCGAGACGAGGGGCACTTACTGGGGTCCCTCCGCACGGCGCCGCTGGGGATCTCCTCCCGCAGGTGAGGGAAGAGGAAGTCCCGGGCGGCCTGGAGGTCCTGGAAGTAGCAGAACTGGACAATGGAGCAGGCCATGGCTCCGGGGAACCCCACTCCGGCACCCACCTACCTCACCACGCCCTGCCCCCTCTACCCCACCACGGCCACCGCCGAGCCCCAGACCGCCTCAGCCAAGCAGGAGGCGGGGAAACTAAGCCGGAAGCAGTCACGCACACAGGCCCGCCGTCTCTGAGCATTGCGCAGGCGCAGGCCGGCTCTGGCGCCCAGAGGGCGAGGCCGGAATCACGTGACCAGTGGGACTGCGGCCGGAGTATCCAACGTCGACGTGGAGGCTCGGAGGAGAGTTTCCCGCTTCTGCATCTACGCGGAGAAGTGAACCCTTTCATTCATTCTGGCTTTTCGCCAGAGGTGTTCTAATTGGATTTTGTCCGCGCGGTTCTTTGGGTCACTTGACCAATCTTCTTGATGTCCTACTATTGGCATGATCCTGATATTTCACAGAGAATAATTCGACTTAAACTAGTGACAGGTCAGTGGAGGACGGTATCATGGAAGTATAGGATTTTGAAAAGATGAATTACTCTTCCAGAATCATCTCCACCAAGGCTGGCTTTAAATGCTCCTCCTATAAATTCCCATAGTACTATTCAAGTCCAGTATAGTACGCATTGTACTGTATTATACTCTTATATTTCATCGTTTAGTTTTTCATTCATTTGTTCATCCTTCAACAAATATCAGTTAGGCTTTTCTACGGCAGCCACGCAGGGTGCCGAGTATCAGAGAACAAAAGAGAAGCAATATCTGTTCCCATAAAGCTAAAATTCTAGTGTGTGACACAGGCAGTAAGCAATCAATTACAATAGTCCCTTTTTATCTAAGGAGATACATTCCAAGACCTCCAGTGGATGCTTGAAAGCATGGATAATAGTCCCTTTTTAACTAAGGAGATGCATTCCAAGACCCCCAGTGGATGCCTGAAACCATGGATAGTAGCAAACCCTACATATGTAATATGCTTTTTCCTATACATACGTATGGTAAAGTTTAATTTATAAACTAGGCACAGTGACAAGTTAATAACTAATAATAAATTTAATAATTATAACACTATACTGCACCAAAAGTTATGTGAATGTGGTCTCTCCCAAAATATCTTTTTGTGCTTTACCGCAGAAAGTGAATCAGCAGATAAGGAAGGATGACCGTACTCAACTATTAAACTAGAATTGTGATAATGCTAGGAAGAGAAGACATACAAAAAGCAATGACAAAACATAACATGGAAAGCTTACCTAGTTGATTTTGTTTGTTTTGTGTCTGGGGAGAAGGTGATTGGCAAGATCTGGAATAGACTATATCATTGTAAACTCCTGGAGTGTTGGGAATCTCATTTAACTTCATTTTATATACCAAGTATCTAGTATGAGACCTGGAACATAGTAAGTGTTTAATAAATATTTGCTGGAGGAATAAGTGGAATGGAATGTATACATAAAGTAAGTAGACTAACCTGTGTCTTTTACAAAGCACTTTCTATTTTTGAAAGTAATTTGCCATACATTGTCCAATTGGAGAGTTATCCATGCCATCTTAAAAGAGTGTGTCTTATGCCAATTTCTACAAAGCAGACATTGATTTAAGTGTCTCTGGGGAGACTCTTGAAGTCTATTTCTCTAAAAAGTAAAAATGAAAAAGGAATTATTTTTAATGTTTACACAAAGGCCTGTGGGTACACTCATACTTCCCAAAGGAAACCTAAAGGTATCCTTGTATGAGAGTGAAAATGGCACAGGAATAAATGGAAAGCAAATAGGTAGGGCCCAAAGCATTTATTTCTGTCAGGCCTGTGTATGCTCTTAGTCTTAACAACATAACAACTATAATTTAGTGCCCAGGTTCCTACTCCATTAATTCCTGCTTCTAGAGTAGAATGATTTTCGCAGACTAGGACAGACAATTTCTACTTTATCAGGTTAGCAGGGATCAGTTCTTTACCTATAAAATGTGTGGTCAGATCAGATGGGCCGTAAGGTCCTTAAAACCATCAAGGGTTTTTGGTTTTATAATCAAAGTTTGCAGAAAAGGCAAGCTGCCAGTGTTCCCTTCTACCATTAAAAAAAAAAAATGCAATGCTTCCTCAGATCATCACTCAGTAGAATCTTGATAAGATTATTCCCTAAAATCCAGCACCAATACCAAACTATAAAAATGTTTTAATTTAGATTCTTAGTGCCACTGGAGGAATAAAGAACACATGACACTTTCTGGAAAGATAGAGTATTGTTCCTTGAACACCATTCAAGTTCCTATTCAGGTACGTGCATTTGTAGAAGTAACTGCCCTTGGCTGATTCCACTGCCCTTTGTTCTGCCCTGAGGCATTCATATATCTCCTGTGGCAGTCATTGAATTTCATTACTGTGTTGGCTCAGTTTTAATGGTGAAGTCTCTGACTTTCTTCCAAGTGCTGTTGAAAAGGTTCATTCATGAATGTTTTTAGGACTTTAGTTCCCCTTCACAGAAATTACAACACAATCATGAACTGAACTCTTCCCCCAGGAAGTTGTAAAGCTGCATGGGGGATGCCTTAGGAGTTCTGCTGCCATGGTTTCTGTGAAGTGTGGGAGGATTGCGTCAGTGAATATCACCACACAGTCACAAGAAGGTGCATTGCAGAAATGTGCAGGCCTTACAACCTCAGCAGTGTCTCTCTGAGGTATGAGTTGAGGAGCTAGGAAAAGCACTCTGACCAATATAACAGAAGGAATCCATGTTCTAATGTGATCTCTCTCCAGTATCCATTGTTGTAAGTCAGTGCACTGATGGCTGTTATTAGGAGAGACATACTTTCTGAGGAGGATTAGCAGCAGGCCCTTTTCAATCCTTAACAGCAGCCTGAAGCCCAAGGGGTTGAGATACAGGATGGGCACCAAGGTGTTAGAGAAAGAGCAATGGACTCAGAGTCATGACCTTGGGTAATTCATGTGACCTTTCTAGAACTTAGATTCTTGATCTATAAAAATGAAGAGCCTGGGATCTTAAGATTCATCCCAGGGATATGTAGATTTTGGTAAGAGACTGGGAAGGAAAAAGTCTGGGAGTTGGAATTGCTTGAAAGGAGTGGTCTGTATAGGAAACCAATTTAGAATGTATCCATATGAATAAGTTCTGGCCAATGAGATGGAGCATGAATTGTTGGAAGAGGATGCCAGGAAGTTTAATTAAAAGAGGAACAGACAGCTAAGAAAACACCTTTCAGTCTTTTCCTGTTTCCCACCTGGAATTTGACATGGCTGGAGTTCCAGCATCCTTTTTAGACAGTTAAGTAACTTGAACAATGGTGAAGCATGAAGACAGCTTGAATCTCTCCTACTTCATGGAGTGACCATGCCAATTCTTGGACTGCCATATGTAGACTTCTTTTATGTGACAAAATAAATCTTTACATGTTTCAGCCACTGCTATTTTGGGTTTTTCTCTTATTATAGTTGAACCTAATCCTGACACAGCATGACCTAAGTAACAAGATAACCTTTTCATGAAGAAAGTGGTCTATTTCATATATCTTATCTAAATAAAAGCATTTTTGTCTCTGATATTCTTTTTCTCTAGCATAAGTGAGAAGAGGTTAGATCAATGACCTGGATATTTTTTAATTGTTTAAATAATTGTGGTTTCATTTGGACATGAAAATATGCTCCCAGATGACCAAATATTTCTTGTTTTGTTATTTTTAGCATGACCAAAATAGACCCTTAAAAGATTATGTGAAATAAAGAAATATCCCCAGTGTTGTTTAGTAGCTGAGTGATATGTGCCAACCAAAAATTTCATAATGGAAAATCAAGGGCAGGTTAGAGAAGGGGGAACTGTGAGTAGGGGTTGTATTTAGACTGAGACTACAAGTCTGAGGAGCCATTGCCTTGTGATTGGTGAACTAAGATGGCTGAGTCCAACATCTTGCTTGACTTTGCTGTAGTTTTCTCACTCTGGACTACGCTTTCCTTAAAACTTTCCCAAACCTTAGCTTTAGTGAAGCTGCAACCTCCTGAGCCCCTTCTTCCCCTTTCATATTTTTATTTCTGGATATGTTACTACCTTCTTGTCATCTTTTTCCCTTCTTTCAGTCCATTCTTCCAATTTCCTCTTATTCTAAACTCTTTTCTTTCTGTTAATGGTACCACCCTTCTGTTGGTGGATGACCTATGCACAGAAAGGCTAAAAATTCTTGTTCCCAACTTGTTCACCAGTCAGCCACCAAATTCTATTGATTTAGCTTCCAAAAGGTCTCTCAGGTTGATCCTTTCCTGACATCCTCATTGCCACCTCCTCGCCTGAACTGTTTTTATAGACCCCTCATTCTTGATTCTGAGTCTGATGTCTTTCCATTTCAATCATCCTACACATAGCTGCCAGACCTATCTTCCTGAAGCATAAGTCTTAGTGTTACTTAGTACATCTTCCCATAACACTTTCATTTCCTCATTAATTTATTCACTCATTTAAGACCTATTTTCTGTGTGCCCATTAGTTGTCATGAATGGCTGGAGGCCTTACGAACATAAATATAAGTCAGACTCAGCACTGTTGGAGGTGAGAATTACCAATACACAAACAGGAATAAATATTACCAGGGCATAGAGCAGAAGCAAAAACCACAGCCTTGAGATTCAGAAAGGACTTTTTGGCGGTAATGTCTGAGCTGAGTCTTGAAAACTGAATCGATTTTAGCTGGCTAATGAGGGTGTAAGGGAGAAAGGAGAAAATCTTCCAGGCAGAAGAAACATGACAAAAGACTTGGGAGCAGGAATAACTTATGTCTACAGAGAAACAAGCAGCTGTTTCTAGGATGTGAAGTGTTAGGATGAGTCCAGGAGGTGACCTGAGTGATTTTAAACCTTCTCAAATGTCATTTCCTCCAGAATTTAAGGACTAAGCAACATTTCTTAACTTGTTCAAAGATGAGAAATGTCTCCTTTGGTTCGTTTTCTTTATTGATACCACTTTTCACATCTAGCTTGCAATCTAAGGAGCTGCAGAGAAGGAACAAGGTTTTATAAGTTAGGAGTCATAATGTGTTCATCTGGCCCATCTCCCTATGACATACTTGATAATTTACACTGGAGACTAGATTTGTATTGAAAGTTAGCTTTTCTCCTTCCCTCATAAAACTTTCACAGACTAATAGATTTCATAGCTGAGGAACTTTCCTTGAGTGTTCTGCTATGTGTTCTACCTTAGGCTTTCTAACCCCCCCTCCCACACACACACACATCGACTGGTATTAGGTGACTGAGTGTTTCATTCTTCTTGATGCAGTTTCTTTCCAGTAAATGTAGTCAGTGTTAATTGTCAAGGTAGCAGCCACTATATATAACACTTGCTTTTAAAAATATTTTAACAAATGCTATTCTTTCCACTGTCCTAATTAGATGAATCCCTCATTTGTGGTCATATTTTATTGTTTTCTATCTTTCTTGCACTGAAAGGTACCTGGAAGATTTGAACCATTCAGAATTATAGACCTGCATGGAGGCATACTGGAACATTCTAAAGTAGTTAATTACTAAGTACCTGCTGTGTTCCTCTTTTCTATCCAGTAAACTTTGAAATCCTTCAAAACCAAACTTAAATATCATATCCTCTGCAAACTTAGTCAGTTTGGACCCCTATAATTTTTTTAAAACTTTATGTCTTTTCTAAAATTTAACACCTTATTTTATGGTTTAGCTGCATCTCTGTCTCCCCCACTAGATGGTGATGTCTTCAAGGGCAGGAACTGTGATCTGTTTACCTTTATGACATTCATTCATTCAACACATTAAAAAAAAAAAAACCTACTATGCACCATGAGCTAAACATGCACATGACTCATACCCAATACAAAGAGAAATACATACGGGAACTAATATACCCCAATAACAGATAAATAGGTAGTTATAATTCAGTTTTGAAAGTGCGATTCTGGGAACAATACAAGGGAGCAGATAAGAAGGTCACCTCACTTTAGGGATCAGGGAGAGCTTCCTGGAGGAAGTATCATCTAAACATGGAGTGGAAAGATTGGGTAGGTTATAGCCTGACAAAAACAAGATAGAGGGTAGAACAGGAGCAGGGAGGTCAAACATTCTTAGACAATGAGGAAACAACTCAAAATCCTAGAGGTGAGAGGACATAGTATGTTTAGAGAATTGAATATCCTTTAACCTGCCTAGAGCTAAAAGAAGAATGTTACGACTGGAGAGGTGAAAAGGGGTGGAATCATAAAATAACTGAAGGGCAGGGACTATGATTTACTCAGATTTGCTTCTCTCTCCTGTGCATAGCAAAGTACTTGGCAAAAAGGTAGTTGGTTTATGAATATCTGTGGAAGGTAGGAAAGGAGAAAAGAAGGAATGGCCCAGCACTCCACTGGGTAATTTATAAGTGATATGAAAAGCATATCCTGTCTGCCTTCAGTGCCACTGGATAGACAAGACATATCTGTCAAAACAGGTAAACACTAGGTCCTATTTGCTTCAATATCAAAAGAGAGAGGTACAAGCCAGTGTGGTTAAGTCTGGAGAGATTGTTGTGATAGAGGTTGTCAGGGGAGCCTACATCAACAAGATGGGACCTGAACTGCACCTGTCGAATGAGTCTAGTTTAAATGAGAAGAAAATAATAAAAATACAGTCTGTATCTTACTACATGGAGGTGAGGGCAGGAGAAATAAGTAAAAAGAGGAAGCAGATCCCTTCTGAATTTTTTTTTTCTTACAGAATTACCATTCTGATTGGATCTGCCGAACTGCATTTTTTTAAAATTCTTTTTCTATCAGCTTCTCTCTAATTGAGAGCTGTTCTGAGGATTTCAAGGTGTTTGCTTACAGGCCCCGGAGCATGGGGAAGGGAACCAACCCTATCTAGGAAGGCCTGTTTATAGAATCAGAGCTTCAGGAAACTCAATTTTATATACTTGACCTGAATGGAACTTACTTTTTGGTATGGTTGGAGCCATAAATTTTAAAAGCTGTGCAGAGACATAGCTATTAATTGTGTCTTCAAATAGGATGATCATTTTTTCCAAACAGGATCATTTTTTTTCTCCTTACAAAAGCAACCAAGCAATTCACTTTACAAATTTCGGGCAATATTTTGAAGTAGAAAATTCCACAACACGAATGGATTGCCTGAGCCCACAGGTTTGAGACAGCCCGGGCAACTTGGCAAGACCTCATCTCTACAATAAATAAAAAATTAGCCAGGTATGGTAGCATGCACCTGTAGTTCCAGCTACTTGTAAGACTGAGGCGGAAGGATCACTGTACTCCAGCGGGTTAATGCTAGCATGGCCATGAGTGTGCCACTGCACTCCAGCCTGGGTGACAGTGAGACTCCAAATCCAAAAAATAAATAAATAAATAATAAAAATAAAATTCCAGAACAGCAAAAGTTTATGGAAAGTTCTTTGGAGCCTGAGTAATAGATTTTGACTGGCACTACCCTGGCTAAGTCCTTTATTGGATGTCCAGGCATTTTTGCTTATCATCTTGTAAACATCTTGTAAACGAGTTGCAACTTGAATATCAGAGTTGAATATTATTGAATTTTATTTTCCCAATGTTAATGTGTGAAATTATCTTCTCTAAGTATAATGGTTTTCATTTCATAAAATTGAAACTTATTTTTATCCTCATGGTTCTTTGTCTTTTAAGCTTTTTCAGTATTTGGCTTTCTTTTTCAGTCTTTGCTATTCACAACACCCTCAAAGAATTATCTCTACAATTCTTTATTGAGCTTTTTTTTTCTTAGAAAATCCTTAGTTAATGCTGGGTGTGGTAGCTCATGCCTGTAATCCCCCCACTTTGGAAGGCTGAGGCAAGAGGATTGCCTGAGCCTAGGGGTTCAAGACCAGTCTGGGCAACTTGGCGAGACCCCATAACAACAATAAATCAAGAAATTAGCGAGTTGTGGTGGTACACGCCTGTAGTTCCAGCTACTAGGAAGGCTGAGATGGAAGGATCAGCTGAGCCCAGCAAGTTGAGGCAGTGGTAGCTGTGAGCATGCCGCTGTACTTTAGTCTGCTTGACAGAGTGAGATTTCAATTTAAAAAAAAAAAGAAAATCCTTAAAGTTGGATCACCACAAACATGCTGTTTATAGACTATGGCTTCAAAGCTATGGATTCACGTGTAGAAGTTCAGTAAATACTCGAACACAAATATTGTGACCCATTTATTATTCCCTTTTATACAATTTTTCTTTAATCAGGCTAGCCATATTGTTATCTCTACTTATTATAATTTTGTCAGTTTTAAATCCTCCTTTACAAGTTAATTTGAATTAATATTGCAAATAACATTTATTAAGAAATGATTTTGAGATAAAATATCTTTTCATTGGTTAACATTTATTGACAATGGTATACTGGAGCTGGCTGCCACAACTTACCAGAATTAATTGTTAACTTTTCAGGAAATTTATAAGTCAGTTGCATTCACCTTGGTATGCTGAAATCTGCCATGGTGGGACTATTTACACCACAGAAATCAGCAAATGCTACAAATTAGGATTTTTCTTTTCTGCCCTTCACAAAACCAGTTGCTAAACATTTACCAGCACACTACTGTGATCAAGGTAATTTAAAAAAAAAAAATTTAACAAGTGTTTTCTTAAAAAGGTCTCAAATAGGCTTTCATGAGCACCTGACATTTATATAAAATTAATCTTATTCTGCATATGCTTTAATTCCTGGTCTTCTCTTGCTAAGCCTTATACAAATGTGTAAGGTTGTGTAAGTCTGGTTTGAACAAGGGCTCTCTCTGAAGTCAGAACACTTTAAACCTGAGTTCTGGTACTACTATATTATAGTAGTTTCGCATCCAAGCTATTCTAATCTTTCTAATCTGAGTTTCATCACCTGTAACATGGAGTTGTTAACATTATCTACATTGTACCTATTTGAAAGATTAGGAAAGATAATGCAAGTAAACTGTTTTATGTACCACAAAGAAATAAGAAATATTGCCAGTTAAGCCATAACATGGTATTATTTTTTATAAAATGCATCTGTACTTCAGAGGTATTAAAATATGGGAAAATATATCTTAATAATATATGATACCAAATTCTCAAGTATTTTCTATAGTTAGAATATTGAACAATGAGAAATTGTTTTCAATTGATTCCATTTATTTTGAGACTAGTAATTTGGAGGAATCTGGATTCAATTAACATAAAAGAGATCCTGTTGGAATTATTGTATTACTATTGAAGTATTGCTATGATTTTGGTTTCTTTTTATTTCTAAACTTTTAAAGCATTTTCTTTTTTAAAAAAATGCAGATAGGACCATACTTTCCTGTGTTATTTCGTAAAGTATTTTATTTTTTAATATATAGTTTAATGTAATATTGATATGGAATATTGAAAAAGGACTATGCAGTTTGATTTATCACTCTTCATATAGATCTCATGTATAAGTTATACCAAAGAAATGTGTAACAGTCAATTCATCTCAGATTTCTATAGCTCGTCATATTTTTTCTTGCCAGTTTTAATTTAATTCAATTACTCTTCAAATTCAATACAGCTAAGTCATTTACTTTTTTTTCTACTCTATCTTTGTGAACTCTCTGTGCTTCTTGTGACTGTGATTGCTAGAAAAGAGCATCATTGTGTGGTCTAGATTTTCAAAACATTTTCTAAGAAATTAGCAACCAGTTGTAGAATGATGATCAATAGCAACCAATAATTTTACCTAGATATTATCCTTTTTTAAATTTTAAAGATGTGGGATACAATTCAGGGTTAGGTATACAAATGTTCATTATGCAGGCACCCTTGTTAATGAGGTATGCCCCTCCCTCCCCTGGCAGTTTCCCTCTCTCCCCAAGGTCCCACTTATCTATCTTATTTCTTCCTCCATTTCATTAGGTTATCAAATTTGTTTCCACATAGTAATCTCTGATAATCTTTTGTGTTTCTTCAGAGTCAGTTGTGATTTGATCTTTCGTATTTCTGATTATGTTTATTTGGGCTTTTTCTCTCTTTTACTTGGTCATTCTGACTAGGGGTCCATCAATCTTGTTAATTCTTTCTCTTTTTTTTGTTTGTTTTTTTGAGTTAGAGTCTCACTCGGTCACCCAGTCTGGAGTGCAGTGGCTGCTCCCAGCCACCACAGCCTCGACCTGCTGGGCTCCGGCGATCCTTCTGCCTCAGCCTTCCAAGTAGCCGGAATTACAGGCATGCGCTACCACGCCCAGCTGATTTTTTGATTTATTGTAGAGATGAGGTCTCGCTGCCCAGGCGGGTCTCAAACCCATGGGCTCAGGCAATCCACTCACCTCAGCCTCCCAAAGGCGTGGGATTACAGGCTGAGCCACTGAGCCCAGCTGTTAATTCTTTCAAAGAACCAGCTTTTTGTTTTATTGATGTTTCCTATGATATTTTTGTCTTCTGTGTCCCTGGGCTCTTATTTTAGTTATTTGGATTCTTCTACTAAAGTTAGGGTTTTGGTGGTCATCTCTTTATAGCTCCCTTAGGTGATTTGTTAGGTTCTCAACTTGTGATCTTTCCATTTTCTTGATGTGTGCTTGTAGAGATATAAATTCCCCTCTTAGAACTGATCTCATGGCATCCCATAGGTTTTGGTAAGGTGTTTCTTCAATTGCATTTGTTTCCAGGACTCTTTTAATTTCTGCTTTGATTTCAGTGTTGACACAGTAATTGTTCCGCATCATGCTGTTTAGTGACTATGTCTTTATGGGCTTTGGGGAAATTTTGTTGGTGCTGATATTTATTTTTATTCCTCTGTGGTCTAAGAAGGTGTGTGGCAATATTTCAACCTTATGGAATTTGTTTATGCTTGATTTATGGCCAAGGATGTAATCAATCTTGGAGTATGTTCTATGTGGTGATGAGTAGAATGTATATTTTGAGGTTGTTGGGTGGAATAATCTGTAGGTATCTATTAAATACATTTGGTCAAGTGTCAAGTTTAGGTTCTGGATCTCCTTGTTGACTTTTTGCCTCATTGATCTATCTAGGGCTGTTAGTGGAATATTCAAGTCCCCTGCTATAATAGTGTTAGAGTCAATATCTTTTTAAAGGTTATTTAGTAGTTGCTTTATAAATGCTAGTACTATATATGCTAGTGCATATATGTTTAGGATGGATATTGCTTGTTGGTGGATTGAACCGTTCATCATTATATAGTATTCTTTTGTATCTTTTAAAATTTTTGATAGCTTAAAGGTTGTTTTGTATGATATTAAGACTGTGACTTCTGTCTTTTTTTGAGATTCATTTGCCTGGAAACTCGTTTTCCAACCTTTAACTTTGAGTCTGTGTGTATCTCCTGTGGTAAGATGAGTTTCCTGGATACAGCAAATAATTGGATCATGGTTTCTCATCCAGGTTGCCATTCTGTGTCTTTTCGGTGGTGCATTTAGTCCATTTACATTCAGGTTGATTATTGAAATGTGAGTGTTTATCTATGTCATAAGGCTCATATAAAATTTTTTCTTTGCTTGTTTTCTTTTGGCTTTGGGGTTGATGTATGTGTGTGTTTTCAAGTTTCTTGTTGCGCAGTATTCTCTGTTGATTCTGTACTCTGCTGTTCTCTTGGGAAGTGTGTGGTCATTCTTTTTTTTTTCTTCTGTGTTTAATACCTTTTTAAATGTCTCCTGTAGAGTTGGACTGGAAACTGCATAATCTCTTAGGGACTGGATGTCTGGGAAGGATTTTAATTCTCCATCACTGATGAAGCTGAGCTTGGCTGGGTAGGAAATTCTTGGTTGAAATTGTTTATCTTTGAGGACTTTGAATATTGGACACCAGTCTCTTCTTGCTTGTAGTGTTTCTGCCAATAGGTCTGCTGCTATTCTGATTGCTTTTCCCCAGTAGGTAGTCTGAACTTTCTCTCTTACTGCCTTTTGGTTTTTTCTTTCGTGCCTATTTTTGATGTCTTATGGGGATTCTCTGTATCTCTTGTGTTTAGCTGGTCACATCTGTGGTGAGATGGGGAAAGTTTTCTTGGATTACCTCCTGGAATACTTGCTCTGAGGTGCTCTCCATTTCCCTTTCTTTTTCTGGGATACCAATCAGATATAGTTTCAGTCTCTTGATATAATCACTCATCTTTTGTAGGCTTTTTCTTTCTTTCTGAGTTTTCTTTCTATTTTTTTTTACAGATTGGGTTAATTTCATGTTCTGGTCTTCAAGTTCTGAGATTCTTTCTTTGGCTAGATTAATTCTGCTTTCCATACTTGTCATCTTATTATTTATTTCCTGGATGAAATTTTTTATTGCCAAAATCTCTGTTACAAGTTCTTTCAGTGTTGCATCTTGTCTTTCTTGAGTCTTATTTACTCTTTCCATTCCCTAATCCCTGTGATATTCTGGGGCCAGTTGTTGGTGACTTCCTTTGTTTGGGTTTCAAGGTCTGATTTTTCAGTTTTCTCTTTGTTACACTTGAAATTACCTGTGGTCTTTCTTTGGTTTTTCCTCATTTGTGACAGATCCCTTGTTTTTCTCTTTAGTTTGTGATTCATTGTCAGTGGGAGAGGCTTTCCCTTCTGATGTTTTCTCAGTCCTCTATTCTTCCCTGATCTGGGCTCTGGGTTTGTTCTATTTTGAGACAGGACTGTGGGTGGGAAGCTTTGCTGTCTCTTGTAGTTTTGAAAGTCAAGGTAGTTAGGGGAAGGGGAGCTAGGATTCAGAAACTACTTGAAAATTACAATGTTCACTGGTTGTGGTATGTGCTCCCTGAGACTCACTCCACACCACCACTCTATATGACAATGCAATGGTTACATGTGTGTACCCTCTGAGTCCAAGATACAATGACAGCAATGAGGGGCACAGAGAAAAACAGAATGAAATAATAGGGACAAAAATTTTTTTAAAAAGAAAGTAAAGGAAAAAAAACACAGAACAATGAAAGCAGAAACCAAGGCAAAAAACAACTGAACACACACACATACACACAGACATACACACACACTCCAAAGCAAACTGGAATAACAACAAAGTGAGACAAAACAAATAACAATCAAAAAAATAAAAACAACAGGAAAACTAAACTCTCACACAAACACACGCCTAGCACAAAGTGAATAGAGAAGAAAAGCAGAAAAACTGGGAAAACAAAACAAACAAAACAAAAAAAAACCCCAAAGGAATTCAGGTTGAACCCACACACATCTATTGACACACACCTTAAACTAAAAAATAAATAAATAAAGAGAAGAAAAGAAGAGCAAAAAAAACCTAACAGCAACAAAAAAAAAAACAACTGAAAGATGAACACTCAATCATTCACATACACACATAAACAGAAAACAAAAAAAAAAAGATGAAAGAAAAAGAAAGAAGAATAGAAAAAAAAGGTGGGGGATGCAGATCAAACCCTCACATACACATTCATGCAGAAAGGAAACATATTTTAAAAATAGATGAACTAACAAGCAAAAAACTTTTAAAAATTAGCCGGGCTCGGCGACTCAGCCTGTAATCCCGTGCCTTTGGGAGGCTGAGGTGAGTGGATTGCCTGAGCCCATGGGTTCGAGACCCACCAGGGCAAATTGGCGAGACCTCATCTCTACAATAAATCAAAAATTAGCCGGGCGTGGTAGCGCACGCCTGTAGTTCCAGCTACTTGGAAGGCTGAGGCAGAAGGATCGCCGGAGCCCAGCAGGTCGAGGCTGCGGTGGCCGGGAGCGGCCACTGCACTCCAGTCTGGGCGACAGAGTGAGACTCCAACCCCCCCCCCAAAAAAAATTAAAAATTAAAAGAAAAAAAAATCCCTGCCCTCTTGTGGCAGGCTCTGTAATTGTTACAATGGCAATTAAATTTTAACATGAATGAGAGAGGAACAATTACACCTCTTTCACTCTCCTCCCAGTGTCTGGGCAGGGAAGGAGGAGGGGCAGTGGGGGTGGGGGGGTTGCAGTTCTTCCCTCCGACTCTCATATGATCAGGGAGATCTTCTCCAATGGGGAGGTGAAAGATTGTCTTGTCCCCAGGTATGTGCTCACAGGGGGGTGCTTCAGCCAGGCCTATCATGTAATGGCATTTTCCTATTACGACTGATATCCAGGCTCTGCTAGGTTTGTCCCTCTCAGTCATGGCCCAGCTGTGTGGGTCTGATGTTCAGAGGATTGCTGGGGAGGAAGGTGTTTGGGTCAGCCCCAGACTCACCACTGATCTCTTTGGAGGTCTTCCTCATCCTTTTCTGGTCACACCCTTTGTCCCACAGCTGGATCAGGGTAGGGGTGGGGTGCCTGGGACCCAGCACTCATCCGGTCTCTCTGAAGTTTGTGCTTTCAGGATATTCCCTCTGGGTCATGGTCAACCCCTGAGTAGTTGTTCTGCCAGTCACAGAGATTGGGTCTGTTGTTCTGTGGTAAGCAAGTTGGAACACTTCCCTGCCTCATCTCTCTTGTCTTCTCCAGTGGGACTCTTCCTCTGGGCTCCCTCCGCATCCTCTGCTGCCAGTGTTGGCCAGGCGCTGACGTGATGAGGCAAAACCTGGAGCCGGTAGTCTCTCTTGCTGCAGTGGTGAGGCTCAGAGCCTGGAGCCAGTAGTCTCTCCCCAGCACTGCTTCACAGGAAAACTCTGTCCACTTAAAAAAAAATGACGCTCAGCTTCTGCGACTTGGGAAGCACCAGGGACCAAGTAGAGAAGCTGCAACACCAGCTACTGCACCAGAAGGGCCCCGGACACTTGCTCACGAGCCCCCATTTAGTCAGTCTCTCCCAGTATTTCTTCCCAGGAAAGGTTTTGTTGGTTATAAAAAAAATGTGCTCAACTGCATCTCAGGAATTGCTAGGGTCTGAGTCAAGCAGCTGCGTCACCAACTGCCATACCAGGAGGGCCCTGGTCGCTAGCTCCCTAGCCCTCACTCAGTTGGTCACTCACATGCCCACTCACTCACCAGCACATACACAAAATTTTCCATACACTCACTCACACTGGAATTTGTATAGTCTGTCTGGCTTGACTGCCATCTTACTGTGTCCCTCTAAAGTATTTTAAATTGATCAATTAGTTTATTGGTATTAGCATTTCAAACTATACTTTATTCTGACGTGCCAGCCAGTTTATATAAAATCACAAGTAGTGTTAATACTAATGACTTACTTTTTAATAGTTATGCCCTCTTTCCTCCCCACTAGTCTTTCCTGAAGTTAAAAGTTTAAGGAAAATAAAATAAAAAAATTCAAAATTTTTTGTGAGAGTTGAGGTAAGTTCTTTATAATAATGTGTTAGTCCAGTTTTTGTTGCTATAATAGAATACCACATGTTGAGTAATGTATACAGAAAAGAAGTTTATTTTTTACAGTTCTGGAGACTCGGAAGTCCAAGGGCATGGTGTCAGCATCAGGTGAGGGGCTTTGGGCTGTGTCATTCCACTGTGAAAAGACAGAAAAGCAAGAGATCATGTGCAAAAGAGAAAGTATGAGGGACCAGGCTCACTTTATAACAACCCACTCTAAACATAACTAACTCACTCCCACAGTACTGGCATTAGTTTATAAGAGTAGAGCCCCCATGACCTAATTACTTCTTATAGGCCCCTACCTCTGCATACTGTTACAATGGCAATTAAATTTAACATGAATTTAGAGGGAACTAACATTTAATAGCAAACTATAATACAGAACTAAATATTTGGTTGCCTTTCTTGCCAATTAGATCATTTATATCTTATTAGAAAATAGCCATTTTAGTAATATATCCACCTTCTTTTTAAAGGGCAAACTTTAATTGTGACACTTAAGGTGATCAACAGTGATTATGTAGACTACACACACACTATATTAAAAATACAAATGGTCAGCAGATAGTTTATGGTGACTCAGGCCTTAGTCAATACTAACAAAGATTTAAGCCATTAGTAAGAATATACATGGCAAAAAGTCTAGCAGGCAATAAATACTACTTTTTTAAAAGCTAAAAAGTCAAAGCAAACTGAAATACTGAATTCACGGAAAGCCCCATTTATTCTGAATAAACTTTGTGCTTGAAAAGAAGGAAGGGTGTATATCATTTATGAGTAGGAAAATAAAACATTTGTTGTAGAATTTGAAAAACCAATGCTATAACTTTTAGATTGTCCAGAAATTTAAAAAATGTAGCTCTGAGAGAGCTTTGCTATTATCACCAAATGCTTAATGAGTAATGATTCATGTAGAAGAGGAGTGAAAATAAGAAATGCTTATTACTTAATGTGTTATGTAACTCTAGGGGTCCTACACACTAAATACCCCTTAACCTTTGAGATAAGAAAATTATTTGCTAGCCTTCATTTAATCAGAAAAAATGACTTTGTGGGGTATATATAATAACTGCTCATTTAAAAATTATTATTAATGAAGATATGAAACCAGTATGGATTTTATGTGTTGAAATGAGTCACTCACATTTTATTTTCTTAAAATATGTATAATCTCCTCTCACATTTTATTAACTAATTTAGCTACATAGTAATAATTTTTTGGCACCCATTTGCATTCCATTTTCATTTGTCTATTCTGCTCTTTTTCCCTCCTCCTCATCACATCATTTTCAAACACTAATTATGTGTATGACAAATACTATATGCAGGTTTGGTAGAGCTCAGCCATTCTAGCTAAATCACATTCACTACAAAAAAACCTACCCTTTGGAGAACAATGTTTATTGTGAGGTATAGCAGTAAACTCTGTACACTAGCAAAATCCATTTTGAGATTTTTTCCAAAAGAAATTAAATTTCAAAAGTGTTGAGATGTTAAGCAATGAATAAAACAAAGGAATAAATAATTCATTAGTGTATTAATGAATATTTCAGTACTAAATGGAATCCTGGTTAATGTACGTTAATATCTTAGTAAGTGAAATTCTTTGAATGTTTTATACATTACAATTTACAGTATTCGTATTATTGATCATGAATCTATAGATAAAATGTTTAGCAAAAGTCACTAATAAATATGAAAAGAACACATGAAAAATTTTGATAAATGAATTTGTTAATAGTGCAAACATTTAAAGCCAAACATATGTATTTATCACACCCTAAATCTAAGTCTATTGTACTGAGTAGGGTCTTCTCCCTTGAAATAGATTGTCAAGATGAGTTTTGAACACAAATATGAAGAGCAACACTGCTGTTTCATAAAATATACAGCCCTTCGTTGTATTGTACATATGTCATTGAAATGTTGCTTTCAAATGGACTTCTTAAACTCAAATTCTAATTTTAGTATTTCACCCATTAGCAGGGCATTTGTAAAAGTTTGACATTATTGTGTAGGATGAAAAATTTATTAGCACCATAAACTGCAAAACTGTTGCTTTGGTCACTCACTGCACACTAGTGATATGATAGAGCTGCCCACATTCAATGAGTACATTTGATAACCTCACTGACTTTTATGTGCACAGCAAAATACAGTTTCAGAAAAATGTTTTACAGCATGACATTTTTGACATGCCACTTGTGACATGTTCGGTTCAACAATTCTTTTTTGTGGGGCTGTCTTACCCTATACATTGCAGGATGCTCAAGAGTATTTCTGACCTTTACACACTAAATGCCAGTAGCAACTTCAACCAGTTGTGACCATCAAAAATATCTCTAAACATTGCTAAATGTACACTGGAGGACAAAATCATCCCATATTGAGAACCACCGATTTTACTGTAACATGTATTCTGGAAGGAATTTAAGCTTAGGAATTCTTACATTAAAAAGTCTCAAAAATCCTTTATCTTAAATGACAGAAAATGGTCAGAAGTCTTGTAGTGAGTGATCATTCTTGTATAAATCTACTTCATTGAAGTATACCTTATATACAATGAAATGCATAGATTTAGGTACATGAGTTTTTATAAATTATAACAAAGAAACTCATGTAGCGTTGAGTCCAGCCAAGCTATTTCCATCACCTTAAAGAGTTCCTTCCTTCTACTTTGCTATCAATCCCAGCCTACATGAATCCAATCCTTAGCCCAGTAAAGCATTGATTTCTATCCCAATAGAGTAGTTTGGGATATTCTAGAACTTCATAGAAATGGAATAAGAAAGTATAGGTATATACTCTTTTGTGTCTGACTTCTTTCACTCAACCTAATCTCTGTAAAATTTATATACATTGTTGTACATGTCAGAATTTTTTCTTTTTTGGACAGAGTTTCACTCTGTCTCCCAGGATTGGCAGTGGCATGATCCCCAGCCTTGACTTACTGGGCTCAGGTGATCTTTCCACCTAAGCCACCTGCAGCTGAGACTACAGGAACATGCCACCACGCTTGGCTAATTTCTTGATTTTTTGTTGAGAGGAGGTCTCACTATGGTGCCAAGGCTGGTTTCAAACTCCTGGACTCCAACAATCCTCTCACCTTGGCCTCCCAAAGTGCTGAGATTACAGGCATGAGTCACAGTGCCTGGCCTGTTCATTTTTATATCTTATTAGGATCTGTTTGTTTGACTATAAGATTATTTATCTTTTCACCTGTTGAAAGATTTTGGGTTGTTTTGGTTTTGAGCTGTTACAAATAAAGTCGCTTTGAACTTTCATGCACAAGTCTTTTTATAGACATAGCTTTTTAGATCTCTTGGGTATATACCTAGGGCTGAAATTACTGTATCAAGAAAGTTATTTTTTAACTTTATAGATAAGCAGATGCACCATTTTATACTTTTACCAACAGTATATAATAGTTCTAGTTATTCTACATTTTTACAAACACTTAATATTGTTACGGTCTCTTGTGGTATCTCATTGTAGTTTTAATTTGCTTTTTCCTGATGATGTTAAGTATATTATCATGTGCTAATTGTACATTCTTGTACCTTCTTCTGTGAAGTGTCTGCTTAAGAATTGTGCCCATTTTAAAACTGGATTCTTTTCTTGTTCAATTGTAAAAATTCTTTATGTATTCTGGATACAAGTCCCTTATTGTATATGTTTGTCTGTGTGTGTACACATGTATATAGTAAATATTTCATCCCAGTTTATTGATAGGCTTTTTATGACAGAACCACTATCAAGAGTGCATTTAGAGGACCTCATCATTTGAAGTAAATCCTTACAAGATTATTTATATAAAGCAGTCACCTAACCATGAGTTTATTCTATTTCATATGGTTGGTTTTCCTATGAGAATGTTGCTTAGTTATAAGTTGTAGTAACGATACATAAAAAGCACTCATTCCCTAGCACGGTTACCAACAACTCTGTAATCATTGTAATCACATTTTTTAAAAACAACATTAACTTTATCAAAAGTTCTGAGGTGTTTCTCCTTAAGAGGTGTGTATGTATATGACTCTATGTAAACTAAGTAAATAAACTGAAATTAGGGCATTGAAGAGGAGTGATGATGGTAAATGCAGAAAAATATTTTGTAACATTTCTCACACAACATATAGAAATTGAGTGTAATTCTTCTGGCTAGAGAAAACAGCCATTTAACAAAATGTAATTAAGCAAATTATACTGTATTAGAATAATAGAAATTTAGAACTGGGAATAAATCTAGAGACCATCTAGTTCAATATTCTTTTCTCATAGTTGAATAAGTGAAGAAAGAATAATGGGGTCATTTTAGACCTAGAGATATGTAAAGGAATTGGTCTTTGCAAGGATGCATGGTTAGTATATAACAAATATGATGGTGATATGATGATCATGACAATTATAATAGTATAAATGTACTATTCTTTAGTATCCCTTATCCCAGGGAATCCTGTATTTTAAGATATCACATCAGCTGGGCTCGGTGGCTCAGCCTGTAATCCTGCGCCTTGGGAGGCTGAGGTGAGTGGATTGCCTGAGCCCACGGGTTCGAGACCTGCCTGGGCAACTTGGTGAGATCTCATCTCTACAATAAGTCAAAAAATTAGCTGGGTGTGGTAGTGTGCGTCTGTAGTTCCAGCTACTTGGAAGGCTGAGGCGGAAGGATCGCCAGAGCCCAGCAGGTAGAGGCTGTGGTGACCGGAAGCGTGCCACTTCACTCCAGTTTGGGTGACAGAGTGAGACTCCAACTCAAAAAAAAAAAAGATATCACATCCTCGAGCAAAGGGCAAGCTATAGTGTATAATTGAAAGGGTCATCTGGGTTGGGGTTCCAGGTTAGGCCACCTCCAACTGTGGTATTTCCTAATTAGTCTATAAAATTTTCAGGAACTTAGCCGGGCTCGGTGGCTCAGCCTGTAATCCCGCGCCTTTGGGAGGCTGAGGTGAGTAGATTGCCTGAGCCCGTGGGTTCGAGACCCGCCTGGGCAGCGAGACCTCATCTCTACAATAAATCAAAAAATCAGCTGGGCGTGGTAGTGCATGCCTGTAATTCCGGCTACTTGGAAGGCTGAGGCAGAAGGATTGCCGGAGCCCAGCAGGTCGAGGCTGCGGTGGCCGAGAGTGGCCGCTGCACTCCAGTCTGGGCGACAGAGTGAGACTCCAACTCAAAAAACAAAACAAAACAAACAAACAAAAAATTTTCAGGAACTTTTACTGCTTTTATCCAAAGAAACAAGGATGTAAATGGCAGTTAGGTTTTAGGAGAGTCCACAAGGAATGAGAAGTTTAGAGTTAATTTAGATAGTTCTCAGCTTTGGTGGTTCTATATCCACTGTTTTGCATTTCTGGCATTGAGTCAATTTCCCAGAGTACCATTTGGTGCATTGAAAAAGAAGCATGCAGATACAAAGGAATTTATGTCTTTTCTTCCTCATCTAATTGTGTCACTGCCTTGCTTCTGGATGTCCCTCAGTATACATTGAGTGAAGCTCAAACTCCTTAAGTGAGGGAATATAGGAAAACCTAGCAGTGTGCTCAACAACACTAGAACTCAATAAATATTATGACCCAAACTTTTATTATGGCAAAAAGAGTCCTTCCAAATTGAATGCTTACTTACAGGACTCTTCCATCTTCCCTACTCTTCCCTACTTCTCACTGTCCTCTCAAAAATGTGTCCAATGTTCTAGAATACTGGGATCTTCTCTGTTCTGTGAACTATCAGACTACTCTATCTTTGTCCATGCTGTTACCTAGGTCTACTATTCGCACCCACACCCTGTTTCAGTCTACCGAATTCCCACTACTTTAGAGCCAAATCAAGTGTCAACTTTCTGAAGCCCCTTGATTCTTTCTTCCCTTGCTACCTATGTCTGGACTGAATGAATTGTTGCCTAATCTTGATTTTGTACATAGTTCTATCATAATTCTGACCACAATATGGCGGTTATTTATGTATTTGCTTCTACCAATAATAAGCTCTTGAAAGTAGAGGCTGTGTCTTGAATAACCACCAACTTGTGGTTCAGGGCCTGAAACATGATGAGGACTTATTAAATGTTTGCTGGTTTGAACTAAATGAGATTAATATGTGGGCCACATTTATTTAGGACCACAGGCCCCAGGATCATTTGTCTCAAGTAAGAGAGCAAGGAGAGACGGTATAAAGTGAAACTGAGCAAAGCAAGGAAACATAGAAAACTTTTTATTTTATTTTATGATGTGAGGTATAATTCGTGATTAGGTATACAAGTGGTCATAATACAGGTAAAGTTTGGGCCTCCCTTTGGTATTCACTTTGCCTGGTTTAAGATCAGGTACTCTTATTAATGTTATGTGTCCTCCACCCCCACTGGCAGTTTCCGGCTACTGCCAATCCCTTTCTTACAGTATTATGGTAAATGTTCAGGGTCTGCTTATGAGTGAAAACATGAGGTACTCAGGAAAAAAAAAATTTTTAAGGATAGTACACCCAGAGATAATTTTTCTCTAGATGGTTCATTTATTTGAAGTACATTTAAAAAGAAGAGCTGTATAACACATTCAGCAATACCACCAACTTTGGAAAACATGCATTGCCTCCAAGGGATCGAGTCTAAAGATAATGCTTATGTTTGAATAAAAGTTATTTTATTTTTCAGAAAATCATTCTTTCATAATCTTATCGTAATTAACTAGTTTCCGTCCTTAAAACTGGCTGATAGAAAAAGCATATTGATTCTGGTAACGGTTGTAATTAACTATAAAAAGCAAAATATGGGACTTGTGACAGATGGAAAGATTTGTTATTTTATGGATTTGTATTTAATTAATCATTTAAAAATGTTTTTTCAATTATTTAACATTTCAAAAATATAGAAATGAATACAACAGAAACCATTGTTTTGTGGATCCATCTTTCCATCTGCATTTAATTTTCCATTTCTCTAAAATGTATCTTCAGATAGTATTTTTCCTAATGAACGCTTGAATGCTAATTCTCTTGGTGTTTGATGTCTTAATGCCATTTTCCTCTTAAAGTGTTTAAAATTGTTATAGTATTTTAGGTTAAGAGTTTACTTTATTACTTTAAAGGTAATAGTCTTCTGTGTTTGGTGTTGAGTCGTCTTTTGGACATTTTCCTCTTTTTGTAGATGTTTTTCTTTTCTCTATGGTTGCTTTTAGATTGCCTTTTGGATTTTGGTGTTCTGAAAATACTTTTTGTGATGCTTCTATGTGTAGATTTATTTATATTATACATTGCAAGAGTCTCTAGGCTTTTCGAGCCTGGGTATTCATGTCATTTCATTCATCTTAGAAAATTTCCAGTCATTAATTATTTTGTTGTATGCAATCCAGCTTTATTGCTTATTAATTATGTGACTCCACACAATCTTAAGTAAATGGACATTGAGAAAATATACTGGGAGTGTTAAATACGTGATGACAATATGATGAGATTGTTCAAGTGTTTTACATAAGGTAATAAGAGATACCACTGTCACCATCACCCCTGAATATTTGTACTTTTCATATAAAAAGTAAAAATCGTTCATTGTCATATAACTAGCATTATTCTTTGTAATCTATAAGCAATGATAAGACTGAACAACATCAGAATCTTTAGAGCAAAACAAAGCATTTTATTCCACTAGCAGATGTTTCTTCAAAAAAAATTAAGCAAATAAATCAACACAACAAAACTACACCCTGAAACAGAAGTTGCATATTCCAGTGATCCTAAATCTTAACATTTTTTACTCTATATCAATTTAAGAAACACATTGTGTTCAGCTTTTGAAAGTGAGATTAAACTCCTTCACTGTAATCATACTTACTTTATAATTCAAACAACTTAATGGAAGCCACAGTTAACCAGTAAAAACCATGGATAAAATTCAAACCACTCTTATGTTGAGGTAACTTTAAAAGTTAATTATTGTTTAAAAACTCAGACCCAAGCTACACAGGTGTAATAAATTAAGGAACGAACACTCTCCTCTTCCAGATACAGCAGTATTTCTAAGTGTTCTTAAAGTTATGGGAAACATATACAAAATCACATAAACATCAATAACTCTTCTTGATAAAACTATACCAATTGTTTCGTCTATTAACAGTTAGAAAAAGAAAACCATATATAACATTTCAGTATTTGAAACACTTCCGTGTATATTATTAAAAAGATGCACAGGTTGAGAAATACATTTGGATACTTGAAAAGACACTCCAAGAGCAACAAGACTTGAAACGTGGTTTTATGTTGAACCATTTAAAACAGTGATCCCCAACCTTTTTGGCATAAAGGACTGGTTTTGCAGAAGATAATTTTTCCATGAACTGGGTTGGATGGGGCTGGGGGAGGAATTGTTATGGGATGATTGAAGCACATTACATTTATTGTACTTTATTTCTGTTATTATTACATTGTAATATATAATGAAATAATTATACAACTCACTTAATGCAGAATTAGTGGTAGTCCTGAGCTTGATCTCCTGCAACTAGATGGCTCATCCGGGGGTGATAGGAGACTGTGTTAGCATTGCTACCTTAGCTCCACCTCAGATCATTAGGCATTATAGTCTCTCTTTTTTTTGGAATTATTTTCTCATAAGAAGCATGCAACCTATATCCCCCACATGCACAGTTCATAATAAAGTTTGCACTTCTGTGAGAGTCTAGTGTCACCACTGATCTGAGAGGAGGCAGAGCTTAGGCAGTAATACTAGTGATTGGGAGTGACTGTAAATACAAATGAAACTTCACTAGCTTGCCAACTGCTCACCTCCTGCTGTGCATCCAGTTCCTAACAGGCCACGGTCCATGAAGAAGACTTCAGCAATCTAACAACTAAAAACACACAATAGCAGATAAATAGGAATTTCTTAAAATCATTTTCTCCAATAATACAAAAATTAAACATTAAGTCATCTTTTATGTCCATTCTGCTATATGCAGCAAAGAGAGATGTTCTAAATAAGAGCTAGCACATCTTATTCAAATGCTTTCTAATGTATTTGGCAGATTTTTAAAGTAGTCTTCTATTCCACATATTGAAAGCTCTCACGATCAATCATCTTGACCCAAATTAGGAGAAAAGTATGAGTAGATACCAGTTTATTAAAGGAAAGCAGTTCACACTTGAAAAATAAAAGAGTATCATGTATAAAGTTCAAATATCAGTGTTAAACTTCTCTCAAGCAATTTATGACTCAGTAATTAAGCAAAAGAAGAGATAAAGACTTTACTTAAGATGAGAAGCCTGGTCATATGGATCACACTATGGAATTACTCTTCACTTAATATACTCTCTGCTTCGTTGGAATGACAGTTTAAAAAGAGCTTCATACTCCTTTAAAAATATCACGTCCACTAGAATAAGATAATACAAATCAGCACTGATTATTATTCGCCATATCTGTCCATTTGCAAAGCTCAACAGGCCTCCTAAAACATAACGCACAGTAATATTTTCACCTTCTATTAGGGCAAGTTTGTGAAAATAATCTAATACAACCTGATGTCTTTATAAACTTTCAGCTTAAAATATTTTTAATGTAATGTAAGAAACATCCAAAAATTGTGTTTTATAAAAAGCCACCTCAATATCAGGAAATAATAACGAAAGATTTTGAACTCAGTTTACCTTTTAAGGAATACTCTTTCCTTGAGTCAAGTTCCAAGTGTTACTCATCATCTTTAGAGCCAATTTTGCTTAAATGCTTCATAACATCAACACATTTTCAGCTTCAAGGAAGTTCCCCTTTGTGATATGTTTTATCGTTCAGCTTATGTTTTTAGACTTTTGAAAGTTGTTATTTTTGTCTTTTTTCTTACCGGATGGGGCTGTATTAGGAGTTTCAACTGAGATGATATTGATGTAGTAGAATTAATAGGATGGCAATTTTCCATGAACTGCTCTTTATTGTACTTGGTATATTCAATTCAGTGTATAAGTCATAGTAGTTCCAAAATTCACTCTGGCTTCCTGTAACTGGCTAATATACTCTGCTGATATGGTAGTATTACATTAATTAACTCTGGCTTCCTGTAACTGACTAATATACTCTGATGACATGGTAGTATTAAAAAGCACATTCAGCCAGACTCGGTGGCTCAGCCTGTAATCCCAGAGCTTTGGGAGGCTGAGGTGAGTGGATTGCCTGAGCTTGTGGGCTCGAGACCCGCCGGGCAACTTGGCGAGACCTCATCTCTACAATAAGTAAAAAATTAGCTGGGCGTGGTAGCGCGCACCTGTAATTCCAGCTACTTGGAAGGCTGAGGCAGAAGGATCGCTGGAGCCCAGCAGGTCGAGGCTGCAGTGGCTGGGAGTGGCCACTACACTCCAGTCTGGGTGACAGAGTGAGACTCCAACTCAAAAAAAAAAGCACATATAACTGGAGGCATATCTATGAACATACGTTTCTGTCCATGAAATTTCTAATAAGAAGGCTTTGGGATCACCATTTTCACCTATCCTATGCTGAAAGGCAATTGGATTTAATTCCTAGAAACTTTTATCTCCCTCATGAATTGAGCATGAGGCTCTTAGTTCCATCTCCTGGTTCATGTTGGCACTCATCACATGGGTTACAGGGTGCCTTCCAGGCAGACAACATCCACAACAATCACGAGAATGCAAGGGCAGTAGCTTCAAGGCCTAGGTGTCTCTTTTCCATGACTCAGTGGTGTGAAGGCACACCCTTCACACCCACTGACATGAGCTACAGTTGCTTCAGGCCTCAGAATGCCCAATCAGCAGCAGTGGACTATGAAACTGAGACCAGTGGCTACAGCAGGTGGGCACTCAGGGGTCTAGGCCCCCACTGTTAATTTTTTATTACTTTTTCAAATTGCCTTTATCTCCTTTGGGAACTTTTATTTAAGGTAGGTTGTACTTTCACATTTCATTTTCCTGCTTTTTTTTCCTTTTCTTTCTTATCTTCTTTTAGTTTGAGTTGTATTTGGGGCAATCTCCCAAGATTTGTCTTTCAGTTCACTAATTCTCTCTTTAGCTGCATCTCATTTACTATATTTTGTAATTTAAAAAAATTTTGGAAGCAGGATTTATTAAGAGGACAGAAAATCTCCCACAGTGGGAGGGGACCTCAGGGAATTGCCCTTACTATAATTTAAATTTTTAATTACTATGTTTTTAATTATTAAAAATTCGTTTGTTTTTAAAAAAATCTTCTGGTTTTTCTTTTTTTTAAAAAAACAGTGTACATGAGTACACATCTATCTTACTGAAGGTTCTAGTTTGAATTACTTGCTGCTGATGTTAATCCTAATCAATGCACTGTCAGTGGTGTAAGCTGCAATATGAAGGGGGTGCAGGCTTCAGGGAGCAGTTCTATGGTGTGACTTGAGGCTTCATTCCTGATTCATTGCCCTGAATTGGTTTTTCAAGCTTACTTGTGATTCTATGACATATCTGTCATTTTAATGAATTCCCTTTCTCCTTAAATCACTTTGAGTTGCTTTTTATTGTTTACAACAAAGAATATTTACTAATAAAGGGTGATAATTTCTTTCTTTCTTTCTTTCTTTCTTTTGAGTCAGGGTCTCACTCTGTCACCCAGGCTAGAATGCAATGGCATGCTCATGGTCACCCTAGTATTGACCTGCCGAGCTCAGGTGATCCTTCTGCCTCAGCCTTCCAAGAAGCTGGAACTACAGGTGTGTACTACCACACCTGACTAATTTTTTGGTATATATTGTAGAGACAAGGTCTTCTCAAGACCAGGCTGGTCTTGAAACCCTGGGCTCAGGAAATCCTCTTGCCTTGGCCTTCCAAAGATGATTTCTTAATATTTTTTTTAAAGGAGCTCAAGTTTGTTTCTCACTACAAATTTCAGCCTTAATGGTCCACTTCATTTTAAGAAAACCTGATGTGAAAGTCCACACAAAGTAACAGTTAGAAAATCTAAATTTTGAAAAAGGAATTATCATCAGTCTTCTTTTAAATGATGTGATCTCCAGTATGTTTAAAATGATTTCATTTCCAACACATTCTTTTTCTGTGTCTTTGATATATGTATGTGTTGACTCCATGAAGTAAATTCAAAGTGTGAAGGAAAGAGTGATTTTAATGCCTTGTCCACCTTAGCACCTTGCTATATGGTCCTCAGCCAAGGTATTACTGGGCTGGGGCTAGGATTATTCATTTTTATAAGAATGGAAGAGCACACTTATCAAAGTGTTTCAGTTATTGGTTATAGATGGGAAGATTCCAAGCCTGAGGAGCTGAGGAGAAAGAATGGCCAACAAAAAGAGTGGAGGTAATTGTGCCTCAACCTGAAGATCTCTTTTGAGTCTTAATACTGTTCAGCCTATGAGGGATGTCTGTCATACTTTTCTTATCACCTTTTCATTGCCCCCCAGTCTGAGCTGTTAGTTTGCTCATTCATTCAATCATGCCTTTATCAAACATTGATTAGGCACCTACTCTGTGCCTAATTGACTTGGTCCCTGCTTTCTTCCTTCCCCTTGTCTCAATATTCATTCCACATTCTGAGTGAATTCAATGGATTAGGCTGAAGAATCTGAGAGAAGCAGTGTGACTCATTTATTCATCATCTATCAAGTTAAGTGTATGCACATTGGGAATGCAGCACTTGATAAGCAACCTATAGTCTGGGACATAGGTTGCTTCACTTCCTCAACCATTAAAGGAGTGCACACTTCAGATGCATGCCCAGAAAGGTCTAAATCCCTAAAGTATGGCAGTTATTAAGACAGACTTGGCCTTTTATATCCTCCACGTTTCTATTAACATCATAACCACTCTCAATTTGCAACCACAGACTTCTGGGAATACAGCTATTATTGGCTACAAGCCCTCTGATCTCTATCATCCATAGATTGCTGTCTGCAAGGGCAGGAATACTGTTTTTTATTCATCTTTGCATCCCTAGAGCACAACATGTGATAACAGTTTAAATAATGTTTTTAAACATTTTAAATTATTTCTCACAAACAGTTTGCATACTGTTTGCTTTGTTTACTACCTACCCCACACAATTGACCTGTTACCCCTAGTACTCACAGAACTTCTGCAGGGATACCTTCTCTGATACCAAAGTCAAGGTCTAGGGCCTCTGTTATGAGTTCAGAAAACACCTTAGGTTTCTACTTTGTGGCACTTACTATACTAAACTTATGTCATATTTGTGTTCTGTACTAGAATATTAGCTCCAGGAAGGCTGGAACTGTGAATTCTCTTACCCTCAGTGATACAATTTACAATCAGTGCCTAGGACACAGAAGATATTTAATAAACACTTCAGGAATAAATGAGTTTTGATCATTAGCATTTATGAGACTGGTCTCTCCCTCTCATCCTCTACTGCTTTTGCTGTTTTTCCACTACTGTCAGTTTCCTATTTCTATCACCTACTAGTTTGGACACATGATGTCTTGGTGACTAAATATCAGGGTGGCTGCAACATTTTCATGCCTGAGAGCAGTCTCTCATTTTTCACATTTCTCCAGAGCTTTGACTGATAAAGCAATTGTGTCCTACTTCCCCCGGAACTTTGCATTTTAACACGATTCCGTGGGGATGTGCCTGTCAGGCTCTGTGGGGAAAGATTCCTTTTTTTGATGAGTAATTGAGATAGACTGAGCTCTTTCCCTACTTTAAATGAACCACTAGAGGGGGCAGTGACATGCTCTGTTTTTGCACCTGAATTGCACCTGTAGAATATAGGGTTAGATGGTCTTAATGACTTCCTGGGCCAACTTCTCTATTTTCTAAATGAACAGAGATGAAAGGACTTGGCTAAGTTTACATAGTGGTCAGTGACAAAACCAGGACTTAGACCCTAGACCTTTTGCTTTTGTTCCAGCATGCTTCATTGCAGTACACTGCCTCCTGCCCTCCAGTCCTTGGAGGATTCTTGCAGTCTCTGGTCCACTGATATGGATCAGTTTTGACAAGGTTGATTAACTTGCCAAGAATTGCTTGGACTGCCAATGTCATTATCCACATTGATTTATAATGGCACATATGTATGCATGTGGGCTAGAGGGAGAAATAGCGTGATGTAATGGAAGTTGTACTCAATTCCAATCTTGTGGAAAACAAGATGTGGTAGAAGGTACTAGCTATTGTCCTTTTGTCATCTTCTCAGCTTTCCCATCACTTCTTATTCCTGTAACTACCCTCCTTCCTGTTTCCCACCTTTCAGAAATGTGGGCAAGTAACAGCTCTGGCTAATCCTAGCTCCCCATTCTTCCCTGATACTGTGATGATTCAGGGAGGGTATGAACTCAAACTGTGTTTATAAGAGTCCCTTACTGGGATTTATGAGTTTAAAACAGGAGAAACAACAGTTTTATCTTGGTGTCATGGTACCATAAGGATATAAAGTTAGAGGACTGTGGTCATTTTTCTAACCAAACAGGGACTTGCTGTTAGAGCAGATAAGAGAGTTAAGTAGAGACCTGGAAAGAAAGCAGATGGAGGACTGAATTCCAATCCCAATCCTTCAGCCCTGTCTCCTACAGCTTCTCTCAGGTTTTTTGAGTTACCATAGGTTATTATGCCTAGCTATATGAGCCTATCAATTCCCTTTTCTTGGTTTAAAAATAGTTTGAGTTGGATTTCTATCATTCCACAATGAAGAATTTTGATTAGTAATTCTAGAGACTGCTAAAACGTATCCCCCCCAAATACCTCCTATTTTAGGCAAACAGTCTGTAGTTGCTGGGGTGTAGAGTTATATCACCTTTCCTCTGACCTAAACTAAGGGTAAGCCAGAAGTCAATCTTTCAATACTAGTTTCATGAGTGAGTAGTGACTAGCTTTTTGCAGTTCACCGAAGAAGGACTTGTTGCTAGTGAGGCCAACAGCACAGATCATATGGTTCAGGTTCTATTCTGTCTATAGCACAAATTTTAGCCTCCAAAATATCCGGCTGTTTTTCAGATTATATTCTTGAGCAATGTGAGCCAGTGTGGCACATCTACACTGACTCTGGAAGGGTCAGTGCAGTCGTAGGAGAGAGCTTTCTAGTCCCATCTCCATCTTTCTCTTATCAGAAGAGTCTCAGTGAATCACTTAACTTCTCTGGGTCAAACGATCCTAAGATAGTTTCTGCCTCCACATTATTATCAAAGACCAGCTCAAACTCATCCTCCACAAATGGCGCATCAGCCAACTTTTCTTGTATGAAAAAAAGATCACACGTAAACCCACTGTTTTTTCATTGGTCCTTAGGGCAAGCCAGGTGCAGTGCCATTAAGTGTCTTCCAGATAGAAATCTCTGCTTCTGGTGTAAAGGAAGCCCTGCCCGTTTTGGTAAATTATTTGTTACCCTTAGGGTTGTGTCTTAGATGTGCCAGGGAAAGCGAATCTCTTCTGAAATATTAATTACTGTAAAGCAGCAATTCTGTACTTCAGAACCTGGGAGGAAAGAGATTTCTTCATGTTCTCACCTCTGCCGCCCATGCTCCCTTTTGACACATCTATCTCCTAGATTGTGCAGAGAGGAGTGTTGCTAGGAGACCAGGGTGCCAGGCAGGCAGGATCCAGGGGCCTCAACTAGTTGGAGGAGCTCCGAGGGTGAACTCACAGTTGAGAATAAAGGGAAGCAAATGATTTCTGGGCTCCTGATCTAGTTTGTAAAGACTGAGGTAAAGCACACAAGGAGGTGGGTTGGAGATGGAAAGAGAGGAAGTTTTGGGGAAAAGCCTATAGATGAGAGTCAGGGATGCAAGATGAAGTGCTACATGAGGGAATCACTACATGAGGCTGTGCAGATGGTGACACCAAAGCCTTGCTCAGAGGCGATAAAAATAAAAGTCAGTTTGATTGAACCTGAACGAGGCTAATAGTTCCCTGCTTTCCTCAGGCCTGCCATGGTGACTGGGTGCCCATAGGACTACTAAGATCTGTGTGACTGCCTAATGCTATCCTTCCTGTGTCTGAGCTTGTCTCCAGGAGGCACTGATCCCAATGCAGATGCATTTGAATTGTTCTAGATAGTAAGGGGGTAATCCAGTAGAGCTCAGCATTGCTGGGTGGAGGGCAATTGTCAGTTGGACCCTATGGGGACATCCCTAGGATACAAGGTTAAGATCACTCTAAGGCAAAGGGTTCTCTATTGAGTCACGCTGTTACCAAGGACACAAGTTTACTTCACACAGTGTCTGGCACATGATAAGAGCTTAATAAATGGTTGATTTTTCTTCTGTTATTGTTATAATTGTTCTTACTGGTTGAATATGCTCCCTCCACCCCTAAGATTTTTCCTCTGTAATTATTTTGAAGTGATATGGATCACAAATACCTTTAAAATAGGCCGTGTCTTCTTTTAATGCCCCTTTAAAGGCTTTTTGTCCCATTTCTGTACATATGTAAATTATACACCCAGAGTCAGTCTCCTTCAGCCAATCACAGGCACCATTCACTCCAACATTTGCCAGCATAACCCAAGCCTGACAAGTCAAAATATCTGACTCAATAAAACTTGAACCACATGTGATTAAATCTTGCCAGGAAATAACCACCTCCACTTCATTCCTGATCTTCAATTGTGAAATATTTTATGTATGTTTAATGTAGTATGTGGCCTGCTCCAAAAGTCACTACATTTTATCAGGGACAGTATGACCCTCAGGTGAGTCTAATGTCTCCCTAGCCTTGGCTGCTGACGTGACAAAGCTCCCTCTGCGGTTATGGCTTGCTCCTCTGAGCAGCAGCAGCACAGTAACAGCAAGCTCTGCATTAGAAGGAATCACATCTTGGAATGATGTAATGTTTCTAGACGTGTGGTGGTGGGATCACATGCAGTCTGACATCATCTGGAGCAGGGAGCTTCCAGGAATGCTGCCACTAGCATCTTTGCTGGGCAGGCACTGGAGCACAACTCCTCAGGAGACAGAAAAGCAGAGCAAAACAAAAGCTATGTGCCAGCTTCAAATATCTGAGTAGTCAAATCACAAGGGAGAAGAAAGAATTGTAATAGTCACTCCAGAGACTCCAAACCTTCACTCCTCAGCACTCAGACAAATGTATAATCAAAAGGACTTTGGAAGACTTTATCTGGTTCAAACTTCTGCTTCTAAGAAAGTTATATCTAAAACTTCAAAGCATGTAAAAATCTCCAGAAGAATGGTGATGCATAACCTGCTTTGGTAAGTGGCTCCATACTTGTCTTTAGGTAACAGTACATATGCATTACCTAAGGGAAAAAATGAAGCTACCTGCCTACCTATCTGTCTTTTGAATGATCAATCACATTTTCTGAAGCATTGTGATAAATTGTCCAGATTTTTCAAAACAAATGCTGCAGTCTCCTCCCCTTTTGATCCTCACCCATGTTGAGAAACTTCTTTAGAATCAAGCAGTTTGTTCTTGTGTTTGGCTTGCTCACACTTAAAGATAAACTGTACTGAGTGATCTATTACAGAAACAAAGAACTGAGTACCACATGTTCTCACTCATAAGCGGACCTTGAACAATTATCATAATACTGTAAGAAAGGGATAGGCAGTAGTGAGAAGCTGCCGGGGGGGCGGGGCACACCTCATCAACAAGAGTACCTGCATAATGAACATTTGTATACCTAACCCTGAATTGTACTCTACATCTTTAAAATAGAAAAAAAATTTTAAAAGATAAAACTATATAATTTTACACTTTCAGCATAAAAAGAAGCCAGCTGTTACTGCCGTATACACACTGTTTGCCTCTTGATTTTCACCAAAGAAGAAAGGGAAGTATTAAGCATGTAAAATGGCTTATCTGGGGTCTTGGCCAAACTGGACAATGGCCAGGATTCAAATACTTTCCATTTCCATTCTTTTTTTTAACCAACCACAGATGAGCAGAGGTTGTTCTGTGACACTGACTTTTCTGCTCTGTCTGCTATCAAGCAAAGTTTACATAAGGAAATTCACAGGCAGAGTACCTAGCTATTCAATTCTGAATCTTCCAGTCCCTAATCTGTCATGTGACTCCCTCTATGTGTGAAGCTTTCAATATAAAAAGCTAAGCCATAAAAAGACCTTTCTGCTGGACTTCATCTTAAGCTCTCACCCAGTCCTCCTACTTCCCCATACAATGTCCTCAAACATCCAACATATTCCAAATATACAGGTATGTGTGCATGATCACTAAAGTTAACAACTCAAGTTGACAATGGATTATTGAACATCTATTATGTTTCAAGGTTAGTTTATGGGGATACCTTACATAATCCCTGTTCTCATAGAGTTTATAATTTAGCAGAGAAAATAGATATTAAAGAAATAATTTCACTTATGACGCATGTTATATTAAGGGAATTACAGTTTTTTATGGTCCCCTGCCACAGAGGGAGTTGAACCTAACCTATGGGTAGGCTTCTCCAGGAATGAAAAGTTTAGGTTGTGAACTGAAGAAGAGTAGAATTTAACCAGGTAACATGAGTTGGATAAAAGTTGGAGTGAGGATTTGAGAAGGAAAAATATTGCTATCAGAGGAAACAGCTTCTACATGACTCTGCGGACAAGAGGGTATGAAGCACTGTCAAGGAACAGTCAAGGAATAGCTTCACCCAACAGATTATACGTCTTCAAACTGAAAAGGCTCACAAGTGCCTAACACAATAAATAAAGAACTTAGTCACTCTTAGAATACTAGTGACAGAGCATACTGAGAATCTTCAGAGAGAAAAATTATATATACAAGTTCTAGAATAAGAATGGCATCAGACTTCTCAACCACATTATTAGAAAACAATGCTATCAAAAACCAAAGAAAAATAATTGTCAGTCTAAAATTCTACTCGGTTAAACTGTGAAGTGTGACACTAGATAGAAGACATTTTCAGGCATGTGAGGTTTCAGAGATTCACTTCTCTCTTCAAAAAGCTAATAAAAGATGCATACCACTAAGCAAGGAAATAAACCAAAAGCAAAGCATCCAAAAAATAGGGGATCTAATGCTGGAGCAAGGAGGAAAATGTATAGGATTGTGGAAATGTAAGTGTCCTGAGTTTCTGGCTGGGTATCCAGCATGCTTGATGTGTGTCCAGGTCAGCTTGGAGCAGAGAGACAGAGCATATAAGGAGGGATGTCTCCAGGGGTGAAAAGAAATCTTACAGGGTATCTGATACATTTGCAGAGGAAGATCATTTCATGAGGATGATTTCCTTGCTTTGTTTGCAGTTATGAATGAGAAAGTAACATAATTCTGCTCAGTGAGATGCAAGCTGCATTCTACTGGGTGGAATTATTATTTTCCAGTGAAAAATCAAAGACTGGCTGTCACACTCACCCTGTTCTCCTTGCTTCTTCCTCCTGCCTAGAGGATGTGGTATTTGGAGAAGTTAGAGGAACCATGTTGAGACCATGAGAACAAAACCCACACACTAAGCGTTTTGTAGTAGAAGGATGAAGGATCAAGGACCCTGGAACATGAATGATATGATAACTAAAAGAAGCAATTTCTCAAAGCATGGTAGTGAATGAGACCATTTAAGCTAGAACTGTACCCAGACAGAGCATTAAATAGCATTGAATTGCACACACTATAATTCAGTCAATCATTATTACTATCTGTTTTTCCCCCACTGAAATGACTGACTTGCTTAATGCACAAAAGTCCAAACTTATTACTGCCACCACCTTTGCATGTATTGTACATTTTTAAAACATTTTATTTTCCTGATGTTTTAACATCCCCCACAAACAGGCTGTGAGCACCTAGCCCAGGCAAGCAGGTACACTTGTATGATGAGTCTGGTCCCTGCCACAAGTTCCCCTTTTTATGCTTCTCTGACTGTGACCTAGTAACATTCAAATACACCAATGAAATCCCCTCATACCTTTTGCTTGTGTACTCCACGCTAACTCTCAATAAATGCACTTGCCCAAGAGTCCTCTTTCTCAGCCCCTCTCTTGTTTGGTTGAACCTGCTCCCATGTAGCCCCCTGCGTGGTGTAGCTTGCCTCTTTCTCTACAACCTTTTACTAAATCCTTTTATTTTATTTTATATGCTTCTCAGAGTGAAATTTCTGTAGCTATTTAGAGTGGTCCTTAAGGACCTTACAACGGGGGACTTCACTCCTACATTTACAACAATAAGGGCAATGTAAAGGCCTAATTTTTCATAGCTCAAAGTAACATAACATAGAATTGTTTTGATAATATAAAAAATATATAGTAGACAACTAAGAAAAAATGTTTTGAGAATCACTCCTTAGCCAATTAGCCATAGCACAAGGCAGGGATGGAGTAGGATGAAAAATAAATTTTCATGTGACCCTCTTAAATTCATTGCAATGTCTTTGTACTATAAGAAACGAAGGCCAAAAAAAAAAAAAAGCAGCTATTCCATTTCTAACTCTAGTTATAAGATAACTATTTTTATCAAAGGTAATCTCTTTTTCTAGTATTAAATTATGAAAATGATATATTTTTCACCTCATAAAACTGGTCACTCTTTAGAAGTTCCTGCCATTCTTCTTTTCTCCTGCCTCAAATAGCTTTTGAAAATAAATGAACTGAGACATATTACTTATCTCTCTAGTCTTTATATTATGTACATATAATATCTAATGTTTAACCTCAGTCCCTGAGGAGTCAGGTTCCCTCCCCAATCAGTTCTGATGAAACAGCAAGAAGTTTTCCAAAAAAGTAACAAAAACCTAATTGCTGGCAGCAAGAACAAAGATTCAACCTCTAGTTTTTCAGTTGTGGGCAGATTCTGTTCAACACATTTAATTTTAAGTTCTTTGAGTTCTTCAAAAGAAGATATTTAATGAACTGTGGGTGCTGATGACAATTTTAATTATTCACATATCTTTTTCTTAGTAAAATGAGCCATGCTTCATAAGGGAAAATACCAACAATTTTCCAGGCACTATATGTGCTTTAATTTTCATAACCATCATGAGGAGTGGTATTATTATTGGTGATTAAACTGGGGCTAGCAGTAGTAGGTAACTTGGTCAAAGTTACTTAGCAATTGGATGGTAAAGTTGGAATTGAAATTAAGATGTGCCTATTTTTTTGTTACTTCTTTACAGTATACATTTTGATATCTTCAACTGCTGGAGAACTTTATCCAGTGGTCCTTTTGTGGACAACTTAACCGTATAGCCTTCCTAGAAGTGATCATTGAGCTGATGGTATTAGCTGCTTCTCCTCAGACTTACTGGTTGATTGACTTCATGTGCAGAGAGCTCTGCTCTGTAAGGCAAAAACACAAAATAAATAGCAGACAAGGTTACTCTCAATGATACTCAAATCTAATTGGAGGAGAAAAACATGTACATCAAAGCTATGTGTCACCAGGTACTAATTTTTTTTTTTTTTTTTTGTGTTGGAGTCTCACACTGTCACCCAGACTCTCACACTGTCACCCAGACTGGAGTGCAGTGGCCGCTCCCGGTCACTGCAGCCTCAACCTGCTGGGCTCTGGCGATCCTTACGCCTCAGTCTTCCAAGTAGCTGGAACTACAGGTGCGCACTAACACGCCCGGCTACTTTTTGATTTATTGTAGAGATGAGGTCTCGCCAAGTTGCCCAGGCGGGTCTCACACCCGGGGACTCAGGCAATCCACTCACCTCGGCCTCCCAAAGCGCTGGTATTACAGGCTGAGCCACCGAACCCGGCTGACCAGGTACTAATTAATTAGCTAGAGACAACCTATTTTTTCTCATTCTAAAGACACTAACTATTGTAGGAAAGTCTCTAATCTCATCATTCAGCATATTTTCTTTAACTCTTATTTTCAGTGCACATATATATTTAGACATTTAATTGAATGATATTTATATATGCTTGCATATCCTATTTTTAATTGAATATTGTATTATGAGCATCTGGCCATTATATTATTTATTTCAAAATATTGTTTTATGAGACAGGGTTTTGCTCTGTCATCTAGGCTGGAGGGCAGTGGCACAATCATAGCTCACTGCAGCCTTGAACTCCTGGGTTCAAGCAATCCTCCCGCCTCAGCCTCCTAAGGTGTTGCCCCCATGCCTGGCTAATTACTTATATTTTGTTGAGACAGACCTTTCTATGTTTTCCCAGTTGGTTTTGTACTCCTGGCCTCAAGCAATCCTCCTGCCTCAGCCTCTCAAAATGCTGGGATTGCAGGCATGAGCTACCATGGGCAGCCTTGAAAGCATAATTCTTAATGGCAGTGTAATATTCATAGTATTATAACTTGTCATCTTCTGTAACTAGACATTTAGATTGTTTCTGACTTTTTATTTTTTATGGATAATATTGCATTGGGCATTTTAGACTACAGATCTTTACCCAGGTCTCTATTTATTGATTGGATAAGTTTCTTCAAGAGTAATTGAGGATAAATTTTGGAGACTTTTGTTATGTGTTGAGAAGATGTAAGATGGAATGGAGATACTTAAGCAGAATTGGGGTATACCACTTTGGGTATTCAACCCTAGGGTCTAAAGTACGATATTCACTCACCAATTAATCTGCATTCTCCATTTCTTCCATTTCCCTGAATAGAACTGTCTGTCCATTTGAAGATGTGCTTTCTTTTTTGTTGTTGTTTTCTTTTTTTGAGTAGAAGTCTCACTTGTTTCCCAGGCTGGAGTGCAGTGCTGCACACTCACAGTCACTGCAGTCTCAACCTGCTGGGCTCAGGTGATCCTTCCACTTCAGCCTTCCAAGTAGCTGGAACAACAGGCATGTGCCAGAATGCCTGGTTAATTTTTTTTTTAATTTATTGTAGAGATGAGGGCTTGCCAAGTTGCCCAGGCTAGTCTCGAATCCCTGGAGTCAGGCAATCCTCTAGCCTCCACCTCCCAAAGTGCTAGGATTACAGGCATGAGAAACTGTGCCCAGCAAAGGTCTGCTTTCTTATGGTGTCTGGTGGCATTTTATATTACATTTTATTTATAAAGTTTTATAATCTCCTTTTGTGATTGATGTGTGGTTTGATAGAGTGGAAATTCTTTGCTGTCTTCATCTGTGCTACTGAGGATCTGTATAATCTCACTGCAAAGAGATATCAGAGTGCCTTGAGTCTGGTTGACTGGGACCTTAATCTGGCATTCTAAGAAACTGCAAAAGAGGAAACTAGCACTAGATGAGACTCCTGAGCACAAAACTCTCCAAATTGGGAGGAATGTCTACATTTGTAGCTAGTCTTCTTTCATCAGCCCTGATTCCTGATATAATGAGTTGTGAGTTATAATTAGGAGAGACAAATGACTCCAGAGGTTAATACGGATGTTATTTGAAGATGGGTTCAGTATGCTTAAGCTTTTTTGAAAAATTAATTCTGTTACGTTGGTCTTAAGACATCACATTGCTTACTCCAATGACGCTAGCAGGAGTGTCACTTAGCATTATGACAGTCTCCTAAGACTGTCTATATCAACTGGTCCCTTACTACTATTTCAGGGACTCAAGAGTGTTCCAAAGGAGTGTTCTGATATTGGTAACTACATATTGTCAAATTGCTTTCTAGAAGTGTATAAATTTACACCTCCATCATAAGAGTATGTGATAGTGCTCCTTACAATGTGTCTTCACCAGCATGGAATATTATCTTTTAAAAACCTTTAACATTTATTCATTGTTTCTGTGGAATGCTGTGGCATAGGCAGTTGGAGGAAGCCTACGATGACAGGAAAATAATCCTGGTTAAAATTCATCTGCAGAGATGAGTGATGCTGTCAATGAGTAGCCATAGTTAACACTGGGGAAAAAAAGCTTTGGCAATTGGAAGAGAGAATAAGTTTGGCTGAAGATGAAATAAGTTAGGATTGCTTCAGAGACATCCAAATGGTGATATCTAGTAAATCACTGAGTATCTGTGTATTAATAGAAAGGTGTGAAGTATAAATAGAACATTAAAGTATTAATATGTGGCAAGTAGACAAAATAATAAACATAGGTATTATTGTCCAAGGATAATTCAGGATGGAGGATTGACTATGAAATCTTGGGGAATATCAACATTTAAGGGGTTGTAAAAGAAGCATAAGCTAAAGACACTATATATATATATTTAGAGATGTGATCTTGCCCTGTCTCACCAAGGCTGGAGTACAGTGGTTCAATCATAGCTCACTATAATCTTGAAACCCTGGGCTCAGGTGATCCTCCTGCCTCAGTCTCCTAAATAGATGGGATTACAAGTGCAAGCCACTGTGCCCAGCTGAAGGCACTTTTCATGAATGACTAGAGAGGTAGAAAGAAAACTCAGAGATAATACTATCATTGAAACACAGTGAAGAGAACTTCAGAAAGGAGAAAATGATCAGTGTATCTTAAAGAAAGAAAATGAATTCAGTGTAAGTTATTGGAAAATGGTGCCTTAGTTTTGTGCTGCTATCACAAAATACCTGATACTGGGCAATTTATAAAAAACAGAAATTTATTTTCTCACAATTTTGGAGGCTGGGAGGTCCAAGATCAAGACTCCAGTAGGTTCCGTTGTCTAGTGAGAGCCGTATTCTCCAGAGTAGAGAAATGTTGAGTCCTCACGTGGCAGACGGCAAAAGGACAAACCAGTTGAATGCAGCATGAAGTTTCTTTTAAAAGGTCCTTAATCCCATTCATGAGGAGAGAAGCCCTCATGACCTAATCACTTCTTAAACGTTCCACTTCTTTGTACTATCACATTGGTTATTAAGTTTCAACACCTGAATTTTGTAAGAGACACATTCAGACCATAGCAGATAGGGTTTTAATGACAGTAGTTGCTGTTTAGTAACTAAAAAAAAAAAGTCCTCTTCCTGCCCTGCTTGTTAACTTCTTTCTTTCAGGTTGCCCAAGGAGTAGTACACATAGGTATACCAAATAATAATCAATTTTATTAAGGGTCAAGCCAATGGCAATAGCTCTCAATGCAGCTTTGGTGGGGATAGGTGGACCTTTGGCTAAGGCTTGAGGAATACATGGGTTTTTCTGCCCTGTTTTTCCTTCCTCCTTCCCCTCTGTGGGTCACATCTAAAGTTTAGACTCTTACCTACCTCTGGCTGACTGCATGATGGAAGGATGTTCATGTAAGATCCGACAGGGCCTCCTGAGAGAAGGCTTGAGTCCACATATTCGTCAAGCTACGTGGAGTAGAAGACAGAGCAGTAAGCCCATGTGACCCAAAGGGACCTATCTTTTGGGCATTAAAGCAACTCTGCCTCCTGGGCACATGAGCTAGTTCTTGAAAAACTAGGAACAAAGGCTGTCTGTTGCATCTTGCCCCTTTAAAGGAAGAAGCAGATTCCTTCTGCTCTCTAGGAACTTCACATAAGTACAATTCAGATAATAGCATTTGAAAAATTATCATTTTCTAAGAATAGACCCCATCATTCATGAGGATATATTCTAAAGCAGTGCTGTTCAACAGAATTTTTTGTGATGATGAAAATGCTATTTATGTCTGTACAGTCTGATAAGGTGGCCACTAGCTATGAATGACCATTGAATGCTTAAAATGTGATTAGTGTGCTGAGAAACTGAATTTTAACTTTTATTTATTTATTGTTTTAAAGATGTGGGGTACAATTCAGGGTTAGGTACATAAGTGGTCATTGTACAGGTAAAATTTGGGCCTTCCTTTGGTCCTTACTTCACCTGGTTGAGATCAAGTACCCTTATTGATATTTTAACTTCTATTTAAATTTAACTAACTTAAATTTAAATATCTCCATGTAGGTAGAGGTGATCCTTTTACACAATGAAGTTCTAAGGATTTCAGGGAATTGTGAAATATGCTGCTATTCTCTCACGATAGACTTGTTCTTTCTTCTAGCTTCTCCTTCTTTATTTGATCTATTATTCCTGGTGACATATTAGGTCTACTACTAAAGGAATGAATTAATATTCATGTAAAGCTGATATAGCTTGTGGAACCTCAGATTCCTGATCTATGAAATGGGAATGCTAATAACTAGTTGTCTATTGTAGAGACTAAATGACATAATTAAGCCATAAATTCTAAATATGCAAGCATATTTGAAATTTTAAATTGTTAGTATTTATGCAATGCCTGTAGAACCATTTTATCTTAGAGGTAAATAACGTGTTTTGGTTTTTTTTTTAATTTTACAGGCTCAAAGCTAGAAGAAACTTACTTTGAATCTCTGATAAGACCTGAACTTTGGACTTTTTTGAGTTGATGCTGTGATGAGTTAAGACTTTTGGGACTCTTGGGAAGGGATAATTATATTTTGCAATGTGAGACAGACATGAGTTTTGGGGGAACAGGGGCAGAATGCTGTGGTTTGGGTACGTTGGTTTGTCCCCACCAAATCTCATGTTAAAATTACATCCCCATGTAAGCAGTGTTGAATGATGGGGCTTAGTGAGTGGTATTTGGGGTATAAGAACACATCCCTTATGAATAGATTAATGCTCTTCCTGGGGGGTTGCAAAGCGTGAGTTCTCATTCTATTAGTTCCCAAGAGAGGTGGTTGTTAAAAAGAACCTGGCACCTCTCTGCCTTCTGTCTATCCTCTCTCACCGTGTGATCTTTGCACATACTGGCTCCCCTTCACCTTCCACAATGAGTGGAAAAAGCCTGAGGCCCTCACCAGATGCAGATACTCAATTCTGAACCTTCTAGTCATCAAGAATTGTGAGCCCAAACACATTTTTCTTAATAATTGCCTAGCCTCCAATATTCCTTTAAAGCAACATAAAACAGATGACAGTTCATTTTCTACATTGATTTTTTAAATTAGGGCTTCAAGTCTTCTGATGGCATCCATAAATCACTGTTACCAAATTAAAGCACATCCCCATCGTCAATGGGGATGTGCAGATAGTTGTGGTGGTAGTGGTGATGAGGTGCAACCATGATCTGTAGAAGGGGAGAGGGAACCTCGCTACTGTATTCACATGATAAAGCTCCCATAGGAACTCAGAGATAACTAGGTAAATTATAGTTTTGGCTCTACCAACAGGCCTTCCAGGTCTGGCTTTCTGAGGGTAGGAGTGATATATGGGAAGACATTTCTGTCAAGATGTAACAAAAGCACTAACAAAAGAACTAGTAAAACTAACTTCATTTTTGTTTAAGGGGCCTTTACCCATTTCTGCACGTAGACTAGGATAATTTTAGACCACTGAGATAAAACACAAAAACAGCAATCATGTAGCTTTTGACACTAACTCTGAAATTAAAGGGGAACTATGTAAACAACTATGTTTTGTTAAAGACTTATAGGAACATTGTGACCTGACCAAGGACACAGAAACTTCACTCTTGAGCCCAGTCTTCTCTTCTTCCCCTTGCCCTTAACATAAAAAGAGCCTGAAATTTGTACTGACTTATGATAGTTACTTTAGGACATTAGTCTGCCATCTTCTCAGCTGGCTCTCAGAAATAAAGTCACCTTCCTTGCTTCAACTCTTTGTCTCTCAATTTATTAGCCATCATGCAGTAAGCAGAACAAGTTTGAACACTGTCACAAAGGGAGTGTAAAAAATTCTGTCTGTTCCTCAGAACATGGAGAAGTTCTTTAGGGTTATGGGACTGGGGATTGATGTCATTGAGAGCTCTCCTAAATATGAAAAGGAGTAGATGACCTTTTCAGAAGTGGGGCATGAATAAATTTTTAGAAATAGAGAAAGGATTAATCAATAAGGATGTACTCAACAGAAACTGTTGAATAACACCACAATCCTACTTATTCCTAAAGCTGAGGATGATCAGAAGAAATTCACTTATAGACCCTAATTTACACCAAACTTGAAGCAAACCAGTGATAAAATTAACCCTGCTAACGCAGCAGTCCTCCATCTTTACTTGCAGTGTGTATGTGTGTGTGTGTGTGTGTGTGTGTGTGTGTGTGTGTGTGTGTGTGTGTTTTCACTGCCCCCTTCGTGGGATTACATTGAGGTCTGAGAGCTAAATTCTTTGGTAAGGCTAAGCGATAGGTCCCTGGATGAATCCAAGGGCCTTGCTTACGGCTAGTTTATTTTATTGGTCTATAATGAAGTTACTGGAGAATGTAATGAAGTCCCTGAAGGATTCCTTTGCCTTAAGAAATAAATTTCTTCACAAGACCCAGCAGTTTAGGCTTTAGAAATTATCTAAATCCTTCCCTCTCATATGGAGATGAGATCATTAGTGATAGATTCAGGGTCAGACCTCAGGGTTCTTGCCACACAGTAGTTACACTTTTTAGGTGACTTGGGGATTGAGTTCCCACTTCCTCTTTTCTTTCTGTTCTTCCCCCTTTACTTTTTCCTGTTTATGATACCTTTGTTGATAGAAAAATGGGAATGTGTAAAGAAGTGTTAAGAAGAAAAAAGAGGAGTAGGAGGAAGGGAAGGAAAATAGGGAAAAGGAGAAGACGAGGTAAGGAAAAGGAAGAGGAGAGAAGGAGAAGGAGAGAGGATGAAATAGGAGAAAAAGGAGGAAGAGGAGAATTGGAAGGTCCCTGCCATTTCTTAGCAGACATGTTGCAAAGGACAAGTATTTCCTTTGTGAACCTAAAGGAGAAGGAAAATGGTTTCTCTTGATTATTCTTGTTGAAATGAGATGATTTCCACCTGTCACATTTGTGGGGGTGTCCCACACTACAGGGACTATACATACATCTGTATAGTGCTGGGGCAGAAAATGCCACCCAAGGTGCATGTGTCACAGGCCCCCAGGACAACCCAGTAAAAGGACTCGATTCCATCTTGGTGTCCTCCTGAGTACAGACCTTTGGTGATACAGTAGGAGGCAGGTGGTATGGCTGCCTGTGGCCAGCTCTGTATACTTTTATGTTCTCATGTCTCCAAGGAGTCAGAACAAAATAAGCAGATATTGAGAGGTAGATGTTCTCACTCAAGTGACTTGCCATGTAAGAATTTCTCCAGAAGCAGAGGAGTTACCTGAGTAGGCTTGAGTCTTGTGGTTCGGTATGCTGATGCCTAGGATACTTACAACACATTTGGTTGACATCTAAGTTGTAATGCTTTCTTCTCTACTCATGATGATCAACATCTTCAATAGGGTGTACTCTTTGAGTCTGTTTCCATTAGTGGCAATGTTGTGCTCCAAACCATTCATAGTTTCGAATAGCTTCTTCCTTGCCCGTGTGTTTATAAACTGGCATGAAATAGAGGAAGACTAGCCAGCTCCAACAGTCAATCAGTCCCTGACCATGGGCCCAGTAGCTCAGTGCTCTAGTTAGCTGAATAAACCATTCCCACACTCAGTGACAAGTGTCTGTTCATATATTTCACCTTTCTGCTACCCTTCTCTGCTATTTGTTATGAATGGTTATTCTAGTCATGAAAGGTAGGGTTTATCTCCACCATTCCTCATTGTAATCAACCTGAGGAATTACTAGGTGTCCCCTTGGTACCTCCCACCATCTCCATCTACTAGATGGACTTACTAGACTCAATATGCACTGGCCTTTTTTCTTATCTTCAAATATCAGACTCCTTTCTACCTCCAAGCCTTTGCATATACTGTTCCCTCTTCCCGGAGGAACTGATCTCTCCATCCCTCTTCTGCACACTCTAATCTCTTGCTGCCAGGTATGTTGGCATGTACCTGTAGTCCTAACATGGAAGGATTGCTTGATCCCAGGATTTTGAGGCTGCAGTGAGCCGTGATTATGCCATTGTACTCCAATCTAAGTGGCAGAGTAAGACTTTGACTCTAAACAACAACAACCCCCCCCCGCTTCTTTAGAAAGCAATTGTGGTAGTTTATAGTGTTGCTATTTTTCTTCTCCTTTTATACACACATTATCTCAATATGCAGAGCAACTCTATGCGATAGGTATTACTATCTTTTAATTATTTTCTTTACAGGAGAGAAAACTGAGTCACAGAAAAATAATTTGTCCAAGACTACACTGAATTTTGGTAGTGGAGATGCAATTTCTAATCACATCTATTTGACTCCAAAACTATTGTTCTTCCTTGCTGTGTTCTTTTATGCTTAGTCTTGAAATGTTCCTGGAATTCTAACATTTGAATTTCTAAACAGTGGTTCCCCCCCGCCCAATTGACTCATGCCCCTGGGAGCAGCACAGAAATCCCTTTTCAGACCATATGTCCTGAGTTCTGGTTAAAAAAAAACAAAAAACAAGGTCAAAGACAAGAGGCTTTGTAAATCTGGACTCTCTCAGGATTGAGCCGATATCCCTTCCTGCATTTCTTCAGCAGTGAATTTCTCCAGTTGGCAGGTGACCCAGCAGGAATGATGGCTGGTGGTCTGGAGCAGCCTTCAGCCTCTCCACGAACCAGACTAATTGCAGCTCTGAGGGAGTGCAGCCCTATTTGAGTGAGCAGATATAAAAGCCACAGAGACAAACTGGCAGCTGCTACTTTTTATTATATTTTTATTTTATGGCAATCTGAAGGCTTTAGTGGGGAGGGCAGGACACAGGGAAGAGAATGCATCACAGACACTAATGGGACCACTAAGTTGCCTCCAGCCCCTGAATTTCCTCTCATGTGATTTAGTTCCTGCTGTTGGGTACTCTCCACAGTCCAGGAGCCACAACCCAGCTGTTCAGGATGGCCCTTTCTAACACTCTTGCTGAGGGTGAGTTCAACTAGAAGGGGATGCTTCTAATGTTTTGTGACACCTGTGAACGCTGCTTGACAGATGTTCAATCAGCATTTCAAGTATGCCAAGTAAGGAGCTTGTGCTGAGAAATGACTTCAACACATCGAGCACCCTAGTCCAGCCTCACAGAACAGACCATATCTTCCCTGATTTCTTCCTCCTGTAGCTTTCTTCAGACCCAGGGGAGCTAGAGAACTAATCAACTAAGGAAATAGTTACCTAATTCATGCAATTCCTCCATTTGGCAACTATAGGGACACTATTCCTACCAGTGGGCACCCAGAGACACCTGCCATACATTTACTCTTAACCACCTGGCCATGTGCAGATGCAAAAGATCTCCTGGTAATCATAATTTTTATTATGTTTTTTGGCTTCTACTTATTTTTTTGATGAGTGTATTAAATGTATAATTCTGAATACAGAACAATTATAATAAACAACAGTAGCTAAATTTGTTGAGCACTTAATATGTGTTTCAGAGCTAAATGTTTTACATGATTTATCTTACTTGGTTCTTATGACAACCCCATGGAAGTTAAGTAACACTACAATGGTAATGTAGGGGTTACGGTAAAAGTTTTGCTTGGGTTTAATTCTCAGCTCACTTATTTACTTTGTCACCTTAAATTCTTGTTTTGGTTTCCTTGTCTATAAAATGAAAATATTGTGTGTGAAACAGTGGGGTGTGTGTGTGTGTGTGTGTGTGTGTGTGTGTGTGCGCGCGCGTGTGTGTGTGTCTGTATAAACACTGTCCCTCAGTATCTTTGTGAAGATTAGTTCCAGGACCCCAAATGGTGTGGTATTTGCATATAACCTATGCATATCCTCCTGCATACTTTATTATTATTGCTATTTTTAGCTTCTACTTATTAATGAAGATAGTTTCACACAGTCATCATCTTCCTTGCTAGCCTATAAAACTATAAGCACCTTCGACGTCTGTCATAAATTTAACTCAAGTTCTCAGAACTCTGTCTACAATAGATTATTTCCTTTACATTGTTGGTGAAATAAACAGAAGGCAGCCCCTGAGGATTAATGCCTTGGAAGACAGATCTGTTAGCTGGATCTTTTTTAGAGTTGAGGGTATTAAGGTAAAAGACTTCCACTTAGAGCAAAACATGGAGCGAGCAGTAACTTTTCAAAGGTGACATTTTGGAAAAGAAATAGCTATCTGGGAGGCAAGTGCTACATGTTCTCTGATTCAATCCCTGCCGTCTGATCATGGAGTGAAAGTATCTGTGGATGTCAGTGTTTATGAACCAATGGCTTATGTGAGAGAGGAAACAGGCACGGGGTCATATATTTTGGCTTCTGTTAACCGTCTGAATTTCATGAACTGTTATATTTTTCAGTAAGAGTTGTTCACAAAATACGAAAGTAAGGTTTAATTCATCTTCACAAGAACTTTCAAATTAAGAAAAAATACAGCAAAAATATAATTTTCTTAGACCACTTGGTTGTATTTTTGGTTTGGTAGACCCACGTTTGGTAGGCGAAGGAATAGCTGCTAGCTGAGTTCTGGTAGAGAGGGGTAATAGCTGGGGAGCCTGGCCAGAGTTCTCTTTGAATGAAGCAGGCTCAAGCACACAGGTTTAAGCCTTATTAGAATGAAATTGCAGCAAGCAGGATAGAGATCAGGCCCAACCCAGGGAAAGTGTGAGTAACATCCCTGGACCAACTTTCACCTGGCCCTGCTGGTCCTGCCATTTACAGTTGCTAAAATAAACCCTGTCCGATGTGTAGCTGGTGATTTATTCCTTAACCTCATATATTAAAAAATTTATGACTTTTGCCATCTACTAAAATATACACATGTGGGAAGAGATGAAGGGAGTGAAGACTAACCAGGCTACTCTCAGGTCAGTTTTAGGGTGTGTTCCATACTTAAATGTCACTTACTGTTCACCTGACTATCCGGCCTTTCCAGGAACATATAGGAGAGGGAGCCCAGCAGATCACAATAAACAAACTTTAAAGATTTGATAATAGTATTGAAGAGGAGTTCAAGTAGACATTTAGAAACAAGGAGAAGTAATAGGAAGCAAGGGCAAATAAACCTTTGAAAAGAGATTCAAGATACATATTTCGAAAAGCAGAGTGGTCACAGTAAGCAAGGTAAAATATACACCAAAAAGAGATTGAGATATACATTTGAAGAAAAAAAAACCAGAGTCCCAATATTTGATCTGAAGGGCAAAGGGATGGATGGAGAAAGCAAAACATGAAGTATTGATTATTGCTGGCCACTGATTGTGGGTGCTGGGGGTGTTGCTTTCTCTCTTCAGTCCCACCTCTTTGGCAGTACAAATCCACACATGTATGCCTGGTAATTTATTAAGTTATAATGATACCTTTCCAAAGATTGTGATTGTTACTGTCATGGTAAGAGACACTGCAAAGTGTGAAAATGAGTGGCAAGAAAAAGAGGACCTCTGGGTGGGTCACTGCAGACTAGAACTCAAAACAAGGCAAACACTTAGGATTCAAATTCCCACCTCTCCCCTGCCAACCCACCCTTTTTAAAAGTAGGATTTATTTTTTAGAGCAGTTTTAGGTTCACAGAAATATAGAGCAGAAAAGTATAGAAAGTTCCCATACACACTCAATTGCCTACACGGGCAAAACCTTCCTCACTATTGACATTACCCATAGAGTGGTGCATTGGTTACAATCGATAAACCTGCATTGACACATCATTATCACCCAGAGTTCATAATTTCCATTAGGATTCACTCGAATTCTCTTATTTTTATGTGTGGTATGAGGTGCAAGCTCAAGACCAGTGTCTGCACCAGGTTGGCCCAGAGCTGACATAGTCTCCTGTTCCCAGTTCCCTTTTAAAAGTCCTTATGTTTATCTGGGCTTGGTGGCTCAGCCTGTAATCCCACGCTTTGGGAGGTGAGTGGATTGCCTGAGCCCATGGGTTTGAGACCCGCCTGGGCAACTTGGCAAGACCTTGTCTCTACAATAAATCAAAAAATTAGCCGGGCATGGTAGTGAGCGCCTGTAGTTCCAGCTACTTGGAAGGCTGAGGGGAAGGATCGCCGGAGCCCAGCAGATCAAGGCTGTGGTGGCCAGGAGCGGCCACTGCACTCCAGTCTGAGCGACAGACTGAGACTCCAACTCAAAAAGGAAAAAAAAAGCCCTTATGTTTTTACCAGGTGCCTCAGTGCCTATGCCTCCATGCCATTTGAGATGCCCCATTTTATGACCTGTACAACCAAGGCACATCCAGTATTTCAGTTTTCTTTTTGTTTGTTTGTGTGTTGTTTTTGTTTTAGCTCCCTCCCCACATCAGAACTTTTTATTACATCTTATTTTCCCGGGAAGAAGTTCAGTGTTTTTCAAGGTCACATTTAGTTATTTATACACAGATGTGGGCTAAGGTGTTAATGAGTGCTACTGGAGGCAAGAGAAAGTATGGGAGACAATACTTACCCAAAGGAAGGATGCTCAGATTTTGTGAATTTCAAGAAGCAGATTTAGGGCTCGGTGGCTCAGTCTGTAATCCCATGCTTTGGGAGGCTGAAGTGAGTGGATTGCCTGAGCCCGCAAGCTCGAGACCCACCTGGGCAACTTGGCAAGACCTCATCTTTACAATAAATAAAAAAATTAGCCAGGCGTGGTAGCGCACCTGTAGGTCCAGCTACTTGGAAGACTGAGGTGGAAGGATCACTGGAGTCCAGCAGGTCGAGGCTGCGGTGGCCGGGAGCCTGCCACTGCACTCCAGTTTGGGCGACGGAGTGAGACTCCAACTACAAAAAAAAAGAAAAGAAGCAGGCTTAAGCAAGCCAGAGGGGTAAATGTTTCTGGGCTGGCTAGCTTCAGAGTACTTTTCAAATCATACCAGATAGAATTAGCCAGGTGTGGTGGTGCACACCTGTAGCTCCAGCTACTTGGAAGACTGAAGCGGAAGGATCGCCTGAGTCCAGCAGGTCAATGCTGTGGTGGCTGTGAGGGTGCCACAGAACTCCAACCTGGGCAACAGAGTGAGACTCCAACTCAAAAACAAGATAAAACAAAAAAAATCACACCAGATAGGAGGCTCTACCTGTGCAAAGAGTAAGCCCTGTATTTTCATGGCTATCATTTTCTTCACTAGTTTAGACTCAAAATGCAAAAAGCAGGATTGTCTAGACAATATTTCTCCTTCTCTCTTTTTCTTCCTCCTTCCTTCCTCCATTTCACAGGCAGAAAGATGAACAAACAATTCAATGCAAGTCACCTAGGGATATAAACCTTCAGTTAGAGCTTTGTTGGTGACGTTTAACAACTGGTTCTCTGAAAAAAAAGTAAGTTTATGAGTTTATTATGAATTTTACTCATGTAAAACGTGTGTGGCATACAACCTATTACTACTAATAAAATATATAACACACTTTAGTATAAATTCCGTATAGCCAATTGAGTCTCAAAAAATATTTCTGTTGTTTTTTACTGAATTCATATATTCATAGTCAACCTATGGTGGCAATTTAACTGTGATATGACAAATGGAATTACAACCCCCAATCCACTAAACCTTTTTCTAATAAGTGTATTGTCATTGCATCTGTTATGTAATCTATAGTTTATTTACTATTTACCATCCTCATACAAATTATAGTCATTAAACTGAGAGCTATGTCAGTTCTAATATTATTTGTAATGTAATTTATTTTTATAAATAATGGTTTTGTAAAGAAGTGACTTGCAAAATTCTTGAACTTTTAACAACTGGCTCCTGTGAGCAAAGCTGGCACTAGCATAACTCTGCCTTTGGGACTAGAAGTCACCTGGCTTGATTCTCTTCACACCTTCTCCAGAGCAGGTGTAGGATGTAGGACTCGGCCAGAAGCAGGAATAGGGTTTACTCTCTGAGTTGCCGTACTGTGGGGAGTCTGCTGACATGAAACCATCTAGCAGCACAGGCTGAGGCCTCTGGTTGAGGATTTGAGCCTCTTTATGAAGAGATATAACCTCTTTCCAGTCATACCCTTTATTTCCCAGCTCAGGCAAACATGCTAGATCCTCTCACAGAGGAGAAAGCATGGCTGAGAAGGGGGAAGGGCGGGAGGCAGGAATTTAAAGCAGTTGTTTTTCAGTCCATTTCCTTCAAGCCTCATGTCTTTCTACCCACCTGCTTGGCACAGCAGTAGCAACGTGGACAGGGTGACTCTCTGGGAATCAGCATGAGGTTCACCATCCAACCCCAGTCGACTTTCTGCCCTTCAATCACTGTTCTTCACCATCTAAATCTGGTTTGCTGTGAAAGTTAGTTTTGGGAAGAAATTTTTTATTTTATTTTATTGAGTTGGAGTCTCATTCTTTCGCCTAGGCTGGAGTGCAGTGGCACACTCACGGCCACCCCAGCCTCGACCTGGTGGGCTTAGGCGATCCTTCCGCCTCAGCCTTCCAAGTAGCTGGAACTACAGGCACGCACCACCATGCCTGGCTAATATTTTGATTTATTTATAGAGATGACGTCTTGCCAAGTTGCCCAGGCTAGTCTCGAACCCGTGGGCTCAGGAAATCCTCTCACCTCAGCCTCTCAAAGTGCTGGAGTCACTATGCCCGGCCTGCTTTTTTTTTTTTTTTCCCCAAATGACCAAACCTACAAATAACATACACATGCATTGGGAAGAGAGAAGTAGAAAGGCACTAGATTTCTCCCCCCCATTTGCTTATTAATTTCCAATCCAGGAATCTATAATTTTATGTCTGCTTTAAGTGGAAGAAGCACAATCTCCCCTGAGACTTGACTAAAGAGCCAATGATTTCCCTTTTCAGATTTTCTATTGATTTGACAGAGAGTCAATTGCCCTAAAGTTGAATTTTGTGTTTTTGCTAGTTGGGTGGCAGTGAGTTGCGTTTAATTTTTGTCATTATGAGTGTTATCATTATTAATACTGTTGCTTCAAAAAGAATGAGTGGGAGGCAGAGCAGGAATGTGTGGGACAAGGAAACAAGAAATGATTTCAAGTTATTTTCTAAAAAAAAAAAGGATTTCTTTTTAGTTGAGATAAAATTCACATAACATAAAGGTCACCATTTTAACCATTTTAAAGTGGTCAATTTAGTGACATTTACACTTACACAATTTATATTTATACTTACAATGTTGTGCAGGCATCATCACTATCTAGTTCCAGAACATTTTCATCATCCCCAAAGGAAACCCTGTGCCCATAAAGTAGCAGTCACTCCTTCCCCCTCCTTCTCCCTCCAGACCCTGGCAACCGCTAAGCTGCTTTCTGTTTCTATGGATTTGCTTATTATGGACATTTCATATAAATGGAATTACACAATATGTGGCCTTTTGTGGCTAAATTCTTTCACTCAAGATAATGTTTCCAAGGTTTATTTATGTTGTAATATAGCATATATCATAAGTTAATTTTTAATTAAAAAAGGAGGAAAAAAGTCAGGTTCGCTTCACCTGGCTGGATGTCTCCTTCCACTCAGTCCATGAATTAACTGCCATTGCAAACCCAGGTCCCAAGCATATGAGTAAAGGGTATTAAGAAAAATAAAGTCATCTCTCCCAGGTGAACTAATTTTTAAGTTTTAGTTCTATTTTGATGTGTAGCTACTTGTGGACATTGTGTTAGTCTTGGTTTAGTTGTTTAATTTGTTTTATTTTTCAATAGCCATGGGAAAGTGAGAGACAAAATCTTGGTAATGCATAAATAAATGTTATAAACAAAAGCCTATGAACTGATCACAGAGGAAATGGAGACTTCTCTTAATATATGGGTAGAATCTCATCGCTTGCAAAACAAGCTCTTCACTCTTGTCAATTCTGTTAAGAGAATGATACCAGGAGAATCTTTGCCTAAACCTTTTCTGGGTCTCTGTCCCTTATCACTAAAGTCTGCAACAGGAAAACAAAGTCATTTATTAGGTTCTTGCTTATCCTTCTGTTGTTAATTTTTTTTTAAATCGTCCTACTGGATTGTAAACTCTTGGGGGAAGAATCTAAGTCTGATTCACGTTTGTGTAACTCAAGTCTCTGAAGATTCAAAGGCCCTCTCATCTGTGTAATAGTAGGACTTCAGATGCCTTTTTATGTTGTTATATTAATCAAAATAATTAATGTTTGCTGCAGCAGCAAGCAACATCAAAATCTCAGTGGTTTAACACAACAAATGTTTATTTTTTGCTCCCATCACGACTCAGCTCAAAGCAGTTCTGGTAACGTTCTGCTGAGTATTGACTCAGAGGTTCAGGATCCTTCTGTCTTTTGAGTTTGCCATCTTCTATGGCCCTCTTAAAGTCCTCTGTATATCATCTTAATTGAACTGATCAACAAACAGAGGTATCAAGCAGAGGATATCATGAAGCTTTTCGGGTCCAGGCCTTCAATGGCCTACATAGCTTCCAGCTATGTTCCTTTGACCAATGCAAGGGGGCTGGAAGATATAGTTTTCTGCATGCTCAGGAGGAGAAAATGATGTTGAGTCAGTCTCTGCCACATTTTTTTTTTCCTCTAGCATGCTTGAGAAGAGTGAGTGGAAAGTTTTTTTTTCCTGGTTCCCAGGTCAGTCATGTCATGTCTATGTGACTGCTTCATGCCAGACTGGAAAACTCTACATACCGTGGACCATCATTCACTTTCTTGCAGGTCACTCCTGCAATTCCAGAACATTCTACCTCCCTTCAATCAATGCTGCTACTATGAAGCTGACCTCAGGAAGAGGAAATTTTACCCTCTTTGCTACTCCACATAGATCCTTCCTTTACATGCAGCTAAGCCAAGGCCAGATTGTAATAACACAACTTTACTGGAGGCTTCAGTATCACAGAAAGAAATTATAGTGCAAAGAGATGTAAAGCTAGTGTTAAATATGATTGTTTTCAGAGTCCTCTAGCTGAAACCTGCATAGTTTTTAGTTTGCCTCACAGTGGTGGCAGTCAGTTTTATTCTTATCACTGTAGGAGAAAGACATCAAGTATGTTACCTCTCTGCTGAGTCCCAAGCCTCATGTCCTTAAATCCCTCAAAAAGTAGAAAGTTCCCTGCCTTCTGAGTCTTTTCTGTCTTGCTTGAGTCTGCTCATCCCAATGTGGTAGGTTCTGGGAATTTCTATTTCATTTAGGAAAAAAATACAACCTCCATCTCACAAAAGGTGGCTTTTCTACTCAGAAGCACAGTCCCTTTAGAACATAATAGGACACTAGTTTGTTTCCTCAACTGAGTTAGAATAACACCTCACAAAAAGAACAATCTCCTCATTAAGATGTCCAGGATCTTTATCAGGTTCAAGCTTGGGTTGATGCTCAAATTCCTTGTTTTTCTCCTCCTTGCAGGAATCCCTGTGGAAAGAAAACATCTTCCAAGTATAGAGGCTGGGAGTGAGAACTTAGTCCTGAGGCGACAGCCAGGAATGGTCTATGTTTCCCTTTCACAACAAGCTCCAGGTGTCTTGATTCTTTATCTGTAAAACTTGCATCTACCACAGGTTGGGCAGCATCTAACATAGTAGATACTTGACTAATAGTTATAGAAAGATTGGGTCATTGGTTGATTTGAACGTTCTATTTGCTGGCTTCAAGAAAACTGCCAGTTAACTTGTGGTTTGCTCAAAACTCCAAACATTTCTTTCTTTATTATATTGTGAATCCGTAGACTTTAGTTGATATTTTTTGGTCTTCAGCTTTCTGAAACTTTCTCAACTCTCTTGAAAGGAAGATTTAATTGTTATCTCCTCCATGCTATGACAGTAACTGGTTTACATTGTAATAAATCATTTGTCATATTGAATTTCAGTTACATGCACACAAGTCTGCCTACTCAAGTGGATTATGAACTGCTTAAGGGTAGAGATTCTCTTTCTATATGTCTGGTGTATGTTCAATGCTCAAAAGATGTTTTTTGAAACTATGAATCCATAAAATAAATATGCTATGCTTCCTGAGGCATACCAGCCTTCAGGTCAAAATTGAGTTACTGTAACAATCACCAAACAATTTTTCTCTGGAGATCCCTTTTCTCATTACACACCCCTCAAATTCCAACAAGATATTTCTGATATTGTCTTGGAGTGAGCATTGAATATTTTCTCATTCACTCATTACCTAAAATATATTTTTAGATGTTTGCTAAAGCTAAATAATTCACCTGGGCCTGGAAATGTGGTGATAAAGATGGATGACAATGAGGAGGAGGAGAAGGAGGATGATGATGATTCCCACGAGTGTTTGAGAGACTCAATAAATAGCACTTCTCTTTCCTGAGTCATAAACCAATATAGATATAAGACTAAAGGGCTAGCATATAGAATCTAAATTATAACATTTAAAAAATCACTGATAAAGATAATAATGGAGAATGAGCCTTATGCCTATAGACAAGTGGGCTTTTTTACATTAAACCTCATAATTAATTAGACTTACTCTACCTAGTCACAGGCAGTGATTCTTCCCAATGTAGTCTGCCTCTATGAAATCAGCCATGGAGAAACAGAATGTGTGCTCTGTGCAGGAAGGTTAGCCCTCAAGGAGAGTGGCAGGGGAGGATTAATTGATGGAACAAGATCTTTCTGGTTATACCATGGCTTTTGCAATTTTCCTGCCATGTTGGCTCTTATTGATGATCCTTCCTTCCTCCCTTCCTTCCTTCCTTCCGTTTCTTTCTTTGAGTTGAGGTCTCTCTAAGTTGCTCAGGCCAGACTTGAACTCCTGGCCTCAAACAATCCTCCTGTTTCAGCATCCCAAAGCACTGAAATTACAGGCGTGAGCCTCCATGCCTGGCGTCTTTCTTATAACTAATACTGAAAGTGACAGCTCTGCTGTCAATATCCCTGGAAGATGCAGCTGTTGCTGGGGTCAATCAAAGGCACTCCCACTAACATGATGGCCCAGCAACACCTGTGCCAAGGCTACTGACGCCTGGTAAAGGTGATAATGTCTGAACTGACTCCTGTGGTTGCCAAAATCAACAAAGTTGCTGAAGAAGTTGTTGGCACCAGAAGGTTTGCATGCTCAGCATCTCTCCGAGCTTGTGGATAAAGAACTCTTGTGGTTTCTACTTGCTCTTTTTCTGCAGCACCCTGGGCAGAAGTTTCAGGCTGGGTCAGTGAGGAGTGAGCAGAAGACTCTGAGGGACAGTCACAGGCCAGTGATGAGGATGACTCCAAGCAAAGTCATTCGTACTATTTCAGAGACACAACCTGAACTGAAAGAAGGCAGCGTTCACCAGACAGCCTCTTTCTTGTGTCCCTATATTGGGTCCCATCATTGTTCTGAATTATAAATTAATAACGCTTATAAATCCTTTGATGATCTTGTGACTAACAATAATTTACAACCTGTTTTTGTGCTGATGTTAACAGATATTAATATGTTACATGTAAGTATTTAAAACGCACCTTTTTTATAACCCAGTTTTGATATTTCTTAATATAATAGTCCAGGAGTATCAAAAACAGAAGGCGATTAGGGCTCTGTCAGCCTCCAAGAGACCCCCACACACCATCCCTTTTGCCCTTTTACTTCTCCCACTCTAGACCACTGTCCTTGTATCAAACTTACAACCTCTCTTTCCTAAGAGGAGTTCTTCCCAGGAGGCTCTTCTGTCCTTCTGGAAAGGAAGTCTCTGTTGGATCCCCCACTGACCCATGAGTCCTTGCAGCAAGCCTTGACATGCCTGAGTCCTAGAGTGAACCCAGCTTAGACTCATGCTGGGTGCCCTGTATGAATAAGGAATGGATCGGAAAGGGCTTACGTAAATTAATCCAAGAGTTTAATTAAACTCATAAGAACAACCCTTGTAGGGCAGATATAAGTAAGACCTTGTTTGTTGAATTTGTTTTCATTCTTCCTCCAACTTTAGCATCTGTTCAATATTTAGCCCTGACTAAATCAGCACATTTCTATATTCACAACTAGAAATAAAACTTGTGAGTACATTTGGAATTTAAGGAATGTTTAGAAAAAAAATGTTGTTGGGCATCTGAAAGCTTGTTGGGGAGTTCTAGATCTTTTTTGCATTTTGTTTTCCTCACAGGAGTTTTCACTTCTGTTTATATTTAGAACTCAAGAGTATTAATGTGTTTCTCTGAATTCCCTGGGGAAGGTGATTATTGAAAAGCCTGAGAGACTGGTGGCAGTAAAGAGGAAGTGGATAAAACTTCCATGCTTGACTGAAAAACAAACCAACATGTAACTCTTCATGAATGTGTTGTCATAGCTCTGGTTGGTGATAATTTTTGCCTGCTATCCTGCTGCTGACCAGTAAATCTAACCAGCTCCTCTTCCACATGCAGCATGGTCCCTCAACTCTGAGCGAAGCCACAATTCATGACATGCTTTGGGTAGTTATTATTATTGCTGATTCACTGGCTACTTTAGCTAAACCCACCACCAGTGTATACCTGCCTGAGGCATAGACAGAGAGTTGGGTGGCCTGATGCTATCTTAGGTAACTAGAGCATTGCTCTGGAAGTGAGAAGCTGCCTTTAAATTATTCAATGAGCCTTCTTCCAGTTCACAGGCCTTTTGCAACAGTAGGGAAAGCAGCAGAAAAGTGCCATGATGGTCTTAACACAGCAGGATTTAAATGGAAGGAACAAACAAGGGAGAAGCTATCAACTGGAAGATGCCAAACTGAGACCAGAGTATTGCAGAGCTTGTGCCTGCTCACCTCTTTTCCAGGTGGGAATTTTGGAAAAGAAGTGGGAAGGGTACATACAGCAGTTCTCAAGCTAGGTCACTGCAATGACCCTCAAGGGCATGTATTCATGTGTGTGTTAATGTGTGTATATTGTTCATGTGTCTGTTTCTTGCTAGACTATTTGTTGTTTAAGAACAAGGTCTTGTGGCTGTCATTTCAGTGTTATAGTCCCAGCTCTGGCACTTAGTGACTCTTTATAAATATACATTGAGTGAAATGCGCTGTATTTGAACTTCTCCTTTCAGCTCCACTCATAGGTTCAAAAAAAAAGAATCTATTTCATTCACCTTTCCTTTTTTACTTAGCTCACAGCCCTTCATATACTTGAAGCCAGCTTTCTTTTCTGTAGGTTGAACAACCTTGTTGGATGCCTGGTAGCCTCAAAGGGATCAGTTACCTGGAGGATAAGTCCTTATATATTCCTTCTTTTAAATTTAATTTTTATTTACTTTAAAGATGTGGGATACAATTCAGGATTAGGTAGGTAAGTGGCCAATGAGTCCTTATATGTTCTTAACACAATGGAGATTAAAGCACTCCCAAATTTTATTGGCCACCATGTTAAGTGCTTCTGGGCACTATAGTTCTGCTACAGACATTCTATTCTAAGGATGAAAAACCCTTCCCTCTAGCCTCCCAGGTTCAATAACTGGGACCCATAAATTGAATAGATAAAAGACAGAGTAACAAGAGAAGAAAGCAGTTTTAATTACATCCATACTCATGAATCTTTACTAAGAGAGTTGTGGCTCAAGGAGTCAGCCAGAATTTGGAGCTTATATAACTTCTTAGGCTAGACAAGGAAAAGAGGGACTTGGTTTTTGGTGGGAGAGGTAAGTTATGGGAAAGTGACTAAGAAATGTGTGGTAAACAAGGGTTATTTAATAAGGTTTGCTTGCAGGTTTAAGTTGGTGCCTTCTCCATTGATAAGAGTTATTATAATCCTCCTCCGCCTTCCTGGTTTGGGTGAATGAGACACTTTTGCAAATGTAAATTTCTTTTGTAAATGTAAACTTCCTTTACAAAAAGGAAACATATGCTCTGTTTTCAGAGCTCTTTTCTGAGTCTGATGTTCCTCAAGTGCCTTCAGCTCAGAATATTCCTTATACCAAATAGGCCTATTTTGGGGTGGCATATTCTGGTCTCCTTCACTATTATAGTTCTTCCTACATCAGGATAGATTTTAAAAATTAGATGTGCTTCAGTATCTACAATAAATATACTTTGGAAGCAATAATGCTCATTGCTGTAAGTCCCTGGTATTGCTGGGTGCTTCACTGGACAGAATCTAACTACTCAATTGTGAATGTCTTACTCCATGTCTTAGAGTAAGATCATTTATGCTCCTTTATGACAGGCAGGCCAGATTCCATTGCACATCTCTCATTATGTAGGATGGCACAAAGAGGGAAGAGATCATGGCAAGTTAGAATAGAGAATTCAATATGGCTGGTGTGTTGAGTGCAGTCTGGGCCCAGGAAGAGCTAATAGTCAAAGGTAAATATAATGAGTATTTGTTTTGTGCCTCTCTGTCATTCAATCCTTCTATTTCTATCAGTAGTCCCTATTTTCATTCGCAATTCATCTCTTCTGCATTTTATTTCTTGTGATCTAGATAGGGCTCCAAATCTGTGGGTAGAAATTGAATTGAGGCCTAAGTCAATTGGCACATCATATTTTCTTGGCACAAGGGTGGGATTTAGACTGGTGTAATCAGTATGAAATTCTGAACTTTTCTTAAGAATTCTGAGTCAAAAACACCCACTGTTTTCTACCAGATTTAAACCTAGAAATAAGTTCTAGCCGGGCTTGGTGGCTCAGCCTGTAATCCCGAGCTTTGGGAGGCTGAGGTGAGTGGATTGCCTGATCCCGCGGGTTTGAGACCCGCCTGCGCAACTTGGCGAGACCTCATCTCTACAATAAATCAAAAAATTAGCTGGGTGTGGTAGTGCGTGCCTGTAGTTCCAGCTGCTTGGAAGGCTGAGGCAGGAGGATCGCTGGAGCCCAGCAGGTTGAGGCTGTGGTGGCCGGGAGCAGCCACTGCACTCCAGTCTGGGCAATAAGGTGAGACTCCAACTCAAAAAATAAATAAATAAATAAAAAAGAAATAAGTTATTTCCAGAGGAGGTGGCAGCCATTCTGGGGACATAGAGAGTCCATCTGAGAACAGAATCAACACAGAAGTTGAATCATAGAACAGAGAGAAATGGGTCCTGGAGATATCATTTGAGTCCTTGCAACATGACGTGCCTGAACTTCTGAACTTTCCAGTCACACGAACCAATACTTTTTCTTTTTTTATTTGGGCCAGTTTGGGTTGAATATTCTTTAATTTTCAGCTGCAAGAATCCCAATGTATACGCTGGGTTAGATAAATTCCTTCAACAAGTCCAAAGAGTGAGCATAGGGTGAGGATTGAAAGAAAAAGCCAGACCAATTGTGAGAGGATACTGGAAAGGTCTATGGAGTATGAACAAAGTAGCCGCCATGAAGTGAGAAAATCTATTGACACCCCTGAATGGGCACATGCAAGTGGTTGGGTCAGCAGTTAATAGCCTACTTGTCTTCCAATTCATCTTTTAAGTTTAATTTTTGGATGAGTCCCAGACATTCTTATTTAAAGCATAGCTTTAATAATCTAAATATGGCATATAAACCTTCCCAAGGCCTACTGACCTTCTGAGAAGTATTTGAACCATAAAAACCAAAAATAAACTAAGTCCCTTTTCTTGAAAGTTTTGACCAACTGAAAATAAAAAAGCACCATAGATTCCTACAGTTCGATTTACTGCAAGTCTTAGTTACCAATAGCAACACATAGTTATTTTGAACACAGCCTCTGACATTGCTCTCTTTCTTTATATTCTTGTTGGCAAATGTGTAAAAAATCTATAGTAACCTCCCACAGAATGAATATAAAATTATTTCAGATAGTCACAGATGCATGACAAATTATCCTTCAACCCTAACAAATCCTCAGCATCTGTGACTTTGATTCCATTATTGTTTTTTATCCTTGCTGATCAGAAAACAAGGTTCAGCCGGGCTCGGTGGCTCAGCCTGTAATCCCGTGCCTTTGGGTGGCTGAGGTGAGTGGATTGCCTGAGCCCGCGGGTTCGAGACCCGCCTGGGCAGCGAGACCTCATCTCTACAATAAATAAAAAAAAAAAAAAAAAATCAGCCGGGTGTGGTAGCGCATGCCTGTAATTCCAGCTACTTGGAAGGCTGAGACGGAAGGATCACTGGAGCCCAGCAGGTTGAGGCTGCAGTGGCCGGAACGCACTCCAGTCTGTGTGACAGAGTGAGACTCCAACTCAAAAAAAAAGAAAAAAGAAAACAAGGTTCTGTCATGGTTAGGAGTTTAACCTATTCAAAAATATGGTGCTGATGTTTGAGTGAACAGTTCATGGAGAAACAAGAGTACACAATGGATTTTCAAAAACCACTTCTGGGAGGGAAGTGATAATTTGGGACTGGTTGAGAAATTTCATATTCAAACTCCTGCAGTCTAAACCTTTCTCTTTCTAAAGAATGGTGATTTTTTCTCACAAATCCTTTTCATTCATATCTAGGAAAATTTGTGTTTCATTTTCTAGCCATAGAATATACCTGCAATCCAGTTCTTTGCATCTAATGCCAGCTCACTTAGTGACAAAGTGAATCAATATGTACAGTGTTGTGCAAAGGTTATTTTAATGTTTAACACACTGAATCTTTCTGTTCTTTGAACACATAGTCCAAGTAATTGAGCACTCAAAAGATTTTATGTATATTACTTTTGTCTCTTTATTTGGGTCCCATACACCAGAAAGGAAAGTCCCTCCTTTGTGATGGAGAATTGTTTTCTCAATACACCTACCCTATGAGGTCTCAGGAATGAGTGGCTACCATGTGGTTTCTGTTTACCTACCTGAAGATGTGTACTGCCCTCTTACTTTTGCTGGCTTATTCTTGCTCCTCTTCTCTTCACTTGAGTTCCTCTGAACTTTAAGCATCATGCGTTGGACTCTACCCTTCATCCCTCTCAGTTCTAGCTTCTTGTTCTCAGTACACTCTTTCTTATTACCAATGCTGCTGAGGTGTAAGCATACCCCTAACCAGAATGCACCATCATTATGACAGACCAGATTAAGAAAATGCACCTGTGTCGGTTATCTGTTGCTACCTAACTAATCATCCCAATACTTTGTGGCTTAAAATAACAACATATATTCTGCTCGTAAATATGAAATTTGGCCAGAAGTAGGCAGAGATAGCTCATCTCTGTTCCACCTGGCATCAGCCTTGAGTGTCTTTGAAGACTAGTATCATCTGAAGGCTCTCAGTCACTCACACGCCTGCTGGACGGACTCAAACAGTCAGGGCTCTTCAAGCATCTTGCTCTGTTTTCATGTAGCCTTTCCATGTGTTCTCTCCAGCATGGTGACATCCAGATAGCCAGACTTCTCATGTGTCAGCTCAGGGTTCCCGAGGTGTTTGTCCTGAGAAAGCCTGTTGGATGTTGTATGGCTTCTTTTAATCTACTTTCAAAAGTCACAAACTGTTACCTTCACTGTATTACATTTGCTAAAAGTAAGTGACTAAGGCCAACCCATATTCAAAGGGAAGGGAGTTAAACTCCACCATGTTATGTGAGGTGTATAAAATAATTTGCAGCCTTTTTATTATTATTATTTTATTTTTAAAATGTAGGGTACAAATGAGGATTAGGTACATACATGGTCATCATACAGGTAAAATGTGGGTACCCTTATTGATGTTATATGCCTCCCCCAGCAGTGTCCCACTACTGCCGATCCCTTTCTTATAGTATTATGATAAATGTTCAGATCTGCAGGCCTGTTTTAAAACTATCAGATGATTCATCTCCATTCTGCAGAATGTGAATTGGCTCACTCCCATCTGGGGCTTCTCTCTCTGTGTGGTTTCTCATCTTTAAGGAGGTTACCCTGGGCTTGTTGAAAACATGGCATTACATTTCAGAAGGGGAAGAGTGGAAGCTGTGAGGCCTAGGCTAAAACTTAGCAAAATATCATTTCTGCCACATTCTATTGGTCAAAGTGGGTCACAAGGTCAATTTAGATTAAAGGGGTAGGAAAAACACTATACCTTTTGATGTGAAAAGTTGAAAGAATCTGTGGCTAGTTTTGATCTCCCACATGTGGCCATCCAAACTTCTTTCCTTTAACAATAGGAGTTAAAGAACAGAGTCCTCAAATGTAAGAAGAGTTAGTGACACTATTTCATCCCTTTCTGGTATGTGGTGAAGTGGCACAGGAAGCTGTGTTGAAAAGAGTTTCTGGGAGTGTTTCCTTTCTGTCTTTCAGGGAATGCCCCTTCCTTTTTTCCATGGGGAAAGATTGCTGATGGATCCTGCCTTTGTGCAGAGAGAGTCACCAATCCACTAACTCTCTACCTGAGAGTTGATAAAGCCTGAGAAGCTGTAAGGAAGGGATATTCAGTCTTCAGGAAATGATTGAGGGGGCCCTGAGTGTTGCCTTTTACATCCTCACCTGCCCAAATTCACATCAAACATTCACATTGAAATGTGAATGGAATAGAGGGTGGAACTAAGTGTTCTTAGCATTACAGAGGGCAGAATTAGAAGCTGTGAGTTTATTCAGCTAACTTGCTCCCTTACAGTGTATGAGGATAGGTGAGGTAGAGTGGGCTAAGGTGAGTGCTTGGCCTCACTGAGCTCTCTGCCACTCCCTAGCTATATCTCCCCAATCTTCCACATGCGTTCCTCATATTACAAACATTCTCTTCAAGCCCTCTTTCTTCCTGTGCGAATACTGCACCTCTCCACAGGTTAGAGGAGTCTAAGCCCCATTCCGTCTTGTGTCTTACACACTCATCCACCTCAGGCTTCAGTTAGACATCAGTGGAATCTTTCCTGGAGTCCTCTATTGGCTCTGTAGACAGGGTTGGTTGAACTCAGCCTCCTTCTCAGTTCATGTGGATGGGGTATAGGGTGGAAGAAGCACCAGGTGAGCTAATACCATTCAACCAGCAATAATCATGACCAATTTCTCTTAAATTATCCCACATCAGTCATACCATGGAGAGGACCAGTCTTACTATTTCTGTTTTTTTAAAAACAATTTTTATTTTTAAAGATGTGGGGTACAATTCAGGGTTAGGTATACAAATGTTCATTATGCAGGTACCCTTGTTGATGAAGTGTGCCCTCCCCTTCCCTGGCAGTTTCACACTACTGCCAATCCTTTTCTTATAGTATTATAATTGTTTAAGGTCCACTTATGAGTGAGAACATGTGATACTCAGTTCTTTGTTTCTGTAGATACATCATTCAATATTATAGATTCTGAGTCCATCCAGATTGCTGTGAAGTTCACGATTTTGTCCGTCTTTATGGCTGTGTAAAAGACCATTGTGTATATGTACCCAATTTTTTTAATCCAGTCCTCTTTTAATGGGCAGCATGGTTGGTTCCATGTTCTTGCTATTGTGAACAATGCTGCAATAAACATATGTGTGCAGGTATCTTATTCATAGAGTGATTTGAGTTCTTCTGGGTCTATTCCCAGTAGGGGGATTGCCAGGTCAGATGGAAGGTCAATTTTTAAATCTGTTAGGAATCACCACACTGTCTTCCATAGAGGCTGTACTAGTTTACACTCTCACCAGCAGTGTAGAAGTGTTCCCTTTTTGCCGCATACTCTTCAGCATCTGTTGTTTTTTTTTTGAGTTATTGATGATGGCCATCCTGACTGGAGTTGGGTGGTATCTCAGTGTAGTTTTAATTTGCATTTCTTTGATGATTAGTGAGGCTGAGCATTTTTCATGTATCTGTTGGCTGCTCGTATGTCTTCTTTTGAGAAGTGTCTATTAATATCTTTTGCCCACTTTGGTTTTTTTGGGTTTTTTTTTTGGAGTCTCACTCTGTCTCCCAGACTGGAGTGCAGTGGCCGCTGCCGGCCACTGCAGCCTCGACCTGCCAGGCTCTGGCGATCCTTCCGCCTCAGCCTTCCAAGTAGCTGGAACTACAAGTGCGCACTACCACGCCCGGCTAATTTTTTGATTTATTGTAGAGATGAGGTCTCGCCAAGTTGCCCAGGTGGGTCTCAAACCAGCAGGCTCAGGCAATTCACTCACCTTGAGCTCCCAAGGCACGGGATTACAGGCTGAGCCACCGAGCCTGGCTGCCCACTTTGTAGTGGGTCTGTTTTTTCTTTTCAAAACACTGCTCAAAGAAATCAAAGATGGCACAAACAATGGAAAAATATCCCATGCTCATGGACTGGAAGAATCAACATTGTTAAAATGTCCATCCTACCTAAGGCAATCTACGGATTTAATGCAATACCCGTTAAATTACCAGCAGCATTCTTCTCAGACCTGGAAATAACAATACAGGAATTCAAATGGAAACATAAATGACCACGAATAACCAAAACAATCCTCAGCAAAAAAACAAAGCAGGAGATATCACACTCCCAGACTTTAAACTTTATCATAAAACTACAATAATCAAAACAGCCTGGTGTTTGTACAAGAACATTCATATAGACCAATGGAACAGGATTGAGATTCCAGAAGCAAAACCTCAATTTCTCAACTAATCTTTGACAGTTTTACTTTTTCATTGACCTTCTTTATTGTGATTTTGATCCTACTTCTTATGAAATAATAGTCCTGACTTTATTGTGGTAGATGTTCATTTACTTCAGTTTCATTACAGAAGCCCTCATATTAACTGCAAATGTCTTTATTTGGTCTCTTGTGCTGTATGGCACAACTCTTGATATGGTATCTCCCAGATTGCTGAATTTCTTCCCTTAAAATTGCAGAAGTTAAGGGGGAGTTAGGTAGGTTTCAGTCTCTTTCTCACAAGACTATCCCTAAAAAGATGAGCTAGGAATGGAGGAATGAAGCAGGGATGTCCTTGTCTATTCATTATATTTCAATTGGATCCAAGAATCCCAGGAGGATAATACAGTGTAGAATAAGCATCATCAAAGTTATATAGGCATATTTAAAAAATATGGACAAGTTTATAATGTAGAATGCTGGTGTATAGCTAGCACCCAGTGTATTTAACCCATTAGACAAGTAGTTGTGTAGCTACAATGGAAGAAGTTTCTTTCAAAATAATTTCCCCATAATTAGGATTTGTACTTCAAGGACATTTCTAATTGTAGGAGAATATTTTAGGCTACATGTCTTCCAAAGGGTGTTAGAATTTTACTGGTACATTTAAGCGAATCTATCCTCATTCATTCATTCATTCATTTGCTTAAAAACTAATTTTTTTAGCACATTCTGTATCAGATACTCTACTAGATCTTGGGGATATTACAGTGAACAAGAAACAGAATCTCCACCCTTGGGAACTGACAATATAAAAATCTTGGAGATTCTGATAAATTTTGACTGTTTGTCTAAAGAGCATTACGTAGCTATTCTGCAGATCCTATTTAGTCAGCTGCTATTCTACTGATCTGCCCCATGACTGTCTTTACGCACCATGTCTTAACACTCTAACCTTCTACTGCTGGATTATAGTGCCTAATTTTCTCATTGGCCCCCAAATCACTATTTCAAGTAGAAAACAGCAGTCAGGAAAAGCATAAAGCATTTTCTTTACCTTCTTTCAGATTGACAAGTTAGCTATGTTTCCAGCAGCAAAGCAAGCACATTTATAAGTTACATATCACCAGCTTTATCATTCATGAAAACACCTCTAAGACTCTTGCAATAACATGATTGTGAGTTGTAGCTTTAACTGCTGATATTAGAATGTGGAGGCAAAAGTAACTCCTTTTTGAATGTTAATCTGCCATATTGACTTCTGGTTAACCTTAGTTCTGGGAATGCCTCTAAGATTCCTACTTTCACGTGCTTACTATAAATCCTGCCATTAGGTCAAAACACTCTTGATGTTATCATAAACACATACCATAAATCCTGCCCTTAGGCAAATTCTATGGTATATCAGCCCTGGGTCTAGTGGGTAACTGTGCCACTAGAAATCTACCATTTCTTCTCATAGATGCTAGAGACCTGGCTTTCATTCCAAAGTCTCTATTAAATGTTTCTTTCTGAAAACTGGATTTGTCAGCCTTTTTCTTCAGCTTCTTAGTTCCCTTAGTCTTTGGAGTTGGTTTGCATTTGACTGTTCATCTTGAAAGAGAAATTTTCCTCTCATTTTATACTTGTTAGGTATCTTAGAGGTGTTTCAGAGAGGACGTGTTTAGGCTGTCACTTAGGTGCCATTGTAAACCAAATATATATATGTATGTGTGTGTGTACATATATATATTTGATTCAGGGTCTCATTCTGTTGCCCAGAATGGAGTGCAGTGGCATGATCATGGCTCACCACAGCCTCAACCTCCTGTGTTCAGGCAATCCTCCTGCCTCAATCTCCTGAGTAGCTGAGACTACAGGCACATGCCACCATGCCAGGCTAATTTTTAAATTTTTTGTAGAGACAAGGTCTTGCTAAGTTGCCCAGGTTGATCTCAAACTCCTGGGCTCAAGTGATCCTCCTACCTCAGCCTCCCAAAGTGCTGGGATTACAGATGTGAGCTACCAAGTCTGGCTGATATACTTTATTTCTAGATATTTAACTTTTATTCTTTCTCTGTAGTGTTAGAACAACTTGGAATGACACATGCTTTCCAATTGACATTGCAGCCCAACCCCTGTTCAATGAAAGTCTCTAATAGAAATTTTAAAGTACCTTTACATAATGAAAAAGCCCAAATGATATTCAGCCCAATTTTCAAGCATTTTGTGCATTTTATTTTGTTCTAATTATTTGGAAATGGGTAATTCCAGTATAAAATAAATGGCATCTCTATGTTAGCCAGAAGAATGACTCAGAACTAATCAGAATACCTTATTCTGACTGGTTACAATACATGTACTCTATTTTATTTTAACAATGATTAGCCATCATAGTAAGAAGAAAGAATCATTTTCTTCCAAGTCACTTCAAAATGAATTAATCACAAGTGACACTGAACTTAAATGGTAGCTTGTAATTTCATAAAGAAGCACATTTTGTTCAGTAAAGGAAGTGAGAGGGCTAGTTTCTTCGTGTTCATAGGAATTCACTAATTTATAAATGCTATAATTAAAGGCACTAATGCTCATTGCTACAGTTCAAGACAGAGGCCAAAACATATGGCCGAATCTTGTCCAGGCACCAATTATCACTTGATCCAATCTCATACACTTTTCTCTGCCTTCTCAGACCACAGTTTTGACCCATTTGATTATTTGAAAGTAAAATGAATCCTGCTTTCTGCTTTCAGTAAGGCATAGGAGATCTAGATATAGTTCATTTGATGAAGTGTTCAAAGACATAGATGGAGTCCGAGAAGCAATGGTCCAAATCCAAAATGACTTGATAAGACATCAAGGGGCTTTGGGTCAGAAACTCTTTTATCACAAATCTGCCGCACAGAGTAAACTAGAAATTGGAATTGAGACCAATAGCACAACATTGCAGTGGTTCTTGCAGTGGTAACGTTGCAAAAACATGAGCCAAAACATTTCTTCTTGATCCTGCCCCTCCTGAGAGGTATCACAATAATTCAGCTCTGGCCATCCATTATTTGCAGCGGCTGTCTCACCTGTCTAGAGACATTTGCTAAACAGGCATTTCATTTTGCATCATTTGCATCTGCACAAAACTAAGGAGTAGATAAGGTGTTAGGCTTGCAGGGCTATAAGATAGGGAAAACATGGGTGACTTAGATGATTTTTTTGCATTTGAGTTTGTAGGAAGATGCTAATGTGGGGTGGGAGACATGAACACAATCTCCACATCAACATGTCAGAGATCTCCAAACATGGGAGTAAATTCAACATAGGGAAACACTGAATATTGTGTAGTGAAAATTGGTCCTTAAGGGTCAACACATTTTGCACATGTTTTGCAAAGTATGCCTTCCTTTCCTTACATAAAATGGTCTTCTTAAGAATGCTGAGCAGAGACACCTGAAGCCTGTGGATAATTAGGGAACATCTGTTAGCAGAGCTGCTCCAGAAGCATGAAGATGTTCCAGCCGGTAAATTGTTAGAGAACCAGAAGGGAGGGACACAAGGCCTCATTAAGAAAAAAACTTGCTACTGAGGTCCAGACATTTACCCCCATCTGACAGTCTTTTCTGCTGATCCTCGGCTCCCTGGCTCTGTACGGTTCAACTCTACTCTAGCCCAGAGCCTCAACCATTGTCTCTCCCATCCCTTTTCTGGCTCTGACCATTGTTCTGAACTTGATTCCATGATGGGAGCCTAACAACACTTCGTGTTGCTGATCTTGCTGTCTGTTTATGGCCCTGCATTCTCCCGGTTATTCTAACTGGCAGCCCTATCCTCAGGTATCCTTTATGGTCTGGTTTAGATATTCCTGACCTTGGACAGTATTTAGATTTTTTTTTATTAATCAATATTTTTTATTATGGCTTTGTGGGGTACAGTTAAGGGTTTGGTGTACAATTACGTTTCATTCAGGCACCCTGTTGATAAGAGGTGTTTTCCCATCCCCAGACAGATATTTGCTACTGTTAATCCCATCCCCCCCATAGTTTCCCAGTACCGTCAGTCATTTTCTTATAGTATTACATTGGATGTTCAAGGTCCATTATATGAGTGAGAACATGTGATACTTGGATCTTTATTTCTGTGAGAGGTCACTCAGTATTATAGACTCTAGTTCCATCCAGGTTGCTGCGAAATTCATGATTTTGTTCTTTTTTATGGCTGCATAGTATTCCATCGTGTATATGTACCACATTTTTTCAATCCAGTCCTCTTTTGATGGGCAGCATGATTGTCCAGGTTCTTGCTATTATGAACAACACTGCGATAAACATACGTGTGCAGGTATCTTTTTTATAGAGTGATTTGAGTTCTTCAGGGTATATTCCCAGTAGGGGGATTGCGGGATCATATGTAAGGTCGATTTTTAGAGCTTTTAGGAATCACCACACTGCTTTCCACAGACGTTGCACTAGTTTACACTCCCACCAACAGTGTAGACGTATTCCCTTTTTACCACACCTCTCCAGCAGCTGTTATTTTTTGAGTTGTTGATAATTGCCATTCTGACTGGAATTAGGTGGTATCTCAATGTGGTTTTGATTTGCATCTCCCTGGTGATTAGTGAGGTTGAGCATTTCTTCATGTGTTTGTTGGCTGCTTGGATGTCTTCTTTTGTGAAGTGTCTGTTCATATCTTTTGCCCATTTTATAATGGGGTTGTTTGTTTTCTTCTTTTCAGTACGTTTCAGTTCCTTATAGATCCAGGATGTTAAGCCTTTGTCAGACCTAGAGTTGGCAAATACTTTTTCCCAGTCTGTAGGCTGTCTCCCTGCTCTCTTGATGGTTTCTTTGGCTTTGCAGAAGCTTGTCAGTTTAATAAGGTCCCACTTGTCTATCTTTTCTCTTATGACCTGTGGGTTTCGAGTTTTGTACAGGAATTGGATGCCAGTTCCGATTTCCATGAGGGTATTTCCTTCCTTTTCTAAGGTTCTTATGGTTTGAGGTTTTACATTTAGGTCTCTGATCCATTTGGAGTTAACCTTTGTGCATGGGGATAGACAGGGGTCCTGTTTCAATCTTCTGCATGTGTTCAGCCAGTTTTCCCAGCACCATTTACTGAATAGGTTCTCCTCTCCCCAGTGGTAGGTGGTGGAGGCTTGTTGAAGATGAGTTGGTTGAGAAATTGAGGTTTTGCTTCTGGAATCTCAATTTTGTTCCATTGATCTATATGCCTGTTCCTGTACCAATACCAAGCTATTTTGATGATTGTAGCTTTATAGTAAAGTTTGAAGTCTGGTATTGTGATACCACCTGCTTTGTTTTTTTTGTTGAGGATTGTTCTGGCTATTCTTGGACGTTTGTGTTTCCATATGAATTCCTGTGTTGTTGTTTCTAGGTCTGAGAAGAATGTTGTTGGTAGTTTAATGGGTATTGCATTGAATTTGTAGATTGCCTTAGGTAAGATGGACATCTTCACAATGTTGATTCTTCCGATCCATGAGCATGGGATATTTTTCCACTTGTTCGTGTCAGCTTTGATTTCTTTGAGCAGTGTTTTGTAATTTTCATTGTAAAGGTCTTTCACGTCTCTGGTTAGGAAGATGCCAAGGTATTTCATTTTTTTGGTGGCTATTGTGAATGGAATTGTGTTTTTTATTTGGGTTTCTGTTTGTTCATTATTGGTGTAGAGAAATGCGATTGTCTTTTGTACATTTATTTTGTATCTTGAGACTTTGCCAAAGGCCTTTATCAATGTAAGGAGGCTTTTGACAGATTCTCTTGGGTTTTCAAGGTACAATCATATCATCTGCATAGAGAGATAACTTGACTTTCTCTTTTCCTATTTGAATACCTCTGTATTCAAATTGTATTCAAATTGTATCTGTATCTGATTACTTCCTCTTCTCTGATTGCTCTAGCCAGGACTTCCAATACTATTTGAACAGGGGGGTGAGAGTGGGCATCCTTGTCTAGTTCCAGTTTTCAGGGGAATTGGTTCCAATTTTTGTCCATTTAGGAGTATGCTGGCTGTGGGTTTCTTGTAGATGGCTTTTACTATTTTGAGGTATGTTCCCCGTATGACTAGATGTTCAAGAGTTTTTATCAGAAGGGGTGCTGGATTTTATCAAAAGCTTTTTCTGCATCTAATGATATGATCATGTGGTTTTTGTTTTGACATCTGTTGATGTATTTAATTACATTTATGGTTTTATGAATGTTGAACCAGCCTTGCATCCCAGGAATGAAGCCTACTTGGTCATGGTGGATGATTTTTGAGAAGTATTGCTGAATCTGGTTTGCTAGGATCTTGTTGAGAATTTTAACATCTATGTTCATCAAAGATATTGGCCTGTAGTTCTCTTTCTTTGTTGGATCTTTACTTGGCTTGGGTATTAATGTGATGTTGGCTTCATAAAATGATTTGGGGAGAGTTCCATCTTTTTCAATTGCCTGGAATACCTTCAGTAGGATTGGTATCAGCTCCTCCTTGAATGTCTTGTAGAATTCTGCTGGAAAGCCATCTGGACCAGGGCTTTTTTTTTGTAGGAAGTTTTCTTATTACATAGTCGATTTCCTTGATTGTTATTAGTCTATTTAGGGTCTCAATTTCTTCTTGTTCCAACCTAGGTAGGTTGTGTGATGTCAGAAAGTCCTCCATTTCCTTAAGGTTTTCAAGTTTGTTTCCATACAAGTGTATGTAGTAGTCTCTAGTGATCTTTTGTATTTCTTCAGGGTCAGATGTGACTTCATTTTTTGTGTTTCTGATTGTGCTTATTTCGTTTTTTTCTCGTTTTTTCTTTGTCAGTCTAGCTAGGGGACCATCGATCTTGTTTATCCTTTCAAAGAACCAGTTTTTTGTTTCATTGATTTTTTGTAATTGTCTTTTTGTCTTTTGTGTCCTGGATTTGGGCTTTTATTTTGGTGATCTGGATTCTTCTGCTGAAATTAGGGTTTTTGTGGTCTTGCTTTTCCAGCTTCTTTAGGTGGCTTGTTAGGTTGTGAATTTCTGTTCCTTCCATTTTCTTCATGTGTGTTTGTAGGGACGTAAATTCCCCTCCTACTACAACTTTCAGGGCTTCCCAGAGATTTTGGTAAGATGTTTCTTCATTTTCATTTGTTTCCAGGTATATTTTGATCCCTGTTTTGATTTCGTTGTTGACCCAGGAGTTGTTTAGCATCATGTTGTTTAGTGTCCATGTGGGTTTTGGGGCGACTTTGTTGGTGTCAATGTTTATTTTTATTCCACTGTGGTTTGAGAAGGTGCTTGGTAGAATTTCGGTCCTTTTAAATTTGCTTATGCTTGATTTATGGCCAAGTATGTGGTCGATCTTAGGATATGTTCCATGTGGTGATGAGTAGAATGTGTATTCTGTGGTCTTTGGATGGAGAGTTCTGTAGGTATCAATTAAGTCCATTTGGCCCAAAGTCACATTGAGGTTCCGGATCTCCTTGCTGATTTTTTGTCCTGATGATCTGTCTAGGGTTGTGAGTGGGGTATTAAAGTCGCCAGTTATGATAGTGTTAGAGTCGATATCTTTCTTTAGTTTTCCAAGAAGTTGCTTTATGAAAGTTGGCGCACCTATGTTGGGTGCATATATGTTTAGGATAGATATTTCTTGTTGATGGATTGAGCCTTTTATCATTATGTAGTGGCCTTCTGAATATTTTTTGATTTTTAAGAACTTGAAGGGTATTTTGTCTGAAATTAAGATCACTACTCCTCCTTTCTTTTGTATTCCATTTGCCTGAAAGTTTATTTCCCATCCTCTTACTTTGAGTCTGTGGGTGTCCTTTCTAGTGAGGCGAGTCTCTTGAAGGCAATAGATTGTTGCCTGATGATATTTTATCCATTTTGCCATTCTGTATCTTTTCAGTGGTGCATTTAGTCCATTCACATTTAGGCTAATAATTGAAATGCAAGAGTTGATCCCTGCCATAAGGTTCTCACAGAGTTGTTCCTGTTTGTTTGTTGTCTTTCTTTGGGTTTTGGAGTTGGTTCATGTGTGTTTTTAATCTTTTGCCTGTACTCTTGTGAAGAATGCTGTTGTTCTTTTTTCTTTTTTTTCTGTGTTCAGTACTTTCTTAAGTGTTTCTTGTAGAGGTGGTCTGGTGACAGCGTAGGTTCTTAGGGATTGGATATCTGGAAAAGATTTCAATTCTCCCTCACTAATGAAGCTTAGTTTGGCTGGGTAGGTTATTCTTGGTTGAAATTGTTTCTCTTTTAGAACTTTGAAGATAGGGCTCCAGGCTCTTCTGGCCTGAAGGGTTTCTGTGGATAAATCTGCTGCTATTCTAATTGGTTTTCCCTGGTAGGTAGTCTGGCTTATTTCTCTTGCTGCCTTTAGGATTTTTCCTTTTATAGCTACTTTGTTTAGGCGAATTATTATGTGTCTGGGAGTTGGTCTTCTCATTTGTTGTCTTGCAGGGGTTCTCTGAATCTCTTGTGTTTTAATTTTTTCACCCTTAATGAGACGAGGGAAGTTTTCTTGAATGGTTTCATGAAATGTTTGTTCCAGTGTGGCTTCTGTTTTTCTCTCTCTGCCTCAGGAAGCCCAATTACTCTTAGGTTTGGTCTCTTGAAGTGATCATTCATCTCTTTCAGGTTTTGTTCTGTCTTTTTGAGCTTCTTTTCTATGCTTTTGACAGTTTGGGTTAGTTCTGTGTTTTGGTCTTCGAGCTCTGAGATTCTTTCTTCTGCTTGGCTGATTCTGCTTTCCATGCTTATTAGTCTGTTGTTCATTTCCATCACAGTATTCTTTACTGCTGTCATTTCTGACATCAGCTCCTTCCTATTTTCCTCTTGTCTCTCCTCAATTTTTTAAATTCTCTCCATTAATGTCCTGATGTCTGGGTTTGCTGCATGTAACCAGTCATTCTGGGGGCTCTTCATTGTTTGTGTTCCAGAATCTGTTTTCTCAGTGTCTGATTTCCCAGGGGTCTGTGTGAGACCTATAGTCTTCTTTTGGTTTTTCTTCATTTGTGCGGTTTTTCCCCCTCCCTACTTTTTCCTTCCCTCCACATCACCGTCTTCTTTAGTTCTGATATTCAGGGGTAAAGGGATTGGTTTTACTTGTTTGTTCGATCTCCTATTCTTTATGTATGTCCTCTTACTTTGTTCAATTCTGAAGTTGCACTGTAGGTTGGAGGTGGTCCTTTTTGCAGTTTTGAGATTTACTTAAGCGGAGAGCTGTGATTCAAAATCTGTCTGTAGGTCCTGGTATTTGCTGACAGGTGTGTGGATAATGTGGAACCCACTTCCCACTGCCCTGGAATCTGTCCATGCAGTGGGGCTGTGGGTTTACTCCCTGAAATAAAATGTGGTTAGCAGAGGGGAGAGAATGGAGCAGATAGTGGGTTGAAGAGGGGAGTAGAGAGAGAGAGGAGTAAGGGGGGAAACAAAGAGTGTGCCAACAAATAGAGAGAGAGGCCTATACTGAAACAGATAAAAACAATAGACCACAGCTACAGACGAACCAACTCTCATACAAAAAATAAAAAATAAAAATAAAACATATAGTGATGCTAACATACAAGCTAACCAACCACCCTGTTAGTGTGCTGTTCCTCTATACAAAGATATGATTTACAGAGAGAAGAAAAGAGAAGAAAAGGAAAAGGAAAATAGAAAAAAGGGAACAATACAGTAGGAATAGAATTAAGTCATTAAACTAATAGAATCAATGAAGCACACTCTGAGACATTTTGTTTAAGTCCAATGTCCTTTCAGGTCTGATTTCTAGTTTTCTTTTCAAGCTGGCAAATTAGTTTACAGATAGGGTCAGTTGCTCCTGATCTGCTGTGAAGGACAGTTCAGAGCACCCTCTGTTCAGCACTCTGGTCTATGTCTTTATCAAGCTTGTTTCTCCCGTTTCGGTGTTGTTACCTTGAATCACCAGCAGGTGGTGCTATCTCAGCTGCTCGCCCAAGAGGGGGTGGGGCTGGGCAGGAACAAGGTGGCTGCCTGCCTCAGAGCAGGCAACAGGAGCCTTACGGTGGGCGGGCAGGAGAGTCTCGGTTGCAGGAGAGGTGGCAGCGATCTCAGCAGATCTTCCCTGAAGGGGTTTGATGTGGATCGCCTCGGCCCCGGGTGGTATGATGTGCTACGGCCGTCACAGAGGCAGCAGCAGCAGCGGCGGTGGCAGCGGAGGTAGGGGGAGGGGCTGCGGTGGCTGCGGCAGTGGCACCGTTTGCGCCGCAGTGACTGTCCAGTCCATTGCGATGTCCCAGCGGTGGCAACGGCTGAGCTCTGTATGAAGAGCAGGCTGCGATGTTGGGGTCCACAGCCCCCCGGGGCGAGAGTCAGAGACCCACTGCAGATCTCCTTTGTGGAGGGCTTCAGAGACCGGGTTGCCCCGTTGCCATCTTGTCGCTTCTCCCTTTGCTGTTTTCTTATGATAAATTTCTCTCAAGTTGTATCTGACCTGGGACTGTGTCAACCTTCTTTCCGGAGGAAGGTGAAAGGATCATGTAAATGAATCCTGCTAGCTAACTAAAAAAAAAAAAAGGTACTAATAAACAGGCTAACTAAGGTGCTTTTTGGGTGCCTTTTTTATAGCTTTGAATTTCCCTAATAGTTCCACGTTGAATCCTATCTAAGCCCTTTCACTGCATATAAACTTATTGCTTTGGGTAAAGCTCCTTTCCATCGGGTGGTCCTTCTGTCCTTTCCATCAGGTGGTCGTCCTGGTGCCAGTTCCTCGCTTCTTGGGTTCCTGTTGTGCTTTCGTGGTCTGAGCTCACTATTCAGATTTTTAATTAGTCACAGCCCTTACAACAGAGCTTTAGCGTTTTCCTTTGGCACATATTTCAGTTTATTTGAGGTTGAGTGAAGAGTCTCTATAGCCATGGTTCTTCTTTTATTTTTGTAGACTCAGTGTAACTTAGGGATGTGCCCAATCTCATCAGTAATAAAATTTCCCCAAGATCATGACTTCTAAAAGAAGTTGGTAGAGAAGGTGAAACAAATCTTCATAAGGGTATATCAAATTCTCCCAGGGTGGGAGGAAAGTATTATAGAAAAAAAGTTTCTCTCATTTGCCTTTGGATCTGCTGTACCTCCAGTGTGGCAAGCCTTCTTTCAATATCTGTTTGTTCTTTGGGAATCACTGCTAAATGTAGGCTAGAGCAAAGACACCTTGCAATGGGGCTGCCCATCATTTTGCTTTTCTGCAACAGGAGTCAGAAATAAGAGAAACCAAGAGACTACGAAGCTTACCCAAGTATCCCTCCCCTCAGCATAGGACATTCAGAGTACATGCGTCTGAGTCCCAGATTTTCAAATTCTCTGCTCATAGTGAGTAGAAGCCAGTGAGAGCAGGACTGGATGTTCACAACTCACAAATACTGCTTTGATTTTGATGAATTTTCCCTGCATTCTGAGTCAAGTGAACAATCTGGAAAGAAAATATTACATGAGACAGTCTGACTCTGATGGCTGGACAGTGAATTGAGAGAGGGGCAGGAGAGGAGAAAGGATAGCTTTGGAGAGCTTTCTTCTTGACACCCATGCCCCTGAATTGCCATGTGTCTCTGGGCAATTCTATTATTATTTCTGAACTTTCCTCTCTAAGTTGAAATTTGCATCATGCAATTAACAGCACAACGAGATCTTTGAGTAGTAGTTGATGGTACTGTTTTCCACACGCACAACTTCCTAACATTTCATGTCCATAAAACATCTTTCTGGCTGCTACTGACATTTTGTTAAGGTTGTCATAGTTCTGAGAAGTTAGTGGGAAAAGTTACTATTATGGAGCAATAGTCCTAATCACAATAATTTTCAGAGGGAGAGCGGGCATCTCACAGCAGTGCCATTTGTCAGAGTCAAAACTGGTCTTGTGATGTAACATGCACTTCCATAACACAGGGAAAAACAGTAAAGTCTAGTGTTGTTTGCATCAGAACATTAGCACATCTAGAAGGAATCCCATAATGCTACCATCAGCTTTTTGTTTTAGCAAAGCACAGCTAATGCTCAGTTTTGGAGTTTTTTTTTTTTTTTGAGTTGGAGTCTCACTCCATTACATAGGCTAGAGTGCAGTGGCATGTTCAGGGTCACCCCAGCATCAACCTGCTGGGCTCAGGTGATCCCTCTGCCTCATCCTCCAAGCAGCTATAACTACAGGCTAGCGCTACCACGCCCAGCTAATTTTTTTATTTGTTGTAGAGATGAGGTCTTGCCAAGTTGCCCAGGCTGGTCTCAAACTCATGGGCTCAGGCAGTCCCCTCACCTCAGCCTCCCAAAGTACTGGAATTACAGGTTTGAGCCACCGTGCCTTGCCTACTTTTGGAGTTTCTAAGACATGCCACCAATAACTGGCAGGATAACTGTGGCATATCAGATAAGAGTATGCCTGATAAAGGTAGTCTAGTGCAAGGCATGCTGCCTATGTGGTCTGACCATTTTTGGAACCAAAATCTTATTTCCTATTTCCTATTATCAGTAAAATTCTATTTGGTATAGGTATATGTATCAATATATTTAATTATGGATATTTTTTAATGCTAGGCTTTATAAGCATTATTTCAGACTGACTAAATTTACATATGAATTAACTCTGTATAGTTTTCCCTATAATAAACTCAGTCAAGCATGATTATTTACAACAAGCTATATATACTCTCTATTGTGAGGTTCACATGATTAACCTCAAATTTCTCCACAGTAGGAATTATTGAAATACTTTTCTAAATGTGTCTAGGAGAATTATCTCTGTTTTGATACAGTTTTCTCATTCTGGTCTAGGTTCTGCAAGTGCTCTTATTTATGGCTTATACTGTTTATATATCAAAGACCTTATACTATTGACAGATAATTTTCAGTCTTTGTTATCTGCAGTGGCTCAGATTTGGAATTTTAAGTACTGAAAATTTATCAATTGTAGTTTAGCAAAGTTGTTGGTTTCCAATACAATTTGAAAAAAAGTTTTTTACTAGTTATATATTTCTCACAAGGGGCTTCTCTCTATATTTTAGTCATTAGGCAGTTTTTGTTTTTCTCTGAATGCTTTCTAACTTCTGCCTACAAGTTTTGCCACAGGCTGCCAAACTCAGTGAGGGGAAGAGAGGGTAGTGGGAGCTGGGGAGACCTGCTTTATAACCCCTGGGTTTTCACTGGGAAGAAATGTGTGTTCAGTAACTTGGATGGATTTAGAGTCGATCATACTCAGTGATCTATCACAGAAACAAAGAACAGAGTACCATATGTTCTCACTCATAAGCGGACCTTGAACAATTATCATAATGCTATAAGAAGGGGATTGGCAGTAGTGGGGAACTGCCAGGGGAGAGGGGTGGGATTGGCAGTTGAGGGAAACTGCTAGGGGAGGGAGGGGCATACCTCATCAACAAAGGTATCTGCATAATCAACATTTGTATACCTAATCCTGAATTGCACCCCACATCTTTATAATTAAAAAAGATAAACAGACAAACAAGCAAAGAAACAACTAAATAAAAGATGCCAGGAGCAATACTGTTTTAAAAAGAGCTCGGGCTGCAGCTACCCTGGGCTTTACTATTTAGCCATTTCATACCCAATTTTGAACAGGATACAGAATCATCTTTCACAACAAGCAGAAAGCACACTGGAGTTCTGACTCTTAAAAGAGATAGCAAACAGAATTTGAAGAGTTAGTTTAAAAACTTGAAAGGATTTGAGTTTAAAGAAGAAAGTGTTATTCAGTCTTGCCAAATTTCAGGATAATCAAATTCTTGTATCTGCTCATTAATTTTCTACAATGCTTATCTATATGACTCTTGGGTCAACCGGATTCATTTTACACACCATGTGCTATTCTCCCTACAACCCTGTCCACTCCCACCCTCTTCTCCCTGCCTCTTCCAAAACCCCAATTCAACTGCCTGATCAGTCTTGTGTAAGACACATTTCCCAAACTTAGTTCCACAGAACCCCATGTCACAAGGTGTTAGTAAGTGTGCTGTGAAGACAGTATGCTGTGCTGAAAACAATATAGTAACTGCCGGATTAAATTAAGAAAAAAGGTCCATTTGTTTCAGGACTTCCAGGATCTTTATTATGTCAATACTCATTGAAACTTGTAAAGAGAGACCCCATATCCATATCTGTGTTTCCTGTATGTGTGATGGTGGCAGGATATTTTGTGGTATGTGTGTGTTAACTTTAAGAGTTTTCAGTGTACCCAAAAGATGGTTTGGGCAATGCTGACCAAAGAACATTCTCCAAACAGCATCCTGAAATATATCTTTACATTATCCAACCCAAGTGCTACAAAGAATAAATAAGGACTAAAAAGTCAGTTTCTTTTTCTGTCTCCATATTATAGTTGGGAATCTGTACCCAATCTGAGATCTCTGAGTCAACTCTGATGGCTTCTCTCCCTCTTTTCGCTTTTACATTCAGCATTCAACGTTCTCTGTACTATGACTCCAACCTACTTTTTCCAATTTTACTGCCTGACTTTTGAGGTGGGACTATACACAGGTCAATCACTGCATCTCTCACTATCATCTACCTATACCTATGAAATGTTCATTCCTTGAATCTATCCCTAGAATCTCCCACTTTTGCCCTTTTCTCATTCCATTCTCTTTACCATAAATATCCCTTCTGTTGTTGTTTGTTTTATTAATGATGGCCATTCTTACAGGGGTTAGGTGGTATCTCAATGTGGTTTTGATTTGCATTTCTTTAATGATGAGTGAGGCTGAGCACTTTTTCATGTGTCTGTTGACTGCCCGTATATCTTCTTTTGAGAAGTGTCTATTCATGTCTTTTGCCCACTTTTTTTTTTTTTTTTTGAGTTGGAGTCTCGCTCTGTTGCCCAGACTGGAGTGCAGTGGCCGCTCCCAGCCAGCCACCGCAGCCTCGACCTGCTGGGCTCCAGCGATCCTTCCGCCTCAGCCTTCCAAGTAGCCGGAATTACAGGCATGCGCTACCATGCCCAGCTGATTTTTTGATTTATTGTAGAGATGAGGTCTTGCTGCCCAGGCGGGTCTCGAACCTGCGGGCTCAGGCAATCCACTTACCTCAGCCTCCCAAAGGCACGGGATTACAGGCTGAGCCACCGAGCCCGACTTTTTGCCCACTTTTTAAAGGGGCTATTTGTTTTTTCCTTTCTGAGCATTTGAGTTCCTTATAGATCCTAGGAACCAACCATGTTGCCCATCAAAGCTGGACTGGATAAAAAAAATGTGGTACATATACACAATGGAATATTATGCAGCCATAAAGAAGGACAAATATATGGACTTTGCAGCAAATTGGATGGATTTGGAGTCGATCATACTCAGTGATTTATCACAAAAACAAAGAACTGAGTTCCATATGGTCTCACTCATAAGGTGACCTTGAACAATTATAATGCTATAAGAAAGCAATTGGCAGTAGTGGGAAACTGTCAGGGGAGGGGGGGTGGGACTGGCAGTTAGGGAAAACTGCTCAGTGAGGGAGGGGCATACCTCATCAACAAGGTTACTTGCATGATCTATGTTTGTATACCTAACCCTGAATTGTACCCTACATTTTTATAATAAATAAATAAATTTAAAAAATAAAAATAAATACCCTTCTTCCTATTTCCACCAGTCCTTTGTGGGCAATCTCAAATTCCACCTCTTTCAGGCAGCCTTTCTCCATTATCCCTTTCCAGAATCAAAAGTTGTTTCTTCTCCCTTTTTTGAACCATCTTAGTCCCTTGGTTGCTTATCACAGTAATACTTGAATGATTTAACATTCTCTATAAGAAGTAATTTGCCATTGTTTTTCTTCTCATTCTTTAGTAATACTAACTTCTATCAATTGAACACCTACAAAATATCAGGTATTTTATTATATGCTTTACATAACTTTTCCTTACTAACTCTAAAGTTAGTGTTATTATACACTTTTTACAAATTAAAAAAACAGTTGAATCACTCACACATACTAGCATGACTCAGGTATCATCAAAGAAGACTAAACAACTGTGTTCTTTTTATGACTGATGGAAGGACACAACAAACTGAATTAAGGGATGTAGATGATTTAAGAAGAGCATAGCACATAATATGAAGGAAAGAGTTTGTGAGTGGGAATGGTGGAGAAATATTTGAAAGCACATATACAGACTCAATCTTACAAGTTTTGGGCAGGCTTTTTTTTTAGAAAGCAGGATTTATTGAGAGGACAGAAAAGCTCTCACAGCGGAAGGGGACCCGAAGGGATTGCCTTTGGACAGGCTTGTATTTACTTTTTAAAATTTTAATAATTTATTTAATAGAACAACAAATACAAAATCTTATTTCAGCATGTTATCAATATAAAAAAAATTAATGAAATATTTCACATTCTTTTTCATACTACAAGTATGTCTTTGACATGCTATGTGAATTTTATGCTTAGAAAATATCTCAACTCAGATCAGTCACACATGGCCATGATTACTGAGCTGGGCAGCAAAGCTAGGGAAAACTCTGCACAGGAATTATGACAGTGAGGTACATGTACAATCTGCCTCTGATCTATTCCCAAACCCATCACAACTATCAAGGGAAAGGTATGAAACCTAACCTGGTGGCCAGTGGGAACATATGGCAGGCTGGAATCTGAGTGCCCTGAGCTGAGACAGGGTTTTTGGTTTTTTTTTTTAGTTGGAGTCTCACTCTGTCACCCAGACTGGAGTGCAGTGGCCGCTCCTGGCCACTGCAGCCTCGACCTGCTGTGCTCCGGCAATCCTTCCGCCTCAGCCTTCCAAGTAGCCGGAATTACAGGCATGCGCTACCATGCTCGGCTGATTTTTTGATTTATTGTAGAGATGAGGTCTCGCTGCCCAGGCAGGTCTCGAACCCGCGGGCTCAGGCAATCCACTCACCTCAAAGTGCTGGGATTACAGGCTGAGCCACCAAGCCTGGCTGAGACAGGGTTTTAAATCAATCATTTTTTTTTTCATATCACCAAAAGACAAATTCTCAGTCAAAAATAGCAGTCTCTAAATTAAGTGGGCATATCACACTGACAAACACACATTGCTCTCTTGATTGCTCTATGAAACTTGGCAAAGTTATATTTTTTGATTTAGAGATTACAACTAAATTGTCCTTTGGGTGGACAAAAGAGAAATATTTGATAACAAATATGTTGGCATCTTGCAGTGTAGAGCTGATTCTGTTAGCTCTTCCCAATAATCACATTTCCTATAGGACATAAAGTGATGCACTCAATCATGACAATGAACAAACATTGCACCTAGCTCTTAGGTACTTTGATTTGAAAAGTGAGTTTCATACCATCTTTTTTAAAGTCTATAAAGATTTTAATGAAACTGCAGAAAACCTAAAGCATAGATTACTGATATCCAAACACAAACTAACTCTTAGATACTTTGATTTGAAAAATGAATTTCAAATAGTCTTAATATCTATGAAGATTTTTTTTTTTTTTTGAGTTGGAGTCTCACTCTGTCACCCAGACTGGAGTGTAGTGGCCGCTCCCGGCCATCGCAGCCTCGACCTGCTGGGCTCCGGCGATTCTTCCGCCTCAGCCTTCCCAGTAGCTGGAATTACAGGCATGCGCTACCACGCCCGGCTGATTTTTTGATTTATTGTAGAGATGAGGTCTCGCTGCCCAGGCGGGTCTCGAACCCGCGGGCTCAGGCAATTCACTCACCTCAGCCTCCCAAAGGCGCGGGATTACAGGCTGAGCCACCGAGCCTGGCTCTATGAAGATTTTTAATGAAACTGCAGAATACATAAAACATAAAATTGTTATCTCTAAACACCAACTAGATTTTGCTCAACAATATGAATATTTAGGAGTGCAAATGTAAAGGGTGACAAATTTCATTTAGTTCATAAGCTTCTTACTAAACAAAATGAACAGGTCCTGTCTGTTTAATGTTGTGCACACCTTGCATACAACACTGCTAAAAAGAGGTATGATTTTTTTACCTGTGATAATAAAACTTTCATAATGAGAGTTGTTGGCTGATTTTTAGTTTCTTTAAAATGTGCAACAGCAGTCAGTAAAATTTTTGACTTTATAGAAATGGAAAGAGATATCCCTAGACTTGTGCCTACAAGATGGCTATCGTTGATGCTGGCCATCAATGTTAAAGTGTTGACCTGCTATAAAATACATTTTCAAAGTTTGGGAAAAGAAGACTGTCTCCAATGTGGAAAAGCATTAAGGATGAGAATGGAGAAAAGGATTATTGCAAAATCGAAATGTATATGCTTTTTCCCTAAAACTATGCGATGATCTTTGGAGAGGATATAAGGAACCTAGAAAAGAATGAACTGACTGTACCTGAATAATTTGATGTTATGTGTTGGTTGTGATAAAAACTCATACAGTTTTAAAAAAACGACTCATATCTTGGGAAAATAACACTGCTTCAGAACTAAAAAAAGAAAAAAAGTCACCAGTAAAGGGCAGCCAAGTTAAACAGAACTTTCTAAATGTCTTTAAGAAAAGAATAACTTATTTGGAACCCAACTTCTATTCTAATTACCTCGGTGCCTTAAATCCATTTTCCCTGAGAAGGAGATGTTTAACTTATGCTGAATCCAGTGTACTTCATAGTGTTTAAAAGTAATGGATCTAGCCGGGCTCGGTGACTCAGCCTGTAATCCCGCGCCTTTGGGAGGCTGAGGTGAGTGGATGGCCTGAGCCCGCAGGTTCGAGACCCGCCTGGGCAGCGAGACCTCATCTCTACAATAAATCAAAAAATCAGCCGGGCGTGGTAGCGCATGCCTGTAATTCCGGCTACTCGGAAGGCTGAGGCGGAAGGATCGCCGGAGCCCAGCAGGTCGAGGCTGCGGTGGCCGGGAGCGGCCACTGCATTCCAATCTGGGTGACAGAGTGAGACTCCGACTCAAAAAAAAAAAGTAATGGATATTTTAGACAGGATAGCTTTTTCAACAACTTTGTAGATACGAAGGACATGATTGACAAACAACTGGTCTACCACAACAAGCCTATAAATACAGACCGAGAAGACAGTTTTATTTATTATCATTGTTATTATTATTATTATTAGAGTTGGGATCTCACTCTGTCACCCAACTCAGAGTGCAGCAGAGTGATCACAGCTTACTGCAGTCTTCACCTCCTTGGCTCAAGTGATTCTTCTACCTCGACCTCCCAAGTAGCTGGGATTACAGGTGCATGCCACCAAGCCCAGCAATTTTTTTTCTTTTTTTATAGAAGAGACAATGTATCACCAAGTTGCCCAGAATGATCTCATATCACTGAGCTCAAGCAATTCTCCCACCTCGGCCTCCCAAAATGTTGGGATTACAGACATGAGCCACTGTGCCTAGCCTGTTGTGTGTTTTTAAGATACGGAAAAATAAGGCTTTTAAACAAAAGAACATAACTACAACAGAAATAATTAAACTGACACTATAAAAAAAAGACATATTTCTTTCTGTACCATGATATAGTAGGATATTTTACTCTATTTTCTCTTACAAAAATCCTTCTCTGTTCTGCTTATGGTCTTGAGTAAATTATTTTCTTCATGTAGTAATAAACTAAATGCAGTTAAATTCACTTTACCTGTAGCCTTGCTCTTGTCAAGCCCACATTACATTCATTTCTGGTGTCTGTAAAATGTGGTAACATCAAGTTTAATATCCTCACAACAAATGTATTTCAACATGGAATCCTTAGGATTTTATTTATTATAGTTTAGACTTGTAGGAATTCATATTCAGCTCTCCAAAATGATCTCTACAAAGATCAAAAGATTAGCTGGGCGTGGTGATGCACCTGTGGTTCCAGCTACTTGGAAGGTTGAGGTGGAAGGATCACCTGAACCCAGCAGTTACAGTCTATGGTGGCCATGAGTGTGCCACTGCACTCCAGGCTAGGTGACAGAGTGAGACTCTGACTCCAAAAAAAAAAAAGGCACACAATACTATAGCTTATAAAATGCAAGTATCCAATAAAGAGTCAAAATAAATTGTATTAGAACAAACACTATGAGAATATTTTTATATTTTTCTCACACATATTTTTAAATCGGTTCTACTATTAATTACTACTAATTCAACTTGGTAACTAGTCCTGTTATTATTTTATTTAATTAATAACATTTATGTAAACACAAAAGCAAACAATATGGAATAAAATATTATTTCAAATAAATGCCCTTTTGAAAGTGTTTTTATGTTAAATTAGTAAAATGTATAAATAGAAATTTATAATGTTAGTTTTTCTGGTTTGGTATACTGTGTCCTTATTTGTCTCTCTAAAAAACTGATTACCTGTGAGAGATGGGCTCAATAAATATCAGGGTCAAAAATGAATGTAACTTACATGTGTGATAAGGTTTTGGGACCTTTCATTTTTCCTATGCCATGTGAAAAACACCTGTACCTGTCTGGGGAAATAGCTTATCTTTTAATCAGATTCTAAGATTTTAATTCAGATATTTTCTTGGCTATGACTAAAAATCATTTCATAAATTGTTATCCTAAGCAGATCTCACTAATGAGTCAAATGGAAAATGGACATGTGGGTAACAGTTGTTCATAGTGTGAGAAGCTAGCAGCCCAAATGTTTACACACACACACACACACACACTCTCTCTCTCTCTCTCACACACACACACACACACACACACACACACACACCCCCCTTACCTGAATGTTTTTCTCACACTCTCTCTAGAACTCTTCACTCTGACATTTTGTTTCCAGTCAACTTTTTAAGGTCTGGATAAAGAGAACATTTTTATACACATAAAAAGACATTTTTAAAAATAGCATTTGAACCCGCAGGCTCAGGCAATCCACTCACCTCAGCCTCCCAAAGACACGGGATCACAGACTGAGCCACCAAGCTCGCCTGGACAGCGAGATCTCATCTCTACAATAAATCAAAAAAATCAGCTGGGTGTGGTAGCGTGCACCTGTAATTCCAGCTACTCGGAAGGCTGAGGCGGAAGGATCGCCGGAGCCCAACAGGATGAGGCTGCAGTGGCCGGGAGCGGCCACTGCACTCCAATCTGGGCGACAGAGTGAGACTCCAACTCAAAAAAAAAAAAAAAAAAAAAAGCATTTGAGCACTTACTATGTGTCAAGAATGGTGACGAGCAAGTGTGTTTTCTCATTAAGTTCTCACAATAAGGTGTGAGGTGGGTGTTATTATTGTACCTGTTTGACAGATTAAGAAACAGAGGCTTGGTAAGATGATAAATTAACCCAGCTACTAAGGAATGGAGATAAAATTTGAACCCAGATCTTAACAAATTCAAAGTTTGTGATCTCATCTTCATGAAGGCCTGGTCTTTGTCTAATTTTTGATTCCAATTGAATCTCCAGGTTTGAGGCAGTTCCTGGCACATGTTAGACATTCAGCAATGATTGATAAACAAAAGGCCATACTGCTCTATGGTCAATTTGGTCACATATGTCAGGAGCCTGGATCCCTGTGGCAACCTTTGCTTTCATAGCTTCCCCTGCCTTGGGCTCAAGTCTCTTGACTGACTCTCTAATTAGATGTCAGAATTCCTTGAGAGAAGGACATTGCCTTATTGTCTCTAGAAAAGCCTCACAACTAGCACAGTGAAATAATGTCCAAATTGTGGTAGATTCCTAGTAAGTATGAATGAATAAAGGCCTAAAAGAAAATGGTGACAAGATTTCTGGCTTCCCTTCAGTCAGCACCTACATGTGCCCGATATTGTGGTCTTTGCTTGGGTGGCAAAAAGGCAGGAACAATGTCATTAAGTCAAATTGTATCTTTGGTACCATTTTGGTTGGTCCCTCAGGACAAGCAAAGTCCAAGTTATGATGAAGAAGGCAACTGACCTTGCAACTTTATTTCCAGAAGCCACGCCCCAATCCTTTGAACCCAGTGAGCCTGAGCCCCTTGTCTTCTGATGCACACTATCCTGTGGTTCCTAGGCACTAAATGATTGTCATGATTCGTCTATGATTTGGTGTGAGGAGGGAGAGCAGAAAACATGTAAGTGATGAACTGGGTAAACCTGTGCTCCTCCTGGGCGGACATTGGCCCAGGGGATGAACGGAGGGTTTAAGTTTAGTCTCAGAGGTTAATCCTTTCAGGGTCACAGGAACTGGAGGTAGTGCTTTGTTTTTGTTTTTGAATTAAAGCTGAAGCGAAAGTGAGTCCTATCTCCGCCTTGATCTCCTTCACTCGCTGTGCAATTGTTATTGCCACTGTAGGCTGCTCCATTTACTGGGAGGTATCTGCTTAGGAAGGTGTCAGTAATTTCTCTGCAGCAGCTCTCAGTGCTGTGGCAATTATCCCGCTGCTTGGCAAACCCCCAGATTCGAATGTTTCTCACCAGTGCTTCTTGGTCAGTAATTCTTAGAGGTCAGTGCTGGGGAATGTGAGACCAGAGGCATACTTTTCCAATAGTCATTATGGAATGACACACATTTATGCTGATTGATACACACTACTTTACAAAAAAAAAATTAGTATGTACTTCACATGTTCTTTCCTTTTGTCCTACCACTCCCTGATCAGGGGTTTATACTTCACAATATCTGCATTTCTTCTGTAAATGCCTTTCAAACATCATATAGTTCTTCCTGGATAATTTGAAAGCATAAACCCTTGATAACTGTGCTGCTGTATGCAGCAGGAAGAGAAGAGTTAGTGATACTGATATTTATGAGCACTTACTGTGTGTCAAAGAGTGGTTTAAGCACTTTATATGTATTATTTGGTGTCTTTTTAACAACGAAGCTTGTCTAGAAGGTTGAGGAGTTGTACAAGTTCTCTTACACAATCTAGCATTTGATAGAGCTGTGACTCAGGTCCCGATAAGTCTGATTTCACTGGGTCTTCCAACATTTCTTATATCTTTAAATGGCACCACTACTTCCTGGGGTGGGATGCCAGGACCTAGGGGATAATGTCCACCTCTCCCTTCTAGCTCCACCGCATCACTGAGTTTTGTTGCTCTTTCATCCTCATAGGCTCATGGGTTTCTCCATTCCTGTCCATTTCCTGCAATCTGCTCTGTGGTTTCTGTCTTTTCTTGCCTGGCCCACTGCAATACTTTCTACCTGGATTCCTTGCTTGGAACCCATACTGCAGCCAGAACAATCTTTAAAATATATATATATATTTTTATAAAATATATATATATATAAAATATATATATGTATATATATATATATATATATATATATATATATATACACACACACATATCAAGTCATGCCACTCCCTTGCTTCCATTGCTTTTATGATAACGTGTGTCTGTGCTGGTCCTTAGCATCTTTGGATTCTGGAGGCAACATGTAACACATGGATGAGCTGCTCAGTCCTTTACCAAGTAGTGTAATAGGCTGCCGGTTTAGAGTGAGTCCCCAAGCAAGAGAAGGCTCTGCTGCAGGTCCAGGCCATGATATGAGCCACCCTTCCATTTGGGCTATGATCAAGAAGAATTAGTGGTGTTCAAAATGTCATTGGGAAGTAAGAATTCTCTCTACAGACTTCTCTTGGTGGTGCCACTGACCAGTCTAGGATTTTGGAGCAAAGTCATACCCTCCATTGCTTGTTCTTCCTTTAAAACCGGCTTCTGCTTTGCTGCTGAGCCCTAGTAGAGACTAAATGAACACTTTACCATGGCATAGCAAGTGACCATGCGACCCAAGTGATCCATTCATAAAGTGGGTGCCATCTGATTCACCAAACCATGATGTATACAGCATGTTTAATTATCAAGTGGAAATAGTAAAAATTAGATTGGGTTTGAGCATGTCTGGAATGCACAAATAAGTGCCATGAACAAGTGGCCAAGACTGCCATAACATATGCTCCTACAAATGGGGCTCCTTATTATGCTGATCCAGCCAGAGTGGACTGTTGCAGCCCACAGGTCCCCTAAGGGTAGTCCTGTACTATAGTGGTGAAGGAGAACTTCCCAGCAGGTAGGAGGTTTAGCAGTGCCACTGACTGGTCTCAACAGCATGATCTTTCCTGTTCCAAGGCTAACTCAATTACCCACTACTGCTTGGAGCTCAATTTCCGACTGCAGTGGCCAGTGCTGAACCTGGATATGGCCACATCTTGGGAGTAGGATAGAGTGGGTGGGGAGATTAGCCAGCTGTCTAAAGGCAAGTGAATTACATTGAAGCCTGTTACGGACTATGTCCCTCAAAATTCATATGTTGAAGTTCTCACCCCAAATGCCTAAGCATGTGAATGTATTTGGAGATAAGGTCTTCAAAGAGATAATTAAGTTAAAATGAAGTCATTAGACTGTTCTAATCCAATATGATTGGTGTCCTTATGAGAAGAAAAAAATCTGGACATAGATATACAGAGGGAAGACCATGGGAAGACACAGGGAAAATATGGCTATCTACAAACCAAGGAGGGAGTCCTCAGAAGAAATCAACACTGCTGACACCTTGATCTAGGGACTTCTGACCTGCAGAACTCTAAGAAGATAATATTCCTGTTGTTTAAGCCACTCAATTGGTGACACTTTGTTACGGCAGGCCTAGGAAACTAATATGGAGGGCATAGCAGTTTGTCTTCAGTGGAGTAGAGAGTTATTCTGGGTAAGATTTTTCTTTTTCTATCCACAATGCTTCAGTCATCATCAGGAAAAAAACTCTGGTGCAGATACTGGCTGATCTCAAGTCCATGGCTGAACGATAGTTTCCTTCTTTAACCACTCATTCCATGACATCATTGCCTTTTGTGGGAGCCACATCTGGACCTAATGGAGAGAACTTCAGATCGCCTGGAGACTTGAGATGGATAAAAAGACTGATTGGGATTTTGTTATCCCCTTGTTGGGAATAGGTAGAAGCGTCTTGATTTGTATAATGGTTAGCATCTTACTTTAGGAGGAAGCAGGAATTGATGTAGAAGTGGGCCTGCCGCAGTTCTTAACTCCAGCTGCATCTTGCAGTCTCCGGGGAGTTTTACAAAGTACTGATGCCTGGGTCCTGCTCTCAGAGTTTTTTGCTTAATTGGCCTGGAATGTGGACTAAGGGTCAGGATTTTTGGAAGCTCCCCAGATAATTCTAATGAGCAGTAAGTTTTTGTAGATGGAGGGTCAGAAGAGCCTTAGTGTGTGTGTATAAGTATGTGAGCACGTGTGTATGTGTGAACATTTGCATATAGACACATTTACACCCTGTGGAGGGTTTGGAATATGTTCGATTGGTTTTTCAAACAAACAAACAAACACGCAAACAAAAAAACAGTGTTTATATAGAATAGCACTTCAACCTCTTTTACTCAAATTCAGCTTCTTTGGGGTCTATCAAAGTTGACCTCTTGATTGCTTGGACTAAATCACTTGTAAGAGCTCTTTCAACCTTGAGTGCTTAACATTTTTTTGTTTTTGTTTTTTCACTTTACATTGCTGCCAAAAAAAAAAAAAAAAAGACAGGGTAGGAGTAGTCAATCTTTTTTTTTTTTTTAGTTGGAATAACTATTTTCAACTCTGGAATCAATGCTCTGATTTACAGCTAATAAGCCTTGACATTCTACAATCCTTGTAGAAAATCTCAATGTATTAAAATTTCAATCACATAGATTTTAGTGCGTTGTCTCCCCATCAAGATGCTACCTTATGGGAGTTTACAGTCCCCCTCTCATTTCCCCAAATGTTTTCAGTTAATGCATTGCCTGACATCAGTGATGACTCACTAAGCTGCTGTTTGAGGCAAATCTGCTATTTCCTCAGTAATCCTTTCAGGTGGAGATCAGACATCTGTTAGTGAAATAATTTTTATGAGGCAGAGGCGAATCTTTCCAGCACCCAGCTGGTTAATGCAAGCAGATTTTCCTGTGGACTCAATTGCTTGGAGGTCAGATATCTTTTTTTTCCTCCTAAACGCTGAGGCTTACATGCTGTGTGGGCTGACTGAGGCCCTGCAGCACCCTCTGCCTTGCTCTGTTTGTCTCTGATGCTCTCACCAAGGTCAGGGCAAGGATTCTCAATGACTTTTGAAATCATGACAGCTCTGAGCAAAGCCTTCTCACCCATTATGTTGTGTGCTAATGTCTACCGATACAAAGATTTCTGTGGAGTTTTATATTCAGTCATCTGTCCTGTATTCGTAAACCAGAAGCACACTGAACATCTTTTGAAAACCAATCTACCACCTTCAGATTTGAACAATATTTTCTTTGAAAGCACCTCTGGCTTGCTTCAGTGTGTGTGGATGTGTGTGTGTGTGTGTGTGTGTGTGTGTGTGTGTGTGTGTGTGGCACGCGCATGCTCTTGTGAAGATTAACAGGTGACACCATCCCATTCTGGAATAGGCCCAGTGATTTTGGTCCACCATCTAGCAGATTAGACCCAAGTGACTTTGATGTTTCTCCAGATTCAAGCACATACATCTTAGAACCTGAATAGGACAGACCTATATGGGGTGCTCTCAGGCACTGAGGGTCTTCAGGGTGGAAGGGTCATGGGAACTTGTGAAGTGCTGTTGTTTACTCTATGACATTTTTTGTCTTTTCAATCTATATTTTTTAATTCATTTGGGTTTAGAAAACTCCCTTGTGCTGACTCCTTTATGTAAGGTCAGATTGCTCTATTTGTTTCATTATCCTTCCTTAAAGGCATGTAAAATGCAGCGTTGCTGTTTTATATTAATTTTTTTCAGAGTAATCCACCTACCCAAACCCTCTTTAATGGAGTGTGGTTTAAAATGTGGTCTTTTTAGAACAAGCTAACTTGTAGCAAATAGAAGTCTTTCCTGTTTCCTATATTGATTGAAGGTTTGTAAAGTACAGTTTTTGGAGTTCAACTTCCTTACCTCTACTTTTGTTTCTCAAACATTCTTTCTTTTTTTGAGTTGGAGTCTCACTCCGTCACCCATGCTGGAGTGCAGTGGCATGCTCACAGTCACCCCAGTATTGACCTGCCGGGCTCAGGCAATCCTTCTGCTTCAACCTTCCAAGTTGCCATAACTACAGGCATGCACTACCATGTCCGGCTAATTTTTTGATTTACTGTAGAGATGAAGTCTTGCCAAGTTGCCTGGGCTGTTCTCGAGCCTGTGGGTTCAGGCAATACTCTCACCTCGGCCTTCCAAAATGCTGTGATTACAGGCTTGAACCGCCATGCTCGGCCCAAATATTCATTTATAACCTGATAATTTCCACGTGGTTGGCTTGCTCCAGTGACATCAGCTACTTCCAAGGGAGTCCCTCCTCATTTTCCACACTGTTGAGATGGACATTTGATTTGGTCCTCTTGATGTTCTATCTCCTTGATGTCTTGTCTCCTCAGTGGTGTGGACACCATGGAGACACATTTCCAGTTCCCACTAATGTGAGACAAGGAAGAATCCAGAAGAGTGACTGGAAATAAGCTCCAGGAGCACAGCTAGACCAGGAAACAGGAGTAAGACATAGTAGAGGACGAAAATCAGAGCTTAGGGCCTGTGCGGCAAGTTCAAAGTCATAGGCTGACAGAAAGTTCCAATGGTCTGGATCAGAGGGAGATAGGGAACAAGTCTGGTAAAAGAAGTTTGCAATCATCCTGAGCAACAAGGCCAAGCCTTCTAATGTCATAAATTTTGGGGGAGATGATAATTAGGGAAGAATCCCAGTTAAATAACTGGAGGCAATGAACCCATTGCCCCCACAAGTCTGTGCACCATGTCTGGATATGAGAGTGTTGTTCAGAGTCATAACTATTGTCACAGGTTATGGGTGCCTCTGGAATTGTTTTTCTCTGAGGGGGAAGGCTATCCCTTAGTTCCTTCCCATTTAGTTATAATTTTTCCCTTCTTGTTCTTAGAGGATCTCGCACTGCTCTTTTATTTGGTCATGAGAAAGCATTTATTGGGTACGTACAATGTGCCAGGTCTTATTTTTATGGTGAGAATGCAGTGATGAACAGGATAGAAGTTTCCATTTTGTTCAGTTGTGCTGGTGGGACAGTGATATGATTGATGGAAAGATACCAAAAGTTACAGGCAAAGTGTCTGGGTTCTCTTCTTCATATAAAGGTCATATAAACTAACCCCACATGAACTGCTCTACAGAGCTGAAACATGGTAGGACTCAAGTCAGAGTGGCAGTTTTCCTGGGCTTCTGGCCCTAGAGTAGCAATCCCCAATCTTTTTTGCATCAGGGACCATTTTCGTGGAAGGCAGTTTTTCCATGGATTGGGAGTGGGTTGCAGTCAAACCTCACTGCTAATGTCAATCTGTATTTGCAGCTACTTCCCAGCACTAACATCATCACCTCAACTCCATCTCAGATTATCAGGTGTTAGATTCTCATAAGGAGCACTCATCCTAGATCCCTCACATACGTAGTTCACAATAGGATTCAACAGGGTTTGCACTCCTATAAGGATTTAATGCTACTGCTGATTTGGCAGCGGACAGCGCTCTGTTCTCCCCTGCTCATCTCCTGCTTTGTGGCCCAGTTCTGCATACCGTTATGTGGCACAGGGGTTTGGGACCCCTGCCCTAAAGGACTCCTGCAGCTGATGATCCTCATATGAATGAATTGGACTGAAAGGTGCTAGCAGTCTTTTTGCCATTCTCATGAGGATTTTATAACCTCCAGTACCCTTCTAGCTATGATGGAGGATTTAACTGATGCATGTCTGTCCACTTGGAACAGGTGACAGGGAAACTCAGACATTTCAGTGAACTTGCTATTGGACTGGGTAGATCTAAGTCCAGTTTCTCAGAGTCTGTTTCCTAGGTATCTCACTCCCATGGTGGACCTATGCTTTAGGCCAGCTTGAAGTAAACAAGCAACAAATGGATGTGTAATATAATGCCATGTGGTGAGCAACACTATTTAAATATAAATCAGGATAAGGGGACAGTGAGTGAAAGATTGGTGGCTATTTTGGGTAATCAGGGAAAAGTTGTTTGAGGAAGTTACATTTAAGCAGAGGCCGAAAGGGAGTGAAAGCAACATAAGTGAGGGGTTGGGGAAGAGAATTCCAGGCAGTGGGACTGGGAAATGCAAAGGCCTAGAGGCAGAAACTAATTTGGAAGCATCAAAGACAGCAAGAAGGTTGGGGGATGGGGGATGGAGGGGTGGCGGGGTGGTGAGCAAGGGGAGAGGAATAGGAGGTGAGGTCATAGAGGTAGGTAGGGATTAGATCACAAGTGGCCTCAGGGATGCAGTAAGAAATTGTTTTTTCTCCCTTCCTCAGCAGCTGGTATGCCCAGGAGCAAGAAAGGTATGAGGGCTCTATGTGCCACTTTTGTTTCTCTTTCAGGGAAGATGAAGGTAGTGTGTGCATGGGGGGAGTAACACATCCTCCAAAAAGGAAAGTCAGCAGGGTCACCCTTGCTGGGACAAGCTGCTGACCAGAGGATGAGACTTAAACTCAATTCCAGGGTTGCCCATGATGTTCACGGAAGTCCCTAGAGTAGTAACACAAAAGTATATCATTGTTCTTCAAGGAGAAAAGTGCTCCTTCTTTGCCCTTTACTTAACCAGAACCTGCCTTGTGTAACTAAACCCTGTCCTTTGCTTGAAATGAAAAGGGTGGTGTCTTTTTTGTTCAACCGGGGGACATCAGAATTTACATTGTGTCCACTTTTATTTTGGTTAGTTATGTCACTGTATTTATGCTTATAGTAGACATAGAACTCTTTAGACTTATTTATTTAAAATTTATATCCCATTCTTTCATTCTAAAAGAATTTAAGATAGCATCTTAGTTTGGGCTGCTATAACTAATTACGGTAGACTAGATGTCTTAAACAACAGCATTTATTTATCATTATGGAGACTGATCTTGGAAGCCCAAGATCAGAGTACCAGCAGAATGAGTTTTAATGAAGGCCCTCTTATGGGTAGCAAACTTATTTTTTTTATCCACAGAGCTAGGCAGCTCTCTGGCCTCTTCTTATAAGGGCACTAATCTCATCCATGAGGGCTTCATCTGCATGCCCTAATAACCTCCCAAAGTCCCCAAATTCCTTACTTCCAAATATTATCTCACTGGGGATTAGATTTCAAAATATGAATTTTGGGGGAACACAAACTTTCAGTCTGTAAGAGATGGCATTTGGGGAGTGAAGTAATCTTTAAAGGAAGCTACGGATATAGTTTAAACAAAAGCAACTATGCAAAGTTTGAAGAACTAGATATAGAAAAATGATCCCAGAAATCAACTTGAGATGACAGTAGAGGACTCCTACAGAGATGCTACAAGTTTGGTATTTTGTAGGGTACAATATCAGCTTTATAAAATATTGCAAATCTGCATTTATCAATCACATACTCTTACTAAATCTGTACAAACTCAGAAGGTTTTGCTAGCTGAATATGCTCATGTAGTGACTTCCATATTGTTTTAGGGATCTGTTCAGGTTGGAATTAACTCAGCCTCCTTTGGAAATAATTGTTTGTGGGACAAATGTCATTATAGTAGGCAGTGGAATTATAGGACCATATACAATAGAGACATCTTAAATCCATCCTCCTCTATGAAGTGATTTCCTTCACAACCTTTTTCTCAGGAAGAGTTTGAAGGACACCTGCTCAAATTTGGACAAATTTCTTTCTTTTTTCACAAAGCAACCGGTTTTCTTGTTGGATGACTTTAGTCCAGCATTCTCAAATGTATTTTATGAGTACTTGCTTTGGGAGACATTAACAGATGAGTCGTGACAACTAAATTAATAAACAAAATAGAGTTTGATTCTGTGGTCAGATAGATTTGGGAAATGTTCTTGCAGAAATTTAAAGCATACTAACAAAGGATTTGAGGAGTTCAGCCATGAGGAAACCTGTTTACTTGTTTAACCCAGAGATTTCTAGATTTACCCATGTTGCATCTATTAACATTCAGTTGGAGAGTAGTCTGTGGGGTAATAATCTGAGGGAAAACTGTCTTAATTGCTAGAAATGACCTCATTTACTGCATAGAAGTTAATCTCCCTACAACTGACACCCATTGGTTCTAATTCTTCCCTCTGGAGTTACTATGAGTAAGCAAAATCCTTCCTTAAAGGTCAGCCCCTTGGTTAGAAGAAACTAACATGTTCCTCAAAATTCAGCTTCAGTCACTACAACAGCACCTTATGTAACATCTCACCATCTCCTGTAGTTTGTCCCTTGTTATGAAATGATACAGAGACCTGCTAAAATCTATTCATATTGTCACAGCCCTTAGAGAAGGGCATGACAAAAGCAAGCACTTCTGTACATTCCTGAACAATATTCCGGAGAGCTAATAAAAGGTGGGCTTCCCCTTATCTCCTATGCACTCCCAGTAAATAGCTTCAGGGGATCCTTGACTTCCTGTAATCTATGCCCAATCAACTGAAAGATGCAAATCTCCATTTACTCCATTTTTCAAGTGGTTATATGTTTGAATGATATAGTATCAATGTAATGGTAAGCCTTGTGATTTGTATAACTTTTGTATCAATGTAATCATAAGTTTTGTGATTTGTATAACTTTTGTGTAATGCTTGATGCCTTAGGCCTTGTAAACTCCCTTTACTGTATGGCAAGCTTGATTATAGCTTCCGCTGGGCCCTACTGATAAAGGCTCTGGCACCAGGTGCTACTGATAAAGGTTATGGCACTTATCAATATCACTGCTGAAACTCAAATTCTATACAATGCTCTGCTGGTCACTTGGCTAATGTATAAGTACTAACAACTCTGGACTTGTAAAAGTGCACTGTAAGAGCTTAGAGGGTGAGCAGAACCATTTTAGAAACACCTTGAATTTGGCTCTGCTCCCTGGATTCAAACTCAGAAATAAACTTCTTTCTACCAGTTCCCTGCCCCTTTGATTTGGTATCAAGGGGAGCAGTTGAGTGTCACTCAGACCATAGCACCCTGCCTTCTTAATGTGGAGTGGCAGACCTGGGCACAGTTCTCCAGATATAATTTTATGAATGCAAAGTACCTATTCTTTCCCCTTGATCTGGACATTCCCACACTTCTAAAAATGGAACTGGTGCAGATTGCATTAGCTTTTGTAGAGGCCCTGTTAACTGCTGCTTCATTTTAATTTAGTGTTCAACTAAAAGCCTCCAGGCCTTTTTCCCTTAACTTCTTGCCAAACCTGTTCTCCCCCATTCTTTATTCATAGGGTGGGTGTAAAGACACATTGATTTCTTGACTTGTCCTCTCTCAAGCTTCACAAACAACCAAGGTCACTTAATTCCCAGTTGCTATCTCAGTCCCTCTTTGTATTCTGGAGCCATTTCAGACCCTACATGGAGAGACTTCCGCAGAACTGAGATCCATAACTCTGTAGCATTACTCAGCCTTGTTGCTGATCTCACTCTGGTTTCTTCTCTAGGGACCAGGCCTTTGGCTCTTGCCTTCTTTGAGATCACATACTAAGTCACTGAGTCACTGCCTGATTTCTTTCCAGGATTCTATTCTAGAAGAGGAATCTTGCCTTTACTAGTTATCCTTAGATACCTGACTGGTGACTACTGAAGAGCAAGCTGGGACCTTCACCAGTGTGCAAGTTCCCCAAATGTCACATGTAGTCTGCCTCCTGGGAAGACATCTTTGTTATAGTTAGACCTCTCTGATGCTGGCCATATCTCTATCTTAACCTTTCCCTGTACCCTAGAAGGAATCCTGCTCCCTCTCTGCCATCTGTGGGTGTCTGTCATGTATGGCCAATACATAGCACACATGCTACACTTGCCCACTCCTGCACCCATGGCAGACATTGATAATTAATCTTAGCACTCTTTCCAACTCTGCCTGGACACTGTCTCAGAAACCTCTTTAACATCACCATGCTCCAGGTAGCCTAGCCTGTCAACTGGAATCGTCAAGCAAGTTGAAACCTATTTGCTGTTCTGAGCTATATCATTTGCTTCTAAAGAGTGGGCCTATCCTTGCCTTGCTAGTGCCGCTTTGATTATAACTTGTTAAAAATTTAGTATTGCCGGGCTTGGTGGCTCAGCCTGTAATCCCGCGCCTTTGGGAGGCTGAGGTGAGAGGATTGCTGAGCCTGCGGGTCCGAGACCCGCCTGGGCAGCGAGACCTCATCTCTACAATAAATCAAACAATCAGTCGGGCGTGGTACACGAGCCTGTAATTCCGGCTACTCGAAGCCTGAGGCGGAAGGATCTCCGGAGCCCAGCAGGCGAGGCTGCGGTGGCCGGAAGCGGCCACTGCACTCCAGTCTGGGCAACCGAGTGAGACTCCGACTCAAAAAAAAAAAAAAAAAAAGTAGTATTTTCACAACTTCTAGCTTTATCTGGGTTTTGTAACCTGATAAGATTCTTTCAGGTCTATGTCTCTTGTGTAGGTAATAATAAGAGCACAGGCTCTAGAGTCAGACTATATAGTCTGCTGTATGACCTTGGCCAACTTACTTAACCTTGGGAACCTTGGATTTCTCATCTATAAAATGGGCACACTGTTGGCACCTAACAATTATAGTTGTCTTGAGGACAGAATGGGGAAATGTCTGTAAAAAGTATAGTGTCTGGTATACTTTAAGAATTCAGTACAGTAAATGTCAACTAACAAAACCACACACAAATTACTTGTCCCAGCCCCACTCAAATCATCACTGAGATGCTTGCAATTGTATTATTAGAATTACATTAAAATTATTCTGGAAACTTTCACCTTCTATTAACCATAATCCCTTTTAGGACTCTGGTCATGATATTTTACCCATCTTGTCTCTGAGGATCTAACTTCTGCTTTCTGAGTCAGGCTATTTCCAGCATTTTCTTCCTTGAATCATCAACCCTAAGATGACCAGATTCCTAGGTCCCAAGGTATTATCTGCCATGTCAGCAACTAGTCAGCCATGTTTGAGTCCAAATAGTAATTCCTCTCTTGACTCCCTCTGCCTACTCAGTGAAGCCACCCTGAAAGAGAAAGAGTACAACTCCCTCAGGCAGATAAATCTGCACAATATATGTGTAACACAAACCAAATGTTAGGACCAGGCCCAGCAACTCTGGAGCCTGCTTATCAAAAACAAGAAAGACCTGAGGTACTTTTTGTGGAGCACAGTAGCCAAGTCTTCCACATGGATTCAGTTTAGACTGAGCAAGTGGAAAGTGCTAGAAAACTGTGTTATCCCAGCCTGGCTGGAGCTATGTCTCCCTAGGTTGTTTTCAGAGGTCTTGGCACTTCCAGTTAAGGGGTCATTGCGAGTGCACACATTGAGTGCAAGTGAAAAGTATCACATTCCCAAGATGAGGCTGGAAGAAGGCATTCATCAGCAGTGTGAAAGAGGCTAGCAGGCCCCAGAGCTGGGAGCACATGTTACTGCAGGATTCATAACAGCACCCACCCTCTCCCCCCACATACCCACATCAGGCTGTTTTTTGTCTCCAATTGTGAGAAAGTCTCAGGATTAAAGGAACACAAGCTGATTAATCAGAATCCTGGTCACCCCAGGTCCTGTGAGAGGGAGTGACAAGGTTTACCCAGAGTGACATAGCATGGGCTGAGATGCAGGGAAGACAGGCTCCCAGCCATCAGAAACATGGTCCAGAATGGGTACTGGTTTTGGGGAATGAGGTAGGATTTTAGGTCTCAAGGCTGGAGGAATGGTTAGTGTGCTTGTGATGGGTTCTGACTCTTGATTAGGCTGAGAATATTTAAATCTCTCTTATCCAGGCCAGGATAGGCTCCAGAGATGGAGAGAAGCCTGAGCCAGGTGGGAATCAAAAGTCCTCTGCTGTGGGCACAAGAGGAGAACCCAGACTAAGACCTGGGCTGGACCTACAGCTATGGCACCAAGCCTATACCAGTTCATTTTGCTGTGTCCTATTTGTGTCAAGCTGACTCTTGGAGGGCAAGGAAAATTTCTTAATGCTAGCTGGCAAAGACCTATCACTCCATTCACCTCTGCTCCCCAGGTTGCATGGCTGTAATTAGTAGGTACAGTGGGGAAAGGGAGTCTGGAAATTTAGGTACATTTAGCAAAGTTTGGCAGGTAATTATCTGAGGTAACAAAGTATCCTGAGAATCCAGGACCGGAAAAACTGAAAAGATAAGACAGATGGAGTAGGTAGACAAGGCAAGTCTAAGGAGTGGCAAGGCTCAATGGACTTAGCTATGTCTCTGGGGTTACAGTGGCCCAAAGGTTCAGGGTTCCAGGGTTTCATAGGTAACGGGCTCTGAGACAGTGGTCCAAGAGAGCGGGGACACAAACACCAGTTCTGATTCCTGGGCAGGATCTAGTAGCTCTTCTTCTTTCACATTCTCTTTTGGGTGTAGATGGCTCTGGGTCCTAGGGTGAGCAATTGCCAAAGGCATGTGGGTGTACCCTGCTTCTGAAAGAACAAGGATAGAGGTTCTGGCACAACCAGGAGATCTTATATGGACAATGTGACTGTGAGTAGACTAGATGTGGAAGTCCTCTGGGCTCGGAGCATATTGTCTGACCAGGAGCTAATATATGACAGTGGATTGGTCACCTGGGTGCCCTGAACTTTGTTCATATTTTAAGAGGTTGGCAGAAAGGCCTCTGTTGGTAATACAGGCTGGAGACTCTGCAGACTTTGGGAACTGATAGGGAGGATCATAGGGCTTGGGGAGTATCTGTGACAAACTTTGAACTCTCCCATCTCTGTCTCAACATCTAGCTCTACTGTTATGAAGGTGCTTTGAGATCCCCATATGAAAGTTTTCTGTCCAGTTACAAGTTAGGGGAACAATAATAAACACTGCATTTTGGGAAGGCTGTGGCAATGTGAAGGGCTTCTGACCAAATGTTTTTCATCTTTCTACTCTCTGAGTCCTATATATTAACCAAACTACTCCAGAGAAAATTTGTAGCAGGTATTGAAGACAGCAATCTGAACATTAACTACTACAACTTAAACATTTCTAGAACTTTCTCTTCCCATACATTAGTGGTCTTATCTAATGTTGTTGGTTAGCTCCTTATACACATATATCAGAAATAAGAGGGTTTCAGAAACGTGTGAGAGGGACTATGAAGCAGGCTTGCTATTTCTCCTCTCTCCCTTACGTTGAAAACCAGCTGCAATTTCCCAAAGGAAAATTAATTTTATTTTCAATGCTTTTGAGCAGCCCAGATGCTTGAAACCTCACTGTGTTCATTTTGCTCCTTCCCATTTGCCCTCTTTCAGGTCTTGGGCAGAGCCCATTTTTGCAGTGACTTTCCAAGACTTCCCCAAGCCCTAATATTTCAGGTGCTGGCTAACCACAAATCTCCCTACTCTCTCATGCCTTGTCTCTGCTTTGACCAAGTCAACTTAAGTCAAACCCTCTGCCCTAACAAGCTGCCCATCAGTGGTAACTTTTTTCTCACTGATTTCATTTGTATAACCCTTGGATCTAGTGAGCATGGTGTTGTGCATGGGGCTAATAATTCCGATAGATCAAAGTAGAGCCACTTGTGCTACTTGCATCCAATGTAACAATTGCTTAACGATAATTCATCTCTGGGTTTTGAGAAATGATTAGAATGAGTTGATCATTCTCATGGAACTCACAACCTGATCCTGGTGGCAGCATCTGTGGCTCTAGCCACAGATGTGAGCTGGTGCAGTCCCTGGGATGCCTCTGTGTGTGTTCTAAGGCCTCCTTTGCTGGTAGTCCTGGAGTCAGACGTGCCACGAGGTAACTTTCTGTGGACACTTCCTCATTGGTGAGGATATTAACACAATCTGACCTTGCAGTTAATTTTCTCTAGGGTGTCTCCCCTTCCTTCTTGGATTCAAGCTTTCTCAGTCTCATCCAGGGACTCAGTTCTTGAATGGAGAACTGAGGGAAACTCCTTTCTATGTGAGCTGGCAGTTCACCTTCACTTGGATTGTATTGGTAGAAAAAGGGTATAGAAAGTAGGAAGAAATACTCCTCATGTTACTACTTTTCTATGTTCATGGTATGACTTGAAATACTAATACAATTTGTTATTCAGGAACCCTACATAGCAATTCCTAGCCCTACCTGAATCTTAGTAAAATATGAGGGAACCTAGTGACCTCATATAGATAGAGATTTTATTAGGTAATTTCCTAATATTCAGGCAGCTATCCATTGCCCCTTATCATGTAATCCCTTTCTTGCTCCTATAATTCAGGAGATTATTTTTGAAGACATCTTCATTTCCACTTTTGGTAGGTGGGAAGTCCTTTTCATAAAGCTCATAAGAGGTTCTAGATCATGGATGTGTCTTAAAATTGTAGCATTGCCTAATTAGCAAAGCTTAGAAACACTTAAATACCTATCTATAGGAAAGCAGTTATCTTAGTTCATTTTATGCTGCTATAACAGAAAACCACAGACTAGGTAACTTATAATGAACAAGAGTTTATTGGCTCACTGTTCTTGAGGCTGTGAAGTTTAAGATCAAGGGGCTGCAACAGGAGAGGACCCTCTTGCAGCATCATTCCACAGTGGAAGGGCAAAGAGAGGGCGAGAGAGAGATTGAGAAGGGGACCAAATTTATCCTTTTATAAGCCATTTATATCTTCAATAATGACATTAATAATTCACAAGGGCAGAGCCCTCATGGCCTGATCACCTCTTAAAGGTCTTGCCTCTTAATAGTGCTACTATGGTGATTATGTTTACAATACATGCTTTTGGGGGGACATAGTCAAACCATAATGGTGATTTAATTTAAAACAATCTACAAAATAACATAATATGCAGCCATTTAAAAGATTAAATAGATCTATAGACATTGATATAGAAAGATATCATTGTTATACTGTTAAAAATGAAAAAAAGGGTTTCATATCAGTTTAAATAGGATGGTCCCTTTTTGAGAAAATTCTAGATAAGTATAGATCAGACTTATAAAGCAGAGACTACTTTTTTTAAAAAAAGATATAGGTTTATAGAAGACATGTGCATTCTGCTTGGTGTATATTGATATACTGATTAAATTTTATAGCACAAATGAACTAATAACATAAATTCATTATCTATATAATTAAAAACCCAACACATTAAAAATGATATCAAAATATGATAGTTGCTCATTTCACTGAATAAATGAATAAGCTATGGTTCATATGAAGAAGTTTGAGGGGAAATCTCCCCAGAAAACCAAAATTATCTTTTGAATGGTGGCTCCATGTAGTACACTTGGAATTTGTTCCTCCAGATCAAACAGTCAACTGAAGTTTTTATCTAGAAGTTTTGAGAAGATTGTTTCATGATTTGTGGAGGAAACATTCTGAGTTGTGGCAAACAGGTGACTGGTTCTTCCACCCTGAAAATGCACCTGTCCATACCACACTGAGTGTTCTGCAGTTTTTGACCAAAAATGGCATGACCCCTGTACCTCACTCTCCCTATTCACCCCCTCTTGCCTTGAGTGACTTTTTTGTTTGTTTGTTTCTCTGAATAAAAAAAAGGGAGGCCTCAAAGTGAAACATTTTGCTCATGGAGAAGAGGTGAAACAAAAAACAACGGAAGCATTGAAAGGTGTCACAATTGATGAGTTCAAAAACTTTGAGCAGTGGAAAAACATCTCAATAGGTGCATTTCACCAAATGGAGAGTACTTTTAAGATGACTGAAGTTTAAACATGTAAGAATAAATGCACAATTTTCTATAAATAAATTCTGTTTTTGGGGGTCCCTCCTTGTATATCATCCATATACAGAGATGTCTCTGCTAAACCACTGAAAAGTAGGCATGCTGACTTATTATTATTGTATTACTGTTGGATTTTTCTGACTGAAAGCAACAGAAACCCACCTTAGGTGAGAAGCAGGAATTTATTGGGAGGAAATTAAAGGAAGAGTTAAGCAACCTGGCCTCAGAGAGACCTGGAATGAAGCAGTTACTGGGATCTCATTATAGGAAATCATAGACCATCACTATAGATCCATGGTAGCAAGAACCATGGGATATAGTCACTGCATGACACAGCTGCAACAGCATGCAAATCTCTGTGTTGTTAGTCAAGATTCAAGTTCACAGGACAGAAGATCTGCTCGAGATTGGGTGTTTCCAACCTTGCAAACCCAGGTGCGAAAGGTGGACTGTGATGGGTTGCCTTCCTGTGAAACCTCATGCAGCAGAAGGGGGTTCCTCTGAGAAAAGAGGGCTACTGTTTCCATAAGGTGAGGTAGGATGCTGAGCAGATAAAAATCAACAGGTTTCCACTATGGTTATTTTCTGAGCAATGGCATACACTTGCACCAAATGAGCTATATTCTTTTGCCAGTGTGACCGATGGCACATGTTTTGGTGGGAAAATGAGACTAATAATACCACCTATGACAAAATAATACAGTTAATATTAATTAGCTCATGAGACTTAGCACCATGACATTGGCATCAGTAATACTGTTTTTGAACCAATCTAGTTAATCAACTGTGGCTAATACACCTCCCCCGCATGCTTCTTGGGGGGTCTTTGCTTCCTACACATTCAACTGTTGTCAAGCTGGTGAGAAGCTACATTCCAGAGCTTTCTTCTAAACATTTAATGTTGGGCAGTGCTCAGGAGTGCTGATGAAATCAGGCAATTTTCACAGCTATAAAGTAATGGGATCAGATCACACAATTTGAAAATTCTCACCAAGCCCTGATGACGTATGCCTCATTCCTCAATAAGTTGTCAGACTCATGAATTAGAGTTGGATTAAAAGTGAAATTCTATTCAGCATCATCAGCTTCAGGTTTGTTTGGAGTTTGATGCAATTTCATATTCACATTCTGCTGACTTTTAAAATCTATTGTATGAATGTTGGTTGATTAGTGTATGTTGAGATCCTGTGTTGCCTAGGGTGGATTTCTGTAATGGCGTTCTGAGATTAAACATTTGAGAAATCTGCACCATATATTTTTTTATTGTGTTCTTAGTTCAGAGATGTATTAGTCAAGGTGCTCCAGGGAAGTGGAATCAATAGAAGATATATGTATATGGAGAGAGAAAGGGAGAAAGAAATAGAGAAAATAAGGAATTGACATATGTGACTATGGAGGCAAGCAAGTCTAAATCTGCAGTGTGTGCCAGCAGCCTGGAGACCTAGGAAAGCCAGTGGTGCAGACAAAGTCTAAAAACAGTCTTTGAGAGAATTCTCTCTTGCTCAGGGAGAGGATTTATTTCATTCTAGTCAGGCCTTCAACTAATTGGATGAGGCCTACTAACATTATGGAGGGCAACCTGCTTTACTCAGAACTCACAGATTCAGATGTTAATCTCATTCAAAAACATTCTCCAAACTGACAAATAAAATTAATTATCATAAAAGAATTGAATAATTTTTGTTGTTTTCATCTCAATGATCTGGCTTTTCAGTATTATTTTTTAAAAGCTTATGTGTGGGACTAGCTATGGGCTACCTCCTGAATACTTCTTGAATATTTACCAACTGAATCTACCTTTTTATATCTCTGCAGATACCAGCAGAATCCAGGCCACTAGACTCTCTCTCTTGAATAACTGCGACAGCCTCCCAACTGGCCTTCCTGACTCTAGGCTTATGTCCTTTCCATTTATTCTCTGATATTACAGCAAGAATAATCCCTCTAAAACCAAAAATAGATAGCATCTAACTTCTGAGTCAAATCCTTCAATGGCTTCCCACTGAATTAAGAAAAAAAATTAAACACTTTAGAGTGACTTCCCTGTCCTACCTTAAACTTCAGCTACAGAAATTTCTTCAACCCACAAGGCTGTTTTCCGCCTTTCTATTCCTTGTACTAGAAACTCAACTGCTTCTCCTGTTTGCTTATGTCTTACACCCCCTTTCAATTCTATGTAAAATGTCACTTGCTGCCGGAAGATTTTCTAATCTAATTCCAATTAGATTAGGCATTCTTTATATTTATTTATTCATTCAAAAGATATTTATTGAGTCCTATTGTATGCCAGAACCTGATCTGGGTGCTGGGAATACATCAGTGAGATAAAAAGAGACATAAATCTCTATCATGTTATCTGTTCCTGTATTGTACTTCTCTATCCTTTCACATGTCATTGCTATGACTTGTTAATAGTCTGTCTTCTCATGAGACTGGGTGACTTTTTTTTTACGCTTATATCTCAAACTACTACTGGACATAATATATATTTAATTAGTACTTGATGAATAAATACAATACATGAATGAGCAAAGTTGTATAGCATTTATTGCTGACTTTCCCCTCTATCTCTGGCCCTGACCCTGCCTCCCTTTCTGATGATCCACAGTTTAGACAGATTGTGCTCTAGTGCTCTTCCCTCTTCTTTGCTTCCCAAATTACACTCACTCAATATTTACTCATATTCCTTGTTTGCACTTGGATTCCTCCATGGCGGGGGCCAATGCTTGTTGGTCTTTATATTTCAAAAATTTTGCTCATTACCTGTAGTATAGTAAGTCTTCAATAAATACTGAGATAGTTTGTCAGCAACTCACAGCAAGAGCTTGAAGTCTTTGAATTTAGCTGATTAGGGAAGGATTTCACTAGGGAAGGATTTTACTAGGCTACGATCTTCTCTGCTTATGGATAAGTTTGGTCCTGCCAAAAAATGCATGTTTTGTAAAAATCAGTCTGGATCACTGAGAAATTCTTAGGAGACCTGAGTCTCTGATGGGATTTTGTTATTTGCTACTTGCATAGCATACATATATCTGGCCAGAAGCATATGAAATGATTAGTGGTCCTCAGTAAATGTGCCATATTTATAAGACAAAGAATAAAAAGTTCTAGGAATTAATTTCCTTAGGATGACACTGCTACCAAAAACAGCGTAGCTGTTGCCTACACATATTAAGTGTGTTTAGAGTTGATTTCGTTACTATAATTTGGTAAGACTGGATTATTTTATTGTATGAAAAACCAGCCTTAATCCGAGTTCTCTGTGTAGACACACTGCTAAGTCTTATAATAATTTACCTGGTTTCCTGTTTCTGGGTCATTTTTTTTTGAGAGTAGATGGTACTACCAAACCAACTTGTCATATAGATTTTGTTCTTATCCTTTATCAGCCAAAGATCCCTGGGCCAAACTGTACCAAACCAGTCTCCTTGTTAATTCCCCTCTGATTTTGACTTGTAACCACCTCATGACTCTCATTACATTTCTAGTGACTTTGTTTCTTTTCTTCTCTCTATCCCTACATCTTGATGCTGCCCTGATTCCTTGTAAACTGGTTCCTTGAGATAAGATTCTTTCTTGTCTGTCACTCCCCACAGCTCATTTCTTCTAAGTACTGGTATCTTTCTGTTTTTCCTGGTTCCCATGTCTGGGTCTTTGCTACTTGCTGCTGGTGCTAAAAATTTACCGACCTAGGTGTCTCCCTTTTAGGTGATGCCTGACCCCCTTGTTAGCCCTGGGCTCTCTGGAAATTGACTTTCCTTTATCTGGGCTATCTTACTGCCAACCTAGTTCAAGTAGGTACATCTCCTTCCCTCTACTAGTCAGCTCTTTGCTGGGTTTGGAGAAAGACTAAGAAAAAGAGAAAGAAACAGGAAAGGGAAACAGAGTGTGGTGGAGTGGGGGAAGAAGGTGAGAGAGAGAGAGAGAGAGAGAGGAGAAGGAGAAATTGGTTTGTAAGTAGAGTATGTTTTTCTCACTCTTATCAGGTGGCTAACAGGAAATAAGCTGAGGGAAGACAAGTACAAAAACAGATGTGGTATTATTATGAACTCAGACACACTGGCCAGCCTTTCTTGAAGAAGGTCATATGGATCCCTACTCTAGGATAAGATCTATTTCCTGAGATTTGATGTTCTAGGAAGACTCATCATTTCTGTCCAAGCCAAAGAACTACATAGCTCAACCCTCAGTCTACTGAGGAAACTGTCATGTTTATCATTACCTTCAAGTAGAAATTGAAACAGTCTTCTTCAGAGACGTGTCACTTTCTGCCATCTGAATCTTCACAAATTTTCCAGGTCACCCATTCATGTAAAAGCAAACCTTGTACTTGAGTTGCTGTTTTCTTCTTAAAGGCCTGAGCTTACCAAACCACACACTACCTTTCAATTTCAGTTGTGATCATTGGAAATATTAGTGGCGTTACCATTCTGCAATCCCAGTCACTCAGCCAGGGAAAGCTAATTGAATTCACTTACAGCTATTTCTTTCTACATATTCAGCTTTAAATGGACTGGCTCAGAATGCTGGGTGTTTTAGAAATACAATAGCCCATGATCAAGTATATAAGTAGCTACTATTGAATGCTTACTGTGAGATAGGCACAGTGGTATGCTAATAAACCACCTTGGTGAAACTAAAAAAAAGCTCTGATTTGTATTGTTGTCAATTTCCATGATGTAAATATTCCCACCATGGCCAATTTCAAACTACCAATGTTGGGAAGAGTTGAGAGTCAGCACTGAAAAGAGATGGGCAGAACAGTGTCTCACAAGCCAGGAACAGCTGTTCCAGCACACTGTAGATATTTTATAGATGCCATCTCTTTCAGTTCCCATTGCACCCCCATGAAGTGGGTATTATTGTCATCTTCATTTCACAGATCAAAAGACTGAGATTCAGAAATATTAAGCAACTTTTCTAATGGACACATCTACAAAGGAGAAAAGCAGATATCTGTATCTGAATCGAATCTGTGTATTCCAAATCTATGCCCATCGATGGATCTAAAAGATCTAATAATCTATTCATTTATTTGTATGGAGGAAACAAGAGTCCTGAATCTACAATATCTATCTTCCTTACCTTAAAAATGTTCACAAAAAGTTATTTCACCTTTCCTATAGCCAGAGGAAAGTAAAGAGTGTTTCACTTTTTATGCTTCTCCATTTCTCAGAGAAATAAAGAGTATATAGCATTCTTTTAATCCTGTTCCTATGGAAGGACACAGAGATGATAGAAAGAGTTCAGAGTGAACATCTCTTTATGACTTGATTCCATCCCTTCTTAAGCTTAAAAAATATCTTTAAGTCGTTGTATGGTCTATCAATTCAAAGTTACATTTTTTTGTACCATAAATCTAGTGTTTCCATTTACTGTGGAGAATTAAAGATTTCTGCAAAAGGTAAAGCTCACACTTCATCCAGAGAAAAGTAAAGGGGGGGCCCAGACTTGTATTTACCAAGCAAGGATGTTCATATTTCTTGTTACATGCAAAAGAAAGAATCTTATGAGCCTCATTTAGGAACATACATATAGATGCACTTTTATCCATTACTTAGAGTTTTGTGAAGCGTTAATAGGTTAAAATTAAGCCAAATCATTTTCTTGACTACTATAGTGATCAAACCAGTCATGTGTGCAAAGAATGTCTCTGTCACTAGATCAAAGTTTAACATTTTTTTTCTCTGGGATACATGTGGAGAGAGAACTCCAGTTTTTGATGGTCTTAGATTTTCATAAAAGCCAAATTTGTTGTGCATGAACAGCCTGAAACAGGATACATGAGTTTGGAAAATGAATTCACAAAAGGACAAAAAAGACAAGTGGATTCACTCATGCTAATGCCTCCAGATGGTGCTGAGCACAGAGCACAACCCTGTCCTTGACATATCTTGCATATGTATGTCTCACATTTCAGAGGGCATCTGAGCAGCCCTCCAGTGTTCTTGAAAACTTCCCCTCAGCAGAGTAATTCCTAAGAAGTTTACATCAAAAAGGAAAGCTGGGACCATTTCTTCTGAGCCCACCTCTGGCTCCTTACTCACAGTTATTTTTACTTGCTCATTCTCTCAACCAATGGAAAAAGGGACACTTAAGTGCTACAGATCAGTGAGAGGTTGAGGGACTACTTCTACATTCCCTGGGGGTATGTCGTATTTCAAATAGACTCCTTTCCCAGCTGCTCTTCTGAATTGGTAACCAGAGCTTGCAGCCCCAACTGCTCATCCATTTCTACCCTGTTGCCCTGGTCTTCAGCACTAGCTTCTGATGAACAGTTTCTATGGCAACGAGAGTAACACCTCCAGTCTGCCATCTCCTAACTGCACAGATGAAAAGGGTAAAGAGAAATCAGTCTACAACAGAGCAGTTGAAAAGGAATTGCAGTCTAATCACCAATAATTGCTTAATACCAACATCAAATTGGATGATCAAATTTTACTTTGCATTTAGTGGTTAGTATTATTTTATATTTTGGCATCTCTACCGGATGATCTGCCTTCTTCCTTTTGTTTATTGATTCTGATTTCTAGATGACAGTGACCTAAAATAATGTTTCTCAAGCTGGAGATTAGAACTCTTCAAGAAGTCATAGGTACTTCTGATACAGAGAAAGAGTAGAGGATGGAAAATTGTAGATTCTCAAACAGAAAGAACTAGCAGTCACCATGATTTTCTTCATCTAATTTTTTCAACTTCCCAATCTTCCTTGCTTTGCTTATATTTTTCTTTACTTCTCCAAGTCAAAATGACATTGACTGATGACTGACAGGAGTAAAAAAAACAAGGTAATAAGTAATGTATAAGAAAGGATAATGGGGGAAAAGGTGGTTTTAGATGACTATTTACTGCTGCCTCTCAAAATTTACCTCATCACTGAAAGCTTGGAACTTATCTCTTTGAGAAACCCTAGGTTATAGACCACCATGACTTCATTGTCTGCATTTCGTTTATTCATTCAACCAATATTTATTCTAACTTAATGTGCCAGATATATAGATAGGAATATGACATGAAAGTTCTCACAGAGATCGTAAAGATATCTTAGCTTTTTCTCCTCCAACCATTTGGTTTCTTTGGAAATGAAAATAATCTCTACCAAACCAAAATATGGACAGCAAAGTGCCAAAAATGAGTAAGATTATGAGTCAATTGGCAGCAGTGGGAAACTGCCAGGAGAGGGAGGGGGCGGGATTGGCAGTAGTGGGAAACTACCAGAGGAGATGGGGGGCACACTTCATCAACAAGGGTATCTGCACAATGAACATTTGTATACCTAACCCTGAATTGTACCCCATATCTTTAAAATAATAAAATTTTTAAAAAAGATTAAGAGTCAAGTTACTAAGTACAGTATCACAGGGCAAATTCAGAAAAGTATATCATCCAGATCAATGAAGTCTCTGCTGGGGAAAGTGAAGCAGGAAGCCCATGGGGTTAGAGAGGACACCATAGGTAAACAATGGAGTGGATAATCTCTGATCTTGGAGAAGAGGTTCTCTGCTCCTTGTTTTTTTTTTTAACGTTAAAATTTTTGATTTTAAAGATGTGGGGTACAATTCAGGGTTAGGCATACAAATGTTCATCATGCAGGTACCCTTGTTGATGAGGTGTGTCCCCCCTGGCAGTGTCCCTCAACTGCCAATCCTATCCCCCTACCCCAGCAGTTTCCCACTACTGTCAATCCCTTTCTAATAGTATTATAATAATTGTTCAAGGTCTGCTTATGAGTGAGAACATATGGCACTCTCTTCTTTGTTTCTGTGATAGATCACTGAGTATGATCAAGTCTAAATCCATTCAAGTTGCTGTGAAGTCCATATGTTTGTCTTTCTTTATGGCTGCACAATATTCTATTGTGTGTATGTATCACTTTTTAAAAATCCAGTCCAACTTTTATGGGCAGCATGTTTGGTTCCATGTTTTTGCTATTGTGAATAGACCTGTTCCTTATTGTTTTTACTGTTTGCTGCCTCTGGGCAACCTTGATCTCACAAGTCACAAATCCTGCAAGAAGGACATCCCAGATACACTGAAGCCATGATTCTCACTGGGTATTGGGAAGAAGAGGCATTGGGATCATCTTTTTAAATGTCATATTTGTATAAAATATACAAACAGTTCTCTTAAAACAGCTAGGAGAATCAAAGGGTAAAAATATGTTTATACTGTCTATTTTCCTACACTATTACTTCTACTTGTGCTGTTAATTCTTTTTTTCACGTGAATTCGAGTTACCATCTGGGGTATCAGTCTTTGTTACTTTTGGTAAGACAGATCTATTGCCCATTAATTCTCTCAGTGTTTACTTATATTCTTATTTTGCCTTCATTTTTTAAAAAGTACAGTTCTGCTGGATATAGGATTCTTGCTTGACAGTTCTTTGCTCTTTTGACACTTTGAATATGTTACCCCACTACCTTCTGGCCTCCATTGCTTCTCATGTGAAGTGAATTGTTAATCTTATTGTGGTTTCCTTGTATAAGATGAGTTATTTTTATGTTGTTGCTTTCAAAATTTTCTCCATGTTTTTTGACAATTTGATCATAATGTATCTAAGTGTGGTTCTCTTTGAGTTTATCCTACTGGAGGTTTGTTGAGAATTTTAGATGTGTGGATTAATTTTTTGTACTAAATTTAGGATGTTTTCAATCATTACTTGAGTATTTTCTTTTCTCCTCTCACTCTCTCTTTCCCCTTCTAGTATTCCCCGTGATGTGGATATTTGTTTGATTAGTGATATCTCACAGGTTTCTGAGACTGTTCATTTTTATTCATTTTTCCTCCATTCTTCATATTGCACGATCTCTCTAAGTTTGCTGATTCTTTCTTCTACCAGTTCAAATCTGCTTTTGAACTTCTCTAGTGAAATTATCCTCCTTCTTCTCCTCCACTTCCTCCTCCTCCTCCTCCTTCTTTTTATTCTTATTCATATTCTGAGACAGGGTCTTTCTCTGTTGCCCAGTCTAGAGTGCAGTGGTACAATCGTAGTCCATATAGTGAAATTTTCATTTCTGTTATTGGGGTACTTTTCAACTCCAGAATTTTTATTTTGTTCTTTTTTATAATTTTGATTTCTTTATTATATCTCTAACTGGTGAAGCATTGTCATACTTCCATTTAAGTATTTTAACATGGTTTCTTTTAGTTCTATGAACATATTTATTATAGTGATTAGAAGACTTCATCTACTTGAAGTCTTTTGTCCTATATCTGGGCTCTCTTAAGGTCAGTTTCTGTTGACTACTTTTTTTGTGTGTATGGACAATGTTTTCCTGTTTTTCTACATTCCTGGTATTAAAAAAAAAAACTAGATATCTTGGATAATTTATTGTAGCCACCCTGGATTTTGGTCTTCCTAAGAAGTTATTTTTGCTGTTTTGTTTGTTTAGTGAATTGCCTGAAAGAGTCTGTTCAGTGTGTGGCCACTGAAATTTCTGATTAGGTTTTAAAATTTTTTAATATTGTTTCTATTTTTTAAATTTTTAAATTTTTAAATTTTATTTATTTATTTTTTTGAGTTGGAGTCTCACTCTGTCACCCAGACTGGAGTACAGTGGCCGCTCCCGGCCACTGTAGCCTCGACTTCCTGGGCTCTGGCGATCCTTCCGCCTCAGCCTTCCAAGTAGCCAGAATTACAGGCATGCGCTACCACGCCCTTCTGATTTTTTTGATTGATTGTAGAGATGAGGTCTCGCTGCCCAGGCCGGTGTCGAGCCTGCAGGCTCAGGCAATCTACTCACCTCAGCCTCCCAAAGGCTGAGCCACTGAGCCCGGCTTAATATTGTTTTGATTTTTAAGTAAGACTTCCTAGTGGTCACTGCTGGGTCAGCATAGCTGAATGGTCATCCAATGTTTGCTGAGAAGTTTATCCTAAACATTTGAGTCAACAGGCTTCTTCTTTTTACCAAGAGACCTATGTGTGGGTTGGTGTACACATTCAAATTTTAGACAGTTTATAGTGCTACTTTGACTTTCACTTTCTGCTGCACAAAGACTAAAAAAAAAATGACTAGCCAGAGGCCTTGGGGCCCTCTATGGTCTTTCTGAATATAAATGCAACCCTGTGCTTGTTCACAATTTTCCAGATCCCTAGGAGTATATCAGAACTTTTTGAAATCACCATGGCTGTGTCATTTTCTTCCTTATGCTTCAAATTTTTGGCTGGTCTGTTTGTTCCTACTACTATTACAGTTTTAGGCAGCTGTGATGTTGGCTTCCCAGTTGTTTGACATTAATTGCTACTAGATTTGACAATGTTTTAGATATGGGGCTTTTCTGGGGAGCTTCAAATCAGATCAGCCCCCTTTATGTCAATGAGGTTGCCAGTCTTCATAGCTACTGTGCTGTGAACCTAGTGGAGGAGGATGAGAACTATATCCAAATTAAAATGCCACAGATGCCACTGCTCTTGCTGAGATTCAGTAGTTTTTCTTGAATAAATGCTTTTCAACATCTTATATACCTTTGATTATTTCCGGAATTCTGAAATTATTTCTTTTTGATAATTTTGCCTTTTTTGGTTGTTGTTGTTGTTGTTGGAGACTCACGCTGTTGCCCAGGCTGGTGTGTAATGGCAATGATCATGGCTCACCACAGCCTCGAATTCCTGGGCTCAGGCAGCCCTTCCACACCAGCTTCCTTCCTGTTGCTAGGCCTACAGTTGTATGCCTCCACTCTGGGCTAATATTTTTCTGTTTTTTGTAGAGACGAGTTTTCCCTATGTTGCCTAGTCCTGTCTCAAATTCCTGGGCTCAAGCAATCCTCCCGCCTCAGTCTCCCAAAGTTCTGGGATTACAGGCATGAGCTATTGCTCCTGGCCCCACCAGTTTTATTAGTACTTTTTAAAGGGAGGATTTACCAAGGTCCTCACTCCACCGTTCTGAAAGTGTCTAGGTCTCTCTTGTATGGCAATATAGTTAATTCTGAGAAAACTCCAGTCACAAAAAGCAGGTGAATGACTGGTTGGTATGGGAGAATTATGGCAATTAATAGACTATTCACAAAATTTGTAAATGGATTCAGTGTGAAACATATGCAAGCAAGAAGTTTTTTAGATTTGTCATTAAAAAAGTATTTAATAACTAGTCTCCTTTGGGAACTCCTGTGATAATCTTTACATATCTCAATCAATGCTGTCACCAAATTGTTCTCTGATCATCTATTTAGGGGTCTGTATTCTCCATTAAACTATGAACTCCTTGAAATAAGGATTTTGTTTTAAAATCTAAGGGATCTCTCAGTGTGTGGCCAGAGTTCATAGTAGGTGCTCAGTAAATTCTTGTTCAATATTGTTGAATGTTGTAGATAGAGGTAGCCCAAGGCTGAGGACAATGTTAATAGTGTCAAAACTGAAAAAAATCTGACTTCATTTCCAAAAAAAATCAACCTTTTGGTGTATAAATTTTAACAATTAATTTGAGTTGTTCTTTTATATACATTCTGCAAATTATTATCTTTAACCTAATTTGGTATTGACTCTTGAGATATCTTTTTTTCAAGTAGCATATTCCCTAAAGAAAAGTGCTAAAACCATTTTGGGTACTTTTGTATGTTTAATAGCACCTCTGTGACTTGTGCTAGCTTCTGATGTATTTGCAATCATTTGAATAAATTACAGTTATCAACTATATTGAGAATGCCTGATATATAAAGCTCAGCACACTTGTTAATTAGGAAGTGATTAATTACAAAGAATTTAATATCACATTTTTTAGCACCAAATTGTCAGTGTGAATTCTGGCTGACTCCTTCAGCTCCCCAGATCCCCCATGGGATCAGCTCCATGCCACTATTGTGATAATCCTTCTGAATATAGGGACAAGGGCATTGGTCTCCCGCTGTTCCCTTCATCTGAAGCGTGAGATTGACTCTCTGCCTAATTTTACATAGTACAGCAGATTGCTACAGGCAATGAGAATTTATTCAAGTTTGGGGATACTGGAAAGGAAATAACCACACCATATAAGGTCAGAGTGTCTGTAGTTCCCATCTCAGACCTTCTCTCTGCTTCACATGTAGCTACCATCATATTGCCAGGAGAGCTCCTTTCACCTCTGAAATTTCTGTAAACATCTCCATATCTTCAAGCCTGAGCCTTACTTACTTCTAGCTCTAGAAAAGAAAGTTCTCCTTCTCCCCTCACACCAGACTGAGGCCTACTTTCTCAGTCTTTATTCCCTGACCCTGGATTGCTCTTTCTTCACTATTAAGCAACCTCCTTTGAAGGATCCTTCAGTTTCACCCACTACAGTGTGACCTAATTCTGTGATCTCTAACAAAACAATTCCATAAATATATAGCATCACTACTATTTTTCTTTTCTTTCTTCTTCTTCTTCTTCTTTTTTTTTTTTTTGAGTCAGGGTGTCACTCTGTCACCCAGACTGGAGTGCAGTGGCATGATCGCTGCTCACCATAGCCTTGATGTCCTAGGCTCAAGTGATCTTCCACCTCAGCCTCCCAAGTAGCTAGGACTACAGGCAGACACCACCATTCCCAGCTACTACTATTTTTCAAAGCCTGGCTCAGTTGGCCTGAAACAAAAACAGTTATTTTACACAAATTAAAAAATTTCCTTCTCATTAAATATTCATAAGACCTGGAGGTCCAGTCTTATCACATGCTAAATAGTCCAGGCAAGGCAATGTCCTAGGTACCATAATAGTTATAAAGATGGTTACTATAATCCCTGCACTTTGGGGGGCCGAGGTGAGAGGATTGCCTGAGCCCGCGGGTTCAAGACCAGCCTGGGCAACATGGTGAGACCTTGTCTCTACTATAAATCAAAAAATTAGCCAGGCATGGTAGCGCACTCCTGTAGTTCCAGTTACTTGGAAGACTGAGGCAGAAGGATCACCAGAGCCCAGCAGGTCGATGCTGGGGTGGCTGTGAGCATGCCACTACACTGCAGCCTGGGTGACAGAGTGAGACTCCAACTCAAAAAAAAAAAAAAGATAGTTAAGTTAAAGTCCCTTAAAATATATGTGCTGAATGAGAGAAATACTTGCTGATAACAACAGTTGATAACTGGTAGGCAAAATTCAATGCTCATGTATACAGATAAGGCCATAGAGGAAAGAGAGATTTATTGTAATAGGGAAAAAAGTTGGGGGATATAGATCAGTGAAGACTTCATGGCTAAGCTGGTATTTGAATTGAATTTCGAGGGCTAGATAGAATTTCACCAGACGGAATTTGAGAGGAAGACACTCTTGATGGAAGGAGGCAGTTGCATTCACAAAGACACTGTGGTAAGAAAGAAGTGAACATACTTAGGAAGAACTGAACCCTTGCCATTAGGGAGAATGGCAGGAAGTGTAAGAAGCCTGGAATAACAGTCACGGAGGGTCTTGAATATCTGCTGGGGAATTTGGATAACTTTTCCACAAATCAGGGGGAGAAGAAAGTGGTGAGTAAATCCCTTCGATTACCGAAAAGGTAACTGGAGACTGTGTAACCCTGTGGAGTTTTTATTGATTTTATCTGTTAGACTAATGTTTTTCATGTCAATGACAAGTTCTAAAGTAAAATATTGTGTTGGTTAAGACCACAGCACCTGGCAAATGGATTTCCTGGGATGAGTGAGCAGAAACATCTGCCAAGCTTCTGGAAAGTGTCATTTAATGTAGTGGCTGATGCCAAGTGTTGAGTTTAAGGGAAGGAGATTGGAGTAAGTTTAAGAAACAATTTTTTCCTGAGAGTTTTTCTGAGTCTTGTTCAAGTACTTTGGGGTGTGAGGAGTGGTAGGAAGACGGTCATTCCAGATTTTGCACATGAGGTGTATTTTTTTTTTTTATTGAATGTGCCAATATAGGCAATGCTGCTACTCTAAAGCTATTATTCCTGAGTCTTAAATTTTCTTTTCTTTATTCTACCCTGCCACTCCCATCAATGACCCAGTATGTTGCAATTACAACAGTTTCTTCCCACCAAGCTCATAGCTTCCTATGATACCAAGAGAAAAGGAAGAGTTTCTGGGAGAAGAAATTCACTCATGTGCTTGTCCCTTCTCTCTGACTATAACCAGGTTCTCCAGGTTATGGTATGGGGTGCAACTACCGTCTTAGTATGTGTTACTATCACATACTACACCACAGACTGAGTCATTTATAAGCAATGCAAATTTCTTTTTATTGTTCTGAAGGCCGGGAAGTCCAAAATCAAAGTGCTGGCACCTGGTGTCTGGTAAGGGTCTTCTTACTGCATCCTTACTTGGCAGAAGGGTGAGTGCTGTCTTTTCCATATGCAGAAGAGCAGAAAAGAACAGAACCACTTCCTCCAGTCCTTTTATAGGGATCCTAATTTTATCCATGAGGGTTTCACCCCTCTTAAAAGCCCCTACCTCTTCATACTATCACATTGATGATTAAATTTCAAAATATGAATTTTGGGTGATACATCCAGACTATAGCAACTATAGTTGGTGGTTTGTGGTCTGCTATGGAGTGAATGTGTCTCCCTGACCCCAAATTTATATGTTGAAGCCCTACTCTCCATTGTGATATTATTTGAAATGTAATTAGATTTAGATGCAACCAAGAGAGTGAAACCTCCATGATGGGATTTGTGCCTTTATAAAAAGGGGAAGAAGCATGCAATCTTGTCTCTCTCTCTCTCTCTCTCTCTCCTCTGTCTGTATACATATAGCAAGGAAAGGCCCTGTGAGGACATAACCGGGAAGAGAGTTCCCACTAAGAACTATTGGCACCCTGATCTTAGACTTCCAGCTTCCAGAACTGTGAGAAGTAAATGTATGTTTTTAAGCCACTCGGTCTATGGTAATTTGTTATAGCAGCCCAAACTGACAAAGACATGATCCATTTCTAGATGCAGGAAATAGTCTAAGAGATGTAGTTTGGTTGATAAAAGGTTAGACTTTCCTGCAATTTTGGTTGTTTATGGGGCCGAAGTAAGGAGTCTGTGAAAATTAGGACTGGCCTAGAAAGTCTGAATGGTGCCAAGGATTGTGAGGAATGGGTTGGGGAGAACAGGGCAGACACTGGCCAGGAATGCAGACACTATTTGGGAATATGCAGAATTGGCAAAGGTTGACCTGGAACTATTCATTTCCTAACTCCTCACAACTCTGCCTTGCATACCTCTTCACTGTGTTAAAGCCCAGGAAGAAGAGTGCAGCAGGGAACAGAGCATCAGCCTCCAACAACTGTCAGTCTTTTCAGGAAATAAAACTCTAGTCTGGAATATTTCCTTCTCCTCTTTCTCAAGTGTTCTAGCACATATTAGCCCTTCATATTGACACTGGAAGCAGATTCTTATCTCTCCTCCTATTGCTGTAATGTATGATTTTATTAGAGAAAAAATATTGTTTCTAGCACACCTCTATCACCCACCTGCTAGGCCCAGTCAGTGGAGGTGTTTCTCTTCCCCCTAGCAGAAAACTTTTGTTTTTTTAGGTGCATGATATCTTAGGAAAGAGAAAGGTGTCAGGTTGTTGGAAACCCTGGAGGCAATTCCTTGAGTCCTCTTTGAAAACATGTTTCTGGGAGGGTGCCAACGCTATTTTACAGGGATGGCAGGGCTGCAGATGGAACTTGGAAATAAATGATTGCCCTGGGCCAACTCCACAGATAAATGATCAGCTAATTTCTTCTCAGTAAGAGTTTTCTGTATTTGCTGGTCAGAATCTGCCAACGAGTTGAGTTCATATGCTTAGAGCTGTATCCCCCCCCTTATGTCTCTCTGGCTCCATTGAATGTTTAAATAGCCCATTTTGTTGAGCCTTAGGCAGAACACTGTGGGGGTCATTTATTCATAGCAGCCGAGGTGGTAATCAAGCTAATGAAGGAAGGCAGAAGAAAGAACGAGAGTCAGCTGAATGTAAGGGTAAAACATTATGTGGTTTGTTGTGTACGTGCATATGTGTGTTCAATTGTCCATTATTCATGTATTGCTCTTTCTCTTTGTGGGTTACTTGAAGTACGTTTATCCCTGGTTAACTTTGTATTTGGAAAATTTCTTGTTCGTCTCTCCCTGGGTGTCTTTTTTTCATGAACTCAAGGCAAGTAAATTTATATTGCCATCTAGGCAAAACATAATTAGAAAGGAGTATCGACCACCTCAAAATCACTGTGATATTTTCTAAAATCAAATATGAATATTTTTGAGTTGTTATCCAACATTTTGAAATGATCTGTGCTTCTGCTAATTTCCACACCAAAGAAAACTAGGCATCTACATTAAAATACAAACCAGCCTACTGTTAGAATATGAGAGAAAACTGCATGCTGTTAAAATTTCTGTTTTAAAATAGCTTTATTGAGGTAAGAAAATACTAAAATATACACAGAATACAATTTACCGACTTAAAGTATACAATTCAACGTTTTTCAGTAAATTAACAGATATGGCAACCATCACCTCAGTCAGTTTTATTTTCTTCACCTCAAAAGGAAACTTCATACCTTTTAGTTATCATCCCCCTAACTCCCTTACCCTCAGTCCCCAGCCTTAAACAACCACTAATCTACTTGATAGATTTCCCTATTCTGGACTTTTCACATGAATGGAATAATAATATTTGTTTCTTTGTGACTGGTTTCTTTCATTCAGCATATTTTCAAGGTTTGTCTTTGTTTTACAGTGTGAATCATTACTTCATTCCTTTCTATTCTGAATAATATTCTATTGAATAGATATACCACAATATGTTTAACTATTTGTCAGCTGATGTACCTTCGTGTTGGTTCTACCATTTGGCTATTACAAATAATGCTGCTGGGAACATTTATGTACAAGTTTTTGTGTATACATATGCTTGCTGTTGCAATTTCTATTGACAACTGTAATAAAGCCTTTCACTCCTCCAACCACTCATTCATCCATTTTCTGTGTCAGATGTGGTAGACATTGTTGGTGTCCTGTCCAGTCCATACAGATATTAAATAAATGAATAAATAAGTGTGTGGGAGGTAGGGAGGTAGACAAATCAATGCAGAGGATTTCCAAATAATATATGTAATACTCCACCCTCAAGGAGGTGCAACATAACTTCTCCTTAAATGTGGGCTGCACATAGTAGCTTCCTCCCAAATACTACAGTATGGAAAGGGGGAATAAAAGAGTAACTTTACAGTGTGGAACTCTGATAAACATTACCTCAGCCAGGTGATTAGGTCAATATCAGTAGTGATACATCATATTGCTTGTATGTATACCTGATATGATATGATGAAATGACACTTATGTACTCTTTTTCTTAAAAACACACAACCCCCAGTCTAATCATGAAGAAAACATCAAATAATTTCCATTCGAGGAGCATTCTACAAAATACCTGTCCAGTACTTCTCAAAACTGTCAAAGTCATCAAAGACAAAGATGGTCTGGAAAAATATCACAGTCAAGAGGAGTCTAAGGATATATGATGACTAAATATAATGTGGTATTCTAGGTGGGATTTTGGAATAAAAAAAGAAAATTGGAAAAACTAAGAAAAACTTAAAATATGAATTTTAGTTAATAATAATGTGTCAATATTGACTTATAGTTTATGACAAATGTACCTACTAATATAAAATGCTGATACAAGGGGAAATTGGGTGTTGGGTATATGAACCCCTGTATATTTTTCTGTAAATGTAAAACTATTCTAAAACAAAAAACATTTTAAAAAAAATAGATGAAGACATCATTTTAAAAAGCACAAATTTATTGGTTTCCTAATTTTTTTCTGTTCTGTGGATATCCATTTATCTTCAGAGTATCAGTGAGTATTGCCTGTGAAAACTTCTCCAAAATAAATAAATCAACTTGGTGATGCCAAAGAGGAAAGATAAAAGGGCAGTAGACTGAGATTCAGGAAACCCTACTAAAAAAACAAAAACAAAAACAAAAACAAAATTCACCTAGCTTAAATTAGAGATGAATTTCCCATGTGACCAGTGGCAGCTATTTCCTTTCTCTACGTCCCAGTTATCTCACTCAACTATGAATGAGTGGGGTTAGAATGAATGAGTGGTAAGATCATCAGCCTGGTGCAGTGGCTCACATGCCTATAATCCCAGCACTTTGGGAGGTGGAGGCAAGAAGATTGCCTGAGTCCTGGGGTTCGTGACCAGCCTGGGCAACTTGGCAAGAACTCATCTCTACAATACATAAAAAAATTAGCCAGGTGTGGAGGTGTATGCCTGTATTTCCAGCTACTTGGAAGGCTGAGGTGGAAGGATCACCTGAGTCCAGCAGGTAGAGGTTACAGTGGCTGTGAGTGTGCCACCACACCCCACCCTGGGAAACAGAGTGAGACTCCTACTAAAAAAATAAAAACAAAAACAAAGCTCACCTAGCCTAAAGTTCTAGGTTTCCATTTACTGCTGCTAAAAGTCTTGAATCTGGAATCCTGAACAGCTCTCTTTCTCACATACCCTACATTTAGCCCACCAGCTTATACTGTGGTCTCTATGTGAATCCGACACTTCTCATTTCTGGCACTGCTATTACCTTGGTCTGAACATTATCCATATCCTAACAGTCTCCAATCTCTTTTTTGTTTGTTTGTTTATCTCCTTACCTACTCCCGATTCCCAATACAGAAACCAGAGTATTCTTCTAAAACAAAAGTCAAATTATTTCCCTTCTCTGCACAAAACACTAATGACTTTCCATTTCACTCAATGGAAGGGCCAATTTCCTTTTAGTGGAGTCTAAAGTCCTTTACTATCTGTACTTCTATTTCTCTCTGTCCTTATCCCCTACCATCTCCCCTTCAGTTATTCTACCCACATGGCCTTCATGAATACATGAAGTACATTCCCGTCTCAGGGACTTTGAACTGCTATTGCCCTGCATGAAATGTTCTTTCCCTGGAAAGTCACATACCTTGCTTTCTTACCTCTTCTGGTCACTAAACTAAAGAGGCTGTTCTTGGATCACTCTATATAAAACAGCAACCTCCTCCCCACTGCACCTCCAGTACTACCTCCTCAAACCCCTTAACCTGCTTTATTTTTATCTACAGCACTATCACAATTAATGTTTCATATAATTATTTGTCTGCTATTTTCAGTCTTTTATACTGAGAATATAAGCAGCTTGAGGTACAGGGACTTTATTGTGCTCACTGCTATATCTCCACTGCCTAAAACAGTACTTGGAACATAACTGTTACTTAAGAAACATGAGTTGAATAAATGAATAAGTGAATGAATGTTGAGTGGATAAACAAATGAATGCTTCTATGGATCAGGAGCTTTTTCCTATTGTACTGCCATACAGACCTCATCTGTCTCCTCTGTCTTCAAGTATTTGTGTTAGATCTCTAGTCTCTGAGTGTTTATATTTTCATGCAGTGAAGCTGGAAAGACATCTTTCTGCTTTCTGTTGTGTCGCATCTCTCCTTTGCGGCTGTGACTGTGGGCATCGAATGGCTTCCCTGCTTTAGTCAGGATAAGGCAAAGACGCGCAATAACAGTGTTTAAGAAGCAAATAAAAAACAAATTAAAATTTTGGGAATATTATACTGCCGTGCACCTCACATACTACATTTAGCTTATTTGTTTTCAGGTTTTTTTCCCTCAATAGACTACAAGCAATTTACATAAATGGGCTCTATATCATACTTCTCTGTATCCCCAGCCCCTAGTGTGGTGCCCATCACATAGTATCTTCTCCAGTCAATGAAAAAAGAAAAATAGAAGTACCACTGGCAGGCTGCTGAAAGTTCTATTCTATTTCACTTTGATTTTAGGTAGAGAAGAAAGATGTGTTTCTGTGAGGGCGTCTCAACTGGGAGCAAACATGGCTGCAGAGACCAGGTTAACAACAGTATAGCCCCTTTATAGAACAGAAACATGAAGACTACTCTACTAGGGTTTAAGTTCCAGCTTCATCACTAGTTATGGAATCTTGTGCAATTTACTTGTTTCCTCATCTCCCAATAACCTTTTATATTATATTATGTTATATTATATTATATTATATCCTGTCATGTCATGTTATATTACTTTACATTATATTATCCTCAAGACATACTGTAGAAAGTGGTTGAACTGATAGTCAAACCGAGGCAGGCAATGCTGGCTCCAGAGTTCACACTGTTAAAGACACCATGCCATACTGGAAAGTAAGTTCTAAAGGATTAGTCTTAGTTTTAAAAATGAGGTATCACTTGAACCTAAAATCATACACCTAGAGCAAGAAAATTTCAAAACACATGAAATCAGAAACATAGAATGCTATTTAGAAACTGCTCATGGGGCTGTGATGAGGCTTATGAGTTAGTACCTATCAAGCACAGAGAACAGCTACTGATGCACAGAAAGAATTTCCAAAGCTTTGACCATCATCATTACTATTTAGGAGCCATCTCAGTTGCCACTTCTTCAGACTCAGTCTGCCTGACCAGCATGTCAGTATGCTCAGTATGGGCTCCCCAGCAATTTTGAATGACAGGGCCTATTTTCTCTGAAAATCAGCACTTTATAAAGGTACTGAGCCTCTCACAACTAAGTCTCTTAATTCATTGCACATGTTTTGTGTGAAGTTAGATTTAGGTTTGTCAAGGCCTGAAGCAGGATGCATCTGGCATATCGGGGAAAGTCTGATCTCCTTAGTGCTCTCAAAGCTCTTTACAAGGATGATGAAGCTGTCATTAACACAATCAGAGATGGGCTCGTGTTGACTGCTACAGAAGACATCTCTGCTTCCTTACCTTCCTCTAGAACTGGGCCTCCAAGTGAGAGGACAGATGGTAGGAAACTCTCCTACTGCAACTCAGAGGTCAATGACTGTTGTAATGCAGGTCTGATGATTCAGTCTTGGCAACATCCAGGTTCATTCTTGAAAGCTCTTTCTCTTTTCTCACATCTTTTTCTTTGTAGCTTTGTAGCTGCGTATGGGCACATATCCACCTCCACCAAGTCTTGAGACAGAAAAACGCGGCCTAGGATATGAAACTAAGCTGAGCAGCTCAATCAGTTCAGTCCAATAACTGGGCAGTACAAATACAGTTAGCTAACATTCTTTTTTTTTTTTTCTTTGAGTTGGAGTCTCACTTGGTTGCCCAGACTGGAGTGCAGTGGCCGCTCCTGGTCACCGCAGCCTCGCTTACTGGTCTCCGGCGATCCTTTCGCCTCAGCCTTATGAGTGGCTGGAATTACAGGCATGTGCTACCACGCCCGGCTGATTTTTTGATTTATTGTAGAGATGAGGTCTCGCCTGCCTAGGCCGGTCTCGAACCCGCAGGCTCAGGCAATCCACTCACCTCAGCCTCCCAAAGGCGCGGGATTACAGGCTGAGCCACCGAGCCCGGCTAGCTAACATTCTTAATAGAAAGTCCAGACCCTTGATCTCAATGGGGTACTTATTTCATTACTCAATCCACTTTTCTGGGTAAGCTCTGTGCTGATCAAACATGCTTTGAGGGAGATATATTTGCATTTTATGTCTATTTTGCTTACATAAAGACACAAACTATGCTTCTTTCTAAAATGATATTCAAAGGAATTTGCCATGACTTTAAATATTTGCTATCAGTATCTATATATATGTATAGATATGTGTGCATGTATATACAAACACGGACACACCTGGATATTTTATCTAAGTTTCATATGGGAACTTGGAGTTGTTTTCATATTATTTGGAATTGCTGGCATCTGGGAGAAACACTCTGCCTTTTATTACAAAGATATAATAAGAACTACTGATGATTTGTAACCACAAAAGGACTGATAGTGACAAGTCTAATTAGATGCTGAAACAGAGTGATGATTCGCATTTAGCTGATTCTGACTCTTTCAGATGAGAGTTTTTCTGAACATAAACTATTTATATATATTTAAATATCAAGGCAAATTAAACTAGATTTAAAAAAGCATGGGCTTTGGTGTTCCTGTGATAGGAATAAAAAAATACAAATATATATACGTATATATGTGAGTGTGTGTCATAAACATACACATACACACACACACACACACACACATATAGGTATATGTATATATATCTGTTGCATTTTTGTTTTTAAGATAAAAGAGACCAAAAACTTGAATTACTATGCATCATTTTGGTATGTCTCCCACTAAGTACAATAAAAAACCCTGGATGTTATATCTGAACAAACATAAGATGACTCTGAAAGGAATGGAAAAGAAAGACTGGCTAAGGACTTCAGGACTTGAGGAATGACACTGTGGTAATTCCCTGTGTTTTCTTTTTGTTTTATATACCCCAGACTTAGAACCGAGGAAGTTGGCAACTAGAAAATACCAACAGATAGAAACCAAAGCCCTAACAAAAGCCTGCTCTCTTTAGCCAAAGGATTAGTAAAGCAATAACCTAACAAGATGAAAGATTTTTAGACAAGAATTGCTCTCCTTCAGCCAACACCTCGGAAAACACTGTGGCTCTACTCTACCTATGTCAGCAAAAACCAAACAGGGAGCCCAGATTTCTACCCCCAACAGGTTATAATGAAGTGTCCCAACTCTGCCCCTCCTAGTGAGGGTGATGTCTGAGAAGATCTAGTAGGGAATTGGAATTTTTATTTCTCCAGGGTGATACTGAGGCACTATTCCCTCTTCCCAGGCATAGTATCAGAAAAGGCCTAGTGGAGAGTCCAGAGTTTTACCATTACCCAGTAATAAAAAGATTGTTCCATTTTCCTCAGTGGAGGCCACCTGGTGAGCAGTAAGAAAGCACTCCAATACCTCCTACCTCTGCCCATCAGTAACTAGGAGCAATCCCTTGAGTACCAGTGGAGGCCAAATGGGGAACCTGAACTTCTAGTCCCACCTGGCAGTAAAAAGGTGGTATCTCTTACTTCCCTGTTAGAGTAGCGTCAGAGAAACCAGCTAGAACAGAAGATGTAGGTAGGATTCAGATTCTTATAACACAATACCCAAAATGTCCAGTTTTCAATAAAAAATCACTTATGCCAAGAACTTAGAATATCTTAACGAAAAAAGACAATCAACAGATGCCAACAGTGAGATGACAAAGATGTTAGAATTATTTGACAAAGATTTTAAGGCAGCCATTGTAAAAATGTTTCAGTGAACAATTATGAATACACTTGAAATAACAACAAAAATTCACAAAAGACTTGGAAGAAAAAACTTTATTAAGCATTTTGAAATAATGATGCCAATTTCTACAGAGATGAAAGTAAAAATCAGGGTTTCATTTTAATTTATTTGGAAGTTTCACCATCTCTAACAGACAAGTTGAAAGTAAAGATGAGTGATCAGCACCCGGCTTTGGCTCCTGAAAGCCTGGGATGCCTAGAGAGAGGAGACCTGGGTGTAGATCAGACCCAGCTTGAGGTCTATGTGAGTACTTGACAAGTCAAGAACAAGTAGTGGTATGCTATTACCAAAGTCCAGAAAGGAAGTCAAGAATAAAATTGGAGAGTTCTATTCATCTCACTGGACTGGACATTGCCTCTAATTAAACAGCCTGGGGATGGTGTTCAAGGTGGCCAACCAAACAAGAGGGAATTCTAGATGGTGCAGTGCTTGAAGCGTTTCCTAAGGTTCAGCCTAGATAAGTTGCTTTGTAAAAGTCACAAAATAGGTTTATCAACATATCAGGTCAGATACTGAGTTAACAGGAAGAAGCAGAAGTCAGTTGCCTGAGTTTCCCACTTTATTGGGAAGCTAACGGAAGCTAGGCTATTCTCACAGAGGTATGGGCAGGGCCAAGAAGGTTGGAACAGATAATCTAAGCTAAATTATAAAACTATGTAACTCTCATGTAACTAGGAGTAGGGGTAAGGGAGTTGTTTAATGTTGAAGCCACTAATATCTTCCATATACATAGAGCCATAGCTTTTGACTCTCTCATCCGGAGATGGCAAAGAGAAGAAAGTCTGGCACCCTCCCTAGCGTCTCAACTACCCAATATCATGTCCATCGATCTCTAATCAGTAGATTTCCTGCTTCAGTTCACATATTTCATTATGCCTTAATGTCATCTCCTCTTAATGAGTGGGTTTGTGTTTTTCCCTCCCAAGAGGTGGCAGCAGGTAGTGGTAGGTGGTGGTAGTGGAAAAGGCAAAGGACGAGAGATGGTGTGTAAACAGCCAGTTCACCTCTTGGCATCTGTGGCTATGCCACTATTGCACCACACACTGTTTCAACCTGGTTATTATATGTGACCACTCATGCTGATCAGTATTCATTATTGTCGGTACAGTTCCTTGCTTTTGTAGAATTATTTGGCTTATACACAGTTCCTTCTATTGATTCTTTTACACTTATACAAAAATAAAGAGCTACATATCTAAACTTTTTAGACAGAAATATATTGAGCATAAGAAAGAATATAGAAAGATATCAAGTAACACTCATTTTATACCATAAGCCAACATCATTACCAAAAAAATGGAAGAAAATGCAAGTGATTATACATTAAGAAAGATATTTCTAAGAATAGCAAGAAAGATAAAAACCATAAAAGAAAATATTAAAATGATTTGAATTATATTAGCGATAAAAGTTTCTGGTTATCTCTGGGTAGTGATATTTAGGAGATTATAGTTCATTTACATCATGCTTCTCTGTATTATAAAAAATTTTTTGTAAACACCAAAAAATTATTTTATATGACTCATACAATAAACAATATTGAAAATCAACCATCAAATTGAAGAAAAGAAATTGTAACATATAGAGGATGCCTTCCAGAATATCATATAGAAAGAGCTCTAACACATCAATATGAAAAATATTCGATTCCCACTAGTTAATGTGTCATGTGTTGTCTATTTGAAGACTCAGGGTAAAAAGTATTCACAAAACAGATTATTCACAAAAGAGGCACTACAAATTGGCAATAAAGAGAAATATGTTCAGTGTATTATCTATTTAAATAAATTCAAACTAAAATATAGGATACATTTTAGTGGGTGCCTATCAAAATGCAAGAGATTAAAAATAATTTTATACATAGCTGGTAGCCTTGTAAATTGGTATGATCTTTTTGGAAAGCAATTTGGTAATAAATAAAAAGACATTTTGCTTTGCATTAGAATAGCAATTCTACTGTTAGTAATTGATTTTCACAAAATTATCACTAATGTGCTAAATATATAGATTCTCTCCAAATAATTTTTTCAGTAGAGAAAAAAATTTAGATGTCCTCAAAATATGGATTGGTTAAGTAAAGTATGATATACTCATAAGGTAAAACAAACAAACAAGTAAAAACAATTCTTTATAAATGAATTTTCATAAAAATCTGATAGGAGAAATATACAGGATATTTTATTTAGGAAAAAAGCAATACCTAAAATAACACCTTTTTTTTTTTTTAGTCAAAAAGAAAATTCACATATAGAAAAAAAGACAATATGTACACGTGAAGTGTGAATTGTGTTTACCTTTAAGTAGTAGAATTATGGGCGATACTTTCTACCCCTTTGTCTTTTCTGTGTTATATGCATTTTCTTTAATTAGCATATATTCTGTGGGAAAATATTTAAGTTGTTTTTTTAAAAGTTGGCAGCCAGCATGAACAGATAAAATAGGCTGCACTCTTTGTATGGCCTGTCACTCCTTCACAAAGGAGTGATATTATTTTGCTGACAGCCCTGAAGACCACTCAATCTCACATTGCAAATCTGTCCATGATCACAACCAAACCCAGCTCAAGGAGAGAATTTCAAAACATAACTAGGGTGAACAATTACTTCTCTTCCAGGCTCAGGAGGACAAATACAATTGTCTTCTGTGCAAATGGGAGGGAAAAGCTTGGGAGCACAAATGCTACAGTAAGATTTTGTCCACAGATTAAGAGAGAAAAATTCAGTCCAGGAAAGATCCTCCTTTGGTTTCTGCGTTGTGCATTTCTTAGAGAACTTCAGGGAGGGGAGGGGTGAGGGTTCCATTTGGTTGGTTTTCACTGAATAGCATCGAGCCAAAAAAAAGTCCATAACTAATTGGCCCTGTGGGAGGGGGAAATGCTATCAAGACTTTCTTCTTTTCTTTCTTTCTTTCTTTTTTTTTTAAGTGCAGTAGGCGCAGAGATGTGACACTGTATGTTGCAGAGTAGTATTGGTGTTCCAGCCAATTCTTTCCTGGACAGAGGAACAACTAGAATAGCAACTGAGATTAGCAAAGAGTGACCAACATTACATTTGCATCTGAAAGTGCCCACCACAAACAGCTGAGGCAGCACTTGTGCAGAAGGAAAGGAGGCTTGCACAAATCCTTGAGTGCTGTCTGTCTGAGGACTCTAACCTAAATGAACCTTCTGGATTCAGTACTAACATCGCCTCGCAAAAGAAATAGATCCTATCACTGGTTAGCTAACCTATTCATAAAGAGACTGCAATATCGATGTTTTTAGTTCCTCAATTTCCCTGTGTCCATTTTGTCTTTCTCCTTTCCTGCTGAGTTTGTTCCACCTCATTTGCCAGACAGGAGATATGGTCTAATATTCTTTTGTTTCATCATTTGAAAATGTGTGAGGGGAGAACTGTCCTTGAAACTGGACAGATTAAATCTCTCTGACCCCGGGAATCCGATTAATTTTTTTTCCCTCCCCGAGGATATGAGTGTAGTGCCTGATTATTCTCTGAATTCTCTGAATTATTCTTGTACAACACTCTGTCCTCTGTGGGGGGAAAAACAGCAGCGACAAAAGAATGGAATTCCACTTTCTTCTCAGGGAGAAGATTGAAATTTGAGTTTTCCCAGGCTTCTTGTGGGACGCCAGGGAAGACTGGATTGCATAATCTCACAAGAATGTACGATGCAACCTCCGCCTCCATAAACTCTACTAATATATAGTCAAGGGATTAAAGAAACCAGGAAACATAGCACCATTTCCTGACTTGAGCACAATTAAAGATCTTGATTGAAAAATGAAAGTGTCTCAAAACTAAAGGACTACAGACACAGGAAATGCAACTTGCCACTAAGGGGTCCTCCTGCCTTCTGGGTTTCTTTTATAATAGCTACTGGGGAAAACCTGGAGGTATGCATTAGTGTTTCTTCCATTGCACATAACAGTAAACTCAGAAAGTCCATATTGGAAACCTTTTACATTCCTCCAAAAGACATTACATCTAAAGGCAAAGATAGATTTGAAGATATTTCTATTTAATAGATTTACTTTTCAGAGACCTAAGAGTAATGTCTTGATGATATGCAAGTCTTTGCATTTGTTTGTGCTAGTTGATAATTTGCTGTTGATCAGGGAGGCTGGACTAAGAGCAGAACTGCTGGGTTTGGGACCCTAGGCTTCAGCTACATTGTTCCAGTGGTGGTCCAGACCCCATCAAGGGGAAGAAGAATGAGTGCCTGGGTTGACAACTATGGAAAGAAGCATACAAAAGATACAGGGTTTCATTAAATTAATCAGTTGCTTATTAAGCACCAACTTGTGCAAAGTACTGTGTAAGAGCCATACACTGGGAATGGCAAAAAAAAAAAAAATATATATGACACAACCCTTGCCTTTAAGAATGTAAAATCCAAACCTGGCTCAGTGGTTCAGCCTGTAATCCCACGCTTTGGGAGGCTGAGGTGAGTGGATTGCCTGAGCCTGCGGGTTCGAGACCTGCCTGGGCAACTTGGTGAGACCTCATCTCTACAATAAATAAAAAATTTGTTGGTAGCATGCGCCTGTAGTTCCAGCTACTTGAAAGGCTGAGGCTGAAGGATCACCGGAGCCCAGCAGATCGAGGCTGCAGAGGCCGGGAGCGTGCCACTGCACTCCAGTCTGAGCGACAGAGTGAGACTCCAACTCAAAAAAAAAAAAAGAATGTAAAATCCAATGGGAGAATATACATAAAAATAATTAATATAATACAATAAGTGCTAAATTAGTAATATAAACACCATTTTTTATATGCAGACCTCAAGGATAGTAGAGTCTTAAAAAGTCCTTCAGAGTTTAGTTTCAGTGATAAATCACTATTATAGATTCCAAATCTACCCAAGTCGCCACAAAGTTCATAATTTTGTTTTTCTTTAAGGCTGTGTAATATTCCATCGTGAATATGAACCACATTTTCTTTATCCAGTCTACTTTCAATGGGTAGCATGGTTGGTTCCAAGCTTTTGCTATTGTGAATATGGCTGCAATAAACATGTATGTGCGGGTATCTTTTTTATAGGGTGACTTGAATTTCTCTGGGTATATTCCTAGAAGGGGGATTGCTGGGTCATATGGAGGGTTGATTTTTAGATCTTTTAGAAATTGCCACAATGTTTTCCACAGAGGTTGTACTAGTACTCATTCAAAGGTGATCCTGAACATTTATCATAATACTATAAGAAAGGGATTGGCAGTAGTGGGACACTGCTAGAGGAAGTGGGGGGGAGGGGCACACAACATCAATAAGGGTACCCAAACTTTACATGCACAATGACCGTTTATGTATCTAACCCTGAATTGTACCCCACATCTTTAAAATACAAAGTAAAAAAAAAAAAAAAGCCCTTCAGCAGCAAAAATCATTGTCCAAAAAAAATATTTATCTGGAGTTATTACAGAAATCCCTATCTCTTGATCCCTAAGTCAGTGGTGTTCAAAGTAAGTGGGTACCCTAGCAGATGCACAAAGTAATCATGCAGATGGAGAAACAAAATATATTAATGTATGCTTTTATTGTTTAATGTATCTTTTTACATTTTATTTTTTGCATATATTTTATAGAATAGGGCAATGATTCAGTAGTGTTTATCATTTACAAAAATAATGTAGTTCATTGGGGGTGCATGTTCAAAAATTGTTCACATGAGGGTATGGGGACAAAAATGGAAAACTATTGGGCTCACTTACCCCCATCTCCAGGCCCAGGATCCTGGATGGTCTTCGCTGAAGGACCCTCTTAATTGGATCCTTCCTCCTGGAAGGAAGCCCGCAATTATGTGACTTTTTCCCCTTTTTATGTCACAGATGGATGAGGAGACAGACACTGAGATAGGTAAAGTAACTTGTCCAACATTGCAGGACTAGTATTACTAATGTGTTTTCTGGCAGAAATTAAGAAACACAACGAAACAAAACAAAGCAACCCTGATATTGGCTGCTGTGTTGTACTAGTAAGAAACCAGCCAAAGCCACTTGCAGAAAAGCAAAAATTACAAAACCTGTTGCCACAAGAATGATAAAAGCCATGTGATGAAAACCACAGGGTAAATGAATCAGCATAACTAATGGCTACTCATGGAATTTTGTATTCAGATAGGCTTGAGTTAAAACCCCAACCTTGCCATTTAGTAGCTGGGAGATCTAAGCAATTACGGAATCTGTTTAGGTACATCAGCTGCTGTTCTTGGTCTGCAGGGAATAGAAACTAGCTATGGATAACATACACACCCCCAAAGGAATTTGTTGGGAGGAAATAGGATCATTCACAGAATGAAAGAAAGAGCTGAAACCCAGACCTTGTCAAGGGATGGAATCTAGGGTGGTTTCAAGGATCTTGACAGTGATGTTAAACTTTTAGCGTCTTTAGGATACTCAATTCTGACAACTCTACTCTAGCTGCTTTTGAGTCCTGGCATGCATCTCCATTCAGGATTCAAATTCCCCAGGATAGAGTTCTAACTGGCCCATCCTGATCATCCTTGCGATCCTGTGATTGGATAAAGCTGAGATTTAAACCCCCGAAGCTTACAGAATAAGAGAAAGGATAGTACTCAAAGGAAGGAAAGCTGAGCAGACAAAAACAAGTTATGTCCACAGCATACCTTGCTTTATTGAGTTTCACTTGCTGCGCTTCTCAGATATCGCATTTTTTACAGATTGAAAGTTTGTGGCAGTCCTTTGTTGAGAAAATCTATTGGCACCATTTTTCCAACATGCTCACTCATGTCTGTGTGTCACATTTTGGTAATTAGATCAACATTTTAAACTTTTTAACTATTATTATATCTGTATGGTGTCTGTGATCAGTGATTTTGGTGTTACTACTGTAATTGTTTGGGGTGTCACAAACTATGCTCATATAAGACAGCAAACTTAATATATAAATGTTGTATGCATTCTTACTGCTCCACCAACCACCTGCTCCACCATCTTTCTCCCTCGTTTTGGGTCTTCCTATTCCCTATGCCACAACAATATTGAAATTAGGCCAATTAATAACCCTACAATGGCCTCCAAGTCTTCAAGTGAAAAGAAGAGTTGCATGTCTCTCATTTTAAATCAAAAGCTAGAAATGATTAAGTTTAGCGAGGAAGGGCATGTTGAAAGCCAAGAGCTAGGTCGCTTGTGCCAGTTAGCCAAATTGTAAATGCAAAAAGAAAGTTCTTGAAGGAAATTACAGGTGCTACTCCGTGAACATATGAATGATAAAAAAGCAAAGCAGCCGTATTTTATTCCTCATTAATATGGAGAAAGTTGCAGTGGTCTGGATAGGAGATCAACCAGTCAACACAATCCCTTAAGTCAAAGCCTAATTCAGATCGTGGGTCTAACTTTCTCTAATTAAATGAAAGCTAAGAGAGGCAAGTAAGCTGCAGAAGAAAAGTTGGAAGGTAGCAGAGGTGACTCATGAGGCTTAAGGAATGGTTTAAGCCTTCTCCATATTATAGTGTAAGATGAAGTAGCAAGTGATGATAGAAAAACCACAGCAGGTTATCCAGAAGATCTAGCTGAACTTGTGAATGAAGGTGGCTACACTAAACAACAGATTTTTCAATGCAGACAAAACAGCCTTATATTGGAAGAAGATGCCATTTAGGACTTTATGCACTATAGAGGAAAAGTCAATGTCTGGCTTCACAACTGCAAAGGACAGGCTGACTTTCTTGTTAGGGCCTCAGGCAGTTGGTGACTCTCAGTTGAAGCCAATACTCACTTACCATTCAGAATTATGCTAAATCTACTCTGTCTTTGCTCTATTAATGGAACAACAAAACCCAGATAACAGCACAACTGTTTACACATGATTTGCTGAGTATTTTAAGCCCACTGTTGAGACCAACTGATCAAATGGATTTCTTTCAAAATCTTACTGCTCATTGACAATGTACCTGGCCATCCAAGAGCTCTGATGGAGAAGTACAAGGAGATAAATTTTGTTTTCATGCCTGTTAACACAATCCATTCTGCACCCATTAATCAAGGAGTAATTTTGACTTTCAAGTCTTATTATTTAAGAAATACATTTTGAAGGCTATAGTTGTTATAGATAGTAATTCCTCTGATGAATCTGGGCAAAGCAAATCTATAACCTTCTGGAAAGAATTTACCATTGTCAATGCTGTTAAGAACATCCATAATTCATGGTAGCAGGTAAAAATATCAATATTAACAGGATTTTTGACTGAAGTTGATTCCAACCCTCATGGATGACTTTGAGGGGTTCAAGACTTCAGTGGAGGAAGTAATTGCAGATGTGGTGGGAATAGCAAGAAAATTAGAATTAGAAGTGGAGCCCAAAGATGTGATTGAATTGCTGCAATCTCATAATAAAACTTGAATGGATGACAAGTTCCTCCTTATAGATGAGCAAAGAAAGTAGCTTCTTAGATGAAATCTACTCCAGGTGAAATGCTGTGAACGTTTTTGAAATAAAAACAAAGGATTTGGAATATTACTTAGTTGATAGAGCAGCAATGGGGTTTGAGAGAACTGACTCCAATTTTGAAAGTTCTACTCTGAGTAAAATGCTGTTGAACAGCATCACATGCTACAGAGAAGTCTTTTGTGAAAGGAAAAGTCAATCAATGTAGCAAACCTGATTGTTTTATTATTTTAAGAAATTGCCACAGTCACTTCAACATTCAGCAACAACAACACTGATTGGTCAGCAGCCATCAACACTGAGGCAAGACTCTCCACCAGCAAAAACGTGACAACTCACTGAAGGCTCGGAGGATTGTTAGCATTTTTTAGCAATTAAGTATTTTTGAGTTATGAACATTGTTATTTTAGACATAATGTTCACATACTTAATTGGTACAAACATAGCTTTTTTTAAAATTAATCAATATTTTTTATTATGGTTTTGTGGGGTACAGTTAAGGGTTAGGTGTACAATTATGTTTCATTCAGGCACCTGTTGATAGGAGGTGTTTTCCCATCCCCAGACAGATATTTGCTACTGTTAATCCCATCCCCCTTCCACCCCATAGTTTCCCAGTACCGTCAGTCATTTTCTTATAGTATTACATTGGATGTTCAAGGTCCATTATATGAGTGACAACATGTGATACTCAGATCTTTGTTTCTGTGAGAGGTCACTCAGTATTATAGACTCTAGTTCCATCCAGGTTGCTGCGAAATTCATGATTTTGTTCTTTTTTATGGCTGCGTAGTATTCCATCGTGTATATGTACAACATTTTTTCAATCCAGTCCTCTTTTGATGGGCAGCATGGTTGTTTCCAGGTTCTTGCTATTGTGAACAATGCTGTGATAAACATACGTGTGCAGGTATCTTTTTTATAGAGTGATTTGAGTTCTTCAAGGTATATTCCCAGTAGGGGGATTGCGGGGTCATATGGAAGGTCGATTTTTAGAGCTTTTAGGAATTGCCACACTGCTTTCCACAGAGGTTGCACTAGTTTACACTCCCACCAACAGTGTAGAAGTGTTCCCTTTTCACCACACCCTCTCCAGCAGCTGTTATTTTTTGAGTTGTTGATAATTGCCATTCTGACTGGAGTTAGGTGGTATCTCAGTGTGGTTTTGATTTGCATCTCCCTGATGATTAGTGAGGTCGAGCATTTCTTCATGTGTTTGTTGGCTACTCGGATGTCTTCTTTTGTGAAGTGTTTGTTCATATCTTTTGCCCATTTTATAATGGGGTTGTTTGTTTTCTTCTTTTCAGTACATTTCAGTTCCTTGTAGATCCAGGATGTTAAGCCTTTGTTAGACCTAGAGTTGGCAAATACTTTTTCCCAGTCTGTAGGCTGTCTCCCTGCTCTCTTGATGGTTTCTTTGGCTTTGCAGAAGCTTGTCAGTTGAATAAGGTCCCACCTGTCTATCTTAACTTTTACATGCACTGGGGAGCCAAAAATTTGTGTGACTTGCTTTATTGTGATATTTACTTTATTATGGTGGCTGGAAGTGAATCTGCAATATCTGAATATGTTTGTATTATATTATACTTTAATCACCGAACAGAAAAATGAGAATAAAAATTCAGATCTCATAGGGTTGTTCTGAAGATTAATTGAACACAATGTTTGTAAAAGTGCTTAATATGAGACCTGGCATTTATTAAGTGTTCAATAACAGTAGTCATTGTTATTAATTATATAAGATTATAGGTCCTTATTTTAAAAAAAAAACTTTCCATTCTTATGTGGAAGTGGCTTTAAGAATAGAAATCTTATATTGGGATTCATTTGATTGAATGCCAATGATGGAATGACTATTTGAAAGGGAATATGAAAATACAATTACCTTAGTGAGAAATTTAAGTGACTTTTATCCCTTCTTGGTGCATTGAGTCCCATTCTTCTTCATATTCTTAAACTCTGTGATTCCAAATACAAATTTGCAAAAAATAAAGCTTTCTTTTAAGTTACCTCCCTCCCTAATCACTCTTTCTATAGATCTTAATATTCTTTTCTTGATTTCCCTGAATTCTTCAAGGGCACGTAGGGTTTGGGAAGGAGGAGTAAATTCTGACTTTGATGATAAAACTATTCACAGGAATTATCAACATGGTTCTAAATAGCCAGCCAACTTTGTGAAAAAACAGTTTGAGCCACACATAAAATTTTAGATAATCAATGGAATGTTTTAGTCATTGGGCTACATTAAATGCATCTTTAAGCATCATATTAACATAACCACAGATTTGACACTAATTTGTTTCAGGGTTGATACACAGTCTTCAGTTGTACAATTATTATCAGCTCAACACCCATGTCCCTGCAGTCAGTGCATGGTTTGTGGTGGATAATGAATATGTATGGAGAGAGAGGCAGTGTGGGTGAGTCTGGAGCTTGCGAACATGCAGAATCAGGGCAGGTGGGATGTGACTTGGCCACACCTCTGCAATGGGCAGATAAAAATATCTCCTTGGTTTAGTGCTAATCTGTGCCCTGGCACAAGTTATTCCAGAATAAAAAGTCGTGTGAGAAAGAGCCTTAAGATTGGACAGTTAAAGGACATGTTAAAGTTCAGGATGACCAGAAAAATATTCATAGAAGGTCCCAGCAAGCCTGTGCCAGATGCAAAATAAACAGATGGCTCTTGCTTGCAGATTTGGGTGGTGCTTGTGTGTATGTGAGTAAGGTTCTTGCTGACAAAGCAAAATGAGAAACTGGAGTAATGAGCTGGGTAATTAAAGCAAGAGCCCCATTTTGTTTGGTTTAGCTGAGTAATTCAGAAAGGTCTAGAAGCAAAACAATTCTTTGATCTGTGGAGCTTCTCTGAGCTGGATTTAGCAAACTCCTCCTCCTACCAGTAGGTCATTGCCTTGAACACACTCTCCCTCCCCTCCCTGCTTCACTCGCTCACTGAGTCCTTCAAAACAGACAAACAATATTGCACACAGACATCTGGGGAGAGTCCAGACAGTTCTTTCCCTCCTCCCTCTTACACCCTTAAAACACACTTTCACTTGGCATCAGATATCTTACTTACAGTAGCTTATTGTGGGTATGAAGTAGATGACAATGAACTGGTGTCTTCCTGTCTGAAAATTTAGTAGATATTTTAGGGCAGTGGTTTTTACTGCCATAGGCATTAAATCCTTAAAGACGACAGCAAAGCAAGAGTTTAGTAAATGGTAAATTTAGTGGGTGAGTAAACCACAATTGTATCCAGTTTTAAGCCAAGACAAATTTATTGTATACATACTTTCTCTCTTTCACGCACACATATACAATTTATATGTGTGTGTATTCAGCAGATAAAATGTTTAATAAGGGGTTCTTTAAATAGCAAGGTCCCTGGGTACATTTAAAATACAATTTGATTTACATGTGACTTGAGCACAACCTTTGGGGAATGCATTCTTTGCATAAATTGTGGCAAATGTACAAAGATAACATTTAAATGATATCAGAATCTTTGGCCAAAGAGTAGTTAGCTATACATATCTTTGGTTTATAAGAGGCTAAACATTCAGATGATTTCCAAAATGCACTTATAAAAGAAAAAATGTTTCCCAAAACCTTCCCTTGGCCTGTCATTCTGGATGTTTAAATTTGATCCAAACCTTATCTTTCAAATATTCTTTCTAATTACTCTCCTTCATCAGTCTTCTATTTCTGTTTCTTATGGGCTAAATGACTGAGCTTTTCAATGTGCCCAAGACATTACAAAACCCATGAAGTGAAGAACTAAACCTAAGTCTTCTCTGAGGTTCTCAGGCCCTGGGGTTGGAGGAACTGCAGAGATTGGGGGCTCCCATGAGAGGCCTTTTTTTCCTTCTTATTCTGCCTGTCTCTGTGTGGTAGCACACACCAGCAGAGATCCTCACACATTTGCAAAACATGCCAATGCCACTGGATATTGATAGCAAGGGGAAAACCCAGCCTGATGCTAAAGAATCAGAATGGATGTCATAGGCACATGTTACTTTTAAAGATATTTTAGCCAAGCAGATCTCAGTGGTCATTGGCTTGAGTTTTATGCTAGGGTAAGAGCATCATGGTTTGTCTTTCTCAGTGGCTAAAAACCTGTTCAGTTTTCAGTTTAGGATTCCTTTGTTGACCTGCGTGGTGCCTCTCTGCCTTTCGAGCTGTCATGAATATCAAAGCTTCAATTCTATCCTTTACTACAGCACAGACTCATTCTACCTGTCCAACCATACTTCTGTCCTGGGGCAGGGGGATCAAATAAACTTTGTCCTATTGATCGAACTCCAATGTTCCTGTTAAAAAATTTAACATTCATCCACCCTTCCGTGAAGCAACTTGCCTCCACCCTGTAACACAACATCTAGCACGATGCTCTTCACAGAAGACAGTCAGGGATTATTTGAATAAATAAAGGTGGCCAGTAATTACTTGAGTGAAAAAAGCAAAAAAGAAATGTAAAAAACTGTTTGTATGATAAGTGAATTTTTATATTTTAATTAAAATGTGTTAAAACCACAGAGGCCAGTGGTCTGAGCTCCATTTATGTTCAGTGTTCCCCTCTCCTGGAAGCATCTTTAAGAGATGAAGCAACTTTTGGCTGCTGACTCCTCCCTTTGCCTCTCTGGCTAAGAGATTAGGGTCAGGAGCCTTGGGTGTGGGTGTAACACTGTGGGAGCTCTGTGACCTGGGCCTAGTTAAATTCTATGAACCTCTGTTGTTTCATCTGCTCAGGATAACAAGATTTTGAGGTTAAAAGGAGATTATTATGTAGACCTACTTTGGACATTGTCAACTTTTATATGATTCTTTTCCTGTTGATGATACATAAGCACAAAGAGTTTAACCTATGAAAATCTGAGGGGTTAACAGGTGTAAAAGGCAAGACTAAAATCTAAACTGTGCAAGGTAATGGCCTTCTGGCTCCATGTATTCTGCATCTATGGATACAACCAACTAAGGTTGAAAAAGAAATGGATGGTTGTGTCTACATAGAATATGTACAGAATTTTTTTGTCATTACTTTCTAAACAGTACAGTATAACAACTATTTACACAGCATTTACATTGTATTCAGTATTATAAGAAATCTAAAGATGACTTAAAGAATAGAGGAGCATGTGTATAGGTTATATGCAGATACTATGCCATTTTGTATCAGGGACTTGGACATTGTGGACTTTGGTATGTGCAGGGGTCCTGGGGCCAGTACCCCATGGACACCAATGGACCACTGTATCTGAAAAAGTTTGCGGAAATAGAAAATTCACAAATACTGTTGGTAATGTGTTCAAAGGTTTAATTACTTGAATCCTGAAAAGTCTTTGCATATAACAGTTTGTGCTGCCTTTAGGTCCTATAGCACCTATAAAAACAGCTACTAATTAACTCCTGATGTAAACATCTCCCTTTTTGGTCCACAAGAGTGTGTTTCTATACTTTTTGAGGGGTCAAAGCAGTCCTGCAATTAGGAGGAAGGTGCAGCGCCAGATGACAACTACAGGTGGTTACTTTTTGCTGCCTTATGGTCCTCAATGGGGGTTGCAACCATGGAACAATGACAGGAAACAACTGACCCTGACTTTCCCTGGGATAACCCCACACTGGTCCTCTTAAAGACATGAGACCTTTTTTAATGAAGGGTTTTGCCTGGTCATTCCAAAGTTGCAAAAAGTGAAGAAGAAGATGATGGAAGAACTGGCATTTTCCCCAGTTATTTCCATACCCCTCCTGCTGCCCCCATCACACATGGGTCAAGGCCTAGACTTGCCAGGAGAATCTTTCCTTCATGTTTCCCAGGCAACTTGAGAGTGCCTTGCAGACTTTTCTTTTGTTCCTAACATCTCTATTTATCTTTTTCTTCTTCTTTTTTTTTTGAGTTGGAGTCTTACTCTGTTGCCCAGGCTAGAGTTCTGTGGCACACTCACGGTCACTCCAGCATCGACCTGCTGGGCTCCAGAGATCCTTCCACCTCAGCCTTTTAAGTAGCCAGAACTATAGGCGCTCACTACCACACCCACCTAATGTTTCATTTATTGTAGAGACGAGGGCTCTCCAAGCTGCCCAGACTGGTCGCGAACCTGCAGGTTCAGACAGTCTACTCGCCTCAGCCTCCCAAAGAGCTGGGATTACAGGCTGAGCCACCGAGCCCCGCCTATCTTCCTCTTCTAAAAACTCTTGCCCTGTCACTCTTCCCCATTTGCCCTCAGGATGCCCTCCCTATGGAAATCAGCAAATTCTGAGTCTTCTCTCAGGTCTTGTACATTTCACAGTCTTCATTACTGAATATCAAAGGCAGATGAGTGAGTACCATCCTTGTGTCTGCCTGTCCCTCATGATCTCACCCCACGTACAGGGAGGTGGAAACTCAGGAAATTCTTCTCCACACTGTGGCTAGTTGCCTTGAATATACTGGAAATCAAAACACCACCATGAAGATCCATTTATTTTCAATTGCCATTCCTTTGGTCTGCAGGAGAAATTGTCATTTTTCTTGTTGATATAACTTTGACTCTCTTTCTTGTAAAATACATCAGCTTTAGTACGTTGAGGGGGAATTGATGGCTTCCTCTCTGCCCTGAATTTTTCACATATCGTCTTATATAACTTAACACTGAAGAGTACTGTGTCTAATTGCTTCTCCTTAAATCCTCAGAGGTGGTGGTGGTGGTGGAGATCGTGGGTTGTTGATCCTATCATTGTCATGTATTGAGTACTGGCTATGTGTTAAATAGAATAAAATTTATTCTTATAAAGGTTATTAATAAATATTTCATAACCTAGGGGCTTGACCTATATTATATGTTAAATGCAGTAAGCACTGTTTTTGACAAAGCTCCTGCACTAGGCCCCAACAGACCAGACTAAAAATCAAAATAGGCTGGATACAGTGGCCTCTGACTGTAATCCCTGCACTTTGGAAGGCTGAGGCAGGAGGATTGTTTGAGCACAGGAGTTCAAGACCAGTCTGGGCAACATAGTGAGACCTTGTCTCTACAAAAAATTAGACAGGCATGGTGGTATGTGCCTGTTGTCTCAGCTATTCTGGAGGCTGAAGTGGAAGATTGCCTGAACTCAGGAAGTTGAGACTGCCATGAGCTGTGATCATGCCACTGCACTCTAGCCTGGGCAACAGAGTGAGACTGACAAAAAAAAAAAGTCACCCATGCTAAAGTTCCATGTCACCAAATTGAAACTAAATTATCTGCTCTTGTAAGAAATCAGAAAAGAGATAATAGCCAATTTTTCATGCAGACCAGTTATAGTCTTCAATAAGGAACCTCTGTTTTAATCCTTAACCTCAATTGACTTGGTGTTAACCAAGTTTCTATTGGCCTATTTCCCTGCACCTGCTTTATGTAGAAAGTAACTCTGAAATGACCAATTTGGTTTTTTTCTTTGCTTCTCGGTTTGTACAGTCAACCTCTCCTGCTCAGTTCTTTGGAATACTTATTCTATTTTATGGTATAAAGTGTCACCCAATTCTAGAATTGCAAATAAAGTCAATTGACATCTTTAAACTGCATTTGTTGTAATTTTGTCTTTTGTCATGTGCTATTATAATTCATGATAACTCTGTATGGTCAGCACTATTGCTACCATCATTTCACAAAGCAGAGCACTGCAGAACAGGAACTAAGGAGTTGTGTCTGTGGTCATAGCCAGAAGAGGTAGAACTTATGTTCAAACCATGTCTGACTAACTCCAGTGGTTAATAAATAGTTATTATTCTGACTAAGGCTGGCATTTTCTAAGAGTGGTTGATTGATTTTCAAAAGAGCCTTCAGATCCTCAATATTGAAAATACAAGGTGTAGTTATGTGCGGTTGTTAGTGTTTGAAAAATCACAGCTGTTTACAATAAAGAGCTCTGGGCACTGTCAGTTAAAGTTTACCCTAACTAAAAATGGTGCTTTTTTTTTAGTCTCCCTTTTGACTTGTTAAATGAATTTAATGCTCCAAATGGGTGCCAAATTGGCAGCCTGCAGGATAAATTCCACTATTTATGCAAGAAATAGACACAGTGGCCATGTGCTTCGATGTTAACCTTGAAGGACCTCCTTTGCAGAACACAAGGTTAATGTGCTCTTCACATCTTATTCCATTTTGGCCCCCATAAGCCCTGCTGACGTGGGTTTTGGGCTGACAGATGTAATTGTGCTAGGAGATTTTAGAGCTGTGATTCCCCAAAACTGTTTGTATATCAGAATCATCTGGGGACTTTAAAGATATACAGATTCCTGGGCAATCTGCCCAACTTTCTGAGTCAGAACCTGATCAGGAATCTGTATTTTCCAAATGCCGCCCCAGGTTTGGGAACCAATGCAATGGGGGAAAATTCTATCCTCTGTGGACTGTTGCCTGATTTTCTCCTGCACAGTCAACAGCCATCTGCTAGCTTATTTACCCCTCCACCTTCGCACACATACTATGTAGCAAGTATCTTCCTAGTGTCAGTAAAGCTGGAGGAAGTATCAGGCTTTGTGACTGACGTCAATATTTACTAGAGAAGCCTTTTGGCACATCTGTGTTACTAGCAAATGTCTGTCCAAACTGCTTAAAAAACTAAACCTTAATCAGCAGGGTATATTTAATTACAGCCTCGACTTCTAAGATGCAGTCACATTTTTGTTAACGTATTTTCTTCATTACTTCTCACTGTGTCCTATTGTTTGCTTATTTATTTCTTAAGAATTGTTTTCAGAGATTAGAAGGCAAACAAAACGAAGTATGGTTAGAAATAGATTGGAAATAAAAAGTTCAGTCCCTTTGATTGAGACTTGAAAAATAACTTATTGGCAGTTGTTTAGAAGAAATATTGCTATAGTATGATAACCTTGTAGTGATTACTATAGAACTGGCAATGTTGCAAATTTATGGAGATTACAGGCAAGAAGGAAGATGGGAAACTGGTGATTCAAATTCTTCTTCAGGTTTGTGGGGAGAGGGAAAGAGGGGATGAACAGAGAAAAATGTACACACGATCTTGATGTTGGATGCCCTTAACATGATCTTCTTTCTTATTGCTGCATGTTTTTATCAATTGTGTATAACCCATGTGTTGAAGAGTTCCCTAGTTATAGTTTGTAAGTTGTCACAATAGCTAGAGCCAAAAATATGGAAAAATATACTTCACAGAATAATCGAGTGCTTTCCCAGAAGAAGGACACTTTACATAATGTAAGAGAAACAGATTTAATGAATTAAAAATTGTATCAATAGACCTGAGTTCTATAATGTGCCTCTGTGTTCCCAGTCTCTCAGAGGAGTATTACCCTGACGTCACTGATTTTTGACAAATTTCTTTTTATAAAATGCAATTATTTCCTGTAAACAAATTTTATTTAGAACCCCAACACATATGATAGATAAAAACTGTGCTTTTCAGGTGGAGGCTTGGGGACAGAGCACCTGTCATTCAGCCTCTTCCACCTGGGCACCTGCTGGGAATTTTGAGACTCCACCAAACATGATGGTTTTGAGTCAAAGGATGACCACAGGACCTACAGGGCTCTTTCCTGACTGCCACAGGCCCTGCTCTCCTACTCTATACTTCATGCCTCAGGTCAGCTTGTGACTGTCCCCCATGAAGGGCCTTTATAAGGTACTCTGTTATGAGGATGTAATCTGTTATGGCTGCCATCCATGTGGGAGATATCTCATGGCAGGTTACTGTTTTTTCGGGACAACACACCTCACCCCACCTCCAACCTCATTCATCCAGGGCTCTGATCACTTATTATGCAAGGAAAGTATTTCCCCTCCAAGGGGAATCCCTTTTGCTGTTTAGTGTACAGTGCAATACTTAAGAATGGATATAGACTTTGGGTGCTACATCTTATAGCATTTGAGGGAGGTGTCTTCTTTAAGAAACATGGTACAAATGAACAAATAGAAAATGCTAGGGTCCCTCCTAGAAACTTGGAAGCAGCCAATGCAAGTGAGAGGTCCTGAAGCTCAAGTTTAGTTAACTTCACAATAAACCTGCTTCTGAGGGTACTTTTTGTTAGGCTTAGGGGGAAGCAGCACTCACCCTCTCCCATCTGCCCCTCCACCACTGATCCCCTATGTACCCCTCCACCCCAAACCCACAACCTCATACCTCACTTAAAGCTTCCTGGAACCTGCCGGCAGCTGCTGAAAAGGCCAGACAGAGAATTTCCAGCCTATGCCGGATGTGACGCTTTGTCTCCCCACTTCACTGCTGCCCCCAACACCCTCCCAAATACAGCACCCTTAAAAACCCAAGTCTGCCCCTCCTTGGGCGCAACTCCCCTGACCCATCTTTCTGGACATGGGACCTCGCCTGGGAGCTTCTCCCCCAAATGCTTGGTTTATACCAGCCCTTTGTCCTGTGCCTCTTTCAGTATCTCCAAACATTACATCTTGGCGCCGAAACCCCGGAGGTGACTGAGCCACACAGGCCTCACCTCCCAGCTCAGGGGCCTCCTGCCCAGACCCTTCCGGCCCGAACTTTGAATCTCCGACCCACTCCTCCACTCAAACTTTTATGAGGTGAGTTCCCCCTGTGTCCGTCTCTCTTTCCTCCCCGGGCCTCCCTATCAGAAGTCACAGCTGTGCTAGGGAAAACCCTCCATTCTGGTCAGTGATAAATCCTGGGGACACCCTGTTTATCCTGACCTTCACTCTGTACGCTGGTCTTTGCCTGAATTGGGATGCCTTTTCAGACTCAGGTCCCGGAAATTTAGATCAACATAGGTAACCAACTCTCCAAATCTCATTCTAAGACGACTCTGGGCTGTCTTCTCAGTAATCTCAACAAATTGGGATTAACCCTGGACATTCGACGCAAACGCCTAGTCCGTTTCTGTACTGTGGCCTGGCCTCAGTATAAACTGGATAATGGGTCCAAGTGGCCCCCTGAGGGAACCTTTGATTTTAACATCCTCACTGACTTGGATAACTTCTGCAAATGCAGTGGAAAATGGTTGGAGATTCCCTATGTTGAGGCCTTCTGGCTCCTGTGCTCCCGTCCTTCCCTGTGTCAGTATTGTTCCACAACTCAAATCTTGCTGGCAAAGGGAAGCCCCCCTTCCCCTTCACCTTCTTCTGCCCCGCCCCCCCCCCCGCCCAAGTATGACAAGCCTCTCCCACCTGATCCAGAGCCTTCCCCATTCATAGATCTTCTGGAAAACTTAGCTGCGCCAACCCCTCGCCCTCCAAATCCTCCTCCTGCTTCTTCCAACCCACCTCCATACAACCCGACCTCTCTCTATCCTCATCTTCCTCCTTCATCTTCCGACTCTCCCCTTCCACCACTCTCTCTCCCCTCTCCAGTTAGTGCATATTACATGGACCATCACTCCTACACCCATTTGTCCTCTCCGAGAGGTCGCGGGCCCAGATGGCATTGTGCGCGTACACGTCCCTTTTTCCTTGGCTGACTTATCTGCCATTGAAAAACTATTGGGGTCGTTTTCTGCCAACCCTACTGCCTTTGCCAAAGAGTTCCGTTACCTTACTCAGGCTTATGATCTGACATGGCATGATATTCATGTTATCTCTACTTCCATCCTCACTCCTGACGACAGGGATCGTATCATGGCCACTGCTCAGGAGTATGCAGATAAAGTCCATCTAACGGACAACACACAGCCAGTGGGGGCCAAGGCAGTCCCGGCAATGGACCCCAATTGGGACTACCAAGCCGGCCATATAGGACGTAGATGTAGAGATCACATGATACGGTGCATTCAGGCAGGACTTGAGGCAGCATCTCAAAAGGTAGTGAATTATGAGAAGCTTCGGGAAATAACCCAAGGCCCAAATGAAGACCTGGCTGTTTTTCTAAACTGCCTCACCGAGGCTATGACTCTCCACACCTTCCTCAGTCTGGACGATCCTGCGGGGGCTACTGTTCTTGCTACCCATTTCATTACCCAATCCGCCCCTGATATCAGCAGAAAGCTAAAGAAGGCAGAGGATGGCCCTCAAACCCTGTCCGTGACCTGGTAAACATGACCTTTAAGGTTTTTAATGCCCACGAAAAAGATGCAGAAACTGCTAGGCAGAAGCTCCTCCAGCAGGCCGCTAAAGCACAAGCCCACGCCCTGGTTGCAGCCCTGCAGCCAGTGCAATGGGGTTACGGGGGTCTCTCGACCTCCGGAGATGTGTAACAAAGCTCCCCCGGGAGCCTGTTTCAAGTGTGGCCAGGAGGGCCACTGGGCCAAGCAGTGCCCTAACCCGCGTCTGCCGATTAAGCCATGTTCTATCTGCAAGTAAAAGGGCCATTGAAAGTTGGATTGCACTTGGCCTGGCCAGGCCCCAGTGCCTCCACATGGGGGTGTGGCTGAGCCGCCTGCTCCACTTCATGAGCTGCTTGGACTGGCGGAAAACTGAGGATGCCCAGACTGGAAGACCCCAATTACCCTCGCGGAGCCCAGGGTCTTACTCCAGGTAGCGGGTAAGTCAATCTCGTTCCTCGTGGACATGGGGGCTACCTATTCGGTTCTGCCTTCCTTTTTGGGGCCTCTATCTCCTTCCCAGGTCTCAGTAGTTGGTATCGATGGCCAGCCTTCTGCCCCCTTCAAACCTCGCCTTTACCTTGTTCTCTCAGTAATTGGATGTTTAGTCACTCCTTCCTTATTGTCCCGTCCTGCCCCTTCCGTTGCTCGGCAGGGATATCCTCTCAAAACTGCGGGCCACTTTAACGCTGCCGGTTCTATTGGCGGCCCCACTTCTTGCCAATATTGCTCTAGTCTGTTTTACCCAGCTCAAACCTGCCGCCTCCCCTCCCACCCCACCTAGTCAACCCCGATGTGTGGAGCATTTCCACCCCAGTCATAGCCCAACACCACACCCCAGTTTGCATAGTTTTGAAAAACCCCTCTAACTTCCCTTCTAGACCCCAGTTCCCCATTTCAGCCACACATCGTAAGGGCCTTAAGCCCATCATCACTCACTTGCTTCCTCAGGGCTCCTCATACCTGTTAACTCTCCATGTAACACCCCCATCCTTCCGGTCCATAAGCCCTCTGGAGACTACCACTTGGTCCAGGACCTCCGTCTCATTAATGAGGTGGTGGTCCCTCTCCACCCAGTGATTCCTAATCCCTACATGCTTTTATCTCAGATACTGCCTCAGACAACACATTTCACTGTCGTTGACCTCAAGGACGCTTTCTTTACTATCCCCCTACATCCAGACTCTTACCCCCTTTTTGCTTTCACCTGGGAGGACCTGGACACGGAACAGGCACAACAACTTATGTGGACGGTCTTGCCACAGGGCTTCCGGGACAGCCCCCACCTCTTTGGCCAGGCTTTTGTGGCTGACCTAGCTGATTGCCCTCTCCAACCTAGCCACCTCATCCAGTATGTGAATGATCTCTTACTTTGCAGCCCATCTGAGGAGCTGCCCCGCCCCCACAGCCACCTTTCTCAATTTCCTGGCCTCTAGGGGATACTGGGTGAACCCCCAGAAAGCCCAGCTCACACAACCTGAAGTCGTCTACCTTGGTGTCCGCCTTACTCCCACCACTAAGGCCCTAACAATGGACCGCCTCCATGTTATACGGCATCTGACACCCCCAGAAAATGGTAACTAATTCTTTTCCTTTTTGGGCTTTGTGGGGTACTTCAGGCAATGGATCCCTAACTTCGCCCTGTTAGCCAAACCTCTGTATGCGGCCACCAAACAAATGCCTACGGGACCCCTCACCTCCCCCGCTGAGATTCGCAAGGCATTTGTTGCGCTCCGTGACACCCTCCTGTCTTCACCACCGCTGTGTCTCCCTAACCCCTCTCAGCCCTTCTGTTTGTTCACAGATGAGTGCCGTGGAATAGCTGTGGGCATCCTAACACACCCGGTGGGCCCCTCCCACCGCCTGGTAGCCTACTTCTCCAAACAGCTCGATACCACTGTTCAGAGGTGGCAACCCTGCCTACGGGCACTAGCGGCTGCCGCTGTTCTAACCAAGGAGGCTTTAAAACTTTCCTTACATCACCATATCACTGTCTTCTCCCCTCACAGAGTCCATGAACTGTTGGGACATCGGGTGCTCTCTCTCCTAGGCCCCTCTAGGATACGGGAGTTCCATTTGTTGTTCCTGGACAACCCGGGGGTAACTCTAAAGGCTTCACCACCCCTTGACCTAGCGTCCCTACTCCCTCTCCCCTCCTCTGACGCAGCGCCTACCCACTCTTGCCCGGAGGTGGTGGAGGCCCTAACTCTGCCCAGGGATGGACTCTCAGATCAGTCACTTCAGTCCCCAGACCTCACTCTGTTCGTGGATGGTAGTTCTGTCTGCACCCAGCAAGGCCAACGGCGGGCGGCCTATGCTATAGTCTCTGCTGACTCTGTTCTTGAGGCCCAGCCTCTTCCTCTGGGCACCACGTCCCAAAAAGCAGAGCTTGTTGCTCTTATATGGGCTCTCAAACTACCTAAAGGGCAGCGGGTAACCATCTACACTGACTCCTGATATGCCTTTTTCATTGCTCATTCCCATGCCGCCATTTGGAAGGAAAGAGGATATCTTACCACTAAGGGCATACCCATTACCAATGCCAAACTAATTTCTAAACTACTCCAGGCCTGCAGAGCCCATGGGAAGTTGCCATTGTCCACTGTCGAGGCCATCAAGCCTCACAGGATCCAGTGGCTAAGGGCAACGCCTGGGCAGACTGCTGCTAAGGGACTAACCCAGGTCGCACCTCCATTCCCCCTCCTCTTCCTCTCTCCCTCCCTGCAAACCCAGTACCTCCCTGAGGAACGGCAGTCCCTATTAAATAAAGGGCCCATGTCACACAGCAGGACTGGATCATGCTGGGGGATCGTGTTGCGCTACCACAAAATCAGGCCTCCCATATTTTGACAGAAGCCCACCGCTCTCTGCACATCGGACCTGAGCCATGTATATTCCATCTAACGGGTTTAAAAAGGCTTATCTCTCAGGTTCATACCGCATGCTCAGTCTGTTCTGCCATCACTCCACAGGGAGGATTGAACCCCGTATTCCCACTCACCAGATGAGGTGCTGTCTCCCAGCTGAGGATTGGCAAATTGACTTCACCCATATGCCTGTCCACAAAAAAATTCGGTATTTGCTCACTCTAGTGGATACCTTTTCAGGCTGGATCGAGGCCTTCCCCATAGCCAAGGACATGACTGACATTGTGACCACAGTCCTTCTGGAACACATCATCCCTAGGTTTGGCCTCCCAGCCAACAACCAGACGGACAACGGACCTGCCTTCACCGCCAAGGTTGTCCAGCAGGTGGCTGCTAGCCTGGGAGTTACCTGGAAACTCCACACCCCTTACCGCCCACAGTCGTCGGGTAAGGTAGAAAGGGTGAACGGCATTTTAAAAACACTCCTCAAGCCGGGCTCGGTGTCTCAGCCTGTAATCCCGTGCCTTTGGGAGGCTGAGGTGAGTGAATTGCCTGAGCCCGCGGGTTTGAGACCCGCCTGGGCAGGTGAGACCTCATCTCTACAATAAATCAAAAAATTAGCCGGGCATGGTAGCGCGCACCTGTAATTCTGGCTACTCGGAAGGCTGAGGCAGAAGAATCACCGGAGCCCAGCAGGTCGAGGCTGTGGTGGCCGGGAGCGGCCACTGCACTCCAGTCTGGGCGACAGAGTGAGATTCCAACTCAAAAAAATAAAAAAATAAAAAACATACCTCAGCCGGGCTTGGTGTCTCAGCCTGTAATCCCGTGCCTTTGGGAGGCTGAGGCGAGTGGATTGCCTGAGCCCGCGGGTTCAAGACCCGCCTGGGCAACTTGGCGAGACCTCATCTCTACAATAAAATCAAAAAATTAGCCGGGCGTGGTACCGCGCGCCTGTAGTTCCAGCTACTTGGAAGGCTGAGGTGGAAGGATCACCAGAGCTCCAGCAGGTCAAAGGTCTGGGTGACAGAGTGAGACTGGGTGACAGAGTGAGACTCCAACTCAAAAAAACAAACAAACAAAAAAACACACCTCACCAAGCTCACCCTAGAGGTAAAACTCGCTGGTCTGCCCTCCTCCCACTTGCCCTCTCCAGGATAAGGGCCGTTCCAAGGGCTCCGTCGGGTCTCAGCCCTTTTGAACTGCTGTATGGCAGGCCCTTTTTAATCAATCACAACCTACCCTCCTCACCACCTCCACTTGCTTCCTACTTGCCTTACTTGTCTCTGCTTAGGCAGTTGCTAAGGGAGCACGTGGAACGAACCCTTCCCACGGTCACTCCTGACAACCCATCAAATCCGGTTTGTATGGCCCTCCAACCGGGGGATTCAGTTCTACTCAAACAACTGTCCCCTCAAGCTCTTACCCACTGGTGGGTTGGCCCGTTCACGGTGGTCCTCACCACCCCCACAGCTGCCAAATTACTGGGACATTCCTCCTGGTATCATGTCTCCCGTCTCAAATTGGCCCCGGCCACAGAGGCCCCTTGGCAATGTCAACAGGTGGGACCTACCAGTCTTCGCCTCACCCGGGGTCCTGCTACTCACTCTAGTCCTGCTGCCTCTCTCACACACAACACCACCAGATGATGGCTACCACTGGCAGTTTTATGTTGAAGAAACAGCCCAGTCTTACGGTAAAGTCATTACTCAGGTTGTGGGCACAGGCACCGGACTGTGCCAGCCCCTGGGATGCCAGGCACCAGTCACCATCTACATCTCAATAGGCAGCATAAACTCCATCAGCCTGGGTGCAACCCCAACCCTGATCTTCTGTTTCAATATGACCAAACTAATGCCAAATGTAACCGGTGGCCTCAGACATATGGGGGCTGTGCATATGATTGGTGCAAAATGCACAAGGTCTACCCTCTCACCCACCTGGGAAAACTAACCCGTTTCACCATCTCTGATCCCTGGCACCCCAGGTGGGCGCAGGGGGTTGAGGGAGTTGTTTACAACTTCTGGCTAAACTCCAAACCATCAGGAAAGCTCCGCATTTTCTGAACATACCGCCTTGTTTTTCGTCCCCCTAACAAACTTCCCAGCCTTATTGCAGAAGCAGAAACTTCTTTGGCTAACCAACTCCACCCCCCGCCCAGTGCCGACCACCCTTCTCCATTCTCTTGGCTCCATTTAATACAAGAAGGTATCTCATTACTCAACCACTCTTTGGTTGGGAATGTAAGTAACTGCTTCCTTTGCGCCACTCAACCGCTCCCATTTAACAGCAGTTCCTGTCACACAATTGTTCAATGCCTCTAGTGGGTCAGTCAACCAGCCTCCTCCTATCCCTGGAGTTCCTTTGCTCCAGTCCCTCAGTAACCTCTCTAATATCTGTTATGGCAGCTCCTGCACATGCAACATCTCCAGACCTGTGCCATTTACTCTATCTGCTCCAAGGGGTGGGTTCTTTTGGTGTAATGGCACCCTCTTCAAATCTATCAATAATTCTTACCCTTGTTGCTATCCAGTAACGCTTGTGCCACAGCTTACATTCTATTCTGAAGAAGAACTCTTACTCAAAGCCTTTCCCACTCCCCGCCGCACCGGCTGTGTGGCATTTCTCCCCCTCATGCTCGGTCTCACTTTTGCCATGTCCTTGGCAGCTGGAGGGCTGGGTGGGGAAGCACTGGGACACAGCCTCCTTTCTTCCCAAAATCTGGAAGAAAGGCTCCAAGCCGCTCTGGAAGCATCCGCAAGCTCCCTGGCATTCCTGCAGTGGCAAATAACCTCTCTAGCCCGGGTTACTTTACAGAACCGCAGGGCCCTTGATCTCCTTACAACCGGCCGGGTGGAACCTGCATGTTTCTCCAGGAAAAATGCTGTTTCTACATTAATAAAACAGGGCTGGTAAAGGAAAATGTCAACGTCCTCCGAAAGCTGGGAAACGAACTTTGCCAAAAAAACACCGCAGAATGGCCCTTCTCTGCTTGGTGGAACTCGGGCATCGCCCAATGGGTCATGCCATTCTTGGGACCTGTACTACTTATCTGTCTTTTACTTATGGTTGCACCCTGTCTGTTTAATTTTTTGCAGTCTTGCATGAAGGAAATGTCTCATGTCACAATCAGCTACTCCTGCACCCCTACCCATATGCCCCACTTCCCTCCAAGCCACCCCATCCTAGCCTTCCCTAAAACTATGCCCCTTTTCAGCTTGAAGCAGCCAAATCGAGTCAACACCCCTTATACCAAAGAGGTCAGGATGTTATGCTCAGGGGGAAGCAACACTCGCCTTCCCCCATCTGCCCCTTCACCCACTGATCCCCTATGCGCCCCTCCACCCCAAACCCACAACCGCATACCTTGCTTAAAGCTTCCTGGAACATGCCAGCAACTGCCAAGAAGGGCCAGACAGAGACTTTCCAGCCCATGCCGTATATGACACTTTGTCTCCCCACTTCACTGCCGCCCCCAACACCCTCCCGAATGCAGCACCCTTAAAAACCCAAGCCTGCCCCTCCTTGGGCACAACTCCCTGGCCCATCTTCCCGGACCATGGGACCTCACCCAGGAGTTTCTCCCCTAATAAATGGTTGGTTTATACCGGCCCTTTGTCCTGTGCCTCTTTGGTATCTCCAAACATTACACTTTTGTGTCTCCATCCAGAGCAACCCCACATACACATTCTTTGCCTTTCAGTCCCACCTTTGTATCCAGGAATCATAAGTGAGACTATGTGGTATCTAAACAGCCAGGCCGGGTAACAAATGGTCAGCCTCAGCAACCAACTACAGGAGCAGCCAGCAGTGGATACATTAAACGTATAACTAATGATGCCAGAGAAGATGAAATGGAAGAAAACCTGACTCAAGTGGGCAGTATCCTGGGAAATCTAAAAAACATGGCCCTAGACATGGGCAATGAGATTGAATCTCAAAATCGACAAATAGAACAGATCACAGAAAAGGCTGATACCAACAAAGATCGAATTGACATTGCCAATGCCAGAGCAAAGAAACTCATTGAAAACTAAAGCTACTACTGTACTTTTTATCATTTATTCACTTCCCTAGCTCCTCCTCCAAAGTCATAACCTTTCCAGAGTTTGAAATTTTGGTTCCATACTCCTCTACTTAGAGAAAATGTGGAAGAAGGGCCAGAGGAGTAATAACCCCCCACTTCTCTATTTTTCTGTTTTTCTTGAGGGTAGACTGCTGCTCAGTCTTTCTTCCTTCTAATATTTTCTTTTTCAGTTCATACGCTTAGATTGATTTTCATACATCACATATGGCATCTTAACCCTCCTCATTTTCTTCTGCAGATTATTTTGCTTTCAAGATTTGGAAGCATTGCCAAAGACAGCCATGAAGAATGAAGCTGTAGAGATTTTGTTTGCTTGTTTGTTTTTGTTTTTGTAGTGAGGGAAGAGATAAAGAGGCTATTACCTCAGTTAAAACCTGCAGGCCACAAACCAAAAAGTTGCATAATCACAGTAAAGATCTATTTGGGCATAGTTTTTAATTTAATTTGCAGTTATTGCCAATTTGGACTAATACTTGGTTTTGGAACTTTTGTACACAATATTTTTGTTACAAATCACCATTTTGCAACCTCTCCTAGAAAGAAAAGAATAAGTTTTCTTAATATAAGCTTAATTTCTGAACTCTTAATGATTATATGTGTACACAGATTCTGTGATCCCATTTCTTCTTCCACCATTTAGGAACACTTTGTATAAATGAATGGCTTTTTATTTTCATATAAAAAAAGTTAATCTGTGGACTCAGGCTATAAGAAAAAAAAAAGACTCAAAATATACCAACCAAAGGTTACATAGATATAAAGCCAATTGAATTGATCGATCCCATTGAAAACAAAGAAGAAAGTATTGATGCTGAGGAAACCACAAAATAAAGGATTATATCTACAGGCTGAAAATAATAGAGTCACTCAAAGGGGAATAAGAAAAGCATATTTAGATGAAACCCATGAAAGACCCAAGTATGGCCTGATTTAAGCTGTGGCTCCCATTAACATACAGCCCAGCAGATCTTTTCTAATGTACTGTCATACAAAGAAAATGAGAATTTTGGAGGAACTGGACTATTTTCAGATTGACAATGGTAGTCAGCAATCTTGAGGGGAAGAGTAGTAATGAGAAGAGAGTGAGGAAGAGTGTCCTCCTAGGATGGAATGATTTTGTCACCTAGGAAGTTGAAGGGGGTCACTAGGCTTTAATTGACCCCAGATGGAGAGAGGATTACCAATTTATTTCAGAATTTCCAGATATCAATGACTATACCTGGCAGAGATCCAGATGCAAGAATCAATTTCTTTTTCATATGATAAGGATTTCTTTTATTTTTAATATCTGCTTAGTAACATTTCCTGTTGAAAAGGAAATGCTTTGAAGATGCATGGCAAATGCTATTTTCAATAAATTAATCAAGACTGTTTTTCACAAGAAGAAAGAAATTTGAGGTTCAAAGCCTAAAAGATTGTTGGGGGAGGTTACAAGATAAAACAACAGCTACTTCTCAGAGAATGTTGGAGAACACCAAGTTGTATTGAGAATTGAAAATTAGTAATTATGATAACAAAAAAGGTTAGAAAAGACATTGCAGGGTGTGTGTGTATGTGTGTGTGTGAGAGAGAGAGAGGAAGAAAAGAGAGCGAAGAGAGAGAGAGAAAAAGAGCAAAAGAGAAGAGACAGAGAGAGAGTGTATAACTTAGTAACGACTTGAGGAAGATGAGGACCTCTGTACAGAGGGTGATGTATTCCTGGTCTTTTTTTTTTTTTGAGTTGGAGGCTCACTGTGTTGCCCAGACTGGAGTGCAGTGACATGCTCACGGCCACTCCGGTCTCGACCTGCTGAGTTTAGGTGATCCTTATGCCTCAGTCTTCCAAGTAGCCGGAACTACAGGCACACACTACTACGCCCAGCTAATTTTTTGATTTAATATAGAGATGAGGTCTCACCAAGTTACCCAGGCTATTCTTGAACCCGTGGGCTCAGACAATCCTCTCACCTCGGCCTCCCAAAATGCTGGGATTACAGACTTGAGTCATCGCACCCAGCCTTATTTTTTTAATCTCTACTGCAAAGAACACCAGAGGAAATGAATTTCAACTAGAGAGAGAAGAATTTCTGTTAGCCAAAAGATTTCCTGACAAACTATGGCACATTAATATGGGTTAATGAGTGGGGTTCTGGATCATAGTCTTTAATACACTGAGATAGTTGAGTTGCAGTCCTGGAGGAAGGGCTGTTCCCTGGGATGATTTTGGATTGGTCAATAGGAGGCGGGTTCCTCTCCTGGCCTGAGTAGGGGTTGCTTGTTTTACATTCTTCAGGCATGCCACTATGAGGCAGTGATATATAATGGTTAGAATAGCCAGTCTTGAACCTGGCCCTGTCATGTATTAGCTACGTGACTTTGGGCATGTCTCAGATTCCTTAGCTATAAAACAAAGTCAAAGACAGTAACTAATTAATTGGATTGCTAAAGAAAAATTAATTAAGACAATTTATGTATATTTAGAATTTACACAGTAAAACTTAGTAAGTACTCAGAAAAAATTCTTATTTTATTAAAATATTATTTTGGGGTAAAAAAGTTAGATTCTCTTGTCTATATCCTTTATTATTTCATAGGTGGTTTTTTTTAAAACAAAAGAATGGCATGACTTTTTAAAAAAGTTTTACTTTATTTTTGGAAGAACACAACATTTAGAAAGAAACAGAACAATCAAATAAGGTATATATTATTATCCTCATTTCAAGGATAAAATATGCAAAGGCTGCTTATTTATCAAACCACTTCTCTTTTCTCCCTAGGATACAGATAAACTTTATAACCCAGGCTGTCTTGCAGCTAGATAAAGCTAGGGGAATGTGAACATAAGTGGTATATACTTCATTGGTCCATAAAAATCTCTTACTCAATCATCCAACCTGTCTTTCTTTCCTCATCTGCCAAATGAACACAAAGAATCTAGTAAGAAGCTCAAAGGCCTGGGAACTCCAATGGAATCTTGGAACCAGTAGATAGAAGGAACTTGGGTTCCAGAATGAAGGTGTGGAGCAGAACACACCCTGCCAACATAAGCAAGAAATAAATATCATTCTGATTGTTTTATTAAACAACACACATACTGGTGTCTTGACGTGGGGGGGGTTCAAAACAAAACCCCCAAATAAATGACATTGGCTTAGCAGTTGAGTAATGGGCAGTGAGAAAACTGACATCAATGACTGGAATAATAGTAACCCACATTATGCAGTGGTGAAACATTTGGTAAAACTGTTACCTCCCTTAATTTGGGTGGCAGTTTGCATATGTGCACTGCAATTGTACTCCAGGTGAAGTCAATGAAAAATATCACAGTGTTCATAAGAATGTGATTATTATTGGCTCTTATTGACAGAGTACCACAAAATAAAGAAAAGAAAGAAACGAAGGAAGGAAGAAGGGATGGAGGGAGGGAGGGAGGAAGAAGAAAAAATGATAAGCTCAATGAACTGGCCAGTTTACAAGCTACAGTGGAAGAGTTTATAAAGAGTCCAGAAATTTTGGGCATCAGAGTTGGAGAAATGAACTGCTTCTTTATCCCAAAAGGTATGATTTTAAACAGGTCTTGAGTGACTAAGATCTAGTAACATTCCTCAACTGAACAAAGTGTCTTAGCCCTACACACACACACAAAAATCAGATTGAGTGTGTGTTCTTCTTTCACATTGTTTCAGATAACTTCATGGTGGCCACCATTAAGGGAGTGGGGGGGGGTAGAAAGAGAGAAAGAGAGAGAGATTGAGAGACAAGGAGGAAGGAAATCATGGAGGAAAAGAAGGCAATAAATATATCAGACTTGAGGACTATATCTAGGAAAGAACTCTGAGTGTGGTTACTGGCACATGGAATTGACTGGTGGCAAGTATACCAAAAACCTATGAAGTGTTTGAAATAATTGTATTGCCAAGGAAATCATGAGTCTGGACATTCCAAAGTGTAAAGCAACCACTGGACTTCCTTTACTCCTATAAAACCTGTAAGAAAGACATATAATCCAGGGCTCCCTTCAGACAGGGATAGGGAGATTACTGACTAGAAAAAAAACTGTAAAGCACTGAATCAATGGCCATAGTGAATGAAGGACAAAGGAATTCTTTCCAGGGAGCAAAATTAGGGTCTAATGAAAGTACCTCTGCTACCTCAGGGGAGGGAGCTTTCTTAATGACTGTCTAGATTAGGGCCAATGTTACTGCAGCTCCCTTCTATTCCTTTCTAAATGGGAGTTTCTGCTGAGAATACCCTGCCCCTAACTCATAATTCCATGTTGGGTTTATATTGGGTAGGAGGGTGGGGAGTAGGTAAATTAGCTTTTTAATCCAAAGCCACAGATCTCTAGACTGAAAGGGGCCACATCTGGATTTGATGGAGAGGACCATGTATCCCTTGGAGATCCTAGATTTAATATAAGCACAGAAACTGGGTGGGGCTCTGAGGGACTTTGGGTTGTCCCTTTGGGTTGCCAATGTGAGGAGAGAGTTAAAAAAATATTTGGTGACCAGAATGGGGGCCAATGATAGAGACTGAATAATTGTTCATGTAATCGTTCATTTTTCTTCTAACCATACAGCAAGATGTCATTTTCTATCCTCCTTTGTGGTTAGGGACAACCATGTAACTGCCTTTTTCCAGTGGATTATAGCTGGATATAGTGCATATCATTCCAGTCCTGGCTTATAAAAACCTTCTGCACAATCCTCCATATCCACTTTTTCTTCATTTTGAAGCTTGTCTTAGAGGATACAACAGAGAACTCCAAGGAGACAATGGAATCCGATTGGAGTCTGAACCTGCTTATCCATGCGTACTAGAACCCCCTTCCAACCCACACTGGTTTGCAATATGAGTGAGAAGTAAATCTATGTTGTGTCAAGTCATCAAGATTCTCAAGGAGCTTTTTATAGCAGTGTGCCTACCATCACCAATGGAAATAGATTTACAGCAATTAACTAATCTGCCAAAAGTCACATGGTTACTGAGGAGCAGAGCAGAAATACAAGGGAGGATTAGGCCCCAAACTTGGATATTTAGAAGAACTTGATCAGAATCACTTGGAAACTTTCTCAAAATACAGATTCTTCAGTTCAACTCCAAAACTTGATCAGAAAACTACAACTGTTGTTGCAGTTTTTCCAGGAGTAACAGAGGGAGGGCAGTGATGGGGCATTAAATCTATTTTTAACAAGTTCCCTGGGTGATACTGCCGCCTAATCAATGTTGAGAGGCACCAAATACCAACAGTGATTCCAAAACACATCAGCTGAGTTCCTGGAGAGAGATGTCAAATGAGTAAGACTGTCATCTAATTTATTGCCCAATCTGAGACACTTCCGAGAGTGAAAGGGGGAGCTATTAATAATTACACTGGGAAACCAGGCTAAAACAGGACTTTCCCAGGCAAACTGACACAGAAGAGCCCCTGCACATGACAGCAAAATATGGACAGCTGTATTCTCTGCTAATACAAAATGCTATTTCCCATTTAGAGAATTTTCCGTTTTCCTAGAGTACTATCTGCCATCTGGGTAGGACAAAAGTGGCTTTTAAACTAGGAGCAAAGCTGAATTCTGGAGAGAAGCTTGAGGGGCAGCTCCAGATTCTGGAAGTAACAAAACTAAAGTGTCTTACGGAGTTGAGAAGTAAGACCAGAGTATTTGCAAAGGTTCACATAGAACCAGGAACCACCAATGGCTTAAAGAGCAGACACAAGCCATAGAAAAGGATGAGGACAATCCTGATTGAAACCAATAGAAGCTTAGAAACAGGCAATGTACAGAGCAGACTGGGGTAGTTGAGGAGTGGCCCTGATTAATTTTCCAAGAAAGAATTTTGTGCTCCAGACTCTCCTTGTGAAGGATTTAGAAAATGGTAGCACCTACAGGGCACAAGTAAAACTAAATTTGGGCCTGACAGAAAAGTACCAAGGAATATGAGTTTGACTTATATTCACTCTTGGGAACACACAAAAATAATTTTGATATTCTCAAGTAATTTGCCACCATTCAGTCACTTATCAGCTGAGCAATCTACTACCACCTTAATTTTCCCAAGTCTCAGTTTGTCCTCAGCTCAGTAGGGATATTTACATCTCTCTCTGCCTATCTCACAAAGGATGACTGGGAGAATAAGGCAAAATGATACATAAATAATATTTCAGAAACAGTAAAGCCTATTGAAATGAAAGATAATTAATAGTAGTATTAATGATGCTAACAATAAAGTAGAACATATGATATCAGGTAATAGCAAGTTCCCCAGGGTGTGTTAACATTTTCTTTGTGAATTAGGTTGACTCTTAAAAGAAATAAATGAATTAAGAGTTCTCTTTTCTGTAAATCAGGGATGTGTATGTGTGTGCATGTGTGTCCTCTATACTTCATATATCATTATTTCCTGGGGCTGCAAACTAAAAATGCAGATTCTTCCTGGGTTTAATAAATCTCTCCTGTTGTTGCCCAAAAGTCTGTTAGTTTTAACAGGCTTCTCAGGTGATTCTTATGCACCATTTTTTAAACTGCTTGGGGCTCCATGAATCAGCTTCCTTGTGGGGTTTGGAGGTTAATTGGTTATCAAATACTGTTGTTATTTGACCCAAGAGGAGAAATTAGTTAATCCATCAATCTCTGAGACTAACAAAGTTCTCCAACAGAAGAACCAAGTAATTGCTGCACATGGTGTAATGTGTTTAAGAATCTTCTTTGAATTACCAAACAATGCCCAACTATGGACCATGGCATTTAATTGGTCACAAAATAATAGAAAGGTAGAAAAATTTCTTGCTTCCATTTTGCAAAAAGAAATCTGAAACCAATAATTTGGACTTTTCCATCCATTTCTCTAGTCTCCCTAGAACTTATAGAGTGAATTTCAAGTCCAGAAACTATTTCTTAGACAAGGTCTAAATTCAATGAAAGGAGAAGCCTTACATCTCTGTCTGTTAGCTATCAGGAAGCTTTAATTCATTTGGACTAATATTTACTTCATTCATTCAATCAATATTTGTCAGTTGTGTGCCTGGATCCTACTACACAATGAAAAAAAAAAAAAAAGAAGAAGAACAAGACAGGCACAGCCTTTCAGGATAAAGCAGCTACTGATCCTACTTGCTTTCTTATTTCAGCCTGATCTTAGATGTTCCTGTGATGGTTAATTTTATGTGTCAACTTGCCTGGGCCACTGGGTGCCCAGATATTTGACCAAACATTATTCTGAATGTTTATGTGAGAGTGTTTTGAATGAGTTGAACATTTAAATCAGTGGACTTTGAATAAAGCAGGTTGGCCTCCATGATGTGAGTGGGCCTTATTCAATTAGTTGAGGGCTTGAACAAAACAAAAGACTGCTTTCCCCAAGCATGAGAGAAATCTCCAGCAGACTGCCTTCAGACTTCATCTGCAACATCAGCTCTTTCTGGTTCAAAATCAGTCTTCTTTTGGACTGGAACTAGAATCTCAACTCTCCTGGGTCTCCAGACTGCCAGCTCAGATTTTGGACTTGCCAGCTCCCACAATTGTGTTAGCCAATTCTTTATAATAAATGTGTTCTATCTCCAACTTATTGGTTATATTTCTCTGAAGAAACTTTAGTTCCCTAGCCCAGTTACTAAGTCCAATATGTATCCAAAGATCTCCATCTATTAATCCATTCTCCATAGTAGTTATGTGCTTAAGTGGAAGAATGAATGTGAAGAAAATGTAGACAGGATCAAAGAATTAGGGTACAAGGGTAAGCTGTGACTGGTGAACTAAATGCATCTTACAGTCTTCCCTTGGGAACGTCAGGATTGAGCACCGGGGAGAGAGTGACCCTGATTCTGTAATAGAGTTGAATATATTGCAAAAGGTCAAGGGCTCCACCTGATTCTTGCTACTCACTGCTTACCTTGGATGCATAGATGACTGTCAATGACCCTTCTCCAATTTCATGGCATAATGAGAGGACATACTCTCAATATGGAGGAAAAACATACTCATCCCTCAAACATTTATTGAAAATATACTCAGTCCTCAAACATTTATTGAAAAACATAGGTACTGTGAGGATGGGGAGAGCCAAACTGGAGAGTGATGAGTGCATTGCTTTTAATGTACCTAAAAGCTACTTGAAGAGACACCAAAGCCCTATTTATATTAGAAGGAGTGAATCGTTCCAAAGCAACATATAGCCAAACAGATGATAATGGACACTGAATTCATCAGATGAGACCATCAACTTTGGAATCAAGCTGATCCTCAACCTGCCACTTCTGAGGTGTGTGACCTCAAGGAAAACTACACAATCATTCTGAATCTGTTTCTTCCTCTGAATGATGGCAAATACTACTACCTACCTTATAGAGTTTTTATGAGGATTAAGTGAAAATTCATGTAAAGCCTCTCTGCATAGTGCTTGGTGACCCAAACTGCCTCTAATAGTTTGTTGCCGTTGCTATCCTCCACGAAGAGTTAAACAGTGGGAGGTTTCTGAGAAGTGAAGTCCTGGCCCTATCTCTGACATTTATTGTATTTGAAGATCTGACATGATTGTTTAATTTTTGTCTTTGAATATTGAGAGCTAGGAGAAAGAAATTTCCTGTAGAAAGTAGGAAGAGAAAGGTAAATGGACCTCTTTAGGCCTCTGGGAAGTGGTAGGTTTTGAGTGGCAAGATGAACCATGGATAGATATGGGAAGCAAATACCTAAGTGGTGAGGCATTAAATAATTTATTGCCTATTTTAGCTCAGAGAAATCATTGCAACTTTTTTTTTAACTTAAATCATTGCTTGCCATAACAGTTTGGATTGAAATTTGCATATTTAGACTATAGTTTTCAAACTTAAGTGTTTCTTAGAATCACCTGGAGAGCTTGTCAAAACAGACTGTTGGACTTTTCTACAGAGCTTACTTACCAGCAGATCTGGGTGGGACCTAGCCATTTGCATTTCTAACAAATTCTCACAAGGAGGTGTGGATGCTGCTGGTCCAGGGACCACACTTTGAGAACCACTGCAATGATGAAAGAGACAACAGGCAAGGGAGAGAGTTGCTGGTGAGAAAAAGAAATGGTTCATTAGCATGCTCACACTGTGTCTCCTCTGACCTCCTACGGCAATTATTGTCTGCACAGTACATCTGGCAATTAATCACACCTTGCCTTTTGACATTTTTTTCTCTGCTTGAATGCTATTTACATCTTTTTGTTGGGTCTATGCTTAAGATTCAGGCAGGGAGAGAGGCCAGCAATGGGACAACTAGTGGGAGAAAGAGGAGGGGTATTCAGACCCAGGGGGAAGCAGAAAGAGGATAATTAAACAGACAGCCTGTGGGAGAGTGAGTTAGAGCTTGACTCTTAAGATACAGGAGGAAAAAAGCGAGGAGAAAGAGAATTCACATGGCATCTGGAAGGTACCATACGGGAAAGGCAGGCAGGCACTGAAAAAGCCATAGGGTAGTCTCACAGATAAATGGCACAGCTGTCAAGTGAGATAAAGGGAGAAGGAGCTTGTGGGGACCATGCTATCCCCTGAAAAAGAAACCCAAACCTTGTTTGGCATTTTCTTTTACCCTCTGCAGAAGAAAGGAAACTATAGTAGTAAGGAAGGTGCTGAAGTGTGTTTGTTGAGGATTAGGAGGGTCAAGCAGGATTGCTTCTTACTGGGAGACCAAGTTCATGGATCCAGGCAATTTGGGTAGGTAAGTTTCGGAAAATAGATCAGGGTCAAATGCTTGGGAAAGTAGCCTATTTTAAAGACCAATCCAAGAGGAATGGAGTCTGTGCCTCAATCAAAATAAAAGCCAGGGTGTGCATTGGTTTAAAAGAAACAGAATTGCATTCTTGAGATGGAGTGGTCAGTGTTTTGTTTGAGATTACTATACCCCTCCCTTTTGGGGGGCCATTTATTGGCCATTTGCAAAGGGCAGCCTTTCTCAATTGCATCTGACAGGTTAATTTGGAGTGCTAAAGGTTTCAGGAACATCTTGGGAAGCATCAGCAGCCAGAGGTGTCCTACGTAAGGGGGCAAGACTCTGAGAGGAGCCATCAGTTTGGAACCAATACTACTATTTTACATCTGAAAAATGAACAGAAAAGTTTCTGGTGAAAAACAATAGTCCCCTTCTCTACCTCTACCTCTCCCAAGCCACAGTCTCACTTTCCAGAGTTGTATCTTTTAATTGTTTTTGTTTTTAATTATGTGGGTATAGTCAACCATTTAAATAACATGCTTATAGCCCCATTTCTTGATTTATCTACATATTATCTCTGTTGACTCCTCAATGTGGACATTGAATATTTAACTTACTAATGTTATCCTGTTTTTTTCCTTCATCTTCCTTCCAATGTTTGTTCCTAGTTCTTTTATTGGTTACTTTGAAACTTTAATATTGAATATACTAAAATATCTGTTTCTTGTTAAGTAAACATTGTACAGAATCATTTGATTCTTTACTTTATGAAATGAAGATATCTTTATTGTTTTCTGTAGTTTTTGTTTTGTTTTGTCTCTTTCCATTTTATCACACATTTTAGGCAAATCTTTCTACTTTACTTGGGTTGAAATTGTTATTACACTTGCTTTTGCAATAACAACTAAGTCTTCTGTGTCAAGTTCATATTTGACTCTAAAAGGTAAAAATCAATAAATGCTTTATATGAGTTTCATTGTTCTATGCTGTGCTGAGGGCTAGGATTACATTTGTTTCCTGAAGTCTAATGGAAAGATCTACTGGCTAAATAAAATAAAATGCTCCTAGCTTCAAGATCAAGTAGGTATTCTTTTTTATGTTACATTAGTTGCTTTAAATCTCAAGATGTTTTTGTTTGTTTAATATTTGATCTATGTGTTTCTTGGACAGGTTTCTGTTTTTCCTGGACTTGCTAATTTTCTGTTCTCTTTTCTTATAATTTATCATACCTTCAAGTTTTTCCAATCTTTAACTTATTTTATCTCCTCTATAGTATCTTTTCCAGAGACCAGGACCCTTCCTGGAGTCGTTGGTCCAACTCAAGCCAGCTCCATAGTTGATATCTAAGAATTCTCCTCTCTGCTTTCCTGAGTTGGAGCCTCTGGATTCCATGTCATATCATTCTTTCTTAGTTTACCTCCTATTTGCTGTGTTTATCATCAAGTAATTTCTTAAGAAAATATGAAGTTTTGTTTCTTTGATAATACTTTATTCCGCCCTCACTCTAGGTTAAAAACTATTTTGAAGACAAATATTTGTCGTTGTTGTTCTTGTTTTTTTAGATTAGAAAATATAGTTTATTTAGAAAGTAAATGGGGGGGAATTCACCTCCGCAAGATGGGGGCGGGGGAGGCGCAAAGCCAGGAAACATGGCAATGGCTATAGTTCAAAGAGTACATGGTTACACCACAGTCTAGTAAGCCAATGGCAGCAGTGGCCTGGCAATGGCCAAAAACAAATATTTGAATATCCAATGTTGCTGGACAAACTTGATGGCAGACTAATTTGTATTCTTTTCTAGATGACTTGTTTTATTTTCTCTGAAAGCTTTAATAGTTCTCTTTTGTCCTTGGTGTCCTGAAATTTTATGTAAAAGGATTGTGGTATGAGGATTTTTATCATTCCTATTAACTAAGCTGGCACTCAGTAAGCCCTTTCCCTCTACAGAATCATGTCTTTCTTTATTCTTAAAATTTTAAATTTATTTCTATTTAAAGATTTTCTTCCTTTTGTTTTTTCTGTCCATTTCTCCCTAAAATTTATATTAGTCTGATCGGATCTTTTAGATTGTCCTTCTACTGTGATGAGAGATTTTCTTGACTTTCCTTCCAGTTTGAAAAAAATTTATTTCCAGTACTGAAAAAAATTATATTTTCCTTTTATATTTTTTTATCATTTTATAGATATATCTTTTCAAATTTCTATAAGTTTATTAAGTAGAAGGTTTTTGTTATTGTTGTTAGCTCTTTTTTGTTCCATGAATAAACTATGCTAGCTCTGGTGTCTTTGTGTTTATTTTGGCTGTCTGCATCTATGCTGATTTTTCATGTTACATACCTGAGATTAAACTGGTTATCCTCATTGTTTTTTTTTCTATTTAAGAAAGAAGGACCAGAGGTGACTCTGTGCAAACACCACTCTCATGAGATGGTCTTCAGCAAAATATGTACTATAGAAAAGACAATGCTAAGATATTATCCCTATTGAAGATTTTTAAAATTTAAAAGCACTTTTAGAGCTTAGGAAGCTATGTGGTGAAACAATCTTTCTTATTTTATTTATTCCAGACTTTCTGCAAATTCATTAATGTCTGTCTATTTCTGGCCCATGGTATATACTTCAGGAAATGCCCAGCCCCATATAGGCCAGAGCTCTACTGCATTCCGGCTTCTTTCTTCAGTTTCTAAAATGCTTTTAGCTCTGGGTAGAAAAAAGCAATATTAGATTCAGCAGAGAGTCTTAATGCATCTGTGACAGAGACAAGTCTCTGTGTTATCTGTTCTCATTTTCTGTGGCCACTGTTAAAGACCACACTTCCCAGCTTCCCTGAAGGTGGACAGGACATGAGATTAGATTCTGACCCAATGGGATGTCAGCAGAATTAGTGTGCAACTTTCTTTCTAAAATGAAAAGATCATACACTCCTTTTTTCTTCTCAATGTTCCTGCAGGTGGAATGTGAATTCAGAACAGTCACATTTGACCATGAGACAGAAGTTGTATGTTGAGGAGGAAGAACAAGAATTGAGATAGCCTGGGTCCCTGCTACCATGGACCTCCTCCTTCATACTGGGCTGCTCACTCTCAGACTGTTCCAGAGAGAGAAACAAATTTCTATGTTATTTTAACCATTGTTATTTTTGTCCTTTATTTCAGCTGCTGAACTGGTATTCAAACTATTACAGTGATATTCTAGGACTTGGTTTCAGATATCTTTAAATAAGTGTCAAGAGGAAAGTAGTCCAAACTGGCCTCCAGTGAGGCAAACAGCAGGGCAATAATTGCAGATGCACTGCCTAGGACATCCTGCAGGTTCCGCAAAGGAGTGGAGCAGCCTAAAAATGATTCCAAGTTCTCTGGGGTAGCTTGCAGATCTCCTTTATGTCACCATACACCCCTCCCCTTGCCACACACTAAACACCTCAAAAGTGGGGCATTCAGCACACAGTTGGAGTCAAGACATTAATTTCTGAACCGTCTCCCTCAGCCAGGTCCTCTTATTTGACTGGATCCTGCTTCTCACTCCTCATCCTGCTGTCAACCCCCACTGTTTGTTTTTCTCTCTCTCTCCTTGGGTTTGCAACTCCCACTGAGATTCATTTCTAGATTTATGACCCTAGTTCACCTTTAAAGTGATTTGGCCAATTCATCTTAGTTCCTTCTCCCATTTCAGCTTACCTCTTGAAAGGTAACTTTGCTGATTAGCAGAGGCTGACTTTTTTTTTTTTTAAGGCAGAGGTTGGCAAAATTATTGTTTGCATACTTTGATTCCTGTTGAGGAAAAAAAAAAATACTGGAAGAACATCATACTCTTGGCGAATCAAGTTTAAAAAAAATGCTTAAAACACCTGTGTGATAAAACAGATTTTAAAAGAATTATTATTTTTAGTTAAAGAGAGAAGTTTTATTTTGTAGACTAGGTACAGTATTAAACACAAACTAGGAAATGAAATACTGTAATATGTTTGTATTTCTTTTAAAAACTGGTATGTCATTTGTTCCATAAATATTTATCAGTTGAGAAGCCAAGAAGCCATCATCTGCCAAGCATGTTGCTAACGTGGAAACAGCTACAAAGGTAGATGAGATATAGTTCTTGTTCTTTAGAAGCATGGAACTGAGTCATGGAGACTGACCAGAAACCAAGCTACTACTCTATGATGGAATGCTATAAACACGATAAGCTTATAAACCTGATTTTCCTAAACACTATCCATTTAAGATATTCTGTTTCCATGCTTGTCAAAATATATGCACCAATTTCTAGTTTGGAAATGATGATCTCTAAGATTATGTACAAATACTTGGCGAATTTAGAGGGAGAAAATATCTCTTTCTGCCAAGGAGAATAAGGTAAACCTTCAAAGAGAGCATTATATTCAAGTCTGGCCTGGAAGGGTAAAGAGGAACTCAACAAACAGATGAGGGGAAAAGATGTGTACTACAGAAAGAGGGAAAAGCAATAGTAAAGATTCTTGAAAAGGCATCAGTTTCCATTAATAGTTTCTTCCCCATACATAGGTGATGTTACAGAAATTAACTTATTGGAGCCTCACAACATCCCTATGAGCTTTTGTGATATATTCCTATCTCCAAACCTTAGATTACCATGTAAAGAAGTCTCTGGGACAATGAAATTCCCCCAGGTTCTGCCTCCTACACAGGATATTAAATAAGCTCGTCTGCCTGGGTTACTCCAGTTTCCATGTTTGGCATCTGTTTCACTGTACAACCTCGTGGATAGACATGTTGGTTGGATATAGATTCTGACTTTACTTCTAATGCTATTGTTGGCTCCCTTTTGGCCTTTTGCTCTGTAGCTCTCAGGTCACCCCTATCTCAGCTGGAATACCTCAGCCCCAAACCCAAAGCCAGATCAATTCTAAGATTCAGCCTCCTTTTCTGCGGTGATGTATTATGGGTAGAGATTAAAGATAGGTAGATATTGACAGGGAGGCTGCATTTGGGGTCTGTGTGCATGGCCTCATATGCTTTGCTATAGAGTTTGGGTTTTATTTATAGATAATGAATAAACATTGTAAAAGTGACATGGTACACGATTTGGTGGCTGGGTGTAGTGGATCATGCCTGTAATTCCAGCACTTTGGAAGGCCAAGGTGAGAGGATTGCTTGAGCCCAGAAGTTCAAGAAAAGCCTGAGCAACACAGCAAGACCATGTCTCTATAAAAAATAAAAATATTAACCAGGCGTGATGGCACACACCTGAAGGCCCAGCTACTCAGGAGTCTGAGGAGGAAAAATCACATGAGCCCAGGAGGTTGAGGCTGTGGTGAGCCACAATTCACTGCACTCCAGCCTGGGCGAAAGAGCGAGACTCCGACTCAAAAAAAAGATAGTTTTCTGAGCATGAGATTAGAACAAGGGGCAATGGTTTTATGATCAGATGGGATTAGTAGCCCGGGGCTTCATCTCCACAGTAGAGGTATGAGTTTAAGGACCTTGCACCAGCATGAAGAACCACTTTATTCTTTGCTCAGTGTTTGAATAGGAGCTGCTAATTTCTGACTCTAGATTGCCAACATCTGTTCTCTTACATTATCTTTTTGTAAACATGGTATGAAGCAAGTGATTAATTGTTCCGTTTCAGTATTTCCTGCCTGAGATCACTTTACTAGAGAGTTCTTAAGAACCTCTTCAGAACTCATTTATAGGTAATCTGCAAACTTAACCTGTTTTTCCTGCCTTTCCTGACATTCCTTTCATTGATTCTCTGAAAATATTCTGTATTCTGGCCAGACTGAACAATTAGCTATTCCTGTACATACCCTGGTTTCTGCCTGCTCTCTTTGGTTTATACTTTTGTGCAGTAACAATTCCCTTTTCTCTACCTCTGCTTGCTGAAATTCTACCCAACCTTGAGGATTTAGCTTCAGCTTACTTTCTGCCTCATGCCCTTTGTGATTCCTGCAATGGTTGTGATCGCATCTTCCATTGAGCCCATGACCCTTACTGCCCTCTGCCCAGGGCTGTTGCTGTTTGTATGTTTGTGGATATACATTGAGCAAGGACAAGAAACTTTACCTTTGACCTCTTCAACAGTACTGGCTCTAGAAGGCCCTCTTCTCTCGAGATAATTGAATATACTTAGATGAAGTCTCACTGTTTTCCTTAGGCTGATGAGAAGTTGCATCTAAAAATAAGAATAAAAAGATATTGATAGAAATTGGAATAAAACATTCCAAACCAAATATAAAGAACTAAGATGAATTGGCCAAATCACTCTAGATGTGAACAAGGTCATTGTTCTAAAAAGTATCTTCATATAAAATATTTTTTATGAGAGAAATTTTTCTCAGTCAGTTGTGGCAGAGAATCCCTTTGATTTGGAAAATGCAAGCACGGTTTTAATTTTTATGAAAATAGATAAGTAGCAACTGAACTAACTGCTAGATTCTTGCAAAAGCTGTAAGTTGGTGCTGAAGTCTGAAACAGAAACCAAGTCAAAATTTTATAGAAAAGATAAAAAAGGCCAGGCTTGATGGCTCAGCCTGTAATCCCAGCGCTTTTGGAGGCCGAGGCAAGTGCATTGCCTGAACCAGTGGGTTCAAGACCCGCCCAGGCAACTTGGCGAGACCTCGCCAATAAATAAAAAATTAGCTGGACGTGGTAGCGCAAACCTGTAGTTCTGGCTACTTGGAAGACTGAGGCGGAAGGATCGTCAGAGCCCAGCAGGTTGAGGCTGCAGTGACCGGGAGTGTGTGTCTGCACTCCAGTCTGGGCGATGGAGTGGGTCTCCAACTCAAAAAAAAAAAAAAAAAAAAAAAAGATATAAAAAAAGTAGTAGATTTAAGTGAATAAAACAAAAGTTTAGTAGATTTACATCATTATTTTGTGTTAACCACTTAATAATGCTCAGTAATTTAAACAGCTAATATAAGTTTATTTCTCAATATTCCAGTTTGTTTGGTGTGGCTCTTAAATATTTGGACCTGTCTAGAACCTATTGCTAGCAAATCCTAGGGACTATAGTGGAACACATTAGCTAAGTTTCACCAATCAGAATTCGCTCAAATCTTCAAAATACTCAGATATTATGGCAGAGGTTTTCCAGTTGAACCCAGCTTGGAATCCCTGTTTAGTTTTCTCTTACCCCTACTTAGGATCCAAAGAAAGGAACTGTTGACCAAACTTCTTGCCTTCAATAATCTCCTAACCCTAAGCAAATGACATCCCTCCTTATAAAAACGATTGTATTTACTTCTAAAAAACTCTTTATTAGCAATTTGGATCTCCTCTGTTGTAAGACACAAGATATCCCAGCATGGTGTGCCTATCACATTGGGAACACTAAAGGAAGGCAAAATTGTGTAATCATTCTCTCTCCTGGTCTAGCCAACAGAAAGTACCAACCATTCATGGAAATTAGAACCATTCAAAGTCAGTAGGTTCAAATTGTTCTTGAGGGTCAGAACACATTTTTGCTTTGGAAGCAACAGAAGGGAAGAAGATCTAGAAGAGTCATTTGGATAATTCTTGCAAAAACAAGGGTAAGAAAAAGTGGCATTTTAATGAGGTGAACTCTGCTTGTCAAGCACAGGCCCTCACTAAAGGACCAGGCTTAGTTCATGACACCTCCTTTGCTTCTAGGATTCTTGCTAGCATTCTGGCATTTGAAACCAAGTGAAATTTTCTAATATTTAAGTCCAGTGTTTGGGTCCTCTGCCTTTGCCACAAAGGATACCATTTATGATCCATGTTTCCATCAGTCTCCTCACATGTTAAACTTGACCTGTTCAGCATACACTCCAAGGACATCACCATCATGAAATCTTTATGGAGTAGTTGTAAATCTGTTGGGTTTGGTCATCATCCTGTGTTAATTCAAAGTGGGGAAATGATTGCTATAATAGTATTTATCTGGGAGTATTTTCCTGAACTATCGTTGTTATCATCTGTCTTTTGTGGATGAGAAGTGTTTGAACTTCCTCACCTGTACAGAAATACTGGAGACACTGAATCTTTGTGATTGACTTAACATCACCTTTTATTTTCCTGCATTAATTTTTGCCTTTTCCCTTTCTTCCCTGTGTCTTTTCACTTTTCATAGACTTAACAAAGCTATCATTGGGAACTCCTCTAAAAACGGAGAAAAATACCATCAAATGTTTTCTCTGTGAGGCACAAAAGGTCAGGTTCCCATTCTCTCTTCTCCACTCCCCCAGAAATATGGTGCTCTAAAGGTCTTTGGATACACCAGTGAGATATAAATGAAAAAATCCAAATCTTCTGTTTTTGTTAACATTTTAAAATTATTTTTAAATTGTGTAAAATACCGTAACATAAAATTTACTGTTTTAAGCCAAGCACAATGGCTCACACCTATAATCCCAGCACTTTGGGAAGTCAGGGCAGGAGAACTTGGCAGGGGTTCAAGATCAGTCTGGGCAACATTTCTACCCCCCCCCAAACAAAAGCATTAGTTGGGTGTGGTGGTGCACCTGTAGTCCTACCTACTTGGGAGACTGAGATGGTAGGATCACTTAACCACAGGAGTTTGGGGTACAGTGATCTAGACAGCACCAACAGAACAAGACCTTGCCTCTTAAAAAAATTTTTTTTTTTTTTTTGGTCAGAGTCTTACTCTGTCACCCAGGCTGCAGTGCAGTAGTATGCTCACAGCCACCCCCAGCATCGACCTGTTGGACTCAGGTGACCCTTCTGCCTCAGCCTTCCACACAGCCGAAACTACAGGCGCTGGCTACCACGCCCAGCTAATTTGTTGATATAGTGTAGAGACGCGGTCTCAGCAAGTTGCCTAGGCTAGTCTTGAACCCCTGGGCTCAGGCAATCCTCTTGCCTTGGCCTCCCAAAGTGCTAGGAATACAGGCTTGAGTCACTGCACCCGGCCTAAAACTATTTTTAAGCATACAATTCAGTGGCATTAGGTACATTCACATTGTTGTGCAGCCATCACTACCATCCATCACCAGAACTATTTTTATCTTGCAAATAGAAACTCTTCATCCATTAAACAATAACTCCTCAACTCAGCCACTGGCAACCACCATTTTACTTTCTGTCTCTATGATTTTGACTACTCTATGTACCTCTTATAAGTAATCATAAAGTATCTGTCTGTTTGTGACTTATTTCACTTAGCATTCTAACCTCTATATTCATCCATGTTTCAGCATGTGTTAGAATTTCCTTCTTTTAATGCTGAATAATATTTTATTATATGTATTATTCACATTTTGTTTATCTAGTCTTCTATTGATCAACATTTGGCTTGCTTCTACTTTTGGTTATCGTGAGTCACACTGCTATGAACAAGGGAATAACGTTTCTACAAACATTGGTAGAAATGGTCTTCTTTTGAGAGGATATAAGAAAGGGATGGGAGAATGGGAAAATGGCAGAAGGGTAAAAGGATTGTTGGAAGGAAAAGTTCAGAATAAAATAATTTTTGTTCCTGAATGTATATCATAAAAAGTCAAGCAATTCTGAAAATATGTCACTCCAAATTCTACCACTTGGAGAAACTCATTGGTAACATGCTGATGATTTTCTTTCCAGCTATCTCTTTATATGTCCATGCCAAATATATTTCATATAAACAAACCATATATTTCATATTCAATAATCTGATTTTAAAATTCAGCCTTACAATGTGACCTCTTTTCATATAAATAAATGTGCTTCTGTACTATACTTTTCATAGTTGAATGATTTTATTAATGTATCATAATTTAATTCAATCTTCTATTGATGGGGAAGTCTCTGTAAGTTATTTTATTTAAAAAAATCTGTTATTAATACAATATGGTGACAAATATTATTACACGCAATATCTTTGTTCTATTATCTCATAGGCTCCTAAAATTAGAATTGAGACAAAAGACCTAACCTGACATTTTATTTACCAAGAAAAATTTGTAAATGTGAAAATCATTATATCCTAGATCTTTTATTCTTGTATATTTATCTATGCCAGAATTCATGCTTCATATTCTAAATGACAGAATGAGAACTCTCCAGATCTTTTCTGGGGAATATTCTATGTGAAGACAATTAGAAACACTGAATTATATGAAAATATTGTATAGGTCAATGCAATAGAGAAGGCTGGATTTACCATCCTTGTGGGGTCAACCAGGGAATGTATATGCAGTTATTAAAGAGGAAAGAAAATCATAGAATGACCCAAATAATGAATATAAATTCTTTCACATAATTTGTGTTAACCCAGAATGCTGACCAAACCCAAAACTTGTAGCCAGCAGACCAAATCAATGTCTAAAGGGTGTGTTCTGTCATTAAATATTTGGGTGCAGTGGTAGAATTTCTAGGCAATTGGAATCTTCTAAACCTTACAGATGATGGTGTCATTTTAAGAAACGATTTATTGTTCCATTTGCTAAAGGTATGGGGACTAGAATCCAATTATTTGTGGAGAAAAACAGAGAAAGTCTTTAATGGGATTATCCCAAGTCAAACTGGCTAAGATTTGAAGCAAGCTCTAGATGCAGGTAGAGTGTAGGTAGCAAGTTTCAAACAAAAACAAACAAACAAACAAGCAGACTAAGATGGAGTTTTGGATAGAAGTTTGCTGGGGAGTGCTCTTAGGAACAAAGCCTATACGGAAGTGAGAGAATCAAGATTCATGAAAAGGAAAAATGAAGTTGTAATGCCATTGTAACAGAGTCTCATTCAACCCCACAACTGGAATCTCATTCAATTAATTCAGAGTCTGAAACTTAAATGACCATTCAAAGAGGTCCAAATGAGGCAAGGGCTTTTGCCCCTACATTGATCAGCTCTTAGATATGAGCTTCTTCCAAAAAAAGACTTGTAATTGTGGGTAAAGCAGTTCCGTTTTGTTGAGGGCATTCTTGAGGGGAGAATCTGAGTGACACAGCACAGCATCATCTATAGATTCCAAGGCAGAAGCTCAGTTACATGAAGCAGGCAGATGATATGTTGGTGGACAGACAGATGCCCTTAGTTCACTCTAGTTGTATCAGATGAGAGCAGCCAGGCTAATTTCACACTTTCTCTTTACACTCTCACACCATTTCATCCTATTTTAACAAAGAAACATGCATGCCAATAAAAATGGGATGCCAGTATTTGTCAGGTTGAGCCAGTAGCCAGGTAGGGTTAAATGCTGAAGATGAAGGTCTTTCCTACATACAAACAAGCAGGGGAAACAAGGGAAGCCAGAGAGCAAAAATGTTACCTTTAAAAACAGATTTAAAGATCCGAAATGTAGAGACACACATAAATTATTTACATGTTTCTATTTAAATAAGAAAATTCAATTCCTTATCAGTCCTTTTAGTTCTATCACTCATAGCAATGAATGTAATTCCAGCAACATTATAGAACACTTTCATTTATTTTAAAAATATTTTAAGATTATATGCTAGACACTGAGCATATAATATTGTCCAACAATTCAAAAATAAATTCAAGGGCTTCATAGCTTGTGGGGAAACAGATAAGATAGGACCACAGATTGAATGCTGGTTACCGGGGGGCATGGAGAGCACTTTATAAAATGGACTACGGGTGTGGAAAAAAGGGCTTTTCTTTCTGCGTTTCTGCAAACATTGCATTTGACAACAGTTGAAATGGACCTTTTACATGTTTGGCAGAGTGAACTAAAATTTAAACTAAGATCTGGTTAAAGCTGTCTGGTCATCATTTGAAGAGAAAAAATTATATTACAGTATAAAAGACAGTAAATGTAGTCAATGATTAATCGATGTCCCTCTAAGATTATTCAAGAACTTGTTTATGTGTACTGTTAAAATATTTTGGAACTCTAAGAATGGCTGAAACACAGCATATCTTTCCATGTTTCTTTGTTCTCAAGTGTTCTCTTTTATATATGTTTACCCTGGGGCTTAGGAATGAAGTGACTTAAAAAAAATGTAACCAGTTGAAAGTATGATTCCTGGCTTTCCTGCATTCTGATTTTGACATCTGCATTTGTTTGCATCTTATTTGGAAGGCACTTTACTAAGTTTTCCATAGCACAAATCATTTTCTAACGTACTGTACAATTTATTTATTCATTATATTATTTGTCTGTCTGAGCTTGCTAGAATGTAAACTCCACAAAAACAAAGATCATCGTTTTGTTTAATGTTGTATTCCTACTTCCTCGAACAGTACATGTACATGGCATATATTTCATAAATATTTGTTGAATGAATGAAATAAAATATAAACAAAAAGGCTTTGCACAGACCATTGAAGATAACATGCTAGGAAGTAAAGAATATAAATAACTCAATCATCTATACCTCCTAAATAAATTACAATATATTAGGAAGCTCACCATTTGTCTGTCCATAGAATGACCCATCTACAGCTTCTAAACTTCACGTTTTCCCTAATAGTATGTTACCTTAGTTTTCTAGTCCTTACTTTCCAGGTTAGGCCCATTTCACCATTCATCTCTTAGGCCTACTATATTTCACTCACTTCACATAACATGGGTCCATTATAACTCCTTTGAAACTATCAGACACATATATGGACAAACAAACCAAATTGAGGCAGAGACAGAGAGGATATTTTTGCACTCGCACATCCAATACCATAGAAAAACAACAAACTCCTTCTAAAGCATGCATAATTGGTAAATGGAAATATTTCTGTTTTTTTCACCTTACTTGCTGGAATTGGATTAGTTTATTCTGCTTTTAGTCTGAGTGCCAGAGGAAGGTTATTATGAAAATATATTTCTCTGATAAGAACTACGTTGCAATTTTGCCCTCAATGATACAGTGTTATGGGGTCTTCTTTTTCTGTAACTCAATGTTCTTTTTCTAAATTCAGTGTAGTACAGTGAAAGTGGTAGTATAATGATTTTTGCTTCCTGAAGCTCAAGCAACATATGACTATCCTACAAAAGTAAGGTGTATTTGCAGAAATATAACTCACTTGAGAATAGACTAATTTTGAGGTGTGTGCGTTTGGGGAATAGAGCATCCCAGGCAGAGATGTCGCAAAAATTCATGAGACTGAGCCAATAAAAAAAGCAGAACTTGTATGAGGGTGGTAAATTTTAAAGCCCTGAAAATAATTTTTTGAAGTTACAAGTATAAGCAAACAGTGAGTTGGATTATTAACTTTAATAAATTCATCATTTTAAAGGTATGTTTTAATTTGACTTCAATGGTTTTTAAGCTTGGAGTCAAGCCAGGGTGCATCATCTGAGAAGATAAGCTGTAATCAAGCAAGAGAGATATGTCGGGTTTAGAAAACTGGGGGCTCAATACAGTAGAGACAATTTTGAGACTCCACATCTCAAAAGTGAGAACTGAGTAAGTATGAGAATGTGGTAGGTATATGCTGCATTATATCAGGAAGTACAATTCTGAGTGCCCCCCAGTTTGTCAGGCAGAGGCTCTGAGGGTAGGGCAGCAGCTGCTGGAAAGTGGCATGATATGAGGATAATGCTGAGCTTGCTAACACAGGGAAGTTGCTTCATGAGCCTATGTTACACTTTTTTTTGGTTGTTGCTCTCTGAGCCTCCTGAAGACCTGTAGAAGAAAGCAGTTAAAAGTATAAAAGAAAGGAATTGGCAGTAGTGGGAAACTACTGGGGGGGCAGGGGGCATACCTCATCAACAAGGGAAATGAACATTTGTATGCCTAACCCTGAATTATATCCCACATCTTTAAAATAAACAATCAATTAAAAAATAATTTTTAAAAAATAGATCATGGAGCCATGAAGCACAGATTTTGGAACCAGATGACATACCTAATTAGAGATGACTTATTCAACCTCTTTCACACTTACAAGAAAATGATCTAAAGCACATTGCATGGCAGACGTGAGCATCCCTTTGGCTATGTCCACCTCATACTTCCACTTGTGAATGGAATAATCCTCATCAACTAATCTCCCAGCTTCTTTGTGGTCATTCTCCAGTCTTATACCAATACCTTATCCCCACCTTAGGTGATTCAGTGTTGTTGTATCATCCTATAAGTTCCCTTATTTTGACCATGTTTAGCCAGCTTAGTAGACTTGCAGTGTTATCCCTGAAGATAAAAGTTTTCACATGCTGGTACTCAACTCCAGCCTTGGAATTGAAGCTAATCTTACAGATGGCCCAACAGGTAGCATCAGAATATGCTTGATGGATGAGCAAAGATAAGGCAAAATAGTTGTCCAAAACTTTTTAAAAACTTTTTTACATTTTATTTAGTATTGCATTAATATTATTTTTATTAGGAATTTCATGTGGGGAAAATGCTGGAGCACACCTCCATTATCTTTTTCAGTGCTTATGACATGCAAAAGTGTTTGTTTGGGTTTTTTTTTTGTTTGTTTGTTTTTGTTGCCTCTGATCTCTGCACCCTACATGCTCTATTATCTTTTCTCTGGATCACACCCATATTTCCTTAAATTAGTCATTTTTCTTTGACTTGAGGCAAATAACCCACTTCTGCTATTGTTTCCCCAGATCCTGTTTTTCCTCCCTCCATTTTTGGTGTCACTCCACTGTCCTCTCTGTAGAAGCCATCCCTGTTGGCCGTGTTCTAGTTCCTTCTTGTGATAATCCATTATGTCCCAAGCAAATGCATTCATAAACATTTATCTAGGCTAGTTCTGTTCTACAGCTAAAATGCATGTCTATCCTACACACACTTTTGTATGAATAGCTCCTAAACTTTCCCTCACCCTAGCAACTGCTTCCTTCAGCTCTGCCTAACAGTTGGAGGATGAGGTGGGTGTAGGGTGGGGGAAGAATAGCTCCTCTTACATTTCCTAAAATCAACCAACATCACCAAGAGCAGCAAATCCATGCTATATTAATAGCTGGCATGGTGACCCAGAAAGTTTGAGAAACTGTCTGTTTTGGCCTATACAAGGTGATGCACAAATGTCATCTCTTCACACTTACAACAGCATTATAATTAGGCCCATAGCCAACAAATACTTGAAGAATAAATTATTATAATATGTGACTGCGTGTATATGCATGTGAGATATAGACAAACAGAAAAGATTTACACATATTTGCTTCTTATTGAAGGACTTGCTTTGTACTACAAAGTATTTCACTGAAACATGGAAGTGTCTCTTGACTGAATGAATATGGGTCGTATGTAATTGTTCTTCACTTTACCGCCCATATACATTTATATATTTACATCCCCTCTAGCTGTCTTTGTCAAATGATATGGAACAGGAATGGGACCAGAAGGTCAACAATCTGTTGGCAAGTCAACAGCATCCATTTTTTTTGTTTATGTTTAATGCCTTAAAAAATTATACTAGTAATATTTAAATGCATTCTTATCATAAATTACTTAAATATCAAATACAAGAAATATATAGACAGAAATGTGAATATCTTCATTCTTCTCAGACTGACTCATTTACCTAAAGGGGAGAATGTCAACTTTTTTTGACAAACTTCTGTGCTTTCTGTACTTTTTTGTTTTTTTTAAAAAATTTTATTTTAAAGATGTGGGGTACAATTTAGGGTTAGGTATACAAATGTTCGTTATGCAGGTACCCTTGTCAATGAGGTGTGCCCCTCCTCCCTGGCAGTTTCCCACTACTGCCAATATACTTTTTTCTTAAAACAACAGACCACATATATGAAGGTGGTTCCATAAGGTTATAATGCCATATTTTTACTGTATCTTTTCTATGTTTAGATTCACAAATACAGTTTTGCTATAATTTCCTAGAGTAGTCAGTATAACAACATGCCGTATAGGTTTGTAGCCTAGGAGCAATAGGTTATACTGTCTAGGTTTGTGTAAGTACACTCTGTGATGTTCAAAAATGATGAAATTGCCTAATTGCACTATATATGAATATATATATCAGAATATAGGCCCCCCATTAACTGAAGCATGACCATATTCCAAAACTGATGAAAGACATCAATTTACAGATTTGAGAAGCCCTGTGAATATAAAACAGAATGAATAATTATACCTAAGACACATATTAAAACAACAAATGTGAAAGTCTGGATTTATTGGAAGTAGCGAGTCCTTATTGACCTTGTGTTGTTGAAAAAGGGAAAGTTGACCCCTTTATATTTTCCTTGTACTCCACCTCTCAGACCTAACTAGTCTCAGATAATCTGTTTCTGTCCTAGTTGGGTCTCTGAATCTCTTTACACTAGTGTCCACTGTGGTATAATTATTGAACTTCTAGTTTATTCTTTCAGTTAAGATCCAGTGGTTCTCACTTGCTATATCATCCTCCTTTAGCTCTCACTGATCCTGTACCTTCTAACTCTCCATCATGCATACCTATCAAGAAACCTATTCTGTGACTTCAATGGCATAGTCACCATCCTCTGGCTATAGAAACCTACGTAAATCCTCTGACTCTCAGTGCAGTTGTTTTTAACTTAGTAGTTAAGGGCATAGACTTTGTAATCAAGTTGACTATGTGTTAAAATCCTGGTTCCATAGTTACAGCAATGTGACCTTGGGTAAAATAGTTAACTTCTCTGTGCCTCAGCTTTTACAACTGAAAAAGTGCAGACAGGATCTACATCATGGAGTTGTTGAAAATATGCAATAAGATCATTTCTGTAAAGTGATTAGACTTGTTCCTGGCACATAGCACTCAATAAATGTTAACATATTATTTACTGAGGCTAAAGAGGCCCAATAAGTAACACTTTCTTTCTTCACCTGAGTACCGAATAAAGAGACATGCAAGGAGTAAAGTAGATGAAGATCAAGATATCACCTTTGGTATCACCCCACTGCCCTCTTTGTTACTGATAATGTGTTATTGTAGAGTGTGGTTTATAACATGGGGCAAGTGGCTTCCTTATACAGAATCCTAGAAGATGAACTTACCAAGTCACAGCCATGCACCGGGGCAAGCAGTTCCTGCGAAATTCATAGTAAGGAAAGTTGAACAGAAGTTTTTGTGATTAGAAGATACCTTCCTTCTCTGATTTGTCACAGCAATAATTTCCTACATAATTAATTTGGCAATCAATTGTGTCCAGCTAGATGCCACCATAGTAGAGGTGGTCAGATGCTGTCAGAGCCCTACTCACATGCTGTTAGCACACTTGACCATTTCCAGGCACACTGACCACTGGTGTGCTCTCACTCCCAAGAGCCAGCATATACATCTCTTTGTTGGAAAGCTCCTCTCAAGCAATTATAACCTGCTTTGCCTTCTAGTGCAGACAGCAGGAAGTGACAGGAAATCTGTAATTTCACATCACACTTGCTACTACCCCTACCCATGGTATCTCATAATCTATGACTCATGAGAGGGAGGTATAAATACTCCAGTTCCCTGGTCCCTGACCAGGACACTACCTCCAAAGTTCCCCTGCAAGACTGAGTTCAAGTTACCCTCTATGGGATGTCCCTTCCTGGCCCCATTTCTCCACTCCCCAAATCATTTTCTTACAAATCTTCATCTGGGGAGCCCAACTTAAGACATAAAACTATCCTATTATTGTCTCATGCTATTTATATATTTTTTTCTTATTTTCAGTTATTTTCTTATGTTCGATTGTTGTGGTAAAGGTGTCAATGGGGATTTGAGCAGAGCACCAACAGAGTGTGATTCTTGTACTTCTTAAGACTCTTCATGGCATAGTTTTACACCTAAGAGGGACTGAACTTTTTTTAAAAATTGCTTTCTCAATTGGTTTTTAAAAACTGACATAAGCCGGGCTCGGTGGCTCAGCCTGTAATCCCGCGCCTTTGGGAGGCTGAGGTGAGTGGATTGCCTGAGCCCGCGGGTTCAAGACCCGCCTGGGCAGCGAGACCTCATCTCCACAATAAATCCAAAAATGAGCCAGGTGTGGTAGCGCGTGCCTGTAATTCCGGCTACTCGGAAGGCTGAGGCGGAAGGATCACCAGAGCCCAGCAGGTCGAGGCTGCAGTGGCCGGGAGCGGCCACTGCACTCCAATCTGGGCGACAGAGTGAGACTTCAACTCAAAAAAAAAAAAAAACTGACATAAAATCAAATTATGTGAACAGACAAGATGTTTGGGGAGTGTGCATATTTATCATACAAAGGATGTTAAACACAGTCATAGAATTTTAAGGTTGTTTTCTGAAAACAGACAAAAATATGTTACATATATTTATAAAGATCTCAAAGAATATTTTGGTTGATATGAAAATTGTATAAAATTATTATTTAGGATTGATTATCTCTATACATGTTCTTAGAGACATTTTGAAGTTGAAGTTACTTTTAAGAATTATTAGCGAATACATAATGGAAATATCAGAATGGATTCAAGTTCAATTAGTTTGGTTGCAGATTAAAAAGTCCTACAAAATCCATGATTGCCAACAGTGGCAATTAATATGGTTTTATTTGCATGCTTAAGCAATTCAGTGTGGGTCTTAAAATGTACATTTTCTAGGATGCAGAAATTTAGCTTTTATGCCCAGACTGATACTAACAATAAATAGATACAATGATGAAGGTGCAGAAAAATAATGGCATAGTAATAATATCTGACATTTATATATGCTTTACTACTGTTCAAGTCATATTTACAGTTCTTTTATCTTGATTGCTGGACCTAAAAAATCTATTTATAAATTTATATAGGTTAAAGTTTTCTTGACTTTGAGTGAATTAATTTATGAATTTCAAACACCCTATTTTCAAATAACCTATTTGACATTTTAAAATCAATTAATTGGTTATTTGGTCTAACCAACTCACCTGACCTGCAATCTTGGTGGCACACAGATACTCCCTGACACAATATCAGTCAATCCATGCCTTATTTCAGCCATGCTAGGCCCCTGGGTCTCCAAGAGCCAAGTCCAGAGATGTACGTGTGCTGGTAGAAATAGCACCCTATGCATTCTACAAAGAACTTGAGGCAGGGTCTGACACCATGTTGGGAACTCTCCAACACCTGTGAATAGGTTTGCATCATTCTCTACTCCTACCCTTTGTATTACTTTGCTCCAAGATCTATTTCTATATGCCTACTTTTCTGGGTGATTCTCTCAGCTTGAGTCCTGCCATTAGTCTCTCAATTCCATCCATCAAAGATGGGGATGAACTTAACTCATGATGGGTGATAGGATCACATCATTCAGAACACTATTCAATTGTTTTTCTAGGGTAAGAATTTTGCTCTCTGAAAATATATTTGGTTAAATAAACAGAGACTTTTTCTACTAGAAGTATTATGATTAGTGGTCAGAATATAACCCTCTCATTAACTAGGTAACATAACAAAACCACATCTCTACAAAAGAAAAACAAAACCAAACTGGGTGTGGTGGCACATGCCTGTAGTCCCAAGCTACTTGGGAGGCTGAGGCAGAAGGACTGTCTGAGTTCAGGAAGTCCAAACTGCCATGAACCATGATCATGCTATTGTAATCCAATCTGAGTAATAATAATTTTCATCATTATATTCAGACTCCTTGTATTTTAAAAAAAATCTATAGCCAAATAGCATACAATGAGACACTTAATAAAATCTGAAGATCCCTTTTGTTTATTAAATTAATCCAAAGCCCACAAGGGACATTTAAGTTTCTCTGACAACCAAGCAAATTGTGGGCAAAGATATAGGGAAAAAAAGGCTCTTTCTTAGCAACTTGGAGATAGTAGTTAGGGATACTTTGTGGACAATGCAGACTTCAAAATATTTTGAACTGAAATATTCTGATGCCTAAAAAAACATTAATTTTGTTGATATTAGGGGATTAATTATTTTTATTTATTTATCTGTTTGTTTTTTGGAGTCAGAGTTTCACCGTGTCACCCAGGTTGGATTACAATGGCATGATCATGGTTCCTGACAGTTTGGACTTCCTGAGCTCAGGCAGTCCTTCTGCTTCAGTTTCCCAAGAAGCTTGGGACTACAGGCATGTGTCACCACACCCAGTTTTGTTTGGTTCTTTTGTAGAGATGTGGTCTTGTTATGTTACCTAGGCTGGTCTTGAACTCCTGGGCTCAAGCCTCCCACCTCAGCCTCCCAAAGTGCTGAGACCACAGGTATGAGCCACTGTGCCTGGTAAAAATGTTAATTTATGCAATAGTATGTACATAACTTTTTATTGTCTACTCAATTTTAGTGCTAGACATTTACCCACTTCACTAGTGACTATCATAACCTCTTGGGAAGACTCATGCATTGGTGATCTGAAGGAGGACAAATTTATTTTACTTTCCCCTGTGCCAAGTCTTCTTCCTAGCATGTTTTAATCATTTTTTGAGGTTACAAGAAAGTATCTTGGTCAACTAGCTACCCACATGGATTTTCAGCTGATAAGAGAAACTCTTTCTGAGATTCAAGCCAAGGTTTTGTTCCAGAACTGAAAGCTCAAGGTAAAGGTGGTCAAAGAGATTTTTTTTCTTTTTTGTGGCTGGGATACATCAAGGTCACTATTTGAAACTCAGGCTGTTACATTTTTAAAATGAATATTTTTCAACAATAGCAATCTATTTTCTTCCTTGCCCTGAGGACACCCATGCTATTGCCCAAGTACATGTGACAAGAGCCAGTCAGCCTCACGACTTATAACTTGCCCCATTTGTAACTATAAAGTTTCATTGGATTCATCTTTTGGTTTGTGCTTCATTTTGACAAATCACTCAGAATGCTGCCAGAGATAATAATCTCTCTTGAGGAACAAATATTTCATATAATTGCTTTTTTCCCAAACTGAAACAGGATCATTGCAATTTGGTATAATGTCTTTTTTAACTCAACCTTGGAAATTTACCCAACATAGGAATAAAAAGGATTTTAACAATTGTTTTCATGTTGGTATAGAGTTGCTCTCATCAGCACTTAGTTTTTTTATTTTTTGTTTTTTGTTTTTTTTCTCCTTTTGAAGCGTCATGACTTCCTGATCTGCATCAGGATGGGCTGTCAGTCACTGTTAGGTCAGGTCTAGATAGGGCAATCCAACCAGCCAAGGGAAATTCAGTATTCAGTTATCTACGTGAATGATTGTGTACCTGGTAACCTGATGAACTATGTGACAATTTGATTCAGATGTTATTGTTGAGATAGACAAAAAGCTCTGTCTGTGATCTCATGATCTTTCAGACATGCCAGGAAGTTGTTTCTACATGGCTTCAAACATCACTGAAGAAAAAAAATTCAAATGCTATTAGAACAAGTGAAGCATGTCAGAATGTTACCCTATGACTCCAGGTAGAAACACAATTCGAAATAATAAAAACTTCTCTCATTATGGAGTAGCTATTTTGGTGCCAAGCCTGAATCAACTCAATGCTTTCATGCTTTAAAATTCAATGAACTCTTACAATGGCCCTGTAAGGTCAGTACTATTTTTACCCCCACTTTATAAATGAGGCACAGACACACAGAAGTTAAGTAATTTATCTAAAATGACGTAACTGCTAAGTGGCAGAGTTAGGATTTGAACTACTAGTGGTGTCACTTGTCTGTAAACACTCATCTCAATAGCCCAAGTGAAGTGATCATCAAAATAGTCACCTAACATTTTTTGGATCCCTACATGGTCTAGTAGAGTAAAGCTACTTGACCCATGTAATGGGGCCAGTGTTTGGTTTCACCCTACATGTGTAGCCATAACTTCACATGCACAACCACAACTTCCACATTCAAGGTGCTTTTCTATGCTAAGCAGCAGAGAAATACTAGGTGGCCCACTTTCTAGGAATCTTATGATCAGAACTATTCATTCTAGAGGGGAAGCTTTAAAAAGGAAAGTCTGACTTCTCTAGGCTCTTCACATAGTTGCCACTTATTCTAACTTCTATTTTTTGCAGCATAGAAAGTTAAGAGCATGTCTTGTAACATTCATTAAATTTCAATCTCACCTCTGCTGGTAAATAAATTGTTTAATTTCCCACTCAGGGCTGTACTTTGACATTATAGGTATGATTTTTGAGTGATTGATCAATTCATGTCCCCCCCGGAGAGTTTTTGTTTTTTTTTTTTAAATCTGTGAAATGGGTATAGAAATACAGACCTTTCAATGTTATGGTAAGAAATTGTGAACTGACAGACATATAATCTTTTAAATAAGTGTTTAGATAAACACAGCATTCTACAGCTGACTGATGTTACAGAATTTCAACAATTGTCAGCCATCCACTAAAGGAATGGAAATTCATTTCTTTGCTATTATGGTTTCTTATTTTAATGGTTCAATTTCCTGGTTTTGATTGTTGTAATCAATTTGGCTTCATTTAGAAATATTGCATTCTTCATGCAGCACTTTTTATAGTGTCTATTTGTGTTTTCAACAGCAATATACATTTTGGAGTTTTAAGCAAAAAAAGCCCTGAAATATCTTTCCTCTTTTCTCCTCACCATAGTATAAACTCCATGAGGTCAAGACATTTTGTTTACTTTGTTTGTTGATTATCACAAACATCTGGCATGTAGTAGGTACTCAAGAATTATTTATGGGATAAATGAATTTATAAAAGTACATATCCAGGTTTTAGGGGAAATTACACTATTTAAGTTATTAGCCTCTGGAATCACAAGATTCTGGTTTAGAATCTCAGCTCAATTTACCCCTTGTGTAACCCGGGACAAATTCTTGGGCTCTTGGGAATGCAATTTTCTCATTTGAAAATTGGAGACAATATCGAGTTTACCAGACAGGGATTAGTAGGTCCTGTAGGCAAAGTGCCTGACCTATGTGGAAGACCCTGTTTGGTAGGGTTCCTAAGTGTCAGCTCCCGCCCATCTGTGAATCTCAAAGCACTTCTCAGATCTTAGTTACACGTAATGGACAGATGAAGTATTATTCTCATTTGCCAATGTTGGGGATGGGTGGGGAAAGAGGGTGAGAGAAAGAGAGACACAATTGGCCAAAGGCTATTTGGAAACTTAACTCTTTAGCTACAGTCAAAGTTGGCTTTCCTTCCCACTCTGGGCTGCCTGGTGATGACTTGGACTTTAGTAAATACTTTGAGTGTTTGAGGGGGGTGATTAGGTAGAGGCTCTTGAACAGTTTCTTGCGTCTTTGTAGTAAACTTCAGCAATGAGGAAGGAAACGTGTTATCAGCCCGATACTTGAGAGTCTACCCATCTGGCAGGAGGTGGGACTATGAGGATCTAAAGAAATGATATGAGAGCAAGTGACGACATGGCCAATGACTTTAAAATGTTATTTATAGTCTGCTACATTGGGCACAGCAATTTCCATTGCAACTTTCCTCTGGAATTCCTTGGGTTGGGAAACAGCAGCTTCAAAGTCTCCTTCCTTAAAGAAAACCGAGACTGACCTTTTGCTGACAGTGTATTTGTTGGATTAGGGCGGAGGCTGGGCCACTGACTCTGGATAAACATCTCCATATTGTGGCGTGGGCTTGTGTTGCCATCTCTCTCTATGCTTTAGGGGATTCTGGGTTTAGAAGAGGCTAGAAAGGGAGGATTTGCCCATATGTTTGCAAGGCAGCCTTACAGGCTCCAGAGCAAAGTCCTAACCCCAGCCAAGAGAGGCACATATGTGCTGCATATTAAACTCCCACTGAGATGGGATGGTGTGGGGGAGGGGAATGCAGTGGGACAGATAACAGAAACTTCTGATTGATGTTTCCAAGGAAAGCTGGTTTTGCCTGTCACCAACATCATCCTTGCACTGGCAGCATAACTGCAGAGAAAGAGCAAACTGGTGAGTCTTGGCAGAACACTCCTCATTACTCAGTTTTTGCAAAATATGACTCTAGATACTTGTGTGTGGTGGGAAACTCTCTTAGCAATCACTTCAATGCCATTAATCTCTGTTTAAAAGGCCCCTGTTTTTAATTGTGACACATCTCAAGCAAGCTGCTTTAAGAGCATACTGAATTAAATGTTCTTGATTATGAAGGATCGGGGCAATGAGGATGACTTGATTCTTCCATTCTGTCATTACTCAGGTGGAATTGGCACTTCAGGAACATAGTGAAGAGTTAGTGGAAGAAGCTGGGCTCAGACAGGGTCCAGAGTGAGTGGTCACATGAACAAGGGGAAGCTCCTGTAGAGGGTTCAGAAGAGAAGGGTGCATTAGTGTGAGATGTGGACAGGCGTCCATATCAGCAGAGATCCAATAAACAGATGAGGAGAGTCAACCAGAGCCCTGATCACAGGGTTCTGGGTGTTTGCTCCCTCATAGCAGAATCTCAGCAACTAGATGGGCTTTGGGTAGGGCTCAAAGTCCAGAGCCAGGCAGAGTCGGACACTGAGTTCTGTGAGGTAGATCCTGCTCTTACATCTCCATCTTTATCTGGGTGCCAAGTAGAGTGCCTGATATAAAAATGCATCTAATATTTGTTGGATGAATAAATGGAAGAAAACAAAGCAAAAGCCAAGCCAAGTCTTCCAGACTGAGCTAATACTGGGCAGGTCAAGCAGGCCAGAGTTAGGTAGGTGTGTAGGTGTTCATAATAATGATAGTCCAATGGGTCTGAGGCAGCAGAACTAATTAAGTCCAAACTCTACCAGTGGGTGGGCTGAGGTTGAAGAACTGTATCCTATCTTATGAATGACTCATAACTGCAAGGGGCAAGTCCTTCAGTTAGAGAAGGGAACCTATGACCCAATTCCAAAGGGCTAGCAATGGTTGACACCTATAGCTCTGGAGGTGTGTCCCTGAAGTAGGTTTCATCCTCTTATTTGACATCCCTCTTTGGACTTTGGTCCTGTCAAGAAATACATACTCAGGTCAAACACGTATACAACATGACAGATTTAGAGAATTTGAAAACCGTAAATGATTTCAAAGACCATTTAATCCAATCTCATTGTCATACAGACAAGAAAATTGGCACCATAAGAAAATAAATGACTTGCTGGACATGGTCCAAAGTATTTTCTCCTTTATTCTCCTTGTTTTTCTGCTTTACATGTTTTTTTGTTTTGTTTGTGATCTCAAATACACATGGCATAATTTTATGGACAAACAGACTAAAATACAGCTATTGGCTGACTGACAGAATGAATGAGCAAATAAATAAAATAATACTTGTTTTAAAGGGCAAGTGAGTTGTTTTGAAATTCTGAATCTCTACATAGTGAAAAAGCTACTGAGAGCCCAGTATAACTGCTCCTCCTCTCATGCATGTCCAATCTTCAGGATTCAGGAATCGTTTCGAGTTGAAGTTGTACTTCAAATAACACCACTTCTGCTCCAGGGCCTAGTAATGGAAACTTAGTGGAATTGGCCCTTGGGAGTTATTATTTCTCAAGACAAGGGATTCAAGCCCAGGCAAGAAGGGCCTTTTCATCTTAATTTACAGGGCCCACACTCCAGAATAATCATTATTAGCTCTTTCAAAATGGTAATTCCATGTTTGGGAAGGAAATGTAGCATGGTGGCCATACTGGCTAATTGTCTTCAGCACACTGGCTGAAAACCAGGAATGCACATCATAGTCATGTGAGGAGTTCTTCAAAACCATGTGCCCAGCCCCAACTCTAAATATATTTCAGGAATGTGGCCTAAGCAAATGTATTTCACAAAACCTCCCCAGGGAACTTTGATCTATAACTTGATAAATTTACCAACTGCATTAGAAAAAGAAACCAAATTATCAGAGAGTAAATCTTTAGCACCTACCCCAGGGAAGGTAAAAAATCTGTGAGTTTCCATTTTGAATGATCTATACCCACTCTCACTCCTTGCTTCTCACCAGTATCCAAATAGGTTTTTTCTACCCATTAAAACTGCTCTCACAAAGAATCTGTTAAAGCTATTTCATAATACATACCTTAGATAACTGATAAGGCTTACTACTTCGATTTTGTGACTAATATCATTTTTTCTTTGAAAAAAATTAATACAGCTGAAAATGCAAGGATGACATCCATTGGCTAGAGCAGTTTCTCAGCCTCAGCAAGGTTGACATATTGGGCTAGGTGTTCTTTGTTGCAGGGACTGTCCTGGTCTCTACCCACTTGATGCTAGTAGGACCCTCCCAAGTTATCTCCAGAAATTGCCAGATTTCCCCCGGAGGGCAAAATGGTCCCAACTAAAGAATCAGCGGGCTAGAGAACAATATGATATAGTAGTCACTAAGGTGCTTAGTGCACAAAGACAAACACTATGAGAATTCAGAAGTGGGGAAGACCATGCTGGGCTAAAATATCAGGGGAAACTCCATGCAAGGGACAGGACCTGTAGGATCTGGATTAAGAAGAGGAAGTCATTATTGCCATCACCCATCTTTTTGTACTCCACTTGTACAGTTAATTCAATTTTAACTATTGTCAAAAGATAGCAATGACTCTAATTATGGAATTTTAGGTCTGAATTAGTTCATGGTTGAAGTGTTTAAAGAATTGAAGAATCTTTCCTAGTATCCCCAAATCCAGGTACATAGAGCACTCAGCTAGAAGTAGATAAAGGTCCCAGAAAGCAAACCCTGGTCAGAAAAGGCTCAGGGAAGTTGGAAGGCAAGCAAGGAAAATTCTAGAAGTTCAGTCACTGAAGGGTGCTCACTCTCCTGGGCTGTCACAACACCCCTGAGCCCCAGGACACTAAGCGAAAGACAGACTTGGTTCTCCTGGCCAGCCTTTCTGTAGAAACAGTCACAATTCAGAAATAGTATTGCTGTTTGCTGTGAAACAGTAACAAACAAACCACACGAAGGGTGCAGCGCCAATAGGCCAAAGAGCTTCTTGCTAGGAGACATTTCTGAAGTCTGAAGGTGTGCAGGGGGTAGTGTAAATGCGATGGTTAATTTTTAACTTCCCCATTAATGAGTCCTGAATCAGAGGACAGTGTTTCTATGACGTCAGGAGATATTCTTGTACAGGCTGGAATGTCACCTAACAGGCACCAGGTGAATAATACCCTGGGTGGTGGCACCATTGTAACCCTTTGCCATATCCCCTGAGGGCCCAGTTTTAATTACACCGGGATTCAGTATTTTACACTTGTACCGGGTGACACTGTTCCTTCTTGCTACCTTTCCACTGTTCTACTCCTCTTATTTGCAGCATTCTGGTGACTACAGTGTCACATTATTAACTCATTGCCATGGTTTCCATTTGGTGTGCAATGATGTCACAGCTGATGAGGAATAGAGAGAGCCTCTTTTTATTCTGATTACAGGCTGCTACACTTCTTTTTTCACACTATAATAGAGCAACTGCTCACAGCAATCAGTTCTCTTTCATATGGGTTCTGCCTTTCACTGGACATGTGATTTCCTATTGATCACAGAGCAGAGGCTGAGCAGGAATGAAAACTAGAGTGTGCAGGATCAACGGCTGGCATTCAGGGACAGGTTCAGTTCATTCCACAGAGACAACCCCAGGCACAGGCACTGAGGACAACTGAGAAATTATAAATTCTTCATCTTTTTGAAGTTCTTTTTGTTGCACAAATAGAAAACTTTATAATAATAGTAGGTAAAAAGACATAAAGACCACTTATCATCCCACCATATAAAGGTAACCACTGTCCATATTTCTACTTATATTTTAAACCTTGTCCATATGTATGTGTAGCAGGGATGGGGAATTTCTAAATGGCAATAAAGTATGTGGACATCTCTTCACCTTCAGCCAGACATATTCTTGTGTTTTGTTATCTATATATATAGGGACTTCAGCATTCTGAATGAAGGAAAAAGGAAGAGATTATACACAGATACCTAGGGAGAGGAGAAAAAGACTTTAGAGAGTGTGGCATGGGACACATTCTGTTGGGTTCCCTTGAATGGTTCTGAAGATTGCAAAACAAACAAACAAACAAACAAACAGGATGAGAAAGAACTGGAGGCCAAAGGAGCTAATTTTCACAAAATTCTGAGGCTCAGAGCAAAAGTATCCTTGCTCTAGTGGCCTAGGGAACAAAGGAGGGCGTAGAATAGAGAGGAGGCTCTTTCTCCCCGAGTCCATCACAAATCACCATGATGCTGAGGCAGACTGAAGTCTCAGGCCATCAGTCTCAGCACAGGAGGGAATTGCCTTTTGTATTTCCCCAGTGGGATGTCTCACAGGCACCTCATATTCAACATGTCCAAAACTAAATTCAGGTATCCTCTTTCCAAATCTATACCCCTTGCTGTGTTTCCAACTGTGACTGTCCCCATCACCATTACCTACCAGTTGTATAAGCCACACTCTAGGCTGTGATCCTAGCCATTTCCCTCTCCATCATCCTTCATATCCCAGTAATCATCAGGGCCTACTGAGTTCACACCCCACATATCTCTTATATCCATCCCCACTGCCACTGTCCTTGTCCAGGGCAACATCATCTGGTAACCTTTATTATTCCACAATTTTCCAGAATGTATACCTGCCTTTAGTCTGAGGTCTTCTCAGTCCTTCCTCCCTAATGCTGCTAGAGTGATACCTCTAACACAAAAATGTAACCATGTCTCCCTCCTACTCAAATGATGTCAGTGGCCTCATCATCTATGTTGCCTGGCATACAAAACTCTTCTCAAATATGCCTTACAGTGCAACCTTATAATTCTACCTCAATGAACTTCTGCCACATGACAGGGAATCTATATGAGCATCCATTTTCTACAAACTTAGATATTCTACAGACTTATAATATTACTCCTCTTCAATCCATCTGTGTAGCCCAACTCCTTATTTATAGGACATTCTTAAAACATGCCTTGCTTTCTCCCTCTTTATATTAAATGCGGATATCACTATATATTTCATAGGGTTATTGTAAGGATGAAATGATATATTTTACATGACATATTTAGCATAACACCTGGCACATAGGAATTCCTCAATAAATGAGTTATTGTTTTTTCTGTTGTTTTTAGGTTTTATTTCACTATTGTGTCATGCATTCACTGGAATAATCTTCTTAGCCTTTTTGATGTCAAAGACCCTTTTAAGAATCTATACAATATACAAATTTCACAATTTCAAGAACTTTAAGGCCTTTCCAATGTAGTTCTGTAAAATCTGTATGGGAACTTTTTTTATTAGGAAGTAGAAGAAGTAAGGAAGACATACCATCAAACTGTTCTTTGCTTTTGAGAAAAATTAAGATCTGAAATGTAGTTATAAATTGTCAAGAACTAGGTGAAAGATCACAGAGGTATCTAAATTTTATAATACCTCTGGCAAAATGCCATTAGGCTAAGATAACTATTTGAGGAAAAAGTGGGATAGACTTGGAAAATTTAGCCCAAGGACCTATCCTAACTTTCTGGTGGATCTAATTTGCTCATTAATTGTACCCTGGCCAGTGGTTTTACTGACAGATTTCACAATGGATAAAACAAAAGGGAATTCCATAGCCATAGGGTTACCTTGGTGCTACCAGACAACACAGTATATAGGAAGGTTGTTTATTTAAGGATGTCCTGGAAACCACCTAGAAAACCCGGGAATCTTCCTTACAACAAGGAAGTTGCACACTGTAAAGTAAGTGTGCTACTGAGAGATAACATGTTTGTTAGAGGACTTAAAAAATCTGGACATTGCCCTCAGTCTTCTCCTGTCAGCTGGGATTAGTCTACTCCAATGGCTGGAAAGGCCTCTCAGACACTGACAATGTGGTAATCAAAACTTTACCAGTCCTTATATTTCTAACAGAATTTATCAGGCATCAGTTTATTTTATACCAATAGGAGGATATAGAATTTTTCTTTTAAAATAAGTTAATCTTTTAAAATAAATGCACTAATTCTCTTGACTTGATGGACTGCAGTGTTGAAACGTATAAAAAGTGAGGAGTTCTCTTATCTCAGGAATTATCCAATAATTTGAATATTTCATAAGTTTGGATTTTAGCATTTAAGAAGTCTTAATAACAAAGTACAGCTATACAATGTTGAGATCATCTGTAATGTACTTAATTTTCTTTCTAGCTTAGGAAAAAACACCTCATTTATTTGATCCCTATTAGGACAGGAATTAATATTTTAATCAAGCAGAAAATTGTTCATCCAGGATTAGCAACCATGCTTGCCAGCATACAGTTTTTCTAGATGACTATCATAGCTGTAAAGAGAATGTCAGAGTTGGGGCAAATAAACATCTGTTGCATGACCTGAAAGTAACAAATGTTTAACTCTCCATTCATCCTTGGCTACTGTGGTGGAGTCTGCTTATTGTTACCTATTATCCATTCTCTCATCTTCCTTTACTAGGACCCACTCCTCTTAATTTTTTTTGTGAGTCAGGTTCTCACTCTGTCACCCAGTGCTGTGTCACTATCACAGCTCACTGCAGCAGCGACCTCCTGGTCTCAGCCTCAACCTCCTGAATTTCTGGGACTACAGGCATAAGCAACCACATCAGGCTTATTTTCTTAATATTTTGTAGAGACAAGATCTCGTTTGTTTCCTAGACTGGTCTCAAACTCCTGTGCTCAAGCAGCCCTCCTGCATTAGCCTCCCAAAGTGCTGGGATTACAGGTGTGAGCCACTGCACCTGTCCCTCTCAAGTTTTGACACGGCACATGACTGATCAGCAAGAGACTACATTTCTCAAATGTGGTCATGAGCCCACCAAAGACATGTGAGTAAAAGTGATCTAAACAACTTCCTTGTTGTATCATATCCTTAAAATAAATTTGATGATGATGATTTTTTTTATTCCCAGGATTAGAATGAGATGAAGTGGTAAACCAGTCTGGATCACGGGAATAAAAACAGCATTCTGAGGAAGAGCTAAGTCACAGGGTAAAAAGAGCCTGGATCCCTGGTCCCTGAAGAGACACAGCTACCTCACCACCCTGGACTGTTTGCAGACCTCTGTGACCTGCTAAAGAGAGGGAACTAAATTTTTATCTCATTTAAGCCACTAAGTTTGAACCTCTTTGTCCAATCAACCTAACTTGTACTCTCAATGTGTCACAGTCTCCATTATAACAATACATTGTGCTCTAGGAAGCCTCTGAGATGGTCCCAGTGATTCTACCTCCGGGTACGCACACGTTTATGTGTAAGCTCTTTCTCTTGAGTGTGGGCTTGCCTCGTCTAAATCAATAGAATATGGCAATGATGATGGAATGTCACTTTGGTGATTAAGTTCCAAAAGACTGTAATGGCCTCTTGTTAATAGACTTCTTCTTTGCTAGTTTTGGTGATGAAAGTTGCCATGTTGGGTGGATCCTGTGGCATGAAACTGAAGGTGATGTCCAGCCAACAGCCAACAGCCAACAAGAAACTGAGACCCTCAGTCCAAAAGACCACAGGGACTTCAATTCTGCCAATCACAATGCAAGCTTAGAAAAAAAATCATTACCCAGCCAAAACTTAAGATTACTACATCACAACTGACACCTTGGCTGCAGTCTGTAAGCAACCCTAAAGTGCAGGAAATAATAAAGCTGTGCCCCAACACCTGACCCACACAAACTGTAGAACAATAAATGTGGGCTCTTTTAAGTATGGGGATAGTTTGCTATGCAGCAATAGGTAACTAAATTTTACAAATACATAAGTCTACTTTGTATAATGATATGCCACAGAAGTTGAAGTCAGAAAATAAATTTTAAAGTATCAGAGAAGGAGATGAGCTTGACACAAACGTAGGACTGAACAGAGCATCAGTTCTTTGCTGTGGTTCGGCATACTATTCTCTGCTTGGCCAGTCCATAGGCTTTATTTATTAGCAGGCCCAGAGTTGTTCAGGCTCATGGGAGATTAACTAGCTATGTAAACTCCCAAGAGAGCTATATCTACATTAGAATGCTAATTTGTTAATTTACCTTGATAAATGAAACTGCCAAGTGGATAAAGTCAATTATATCTCTATAAGTTAATTTTTCAAGACTCAGTTAAGTGCCACCTTCTTGCTCTTTCTAGTAACTCTCCAGGAAATCTGAAACACATACACACACACACACACACACACACACACACACACACACACACACACTTCCACATTCATACCAGACTTCTGTGAGCTCAAACATTGCTTCTCCTGATATACTGATACCATTGAGTAGATCAAAGCTTGTTTTTGCAATCAGCCATGCTCTTGATCTGGTTAAACCTGCTTGGTCCTGGTAGACAGCTAGAAATCCAGATAAGCAAGGATCTTCCCATTTGGCCCCCTTCCTTGGAGGTTAGTCTTGCTCAGGTACAAGGTGACTGTTCATCCACATTCTTTTGGAGTTCTAGAACAAAGCTCTGGTTGGACTTTGATCAGTAATGTCGTCCATCTTGGCATTGGTGACCTTGGCACTAATGCCATGCCATCCTTGGTGCCTATGCCAAACTAGGCTTTCTATTTGCTCCCACCAGCTACTTACAAACAATGACTCCTTTTACCCAGTGTAACAGATACTTCTTGGGCCTCATCTCACGTTCTTTCTGCCCAGCATTTATTCAGCCACTGCTGTGACAACCAGCTCCAAGCAGGTGTAAACCTGATGGCATGTTACTTCAGCTGCACTTTGTTATCATGTGCTTTCTACCTGTAGCTTCTCAGAGGCCCTAGAGTGATACCTGCAGAAGCTTGCCTAGTACTCACACTGCTGCAGTCTCAGCAAGGGAGAGTCCATCCACTAAGGAGGAAGAAGGTGGTTAAATTCTGAGATTCAATTTACATGTTTTCTCATAAGTTTCTGAAGGAGAATAGAGCCCTATTCACCCACAGTGGTGATCACTCAAGGACATGCTCTTGCATTGTTGTTTTCTCCATCCTTGCTTCATCCTCCTCAGTGCCCCACTCCTATTCCTTAGGATCTTGTCCCCAAATCAACTAACTATGTGCAGGCCATTGACTTAGGCTAAGACTGACATCAGAAGCTCATTCTTTATGGGCTACCCTCTCTTTAATGCTGTCACTTACTGATGTCCCTGTCACTGCTCCATTGAGGTCTTTGGCCTCTGGCTCTTCTCCCCCACTGCTACTCCTGCCATTATTCTACCCAGAAAGGATAACCTGTCTACCAGCCAAGTCTTACAAATTACTTGGTCTTCTCCACTTGAAATGGCCTCCACTCCACTTCAGCACTCCCACTGGAAATGGACATTATCCTGAACAGCTCTTTTTTTAAAAAAAACAATTTTTATTTTAAAAATGTGGGGTACAATTCAGGGTTAGGTATACAAATGTTCATTATGTAGGTATGCTTGTTGATGAGGTGTGCCACCCCTTCCTCAGGTAAATTCCCACTACTGTCAATCCCACTTCCCCGCCCCCCTCCTGACTGTTTCCCACTACTGCCAATCATTTTCTTATTGTATTACGATAATTGTTCAAGGTCCACTTATGAGTGAAAACGTGTGATATTCAGTTCTTTGTTTCTGTGAAAGATCACTCAGTATAGACTCTAAGTTTATCCAGGTTGCTGAGAAGTTCATGATTTTGTTCTTTTTTATTGCTGTGTAATATGTACCACGGTTTTTAAAATCCAGCCCTCTTTTGATGGGCAGCATGGTTAGGTCCATGTTTTTTTCTACTGTGAACAAGGAACAGCTCCTTTTTTGAAATCTTAAACATCAATATCCCATTCTTATACATCAATATTATTCTCTGTCCTATTTCCTCATTCTAATCCCTACTCTTTAGTTTTTAAATTTCGCCAAGACCTCTGGTGCTCTGACCACTCTATTTTCACTCCCTTGGAAAGTCTTCATTCCCTTTCCTATCCAATCTAGACTCTATGGTTAATTATTTTAATCATTCTCCAGAAGGGCTCTTTGCCTTCTAACTCCTGTATATTTTGCCTTCTGAAACTTATTTTTTTATCATCCAGATCATCCTATAATTCCATTGGTAATCAAGCAGCTGTGAACTGCTGCAGAAAATAACACCATCAGGCAGATGCTATCACTCTAATATGGAAACCAAAGGCTTCCTCACCCCTCAAGCCTGTCTGATGATGTATCCTGATTCCATGCCATCATAGCACATTGTGCACTTAACACTCTATGCACATCATTTAGCACACATTTAATGAGTACCTGTTATATGTTAGGTGCTACATTAAGTGTTAGGGGTGAAATTCCAAATGGCAAATATGGCCCTTGCTTTTTGTGATGCTTATGTTGTTCTTTAATGTACTGTACTCTAATCATTGTACTGTACTTGGATGTCTCTATTATTAGACTAACCTTGTCTTTTTTATATTTTAGATCCAAAATATAAGTTCTTTTTTTTTTTTTGAGTTGGAGTCTCACTCTGTCGCCCAGACTGGAGTGCAGTGGCCGCTCCCGGCCACCGCAGCCTCGACCTGCTGGGTTCCGACGATCCTTCTGCCTCAGCCTTCCAAGTAGCCGGAATTACAGGCATGCACCACCACGCCCAGCTGATTTTTTGATTTATTGTAGAGATGAGGTCTCGCTGCCCAGGCGGGTCTCGAACCCGCGGGCTCAGGCAATTCACTCACCTCAGCCTCTCAAAGGCGCGGGATTACAGGCTGAGCCACCGAGCCCGGCTCAAAATATAAGTTCTTATGCATGCTAAGTTCTGTACCCTCTGGTTTTGACCTCCAAGCCTTTCTGTGAGTTTTTTCCCATTAGGTGCTTTGTCTACTCCGAACATTAACTCCTGTGTTGGAGTGGGAAATACTGGGGTATCTAGGAACAATCTAGGTTATTCTTCCAGTTGCCAATAGTTTGGAGACGACTCCCCTGACCAAATGGGCCAAAAAACAGGGAAAAGGCATAAAAGTGAGGAAGGGCCTGAGACAGAAAAGGGAAAGCCCCCTTCCTTCAAACTCCAGGCTTCTATGTCCAAAATGCTTTAATATTTTTTCTATTTCTAAAAAAAATTGTATCTTGAAGATGTGGGGTACAATTCAGGATTAGACTTACAAATGTTCATTATGTAGGCAACCTTGTTGATGAAGTGTGCCCTCCCTTCCCTGGCAGTTTCCCACTACTGCCAATCCTGCTCCCACCCTCCCTTGGCAGATTCCCACTGCTGCCAATCCCTTTCTTATAGTATTATGATAATTGTTCAAGGTCTGCTTATGAATGAGAATGTGTGGTACTCAGTTCTTTGTTTCTGTGATAGAGCACTCAGTATTATAGACTCTAAGACCATCCAAGTTACTTCAAAGTTCATAATGTTGTCCTTTTTATGATTGCATAATATTCCATCATGTTTATGTACCACATTTTTTTTCATACAGTCCTCTTTTGATGGGCAGCATGGTTGGTGCCATGCTTTTGCTGTTGTAAATAATGCTGCAATAAACATGGGTGTACAGGTATCTTTTTCATAGAGTGATTTGAGATCCTCCAGGTATATTCCCAGTGGGAGGATTGCAGGGACATAAGGAAGATAAATTTTTAGATCTTTTAGGAATTGCCACACTGTTTTCCACAGAAATTGACTGGAGTTAGGTGACATCTCAGCGTGGTTTTAATTTGCATTTCTTTGATGACTAGTGAGGTTGAGCATTTTTTCATATATCTGTTGCCTGCTCATATGTCTTCTTTTGCAGAGTGCCTATTCATATCTTTTGCCCACTTTGTAATGGGGCTGTTTGTTTTTTTCTTTTTGTCATGTTTGAGTTCCTTGTAGATCCTAGATGTTAGGCCTTTGTCAGATATACAGTTGGCAAATATTTTTTCCCCAGTCTGTGGGCTGTCTGCCTGCTCTCTTAATGGTTTCTTTGACTTTGCAGAAGCTTGTCAGTTAGATGAGGTCCCACTTGTCTATCTTATCTCTTACAGCATGGCAGTGGAGATTTTGATCAGGAGTTGGTTGCCAGTTCCAATTTCCATAAGTGTGTCTCCTGCATTTTCTAAGGTAATTATAGTTTGAGGTTTTAGGTTTCAGTCTTTGATCCATTTAGAGTTGGTTTTTGTGTAGGATGATAGGTAAAGTTCTTGTTTTAATCTTCTGCATGTGGTCAGTCAGTTTTCCTAGCACCATTTACTGAATAGGTTCTCCTCTCCCCAGTGATTGATGGTAGAGACTTTGTCGAAGATGAGTTGGTGGAGAAATTGAGGTTTTGCTTCTAGAATCTCTATCCTATTCCATTGATCTATATGCCTGTTCTTGTACCAATACCAGGCTGTTTTGATTATGGTAGCTTTATAATAAAGTTTAAAGTCTGAGAGTGTGATATATCCCACCTTTTTTTTTTCTTTTTTCTAAGGATTATTTTGGCTATTTGTGGTCATTTATGTTTCTATATGAATTCCTGTATTGTCATTTTCAGGTCTGAGAAAAAAAATGCTGCTGGTAATTTAATGGGTATTATATTAATCTGTAGATTGCTTTGGGTAGAATGGACATCTTAACAATGTTGATTCTTCCAATCTCTGTGCATGGAATATTTTTCCATTTGTTTGTGTCATCTTTGATTTCTTTGAGCAATTTTATAAAAGATGATTTCTTACTATGTTGCTGAGCCAAGTCTTGAACTCCTGGGTTCAAGCAATCCTCCCACCTTGGCCTCCCAAAGTGCTGGGATTACAGGCATGAGCCACTGTGCCCAGCCCAGAATACTTTCATTATGAAGTCTTTTTACCTAATTACTACATTGGTGTGGTAATTGTGGACATGATTCCAGAAAGCCTGGGCAAACAGCAATAATCAGGCAATAGGGGAAAAGAGGGAAAGGGCAAAGAGAAACAGTTCCCTCTGATATGAACTATCACATCCTCAGTGAGTCTTACTCAGTCCTCATGGTTTTAACTCCATGTCCTTGGGTCTGGGTTGTAATAATAGCCTTTACACAGGAATATATGGTATTCCTTGATATGCTTCCTAGACTGTGGGCCCTTTGAAGAGATATTTTAATTAATTAATTAATTTTATTTTATTTTTATTTTTTAGAGACTGGATCTTGCACCATCACTTAGGCTGGAGTACAGTGGTGCATCACGACTTACTGTGGCCTTGAACTCTGGAATTCAAGTGATCCCCCTGCCTTCAGTCTCCCAAATAACTAGAACAGTAGGCACATCACATCCAGCTAAATTTTTTATTTTTTATAGATAAAGTTTCTCTGTGTTGCCCAAGCTGATCTTGAACTCCTGACCTCAAGCAATTCTTCTACCCTGGCCTCCCAAATGTTGGGATTACAGGCATGAGCCACTGAGCTTGGCCTGGAGAGATATTTTTTTAATTTATGTAACTCCAGGACATGGCTATTACTAGTTCTTAAATCAATTCTGGATTAATTAATTGTCTTCATGTCCAAAATGCATAATATTCAGATCAAGGAAAAGAATGTCAAGCTTAATTTGTAATATTATGTCAGCATGTTACTATTATTTTAAAAGTTGGTCAAGAAATTCTCAGGAAAGTATTCAAAGTAAAAGTAATTTAGTTTATACCAATAAAAACTTATATTTTGTTTTACTCTTCTTTTTCTGATAAGCAATATAACTAAGGTGAAGAACATAAAGTTAAACCATAGTTTGGTTGCATGTACCAACTTCACAGAGTTGATGTCTGATGCAGAGGGGTACCTGCATGATGCCGCAAAGCCTCCACCTAACTCAGAAACTCTGGGCTCCTCCAGTGAGAAAGAGGAGCAGTTGATGTATGGGCATAGATTGAGATTAAGTTTCATTTGCACGTAAGGAACCAGAAGGAAACTGAATTCGTTGCTGAAGATTAAAACCCAGACGATGTGGGAGCCAAACATGGAACTTTCCTTTCCAGTTTGTTCTAGGCTATACCTGCCCTGCCTCACCCACACCCCATGTGCCAACCAAATTAAACTCCTTTCTTGACACCCCCTCAAGCTACCCATGCTTTCTCTCCTTTCTCACCTCTGCATTTGCTGTTACCTCTGTTCAAAAAACCCTCCCTCTTCCCTTCCCATCCCTTCTCTATTTATCCTAGAGAAATTGACAAATGGGTTAGGGGATCTGGAATGTTGTCCCATTTTGTCCCATTTTCCTCTGTACTTTCCCTATCACTTAAGCATATTATATTGAGGTTGTTTGTTTAATTGCTCGTGGCCCCCACCAGACCACAGGGTTTATGAGATCAGGGACATATCACCTTCTTTCCTATTATAGCCTAAATATCCAGCTCAGTGTCTGGCTCATGGCAGGTGCACAACAAATGCTGTAAATGAGTGAATTTTCAACCTCTCCCTCTACATATGGCTTATCCTTCATCCTTCCCTAACTGACCACTTTACCCAAGTTTTGCTTCGATCCTCCACTGTAATTTGGATTTAGAGATGCCACTTCCACCCATACATCCTATTGAAAAATTTCCTAAACCATTTTGATGTTAAAAAAAAAAAACCTCTAAAATTACAATGTACTTACAGAGCATTGACAGTAGGTCAAGAGATGTAATAGGGACTTGGCTCATATATATGCCAGAAAAATGACAAACAAAACAATTGCTATCATAAATGAGTAAAATTTGACCAATTTACTTTTTTTGAACTTTATATAATGTGAAAAACATACATAACCCTACATGGATTTCTATAGAGAGTATTTTGTTTGCCATGTGGGGGGATGGGCTTGGGTAACTTAAGTTAGTCTCAAAGAGCTGGAGGACTGAAGGATATACTAGTAGGGGAAGGAGGGAAAGGCAGATGTAGAAACAGATACAAGTAGTCCTGACAGCTGGCAAACTAGAACAGAGTCTAGAGGAGTGATGTCCCAAGGGGAATTTTTAACTGAAGTCATCCACGTTGAGAAGGAAACATCTCCTTGTGTCTTTTTTTCATAGATCTTCCTAATTTGGGGAATAATTTTTGTGTCAAAATCCAAATGTGAAATGCAGATTAAATCTATCCTTTATTGCCCATTCATTGTAAAGTAATATGAAAAACCCCATGTTTTAGAGGTGAGTTATAGAGAAAGAAAGTCAAAACTGCATGTTTTGTAAAATCTTGGTAATATTGGTTTAGATTATTCCAGAATAATTTATTGTTTTACTTTGGACTGCTTACTCCCAGGCATTTTTAGAAAGCAAATCTTTAACCTTCGTTTTGATGTGCTCCAACTTTTGCTTGATTGTGACACAGTTTGAAAATCTCAACACTTTTTGTTTGTTTGAAAATGTCCTTCTTTGAGTCACAGATCTGTGGAGAAAGAGACTGTGTAGCATAAATATTTAATATAAAAGAAACATTAAATATTCATTTATGTTGAAATTGTAAGACAAGATACATAACATACAGCAGCGGTCACTGAATAAATGACACGGATCAACCTGCAATCAATGCTGCTTGTGCATCTTTATAGAGGGTGAACAATTTGTATTCTTATATTAAACCATAATTTGACAGGGAAAGTATTTTGTAGGGCAGATTATTTCATATTTGGGGTCATTACCTAAAGATATATTTTGGATATCTCTTTCTAAGGACATTTAGATGAAAAAAATTACTGGCATTGTTTCAACTTACTTTGTTTTCTAGAGTATCAGTTAATGTTTTGAGGCACAGTAGTGTTTCAGGGAAGCCTATATGGAAAGAGCTGCCTGTGGCAGGCTAGGTCTAAGAGGGACCTCAATGATCCTATTGCCTTTAGGTAATTCCGTTCCTTGTGTGTGGGTGTGCCTTGTGACTTACTTCTAACCAGTAGAGAATGGCAAAGGGGATGGGATGTCACTTTTATGGTTAAGTTACATAAGATAGTGACTTCTGTCCTGTTAACAGACTCTTTCTTTGACCAACTTTAATCATAATATTGCCATGTTGAAGGGCCCACATGGCAAGGAATGATGAGAGCCAACAAGGAAATGAATCCTGCCAACAACCTCCTCAGATTGGAAGCAGATCTTTCCCCAGTTGATCCTTCATATGAGACCCCAGCTCTGGCAGACACTTTGATTACAGCCTTGTGAGACATCCTGACACAGAGGATCCAGACAAGCTGTGCTTGGCTCTCAGCCCAGAAAAATCATGAGATAATATATGCATGCTGTTAAAAGCCACTAGGTTTGCGATTATTTGTTACACGGTAATAGATAACAAATACACTGCCTTAACCTGAGTTGTAAGTTAGAATTTAAGAATTTTGCAGTTTTTAATAAGCGTGTTCCTGAGGCCAAGAGTTTCCAAATAAAATCTGAATTACAGGTAACATATTTTCCTTTTCTCTTTTTCCCCTTTGGGCAAATGCTAGTTCTTTTGGATGGCATAAATCAATAAATTATGGATGTTAAATGATCCCATCTTTAATTGATTCTTTTTTTTTTTGAGTTGGAGTCTCACTCTGTTGCCCAGACTGGAGTACAGTGGCCGCTCCAGGCCACCGCAGCCTCGACCTGCTGGGCTCTGGTGATCCTTCTGCCTCAGTCTTCCAAGTAGCCGGAATTACAGGCATGCGCTACCACGCCCTGCTGATTTTTTTTTTTTTTTTATTGTAGAGATGAGGTCTCGCTGCCCAGGCAGACCTCGAACCCGCGGGCTCAGGCAATCCACTCACCTCAGCCTCCCAAATGTGCGGGATTACAGGCTGAGCCACCAAGCCCGGCTTTTAATTGATTCTTTTAATGTGAATTAACAAAAAACTAACCTTCAAAGATTGACCATAGAATGTCCAGCTTTTTTGTGGGCTTTTGAAGGAACCAGAAACTTTATTTCCTTTGTAATTTGCCCAACTCCTTTACAGACTGGTTCCCTTAAACAGCCTTGCTGCATTCTCCAATTTCTACTCAGGCAGCTTTAGATCCAAATAAATACAATAGCATTTATCAAGAATATCAAGAATATACAAGTGCCAGGCACTGTACTACATTTTACATTGATCAATTATTTTTTCATAGCATTACCAAGAGGCAGGTGTTATTTCTATCTCCATTATGCAGATGTGAAGACTTAGGTACACGAGGTTAAGTAACAGTTACTCCCCATCCCTCTTCTGTCACATCGTATGCTCTACCTACCCCAGCAGCTTCAGTAGATGTTGATTCACTCATGGTTCTGGTTGGCTCTGCCCTGGGTCACTTCTTACTCAAGACAGATGTTGTGTTTCTAGAGAGTAGATTGCTTCTAACCTAAGGTGTATATTGTAGACCCTTAGGTTTTTCAAAGTACATGGAATCAGATCTATGAATTGAAGAGACCCAAAAAACTGTATTTTGACAAATCTGTTAAATCAAATAAGCATCCCAAGAACTTCTCATCCAAAAGATATGAGAAATGGATTGGCAGTCAGAAGTCCAAGGCTGTCTTCATGTGTGGTATTTACCACCACATGGACTTCAGCCAACCATCAGATGCAGTTTGCAGGATGAGAATGAGGATACTTCACAAACTTCTCAAATTATGCTGCTGTATAAAAAGAACATGCTGATCTGTTGAGTCATGACAACCATTTTAGCTATTTCCAACATAAACTAATGCCAGCATGGAGACTTCTGTTGACTTGGGAGGAGCAGTGCTTCAGGGCAGGTATAGTTTACCCCTTCCTTTTACATCCAGCATGATGGGTAGGAAGCAGAGGCATGCCAAAGAAGATGAGAGGAGGGCATTTTCGTTCTTTCCCCTCATCAACTTAGGCCCTTATATACACATGACCTGGGTCCCATTCATTCACAGTCCTGCCTTACAAGTAATCCCAAACGAATTGCTTATAAGTTTATCAGTATTTTGCTGTCATTCTCAGAAGCCCCATCCTTGAAATTATAGTAAGTATTAAGAAGTTTCAAGGATGGGGCTTCCAAGAATGACAGCACAATGTTGATAAACTTATAAACAATTTGTTCATGATTACTTGTAGGGCAGAACCATGAATGAATGCGACTTAGGTCATGTGTATATTAGGGCCTAAGTCGATGAGGGGAAAGAACTGAAATGTTTTCGCTCAAAAGCGAAGCTTGAACAATTAATATAATACTATAAGAAAAGGATTGGCAAACTGGGAATCCCTAGTGGGAAACTGTCAGGGGAGGTGTGGGGTGCAATTGGCAGCTGAGGGAGACTGCTAGGGGAGGAAGGAGCATACCTCATCAGCAAAGGTACCTGCATAATCAACGTTTGTATACCTAACCCTGAATTGTACCCCACATCTTTATAACAATAAAAAAAAGAAGTGCAGTTGTACTACTTGTCCTTAACTTTAGTAAATCTTTAAGGGTGGGCTGGAGACAGCTTGAATATATGTAAAGGAGAATTACCAGTGACTTTTATTTTCTTGACTTCACCCCTTGCTGATTGTCTACCTTACCTGATTGCATCAGAGGGTTTGAAATTATTGACCAAGGTGGGAAGGTCATCTTCATTAAAGCAAGAAGCAATTTTCTTTGAAAGCATTTGTCCTCTTTGCATTTAGTGTTCCTTTATCCCATGTGATATAGGAGGATGCACACATTAACATTTGCCCTAATGCTAATCCATTAAGGTAGAGCATCATGTGGCAGGCAGGCTAACTCTATACACACCTGAGCTATTATCTAGGCAAGTGATCTACGTAAAATTGTGTTCTTTGGCTATACTTGCTGTAAGTTATTTTAAATTCTTTTTTTGCTTATGGTATCACAATGTAGCAGGTTTCTCTCTAAAGACATTTTTCTGTTATGTCTAAGAAGCATAAGAATTCTCTTACCAAACACTAATAATGCAAATTTTTCATTTTGAAAAGAAACTCTCTCTTTCTTTCTCTGCCTCCCCCCGCCCACCACCCCAGCACACACCCTCTGTCTCCTTTCAGTGCAGGGGTCAAGGAGAAGGGCAGACTTCTCTGTATAATTCTTCTCACAAACATCATAATCATTAGAAAACTTTGATATGAACATAAAACTCAAATGACAATGATAATTAACATTGTAGGTCATGTGCAGAAAGAGGATGTTAACAGATCTACCAATGATGAAATGATATCCTACATTTCTGTAGCTCACTTCCTTGACCATTCTAGGATATCGATAAATGTTACCAGATTTCCTCTACATTCTAAGATGACAATTAGTTAGTTGGGAAAACTTACTTGCATTTGGGGTGGAGGCTACATAAAGAACCCTCTTTCTCTGTCAAATCACTTATTTGCCTTTTAGGAGTGACATTTTGAGCAACGTACTCACCTTTTTTTGATTTGGCTCCTCATTCTTTTCTTGATAGGAGAAAGGAGATTGATATCACAGACTGGTAAAACCATATCTGGGGGACACTTGGGGTCTTTTGATACCCTGAAAGTTAGTCCTTCTTACAGCCTTCCTCTTATTGGCTAATAACTGCAATATAGAGCACTTTCATCTTGTGCTATGATGTAAAATGTGGTTCTACATAATCATAAAATTGGCTTAAATGCAATTATTTCAAGACTAATTAATGAACATGTATTATTTAACAATATCTTTTAATGTTGTTTGTAGCCAGGAAGGGGATGCTAACTTTTCTATTCTCTCTTTACTTCACTAAGAAACCTATGTTCATTATTGAAATACTCACTAATGACTTATTTGTTAGTTTGGAAGGTTTGTTTTCTGATAAAAAACAGTGGTGTAGTTATTTGACTACCTGAATTGGTAGCAAAGAATCTTTAAAGAGAAATACTTCATTTTCATTACAGCACTTGTTTCTGAAAGGTTATAAGCTACTATTTAGAGGTTTTCCTAGGCTTTCTCCTCATGTGAATTCATCTCTCAAGCTACCATCTTCAAGGTTATTATCCAGCAGACAGAGACTGCTATTATAGAAAGCCAGAGAGCTTTCTCCTGCTCACTAGTGACCTCTAAGACATCTTCACCAATTTTCATTTTGATTCCAGGCTGTCGAAAACCACTGCCGGTAAAATCCATAACAGTTGTTTCAGCATCTTCTTCCTGTGATCCTTCATCCCAGGACAGCAGCTGGACTCGTCTTTGAATTGACAGCAGTTCAGCTCTCCTAACTGTTATGAAGTCCCAGGGAGTGTTATAACATCAGCCTTCAGATGGCTGCTCAGTTCAGTGCAACCCTGTTTTCTCTAATACAGGTTGGGCAGAGAGCAGGGCTTTGTGCAGGAGGGAGAAAAGAGGGTGACATCTAATGAAATTACATTTTAGATTTGAGGAGTTTGAAGGGCTTTGAAGTTGATTTAGGCTATCATTACTATCAGTCTTCACCTTAATATGGTAAAGCCACACTAGAATCTTTCTCCCTGCCGCAGGTAGCAGTGGGGCATGAAAACACAGACTTCACCAAAGGCACAGGCTGTCAGAACAAGAAAGGATTTCAAAGAATGTTTACTGCTCACCCTCCCCAATCAGGAAGAGAAGAAACGAGAGTCTGTGTGGCATGGTTTGAGGCACTAGGACATGAGATGTGGCCCTCTGCAGCTCCCAGCCTGGTAGAAAACAGACCAGTTAATTTTGTCTGTAGAAAACAGACAAGACCCTCCTTTGACCAGAGTAATAAATTCTACACCAGAAGCACACACAGGGTGCTGAGAACACAGAGGAGCACATTTAAATATCACTGGGGAAGCAGGTCACTGAAGGCTTCTTGCAAGAGAGGAGGCTTGAGCTTATTTTGGAAAAAGAGTTGGAATCAGCAGGTAGAAAGATAGTCTTTGGGCAACCCTCTTTCAGGTAACCTCCCACTTGGGAGCTTTTTTGTCTCCTTAATAAACTCATTCTTTCTCACACACACAAAAAGATAGTTTTCTAGGGGACAGAAAACCAAAGTTCTGCATCCAGCAAAATTATTCCTATGATCTTGACTAAAATCTCTTTCTCTATTAAAAAAAAAGTGACAAGAAAACTTTATGTAAGAACACAGTGAGAAGCAAGGCCATGTTTCTTTTTCAGACCCTTTCTATCTTCAGACCCCCTCTGACAGGCAAAAAGACCTAGAGAGGTTCACCACAGTGCTTGTCAACAGCAGTGGCTCCTGGGAATGGTAACTTTTTTTTTGTATTTGAAGTGACAAGTGAGAACAATTGCTCTCTGACGTCTTCCCCCTGAAAACCATAAGGGTTTGCAACTTGGGGATTTTGCTGACTGCCCTGGGCTCTTGCTCAGGCTGTTGCTGTTCACACTTTGGAAAGGTGTCATGAGCTGGCTTCAGCCAGTGGCTTCCTACAGCACAAATGAGGGTTCTTCCCTTAGACGTTAAGGCTCTATGTTGTTATGGTTTATTAACATATTACTAGCATATATTATGTGTCTTTTCAGTGCCATGATTTTGACTGGAAACTACTGTATACAGATGGCATGCTCACAGCCCCCAAGACACAAGCAGTTCAGCAGGAGAGATGAACACGAAAATCCAAGATGATGGTGAGTGTAATAAGTCATATGACAAGGCATAAGCCAGTGACATGGACACAAGCCTGCTGAGTTGGAGAGATCACAGCGAGATTCCTGGGGAAAGCAATCCTTGGGCAGAGGTATTAAAGGAGAAAGTGAAATTAACTGAATGAATATGTTTGTGTGTGTGTTAGAAGTGGAAAGGGATATGGTGAAAACACTCTTCGGAGCACACCAATTCACCCATGTCCTTTCTTTAGCTGTTTCAAATACAATTAGAACTACTTAATACTAAGTACTACTTAGTACTTTAAAATTAACCCCGGAGGAATTATATCAATTTCATTTTTAAAGTTAAATACTAATGAAAAATTTTCTCCTTATGCAATGTGTTTAGAATAATCATACAGTTGGAGGAAATATGAGAGATTTATTCAAAGTTCTCTTCAGAGCCTAAATTTTCTATGCAACATTATTGAGAAAGAACTTTTTAAGTATTCAAAGGTATTTTACGGAAATCAAGTGAAAGTAAAGAAAGAGTTTGGTAGGCTTGAAATTCCTTTTTATATCCAAGAGAACGTTAAGCACTAAGAGTTAAGAATGTAGGGTCTCTAACCAGATAAATCAAAGACCTTTACAATGAAAACTACAAAACACTGCTCAAATAAATCAAAGATGACACAAGCAAATGAAAAAATAATTCATGCTCATGGACTGGAAGAATCAACATTGTTAAGATGTCCATTCTACCTAAGGCATTCTACAGATTTAATGCAATACCCATCAAATTGCCAGCAACATTCTTCTTCGACCTAGAAACAATACAGGAATGCATATGGGAACATAAATGACCATGAATAGCCAAACAATCCTCAGCCAAAAAAAAGGAGGCATTGTGCTCCCAGACTTTGAACTTTATTCTAAAGCTACCATAATCAAAACAGTCTAATATTGGTACAAGAACAGGCATATAGACTAATGGAACAGGATAGAGATTCTAGAAGCAAAACCTCAATTTCTCAGTCAACTCATCTTCCACCAAGCCCCACCATCAACCACTGGGGAAGGAGAACCTTTTCAGTAAATGGTTCTGGGAAAACTGGCAGACCACATACAGAAGATTGGAACAGGATCCCTACCTATCAACATACACAAAAATCAACTCTAAATGGATCAAAGATCTCAATGTAAAACCTCAAACTATAAGAACCTCAGAAAATGCAGGAGACACCCTTACGGAAATTGGAACTGGCAATTAATTCCTGATCAAAACTCCAAATGCCCTTGCCATAAAAGATAAGATAGACAAGTGAGACCTCATCAAACGGATAAGCTTTTGCAAAGCCGAAAGAAACCATTGAGAGAGCAGGGAGACAGCCCACAGACTAGGAAAAAACATTTGCCAACTGTATGTCTGACAAAGGCCTAACATCTAGGATCTACAAGGAACTCAAATGTGCCAAAAAGAAAAAAAAAAACAGCCCCATTATAAATTGGGCAAAAGATATGAATAGACACTTCTGAAAAGAAGACATATGAGCAACCAACAGATACATGAAAAAATGCTCAGCCTCACTAGTCATCAAAGAAATGCAAATTAAAGCCACACTGAGATACTACCTAACTCCAATCGGGATGGCCATCATCATTAACTCAAAAAAAAAAAAAAAAAAACCAGATGCTAGAGAGGATGTGGTGAAAAGGGAACACTTCTACACTGTTGCTGGGAGTGTAAACTTATACAGCCTCTGTGGAAAACAGTGTGGCGATTCCTAAGACATCTAAAAATTGACCTCCCATATGATCCCGCAATCTCCCTACTGAGAATATACCTGGAGGAACTCAAGTCACTCTATGAAAAAGATACCTGTACATACATGTTTATTGCAGCATTATTCACAATTGCAAAAATATGGAACCAACTGTGCTGCCCATCGAAAGAGGACTGGATAAAAATATGTGGTACATATACATGATTGAATATTACACAGTCATAAAAAAGGAAAAAATTATGAACTTCACAGTAACTTGGATGGTCTTAGAGCTATAATACTGAGTGATCTATCACAGAAACAAGAACCGAGTATCACGTTCTCACTCATAAGCGGACCTTGAACAACTATCATAATACTATAAGAAAGGGATTAGCAGTAGTGGGAAACTTCCAGGGGAGGAGGGGTACACCTCATCAACAAGGGTACCTGTATAATGAACATTTGTATACCTAATGCTGAATTGTTCCCCACTTATTTAAAATAAAAAAATTTTCAGAAAAAGAATGTGGGGTCTCATGCCAAAAGAGAGAAGAAAGACAAGTGGGACCTCATCAAATTCTAAAGCTTCTGCAAAGCAGAAGAAAACATCAAGAGTTCAGGGAGATAGCCCACAGATTGGAGAAAAAATATTTGCCAACTATATATCTGACAAAGACCTAACATTTAGGACCTATAAGAAACTCAAAATGTGCCAAAAAGAAAAAAAAAACAGCCCTATTAAAAAGTGGGCAAAAGATATAAATACACACTTCTCAACAGAGGGCAAACAAGCAGCCAGCAGAAACATGAAAAAAGGCTCAGCCACAGTAGTCATCAAAGAAATGCAAATTAAAACCACACTGAGATACCACCTAACTTCAGTCAGGATGGTCATCATCAAAAACAAAAAACAACAGATACTGGAGACGATGCAGGGAAAAGGGAACACTTCTACACTGTTGGTGGGAGTGTAAACTAGTACAACCTCTGTGGGAAACAGTGTAGCAATTCCTAAAAGATCTAAAAATCGACCTTCCATGTGACCCAGCAATCCCCCTTCTGGAAATATACCTGGAGGAACTCAAATCATTCTACAAAAAAATATACCTGCACATGCATGTTTATTGCAGCACTATTTACAATAGCAAAAACATGGAACCAACCGTTCTACTCAGTGAAAGTAGACTTGATTAAAAAAAAAGTGGTACATATACATGATGGAATATTACACAGTCAAAGAAGGACAAAATTATGAACTTCACAGTAACTTCAACGGATTTAGAATCTATAATACTCAGTGATCTGTCACCAAAACAAAGAACTGAGTACCACATGTTCTTACTCATAAGCAGAACCTGAATGATTATCATAATACTGTAGGAAATGGATTGACAGTAGTGGGAAACTGCCAGGGGAGGTGGCGGGGCACACTTCATCAATAAGTTTACCTGATTTCAAACCAGGTGAAGTGGGGACCAAAGTGGGGACTGTACAATGACCATTTGGATACCTAACCCTGAGTTGTACCCCACGTCTTTAAAATAAAAATTTTTAAAGAAAGAATGTGGGGCTTAGATCTGGATTGTTGGCATCAAATCCTGATACTATAACTTTCTAGGGTGAAATACTTAACCATTATGTTCTTAGGTTTCATAATCTCTAAAATAGAAAGAGTACCAGCCTGGCAATATAGTAAAACCCCATCTCAACAAAAAATGTTTAAATTAGCCTGCCATGGTGTCATGTGCCTCTAGTCCCAGCTACTTGGGAAGCTGAGGTGAAAGAATCTCTTGAGTCAAGGAGTTTGAGGCTGAAGTAAGCTGTGATCATGCTAATGTACTTCAGCCTGGGCAACAGAGATAGATCCTGTCTTAAAATAATAATAATAATAATAATAATAATATTTCTATACCATGGGATAATCTCTGTAATGGATTTTACACAGTACCTGGTTCAGAGTACATGCTGAACAAATTATACATTCCATCTATCTTTGTGTTGTCAATGACCTATCTTACTTACATAAATCTCACTCTTCACCTTCGTCTAAACAAGCAATTGGACCATCTACAATTCCTCTTCTTACACTTGAATTCACATTTACTCTCACTGAAGACATTGTGAAGCCTCAGGAAAGGATAAAAATAAATTTCATTAGGAAAAAGAGATGGTGACTTGCATGTTTTATGACAGTTTATGCAGTGAGAAATGAGAAGCCCTTGGGAGATGTGTTGTAAAATTGGGAATATTATATCATAGAGGAAACTGCAGGTAGATGTTCATGGGTGTGTTACTCTGCCCTTTTTGTGCTCCTGTTCTTGTCCTTTCTAAGGACCCAAGGTACATAACCAAGTGACACTCCAAGCCATGTGGTGGTTGTGAGCAGGCTGATGGGAACATAGCAGCTGTCTAATCACTCCTTAGTTCGTGCATTAAAGCATGCTGGCATTCTAGCTGACCTTTGTCATACCTGACTTCTGTTCACTCTCAATATAGATATGAGCATAGATTAATATGTATTTCAACCAAACTACATTTTGACTCACACTGTGCCAGGACCTGGAGGGGGTGCAAAAATCTTGGTGAAATAACTTAATTACAACACAAGAAAAGTATATGACTAGATTAATTTCGATTGTATTGGTTTATATTAATACAGTCAATTCTTTGTATCCTCAGTTTCTACATCAGGAAATTCAATGAATGACAGATCAAAAATATTGTTTAAAAATGATAAAAATGACAATATAAAATAATGCAAATAAAAACAATGCAATACAACAGGTATTTACATAGCATTTATATTGTATGAGGGTGTTATTAATAAACTAGAGATGATTTAAAGTATACAGAAGGATGTGCATAGGTCACATGCAAATACCCTTTATTTTATACAAGTGACTTAAGCATCCACGGATTTTAGTACTTGAGCAGGGTCCTAGAACCAATGCCCTGCAAGGTTATCGAGGGATGACCATACTATGGTCACTGGGAAAGAGAATTAATAAAGTGAGTTAGAATAGCCTGAGAATATTGCAGGAAGGAATTGGATATTCACACTTAGTTAAGATGGAAAATCAGGAAAAATTATTTAAAAGTTGAACAGAGATTAAAATGTAGACCCCTAAATTGGGTGTTTTGTTGCTAGTCACACTATTTCTGGCTATGGGGGATTAAATATTTATGCCAGATTTTTTAATGTTGAGGCACTCAATACTGATAATAATGTTTGATCTTTTATAGCCACAGTTAATGTCTTCAACACATGTTTGAAGCTAAGGAGGAAAGGGGGAGGTGGGCAGAATTGTAGAGTAAATTCAGTATGGAGAACACAGCACGAGAACTGCAGAATGATACTTGGTTGGTCTGAAGTGCAGTGTTTTTTTTTTTTACCAGGAATATTGTTGACATTCATAAGTTGTTTTTGGAGACTGAATCTTCTTTAGGGTGAAAAGCAGGTAGGAAGCCCCTGGGAATAAGATTCCCATGGAAATCAGTCACCATCCTTTGCACTATCATGGGTTATGGAAAGCTGGGGTGATACACAGGAAGATATGGTGAACTTAATCTTTCGGAATGGAAAAGTAACATCTTGTAAGGTCTATACCAAACAGAGATGATGACTAACGGTCATGAAAAAAGAGGAAAGTAAGAGGGAAGGGCATGACAAAATGGGAAGGGGAAGGAAAAAGGGAATGAGGAACAGAGAATAAAGCATGAAGTAGGAGAGAAGGGGATGAATGAATTTTTTTTTTGTCTGCTGGCCTTTGTGATTTCTGGGTAAATTGATTTAAAGACTGCAGTTGATTAATCTGCATGCTTGTTAAATTCTTTATGTTTGAAATGTTCCATTAATTTAAAAATTATGCAAAAAATATTAGCTCAAGAAGATGGTTCTTTAGGTAATTCCTTTATCTCCACTAAGAGGACTAAACAGATGTTAAATTTTTTCAATATTTGCTTTAGATTTTTTTTAATGAAAGGATTCATTATATAGGATATCTTGACCTCTCCTCTGAACTCCAGATTCACCTGCAAATTGGGTGTCTCCATCTGGCTGTCCCATGGGGACCTCAGACACACTGTGTTAACAGCAGAACTGTTACTTCCTCCCTCCCAAACCTACTTCTTTTCCTGAATTCCCTTTATTAAAGAAGGAAACGTTCATTCTAGTTAATGGTCCATAAGCTTGTTTCACATACTTTGCCTGCCCCTCCATCATTAAGCTCATGTGTGCACAGAATGGTGCATTCAGCTTCCTCTTTGCCCTTCCAAATGAGTCTTTTTAAATAGGGAAACAACTTTGGTATCCAGCCTTAAGCAGACAATGGGGTAACATGGCAAATTTAAAAAAATGATTAAAAAAAAAAACCACAGACATCTTGTTCTCCAAATCTTTGTCTCTACGTATTTTGAAGTGTATCGTGCTCTTGTTTCAGCTATCAGCTGCCTAGAGCAAGAATCTTGGCACCTTCCTCCTATACTTTAAGAATACATATTTCCAAGAAAAAAAAGCAGGATCACAAACTTGATCAGTTTCCATTATCTTCAAGTCCATATGTCAAAGAGCAGTGATTTGAAGATTGAGAGCTGCCTCTAAGGTATGTTTATTCTGCGTACATTGTGTTGTGTATGTGACATTTTCCCTCCATTTTATTGTATGCCTAGAATACTTTTCTTTCAACACTTTCCTCTTTCAACACTTTCAACACTATCCTCTTATATCAGACGTCATTTTATTTAGACATCTTTCGGAACTCTGCCTCTGCTGTTATCCAAGTAGGGCTGGAAATCATTCTGTATGTGTTCATGGAGAATACTTTCACTCTTCCCTTATGAACACCTATGACTCAGTACTGTGATTGCCTGCTTCTTTAATTGTCTTCCCCCACACTAGAAGGCAAACTGGAACATCAGGGGTTTGTGTGTCTTGTTCATCATTGATTTCCCTGGGCATAGCAGAAACTCTTGCACTTAGCAAACACTCAGTGAATACTTGCAGATTAAATTAAGTCTTTTCAGCAGTTCCCAGATTCCTTCTTCTTTCTCTCCTTCTCTATGCTACATCTATGACTGCCCAGCTTCTCAGAATCTCACATGTGGATTATAGCAGAACCACCATCCCCCTTGGCCACCCCCTAATTCTCTCAGATAATTACATACACCAATGACATTCATATGCCCAAACTTTTCCTGTCACTATCTTGAAAAGCTTTTGTAATTGTTTTCTATTGCCTAGCAGATTAAGTTCAAAGTTCTTTCATCATTTTAAGACTAATGCTTGAGGCTTACCTAACTATACTAACTGGAGTATTTGTTCTTCCCAAATATGAACTCCTATCCTTACAGGCTGATTTCTTTACAATTTCCCATATATGTTAGCATCAGGCTTACACAGTTTATTATTTTATTATTTGCTATTTCCTCCAGCTGTCTCTCCATGTCTCTCTTCTAGCCACCCAAACCCTTCTCATTCTTCAGAGCTCAAACCCAGGCCCATCTCCATGATGCTTTCTTTTAGTCATTCATGCATACATTAATCTTATAAACTTGCAGTCATCTCTGAAATTTATAGCTGGCCATACAACATTAGTACTCTGATTTGTTTCTAATTTCATATACAATATCCTCAACTCAATTTTAAGATGCTTAGTATCAAGAATTATGCCTTGTAGTGGTATATCAGAACCTGACCTAGCATGTTAGATTTATTGCTATGCTAGTCTTAAGCCTGTTTATTGATTGATGCACCAGAAAAGTAGTCCCAGGTATTAAGACACAAAAAAGTCATATAAGAATGACTTAAGGTATTTAAATTTAAGTACTTTCAAATAAAGTGTTACCTTGTTATCCAATGGAATAAGTAGAAGTTCCATACGCCTCAACCCTATCCCAGGCAAATATTTTATAATGGAAGCACAAGAACAGCAAATTGCGACTTTTGCCATGGATTGGGGAGCATCTGACATTGCAGCCTGAAGCTGCACTTGGCAACCTATACGTGTAGCAAGCAAGAAGAGATGGAAATTTGGACTGATGCTGAAATATACTGAGGGTCTTCTGCAAGATCCCTCCACTCTCTATTACTAAGCAAATGGAGAACAGGACAGGTCTGATTGCTGACCGGGCATTCACAAAAGAATAAGTCTCAATTCCAGTCCCCTGAGTGCTTGAATCTAGTAGGGGCAATAGTGGAACACACAAATAACTGTAATGCCAAACAGTACCTATTAGATGTGAGAGGTACATGTATGGGTGGATAAACGGCAGAAAATTCCAAGGTCTTGGTCTGGGATACTATAACAAAATGGAATGTCAGAAAGAGAAGTCATTATGAAAGACAAAGGTGCAAAATTAGGTCTTGAGCTCATTTGAGGTTAAAATAAAGGTGTGTGCTTAATTTTGTTGAGGGTACATAGAAGATATATGGCCTTGGTGGGAATGTAATTTGGGAAAGTGAGGGCATAGAGGCAACAAGTGAAGTATGTAGATAAGTTGTCCAGAGATTCTGAGTTTTCCTGCAGATTTTTTTTTCATCTCTGAACTGGTATTAATAATACTTGATTTCCACTTGACATGAAGTTCTGAGAATTATTCTTAGATCTTGAAAATGCTTTATTTAACTTGTACTGATTAAGTATGAGAGTGGGCTTTCATCAGCCTGCTGAGAAGTTCCTGGGAGGCTTTACTAGAGGGAAGAGGGCAGGAGGTTGCCTTCACCTCACACTCAGGGCGCTGGTGCTGAGAGGAGGTAGTGGCTTTGTCCCACTATGACCCCACTGGAGGACACAGAAGGGAGTGGCAAGACTTGGACTCAACAGAAACAATTCAGTAGTTGTACGTTGCACAATGGCTCTTCTTCTATCAAACAACAAAACTGTAGAACAAGGCATCACTGATCCTAATTAGGAAAGTTCAGATCAGCTCCTGTCAGCATCATCGTAGTTAGCTTACATCCTGTTAATAATACCTTGGTCTATTCATAGTTGAGTGCTTTTGTTTAAAATGTTTTTACATAAGTTGCCTCATGTTTATACTTATATGTGCTCTAGTTAGATAAAGATGTCTTTTGGGAAACACTTGCTCTATTTTAAGCACCGAATTAGAGAAGTTACACTCACAAGCCTGTCATCACGGGTGTGTACCTGCGCAGTTATATACGATGTTGGGCTCAGAAGGGCCCTGCACTTGGTTTAGTGTTCTGCTGTTGCCATCTTGAAATTCTGAATAATTTTTTGCACGAGGGGTTTTATATTTTCATTTTTCACTGGACCCTGCATATTACGTACCTGGCACTATCCACAGGCTATTTCTTGTAATGCTTACACTAATCTGTGTGATAGGACTGCGGCTCACAGGGTAATTTGCCAAGATCCCCAAAGTACCTGAGATGGTCTTTTCATTCTGGCCTGTACAAATCTCAAGCCTATGCTATCGATTGATGCTTCTAGGTGAGTATTTATCACAGTGTGCTCACAGCCTACCTGCATCAGATTTACTCAAGGAACTTGGACACATGCAGATCTGAAGTAAGCAGAATCTGTGGGCAGGACCTGGGATTTTAATTCACTGCCCAGGTGGTTCCTATATACACTCAAGTCTGAGAGCAAACACTCATCACCAACAGCTTCCAACCCTTTTTGGCCCCTAACTCAGGTTAAAAAAAAAACACCCATTTTACATCAAGACCCAGGAAACACACATGACAAAAAGTCATAAAATACTACTTACCCTTACTATGTGCCACTAGTGATTATTTTATTCTATTCTGATTCATTTTTTAAATGTTCACATGGTTTTATGGTACAGATTATGAAAGTAATTTCTAAAACACAGTGTTTAGATGAAGAGGAAATAATTACTTAAGAATTGAGTCTAAGACTGTAGAGAACCCAGGTCGAGACTACAGAGAGAGCTTCTTCCATTTAGGGTTGCTTAAATGAGAAGTTGTTAAATTTTTTTTATGGAGCTTTTTTGAAAATCTGACTAAAACTAGGGCCCCACTTTACAGAAAAATTTACATAAACACATAGTTTCTATATCTTTCAGGCGGTTTCTGAATCTCCCTCTTTTTCAGACCCTAATAAATAATCCTTAATTTAACTATAGTGCTACTCAGAAACAGAAGTCAAGAGTGGGTGGACTCATTACATTATCATTGCATCATGGAAGGAGGAGGACTTGAAGTTTCAGAAAGGTTTTTGTTATGGTTGTTTGTTGTTGTTGTTGTTGTTTTAGCCTTAAAGTCATAAGCACATATACCCATTGGCCAGTCTCATTTATTGGTTATTTATCTGACATCCCAGGAATGTATTCATTAGAGAAAATGTTTGCCAAAAGATAAGGATGGTTACTTGGAAGCATTTTTTGAGGCAGCAGATGTCATTTATCAAAGTGGCAGAGGTCACTAAAACAAAGGCTAGGAAGGAGGGCAAATGCATATCTATAGTTCCTGACTCTTTTGCAACCCTCCCCCTCACATCTGGACCATGAATTTGGGCATGCAGTACCTGGCATTCCATTTGGTTGTGTTCGAGTCTAAGCAACAGTCACGGCGAGTTTCAGGTATCTCCCCTAGATAGCCCAAGAGTGGTGTACAACTATGGAGTTGTTTGGACAAACCAAGACTATTTAACTTCCTTAAAAGAAGGCTATGCCTATTCCCAGTGATTAAGAAACTACTCAGATGTATCTCTAGACTTGAAATGGAGAAACAAGGATGAGAAGATGCTCTGGATGCTCAGAGATAAGAAGACGTCTCTGACTTCCCAGCATTAACCATATCTCAGTCCTGCAGACTCCTCCATGCATAGTCATGCAGTCAGTGTTAAGAACGTTTTTGGGGAATGCATAGGAAGAAATGATGGAAAGAGAGTTCAGGAAGGGTACTTAGAGGAGTGCTACTCAAAGTATGGTCAGTCTGCACACTAGTGCCAAACCCTGAATTGTTCACTGTTGTTTCATGGTGAACTGAGTGTAAATTGAATGTTTAGCAATGTATAGAATTTGACAGAGTAATTCTATGTCTATTTAATTCAATAATAAATTTAAGTTTTTATTTTATATGACTACATTTAAAACTTAAAATTTTTTTTACAAATTTACTTATTGTATTTTACAAAGTTATCATTTTCTACTGTGAGGTAGGAATATCTATCTTCATTTAGTAGATACAGAAACTGAGGCACAGAATACAAACATAACAGAGACACGTTGAAACCGGGAATCAGGCCCAGAGTTCCTATCATTCCATCATCTGGTATGGCTTAACATTCAGACCCCATTTCCTCCCCAGAGGAGATTCTGGGGAGTTAGGATTATGTTAGTTTATTGTGTAAAGCTCTTAGTATCACAAATAAATGGTCTATAAAAATAACAGGCAGCAAAGCAAAACAAGCATATTTCTTTAGTAATGCATTAAAGTATCTTACAAAAACAAGTTTCCACATGTTGAACTGCAAAATATTCTTTTGCTGCAAATAGTTGTGGTCTTTGTTGGGAAAAAATGTCAAAAAATACACAATAAGACATTTCAACTGCAAATAAAGACTGTATTTCCCACTTAAGGAAATAGAAAGTTTGAGGTTTTCTTTTTTTAACTAGTATTTATAGACTCAAGGGAGTGAGTGCTGCTAGGATTCAGAGCAGCCCAGAGGCAAGGAGAATTGAAAGGTCCCATTGGGAGAAAACTATTAAGGAGTTGAAAAGAGCAAATGATGGTTCCCAGCATTATTTTAAAGCCAGCTCAGTAGATGCTCATGGTTCTACCGCAAGAAGTGAAGCTCTATTTGGGGAAAGACAATGTTCAGATATAAGCACACAGAGTTGAGTCTTTAAATATTTTTTCACATGAATGATTCTTCAGGGCTGCTTAAAACTTTGTTCCAGTTAAACGAAGCTACTTGTCATCTGTGTCCACAGCGTGCTCATTCTTGCCTCCAATGCCTTTGCCCATTACATTCTCTTCAGAGAATGCCTGATTAACTCCACTTACATTTGTCCTTTTTGTCTTTTGAAACCTGGTTTACAGCTCTATTCCTTCCAATAGTCTTCTCTAATTAACCTGTGTAACTCTGACTCAGTTGTTTCCCCATGGCCCTAATATATGCGCTATATACTCTATTCCTAGGCAGGTATTTTGCTTTAATGTGGTTTTGGCTTTGTGGGGTGTGTGTGTGTGTGCGTGCACATGTGTGTGTGCATGTGCACTTGTGTTTGGGTCCTGGTGGTGGATGGTGAGATGTGATAGGTATGGGTCTGGTCTATCTAGATTGTGAACTCCTCAAGAACAGGGACAATTCCCTCTGGTGACATCAGGGTGTGATGAAATTAGACATATTTCATAAGTGTGTGTGAGACATCAGGCAACTCCCATGGAATTGCTGTGGGAATTAAACAGGTGATAAACATGAATTGAAGGAACTCAGTAGGTGTTAAATAATAGGAAGTCTTTTTTTTATGATTCTAGTAAAAGCTTTAGTATGTGAGCTTTTACTTCCTGATTACTAGTTGATTTCCTTGCTATTGCTGTTTTGGCTGCTTAATAGAAATGGCCTACATTTATTCTTCTGAGATAAATAGATGGTCATTAAAACCGATGCTGACACTTAGGACACACCCTGTCTTTCACTAGCTATTTAACCTCCTTGGGCAGGTGGTTACAGGCACACTTCATTTTATTGTGCTTTACTTTATTGCAATCTCCATAAGACATAGCATTTTTTACAAAGTGAAGGTTTGTGGTAATAATGCATCAAACAAGTCTATCAGCATCATTTTTCTAATAGCATGTGCTCATTTCATGTCTCTGTGTCACATTTTTGTGACAATATTTCAAGCTTTTTTTTTGAGTCAGAGTCTCACGCTGTCACCTAGGCTGGAGTGCAGTGGCACGCTCACGGTCACCGCAGCCTTGACCTGTTGGGTGCAGGTGATCCTTCTGCCTTAGCCTTCCAAGTAGCTGGAACTACAGGCATGCATCACCATGCCCGGCTAATTTTTCTTGATTTATGGTAGAGACGAGGTCTCACAAAGTTGCCTAGGCTGATCTCAAACCCCTGGACTCAGGCAATCCTCAAACTTTTAAACTATTATTATATCTGTTATGGTGATCTGTGATCATTGAACTTTGATGTTACTATTTAGTTGTTTTGGAATACCACAAACTTTGCTAATATAAGACACAAATAATCAATAAATGTATGTGTTTTGACTGCTCCACCAACCAGCTATTCCTCCATCTTTCTTCTCCCCAAACTTTCCTATTTCCTGAGACAAAACAATATTAAAATTAGGTCTCTACGTGTTCAAGTGAAAGGAAAAGTCATATGTCTCACTTTAAATCAAAAAGTAGATGTGATTAAGCTTAGTGAGAAAGGCATGTCAAAAATGGAGATAGGCCAAAAGCTGGGCCTCTTGCACCAAATAGTTAGCAAGTTGTAAATGTAAAGGAAAAGTTCTTGAAGAATATTAAAAGCACTATTTCAGTGAACATACAAATAATAAGAAATTGAAACAGCTTTATTGCTGATATGGAGAAAATTTGAGTGGTCTGGATAGAAGATCATTCCCTTCAGCCAAAGCCTAATCCAGAGCAAGGTCCTAACTCTCTTCAATTCTATGAAAGCTGAGAGAAGTAAGGAAGCTGCAGAAGAAAAGTTGGAAGCTTGCACAGGTTGGCTCATGAGGCTTAAGGAGTGAAGCTGTCTCTAAAACATAAAAGTTAATGGCAAAACAGAAAGTGCTGATGTGGAAGCTGCAGCAAGTTTGCCAGAAGATCTAGCTAAGCTCATGGATGAAGGTGGCTACACTAAACCACAGATTTTCAATGTAGACAAAATATTGGCTTCACAACTTCAAAGGACAGGCTGACTCTCTTGTTAGGGGCTCATGCTGGTGGTAACTTTATGTTGAAATCAATGCTGTTTACCATTCTGAAAGTCCTAGACCCCTTAAGAATTGTGCTAAGTGTACTCTGCCTGTGCTCTATCAATGGAACAACAAAACCTAGATGACAGCACATCTGTTTATAGCGTGGTTTACTGAGTATTTTAAGCCTAGCATTGGGAACTACTCTTCAGGGAAAAAAATATTCTTTTCAAAATATTACTGCTCATTGACAGTGCACCTAGTCACCCAAGAGCTCTGATGGAGGTGTAAAGAGATTAATGGTTTCATGCCTGCTAACACACCATTTATTCTGCAGCTCATGGACCAAGGAGTAATTTTGACTTTCAAGTCTTATTGTTTAGGAAACACTCTCTGTAATGCTATAACTGCTATAGATAGTGATTCTTCTGATGAATCTGTGCTAGGTAAATTGAAAACTTTCTGGAAAGAATTCACCATTCTAGATGTCATTAAGAACACTCGTGATTCACGGAAACAGGTCAAATTATCAACGTTAGCAAGAGTTGGAAAGTTGGTTCCAACCCTCATGGATGACTCTAATGGGTTCAAGTCTTCATGGAAGAAGTAACTGTGGATGTGGTGGACATATCAGAAAAACAAGAATTAGAATCGGAGCCTGAAGATGTGATTGAATCGCTGCAATCTCATGATCAAACCTGAATGAATGAGGAGATACTTCTTATGTATGAGCAAAGAAAGTGGTTTCTTAGATGGAATCTAATCCTGGTGCAAATGCTGTGAACATTGTTGAAATGACAACAAAAAATTTAGAATACTACATATACTTAGTTGATAAAACAGCAGTAGAGTTTGAGAAGATTGACTTCAATTTTTAAAGAATTTCTACTGCTATAGAGAAATCTTTCATGAAAGGACGTTCAATTATACACCACATCTTTAAAATAAAAATAAAAGAAAGAAAGGGTCAATTGATGCTGCAAATTTCATTGTTGTTTTATTTAAATAAATTGCCACAGCCATTCTAACCTTAAGCAACCACCACACAGATCAGTTAGCAGCCACTAACATCAAGAAAAGACTCTGAAAAGCAAAAAAGATTACTGCCCTTTGAAGGCTCAGAGGATCATTGGCATTTTTAGCAATAAACTATTTTTTAATTAAGGTAAGTACGTTTTTTAGACATAATGCTATTTCATACTTAATAGACTGCAGTACAGTTAGTACAAACCTAGCTTTTACATGAACTGGAAAACCAAAAATTTTGTGTGACTCACCTTATTTCATGTTCATTTTATTGGTATGGTTTGGAACTGAACCTAATATCTCTGAGGTATGCCTGTAGTCAAAACTCTCTTCTCAACCATCAACCAGGAAAAATTTATCTCTATTTCTGCATATAAGTGCCTTTTCCTTGCCCTTTTCCCCAATACATATCCCCTAGGCTGTATGTTGCATGTTTGTATGATTTCTTTCCTAATTCCAGCTTGTTGTTGGTTTTCATTCTGATCTGATTTTATCCATACAAAAATATCAGACAAGCCTGCATAGTGCAGTTTGGCTGGGATTCTGCCTGTATGGCCAGACTGATTTTACTTCACATCTGTAGTAGAATAATTTCACAGAAGTTGTTCATGTAGTTTTATGTCCTTAATATTCCCCTCCTTTTCTCTGTTGCACTTATGCTGTCTTATTCAGAAGGCTAGATAGAGTAAAAAGGAAGGGAGATGTGAGATATATGTGTGGTAGTCAGCAATTATTATGCAGGCATCCATATGTACATGTGAGAGGCACAGAAATGAATGAAAAGAGGGCTGGGTTTGGGGCTGGAGGATATAGATTTCCAGATCAGCTTGTCTTGACCTGTTATACTACAAGGCAAATAAATCCTTTTTTACCTTTTGAGCCTTGGCTTCTTTGGGGAATATACTAAGAATAGTTGTCTGTTGACAAGAATTTCAGTATGGATTACTGCAGATAATGTAAACAATGGGCTCTGGAAAACCCACATAAACATTAGCTCTTAATGAGGATGATGATGGTGTATATTGGTGAGTCTATATGAAGCCCTTTCTTTGTCTTCCTTTGCCTCTAGAGCCCTTTGGAGACTTACCAATAACACTGCATTTTGTTCTTAAAGTTTTTGTGTCATTCTATTAAGGCTGCATGTTTCTTAACTGCATGAACCATATGACCACATGTAGAACTGATTATAAAACAAGAAGCACATATCTTGAAATAGTCAGTTTTCAAAGTTTTGCGCTTGAAAAGAGGCTGTCATTTTTAATGTTTTAAATGCTTTTTAAAGGAATGATCCAACCTGATGAATATAAAACATTATTGTTTTTACTATTACATTTCTGTTGTTTGATCAAACATGGGATTATCCAATTTAATTATCCATACTACTCATCATTGTTTCCGAATTACTCAACATTAAAAATAAACCATCAAAAGATAAAGATTTACCACCACCAAGAATACACAAAAGATTGGGCCATAGGCGTCAGAGGCTCTTGCAAAATAAATTCATATGGTAAAACATCACAGCAGTGGATTAAATAATATATTTCTTCAGAGTGACTACTTTAAAAGTTCAGCTTAATTTTTGCTATATAAGTCTTCGTGCATTTACAAAAATATTGCAGCATGTTAGTATTATACCTTGTACCCAGCTCCTCTTAGAATAGAACTGAATGCATATAGTATGTGCTCAGTAGTATGCAATTGTTTGTGGTTTAGTGTTAAGAGTTTGATATGAGATAAGTAAATAGCAAAAGAGTGGTTAAAAATATTACAAGGGAAATACATTTTTTCACAGGTAAGTAATCCTGAATTCTAGCCATGATAATCTTCTGAGATGCATATTCCATGATTTTAAGTCTTTTAAAAAGAGACATTTAGAATTTTAAAATTCAGATACTTGCTTTATAACTAAAAAAGGAAGATATTGGTAAATAGTGAACAAAGTTAATATGGGAATCTTGGCAATTGAGCTCTTAAGCAATGGGTGGCAAGTACCAAATGGGTGACTATAACAATAGATTAAGAAACGCTTAACCTGGTTCTTCCCTTATGAATGGTGGTATGCTAAGATCATCTGAAAGAAATCTAGGATCTAAAAGCATATGTTCACATTCAGGAAAATGATTAAATCTGCTATTCTTTCCTCTAATTTAATTAATTGAGCAACTCCCCTAGGGTAGGCAATGTGCTGGGCATTGGAGATAAGTATTGGGCAGAATACTCACTATGTTCCCTAATAGTCATTACTATTAGAGCTCTGAAAGAAAAGTGTACAGTAACAGGAGATTTAAGTTCCAAAGGATGGATGGGAAGAACTTTCTAAAACTTTTTTTTTATTTTAAAAAAGTACTGCTAAAATGGTTATAAGATAGACTTCTATTTACTGTATGACTTTTGCTGAACTACTAAAATATTGTTTATCTGGAGCTCATAGAAATAGGAGGAATAAAACTACCAGTTATTGAAGATAAAGCAATTTATAATAGTGAAATATAGTAAGTCTATTGGTGTCATTTCAATAAAACCAAGGTAATATTGCAAAATGAGGGCAAATACAAGTCACTCTCTCAGGAAGACATCTTTATTATGGTTTTAAAGTACCCAAGCTAGTTGTGGAACCAGTTGAAGCTCTTTATACAAAAAATTATTGGAGAAAGGCCAAGATATTAAAAGAGAAAATAAATTACCATTGGATTGGAGAAAATATCTAGCTACTGCAATCCATTAATTAAAAAAAATTTTTTTACTTGGGTGCTTGTGTTTAAAGAGAAAAATAATCAATGCATAACATAAAATGTTATTTGTATAATGGAGTCTTCTGATTTTGAACTGTCTAAACACTGAAAGTAACTATAAAAATGTAAACTATACAAATGTGGGGTTTTTTGTCTTTTTTGTGTACTGTTTTTTCTGAAGAGTTTATAATATTGCCTGACATTAGCAGGACTCAATATTTTTAAATAAATGAATGAATGAAGAGCAAAGTAACAAATTGTGTCAATATTTCTATAGAAACGAAAGGAATAATCAAAATGTAAGTGATGTAACATTTAGCATAAAAATATTTAGAAGAGATTGAACAAATTGAGTTTATAAAAGGAAACTACAAAACTAATGTTTATACTAACAAAGTAAGTATAAAAATATAAGGGAACAATTCACTCAGTATGTTGTCCACAAAATAATTCAAATTGCAAGGCTGCTTAAAAGTGTATTGAACTATATTATGTTTAATTCGTGTCACAAATGCTAAGTGAAGGATAGCCAAACTCTTAGTTAAGGGTGGTTATCATAAGAGTCTCAAAGGATTGTTTTGCTTTCTATGTTACAAAACTTCAGTTTAGAAGGAACGATAATGTAGGTGAATCCACACCTATACATTATGAATCTATAGGTAACCATTGTCTCTTTATTTGAAGATGATGCTGTGGATGTTGATTTTCACTTGCATTTTTCCAACTTTGCTAAAGACCAGTGTATAACTCACCATCAATAGTCACATCAATGTGTCTTTTATTTTTTTGAGTTGGAGTTTCACTCTGTTGCCTGGACTGGAGTGCAGTGGCACACTCACAGCTCACCACAACTTCAACCTCCTGGGTTTAGGAGATCCTTCTGTCTTGGCCTCCCAAGTAGCTGGGATTATAGGCACAGGCCACTACGCTCAGTTAATTTTTTGAATTTTTTTTTTTTTTGGTAGAAATGACATCTTGCTATGTTGCTTAGGGTGGTCTCAAACTCCTGTGCTCAAACAAAACTCTTGCTTTGGCCTCCCAAATTGCTGGGATTACAGGTGTAAGCCACTGTGCCCTGCCTCTGTGTGTCATGCTCTTTGTTTTAATGTACCGATTTGCACTGCCAAGTGATGCTGTTGACAGTCTGCTAAAAGACTTTTGCTTAGGAACAACTCCTCTCCTCCAATTCTTGATGACTGTTCCCTGGGGTTGATTTTCCAGTTCTTTTGCCTCTAGCACTCCATTGCCATGTTATTCCATTTTGATTTTTCAATGTACTTCAACTAAGTACTTGCTGTTAGGACACCTTGGTTTATGCGGATACTCATGTAAAAGACTGTTCTGTTGAAATATCAGTGATCAGCAATTCCTGTGTATGAATGAAAATGAATGATAACAGTAAATTCACAGAGCAGTACTATGTTATGCTTCCACTCTATAGAAGATGAAATATTTTGCTACCCAGTCAGCGACATTTATTGGGAAGATATTTTGTATACTGTGTGAACTTTTACCTATTCGTATAGCTCCTGGCTGTAAACTTTAATTGTTCTCCTATGTCTTTAATTCCTAAATGATGCTTCTTAGAAATTCAAAACAATGTGGAAATGCAGGAAAATTTACAATATGAGAAGGTTAATTTAGAAAATATAGATCATTTAGAAAATTGAGCATCTACTAATTATTAATACTAGGCACTATGCTTGGCTCCAGGGAAAAATAATTAAATATTACATATTCCCTTCCTCTTCCTAGATCACAGTTAGGGAACCAGACAGATATACAGTGCAAGGAGAACCACAGTAGAAGAATGTCCAAGGTACAGAGGTGGTGTAGAGAGAATGATTAATTAACTCTGTGGGTATGAGGAGGAATAGGGGTGCCAGAGAAGGTTTCCAAAAGAAGATTTTTTTTTTTAGTTGGAGTCTCACTCTGTCACCCAGACTGGAGTGCAGTGGCCGCTCCCGGCCACCGCAGCCTCGACCTGCTGGGCTCCGGCGATCCTTCCGCCTTAGCCTTCCAATGAGCTGGAACTACAGGCGCACGCTACCACGCCCGGCTAATTTTTTGATTTATTGTAGAGATGAGGTCTCGCCAAGTTGCCCAGGCGGGTCTCAAACCCACGGGCTCAGGCAATCCGCTCACCTCAGCAAGATTTTAAAAGATCAACTCTGAAGCCATCAAGCAGCACAGAGGGAAGGACATTCCAGGAAGACAGAGCAGATGACACAAAGGCACTGAAGAGTCAAACAATATGATGTGCTCAGGGGAATTCCAAGCAGTACAACATTGCTGACCCTAGAGTGTGTGTGGCGTGCGGGGACTGGAAGGAGAGCAACAGCAACATCTCTTAGATGGAGACTGTATTTGTGAGGCATGGAGTGGCACAACCAAAAAAGTGCATTGGGCTGATTCTTGAGCTGACACACACACACACGACTGATGGATATGAAGACAAGAATAGGTTAAATAATCACAGGACTTTTTAGTCCATCTATTACCAGATATACAAGGCAGCAGGCTTACAGTTTTTAAAATACAATATATCTTTTCTCTTGAGGCCCTTGTCCATTTCAGAGTAGTGAATGTTGACGCACAATAAAAATGTACTTGCTGATGACAGCATGAAATCACCATGCAGTTTCCATGTATCTCTTTAGTTGGGACAGCTTTTTGTTACCTTACAGAATTGTTCATCTTGTAGTTTTCTTGTGTAGTTAAATGAAAAATTGTAAATAATCTTGTGGTACCTGGAACAAAGTATATCCTCAATAAGTAATTATTGACTGGCCAAGTCTATCAGACATTAGATACATTTAAAGCACATAATATGAGAAATTTGCAGTTTTTAAGTGTTTACTATTAACTCTGCTGAATCTGCCACAATCGATCAATTCTTTATGAATGACTATTAATCTGTTAATGCTCATTTGTATGAATTCAACTTGTTTCCAACTTAGATTTTTAGAAATAATACTATACGGCTGATTGCTGCTAATTTTTAGATGAAGAATATTCCTTTAGACCAGCACAGCTTTGCATGTGGTAGAGCAGGACCCAATAAATGTTTGTTGGGTAACACTTTACCACAGAATGGATTATTAATAGCTTTTAACTAATGACTTAGATTCTTCAGCAACTAAACCTTTTAATTCTTGATTTTGACCATATAGGAAAGTACTGTCCAACAGAGATACAATGTTAATCACATATATAAGTTTATATCTTTTAGTATCCACATTTGAAAAAGTGAAAAAGAAACAGTTGAGATTAATTTTAATAACTTTATTTAACTTAATATATCAAAAGATTTGCATTTAAACATATAATAATTATAGTATTTATTAATGAGATATCTTATTGGCTTTTTTCTATTAAGTATTTAAAACTATGGTGTGCGTTTTATACTTACAGTACATTCCAATTTAGGTGATAAATTTTCATCAGAAATATTTGATCTATATTTAGATTTCAGAAAATTTATAGTTAAAAGGTAGATTTATATACTTACATTTTTTACATAATTTAAGATTTTTCAAACACTGAATCAAATTAGTTTTTAAATTTTAATTCAGTCAAATTAAAAATTCAAGCAACATGTTAAGTGTTCAACAGCTACATGTATCGGGTGCCTATAGTATTGGACAGTGCAGTTCTGGAGAATTCTACTCCATAGGGCTGATGGTGAGCAATGTTCTATTACCACATTTCAATGCAGTTTAGCACCTTGTAGATCTTTATTTCTTTTGTTTTGTCAGTACTTCAATTTTCTTCTGAAGCTATTATTATCCTAACATATTAAGTTAGAAACTTCTGAATTGAATATGCCACATGTGGTTAATAACTCTAAAGAAAATCACGCAAAGCCTTAAAATATTCCTTTTGTCATTTTTCCATTCTCACAGACACAGAAGCTATATATAGTGACATAAATTTTGCTCATAAGCATTTTTATTATTAAGGACTATGACTAAACAGCTTTAATTCCATCAGAATACTGCCTCGTGCCATTTCAAGGGGAGAAGAGCTCACGTAGGGATGAGTACATACTCAATAACTCCTTTTTAAAAACAGAATGACTTTTTTTTAATCTATGCAAAGTGCATTTTCACTTAGTTTTCAATATTTGTCAAGCCTAAAGTTGTAGGTATTAATAGGATTATTTGAATGCCATTTTTTAAATAGAGTTGTTCCTAGTCTATCTTGTTAGCTAGAATGACTCCCTTTGACTGTAGTTTCTTTGTTATTAAACTTTTTTGGGGGGTTGACTTAAGTAAGTAGCCCTTTGTATTATTATGTAATATTCAGGAAAATTTCAATATGTAAGCAAAGAGTAGCAAATAAAGATAAAAAAATTTGTGCATGGTCTTTAATGTGTGCTATAAAGTCTGTGGAAGCCACTGTACCAGAATCCTGGGCCCATCTTTGAGTTCCATCTCTAGTTAGCCATTACAACTTACAGGGGTGAACCTCCTGCGGGTTTCGTGACTGGTGCAAGATTGAACAGTACCACATATTCCAGTTATTTTCTTCTGTATCTTATTAATCTGGTGCATCTGTGATCTCGAATAAGTCAACTTAGTGGAATTTTGTAAAATGGAAACAAATATGCCTCAGGGTCATCATGATGATAAAGATATAAGATAATATATGAGTACACTTTGAAGAGCAAAATCCAAGCTACCAGCTGAAGGACGGATTCATGTTCCAATAGTGCTGAACACCCTATCACAGATGGTTGTTTATTCCCAGGTTAACTTACATAGTATTGTAATGCAAGGTACTCTTGTGTGGCTGCAGCAGTCAATGGTGACAGTGACATTGTATTAGCAGCCCCTATAGGCAGTGGTTGCTCTAGGTAACCAGAAAAGCACAAGATTATATCCTGGCAACTTCAATATACCTTGGTGATTTGGGATCTTGGCAGAGGGAATGTCAAAGGTAGACATTCTGGTAACACATAATAATTGAGGATGCAGTCTTGAAGTTTTACAGCCTGGATTCTGTTTGAGAAGTGTTGATGACCATCAAAGGAATTCTGTGATTTTCATCCGCTTTGCGAAAGTGGGAGGTGCTTACAAGATAAAATGCTAAGAAGTAAATACACAGAGGTGTTCCAGAAGAGAATATATATTGGGTGATTTTTTTTCTCAGAAGATCTTTATTTGCTATTTTTAGGTCTTTTGGACCCATGCTTTAAGGGTCAAGTGTTAACTTATCAGAAACAACCTTTAATGAGTCAGGATAAAAACCATCTGGTGGAGGGACTCTTCCTTCAGATGGATGAACTTCAGGAGAGAGGAGGAATTTCCCACCATCATAAGAATCCCATTGGAGGCTTATGGAAGAAGCTCAAAAATCCCACTGGAGGTTTATGGAAGATAAAAAAAATCTATCCTCTTCCTATCACTCCTTTTATCTTCCTGCTCATCCATGAAAGGAAGCGAAAAAATATATATATTGGAAAGAAGAGGAATAGAGAGAGGCTAAGGTTTTTGTTCTAGAGGCCGAATGAGCAAAATATAAGCTCTCAAATGACACAGGAAAAAAGGCAGGGTTGCTTACAAAAGGCTAAGGGTCCTGAACAATGCACTATAGACATGGATATCTGCAGGATGTAACGAGGCAGGTGGGCGGAGGTGTGAGGAAGCCACCTGGAACGGGGAGGACAGTGACCAAATCAGACACAGCTCTCCACCCTTACTAAACAAGCTAGCCTAAGTGACACTTCCTTGTGTCCCAGGAAGTGACGATCAGCCAGTGTAGATGCTGTGACTCCCGGGTCTCACTCGCTCCGGGGTTGCTGCGAGGCGCCGGGAGACCTCTTCCTCCGGCCCCATTCCCCAGGAGGCCACGCCGTCGGGACCTGAGCTCCTTGTGCTGGGGATCCTCCTGCCGCCCATTGGAGGCTGCTGGCGCTTTGGGGGCTTTTGTGCCCTTTGGCCAACTCTGATGGTGACCCTGAACCTAGCCGCTCCCTGGAGAAGAAGAGGACTGAAGGAGGGCTCAGGCGGGGACAGGAATTGAGAAATCGTGGAAACGGGGGCGGAGTGGAATTTAAGAATGACAAACGTCCCGAGGCAGGAGAGAGGACTGTGGGACCCAGTGTAGGACTGTACCCCAATGAAACCGACAAAAAAAAGGCGACTTATTTACATCAGCTCCCTCTCACCCCAACTCGGCAAAACCCAAACCTGAATAAAAATAAAACCACCAGAGGCTCTTAGACGACCGTAAACTCTGCGGGTGGGGCAAGGCACAAAAATAAACACAGGACCGGCCCGGCAAGAGCGCGCGGGAGGAGGAGGCGGAGGCGGCCCCGCATCCCTAATGAGGGAATGAATGGAGAGGCCCCCTCGGCTGGCGCCCGCCCACCCGGCGGCGGCCGCCAAGTGCCTCTGGGCGCTGCGTGCCGCGCCCGCCGCTCCGCGCGCAGCCGGCTCGGGCCGCTCCTCCGGACCGAGGCGGTGGCGGCGACCGCGCGGACCGCGCCGGGACGTTAGCGCCGGGGGCTCGGGGCGCAGTCGCCGCTGGGCCCCGGGCGCGTGGATGCGGCTGGGCCGGGCGGCGCCGCTCACCTGAGGCGCGGAGCGGGGCGCGGCGCGGGCGGCGCTGTCAGGCCCGCGGCTTCTGACGCCGAGGCGCGCTCGCCGGGACCAGCCAGGCAGTGATTTGAGGCGCCGGGCTCCCTTCACTCATGGCCCGGGGAGCCTAGCGGGGCCCAGCCGCCGCCTCCCGGCTCCCCTTCCTCGCCTCCCGCCCCTCGGCGTCGCGTCCTGCCAGCCTCGCCGCCCGGCCCGCGCCGGGCTCTCGCTTCGCCCGGAGCCCTCCCTCGCTACTGTCCGCGTCCCCGGCGGCGCCGCCGCGGGAAGCGGCTCCCCCTCCCCTTCCTCCGCGCCCTCTTCACCATCTCCCCCGCCGGGGCCGCTTGTTGCACCGCCCCGCCGCCTGCGGGAGCCGCTCGCCCCGGCCCCGGCCTTGTGCTCGCTTCCGCACCCCCTCGCTCTCGTCGCCGGGCCCGCACCCCAGTCCGGACGGCGAGACCCGGGCCAGACCCCGCTGCCCGCACAAAATGTCGGCCCGGACGCCATTGCCGACGGTGAACGAGCGGGACACGGAAAATGTGAGTAACTGGAGCCACCCCCGGGAGCGGTGGGGGAGAGACCCTCATCCGGCCTCACTTCCCCACCCCCCGCCTCCCGCCTCGGGCCGTCCCCCGCGTCCCCCCGCGCGGCCACCCGCGGCAGGGTCTCCACCTGGAGCCTGGCATGACCCTCGCCCACCGCTCAGCCCTATTCTTCATTCCAGCCCCTTTTCGCTTCTTTCCTGTCAAGGGTGAAGGTGGGCGAAGTGAGTGGCGCCCTCTCGCTCGGAGGTGATCTTCCAGGAGCGGGTGGGGTGATGGAGGGCAGAGAGGCAGAATGAAATGGCTCAGTGGGCATCCAGGATTGCTTTATTTCTGCCCTGCATTCTGTTTCTCCGCCCGAATGAATATTTGCGTTAGGATGACAGACAAGCCTTGTACCCTCTTGCTTTTCTGGATCTTTCACTCCTTTGCACACCCCTTTCCCCCGCATTGCCCCATGACTTTGCTTTTTGTATTATTGTGTCCACATTTTGGGTCACGGGCACCAACGGGAGAAGGAGAGGAATGAAAGTAAAGCTGTGTGTGCATGTGTATATGAGTTTATACTGCTGTGATACTCTTCAGTAGAGATGAGTAGCAGCATTTCGTGAACAGCATCTGTGGCCCTAGGGTTACAACAAAATGTTTAAAAGCCATATGAAGCCAAAAGCTTTTAAATCTCTTCTTCAAGTCTGCAGTAAAGATTCAGGGCAGGTTTTACTTTAAATATCTCTCCTCCTTCTTGGAGTGTCACAAGGTACATTTCTTTGAAAGAAGAATTTTCTGTGTCTTTGATCAAATTGCCCTCAGGAGTTTTTATCAAGATACAGATGTCCCTGGTGTTTAAACTCTTGAAAACTAAAAGAACAAGACCAGTTGTATTTCCACCTTCGGAAAAGTACAGTTGTGTGTGTGTGTGTGTGTGTGTGTGTGTGTGTGTGTGTGTGTGTAAGTTCCTTTGTGGCAAAGGTTTTTTGTTTTAGTTTTAAATCCTCAAGACCTGTAAATAGGGCCTTGGCTGATTTTCCGGCTGATTTTAAGAAGCTAGAGGGGTACTAAGTTTGAGTCTGCTGTCCAGAGCTCTCTCCTTATCTAGTTAACTCATCAGCCCTCCAGCTTTTGATGTACCAGTGACTTCATAGGGTTGGTAAAATAAAATAGTGAAGTGCTTTGGTGTTCTTGGACAAAAGGCATGAAAAGAGGGAGAGAGGCTCACTTCTGAGTTGTTGGAAGGGGTCTAAAGAGATTATTTAATCTTGGAGAGTAGGGGAGCACAGAAACAATACAATTATATGACGGAAGAGAAATTCTAGTAAGAGACCATTGTTAGAGGACCCACAAAGATGTTTCAGATTATGCTTTTGTCCTCTCTAGTGTTGTGCATTTAAGATGGTTAAAGATGGTGCAAGGCTGCTGCTTTCATAAATCATAACTTAATTTGCATCATAACTATTTTAAGAAATACGTAATTGATACATAATTTTGATTGAGAGATTGAACAAGGTCAGTGAAAAAGATGAAAAATTTGGTTTAAGGTGATTTTAAAGCCGAGTTGGCACAATGTTTTTCTAGCAGGAACTCTAAAAAATTTCCTGTCGTTCAAGAGTGTGAATGAAAGTAAGACAGATTATGACCTTTGTTTTTATTAGCAAAATACCATATGTGTTAGCCTAGGATAAGGGGAAAAATACATTGTTTTTGTTTTCTTTTGGATTTTTGACTATTATAGCTCTTCTCATACTTACAAGGTATAGGCATGAGATAGCATTATAGAAATATGCATCAAGAAATAGTATCAATGTAAGACCAAAAAAAGAGAGAGATTTTAAAGCTAAGCAATAATAGAATGATAAATTTTGTTGTGAGTACGTTCTGAAAATGCTTATGCTGTATAAACTCATCTGTTCAGTATCTGAACATGTTATTTCAAAGTCATTTTATGGTCTTGTCCCTTATTGTGTTGTCCATCATGATTTCTCCATCTAACTTACTTTACCCACATCCTAATTTTCTTCTAATTGCTGTATAAAATATCTCTTATATTTTGGCTGTTAATTAGTCAGTTTGTATGCAACCCAACTTTCTTTTTGAGCTGGAAGGGGGTACAACAATAGTTTTTAAGACAAGGCCTCTCCCCTCAGGGAGCTTACAGAAGAGACAAATGCAATTGCAAACAGCATACAGTAGAAGACATTGTGTAAATAGGGCTAGATTGGTTTATGTGTTATAGGCGTTTATCAAAGGCACTGCTACTGATGGCTATTAAATCGCCATTGGTATCTGTCTTTATTCTCTGGTTGATAGTAAACGACTTTATCTTTTCTTTCCTCTCATTGATGAAATAAAATAACAAACCTACTTGTAAGCTAATAATGCCAGCATGGCAATCAAAATGTACATTTGTTTGTAGTAATTTTCGATTAAATGACATTTTAACAAATAGTTAATTTTAATCATACGACTAGTAAAGAGTTCTAAATCCTTTGGCGGATCGAGGATGGTAACTAAAAATATTTTACTACCTTTAGAAACTAAAATCAACACATACTGTCACTTAAAAAGCCATCTTGGTATTTTGCTGTAATTTGCAGTTAATGGACAAATTTCTTTGGTCATACATGTAACATTTTGATTTTGTATCCTTGGAATATATAATATCTACCCTTCCCAATGTCGCTAATATATAACCAGGATAAATTAAAATATTCAAAACGGAAATGTTATATAGCACTGATTTCTTATGTTCTACTACTATACATAGTAGAGTGAGAAAGAATTACTTTTCCCTGAGAACATTTTGTGTTTACTTTTTCAGGGGTATTTTCTTTAATGAAAGATTTGTGTGTGATTTATTAATGGCCTCAAGTGGCTAAATACAACAGAACAACCAATGCTTAACTTTTAAGGCAATAAACACTTGTAGTAAAAAAAATACATATTGCAGATTATGGAATCTGTGCAAAATATGTTTGATTTTAGGTTTTAAAGAGTAAGTTCAGAACAAGAATGAGTATTTGAGAGATTTCTCCTTTTTTTCCTTTTGTTTGATTACACTTGGGTAGTTTCAGCATGGATAAAGATAATATATTAGCATTACTCTTTTATGCTTTTTAATGAAACAAATTTTAGTGTTTTGGAAAAACTCTGATTATGCTAATTTTTATGGATCAAAAATGTTCAGGCTTGCTTTCAGTGATGAAATTGTGGTCAGTATGAAGAAAACTAACTCGATTGACTATTTTCGGAAATGTTTTAAAATTGAATTTGGTTTGTTTCAAAAATCTTTAGTTAAAACAACTTTTGATGGCGAGCCTTTTGATAAATCTGAAGTTCATAGTGATGATTGTAGCAAGTACTTAATATACTGAGGTGGCCTATGGGAATCATTGTTAATAGTGTGAAAAGGTGAGAGGAAGCATGCTTTTGCCACTACCGTTGGGTTTCTCAGCATGTGTGCATCCCTCATGTGTCATAGTACCTATCACATTGCATTCTAAATGCTGCCTGTCTCCTTCAGTCTGTGTTGCCATTGTCCAGCATAGTGACTAGTACATGAGATCAGTGCTGTAGCATTCCCTTTGAATTTTTTCATTTATCATCAAAATACATTAGTGACATTGGTAAGGGTAGCAATTAAATATTACAATATGAGAGGCTGAAGCCTTCAGAGAGAATATTTAGTGATGTGCTGAAGGTTATAATGAATCTCTAATATTCACTATTGCTTTATCTTGCTGTTGCTTCTTGGAAGTGGGTTTTTGTTTGTTTTGTTTTTGTCTTAGAGATTTTAGAAGAATATATGCAGTGATATAAGATACTTTATTAAAAGAAGAACAAGATATGCCATCCTTTTCTCTAATTCTGAATCTTCACTATTTCCTCTGTCTAGAGTATCCTGCACTTGTCCCTTCATATTAAACTTGATAAATCCTTTATGGCTTGGCTCATTGTTTTAACAAGACTTCTGAAATGATTGCAGCTGTCACTGCTCCCTTCTGTAGGGGAACACTTATGTATGTATATAGTCCATATGTGAGTGTTATGCAGGGCAGTTCACTGTGATAAAAAATACCTTTAATGTCTATCACTTCCCTTTTGACCTACATGCTATTATTATGTCTTCTTTTTTTAAGACCCAGCTTATATAGAACTAGCTATGTTACTTTAAAGTTATTATTTTTCTTCTTCCTTCTCAGAGTTTCCTTTGGGGGTCATTTTTCCTTTTCTTGATGAACATCTTTAGAAATTCTTTTGATGAGTGATTGTTATTCATAAACTTTCTCAAGTCTGAAAACATATTTTGCCTTTATTCTCAAAAAATAGCTTTGCAGAGTCTGAGCTCTAGATTGATAGTTTAATTTCTTTCACTGCTCAGAAGATAATATTCTGTCGTCTACTGATTTCCGTTGTTTCTGTTTAGAAGTCATCTGCCAGTTGGTCGGTGATCTTTTCTGTATCTGTCTTCAGTGGAGTCATATGGTTCATCAATTCTGGAAATGCACCAACCATTATCTCTTTGAATATTACCTTCTGTTCTCTCTAGTGTTTCTGGCACTCTGATTAACTGTGCTAAAATTTCTCATATTCATTTTTTTCTCCCATTTCATTGTTTATTTGTACTACAATCTACTATATTTGCTAGATGTAATATGTTTAGATCTGTCTCTCTTTACTGTATTTAGTTCTGTTAACCCATTTGTTGAATTTTTTTATTGTGGTAAAAAGCACACAACATGAAATCTGCCCTCATAACAAATTTGTAAAGTATATGGTGCAGTGATTTTTTTTGGTGGGGTGGGAATATTTTAATGGTGGTGAGGAGGCAATTTTATTATTATTATTCTTATGTTTTTTTTTTTGAGTTGGAGTCTCACTCTGTCGCCCACACTCCCGCACCACCGCAGCCTCGACCTGCTGGGCTCCGCGATCCTTCCGCCTCAGCCTTCCAAGTAGCCGGAATTACAGGCATGCGCTACCACGCCCGGCTGATTTTTTTTTAATTTATTTATTGTGGAGATGAGGTCTCGCTGCCCAGGCGGGTCTCAAACCCATGGGCTCAGGCAATCCACTCACCTCAGCCTCCCAAAGGCGCGGGATTACAGGCTGAGCCATCGAGCCCAGCTTAAAGGGTTCTTTTGTTTTGAGTTGGAGTCTCACTCCGTCGCCCAGACTGGCAGTGCCGTTCCCGGCCACCGCAGCCTCGACCTGCTGGGCTCCGGCTATCCTTCCGCCTCAGCCTTCCAAGTAGCTGGAACTACAGGCGCGCTATCACGCTGATTTTTTATTTTTATTATAGAGATGAGGTCTCGCCAAGTTGCCCAGGCGGGTCTCAAACCCATGGGCTCAGGCAATTCACTCACCTCAGCCTCCCAAGGCGTGGGATTACAGGCTGAGCCACCGAGCCCATTTTATTTTTTAATTTTTTATTATTTTTTCATATTTTATTTTAAGTTTATTTTGATACATACTGGATGTATTTTCAGGGTACATGTGATAATTTTACACATTCTATAGTTAAATCAAGGCAATTGGGCCATCCATCACCTTAAATATTTATCCATTTTTTATGCTAGGAACATTTGAGTTATTCTCTTCTATTTTGAAATGTATACTTGATTAACATTAGCTATAGTTACCCTAATAATGTATTGAACACCAGGTCTTATTTCTTCAAAGTATATATTTGTACCCATTAATCAACCTCTCTATTTCCTCCTGCCCCTACCTTTCCCTGGCTCTGGTAACCACCAGGCTACTCTTTATCTTCAAGAGTCCACTTCTTTAGCTCCCTTATATGAGTGATAGTATGTGGTATTTATCTTTATTTGCTTGGCTTAGCTCATTTAACATGATGTCCTCCATTTCCATACATAGGCACAATGTTGTACAGCAGATCTGTAGAAATTTTTCATCTTGCATGACTGAAACCTGATACTCATTGAATGGCAACTCCCCATTTCCCTTTTCTTCCAAACGCCAGTAACCTCCATTCTTACTTTCTGCTTTGATGAGTTTGACTACCTTAGATACTTCATATAAGTGGAATCATGCAGTGTTTATTCTTCTGTGACTAACTTATTGTATTTTAGCATAATATCCTCCAGGTTCATTCACGTTGTGGTATATGATAGGATTTCTCTTTTATATGACTGCATAATATTCCACTGTGTGTATGTACCACATTTTGTTTATTCGTCTGTTGAAAGACATTTGAGTTGTTTCCACTTTTCAGCTATTGTAAATAATATTTTAAACATGAAAGTGCAAATACATCTTTGAGATATAGATTTCAGGTTCTTTTAAAAAAAATTAATATCCAGAAGTGGATCATATGGCAGTTCTATTATTGGTTCATATGGTAGTTCTCTTGAGTCAAATAGTAGTTATATTTTTGATTTTTTGAGGACCTTCCATTTTACATTCTCTCTGACAGCGCACAAGGGTCCCAATTTCTTCACATCTGCACCAACCCTTGTTATCTTCTAGTTTCGTTTTGCTTTTTTTTTTATAATAGTCATTCAAACGGTATGAAGTGATATCTTATTGTAGCATTGATTTACATTACATTTTCCTGGTGATTAGTGACGTTGGCCATCTTTATATATTATTGACCATTTGTATGTCTTCTTTGGAGAAATATCTATTCAAGTCCTTTGCACACTTAAAAAATAAAGTTATTTATTTATTTGCTATTGAATTGCCAGAGTTTACTGTATATTTTGATTATTAACTCCTTATCATATATATGATTTGAAAATATTTTCTTCCATCGTGTAGTGTGCTTTTTTACTCTGTTGATGTTTTCTTTGCTGTGCAAAGGCAGAATTTTTTAGTTTGGTGTAGTCATACTTGTTTAGTTTTGCTTTTGTTGCCTGTACTTAAAAAATTTTTGTTTTTGATTTTAAAGATGTGGGGTACAATTCAGGATTAGGTTATAAGTGGTTGTCATACAGGTAAAGTTTGGGCCTGCCTTTGGTTCTCACTTTGCCTGGTTTGTGATCAGGTACCCTTATTGATGTTGTGTCCCTTCCCACCACCTGCACCCCAGTAGTATCCCGCTACTGCCAATCCCTTTCTTAAAGTATTATGGTAATTGTTCAGGGTCCGCTTATAAGTGAGAAGATGTGGTATTCTGTTCTTTGTTTCTGTGATAGAATATTGAGTATGATCAACTTTAATTCATCCAAGTTGCTGCAAAGTTCATATGTTTGTCCTTCCTTATGACTGCATAATATTCCATTTTGTCTATGTACCACATTTTAAAAATCCAGTCCAGTTTCTATGGGCAGCATGGTTGGTTCCATGGTTTTGCTATCGTGAGTAGTACTGCGTGTGCAGGTATCCTTTTTGTAGAATGATTTGTGTTCCTCTGGGCATATTGCTGGGTCATATGGAAGGTCAATTTCTAGTTCTTTCAGAAATCACCACACTGTCTTCCAAAGAGGTTGCACTAGTTTAATTCCCACCAGCAGTGTAGAAGCGTTCCTTTTTCTCCACATCCTTGCAGCATTGTTTGTTTTATTAATGATGGCCATTCTTAACTGGAGTTAAGTGGTATTTCAGTGTGGTTTTGATTTGCCTTTTCTAATGAGTAGTGAGGCTGAGCACTTTTTCATGTATCTGTTGGATGCCTGTATATCTCCTTTTGAGAAGTGTTTATTCGTGTCTTCTGCCCACTTTTTTAATGAGGCTATTTGTTTTTTTCCTTTTGGCACGTTTGAGTTTCTTTTAGATCCTAGACGTTAGACCTTCATCAGATATATGGTTGGTAAATAATTTCTTCCATTCTGTGGGCTGTCTTCCTGCTTTCTTGATGGTTTCTTTTGCTTTGCAGAAGCTTGTCAGTTTGATGAGGTCCACTTGTTTTATCTTATCTCTTATGGCATATCACTTGGGGTTTTGATAAGGAATTGGTTGCCAGTTCCAATTTCCATAAGGGTGTCTCTTGCATTTTCTAAGGTTCTTATAGTTTGAAGTTTTACGTTTAGGTTTTTGATCCATTTAGAGTTGATTTTTGTGTATGGTGATGCATTATGGTCCCGTTTCAATCTTTTGCATGTGGTCAGTCAGTTTTCCCAGCACCATTTACTTCTCCTCTCCCCAGTGGTTGTTGTTTGGAGGTTTTGTCAAAGATGAATTTGTTGAGAAATTGAGGCTTTGCTTCTGGAATCTCTGTCCTGTTCCATTGGTCCATATGCCTATTCTCGTACCAATGCCAGGCTATTTTGATTATTGTAGCCTTATAGTAAAGTTTAAAGTCTGGAAGTGTGATACCTCTTGATTTGTTTCTTTTGCTAAGTATCATTTTGGCTGTTTGTGGTCGTTTATGTTTCCTTATGAATTTCTGTGTTGTCATTTCCAGGTCTGAGAAGAATGATGTTAGTAATTTAATGGGTATTGCATTGAATCTGTAGGTTGCCTTTGGTAGGATGGACATTTTAACAATGTTGATTCTTTCTATCCGTGAGCACGGAATATTTTTCCATTTGTTTGTATCTTCTTGAATTTCTCTGAGCAGTGTTTTGTAGTTTTCATTATAAAGGTCTTTCACTTATCTGGTTACGAAGATGTGGTGGTATTTCGTTTTTTGTGTGTGTGGCTATTGTGAATGGGATTGTGCTTTTTATTTGGTTCTCTGTTTGTTGTTGGTGTATAAGAATGTGACTATCTTTTGCACATTTATTTTGTACCCCAAAACTTTGCCAAAGTCTTTTATCAGTTGTTGCCTGTACTTTTGATGGCATATAAACGAAATCTTTGTCAAGACCTGTGTTTTTTCTAGGAGTTTTATAATTCATATCTTATATTTAAATCTTTAATGCCTTTTGAGATGGTTTTGTGTATCATATAAAGGTTCAGTTTCATTTTTTGCATGTATGTATCTAGTTTTCTCAGCACTATTTGTTGAATAGACTTCCCTTTCCTTTCCCCATTGTATATTCTTAGAACTCTTGTTGAAGATCATTTGACTGTTTATGTGTAAGTTTATTTCTGAGCTCTCTATTCCCTTCCATTGGTTTATATGTCTGTCCTTATGGCAGTACCATACTGTTTTGATTATAGTAGCTTTGTTTTGAAGTCAGGAAGTATGAAGCCTCCAACTTTTTCTTCTCTTTTTTTTTTTTTGAGTTGGAGTCTCACTCTGTCACCCAGACTGGAGTGCAGTGGCCGCTCTCGGCCACCACAACCTCGACCTCCTGGGCTCCGGTGATCCTTCCGCCTCAGCCTTCCCAGTAGCTGGAACTACAGGCGCGCTCTACCACTCCCGGCTCAACTTCTTTCTTAAGATTATTTAGTGTATTCAGTGTCCTGTTTGGTTCCATGTGAAGTTTAGAATTTTTCTGGGGAGGGGGGAAGGGCTATGCAAAAAGTGACATTGGGATTTTGATAGGGTTTGCATTATTACATCTGTAGATTGCTTTGGATGGTATGAGCATTTAAGAAGTATTCTTCCAATTCATGAACACGGGATATCTTTTCATTTATTTGTGTCATCTTTAATTTCTGTCAGTAATGTTTTATAGTTTTTTTTTCTGTTGTTCTGTTGTTTTTTTTTGAGTTGGAGTCTCACTCTGTCGCCCAGACTGGAGTGCAATGGCCGCTCCCGGCCACCGCAGCCTCTACCTGCTGGGCTCCGGCAATCCTTCCACCTCAGCCTTCCGAGTAGCCGGAATTACAGGCATGCGCTACCACGCCCGGCAGATTTTTTGATTTATTGTAGAGATGAGGTCTCGCTGCCCAGGCGGGTCTCGAACCCGCAGGCTCAGGCAATTCACTCACCTCAGCCTCCCAAAGGCGCGGGATTACAGGCTGAGCCACCGACCCCGGCTGTTTCATAGTTTTTGATACATCAGTCTTTCACCACCTTGGTTGAGTTTTTTCCTAAGGATGTTGTTATTCTTTTTGATGGCTATTATAAAATGGATGTGTTTTCCTAATTTCCTTTTCAGATAATTCTGTGTTAGTGTATTGAAATATGACTTAGATTTTATATGCTGATTTGTACTGAAAATTGTGTTGAATTTATTAATTCTAGCAGGTGTGTGTGTGTGTGTGTGTGTGTGTGTGTGTGTGTGTGTGTGTGTAAGTAATCTTTAGGGTTTTCTATATATAATCATCTCATCTGCAAACAGAGACAATTTTACTTCTTTCTGATTTAGATACCTTTACCTCTTTTTCTTGTCTAATTGCTCTGCCTAGAACTTCCAGTGTTATACTGAATAGAAGTGGTGAGAATGGGTTATAATAGCTCCTCTTTTATTTCTGATTTTATTTGAGTCATGTCTTTTTTCTTAGTCTAGCTAAAGATAAATCAACTTTGTTGATTTTTTCAAAAAAGTCTTAATTTTATTTACTTTGTATTCACTATTTGGTTTATTTCTGATATAATCTTTGTTATTTCCTTTCTTCTGATAACTTGGGCTTAGTTCGCTTTTTTCCTAGTTCTTAAGGTACAGTTTTTGCCTTATTCCTGATCTTAGAGAGAAAGCTTTATTGTTCACCATTGAGTATGTGGGCTTTTCATATATGGTATTTTAATGTTGGCATAAGTTCCTTCTGTTCTTATTTTGTTGAATGAATCACAAAAGGGTGTTGAATTTTGTCAAATGCTTTTCTGCATCTGTTGAGATGGTCATGTGATTTCTATCTTCCTTCTATTTAATGTAGTGTTTCACACTGATTGATTTTTTTTTTTATGCTGAACCATCTTTGTATCCCAGGAATAAATCTCTCTTGATCGTTTTCTGTGATCCTTTTAATGTGTTATTGAATTTGGTGTGCTAGTGGGTTTTTTCTTGTTTTTTTTTTCTTTTAAGAATTTTTGCATCTGTATTAATTAGGAATTTTGACTTTTTTTTCTTGTAGTTTCATTTTTGGCTTTTGTATTAGAACAGTGCCGGTCCTCTTCATTATTTTGGAAGAGTTTGAAAAAGATTGGTGTTAATTCTTCTTAAATGCTTGGATTCACCAGTGAAGCCATCTGGTCTTGAGATTATCTTTGTTGGAAGATTTTTGATTAGTGATTCAATCTCCTTATTAGTTGTAGCTCTGTTTAGATTTTCTGTTTCTTCATAATTCAGTCTTGGTAAGTTTATCAGTGTTCTCTAGAGAAATAGAACCAATAGGATACATCTGTATTGATAGATGGATAGATAATAAGTCTATAGATATACAAGAAGGTATTTATTATGGAAATTGAGTCATGTGTTATGGAGGTCAAGGTGTTCCACAAATTGTCATTTGCAAACTGGAGAACCAGGAAAGCCAGTGGTGTAATTTATTCCAAGTCCAAAGACCTGAAAACCAGTAATTCCCGTGTCTGGAGGCAGGAGAAGATGGATATCCCAGCTCAAGAGAGAGAAAATTCACCCTGTCTCTACATTTTTGTTCTATTCAAGGACTCAGTGGAATGAATGATGCCTGCCTATATTGATGAAGGCATATTCTTTGTTCAGTCTTCTGATTGAAATGCTAATCTCTTCTGGGAACTCCCTTACAGCTATATCCCAAAATAATGATTTATCAACTATCTGAACATTACTTAACCTAGTCAAGGTGACACATAAAATTACCCATTATAGTAGGTTGTATGTTTCCAGGAATTTTTTTTTCTTCTGTTATTCAATTTGTTGCCATATAATTATTCATGGAAGTGCCTTCTATTTTTTAAAATTTCTGTGACATCAGTTTTAATAGCTCCTCAAAAGAGGATTTTGAGTCTTATCTTTTTTCTTAGTCTAGCTAAAGATTGGTCAAAATTGTTGATCTTAAACAAAATAAGAATTTGTTTATTTCTGATTTAATCTTCATTATTTTCTTTCTTCTGATAACTTTGGGCTTAGCTTGCTCTTTTTCTAGTTCTTAAAGTATAGAGTTAGGTAATTTATTTGAGATCTTTCTTCTTTTTTAATGTAGGTGCTTTTTAATGAAGTCACTATAAACTTCCCCTTTTTAGTACTGCTTTTGTTGTATCCTTTAAGTTTTGGTATGTTGTGTTTTCGTTTACTGTAAGATATTTTCTAATTTCCTCTTTGATTTCTTCTTTGACCCATTGATCATAAATGTGTTGTTTAATTTCCACTTATTTGCTAATTTTCAGTTTTGCTTCTGCTATTACTTTCTAATTTTATTTCATTGTTGTCAGAAAAGATATTTGGTATGATTTCAATGTTGCATTTGGTAAGACTTATTTTGTGACAAACTATGTTATTTTTCCTGGGGAATATTTCATGTGTGCTTGTGAAGAATGTATATTGTGCTGCTATTAGGTAGAATGTTCTGTATGTCTGTTAGGTTCATTTGGTCTGTAGTGTTCAGGTCCTCTGTTTCCTCATTATCTTTTATGTGGATGCTCTATCCATTATTGAATGTAGGATATTTAAATCATCTCTTATTATTTTGCTGTTTCTGCATTCAATTCTGCCACTGATTGCTTCATATATTTAAAAACTCTGATGTTGTGTACATATATATTTACGATTTTATATATTCCTTGTGAATTGGCTCTTTATTATGTAGTGTCCTTCTTTGTCTCTTTGACAGTTTTTCCACTTAAAATTTATTTTATTTGCGATAAATATGACGATTCTGCACTCTTTTGACTATCGTTTACATGGAATATCTTTTTCCATCCTTTCATTTTCTGCCTATGGATGTCCGTAAATCTAAGATGAATCTCTTATAGACAGCATATAGTTGGATCTTATTTTTAAAATTCATTCAACCACTCTATGTCTCTTGATAGGGGTGTTTAATACATTTACATTTAGTGTAATTAACCATAGAAAAGGACTTACTATTGCCACTTTGTTAACTGTTTTCTGTCTTGTAGTTCTTTTATCCCTCTTGTCCCTCTTGTTCTCTTCCTGTTTTGTTGATTATTTTGTAATGACATCTAGATATGCCAGAGTCCATCAGCATCCAAAACCAATCCCTCTGGCAATTCCTCAAAATTAGAATACTGGACACAAACTCCACTCTTTGTATCAATTTTATTTTTAATTCCTAAAAGTTACAAGATTTTATTCTTTGGCTTTTTAAAATAATCTCTTGGTCCTTGCTTATTTTTATGATTTCATTTCTATTTCCTTAAACATTGATAGATAGTTGTTTACATTCTGTTTTTGATAATTCCATTACCTCAGTTCCCAGGAGTTTAGATTCATTGTTGGTGGCTGCTAATTCTCATTCACTGTGATTGTTTCTTTTTGTACGTGCTAGTCTTTGATGGTGAACTCCTATTTGCCCAATTTTTATCTGTGTGAAACTTGAGTGCCTAAATTGAGCATGAATATAGGGTTTGTGTTTGCTCCTGCAGAATCCCTACTGACCTGGGGCAATTTAGTGTCCTGTAGGAATTCTGGCTCAATGAAGGAGTTGTACCTTCAGCTCTCTCATCCTGTATTGGGTCTTGTATTTGACCCCAGACTAACTCTGGTTTTCAGCTTTCAACTGGTTTTTGTTGATTTGTTTTTTAAATTTATTTACCTGTTTTTGTTTTGCCCTCAGATAGCTCTTACTCTTTTCCAGTTTAGCAATGCTTTAAAAAAATATGTTTTATTATGGAGGACCCCTCACAGTATTTTGTTTACTCTAATGTAGCAAAACTGGAATAAGCTTTTTGAAAATGAGTGTTTTATTAATGATGATCATTCTTACTGGGGTTAGGTGATATCTCAATGTGGTTTTGATTTGCATTTCTCTGATGATGAGTGAGGCTGAGCACTTTTCCATGTGTCTGTTGGCTGCTCATATATCTTCTTTTGAGAAGTGTCTATTCATGTCTTTTGCCCCCTTTTTAATGGGGCTGTTTGTTTTTTTCCTTTCGGCATGTTTGATTTCCTTATAGATCCTAGATGTTAGACCTTTGTCAAATATACAGTTGGCAAATATTTTTTCCCATTCTGTGGGCTGTCTCCCTGCTCTCTTGATGGTTTCTTTTGCCATCGTTAATAAAACAAATAACAGATGCTGATGAGGATGTGGAGAAAAAGGAATACTTCTACACTGCTGGTGGGAATGCAAACTAGTGCAACCTCTTTGGAAGACAGTGTGGCGATTTCTGAAAGAACTAGAAATTGACCTTTCATGTGATTCAACAGTTCCCCTATTGGGAGTATACCCGGAAGAACTCCAATCATTCTACAAAAAAGATACCTGCACACGTATGTTTGTTGCAGCTCTATTCACAATAGCAAAAGCATGGAACCAACCGTGCTGCCCATTGAAGCTGTACTGGATTAAAAAATGTGGTACATTTACACAATGGAATTTTATGCAGTCATAAAGAAGGACAAACATATGAACTTCACAGCAACTTGGATGGATTTAGAGTCGATCATACTCAGTGATCTATTACAGAAACAAAGAACAGAGTACCACACGTTCTCACTCATAAGTGGACCTTGAACAATTATAATACTTTAAGAAAGGGATTGTCAGTAGTAGGAAACTGTCAGGGGAAGGAGGATGGGATTGGCAGTTGAGGGAAACTGCTAGGGGAGGGCGAGGCATACTTCATCAACAAGAGTACCTGTGTGATCAACGTTGGTATACCTAACCCTGAATTGTACCCCACGTCTTTATAATAAAAAAAAGAAAAGAAAATGAGTGTTAGAGATTTCCATACTATTTGATTTCCTTACTTATGTAAATTTCCTTACTTGTGTTCTTAAACTATATGTTATTTCTGAAATTCTCTTATCTGCATACTTAAAATATGCACAATTTTCTGTTTATGAATCTATTATTTAAAAAATTTGGCTAGATTTTGGAACTATATATTACAGTTATTAGAACGATTAGTTTTTAAGAACAGCTAATTGCCATCAGGGATGATTAGAAATATATACTAGCTTTTACAATCTTTGCATGATTGGTGGGTAGATTGAAATATGAGCATAATAAGTAAGTGCGACCAATGATCCACTACTTCTGTTTGTGTATGGTACTTTCTTAAACCATGACAGTCATTGAAATCAAGTATCAACATAAGCTCAACTTATAATTAGTCCTTCAGTTCTCTATATTACAGATTAAGCCAAGATTTACAAGGTCAAGAAACAGTCACTTATATTGTGTAACATTAATAAATATTTTACTAATCACTGAAAAGTTTATATCATCAGAATTTAATATATTTCCAAATTTTTCTTTTTTATTTTATGTTTTTAAATGTGCATTCCCAGTTTACAAAGTTAGCCATGTGTAATTATTATGTCAGTATTCCTGTGAGGGGTCTGTATTTAAACATTTTAAAGCTAGAGATATGTGGTCTAATATTTAGAGACCATTTTATACCACAGAGTTTAACATTGTTCTCTGATTGTCCTTTGTGTGAACTTTTTTTTTCTAAATTGAAGATACTTTGAAGCCATGGACTACTTCCAGCATTATTTCTGTGTATTGTGTTTTACCTAGCATAGTGTTTGGCACAATAATTTAATAAACCAAGGTCTATTTTATTCTCAAATTCAGTGAGTTTATGAACCACTTCAGGAGATTGTTTCAAATTCACATTCCCTAATCCCTGCTCCCTACCATCCTATGTTTTTTACTTAGTTTCTCTAGGGTGAGGTCCAGGAATCTCTTCCTCCAAACACTTAGGATATTCTGATGTAGGTATCCACTGACTTGGTTTTGAAAACACTGATTTATATGGTGATGATTAAAAAGGGGTAACAAGAGGAATTCCATTTTCTTCCTCTTTCTTTTCTCCACTGTATGTGATTAACCATATTGGGGGAAGGTGGATGGCAGCAAAAAAAGATAGTTTACCATATGGTGCCTGCTATGGTGTGAATGTGTTAGAAACGTAATCTCCAGCACAACAGTGTTGGGAGGTGGAGCCTAATAAGAGGTGATTAGGTCATAAGGTTAGAGCTCTCATGAACGGATTAATGTTATCTCAGAAACAGGTTAGTTATTGCAAGAGTGGGTTATTTTTAAGTGAACTCTGCCTCTAGTATTTTCCTTTTTCACGAATGCTCACTTGGCCTTCTTCCCCTCCACCCTTCCACCAAGAGATGACTGACATAGCCTGAAGGTCCTCATCAAATGAGATGAAGCAAATGTGAGCTAAGTTTATTTTTGTTCATTATAAATTACTCAGTCTATGGTATTCTGTTATAGCAAAAGAAAACAGACTTTGACAATACCTTTAGTTATAGGCAGAATCTTTCTTTTGAGAAAGTATTCATTAATACTGTTTTGACCACTGTATCCATTTAGTTCAGATAGTAAACAAATCAGAAGCTGAGACACAGTACAAAATGTTAGTGAATTACCTGTAAAGGATACGGTAACAGCTTTAACAAGGCTACCTTTGCTTTAGGGATCAGCAGTGCTGCTTTCACAATTTGAAAAGAGAGTTTACTTTTATTTCCTATCCTATTTGCTTCATCACAATTGAAGACAATAGGGATACAAAGGCAAATGAAACCTGTTCCCTGCTCTGGAGTGACTCAGAGCCTGAAGAGGGAGATAGACACAGAGACAAACAAGTGCAGTAGAAAGTTACAGTTCCTTGTCATCCAACTGATCAGAATACAGAATAAAGAAGGAAGAGGGAGGCAAGCCAGGTGCTCAAGAAAGCCTTTGGAATAAGGCTTGAAAAAGAAGTACTCCATTGCCAAGTGGCTCTGTGGAAAGTTGAGTTAGTGGGAAGAAGAGGGTGTTGGGCTGAAGGTGTGTTATGCACAAAAGCCCTGAGTGTGAAATTAAAAGGAAGAGGGTGTAGAGGAAGGGGGACAGCATTTAGTGAGAGAGCAAGCAGGACCTCGTATGCCTTAGCAAGAAGCAGTTTCCGAGACTGTGGTAGTCTTTGGAGAATTTAAGTTCAGGGTCAACTTGATTAGTTTTGTATTTTCTGTGTGCCTGTGTATTTTAGAAAACTTTAGTTTTTACATTCAATGGGCTTCTTTCTCATGATCCATGAAAGAACTTTTGGTATAGTGTTTGCAAAAACTTTATTTTTCATATTGGCATAAGGGCTTAGTAAAGGGACAATGCCCGTGCTAGTGACAAAAATTCTCAACCAATATTAGTTAGGTTCTTCTGAGCCCTCTGCTTGACTAGGCCTTTCCCTTGATCTTCTATGTCCAGCCTTTCCTTGCTAGACCTATATAGTCCAGAATGATCCAAATGATCCTGCTAAGTTAGTTTGGTGAGATATCACCCTTGATATCTAACCACCCTTGCTATCTGATTGAGTTCTTCTTCTCCCTCCTTTGAGGTCTGAGTCCTTGACCTTTCTTTTGCAAGAATCCCCCTGTCCTTGATGTCTCCTTTTAGTAATTTTTCATCCACCAACCTATCACTCTGCTCTTTGGCTGTAAATCCCCAGTTGTCTTTGCAATATTCATAATTAAACCTTGTCTCTCTTCCCTATTTCAAGCCCCAATTACACTAGTCTTGTACCATCTTAGCAATCATCAGACTAATTTTTTAAAAAAACCAGTTAAGAAAAGTTTCACATTTCATAATGATATCCCATACACTTGTCACTGTGGCAGTATGTATTGGGAGTATGGTTAGAGACACATAGTAACCATAAGACAATCACTCAGTAGACCAGAAACTAGAGTTTCTCTAGATTTAGGGCAGAAGAATAGAGCGAGCGACTAGGAGCAGGAGAAGGATTTAGCAAATGTTAGGACTGATAATTCATTGTCCTTTAATGGCATTCAGTTTTTGTGATTTTAATCAGTGTTGAATACAGAACTAAGGGGAAAGATTATTTAGTTGCTGCTTTATCCTGCTTTAGATTTGTCTGTCATTAACTTGTAAGGAGTTCTTACAAGTTAAGGAGAGGTATTATTGCTGTGTAAAGATAGTATCCAACCTGTTTGTAATAATGAAAAATGCCTGGGATAGAAATCAGAAAGCTGTGGTGCTAATGAGTTATAGCCAGTTTATCTTGGATGAATCACTAAATCTTTCTTCCTTATAGCTCTTATTGGTACATCTCATTTTGACATGTACTTACTATAAACTGCTTAGCATACTTCTCTCTACAGAAATTATTTATTAACTAAATAGCACAAGCAAGTCATGCCATTGATCCTTTTGACTAGTCTAGATTCTTTCTGTACTGCTTAAATACCATAAACAGGAAGGAAGTAAAGTGTGTACCAGTAGCCACTGTTTAAACCTGGAGAATTGACTTTCTGGTGAATTCTTAGCTACTGGTGCTCTAAGGATAGACTAAGAAGGAAAGTCTTGAATAGAAAAGGTTGATACCAATGTGGTTGATTACTTAAATCTTCCCTTCTACCTTCCTCTCCAGAAAGGGAGAAAAACCCAGGAGAGGAAAAATAATGTCAAGGAGGAGACTCTACTCCTCTTTCTGCCAGAATACTCCATTTCTACCAAAATGGAGTATTTATCATGTTGGTAATTCTACTTTATATACACTTTGTGACAACACTTCCAAACTGTACTGTAATTTTAAGCCTGCCCCACATATAATGCTGCAAATTCCTTGAGACCAAGAACATTATTGGTCTCAAATTCTGCAGTTTGCAGAATTGCTTGCTGTACTGGATTTAAAACAGCAAGATATATCAATAAAATACATTCCTCTTCCTACAGTACTTTAGCATAGTGCAGTGCACATAGTAGCAATTTATTTGATGTTTAGTAAATGTATACAATTAAGATTCACTCGTTCTCTGGAAATATTGAAGTGCTTCAAGAATATGAGTCAATGCTATGTGGATATAATATTTGCTTTTTAAATTCTAGTCATTTTTATGAATTTCTAAAGTATGTTAGAGATTCCTCTCCTCATGTTCATGTTCATAAGTTAAAGTTATCAGTTAAAATTTCAATATACTTCAAAAAATTTATTTAGAAAGTATATTCACATTTAAGTTGATATGATTATTAGCTTATATTAGAGAATGATTACTGGATTTTGTTAGATTTACTAAATATAACTGAACTGAAAGTTTTAGAATAAAGATTTGACTACTAGAGTGTTAAATTAAATTAAATATAATGATTTAAAAGAACAAATATCTATTGTACTTTCTGGCATGTGTTTGCTGTAACATTTTGGTATTTGTGGAAATGAAAGGACTAGAAAGTTTGGAAAATAATTTAATAAGATATTTTTAGATGTAATTTAGGCAGATGTTTTCTTTTATTCCCTGCTTGTAATGTCTTCTGGCAAGCAGTAGTAAAAGTCCTCCCAAAGGAGCTTTTTGGGGCATAGAGAAGATTCTTAGGGAGAAGTGCCTCTAAAATTAAAATGTAGTCTCAGCCACTCTGACTGTCTTCTATATCTTAGCCCTCAAGCTGTGTTTGTGTGGGCAACAAGGATAATTGCTTCTTGTATACCACAGTTCAGCTAGAGAAGCAGTATAACTTCTTGCTTAAGAGCTAGACTCCTTGGGTTCAGATCCCAGCTCTGCCATTTATTAGTTGTGACCTTGGGAATCCACTTTGACTTCATTATGCCTCAGATTCTTTATCTGTCAAATGCAGTAACAAAAGTGGCTACCTCATTTGGTTGTTGTGAGGTTTAATTAATTGAGCACATATAATGCCCTTAGAACAGTGCCTGGCACCTAATAGATACTACCTGCATGTTACTTGCTGCTGTTGCTGCTGCTGTTGTTGTTATTACTACAACATTTAGATAAAAATTGGAAAAAGTAAATATGCCAGAGATTGAAGTGCATCTCAGGGCTACTGGACAATACATGTTTTCATTTTTAACTTTTCTGTATTTTAAGTCATTAATTTATATTCCTTTTTATTCCAAGAAAAGATAATTAAGTTTACAATGAAAAGTATGATTTTCTGATTTACTGGACTGCTTGTGTTAAGCCTATGAAAGCCAACATGAAGCTGAATTATCTGTAGGTGTTTTGATGAACGAGGAATCAGAGCAGGGTGCAGAGGAGGAGAGTTGTTCAGTGACATGAATGTCCTCAGTGGGAGTGGACATATATGGCATTATGTATTGTTTAAGAGCACAAACTTTGCAGACTAGACATCCCTGGGGTTTATTCCCAGCTCAGATATGTATAAGGTGTATGCCATTGGGCATGTTTCCTTATTTGTAAAATGAAGATAATAAATACTTGGTTGGTGGTTGCTGAGTTTAAGTTATTAGGTTTAAATAGTATACTTTGCAATAGTAGATGTTCAGTAATGTACCAAAGAAGCAAGAAATCAAAACCAAGGTTATGTGAAAATTCACAGTTGCTGGTCATATCTTCCTACTACCCCACAGTGATGAAAATACAAAACTGAATTCATGTTCTTTGGGCCTCCCTTTTTCCCATGCTTACCACTTTCTTCATGTTAATACATTCATTCTTGAGACTGAGTACAAATATACTTGAATTGATTACTGCTTTAAACATGCTAATGGAATCTCTCTCCTGAGACTGCAGTAATTTTACTGAACCCAAATATAAAGGCAAGTCTTAAGTCAGGAATTTACAGGTTGAAGGTAATTTTGATGTCATTGTGTATGCTGTAATATAATGTTCTTCAACTGTTGTCTTTTCTGCATCATAATGCTTATGTTTTTGCTCCTTGGAAATTGTAGATACTAGCTTGATGAGCAAAGTTGATATGGAGTTATGAGACGTTCTTCTAATTCTGTATCTGTCCTGCTTCCCCTTAAAGAAAGATATTTCTCTTCATTTTTCTTAAGTAATGCTTGATAGCTTTTTTATTCAGAGAATTAATTTCACCTTAGTCAAGTTTACTTATTAGTGACTTAAATTAGAAATATAATCTCACATTCATCTACTTTTTTAAAGTAAGAGCGTTGTAATTTAACCTGTATTATTGCATCAGAGTTCAGTCAGGGAAGCAGAACTCTATGAGCGATATAGAATAAGGGTTTTACTTTGGGATTATATTTATACAATGGTGGGAACCGGTTAAGCAGTATGTGTTTGGTTGCTGCTATGGAGTCTGGTATTAAGAGGCTAAAATCCTCAGAGCCAGCAGTCAGGAAGGGAAGATGAATGTGACAAGTACAAATCAGAATCTGTGAGGACAAAGTGGAACTCATGTCTATCTCTGTTTTCCAACTTCTAAAATGAATGACATGCAAGATAAGCCAGTGCCCTTCATCAGAGAATTGCCCTTGCAGCTGGGCCAGGATTCAGAGCAACTGAAGCAGGTGATCTAGTGGGAGCTGAAGGAGCTGTGAGGCCTGGCTGCTGTTCCATGTTCACAAGACATGCCAGCACATCAGCTCTGTCAGGCATGAGCGCAGCTGTGTCTGGCCCTGCACTGACCTTCAGCGCATGTAAATGGTTACTGTTTCCATTTCTGCCTTCTAGATCTTGTGCAGCTTTCTCTTATGGCCAATATTAACCCAGGACCATAAAGGAAAAGAATTCTGGGGAACATGGTTTCAGTTTAATAAACTGGAAGCCATCATAACCTATCCCTTGTCAACTTGGCCATCCCTTTTAATTATAGGATGTGGCCACACGTCTTTTAATTGTATCTAACTTCCAAGTGAAGATAATAGTATTATTCTTTTGCCTAGCATGGTGCAACTATTCTAGGTATACCAAAAACATGCAACTAGCTTCTTTTTTTTTGAGTTGGAGTCTCACTCTGTCACACAGATTGGAGTGCAGTGGCCACTCCCGGCCACCACAGCCTCGACCTGCTGGGCTTCGGCGATCCTTCCGCCTCAGCCTTCCAAGAAGCCAGAGTTACAGGCATGTGCTACCATGCCCGGCTGATTTTTTGATTTATTGTAGAGATGAGGTCTCACTGCCCAGGTGAGTCTCAAACCCGCAGGCTCAGGCAATCCACTCACGTCAGCCTCCCAAAGGCGCGGGATTACAGGCTGAGCCACCGAGCCCGGCTGCAACTAGCTTCTTAAAAGAAGATGTAACGTCTCTTTATCCATCTTTGGATGATGTTCATTTCTCTTTTTTTGATACCCCGTAACTTCAATATTGACATAAAAACTTAGCTAATGTTAACACTTCAACATTGAGTGACAGGGAAATGGAAAGGAAAATTAAAAAGAAAAGAATTTAATATATACACAAATATATTAACAGCAAGGTAAAGAAGAAAGACTCATAAGTATTACAGTCCTTGTTTCTACAACTGGTCATGTGGTTGTAGGTGGTATTTATAATTACCTCCTTCAGCTACTAATTCCATATTCCCTTTGCCCTCAGCAAACACTTCAGCTAATTATAATTCTTTATTTGGTGAAGTAACCCAAATCTTCATTCCTCAGAGTCTAGGTCACCAGGAGTCTTGTCTGTATTGGTTTATTATAATTTTCTATCGACTTATCCCATAGGACATAGGAGTAAGAGGATCTCCTGCATTATCTCCTATATTTTAGATATACTCCTATTTACAGACATTATGTAATAGCAACTCAGTTGTTCCTTGATAGTCAGGATGAGTCACCCCAGCCAATATGGTAACCTTCTTTGGCTGTTGATTGAGTGTCATGAAGCAATCTCAACTTTCAGTTTGTGAATCATTACAGTGATACCTGATGGAAGCATTCCTCCCTAGGCACTAAGACTTCTAGACCAGCAGAACTCAAAGTTGCAGGGACTAGGAAAATAATTTTTCGCTAGTAGATTACTAAGGGTAATAGTGAGAAGAGCTATACTTATTTCTATCCCTTGATTCCTGGACCTGTGAATCTTGGTTATAGGAGAAGTAGCACCATATATTAGTCACTGATTGAGAGTACATATTGCATTTTGGAAGGTGTTACCCCAGCTCTGCAAGGTATTGTAACTCAACTGGCATTGTAACAGAATCTTGAAAAGATTGTTTTACCAAGCCAGCTGCTTCATGGTATTGACCAATATAGTAAGACTGCTGAATTCTTTAAGCATGAGCCCGTTTTCATGCTTCATTTGCTGTAAAGTGAGTTCCTTACTTGGGAGCAATGCTGTGTAGAATAACGTGATGGCAAAAATTTATTCTCTAAGTCCACCAATGGAGGTTTTGACATAAGCATTGCAGACAGGAAAGGCAAATTCATGTTTACACCAAGTATGTAATCCAGTGAGAATAGACAAAAATACTGCCCCTTTGATGAAAGTAGTTTAGTATAATTGACCTGTCACCAAGTAAGTGACTAACCTTTTCCCAGTCCCCAGAATTCCCAGGAATGGTGTCATTTTGGGAGCTTGGTATTGTTCTGTGCAATTGGCAGAATAGCCTTGGTGAATGTTAGTCCATATTGCTAGCCCCATGCATAACCTTTGTTCGTGGTGCTATTGGGAGAGTGGGGATGGGTGACCAGAGAAGGAGGCTAGAGAAAGAAGCTGACTGATATACACAGTATGAGTCATCTTTTTTGAGTATTCACATGGGAAATAACTATCTTCACATACGCCTGAAGGGAAGTTCTTTTCATATACTTCTTCCTTGTCATTAATTTTCAAATTGTATTTCTTCTAAGTTCTTGATCATTCAACCAAGCCATTAGCACAAGTCTGTGAATCTGTGGATTCATACATCGTACTCTCTCTCTCGCTAGGCAAAATAAACAACCAGGTGCCCTGCTCAAAGTTCTGCCCGTACTCTTCCTACCATGCTACAGCTGTCCACTTTGGGGTGGTACCAGCATATTGTGCAGAACCAACTGTAAATAAAACTTGAAATTTTTTCTTTCTTAATCAACTGGTCTTAAGGAACTCCCCATGAAGCTATAGGTGTGGATTTAGACAGACTAATTAGTGTGGTAGGACAGCAGGTGTATGAGTTGAGGCATCTCATTCAACTTAATTTGTGTTTTCAGGACCTACTCAAGCCTTATTTAATATATACCTCTTCTATTTGGAATGTTGCTGTGTATGCTCAGCATTTTGGCTTGATAAGTCAGATAACACATTATAGTAGGAAGCTTATGTTGAATGGTAACTTGGGAAGCTTATGTTGAATGGTAACTTAATTGCCTGTGATCAGCTGCTCAGTCTTTACTAGAGCCCAGTAGTCAGTCAGTAGCTGCTCTTCAAAAGAGAATGGTTATCTGCAGAGGATAGCATATCTTTGCTCCAAAATCCTGAAGGTCTGTACTGCGATTCCCTTTACAGGGGCCCACTAAAGACTCACTACTAGATTTCTCTCTTTCATGGACACTTAACTTCAAGCACCAGCAAATCTGCTGAGTTCAAGTGGCAGAATAGCTTGTGTGACAGCCTAAGCCTATTGCAGGTCCTTATGCTCTGGACCCCATTCAAAACTGACAGGCTTTTGGATTACCTGTCATGGTAATGAAGTATATGTTACCTTCAAAATCGACATACATGGTGCCCTTTCTTAAGAGTAGCAGGGCCCAGGTACAGCAATACCTTTTACCCAAGAAGAGGTATCTTATATCCCAGATCCCTAAACTCCTAGGAATTTCATTGAGGATTCAGGGCCCTGAATTTTTATGGGTTGTGTATCTCATCTCTGGCATGCTTATGCTTTATCATGGTGTTTACAATAGTTGTTACTTCCTTCTCACCAGATCCATTCAGCATAATGTCATCAACATAATGGTCAGTGTGATGTCCTGTGGAAGGAAACATGATTAAGATCCTCGTGGACTAGATCACAAGACTCTAGTCCACAGATTCTCAGCTGGAGACATTTTTTTTTCACTTTTTAAAACTTATTGTCTTAAATTTTAGATTTGGGGGTACATATGCATGTTTGTTACATGGACACGTTGTGTAATGGTGGGGATTGGGTTTCAGGTGGCCCATTCCCCAGATAGTGAACATTGTGTCCTATAGTGAACATTGTGTTCTGAACCCTAACCCCTCCTCCCCCTTCAGCTGGAAGCAATTTTACCTACTATGGCACATTTGCCAATGTTTGGAGACATCTTTGGTTATCACAAGTGGGGGTTTGGGTACTACCAGCATCTGGTGAGTAGAGGCCAGAGATGCTGTTAAACATCCTAAAATGCATAGGACCATCTCCTACAACAAAGAATTATCCAGCCCAAATGAATACAGTACTGATTTTGAGAAACCCTGGACTAGATTATGACATAAGGCTGCAGGTTTGAAATAGCCCTGAGGTAGGATAGTAAATGAAGAGCAAACTGCTTCAGATGTTCTTTACTAACAAGTTTGAAGAAAAAGCATTCACTAGTTCAATAGTTGCATACCAGATGCCAGGGGGTGTGTTTACTTGATCCAGCAAGGAAACCATATCTAGAATAGCATTACCAACTAATTAAGTTTTGATAACCTATTGTCATTTTAAAAAAATTGATCTGTCTTCTGCATGGCCAGATAGGTGAGTTAATGGAGATAGGGTAGGAATTATCATCATTGCATCTTTTAAATTTTTCCTACAGGAAACAGTACTGTTTTTGGTTTACTATTTTGTTAAGCCCAAGTAGTTCTGATGGTTTACACTTTCCCTTTTCCAGTATAATAGCCCTTAGTTCACAGGACAGGGAACGAATGTATAGATTCTGGCAGGTGTGTGTTTTCCAACTATGCATTGTACAATTGCGGAAGGATGAGTTTGGGGACCTGCTCATTCTACTGTGAACTGGATCTGGTCCAAAAGTTCATTGATCATCAGATTTCCATAAGCTCCTGCTCTGATTGGTGGAGCACAGCAGAGTTTTGAGTCTCTAGTTTTAGTTTGGAGACAGTTTGGAGTTGTGGAGGGAGAAAAATCTAATGTATGGTTACTGTAGCAAGTTGCTGTAGTTCTCGTTAGGAAAAGGGAAAATTTTCCTAGGAAAAGGTTTTTGGTATGCCTTTCGGAGTATATAGTAGTGTCCTTCTTCAAGGACATCTAGCTTCTCCTTTATTCAAGGGGTTCTGGATTTTTGAAGTAATTCAGGTTTGGGAGTTGTTGAGGGTCTGTGACTCTATATTTTATTTAAGTCACAGTGTGAGCAGCTAAAGTACCTGACTTAGACCTAGAGTATAGCATTTCTGTCTTTCAAATCTTGCATTTCACCTGTGGGAAATGAGAACTCAAAATCATGGAAGGAGGGGAATTTGGGGAAACATAGTTGCAGCTTAGCCAGGTTGACAGCACAAAACCACCACAGTTAAGTTGAGGACAAATAAATTGTTATTATTACTCATATTGACCATAGATACACTTTTCAAGCTGATTCATGTTGCACATAACATAGTCATATCAGTCATTGACTCAGTTTAATTACCCATGTGGAACAGCTGAGATCAGTGCCGCTGAGTGACTACGTAGGCTGTGTACAGATCCAGGAACACCATCCACATGGATTAGAATGTGACGGGTGTGCCCTGAAGTTGTGCAGCATTCAGCCTGCCTGAGGTTAATATATGACTCTGTGTGACCAATACATGATGAGGGTATTTCTGACTTCTAAGGTTTTGAGATTTTTTTAAAAAACCAAAGTGTTAGTGGGTGTATACATTTAGAAGGATGTGGCTTTTGATAACTACTCATGCAAGAAAGTGATATTGTACAATTTTTGTTGTCTAGATAACACAATGGAAATGTTTTTCAGTTTTGGACAATGCTCAGACGATTAGTTTTGGCAAATTAAATGCCTCTGAACGTAGTATCCTCCCTTCTTAGAAAACAGCTAAAAATCTATATATTTGTATTATGTATATATTTAGAACAGCTGGGTGTGTAAATTCAGCATTCAGCTATATGGCGTGGTTTTTCACTCTCTTTACCTCTTAGGGCACATCTGCCAATTATCACATAAAAACAGGCATTTAAATTACAAATGTTGGTATTGTCAGGTAGAAGGCTGATGGGTGGTTGTTTTAACTCTTTGTACTCAGAGACATGCAACTCAACTACACTTTTTTACAAAATAGTAAAAAACAAATCACTTCACATTAAATAGTATACCATTGGAACCAATTATTTTATTGTGATAGTTTGGCATATAATTAAATTTTGATCATTAAGGAACTTAGTTAAGACAAAAAAATCAAAATTGTATATCTTATTTTTCTAATGTGATGACAGGTGAAACAGTCACCGATGTCTGTTGCAGGTTCATTGATACATGCTGTGCAATAGTCATTTGCAGACAGTGCATTCTCATTTTCTTCCTCCCACATTAATAATATGTAATTTATTGTCCTGTCTGTTGTTAAGACGATAGGAAGGACACACACTGGTGATTCCTGCAATTCTTTTTTCAATGGATTGATCAGAAACTTGACAAATTTCAAATGGGACAGGTTTTCTCATTTTTTTTAATGTTTGGTACAGTATATAAGAGTTAATAACACATTTTTTAGTCCCCAAAATGATTTCCTCCACTGTTTTAGAGATTTTTGCAAAAAACAATATGTGGAAGCATATTGATCTGCATGATCCTCACTGCTCATATTTGCAACATAATTTAGAATCATTTCACCCTTTTTGATGGATATAATATTTCCACCACGTAATGAGGTTGTGATAGATTTCATTCCTGCAGGATTCCAAGTTCTGAGAATTGTAATGATCTTTTTGTCCTACCAAGCAAGAAGCATAAGATTATTTTTCCTGTACACCAAGGTCCTCAACCCTTGGGCCAATTAATCCGTGACTTGTTAGGTACTAGCCCACACAGCAGGAGGTGAGTGGCAAGCGGGTTAGCGAATATTTACAGCTGCTCCCTATTGCTTAAATTACTGCTTGAGCTCCGCCTCCTGTCAGATCAGCGGGGACATTAGATTCTCACAGGAGGGTGAACTCTGTTGTGAACTCTGCATGTGAGGGATTTAGGTTGTGTGCTCCTTATGAGAATTTAATGCCTGATGATCTGAAGTGGATCTGAGGTGATGATGTTAGCGCTGGTAGCAGCTGCAAATATAGATTAGCATTAGCAGTGAGGTTTGACTGCATAGTTCCTCCAGCCTTTCCCCCTACCTCCATGGAAAAATTGTCTTCCAAGAAACCAGTCCTTGATGCTACAGAGGTTAGGGACTGCTGCTATATGCTTACTGTTTTTTGTTGTTGTTTGTTAAAAACTTTGACTTTTTTATTTGTGCTGGTATTTCCTTTCTGTTGACTTGTACCAGTAAGATAACATTTTATCTTTAGTAGCTCTTCTGCTAGGACAATGCTAGTGTAATATCTGACAGTAAATATGTGGTATCACTTGCTGCATTGGGAACTTTTCCCAACAACTTTTTAAATTAATGTAATAGAATTCTGTTATAAAATATTGTGAAAAATTTGAATTGATATAGTCCAAATAATTATTGACCTTTTGAATACAAGTTCTGATCATCCCATCATTCGATGCAGGTATCTTCAAATGAAGCATCCAGAATATTTACATAAACCTTTCTCTACTGAATTTTTCTGAAAAGAAAACTATTTTACTCTTGAAAGCAGTTGACCAGTACTCTTGCAAACTTGGTACTTGAATTATTCCTATATTTAGGATAACTGCAATAAAAGCTAAAAATTCCTGTCAATGTCATACCACTTATGCCAAATCGATTTGTATGGTAGCTGCTTTTTCCTTATTTTTTCATCCACATAATGATGGGTTTCTTTTATTACACTATCCAGTAACTCATTTGTCAAATACAGAGTAAAACAGTCAGTTGTTTCTTTTATATTACTTGCTATATGTGGTTCTGTTGTTTGAGGATGTACAATAAAATTTATTCTTGCTGAAGGATTGTCTTTTTCTGTAACATCTTCCCATTCTTCACTTGATGATATATTGTCTTCTTCTTTGAAACTATTCACAGTTTCATCACTCTCGTTTTCTATTACATTCACCCATTTTATTCTTGGTGGTATGATATCACTATCACTACTATCGTTTTCTTCCACATCAATGTTTATTTTTTCAAACTTATCTATATAAAAGTTTAAGTCTAACTCATCTTCACTGCTGCTTATAACTCTCACCTTTGTCAATTCGTTTTGCCATTGTTCTGCAAACTAAATAAATGGATAAAAAAATTTCTAATTGTAAATTATGAAATCACAAAATGAAATTTATTAAAAGAATATTACTTTTCCAATTGTACTTTTCCGACTTAGTGCAGATAGATAATATTTGATCTGCACCACTCGATACTTCAATATGATCTGCCTTCAACTTCAAAAGTTTCTTTTAAGGCTATGGTAACTTGCTTATCTATCTTTTCAAGTTATGCCATATGATAAAAAGGGTATACCCACAGCTGCCTTTTTTATTCAAACACTCTTTTTTGCTACCTTCTGTTACAAAGAAGTATCAGTGCCACTGTGAAAGCACTTCACACATTGTCTTTCAACATAACACCAGCTGATTTTTAAAAATGTATATTTCAGTATATATTCCATCTCCTTATTAGCTTTGCCATGTAACTTGAATGGAAAACTTCAAGGAAACATGCATTTTTGAAAAGTTTGTGCTTGCGTAAGTTTGTCCTGTATAATCACCAGCAATCTCTTTTTGTCCCCTGAGAAGGGACATCAGAGTGGTTTGCTAGATCCAAATGCAAAGAGCTACACTGAGGTTAATAACATTTACATACAGGAAATACACATTTTTAGAAATACAATTCAATGAGTTTTGATAAAAGTATATAAGATAAATATATACAATAAAGCAAAAAACTTATATATTATTATCTCAGAAAGTTCTCTTCTACCTTTGTTTATTCAGCTCCCCCCAAAGGCAACTCTTTTTAGTTCTAATGCTATAGATTAGATTCACCTGTTCCAGAACTTCATATTAGTGGAATCAGGCAGTGTATTTTTCCTATTTCTTTCACTTATCTTGTCTGTGAGATTCATCCATGTTACATATATCAATAATTTGTTCATTTTGGTAATATACTATTGTCTGAATATACCAGAATTTATTCATTTATCCTCCTGTTAATGAACATTTGGGTTGTTTCTGTTTGGGGGCAATTAGGAGTAAAGTTGTTATGAACATTTTTTTTTTTTTTTTAGTTGGAGTCTCACTCTGTTACCCAGGCTGGAGTGCTGTGGCACACTCACAGCTACTCCAATGTTGACCTGCTGGGCTCTAGTGATCCTTCCGCCTCAGCCTTCTAAGTAGCCAGAACTCCAGGTGCACACTACCATGCCAGGGTTATTTTTTATTTATTGTAGAGACGAGGTCTCACCGGGTTGCCTGGGTTGGTCTCGAACCCGTGGGCTCAGGCAATCCACTTGCCTTGACCTCCCAAAGTGCTGGGATTACAGGCTGAGCCACTGAACCTGGCCTTATGAACATTTAAGCATTTTTAAAAATATTTTAAAGATGTAGGGTACAATTCAGGGTTAGGTATGTGAACATTACGAACATTTTAATACAAATCTTTGTGGGCTTATATTTTTATTTCTTAGAAGGAAACACACAGGAGTAGAATTACTGGGTTGTAGCAAAGGCATTTTCAACTTGATAAGAAACCGACAAAATATGAAGGGATTTCAAAAAGTTTGTGGAAAAATGGAATGATAAGATAAAAATAAAAAATAAAGAATATAACCTTTATTTCTCAACATAAACTCCATCACATTGAAGACATTTTTGTAAGTGATGGTACCAACTATATAGTCCATCCCTAAAGAACTTAGGGTCCTAGGAATTTAACCTTGTCAATGCTGTCTTTTTTACATTATTAATTGAAGAAAAATGGATGCCCTTTAGGATTTTTTTTTAAGATTAGGAAACAAAAGAGGAAAATCAGGACTCTAAGGTAGTTGCCTAATACTTCCCATTGAAATTCTCACAAAATTGCCCTTGCTTGATGAGAGGAATGAACAGGAACATTGTTGTGGTGGTGAAGAACTTTCTGGTGAAGCTTTCCCAGACCTTTTTGTTTAAACTTTGACTAGCTTTCTCAAATATGCTCATAATAAGCAGATGCTATTGTTCTTTGGCCTTCCAGAAAGTCAACAAGCAAAATGCCTTTAGCATCCCAAACCACTGTTGCCATGACCTTTGCCTTTGACTGGCAAGCTTTTGTTTTGGTGTGTGTGTGTGTGTGTGTGTGTGTGTGTGTGTGTGTGTGTTTTTTTTTTTGAGTTGGCATCTCACTCTTGTCGTCCAGACTGGAATGCAGTGGTGTGCTCACAGCCACCACAGCCTTGACCCGTTGGGCTTGGGCAAGTCTTCTGCCTCAGCCTTCCAAGTAGCTGGAACTACAGACTCATGCCACCATACCCAGCTAGTTTTTGTGATTTATTGTAGAAACAAGGTCTCACCAAGTTGCCCAGGCTGGTCTCAAACCCCAGGTCTCAGGAAATCCAAGCTTTTTTTCTGATTGGACCACTTTCATTCCTTGGTAGCCATTGCTTTGATTGTGGTTTGTCTTTAGGATCATACTGGTAAAGCCATGTTTCACCTCCTGATATGGTTCTTTTAAGAAATGTTTCAGAATCTTGATCTCATTTGTTTAAATTTTCCATTGAAAGCTCTGCTCTCATCTGCAGCTGATCTGGGTGCAACAGTTTTGGCACCCATCTGGTAGAAAATTTGCTGATCTTTAATTTTTCAGTCAGAATTGTGTAAGCTAAACCAGTTGAGATACCTATGGTGTTGGCCATTGTTTCTGCTGTTAATTGTCAGTCCTCTTCAATTAGGGCATGAACAAGATTACTTTTTTCCTCATAAATTGATGTGGATGGTCTGCTACCTCAGGCTTCATCTTCAACATTGTCTTGACCCTTCTTAAACTGATTTATCCATTTGTAAACTACTGATTTCGTTGGGGGCATTGTCCCCATAATCTTTTTGTAAAGCATTAGTGATTTCACCATTCTTCCACCCAAGCTTCACCATAAGTTTAGTATTTGTTCTTGTTTCAATTTTATCAGAATTCATGTTGTTCTGATAGGGGGCTTTTAAAAAAACTGACATCTCATTCTTTCCATACCTCAAGCTAGATCATGTTCAGACATAAAAGAGCAAGTTAGTACAAGTTTATTTTGGTGCAAAAATTTTTTGAAATAGTTTTTTCATAATAAACATTTTCCATGAATATTTTGAAGACTCCTCATATTTTCCAAAGTGGTTGTACCATTTACACTGCTACCACCAATGCATGAGAGTTTTGACTGGTTCATCTCTACAGCTGGTGTTGTTAGTCTTTTTTGCTTTAGATATTCTAATGGGTACGTATTGATATTTTATTGTGATTTTTCAATTTACATTTCCCAAGCCAAGAGAAGAACATCTAGTGCATCAGGTGGGCCCAAGCTTGGTGTGTTTGAGGAACAGTAAAACCAAATGGAGAATAACATGAATGAGACCAGATAGGAAGGAATGCAGAGGGTCAGATCCTATAAGGCTTTTTGTAAAGCAAGGTAAGTAGTTTAGACTTTTTTTTCCCTAAGTATGGTAGAAAGAGATATTTAATTGGGATGGGAATAATCACACATGGTCTAATTTATATATTAGATTACTTTGCCTGCTGTGAATAGAATGAATTCTTGTGGATAAGGAGAATGTGAAAAAATGAGAAGCAGAGAGAATTGTTGGGAGGTTGGTGCTCTATTGAAGCAAGATATGATGATAACTTGGTCTAAGTGGTGAAAGTAAAGATATGGAGAAGTGAATGGATTTGTGATATGTTTTAGAATTAAGACTGACTGAATTTACTTATGGGAATAATATGTCTTAGGGTGAGAAAGTTACCAAAAATAACTTCTTAATTTTTAGATGTAGAACCATTTAATAAGATGAGCAATGCTATTAGAGGAGTAAATTTGGGATTTAGAAACTAAATTCTCTATGACATATTTGAGGTGCCTATTTGAAATTCAAATAGAGATGTCATGTAGTCAGCTGATAATACAACTCTAAAATTCAAGGAAGGGTCATAACTAGAGATAAAGTTTGGGAGTTGCATGATATAGATAATATTTCAAGTCATGTGATTAAGTTCATTTAGGAAAAATGTGTAGCTAGAGAAAGGTTAAGAGTACCAAAAATAAAGTGGAATGAATTGAATGGTGCCTCCTTTCTTTCTGCTGACACATAGATAGACTTAAAATATAATTTTTAAAAGTTTATTAACCATATAAATGAACTTTAAAGGAGGAAGGAACAAAGAGAAATTAAAGCCAGAATGGTAAGCACAAGCTAATAGCATGGCAGTCCTCAGGGCTTTTGGATCCAGCATCAGAGTTAGGGGATGTGGGTCCAACAACCTCGTGGGAAGAGAAGATGTTGCATCAGCAACGCCTTTGTAAAGGCAATTAGAAATGAGCCTCCTGTATGAAACTCAACCTCTTGATAACTGTCTCCTTGCAAAGAAAACTAGAGAAAATCCTCTCTTATTGGGAGGATTGACAAGGAAGATTGCCATCTTCCTGTGGTCTTAAGTTTAAGTGAAGAAATAGTTACATTAATGAAAAAATTTCAACTCTATGCTGTATGTGGAGTACAGACCCTAAGCTATGAAATTAGCATAAAAATGACTATGACTATGGTAGACTCTGGCAGAAGCAAATGAAAAAAGTGCTTAGTAGAATTACTTTTAAAATCTGGAGTTCATGGAGCTGCCACCAAAAAATCAAACTATAGAATACATGAGGAAACTAACCATCAATGGGGAGAGTTAACAAATGCAAAGTATAGAAATACCACCCCAAGAAGTGGAAATAATGCAAGAATCTAAACAATCTGAAATAAACCAAAATATAAATTTGTTTAAAATAAAAAAATTTAAAGGCAGGAATAAAAACCATAATGAAGTAATAAGAAATAAAGAGAAATACACTGATTAGAAATTGGAATTATAGAAATAAAGTACATTGTCACTAAAGTTGAAAACTCAGTGGAATGAATCAGCAGCAGATTATGCCCAGCCAAGGATAAACTTGGTGAACTGGTGTAGATCTGAGGAAATGACTTGTAATGAATCACAGAGAAGTGGACTTTGAGAATATTAAGACTGGTGAAGAAATATAGAACACAGAATGGGAAAATGCAACATACATCTAGACATCCAGGAAGAGATAATAGAGGAAATGTTTGGGAGACAGTATTAGAAAGATTATGACTGAAGTAGAGAGATACATGTATTCAGATTGTTGCACACTGAATATTTAATAGAATAAATAACAGGAAATCCATGCCTAGTGAATTGCAACCTTAATAACAAAGAGGAAGCATGATTTTCAAAGTAACTACAGTCTGAGTTCTCATTAGCAATAATAAATATTTTTTAAATGTAACAATATCTTTAAATAATGTGAAAATATGTGAAATGAGAAAATATCAATTTCACATTGTCTTCTTAACCAAATAATCCTTCAAGAGTAAGGAAAAATAAAGGTATTTTCAAACAAATAAAAACGAATATTTTTCTTTCTATGCCCTTGTATTTGAGCTACCAAAAAATGTATTTCAGTAAGAAGGCAATAAAATTTAGAGGAAAGAAGAGTAATTGATTAATTTTAGGGTATTGAAAAAATGAGGCAAGAAAAAAATACAAGAGAAGAATAATATGGAAAATGACAGGGGAAACATTGGAGCTGAGAACATTGGTGCTAACTGGTTATTGGGGAGGAGGATGGAAAATGGATTATTTTAAACACAGTGCATTTTAAATTTTAAAAGAATGGAAATTGACTGTATAGCTTTATACCAGCTGAGAGTGGGGAGGAAGATTAAAGAAAAGTAAATCCTGTGGAAGGAAGAAAAATTTTTAAAAAATAGATAAAATAATCAAAAAATAAATGTAAAAGGAGTAAATTCTTCTGTTTAAAACCATAGTTTCTCAGCTTGTATAAAAATGAGTAAAACTTAACTCTAGCAGTTTATAAGTGACTAAAGCTTAATGTAATGAATAGTTGAAGAATAGATGATAAAAATGTGACATCAATATTAATATCAGACTAATAAGATAAAGAGCATTATTAGAGATAAGGATCATTACCCTAAATAATCAAAGATGATATTCACAAGGAGGTATGCTACAAAATCTGTTTATACATACACATATATATAAAACATACATATATATGTAAAACAACATAGCTCCAAAATATATAACACAAAAGTGATATATTTGTAAAAGAAATTGATAAATAGATTATTTTAGAAGCATTTCTAATGATAAAACAGAAATATAATTAGTAAGAATAATCAAAATTTGAACTAGCAGTATAAGTAGTATTCACTGACGTGTAGAATTGTGTACTCTCAAAACAATATACTCTTCTTTTTTGAACATAAACAGGACGTTTCAGCTGAAGTACAACTAAGATGAACATTTATTACCCTAACTGCACATATTAGAAAATAAAGAACTGAAAATTAACCAACTAGTATTAGAAAGATAACTAAATAGGTTTAGGTCAGTTTTGCAATGTAAACAATAGGCTATACATATAAGGTGAGTAGGAGAGAGGAAGGAAATAATGAAAATTAGAGCAGTCGTTAATGAAATAGCAAAACAAAGAAAAACTAGAGAAATACCAAAAACTAGTTCTTTGAAAATATGAATAAAATAGAAGGAGCTTCAGGACATATCAACATTTGATGCTAGGGAAGAAGAGTAAAGGGCAATGAAGTAACCTTTGGTAGATTAGTAGGAAAATCTGGAGAGTGTGGCATTGCAGAAGCCAAGAGATTAAAGAGGAAAGTCATCTGTGTCAAGTGCAGCTGTTAGATTTGTTGACAAAGAGGTAACTGATGACCTTAACAAGGCTAGTCCCAGTGGAGGGGAGGAGACAAACCTGGTAGGAGTGGGTTGAAGACTGAGATGTGATGACAGCAGCTTACAAACAAGTACAATAACTTCTTTTAAGAACTTTTTTATTTTAAAGATGTGGGGTACAACTCAGGGTTAGGTATACAAATGTTCATTATGCAGGTACCCTTGTTGATAGGTGTGCCTCTCCCTCCCCTGGCAGTTTCCCTCAACGACCAATCCCATCCCCCTATCTCATGGCAGTTTCCCACTACTGCCAATCCTTTTCTTATAGTATTATGATAATTGTTCAAGGCTCACTTATGAGTGAGAATGTAAGAGTTATAATAGTACCCAGCTATTTGACTCCTAGGTACATTTCCAAGAAAAATGAAAACATGTGTGCTTTTAATCACTTGTCCTTGAATGTTCATAGCAGCATTATTCATAAGAGCCAAAAAATGCAAACAACACAAATGTCCATCACTGATGAATGGATGAATAAAATGTGCTTTGTTCATACAATGGAATGTGGATGAACCTTGAAAACATTATGTTAAGTGAAATAAGCCAATAATAAAAGACCACATATCATATGATTTCATTTATATGAAATGTCCCAATTAGTCAAATCTATAGAAACAGAAAGTAGTTTGGTGGTTGCGTAGGGTTGGGAGATTTGGAAAAAAATAAGAAGTTAATGTAAATGGATATGAATTTTTTGTTTGTTTCTTGAAGTTGATGAAAATGACCTAAAATTAATTATGGTGATGGTTGTACGACTCTGAATATACTAAATATCATTGACTTCTATACTTTACGTAGGTAAACTGTATAGTATTTGAGTTATATAAATAAGGCTGTTAATGCTCAATAAAGCCGTTATATATAAAGATTTTTTTTAAAAAAAGAACTTTTTATGTATACGAGAGGTGAGATCCAGGCCCATTGTTGGAAGGGGACATGTGTTCAAGGGGGAACTTTCTCATGAGATATGTAGGAGCATGTTTATATGTTATATTATTGGATGAAAGCCATTTGAGAGGGAGTAATTGATGATTAGGGTGAGCAAGAGTAAGTGCAGTAGCAAACACCCTGGAAAAGGTGGTACTGAATGGGATCCATAGCATGGAAGGTAGTTTTGGCAGGGACATTTCATGAAGGAAGAGAATGTAGAGGCAGTGGGTAGGCTGTAGTTTTGATGTGGGTCAGTGACTGAGTGACTCTCTCTGTTATTAATGAACTCTAAAGTAAAGACATAGTTAGCAAGTGGGGATGTAGAGAGAAAAGAATCCATGAAATGGTAGTAGGGTGGGTAAAGTGAGAATACAATAGTTCCCCCTTGTCTTTGGGGATATGTAGATAGTAGCAAACCCTATGTATACCATGAACAATTTTTTTCCTTCTTTACAGTTTCATGGATTGAAGATTTGTTCTTACAACAGATTTTAGCAGCCTCAGCAGATTTAATTAGCATATGATTATTTTTCTTTCTTTATTGCCAAAAACTTCCAGTTTTTCACTTAAAGGAAGTACTTTGTGGTTTCTCTTTGACATATATGAATTGCCAACATCACTACTCTTGTGCTTGGGCCATTATGAAGTAAAATAAGGACTACTTGAACACAAAAGCACTGCATTGCCAGAGATAACAGAAATTAAGTGACTAACAGCAGTGAGCCTATGCATCATGGATATGCCACCCAAAAGATGATTCATGTCCTGGGTGGGGCAGGTTGGACAAAGTGAGGTTTCATCATTTTATTCAGAGTGGCACACAATTTAAAACTTATGGATTGTTTATTTCTGGAATTTTCCATTTAGCATTTTCAGGCCACAGTTGGCCTTGGGTATCTAAGACCACGGGAAGTGAAACCATGGATAAGGGAGAACTACTGTACTGAAAGTAGAGAGGATTGTCAGGTAATATTGAGTCCTCACTTGGGATTTGTGATTTAAAAATTTAAGTGAAATTGGGTATCCCATCTGTATGTATGTCTAGTAGTGTTGAACTTTCAGGTGCTGGTGTTGTGAGAAACAAACTTATCTGTCTAAAATCAAAGGATGGACACAGAGACATGGAATGCAGCAGAAGCAAGACTTTAGTGGCAGTCTTACTAGATGTGATGTCTGGTGGGCAGGCACACCAAAGCAGGAAGAATCAATACTTTTATTCCTAAAATTCATGTCCCTCTCCTGGCTCCTCATTGGAGGAATACTTGCAGGAGTTACATGCTTTGCTGTAGGATGTCTACATGTTACATGCTGATTGGTTTTACAGAATTATCTCATTTACATGTCCTATTTGCTGATTGGCTTACAGGATTACTATTCTAATTGGATTCTGTCAAAAGTTTAAACATGTAGCCTGCCAAAGTAAAAAGCCCACGAAAAGGAAGCACAAAGAAGCAGAAAGTGACTCAGCAAAGGCCTTTAAACATGGCTCAGGGTTCATTTTCAAAATAGATCATTCTATTTCTTACAGTGTGCAGTAGAGGGTGGTCAGACTTTAGAATGGTGGGGTTTTACCAAGCAAATATGAAAGAGAACACGGAAAGCAAGAAAGGGTGTTTGTGAGGGTATGGTTGTACTTAAGGATACTGGTATATAACCTGAGTAAGGAGGTAGGTTGAGGACATGACGGGAGTAAAGGTTCAGGGGATTAGAGACTTTGAGGTTAAAGAAAGCTTTGAATTTTCCAGTGTCAGATATTGGGGTCAAGAGTTAAACACATAATATAAATGGCCTGAACACTCTCAACTTCTGTATAACAAGATTTATTTACAGGGAATACATGAAAAATTAAAAGTCAAATAAATATAATTAAGAGCACAGTTTGATAATAATGTTTCTAGCAATACATTACAAAATTTAAGTATATCCTGGAAAGGTCCATGCCATTTTCTGACACATGATTAGATAAATATTGTTAATATTGTCTGAGTAATAATTAAGTTCTGTTGGAATAGTGTAGACAATGGTTAATGAAAATTGGACTTCGGTGAATGAAGAGACCATATGTTAATGAATAAAAGATCAACTATTTTGCCTTTGGAGTTTGGCCAGGAAGCTGTGACTTGTGTTCTGTTTACTTCTAGATTTTGTAGATTACAGAATTTTGTGAACTGATAAGATTTATAAAACATAATAAAAAATAAAAACCTGTTGGCAACGTTTTGTTTGTCAAATTAAGTGGGGAAAGACTCACCATGAGCTATAAACATAACATAATTACTTAAGAGAAAGGACAGTGTAATACCAAACTTGTAAAAGGTCATGTCTTAGAATAAAGAATGGTCATTTTAAAGATAATATTTGGCAAACTTATACTAATATATACACACACAAATATATTTCTCTTATTTTGCTGAGGACCTTGTAAATTTCCATCTCTTTGGGAATATTTTAGAAACATCTCACTTGCTTACTTGAGAACCTAGGTAATAACCTACTTGGCCTTTTGGTGACACTATTATTGTCAACAAAAACAAACTGAGGTAGAACTTCAGCTGTAATGAGTTAAGGAATTTGAAGGTCCCCAAAGAGCCATGCAGTTGATGAGGATTTCTATCAAATGCTCAGAACCCTTTACAGACGCTCACCTCCCTCAACTCAGTAGCATTCTGTATAGTTGTCCCCGGATATCTGTAGGGGACTTGTTCCAGGACCTCCCTTGAATACCAAAATCTGCAGATGCTCAAGTCCCTTATATTAAAATGGCGTGGTAGTTGCACATAACTTACATACATCTTGTGTATACTTGAAATCATCTCTAGTACAGTGCCTACACATCACTTCATTTATGTGGATTCATTGGAGTACTTGGCACATGGCAAATTCAAGTTTTGCTTTTTGGAACTTTGTGGAATTGTTTTTTATCTGAATATTTTTGATTCCCAGTTGGTTGAATTCCTAGATATGAAACCCATAGATATAGAGGGCCAGCTGTGATGCGGATTATTCAGGTGAGCCTGGGCTTCCAGAGTGTCAGCTCAGTGGGTTAGCCAGCCAAGCCCCAGAGAGGGTCGTCTAGAGGGACTGGCAAGCCTAGTCCCGGAAGTGTCAGCTCTAATGGGCTGGCAAGTCAAGCCCTAGGAGTGTTGCGATTCGGTGGGCTAGCAAGTCTAGCCCCCAGAGTGTTGACTCTAATGGACTGGCAAGCGAAGCCTTGAGAGTGTTGCTGGTTTGGTGGGCTGGCAAGCCTATCCCCCTGAGTGTCCCAGCTTCAGAGTCTTGCCTTCTTCCGGCAGCTCTCCTGGTTTAGCTGGCTCGGTCAGCTGGCAAGCCAGCCTCTAGGGTGCTCAGCTTTTCAGCTCCAGCAATCTTCCTGCAGCTCTTCAGGTTGCAGCTCTTCAGGGTCGAGGTTCTTGTCTCATGCCCAGGAAGAATGAGGGACACAGATGGCCGGAAAGTGAGAAAGCAGGATTTATTGAGAGGACAGAAAAGCTCCCACAGTGAAGGGAACCCGAAGGGGTTGCCCGTCTCTGGGGTCGAAACCTGGTGCTTATGTAGCACTAAGTTCAGGCAGATTGGCTAGTACTAGCTGTGTGCTGTAGCTGTTCTGATTGGTCAGTATTAAGGACCAATCAGCAGGAGGCAGGGGCCTAATGGTGAGCTGATTGGTTGCTTTTTGATCCCGCAGTGAGTCCCTAAGTTCTAGCTTGAGAGGCTGCAGGGAGCTTGTTTACCAATGTTGAGCCTGAGAGGCCTGCCAGGAGTTCACTACATTATTACCAGAGGACCCGCCTGTCTGTCTGCCTAGCCTTTCTCTAGCTGTCTCCTGTCTCAGCTATACATATTGATATCTGTCTTCATACTGAATTCAGGTAAGTAGCTTGGCCAGAGTCAGGCACCAAACTAAGGCACACTTTTTTGACTGGCTGGGAATGACTTTCATTGCTGTATCTACAAAATGTGGTTCTTAGTATGGTGCTCAATACATGTGTGAGATGAACTTAGATGAGATAATCTATCCCATTGGCAACTCCTAACAACTGGAAGAAAAATTCCTTTCAATCAATATATTTTTTGGTGTTTTTTCTTTTAAAAATTTATTTATTTTAAAGATGTGGGGTACAATTCAGGATTAGATATACTACAGGTGGTCACCGTACAGGTAATTTTGGGTTTCCCTTTGGTCCACACTTTGAGATCAGGTCACTTATTGATGTTATGTGCCCCCCCCAGCAGTTTCTGGCTACTGTCAATCCCTTTCTTATTGTATTATGGTAAATGTTCAGGGTCTGCTTATGAGTGAGAACATGTGGTACTCAGTTCTTTGTTTTTGTGATAAATCAGAGTATTGTAGACTCTAAATCCATCCAAGTTGCTGTAAAGTCCTTAATTTTGTTCTTCTTTTTGACTGTGTAATATTCCATTGTGTACATGTACCATATTTTTTTAAATCCAGTCCAGTTTCTATGGGCAGCACAGTTGGTTCCATGTTTTTGCTTCAATCAATAAATTAATGTAATTCTTGATTTTGGTGAATAGTAATTAAAATCTGCAAAGACAATGAGGAAAATTATTTAAAGAGGTAAATGAAAAGTCAAATAATATTCATTACCTGAATAATAGTGGCTAACACTTAGTGAATGCTTACAGCGTATCTCCTACTTGTATATTATTCATCCAATTAACTCAACAGATAGATTCTGAGTTCCTACTTATTTATTGGGCATTGTTTCTAGGCACCGGAAATATGGAGGTAAATAAGACAGTATTTTTATTCTTACAAGGGAAGTCAGATGAAAACAAGGAAACTATAACTATATGTGTGTGTCTGTGTGTGTGTGTGTGTGTGTGTGTGTGTATGTGTGTGTGTATAAGTTATATACATAATGTTAGATAGTGAGTTATGTGAAGAAAACAGGAGAGTTAAAGAATGAAGAGAAACTGGTAGAAGGCTTTTTTTTGTTTTTGTTTTTTAAGAAATGGTTGTCAGAAAAGACCCCTCTGTGCAATTGGGTGATAATTGAACATAGCCTTTTGAAGTGGGTATAATTATCATTCACTTTTCTACTTCTGGTAACCAAGAGTATCCAGGTAAAATAACTTGCCCAAGGTCACATAGGTTATAAGTTGCAGTGCCCAGATTCAAATCAGGTAGCCTGATTCCAGACCCACTTTCCTTACTCAGTGTACTAAAGTCTATGGAAATGAATAATCAAAACATACTTTAATGGAAATATTTTATTTAAACCCAGTTATTTTTTGCTTTAAAAAACTGATAGTCCTATTTATTCAGAGAGAGCTTTCCTTTTTAGTGTGCTGTCTTCCTTTTGGCCATTTCATTGTGAATCAGTACTTCTATTAGAGCATAGCAGTGGAAAAGAGAAGGGTTGCCAAGTTAAAGTGGATTACATGCTTATTTATTAAAAACATTAGTTTAGTGAGAGGCAAATGCATTAAATGGCTTTTAAATAGCCTGTGGATTTAATTTATCTTTGTTCTCTATGCTCTTCATTTACTACAAATAATTGAGGGTTTTTTTGTTTGTTTGTTTTATGTGTTTTTAGTTTGTAACTTTTTGTGGCTTGGACCGAAATGATATTCATTAAGTAAACCCTGTGTGTAATCTAATGTGAATAAGATACTGTACTGGGGAAGTCTAGTCATATATCTGTATGTTTTTGGATGGTTAGTCATTCATTCTAAACATGAGAACTTGTTGGAAGCCCAGTATGAGGTATAGGATATTTTGTTTGGTTGTGAAACAAACAAATCAGCACTTTCTTTGCCCTTTGGAGACATATAATTATTATTTAATTATAGTGATAATTGCTAAGAAAGTGAAAAAAACAGATGTATATGCAAATTGTTTTCTATATATATTATCCAAATAGGTCTCGTATGATACAAAGTAAGTAAAAGATCTATTAAATTTCAACTAGGGTGGCCTAGGAATAACTGTTTAACATTGGGAAACAATTTTAGTTGACATAAATGGCATCCTGTGTATACTTATCTTATTAGTTACCGCCTCATATAGAAACTGTATTAGCTTTTCATACTGTTCTTTAATATTTTGTGCCATTTGTTATAATCATGTTTATTCTTTCAGCAGTTGTAGCTTCTCAATTAGTGTTTCTAAAACTCAGCTAAACAATGTGATGTTGAAGTATAGGAGCTTCATCTTATTCTGATACTATTTTTCATCTTTAAAGCAGTTTATCCAAATACCAAAAAGGACATTCTCCAATATAATTTTCTCTTTGTTCTCTTTATTCTTATCCTCTTTTTTAGATTACATTTTCTCCCTTTTTCCACTCTGTTTTTTAAAGGAGGAATATCCTGCTTATATTCTAATTTAAGACAGTACAAAGCTACTTGTTTTATACAAAAGCATATAAAATCCCAAATGTGTACCATTTTACCTTTATATTTCAGCAAGACATTGTTTACAACAGCTCTTCCTTTAAGAATAGAATAAAAGATGTCAAACAAAGGGTAGAACTTGAGAAAATAACTATATTTTTAACATATCCATTATAAATTTTACTAGTTCTTTCTCACTGAGCATTTCAGCTATAACATGGATGATCAGTATTCTCAGCAGTGACCATCACTTGGAGTTTGTTGATGTCTTTGGTCAGCTAACACCCTATTTCAGAGTATTCCACAATATTGAATCCTTCTTGGGCCACCAGTACCCCTATGGTAATATCCAAAGACAATCATCTTAACACTTGATGTGGTAAAATGGTCCATAATCTCAATTTACTCAGTTTTCACTATTTTGGAGGAACAGAAGGAAATGCTGAAATGTTAATGTGCTTGTACTTGCGCTATCCTGTGAGAGTTGGTTGCTGGTGAGCCCCTGGTCTTGAATCTATTACCAAGGGGAACTTGGGGGGTGGGGGAGACAAAGTATAACTGCGAGTGGGGAGAAAGCAAAGGCTTCCTTAACCCAAAAGCTCTGGCAGTAGACTCTGCCAGAGGCCATAGTAGCCAGTAAGAGATACTGATTTTTCCTTGTCGATATCCTTAAGAGGACTCACCAGGTCTTTAATCTTTTTCTCTCACTATCTGGTTTTTGGTTATTGGCAAAGATGGACAATCAAGTGTCTGGCAACAGGGACATAACATGTCAGACAAAAATTTACCAAGTAGATGAGAGTTGATAACACTCTGTAAACAGCCCCCAGAGGAATCCTGATTGAATGCTTTTGGTATCTTCAAAGACTTAATGTTGGGATAGGAGGAAGGTTTGGAGAGGTAGCTTAGCATTCTGGTGAATAGAATAGCCTTATGGTAGGACAGATCTCCCCTGGAACAGCCATTAACTAAATATGTGACCACTGACAGTTTGCTTTACTTTCCAAGCTTCTAATGTCTCATCTTTAAATTGGATAATGTTATCAGTTTCTCAAGCTTACGATGAGGATTAAATAAAATCATGTCTAAAAAAGCACTCACCACAGAAGAATTGCCAGTGTTGAGTAAATGATAGCTGCTATTATTGTTATCATTATTGGGCTGGTAGTAAAATTGTTCCTGTTTTCAGGAATTATTAGTAATTGCCAATGTATTCTGTTCATAGTGGGAGTTAGGACAGAATGGGGAGGAGCAGCCAGATGAGAGAACCACCATTTAAGACATAAACCTATGCTGAAGTCTATTAATGGATAATACTGAGTCACACCAATTCATGTCTTTGTCTGCTAGAATTTTCTAGTTTGGATCTTCATCTGCAGACGAAAAGACATTTGTGCTTGAAACTATTATTGGTCAAGCAGTTTACTGAGAGCAAATCTTTGCTAGAGTTCGTTTGTTTTAAAAAGGAGGTGATGTTAGTAGATGTAAATACACTGTGCTTGCAGGCTCAGTAAGTGCGATCTGAATGGGCATGTAGTTCCCTAATGACAGCAATATTTATCAAGTAAACATGTCATGAAATTGAAAATAAAAATGTCAACACATAGTAAGTATTCAGTTAGCATTTGGGAATAAATTCAGGTGTAATCTAATTTGCCTAGAAAGTGACTACTTAGTAGATAGAAACTAAATTCTTTTATTTTATTAAAAAAAAATTTTTTTGAGTCAGAGTCTCATTCTGTCGCCCAGGCTGGAGTGCAGGTGTATGCTCACAGCCACCGCAGACTCAACCTGCTGGGCTCAGGCTATCCTTCTGCCTCAGCCTTCCAAGTAGCTGGAAATACAGGCGTGCGCTACCAAGTCTGGCTAATTTTTTGATTTATTGTAGAGACAAGGTCTCACCAAAGGTCTTGCTGGCTTTGAACCCCTGGGCTCAGGCAGTCCTCTTACCTCAGCCTCCCAAAGTGCTGGGATTACAGGCTTGAGCCACCGTGCTGACAGGTAGTGCATTCAAATATGTGAAAAAACTAAAAGTTCTAAAGGGTATGCCAGTGAATGGTTTTCTTCCCAGCCTAGTCCTAGTTTTTTGAGTTTGTTTCCAGAGATATTTTATGCATATGCAAGAAATATAGATTCTCCCTCTTACACAAATGGCAGCATATGATGCTTTTTATTCCCTTGAATTTTTTTTCATTTGTCTTGGAGATTATTCCATATCACTGTGAAGGTCTTATTTTTTTAAAATGCTTCTCTGTGGATATATTTAACCAAATTTTCTACCGATGGTTGTTTCTGACTTTTTGTTATTGCAAATATTTTGTTACAGTGAATAAGTCAGACTTGTACATGTGTCATTTCACATTCACACATGTGGAAGTTTATTTGTAGGCTGCATTTTTAGAAATGGAGTTGCTGACTTGTGGAGCAAATGCTTAAGAAACCTCTGCAGGGCATAATAAGTCTTTGTGTTTTACCTTAGAGGGAAGCAAAAACATAGTTAGGATAGCTACCAGTTGCATAATAGGCCTTTTAATATTAAAACCTTCTTCAGATACCTGAATAGATAGTGTCTCACTCTGTTGCCCAGGCTGGAGTGCAGTCATACAGTCACAGGTACCACAGCCTCAACCTTCTGGCCTCAGGTGGTCCTTCCGCCTCAGCCTTCCAAGTAGATGGAGCTACAGGCATGTGCCACCCACACTGGGCTAATTTTTTTTTAATTAAATTATAAAGACTAGGTCCCGCTAAGTTGCCCAGGCTGATCCTGAACCCCTGGGCTCAGGCAGTCCTCTCACCTCCACCTCCCAAAGTGTTGAGATTACAGGTGTGAGCCACCATGCCTGACTCCTCTCTTTTAAAACAGCTCTGATTAGGACTCTTTTTCTGGTATCAAAAATATTGAAAAGCATTTGTTCCATTTTGGTGTATGACAAGGGCGGTAATTACAATAGCTATTGATCATGTGCCAAGCACTATGTGAAATGCTTTCTTTCATATAATTCTCATTTTAAAAACCTTTGACATAATAGGTAATATCAACATTTTATAATTAAGTAAACTGAGGCTCAGAGAGATAACTTCCCAAAGGTTACATAGCTTAGTTGCATAAGCACTATTTGATCTTGTCAGTTTAGCTTTAAAGCTTATCAATTGCCACATGACTCCTGGTTTCTGTCCACTTGTTTTTACTTAGTGTATTTTGGGACATTTTGTTACTTTTAACATTTTAAAATTTCATTTGTTACAGATGTGTCTTTTAACAGGCAGCATATAGTTGAATTTAGGTACACCCTTATCACAGCTAAAACTCTTTTTCTTTTGAATAAGTTAGTGTAACCCATTTATGCTCAAAATAAAGTTATGCTTAGCCTTGTTAAATTATTTTACTTGTTCCTTTTTAGTGTTTCTTGATGCTTTGCGCTTTTTCAGACACTTGGGATACAGCAGCAAATGAAATAAATATCTTAGTTCTTATGAGGGTACAGGAGTAGAGAGAACAATAAATAAATAAAGCAAAGGAGAAGTGTCGTATCCAATAGGTCAGAGTAAATCTTAATGTGAAGATGAGATTTAAGCAAAGTCTTGAAGGAGCTGAAGGAGTTGGGTAAACTGATATCTGAGAGAAGAACGTTCTGAGAGGGAACAGCTTATAGCAGATGACCTGGTATATGAGCATGCCACACATGCCTGAAGAGTGACTGAGACCTGTTTGGCTGGAGCAAGGTGAGAAGGGGCATAGTAGCAAATGAGATCAGAGAGGTATTAGGGGGGCAGATTTTGTTGGGCCAACATTATTGACCATTATAAGGGATTTGGTTTTACTCTAAGTAAAATGGGGATCTGTTGTAGGATTTTTAACGGTGTCATGATATGACATATGTTTTCAAAGAAATCATCTGTTTACTGTGATAAGAATAGACTGGAGGGAGGAAAATGGTAAGGGGCAAGGTTAGAAATAGGGCAGGCTGTTGGAAGGCTAATGCATTAATCCGGGTAGCTCCACCTAGAGCGGTAGCAGTAGCAATGGTGAGACTGACTGGATTCTGGATATATTTTAAGGTAAAACTAATAGAATTTATTGATGGACTGGATGTGGGATGAGAGAGACAAAGACAGAAAGGGCAGAAGGTTTGAAAGGGTCCTAGTAAAGTATGACCTCAGAGTTTTTGGTCTGAATAGACTTGCCACTGGATGAGAGAGAAACCTGTGGTTGAGCAGATTTTGCAGGGCTTGGAGTGGCGAGGCATTTCCCATACTGAGACTAAAAACACAGTTGCTAGTCTGTTGTTTATTACTTCTAGTATTTACTTTCACGGCTTCTTTGTCCTTGTGTTTTTCTGTTTGTTTTTACATTATATCCTTAATCAATTGTGAATTAATTTTGGTGTAAGGAGTGATACCTCACTCCTAGAGCTCCAACATTATTGTTTTCTAGCTCTTCCAGTACCATTTGTGAAGAATCTATTATTTCTCCATTGATGGGAAATGCTAACTTTGACATTTGACTTATCACAAATTCTCCTTTGTATTTGGGCCTATTTCTTAGATAAACTTCTGTAAAAATTTTGTCACCTGGAAATTCCATAGTTTTTTCTCTCTTACTGTTTTGTCATCCATGGGTCACAATATAATTGTGTGTGTTTTTTTTTATTATCAGTAAATCATATTTCTAAAACATTCGGCCTTCTGGAATAAATTCAGAAATTATTGGAAAAATGTGTACTTGTATTTATTCTATATCCACCTAAATTATGGTTTATATTTGAAGTTAAAATAAGAAAAATTAATAACTGCAAAGATTTAGAAAGTATATCACCTACACACCTATCTGAAAAAAAATTGCAAATTAGAAAAAGTAAATCTAAGAAAGGAAAATGCAGGATGTATAAAACTGGTGAATAATGTAGCTAGTGAAAGTTATGCATAATTAAAAATATTTTTAAAGCCGGGCTCGGTGGCTCAGCCTGTAATCCCGTGCCTCTGGGAGGCTGAGGTGAGTGGATTGCCTGATCCCGCGGATTCGAGACCCGCCTGGGCAACGAGACCTCATCTCTACAATAAATCAAAAAATCAGCTGGGCATGGTAGCGCATGCCTGTAATTCTGGCTACTCGGAAGGCTGAGGCAGAAGGATCACCAGAGCCCAGCAGGTCGAGGCTGCGGTAGCCGGGAGCGGCCACTGCACTCCAGTCTGGGTGACAGAGTGAGACTCCAACTCAAAAAAAAAAAAAAAATTTTAATAACGTGACTGCAAAGTTTAATGTAATTTTAAAAAAACAAGTGTATGTTTAAAAAAATCTACAAAAGTGCAGAGCAATTTTTGGGGATTTTAACAAAACATTCTATACTGGTGGCATCCTAACCTACTGTAGTTCCCTTATCACTAAATACAGTCACTATTTTTCTGACTCAAGCAGTCAACTATCTAGTGGCTTTCTCAGCTTGTCTTGCTGTAATTATTCTTTGATCTCATTGGGCCCTCCAGTACTTTGGTCCCTCTTTCTTCTTATTCATCATCTCTTTTTTACCTTCACTTCTTTCCCTATCCCGCTTAAATTAAATTAAATTTTATTTTATTTTCTGTAGAGTGCCAAGATCTCGCTATGTTGCCTAGGGTAATCTCAACTCCTCGGCTTAAGCAGTCCTCTCACTTCAGCTTTCCAAAGTGTTGGGATTACAGTGGTGAACCACCATATCCGGCCCCTATCCAGCTTAAATTTTATTTTTAATCATTTTAATAACTGTCAGTAACTCAACATGTCTTGCTACTTTCTCTTTGTTGGTACATTTTGTCAAACTCTAGTCCAAGATGAACGCATGCCTGCTTTCTCAGTAACCTTTCTCTGGGCATTTGAGTATTGCTGGAGGAAATAACACAGCTGGATAGATTAGAGCCACAATAAGGTGATTCTCAACTAGATGGTCAACACTGCTCAGCAGACCTACTAGATTTCTTTGGTTAACTTATTTTTCTTCACTTTACATGAATTATTTCAAATCTTTTCTACTCTCTGCGAGCGTCTATGGCCTATCCTCACTCTCAGCAGATGACTTTACCTCGAACCACATAAAGAAATTTTAAGAGTCATCAGATTGGAACTCCTTCAATTTCCCATTATTAAATATATGTACCTTTCTCCATCTAGACCTGAGTTTCTCTTCCTTTCTGCTTGTTACGGGAGAAGACATGTCTTTCTTCCTGTTTAAGGGCAATCTCTCCATCTATGCTCTGATTCTTCTCACTTTTCACCTTAGCAGAAACTTTCCTTTTCTTTTTTGTCTTTCTCTCTCCACTCAAGTCGCTCCCATCTTTAAACAAGCAAATGGACAATAACCTCCCTCAACCACACTCTTCTCCAGCTACCATGCCTTGCTTCTTCTAAAGCCAGACTACTCAGGATGTTATCGGCTCTATCTGCTTCCATTTTCTTATTTTCCATTTTTTCTCCCCAGCCCACTGCACCTTGACATTTTTACTCTTTAACTTTAAAAAATAATCACCAGTAGCTTAGAAACAAGAAGTAGCTTCTAAATCACAAGATGAAGAAAAGGGAACAAAGAAAATCCAATGATTAGAAAAAAATAAAGAAAACGTTCTTAGCATAAAATACAAAACAAAATACAGGAAAAACTCAAATATATCATTAATTACAGTAAATGTAATGGGTTAAACTTAGTTTTGTTTTGTGTTTTTTTTTTTGAGTCTCACTCTGTCACCCAGACTGGAGTGCAGCGGCCGCTCCTGGCCACTGCAACCTCGACCTGCTGGGCTCCAGCGATCTCTCCACCTCACCCTCCAAGTAGCTGAAACTACAGGTGTGCACTACCACGCCCGGCTAATTTTTGACTTATTGTAGAGATGAAGTCTCGCCAAGTTGCCCAGGCGGGTCTCAAACCCACGGGCTCAGGCAGTTCATTCATCTCAGCCTCCCAAAGCATAAACTTAGTTTTTAAAAGACTCAGATTATCTGTGTTCTTGCTTGTCTCTCGAAATGAAATCCAGTTATGTGATCTTTATCTTGACACAGACCTAAAACAAAATGCCAAATAAAGATTGGAAATAAATATTAGGGAAAGATATATAAGGTGAATCAAAATTAGAAATAGGAGTATTAATAGCAAAACAGAATTCAAGATAATTATTACACTGTACCAAAAAAGGCATAGTATAAATGGTGCAATCTACTTAGATTTCTGGTCCATAATATCATTGGATCACAGCTATATCCTTTACTTCATGACTCAGTGTACAGATCTGAATATATAGCTGAAATAGAAGTAATGGGGAATAACATTTGTCCTTACTAAGTATGATGATTTATGATACTCTGTTCAATTCTGTGTCGAGTCCCCAAGACCATCTGCAGGTTTGGGGAGTCACTAAAAGGCCTCACAGGACTCCCCATGTAGTTGTACTCACAGCTAATATTTATTATAATGAAAGGAAAAATCAGCAAAGGGAAATGATTTTTGGAGCAAAGTCTAGAGGAAGCCAAGAGCAAACTTCCAATAGTCCCCTCCCAGTGGAGTCTTACCACACATGCATAATTCCCTCAGCAATGAACAGCATGCATGAAGCGTTGTATATCAGGAGGACTCATTAGAGACTGAGATTTTTTACTGAAGTCTGGTAGTGTAGGAACCCTCTACCTAATATGTACCAAAATTCCAGACTCTCAGAATAAAGGAGGTTTTCAGCATAAACCACACTGTTTACACAGACAATTTAGGCACAGTGATCCACTCTTACCATTCAGGAAAATGCTTGCCTAATTTCTATGTCAACCAAGGGCCAAACTTGCAAGCAAGATTTTCTGATTATAGAGCTATTATTTATCCACTCTCTTATTGGTGGACTTTGAGGTTGTTTCCAAATGTTGACTCTTACAAATAGTATTGAATATCCATGTATATGTTACATTTATATGTAAATAAGCATCTCTGGAAGTGAAATTTCTGAGTCCTCAAAGGCTGTATATTTTTAGTGTTACTGCATTATTGTTTTTAAAAAATTACTATGAATTAATGCTCCCACTAGTAGTACATCAAGTATTACATTCCTAAAGATTGCACAGAAATGTTTAATATTGTCAGACTTTAAAATTTTTTTTGTTTGATAGTTCAAAAAATGTTATCAATTTAAATTTATATTCTCAGATTACTAGTAAAGTTTAATATGTTTTAAAATGTTTATTTCCCATTTGTATTTGTCAGAAAATGCCTATTATTTAATTTTTTATTGTATTACTTGTGTTCTTTGCACTCTTAACAAACATACACCATACTACTTTTTAAAAGTTTTTGAACCTTAGTGATCTTATAGGCCAGAAATGGTTTCTTATTGTATTTATCTAAGTTTATAAAACTTGTTTTGTATTTTTTGTTAATAACCTATTAGAGTTACTTGACATTTTTGACCATGTCATATTTTGACTATATACAATTTTGGCCATGTAAAAATTGTAATATTTTTATAGAGTTAATTTTGTGTTCTGACAGATTGTAGTGGTAATTCTTTAATGTTGTTGAGTAATGTTGGCTAAGATTTTCTTTGGGTTCCTTGAATTTAGAAATGAACTGTATTGACCACTTTTCTTCACGTGCAGATATCATTTAATAAAAATTAATTTTAAAATGTGGGCAGTGCAATGCTAGAAATAACAGTAGAAAGACTACAAATACATTGAACCTGGCTTAGTTGAAGGAAGAGTAGAAGCTCTGATATGATGTGTGGTGTTTCCTGAGAGGTAACATTTAAGCTTAATATGAAAGGATAAGTTAAGAGTTAGTTAATTCATTCAGTGATTTCTCAAAATGTAATTGATTATTAGGGGTGTTTTCTCTCTCTTGCGACTTTGGTGAACTCAAGTAGTGCTCCCAAAAGATATTTTATTGATTTACTTGCGTTTTCTAGGTTCATATTCATGCTAGCTGCAGAAAGATTATACAGGAAAATCTTTCCTCTTTGTATTTTTTTTCCTGACATTGCTGATACATCTGGTACTACCACTGTGTAGAATGAAGCACTTGGTGAGATTTTCTTATTTCTGTTTTTATGGTTTATCACTCAGTACTACTCCATGGTTTTCAAATTGGAGCAAGAAATTGTACTTTTTTTATAGAGTTAATTTGTGTTCTGATCATATACCTAATAGATTATAGTGGTAATTCATTAATATGTTGGCTAAGATTTTCTTTGGGTTTCTTGAATCTATAGAAATAAATTATATTGGCCGCTTTTCTTCATTAGTATCATACTGTTTAGGTCTAAAATCAAACCCATTTATGATTCCTAAAAACAAAGTAAAAGACTAATTATAATATGAAAGTTTGGAAAATTATGCACTTACTCATTAAGGACAGGTGGAATCAACATATTGTACAACTTCTTCCTTTGGGTTTATGTAGTGTCTAGCATGGTAACTGTCAGAAAGTTTTTTGTTGTTTCTTGAGATAAGCTCTCACTCTGTTATCCAGGCTGGGGTACAGTGGTGCAATCACTGCTCACTGCAGTCTTGAATTAATGGGCTCAAGTGATACTCCTACCTCAGCCTCCTAAGTAGCTGGAACTACAGGTGTGCTCCACCATGCCTGACTGATTTTTATTTTATTTTATTTCGTAGACGTGGAGTCTCACTTTGTTGCCCAGGCCAATCTCAAACTCCTGGGCTCAAGCAATCTTCCTGCCTTGGCCTCCCAAAGTGCGGGGATTACTGCGTGAGCCACCATGCCCATCTCTTCAGAAAGTTTTAGTGGCAATTTATTTTAAAAGCTTTTTCTTTTTCATTTTAGACTCCATTTTTTGGTATTTTATACTTCTGGAATAGATATATCAAATCTATTGACATCTCATTGAAGTAAACTCTTATGTATTAAATAAAATTAATATTTGTTTGTAATTAAGTTCTATTTTGTTGAGAATTTGTAGTTTTGTTGATTTTAAAGAATGAAATAAAATGATTATTGGCCAGTTTCCAAAAATATTTAGGTTTGATATTCACAATAAAAGAGAACATATTTAGTGGATCCATTTATGTAATAGTCATTGTACTGAATGATAAAGAAATGTGAAAGAAACAGTGAGTTTACAACTTAAAAGCTCATAGTTTTGAAGGTGATAATTAAAACAAATAAGGCAGTTGCATTGTAAAATTTTAAGTATTATGTAAAGTAATGTTTCAATAGCTGTAGGGACACAGAAGAGGAGAATCATAGGTATTCCATACTCCATAAGCATTCTTCTCCGGCTGTTTAATGTTTTTGCCATTCATAAATGTACTATTTTTGCTGACACCACCTACCATTGTACTCTTTAAAGTGAAAATTTACCTTGAAACACCAAAATCGGGGAAAGAGAGGCATTATGGTATACCATAATATAATAAAAGAAGCATATCAGGTGAGAGATATATGTCCAATAACTAAACTCAGGCAGATTCATTGCTTGGATATTTATGAAATAGGCATCAATCATTTATTATTGTTATTTATTTTTAATTATTTATTTTAAATATATGGGTTACAATTCAGAGTTAGGTATACAAATGTTCATTATGCCTAACTTGTTGAATTGGATCTTTACCTGGTTTGCAGGTACCCTTGTTGTTGAGCTATTTCCCCCACCTGGCAATTTCCCACTACTGCCAATCCCACCCCTGCCCTCCCCTGGCAGTTTCCCACTACTACCAGTTTCTTATAGTATTATGATAGTATTATGATAGCTCTCACTTATGAGTGAGAACATGTGATACTTGGTTCTTTGATTCTGTGATAGGTCGCTCAGTATTATAGCCTCTAAGTCCATCCAAATTGCTATGAAGTTCATAATTTTGTCCTTCTTTATGGCTGTGCAATATTCCATTATGTATATGTACCACATTTTTTCTATCCAGTCCTCTTTCGATGGGTAGCATGGTTGGTTCTGTTTTTACTATTGTAAATAATGCTGCAATCAATGTGTGTGCAGATATCTTTTTCATAGAGTGATTTGAGTTTCTCCGGATATATTCCCAGTAGGGGGATTGCGGAGTCATATAGGAGGTCAATTTTTAGATCTTTTAGAAATTGCCACACTGTTTTCCACAGAAGCTGTATAATTTACACTACCATCAACAGTGTAGAAATGTTCCTTTTTAGCCGCATCCTTTCCAGCATCTGTTGTTTTTTGAGCTAATGATGATGGCCATCCTGACTGGAGTGAGGTGGTATCTTAGTATGGTTTTAATTTGCATTTCTTTAATGACTAGTGAGGTTGAGCATTTTTTTTCATGTATCTGTTGGCTGTTCTTATGTCTTCTTTTGAGAAGTGTCTGTTCATATCTTTTGCCCACTTTGTAATGAGGCTGTTTTTTTCTTTTCAGCACATATGAATTCCTTGTAGATCCTAGATGTTAGGCCTTTGTCAGTTATACAGTTGGCAAATATTTTTTCCCAGTCTGGGTGCTGTCTCCCTGCTCTCTCAGTGGTTTCTTTTGCTTTGCAAAAGCTTGTCAGTTTGATGAGGTTCCATTTGTCTATCTTATCTCATATGGCATGGGTACTTGGGGCTTTGATCAGGAATTGGTTGTCAGTTCCAATTTCTGTAACGATGTCTCCTGCATTTTCTAAGATTCTTATAGTTTGAGGTTTTACATTTAGGTTTTTGATCCTTTGAGAGTTTGTTTTAGTGTTTGTTGATAGGTACGAGTCTTGTTTTAATCTTCTGCATGTGGTCTGACAGTTTTTCCAGCACCATTCACTGAATAGGTTCTCCTCTCCCCAGTGGTTGTTGGTAGAGGCCTTGTCAAAGATGAGTTGGTTGAGAAATTGAGGTTTTGCGTCTGGAATCTCTCTCTTGGTCCTTTGGTCTGTATGCCCGTTCTTGCACCAATACCAGGCTGTTTTGATTATTGTAGCTTTATAATAAAGTTTAAAGTCTGGGAGTGTGATGCGTCTGCTTTTTTTTTTTTTTGCTAAGGATTGTTTTGGCTATTCGTGATCATTTATGTTTCCATATGAATTTCTTTATTGTCATTTCTAGGTGTGTGAAGAATGCTGCTGGTAATTTATTGGGTGTTGTGTGAAATGTATAGATTGCCTTGGGTCAGATGGACATCTTAACAATGTTGATTCTTCCAATCCATGAGCATGGAATATTTTTCCATTTGTTTGTGTCATCTTTGATTTCTTTGAACAGTGTTTTGTAGTTTTTGTTGTAAAGGTCTTTGACTTCTCTGGTTAGGAAGATGCCAGGGTATTTGTCTTCCTTCCTTCTTTCCTTCCTTCCTTCCTTCCTTCCTTCCTTCCTTCCTTCCTTCCTTCCATCCTTCCTTCCTTTCTTCCTTCCTGTGGCTATTGTGCTTTGTATTTGGGTTTCTGTATATAGGAATATGACTGACTTTTGCACATTTATTTTATACCCTGAGACTTTGCCAAAGTTCTTTATCAGTGCAAGGAGGTTTTTGACAGATTCTTTTGGGTTTTCAAGGTATAGATTCATGTTGTCTGCAAAGAGGCATAACTTAACTTCCTCTTTTTCTATTTGGATACCCCTCATTTCCTTCTCTTGTCTGATTGCTCTAGCTAGGACTTCCAACACTATGTTGAATAGGAGGGGTGAGAGTGGGCATCCTTGTCTTGTTCTGGTTTTCAGGGAAAATGGTTTCAATTTCTGTCTCTTTAGCAGTATGTTGGCTGTGGGTTTCTCATAGATGGCTCTTACTATTTTGAGGTATGTTCTATCTATGCCTGGATGTTCGAGTTTTTTATGAGGAAGGGGTGCTGGATTTTTCAAAAGCTTTTTCTGCATCTAATGATATAATCATGTGGTTTTTGTCTTTACATCTGATATGTATTTAATTACGTTTATGGTCTTGTGAATGTTGAACCAGTTCTGCATCCCAGGGATGAAGGCTACTTGGTCATGGTGGATTTTTGAGATGTGTTATTGGATCTGGTTTGCTAGAATCTTGTTGAGAATTTTAGCATCTATGTTCATCAAGGATATTGGCCTGTAGTTCTCTTTCTTTGTTGGATCTTTACCTGGTTTGGGTATCAATGTGATATTAGCTTCATAAAATTATTTGGGGAGATTTCTATCTTTCTCGATTGCCTGGAATACTTTCAATAGGTTTGGTGTCAGCTCCTCCTTATATGCTTTGTAGAATTCTGCTGGAAAGCCATCTGGTCCAGGGCTTTTTTTGATACGTAGTTTTCTTGTGACATGGTCAATTTCCTGATTGTTATTGGTCTATTTAGGGTCTCAATTTCTTCTTGTTTCAACCTGAGGAGGTTGTGTGATGTAAGAAAGTCCTCCATTTCATTTAGGTTTTCAAGTTTGTTTCCACACAAGTGTACACAGTAATTTCTGATAATCTTTTGTATTACTTCGGGTTCAGTTGTGACTTGATCTTTTGCATTTCTGATTATGTTTATTTGGGCTTTTTCTCTCTTTTTCTTAGTCAGTCTAGCCAAGGGTCCATCAGTCTTGTTTATCCTTTCAAAAAAGCTTTTAGTTTCATTGGTTTTTTGTATTATATTTTTGTCTTCTATGTCCCAAATTTGGGCTTTTATTTTTGTGATCTGGATTCTTCTGCTGAAGTTAGGGTTTTGGCAGTCTTGCTTTTCCAGCTTTTTAGGTGATTTGTTAGACTGTTGACTTGTGATCTTTCCATTTTCTTCATGTGTGTTCATAGAGATATGAGTTCCCCTCTTAGTACCACTCTTAAGGCATACCAGAGATTTTGATAAGATGTTTCTTTGTTTTCATTTGTTTCCAGGTATCTTTTAATCTGTTTTGATTTCCATGTTGACCCAGGAGTTGTTTAGCATCATGCTTTTTGGTGTCCATGTCTTTGTGGTCATTGGGGAAACTTTGGTGTTGATATTTATTTTTATTCTAGTGTGGTCTGAGAAAGAATTTCAATCTTATGGAATTTGTTTATGCTTGATTTATGGCTGAGGATGTGATTGATCTTCAACTAAGCTCTATGTGGTGATGAGTAGGATGTGTATTTTGTGGTTGTTGGGTGGAGTGTTCTGTAGGTGTCAATTAAGTCCATTTGGTCAAGCATCACATTGATCTCCCTGTTGACTTTTTGTCTTAATGATCTGTCTAGGGTTGTTAGTGGGGTGTTTGAGTCCCCATCTATGATAGTGTTAGAGTCAATATCATTTTTTAATTTACTTAGAAGCTGCTTTATGGAAGTTAGTGTTCCTATGTTGGGTGCATATATGTTTAGGGTAGATATTTCTTGTTGATGGATTGAACATTTTGTCATCATGTGGTGACCTTCCATTTTTTAAAAAATTTTTGATAGCTTAAAGAGGATTTTGTCTGATATTAATGTCATGACTCCTGCTTTCTTTTGAGTTCCATTTGTCTGAAATTTTGTTTCCCGTCCTCTTACTTTGAGTCTGTGAATGTCCTTTCTGGTGAGATGAGTCTCTTGGAGACAATATATTGTAGCCTCATGATATTTTATTCATTTTGCAATTCTGTCTTTTCATTGGTGCATTTAGTCCATTCACATTCAGGCTAATTGTTGAGATGTGAGAGTTTTATCCCTGTCATGAGGTTCTTATAGAGCTTTTTGTTGTTGCTGCTGTTTGTTGTCTTTCTCATGATTTTTTGGTTGACTCATGCATGTTTTCATTCTTTTTCCTGCATTCTTGGGAAGGGCGTTGTTCTTTTATTCCTTTCTTCTGTGTTTAATACTTTCTTAAGTGGTCCTTGTAGAGCTGGTTTGGAGCCAGTGTAAACTTTTAGAGATTGAATGTCTGGGAAGGATTTTAATTCTCCATCACTGATGAAGCTTAGCTTAGCTGGGTAGGTAATTCTTGGTTGAAATTGTTTATTTTTGAGAACTTTGAAGTTTGGGCTCCAAGCTCTCCTAGCCTGAAGTGTTTCTGTAGATAAGTCTGCTGCTATTCTAATTGGTCTTTCCCGGTAAGTAGTCTGACCTTTTTCTCTTGCTGCCTTTAGGATTTTTCCTTTTACACCTACTTTTTGTAGGCGAATTACTATGTGTCTAGGAGTTGGTTTCCCACTTGTTGTCTTGCAGGGGTCCTCTGAATCTCTTGTGTTTGAGTGGTCACATCACTGATGAGATGAGGGAAGTTTTCTTGGATAATCTTATGGAATGTTTGGTTTGGGATAGTCTCTGTCTGTCTGCCTCAGGGATTCCAATTAATCTTAGATTTGGCTTCTTGAAATAATCACTCATCTCTTGGACGTTTTGTTCTGTCTTTTAAAGCTTCTTTTCTATGTTTTTAACAGTTTGAGTTGGCTCCATATTTTGATCCTCAGGCCCTGAGATTCTTTCTTTTGCTTGGTTAATTCTGCTTTCCATGTTTATCTGTTTGTTATTTATTTCATTCACTGTATTCTTTATTGCTGTTATCTCAGTTATCAACTCCTACATTCTTTCCTCTTGTCTTTCCTCATTTCTATTTATTCTCTCTATTAGTATCTTGATATCTCAGTTTGTGGTTTGAGACTAGTTATTCTGGGGGCTCTTCATTGTTTGCATTCCAAAGTTGGTATTCTCAGTGGCTGACCTCCCAGGGGGATCTATGTGAGACTCATATTCTTCCTTTGGCTTTTCTTCATTCATGTAGGTTTTCCTCCTCCCTTTTTTTAGCCTCTTCTTTAATTCTGCTGTTCAGTGATAGGGGGGATAGCTTTTGTTTCTGTTTGCTCAATCTCCTGTTCTTTCTTATGTAGATCCTCTGCTTGTGTTCAATTCTGGACCTAGACTGGTGGTGGGGGCCTGTGCTTTTTGTTGTTTTGAGAATTAATTAAGCAAGGAGCTATGATTCAGAAGATCTACAGATCCCAGTATCTGCTGACAGGTGTGTGGGCCCCCTGGAACCCACTTCCCACTGCTTTTTTGTCCATGCAGTGTGGGTGTCTTTTTGCTCCCTGAAAGCAAATGAGATAAGAAAAGGGAAAAGAATGGAAAAAGGAAGGAGGCAGATGAAAGAAAGGTAGAGAGAGCAGAAGAGGGAAAATGATAGGCATACCAATTAATGAATAAACAGAGAAACAAAGACAAAAATAAACAGGCAGTTATACAAACAAAGACACATGGATAAACAGAGAAACAAAAAACAAAAATAAACAGGCAATTATACAAACAAAGACACATCTGTTAGTGTACTCTCCCTCAAAAATACCCATACACAAACAGAAAATTTTTTAAAAAACACTGAAATGACAAACAAAGCAAGTACGAAAATGTAAACAAAAACAGAAAGAAAGAGAGAAGAAAAAAAGCAAAAACTGAAACAAAAAACAAACAAGAAAAATAAAAACCTCACTCTGTGGCTGTTTCTGTTACTCCAGGTTCCTGCTGCCACCTCCGCCTTAGGGAGTGACTCTAGTCTCCAGGCTTTCCCCTCTACTCTCAGCGCAGGCTGATAGGGTTGCCTCAGCATGGGTCAGATGCCTCACAGACTACTTTGGGAGGAGCTTGGATCAAATCCGGACTTACCCTGCTAACTGCTGCTGTTGTCAGATCTCCTACTCAGATCTGAAGTGCCTGTGCCTGTTCCAGTGTTGGGAAGAGGTGTCTGTCTCTCTGAGTTCAATGAGAGGATGGCCTCTGGGTCCCAAGATGGAGGCTGGGCAGGGCTGAGCAGGGCACTGCAGTTCTCTGCCTGGTCCAGGGACTGAGAAGATGGTGCCCATTGACATCTCATCACTGATGTTGGAGCTTTATTACAGATTTCCATGGCCTGCCTTCTCCACGGTTCCTCCTACTCTTGCCCAGTCTGCTGCTGCAGTTGATGGCATGGGCTGGGTGCCAGGTGGTGAGGGGCAGCTGTTTTCTGCTGCCTCCTCTCAAGAGAGCCCTGAGAATGACAGATGATCCTGTGCGCTCAGGCCTCCAATCTCAGGACAGTGTTGGGTTGTAGTCACCTCTGAAGGACAGCTCTGGGTGCATGCACCTGAGTCTCCCCTCAAACAGACTTTCACTCACCCACTGTCTCACACCCACTCATGCAGAGAGTCTTTATGAACACTTACTTTTGTGTAGACTCTCACAGTCTGACCTGTTCCATCACCATCTTGCCTGGAAGCCTGCATTAATCATTATTAGTGGCTTCAGCCATGCTGCTGTACAAAATGTAGCTGTTCTTTAAGTTATCATTTGACTAAAAAATACAAGATTGTCATTCTAATAAGTACTAAAATAATATCTGTGTGCAGAGCTTAAGAATCCAGAGAAGAGTTCTTGACTTAGAGTCTAAGAAGTATGCTTTGAGAAATCTGTAAACTTCCGTAACTGGATAGTGTTGTTCAGATAAAGAAAATCTCTGTATTCTTAGTATTTATGTGTCATTCTTTCAGCTATTGAAAGAATTGCATTAAAATCTCTGATTTTGGTTGTAAATTTGTCTTTATATTATTTTTTTCTGTCAGTTTTTGCTTACTAAAGTAATTTAAAAGGCATATACATATTTAAGACTATTATGTCTTCCTGATGAATTGCCCTTGTATCTTTATAAAATGTCTCTTTACCTTTGTTTTACTCCTTGTGTTGAAGTTCGTTTTGTCTGATAGTATTATAGCCTCTCCAGCTCTCTTATGCTTTCAGTTTGCATAATATATATTTTTCTGTCATTTTACCTTTACCCTATTTGTTTCATCATACTAAAAGTGCATCTCTTGGAGACAGCATATAGTTGGATCTTTCTATTAGTAATTGCAGCCAGGCGTGGTGGCTCATGTCTGTAATCCCAGCACTTTGGGAAACAGAGGTGAAAGGGTTGCCTAAACCCAGGGCTTCGAGACCAGCCTAGGCAACTTGGCGAGATTTCATCTCTATCGTAAATTTAAAAAATTAGCCAGATGTGGTGGTACATACCTGTAGTTCAGCTGCATGGAAGGCTGAAGTGGAAGGATCGCCTGAGCCCAGCAGGTAGAGGCTGCAGTAGGTGAGTGTCCACTGCGCTCCAGCCTGGGTGACAGAGTGACACTCCAAGTCAAAAAAATTAAAAAGGAATTTTATTTGACATTCTCGTTCTTTGAATTGAAGTTTTGCATTTGTTTATAGTAAATATAATTATTGCTATGTTTGGTTGGAAGTCTATAATTTTACACTTTTGGTTTTTGTCCTGTTTTTTGCTGTTATTATCACGCCTCGCTTCTTTTCTTACCTGCTTTTGAGTTAATCAAACTTTGTTTAGTATTCCATTTTAATCTCTCTTGGCTTCTTACCTATGCCTCTGTGTGTTTTGATGCATTTTTTTCCCAGTGGTTGCTCTAGATATGATAGACTACACCCATATCTTACTATTAAAGTTAATATTATAAGACTCTTCTAATTCCCCTGACCTCTGTGCTTTTGTTTTCACATATACTTACATCTCCTTATAAGTTCCACATACAGTATTAAAATGTTTTGCTTTAAACTGTCAATCTTTTTAAAAAATTGGGAAATTGAGAAGTGTGTTTTCTTTTATATTTATTCACGTATTTACTATTTCCAGAAGTCTTAATTTTTTGTATAGGTTCATCTTATCCTCTATGAACACTTTACTTTCTTTAGCATTTTTTAAATAATATATGTCTGCTGACAACAAATTTTTCTGTTTTTGTTCATATAAAAATGTCTTTATTGTACCTTCTTTTATTGTAGAATATTTTCACTGGATAACAAATTTTGGGTTCCATTTGGTTTTTTCCCAGCAGCATTTAAAAAATGGCCTATTTTCATCTGACTTCTGGTATTTCTAATGAGAAGTTAGCTGCCGTTTGTACTATGTCTGCCCTGACTCCTTTTCGGATTTTTTTCCCCCTCTATACATGATTTTCAGCAACTGACTGTGATGTGCCTACCTTTGGTTTTCTTTCTGTTTACTCTGCTTAGAGTTCACAGTTTTGAAGAATTATATGGCCATTATTACTTCAGATGTTTTTCTGACCCTTTTTCTTTTATTCTTTCTCTGGGCCCTGTTTTCACATATGTTAGTCTGTGTTATATTGACCCACCATAGATCATAGAGGCATTGTTTATTTTGTTCAATCTCCTTTTCTCTCAGTTCTTCAGACTGGCTAATTTTTACTCATCTGTCTTCAAGTTCATTGACCCTTTCTTCTTTGCAATCTGCTGTAAGCCCATCTGTTAAGTTTTTCTTTTTAGCTATTGTACTATTTAGTTTTGGACTTGCCATTTATTTCCTTATTATAGTTTTCACTTTTCTACTAATATTTCTCATCTCTTTGTTCCTTCTGACCATATTTTTCCTTACTTTTAAAAGCATATTGGTAATATCGGCTTTAAATTCTTGCCTGCTGATTTCAACTTCTGGGTCATCTTGTGGTCTGTTTCTGTTGACTTGTTTTTTTGTGGCAATGGGTCATATTAGACTGTTCCTACGTATATCTAGTAAATTTTAGTTATATTGGACATTATCATTAAAACTTAATAGAGACATTGGATTTAATTATCTTCCTCTATAAAGTGTTGATTTTTGCTTTAGTGAACAGTTAATTTGGCTTGACTCAAACTTCAATTTTAGCTTCCTTTGTGATGGGTAATAGCCCAAATCTTCCCTTATCTCCTTACGTTTCTGTCTCCTTCTGATATGTTCCTTAGAGGTACTCTTACTCATACTTAGTTCTAGATTCAGCAAAACATCTGTAATTGATATAAAAATTTTACTTTTCTTCTCTGTCTCTTTATTTTTCCCAAGATTTTCTCTCTAACTTTCCATTCATTTTATTAGCTTCCAGCTCCATCCTCAGATTCCTTTAGCCAATAAAACTGCTGCTTTCTGCTTGAATTTAAATTGTCTGGAGCTGGGTGGGCCAGTGTTTGCCCCCAGGTAGAAACTGTAAAAACACAAATTTCACCTTATACGATTTTTTTTCTTACAAGGATCAATTTCCTTGCAGATTTTGCCTCTTCTTTCTGGCTTATCAGAGCCTTCAAACAATTGTTTTTAATATTTTGTCTAGAGCAAAGTTTTTATCTGCTGGTAGATTTAGTCAGATACAAGCGATCTATCCATCATTGGACACAGAACTTCCCTACTCTTTTAATAAAGTGACTTCGAGAAATGGAAGTTTAGTTATTATTTCTAATATGGCCTGTAAAGAGTTGTTGTGTTTGCAAAAGTAGCATATTCTAATGTCCTGGAAACAGCCCTGTGGTAGTGCTTCTTTCGGGTCTAATATGTGATCTGACTACTTAGAAGCATTTGCATGGTCAGTCACTAAGCAGGTTTAATGGTTATCATAAAACATCACAATTAATTTTTGATATTAGAGTAATTTTTAATGAGTTGACATGGATTTATAAAAATGATACCATGACACTAACCATAATAGAGAATGATAAGCCATAGATATTCACTGTTGAAAAATTTGAACAGTTTATTTCTCTTTTTTTAGTAGCTCTTTTGTGCAGAATCTCCTTTTCAAGTGTAGCTAGAGGCATTCACAGAGGAAAAGAGGTAGTAAGGAAGATTAAAGAGGTAATATATGTAAGACATTTAATACAGCTCCTAGCATATAAGATAAATGATAGTTTTTATGTCATTTTCCTTTTGGGTTAGTTATCCTTAGTTATGCAGCTAAGATATTTCTGTTCTTGTATAGGGAAGAAATATGAGAGCAGAAATCTTAATTCCAACCAGATTTTTCTCTTGATTTAAAAATTTTGTTTTAAGTGAAAGAGAGAAAGTACTAAAAATGAAATTAGATTGTGAGATAGAGATGTGACTTATCTTTTTTTTTTTTTTTTTGAGTTGGAGTCTCACTCTGTCACCCAGACTGGAGTGCAGTGGCTGCTCCCGGCCACCGCAGCCTCGACCTGCTGGGCTCCGGCGATCCTTCCACCTCAACCTTCCAAGTAGCTGGAACTACAGGCACGTGCTACCACGCCCTGCTGATTTTTGATTTATTGTAGAGATGAGGTCTCGCCAAGTTGCCCAGGTGGGTTTTGAACCCACGGGCTCAGGCAATCCACTCACCTCAGCCTTCCAAGGCACGGGATTACAGGCTGAGCCACTGAGCCCAGCTCGTGGCTTATCTTTAATAGATTTTTCTTCTTTTTTAGTTGTTTGTTAATTGATCTGTTCATGTCTTCCTCATTCATTGCTTATCTGTTAACTAAACTGCACCTTCATTTGCCTTTTAACTTTGGTTTTGTATGGTCAAGTGTGCAGGGATTTATATCTATAACTGAAATCATTTTAATGTCAATAGTATAAAGTTGTGGTTTTTCCTTTTGGAAAATTGAATTTTTAAGATGTGGACCTTTGAAAAAGATATCCAGTTTAATTTACTGTTTTCTTATGTATTCTTCCTTTTTGAAAATATCAAACATGTTCTCACCTCAGGATCTTGCTGTATTTGTTTTACTGCCTTGAAACCACTTTCTCTGTATATCTAGCTCCTTAGCAGCTTTTAGGTCAAGCTCATGTGTCATCTATCCCATCTGTTCTATCTGAAGTTGCACTTAACCCAACTCTTTCTTGATCCTATCACTCTGTCTTATCACCTTATTTTATTTCATTTTTAGCCCTTATTACCAAGTATAATGATCTTATTTTGCCCATTTGCACATGCTTGTCTTCTTTCACTGGAATGCCAGTTTTGTCCTTTAGGATCTTTTTGGCTACAAAAAGACTTTTTAAAAATTTCTTTTATACTTGAGTTAGCCTGAATTGGTTTCTGTTGCTTGCAGACAAGAAACCTGACTGATACAGAAATTGGTACCAGAAGTGGTTACAGGCAACAGACATTCAGGGAGATGGGATTGGTTATCTGGCCTAGGAGGTGGGTTATTTTTGTTTGTTTGTTTGTGTGGCTTTAATTAATTAACACTTATGTAGTGTGCTTACCATGTACTGTTCTAAGAAGCATTGCATAAATTGTCTTAAATAGTCCTCAGAATGACCTGAGATAGTTCTGAGGTAAAGAGGTAGACTTTATTGTTACTTTCATTTTACAGATAAGGAAATAGTCACACAAAGGTTAACAAACTTGCCCAAGGATGCATAAAGGCAGGGAAAATTCTTATTTTATTTTATTTTTGAGACAAAATCTCCCTCTGTTTCCTAGGGTAGAGTGTAGTGGTGTGATCATAGCTCAGTGCAGCCTTGTATTCATGGGCTTAAGCAACCCTTCCTTGCCAGCCTCCTGAATATCTAGGACTACAGACTTGTGTCATCATGCTTGGCTAGTTTTGGTTGTTGTTGTTGTTGTTGTTGTTGTTGCAGAGATGGGGTCTCACTCACTCTTACTCAGGCTCATCTCACACTCCTGGGCTCAAAGGATCCTCCTACTCAGCCTCCCAAAATGCTGGGATTATAGGTGTGAGCCACCAAGCTCAGCTATGAAAATTCTCTTATTTAGGAATTGGATTCTGGTAATCCATGGTATGCAGTGCTGAAGAGCTAATGAGACAATTATCTCTGATTACTTTGACTCTGCTGCACACTCAGGGCTAGCTTTAGGGTTGTGTTGCCACTGCTGCAGAAAAAAATGAAGGAATTCAAGTCTGCTGGATTGAGTGGACAACTTGAAGAAAGAATGACAGGATTTGAATTTATGTTTTTAGCTTAAGGTAGAAATTAAAACTCAAAGATATACTATAATTGAGCTAATATAATTTCTTATATCTAACTACTCCAGAGCTAAGGTAGTTCTAAATTAAATCTACTGTTTAATCTAGCATGAGCTAATTCATATTCTAGCCACATTTTCTATATGACAATTAAGCTATTTATCAGGAAGAATTGAGATCAACTATCCTAATTGGTTTTCCAAATAGTCCTGCCAAGGAAGGGTTGTGCTCTTGGGTGATGCTGTGGCAATCCTAAGGAAAAATGTAATTTTTTGGTAACATTTGTTTTGGTGGACAGCATCTTATAATTAGAACTGCATAATATACAGTATATGCTGTATATTATGATGTTATTTAAGACTCGTTAATATATTTGCTGTACATTGGATGACTCATAAAATGATCATGTTTAATGTTGAAAGTTAAAATCTTTTAAAAACAAACAAACAAACCAGAGACAATTTAATTCTGTATCCGAATGTGATGTGTTATACCAAGGGTTGGCCAACTACAGCCTATGGCCCATCAGTAGTATATTCTCCAGAACCTGATCCTGTTACATAATACTTGGTGAAGAAGATACAAAATAGTCAAGGATTCTGCCTCAATACAGCTTACAGTCAATTCCTTAGGGAATTGATCATATAGCCCTCCTTATTTTTTCTTTTTGCAGACTGCTAAAATTTGAACACATCTGACAAGAATCTTCTAATTGCTCATAAGTGTTTTTCTCTATCTTTTCTCTGATGTTTACCTTTTAATTTTAAAATAGTGATAGCTTTGTGTATCAACTGACATTGCTGTGTAACAAATCATCCCAACACTCAGTGGCTTAAATCAACAACCATTTATTATTTCTCATGAGTCAGAGTGAGCTTGGAGTCAGTTGATTAAATTTGGGCTCAACTGGGAGTGGCTCTGCACCATGTATTTCTCATCCTCCTCTTGGTATCAGCCTGGGCAGGTCCTTCTCATTATGATGGCTGGAGCTTAAAAGAGCAAGTAGAAACACAACAAGACCTCTTGAAGACTAGCTTGGGACTTGCATAATGTCATTTCCAACTCTTAAGAAAGTCATATGACTGAACCCAAAGAGTGGAAAAGTATGTTCCACCCTTAGCGGCAGAGTACTAGAAAAGTTATATGGCAAAGAATGTGAAAATTTGGGGTTAATAATGCAGTCTACCACAGTTTAGTTTAGTATCAGAGTATAGCTTACAACCTGCATTCAGAATTGAGTTTCAGCTCAAGTATTTTGACTTGCTGCTTTTTATGCATCAAAGATCTGGACAGCATGGAATCATTCCTTAGAAGTCATTCCATATGGGTACCAGGAGCATGAGGACCCTAAATGCCTTCGATTTAGTTATGTATTGAGTACCTTCTTTGTGCCTAACACTATATCAAGTTATGTGACTTTAGGAGTTTTAAGTCTAACAGCAAAAAGAAACTGTGGACAAGTACTTAGATGGTGTCATAGTTCCAAAAGTAGTACTTACTGGGTTAAAGGTAGCAACAGAAGAGAGTAGTCGTCAACTCTATAAAAAGACATGGAAAGCTTTGTTGAGGAAGAGATATTCATATTAAAATTTGAAGGATGGACAAGTCACCATTCCCTGTATAACAAGTTCAGGTAGAGAAGTATCTACCCCTGAAGTCGCTTATTCAAGTAGATCTGGAACAAGACCAGAGAATTTGCATTTCCAACAAGTTTCCAGATGATTTTGATGGTGCTGGTGCAGGGATAACACTTTGAAAAGTGTCAATTTATTGAATTCTTCCTATGTATTCGGCACTCATCGATGTGGTAAGTTTATAAAGTAGAGTAGTGGAGACAGACACGTAAATGTGTAGTGATAGCACAATGGAATGGTTGCTGCCATACACGGAAGTACAAATTGCTATAATACCCCAAAGGGGCATCTAACTCAGAATGAGGCTAGAGGCTGCATGTGTGCATAAGGCCCAGAGAAAACCCTTAATCCCGAGTGAAGTTAAAGAAATTATTGTAAAAAAAAGAAAGTAATAACAAATAGAAAAGTGATCTTGAATCATGCTTTGCACAAGACTGGTAAATGGATTCATCTTTAATGTTGCCTTTAAGAAATGTCTGATAAAAAGTTGTTAGGCAAGCTTTTGTTTGTATAGGTAGGGCAACATAAGTTTGAATTAGTTATTTTGCAAGCAAAAGATACCCTTTTCCTTTGTTTTGTTTTACTCATCTTCAGCTATTTTTTTAAGAAGCCAAAGAAAGATGTTATGCTTGACCTATGTGATTCTATTTTTTGCACGAAGTGGCTAGAAACATGTATGTGAGAATGTAGAGAAAACGAGACAAGAGTAGGAACAATCAGAGCTAGTGAAACGGAGTTGGCTAGATAGCTGGACCTGGGAGGTTAAGAACAGAGCCCACAGGTGAACATAATTATCTTATCCATTGCTATTGTAGCCACAAGTGTGAGACTATGAGACAAAGTAGCATCTTTACTTCAATAACAGTATTAATGCAGTGTATATTAGGCCATGAACTTGGGCAGGGCTATAGATAGCTCTTACTTGGGCATCATACGCTCTGTGAGCAGGATGGACAGGAATTGATTAGAGGTATACTTGAAACAGGCAACTGATTGGTCAGTTGTTTGAGTTATATGCTCTGCACATGGAAGAGAGAACATGGCAAATGCCTGGGCTAGTTCAGAAAGATAGATATATCCTCGTGAGCTGGTTTGTCTTGGCAATAAAGCCATTCTGTCCTTTAATGAAGCAGTCCTGGACTGTGCTGTCATCTCAACCCAAAAGGTAACACCCTTTTAGGAATCACATGGATTGTGGGGCTTCCAACTACCTCTTCATTTACATTTTTAAATCAAAAGCATATACCTAAACCTATGTAGAATATTTTATTTTAAAATTGTATTGTACCTGGTAAAGGGAACTGAAGTCAAGGAGAAATTATAAATAAAATGCCCAAACTTTAAAATCATGTAGTGTAATGTATTTTCATTGGAGGTGAATTGCTAAATAAAAATTATTTGTAGTTCTTTTCATTGTCCTTTTATAATATAATTTAATTAACAATGAAATCTTGTAAACTTTTTCTTAGCATACCTCTGTGGATGGATATACTGAACCACACATCCAGCCTACCAAGTCAAGTAGCAGACAGAACATCCCCCGGTGTAGAAACTCCATTACATCAGCAACAGATGAACAGCCTCACATTGGAAATTACCGTTTACAAAAAACAATAGGGAAGGGAAATTTCGCCAAAGTAAAGTTGGCAAGACATGTTCTAACTGGTAGAGAGGTAAGTTTGTATGATGCCTTTTAATGTTACCTGGACCTCTCTAGAGTCTTGTTAAAAAAATTTTCCTGTAGCTGATATTGGAGAATAAATGACAGTTGAAATATGACACTGGGATGTGTGTGAATGAAACATTAGTAGGTAGAGCTATATCATAGCGTAAAAGTTGACCTTTTAATGTTTAGAAAAGAATTGTCCCTACATACTAGCATCTCTTTTAGATAAGATGTACTGTGGATAATAAGCTTTCCTCAGGCTTCTCACTTTGATCATATGGTTTCTGTGAATATTTCTGATTACCACTGCTGCCTAACCCCACGAACAAGGCAGCAATATGGCGTATATATGTAGAAGCATATATATGTAGATCACCCACTGTCACCCACTAATTTTTGACTATTAGAGACCACAGTGAATAAGTATTGCTATAAAGGTAGTTTTCTCAGGTAAAATCTCATGTTTTAAATTATATGTATATATTTGGTAAAAAATTTCTATATTTGCACATGTGCATTGTATATATGTCTGTATGTTATAAATAAAACTTTAAATAGTTAAACATCTGACATTTTGTATTATGTAATGTGAACTGGACCTAATTAGGTTAGTATTTAAAAATTTCATCCACAGAATGTTTTTTGATAAGTTTTCACCTTACTCTATACATAATATATTGTCATCTCCCATTGAATTTAGTCCTTTCTGTCTCTTCTGACCTCAGGAGTCATTCAGACATGAGATACACTAGACAGAGTGTTAGGTATTCAAATTCATTTTGTGAGTTTTGCTATAAGTGTGCCTCTACCCACATAACCATTTTATTCACATAATACTTAGCTTACTGCAAGTTTATAAGCTACTTTCTCCTATAATTTTTGCTAATCAAGATTATGAGTAAAAGATTAAGACATAGGATGATTTTTTACTTTAAAAGCAGAAACTTGGAAGAAATAACAAAGGCTTAATTTCACTGACTCATGCTCAAATAGATTAAAGACTTGGGTCAATGGATATTCCACGGCTGCAGTTATCAAAACTTTACCATCCAATTATGTGAGCACCCAGACAGAGCTAAATTACATCTAGTTGGGAATGAAACAAAAGATGTTTTCTTTGTCTGTTTTTATTCATTAAAATATGTATTTTCAAATATACTTTAATAATTCTTTTTTGTAGGTTGCTGTGAAAATAATAGACAAAACGCAGCTAAATCCTACCAGTCTACAAAAGGTATTTAATTAATTTAATAATAAGTAATTAAATGTGAGTTTATTATTAATATATGATGTTTTATAAAGTCAGTCATCCTAAATTTTCTATTAGGTGCTATATTTCATCACTATATAAAGAACAGACATGATATAAAACATGATGTTTATGACTTATCGAATAGTTGTTTGAAAACTATCTGCTACTACATATGCACCATATGAAAGGAATTTGTCCCTTATTTTAATTCAGTAGAATAAAACTTTGTATAAAATATTTATAGGTGTTCAAGATTTGAAGTATTTAGAAATTTTGAAGTATCTTCAAGTATTCAGAATTGATCTCTGAAAATTATACTTTATTAAATGAATAATCCATTTATCCCTAGGGTTTGGTGTGTTATCTGCTATATAAAATATTGTCAAATATTTGCCTAAGCCATTTAAACTTTTGTGAGTTTTTGGACAAAGTCCTGAAACTCTCCGGTAAGCTTCTTAATTAAAAATATGGTTACTAATATTGTCCATAGTTGAGTTTCCTTTTATTGCTTCACTAGTTCTTCTTCCTTCCACAAGAATTAGTTTTTCAGATAACACACAGTGAAAGATAGGAATGTTTCTTTAGAAAGAATGAAAATACAAAACAGCATGGGGAGAAAACAGGATGGAGACTGACTTAGTCAACCAAAGCTGTTTCATGTTACTTTATTAATTACTTAAATGGAAAACCTTTCTCACATACACATTTTGAAAATGAATCAAATATTTTAACTTTTATGTCATATATACTGTTTGTATATAGTGAGATAATATACAGTGTGATTTTTTTTAGAATATAATGGGATCATTGTCAACATATAAATGTGACACAAATGACTTTGAATTTCTAAACAGAGAGATTCTTATAAGAAAATTGTAATATGGTGTATTTAAGCTACATCTGCTGTGATGTAACATTATATTAAAAATTTAGGTTTGTAATATCAAAATTGTCTTCCTATTGGCTCAGTGCCAGATGACTCAGTTTATTTTTGTGAATAGTTTCACAAGTAGCAAAAATAGTTTCAATAGAAGAATAAATATACTTCTAGAGATCCATTCTTGTATTTACCTTTTTTAATTTGACCACCAATATAACTTCATAGCACTGATATATCTGCTTAGTGAGAACATGAAAACGTTGCTCTATTCTTTTTCTGTGGATGTGAGAGAATATATTATGGATCTCTTCTGGGAGAAAGTCTCTTCTAGCACCAGTATTTCTGTTAACCATGATACATCTGGGTGAGTGACAAAAAAGCATCCTTTCTGCGCCAGTGAATTACCCAAAGATGCCATTTTGTCCTGGGTTGGAGCCACCAGTGGGACAGATTTTTAATCTATCCTTTGCTGAAAAACTTTTTAAAATGCATAAACTGTATAATTGTACCCTGTGGCTCTGTCCATGGTTCACCTAGCTTCCCTACTCTTATTGCATTTAGCCGTGGATTACTCTGGCAAATCGAGTGATTTTTAATTGGCATTTTGAACTATTCAGGCCTGTTGTGATACCTGGGATGCACAGTAATCTGACTCCTGCTCTGTCTTTCCCAAGGGGGGGCCAGAAAGGTTGTATAGCCAAAATTGTGTTATTGAAACATGTGAACATGAAAGTGAATTTTGCTTTATTTATCTAAATAAACCCCAAAATGTGCTTGTTGATAACAAGTAATTTCTGTCATAAAAGCAGCTTATCTTATTGATAAAGTCTTACTTTTCCAAATAGGCATATAAAAATGTGCAATTTTGTTTTCTTTAACCTGTGAAAATAAAAGTAAAAGAAGGATTAAGATTCACTAACTGTAGCTAGGACACTATGTATATGTTGTTTTTAAAATAATTTAACTTTATGTTTATAGATATGCTTTTTGTTGAAAGTTGTGAAGAAAAAACAGATCAAGCCTTGATTAAGGATCCTTGATTAATCCTCATGTGTTATAGAACTTCAACATCTGACCTTACCCATTTGGCCTGTAGTTTTTTCCAGTCAGTCATATCTAAAAAATAAATAGTCAGTGAAAAACAATTCATTTGTTTTCCCTAGCATTACATTTGTTTTCCCTAGTATTGCATTTGTTTTCCCTAGCATTGACAGTTAAGTAAAAAGTTACAAAATACACCTCCATGTCTCAGGCGTGCTTGTTAAAAGGCAGGTAATGATAGCACGTTCTATAATAGGTATTCATTTTAATCTTACTTCCAGAAGTGTTTGGTTAAATCTTGTTCTGGTTTGATCTGAATTAAGCTTATCGCCCTCCTTTATCCTTTTCTGTGTATGATATATTTATAGGAAATATTGCCTTCCTTTATCAACATCAATGATAAACAAAAGAATTTAAATTTGATACATCAACTGTTTAAAACATCTACCATACAAAGTTCTTATAAACAGCTTGGTCTTTGGAAATGTTAAACACGTTTGGCTTCAACATTGTTCACATAATATGCTCATATTTTTTGTATCACATTTTGGATTAATGAAATAATTTAATGAGTTTTTTATAGTTTAAAAAGCATTTAGAATAGATACCATATTTACTTCTTCTTCAAAGTGTGAGTCCTACTTGATATTTTAGTGTTTTCTACAGGAAGGTCCATGGGCAATACTAGTGATCCTTGGAGATCTTTTTTTTTTTGAGTTGAAGTCTCACTGTGTCACCCAGACTGGAGTGCAGTGGCCGCTCCCGGCCACCGCAGCCTCGACCTGCTGGGCTCTGGCGATCCTTCCACCTCAGCCTTCCGAGTAGCCGGAATTACAGGCGCGCGCTACCACGCCCGGCTAATTTTTTGATTTATTGTAGAGATGAGGTCTCTCCTGCCCAGGCGGGTCTCAAACCCACGGGCTCAGGCAATCCACTCAGCTCAGCCTCCCAAAGGTGTGGGATTGCAGGCTGAGCCACCGAGCCTGGCTCCTTGGAGATCTTTTAAACAGTCTAATAATGTTGAAAGAAAAGCTAAACAATATAAATTTTAAATGGAGGTTAATTTTTTTTTTCAGAAATTCCACTAGTTTTGAAACTTGGACTAGTTTTGAAACTTAGTCATACACAGATGAAAAGTTTGTGCCAGTCTGTCTCAGCTCACTGTTACCAGAGTGCAGTTTACCTCTACTAACATTTTTTATCTTCTGTGTATTGCTTATTAACTTACATTTTCTCTTGTTTTCCTGTGTTGCATTACATTCCCAGTTCACAAAAATGGCTTAGTGGTTCAGAAGTGATTTCCTGAGTAATAAAACCTTCTGTGAAAATAAAAATAAGACCTACTGCAGCGCAGAATTATGTCATTAACTAATAGAGGACTGCTACCTTAAAGTTACATAGAATGTGAATCTCTGTGCTAGGACAGTAATTTTGCATAAGCAGGAAATGTATAAAAAATTTAAATAATTGACCTCTGAAAATTAGACTGCAGCCGGACTCGGTGGCTCAGTCTGTAATCCCGTGCCTTTGGGAGGCTGAGGTGAGTGGATTGCCTGAGCCCGCGAGTTCGAGACCCGCCTGGGCAGCGAGACCTCATCTCTGCAATAAATCAAAAAATCAGCTGGGCGTGGTAGCGCGTGCCTGTAATTCCGGCTACTCGAGAGGCTGAGACAGAAGGATCACCGGAGCCCAGCAGGCGAGGCTGCAGTGGCCGGGAGCAGCCACTGCACTCCAGTCTGGGCAACCAAGTGAGACTCCAACTCAAAAATAAATACATAAATAGAAAATTAGACTTCATTAAGTGAATAATTCATTTACTGCTGGTACCTGGTGTATTACTTGTTTTATAAAATGCTGGCAAATGGTGACCTACACCATTTAAACTTCTGTAAGTTTTCAGATAAAGCCCAGAAACTTCTCTAGTAAACTAAGTTTTCCAGAGCATCTGCAAAATAGTATTTGTCAGGTTGAAGACTTTGGTCATTAAAGGGAGAGAAACCATGGAACCATGGAAGCAATATTTAGAATTCACTGTGTTTTTAACAAATTATCAAGAAACCAAACTTGTAAAACTAGTCACAAAATTTTTGACAAATATTTTGACCAAGGAGAGAGCAGAGGAAGCTCTTTGGAAATATTTTTAAACAAATATTTCTGCTGGACATATATTGAAGTATCAGTTACTCTCACATATGCATTTTTGCAGTATATTTTACTTTATAGCTGAACAAAGTCACTTAATGCTGAGTACTTCTTCCGTACAGTTCTTGTCACATGTGTGGATCACTTGAAGGAAAAATATTGACCAATTTTTATGTAGATCAGAGAATTAGTATTTTGTAAACTGGATTGTAGATTGTGAAATTTGTCTTTTAATCAGTAATGATGAAACACCACTGGGGCCTGTTGGGGAGGAAGAGGGTGAGGCTAGGGGTATTTTGCAAGGAATAAAACTGCCAGGTAAATAAATAAGATTATACTTAATGCCCAGTCGTCCACTATTCTCCATGAAATTGGTGGTGAGCAACATACCTCTGATCTTAATTTGGTTTTGAATTTAATACTGAAAACAAGATTCATTATAGAATCATAGCTATGGAGAATTATGTCTCTTTAGCATGCATTGTGAAGAATTGGTGGAAAGTATGCATTCACATGGAAATATGATGGATTTTAAAGGAAGGGATGTTTAAACAAGTTTTTAAAGGTGATACCAGTAATATTAATATTTAATATCAGCAGTTTAAATATTGAGGATAAGATAATGAGATTTTTCTGAGAAGACCAAACTGTGCTGTATACTGACCAAAAATATGACTTTTTAAAACTTTGTTTGCCTTCTTTAATTATTGGAGAAGGGGCTTAATGACATATTATTGGGCATGTTTAACATACAAATGCTGTATCCAAATATGAAAAATACCTTCCAGAGCAAGCATATCCAAAGAGTATGTTAATGATCTACTTGCTGATATCTCTCAAATTAAAACTTCTAGTCTTTCAAGTTTTGAGTGTGATAAGCTCAGCAACCTAGAATTTGTACATAATCTTTAGGGAGACGTATCTTTGTAAGATTCCAATAATCAACCTGAATGTTTTGGGAATTACTAAAACATCATCTAGCATTTTTTTTTCCCATTTAATCTATGATTGTGACTTGGTTTTTTTCCTGGTCTTACTGATTTCATTTCTTACATATCTTTTGGGAATGCCTACTTTTATCTTTTTACATCATGACGACTCTAGATAAATTACTATTATTTCCTAGTGAACTTCTAACTGCATCTACTTTGTGTGCACGTACACACACACACACACACACACACACACACACAGAGTCATCAGGAATGCAGTATATATATCTGTGAATATGCCATCCTTTGGTTAAACTTTTAGATGGCATTCCACTGTTGGTAGTCTAAAAATAAAGTTCATTAACATACAAGGTCCAATCTTCCTTTTCCACTTCGTGGACCACCAACTCCCCATAGCTTCTGCCCACTCTCTTCATCCCCCACTCCTCCAATCTCAGTGACTTTCCTTCATTGGCTCCTATCCATACTCTTTATTCTAGCCACCAGGCCTTTGCAGCTTGTTCTCCATTCTCTAGGTAAGGCTTATCTCCCCCTCTTCCTTTAATTAGTCCTTACTCATTCCTCCGTTTTACCCTAGAGTCACTTCTTCAGAAAAATCTTTCCTATTCTCCACAACTGTGTTAAATTACCTGACCCTGTAACACCATGTACTCATAACCAAATATTATTTATAAATAATCACTTTGATTTTTATTTGTTTTAGTAGTAGTTTTGTTGGTGTGTTTGTTGATGTTTTTTGTTTTAAGTGTTTTGTTTTGTGTGTTGTTTTGATGCCTGTATTCTATCTCTAACATGTAAAAACTTCTATTATAATTGCTTGACTTTTATTAGCAGCAAAGCATACATCCATTTCTCCATTCTCAAGAAGCTCCTCAGGATTTACTGAAATAAATATGGAAGGATTTTCTCTTGAAGGAAATGGAGGAGACTAAGAATCTTTAAATCACCTATGAATTTTAGACTAACCATCTGGCTTATTTAGTTATTTCAAGATTCATATTTCCATTTTTCCCCTAAGTTGGGCAGTTTGTTGATACAGTAGAATAGTCTATTTTAAATTTTTGGATCGAGACTTCAAAATGTTTTTTTCCATTTAAGAAAAAGTTGCTTTCTTATGGTATTTATTACACTATAATTTTTATTTTATTTTATTTATTTTTTGGTTTTTTATTTTAAATGTGTGGGGTACAATTCAGTGTTAGGTATACAAATGTTCATTTTGCAGGTACCCTTGTTGATGAGGTGTGCCCCTCCCTCCCTGGCAGCTTCCCTCAACTGCCAATCCCACCTCATCCCCCCATAGTTTCCCATCACTCCCAATCCCTGTCTTACACTATTATGATAATTGTCCAAGGTTTGCTTATGAGTGAGAACATATGGTACTCTGTTCTTTGTTTCTGTGATAGATCACTGAGTATGATAGACTCTAAATCCATCCAAGTTGCTGTGAAGCCCATATGTTTGTCCTTCTTTATGGCTGCATAATATTCCATTGTGTATATGTACCACATTTTTTTATCCAGTCCAGTTTTGATGGGCAGCACGGTTGGTTCCGTGTTTTTGCTACTGTGAATAAAGCTGCAATAAACATACCTGTGCAGGTATCTTTTGTAGAATGATTTGAGTTCCTCCAGGTATATTCCCAATAGGGGAATTGCTGGGTCATATGGAAGGTCAATTTCTAGTTCTTTCAGAAATCACCACACTGTCTTTCAAAGAGGTTGCACTAGTTTGCATTCCCACCAGCAGTGTAGAAGCTTTCCTTTTTCTCGCCATCCTCGCCAACATCTGTTGTTGTTTGTTTTGTTAATGATGGCCATTCTGACCGGGGTTAGGTGGTATCTCAGTGTGGTTTTGATTTGCATTTCTCTGATGATGAGTGAGGCTGAGCACTTTTTCATGTGTCTGTTGACTGCTTGTATATCTTCTTTTGAGAAATGTCTATTCATATCTCTTGCTCATTTTTTAATGAGGCTGTTTGTTTTTTTCTTTTCGGCATGTTTGAGTTCCTTGTAGATCCTAGATCTTAGGCCTTTGTCAGATAAACAGTTGGCAAATATTTTTCCCATTCTGTGAGCTGTCTTCCTGCTCTTTTTATAGTTTCTTTTGCTTTGCCGAAGCTCATCTTTGATGAGTTTTCACTTGTCTGTTGTATCTCTTATGATATGGGCACTTGAAGCTTTGATAAGGAATTGGTTCCCAGTTCCAATTTCCATAAGAGTGTCTCCTGCATTTTCTAAGATTCTTATAGGAGGTTTTATATTTAGGTCTTTGATCCATTTAGAGTTAATTTTTGTGTATGGCGATAGGTAGGGGTCCTGTTTCAATCTTCTGCATGTGATCAGCTGGTTTTTCCAGTACCATTTACTGAATAGTTTCTCCTCTCCCCTGTGGTTGTTATTGGAGGTTTTGTCAAAGATGAGTTGGTTGAGAAATTGAGACTTTTCTTCTGGAATCTCCATCCTGTTCCATTGGTCGATATGCGTGTTCTTGTACAAATACCAGGCTGTTTTGATTCTTGTGCCTTACAGTAAAGTTTGAAGTTTGGAAGTGTGATCACTCCTGCTTTGTTTCTTTTGCTAAGGATTGTTTCGGCTATTCGTGGTCATTTATGTTTCCATGTGAATTTGTGTGTTGTCGTTTTCCAGGTCTGAGAAGAATGATGTTGGTAATTTAATGGGTATTGTGTTAATCTGTGGATTGCCTTTGGTAGGATGGACATCTAAACAATGTTGATTCTTCCTATCCACGAGCATGGAATATTTTTCCATTTGTTTGTGTCTTCTTGGATTTTTTTGAGCAGTGTTTTGTAGTTCTCATTGTAAAGGTCTCTCTTCTCTGGTTAGGAAGATGCAGTGGTATTTCTGTTTTTGTGTGGATGTTGTGAATGAGATTGTATTGTACTAAACATTTTAATTTCTTTTTTTATTTTTTAAATAAATAAAACATAGATTCAGTTGAAACCCTATGTGTCATTTCTTGACTCTAGTCTTGTCTTTTATTGACCTAGAAATAATTGCTATTATGAATGTGGTCTTTCTTTTTCCCATTCAGATGTTTTAAAAACTTACATGTGAGTGTTTATACATAAAGTAAAATATTTTACTTATTTTAAGGTTTTCTAGTCTTCTGCAAGTTGCTTTTTTCATTTAACATTATATTTTAGTTTTATGTTAGCTATGCATTCTAGTTCATTTATCACCACTGCTATTGTAATAGCTGATTGATGAATATGCTATGGTTTATCCATTTTTCCCTTAATATACAACTGTTTGTTTATTTTCTTGTTGATGGATGTTATTGTGTATTTGTATTTTACTCTGTTTTTCTAGTTAGTTAACTTTTTATTTTTGCTATTACAGACAATGCCGCAATGGTCATTGATATGTGTATCTTTTTGTGCAGCTTGTAGAGGGATATATCTCTCCAAGTGGAATTGGTAAATTGAAGGGCATGCATATCCTCAACTTTCCTAGATAAGGTCAAATTGTTCTTCAAGGTGGTTGCATCAACTTCTACTTCTGCCCACACTGTATAAGATGTACCCTTGCTCCATATTCTTGCTAGCACCTTATATTTTCATATTTTTAAATGTCCGCCCACCTTACTGATGTGAAATTGTATCTAGTTTTAATTTTCATTTCTAAGAGCAATCACTGATAAGACTGGCATCCTTGCTGGTTAAAGGTGCCTTCTGAACACCTCTGAGAGAGTCTTGACAAGGACCTAGCTGACTCTTGGAAATAAATGTCATCTGCAGGGTAAAGCAGCATACACACTTCACATGAATAGGCCAATAAACTGCTGTCAGAAGATACAGATGCATTTTCACAAAGATTGCAATGAAGGCAAAGAAGGGCTTCATCCTTCCTAAAACCTAAATCAGTGCAAAATACTTGAAAGACCAAGAAGCCTGTGTGAAAGGCACAAGAAGATCTTCATGTCACCCTTCCTCTACTGGTCCAATTTACTGTGACTCTCAAGACATGCTGGGAGAGCTCTCTCAGGAGGAACAAGCTTGACCACTGCCTTTATCAGGTTCCCAATCATCACAGCGTTGTCCTTCATCTACTTCATGATCAAGCAAGTAATGAGCAAATCCTGTGACTTTGATGAGACCAGGGACAACATAATGAGCAAGTCTGATTGAGAGAAGATGATGTGCAATTGACTAGCCCCTGACTATGGTACACATTGAGTGTAACTAGAATGACAATTGTCTTAGCCATGTTCAGTTGGCTAGTTCTAAGTATAAACTTTTATCACCATCAGAAAAAACAGTAATAGAGGAATGGAAGAGATGGGAAGGAACAAAGAGTAATTGAGAGGAGACAAGAAAAATGCACATAATTGAGGCAAATATTGATTGACACTAATGGAATTTGGCTAATCCTGACCTATGCTCTAGCCAGGAAGGACTGAATTGAAAAGTAAATATCTTTCTAAAGAATCAAAGATGGTTTACCAACTTCAGTTATCTGGAACAGAGCCAAGAACCAAGAAGAAAACTGTAAGGACCTCTGAACACCTAAAGTAGCTGTGACAGTGTCCAAATAGTAGCCTTACTTGAGGGTCTTACATAAAAGACCCATCTCAAGCCCTCACTCAGCACTTATTTCTCTAACACAAAATTTTAACAAACTCTGGCCTTAATGTCAAACCTACAGCAAATATGAAACAATAAGTTTGAAGGGGATTAGTGAATTCAGTACTCTCTTACTAAATTTATGCGTGCTAGAAACATTACGATATCATAGCTTGAAAATGAGAAAGAAAAATAACTAAAATTTTTTTTTCCCCAAACAGAATAATTTAATTTTTGCCAAAGATTTTAACAAACACACCATTGGTTCCATGTTTACCTTAAGGCTATTTCTTTTTTTTTTTAATCAATATTATGATTTTGTGGGGTACAGTTAAGGGTTAGGTATACAAATATACTTCGTTCAGGTACCCTTGTTGATAAGAGGTCTCCCCATCCCCGGACAGATATTTACTACCGTTAATCCCATCTCCCTTCCCCTCCCCCCCATAGTTTCCCACCACTGTCAGTCATTTTCTTATAGTATTACATAATTAAAAATTAAAATCAGAAAGTTAAATAGTAGTATAGAACTAATATACTTGGAAATATCTCTGTTTCCCATATTTGTAACTAGAGCATATGGCACATACAGAATTGACTTTTTATTAGCAATAATTCTCCATTTCAGGGTAAACTTTCTATCATGGTAACTGCTTCTTCCCTCAACTCTCTCCACTTTTCTAAGGAAGAACAAACACTTATAAAATTGTCACCCTTACTGGTAGAAGTCCCATCTGAGTTAAAAGGTCATGTATATATGTGACTCATTGTGTCTGCCTCTCCCTGCTTTCTTTGACTCACATAGTTCATGCAGAAAACTCTCCAATCTCTTTCTTCTCTTCAGCCAACTGGAAAATAAAGAGTTTTAGGCAGGGCTTAGGGGAAGTCATAGAGAAGCGATACTGTCAATCTTTGCTGAAGCCATGTACTGTTCAATTGGCCAGAATTCCCTAGAATTTGAGAGGCTAGTGTATTATTCTGCTAGTGCTGCCATAAGAAATCCTATAGACTAGCTAACTTAAACAGAAAATGTCTCCCTTTTTTTGAGTCTAGAAATCCAAGATGAAGATTAGTAGGTTTTTCCTGAGGCTGAAGGCCTCTCTTCTTGGCTTGTACTTGACCAGTTGATCCTTGGTATCTTTTCTTCTTCTTATAAGGACTCCAGTCATATTTGATTAGGACCCCATTTAACCTTCCTTAATTATCTCTTTAAATTTCTCATCTCCAAGAACAGTCACATTGGGGGTTAGGGATTCAACACAAGAACTTACGGGGAGAGGGGCCACAGTTTAGCCCATAACATACATAGCATGTGAAACAACCAAATCACTCTTTCCAAAAGCAACCACTCTTCCTTTTTCCACAATTGCCTATTATTTTTAGCCTCCAACCCACACACATATTCATGTTCTTGCTTATGTTTTTTTTTCTCATTCCTTGTCAAAAACTGCTGAGGGGAGGACACTAATGGTTGAAGAAAATATTCAAGATATCTTTGAAATGTGGGCATCTAATGGCTGTCTATTATTATTTTCACTGGAATAAAAAGATTAGTTTCTGATGAGAACTTTGGCCTTGCCTATAACTGTTTCTCTTGTTCATCTCCAGATGGAAGTGGAGTGGCCTTATGTTTAGGTACTATTTTTATTAGATGTCCCAATTTTCACAAGTTGGTTTTAATCCTATTCCCCAGCTCATCGGTGTTCTTTTTTGAATGGAATGACTACATTCCAGGTACCAATCAGAGACTAAACTTATGAATTAGGTGCCAGTCAGAAACCCAGCTTATAAAATAATTAAACAAACAAACAAAAAATCAATAATTATGGAGAAATACCTGAAGAATATGTTGCTAACCTATTTCTTTAGGTTATTTATTCTGAACTATGTAGCTACCAAGAGGCATCAATATGTTTCAGTCAGTTTTGGTATTTGCCAGCCAGTTTTCTTCTAAGGGAAAACTACCAAACTTGCCAATGATTTCATGAAAATTGACTAAAGTCAAGATTATTCTCTTGACAGTGCTATCACTATTTTGTAGTTTGATATGCTTTCTCAAGGCAGAACAGAAAGAAGAGGAATTAGAATTTAGAAACCATAGGTGGTTTATTCATGCTTAATGGGCCACTGTTCCCAGTACATGGGAAATTCCTATGCCAATTAGAGAGTAATGTGAACACCTTCTTCCACAGTGTAGTAAGAGACTGTTCATTGGAAGCAAATGTTAAAGTGAGGAATTATTAACAGTTATATTTAGCTGGGCTCAGTGGCTCAGCCTGTAATCCTAGTGCTTTGGGGGATGAGGTGAGTGGATTGCCTGAGTCCGTGGGTTTGAGATCCGCCTGGGCAACTTGGAGAGACCTCATCTCTTCAACAAATCAAAAATTAGCTGGGTGTGGTAGCACGCGTCTGTAGTTCCAGCTACTTGGAAAGCTGAGGCAGAAGGATTGCTGGAGCCCAGCAGGTCGAGGCTGCCGTGGCCAGAAGCGGCCACTGCACTCCAGTCTGGGTGACAAAGTGAGACTACAACTCAAAAAACCCCAAAAAACTAACAGTTATATTTAGATTGAACACACAAATGTATTCACTGACCAATCTTTTAATGTAGGGCCAAGGCTTTTTTGGGGAGGGGGTCTATTAATTGGCATTCTGCTTTGTTTACTTTGCACAAATTACACTCATAAACTTATAATACACTTGCTACTATTTCCAGTTTTGTTTTATTTTAATTAAAAAAGAGAATTGAATGGCATCCATTAATCTGAGAGTAGAAGCCTATATTTTATCTTAGTCTTTTGCATTTATCTTGCCCATACCTAACTGTACAGCAGTTTCTTTAGCAACATTTGTCTAGTTTTTCCAGAGTATTCAATTTGGTTTGTTCTGTTAAATAACAAATGTGTGATTCATTGGTTGATGTAAAATTTAGTTGTTGGACAGACTTTGATGTTTCTTGCTCCCATGATCCCTGCCATGAGATAAATTGTGAAGGTAGAGTCAACATATCTTAGTGAAGGATCTGATGTCAAAATTTTGGGAGAAGGTGTTGTTAAGGATGATTCTTGTATGACTCTTTTTTTTTTTTTTGAGTCAGAGTGTCACTTTGTTTCCCAGACTGGAGTGCAGTGATGCAATCACAGCTCACTGCAGCCTTTACCTCCTGGGCTCAGGCAGTCCTTCTGTTTCAGCTTCCTGAGTAGCTGGACCTACAGGCACACACCACTGCACCCAGCTAATTGTTTTTATTTTTTTCACACCTTTGTATAATCCTTTCCCCTTGATTGTAAACAGGACTTATGCCTTGCTTCTGATAAATGGAATAGGGGAAATGTGACAGAATTTCACTCTCATGATTACATTAAGTTACGTAAGACTGTCTTGCTAGCAGACTTATTCCATCCTTGCTGACTTGAGAAAGTAAATGACCACGTTGGAGAAGTCCATTTGGCAAGGATCTAAGGGCAACCTCTAAGAGGTAGAAGGGTGGTCTCTAGCTGAGAACCAGCAACAAACCAAGGAAGGTCCTCAGTCCTACAGCTAAAAGGAAATGAATTCTGCTAGTAACCAGGGTTAGCTTGTGAACCTAAAACTACTCTAAAAATAAAGACTATTATACATATGTATATGTGTATGTATGTTTGTAAAATGACTTCTGATGCTACCTTCTTTGCTTTTTCTGGTTTACATACCTGAATGAGGCAATCTGGTCAAAGATTGTGTCTATTCCTTTATATGTCAGGTGTTTATCTTTGGCGAGAGGTTAGTAGCATGCTAACAGCTGCTTTTCAAAAACGCTTAGCCCTGTTTGGGAGGTGAAGCATCCAAAACCCTGAGGGGCTCTTCTGGGCGGAGGCTGTCTACCTTTGTACAAAGCTCCAATCAGCAAAATCATCAGTAACAATGACTTAGAGCTCAAAGGGGTCAGTACAGCTATGGGCCCAAAGGTAGAGCAGACCAGGCACAGAGTACACACTCAGGAGTGTCATGAGGTAAGACTGGAGAGGTAAATAGGATCTTGATTTTTTAGGACTTAGTAGCCAGTATTTAAGATTATGGGTTTTGTCCTAATGGCATTGGTAAACCAGCAACTGATTTTGAGTAGTGGATGCTGTGTCGATAATGGATTGGAGGATGGGAGCACAAAAACGAGAGTCAGAATAGATGTACAGAGACCAGTGGGATCCAGTGTGACAATGGTGTCAGTATGGATGGGTTGAGGTTGATGGAATTGAGATAGATTATGAAGGTAGAGTCAACATATCTTAGTGAGGGATCTGATGTAAAAATTTCGGGAGAAGTTGGTGTTAAGGATGATTCTTGTATGAGCCTTTTTTTTTTTTTTTTGAGTCAGAGTCTCACTTTGTCTCCAGGTTGGAATGCAGTGATATAATCACAACTCACTGCAGCCTTGACCTCCTGGGCTCAGGCAATCCTTCCATTTCAGCCTCCTGAGTAGCTAGAACTACAGACACACATCACTGCATCTGGCGAATTTTTTAAATTTCTTTTTTGGTAGAGGTGAAGTCTTGCTAGGTTGCCTGGGCTGGTCTTGAACTACTGGGTTCAAACAATCCTCCTACCTTAGCCACCATAGTGCTGGGATTACAGGCATGAGCCACTACACCTGGCCTAAGTATGATACTAAAGTTTTTGTCATTAGGTGCTCAACAGATATACCAAATTGGGGAAAACCAGGAAAGTATCAAATTTGGTGTGAGAAATCAAGTACTAGGTTTGAATTCCTGTGAATTTTCCTATTGCCAAGTGAAAATATTGTGTAGTTACTGGGTATTAAAATTGGGATGAGAAATTTAAATTTAGTAGTTAGCAGCAAATTGATGATATTTGAAGCCATGATAAATCATCCAGTGGGAATATGTGACATGAGAAGACAAGAAGGCTAAGAGCTGAACCCTGAAGAGCCTCATGTTTAAAGGGTGAGTAGAGAAGAAGAGGATTTAGTGGAAGACTGAGTAGTGACCAGTGAGGCAGGAGGGCAATCAGGAAGATGTACTGTCAGAGCTAGGGCAAGAACTGATCTCAAGTGTTCTGAGGAACACAGGCTAAGCTGCATACTTTTGTGTCCCAAATTTGAAATAAGAATGTATTTCACAGTTATGGAAAGTAACAATCTTGAATATGAAAGAACTTGCCTTGATATTCTATTTACTGATGTGTAATGTTTAATTATTAAAGTTATAAGTATCATGAACTTTATATGAACTTTATAAAATGTATTATGTGAATATGTATATGTATGCACATACATACTCACACAGACTTATATACTCCCTGAGTTTTGTGAAGGAATTATTGAGTATAGCTAGGGAAGCTATTTTGTAGTATGTAAACCCTTAAGTAGGTTTTTCTATTGGGGTGCAATTTATTGGTTTATTTTTACACATACATTTCTATTTAAAATTGTGGTAAAATATTATCTATCACAAAATTTACCATTTTAACCATTTTTAAGTGAATAGTTCAGTGGTATTAAGTACATTCACATTGTTGTACAACCATTGCTATCTCCAGAATGTTTTTGCCTTACAAAAGTAAAACTATGTGCCTACTAAAATAACTCCTCTAATCTCACATCCTTTTAACCCCTAGCAGCCATCATTTTACTTTATATCTCTATAAATTGAACTGCTGTACTCTAGGTACTCATATAAGTATAATCATACAGTATTTGTCCTTTTGTGACTGGCTGATTTCACTTAACCTAATGTCCTCAGAGTTTATCCGTGTTGTAGCATGTGTCAGAATTTATTTCCTTTTTAAGACTAAATAATATTCTATTGTATTTATGTATGTACCCATTTTGTTTATCCACCTCTCTGTTGATAAACTCTGGCTTGCTTCTACCTTTTGTCTCTTGTGGATCACGCTGCTACGCACATGGGTGTACTAGTATTTACTTGAGTCTCTGCTTTTGGTTCTTTTGAGTATATGGTATACACTCAGAAGTGAAATTGTGTTGGAGCACATAGGGAGTGAGGTGAGAGATCAGGTGGCAAGCATTGGAGCTGAGAGGCCCCATCCCTGCTTGGGTGCCAGACTCACTTAGGATTTGCAGTCCTGCTTTGTACACGGGAGAGGGTGAATGTACCTGACACAGTCTGTGACAGTTCCCCTCCCCCTATGGGTCTTTTGTTTAATGCTAGTGGAGGCCTGGTTAGGGCACAGAGGTATGCTGCCAGAACCCACGTGGAGCTGGGAACCCACTGGAGCTTGGAATGCCTACCACCAGTCAACCTTTGAAAGTGTATTCCCCACCAGCAATGCTTGATGGCCTGCTCCCAGGCTGAGAAAACTTGCCTGCCAGCTGTACTCACTCGGTGCCTGCCACCAGCATCGGGTGGCCAGCCCCAACACCCAGACCAGGAAAGAATACCTACCACCTTCACTCACCCAAAGGCAGGTCCTGCCACACAGGGAATCTACTGCTTTAAAATTTTGAGCATAGCCTTTGGCAGGGGAGGCAAAGTTGTGAAAGGCACCTGAAAGTCCTGTTTCCTGGTAGGAGCTCTTCTGGGCAGCCAGGGGCTCCAAAATTCCAGCAGTGCTGCCAGTGGTCAGGGGCCCATTTCCCTTCCTGATTTCCACAGAGAATTTGCAACTGGGGGTCAGAAAGCAGTCTGGCTGGCATGACCATGGGAAAAACTTTGCAGCAGAAAATCACTGAGAGTTCTGAGAACTGCCCAGCAAGAGTGGTAGGGGCAAGAGTAGCTGTCCTTCTCTCTCTCCCTGTGTGAACTGTTTTGAACAGCAGAATAGGTCCTAGGGCAGCTGTACCATTTCTAACTACAAAACAACAAAACTAAAAAATGATAAGAGAAGAGTTGTTCCTTGTAGATGAGCAAGAATCAGAAGAAAACACTGGCTATCCTCAAAACCTTAAAGCAGTATCATCTATAAAAGCACCTCTCAGTCCCCAAACAATGGGATCTATCCAGAACAACCTGTCCCTGATGACAGACACAGATTTCAGACAATGCTAAATGGCTAAAATAGTCAAGGAAAACCATAAGAAGTTGGAAGCAGCCGGGCTCGGTGGCTCAGCCTGTAATCCCGCGCCTTTGGGAGGCTGAGGTGAGTGGATTGCCTGAGCCCGCGAGTTCGAGACCCGCCTGGGCAGTGAGACCTGATCTCTACAATAAATCAAAAAATCAGCCGGGCGTGGTAGTGCGCGCCTGTAGTTCCAGCTACTCGGAAGACTGAGGTGGAAGGATCGCCGGAGCCCAGCAGGTCGAGGCTGCGGTGGCCGGGAGCGGCCACTGCACTCCAGTCTGGGCGACAGAGTGAGACTCCAACTCAAAAAAAAAAAAAAAAAAGAAGTTGGAAGCAAAGAACCAGGCAACAAAAGCAATGCAGGAAATAAAAGTTGAGATAGCCAATATAAGATAGGTCCCATCTGAAATCCTGGAAATGGAGAATTTCTTCCTGGAATTTCAAAGCACAACGATGGACCTAGCTACCAGAATTGACCAGGCAGAGGAAAGAATCTCAGAGCTTGACAATTAAAATATTGAATTAGCCCAGTCTGACAAAAACAAGGAGAAAAGGCTCAAAAAAGCTTATGGGGGTTGTGGGATTATGTAAAAAGATCAAATCAATGATTGATTGAAACACAGAAGGGGAAACTGAGAATAACCTGGAACAAGCCTTCCAAGAGGTCATCCAAGAAAATTTTCCCCATCTTGCTAGAGAGGTAGCCATCCAAATGTAAGAAATTCAGAGAAGTCCTGCAAGAATTTACATGAGAAGACCATTCCCAAGACACATGGTAATCCATCTCTACAAGTTAAGCATGAAAGAAAAAATTCTAAAGGCAACTAGAGAGAAGGAACAGTCCACCTATCAGGGAAGACCCATCAGTATTGTAGCAGACTTTCAACAGAAACCCTACAATCCAAAAGAGACTGGAGTCTCATCTTTGACATTCTTAAAGATAAGCAATTCCAGCCAATAATTTCCTGTCCCATCTTTGACATTCTTAAAGATAAGCAATCCCAACTAAGCTTCATCAGTGATAGAGAATTAAAATCCTTTCCAGACATTCAGTCCCTAAGAGAATATGTTACCTCCACACCAGCCCTTCAATAGATGCTTAAGAAAGTTCTGAGCACAGAAATGAAAGAGTGATTCCACTCTTCACAAAAGTGCAAGCGAGCCCGGAGTTAACAGAGCATATAGATATCCACAAAATCTACAAGAAGAGGAAGAAGCAAAGCAACAATTAACTTGAACATGAATGAACTGAACGTGCTACTAAAAAGGCATAGAGTTAGCAAACTGGATAAAGAAGCATGATCCAAAATTCTCCTGCCTCCAGGAAACCCATCTGACTGCAAAGGATACCCGCAGGCTCACAGTAAGGGGCGGGAGAAAGATCTTCCAGTCAAACGGGGGAAAAAAAGAGCAGGGATAGCTATTGTACCAGACAAAAACAGACTTCAAACCAATAAGTTAAAAAGGACACAGAAGGACACTACCTAATGATAAATGGCTCAATCCGCAAGAAATACCCATCTTAAATATATATGCACCCAACACAGGAGCACCCAGATTTATAAAACAATTGCTATGTAAGCTAAGACTTGATACAGACACACATATAATTATAGTCAGAGATGTTAATACCCTGCTAACAGCCCTAATCAAGGCAACCCCCCCAAAAAAAAACCAATAAGGAGATCCAGAATCTTAAAACTCAACCTAATAGACATCTACAGAACACTCCACTCAACAACCACAGAATACACATTCTATTCATCAGCACATGGAATATACTCCAAGATTGATCACATTCTCTGGCATAAATCAGGTGTGAACAAATTTCAAAAGGTTGAAATAATACCGAGTGTCTTCTCAAACCACAGTGGAAAAAAAATCATCACTAGCAAGAACACCCCAAAACTCAAAAGTACATGGAAACTAAACAACATGCTCCTGAATGACTTTTGGGTCAACACAGAAATCAAGACAGAAATAAAAGATTCCTGGAAACAAATGAAAAGAAAGCTATAACTTAGAACCGCTAGGATACCATGAAATCAGTGTTTAGAGGGAAGAATATAGCATCTTAGACACATATCAAGGAAATGGAGGGCTCACAAGTAGACAGCCTAATATAACAAGTAATTAAATCCTACGTTCAGTAGAAAAATCCAGATTACTAAGATAAATTCACAATAAAAGGAAATATAAGACAAAAATTTAGAAAGGATCAATAAGACAAAAAACTGGTTCTTTGAAAGGATAAGTAAGATTGACAGAGCCCTGGCCAGATTGACAAAATAAGAGAAAGTTCAAATAAACGCAATTGGAAATGAGAAAGGTGATGTCATAACTGACAATGAAGAAATTAAAAGAATTATCGGAGATTACTGTGCATATCTGTATGCAAATAAGCTAGAAACTCTAGAGGATATGGAGGAATTCCTGGTATCACACAACCTCCCAAAGTTGAAACAGGAAAAAAATTGAGACCCCAAACAGACCATAACAATCTAGGAAATCAACTCAATTATAAGAAACCTCCCCACCAAAAAAAGCCCTGGGTGGTTTCTCACACCCATGCCAGCTCCGGCATGCCTCTCTTTCCTTCTTCTCTCCTCTGTTCTTTCTCTAATAAACTTTGGTTTAAAACTTAAAAAAAAAAAAGCCGTGGATCAGATAGTTTCTTAGCTGATTCTACAAGACGTACAAGGAATAGCTGATACCAATCCTATTGAAAGTATTACAGACAATTGAGAAGGAAAGAATCCTCCTTAACTCTTTCTGTGAAGCTAATACCGTCCTGATACCCAAAATTGGCAAAGGTCCAACAAGGAAAGACTTATAGGCCACTTTCCTTTATGAACATGGATGCAAAAATTCTCAACAGGATTCTAGCAAATTGTATCCAACAACACATTTCAAGGATTATTCATCATAATCAGGCTGGCTTCATTTCCAGGATGCAGGGCTGATTCAACATTTGTAAATCTATAAACATATTCCAGCACATTAACAGGCATAAAACCAAGAACCACATGATTAGCTCATTAGACACAGAAAAAGCATTTGATAAAATCCAGCATTTCTTGATAAAAACCCTCAAACACTTAGGCATCGAAGGAACATTCCTCAAAACAGTAAAAGTCATTTATGACAAACCTGCAGCCGACATCAGCTTAATGGGCAGAAGCTGGAAGCATTCCTCCTAGCAACTGGAACAAGACAAGGATACCCACATTCACCCCTCCCATTCAACATAGTACTGGAAGTGCTAGCCAGAGCAATCAGACAGGAGAAGGAAATTAGGGGTATCCATGTAGGAAAAGAGGACTATATGATTCTATACCTAGAAAACCCTAGAGAGTCTGTTAAAAACCTCCTTACACTGATAAATGACTTCAATAAAATCTTGAGATACAAAATCAATGCACAAAGGACAGTTGCATTTCTATACAGCAACAGAAAACAGACTAAGAACCAAATAAAAACACAATTCCATTCACAATAACTACAAAAATATGAAATACGTTGATATCCACCTAACCAAAGAAGTGAAAGACCTTTACAATAAGAACTACAAAACATTGCTCAAAGAAATCAAGGATGATATAAAAAATGGTAGAACATCCCATGCTTATGGATTGGAAGAATCAGTATCATCATGTCTGTCCTGCACAAGGCACTCTACAGATTCAATGCAATCCCTATCAAATTGCTAACATCATCTTTCACAGACCTAGAAAAGACAATAGAGAAATTCATATGGGAGCAAAAAAGAAAATGAATAGTTAAAACAAATCCTCAGCAAAAGGACCAAAGCTGGAGGCATTTCACTTTCAGACTTTCAACTTCATTACATTAACCAAGACAGCATGATATTGTTATAGGAATAGGCACATAGACCAATGGTACAAGACAGAGAATCTGGAAATAAAAACCTGGTTCCTCAAGCAACTCATCTACAAAGCCATCAATAACAATCATTGGGATTTAGCAAACGGTGCTGGGAAAACTGGCTAGCCACATGCAGAAGAATGAAACTGCACCCCTACCTATCACCATATACAAAAATCAACTTAAAATGGATCAAGGACTTAAATGTAAAACCTCAAACTGTAAGAATCCTAGAAGAAAACTTGGAAACACCCTCCTGGACATCAGAGTAGGTGTGTATTCATGGCTAAATCCTCAAAAGCAAATGCAACAAAAGCTAAGATAGACAGATGGGATCTTGTCAGACTGAAAAGGTTTTGCACAGCAAAACAAACCCTCAAGAAAGTAAAGAGACAATCCATGGAATGTGAAAAAATATTTGCAAGCTATGCATCTGATGAAGGCCTAACGTCCAGAATCTATAAAAATCTCAAACTAATTTAAAGAAAAAAAACCCCACAACATTAATACTGCATTAAAAAGTGGGCAAAGGACACTTCTCAAAGGATGACATACAAGCAGCCTACACACATGAAAAATGTTCAGCCTCACTAATCATCAGATAAACGCAAATTAAAACTGCAATGAGATACCACCAAACTCCAGTAAGTTATCATTAACAAGTGCTGATGCAGCTGTGGAGAACAGGAATCACTTCTGCACATTTGGTGAGAATGTAATTAGTTCAACCTCTGTGGAAAGCAGTGTGGCAGTTTCTCAAAGAACTAAAAAATGAGCTTGCGTATGATCCAACAATCCCTCTTCTGGAAATACACCCAGAGGAACATAAATCACTCTACAAAAAGATGCTTGCACGTGCATGTTTATTACAGCACTATTTATAGTAGCAAAAACATGGAACCTACCCAGATGCCTATTGAAAATGGAGTGAATAAAGAAAATGTGGTACATATACACAATGAAATATTACACAACCAAAAAGAAAAACAAAATCATGGCCTTCACAGCAATTTGGATGCAGCTGGAGATCATCCTATTAAGTGAACTATTACAGAAACAAAGTATATACCACATATTGTAACTCATAAGCAGGCCCTGATCATTGGTCATGCTGTCACAAGGGTGGGATTTGCAGATAGCGGACACTGCTACGGGTGGGGAGGAAAGGAGGAGAGAGAGGGCCATGTGACAACACACTGGATACCTGGTCTACTATCACAGGGAGAGAGTGTTAGCTAGAAGCTCAAACTTCATCTGCATGCAACCTACGTATGTAGTAAATGCCCACTTGTATTCCACAACTCTAAAATAAAAAAAAAATTTTAAGAAGCAGAATTGCTAAATTATATGTAATTCTCTTTTTCATTTTCTTAGATACTGCCATGTTTTTTTCCATAGTAGTTTTATCGTTTGCCATTTCCATCAACAGTGCAGAAGTATTCCAATGTATCCACATCTTTGCTAACACTTGATCTTTTCTGGGTTTGTTTTTTGTTGTTGTTTGTTTTTTGATAGTAGTCATCCTAATAAGTGTGAGGTGGTATTTCTTGGTGGCTTTGGTTTATGTTTTCCTAATGATTAATAATGTTGAGCATCCTTTCATGTTCTTTCTGGCCATTGTATATCTTCTTTGGAGATATGTCACCTTTGAAAGCACTAACTTTAGATTTTATTTTGATAAAACACATGTCTTAATATAAACTCTTTGGAATATCACAAATTTTTTGTTCTATTTTCTTGAACAAATTGCTTGATTTTGAATAACATACTGAAAGACAGCATAGAGACAATGCCAAATCATACTTTTGAAAAAATTGGTCTTATATTGTTTAAAAAATAAAAAGAAAAGGAGAGAAATGTTATCATTCATGTTTGAAGTTACTTCTTGTCATTTTATTTTTATATGAAGTAGTAAATATATTTTTATTATTCTTTAATATTTTATAACTCCTCCTGAAAATGCTACTGAACCTTTTGTTAAGATGTCTAATCAACTAGTAGAAATAGCTTTAAAGAGTTGGACCCTAAGAAAAGTAGTTTCTGAATAAAGATCAAGCAATTTGTTCAAGTTTTTATAAGGGAACACTTAGTTTCATTTTCACAGTATTCTAGTCGTAAGGAGTAGTTAAATAATGTGTACGTTTTATTGTGTATATTATATTCAACACACATGCACACACACACACACGTGTCCATTTGTTAAAACTACTTTAGAAGCCAAGTTGCAGCACAGCTAATGCCACAGTCTAAGTTACATAGCTTGTTTGTGCAGATTGAGACTGAGAAACAAATCTTTTTTCATTTCATTGCCAGAATCCTGTAGTATCATAAACAGATTAATTTCTTCAGATATATATTTTAATTGATTCTCTGCTTGATTATTTTTCAGCAGAAATATAACTACCTTTTTTCTTTAACAGTTATTTCGAGAAGTACGAATAATGAAGATATTGAATCATCCTAACATAGGTATGAAATTTGTATATACAATTAGTGGAATATTTTCCTTAATTTGAGGCTATTTGAAAACATACAATTTTAAGGATACTTTATATAAACAGAAGAAAAGTGATAACCCAGGAAAGTGGTGCTTTGGGTAAAAATAGATCATAAAGAAGTTACTTAAAGGCTACAAATTGCTGTTTTCTCTCACCATGCTATCTTCTGCTGTTCACTAAAATAATTGATATGACTTGGAATTAATGCATATAACTGTTTTTTTTTTAATCTCCGTACTAAATCTCTCTAAATAGTATTGCCATTTAGGTATTTATAAAAAATGCCATTTAGGTTTTTTTTTTTTTTTGAGTTGGAGTCTCACTCTGTCGCCCAGAGTGGAGTGCAGTGGCCGTTCCCGGCCACCGCAGCCTCAACCTGCTGGGCTCCGGCGATCCTTCCGCCTCAGCCTTCCAAGTAGCTGGAACTACAGGCGTGCGCTACCACGTCCAGCTAATTTTTTTATTTATTGTTGAGATGAGGTCTCACCAAGTTGCCTGTGCGGGTCTCGAACCCGCGGGTTCAGGCAATCCACTTACATCAGCCTCCCAAAGTGCAAGATTACAGGCTGAGCCACCGAGCCCGGCTCATTTAGGTATTTTTAAAAAATGAATCCCAGATATTTTGCTGCTGTACACTTGGGTTTGATCATAGTTATTTGCATTAAAATAAAAAGTGGATTTCAGTTTTAGTAAATTTTTTTGTCAAGTCCTGATTTTGTGTGGGAATTATTGAGGATAGCTACGGCAAGTTTTTTTGTAATAGGTAAGCCTTAAGTAGGTTTTTCCATTAGGGTGACATATTGATTTATTTTTGCATGTTATATTTATTTTTTAATTGGTTTTTTGCTTGATTAAAAAAATTTCATTTTTATAAATAAGTTTATTGATCAGATATATTATTATATAAAATCGTTTGATTGTAAGAAGCAAAAAATCTGCTTTAAATCTCTATTTTTAAACTTTTGTTTGCACATTTGAAAATCTTGTTTGTTTTACAGCCGTTATTGTGATTTTTTAAAATGAATGATTTCAGCTGCATAAGTTTAATAATTCAGAAGTTTGGGGGTTTTTTGGTTTTTTGGTTTTTTGTTTTTGAGTTGGAGTCTCACTCTGTCGCCCAGACTGGAGTACAGTGGCCACTCCCAGCCACCGCAGCCTCGACCTGCTGGGCTCCGGCGATCCTTCCGCCTCAGCCTTCCAAGTAGCCCTGATTACAGGCATGCGCTACCATGCCTGGTTGATTTTTTGATTAATTGTAGCGATGAGGTCTCACTGCCCAGGCGGATCTCGAACCCGCGGGCTCAGGCAATCCACTCACCTCAGCCTCCCAAAGGTGAACTGAGCCCGGCTAGTATTTTGGGGTTTTTTTAACCCAGAAACTTTTATAATATCACATAAATACAGAATTTTTTGTTTCTGTACCAAGGACTGTTTAGCATTTTAAGATAATTCACAATAACAGTCTCTTTTTAAGCATTGGTTAACGTTCTGGTTGTCTGATTTTAAGATTTCTTTTTTTATTACCTTATTCTAATTTGAAAAGGTAATGGTTTTTTGATCCCAGGAACTTAACTCTCTTAACTCAAGAAGTTGGTTCCAAGTCATTTTGTGGTAAGTCGTTTTCTTCCAAGGAGTAAAAAACCCTTGAGAGACTTTTTGAACCAAAAATTGTAATTAATAATGTTTAGTAAATACTCAGATTTTCTACTGGTTTAGTATTACCTTAGATTTTCTTAAAGCATATTCAATCTATGCTAACAATTATGGAGTTATGTCTCTAATTTCTTTTTTCAGTAAAATTGTTTGAAGTTATTGAAACAGAGAAGACCCTCTATTTAGTCATGGAATACGCCAGTGGTGGTAAGGATGAAGGGGCTTTAAAAGTTCTCTTTGATGAGACGTACAGAATTATTAACACCGAAAGGTTCATTATGACGCTAATGTTTTCACTGTTCTTAATGAATGTATAGTTTCATTAAAATGCCTTTAAGCTATACCTTAAGGAAAATTTAATGTTTGCTTTCAAGACCTTTTGATTCTATATCATAAATATCATTTTTGGCTTATTTAAAAATTAGTGGGAACTTTTTTGAAACTCTAAATATGTATTGTCATCTTATAAATGTTTTGATTCTTATCTAAATTTTATGTTATTATAATATATCATAATTAGAAGCTCTTGGCTATAAGCAGGGACTCTCAAGTGCAGAATGTATGTAATAAAATCTATAGTGAAAGTGTGTTATAGATCAGTGTAATTTCACTGATTGTTCATATATGACAGATTCTCAATATACATACATTGTCAAGATAATCCATAAAATATTTCAAGTTAAACAAGTATTTAATCTATACATTTTATAATGAGTTGGCAGTGAGATAGAAATAGGAATAATTTTTAAACACTGATAGTTAATAGAAAGTCACTTTTATCTCCTTCACTTTCCTTTTAATGAAAAATCTATCAGCTCGAAATCACAATTCTGGTGAGGCATAGAAACCTATTTCTCAAAAATGCGTTTAAAATCTATGGAGTTAATCATTTAATTAGTAAAATAAAAGAATACTTAAAGGAAGGTTTTAAGGGCTCAGAATTTAAGCAATTGAAGAAGAGAGCAACTGAAATTATTTGGCTGATTAACTTTTTGCTAGTCAATAAGTTCAACAACAGTGTTGAATTTGATTGCTAAGCACTTTTAACTAATAATATTTGTAGATCTTTATGCTGATTTTGCTTTATGTATACTAGGATAAAAGGCATTTATTCTAGTCTACAACAACTAAACTATATATCTTTATACTGTCTCATATTTCTAAAATATTTTATTATAGATGTTAAGTATATTATTGCTTTTTCAATTGTTTACACATATTTTAGTAGCTTTTTTGCAAAGCTTTTGTCACCCTAAAATATTTTAATGTAAGTTTTTAATTTAACCTGAAAATCTGTGTTATCATTGTTTATTATTATTATATTAGAAAAATTATATTAAAACACTCATGCAAATTTGCATAATGTGTAAGTCTATAATACAATTAATGAGCCTGCAAATACCATATAATGAACTATTTCTAGGGTGTTTTATCTTTCTGTTAGTTTGGTATAACAATCTGTCTGCATAGGAACCCTGAATATTATTATTATTATTATTATTATTATTATTATTATTATTTTTTTGAGTTGGAGTCTCACTCTGTCGCACAGACTGGAGTGCAGTGGCCGCTCCCAGCCACCGCAGCCTCGACCTTCTGGGCTCCGGCGATCCTTCCACCTCAGCCTTCCAAGTAGCCGGAATTACAGGCATGCGCTACCACTCCCGGCTGATTTTTTTATTTATTGTAGAGATGAGGTCTCGCTGTCCAGACGGGTCTCGAACCCGCGGGCTCAGGCAATCCACTCACCTCAGCCTCCCAAAGGTGCGGGATTACAGGCTGAGCCACCGAGCCCGGCCCTGAATATTATTTTTAATTCAGTTAGAATTTTTTTTCTTTTAGTGATGTAATGTTTTAGAGAAAGAGGCTATACCCACTTTGATATGAGAAATTATAGCCTACTAAAAATCTGTGGACACCTTTCTGTTTTTATAAAGGTCTACTGCAGGGGTGTACTAATGTTATATGTATTAATTTAACGGTTAATGGTAAGTACAGTCAACTCTCTATTGGTGCTAATGAAGGGGAGCAATGGCTAGAGTAATACAGAGAATGTAGGATCATCACTGCTCTCCTTCAATAGCATAGTTGGGAGGTGCAGTGGGGAGTAGTGTAGAGAGATGGGTCCTGGAATTCAGACCAAATCAGCTGGTCCGTATTCAACTCTGATTCCTGGTGATAGGATATTTGGGGGTCTTCCCATTCAGTGATTTTGTAACTCAAAACATCGTGGTGCTGTAGCCTAAATTCATAATCATTTTCTTGCTTTTTAAATCTGTAAATGGTAAGGTGTCTCTGGAAATAAAACACTGAGTACTTTTTCTCTGAAATGTCTAGATAGTTTAGGATTGATTCTGGCATGCACACTAGAAATCAAGTATGAACAACAGCTAAATCAGGCCAGGCACAGTGGCTCATGCCTGTAATCCCAGCACTGTTCGAGGAGGAGGCTAGAGGATTGCCTAAGCCAGGAGTTCAAGACCAACCTGATCAACTTAGCGAGACCTCATTTCTGCAATAAAAAAAAAAAAAAAAATTAGCTGTGCACTTGTAGTTCCAGTTACTTGAAAGACTGAGGCGAAAGAATCTTTTGAACCCAACAGGCAGAGTCTGTAGAGACTGTAAGCATACTATTACACACCAGCCTTAGCAATAGAATGAGCCTCCGACTTGAAAAGAATAAGAGCTAAGTCAGACAGCTGCCTCTTTGCCAGGAGTCAGTCAATTGATCCCAGCTGATTAATGGAATGAAAATCTTCAGTGATTAGAAAATCAAGGAAATAGTTTTTTGCTTTGAACCACATTTAATCCAAAGGAACCTATAAAAAGTAGGTATCAGGGCTACTCTGGGATGGTTTATTTATTCTTTATTTTGTTCATGCAGACAATATTTATTAAATGCTTATTATGTATTACATAATATTCTAGGTGCTGGAACTACATGGTTGCACAAAGACAAAGTTTCTGCCCTCAAGAAGTTTGCATTCTAATTTGGAAATTAAATGACATGTGTAAACAATATATGAAAATGAAGGACTATGTCATGTAAATATATGGGATTCCAGGCAAAAACTTAAGAATAGATCCTCATGCCTGTAATTGCAGCACTTTGAGAGGCAGAGGCGAGACGAGAGGATTGCCTGAGCCCTGGGGTTCGAGACCAGCCTGGGCAACTTAGTGAGACCTCATTTCTACAATAAATAAAAAGACTAGCTGGGCATAATGGTATGTGCCTTGGTTCCAGCTACTTGGAAGGCTGAGGTGGAAGGATCTTCTGAGCCTAGCAGGTTGAGGCTGCAGTGGCTGTGAGCATGACACTGCATTCCAGCCTGGGCGACAGAGTGAGACTCTGATATTTAAAAAAGAGAGAGAGAGAATAGATTCACATTTTTGAACTCTTGCATATATCTTTCTCAGCCTAAACTCACAGATCTATAATTAACTACTTTGTAGGTTAATTAGAATTAACAATTATTAACATATTTCTTACATTAACTGTACTAAGATGAGTCAACTAGAGCATCCATTCATTTCTCTGTTTTCATCATTCCATTTAATCACTTAAGTATGCTTGATATAATTGCTGTCTAACATTGTAGATGTTCTAGTTTCATCTGACATACATTCATTACATATTTTATTTTTTAATATTTTACTTATATCCTAGGAATGATATTGCATATATGTATATGTGATATATCTGTATACCTAGGTACAAGTATATCATTTATTGAGTGCTTACTATTTGCCAGTCACTGTGCTAAGCACATGCATTATTTCATTTAATCCTCACAATAGCCATGTGAGTAGGCCGTTGGTAGAAACTGAGTCTTAACGAAGTTAAGAAATCTTCCTGATGTCTCTCAGTAGCTACTTAGGGATCTACCAAAATTGGTCTGATTTTAAAGCTTGAGATTTTCTGTTTTGTTTTTACCACTTTGCTATACTTTATAAGAGCTCTTTAAACCACTTAGTGAATTTTTAGTGTACGTGTGTATCTTATAGTGCAAATTGTAAGAATAAAAAAGAAATTTATCCCTTACACTAAGATAGCATTTTTAATATTGTAACTAAATATTAATTTGTTTTTAAACTATCACTGACTAGAGAAAAGTGAAAACACGTATAGATGTAAAATCATGGATCCCATACTTTCTACAGGTTCTAGTTATTTTTAAATTATTTCAAGAAATATTTGTTGTCTGTCCACTTTGTATTCTATCATGGTGATGAAGATACAAATGAAGTACAGACATGATGATGGTGTCCAGGTAGTTTACATTTCATATGGGGTAATAGAGATGAATACACGGATGATTTAATTCTGTATAATTTGTGGCTAGTCACCAAAATACATGAAATGAGTAGAATGAGAATATGCATAATTAGAGTATGGGAAGAAAAGTGATAAACCACTGAGAATGGAAGTGGAATTTTATCAAGACTACATGACGAGTAGGGTTTAAAAGAACAATCAACATGAAACTTTATTATTTTGTTTGAAATGTAACCCCCAAATACAAAACCAAATGTAATTTTTGATTGCCCAGGCGGTGGCTTCCCTTTGCTGGAATGGATAATAAAGAGTTGACTGTATTTTTACATAATACTTGAAAACAGAAAGCAAGTTTTTTTATTATGTTTTTGTTACTTATTTTTTAAAGAGTTTTGCTAAATCATAAGCTGCTGCAGATATTCAATTCTGTTTGTATTTTTTTTCCCTTTTTTCTATTCATGTGTTAGTTTGTGACTTAAACAGAGCATCCGAAAATTGTGGGCCGAAAGTTTCTTTAAAAACAAGGCAAAAACTTGACATTGCATATATTGTTAACTGAAAATCTCTGTATATTTTACTACCTGCTTTACCTTTCTGATTCAGGTGAAGTATTTGATTACTTAGTTGCCCATGGAAGAATGAAAGAGAAAGAGGCCCGTGCAAAATTTAGGCAGGTATGGAAAGTAGTTTTCAACTTTGTTTTGCTGATATTTTTAGTGATAATACATTGGACAGTATTACAAACTAGACTTCATAGTACATGGTATTTTAAGAAAAAATTCGTGCTTTATTACACTTTTTAAGAATGGAAAAATTCTGAAAAATGAACCTATTCTTTATTATTTTAAATTTAAAATAGTTACAGATGGTTATTTTTAGATGGTCGTAAATAGTGAATTTTTATAGGTGAGACTTACCTTATTAACTCTTTGAATATCTTGGAAATATAGACTAGATTGAAATGGAAAAGAAATGTTTAATCCTTTTGATGCCCTTATCCAATAATTATTATGAAGTATTATTGACTTTATGTATATAGCATATATGTGTATTACTTAAAAGGTTTATTGTATTACCTATAATTAAAGATGTCTTGGTATTTAAACTCATTTTTGTACATTTAAAGAATATGGTCAATTTTATTTAGCCAAGTAGGCCAGGAACCTTGCAAATGTAGCACAGGAATATGGTAAGATATTTATAAGATATTTATATGTCCAGTTCAACTTGAATATGACTGTTATAGAAATAAAAATAATTTAAATTTACCTAGGATTTTATTTTTAATTTTTAGGACTGAAGTGATTAAAATAAGCGTACTTATAAATTACTATGGAAATAACAAATTAGTGAATTGTAAATTTTTCATAAATTTACTAAAGTTTCAGCTGACAACTTACCAGATCCTAAATTTTCTCTCAGTGGAACTAGAATTCTCATTTAAAAAATGACACACTAGCCCTTCTGTAAGAATGAACACTGATTCTATAATTAAAGGGGTTCTGTAATCAATATGTTTGGGAAACACTGAATACTGATATAAGATCTTCCTTTAAGATATTTACATTCATGTTAACATGTTATACAATTGGAAAAGTCCTGAAAGGGAGGGAAAGAAAATGCCAGTTTAACTTTTTTGACTTAACATTCTCCAAATTGATCGTGGAATGAGTTTGCTTGTTTTATGGAAATTTAGTTATTAATATCTCACAGAATTACTACATTTTGGAAAACAATTTGTGAAATGGTTTATATACCAAAGGCATACATAGCTCTTTTATTAAGAATAGATTCCTGAAAGCATTTATTTTAAGATAGCTGAATGTAAAGACAACTGCTAATGAGGAAAACATTTTTGAGAAACTGAGTGGCATGCAGCCACATCCTGTTAAATTCTTTCCCATCCTAGGATGGAATTCCAAGCTTACCCTTAAGTAAAGCATTACAAGTCAGCGTTTTAAACATTACTATTATTTCAGTTTCAGTTATAGTAGTTTTAATTAGTAGACCACCAAGAAAATTCCAGTTGTCATTAATACTTCCACTGGGATCTTAATATATAGTTTAAAGTTTATTGCTACTTATCTTTATTTTTTACTCAGCTAGTTTTATTTTTCAATAAGTGTAGAATATTGTACTGGGTACTATATGGAATTAGAGAAGTTGAAAATGCCTGATGTTTGGAAAAGCTTGCCATCTTTACTGGTGGGCAGGAGCAGGATAGGAAATTGAAACACAGGTATTTCCATATAGATACAAATAATTAAAAATTGACTTTTTTTCAAATAAAGTTTGAATTATTTTGAAATCAACTTCATATTCCTCACATTGCAGAGGTTGAATGTCAAATGAATGCTATTTAAATTGTAAAGCAGTGGGAAATATTTTTATGTAATTATTCATTTATTATAAATTTTAATATCTATATGTGTTCCTCCATAACTAGAAAGGTTAATAACTCACATGTTTAGAAACAGGGATACACACACACACACACACACACACACACACACACACACACACACACACATCCCCCCAACATATACACATTTTGTAGTTATCTGATTAAAGATTGTATTTATCTTTGAAGCTTTTTTCCCTTGATGGATTTGATTTAAACTCTTGGAGGATTAATGAGTATACCTTTAGTTTTATTTTTATTTGCTCTATATTTTATGATTTTTAATGAATTTTAACTGTGAAAGAATGTACTGCATTAGCAAGGACATACATGTATATGTCCTTGGCTCTGCTATTAGATATACCACCAAAAACAGTAAGGCAGTTTAAGACCACCTAGCAGCCATTCCTCATGCAATGCTTCTTCATCCGCCTGCAAAAAAAATAATAACATTGATTTAACTCTTCTAGTATCAAAGCTGTTACTTCAAGCATGGGAATTCCTGACCCACTTGTAAGTTACTGCAGAGCAGCTCTAATAACTTTATCTCAATGGAAAACACTGACATATGTAGTCTTCAGGTCAGTGCAAGGCTAATTGTAAATCACTTTTTCCAAGATCCATAATAAAAGGATCATTGGGAAGCTCCTATGTCCTATTTATGGAAATACAAAATGTTTTACAATGGGAAGGTGTACCTGTAGAATAATGCTATAAAAGTTGGGCTTATGAATGGGGGTTATCACAGTGAGAAGCCAGAATTTCCTTCATGGCAGAAATTGTACCCTGCTAAGCAAGTATGGTAATAGCATAATCTATCACATTTGACTGATAGCTCAGAGGTCATAGTGGGGGGAATGCACATTTAATGTAGAGCATTCTTTTTAATTATCTTTCCATTCTTGAAGCTGTAGGACTCCGAAAACTTTTGATTCCAGTGGTCTCTCATAGAGACCATTATGTCTGAGGTAAAATTTATGGCCTCTAATTATATTTGGTAACCAAATTATCATCTGTCACAAGCCTTCACTGGATCATACAAACACGTGACTTGTAAAAGATAAAATAATTATTGGCAAATTTTTGTCATCCATGATACAAAAAATCTTATAATATGAACATTCTATAACTATAGCTTATGTCCAATGAAATATACATATAAATGTAAATGTCTTTTGGCTAGTGAACATTATTTAGTGAAAATTGGGTTTTAGAATTTTGAAGCATGTTTCTTAAGAAAACTAATACTACAAATATTTATCATTAGGTTCTGTTGTTGTTTTAGAAATCACACTTCAAATTAATCATAATTATTTACCATTACCCCACTCAAAAACATTTAGTAGTTCTGAAGTACCTGCTTAGTTTGTAATTCAGAAACCTTTGCCAGACTGTCTATCAAGGTTTGACTCCCACTGTCACCATTTTTCCATCTACTTTTCGAATACGCTGTGTTCCCTCATTATTAATGCATTTCACCATCTTGCCCCCACATCCCCATCCCCAAATCTCCATGTTTTAAAATATTGCTGCCCTTCAAGGATGGTCTAGATCAAATAGTGCCTACTCCAGGAAGCATTTCCAACTAAAATTATTTTTATGATTCTCTCACTTCTTTGTACCTCTGCTTCTGTGATTCTACCTGTATTATAGTTACTCTCATACATGTTTTCATTTCTTAATGAGATTGTAAGATCCTAACGGCAGGGTCCATGTAGAGTTCATTTTTATATTTGCCTAGTAACCAGCATGTTTTCTTGCACATAGCAGGTACTCAATAACTGTTTAATCAAAATGAATGAAGTTGAAATATATATTACTCATTGTGTGTTGATGATTTTGTTTTGAATTCATGTTTTCTGTCTGAATCAATTTAATACACATTTGAATAATTTTATAATGCTGAAATATCAGTTTCACTTCTACTTTGAAGTTCCTTTTTTTCATTTTCATTCCTCTTAGCATGGTCATGCTTCACATTACCTTTAGACTTTTTAAAAATCTCATTTCTATCTCCATTTGTAAATGCCTAACCAACAGTGAACATTCAAACTGTGTTTACATTTAACTGAATCCACAGAATTGAATGTAATGCTCTGCATTAAAATGGTCACCCTTCTGTTCATCAGATATAATTATATGTACAAAATAGCTCTTAATTGATTGCTGTCAGATACTTTGCATTTCTGTATTTTACATTATAAGAAACTATCATAGTATTGTTTATAATCTATTTCTCATTTATATCTTTTACCTTTAAACTGTTAGTTTCTTCCTGTTTAGCCCTTGTTCCCACAGAGCCCTATGTAATGATTAAAAATTATAACTGCATACAAAACCTAGTTACAGGTATAGAATACTCTGCCTGACTGAATTAGTTAGTGACAGTTTAAAATGTGTTTCATTTTCCCCGTCCTTTCTTTTGATGATAAGGTTTGTTTTTAAGACTTAAAATGTTTCCTTTCTCTGTATATATGAACAGACAAATAGATGGTATTGCTAAATACCTAACTGATAAATTCTTAGTAAATTGGCCTTACTAAAGAAACATACCTTGAACATGGGATGTAATTCCTAGAATAGAGTTTTACTTTTTTAACTAATTCACATGTACCAAAGTTTTTATTTCAACACTGTAATAAACCATTTGACCAAATCTACAAATTGTACACATTCAATCATGTAAACAGAGAAGTATAATGACCCATACAAAATCTTCAGACTGACAAAGAAATATTTTACTGTATATTAGCAAGAGAATATCAAGTTTCCACATTTTCTACATTTGAAAGCAAAAGTTTCATCACTTTAATAATTATAATTTTCTGAACTAAAGGAATAGTAGAATTGTTAAATATTACTTTGAAATCTGAGTTAGCAGTGTATCTAAATTGGAGGTGATAATTGGGAGAAATTGGGGTGTTTTTACCTCAAAATAATTTTGACTCTTTTTTCCAAATATTACTTTCAGATTGTATCTGCTGTACAGTATTGTCATCAAAAATGCATTGTTCACCGTGATCTTAAGGTAAGCTGCTGAATTATAACAAAAAAAAATTCTTCATCATTGAGATATTTACTGATAATTTTATAGTCATTCTTTTGATTGCCCAACTGTCAGACACTATTCAAGGTACCTTGGCAATTTTATGAAAGGTAATATTTTCACTGAACAAATGAAAATATAAATGAGAGGTTTTCTAGCTTTAAAAGTTAAAAGATTTGATTCACCATTAATTAGCTTCCTTTAAAGACATAAATGTGGTTCTTTGTCCCCTGCTGAAAGTGCCTGAAGGTCCCCTTCAGACAGAAGCAAGGTCAGGGCATAGATTCATGTTAACCTGTTGTAAAAACCAGTGTTCATTCTACCTTAAACTCAAAGAAATAAGGAAAGTTTTGAAACATTTTTGTGAATACTACATGCATGTGATAAGTATAAACTAGCATACTTTGTAATACAAAATGTATGGTTAGTCAATAAATGTGGCCACATAGATTTGGTTCAAAAGATGAAGGTAGAAATTCCCTAGGCTAAAACATTTAATCTTTTTTTTCTCTGTTCTTCTAAATTTAATTTGCGTAGTTCCTTACCTGGGAGTCTTATTTTTCTTTTTTACTTATTTTTCCCATCACCTTTGTCAGTTACTAGCACCAGTTTGTGTTACATTTGAATATATTGTCCTAAACAGTATTCAGAAGTCTAATTTTGTATCTTAGTTCCATTTTCTGAGATTATCAATTTTCTGCTGTTTCAAATTTTTCTATTTTTCAGTTTCCTTCCTCGGCTATTTTAAGGGAAATCATTTTTACAAAGAAAGAAAAAAAAGAGGACTATTCGCTATTTCTGTGTTTGACTCCCAGTTTATCATCTCGTTTCTTATCTGAATAAAATCTGCACACACAAAAAAATGTTCAACACCATGTGTTTTCCCTCCAGTCCAATGGAGAGTCTTCCTGTGCACTTCTGAAGGAGACCTAGGGCGCCCTGAATCTCTCCTCTTCTGGGTGGACTGTTTGATCCCTCAGACATTTCTAGAGAAAATTCAACTTGCTCACAAACAGCTTCAGAAATTTACAATGACCAGGCCTTAATTTAGAACATTAAAATAAACTGGTTTTGTCACAGTCCAAAAATGTTACCGTATAGTATAATTTTCCCAAATTAATATGCTTTTATATTTATGTCACCAGTGATACTTCATTTTTATGGCATATTTTGGGTACTAGGTGTATCTGCATTTTCCAAAATAAACTGAAAACAAATATCCCAAACTAGTATGCCATAAAAAAAGGGGGAAAAACATGAAGGCATGAGGGAGGGAAAAGCTATATAATGGGCAGAGTATCTGGCTCTGATGACTGCTAGACCCTTCAGTGATACAGAGAATTCTGATTTTTGATTTAGTTAAATTTTATTTCTTTTTGGAGCCTTATAAAACACATTTACAAAGCAACCTGTAACTTTGTTAGTCTGTCCATCAGTTATAACATAGAGTTTGAAACAACAAATGTACAAAAGTGAGTCCTTTATTGAGTTGCCTACATTTATAAAAGACACACTTAAAATGTCCTCTTTTGAGTGATTCTGTTTTAGGATTTTGGAAACAAGCATCTCAAATCATGGGAGGGAGGATTCACTGCTTTCTGTGTAATATATTTCAAGAAGAGAATTTAGTCTCAGAATAGCAAAAGGAAACTTAAAACAGACACGATCTAATAGAGGCTGTTTATTTTGTTTTGTTTTTCTTAAACAGTACTTTGTTAAGAAAACATTCTACAAGAAAGGACAAAGGAATGAATTAGTAGTCACAGAACCTCTGACTGGCAGTTATTTTAGATATACTCTGGAGCCTTGCTTTAACCAACAATACTTTATTAAAATTGAGCTCCTTTGAGTTATCTTGTGGTTTAAGTCCAAGATGGATTCGTGTTATGTATGTTCTTTAGAATGTTTCTTACCATAAGAAAGAAAATGGGTTTAAAATAACCAATGGAAGAAAATGAGTTTTAAATAGCCTTTCTTAAATTGTTGCATGTGTGCATATAAACGAGAGTTTCCTTTTGCGGTGTTAAAATTCAGTCTTATATTGATGTCATTTAGAACTGTTAGGCATTAAAGTACCACACTGGGCTTCTAAGTTTTATATTACATTGAGAAATGAGAAGCAAGAAATATATGTTATTTTAATAAATATTTGTATTTTATGTAGGCTTTTTACATTGTTCTTTTTATTATTTTCTCTCTTAGGCTGAAAACCTTCTCCTTGATGCTGATATGAATATTAAAATTGCTGACTTTGGTTTTAGTAATGAATTTACAGTTGGGAACAAATTGGACACATTTTGTGGAAGCCCGCCTTATGCTGCTCCTGAGCTTTTCCAAGGAAAGAAGTACGATGGCCCTGAAGTGGATGTATGGAGTCTGGGTGTCATTCTCTATACATTGGTCAGTGGTTCCTTGCCTTTTGATGGCCAGAATTTAAAGGTATCACCTAAATTTGACATTACCATTTTCATCCACTAATACAGTCATTTCAAAAACCTATTATAAGTGCTTTCTTTTATTTTTTAAGGAACTGCGGGAGCGAGTCTTACGAGGGAAGTACCGTATTCCCTTCTATATGTCCACAGACTGTGAAAATCTTCTGAAAAAATTATTAGTACTGAATCCAATAAAGAGAGGCAGCTTGGAAGTAAGTACATTTTTGTACTCCAAATTTAAAGCTTAATAATTAAAATGTTCCAGGAATGGAAAAACATTTAACCTCCTATATTTTCTTAGGAAAATTGCCAAATTGTCTAATTTGTCTTTTGTTTGGCGGTAGAGAAAATGACATGATTTTTTTCACTATTCAAAAGTTGACACAGTAGGTTTCTTTAAAAATGGTTATTTCTTCTTTGTCCTGCAGTGAAGTATTAAGTTAAAACAATATGAAAATAGGGATGAAATTGACTTTTAGTTGGAGAAGGAGGAAAACCTAGCCTCTGTCAGAAATTATTTTGTCCAAAACAGAAGGTTTGTTTTTAGTAAATACTCAATACATATTTCAAAGATAAAAAAAGAAAGTCAAAATTCTGATTTAGTGAATACTTCACAGCTATACCTGATGTTTCAAATTTGATAGAAACCTCTCAACTTTAGTACTGAAAGTTTACAAATACTTAAGTAGAACATATTGGAAATAGGTATTTTATTTCTTAACACACTCTTGTGTTGCCTACATACATTCCATATGTGCAGTTATTTATAATAATAGACATTATTATAAATATGCTAAGTATGTTACAGCCAAATAATATCAGAGGTTCATGTAATCAAAATGTCTGACCTTTTGTCCCTCTTGCACTGCAATTATAATAATTTATTTCTTAAGTATTTTGTCAATCTGTTTTTAAAAATTATATTTTGGCCTTTGTACTAAGAAAATTTCAGAGATTCAGCATGCATTATTCACTGGTACTTTTTGTCTTCCTTTATTTACCTTATTAGAAAGGTAGAAAATTCAGAGAATTAACCTCACTTAAACTGTACTTTTTTAGTGTAGCAATGGGGCTTTCTGGCACGGACTCCATGCTGGTTAGGAGGCAGCCTTATAGTGAGCCATCCCTGTGTACAGAGCTCTCAGGTTAGTTTGGGCTTTGTAATTTTATTTCCACAAATATTTTTCACTAAAAGATACAGTATGTTTTGATGGAAGTTAAGGGATGGTGACTTCCATTGGGAAATTATTTTAAATGCTTTGTATCAGTGGATTAATTATCAGATTGTTTTCACTGAATTATTTGTTTAAATGTGCTTAGTTCCTTCTTACGATTTTTTTTCTTTTGGGGGGCAAAGGGATATGATAATGTTTTAATAGAGAACATGTGCAATAAAAAGCCCACTTTCTATCACTGCCTTTCTAAACTTACTTTCCGTCATTATTTATAGAAAATTATATGAAATCTTTCCCAAGTTAGGGTTATTGACTCATATCAGTTCTAAAATAATTTTAAAACTTTAAAGAATGTAAGTTTCTCCTAATCCTGCTTTATGATCCACATTTGTCATAGGAACCCACTTTACCTGAGTGTCACTTATAAAATGCCCAGAGTTAAAGCAGCGTCTTGGTTGGTGAGAAGTGCAAAAAGAACATAAAAAAATTATTTGGGGGGACTGCATCTTACAAATCTCTGTTGGCAGTTGATAAGATGTGCTTATGTCTTCAAGATGATTAATTCACAGTAGCCAAATATTTTAATTTTTCATCCTTAGCATTAAAATGCTTAGGATTAAAGTATTAGAGTACTTTGGGTTTAATTTAAAAGCCAAATTATTACTATTAAAACATTTGATCATCAGAAGCTCACTCTAATATATTTGAATATAGTCTGGAACCTCCTTTTCCAGCTTATCAAAGCTAAGTTTTTCAGTCATGAAAGTATGATTCCACATTATTGCCATAATATTGCAGATAACAAAGACTGGCCTACTTCATAATTCCCAGAAATGACTTTCCAGAGAAACCTGATACCACATTTTTAAAAAGAATATTTCTTATACCAAACATTATAAAACTCTCCTAGAAATATCAATGACTTCAAAAGTTATGTCTTCATTTTAATTTTTATACCAACTTTATTATTATCTTTATAGTGAAAAATCTATACACTTTTTAAAAGCTATTTTCAAAACACTCATCTTCACTGTGTAAACATAAATTTTTTATATTGTAGTAGTATTTTCATGTCATGCTGCATTCTTTTTTTAACTTAAAAGTTTTTGTTACATACTTTTTGCTTTATCATAGAAGTGAGGTTCTTTTCAACAGCTATGCTATTCTCCTTGGATTATACATCATAACTTAACTATTCCCTGCTTGTTGCATATTTGAGTTGTTTCCATCATTTTTGCTTTAAAAAAAATGCAGTGTACTTCTTTTCTCTTTTGGGATATATGCTTAGATAGATTCTCCAGAGTGGAATAACTCAGTTAAAGGATATAAACAATCTAATAGCTCTTATTTGTCATTGCCAAAAGATGTGTGTGACCTAAAACTTTTGAATGTACCTATTTTCCACACTTTTTTGTATTAGGCATAGTAAGTTCTAGTATTTGATGCATTTATATAGTAGTAATACAGTTTAATACAGTTTTTTAAACAATAACTTTAATTTGCATTTCTATTATTAGCCATAAAGCTATGTTTAGTGAATAGCTTGACTGCGCTTCTTCATATACAAACTCTCAGTATCTCTTAACTACTTGTCTAAAGGAGTTTGGTTAATCAGTCTCATAGATTTGTATTGGCTTTATATATTTTAGTATTAAATATTTTTTTGTTAATTCCTGTATTTTGAAAACAAATTACACTTTTTTCAGTGTTACTTGAATATCGTAAATTAATGATTAGAGTTACCTCTAGTCTTCACTATATACTTTGCTAATATTGAAACTTGATTTAGAAAATTTTGCATGCCTGCTTATTGTCTTGTTAAACTTATATTGCTTATACACCCTTATGTTGTATACCAGACATAACTGTGCATTTTATTAAAATATTTCTTAAAGACTTATAAGTTAAATACCTTATTTATCCTCCATTAAAATAAAAATTAGTGAAATTAATTTCACGCTCTACTTGTTTGACCTATAGTTGTTTTTAGATGTAAACAAACAGTAATATAAATATTCAGGTTGCATAAATGAATGCTGTCAGCTCGTCCTAATTGCACTTATAATGAAAGGGAACTGTCACACATGATTTTAAAAGAATTTGTGGCTTATGTTGTATACTAGGGTTTTTCCCCCTATTTATTAGAATATTTGTATGCCTGGGATTTTTTTATTAGAAAGAAACTTAAAAACTTTTCTACTTCTCCTTCGTTTACATATTCTTTTGCTTTTGCAGTCCTTAACCAGAATGGACTTTATTACCTTTCAAAATAATCCAAAATTTGAGCCTGAAGCAAAGTTCCTCTTAATAGCCTCTCTCTGTCTTCTTTGGTTCTCAAAAAAAATATTTATTTTCACTTTTAATACTTTCAGCAGTTACCAAGACAATCTTTAAAATCTTGTTTATGTTTGCCTAGTATAAGTGGCAGTAAAGCACACAAAATTTAATTAATAATTTTATTTTTTGCTGAAAGATTTTTAGGTACAAATTTAGAAGCATATTGTGTAGTTTACAAAGGTTGAAACCATTTAAGTAAAATTATTTCTGTCTTGCCATCCTAAATTCTGTAATATGTACCTAAGTATAGAGTGCATATTTTCTATAGTTAATTAGTTTAATTCTTCATCATTTATCTAAATCAATTATTGTGTTAGAAGTACTCTTTTACAGTCAGCAAGTAGTGTTTACACTCATGCTTATTGGCACTGATGGCTAGAGTAAACTTTATTTTGATAGATTTGGAATTTAGTTTGTCCTCTAGTTTCTAATGAGATATCTGAAATGAAGTCTGAAGTGGATGAGTTTATTCAACTGATTCCTATGCCTAGTGCAGTTTCTTGGCCTAATTCTTTATACCCTGCCTGAAACCACACAGACTAGGTTACATGAGCTCTCTCCTTTCACAAGTTACCTCCATTTCCTGGGGATGTTTCTCCCTTGGCTTTTATGTTATCTATTACGGTTACTGTAAAGTAATTTTAAATAGACATGAGATTCACACAACTAAGGACATATCTTTTTTCCTCTTCCATATATCCATAGTTTGTTGTTTACTGCACCTTATTCTTGGAAAAGACCTTCAGATTTAGAATCAATAGAGTTAAAACTCCCACATGTTCCCTTATTTAAGAAAATCTTCCCAATATTTACCTTCCATTCTGAGAAGGTTGTTTTTATTCTCTTTTGAAATACCTTTGAAACAGCTATTATGGTGAGACAAACTGCCACGTAGTCTCTTGATGATTCTCAAAGACTAGAATAATAAGAAAGAGAAACAAAACTGTTGATTCTTTCATCACTGCCCAACATTTCCTTGTCATTGCATTTTCTACTTTTTCTGACTCAGCCTTGCCTCAAATCTAATTTTGTGTGAGGATTAGCAGAGTTAGTGTTTCTTCTATGTGTTCACCTTTTATTCCTTTCCCAAGGTTTTTTCTAAAATGCTGTTTATCTTCTTTGTTAATTAGATGTAGCGTTTCTCCATTGCCTATTAGATCAAGCTTAAATCCTTCATCTGAAGATACTAACTTTACCTCCTATTCTTTCATTAGATATATTTGTTCCTTCTCAAAAAAGGGCACTTTCTCACTATTTGTTCCTCATACCTTTCCACCAAGACTTTCTACCAATCCAAATACTGCTTATATTTCAAGTCAGTTCAGATTCTATCTCCTTCCTTCCCTGAAAACCTGAGCCCACACTTCAAGTTGTTCTTTTTGGTTGTTATTAATACTTTCTGCTAATAGCACAACTTTGAGTAGCTTACTGTGTATTCAAATATTTTTAGATTTTATGAATAGATCTTATTTCTTCAAATAAAAGACAAATCACTTTTGTCCACATTTTTTTTCCAACATGAACATACGGATATGAAATGGGTACCAAATAAATACAATTTCATTGAGAAATATCAGAAAATTTGGATTATCTTCATTTTCATTTTAATTGCTTATCTCTCAACTGCCAAATCTGCTATTTCTTCTGTATTTCCTTCTTAATTCATAGAGACCCTATTCTGCTAGGAACCTGAGTTGAAACCCTGTCCTCTTGGATCCTGTCCTTTCCCTCATTATCAAAATGAATTTTCTCATCAAGTGTTATAGATTATACTTCTATTTTCTTGCATTTCCTCACATTAATTTCAATCTTTTATCTCTCTCCTAGGCATTATAACAGCTTCCTAGGATGTCTCTTTGTTACTAATCTCTGCATTCTGTCTTACCTAGGGATCCTGTAGCAGCCTTATCTTAAAATACTGTCCTGATCAAAAACAACAAACATTTGTGCTGAGAAAGATAGTGCAAGGCACAGAACTATAAATATAGTGATAGAGATAAACCTATACCCAAATAAGTGTAATCAAAGGTGGAGTGTGATGACAGTAACACTAGGATATAAACAGAGTTCCATGGGAACACAGAGAAAGGACAGATGAGTGATTCAGATGAGGTTTCATTCATTCATTCATTCATTCTATAAATATGTATTAAGCACTTAAGTGCTAGATACTTTCAGGTGCTGGATTTGCAATATTGAACAAACCAGACATGGCTCAGTCTTTGGGGCTTATAGTCTAGTGGTAGAGGTAGGTGATTAACAGGTAAACACAAAAGATTTACATAATGACAAGTTATTCAATTGTAGGCAAAGATGAAGTTGCCATGAAAGAGAATAATAGAAGGGACTCAGATTTTATGTGATCATTTTGAGATCAAAAGGAACTTAGATGGAAGCATGGAGGAAAACGCTGTAGACAAATACCCTTGTCTTTTATTCCATTGAGAATATAGAAACTGTGATTGGCAGCAGTGGAAAACTGTCAGGGGAGGCGGGGTGGGACTGGCAGTTGAGGGAAACTACTAGGGGAGGGAGGGGCATACCTCATCAACAAGGGTACCTGCATGATCAGTGTTTGTATACCCAACCCTGAATTGTACCTCACATCTTTATAATAAATAAATAATTTTTTTAAAAAAGAGAATATAGAAACCAATAGTTATGAATGCTCTGAACGCTCTTCACTTCCCACTACTATACCTTTAACATTACTGTCTAGACTCCATCTTTCCCTGTTTCCCTGTCACAGTGGAGAGATATCTTTTTTGTCTAAGACTTACCCATTCAGTCCTTTGCTGGAAATAACGTCTATCTGCCTTCCTATTTAGCACTTCATTACTTCAGTAAAACTGTCTCTTTTGTACCAACCAACGCTCCTCTCTGCTGACTCCTTTCCCTCAGCTTTTATATGTAAGTAAATACCTTCCATTAATTAAAAAAAGGGGGCGGTGGGTAGGGAATCCTGCGACCTGCAGTCCCCTTCCAGTGCTACCTTCTTGCTCCTCCTTTCTAGCCAGACTTTTTTAGAGTATCTACAAGTAAACCATCACCTATTTCTCACCTATACATTTTCCTTCTGGCTTCCAATACTACTACTCCATTGCGACTTCCCTCAGTAAAGTCACTTGTCTCTGTTGCTAAACACAATGGGTTACTTTGTTATCACCTTATTTAACCATTTGGTCATATTTGACAAAATACCACTTTCTCCTCCTTGAAAAAAAGTTCTCCTGGCCTCCTGTGTCATGCTGTGTAGAATTTTCTTTTTGGATTACTTTTCTTTCTAATCCTTAAATGCTGGTATTCCTTGAGGCTCTCTACTCTGAACCCTCTTATGTTCTTCCTTACTCTCGTTCTTCCTGGAGGATCCCACCCACCCCCACAGCTTCTGTCATCATCTCTAGGATAATGATTCAGAAGTCTCACTCCCTAGCCCAGATTTATCTTGATCTTCAGAACAAAGTATCAGAATATTTAGAGAAAACATATTTATTTGGATATCTCATTGAGCCTCTAACTCAGCTTGTTTAAAACTGACCTCCATCTTTCCTCATACATTCCTCTCTCCCTGAGTTTGATTTCAGTTGTCTGAGTCAGAAATCTGTGTATCACCTTCAATTTCTCCTTTTTCACCTCTCTCCCTATATCAAGTCATATAGTAGATATATGAAGGATAGCCGTCCTTCGTAATCATGGATTATGATTATGGAGTTTCATAAAACTTCATAAATAATGAAATTTTGTAAATTTTTATCTACCAAATATTGCAAATGTCTTTTTTTCATTGTCATTGCCTACCTTTAATTTGAGGTATCATCTTCTCTTTCCTGGATACTAGCTAAAGCATCTTAGTTTATTTATGTGCTTCAAGTCTTGAACTCCTCTAATCCACTCTCCACACATTGACCAGGGAGACTTTTCAAAATCACACCCTTCAGAGATAACCCTTACAGTTTCCTCTGTCTCATTCTTTTGCCTTCCTTCCAGTTCCTCTTTGCATGATTAACTTTTAGTTATTCTTCCTGAATTTGACTTTTCACTTACTATTTATTACTGTTCTACTATTTATTATAGTAGAACACTGTATTCTATTCTATTCTATTATAGTAGAATACTGTTCTACTATTTATTAGTTTTTTGGTTTGGGGTTTTTTTATTGTTGATTTTTTATTATTATTTTTCAAGTTTGCTTTCAGGCTAGAGTGCAGTGGCATGATCACGGGTCACCACAGCCTAAAACTCCTAGGCTCAGGTAGTCCTTTTGCCTTAGCCTCCTGAGTAGCTGGGACTTCAGGGGTATACCACCACCACCATGCCCAGCTAAATTTTTTGTTGTTGTTGTTAGGGATGATGTCTTGCTATGTTACCCAGGCTGGTCTCGAATGCCTAGGTTCAAGCAATCCTCTCACCTCAGCCTCCCAAAGTGCTGGGATTCATTCCACTAGTTATTATTTTTAAACTTATAATTTTAGATTTGAGAACATCAGTAAGGTCTTAATTTAAGTTGATTTGAAGAACCAGAAATATTTATGTCTAGCTCATGTTTGTTATTTTTCTTCTTTGCCCAATCTCATTAATAAGAATAATAACAAATATCCAAAGAGCTCCCACTAAAAAGTAATGTGTTAATAAAAGGACAATTTGGTTCCTTTGTACTGATGTGTGTGTGGATGAGTAGGATTTGTTATGGATTTATTTTAGATATGCTTAAAGGATTTAGTTTATAAGCCTTAACTCAGCTATTATCTCCATATGCCTTCCTTAGGTACTCTGCTTGAGCAGTATAACTATAGAAGTGAACCAGTAAAGGTACCTAGGAGTAAGCAAGCTGGATTGGAGCTTGATAGATATGGGAGAGATTGCATGTACTGCATAAATGTCCTTAGTTTGTTATGTTCTCTAAGGTTTTTAATGTATTCACCTTACCACCTTGGAAAGTCTGTCAATGTCAACAACAGAATTTTATTTCTACAGATGCTAGTGCCTGACTCTGCCTAGGCTTCTATCAGACATACTGTTTAAGAGGGAGAAGTGAGGACCAGGAAGGTCTTAATATTTGGAGAAGTTGTGTAGCAGGAATTTGCAATTGTGCTTTGTTTATTTTTTTTTTCTCTTGATGTGCACCCACCCCAACACGTTTCCCTTATTGATGAGTAACCACTAAAGACTTACATGGCAGCATTATTAATTTAAACTTTGTAGTGAGTCTACTTTTATTTAGATTAGGTAGATAATGTCTTTAAGTTAGCATCACTAAAAGTGGGGATAAGAAATCAAGTTAGTGGTCGTTTTTAAAGAATTGCATGTGTGCATAATCATATTTTTGAAATATATGAATTATATAGAAAATTTAGTTTAAATATGAATTTAGTTTAAATTTGACCAAGACCCTCCAATTCAGTATGACAATATTCTTATAGATTCCATTTGTTAGAGATCTTCTCTGGAGTTCTTGTATTCTAGTGAGTGACTTTGAATAAATATTAATAAGTTAGGGAAAGATACATAGGCAATCAAGGAATTAACTTAAAAAGGTCTATATATGGGAAATTATTTTTCTAATTAGTGAATATTGTTAAATAAAGTTTAGAGATGGATAGTGTACTTTACAAGACCTAGAAAAAGAAAATTAGTGTATTAGCACCTTGAATAAAAACCTAAAATTCTGTGTATTAAAAAGTTAACAACAAAATCAATGAGCAAAAAACAGTTACATTTCCATACATCAACAACAAGCAGGGTGGGAGCCAAATAAAAACATAATTCTATTCACAGTAGCCACAAAAAAAATTAAATACCTCAGTATCTATCTAACCAAAAAGATAAATGATCTTTACGAGTACTACAAAATACTACTCAAAGAAATCAAGGATGATACAAACTAATGAAAAAAACATCCCATGCTCATGGATTGGAAGAATCAATATTGGAAGAATCAATATTGGCAATATACAGATTCAATGCTATTACTATCAAATTGCCAGCATCATTTTTCACAGACCAAGAAAAGACAATACAGAAATCCATGTGGAAGCAAAAAAGAGCCCAAATAGCTAAAGCAATCCTCAGCTAAAGGAACGAAGCAGGAGGCATTATACTTCCAGACTTCAAACTTTACTACAAGGCTACAGTAACCAAGACATCATGGTCCTGGTACATAACTGGACACATAGACCAATGGAACAGGACAGAGAATCCAGAAATAAAACCTCAGTCCTTCAATCAGCTCTTTGACAAAGCTGATGAAAACAAACACTGGGAAAAGGAAACTATACTTAGCAAATGGTACTGGGAAAACTGGCTAAACACATGCAGAAGAGTGAAACTGGACCCTTACGTATCACCATATACAAAAGTTAACTCAAAATGAATCAGACTTAAATGTAAAGCTTCAAATTATAAGAATCTTAGAAGAAAACTTTGTAAGAGGACACCCTCTTGAACAATGGAGTAGGCAATGAATTCATGGCCAAGTCCTCAAAAGCAAATGTAGTGAAAGCTAAGATTGACAGGTGGGAATTTATCAAACAAAAAATATTTTGCACAGCAAAAGAAACCATCAAGAGAGTACAGAGACAACTCGTGGAATGGGAATAAATATTTGCAAGCTATGCATCTGATAATGATTTAACATTCAGGATCTACTAGGAACTCAAATTGATGGAAAAAATCAACCTCATTAAAAAGTAGACAAAGGACATGTGCTGATATGTCTTAAAAGAAGACAACAAGCATATGAATGCAGATGTTGAAGGATCTTTGATAATTGAGAAAATTATGCAGAGTTCCTCAGAAATTGGTTATGGCATTATGATTGGAGATTTCGTGAATATGGTGGGAAAAGGAATTATTGATCCAACAATGTTAGAATGGTTCTGTTGGATACTGCTGAGGTGTTTTCTCTGTAACTACAGCAGAAGTTGTGGTCACAGAAATTCCTAAAGAAGAGAAGGACCCTGGAATGGACGCAATGGTTGCGATGGGAGGTAGGATGGATGGTGGCATGTTCCAACTCCTAGAATAGTGCTTTGCCATCATGAATGAGCAGGAGGCTCAAGGCAGTGTCCTCTCCAATAACTTCAGAGATGTCAGTTGAAGAAATGACTGAAGAAAAGGCTGGCTGATTAAGAGGATTTTAGTGCTTGCTACCATCAGATGAGAAGTTCAGAAGCAGTCTTTCCAGGACGAATAAGAATAACTGTGTATAAGTAGAGAAATATCCAATTATTTGATAAACTTTGTGTAATAAAACGTTGTTTAAAGTTAAAAAAAGATACCGCATAACATGGGTAAAGATGGCTATCATTAAAAAGTTAATGTAAGCTAGTTCAACCTGAACTACCATGTAATCCAGCAATCCCACTTATGAAAATATACCTAGAGGAACATATATCGCTGTACTAAAAATACACCTGCACGTGTATGTTCATTGCAACACTATTCACAATAGCAAAAACGTGAAAGCATGCCCATCTAAAGTGGGACTGGATAAAGATAATGTGGTACATACATGATAGAATATTACACAGCCACAAAGAAGAACAAAATCATGTTCTTTGCAGCAACATGGATGCTGCTGGAGACCATTATTCTAAGTTAACTATCACAGAAACAAAAAACTGAATACTCTATGTTCTCATAAGCAGGACCTGGTCACTGGTCATGAGCACAAAGGTGGGAACAACAGACACTGGACACTGCTAAAGGAGAGAGGGAGGGAAGAGAGATAACGGGTATATGACCACACACTGGGTATCAGGTCCAGTATCAGGGAGAGATAGGGTTTGCTAGAAGGCAAACGTCACCTGCCTACAATTTACTTATGTAGTAAATACTCATATGTACCCCCACAACTCTACAATTTAATTTAATTTAATTTTTTATTTTTATTTTTTATTTTTATTTTTTTGAGTTGGAGTCTCACTCTGTCACCCAGACTGGAGTGCAGTGGCCACTCCCAGCCACCGCAGCCTCGACCTGCTGGGCTCCAGCGATCCTTCCACCTCAACCTTCCAAGACCCGGCTGATTTTTTGATTTATTGTAAAGATGAGGTCTCCCTGCCCAGGCGGGTCTCGAACCCGCGGGCTCAGGCAATCCACTCACCTCAGCCTCCCAAAGGCGCGGAATTACAGGCTGAGCCACTGAGCCCGGCTAATTTAATTTTAAAGAAAGAAACTTTGGACTGAATTAACATGTTAAATATCTTTATTTAAGGCAATGAGCTGTTATTAATAAAACTATTAAACATTCTCTCATATAAAGAGTACTGCCTTCCTGGAGAGCAATTTGGCAATACTTATGAAAAGCCGTGAAATTTAGTGTACTACATAACCCAGCTATTCCACTTGTAAGAACTCATGCTAATAAAATAATTTATAATGTGCACAAAAAATGTAATAAAAGCATGTTTATTGCAGCATTTAATTTAAATGTTCAGGAAAAGGATAAAATATATTCTGGAACACCCATATACATTCTACACAGTTCTTAAAAACATAGCTGGGCTTTATGAAAGCAAATTTTCTGTTAAGGACAGTGCTTATGATGTATTGTTTACTATGTATGAAAGGTTACAAAACAGTATAATTGTATGTTTTTATCTTTATAAATAAATTTAGTTGTGTGTGTGTGTGTGCAAGTATGTATCTCCAAGTGTATATACAAAAATAATAACAGTTGCTTCCGTTGTGGGATGAGCTTATGCGAATTCTTTCTTATATATATTTTTATACTATTAACAGATATTCTTTATGAAAATAAGCTTAGAAAAATTAACAATTTTCTAAAATAATGCTGTACATAATTATTCAAAATTGTTTCTTCCAATTCTCCGTTGCTTGACCATAAGTGTAGTAAATTCTCCATTAGATTACCTTTTGGTTTGTTTGTTTTGATGGTTAAAAAAAACACACATAACATAAATTTACTCTCTTAATAACTTTCGTGTACTTCAGTATTGTTAATTATATGCACATTGTTGTACAACAATCCCCAGAACTTTTTCGTCTTACATGACTAAACCTCTGCACCACTGAATAACTCCCCATTTCCTCCTCACGTCAGCCCTAGCAATCTCCATTCTACTTTATGTTTCTGTGAGTTTAAGTACTTTAGAAGCCTCATATAGGTAGAATAAAAAGTATTTGTCTTTTTTTGATTACCTATTTCACCTAGAACAATATCCTCAAAGTTCAAGTGGTAGTATATGACAGAATTTATTTCTTTTTTAATGCTGACTATTTTATTGTATTTATATACCACATTTTCTTTATCCATTCATCTGTCAGTGGACAATTAGGTTGCTTCCACATCTTGACTTTTGTGAATAATGCTGCAGTGAACATAAGTGTGCAAATATCTCTTTGATATTCTGTTTTCAATTCTTTTGGATACATACCCAAAAGTGGACTACTGGATCATATGTAATTCTATTTTTAATTTTTTGAGGAAGCTCCATATTGTTTTTCATAGAAGTTACACTATTTTACATTTCCTTTAGTGATTTACCAGAGTTTCAACTTCTCCACATCCTCACTGACACTTGATGGATATAAGGCAGTATCTCACTGCAGTTTTGTTTTTCCCTTATGATTACTGATGATAAGCATCTTTTCATATGTTTGTTGCCTGTTTGTATAACTTCTTTGGGGAAATATCTATTTGGTTCCTTTGCCCATTTTTTATTCACATTATTTGTTTTATGTTACTGGTTTGTAGGCATTCTTTACATATTATGAATATTAACTCCTTATTCAGTATATAGTTTGCAAATATTTTTTCCCATTCTGTAGGTTGCTCCCACTAGATTTCCTTTTAACAGCTCACAACTATTTTTCACAGCCTTAGCTTAAATCTGACTTTGGTAATTCATGTCAACCCATTTTCACCCTGATTTTCATGTAATTCCTAATTCTAGACTTAAATTTTGACAATCCTCCCCTCTCATATTCTCTGAGCTATCTTTACTGACTATCCCTGATTTTCCTTTGTCATGACTTCTTTTTTCCTAATATTTTAGTTAGTGGTGATTTTAAAATAATATATATAAAAGAATATGTTTGGTAGAAGACTAGGAAAAAATTATGATCTCTTTAAATGTAAAAACATTATGCAGAGGTTAAAATCAGTAAGTTCTTATGTTAAAATATTCAAATTTGAAAATATTCCTTTTGAAGGAATATGGAAGGCATGCTATTTTGAACTAATACATTTGGTGAGTGTGTGGGATGACACAGCTGTCATATGTGTGCCTCAAAGTCCTACACTACTTACTGGACCCTAATTAAACCAGAAGCAGTAATCTTAGTTTGAAAACATCACACGATTCTTGTTGAGTAAACCAGTAAATTTCACATTTGCTAAAATAGAACTAAAATAAATGGTTGAATGTTCTGATTGACCAAACATAATATAGCGTTTATTTCCTAGCAAATAATGAAAGATCGGTGGATGAATGTTGGTCATGAAGAAGAAGAACTAAAGCCATATACTGAGCCTGATCCAGATTTCAACGACACAAAAAGAATAGGTAAGTATTTAAATATTATAAGAAGGCAGTGCTGTCCCTATGCTGCAAGTAAGAGTCCTTTAGATTTCCAAAATAGTATTTAAAAATATAAATAAGAAGAAATTTTTATTTGAAAAATACTTGCATTATCATCTTAATGATAACACACTAAACATTATGCATGTAAAGTTTCTGAGTTTGTTATATATTATGATCTAATTCAGTATTTGGCAACAGCAATATAAAAATTAAATTAATGTGGATAAAACTTATTTTCTTTCGATTCCAGGAGGAATGACTGATAAAACTATCAACACTGATCAGACTGATAAGTGTCAGCCAACATAGCATGCATTTTAACTGTAAATGTAGAGGCACTGAATTAAAAGAGTTGAACTCTTTGACTCTCCCTTTCTATTTTCCACTATCTTAGCAGGGTCTATTCTGTCTTCCTACTAGTCCTGCTACTGCTCATACCCAGCCAGCACTCTGCTTCTAACTTGTTCTCTTCATTTTTCTACCACTTCCCAAAGCCATCAGAAACTCACAACTATTTATCTCAACTGTTTTCCTATCTGGCTTGAGGGCAGAGTGGCAGTGGAGAACATTTTAGAGTTAGGAATCTGGTCAAAACAAAACTGGAAATTTAAGTCTCCCAAACAAGAGTCAACCTACTGTAGTCAGAAAGAAAATTGCTAAGAGTTGAGAGAAATCATTCCATGGATAGCTGAGGGTGAGTTGAAAACGAGGCAGTGAAACTTTTATATGTGCACGGACTGACCCAGTCTCAGATTGGACAAAGAATGTTAGCTCAGGAAGGTACAGACAATGAGAAATTGAGTGGGCCCATGAATATATTCCCCATGATATAGATAATTTCTGTATGTAAAATTGTGAATGTACAATATCTGAATGCTTAATATCTGTAGGTTAATAGTTCAGAATTTGTATAATTAAAACGATATTTTAAGTTTTCATGATTTTTTTATATTCAGTATTGTCAGACTTGCCCATTTTATTGATTTGTTTATTAGAATAAACTAAAATTCAGAAAATTTGCCTTTTTTTAAATTTCTAGACATTATGGTCACCATGGGTTTTGCACGAGATGAAATAAATGACGCCTTAATAAATCAGAAATATGATGAAGTTATGGCTACTTATATTCTTCTAGGTAGAAAACCACCTGAAGTAAGTTTTTCACCTTTTAAAATTAATGTGAATTATTTCTTGAGCTAAATGACAACTAAATATATGATATAATGTTAGTAAATATATTCTATTCTTTGTGGCATCAAAATTAATATAAAGGCCCTAACATTCTTATTTATTGAAATTCTGAAATCCATTTGCTAAGTTATGAGCTGACTTAATTTCCATGTACCAAAAGGTTTATGAAAGGAAAAGCCTCTTGTCTTGCTTAGCACCATTCACAGTCTAGTCTTTGAGACTGCTGTTACCCACAGCTTGTGCCCTCAAATGCATCAGCCCCACCAAAGAGATCCTGTTATCCCTTATTAATAATATGGTTATTGTGGCTGTGCAGAAAAAACAGTGACTGAAACATGAGGAAGTGACAGCATTTGAAACAAAATGTGTGTCTTAAATTATTTATGTGAGAGCAACCCAGGAAAAGGTCATTTGGTGATATATTGCCTTATAGTGTCAAGAGACTTTTTATTTTATTTATTTATTTATTTTGAGTTGGAGTCTCACTCCGTCGCCCAGACTGGAGTGCAGTGGCATGCTCCTGGCCAACCGCAACCTCTATCTGCTGGGCTCTGGCGATCCTTCCGCCTCAGTCTTCCAAGTAACCGGAACTACAGGCATGCTACCATGCCCGGCTAAATTTTTGATTTATTGTAGAGATGAGGTCTCGCCAAGTTGCCCAGGTGGGTCTCGAATCAGGCAATCCACTCACCTCGGCTTCCCAAAGCGCTGGGATTACAGGCTGAGCCACCGAACCTGGCCATCAAGAGACTTTAATGCATTCAATTGAGAATTCCCAAGGCCAAGAGACCTATAATGAGGAGTTAGATTCAAGAAATAACTGTATACAAAGGTGAACCATTAAAGCAAATGATCCTTTGGGGAAAGCAAATTTAAAGGGTATAAAATGAGAGTCAAGAACAAGGTTCAGAGCACTGACAGTTTACTGGAAATTAGACACCTGTAGAAGGTATTTTACAGAAAAAAAAACCGGAAGTATTTAAATTAAATAATAAGCAGTGCATTCCAGCTGACATTTACTGAACCTACCTTGTACCAGAAACTATGCCAAGTACTGTGAATTGAAAGACATGAAAGTCTCTGCTCTCAAGGAGTCCTTAGTGTAGAGGGGAGGTGAGCAGTATGTAGTATGGTATGTGCTCTGATTAAGGGGATGTTTAGAATCTTCTGGGAGCTTATAGGAGGACAAGTATCTACAACAGATTGAAGTCAGACCCACATCTGCTTGAAATGAAAGAGGTGGAATTAACAGTAATACTTTGGTGACTAGTTGGAAATAAGGGAGAAGAGCCCCTGAGATTTCTAGCATAGATGACTTTGTGTAAATGCATTACCAAGATCGGAAAAGTGCAGATTTCAGAGGAGAGACAGGAAATTCAATTAGCAATGGTGGCATTTGAGATTCCGTTTGGGTGGAATGGTCTAATAGACCTTTGGATATAAATATGTGGATTTGGAGAGAGAGAGTTGAGTAGAATTAATAGATTTGGAGTTGTCATCAGAGGGGCACATATTATATACTTAATGTGCCAGGAAGTGTTCTAAGGTCGTTACAAGTATTAATAAATCTAACCCTCTCAATGAACCTACCAGGTAGATACTCTTATTATAATGGAAGAGATGAATCTTCAATGCAGATACTAATAGTTAGTTAGAGTGGTATCCAAGAAGCCAAGTCAAGAGAATTTTAGGTAAAAAATAGTGCAAATGGTTATTTCTAAAGACTTTGAACTGTTTCTACTTAGATTTTAAGTTTTTTTTTCTGAGACTTTTAATTTTCTATTTATTTAAATGTAAAGGAAGTACTACTTTTAAAACCCAGCTCATGAATGAAGTATGAATTGTATTGAGACTACTGTGTAATAAGACTACTATGAGTAGTAAGAGTCTAAACTTTGGAGCAGGGTTCAATGGGTTTGCATCCCCACCCCTAACCCTTGCAGCAGCCACTAACTAACTATGCAACATAGGTAATTTACTTAATTTTCTATGCCTGAATTTCCTCATGTATCAAATGAGGATAATAACACTGTACTTATCTTTTAGGATCATTGAGAGGGTTAAATGAATTAATCCTTGTAAAGTCCTTACAACAGCTCCTAACAGATTACTGTGTGCTCTGTGTTAGCTATTATCTATTATAGTTATCATCAGTATTATTCTGCTATTTGTCATTTGTATCATCGATATATGAATTTAGATTTCCCATTGGTCAGTGATTCAGTCAAAAGATTGCTGGAAACAAACAACAATTGTGTTACAGAGAGAGGGTGATGCGTCAATCTCTAATTTACTCTACTGAGTTCTAAGTAGATATAATTCCCTGATCAAAGTCAAAAAACCAATTTTTAAAATAAATATCAAGAAAATAAAACATATATATGTGTGCATGTGTATATGTGTGTATTTAAAATTTTAGATTTTATCCTATTTGAATCTCAATGATATCCCTTAACTACCTCAACCTCAGTTTTTCCTTCTATAAAGTACAAGTTAATACATTATAGGTTTGCTGTAATGATTAAACAAACTAACAAATATAAAGAGCTTAGCACAGTACCTAGTACATAATCACCATTCAATAACTGGTAACTGTTATTTGGTGTTTTGATGAAACTAATGATTTGTGCAAGATAACAGAGGATTACAGGTACTCATTGAGGCACATTATATACAGTCTCCTCCCTTCTTGCTTGAGGACTTAAAGTTCTGTGTCCAAAATTACACTACTTTTTAATTCTGATTACTCCTGAGTTGTTTAGAAAATCAAGAATGCATATTGGTTTGTATAAACATTTTTGTTTTGTTTTGTTTTAAAATCCTGATGGTCTTTATTCTTCTTATAGTTTGAAGGCAGTGAGTCATTATCCAGTGGAAACTTGAGTCAGAGATCTCGGCCCAGTAGTGACTTAAACAACAGCACTCTTCAGTCCCCTGCTCACCTGAAGGTCCAGCGAAGCATCTCAGCAAATCAGAAGCAGCGGCGTTTCAGTGATCATGGTGGGAGGATAAAGTCAAATAAGTGAAAACAAACACTGGTTCTACCCAAACTTGTGCTTTTTAAGCATTGTACATTCACATCTCTATGTGCTTGTATCATCTTGTTCTTGCCAATTTATTTACTGAATATAAATTTAATACCCTTTTCATAGACTAACCTAATTTTTAAAATCAAACAGCTTAATCATAGTTCATAGTGTAAAACATACAAATATGGACCATTTTAATAGAGTTTTTGTTTGTGAGAAGAAAACATGTCAGTCGTTTTTCAGATTTGTTTTGTTTTAATTATAGCTGGTCCGTCCATTCCTCCTGCTGTTTCATATACCAAAAGACCTCAGGCTAATAGTGTGGAAAGTGACCAGAAAGAGGAGTGGGACAAAGATGTGGTTCGAAAACTAGGCAGCACAATGGTTGGATCAAAAAGTGAGATGACTGCAAGCCCTCTTGTAGGGCCAGAGAGGAAAAAATCTTCAACTATTCCAAGTGTGAGTAAACATTCTGGTATTTGCAATTTGCTTTACTTCTGTGTTATTAGAGTTTTTTAAATAAAATATTTATTTGTTATAATGTTTCAAAATTATAAAGGGAGTCATAGTTTTAAAGGGCCACATGTAAAAAGGGCCACACTTGTCATAAATGTAATTTTAGAAAAGAAAATTCTTAAGATAACACTTGACTTTACCACAGGATGATACATTAAACTTTCATCTTTTATTTTTTCTGTTTTTAACATGTACTTAATATTATATTGGCACAATAAATCTTACATTACAAATAAGGTATTTCATAAAGACAGACTCAGTGAATAATTAATTTATAAAGTTGCCTCACATTATTCACTTAAAACAACAAACTCTAGAAGTGAGATCGAACTGTAAGTCAGCAGGAAAGAATAAAGAGGAAGGAAATATAAAACTAAAATATATGAAGGATAGAAATACAGCTTGTAACATTGAAAGTAATAGATGTTTCGAAAGGAAAGGGCACAAAGTGAAGGGAAGGAAATTATTGAAGAAATAATAACAATAAATAAAGGAAGGGAGAAGACTTAATATTAACAGCACTCCAAATGACAAGCAGAAGCCAGGAAAGCCTAATCCTGGATTCATTAGACTGTATAAACACCAAAAACAAAACGGAAATGTTTTTAAAGATTTCAACATGGGAGGGCAGGTGATCTTAAAAGTAACAGGATTCAAATTGACATCTGATTTCTCAACAGCAACATGGATGCAGAAAGATAAAGGAAGTAATATTTTTAAAGCGTTAAAAGAAAACCACTTTGATTTTGTAATTTTTTATCTAGCCAAATTGTCATTTAAATATGAAGGTATAATAACCATATTCTTAGGCATAAAATGTCTCAACTGTTTGGCTCTACAGTGACCATTTGTAAACACCTTAGTCGAAGGAAGGATTCTCATAGGAAGATCAATGAATCTAGAATGTTATTTAAAATATATGGGAGTTGAAAGTGATGAAATAACTTATTAAAGTATGTATTAAGTGCTATACACAAAAAGGAATAATAATGAAAATTTGGAACAAAAATTCTAGACAGTATCCAAAATGTAAGGATTGGGGTAGAGATTAAAGGAATATACGAAAGCGTATACCTTGTTATGTAGATGATAGGAATAAGTTTTATTTGTTTTTTGTTTTTTGGGTTTTGTTTGTTTGTTTGTTTTTGAGTTGGAGTCTCACTCTGTCACCCAGACTGGAGTGCAGTGGCCGCTCCCGGCCACCACAGCCTCAACCTGCTGGGCTCTGGTGATCCTTCCGCCTCAGCCTTCCAAGTAGCTGGAATTACAGGCACGCGCTGCCGTGCCAGGCTAATTTTTTTTTTTTATTTATTGTAGAGATGAGGTCTCGCCAAGTTGCCCAGGCGGGTCTTGAACCCGCGGGCGCAGGCAGTCCTCTCACCTCAGCCTCCCAAAGTGCTGGGATTACAGGCTGAGCCACCGAGCCCGGCTAGGAATAAGTTTTAGAAATCAGTAGTAGTAACCAGTCATGAGTTCAGGAATTTAAGGATGAACAACATAAAAACAAAAATATTGATCTAGCCTACGGACGGGAGGGGGAAAAAGTACTTTAAATAGAAAACCCGAGATAAGCCCAACATAACCTTAATTGCAAGTGGGTTAAACTCTCCAATATTCATTTTTCATTTAGTCAGTTGTAGCCATACCTTTTTTAATATATTTGATTACATATTATTTAAATATGTATGTGTGATATGATTAGATTATCATCTCCTAGTCTGTGAAATAGATGTGCAAAACTTTATGAATTGATGGAATAACTGCTTACCTTCCAACTGATCTGTTTGAAAATATTTTAATTACAATAGGGTTTAAATATATATATATATTTTTATTATTATTTTAAAGATGGAGTTTAATATATTTTTTTAAAGTTCTTTTGCTAGAGAAGACATCATTTCTCTTATCAACTAGAGGGCAGTTTACAATGTCATCACCCTTTATAGCAGAAAGAAAGAAATTGTTCTAGTATTTTCTACCATTCTCCATATTAACCTGTCATCTGATCCAATTTGGTCTCATTTTCCCATGAACACATACAACTTTGCTTTCTCTATGTCTGTCTTTAGGTAGTACTCTTGTTCCTTACATTATGAAAATTCCATTCCTATTTATCATTTCAAGTTCTGTCTCCTAGATAGATCCTTTTAGACCGAATACTCTAAATCTCATTGCCTTTTCAATTGCTGTATCCTCTTATTTACTCCTTAACTATTTATATGCTGTCTTGTTTTGTTCACTGTTGGTTCCCCATAAGCCAAAAAATTATGGTAGAGAATTTCTGTTCTTCGGCACTTAACACTATATATTTTAAATTTGGTAATTGGAGAAACAAGAGTAATTTATTTTGTTTAATTTTAGCAGTTTAGAAGTTTCTAAAGCAAAACGAATAGTCTTCTGTTTCCTCTCCATTAGCTTCCATTCTCAGCTCCTAATATAACTAGTGCTAATCACTTAGAGTGAATTCTTCTATAGGTTTTCCTTCATTAAAGAAAACATAAATGAATATATATATATACACATATAGGATTATTTGATTTTACTTTTTATAAAAATGAGATCACACTATATAACATTTTAATTTTTCTCACAACTTTATGGGGTTCCAGATCACAACATCAACACCTTTTTAATAGCTGCATGTGATTTCATTGGTATTAATAGATGGATGTATCATAATTTATTTAACCTTTCTTTTGGTGGAGTGTTCAGTTTTCCATTCTCCAGAGTATGCGTCTTTGTACATTTATGTTATTAGTGTATTTCTGTTGAATATATTCTCAAAAGTTTGATCTCTGGACCTATGTGGCCACACTTTTTTAACCTCAGCCACAGCCAGGCTTATCACAGTCCATGGCACACTGTCACCCTAAGTCTGTACAAGGCCCATCCTTACTCCCACTCCCCTCACCTAAAGCTCCAACTCCAAAGTGTTTTAGTGGCTGTCCCTGGCTGTGTATCCTTGGATTATACACATCTAAATTTTTAATAAATGCTACCACAGCAATTTCCCAAATGGTTGGGGTAATTTAGAGAGTAGTTATTTCTTTACAAGCTCATCAGCAACTAGGTATTTTGAATCTTTAAAATTTTTACCAATCTGGAGAACAAAAAAAATGTGTCCTTTTCTTTTTAATTTGCATTTTCCTGACTACTAGTGACACTGATGGTGTGATTCACAAAGCCTAAAATGTTTGCTGTCTGGCTCTTTACAGAAAATTTGCTGACCCTGCTTTAAAGTCAAAATGTACGGCTTTAATGCTTTTTCTGTGAAGTGATTTCTCAGGTAGAAGGAACTTGAACATTTACAATTCAAGCTCTGTAATATTATAAAATACTGACTAAACAAATAAACATATTTACCAGTGACTCTATTTGTCATTAAAATGGAATATAATGGAAAATATATATCCCAGTCAAATGACATGACCCAGCTCCTTACTTTCTAATAGAAAATAATATTCATAACATGCATAGGTGATTTAGTAGTTTATTAGTACCTTAAATGTTAATAAAATTAGAAGGTTTTTTTTAAGTCATAGTAAAAGCTCTTGCTTATAAGTATGATTCTATTGATGGTATTATTTAACATTGGTCTAGTATTTGACTTAAGGGTGATATTGGCAGATATTTAAAACCACTGTTGGTAGGTTTATTTACAACCTCTGTGAAAAACAGTATAGTGATTACTAAAAGATTTTAAAACCATCCTTCCATACAACCCAGCAATCCCCCTTATAGGAATATACCTGGAGGAACTCAAATCATTTTATAAAGATACCTGCACATGCATGTTTACTGCAGCATAATTCACAGTAGCAAAAACGTGGAACCATCCATGCTACCAGTCGAAAGAAAAGTGGACTGAATAAAATAAATGTGATACATATACATTATTGAATATTATGCAACCATAAAGAAGGATAAAATTATGGATTTTATAGCAACTTGGATAGATTTGGGGTCTATCATACTCAGTGATATATCTCAGAAACAAAGAACTGAGTACTACATGTTCTCACTCATAAGCAAACCCTGAATGTTTATCATAATACTGTAAGGAAGGATTTGGCAGTAGTGAGAAACTTCCAAGGAGGAGGCACATAACTTTAATAAGTGTTCCTAGTTTCAAACCAGCCAAAGTGGGAACCAAAGGGAGACCAAAAGTTTACCTGTACAATAACCACTTATCTACCCAATCCTGAATTGTACCCCACATCTTTAAAAATGAATAAATAAATAAAACCAGCCAGTTGGTAGACAGCAATAGGAAGAGTTAAATAGTTAGATTAATGGTTGGATAAATTTTTAGGTTAATTATCTAAATCATGTGTCTCATTGTTCATCACCCAAAACCACTACAGGGAATAAACAATAGCAGTGTATCTTAGTCCATTTAGTGTTGCTATAACAGAATACCACAGACTAGATAACTTATAAAGAAAAGGTATTTATTTCTCACAGTTCTGGATGCTGAGTAATCCACTATCAAGGTTCCAGTACCTGGTGAGGGCCTTCTTGTTACATCATCCCATGTAACATCATCCCATGCAAAAGATCAAGAGAGCTCACACAAGAGAGAAAATATGGTTCAAACTTGCCTTTATAACAAAGCCACTCTAGAGATAACTAACCTACTTCTATAGTAATCCATTCATGAGGACAGAGCCCTTGTCACCTAATCACTTCTTATTAGGCCACACCTCCAAACATTGGGGATTAGGTTTCCACTACAGTAACTTTGGGTGACACATTCAAACCATAGCAGAGTGTGTTACGGGAACTTAGGACTCTTTCTAAAAGAACTTCGGACTCTTTCTGCAGTAAGATGCAAAAAAACAAATATTTTTCTTCTACAAATTCCCATCCAAAAGTTACACATGAGAGTTAATGGAAAACCCTTGACTAACCTAGAAACTTGGAAGCCAACTGTTGAATGGGGGTGGGAAACTGCCAGGGGAGGAGGGGCACATTTCATCAATAAGGGTACCTGATCTCAAACCAAGTGAAGTGGGGACCAAAGTTAGGCCCCAGCTTTACCTGTACAGTGACCATTTGTATACCTAACCCTGAATTGTACCCCACATCTTTAAAATAAAATTAAAGGGGGGGAGGAAAAGTATTAATCAACTTTTTTACAAAATGAGGAGGAGAGATTATTTCTTTCGGATACACTCGCGAAGATTAAGAATGTTATAATAATTATCACAAAATATTGTGTGTAATAATTATGTTATAATCATATAAAATATAATTACTTTTCTGTACAAGTTGTTTATATGGTTGGCTTCCACTTTGAGGAAGATACCAGACTAAAGTTCAAGAGTCTGCAAGAGCCAGGCTCGGTGGCTCAGCCTGTAATCCCGCTTCTTTGGGAGGCTGAGGTGAGTGGATTGCCTGAGCCCACGGGTTCAAGACCCGCCTGGGCAGGCGAGACCTCATCTCTACAATAAATCAAAAATTAGCTGGGCGTGGTAGCGTGCACCTGTAATTCCGGCTACTCAGAAGGCTGAGGTGGAAGGATCGCCGGAGCCCAGCAGGTCGAGGCTGCGGTGGCCGGGAGCGGCCACTGCACTCCAGTCTGTGCGACAGAGTGAGACTCCAACTCAAAAAAAAAAAAAAAAAAAAAGAGTCTGCAAGGGTAGTGTCCACCTGGTTTCCACATCCTCAGTAGAGAAAGCCTTACCTGCTTAGCTAGTCACTAGAGCTTTGTTATTTGAGCTAGGAAAGTCAATTATGAAAGTTAGTTTGGTATATGAATCTATGTCAAATGCAATCAGTAAGACTATTTTCATAACTTAATTTTTCCATAATTGTATCCTTAATGTATCCTAAATGTATCCTCCATGTTATCATGTGTATAAACAATGCAAAAATAAGCCAATGTTCTACATAAGTAAGTAGATATTTTAAAGAAATGTTGTTAACTGCTCTGCTGTAGTTAGTATGTTTGTGTCCCCACCCCAAAATTCGTAAGTTGAAATTCTATCTTCAAAGGTGATGGTATTACAGGCAGAGCCTGAAAGTTTCCCTGGGTAAATGCAACTTAATTACTTAGGCTGATGGGTGCTGCACCTGAATGTCACTGGCATCAAAGATTCAAGGCAAGGGAGGTAGCATGTGAAGAACACAAATTTTGGAAAGAGAGACTCCACTCACCATCACGCTAGGAAGGAAGTAACATTGAGAACAGCCATGACTTGTCAAGGGATTAAGTTACTTACATGATAATTTGGGCAAAATCATGAAATTATCAAAAGTAAATATTCTTATATTGGTACATTTGGTGCCTATGGGGTGATTTTATGTCTTTTAGTAATTTCTAACAGTTTTAGTAATTTTCCAGGATTTTTTCCCCCTATTTCCTATTCTTATTTCTAGAATTTTTCCTTTGGATTTTAAATTTCCAGTTGATTTCTAGGCAATTAGACCTACTCACCAGCTTGAAAAAGCAAAGTAGGAAATAATTTAAATGTTCAAACATTAGGAACTTATTGGTTAAAATATGATTAAAATAAAAGAAGAGCTGCATACACTACAGCCATAAAACTTTTATATCACTTGACATAGATAGATGTTAATGACATGTTAAATGGGAAAGCAGGTCTTGAAACAATTTGTTTTAAACTATGGAATGCAGATTACATTTCTAGATTTTTAGGAACTTTAAATTAATTTTATAATTCATATCTACAGTCACATTCATTTACCAAGTCATACCTGAATAAATTGTAATAGTCTTAGCCTATTTTTATAATTTTTAATTTATGCTTTAAGATGAGTGATCTTTTAACAAATCTGTTATATACAAGGGGGTGCCAAGAATATATACACATTGTTTTAAAGATGTGGGGTACAGTTCAGGATTAGGGATATAAGTTGTCATCATACAGGCAAAGTCTGGGCCTCCCTTTGGTCCCACTGTGTTGGGTTTGGAACCAGGTACCCTTATTGATGTTTTGTTCCCCCCCGCCTTCCAGTAGTGTACTGCTACTGCCAATCCCTTTCTTACAGTATTATGATAAATGTTCAGGGTCCACTTATGAGTGAGAACATGTAGTACTGAGTATGATAGATAAATCCATCCAAGTTGCTGCGAAGTTCATAATTTTGCCCTTCTTTATTATGGCTGCATAATATTCCATCATATATATGTACCACATTTTTTTAAATCCAGTCCACTTTTGATGGGCGACATGGTTGGATCCATGTTTTTGCTATTGAGAATAGTCCTGCAATAAACTTGCATGCACAGGTATCTTATTTGTAGAATGATTTGGGTTCCTCCAGGTATATTCCCAGAAAAGGGATTGCTGGGTCATATGGAAGGTCAATTTTTAGATCTTTTAGAAATCACCACACTGTTTTTCACAGAGGATGTACTAATTTACACTCCCATCAACAGTGTAGAAGTGTTCCCTTTTCCTTGCATCTTCTCCAGTATCTGTTGTTTTTTGAGTTATTAATAATGACCATCCTGACTGGAGTTAGGTGGTATGTCAGTATAGTTTTAATTTGCATTTCTTTGGTGATTAGTGAGGCTGAGCATTTTTTCATGTATTTGTTAGCTGCTTGTATGTCTTCTTTTGAGAAGTATCTGTTCATACTTTTGCCCTCTTTTTAACAAGGCTGTTTTTTCTTTTGGCATATTTGAGTGCCTTGAGAACCAAATCATTTTATGAAGCTAAAATCACACTGATACCCAAATCAGGTGAAGACCCAACTAAGAAAGAGAACTACAGGCCAATATCCCTGATGAATATAGATGAAAAAATTCTCAACAAGATTCTAGTACATCTCAAAAATTACCCACCATGACCAAGTAGGCTTCATCCCCAGGATGCAGGGCTGGTTCAACATCCACAAGACCATAAATGTAATTTGGTACATCAATAGATGTAAAAAGAGCCACGTGATTATATCATTACACACAAAAAAGTTTTTGACAATATCCAGCATCCCTTCTTGATAAAAACTCTTGAACATCTAGGCATAGAGGAAACTTACTTCAAATTATTAGGAGCCATCTACCTTAAACCCACAGCCAACATGTCAGATGGGCAGAAATTGGAAGCATTTCTCCTGAAAACCGAAACAAGACAAGACTACCCACTCTTCACTCCTCCTGTTCAACATAATGTTGAAAGTCCTAGCTAGAGCCATCAGATGAGACAAGGAAATCAGGGGTATCCAAATAGGAAAAGAGGAAGTTAAGTTATCCCTCTTTGCTAACAATATGATCCTATACCTTGAAAACCCAAGAGAATTCTTGCACTGAAAAAGGACTCTGGCAGAGTCTCAAAGTGCAAAATCAATGTGCAAAAGACAGTCGCATTTTTAATTTATGCTTTTTATATATCTGGGAACAAAATTCATTCCACAGGAACCTACACTATTGAAGGATTTTGAGTCTGTACTTACACAATTTTGTTTATATGATTCTTTTTCTTCTCCAAACTGAATTCAAACAAATATCTACTAACTTTCTAGCCCTCATGAGTAAACAAATTTTGGGTTAATTTTGTATTTTGAAGAATAATGAAGGCTAGATTAACCCAAACTAGGGATTATTTTTCTGTTCAAGTAAGGATTAAACAGAAGAGTATTTTATCCCTTTTGAAAATCCTTTTTGTGTATTTTATTACTAGTAACAAACTAGTCAAGGTTTTGGCAGGTGCAACAACAGGGGTTATAGATCAAAGGTTGTGTGCATGATAAGGAGAATCACCAATCTATTTCTTATTGCTTATTTTTTCTCTTAACTCCAAAGTTCCTCAGATTTGGCCTGCCTCCTGGCCAAAACCCAAGACCAGACGAAATATCCTCAGCATGGTATTGCATACAGCTCCATCGGGTCCTCAGCTGGGTGTGCCTTTGATCCTGAAGCTTTAGTCTCCTTCATATTCTCATTGGCTGGGAGGTTTCCCAGGCAGATGAAGAAAGGGCACCTACGGACTTCCAAGTAGGCATGCCATTTTCATTGCCACAGGTTCCTGCTGGTGATGATCTTTAGTGTGGAGTTGACTCTTGTTCTTAGAGTTGTCTGTACCCCTATCATGCCTGTTCCCGACCACCAGCTAATAAAGGAGGGAGTGAATAGAAACCCAGCTTTCCAGTTGCTTCCAAATGACTGCTGACTGCTGCTGTAGGGAGAGTAAACTAAAACTGTAATGAGTTTGTTTTTTATGCTTTGCCTTTTAATTCTGAAATCTAAGTAAAAGAAAGAAAAAGAGAGAGCCAGGAGACAGATCTTATTAATATATGATTTTGATTAATTAAAATCCTTCTATGAATTTTTTTCAGTCAGCTTAAATATATTTCTTTGACTTTCCACAAATATAGTTACAATTTTAAAATTGACTTTTTTCCTTCTCAAAGAACAATGTGTATTCCGGAGGTAGCATGGCAAGAAGGAATACATATGTCTGTGAAAGGACCACAGATCGATACACAGCATTGCAGAATGGAAAAGACAGCAGGTAAATGTCATAGTGCCAATAGTAATACCTTTGCTATTGTTCTACACTAGTGCTCTTGCTGAAACTTCTACAGCTAAATGGATCAGGAGAAAAGGAAATACAAAATAGTAAGATTACAACCAACCCTTCTTACTAAGGTATCTCTTCTTCTGTACCAGGATAGAAGAATAGGAAAATATTTAGGGGAAACAGGAGGTAAATCTCTTTACCTGTGAATTTCTGAGTAAAACGTGGTGGTAAATGTTTCCCCATAACAAAGCAGATTGTGTGTAAGATTGTTACCATGAAAGATAGTGATGCATTCATCCTATGTGTTTTTAATAGGAATATTAATTGTTTTATTAGTCACTAATGCTACTAATGTTAGTTTCTTTAAAGTGTTTCAGTCATAAAATGTGCTAATCAATTTAGATTTTTTGAAAATCGAGTTTTTAAATTTTAGTAAATTGCAATTTTTCTTTTCTTTCTTCTTCTTTTTTACAATTTCGATGGTCTTCCCAACTGCTTTATGTCGAAAGCCTTACCGAGATGTCTGTGAGTAGCATATCCTCTGCAGGCTCTTCTGTGACCTCTGCTATTCCCTCAGCACGACCACGCCACCAGAAGTCCATGTCTACTTCTGGTCACCCTATTAAAGTTACACTGCCAACCATTAAAGACGGCTCTGAAGCTTACCGTCCTGGGTAACATGCTGGCTACATTTCATTTTGTTTGTTGTTAAGAATTTCAAAAAATATAGCACAGTGTGAGAACACATGATAGGCACCATCACATTAAGACCTTTCTGAAAAGATTCAGTGTTTGTGATGGAGGGAAAGGGGAATTATGACATAATCTATGTACTTTACCTTTAATTGAAAATGTTTCTTATAATTTAAATTATTTTCTAGAGTTATTTTTAAGGTTTTGATTTTAAATCCATCCATAAAATAAAGTATTGCTACCTAATTTGTCACTTAGGTACATTGAAATTTTCGTAGTTTAAATGCGCACACAAAAAACACTAGACTGGTAGTTGAGACCATTGAGTATTGTCCTGGCTTAGTTTACTAGTTCTTAATAAAACTGGACTTCACTTTTTCTGTCATTGAAATGATTGAACTCAAAGAGCCTGTTCAGGTTTAAAATCATGTAACTGTTTTTCTAATGTTTGTCAATTTTTAGATTTCTTAAATTCAGAATATCTGAACATTTTAACTTTAGATGTTGGAGTCTCACTCTGTCGCCCAGACTGGAGTGCAGTGGCTGCTCCCAGCCACCGCAGCCTCGACCTACTGGGCTCCGGTGATCCTTCCGCCTCAGCCTTCCAAGTAGCTGGAACTACAGGCGCGCGCTACCACGCCCAGCTGACTTTTGATTTATTGTAGAGATGAGGTCTCGCCAAGTTGCCCGGGTGGGTCTCGAACCCGCGGGCTCAGGCAATCCACTCACCTCAGCCTCCCAAAGCGTGGGATTACAGGCTGAGCCACTGAGCCCGGCTCATTTTAACTTTTTGATAGTCAGGTTTTTAGTCATATTGGTAGTGCTATCTAGCATTGTACCATCACTGTAGCCTAAATTAGAAATAGGAAATGAGGGCTAAAGTGTGGTGGCTAACACCTGTAATCCCAGCACTTTGGGAGGTCTAGGAGAGAGGATTTCTTGAGCCTAGAGTTCAAGATCAGCCTAGGCAACAGAGCAAGACCTCATATCTAAAAAAAAATTTAAAAAATTCGCTGGACACAGTTGCATGTGCCTATAGTTCCAGCTACTCTGGAGGCTAAGACAGAAGGTTGTCTGAGCCCAAGAGGTCGAGGCTGCCACAAGCTGTATTCATGCCACTGCATTCCAACCTGGGTGACAGAATGAAACCCTGACCCACAAAAAAAAAAAAAAAAAAAAAAATGGGAAATGATTGTACTCAAAGCCTTTTTAATAAACAATAAAATTTGTGTTCCACATTGTTGAGTCGTATAAAGAAAAAAGTAAAATAAATACTTGCAGCACCTGGTTTGGTATTACTGATATTGAGAAGTATTTATCCTTATGTCCCTGTCTCAGTAATTTCTTACTCTTTATAATTTTTACAAAAGGTACTTTCAAAATGAAATTTTATCCCTCTATACTGATACAGTAAAGTAAAATTAACCCATGTCTCACATCTCTGACATGAACAAATAAAATAGGGCCAAAATAGCCATAGCCATTTTTTTTCGTAGTTTTTAGCATGAGTGAAAGCTTTTCCTGTCATTATTCTAAATAATATATCTTAATTTTCCCAGCAGTACAACCCAGAGAGTGCCTGCTGCTTCCCCATCTGCTCATAGTATTAGTGCTGCCACTCCAGACCGGACCCGTTTTCCCCGAGGGAGCTCGAGCCGAAGCACTTTCCATGGTGAACAGCTCCGGGAGCGACGCAGTGCTGCTTATAATGGGCCACCTGCTTCACCGTCCCATGAAACGGGTGCATTTGCACATGCCAGAAGGGGAACGTCAACTGGTATAATAAGCAAAATCACATCCAAATTCGTTCGCAGGTCAGTACTAATGTACTGTCATGTTTTGTTTCCTCCAGAAATTATAAAGGAAATTTTATTTTTTTTCTTTAATCTTTTGGGTGATATTCCAAAATGGTTTCATGACATTTCATTAGAGCTGTTCTTTTTTTGGGAAAAAAAAAGAAGTCTTTTTCCTTAGGAGAGAGAAAAGGACAGGAAGAGAAGAAAGGAATAAAAAAGAAGTCTTTTTCCTTAGGAGAGAAGAAAGGGGGAGGGAGGACAAAATGAGAATTTAAAAATTCCATAAAATAAAGTGTAAAGAGTAAAAACTTGACATCATAAATGTATGTTTTAACAAAAAAATTGTCTCATATTTAAAAACTTAATTTAGAAAAAGAAATTAAGTATGAGCTTATGTGTATCCTTCAGATAATATTATTTATCTTAAAAATACTTTTAAATTGCTCACTAGTCTACTTTTTTTCTTTGTATAAAAAGTCTACATACTGGAGTCATAGATTACTTATGTAATTTTACATCATAAAATCTTAACATCAAAACATAGTAAAAATAAAGTGAATAATGCATAGTAATTTAATAAGGCAGTACAGTGATACTCTTTTCTAAAAGTAGGCATACATGTTCAGTGCACACTGATGATACAAGCTGCTGACCACGACTGTGGGCTGATGCAGATTTGATCTGTTCCTGTGTCCCACTGAATGCCTACTTAAGTCCTGTGATGGACAAAGCACTGTGCAGAGCAGGATCTAAAGATAGATAAGACAGCATATGTGCCCTCCAGATTCTTACAGTTTTGGAAGAAGCAGAGATGTAAACAGTTAACCATGATGTACAGCAGAACGTGTGCTAAAAAAAAAGTGTGGGCAACATGCTGAAGGAGTCTAGAGGCAGGGCACAGTTGTTTCTGTCTAGGGAAAATGCGAAGGCTCCATACCTTACAGGCATTGGAGCTGAGCCTTCAATGATGGGTAAGAAAATTATTAAACCTGCTTTAAAGAATATTGATTAAATACTTAGTTTTTAATGTTATTATGGCTTCTCAGGTTTCAAAGAGTGGATATGGAAAAAGATGAAGCAGCTTTAGTTTCTTGCTTTGTCATAGAGCTATTTGTAAGACTTGGTTATAGGTACGTTTGCCCAGGCTTACACTGCTGAATTTAAGCTTTAAATCCTCTAGTGTAGCATTGGTTTCTAGCCATATCAATGAGTTTGAACCATTTGGGCAATTTCTATGCCACATGACAACTTGATAGAGAAAGAGCTAAAAGCACACCAACAGATTCAGCATGAAAGTTGAATGATAGTGTTAGCTAACCATCTGCAGGGTACTAGTCAGATTATCAGTAGTTCCTGATTTTGGAATTTAGCTATTTAAGGCCATTTCAAAAAGCAAATATTTTCTCATGGTAAAGCCAAGATTAATTTTAAAGTGAAGACAAACAGGTTTTAAGTTTAATGCTTATTACCAATAGTGCATTAAGCATTGAGTAAAATATTTCTCTTTACCTTGCAATAAAAATGTAAATTCTGAAAAAAAAATTAGACTCTGGAGGAAACGTAGTAAAGAATACTCTGGACAAGAAGTCAGGAGACAGAATGTCACAGCAAGAAAGTTCCTTAGAGATAGTCTGTTGGGAGGTTCAGAAAAAGGATTGCCATATAGTCACTTAACACATATTTGAAGACCTACTACGTGCTGGGCACTTTCTCAGGTGCTGTTGCTACAGCAGTGAATGAGACTGCTGGGATTCCTGCCTTCCTATGAGCAACTTCCTATCGTGAAACATTCCATACAACTAAAACATTTTCTTCACTTAGCTCTGGTTTTCTCCTACCTCACAAACTCAGGCTCTTTTGCTGGTTCTTTTCAAGTTTTTTTTTTTTTTTTTTTTTTTGCCTTTCTTGCTGACCTCTAGATATCAGAATGTCTCAGGGCTCAGTCTTTGGACACATTCTCTTCTCTGGTTTTCCTCACTCTCTTGGTGATCTCATTCGGGCTTATGACATTAAATTTCATCCTGTATGAACAACTCAAATGATATCTTTAGCCTACATCTCTCTCTGGAACTGCAGACTCATATCTAATTGTCTGCTTAGCCTCTCCTCTTGGATGTATTACAGACGCTCAAACAGAGCATGTTCAAATTTCAGCTCCCATTCCTCTTACCAAACCTGCCCCTCCCTCATTCTTCACCGTTTTAGGAATTGGCAGCACCATCCTTTCAGTTGCTCAGACCATGAGCCTTGTAGTTATCCTTGACTTCTTTTCCTCATACCACACTTCAAATCCATTATTAATAAGTTGTGTCAGCTCTGCTACTTAACAGTGTTACCAGAATGTAACTGCCTCCATCACTCCCACCACTGCCTTCATAATCTGAACCACTATTAATCTGTCACCTTTTATCAGGTCTCCTAGCTTCAGTCCTTGTCCTATTCTGTTTTCAGCTGTATAAGTCTGATCATGTCACACCTTGATTTAAAGCTTCATCTTGCTCAGAATACAATTCTGAGCCTTCACCGTGGCCTGTGAGGCCCTTTGTAGTCTGGACCCCCATTTCTCTCTGACCGCTCCTTCTCCCACTTGTCCCCTTGCTGATTCCATACCAGCCACACAAACACAGGCTTCTGACTGTCCTCAAGTCTACCAGTCACTGCTTCAGGATTTTGTACTTGCTATCCTTCCGCCTGAATTCTCTACCTCAGATACCTGCGTGACTTGCTTCTTTACACCAAACCTTATGATTTTCCAACCATAGCTCATTCTTATATAGGGAGTAACCCACTTTGTTGAGGGTATGTTTCTATATGTAGGTAATTGTTTTTTAAGTTTTAACTGGTGGAGAGCCATGCTCTGCTGCTTATGCTGTTACAGCCAGCTGTGCCTTCTGTAGCCTCATCTGCCTCCCACCATGGTTACTTAAAGCAGACTTCTGGGGCTATTTGAAACAATTGCTAAGTAGCAGAAATTCTTCTAGTCAGTGTTCTTACTGGCACCCAGGAAGGTAAGAACAGGGTATAGGTCAATTGCTACTTCAGCTAATTATAGCAGAGGGAGTAGGGTCTCAGGGACGTTTCCCTCCTAATGCTTACATTTTGACAGCAGTGGAATATGTGTCTGTTAACAGTAAGTTATAACACAAAATGTATATAGGACAGAAAAGTCCCTTCCTATTAAAGAAATTTTATCTTAGCAGCAGAAGTCAACAGCATTACTATCTTTCTTGCTAAACTGATACACTGTCCTACTGTATGTATCAGTTCATCTACATGTAACTGAAAATACACATTTTTTTCACTTTGAGCCTGCTCAAAAGTGTTTTATTTATTTCAATGTGCTATAATAAAAATAGATTTTTACTATACTTTCCAATGAAAATGCCGGTTATTAAAAATAGAAATTTAAGAAACTCCATTTGAATGCAAGAATACATTTTTTATCCTTTTTAATTCAGATAGGAAAATTATTTTATGCAGTATGTTCGTTAAGAAAGGCCTGAGAGCCAGACATGGTGGCTCATGCCTGTAATCCCAGCACTTTGGGAGGCTAAAGTAGGAGAATCGTTTGAGCCCAGGAACTCAAGATCAGCCCAGGCAACATAGCAAGCCTTTGTCTCTACAAAAAAGTAAAAAAAATTAGTGAGGCATGGTAGTGCCTGTCTACAATCTCAGCTATTTAGGAGTTTGAGGCAGAAGGATCACCTGAGCTCAGGAGGTTGAGGCTGTGGTAACCTGTGATTATGCCACTGCACACCAGCCTTGGTGAAAGAATGAGACCCCAACTTAAAAAAAAAAAAAAGGAAAAAGAAAAAAGACCTGAGAGTCATGAGGCATTCATATTCTTAATAACTATTTAAAGTTTAGAGGTTGGTGTGTAGGTGTATTTTATTAATTTGAGAAATGGGGAAATGGTACTGATTTTACTCCTGTTGCTTTCATTTTACATAATATAAATGTTTCTGGAATGGCTAAAACATTGATACAACGTTAACTTAAAGATTCAAGTTGGTGATTTTTTCAGCTGATGGTATTTTGTTCTCTATTACAAAATCTTTAAAAATGACAAAGTAATTAAAATTTTGGTAGACCGCAAAAATATTAATTACATGCAACACTGGGACAATTAGTAGTGTTTTTCTGGTTTCATTTTACAGGTGGATATCCAGGTAAGATTAGTGTTTTTGTTTAAGATTGCATTCGTATTTTTAGATTCACCTGCTTAGACAGGTTGTTGATTTGCTGTAATATTTTATCATATGCATGAAATAAATTGCTTATTCTTAAATTGGTATTTATTTTTAGAAATACGGAAGTATTGAGCTTTATTTCTCACTACAAGATTAATTTTTATATTTTCTAAATTGAGCGACTACTAGAATTATATGTAATAACAAATATAAAGTTGAATCTTGGTGTTGATAATTATTGAATAGTTTTAACTTTAGATTAAACTCAACTAAACTAAAAGATAAATTATGACTTCAAAATCATGGCTGGGAAAATCATGTTTGGGAATTGGACGATTATGTCTTTAAAAATCTAAACTTTAACCTAGTATCTTCTCTTGACAATACCCAGTAGACGCTCAATAAATTACAGTTACATGTGGCTATAGTGAAAAACATGAGAAATAGTATTTGACTAGTAATAGAAGTTTATCATGGTAGAAGTTTGCTCAACAAGTTAATTTTAAAGTCATTTTAGATGTAGGTTTTCTTGATATATTTTTTTACTTTTATCATTAAATCTCAACCTTCACTTTGTTTTGAGGGATCCAAGTGAAGGCGAAGCCAGTGGCAGAACCGACACCTCAAGGTGAGGAGCCACTATTAATACTTCGCTGCCAGGTCCCCGTGTATGAAAAGTGCTTTTGAAATACTTATAGCACGTAATAATCATGAGTAGAACTAATAACTAGTTAGCATGTATATTTTAAATTTTTATATTGGGGTGGGATTTTATATTGTTGCTTAGCATTTAAGTTTATCAACTTTAAATTTGTGTTTTTCAAGCATTTTGAATTGTTTACTTGGTAAAGAAATAGGCTTTCTGTTCTATAAAATATGTCATAGCAGAAGGTTAATAGATTGAAATGCGCTGATTTTTTTCTCACTAAAATGGTATAACTAAAATTAGTTTGAGTCATATAGCACAAATAATACAGAACACTGAGATAATTAAATGTAGGAAGATTTGATATTAGTAATATATTTCAGTGAGAATTCAATGTTGAAATACATTTAAAAACTCTATCCTGCCACATATTATGTACCATTTTTTTTCTTCTTGATGTTTAATACTAGTTGTATATTATTCTGGTGATAAGTTTCAAACTTGAGCACAATCAGAGTCACAGGGAGAATTTGATAAAAAGATTGCTTGACCCCACACTCACGGTTTCTGATTTAGTAGGGACAGAAGGGCTGAGCATTTGCATTTCTAACAAGTTCCCAGGTGATCTATGTTGCTGTTCCAAGGTCCACATATGTTCATATTTTATAAATGGGAAATTTAAGAAATGAAGGCATATCTTTGAGTATACACAAACCTTTAAGGGATGCAATATAAATCTTAGAAACAACAAGTAATTCCACAGTAGGACAGGCATCTGGCTTCATTAAGAAACTATTTTGATGAGGTGAACACTGGCCTTCAATTTAATTTCTATTTTTTAAATTATTCAAAATATAAAGCATAATGAACCTTGGAAAAACTTTACACATTCTCATGTAGTCTTTTTTAGCAACTGTGCTAGATTTATGTTTAGTAATAACAGTTGAATTTTTTTTTTTTTTTTGGTGCAGTTAGATACCTGAGTCACCATGGTAGAAAGCCAAAGGGAGGCAAGACAAATATTTTTAGCTTCCTTCTACTTCTTGAATAAACAGGGAAGACTTTTGTTTTTAGCCTCTGCTTCAGTTAGTCTTTATTTTTTAGTCCCCCTTCTTGCGTCCCATCTCGTATTTCCACTACATTTCCCTCTGAGATATTTAATAGTGCTTAATGTTATAAATGGCTGCTAATACTGAAATTAACCTTTGTGCATTTTTAGCTTTTTAATGTGACTGCATAATTTTATTAACATCATAAATAACACTAATTTAGTAACTGATCTCTATAAATGTTTATAAACACTTCCCACATTCCATTTTGTTTGGTTGTTGGTGGTTTTTCATTCCTTTTTGCTTTTGAACAAAGACTATAAGGCACTTTCTGATCATTTAATCCCCACAACAACCAGCTAAAAATACCCATAAACAGATGAAGAAACAGCAAGGAACATAGGTTGGATCAAACCAGTTCTAATGAGGTTCTGCCATTTCAGGGAGAGAGTGTGGTACAGTGATGAGAAGCACAGGCTCTTGAGCCAGCCCGCGTGGGTTTGAACTGCATTCTACCACTTATTTTGCTGTGTGGCTTTGGGGAAGTTACTTCAACTCTGAATGCCTCTGTTTCTTCATCCTGACCACCTCTTAGGGTTGTTGCAAGGAGTAAATGAGTAAATAATACATGTTAGGCACTTAGGACAGTTCTTGAACCTAGTAAGTGTTCATACTAGTTAGTAAGGTGTTCATACTAGCTGTTACTTTTATTAGTGTCCACAGTTCTGGGAACTTTCTACCACTGATGTCAGTGGTGATGTCTGTGAGACACATGCAGACAAACACTTTGATCTCTTGCCTGAAGATCATCTTTAAGTGGAATGGAAGGAAAACTGGACTTGGAATAAGTCACCTGAATTCTAGTCTTCGCATTTGACCTCATTCACTCTATGATCTTAGAAAAGTAATTTAAGTTTTCTAGCTATTAGTTCTGCTTTTAAAATGAGTGTTCAATTAAGTGATTTCTCAGATCCCTTCCAGCATGCTGATTCCATCACCAGAGTTTACTTGTGACCCTGATCGATGACTCTGGCTGGCTCTGCAAGCCCAGAGAGGCCTGTGGTTCAATGGCTTAGATTCAATGAGCAAAAAGAGAAAAGTAGAAAAGACAATGGAATAAATACTTTCCATACTTATTTAATAGTCTTTGGAAAATTAATTTTTATACCTATTCCTTTCCTTATTTTCTCAGCTTGCGTAACTTGCAAAGCTTTAGGGGCTTAGATACCTAGGAATAATAGGGACTATAGATATATATAGTTGTATATGTGTAAATATATACATGAATATACATTGTATTATAGTACTGATATAATATGTATGTATGTTATATTTATGCAGTAGATTATAAACTCTTTTCAAAATATAATTTCTTAAGTTATAGCTAAGTAAGATAGGTTAAAAGCTAAAATTGCAATATCTGTATTTGGATACTTGTTCAAAAAATTTAATTGCGGAGTGTTCTATATCATGAATAATCTGTTAACTTTGCCTTCTATGATTATTTGAAATAGGTTTTCTGATTCTATATTATTTGTGGGATACTTAGATTAAACATGATTCAGAGAGTTTGGTTCATTTAACTAATACGAGTTAATCATCTACTGTGTGCCCAGCACAGTTCTAGATGCCTGAGATATACCAGTGAATGAAATAGACAAAACTCCCTGCTCTTTTGGAGTTTGCAATCTAGTTGTAGATTTAGGCAATAAAAAATAAACCTAATAAATGGGTTCAATAGTATATTAGCATATGATAAGTACTGTAGAGAAAGAAATGGAGCTGGATAAGGAGGAGAGGCCATGCTAGGGTAGAAGACAAGGTACAATAGGTTGGTCAAGGGAAACCTCAAGGAGAAAGTGAACAGAGATTTGAAAAAAGTAAGGGAATCAGCCATGCAACCACCTAGAGGGAAGCATTCCCGGCAGAGGGAATAGCCTATGCAATAGCCAATATGTTCAAGGAACAGTGTAGAGACCAGTGTGTCCTGATAATAGTGGGCAAAGAGAAAAATTCTAGGACATGTGGGTATGGGAGTAGAATTTGGAGTGTAGGTCTTGTGAAGCCTTGCAGACTGTTTTAAGAATGTCTTTAGTGAAATGAAAAATCACTGGAGGATATTGAGAAGTGTAATATAATCTGACATCTTTATGTAATTGCAGTGCAACATTCTTTCACAACATTGTCAGGTATAAATAATTCCCTTTCCTTCTGTAGTTACTATAATCCTCCTACCCAAAAAGGGCAGAAAAATAACTTTTTTTAAATATTTCAAAACTGTAAATTTGCAAGCAGAATATTAGTGGTCCCTGTTTTGGATATATATCCAGAAAATGAAGAATCTGCTTTTGCAAACTTGAGCAGAAAAATATGAAAGGAACTGAAAAAAATATTAAGTTCTTCACTTTCAGCTGCAAACCTGTTTTTTCACAAACAATTATATTTAAGAAAATATGCTATTTTAGATTGACAATATTAAAAGTCAAAACAGATGGCATCTTGAGATATGTTTTTGTAACAGCAAGAGAACGTGCATCTTTGTTATCTAAGGGTAGTCTAAATTAGTTAGTCTTATTAGGCACTGAATTATGACCACTTAGATTTTTTATGTGGGTTTTTATTTTATTGCTGAATGCAATTTTTGTTTTCATTCTTTCCCTTTGCCTTCTTCTTCCAGAAGTACATCAGGGGAACCAAAAGAAAGAGACAAGGAAGAGGGTAAAGATTCTAAACCGCGTTCTTTGCGGTTCACATGGAGCATGAAGACCACTAGTTCAATGGACCCTAATGACATGATGAGAGAAATCCGAAAAGTGTTAGATGCAAATAACTGTGATTATGAGCAAAAAGAGAGATTTTTGCTTTTCTGTGTCCATGGAGATGCTAGACAGGATAGCCTCGTGCAGTGGGAGATGGAAGTCTGCAAGTTGCCACGACTGTCACTTAACGGGGTCCGCTTCAAGCGAATATCTGGGACATCTATTGCCTTTAAGAACATTGCATCCAAAATAGCAAATGAGCTTAAGCTGTAAAGAAACCCAAATTTAAAGGATCAGGGAAGATACATACATATATGAGGTACAGGTTTTGAATGTACTGGTAATGCCTAATGCGGTCCACCTGTGAATCTCCCTATGTAGAATTTGCCCTTAATGCAATAAGGTTATACATAGTTATGAACTGTAAAATTAAAGTATGAACTATAATAAATATCTGTAGCTTCAAAAGTAGGTTCACATGTACAGGTAAGTATATTGTGTATTTCTGTTCATTTTCTGTTCATAGAGTTGTATAATAAAACTTGATTGCTTAAAAACGTGTATGGTTGTCTAGATTTCTGCACATAAATGTATGTTTGATGCTTTGAGTTGAAAGTGTTCTTCCTTATTATTTACATTCTGGTGGGTTTTTAAAATTCTTATCTTCATCATGCAATTTTGAAAATTGTGTCCAGAATTAAAAGTGCACAGAAATAGTCTTTAAAATTGTAGCATGGACTTTTAAAAATTTTTAAATTCTATTTAAATTTAAAACAGAAGCTAATAAATAGATCAGTTTTATTATACACAGAACTATTCCCACTCATCTTTGCTGTTATTCTTGTTATCAAACAAGGTTTAGTTGAGAAGATACAAAAAGTTCACAGTGTTGGCACTTAGAGTTTTTAAATTGAAGTACATGAAAATAATAGCTTTGCCTTGAGCTAACTAAGAAATACTGGGGGGAAAAGTTAAATCTATATCCAGTTTCTTTTGAACTTTAAAGTGTTTTCTGACCCACTGCTAATTGTAGCAGCAAAATTTAAGAGAAACCATACTTTATCTGGCTATTATAACGTAAACTGTCACTTAAGTTTGTTGCCTTCAGAATACCGCAGTGTGATTGCGGGAATATAATAATATTGGGACTGTTTCATAGCACAAGCTCATCTTTACAGTGTTTATCAATGCATCAGTTAAGAAATAATGCCACCTCAGGAATTAACTGGCATTGGGAACATTTGCCTCATTCTCCTCCCATCCTCTTCACCTACCCCTGCCACTGTAATATCTGTAAGTACTTAAGAGACTTGTGAGCAAAGCATACTATTTATAACAGTATATTATTGATTTATGCTTATGTGGTTGTTCGGTTTGTTCCCATATAACTTGTTTGTTTTAAATATTTTGCCAGATTTCTTGTATTTATTCCACATCATTATGCCTATAATGTGCAGCTTTGTAATTGGGCATTTGCCTACTTTTCTTTCATAATTAGTGATATATGCTATGTAAAACCACTAGTAAAGGTACATTTTAATACTTGTTATTTTATACTGAATTAGCCTTGGAGGTTGACTGTGCAATGTTATTTAATGTTGTAATTACTGTAATATCAACATATGGGCCCCATCTGCACACTCCTGAGAAATAGAAACTGTATTCAAATTTTATCCGTTTAAAGAAAAATAAAGCTGTGATAAATACTGTAATTCTAACCTACATTAGAAAGCTCTAAGTATAGGTGGTGTGCCATTTCATAATGGCTTCCAGAATAGGATGAATTTTACATTCTGTACTGTACTGTGATGTAGCTTTCTTCTGTAACAGTTCTGTTCTAAAATCAAGTGTATTTTTTGCCTTAGCAAAAGGTGGTGTTTGGGAAAAAGTGTAGCCCCTTTTTAACCTAGTGTTCATTCAGAAAAATTGATGCAAATCTTTATTCACTTTCACTGGTGCACACTGAAATTTTACTTGAACAATTCTCATAATAAAGCACTTGTCTTTTGCTCTTTATCAGAATGTGAATTACCTGTTTTCTAGTATAAAAGTATTCTGTATGAAGAGTTTTTTGTATGTGTCCTAAATTTAGTTGTCAAGGGGTGAAGCTATGTAGGTTTTCTAGGTGTCATTATGACATAATAATTTAATCTTTTTATGGGAATTCCTATAGTTGAAATACATTTGAAAAAATAAACCTCATGCCTTTTCCAAGGTAGAAATGGATGGTTTTTTTGGTTTTGTTTTTTACATTTTCTCACTCTTTTGTGTTTGTGGAAGGGAATTTTACTTCAATATTTTTTATGAACTAAAAATGAAATCTTGATACTTTGGATTTTTCATTCCATGTGTTCATAAAAACATAAATATTTTTTGAAGATTTAGAGGAATTTTACAGTATGTTTGCATAAATAAATAACTAGTTTGTGTTCACTGGCTACGTGATATTAGGACTTCCTTGGCTTCTGTTGAAATATTATTTGACATGACATCCCTTATATTTAATTAATTATTTTGTAAAAACTGGAACAAAGTATTTTATTTGATAAATAAAAATAACAAGGTGAAGTATACTTTAGAACCTTGACCCAATAATATTTTCTAAGGTAGAATTTGAAAATTAATCATTTTTTAAATGTCTATTGAAGTACTTACTGTGCCTTAAGATATATAAAGGAATTGTAGGAGATATTTCCTCTCTCTCTAAGATTTTAGTCCATTTGAAAAGACAAAAGGTAAATATATGCAACCAAAAAAACTCAAATAAGAAACAAAGTGCTCAAACAAGCAGAGACAATAGATGCTATAAAAATTCAGGTAAGAGGCAGTTATGTATGGACACTACAAAGGAGGTTTTTTTAAAATGAAGATAGATAAAATTTGAGACAGAATGGAGAAGACCCTCCAGATGGAAGGAACATATGAAAAGAGGCTTAAAGTTAGTAATAGCTGTAAGATATATGTTAAAATGAACCATGTATTCTAGGGAGTTCAACATAGGCAAGGTTTCACATAGGTTTTTTAATACCAGATTCTGTAAAGCATCGATTGGCAACCTCAGCTTAGACTTGATCTGTGGATAAGGGAGATCAATTAGGACCACAGAATAACTAATAAATTGATTGTTAAGGAAGAATAATTTATTAATCCAGCAACTTTGTTGAGTGCCAGTGTACAGCAGATTCTAGGTTCTGGGAAACAACAATTTTAAAAATGTATCTAATAGAAATGTATAGGTTGGTTTAAAGTCTAGAGCCAGGAAGGTCTTTTCAGAAGTTATTAGCAATAAAATGTGTATGAATAGAGAGCATAGATGGGGTGGTTAACACAGTGTGGGAAAGGGAAAAAGGGGTATATTTGACTGACATTTCAAAAGTTGCATTACAAGATATCATGAGTAGAATTTGTGGGCTATAAAAAAGATAACTAGGTGGCAAGGGGGCTTTCTGGCATATGATTTGAGTTTTCAGTTTTCGTATTAAGACTCCTGCTGTCACCTGACATGGTATGACAAGGGCTGAATTTATCCCCTCATCTAAGACAAAAAACAAGACAAAATATATGAAATAATGATTTTATATACTATTTCCATCAGTTTACGTGACAATTGGATATTAGTCAATAAAAAAAAAACAATGGTCCTTGAGAGGAAACAAATGAAACAAGCTCTACAGTTAACTCAGCTCTCAACCTTGAGAGAATTCCCAGTCTGTGGCAAGGATGGGAAACATAAGTTGAGTGTGACATTCTCGCACATCGAGAAGTCAGAGCTCAACCGGGCACAGTGGCTCACACCTATAATCCAAGCACTTTGGGAGGTGGAGGCAAGAGGATTGCCTGAGCCCAAGGGTTCTAGACCAGCCTGGGCAACTTGGTGAGATCTCATCTCTACAATAAATCAAAAAATGTATTCGGGTATGGTGGTACATTCGTAGTTCTAGCTACTTGGAAAGCTGAGGCAGAGATAGCCTGAGCCCACCAGGTCAGGTGGGAGGATTGCTTGAACCCCGGATTTCAAGACAAGTCTGGGCAATATAGCAAGACCTTGTCCCTACTAAAAATCAAAAAAATTAGCTGGGCTTGGTGGCATTCATCTGCAGTCCTAGCTACTTGGGAAGCTGAGACAGGAGGATAGCCTGAGCCGAGGAGGTTGAGGCTGTGGTGGGCTGTAATTGTGCCACTGCACTCCAGACTGGGTGACTGAGTGGGACCCCCAACTCAAAAAAATAAAAATAAAAAGAGCTGAGAGATCAGGGAGGCCAAGACAGCTAGTCTGCAGGGCATAGTATAGGAGGGTAGAAGTGGGTTATAAAACGAAGCTCTGAATATCTGTAGAAATCAGCAGGTGAAGAGAAAACAACCTAAAACTAGTGAAAGAACCACCTGAAAGTATTGGAACACTAATTGAACCTCATGCAAGAGTAATGCCTACTCCAACCAGCCACTATATGGTTGGAGTATAGGGTGGAGGGTGTAGTACTTAGAAGAGTTTTGTGTCAGTAGTGGGAACTAACTAGCCCTAGACTAAATACTGTTTTGTTCCTGCTTAACAAAGCAATATCTAGAAGGTTAAATATTTCTAAGTAACTTAACTATGTCCCAGAACAAAGTTCAAGAATATTTATAGAAATTCAAAATGTGCATCATTCAACAATATCTAGCATCTATTCAAGGTTATCCTACATGCAAATATGCAGGAAAATACAACCCATAATGAGAAAAAAAATTCAATAGACCCCCAGAAATGACAGAGATGATAGAATTACTAGCATGGACATTAGAACAATTATTACAACTGCATGTGTTCATGAAGCTAGAGGAAAGATTAAGTATGTTAAACAGAGCTATGAATGGTTTAAAAAATAATTTAGACGTCTAGACTTTGCAGAAGAAAAGATAATGGACTTAAAGATGTAGCAATAGAAATTATCCATAGTAAAACGGGGGGGGGGGCTAAAAAAGGATAAACTGTGCATCAGTGAACTGTAGGACAACTTCAAGCAGCCTAATATATGTGTAGAGTCCCTGACAAAGAGGAGGGATGGGGAGAGAAAAAACAACACTTGAAGATGTAATGGTCAGAATTTTTCAAAATATTCTGGAAACCAAAATATGCAGACCTAAAATGTTTAACAAACACCAATGAAGAAAACTATATCAAATTTTTAAAAAACTATATCAAGTTGCTTTAAAACTAGTGAGAAGAAAAAAAGTGAAATCAGGGGTGGGGGGGAACATTACATAAAGAGGAGAGTGCACTCCAGTCTGGGCGACAGAGTGAGACACCAACTCAAAAAAAAAAAAAAAGAATTATAACTGACTTCTTGCAGAAACAATGCAAGCCAGAAAAATATTGAAAAAAATTAAACTGTCAAATGAGTATTCTGTACGCAAATAAAATATCTTCTAAAACAAAACTTAAATAAAAATTTTCAGACATGCAAAAACTGGGATATTTTATCACCAGCAGAAAAGAAAATCCTTCAAGCAGAAGGAAAAAACATACCAGATGGGAATCTATACAGAGGAATAAAGACCACCAAAAATAACAACTATTTTTAGAGCAAAAATAGTAACAATGTATTGTAAGATTTATAATGTTTAAAACTAAGAGTTAAAGAAACAGCACAAAGGCCTGAAGGTTTTTTTGCAAAGCTTTTATACCATATGTGTAGTGATATAATGTCACTTGGAGACAGGTTATATTAAAAAATGTATACTGAAAGCCTTACAGCAACCACTAAAAATACACGACAGTTATAACTAATTAGCCAACAAAAGAGATAAAATGGAATTTTAAAAAATACTCTTAGAATTGTATCACAATAAAAAGCTTCTGCACAGCAAAGGAAACAAAGAAATGAAGGAACAACCTGCAGAATGAGAGAATATATTTGCAAACTATACATCTGTTAAGGGGTAATATCCAAAATGTGCAATGAACTCAACTAAATAGAAAACACATAGCCTGATTTAAAAACGGGCAAAGTACCTGAATAGATGTTTCTCAAAAGAAGGCATGCTAATGTCCAACAGGCATATAGGAAAATGCTCAACATCACTAGTTATCAGAGAAAAGCAAATTAAAAATGCAATGAAATGTTACTGTTACACCTGTTGGAATGAGAGTCATCAAAAAGATGGAAGACAAATGTTGGCAAGGATGTAGAGAAAAGGGAACTCTTATATGCTATTGATGGGACTGTCAAGTAGTACAGCCACTATGGAAAATAGTATAGTCCTCAAAAAATTTAAGATAGAACTAACATGATTTTAGAATTCCACTACTGTCTATATATCCAGAGAATATCAAATCATATGTTAAATAAATATCTATACTCTCATGTTCATTGCAGCATTGTTCACGATAACCAAGATAAGAAATCACCCTAAGTGTCCATAAACAAATGAGTGGGTAAAGAAAATATCGCGTGTATACATGATGGAAAACTATTCCGCTGAAAAAGGGGAAGGAAATCCTGTCATTTGTGATAACATAGATGACACCTGAAGGACATTATGTTAAGTGAAATAAGCCAGGCATAGAAAGATAAATACCATATGATCTCACATTGGAATCGAAAGAAGTTGAACTCATAGAAACAGAAAGTAAAATAGAGTTTACTAGAAGTAAGGTTAGGGGTAGGATTGGGGAACTATTGGTCAAAGGACACAAAATTACAGTTAGAAATCTATTGTATCTCATGGTGATTCAAGTTAATAGCAATGTATTTCATACTTGAACATTGCTAAGAGAGATTTGAAGTGTTCTCATCACAATATATGATAAGTGTGTAAGGTAATGCATATGTTAAATAGCTTTATTTAGCCATTTCACAGTGTGTACATATATCAAAACAGTATGTTGTACACCATAAATGTAATAACAATTTTTATGACCATTTATGTACCTAACCCTGAATTGTACCCCGCATCTTTAAAATTAAAAAAATTGCTAATTACTTGTTAAAATGTAAAAAAAAAAATCAAAAAATAAGACAAAAAAGATATTAGGCAAGGAAAAAAACTCAGTCCAAAGGAAGGTGGGGTGAAAAAGGAGAAAAAGAAACAAAGAGGGGGAAAAAAACAGATGGCAAAATAGAAAATAAATAACAAATGGCAGTCTTAAATGTAATACTATTAAAATTATATTAAATAGTCTAAAAGCTTCCATGCAAAGGTTGCAATTGTTCTATTTGATAAAAAAATCACAACCAAACTCTATGCTGTCTATATGATATTCTCTGTTATTAGAAAGATACCTGTAGAAATTAAAAGATCAAAGAATGGTAAGTTGCCTAGTTTAAAGGTAAAATAATATTTGCATTGAGGCTCAAAATTCTAAAATCACAAGATAAAGATCATCAAGCTTTACTCCTCTATGTAACAAATAAATAGATTGCAGCTCTGTGCAATAAATTAGATGCCAGGTTGAGGTGAAGGATTTTGAATGAAATGTCTCATAGACAGATTACAAACTGGAAGCTGGATCTAAAGATAGATTTGGATGTTGCCAGCAAAGATATGATGGTTGTAGATTCAAGACATGATCAGTAACTGAAAGAATGTATCATCATGGTCCAATGATAGGTATTTGGGGGAATGCTAAGTAAATTTATAGATGTTTTCAAATGTGGAAAACCATATGTCCTGCATCTGTGAGTTTGGAAACATTAAAAGTGAATTGTCTTGATTTTGTTTAAGAGTGCATAATTTGATATTTTCTCTGAATTAATATTCTAACTGAATTATTTGTTGCCAAAAATCAGATTATACATTTGTGTGTCAACTTGTCTACATAGCATTTAGAATTTTTTTAAAGCCAGAATGGGTAAAAGTTCATCTCTTTCTATCATCTCATTGGTCTGTAATATCATTTGCACTTTCTGTATATGTAACAGAACACCACAATACATTTTCATGAGTATAAAGCAGGCATGTGAAGAAGGATGTTATATGATGAAAGTGGATTATTTTGGGGGAAAAATATGCCTTTTAAAAAGTTGCAGCTAGTTTTTCAAAGCAGGACATACTATATAGTATGGCAATAAAGTAAAAAAGAATTTTGTAGATATGGAATATTACATATAGGAAACAACATCTTTAAAAAAATCAATTCAAAAAATTTCTACATAGATAACAAAAGCTTTACTGTATGATAGTTGCAAATAGATATGTTCTGTCAAGTTTCCTAATGACTGCTGCTTACTCAGCTTCCACTCAGTGGCTTGATGCTAATACATTTGAAATATAGACAAAGTATCAGAAATAATATTTCAATCTTATCTATTAACAGTGAATTTCTTGTAGGCAGCATAGAGTTTGGTCTTTTTTTTTTTTTTTTTGGAGTTGGAGTCTCAATCTGTTGCCCAGACTGGAGTGCAGTGGCCGCTCCCGGCCACCGCTGCCTCGACCTGCTGGGCTCTGGCGATCCTTCCGCCTCAGCCTTCCGAGTAGCTGGAATTACAGGCGCGCTACCACGTCCGGCTAATTTTTTGATTTATTGTAGAGATGAGGTCTCACCTGAGTTTGGTCTTTAAAAATCAATTTAGTGATATTTACTTTGAAAATCAAAATAAGAAGTTGAAAACTCTGGCTTTTTCTTAGTTTTTAGTTTATCTCTAGGTAAATCATATTTCAACTTAGATGGTGTCACAGCTGTAGTAAAACAATAGAAAAATCCACCTCCTTAACATTTATGAGAAATCAAGTTTTTTCTTAAATGTTTATAATACCCAACTCATGTCTTTTTACATATAAACAAAGCCAACTGGAATTCATTATAGATTCTTAAAATGCTAATTTTATTAAAATGAAATCTGAGTTGTAGTGAGTCAATATATTTTTCTAGAGTTTTAAAACAGTTTATTAGCAAGGAGAAGGAAAAAGAAAGACTCATAGCAGAAAGACCTGCCATGGGCAAGTTTCTCAAAAGAAAAACCACCAGTATTTTTTTCTTCATGTCATCAGGAATTAAGTTATTCTACATGAAGCATTCTGAAATTTGATGTCACTGTGCCCACCATGGACAAATGTTTTAACTCCAACAGTAATTTGTAGAGATTATTGCTATCCATGTCTAGATTAACTGATAATAAACTTAGTCTCCAAGTCAAAATATTATAGATTGAAAGAGCTTTTATGATGCTGATGCTAACATAAGCTGTCTCCCAAAACTGGTTATCTGCTGCTGCAGTAGTAACAAAGACCAGGCTAGCCTGTCCTAAATATTATCAAGGCCAGGCACAGGAGCACAAAGAAAACCATTGTCCCAAAGCAAACCCCTCATCCTCCCCATTCCCATCCCTTCCAGCCCCATCCTGCACGGGGAGAGGCCTGCAGCACAAGTATGTGGACAATTCATTTATCTGCATTGATTTTGTTCAACCAGTTTACAGTCTTACTAAATCTATTGTCATTCAGCTTGTCATTTCACATTTTGATTGTGCCAAATGTGTAGCTGAAGGCTATACTTTTCGTTATATTTAATAATAGTAACAACAACATCAAGGAAGAGGAGGCGGCAAATTTTATGTTTTGTTGTGTTTTTTTTTTTTAATGAACCCAGGCTAATTGCTAATAAATACAAAGGATACTTACAGCGATTCAGAAATTTCATCCTTTGAGCTCCTCCTGTGTCCTTGAATGTTACTATTGCAGCAGGGAGTCATAAAATAACTCAGAATACATTAAAAATAACTTTATATGCTGCCCTGATTTTAAAGATAATAAAATCTTTTATTCTTTTTCTTATAAAAGTGACATGTTCAATGAAAACTTAGAAAACACACGTAAGCCAAAGGAAGAAACTTAGGTGGTGCCATGGAAGTAGTAAAGCAAGTAGAACAACAAAAAACTCCACCTCACCACTTGGAAACCACTGTTATTTTGCCATATATCCTCCAGTCTATTTCTGTGGGAAATTCTGTATATAATCGTAGTGAGTTAGAGCATTGGGGACTGATCGAGGAAACACAAGACCATGAGATGGCAGTAGTGATCAACGAACTTTATTGGGAAAGTGCTTGGCCAGGTCTCCTGCTGTAAGGGCCAGGGAGGGGAAGTCCCTCACAAGAGACCTTCCAAAGAAAGGGTCACCACCAGAAGGGGGAAAGGACAGGGAAACTCCCAGGGGAGAGGGGAATCAGAGTAGGTGTTTACAGGCCTAGGGGAGGTTGTTCAACAGCATAGTGGGAATCCCTGGATTAGAGAGCCCAAAGGGCAGCAGCCATTTGGGGTTGTTTGTTGCCTAGTGGTTTGTCTTATCCAGGGCCAGAGGATGTTGGGTGCAGTTTCACAGATTATGCAAAGTAGGATGGCTCTAAAAAGTTGGCTGTGTAAGAATGTGAGTTTGGTGCTGGCAGGCTTGAGTTAACATTCCTAGGCTGCGGTTGCAGAAGTAAACAGCATGAGGCCAAGTCACAAGGGCCACCTTCTTGAACCCATTTATACAACAGTTACTTACAAAATAAGATTCATAATGAACACTGCTTTCCAACATACTTTTTTTTTTACTTGAGATCTGTGGACCTCTTTCTGTGTCTTTATGTCAATATTTTCAACACCCTTCAAGTTTTTTTGTTGTTTGTTTTTTAAGGATTAAAACCTTCCCGTCCTACCCCAGTGCATTATTTCACAGAACAATATATGGGAATTATATATATGTATATATACATGTGAAAAATATGTATATTCATGCACATATATATTTGTGTGAAGGTCCTTGTGTGTATGTGTGTTGTAGTGGAAAGGGTAAAATTCTGCTCACTTCTGCCAGCCACCTCCTTCCAGCTCTACGTTAAAGCCTAGGGCAATAAGAATTTACTGTTTTAAAATATTTTAATAGTTTCATGATATTCTACTTTATAAAATACAATTTATCAACTCAATGCCCTGTTTTAGACATTTTGATTTTTTTCTACTTTTTGAGAATATAACTTTGCCATAAATGTCCTTCGTACTTAAATCTGTACATATTTTCATCATTATACCTTGAGTGAATTTATTCAAAGCATATGAAATTTTTTTAAGCTTTTAGCTTTCTATTTCCTCTTAACTATGGTTATAGTCTATCCCCGAAGCCTGGCAATCATGTTCCTTGAGAGAAGGAACTGAAACAAAAACATTAAGAATTTCCTCACACTGTGTTACACCTGTAATCCCAGTACTTGGGGAGGCTGAAGCAGGAGGATCACTCAAAGCCAGGAGTTTAAGACCAGCCTGGGACAACATAACAAGACCCCTCTCCACACAAAAAAAATCCTGAAAAATCAGTCAGACATGGTGGCATGCACCTGTGGTCTCAGCTACTTGAGAATCTGAGGAGAATTTCTTGAGCCCAGGACTTCAAAGCTGCAGTAAGCCAAGATCGCAACACTGCCTCAAGCCTGGGCTACAAAGCAAGACTCTGTCTCAAAACAAACATAAAATTCCTTGTGTTTGTTGGAAAAAAAAAACAAAACAGCTGGGCAGTTGTCCAGGGTTCTAGGAAGAGCCAAGATATCATTGAAAAGTAAGGAGATGGAAAAATTATATTTCACCAGAATTCCTCTTAGAGAAAGTCTCAGTGGGTGGCTGGAAAGAATATTTTGATAAGGGGGCGGGGGTGGAGGGAAGAGAAATGAGATATCCTCAGGCACATGCTTGTATAATAACAGATGATCAAGGAATCGCCTTTTACCGCAAGTCCAGTATCACCATTGAGCTGGTTTGGCAAAGCACAGCGTACGTATTTCTTGGCCTCTGTGCACTTACCCTAGTGCTCAGTGATTCCTCTGAATATTAAATTAAAATTTGTAAACTATAGCTTTTTCAAAAGTCCCAGATTTTTAACCTGCCAGAAGCACAGCTCTCTAGCTGTGGCTACAGCCATATTTCAACACAATATTGTTCCTTAGTAGAAATCTTTACGTGGCGCTTCATGCTCTGAACATACATTTAAAGCATCTTGTGTTGGCCTTTGCATTTTTGAAATTCTGTTTCATCAGGCTTTGACTTAACCCTTCATCAGGCCGACTCTCTCTTCACATGTCTTATCCCAAAGATGCTCAATTCCTGTCAGACTCGAGTTCTCAGTACTCTGCCTTGTCCTAGTCCTCTCTCCAGCTCTCTGGAAATCCACTCCAAGAGGGCACTCGCCACCTCATCTTCCACCCCTCAGTCTTAATTTGCCTCTTTCTAGAGGCAGCATTTCACTGCATCCCTCTTTGAATAGAGGCTGTTCATTTCCCTGTGCCCTGAGTGTTTCCGTGAAGAGTATCCCCACTTCATCTTACTGCTTTGGGGGAACTGGAGGGGGTAGCGGGGAAGTGAGTAATCCTGGATCAAACACAACAGTGCTGAAAGATTACAGCCCAACCTGCCCTTGTCCTGTACTGGGTCCACTTTTTGCAGAGTTCATGCTCTTTGTGGTATTTTCTACTTAGCATCTTTCCCTCCAAGAGCTTGCTCAGCAATCCTTACCAAAATCAAATCTGTTGGACACATTGCTTAAGAACAACAATGACAACAGCAAAATAATCTGACTTAAAAATAGGCAAAGACTCTGAATAGATATGTCTCTAAGGAAGATATACAAATAACCAACAAACACACGAAAAGATGCTCAGCATCACTAGTCATCAGGGAAATGCAAATCAAAACCACCTGAGAAACCATCTCACACCCATTTGGTGACTATAAGCAGAAAAACAGATGTGGAGGAATTGGAGCCCTTGTGAAATTGCTGATTCCCAATGTGCAGCCCATGAAGAAAACAGTATGGTGGTTCCTCAAAAAATGTAAAACAATTACCATATGATCCAGTAAAGTCACTTCTGGGTACCTCCCCAAAAGAAGTGAAAGCAGGGACTAAAACAGATGTTTGTTCACTGATGTTTATAGCAGCATTATCCATAAAACCAAAAGGCAGAAGCAACTCCGTGCTCATCAACAAATGAATAGATAAACAAGTTATGGAATATACAAATATGGAATATTATTCAGCCTTAAAAGGTAACAGAATTCTGACCCATACTATAAAATGATGAATCTTGAGGACATTATGCTAAGTGGAATTAGCCTGTCACAAAAGAACAAATGCTATATGATTACACTTATATGAGGTACATAGAGTAGTCAATTTTACAGAGATAGAAAGTAGGGTGGTGATTACCAGAGGCTGAAGAAAGGGGTAATGAGGAGTTGTTGAATGGGTATAGAGTTTCAGTTTTGTAAAATGAAATGCGCTCTGGAGATTGGATGCACAACAATGTGAATGTACTAAAAAATATTGACCTGCACACTTAAAACTAGTTAAGATAGTAAAATATGTGCTATGAGTACTTTATCACAATAAATGGGGGGAAAACAGCAATGACAATAACAAAAGGCAGAGATAATCCCAGCTCATCAGAGCCATCCCCTTACCCTAGTTAGACATAAATTCTTTTACACATAGTGTATTGCTCTTGTTTTCTAAAATTAGCAGATGTAATTCAGTGCCTGCAGCTTCATGTAGTGAGCCTATTCCAATGTTCTTTCAAGGTAGGCAATTCCAAATGTGTATACTTTTGGGTGACTTTGCATTTCTTTCTTAACATTTCTTTTTCTCCTCACTTGAGAGTGAACTGATTTGGGGAAAGAAGACTACAAAGCATGACAACCACCAGAGGCTCTTCCCTGATAATCTGTCATTTTCACAAGCAGCAGTATGGGTTCTGATCTCTCCTTATAAAGGCAATTAATTTTTACACGTTTTCTACAGCTCTGTTGCAGCCCTTCTTCCCATCAAATGATAACTATGTTCTAAATACAAATTTTAAAATTTAGTATTTTTAACCAAAAAAAATGTATTCTCCTTACTGTTACTATTATTCGAAAATTAAATGACCTTAAAAGAGGCATACGACAGATAGATTTCTTTTTCTCAGCTATTAGTAAAGGGAGCTGAAAAGGCTATGGATGAATCCAAGTTTTTTTTGCTTCATATTGAAAGTCTAAAATGGTATCTAAAACTTGAGCTGTAACGTTTTCTTTGACCTGCTTCATTAAAAGTATAATCTTGTTTGTTAAAGAAATGTTACTTACCTATGGAAAGAAATGTATCCAGATGGAGAAATTGGGTCCAATATTTATTTATTTATTTATTTATTTATTTTGAGTTGGAGTCTCACTCTGTCGCCCAGACAGGAGTGCAGTGGCACACTCACGGCCACTCCAGCATCAACCTGCTAGGCTCCAGTGATTCCTCTGCCTCAGTCTTCCAAGTAGTCAGAATGACAAGTGCACGCCACCACACCCGGCTAATTCTTGATTTTTTATTGTAAAGACGATGTCTCATCAAGTTGCCTGGGATGATCTAGAACCCACGGACTCAGGCAATCCACTCGCTTCGGCCTCCCAAAGTGCTGGGATTACAGGCTGAGCCACCGAGCCCGGCCTTGGTTACAATATTTAAACTCTAATATACCTTGTGTTTTCCGAATATCAGGGACAGATGAGGGCTGAAAAACCATTTCATTCATGCCTTCATTTCTCTCCTGAGGAAATAGAATTCAAAGATGTTGTAAATTATCTGGTCCAAAGTTTTGCCCTGTAAGACCTGGGCATCTGGAATCACCTCCTGCTGTGCTGCTAGTCCTTGCCAACATTATCATCAACAACCACCCACCAAGAACAGCATTGTTCTTTGTGGACCCAAATTTATGTATTGTTGTATTTTAGAGCTGTGGGGTACAAGTAGGGATTTGCTACATAAGCAGGCTGCATGCAGGTGAAGTTTGGGCTTCTAGATGGCCCTCTTTCCCCCTGGTCGTGAACCAGGTACCCATTGTATTGTCACGTGTCTCCCTCCCTCTTTCCCTTCCCCAACAGTGCCTCATGACTGCTTATCCGCCTGTGCTAATGTGACTGGTGTTCAGGGCCCACTTATGAGTGAGAACATGTAGTATTCAGTTCTTTGTTTCTGTAATAGTTCACTTAGTATGAGAGTCCACAACAGCATCCAAGTTGCTGTGAAGGCCAAAAGTTTGTTCTTCTTTATGGCTGCATAATATTCCATCTTGTATATATACCACATTTTCTTTATCCAGTCCACGTTTGATGGGCATCAGGCATCTGGGTTGGCTTCCCGTTTTTGCTGTTGTGAATAGTGCTGCAATAAACATGAGTACAGGTGTCTTTTTTACAGAGCGATTTATGTTCCTCTGGATATATTCCCAGGAGAGGGATTGCTGGTTTATATAGAAGCTCAATTTTTAGTTCTTTGGGAATTCACCACTCTGTTTTCTATAGAAACTGGGCTAGTTTACATTCCTACCAACAGTGCAGCAGCATCCCCTTTTCTTTGCTGCTGCACCAGCACCTGTTGTTTTTTGACTTGCTATCGGTGGCCATCCTTACTGGAGTTAGGTGATATCTCGTGGTTTTGATTTGCATTTCTCTGATGATTAGTGAGGGTGAGCATTTCTTCATGTGCCTGTTGGCTGCCTGTATGTGATCTTTTGATAAGTGTCCTTTGTCTACTTTTTAATGCCCCCCCCAATTTGTTTGAGTTTCTTGCAGATCCTGGATGTTAGGCCTTTGTCAGATGCATAGCTTGCAAATATTTTTTCCCATTCCATGGGTTGTCTCTTTACTCTCCAGATGGTTTCTTTTGCTGTGCAAAGGTTTTTCAGTTTGATAAGGTCCCACCTGTAGCTTTTGTTGCAATTGCTTTTGGGAACTTGGTCATGAATTCATTGCCTATGCCGGTGTCCAGAAGGGTGTTCCCTATATTTTCTTTTACGAGTCTTATAGTTTGAGGTTTTACATTTAAGTCCTTGATTCATTTTTAGTTGATTTTTTGTGTATGGGGATAGGTAGTGGTCTAGTTTCATTCTTCTGCATGTGGTTAGCTAGTTTTCCAAGCACCATTTGCTAAATATGATTCCTTTTCCACAATCGTTGTTACTGATGGCTTTGTCGAGGATGAGTTGGTTGAGGGACCACGTTTTTATTTCTGGATTCTCTTTTCTATTCCATTTGTCTATGTACCTGTTCTTGTACCAATACCATGCCGTCTTGGTTACTGCAGCCTTGTGATAAAGTTTAGAGTCTGGAAGTGTGATACATTTCACTTTGTTCCTTTTGGTGAGGATTGTTTTGGCTATTTGTGCTCTTTTTTGCTTCCATATGAATTTTTAAATTGTCATTTCTAGGTTTGTGAAAAATGATATTGGCAATTTGATGGGTATTGCATTGAATCTGTAGATTGCCTTGGGTAGGATGGGCATCTTGACAATATTGGTTCTTCCGATGTATGAGCATGGGATGTTTATCCATTTGTTTGTATCATCCTTGATTTATTTTAGCAGCATTTTATGGTTCTCACTGTAAGGGTCTTTCACTTCTCTGGTTAGGTGGATGCCAAGGTATTTCATATTGTGTGTGTGGCTATTATGAATGTGAACCCAACTTTAGAAGTGCTTGTTCCATCAAGCTGTATCTCAGTAGTAATTCATTTGTTAATTAAAGATTCTTATTAGTGTGAGATAATCTCTGCTACTGTATTGAGTGGATATAATTCCAGCTGAAAGCGCAGGAATGGGATACCATTTCTTTTAAACGTTTTGACACATTGGAATTGTTAGGTTCTGTTATTACCAGAGATAACCACTAGAGGTCAGAGAAAATGCCTACCCAAGATACAGTGCTTATGTCCAACACCTGCAACAACTGTAACGCTATGGACTTGTCTATACTACAGACACCCCAATGCTCCCCTCCTCAAAAAGTGCTTGACTCGTGTTTCACATTTCCTCAATTTAGCATGTCTTATTTCTTCTTCCTACTCACAGATTTGAGGCTAAAGTCCTTCCTTGCTTCAGATGGATTTTGCATTTTTTTAACTTACGTTAAGTGTCTTGTCATCTGGCTACAAATCACCTTAATTTCTTTCCATGGAATCTCTTATATCACAATGTAATGCTTTCATACATTTTTTAAAACCTGATGCAATTATGCATGCTTTTCATATCATGCAAGTCTGGTGGGCCAAAACACTTAGAGATATTAAAGAGACATCCAAAAATAACAGTATTTTATAGCTATATTCTTTTTATACAACATAGTTTTTTTTTCTCAGAATACTGTGATGAAGTGGTGGTCTTTCAATGACACAATTTGATTTCATTTATTTGCAGTCATTAGTTATTTTGGTGATCAAAATGTCACAATTTTGCCAAAGGACACCCTTTACGGTCTCATGAAGCCTTTTGATAAAAATGCACAAAATGTTTAACATATCATTACTTTTTAGCAACAAGATGCCCTGGGCCTATCTTGTACATCCAGTCCCTGATATGCGATCAATTTTCCAAGCCTTGTTTTTGTTTTTGTTTTTTCAGGGAAAATTGATGTTAGAGACCCAACTGTGAGTGCTGTGAAATGCTTATCTGGCTTTGTGCTGTTGAGATGATGGGACTTGTGGGTCATCTCAGTGGACAATGATAGGGAAAGTATACATACATACACACACAAACATATATGTAAGAAGGTATAGCCATTTTCAAATTAGTCCAAATATTATCTCATAACCATAATAAGGATTAAGAATCCTACATTCAAACTCTTATTGTGCTTCCTTTTCTTTTTTGATTGATGACATACAATTGCCAGTGAAGCACTTGATTTATAACAATCACGTATTTATTTTATCTGCCAATAAAAGAAATAGGTCCAGAATAGTGATAATGCACTAATTATAAAACTACTAAACAGAATTTCAGTGTTTTATCTGTAACTTGCCTTTGTCCTTAAAGTACACCATGGGATATAGACTAAAATCACTTTGGTCTAGAGTGCTTTGAAATAAATCCTCACTCTGAGGGTTATAGAAGTCTGTCCAAACATTTCAGTTCATTTTCAGTTAGACAGTTGAGTCTTAGGAGTTTCACTCCTACTTTCTACTTAGTGTCTATCTTCAGCCTCTGGCAAAGGGTAAGTCAGTTTTATGAAGATACATAGAAATACCCTAACAGTTCAATTTTCAAAGTACCCCAAGAATTTTATTTATTCGCTGTCTGGCTCACCTACAATGACTCATTACCCAGTTATGTGTGCAAGATTTATATGTGCATAAATAGCTGGACAAACCCATTCTGGCTCTACTCTTCAATTTCTATGAATAAATTTAGAGTCTACAGTTTCATGTATCCAGTTAAATTTTAATTAAAATAAGTCCCATCCTGATGTGAAAGCTTTTTGATTTATATAAGAATATTTATATTCTATAAGAATATTTATATTCTTCTCCTCGCTTCCCAGCTTTAAGTTTTTATTTTTTCTGTCATATGTGATAGTATTCCCTTCAAATAAATATAGCATGCATGCTAAATATTGTCATATCAAACCACAGGTCTAAATTATAGCAATAACTTATTTGTTTGTCACATATATACATATATATGTACACACACGGACAGTGTTCCCTGTTCTTTAAACATAGTATGAGCTATTAAGATATTTTAATCTATCTGGGAGGAGGAATAGGTATATTAGAAAATATACTGTATATGTTAGAATAGCATAATATTGGCAAGGGAGAATACACATCAATGCAGGGTTGTCAGTGTTTGTGAGGAACATTCTTTTAACTCATAAGATCATAATTCTGACCTGAATTCTCTACATATGCATTTTTTAATTATTAAGAGAACATTGCTCAGTAGTTTTCCAAATCTTTTATGGTTTCTGGTTAAATGCAACAAAATAAGATATAATTCTTTTATATTGTTAAATAATTTTATTTTTGGTAGAGAAAGGGTCTCGCTATATTGCTTAGGCTGTTCTAGGGCTCAAATGATCCTCCTACCTCAACTTCCCAAAGTGCTAGGATTACAGGTGTGAGCTACCACACTCAGCCAAGAATTGTTTTAAATGTTAGATCGTATGCTTTAAAACATTATCCACAGGAAACTTCTGATTCTGCTTAAGATATAGAATGATTCCAAATACTTTTCAATCTGGTGCTAACACAGATATAAATCTGTGCACACAGAAATAAAAATTGTATTCCATAGTGGTATTAAAGAGTGGTAAATGCAAGGAAGGCTTGAGAGTGAGATTCCAGAGAGAGACAGGCCTGTCACTGGTGCACAGTGAGCTGAGGAACTTTACACTTGGACAAGTCCTGATCTGGATGCAGCAGAGCAAAAAGTGAGTGTCTCAGTGTCTGACCCTGAGAAGGCATCTCTTCTGGGGTGAGGAGAAGCCAGCCATGCTGTTAATTATGGTGTGGGCTGGCAGGACAGAACAGACTCTAGAAAAGTCCCGTATTAAAAAACAACAACAGCCAGTCCTGTGATTCCATCCTCGTTTCCACAGATGTGCTGAGAAAGCCACCGAAGAAGTCCTGGAAAACTGAGAGCTTGTGCGCTTTCTCATGCGTCTGTGGCAGTGCCAGGGCCTTGCTTGCACTAAAGCCCAAGGTGAACCCAGACTCTGACACTGCTTTCCATCCCCTCCTAGCTCAAATGCCTCAAGACTTTGGGCCCTTGACCTTAATGGCCCAGATTTGTGAGGCCTAGGGTAGCCAGAAGTGAGTGCAATCTGTTTAGAGATCTGGCCCAGCCTTTCCTCAGCTTTCCTAACTCTCACAGGGTCTTTATGGTCAGGCCCTCAGGGCAGCCACAAACACAGGAAGAAACTGGCTCCTGAATTTAAAAAATTCTTCAGATTTTGACCAGGTGCAGTGGCTCACACCTGTAATCCCAGCACTTTGGGAGGCCAAGACCAGGAGAACTACTTGAGTCCAGGAATTTGAGACCAGCCTGGGCAACACAGAATTTAAAAATTAGCTGGATGTGGTGGCACTCACCTCTAGTCCTAGTTACTTAGGAAACTGAAGCAGAAGAGAACACCTGAGCCCAGAAGGTTGAGGATGTGGTGAGCCATGATCATGCCACTGCTCTCCAACCTGGGCGACAGTGAGACTCCGACTCTCAAAGCAAACAAACAAACACAAATCCAAAAAACAACACACACACACACACACACATACACACACACACACTTAATTCAGATTCTGTAAGGAACTATGTTTTGTGATTTTAGCCAATCCCAGTTGTATCACCCTTTAATTGCAATTCCTTGATACACTGCATTTGTGTCAAGTCTTTGCCCTTTATCTGTGGTGCAGAAATCCAACCCCTCAGGTAAAATTAAAATGCTCTGTGCCTGAAATCCTCAACTGTGCATTTTATCAGGACTGCATGATTACCATGGATATGTATTTGAAGAAAACACTTAAAAACTTAAATGCAAATATTACATTTCTCTTTCTATTGTCTTCTATTTTTGATCACCTTTTGAACTAAAAGGTATTTAATATAGAAGTCCCCAAATTAAAATGAATCTCCCAAAATAAATAAATAAATAAATAAACTTTTTAATATAAGAAAAGGTGGTGGTTTACCATCCTCTCTTTTTAGGCTACTCAGAAACTAAGGCTTAGCTGAGATTCAAAACTACCGTCACCACCCCCCTGCCCTTGTAAGGTGCTATCTTTGGAAAATTAAACCTGTTATCCCGTTTAATGATTTATGAACAGTTCTTATCAGCTCTGAAGGTGTATTTCTTCTTGAGTCTAAATAGTTTAAGATAACTTTAATTCATACAACCTCAGGTCCATACAGATAGTCTCACTCTTTCTAAATTCACATCTGTATTAACAAAACAAAAGATTAAAACATAAAGACTTTATATGTTTATAAATAGAAACTTGGTTTTCTATTAGATAGTTACAGCTGTTTCTATACAAGTAATTCCAAACACAATTATTTTTAAGCTTCTGAGGCTCTAAACATTTTTTTTTTCACTCAATAATGGATACCATATTTTCTTGAGTCTTAGCGCTCTAATGTCCTAACTCCTTTGGGAGCAGACTCCATAATTATCAGAATTATGTGTAGTGAATGTTGTGGATTGTCCCTTGGCATTCTTCCCACCCTCCTTCCAGTGTGCAGAGGCTTGGAGGTGAAAACAAGTTTCAGGGTCCCTTGGGCATGGGAGGAAATTGAGCAAGTTAGCTTAGGCTAATGAGGTACACTCCCAAGAGCTTTGGAAGGCAGGGGGATGGAAGCCACGCTCCTGTTATTTATGCAGCTTCTGCTAATGAGTGCAGGTGTTGGATTTTTCAGTGCCAAAATGGTGGTGTCTGGTCCCCAGTCCTAAGAATACCAAGGGACAGGCAGAAGGTCTGCAAGTGCAGACCCAGCAGTCTGTTATAAACTGAATTGTGTCCTCCCAAAATTCATATGTGAAACCCTAACCTTAGGTACCTCAGATGTGACTTTATTTGGAGAGTCTGTAAAGAGGTCATTAAGGTTAAATGAGGTCATAAGAGTAGGCCCTGATCCAATAAGACTAGTGTCATTATTTTTTTTTAAAGGAAGAGACACCTTTACTCACACAGAAGAAAGGCCATATGAGGACACAGAAAGAAGGTGGCTGTCTGCAAAGCCCAGGAGAGAGACCTCAGAAGAAACCAAACCTGCTGACACCTTGAACTCGGACTTCCAGCCTCCAGAGCTATGAGAAAATAAATATCTGTTGTTTAAATCACCCGTCTGTGGTATTTTGTTATGGCAGCTCTAGCTGACAAATACATAGACATGGCTGGGACTGTAGCTAACTGTGGGGTATGGGAAATTCCTAGCTGGCAGCTAAGATGGTGTGCTTTTACAGCCAGCAGCTCAGTTGGCAGTCCCTGGTGCCCCCAGATTCCTGATTACAGCAGCTCTGTGGTCATTCTAGGAGTTGCCCTGGCCCATGACCAGCTATTTCAGCCTTTTGAGTGACTAGGAAGTACTGAAATCCCTATATAAAATGCTGTTCCCACGTGGCCATCTAGAAAAATCACACAAATTCAGGATAGGTTAACCAGTTGTCTTAGTCCATTTGGGCTGCTGTAGCAAAATATCATAAATGAAATAGTTTATAAATAACAATAATGTAGTTCTCAGAGTTCTGGAGGCTGAGAAGTCCAAGATCAAGGTGCCAGCAGATTCCATTTCTTGCTGTGTCCTTACTTGATGGAAGGAGCAAGGGATCTCTCTCAGGGTCTTTTTTATGAGGGCATCAATCCCATTGATGAGGATTCTACCCTTGATCAATCACCTCCCAAAGGCTCAACCTCCTAATGCTATCACCATGAGGGTTGAGATATTAACATATGAATTTTGAGGGAATGCAAACATTCAGACCATAGAGCTGGAGATGAACCATCAGGCTCCTGGAAATTGAGGCGGGTATAAGCAACAGGGGTTAGAAGGTATCTTCTGGTTCATGACCAGTAGAATAGACAGTGAAGTCTCCCAAAGAACCAAGAAAAGCACCAGCTTCAACACCTGCTAGGCCCTGTGGATGAGAGAACATCCCAGGCAGTGGAAAGGTGAGAAGTCGGTTTGCCAGCTTGGGAGGCTGAGAAACACTAGGTGGGGGAAACAGAAGAGAAATGTGCTGTCTCCCTCATCTCTTCCACAGGGATACAGCTCACATCTGGTGCTGCCTGAGGAAGGAGAGAGGATTTACTTTAAAACAAGTTCAAGATTCTGAGTTACATGGAATTGAACATTATAAGATTTAAGATGATGTAAATTAAGACTATCTTTACAACTTTGGGAATTTTTACTACTTCAGGGTGATCAGAAAAACTATAGGGCTACCTAAGTGTCCTACGTTTTCACCCTGGAGCAGCAGAAGCACTCTCCTCGAGGAATAATTTCCGAAGAGATAATGGAGAGCAACATAATGACGGTTTGTGATTACATCTTGAGTACTGCTTGTTCACTGGCACTGGTAACTTGAACTTAATATCAATTTCTAATTGTTCTGGTGCTTTGCATTTAAAAGCAAGTTAAATGTTGTCTGATATATGGCCAGTGTTTTGTATCGGCAAAAATACATTTTAGGTCCCATAAATGTTACCTCTGTCTCCATTTGATAGGCAATCTAGGGGTTTCTTTTTAGGTTAGTTTTGTGCACAGAAAAGAGACAGCAAAGGTCTCCACTTGTTTATAACGTAATAGTTGCTTTAATAAAGTTACAAATCCACAAATTTAGTTTTCCTTAACCTTTTAAATTCAAATTGCATATTGGTCTTGAAATATCTATAAACCTAATAAAATTTCACAACCATTGTAAGGGAGCACTTTTACTATTTACTTAATTTAATTTTCTTAAATATTTTAAGCAACTTTTACAAACTTAATATTTGACTTTCTTTTCAAGTACTTCAGTTATGTAACAAAACTTTAAGTAACTCTTATAAATATAGTAAGTTAAGATCCTTTTCATACCCCTTTCACCTGAAATTGAATTGTATATGTTAAATTCTTTTCACACAGTGTGTATATATATTAAATATAAGTGAAATCACTTATTACATGACAATTAGTAGAAGTCTAAACAAATTACTTGATCACACATTTTAAGTTTCAATCACAAAACTATTTTTTACATTATACTGAGCTAAATTATCATACACATTTCGTGTACCCACATGTCCAAATTATTCTTAAGGATATCACAAACTTTAACGTTAAAATATTAATACAACTAATAATCTATATTATTTTATACTTAATTCCACATTCCTCAGAATTCAACTATATTTACCCACTTAAGAAAATAAGCCGTTTCCAGCAAGTCAAGACTCACTGAGAATGCATGTCTCACAGAGTGATAATCTCAAAAACCATGATTTTAATGACTGCGACATATGCTGTCATTTGCACCAGAATTGAGTCTGCCCCTCCGGGCTGGTACGCTTGGCTTTTTCACTGTGAGCCATGGGCACAGTGCCTTGTGTTTCTGAATGTTTCCTAGAAGACTATGGACTGTTTTTGTAAGGTGATCGATAATTATTTTCTGATCACCTTTTGGAAACTTGCCACCAATCTGCGTTCCCCTGAATGCTGTTTTGGGGACCACCCCACCAGCCCTCACCAGCACTGAGTGTGATCTTTGTTTTCACTATCCTCCTTGCCAGTTGCAACGTGGGTAAATGGAGTCCCATTATCTTGCGTTCATTGATTTCGTTGCAAGTGTGGGTGAATGTATTTTGTATGTCCACGTTCCCCCGAGCTTTCGGCGCACGCTGCGCCCCCTTGGCCAACAGGCGGGCGGCGATGCGGCACGGGTGAGCGCGCCGGGCCCCAGAGGCCGGTCCCGAGTGGGACCGTCGCCATCCCGCGCCCCGCGGCCAGGGGGCGCTGCGTCCCCCAGTTCTCCCACCCCGTCCGGGCTGGGGCGGGCGGCCCGGGCGGAGGACGAGCGGGGAGCAAAGGTTGGCGTCTTCGCGCTCGGACCTTCGCCGGAGGGACCGCGGCATCATGACGATGGGAGCCAGGCTCCGAAGCAAGGCGGCGAGCAGCCTCCCGCGCCGCGGGCTCCGAGGGCGGACAGAGGGGGACGAGGAGGCGGCCGCCATCCTGGAGCACCTGGAGTGCGGGGACGAGGCGGCGGAGAGCGGGGGGCCCCCGGGGGCCCGGGGCGCGAGGAGGGTGCACCTCGCCATCCTGCCCGAGCGCTACGAACCGCTGGAGGAGCCCGCGCCGGACGAGAAGCCCAAGCGGAGGTACCGGCGGAAGCTGAAGAAGTATGGCAAGGTGGGTGCCCGTGGGTCGGGGGCGCGGTGCCCTGGCCAGGGGTTGGGGGGAGGGGGGTGGCGCTTCTCCGGCCCCAGGGCCTCCGGGTGAACCGGCTGGAGAGCGAGAGTAGGTCCTGATCGTCGACTCTGCTCTGCTTCCCTGGGCTGCTCCTGGGACCCCCTGAGCCCCCACTCCCACTCCCTCCCCAGGGGGCAGCTGTAGTTGCAAGAAGGGATGTAAACGCAGTCGGGGTTGCTCTGGGCTCCGCCGGGACCTCTGCCCAGCTGCTGAGCTGCCGAAGGGTTAGAAGCATTCTCAAGGGGCGCCTGCCAAGGTGGTTCTTACATAAGATCAGGAGTCGGTGTCCCTGGGATACAGACGGGAATGCTGACGCTTTAGCGCGAGCAGGTGACTCCTAAAAGTGATCTAGTTGGAAAGAAAGGAGTTGCACCCCAGGTTATCTGTTTTGCAGTAACATCCTCGCCAGGATATCCCACTAACTGAGAAATGTTTGGGTTCCCCCCCCGAATATTCCCAGGCTATTTCCAGAGCTTGGGAGCTCAACAATGCACTTGTTGAACCCACTTTTCTCCTAGCCAAATATCTGTGTACTCTGGGGCCTTCAAACATTCTGCCATTTGCTTGGGGGTGGAGTAGGGAGGAAGAGGAAGGATGAATATGGAATAAAATAACAGTTTCTTTCTCAGAAATCAAACCCAAAGGCTCAAAGCTCCCTTGGTCTAGACAAGACCACACAGAACAAAGTCTCAAAACTCATTCACTGTGTTCTGGTCAAAGGCCACAGGCCCCACCTAATTTATTGTCCAGTTATCTGTCCTCCAGTGGCCTCTTATCATACCTAAAGTCATTTGGTCTATACACCTGAGAACTTAAGTTTACCATCCTCTTTAAAACACATCAGCAACTGAGGAAACTCTCTCTATGTTGATTTACTCCATAGGAGAAACACACTATAGCTGTCTTACGTCAGTTATCCTAACCCTTCCTCCCCTAATGTCAAATTTATGATTTTGATATTGCCTTGTTGTCGGGTAAGATGTTACTATTGGGAGAACTGGTTGGAGGGTACAAGAGTTTTCCCCATATATTACCTTTACAACTTCTTGTGACTGTAATTATTTCAAAATAAAAAGTTTAATAAAAAAGAAAAAATTTATAAATAAATTAGCAACTTTTGGAGCTATACACAGGCAGTGGTAAATTATATTAATCGAAACCATGAAGTTGGATCCTTCAGTCTTGCTAGGACTAATCATCTTTCTTCCCAGTCCCTGTTGAGCACAAAGAGGCCATCACTTGCCTCTCAACTGGTAAATTGATAGTGTGGAAACCTCAGCTCAGGGGCCGGTACTTGAAGATTTTTTGGAGGTGCTCACTATGTGCCACGCAGTGTGCTGAGCACTAGAGGTACAAAAATGAATATGATCCAGCCCTGCCTACAGAGAAGGCCACACCCTCCCAGGGAGACACTGACACAGCTGAGACACCACTGGGGAGCTGCATGCACAGAGCTCAGGTAGCTAACGCCTCTGTGGTGAGGCTGTCAAGTCAGGGAAGTTTCATATCATGGTGACTTGAAAACTGGGCAGAGAAGGATGAGTTCACATTTCACCAGATAATAGCTTCATACCCATTAGGATGGCTACTCTAAAAAAATCTAAACACAGAATAACAAATGTTGGTGAGAATTTGGAGCCCTTGTGCATTGCTGGTAGGCATGAAAAATGGCACAGCTGTTGTGGAAGACAATTTGGCAGTTCTTCAAAAAGTTGAACATAGAACTCCCCTATGATCCAGCAATTCCACTCCTTGTTATTTGACCAAAAAAACCAGATACAGGTCAAACCAATATTTATACACATATGTTCATAGAAGTGTTGTTAACAAACAACTCAAATGTCCAGCGGATGAGTGGATAAACAAAATGTGGTATATTTACACGATGGAATATTACTTAGCCATAAAAAGGAAGGAAGTACTAACATATGCTACAACATAGATGAACCTCTGAAAACATTATGCTAAGTAAAATAAGGCAGACCTGCAAGGTCACATATTGTATATAAAATTCTATTTGCGTGAAATATCCAGAATAGTAAATTCAGAGAGACAGAACACAGATTGGTGACTGCCAGGGACCGGGAGAAGGAGGAATGGAAAGCAGCTGCCTAATGGGGTATATGTTTTCTTTTTGGAATGGTGAAAATGTCTTGAAACTAGATAGAAGTGGTAGCTGTGCAATATTGCAAATACACTGAATACCACTGAGCTACACACTTTAAAATGGTGAATTCTATGTTATGTGAATTTTGCCTTAACTAAAAAAAGAGAGAGAGAGAGAAAGTGAGAGTTTTCACCAGATAGAGAAGGGGTACCATTATGCCATATAAGGTGCAGGTACCATTAGAAGCCGACTTATGGGCACAGAAGGACTTGAGTGTGACACACTAGCTCAATAAACTCAGAAGGCCAGGTGAGAGGACATTGTTAGGTTAGAGGTGGACGTGCCCTTTCTGACCTTCAAAAGAGTGACTTTGGCTTCTACTTTCTTGGAGACAACTGAGAGGGTAACTAGGCTCCCACATGAAGAAACAAAGCAGGTGACCCTCTCCTTGCTCTCCCATACCCCAGCACCCTTCTGAGAGATTAATTGGGTAGAAAGTTCTACTCAGACCAAAGGATCCCATATCTGCTCTCTCAAATGACACTGAAATTGTGGTTGAGAGATATTTTGCATTTCATATCTCAATCTATATTTTGACAGTGTTCTAGTTGATTAGCTATTTTAGTAGATTTTTTTTTCTAAATTGCAAAGATGAGGTGACAAGCAGTTTTTAAAATATAACAGGCTAAGGAAAATGGATGTATTAATACAAATACCAAAAAATGTCAAGTTTAAGGCTGGCAATTGTGATTCTACTGGCCTTGTTTATAAAGGATCACTCTTGATTTTTATACTTGCTCCCAGAGAACAGGATTTTTTTGTTGTTGTTGTTTCAAACATAAAACTGTCCTGATTATTTATCTTAGTATCATACCCCGCCCCACACACACATGGACTTTCACACACACACACACACACACACACACACACACACACACCACACACACGGTCTCACACCCCAGCCTAGCGTATCATTGAGAAACTGACAGGGCAGCATCCTGAAAGCAAAGCAGTGCCTAGGAAAGACTTGGACTTTGCCTGTATCTCCCAAAGCTCCTCATTTAGCAGGAAGGTACCAAAGGAAACATCCAGGCTCTTTCTACATTCTGGGTATTCAGTCATGAGCACAACAAAGACCCCCACCCTCATTCTGTGATTGTGAGGGACCCTGTCATTTAAACTGTGGAAAGCTCAAATAAGCCAGAAATCATGGGAAATTATATTCTTCAGAAATTTTCCTGAATAAATAACAAAATATGTTGGATTTGTATATTACCACTGCAAACCTAAATGACTGTGTAGTAAAAAAGAAGCAAATGTTGTTTTGCAGGAACAATAGCTGACAGGGTGGGGCACTTCTACTGCTTGCAGTTTGTGCAGGACACTATTCTAAGTGCTTTCCTTGCATAAACTCCTAACTCCTCTTAACAACCCAATGAGTTGGTTGCTAAATATTCCCGTTGTATAGGTGAGGAAACTGAGGCCATGAAAAGTTCAGTAAGTGATAGAGCTAAGCTTCAAGCTCAGGCCACGAATTTGCCTTTACCAATTGCCTTTATTAAAGAAGAGAAGTATACTATGGGGTTAAGGGCCCAGGCTCTGAGGTGAGATTTCTTTGGGATTGAACCTCAGCTTTGCTTCTTACCAACTTGGATAAATGTAACCTCTCTGCGCTTTCTTCTTGAAGCCCAAGGCTACCAGGGACATACCAGTAGCCAATTCTTGTTAGATTTATTTTCTTGGGGCTAAGAGGGAGAGTAGATAACAGAGGAATTTTAAAAATGGGTCTCAAAAAGTAGAGTAAGAAGATACCAAGTAAAGAGTTGAATATTTGAGTCTGATTTGAAGAGTTATTATCATCCAGGAATTACTCAAAAGTAACGAAATGGATGAAACCACCTAAGGAGAGAGATTATAATAGGAGAGAGAGAGAGAGAGACAAACAGACAGACACACCCAGGATTGAGTATTGAAGAACTCCAACTTTTAGTTTGGCAGAGGGGATCTAGCAATGAAATATGAGAAGAAGCCCCCTATAAGGTAGGGAAAAACCAAGAGAATATGAGCCAAAGAGGCCAATTTATTATTTCATGAATTGTGTTCAAAGCTACTGAGAGATCAGGGAGAGGAAGACAGAAAAGTGTCAATTATTGCATCAAACAACATGTAGATTGCAGATAACTGTGACCAGACTGTCCCTGGAAGGTAAGGGTAGGAGCCAGAGTCAGTGGGCATAAGAAGTGTGAAAATGGAAGTAGAACATGCAGATGGCTCTTTTAGTTGGTTTGACATGAAGGAGAGTAGGAATCTGGGGCAGAATATGGAACAGAGGTGACACCTGAGCGTATGTGTAGCTAATGGGACTGATCTGATGGAGAGGGGAGAAGGATGATGCTGGAGAGGGGAAAGCCAACAGCAAGGTGGGAAAGGGCACTGACAGCCAGGATGGAGGAAGTGGCCTTAGGGGAAGAGGGCCACTTTCTCTACTGTAACATATGCAAGGGAGGAGAAACCAGGGGCAGATGCAGGGAGGTCTGTAGAGAGTGGTGGGAAAATGAACAAGTTCCCTAATGTCATCTAATAAAGATATGCAGGGTGTGTGTGTGTGTGTGTGTGTGTGTGTGTGTGTGTGTGTGTGTGTGTGTGTGTGTGTTGCCTATGGGGAGACTTGAGAAGGAAAAAGGTATGAAGCAGTACCTGGGAGATAAGGAAATTCAGCCTACTGGGCAGGTATGGTAGGTTTGTCCTGCAGTGTTGGACGTCAAAGCAAGCTTTGTGATTGTGATCAGAAGTTTTAAGTGAAACCAGTCCAAGTAGTGATAGTAGTATGGAAAAACCAAAGGCCAAAGACAAAGTTTGTGAGATAAGGCACAGGTATGTGACATCTACTTGGATGTTGGTGTCACAGAGAGTGATAACAGAAATTGGTGGTGGGGAGACAAAGACCAGGGGACAACAATGCAATGCATGTTAGTCATTACTGGTATTGTTAATTTTGCTGTGGCAGTCCCATTTGAGTCCTTTGGATGTCCCATGTCCAGTATTAAAGAAAAGGAAGAAGGGAAGTGGCTACCAAAAAAGCATTGCCCTGTCCTTACCCTCAAGGAGCTCAGAAATGCTAGACTTCTATGGATACAGCAGTTAGAATTTGGTAAGGATACATGTGTGTGTTAGACAGGAAGTTAGAGAATGGCAGAATACTACCAGAGACACATGTGTGGATCAGGCAGGAAGTTAGAGAATGGCAGAAGACTACCAGGGACAAATATGTAGGTCAAACAGGAATATGCCCTGGAGGTGGAGGGAAGAGAGGACAGACTTTCCGATGAAGTTGAAGAAAGGAAAACTATGACCCAACCTTCAGGTGAGCTAGTAACTTGTAGCTGGAACAGAGGAGTGGGCTTTGGTATAAAAAAAAAATTAAGAAGAGCTGGCTTCGTTTTAGAATTGGCAGCCTCACCACTGTTTCCAAGAAGGTCTCTGAATTATCTGGAAGTAAGTCGTGCTTGAAAGCACTTTGCAAGTTGATAACGTCTGCTATGAGCCTTCACATGCTTGTAGGCTGGGAGTGGGCACTTTCTACCAGAGATAGGGAAACACAGTCACTTGCTAATTTGCCCTGGGATAGTGATGAAAAATGACTTTGTGTGTATGTTGCCATGACTCAGGGCAGAATTTAAAAAGTTGCCTCCCCTAATCCTTTACTTTTCTCTTCCTAAAACTAGAATGTTGGGAAGGTCATCACCAAAGGATGCCGCTACGTGGTCATCGGCCTGCACGACTTTGCCTCAGCCTACTTCGCCCCATTTGGAGTAACCACCAGCTTGGTATCCTTCATGCGCTAATGGGCGCTACTGGGGCAGACACCACAAGAATGAGCAGAAACCTCTGCTCTGGGAACAGTGTCAACCCAAGAACCTTTCAGATTTCAATTTACAGTGTACTTGGATGAGAAGAAAAAATGTCTTTCTTGGTTGAGTGCTAAGAAGGAGTCATCCTTGCCCATCTGCTGAACTTTTCTCATTTCTCAGACACGTGTGGATCCGATGGCCAAACCTGCAGAGAATTAGAGTTTAGGTGTAGAAGTAGAGTTAGATACCTTTGTGTGAAGGTGGCAGGCACTGGGGTGGAGACAAACACTTGACAGAAGCTAGAGCAGTGTGGGTGTGTAGCAGAGTGGTGATTTTGTGGGGGAAGAAAGGATATTGGCTTCAGATGGTTTGTTTGTTCTTCTGGAAATGTCGCGGGCTGCTGGACACTCATAGCCCTTGGCTGCCTCAGTTCTCAGGGCAGCTAAGGAGCTGTTTATTTCTCCAGTCATTCTTTCCCATCTCCTTCCTCTGCCTCTCTGTCACCAGGAGTTTAATTACAGGCTTGAGAGAAAGAAAGGAAGAAAAGATGTCTTTGAAGGATATGATGCTTTGAAAACCCTGTTGACAGTGCATCATGACTGTTTAAAGTAGATAAAAGCTTGTCATTTTCCCCCATGTCTGCATGATTGTGCAGCTGGCAAGGACGGGTGGAGAAAGGGCAAGTTCAGAGGCAGGCTGGGTATCTGGGACACATTGGTAGAGGTTGGTAGAGGGACTGCTGTTGTGCCCAGTGTGGCCCAGTTTAGACCAACCACATGTTTGTGGCCAAAGTCCCCTGCAAATGCGTGCCTGGCTGCAGTTGCTTAACCCTCCTCCATGCCAGGCTGACTAAGCATGGAGCACAGGGGACAAGAGAAAAGGGAAAATGTAACACCTGGGCATGAAAGTGTGGATTTAGAGAAGGAACCAGCAAGTAGGAGACAAGTGGGAAGGAAGTAGAAACAAGGCAAGAGGAAGTTGGAAGAGAGAAGATGGAAATACAGGAGTCAGGCTGGAGCATCAATATTAGGGAATTCAGGGGCCTGGCGCTGCACCCAAATAGGTAGGGCCAGGAAAGCCTGGGTGGTCAGAGGTGCCATGGCTGGTTCTTGAACCCCTTTGAGCCATGAGCTCATGTTGACTGTTTTTGTAGCATCTGTTCCTCTCCTATATCTTACTCCGATGTAAAGGTTAAAGAGGTTCTGGGCCTGACACTCACCAAGGATGACTGTGGACTGCCACTGGACACTAGACAGGGAGATGAAAGGAAGAGGAGGACCCTGCTACTCTGCTAACTCCCATGATAGGCCACTGTTCTGACTTTGTTTCCAGAATATCCAGAAGTCCAAAGACCGGTCTGCAGGATCAACTGCGACATCTGCTTGTTGCCCCGGGAGGTTTCCAGGGCATGGGAGGAAGACCTCGACATTCATGCTTGTCTGATCAAGCCTGACCAGGAGGCATGAGGAGGTGGAGAAGGTGGAAAGACAGATAGAAGAGAGAAGGGGGTAGCTGTGTAGCTAGACTCAGATTCACTTTCTGAAGCTTCAACTTTGTGTTGAGGATAAGCTGGGGACCCAATTCCTGTATCATCATTTGTAAGGAAAAGAGAAAACAAGTGAGCTTGTTTAGCCCAAAGGATGCAAGTTGTTAACAGCACATCTTCACACATGTGAGATAATTATCGCTTGCCCCGCAACACCAGGAGTTGGGGGAAAGGGGAAACAGACCTAAGCAGAAGAAAAAACCCAACTTAGTGGGAGAGAGAGTTAGAGCTGTCAGGCCACTGGTCACAGGGAATGAAGACTGGAGGTTTGGAAAACACCCTCCCCTGTGACCCAGGGATGCAGTTGAGCCCCCACAGAGCCCACAGACTCCTTGTGGAGAAATGGAGGTGCGGTCCAGGGAAGGGAATTGAGCTGCTGAGGCCTTTTCTTGTCTGGAAGTCCAAAAAAGAGCTTTAGCACCTCTGCTCCCGCCCCCACCTCCCAAATTGGAAAAACTGTACAGTCAAGCACATTTGACCTTGAAATTCTCAGAGGTTTGTTAAGAATTAACTCAGAAATATCAAAAGTCAAAACCTCCCAGGGATTGTCCTGGGAGTCAGGTTCACAGGTACAAAAGATAACTTCAAACTGTCATTCATACTGTGCAGTCATTTCTCCTGTGACAGGACTCCTGTGTTTTTCTCTTACTCAGCTCCTGGAGCATAAAAACTTGGAAACATGTCCCAGATTACCTTTTTCCTTTTCTTTCTCTTCATTTTTTTCCCCTTAATATCAGGGCCCACGCCCTACTGAGAACTGAGTTTTAAAGCTTTCCCTTTATGTGTGACCAAGAGGCTTCTTTTGTATCCTTTTCTTGCCCTATTATGTAAATAAAAGCCCCAACATATGTAATGTTTCTGTGTGTGAAGGGTTCTGCCCTCACTTTCTAGCCTTGCCTAAGGGGGATTCCTAGAGTGTCCTGCCACGATGAGAACTTGGTACAGCAGGTGAGAGCCAGTGAGGAGGGACCTCTGGGGAACCCAGTAGGAGCTCATGGCTGCTCCCTGAGGACCCAGCAGAGGGAGGGATCCCCACTCACCTGGGAACTCTGCTTGGGTATTAAAGGGGAGCAATTCTAAAGAAGCTCAGCAGAACAGGTTTTACTATGCTCACAAGTTTGTTAAAAATGAAAATTTCCAGGACCTCTGACTCGGATTTAGAGAGTCTAGCATGGGGGCAGGAAGCTGCATTTTCTGAAAGTTGCTGAGAAGGTTCTAATGCATCTGTTCCTCTGCCTCAGTTGAGAAAAGCTGGCTCCTAAGGGCTTGCTGCACATTGCATCTGTCAGTGGGACTCCAAGGTGGGAGCCTGGTCCATGGGAGGGTGTCTGCCAGGTGCTAGGTCTATGCTGGGCACCTGTAACCTGAGCACTCACTGAATCCTCACAGAAATGCGGGGGAGGGTTTTGGTGGTGGGAAGGAAAGGGGAGAGGAGTAGTTCTGGTAGCCATCAGATTATATGCCTAGGCAGGATTGGAGCCCCTGGATCCCAATCTGCTATTTAGCTTAGAGAAAAGTAGAAGCAAAGGACCTCTATGTCTTCAGCTATCTTGGAATCATCCCTGTTGTCCTACCCAACACCTGTGCCTTGCCAGAGAAGCCCTGACTGAAGCAGGACTTGAATTCGGACCCTCTCCTGCACTCTCCAGTAGTCTTCCAGGAATGGTAGCCCTTAGCAGTTAATAGTTGTGGACTGGGTTCAGTGGCTCAGCCTGTAATTCCAGCACTTTGAGAGGCCGAGGTGAGTGGATTGCCTGAGCCTGCGGGTTCAAGACCAGTCCAGGCAACTTGGCGAGATCTCATCTCTACAATAAATCAAAAATTAGCCAGGCGTGGTAGTGCGCACCTGTAGTTCCGGCTACCTGAAAGACTGAGGCGAAAGGATCGCCCAAGCCCAACAGTTCAACACTGGGGTGGCCGTGAGCATGCCACTGCACTCCAGCCTGAGCTACATATTGAGACTCAACCCCTCCCCCCAAAAATAGTTGTGGTATCAGGAAACCATCATCACAGTGTTAGATTCAGGCAGCTGCAGTTATGGGGTTTGCACACGATGATTTTTCTGGCTCTGGACCCTAAACGAGTATAGATAAACTGAGCTAATTCCATGATGCCATCACCTCCAAGATGTTTTTGAATACTAAATAGATATCACTGTAAACTTAATTTTTAATAAAAGGTATATCCAAAGTTAAAGAAAAAATACCCCTCCCCCCAGCATCCCTGTAAAGGCTGCATTTGAGAGGCTCCATGGTTTTGCAAAAACCCCAGATGGTTCTTGAATTAAAAAAACCCTTCTGCCCTTGATTATGCATGGGGAAATGTGGGAAAATAAATAATACATAGGGGTGTGTGTGTATTTTATTGTTTCTAGAGACAATGTTGTTTTTGAACCAAACCACTCCAAGGAACATCATAGCTATGTGGAAAGGAGATCCCTTTTGATCTACAGGACTCAGTGGCTGAGCCTCGGGAGGGGCAGAGCAGGGCAGGACAAAGGCTTGATTGCTGAAAACTCAGGCCAAATCTTCCCCTCCAAGTGCTTCAAACCTCCCAAACGTCAGCCCCCTCTAGGGACACAAAGGAGGATCAGAATTCAGCACCTTAAAGACTTGGGATGCTTTTTTAAAAAAGTGTTTCTCAGGTGGTTCCTCTTGCATAACCTGACGACAAGGCTCTAAGCAAATGCATCTGGTTCAAACCAGACAAAAATCAGAGCCAAGGGACCAGACAGAAATAGAGCACAGAGCTCACACTTCCTTTCACTTGCTCTTTCATTCCAGGGTAAATCCCTTCCACTCAGGACTTACTTTCTTCATTAATAATGGGGGAAATTTGTGAGAGTTTTTTGTGTGTGTGTTGTTTCTTTGTTTTGTTTTGGCTTTCTATGAGAGATGTTTAGAATTGCTGCAGAAGTGGAAAGTGGTGAAATAACCTATTTTTGAGGGGGGGCAGAAGACACCCCCAAATACTGAAAAATACATGTGTATCTTATTTACTCATTTAGAGAACTGACAGTTAGGTATTATTAGCACGTCCATGGTCACAGAGCTTGGAAGCAAAGATGCTTTCTGCCGTGGGGTTTTTTGTATTCTGGGTTCCTCAGAGTTGAGGAGTAGAAGGCATACAAGTTAATTGTTAGCTTTCTTCATAGCTATCATTCTATACAAAATAAGACTTCAATTTTTTTTGTCTTCCAGTGTTTTCATTTTAATAAATCAGTGAGCCATTCATAGAAATTCACAGGCCCCCACCTCACCTACTTCCCCTGGTCACAGTTCGGGACACATAGGATCAGAGAACCAAGATGCCGTGAGCGTCCTGTAGGTACACGAGGCTCCGTGCTGGGTGGTTTAACAACATAATTTCATTTAACTTTCTATCTCATTTCACGTTCTCAATAACGCCAGTAAGGTAGGTACTATTATGGTGATCTCTGTTTTATAGATACAAAAACCAAAGTTCAGGAAAGTAGGGAAATAGGCACCAGTGCTGGAGCCAGGAGGTGCTGAAACCAGGACCCCAGGCTGTGTGCTTTCTGCCATTTTTAGCTGCCTCATTTCTGTGTCATCTCAGCCTTCTGTCAACTAAAGGAGAAAAAAATCAGGCTTTTGAAGCGTTGAAGATTGTTTCATCCAGAAGTCTTAACTGAGGCCTATAGCCTGGGAGCAGCCCTCTGGAGAGTTCTGTCAGACTGTTCTGCCACGGTAGAGCAGTCCACGGCTTGTATACAGGTGGTGGATGACCAGTATGTGCAAAACCACATCAAAGTTGGGGTGCAGTAGTTCATCTAGTTATAGATTACAGAGGCATAATCATTAACCCTATCAGACCAGCAGACATATAGGAAAAGGCAGGGGCCAAGGTCATTTATCTTATAAGTGATACAGTGACTCAGGCAGGAGGTGTGAAGGGCCATGTACTCTACCCTGTTTTGGCTTCAAAGCATCTTTCTGAAGAGAAAGATATATGATGAGACTGCATGATGTCAGGAGTTTTGTGAAATGCTGGCAAACAAAAATGAGCAAACGTGGCTTCTTACATGTGCTCCTTCGTCTCAGATGCCTGTTAACCTCCAGCAACCACTGGAAGAGAAAAGTTTTAAAAGTTGTCACATCCCACATGCATTCCTTGTTGCATTTTTGTAATCCAAGTAGTTAGAACAACCCCTCAAAAAGACCTGAGGTGCTGACCAGCTCACATACTCTAGACTTTTGAAATGCTAAGATTGTTTAGCTACTGATTTGTAGTGATCAAGGTACAAAGGGTGCACATGGAGAAGTGTGAGACCCCAAGTCAGTGAGGCTGAGTCTATTTTGCCGCACTTCCTTGGTGTGACTTCTGCTGCTGCAGTAACTCTTCCTATTGGCTGGTCATTTTGTTTCCATAGCACCACCCTTCCATGGTTCACCTCAGAGGCCCAGGGCCACATGCCAAAACCCTGGGGGCAACAGCAAGACACACTGCATAACAGAAATAGTGTTGACATTACATGCCCTGGCTTCAAAACCTCTACTGTGACACCTTGGACAAGTTCTTCAACTTCTTTGAATTTCAAGGTCTGGTTCTAACTCATTTGTAAAGTACAGAGAATAGTATTTACTTCAGAGGCTAATTTGGAAGATTAAACATGAAGTGTATTAAGCACCTAGCCTATATGATATTAAGTGTTCTTCTGCAGCTGCTGGAGCCCATCACCCATGGGAAGGAAGGAAAGAAGTCTGGGAGCTCAGGGGTGGGAAGGGAGGGAGTGAGTGGGAGCCAGGGAACCTGGCAGAGGCAGAGGTGAGAGGGAAAGGAGAAGAGGAGAGATACAGCCTGCCTCCTGATCCATTCATATTTTTCTTTTCTTCCAGGCTCATGACCTGGATTAGAGACCCAGCTTTCCCTTTGCTGAAAAACAAACCCAGAGGTAGGAGCTGTAGGGGAACTGGGTTGGGGGTGGTGACTTGGATAGCAGGAAAAAGAAGGTCAAGGACTAGTGAGGATGCCTGAACGGGCCTGGCTCAAGGCGCCAGGAAGGGGTTTGTATGTAACCTTTTTTTTTTTTTTTTTGAGTTGGAGTCTCACTGTGTCACCCAGACTGTAGTGCAGTGGCCGCTCCCGGCCACCGCAGCCTCGACCTGCTGGGCTCCGGTAATCCTTCTGCCTCAGCCTTCCAAGTAGCTGGAACTACAGGCACGCGCTACCACGCCGGCTGATTTTTTGATTTATTGTAGAGATGAGGTCTTGCTGCCCAGGCGGGTCTCGCACCCGCAGGCTCAGGCAATCCACTCACCTCAGCCTCCCAAAGGCGTGGGATTACAGGCTGAGCCACCGAGCCCAGCTTGTATGTAACTTTTGATCTTCTCCAGCTATCCCAGACCAGGAAGGACACTGAGTTTTTGCCCTGAACTCACTCCTGATCGGCCTATGGCTATGTTTTTGGACACCCAGACTCATTTTATCTGTAACACAGGCATGGTAAAGACCTGTTGGCTCCCCAGGGCACCAGTATTCAGAGGACAAAAGGCAGACTAAGTGTCAGTGAGAAAGCTCCTGGGCTTTCAGGAGGGCACAGTGTCACTTATTGCTAATTGCAAACATTATGGTGACATATGTAATAACAGTCATTAAGAGAACCTGGAAGGTAAATGTGCACGTTCCTTAATTACCCAAAGAATCTCTTTACTTGTGTATTTATTCATCTAACAAATAAGTTGAGCACCTGCTGTGTTCTGGCCTCATGCTAGATGTCTGGCCTGCTCTGCTGGGAGACATTAGAACTGAGTGGTTACAGCTGTGTGTCCTGGTGTCAGACCCTGTTGCATGTAGGAGTTTAGTGTACATGGTGATGATGACGGGGTGCCTTGGGATCAGTCCCTAAGGAGAAGGAAGCAGGACTAGGCAGAGAGGAAAGTTGAGCTACAGTATAGGCCCAGCAAAGGCCTCACCTTTCCAAAACTAGAATGGTCCTCCAACTTGCCCTGGGATGGTCAAGCCATTGTTCCCTATATTGCTCAGCTAGTGGATGAATTCCTTGGGAAGGAGGCACGTTTAGGTGAGGCAGATCTGGATGGCCAAAGCAAACCTTGAAAGGGCTCTAAGCTGAAAATTTGTCTGCCGATAACACCACAACAGGTGGGACATAGTCCTTCTTGTAGGAGGAATCTGGGTGGCACATTGTCCTGTTCACCTCTCTGACTCTGTGGAATCTGACTCCACAACTCACTGTGTGACCTTGGGCAAGAGGCTCAACCTCTCTGAATGACAGCTTGCCTATCTAATGAATGGAGAAAATAACACTTTGTAGAGTCATCAGTAGAATAGAGTGAGTTAATTCTCACAATAGTGAAATTCATAGAAATAACTCAGTGTGTATTACTATATACAGTTGCAGGAAACTATGATCAAATGTGATGAGTATGCACATGTGGAGATTAAGGAGGCCTTAGGAGGGGGATTCTACTCTTATTGAGAAGGCTTCCCAAAAGGAAGGATGTCCAAGCTGGAGCCAGTGGACAAGTAGGGAGGCTGTCTGGACAGAGAAGGTGTGGAGGGATGGGAGAGGAAGAAGGTTTCAGCCAATGGTAGTAACAAGTGCAAATGCCTAACCTAAGTAACATGTGGCTGGAGTGGGTGACCAGGGGCTGCAGGAAGAGGGGTGCCTAAGTCATGAAATGACCTTGGCAAACTAAGGCCTTTACAGAGGAGATGTCTTCATCTGTGAGCACAATCTTACCTGTTTGCTTCTTGATTGGCTGTGACTGGACGAGTCCTCCCAGACATACTGGGCCTTATAGTCATGGGGGCTGGTGGGCAAGGAATTGTCAGTCTGGGCCTTAACCTCCAAGGCCAGGGAGTGGTAGGGCAATTGCCCGCTACTCTGAAGCTATTGCCAAGGCCATGAGGTTATCTCAGGCACTGGGTTGTCCTGCCTAGGTGGGAATTGGAAACCATCCTCACCTAACAAGGGAGGGAGGGAAAAGGCATTTAAGACTTTCCTTTCTGAGTGCTCTCAGCCCCAGAAAGTAATCTGAGAACTATTCTTGGAGTAAGGGAAGCAATCTGCTGTGTGACTTCCATCCAGTGTGACTGGATGACTCACCTCTCTGGACCCGGGCATCTTCTTCTGTGAGGCAATGTAGTTGAAGTGGGTGCCACAGTTAGTTCCCCCCTGCTAGGTATGTTGAGTCTGAGGCATTTTCTCCCTCCCTGCCTGCCTCTCACAAAATGACACCTCATCTTGTTTGATCTTTCCTTATCTTTTATGTCTTCAAGGTGGCCATTTCCTATGCTGCTCCCTCGGCTTGTTAGAGAGTGCCCAAGGTCACTCTGACAATCATCAGGCCTGGGCCTCCTCTCAAGCTGTCCCCCCGCCCCAGGAGGAAACAGAAACAATGGGAACTACTTCCCTAACAGCCTGCATCCCCAAGGACAGGTATCTGAGTTGTTTTTCTGGCACTGTGGCTGCTTTCCCAACCCCACCACACCCTCTGCTCCTGCTCCCTCCTGGTTAAGATTCCCCAGGGCAGGACCTCTAGGATTGTCCAGGAGAGGTCACCCCCTGGGCTTCAGCCCTGCCTTCTGTCTGCCTCCTGCTCTGCATTTGGAATTCTACTTTCCTCTTAAGGCTCAGCTTGAGACACCCCACCCCCACCCCAAACCTTCCCTGATCCCAGCACTGGAAGAAATCAACCTCTGGATGGAGTGGCATTGTACATGTCCTGATTCTTAGCCCCTATTTTATTCTGCTGCATGTTAGAATGAGATGTTCACAGATGTAGGTCACCCTATTGTCTCCAGCCTGATGTTTGCACATGGTAGGTACTTAATATTTGTTTGGGGGAGGGATGGAGGGAAAGAAGGAAGGAAAGAAGGGAAACAGTATGTATCTCTATGGAAGGTTGGTGGTACATGTAGGGCAACACTGGCGTCCCTGTTTATTTTTTTATGTCCATCATGAAGCCCCCAAATAAAACAAAATCTGTGGCGGGTGTGTGGGCCTCTGGGCACCTTCATTGGACAGCCCTGCTCAGGAACAAGGAAGTAGGCTCTCAGTGAGGTATCCCTGGGTCATTGCCGACACCACCTGAAAAGTCACTCTGAAAGATCTTGCTGCTGCACTGAGATCCCTTATCTGGAGTGTATAGAAAGTGTGTGGGTGATAGGGAGGGTGGGACACTCAGTTACAGTGGAGAGGTCAGGTCATAGATGCCCTAGGTACGATGCACAAGTGGATGGAACTTGTCTCTTGTGTTATCTGGCCTGACCTAGCACCACAGAATGCCCAGTGGGAGCTGAGGAGAGGACAGGGAGCTGAGAATGGGGCCGTTCTACAGGTCTCTTGGGCTATAGTAAAGACTTGACTCTGACTCAGAGTAGGATGAGTCACCTCCACAGGGTTTTGAACAGAGGAGAGAGTAGGGCCTGATATATGACAGTGCCCTAAGGGGAGGGACACTCGTTATCCCATTTCACAGATAAGGACACTGATGCAGACAAGGTGAGGGACTTATCCAATCCCCAACCCATCTGAAGTGTGACTCTCCATCACAGCGCACTGCTCCCTGCCATCCCAGTCTGTATTGACTTGTCTGTCGGTTTGCTCACTCCTTTCACTTGAATGCAAGTTCTGTGAGTGCAGGGACAGTTCTGCTCACTGCTGAATCCTCACACTGGCACTAATGCCTGGCAAAAAGTAGGGGCTGCGTGAGCATTTGCTGATGAGTGAATGTGGTGTTGTGATTTTCTTAGTCCATTTTTGCTGCTGCAACAGAATACCACTGATCAAGTAATTTACAAAGAACAGGATTTATTGTCTCACAGTTCTGGAGTCTGAAAATTTCAAGATCAAGGCACCAGCAGGTTCAGTGGAGGGTCCAGTCTCTGCTTCCAAGATGGTGCCTTATTGCCACATCCTCTAGGGGGAGGGCAGGGGTTGGAGACTATGCCCTCATGTGGCTAAAGATGGAGGGGCAAAAGGGAGCACCTGTCTCCTTCAAGCTCCTTACTAAGAGCTTTAATCCCATTTATGAGGGAGGAGCCCTCACGTCCTAATCAACTCTTAAAGACCTCACCTCTTCCTACTACCTCAGTGGCATCACCTGAGTTTTGGAGAGGACACATGCAAACCATAGCAGTGATAGAATAAGAAATATATATTTCATCTCTGCCTCCAGTCTCTGGCACAGAGCTCCTAAAACCCTGGAGTTTCCTGGGTGATAGGAACATCTTTTGTTCTAATGAGGCACCTCTTGTTGGGCTTATAGGTGGGTCCTGGTTACCAGAAAGACTAAATGGGGAGAGAAAGACTAAGCCATGATTAGAAGCTTGGAACTTTCTGCCCTACTGTTCATCCTCCAGGAATGGGGAAGGATCTGGACACTGAGTTAATAATGGATCACGCCTATCTAATGAAGCCTCCATAAAAAAATCCCTGAACTGGGCTGGGGGCAGTGACTCACACCTGTGATCTCCACACTTTGGGAAGCAGAGATGGGAGGACTGCTTGAGGCCAGGAGTTTGAGAACAGCCTGAGCAATGTAATGAGACCCCTATCTCTATAAAGATTTTTAAATTTTAATTAGTTGCATGTGATAGTGCACACCTATTATCCTAACTAGTCAAGAGGCTTAGGTGGGAATATCGCTTTTGCCTAGGAGATCAAAGTTGCAGTGAGCTATGATCACACCATTGCATTCCAGTCTGGGTGACAGTGAGATCCTCTCTCTAAAAAAATCAACCAATCAATCAATTCCTGAACTAAGAGGTTCAGAGAGCTCCCAGGTTTGTGAACATGTCACATGCTGAGAAAGTGGCACATCCCAACTCCGTGGGGACAGAGATCCCTGTGCTTGGAACCCTTCCAGACCTTGCCTTATGTATATCTTCATATGGTTGTTTATTGATATCCTTGTCATATCCTTGATTAAAATAATACACTGATAAACATAAGTGTTTCTCTGAGTTCTGTGAGCCATCCTAGCAAATTAATCTAACCTAAGGAGGGGGTCACAAGAACTTCAGTTTATAGCTGGTCAATCCGAAGTATAGGTGACAACCATAATTGCACTTGGTGTCTGAAGTCAAGGGTTAGTCTGTGGGACTGAGCCCTTAAGCTGTGGGATCTGATTCTGACTCCAGAAAGATAGTGTCAGAATTAAATAGAATCATAAGACACCCACTGGATAATTGCTTGGTGTGTAAGGAAACTCTCCCCACCCCATGCATATCTGACATCAGAGGCGTGCTGTGTTGTGTTGTGTGAGAGTAGAAAAAAATACTTTGACTGTTTTCTTATCTCTTACAATAAATAAGGACAGACAACATGCAGACAACCCAGAGGGAAGATACCGGTATGCCAGATGCTGAGTTCTGAGGGTTCAGTACTCAAAGTTCCCATGAGAATTTCTGGGGCTCTAAGCCAGCCTGAGGTCAAATATGTGGGTGTCTGCTTGGGGCCCCTCATCAACCTGCCATGACACTGTATCACGGAGAGTCAAAGAACCATGCTTGGCTTTATGATGCCATTCATGCATCAGTTCCTTCCTTCTTTCACCAACTCAGTCACTTAGACGGTCGCTTAACAAATGATAGCCAAACATCCACTCTGTGCCCAATACTGATGTGGTATAGTGCACAAACATCCAAGGTTGGGGTGCCTGTCCCCTGGCCTCCTAGTGAGGAGCAGACCAAGGATAAAAGACAAATGTATAGGCAGTTGCTATGGGGGAAGCAAACAGGGGCTCTAGCCTCCGGTGGGGTGGCCAGGGAGGCCTGTCAGAGGACACAGCACCTTGAGGCATGTGCCCCAGGCAAGGGGAGGAGCTGCACAAGACTGTCAGAAAAAGGTACAGGAGGGCAGAGCTCAGCATGGTTGAGAAAGGGAAGCCAGTGTGACTGGAGTACCAGGCAGGCAGGGGAGGGGGTGGAGTAAGGTGCCACAGGGAGATAAGAGTCTGGCAGCAAAGGGCCGGTGAGCTTCATCAGCAATGGAGGGAAGTGTAAAGGAAACTTTTCATGGGTTCTAAGTTGGGGAGGGGGTGCTGATAGAATATATTCCATGGTTGGAAAGATCCCCCTAGTTGCTGTGGGGACAGGATGGCCTGGGGTAGGCATTGATGAAGTGAGGAGGCATAGAGGGGACCTCGGGAAGTCCAGGGGAAGAGAGGATCCATTGAAGCCCAACTGAGAAACAGCCCTACTGAGCAAACAGCTCATGCCTACAATCCCAGTGCTTTGGAATGCCAAGGAGGGAGGTTCCTTGAGGCCAAGAATTTGAGCCCAGCCTGAGCAGCACAGCAAGATCCTCATCTCTACCAAAAATAAATAAATTAGTTGAGCATGATGGTCCATCATAGTCCTAACTATTCAGGAGGCTGAAGTGGGAAGATGGCTTGAAGCCAGGAATTCAAGTCTGCCGTAAGCTATGCTTGTACAACTGCACTCCAGCTTTGGCCACAGAGTGAGACCCTGTCTCTGAAGAGAGAGAGAGAAAGAGAGAGAGAGAAAGAAAGAAAGATGACAGGATTTGCTGATGTGGGGATGAAAGTGAGGGAAAGAGAAGAACCAAAGAATTCTGGTCTGAGCAACAAGGAAGGCATCAGCTGAGTTGGGGGTTGAGGAGGGAGCAGCAGAAACAGGGGTATGCTGAACATCTTTTGAGTTTAAGGCCAAGGCTGCTGTTTGTTTAATTTGCACAATGCCTCTATGCTGGGCAAGAAATACAATGTGCAAGGCTAAGTCCTGGGGTTTTCTGCTGCAGTCACAATATTTCCTGTGCCCTTGTTGTTATTTTTGCCTTGGAGGCTGGGCAGTCACATGGCTGGCCCTGTCCCTGACCTTGGTCTCCCTGGGGGAAGCAGAGATTTACTGTACACAAGCTCCCCACTGATGTCTCCTGGCACTGGAATCTGCTTCAAGGCACATTCCAGGCCCTCCTGATGGTGCAGGGGTTGTGCCTATGTGTATGTGAGGCAGGACTGAGTGGAGGAAGATAACATGCGTGCCTCAGTAAAATTCAGGCCCTGCCAGGTGTTTGATATCACATGTCATTTAATCCTCACAGCAGCCCTGTGTACCATATGATTCTCCTGCTTTTTTAAATGAGGAAGTGGACAGAGAGGCCTCACAGGTGCACAAGGCCCCAAGGGGATTCCATACCCCACCTTCTTGGTCATGCTTCCTTCTTGGTCATGCCTTCCTTCCAGAAACCTGAACTGCTTTTTTGGCTCTCATCCCCTAGGTCCCAAACACATCTTATGCTGGTTGTCCAGGTGGGCTTTACACTAGGCAGCTTCACCAGCACCTCTCTTCCCAGTTGACGGTCTGCAAGCCTCCCATGTTAACATCTCCACAACTCTAGGAAGAAGCTACTTTGTGGCTTCCAAAGCGACAACTGACCTGCACCAACAGGAGGGCTCTGTGGAATCCTCTTCTCCCCGGGGAAATATGTGCAGCACCTTCCACCCAGCCACCCCTACTTATTGTTCTCCCCGGGGAAATATGTGCAGCACTTTCCACCCAGCCACCCCTACTTATTGTTCAGTAAAGGGGTAATCCTCCTGGTGATGTTTCAGGCAAAGGCAGAGGAAGGGTAGAGCAGCCTCTGGGAAACAGTTTAGGTGGATATACATGGGGGCAGGATCCAGATCTAATGGGGGCCTCCAGACTCACTCTCTTGAGATGATTGCTCCTGGGGAAGTCAGTCAGATGGCCTTCGGCACAAACATCTCTAGCGGCTCCTGAACCCAAAATAGTACTGCGTCTTGGACACTGATATACCTGTGGACAAGTTATTTTAAACCCTTCAAGGCTTTAAACGTCCTAAAAGTATTTTGGTTGTATTACAATTTATTGTGTTTCTTCTGAATATTTGATCACAGAAGATTTAAGTGGGAGAAAATGAAAAACATTTAGTAATTCCACCACCCAGAGATACTGTGATGGACGTTTGCCAGATCATTCTGTTCTTCTACAACATCCTGCAAGACAATTATGTGGAATGTACCATCATCTTCTGCTATTGCTTGCTTAGGAGTCTTGCAGTGTTCTCTGCTGGATGGATCTTTTCAAGGTACTTCCCAAGCTGCATGCCACTGCGTGGTGCCAGAGAGCATGAGAAACCAGAGGACAAGTGGGGTCCACCGACTTAGAGCTGCTTTTTATATGACGGAGGCATTTTCAATCCATGTGGAAAGGGTGGATTACTTGATAAACGATGCTGGGACAATCGCTATTTAAATAATAATGATAATAATAATAATAGATCCCTATATCATGCCATGCCCCTGACTCAAAATTCAGATAAAATCGTGAGCTAAATAGAAAAAACCCTACACGTGTGTAACATAAATTGTGATAAGTTTATACAGAACTCTTGTAAATTAAAAAGAAAAAAAAAGCATTACAAATACTAATACTAATTAATTAATACTAATATTAAATAATAAAAATGGAAATGTAAATTAGCACAGAAATGTAATACCATTTTGCATTTACAGCTAGACCCAGACTTTCTGAAGATGTCCTTCACATGTCTACCCTTTCTGCCTTTGTCCATGACGTGGTCCACCGTCAGCAGGACCAAACAACTAGCTCCTCTCTACTGTCTTCTTTTTTTTTTTTTTTTGAGTTGGAGTCTCACTCTGTTGCCCAGGCTGGAGTGCAGTAGCACGATCATGACCACACAGCCTCATCCTGCTGGGTGATCCTTCTGCCTTAGCCTTCCAAGTAACTGAAACCACAGGCACGTACCACCATATCCAGCTTTTTTTTTTTTTTCATTGTAGAGATGAGGTCTTGCAAGTTGCCAAGGTTGGGCTTGAACCTCTGGGGTCAGGCAATCCTCTTGCCTCCGTCTCCCAAAGTGCTGGGATTACAGGTGTGAGTCACTGTGTTTGACCTCTACTTTCCTACTCATAAGTCTTCACCTTTCCAGACTTCACTGAAGTATTAGCATTTTCTGAAACTCTCTCCCTTTCTCTGCCCCTACCTGGGGAGCCTCTCATATCTCCAAAATTCCATTGCTCTGAAAGTGTCACTCATTTTACATTACCTTATTGAACTGCAGTTTGATTTATCTTTGTATGAAAGGGATCTGTTTTCCCGACTAGAATTGTGAGCCCTGTTTCTAAATTAATGCTGACCCTCTGAGCCTAACAAGCCTTTTTACATAAGGACAGTCTTTTTTTTTTTTAACAAAAAAATGGATTTATTGAGATAGGATTCACATACCATACAGTTTACTCATTTAAAGTGTATAATTCAATGGTTTTTACTCTATTCCCAGCATTGCACAAACATCACCAAAACCACATTTAGAACATTTTCATCATCTTCAAAAGAAGCTGTCTACAGTTTACTCATTTAAAGTGTATAATTCAATGGTTTTTACTCTATTCCCGGCATTGCACAAACATCACCAAAACCACATTTCGAACATTTTCATCATCTTCAAAAGAAGCTATCTACATTAGCAGGCATCTCCCATCTCTTCCTAACCCTAGACATTCACTAATCTACTTCCTCTTTCTATGGATTTGCCAATTATAGACATTTAATGTATATGGAATCATACAAAATATGGCCTTTCATGACTGGCTTCTGTCACTTAGTGTAGTATTTAACACATATCAGTGCTTTATTCATTTTTATGGCTGAATAATAGTCCTTTCATTGTATGTATATATCACATTTTGTTCAGCCATTCATCCCTTGATGATATTTGAGTTTTTCCATGTTTTGGTTATAATGAATAGTGTTGTTATGAACTTCTGTGTGCATGTTTTGTGTGGACATATATTTTCATTTTTCATGGGTATATACCTATGTTTGTGAAAACTCAAATTGTGTTTTACATCTGCTCTCACTCCAACACATAACAATTAACACAAAAGAAGACTTCTGTGACTCCAAAATACGTTGGGTTTCTCCCAACACAAGCAAGCCCTCAGTTCTGTAGTGGACACCAATTAGGTATCTTCTAATTCAGTTCTGACACTCTCTACCTAGAGATAGTGTCAGACTTCCCAGCTTGAGGGCTCAGTCCCCAAGAATGCCCCCACCTTTAGACACGAGTTGCAAGTCTGGGCCTCCAGAACTTTCAATCAACCGGCGTTAAGTTGGGGTTCTCACCACCCTTTCTTTGTGTTCAATTAATTTGCGGAAGTGGCTCACAGAACTCAGGAAAACACTTAAGTCTACAGGTTTAACATAAAGAATATTGCAAAGGACACAGCTGAAGAGATGCATATGACAAGGCATGTGGGAGGGGTGCAAAGCTTCCATGCTCTTCCCAGCCCACTACTCTCCAGGAATCTCCCGGTGTTCAGTTCTCCAAATCCAATTCTCTTGGGTTTTTATGGAGGCTTCATTACATAGGCATGATTGAAAACATGGAGAAATGTGACCGAACAAAAAAACACATGATCTAAACTCAGCAAGGCCTGTCTGTTCAGACTTTTTTGGCTTCTCTGTGTAACATTCCTTCCTCCAGGGTACAGGGCAGGGCAGGAGCCCCTCTGGAATGAAGGCTTTTTGATCTACAATCAGATTAGAGTCCTGACTTGGGGTGAAAGGAGGACAGAAGTTCAGAAAGACAGACAGACACACACACACACACACACACACACACACACACACACAGAGAGAGAGAGAGAGAGAGAGAGAGAGAGAGAGAGAGAGAGATCCTGTTCCCTGAGGCCTAAAGCACCCTGACAGTTTAAAAAAGGACTGTAACAAGGGCTATTGGAGTTATGAGCCAGGAGCTGTTGATGAAAACATGTACATAGGCTGGGCTCTGAGGTGAGTGGATTGCCTGAGCCCGCGGGTTCAAGACCCGCCCGGGCAGTGAGACCTCATCTCTACAACAAATCAAAAAATCAGCGGGGCGTGGTAGCGCATGCCTGTAATTCCGGCTACTCGGAAGGCTGAGGCAGAAGGATTGCTGGATCCCAGCAGGCGAGGCTGCGGTGGCCAGGAGCAGCCACTGGACTCCAGTCTGGGCGACCAAGTGAGACTCCAACTCAAAAAAACAAAACAAAACAAAAACATAGGCCGGGCTCAGTGGCTCAGCCTATAATCCCAGCAAGTTGGGAGGCCAAGGCAAGTGGATTGCCTGGGACTGCAGGTTTGAGACCAGCCCAGGCAACTTGGTGAGATCTCCTCTCTGCAATAAATTAAAAAAATTAGCTGGGTGTGGTAGGGCATGCCTGTAGTTCTGGCTACTTGGAAGGCTGAGGTGGAAGGATTGCCGGAGCCCAGAGGGTGGATGTTGGGTTTGCCGTGAGTGTGTCACTATACTCCAGCCTGGCTGACAGAGTGAGACTCCAACTCAAAAAAGAAAAGAAAAGAAAACATATGTATATAATCATAATATTACAGCTGTGAATGGAATTGCTAGGTCATTAGCAACTCTGTGTATAACAGTTTGAGAAAAATGCCAAATTGTTTTCCATAGTGACTGCGCCCTTTTACATTCCCACCAGGAATGTATGAGGGTTCCAGTTTCTCTACATCTTCACCAACACTTGTTATTAGTATTTTTTATTATAGTTATCTTAGTGAGTATGAAGTGATATCTCACTGTGGTTTTATTTGCATTTCCTTACCAGCGAATGTGCTTATTGGCCATTGGTGTCTCTTCTTTGAAGTAACAGCTACTCAAATAATTTGTTTTTATTTTTAAATTTTATTTATTAACTTATTTTTTAGTTGGAGACTCACTCTGTCACCCAGGCTGGAGTGCAGTGGCACAATCACAGCTCACAGCAGCCTCAGGCTCCTGGGCTCAGGCAATCCTTTTACTTCAGCTTCTCGAGTAACTGGTACTACAGGCATACGCCACCATTCCTGACTAAATTTTTACTTTTTTCTAGAGGTGAGGTCATTCTGTGTTGCCCAGGCTGCTCTCAAACTCCTGGCCTCAAGTGATCCTCCTGTCTTAGCCTCCCAAAGTGCTGAGATTACAGGTGTGAGCCACCGTGTCCAGTCCTTTGTTTTCAAATTGAGTTGTCTTATGATTGTTGAGTTGTAATAGTTCTTTATATATTCTGGATTATTTCCTATATAATAGTTATATGAGATATATCTATTATATTATAAGATATATCTATTATATAATAAAATATATAATTTGCCAGTCTTGTCTTCCATTCTGTGTGTTATCCTTTCAATTTCTTGGTGGTATCCTTTGAAGTACAAAAGTTTTTAATTTTGATGAAATCCTCTATAACTATTTCTTTATTTTATCACTCTGCTTTTAGTGTCAGCCAAGAAAGCTTAGCCTAACCCAAGGTCATGAAGATGTACACTTTTATTTTCTCCTAAGGGTTTCATAGTCTTAATTCTTCTATTTAGGTCTGTGATCCATTTTGAGTTAAATTTCTGTCTGCTAAACCTGCTTCTCCAAAGCCAGAGCCCTAGCCTGAAAAGGCCCCTACAAAGAAGGAACAGAAGATACCCAAAGGGAAGAAGGGTGAAGCTGACACTGGTAAGGCTGAGATAACCCCACGGAAAATGGAAATGCCAAAACAGACCAGGTACAGAAAGCAGAAGGTGCTAGAGATGCCAAGTGACATGAGTGCATGCTTAATAACTGTGTACTTCTCGTGACTGTACACTTTTGTTTTACCTCTTTTAAAGCTCTGTTATTAACACACAGAATACTTCACTGCTGTTTGGAGAAGGGGCAGTCACTAATAGAGTGTCTCCAAAGTTGGATGGATATGGGGAAAACACCTTTCCCTTCTAGTTTTCAGAGACTTCCTCTTGGTTTTCATAAGAAGGGATTTCCTGACAATGACACATATAGCCACCTTGGCACAAATGCCTTGTGATGTGGAAAAACAAATTTGTTTTTAGGTCTCCTTCTCCTTTTCCACCTTCAGCATAGACTTAACTCCCTTAAACCTAGACATCTGTTGAGACGCGGCCCCCAATAATTGGTTACCAGTGTGTCAGACAATCTGGACTTTTTAGTGATACCACTGACATGGTGCTCCTTAAAATAGCAGCATTCTGTTTCTAGATTGTGGATCTTCAGATAAATTCTGCCATTTTCACCTCACTTTCTAAAAGTCAAGGTAGGATTGTGAAAAGCTGTTAAACGGTATTTTAAATGTGAAATGTCAACTCTCACTCTAAACTTTCCCTGTTCAGCATATCACAGGAAGACTTAACTGGGTTTTACATGGCTTTCTGATTTCGTAGTCCATTGTAAAAGGAAGTTTGAAAGTTGTTGTATACTATTAACAATTATCTGTCCATGTTCTGCTAGAAATTGTTTATGGAAAGTATTTTTAATAACGCTGGATACAGGCTGGGCATAGTGGCTCATTCCTGTCATTCCAGTACTTTTTAAGGCCAAGGCACTATGGCTTCAGCCCAGGAATTTGAGACTAGCCTTGGCAACATGGCGAGATCTTGTCTCTACAAAAACAAAACAAAACAAAAAAATAGCTGGGTGTGGTGGTGCACACCTGTAGTCCCAGTTACTCAAGAGCCTAACGTGGAAGGATTGCCTGAGTCCAGGAGGTTGAGACTGTGGTGAGCTGTGACTGTGCCATATACCTCAGCCTGGGCAACAGAGTGAGACCCTGACAGAAAGAAAAAGAAAGAAAGAAAGAAAGAAAGAATGAAAGAAGAAAGAAAGAAAGAAAGAAAGAAAAGAAAGAAAGAAAGAAAAAGAAAGAAAGAAAAGAAAGAAAGAAAGAAAGAAAGAAAGAGAAAGAAAGAAAGAAAGAAAGAAAGAAAGAAAAGAAAGAAAGAAAGAAGAAAGAAAGAAGAAAGAAAGAAAGAAAGAAAGAAAGAAAGAAAGAAAGAAAGAAAGAAAGAAAGAAAGAAAGAAGCTGGATATAGTTTGACTTGGAAAAAAAAGAAAACAGTTTTGCTCTTCTTGGTCTCTTGACTTTCTCTATAAATTTTATGATTAACTTGTCAATTTCCACCAAAAAGAGCCAGATGCAAATTTTTTTAACAGGATTGCATTGAACCTATAGATTAATTTGGGGAATACTGTCAAATTTCTTTCAACAATGTTTTGTAGTTTTCAGAATACGAGCTTTGCACTTCTTTTGTTAAGTTTACTTGTATTTTATTTTTGATGCTATTGTAAATAGAATTGTTTTTATTTTTATTTTTTTTTGAGTTGGAGTCTCACTCTGTCGCCCAGACTGGAGTCCAGAGGCCGCTCCCGGTCACTGCAGCCTCAACCTGCTGGGCTCCGGCCATCCTTCCGCCTCAGCCTTCTGAGTAGCCGGAATTACAGGCACACGCTACCATGCCTGGCTGATTTTTTTATTTATTGTAGAGATGAGGTCTCGCCAAGTTGCCCAGGTGGGTCTTGAACCCGCGGGCTCAGGCAATCCACTCACCTCAGCCTCCCAAAGCGCGGGATTACAGGCTGAGCCACTGAGCCTGGCTAGAATTGTTTTTAAAAATTTCCTTTTCAGATCATTTATTTGTTGGTGTATAGAACAACAGTTGATTTTTGTAATATTGGTCTTGTATTCTGCAATCTTGCTAAAGTTACTTACCAGATTTAAGAGTTTGGGTTTTTTTTTTTAGCAATTACTTAGAATTCTCTATATAGAAGATCATGTTGCCTATGAGCAGAAATGATTTTACTTCGTATCTTAGAATATAGATGCTGCTTTAAAAAATTTTTTTCTCTTACCTAGTTGCTCTAGCAAGAGCCTCCAATACAATATTAAATTGAAGTGGCAAAACAGACATCCTTGTGTTGCTCCCAATTTTAGGAGGAAAGTATTCAGTCTTTCATCATTAGGTATAATGTGAATTTTTCTTAGACTGTCTTTTTTCAGATTAAGGAAATTCCCTTTGTTGAGTATTTTTGCCCTGGCAGGATGCTGAATTTTATGCAATGCATTTTCTGTACCTATTGAGATAATCATGGTTTTTTGATCTTCTTGTTTTTTTATTGATATTGTTTTACATTAATTGATTTTTAGATTTTAAACCAACTTCGTTCCTGAGATAAGTCTTACTTGGCCATATGTTGCTGGACTTCGTTTGTTACCTTCCACCTCAGCCTTCCAAGTAGCTGGAACTACAGGTGCACGCTACCACACCAGGCTAATTTTTAAAAATTTATTGTAGAGATGAGGTCTCGCCAAGTTGCCCAGGCGGGTCTCGAACTCGCGGGCTCAGGCAATCCACTCACCTCAGCCTCCCAAGGCGCGGGATTACAGGCTGAGCCACCGAGCCTGGCCCCATCATTGCTTTTCTTTAGTTTTTCTATTATCTATATTATTCATTTCTGCTTTAATCTTTATTATTCCCTTTCTTCTGCTTCCTTCAGGTTTAATTTTTTTCCATGCCTTAAGGTAGAACATTAGGTTATTGAATTATTTTAGGCATTTACATCTTTAAATTTCCCACTAAGCACTGCTTTTGCTTTATCCCACATGCTTTGGTATGCTGTTTTTTCATTTTCATTTATCTTACGGTATATTCTAATTTCTCTTGTGATTTCTTCTTTGACCACTGGTTATTTAGGAGTCTCTTTGGCCATATAAGGTAATATGTTTGCTGTTTGATTTGCTGTTTGATATTCACATGTTGGTGAATTGCCTAAATTTCTTTCTGGTATTACGTTTTTCAGCTTCTAGAGGCTGCCTGCAGTTTTTGGCTCATGACTCTCTTCATACACAATGCCAGCAGTCACATCATTCCAACCTCTTCTGCCATCATTACATCTCCTTCTCTGACCCTCTTGCTTCCCTCTTTCCCTCTTTTGGCCAGGTGCCGTGGCTCAAGCCTGTAATTTTAGCACTTCAGGAGGCTGAGGCGAGAAGATTGCCTGAGCTCAGGGGTTCGAGGCCAGCCTGAGCAACTTGTCTCTACAATAAATAAAATAATTAGGCATGGTAGCACTGACTAAAATAATTAGTCAGGCATGGTAGCAAGTTCCAATTACTTGGAAGGCTGAGGCGGAAGGATCGCCTGAGCCCAGCTGGTCAAGATTGTGGTGGCTATGAGTGTGCCACTGCACTCCAGCCTGGGCAACGGAGTGAGACTGACAAAAAGAAAGAAAGAAAGAAGGAAGGAAGGAAGGAAGGAGAAAAAAAGAAAGAAAGAGAAAGAAAGAAAGAAAGAAAGAAAGAAAGAAAGAAAGAAAGAAAGAAAGAAAGAAAGAAAAAGAAAAAGAAAGAAAGAGAGGAGATAGTTGTTTGGTACTGCTGGTGGGTGACATCATGGACAAAGGCAAAAAGGATGGACAGAGTGAGACTCCGACTTAAAAAAAAAAAGCCTCTTTCTCTTATAAGAATCCTTGTGATTATATTGGGTTCACCTGGATAATCCAGAAAAATCTCTCCATCTCAAGATCTTCAACCAAATCACATCTGCTAAGTCTCTTTGGCCATATAAGGTAATATGTTCATAGGTTCTGGGATAACGATGTGGCCTTTTTTTTGGTGCGGGGAGGGGCATTATCTTGCCTACCAGATCTATTTTCCTTTTTTATTATGAAGTATAACACACAAAAGCTGAGACTGTTCCTTGTAGACAGCTTTTCCAGAGAAGGAGTGTTAGCCCTCTGTAGACCTCCAAGGACACTGGCTTTTGTGGGAGCAGAGGGGTTGGGCTGAAGGCACTCAATTCTGGCAGAATGCCAAGGTGGTAGGACTCACCACTGGTCTAATAGATCACATAGCTTCAACTGCAAGGATTTGCCCCGAGTTCCCCAGGTTATGCAGGGGAGGGGCTGGTGCTTTCCTGGCCTCAAACACTGAAGTGCCAGAATTGGGCAGAAAACATAACAGTACAGTTAACAAATAAAGTGAACACATATAGCCACTGTACAGATCACAAAAAAGAAGACTCTAGGCCCCAGATGTCCCCTGATGCTCCTTTCAGTCGCCTCACCGATTCTCCCTCTAAAGGAAACCTTAATTTAATTTGATGATCATTACTTGGTTGCTGCTTCTTAGAGTTTTATCACCATCTTGCATATCCCTTGACATTATGTTTTAGTTTTTCCTGGTTTGGAATTTTATAGGGATAGGATCACACAGAAAGTATTAATTGGTTGTCTGGATTCTTTGGCTTATTGTGTTTTTTTAAGATTCACTCACTTTGTGTGTGTGTTTAGCTTTGGTTTGTTTATTTTTATTTGCTGTATGAACATACAACAATTTATTTATCCATCCCACTGTTCATAGATATTTGGGTCGCTTTTGCCTATCACCAATAACACTGCTAAAAACATTCGTGTACGTGTCTCAGTTTTCTAGTGTACTGTTACTAGAAACCAGGCCTCTTATAATGACTGCTGTTACTATTGCCAAGGTCTCCTCTTTCTAATCTTTGCTTCCTTGGGGCTTCAGGATATTGCAGAAAAGAAAGCAATCAGTTTGGCCCAAAGAAAGTTGAGAAACATTATTGATTTAATCTTGGACTCCTTGAAGGCAGAATTGATTCTGTCTTGTTTATCATTGGAGCCTCAGTATCTACCAGACATAGTTGGTTCCATGAATGGATTATGGAAGTGAGCTATGTTCCATGTCAAGCCAAGCTAAAGAAGTACGCTTTTCTTGAAGTTTCTATAGGTGAAGCCTATTTACTTATTATACTATTATCTCCTAATTAACCCACTCTGTCTTCATTATACTACACACCTGACACAGTCATGATAAAGAAAGCCAGAGTAGGGAGTTTTTGATGCTTCCCATCTGAGTCCTTATTGCCTTTTGGAATTTTTTCACTAATAATCCTAATAATTGGCTAGAAAATTTCTAGGCTCTAGACTTGTGGGCTCCCTGTATGATGCTCAAAATCTATGTGGTCTTCTTCAAAGAATATCAGAATCTTAATGTACATATATTGCTATGTGTTCAGGAAAAGCTGATCCTTTCCCCATTGTTCTAGAATATTAAAAGAAATTGCAAAAACCTTGAACTGGAAGGGAACATATAGAAGCAGTGTACTTAGATTAGGAAAAATGTAGGGTGAGAGAAAACATTTGTTGCCATGGTGCTTTTTAATTAAAGGAACTAATTGGGCAGAAGATTGACTTTTAGGTTCTAAAAAATAATTATTCATGCAGCAAAAGGGAGAAAACCAGGCTTACATGTGGCACATGTAAAAATTCTCTCTTCCTTTAACTGGATGTCTAGTATAGGTCACCCCAAATCTGACTGGGCATTTCTTTCTTTAACTTCTCTTAGTAGCTGCCCTGATACCATAGTAAGTTTTTCACTTAAAACATGCTTTTGGCCTTTCTTTTTTTTTTTTTTTGAGTCGGAGTCTCATTCTGTCACCCAGACTAGAGTGCAATGGCCGCTCCCGGCCACCGCAGCCTCGACCTGCTGGGCTCCGGTGATCCTTCCACCTCAGCCTTCCAAGTAGCTGGAATTACAGGCGCGTGCTACCATGCCCGGCTAATTTTTGATTTATAGTAGAGAGGAGGTCTCGCCAAGTTGCCCAGGAGGGTTTCCAACCCACGGGCTCAGGCAATCCACTCACTTTGGCCTCCCAAAGTGCTGGGATTACAGGTTGAGCCACTGGTGGCCTTTCTTGACAAGAATGGAATCTTTGTCTGACTCCAGCCAAAGTTATTTTTCATTGCCTTTAAATCTCCATTTCACTAGATTCCAACTTTTCACATGACCATCATTTTCCACCTTGTATTATATTGACTTATGAATGCATTTATGAATACATATACCTTATACACTTAACTGTAAGCTTCTGGGGAGAAGAATGCCCTCAAATTTGTCTGGCAAATTTAAGGAGTCTTGCATATAATACTGCTCAGTCATAATTCGTATGTATCAATATTGCAGCACGTGGTAAACAAACAACATGAAAAGAGATCACTGTAAGGAAGATATTGACGGAGGAGGATGAGGCAGGCATTACTAAATCTGGTGGTGTCCCATTTGATTGCCTAAAGAATCAGAGAAAGAAAAACATTTTCACCCTAAGGCTCGAATAAGTTAGTCAAAGCAAGATAATTTATTTGACATTGTATATTTGTCATGAAAAACTCTTTAAATGTTAATGATTGTGGAATTTGGTTATAAGTAAGTTGTTCTCCTCCCAAGAGCTTTCAGGCCTCATTGTTTCACATTTTAATCTAAAATCAGCCAAGATTCCTTCTGTTAATGACAACAAGTGTTTTAGCACATCATTCAGACAAATTAATTTCCTGTTGTGTTTCACAGGCCAATCAAAGATGGGCTGAGGTAGTCTAAAATTGACTTTCCACCTACGGTGTTCCTGCCCTGTGCTTCTAAGATTGAAGTTCTACATTCCCATTCCACAGCCATGAAAACACACAATTCTGGCTACTGTGCAGTAGATGAGCTGTGCTACACGTGAATCTTCTAGTAAGTTGATGGAATTTCTAAAGCAGGATGTACTGATCTTATTTTCTATTAATTAGTCAACAGTATCAATGTTCCGTTTTACTATACACTTTGAAAGGAACATGAAAAGAGGCCAGTTCTAGGGAAAAGTCCTCCCTCTCATTTTCTCACCCCTCTATAAACTTATAAAGGTCATTGTCTCTGCCACAACCATTCTCTGAGGCACAGGACCAAAGAGACTCCAGAAGTCTTACAGGAAAGAGACAAAATGTAGGCCTATACTCTTCTACCCATTCAGCAGGGGATATTTATTAAATGAGGATAGATCGATCTCTTGTCCATCTCCTAAACACCAAACCACACCTGCTGCCCTATTTATCCTCATTTTCCACTCCAAGACTTGGAATAAATTATCCAGCATACTGAGCATTACTATCTGATGTCTGCCCATGGACCCTGTGCAAATATCCATTCATCCTCTTCTCTTCTTTGATAGTAGTGTTACTTAAAATCATCTAAAAGTCCCTTACATTGCTTGGATTAAGAAAGGGAATTTCATGTATTACTAGTGGGAATGTAAAATGGTGCAGCCACTGTTGAAAACAACTGGCAGTTCCTCAAAATTTAAACATAGGCCTGGTGCAGTGGCTCAAGCCTATAATCCCAACACTTTGGGAGGCTGAGGTGAGGGGACTGCCTGAGCCCACGGGTTTGAGAACAGCCTGGGCAACTTGGTGAGACCTTGTCTCTACAATAAATAAAAAATTAGTCAGGCGTGGTAGCACTTGCCTGTAGTTCCAGCTATTTGGAAGGCCGAGGTGGAAGGATCACCAAAGCCCAGCAGTTTGACACTGGGGTGGCCATGAGCGTGCCATTGCTCTCCAGGCTGGGCGACAGAGTGAGACTCCAACTCAAAAAAAAAAAAAAAAGTTAAACATAGAGTCCCATTCTGACTGGAGTTAGGTGATATCTCAGTGTGGTACTGGGAAATTATGGGGGGGATGGGATTAACAGTAGCTAATATCTATCTGGGACTGGGAACACACCTCTTATCAATAGGGTGCCTGAATGAAACGTAATTGTACACCTAACCCTTAACTGTACCCTACAAAACGATAATAAAAAATACTGATTATAAAAAAAACAAAACAAAACAAAACATAGAGTCCCCACAGGACCCAGTGATTCCACTCCAGTATACACACATGAGTGTTGAAAATACGTTTGTGAGCCGGGCTCAGTGGCTCAGCCTGTAATCCCGCGCCTTTGGGAGGCTGAGGTGAGTGAATTGCCTGAGCCCGTGGGTTCGAGACCCACCTGGGCAGCGAGACCTCATCTCTACAATAAATCAAAAAATCAGCCGGGCATGGTAGCGCATGCCTGTAATTCCAGCTACTCAGAAGGCTGAGGCGGAAGGATCGCCGGAGCCCAGCAGGTCGAGGCTGCAGTGGCCAGGAGCGGCCACTGCACTCCAGTCTGGGCGACAGAGTGAGACTCCAACTCAAAAAAAAAAAAAAAAAAAAAAAGAAAATACGTTTGTACAAATCTGGTACGTGATTGTTCATAGTAGCAGTATTATTAATAACAGAACCAAAGTGAAAATAATCCAAATGCCCATCAACTGATGACTAGATAAAAATGTGGTTTATCCATATGATAGAATATTATTCAGCTATAAAAAGGAATGTGTTCAGGTACCATGGTTCACACCTGTAATTTCAGCACTTTGGAAGGCTGAGGTAGGAGGACTGCTTGAGGTCAAGAGTTTGAGGCTTCAGTGAGCTATGATCATGCCACTGCTCTCCAACCTAGGCAACATAGCAAGACCTTATCTCTAAAAATAATAAATAAATGAAATTAGGTTAAAATAAAATTTAAAAAAGGAATGTACTGTTATATGCTATATGAATGAACCCTGAAAATACTCTGCTAACTGAAAGAAGTCAAATACAGAAAACTACATAATTATATGATTCCAATTATATAAAATATTCAGAATAGGCAAATCCAAAGTGACAGAAAGCAGATTGGTGGTTTCCAGGGGATGAGGAGAAGGTAGAATTGAGACTGACTGCTAATAGGTATTGGATTTCTTTTTGTGGTGATGGAAATGTTCTGGAATGAGACAAAAGTGATGGCTGCAAAATATAGTGAATATGCTAAAAACCACTGGATGGTACACTTTAAAATGGTGAATTTCAATGGCAAAGGCATAGAACCAACCTAGGTTCCTTTCAACGATGGGTTGGATATAGAAAATGTGGCAAATTCACACTGTGGAATATTATGCAGCCATAAAAAGGAAAGATATCATATCCTTTGCAGCAACACAGATGCAGCAAAGGCTGTTATTCTATGTTAATTTGCACAGAAATAGAAGATCAAATGCCTTTTGTTCTCACTTATAAGTGGGAGATAGACACTTGGGTACACACAGACATAAAGATGAGAACAAAAGACTCTAGAGACTCCTAAAGAGGGGATGGGGGGGGCGGCAAAGGTTGAAAAACTCCCTATTGGGCACCATGTTCAGTATTTGGGTCATGGGCTCAACAGAAGCCCAAACCTCACCATCGCACAATAAACCCATGTAACCTATCTGTACATGTACCTCTTGAGTTTAAAATAAAAATATACACAAAATAAAGAAGAATGATGGATTTTATGTTATGAGAATTGCATCTTAAGAAAAGAATATGACAACCCACATGTTGTAGAATAGATCGTATTTATGTCATTATTTTCTGATCATACTTAGTAAAGAAGTTAAAGACTCTTGCAGGACAAATGAATGAATGAATCAATGCAGTGAATGAATAGAATTAGAGGGAATCTGGGAAACCCGATTGTTTTGGGGATTAGCCAAACAATGGAGACACTTTGTGTAATTTGGGGAGGGTGTGTCAGTACACAGGGAGGTTGGAGGGAAACATCACCAGGCATTTACTTGACAGGGACCTTGTTTTGGAAAGGATGCCCCAAGCAAGGAGATTCTCTTTCCCTCCTGGTCCACTGCGTCCTGCTGTAGCCTTCTTCTCTCTGAGCCGGACACGTGCTGCTGAGATGAAAAGCAAATATCCCTGAACAGCCAAAGAAAACAAACACAGAGAAAAAGAAACTGAACACTGGGGGAGGAGGGAGGAAGCAGGATTCAGCATCCTGGCTGATAACATCCTCAAAAATCAAGGTCACGGTCATAGCCATCAACAAGCTTAGGAGACACCAAGGACCGGGTTGACCTGAGGTAAGAAGGTGCTCGGCCCTCAGTGTCATCCGACCAAGTCCCATAATTTTGTGCCTGATATGAAAGAACTACCAGTGCCTCCTCTGTAACTAGGTAAAGGCCCAACCCCTTCCTTACGGCATGTATTTATCTCACAAACATAAACAGATTGTCCTGTGCCGGATATATACAGGTAGATGCTTGAGTTCCAGCCAAGAAAGGGCACTTTGCAGTTAGGAAGTTTGCTGGGAATGACCTATCTCTTAACTGCTTTCCTCTGGCCCATCTCTTTTTTGCTCCCTTCCTCCAGTCACATGTTTTTGGCACCCTGTCTTTGCCCAGCGCCTTTGCCTCTCCTCCTCCTCAAGAAAGAAAGAAAAAGCAAGGAAGCAGCTCCAGGCAGGGACTTGCCCCTTTCCTGCTGGGTGGATGCTCTTAGGCAAGACTGAGGAGCTCTGTGTGTCTCCTCTAGTGCAGAGTAGATACTTTATTGTATTTCAGACACGGGATTGCTGTGAGGGCCAAGTAACAGTCTCTTTCCGACAGAGTTTTATAAACTGCAAAGTATTATTCAAGTGTCAGGAACAATGGAGAAGTGTGACTTTGTTTGTCCCCCACTTTTCTATTACTCCCGACACTTCCAATATAGTACTCCACCTATTTCAAAATACTTGGTCTGTAAGTAGCTCTTAATCCTGATTTTTCCCTGAGCTGGGTCACAAGAAGTTGCTCCTTCAGACTTACTCACCAGGAAGGAAAGGAGGGTTTCGATTCACTTCCCCGGTGGAAACAGCTCCAAGAGCTTCCTCCCCACCCCTCTCCCCGAAACTCTGATCACAGGAGCCGCCTGGTGGAAGTCCGGAGCCACTGCCTGGAAAATCCCCCACCTACCCAGGGCCAAACACGAAGACCCAGCAGAGGGGTCCGGGGGAACTCAGGGGGAGCGGGAACTTGGGCCACTACATGGGGTGACGCCTGCCGGGACAGGCTCCAGTGAGGTCCACTTGATTGTTGTTGTGCAGAAGCTAGATCTCATGTCGTCAAATACTTTGATTTTTCAAGACAAGCTAGAAGCTTCCTGATCCAAACAACAACTGCGTAAGCCAAATAAAACTAGCTGTGGGCCAGGGTTGTTCCCTCAGGAAGCTCTGATTCCCTGTTGAAAGAGATTAGATAAAACATTGATGATAGTTAATTTCAACACATTGGTGAGGAGCAATCTTGGTAACAGAAAAAATATCTTATATTACGCATAAAAATCACAACTGTGAACATATTTGACCAAGAGAAAAAAACAAGCATATTTACTTGCTCCTGAGTTTTCCCATCTATATTTGCTTGCTATACACTGAATTTTTTTTTTTACTTCCTATATTTACCAGAAGAAACTAGAAGGTTTCAGTAAAAATTATGGGAAGAAAACACAACATGGAATTTTTTTCCCATTGATGGTTTCTGCTATTTGTACATAAAATCAATAGACATGTTCTCCAGCTTCCAGAATACCAATTTCCATGAAGGGTTTTATTTTTTGAGCTTTCTAGGGTAGAAAGTCATACACCTTAAGATAACAGGCAGAGCCTGCACAATTTGACTTCATCTTGCCTGTTAGCCTCACCTCCTGCCATTCCCTTTGCTGCCCCAATCATCACTTCAAACTGTTTTCTTCCAAGAACATTTCAAACCTTTTCAGAAAATTGTCTTTGTCTTTGACGAGATGTTCTTACACTTATTTCCATTTTTGAAGCTCCTATGTATTCTTCAAAACCCACTTTACGTGTGACCCTTTATCAGCCTTCAGGCGGAGTAAGTTGTCCAGTCCCCAACCTGTGCTTTCCAAACTCTCAGCCCCTACCTCTAATAAAATAGTTATTATATTGCTTATGTTATAATTATTTGTTTGCACATCTTCTGACATTGGGAATCTACCCAAAGCTGTGTTACGTCTCTGACAAGCCATAAAACTTTAAAAACACCAAGTAGATTGGAAGCCGGTAAGGAATATTTGGCTGTTTTGCTACCCAGAACCCAGGACACCACCAGACTCATTGTAGGTAGGCTCATTTAAAAAAAAATTTTTAAAATAATTTTATTTTTGAATAAGTAATAGTTTTTATTGTTCAAAATTCAAGGGGTCTAAGTGTGTACACGAGAGAAAAGCTTCCACTCCTCCCATGTTTCCACCCAGTTTTCCCTTCTTATCGGTACATGGAGTTATTCGTTTTTTTTTTTTTTTAATGCCCTCTGGCTGAAGTCCACATTCTTCTACCTGTGATGTAATTCTTTCTACCACCTGTGCTTGTTTACCTTTCTAGCCTTGTCTCTCAGCCTTTGCCCTCTACTTTCCAGCCAGGGTTGAACTGAATTCCTCAAAATGCCACCCTCTCCGTCACCTTCTGTTCCTTCCTCTTCTTCTTAGCAAAACGGTTCTCATCGGTCAAGGGTCAGTTTCTCTGTCCCCATTGGGGGTCCCGTCTAGCGGGCTCCCTCGAACCCTGCTCCTCCCTCCAGCTCGTCTCACCCCTGCCTCATGGAGCTTTCTCGCTCACAGCCTGTGTGTGACGTGTGTCCTGGAGACCGGAGGCCCTACCCTTCTCGGTCATGATTCAAGACCACATGCCAGCGTCTAGCACAGCGCAGGCGGTGCATGAGAGCTGCTCGCCCCCGAAGCGCAGCCGGCGCCTGAGCCCGTCCTCCCGGAGCCCCGCTGAGCGCTCAGCCCCGGACGCGCTGCATCCGGCCGCTGGGGCCTCCCTTCCCGGGTATCCCGACCACAGCCCCCGGCCCTGACATCATCGGAACGTGCGTCTCCGCCTTGCAACCTGAAGGCGGCGCCCGACCAACACACCGGCAACCCCTGGAGCCGGCTTCCTCTTCCGGTTCGAATCCTCACGGGAAGGCGAAGGAAGTAAATTCTGGTTGCCCTGGGCCCGCAGAGGTTTGCTCGTCACAAATCGGTAAAATGGCACGGATACTTTAATTATCTGCCTCTCGCGAACCTTATTAGAAAATGTTAGTGTCCCCGAGGCCAGTCATCTCTTGGATACAGAAAAGCCTTTTACCTTAAAGGGCTAAAAGACAGACTGGACCGTGGCGAATTTGCCTTGATCAATCCTGTCTGTAGGGACTTGGCAAGTGGACATCCATCTTCCTCTAGGTGGTGCATGCGCTCCTCCCCCAGCCCATCCCACAGGGCAGGTTGCAGATATCAGCGCCCACCTCACTGAATGCCACATTACTCTGTCGATTGCAAAGTCTTGTAAATCTCAAGGTGTCATTATCATTGTTATTATTTGAACTCAGATTCTTACTGACATCAGATTCGCATATACTGCAGTGATTCTGGAGTGTCACAAAAGCCTTTCTGTTTGTCTGTCAGTATATCTATTTGATGTCTATGTCTTTCTCTTTGTACAAGGTTCTAAAAAGGTTACTTTGGTTTTTAAAAATTAGCATCTTATTTGCTAAAGTTTTGAGTTCCAAAATCTCCTTAAATGTTTAAGCTTACTTTACATAGCTTATCCTTTCTTTTCCTTCCTCCTTTCCCTCGTTCCTTACTTCTTTCTATCACTTTTTAAAAGGGATTTTTCTTTCTTTTCTTTCCTTCTTTCTTTCTTTCTTTTTTTTTTTTTTAAGACAGACTCTTGCTGTGCCATTCAGGCTAAAGTGCAGTGGCATGATCATTGCTCACTGTAGCCTCAAACTCTTGGACTCAAGCAATCTTCCTGCCTCAGCCTTCCCAAATAGCTGTGCCACCATGCCCCGCTAATATTTTTTGTAGAGACAGAGTCTCACTATGTTGTCCAGGCTAGGCTTGAACTCCTGGCCTCAAATGATCCTCCTACCTTGACCTGCCAAACTGTGATCCACTGCACATGACCTAAGGGGACCTTTAATTAATGTTTGGCCTGCATTAAACAGGGATGTGAGAAATAAACTTTTATTTTGTTAGATCATTGTGAGTTTGGGAGTTTGAGGTTGCTAGGACATTTTAACTTACCCTGACTCATAAGATTTGTTATATGAGCTGAAGGTTGATTATCATCCTAGCCCGATAATCTGATGTGTTCATCTCCCCAGGAGAGATAGACTGCTGCGTGGCCCCAGTTAATACTTTTGAGGCTGCTGAGCACCCACCTTCCCAATGAGGGTCTGGCTAGGCAAGGCAATATGTATTTGCTTTTTAGACTCCTTTTTTCTCTGCTTTCTTGATTGATATTCTAATTGACAGAGTTTTATTTAGCTATATCAGTGCCTCTAGGCAGACATGATGTCTTATTTACTAGAAAAAGAGATTCTTTCTTTTTAAACAGAGGTTGCCAAAAAGTGACAAAATAGGGGGGAAATGTTATGACTCTGAAACACATGATAAAAGGTAATTTTCTTAATTTACAAAAGGATCTTATACATCAGCAAGAAAAATATAGACAAGTTAATCACTCAAATCAACGGGGAAAAAAAGAAAAGCAAATAGCTGATTAGACTAATGAATCAACCTCTCATCACTCCCACAAAGTTGACAAGTGAAAATGCTAAAGGCTATGGTGTCCACATTACCCATAAGGAATGTGTCTGTTCCCCTGAAGTCACTCCCAACCGCAACATTGGTAAAATAGCAATTAGGGCAGGCTAGGTGGTCGGTAATGGGTGGGGACAAGAGAGAATCGGCACTTACTATGGCAAAGTTCCTCACTTGCTTGGCTTCTGCAGCCCAATGGATGGATGGGAAGTCTTGTCTGGATTTGGGAAATCTGGAGTTTAGAGCTGACATCTTAGAGATCTATTGCCATCGTTTTACCAATGAGATGAAAGCACAGAAAGAATGGCCTTCTTAAGCTTTCCTAGAACTGTGCCACAGTTTAAGGGACAAACTTTTGTAAACAAAAACGGAAAGACCTCAAATCTTAACTTGTCTAAGAAAATGCAGGTCGAGTTACCTGTTCAGGTAATGATTTCTTCTGTGATTCCAACAAATACCTCACACTTCATGTCCACAGTCAGGCTTATGTCTTTGTCCCCAGGCCAGCGTCTTTTCTTGAATTTTAATCTCAGAGAATAACACCCTACCCCCACCCTCACCCTAGACTTCTGTGCCAGAGAGCTGGGAGACCCCCTGGGTTCCTTCTCTCCCTGTCTCAGTGTTGTCATCACTTTTGCTCATTCTGTCTCCTGACCACCTCTCCTAGCCACAGTCCCTCTCCCTCCCATTGTTATCATTCCCTGATATGGGATTACTTCAGCCTGAACACGGGCATGTGTGACCTACCTAACTACCCTTGGTGATATTCCTTCACAGAGCAGCCAGTGACCTTCCGAAGACCCAAGTCTGATCACAATCACTGCTGTTCAGAATTCTGAGATGTTGAAGCTGGGCATGGAGGCTTGTGCCTGTAATCCCGGCACCTTGAGAGACTGAGGCAAGATGATCATTTGAGCTCAGGAGCTTGAGAAGAGCCTGGACAATATAGTGAGAACTCATCTCTACAGAATAAATAAACAAACAAACAAATAAATTAGCTGAGCATGGTGGTGCACACCTGTAGTCCTAGCTCCTTGGGAGGCTGAGACAGAAGTCTTACTTGAGTCCAGGAGTTTGAAGCTGTGGTGAGCTGTGACTGTGCCACTGTGTACTCTAGTCTGGGGGACAGAGCGAAACCTTTACATAAAAAAAGAAAAATTCCGAGGTGTCTCCACATTAAGTAGAGACAAGGCACATCTTGGCCTGACTCTTGCCCACCTGTTCTGCCTCAGCTCTTGCCATCTGCTGCATGCACAGGTATGTTGTGGTACAGCTGATTTGCTGGTGGTTGCCCAAACATGCCACACTCTCTTGTTCCTTTAGTTTCTTTAGCCATTGTACATGCTGCTCCTTTGGCTCAGAATCTTCTCCTCTGCCCCCTCCCCATATCCCACATCAAGTCTCAGCTCAAAAGCTCCCTCCTCTGAAAAACACCACTATCTGAGATTCAGCTGCTCTCTTGTATACTCCCACTGCATCTTGACCGTGCCTTCTCTCTGACATTATCCTCTGGATTTTCAGGTGAGGCATTAGTCTTCTGGGGACTTGATGAACTGGATGGAGGGGGCAGCTTCTACCAAACTTTAAATCCCCAGTGCCATCTAGGGCAGAGCCTGGTGAATGATCAACATGTGTGTTGAAAGGAACAGATCATTCATCAGTAGACATTTGCCCTGTCTGGGAGCTCACTTCCAGTGAGAGTGATGGCTTTATAAGCACCTTGCTCTGACAGTAAGCTTGTGGGCAGAGAGGGCTCTGAACCTTCTTAAGAGTCTGGAGAGGCAAAGGGAATCAGGTATAAGTTTACACACACTTCATTTACCACACCATGCTGAAAAAACAAGCTCCAAAGTCTTGGCCGCTGAGCATGATGAGAATGTGTGGGGACTGAAGAGTCTGATTCTGCTAGGCTGGGATCTCAAACCGGGTCTGTTTTTTGGAGGGTGGGGCAGGGGAAAAGAGATTCAGGCCCTGTTTTCTCTTTCATTCTTTACAAGGAACAGCTGAAGGGGATGGAACATGGCACATCTTGATCGGATCCCTCTCACCTGTCCTAGGATTTTTCCTACACCCTGGAGCTGGCCTCTTCTCCAGCCGCCACCAGTCGGATCTGGGAAGTGGCCTACTGGTTGGCCTTCTGAAGCTTTCCCAGAACTGTGCCACAGTTTTGGGACAAGATTTGGGACAAGATTTTGAAAAACAAAACTACAAACAAAACAAAAGACCTCAAACCTTAACTTGTCTAAGAAAATCCACTGCTAACCCAATAGCTTGCTTGAATGGAGCTGTTAAAGATCAACAAAGCCAGACACTAGTTAAAACATGAAAATGAATTGTATTCAGTAGCTACGAACGTAGGTGAAAACAGTGATCTCTGTCCAATTTGTGCAGGGAGTGGGGAGGGGAAGCTGGCAGAGACTCAGAATCACAAAGTGGTGGTCAGTGTTAAGGTAGCGAGGCAGCTGTGTCTGGTAGCTGGCAGTTATGGAGCTGGGATCCTATCCTCCCACAGAGGCTGGGAGACAGCAGCCCTATTCTTGATGGTTACATTTCAAAGAAATGTGTTCTGTCCTTGAGTTGTAGGAGATACACACACTTCTGAGTTGTAGGAGTTACACACACATCTCAGAGCAACAGAGAAAGGATGCACAAGTGTAAGCCTTTTATGGAAAGTGCTCTAAAAAAGGGAGGTCAGGGGCCTTTTCATGCTATAATAAACAGCAAATTCTCCTGGCAGCTTTGAGCTTTCTCAGAAAGACATTTTATTGGTGAGTGGGGACAGGGTCCTGCTGCTAGAAGCCATGCTGAAGTTCCTTAGTCAGTACAGAGATTTAGACCGTTTTTTATGTGCAGAAGGTTCTTCAGTTATCACAGCGACTTGCCAGAAAAAAGTCGTTCCCAAATATGTTTAAATCTTCCATTCTGCAACCCACCTTCACCTTCTGGGCTGCCCTTGTCGAGCAACTGAGGGCGCAGTATTAGCAGAGAAGGGGGCAGTAGAGTGTGGGCGGGTGAAGGCCACGTTGCGTGGGTGACTGTCGCGTCGTAGGGACAGGGAAGAGGGAAGAGAAGTAAAGCGAAAGTGACCACCCCTGAAACACTGGGCGGGCAGCCAGCCTGCTTTGGGTGTCGTGCCCCTCCCCTGGCCCAGAGGAACCCAGAGCCCCCGGCTGCTCTGTGCCTCACTTCCCCCGTAACCGCGCAGTTCTTAGCACCGCCTTCAGTCACTCCCTCCCTGCGTGTAACCAGTCCTTCCACCTCGGCGGCCGGCGAAGGGGTGACAGGGCCAGTGGTTGGGCCCACTGTGGCTCCACCCGCCCGCCCGGGGTCTTAAGGGCCTCCTCGCCGTCCCAGCCCCATTCTCTGCTCGGCTGTGCCAGGTCCTCGAGCCCTCGCTGGGCCATGGGCGCCGCCGGCTCGTGGGCGCTGGCCCGCCTCGGCCTCCCCGCGCCGCGCCTCCCCGCGCAGCCTCGGCCCCGGTGGCTCGGGGTGGCCGCGCTGGGACTGGCCGCGGCGGCGCTGGGGGTCGTCACGTGGCGTCGCGCGCGGCCCGGGCGGCGTCGGCAGCTGCAGCAGGTGGGCACCGTGGCGCAGCTCTTGATCTACCCGGTCAAGTCCTGCAAGGGGGTGCCGGTGAACGCGGCGGAGTGCACGGCCATGGGACTGCGCAGCGGCAGCATGCGGGACAGGTACGGCCTAGCCTGGCGCGGGACAGCGTGGGCTTTGCCTGGGGCGAGGAGCGGGGAGGGAGGTGAAGCCCGTCCTATGGTGGGGGTGGGTAAGAAGAGAGGTTTGCCACCTGAGTTTCCTGGGCTGACTGTTGGACCTTTGATCCTTTATCTGGGAAGGTCAAGTTGATAAAACTGATTTATTTTTGGTAAAGTAAGTATGGGCAATCCCCTGCCCTTCTCTGGATGAGAGCTCCTTCCTCTAACAGGAGGGGTTTTGACCTGATTCTATGCAAGGCTCCTGCTAGTTCTAAAGTTTCTGGTTCTATCTCAGTATGGCCTACAATAGTAGCAAAATGGTATTGGCACTAGAGCGGAGCAACCAGAAGCAAGTGTTATTCAAGGACGCTGGCTTAGACCTTGCTGGGGCTTGTTCCTCACACTTCTTCAATCATGGAGTGCCCAGGACACCTGACACACTTTGATGAGGAATGAGGGGTGAAGACTTCTGTTGGGGAGGGCAGGTGGCAGGGGGTCTCCCAGGCAGGGATGTGATACTTGCCATTAAAGGAATAGTGTGTCCCCTTCTCCCAGAGCAAAGAATTTTGGGCAACATCTCTATCCACATAGGGACGGATGCATAGACATTTCATACTTGGGATCAAGAGCCTTCTTATGTGACAGGGATGGGTTAGCTGTGGTCCTGTGTCCTCAGGGAGGGAGGGTTGCAAGTTGATTGTTCAAGGAACTTTTTAGCAGAGGACTATCTGCTGCCCTGTGTTCACTCCTGGACACATGTACACACTGTTCTCTGAAGACTGCTAACCTCTTAAAGAAATGTGGGCTTCCATTGCACTGGAAAGCTTCAAGGAGTTTTAGAGAAGTATTGTGCACACAAACCACGTGACTCGTGGGAGATCCTTCCATACCCTACCCCCATCCCAGATTTCTAGTCCTGGAGAGTTGTTTTAGGCTACAATTTCCTGAGATTCCCATCCCAGGCCAAATGAATCAGAATCACCAAGAGTGGAACCAACTCGTGTAGAGTTTTAAAAATCTCCCTCAGGTGATTTTGATGGTGTAATTAAATAATTTTATCTGAGACATTAAGAAGAGGATGTTTGGAGCTTATTCAAATATGAAGGGTAAGACAAGCTTTCTTACTGCTGGAAAGACTTCAGGTACAGTGGGACTGGACACTCTCCAAAAAACTGGGAGAAGCAAATTCTCATGATGTACATCCCAAGAAACGGGTTCTTCCTCACTGAAGAATAGAGGTTGTTTCACAGACAGAGTTCCAGTTCTTATCTGCATTTCTTCTGATCACCTGAATCACTGTTGCTTTGCCATGTCTCATTATCACTACTTTGCCATGTCTATTGCTGCTATAGAAAGAAACTTATGTGTCATTTGCCTGTGCTTTTCTGCCTCCATAGGCATCCTAACATAAGTAAAACTGTGTCACCTTTCCCTTGCTTTAGATGATAAATGCTTAGGTTGAGGAAGGGTGGTGTGAAGCCTGGGGTGAAGGGGAAGGCAATGAAGTGAACGTTTATCTAGTGCTTAACATGCAGCAGACACTGAGCTAAATCCTGTCCTATAGATTAGTTTATTTAAATTCGTGACAATATTGTGGGCTAGAAACGATTATCTCCATTTTGCAAATAAGGAAACAGTATCAGAAAGAATAAGCATCTCACCCGGCTGGGCTCGGTGGCTCAACCTGTAATCCCACGCTTTGGGAGGCCTAGGTGAGTGGATTGCCTGAGCCTGTGGTTCAAGACCTGCCTGGGCAACTTGGTGAGACCTCATCTCTACAATAAATCAAAAACTAGCTGGGTGTAGTAGTGCCCGTCTGTAGTTCCGGCTACTTGGAAGGCTGAGTGGAAGGATCGCTGGAACCCAGCAGGCCCAGGCTGAGGTGGCCGGGAGAGTGCCACTATACTCCAGTGTGGGCAACAGAGTGAGACTTCTGGGAGGATTTGAACTCAGATCTGTGTGAGTACGCACTTAAGCTGTTTCTATGGAACCCACATGTATGACATGAAGTATAAAGATTGCATCAGGGATCAGGTGATCTTAACTAGGTTTTATTTATTTAAAGGATAATTGAAAATTTGAAAGTAAGCTTGCTGGAAAGAACTCTGTTTAATGGCTGCTGTTCTCGAAACCTGAGAATATGATAACACAACTACAGGTATTCCTAGAATGCAAGGAAAGACCCTCATTTCTTTAATTCCATTCTGAACCTGTGTCTTTGAAACTGTTAGAAGAAGCTGGAGTTTTCCTCTATAAGTGCGTAGTCCTCAAATTTCTAGAGGCATTTTGTCCTGGGCTCTTAGTATACTTGTGAACACTTGGCTAGAACACTAAGCTTTGAGTGTTTAAAGTCCACCACCCAGAATGCTGTCTGGTGCAGCAGTTGGGAGTGTGTGCCTGTCCTCCCTGACCTTGTAAATCCCTGCTCTTCTTAGCAGCCACATATGACTTGATTATGTGCATCCGTCCAAACCTTTTCTGAAGACAACCCTTTATTTCTTCTGTGCAGACTATTAACTCTTGGAGAAAGGAATCCCCTAGGTGTATTATCCATTGTGTCATCCCCTCTCCAATTCCTCCTGCCTCTACCTTCCCACCCCCTGTGGTTTCTGCTTTCCCCACCTTCAGGCTCAGTCCTTCCTGCTCTCCAAATCAGTTTGTGACTGAGAAATGAGATTTTTTCTGTTGTTTTGGGCTCTACCTCCCTATTGCTATTGGTCACTCAAGGCACTCTTGCTCTTGGGATCAGAGCTCTGGGGTCCTACATATATCCCCTTACTGCATACTCACATTTTACCCATAAAATCACTGGGTTTTAGTGTTGCAGACTAGGTTAGGGCAACTTGGTCATGACAAGATCTGCACTCCAGACTTATCCTTTCTTTCAGATCTGGCAGAATAGAACTAATTATTTACTCGGGCAGCATTTGTATATAAGAGGTAAAAAATATAATTACCCAGGCTGACAGGGTAATGAGATGGTTGAGGTGCGTTACAGATGGCAGCCTTTTACCTTTGGTTGTTGTCTTTGTCCTGTCCCAGTTTGGACTCCCTGCAAGTTGCCCTGTACCTTTTCAGTGACAGTGATAAGCAGGAAGCTTTCAGCCACCACTTCCTACTATTAACCCTAGCAGTTAACTCCCATGTTATTATACAACAGGTTGGAGCTGCAGACTCTAAGTGACCGTAAAGGGCTAATGTGTTAAGGGATAGATGGGAGATAAGAAGACTTGGTTCAGGGAGGGGTTGTCAGAAATGACATGCAAACAGGGATGTACCCCTGTCTAGACATGAGTCTGGTGTGTGAATATCTCAGAAGGAGTCTTGTCTGGGGATGGGGCATGTTGGGAGTTAAGCTTGCAGTTTTTGGTGAGATTAACCAAAGAACTCTGCACCTAAGGACAAGGCTGGAAATAGGGAATAGGCCCAGCCCCAAGGAAAGGGGGTTAGTGGAATAGGCAGGATTCACTTGATTTATAGACCCCTCTCCCCAAGATGAGAGAATTAGAGAAGGCTGATTCTCTAGAAAGACACCTAGCAAGAAAAAAGATGGCCTCCTCAGAGGGGTGGTGACTTGCTACTGCCTACCACAGCCAGCTCTTGGGAAGGGAGTAGCCAAGACAATCCTCGCAATGCCTTTACACCATTGTACCGTCTCACATGCCAGTGAGCAGGGCACACGCTACCAGCCATTGTCTGCTGGCTTGATTGCAAGGACGGGACAGTTTAGCCAGCATCTGGAAAGGACTCTACCAATAGGGGGGTTCCAGATGCAAGACTATCTGGCAGGGCTAAGAAAAGGCAGAGACTGAGCTCCCTGTGCTCTGATACTAGGTGTCCTCATAAGATTACCCCAGGCATTCCCACTTGGCTCCAGTCATATTTTGGAATGTCTCTGTAGAAAGAGCTTTTTATCTTGCTCACATGTAGAGAGACTCTGGCTTTCAGGGCCCCTTGCTCAACAACGTCCACAGAGTTCCTCACCCACTTCACTTGTCTGCAGACTCTGTGTTCTTTCTAAAACATAGGACATTGACCCAGGTCTTGCTGGGGCTTCTTCTTCACACTTCTCTAGTCCCTGGGTGCTTGATACACTTTGATGAGGAGTGAGTGAGTTGGGTCTTCTGTTTGGGAGGGCTGGTGGCAGGGGGACTCCCAAGCAGGGGTGTGGTATTAAAATTTACATTACCTAGTAGTGGGACACTTTTTTTTGGCAATTCAATCTTTTGTGTGGTACAATCCAAACCTATATGAGGCTATAGACAAAAGCCTAATGGGCCAGGAGCAGTGGCTCAAGTCTGTAATCCCAGCACTTTGGGAGACTGAGGTGAGGGGATTACCTGAGCCCACGGATTTGAGAACAGCCTGGGCAACTTGGAGAGACCTCATATCTACAATAAATCAAAAAATTAGCCAGGTATGGTAGTGCACACCTATAGTTCCGGCTACTTGGGAGGCTGAGGTGGAAAGATCGCCTGAGGCCAGAAGGTCGCTTTTGGGTGGCTGTGAATGTGCCACTGCACTCCAGCCTGGGTGATGGAATGAGTCTAATGAATGGGGTCTGGCCAGCACATTCCTCCCTCCCCCACACTCTTCAGCTCACCCCATGGAAAATCAGAGTTCCAAAATACATGAAAACCGAGCCTAGTACGGTGGGCTGTAGGAGCTAGGTGGAGGAGTTCTTATCTAACAGACTTTTGTGAGCCTTTGTTCTCCATGCAGGAATGTATACATGAAGAGTAGAGGCTGTTTCAGAAGTTTCCTGGTACAGGACCCACATGCCGCAGCAAGGAACACAGAGTAGAGGCCAGCTTGGGTTTTCTTGGAGGCAGCAACATTGTAAGACCTTTGTCTAGGGCTCTAGTAGTTTTGGCCAAGCTCATAGTGTTCTATAACAAAAAGGCCTGGAAGACATTTCACTTCTCCCAGAGCTTCCAAGAAATATTTAAACAGGCCTGTGGAAACTTCTGACCAAAGCAGAGTCCCCAAACAAGTAACATGATTGTCTAAGTAGTAAGGGAATGTTCCTAAAGCAGCCTCATTTTCTGATTTTTGAAACTTAGAGATTTTCATACATTGGCCTGTCTTTCCCTTCTCCTTTACACACCAACCCAGGACTGTTTCTGCCAAATAAACTCTTTTTAGGATCACCAGCTTTTAGACCCAAAGAATTTGTCTAGACCTGAATACAATCATTGAGACAATAGTTGTGGGTCCCATGTCAAAGCAGGTGGAGGTCTAATTAGAAAACTGGAAAAGATATTGAGGGGATGGAAGAGAGTTTTCTGAGTGTGCCCTTGTTTGTTTCTCTGCAGGTTTTGGTTGGTGATTAAGGAAGATGGACATATGATCACTGCCCGGCAGGAGCCTCGCCTTGTGCTGGTCTCCATTGCCTATGAGAACAACTGCCTGATCCTTAGTGCTCCGGGTGTGGACCCACTGGTTTTGCCTTGCAAGCAGCCTTCATCCAACACACTCCACGACTGCAGGTGTTCTGCTTGGGGGCATCCAGGGAACTGCAACAGGCCTGATTTTCCTTCAGGCTCCTGCCTTCTGTTTTGCTTTTCTGTACAGTAGATGATGACATCGATCAAGGAAATATTTAAGAGAGGTGCATTCTGGGTTGGGATCAGGCCAGTGCTAAGGGGTGAGTGGATGATCAGAGTGTTTATTTTAAAATCCAGAATTTGTTTTCGTAAGGTTTGGTAAGACACATAGACATGGAAATGACTGTCCTGAAGAAAGAAATTGTTTATACTATTAGAACCCCAGAGACAGGAGGCACAGCACGCCACACAGGTCCATGTGGGGAAGCGCCAGGGTCAGTCAGGAGGCAGAGGGAATGAGGGGAAGACGTGGGTAAGAGCCTTTATTGTGGTTTCCACAGGAAAGGAAAAGCAAGGCAGGAAAGGCATGCTTAGGATTGAATAATATCCACATGCTCTGGGCACAGGAGTTGTCCCTGGTTGTCTGGTACCTGGACCTGGGGTGACTATGGCAGGGAGTTAGTGACCCGGCATGTAAATGCTTAATAAAGGAAGTGGTCAGGGGTGTGGGCTGTGGATGGGCTGGTGTTCCTATGAACGTCACACTTGTAGATCATCAATCTACTATTTCTAGGATTTGGCTGGCCCTGGGAGAAGCAGTTTCTTCAGTGTCAGCAAGGCTCCAAGATGTCAAAGATTCAAAAATGCAGGGAATAAAAAGCATTATTAATACAAGTTTAAGCGGGGTACAAGGTATCCATCTTTAGGACTTGTCTCCTTTCCATTCGAGTCTTTATTCAACATTGTCAGCTCTCCAACCAGGCAGTCAAGGTAGATAGTGGAAACTTTAGCAGCTATGTCTCAGGGCTAGATGATAAGGATGCTGGGGCTTTTCAGAGATGACTCTGCAGCCTGAGGTCTGCAGTTGAGACTAAGGTATGTCTGACAGGAGTTGGGTATGAGGAATTTCCACCTCTGGCTAGGGAGACGCCTCAGGCCTTGACTCTTTTGGCCCATAGGATCCTTGTTTGGTTGTCAAGTTCCATGGCTTAATGGGGTCTTGCTCTTCCATATTAGAAAGTCCTAGAGACTTAGATTCCTGTCATGGGATGAGCTGGATCCCTTTGTAACCAACTAAGCATTTGGAAATCCATGTTGTCCAAAGGTTCCATGGCTCAGAGGAGAGCCTCAGGTTACTCCCTATGCCCTCATCTTATGTTTTTTCAAGCAAAGTGTCCACCATGCAGGGTTACCAATTTTCAAAAGTCTGAAGCAATAATTCACTGAATACAAGATTTCAGTCAATTATCTTAGCAGCCCTCTGAGGTGGATATCTTTAATTCCACTTTACAAATGAGGAAAGCAAGACTTAGATCACTGCCTTGCAAAAGCAGAGTGGAAATTTGAACCCACCTACTCCTAGGCTTTTGCTTTTAAGACCTATGTGCAGGGAGAGGAAAAGCTTTTCCATAAATGACAGATTTTGAGCATAAATTCATTGAAGAGGAAAAGTGCAGCCATCTCAACTAGATTGGAGGATACTCGAAGCTTGTAGGAAGATACTGAGTTGACATGTGGGTGACGGATGTAGCTGTTGCCCTGCAGACTCACTGACAGTGGGCAAGTTTTCCCTCAAGGCTGACCTGCTAGGTAGGCAGGACTCTAGGGAGGCACAGATCTTCCTGGAGGGGAAGAGGAGGACCTTGTGGGAGGATTGGCCATGGTCTAACAAAGGCACCAAGTGCAGCCAGTCCTCATGAAATCCTGTTTCACACATGGATTGCGTTTCTCGATGAGGTGGGAATAGAGAGCCCGGAACTCTGGTGGTCTAGTGAAACCAACCTCTGAGAACTGTGTATTAAGATCAACACAGAGAGGTAAGTGATCAGCACATTGTCCTCTCCAGCCAGTTACGTGCTCTCACTAATTTGACTTGTGTTTATATACTGTTTTTAATGGATTGGTTGCCATGGAAACTTAACAAAATACCAGAGTCCGGGTGGCTTAAACCACAGATGTATTTCTCATAGTTCAAGAGGCTGGGAAGTTCAGAATCAAGGTGCTGGCAGATTCAGTGCCTGGTAAGGGCCTTCTTCCTGGGTTGCAGATGGTCACTTCTTGTTATGTTCCCACATGACCTAAAGGGTACCAATCCCATCATGAGGACTCTACCTAATCCAAATTACTTCCAAATACCATCACACTGTGGGAGAGGACATCAACATATGAACTTGAGGGAGACACAAACATTTATAACTCAACAGATGGTAAGTGACAGAGTAACTGCCACAGCTAGGCCACCAGTGCTTAAAATAAGCCCAAGTTGGGAAAGAGAAAAGGAAAAATGCCTTAACACAGCCATATGGATGAGCCTGAAATGCCATTGATTTATATTTATTTTATTTTTTCACTCATTATTTGGAATCAGGTTTTCCTGTTCATCCTGTGTGTTGTTAAATTTTTAAAATAATAATTATGGACCAGTATAGCTTCTTGATTACCACAAGGATTACTTATGTAAAAAGGCCAAGCCTATATTCTAAAGTAGGAGGAAATAAGAAATGACTTCAACTCTGTATTGAATTTGTGGCTCAGTTTGGAGAAAACTGATGTGTGTGTGTGTGTATTAAATAAAGCATTTGGAAGAGGACTTGGCACACAGTAGGCACTTAACTAGATATTACTTCTTAAATAGCTATCATTATCTTTATTGTGCTGAGCTACCCTGTCTATAAATATTAACTGTCTTCACTTATTTACTTTATCTCCTTAACAAAATTTTATAATTCTATCCATAATGAGATTTTAAATATTTTGTTAGATTTAGTCCCAGGTACCTTACTCTTTCCCCCCCCATTTTACATGGCAACTTTTAAAAACATTTTTTGTTTGCCATATAAAATTGATATTATTTATTCTATAAATATTAGTAGAACTTATCTGTAAAAGTGTCTGGATTTTCTTCATAAATGTCTATTCAAGTTTTTATGACCTCTTAAGTAATTTTAGTGGGTTATCTGCTTTGTGAATTAGTAGCTTACTTACTAATGAAATTCTATTGGTCCCCCAGAGAGAGGGCCAGTTTTTTTATGGATGTTGCTGATGGGAAATTTTGTGTCAAAATATGGGACAAAGTAGATATTGCAGGGGATTTTTGAATAATTAGAGAAGATGGAATGGCAGAGGGAAAGATACAGTCCATTGCAGGGATGGGAGACAGGACAAGTGGAGGGGGACCTTCAAGAGAGGAAAGGGCATGAGTTAAACAGTATTCCCTTACCCTGTTGGGTGCTTTCTACTTTTCAAACTGCCAACAGTAAGCTTACCTGGATGTGCGCACACTGTGGGGTAGAATGTGTGCGCCTGTATGCAAGTGTGTTCTGAAGGGCATGCTCAACCCAGGAGCACATGCTTAAAGAGCTGCTGAACAATGGATTGAATCAGTTTTAGGAGAAAGACTGAAGGCCAGGAGGGGGCTATGAGATGTCCATAGAGAATGAGCCAAGGATTAATCAGAGACCAAATAATGGCTACAAAGGGGGCGTTTAGAGAGAAGGAAAAGTCCCAAGAAATGTTAAAAGAACAGCATCAAGATTTGACAATAGATGGAAGAGAAGGTCAGAAGATAGGAAACCTCTACCCTCAGATCAGGATTATGGGTTTCAGGGTATACAGGGGTTCATTTAACTGTGAGTACTTCATGTGCCCACTTTGTATTCCTTCATATACATCACCTCAGGGGTCTTCACACAGCTGTAAGCCTTCACATGGGGAGGTGCAAACACTTCCCATGGAATGTAAGGGTAGGGGACACTTTAAGGGAGTCAATTTCCAGATTCTAAATTTGATAGGTTCTCTTTTTAAATAGTGATCAAATCACACTAATAGCCAATTGCTGGCGAGTTCTCATTTCCCACCTCCCATATGTATAGAGGAAAGGCTTACCTCTGCCCACCGTACTCCTAAGGGCAATGCCCTCAGAGGGAAAAACCTCTGGAGGTCCCAAACAATGAAAAATACTGCTGTTGATAAAGAGGATGACTCTAATAACTGGGTAAAATCACTCTACAAGTTGGAGGTTCCAATTCTTTGTCTTACACTAAAATGAAGGAACCTCCAATCAAATTATTGCTGATAAATCATTAAAAATACTTTTTTTTTTTTTTTGAGTTGGAGTCTCACTCTGTCACCCAGACTGGAGTGCAGTGACCGCTTCCGGCCACTGCAGCCTTGACCTGCTAGGCTCCAGCGATCCTTCCACCTCAGCCTTCTGAGTAGCCAGAACTACAGGCATGTGCTACCATGCCCGGCTGATTTTTTGATTTTTTGTAGAGATGAGGTCTCGCCAAGTTGCTCAGGCTGGTCTCGAACCCACGGGTTCAGGCATTCCACTCACCTCGGCCTTCCAAAGGCTCAGGATTATAGGCTGAGCCACCGAGCCCGGCTCTGAAAATACTGTTTGATGACAAGTCACTATGTGGCAAATATTGCAGAAGGATTCAAAGAATAAGTGAAATTACTATAACTCAACTTCTTCTATTCCTGTCTTTTATGTGAAAAATTTCCTAGGGCTTATTTTTAAAAAAGAACAAAATTGACGCTGAATCTTGACTTATTCTAGAAGTAAGTAAAATTCATTCAGATTAATGAATACTCTATAGGATTCACTAAGGAAGTAATTTCAAATAAAATCTGGCTTTTTATGTTCCATAACTGTCAAAATTTATAGCATACCTATTCTGTTGTGATCAATTGTACACAAACAAAAATTGTAATGATAATTCAGAAAAAAAAATTCTTCATACTTGGAGCCTTAAGAAACAAAGAAAATTCAATTGTTTCAAAAGAAATATAGTAAGTGACTAATAGCCATAAAACTATGTTTGGATAAAGTTTTGTAAGAAAAATAAAATGTATCTTTGTTTACATTTGTACTGATCAGAACCAGTCCACCGTCAGTGGTCTTATTTGGAGAAAGTTGCTGAAATCAGCCTCTTATCCCATCAAAGCTGCAGTTTTGGCTGGTGGAAAAGGGATGCAGTTAGTCAGCATCTATGAAGTGGATGAGTTGTAATTGTTCTAAGATTGATTATCTCGGGCCCAGTACTTGTTAGCTGCTAGAGAAGAAGAAAAAACTTGTGGCAGTTAGAACATAGTCTGTTCTTTAAGTGTAGTGGTTCATGACTTAACTCTTAATTCTTGCCTGGCATGGCCTTGATATCTTACTGGCACAGAGTGTCTGTCAGTCTTATTATCTCTGTTTTAACATTAATGCTAATCAGTTGTTGTGTCTAAACTCCAGAAGAGAGGGGGGTATAATGAGGTGAGTCTGACCTCCCATCTTGGTCATTGTTGGGAACTAAGTTTTTAAGTTTTTTTGGGGGGGGTGTTACCCTTGGACAAAAGGAAATCTATTCAGTTGGTGGGAGGCTTAGGATTTTATTTTTAGTTGATAGGGTGCATCTGTCACAGGGCAGCCCCTCTCCTCTTCTGAAAACATCCTAAATCCTTGCTGCTGTAAGTGTTGTCCATGGACCAGCAATTTAGATATTCAGGTGGTTGTTGAGATGAAGCATTTCAGACCCCAGTCCAGACCTACTAAAGCAGAATCTGCATTTGAACAAGATCCTGTAGGATTTGCATGCACATCAGGGTTTGGGAAGCTCTTCCCAAGAGCACATTCTACTCTTTCCTTCTCTGCTTCTGTCCAGCTTTGATCCAAGGACCATTTAATATCCCTCTAGGACAGTCAGATCCCAATAGTCCTGCTGTCCATCTTTGACACCAGCCCTCAGTGTGTTGACATAAGTAAGTAACCTGGTGTTCTCTGGTGACCTTTCCAGGGTATTTGGTCTTGATATTAAAGGCAGAGACTGTGGCGATGAGGCAGCTCAATGGTTTACCAACTTCTTGAAAACAGAAGCATTCAGGTTGGTTCAGTTTGAAATGAACATGAAGGGAAGAACATCGCGAAAAATTTTCCCTACTGTTGCACAGGATTACCAGGTGAACTTTACAGAGCATTTATCTTTACTTCTACCCGTCACCTTCTCTTTCTTGGCTTCCCTCTTGGTCCACAAAGAGCATCTCTATGGAACCCAGTTAGGAAAACATGGCCCAGACAAGTGGTGATGAGGGCACAATCTGGACAGAGGTACCAGGGATGAAAAGTGAATATGAGTGTTGTCTTGAAAGTGAGATCTCTGGGGTGCGTGAAGGATTGAATAAGGAAAGTCTGGTTCAGGGAGGAGACAGGGGCGGCTCCCAGTTAGATGGAGACTCAGGAGAAAAAGGGTTGGAGAAGGGAAGTGAGACTTTTTTTTTTTTTTTTTTGAGTTGGAGTCTCACTCTGTCGCACAGACTGGAATGCAGTGGCCGCTCCCGGCTACTGCAGCCTCGACCTGCTGGGCTCCGGCGATCCTTCCGCCTCAGCCTTCCACGTAGCCGGAATTACAGGGATGTGCTACCACGCCCGGCTGATTTTTTGATTTATTGTAGAGATGAGGTCTCACTGCCCAGGCGGGTCTCGAACCCGCGGGCTCAGGCAATCCACTCACCTCAGCCTCCCAAAGGCACGGAATTACAGGCTGAGCCACCGAGCCTGGCTTGAGACTTTTTTTTTTTTAAAGCTAAATCCAAGTTTCCTGATATTATAGAAGCAGACTTTGTCCAGATCTTGCCTTCACAGTCTGTGAAGCATAGTTATTTCAGGTGCTGAGAAGAAAGCTCCTCCTAAGAAAAATTGTCCTCTGTGCCAGCTACAGCCGAAAGACCAAAGCCTTTGATTCTGCTGTGAGCTAGGTTTTAATATGCACTTCAGGGAGTGTCTCTCCATGGTTCCTGGACTACAAGCTTCTCGAGGCAGGGGTTTTTAATTCACTTTGTTCACTGCTGTTTCCTCAGCTAGAACAGTGACTAGTTGCTTGTATGTGCTCAGTAAATACTTGTTGAGTGAGTGGGTGTTGTTGAAGAAGTTATTACTCGAGTAAAGCTGATTGGCAACAGACCCTTCCCTGTTTGAAGATGATGGGGGAAGGGAGTCACTGCTAGTGTAGGAGTGAGGTACAAGGAAGAAAAGGCCTGGTAGATGATGTAGACCACCCCTGGCTGCTGCCTGTCCCTGTGTGAGAGGAAATCTGCTCCTGACCTGGCTGTTTCCAAGTCTGAAGTCACCTCTCTCTTTCTCTCAGACACTACTCCCGTCTTCTATACTAAGCTGCTTTTGCTTTTGAACTGCTTTGCTTTGTAAGTTGGTTTAAGCAAAAATTTCATGGAGCAGTGAGGCCTAATTGCCCTGTGTTCTTGGCAAGGTGGCCTACCCGGACTGCTGCCCACTCATGATCCTCTCGGATGCCTCACTGACAGATTTGAATACCAGGATGGAGAAGAAAGTGAAAATGGAGAATTTCAGGCCAAATATTGTGGTGACAGGCTGCAAACCTTTTGAGGAGGTAAGCAGTCCCCTGCTTTTGTTTCCCTTGCCCAGATGTGCTGTGCATGGTGCCGAGGGAACTGTTCTCTCCTCTAGCCAGCGCCAACTCATTTCTGCCAAGGTTTAGTGGGGAGGGAAACTCCTTCCCCAAGATTCACCTTAACTTGTGGAGTTGTTCACTTATTGCTGCCACCATCACTTCACTGGTATTGGGGGGCGCTGCTCACCCTTTAATGCTTGGGCCTCAATGCAAGCAATCAAGAATCCAAATTGTAGCTAGTTTGAGATTGGAATATGTATCATAGCTCAGGGATAACTAAAGGAAATGAAGATAAAGAGGTGTCATTCCCCACTTCTGGTATCCCCTAGGAGTTGCTCTCAAAGATTTGAGACTCCTAGAAGCCCCAGACCCCAGAGTGGAGGCCAAGAGGATATAGGAAAGCTGTCCCTAGAGACATTCCATGCTGTGACCTCAGTCCTCTTCCAGGGGACCAGTATGCTGTCCAATGTGACTGATACCAAAATGTTCTACCCTCTTCAACGACATACTCTTATGTTCTTAAAGGTATAACCATGTCAGAGCCCAGCAGTAACCCTGTGATCTGTACATGAAATGCATATAGCTGGGTGTTGCTTGGTAAAAGAAGCATCAGTAGTCGTATTAAGCCTGAGAGGTGGGCTAAGCTTTCTGAGCAGTGGAAGTGACAACCACAAATACCACTCATTGGGTGTTTACTGAGTGCATTGAACCAGTACTTACATTGGACTACTTAATCACTTCAAAGAAATTACTTATTTGGTCTTCATGAGAACCCTGTGAAGTCTGTATTATTTTCTCCTTTTAATACAGAAACTGAGGTTTAGAGGTGTTATACACTTTGTCCAGCATATAAGTGGTGGTTTTGGCATTGGAACTCAAGATGTACAACTCCAGTCTCTGTGGAATTGAGGTGACAATTTCAAGTTGGGGTGAGAGATCCCAAGTAGTTGACTCTGAGAGGAGAAGTTCTTAAACACCCTCTCAATGTGACCTTGTTTGTTGGCAAACATCCTTTAGCAGAAACCTTTGCATCCAGCCTACAATTGTATGTGTAAGTACTTTATATTATTTGATAAGGTGAAAAATAGCAATGTATGCACAAGTTGTCTACTTGTTGATGTTATCTTGTTAATTTGTTATCTGGTCTCTTTAATTCCTCTTTACATTTACTAATTTAAAAAAATCAATCATCCATTATAAGTTAGGCACAGTGTCTAGAAGCCTTGGATACAGAGATGAAAAGATACAGGACACCATGGCAGCCCAGTGTAAGAAGTGCCTGGCTGTACATACTTAGAAAGTGCCAGGGATGCTAGAAGTAGAACTACTTGAATCTGCCTGGAGAAGGGAGGCATGGCATTGGGGAGGGGTTAGGCCAAGCTCCCCAGCAGCAATGCTGTGCATCTGCATACTTGTATGAACTGTGTCAGTGGAAGGTCTTTGTGGGTAAAGGAGGCAACCAGTTGGAAGGCCTAGAATGTGAAAGGCCATGAATAAAGGGGTGCCTGGAAGTATTTCAGAATGACAGGAGCATGGGGTAAAGGAGAGGTGGCAGGAGGAGGCTGGACCCAGATCTGACTGGAGGCCACCACACCAAGGAATTTGGATTTCATACTGTGTATCTGGCAGAGCTGGCAGTGATGCTGAGCAAGGGAAGTACTTATGATTAGCACTCATCCAGCAAATATCTACTGAATGCCTTTGGTGAGGCACATATTATTCTGGCAACTTTCTAGAAAACACATGGATAGGTAGGGAAGCCAGACACACCATGCCATGCTCTATTACTAGAGAGCCTTTTTTTGAAAATGGAGATTAGCAGGCCTTACCTGAAACCTACATCAGCATTGTGATCAGGCCAGCGACTCTGGTTGGTGGCATTGTCCCAGGTGAACCTTATGCCCACAGGTCTGGAGAAGTGCTGAGTGAGGAGGGTGTGGGGGTCATGGAGGTCAGAGATGGGGGTGCAGGAGAGGAAGAAGAGATCCTGATGTGCTCAGGCAATTGGCTTCTTGAGAGAAGGAACATGATTATTCTCCTCAAGAGCAAATTCAGATTTGGTGGGACCTGAAGTATATACAATTTGGAGGCCTCTTTAAGAAAAAGAAAGCAACAAAAGTAAAATCAGGGGCCTTGAAAGATCCAGTACAAGTGAGGGGCCTGAGGCTAAGACCTCAGTGGCTTCCCAGCAAGGCTTGTTTCCTATAGTTTTAGTTCCTGAACTGCCTAGCAGAGTGGACACAAGAATGGAGTCAATAAGCTTTTGGTAGACAATGAAATTAGTGCTCAGTGATAACAATGTACGTTACTAAAGATTGGAATAGAAATTAGCCCATAAAGCAAAAGTTCTTTCACAGGAATCTGGTAATTCATCCATTATTTTCTGGGAAACTTTCTTTTACAGAGTTAAATTATTTTTTTTGATTTATCCCCTCTGAGGAGTAAACTATTTTGGTATTAATTTTAGTTTCAGATCTTGAGCCAAGGAAATAAGAATAAAAGATGCTGTCATCTCTGGCTGAAGAGTGTTTGCTTTCCTGTAATTTGCCAACCAAGAATATGTCTCTCCTATAGTTTGTCAAACTTAGCCTAAGGCTGATGTAAGCCTAATTCTGCTCTCTTGGATAATTTGAGTGGGTAGAGTCTTTTAAAATATTTTAAAAATAGTATCCTGTTAAATGAATCTGTGCTCCCAAATTCATTTGTTATTTTATTCCTGCTTACAGATTGTGATGGGTTTACAGAAATAGTAAATGGCAGAACATTCTTATTTTTCTAGAAGAGTCCTCTGGCCATTCACATTTAAGCAATAATCCTTACTATGAAATGATGCTAATGTTGCTGATTTATTCTGTCTTAAATTAGGAAACCCAGTAGTTAAGGGCCCTATGCATTAACCTGTCTACCTGGCAATGTCACAAAACTGTATCTCTTTGAATTAGTGGGACTCTGCTAAATATTAATGTAAAATGATAATGCACATAAATGTTTAATAGACCAACTAATAATAAAAAATAGCAAATCTAAGCATGGTGCAAAAATTCAGGCTATTATTTATTGTAAAAATTGTAGAGCAATAGGAGAATGCATTGTGCAACATTCACTCTTTGTAGCTCAAAGCACTTTGTACTTTTTTTATGTAACTCAGTGCATTAAGCAAATTTTAAAAGGCTGCTTCCCTTGTGATGGCATGGTGTGTTTGAGTTCTGGGAATGCAAAGCAATGAAGTTTAAAATTATAAAATCAACCAATGCTTCTTATCTCTGTAGTTGACCATTGTGAGTGTCAGAGTTTCTTGAACTTTGCTCACTGCCCGGGTGAGCTGGACTTGACATTTGTAATAGGATGATATGTTTGTATCAGTCCTCACTCCACATTATGAAAGAACCATGGAGAACCTTGCAGAAAACTCTCGGTGTGATACCTGTCACTTCCGAAGTACTTCTCCCAAAAACCCCTAGAGATTTTGAAGCCAGACAGCTGTGGTTGGGATCCTAGCCCCACTGCATGGGTGTGTGAATTGGGTCCTTCCAGTCCTTTCCTTTCTGGCTATGAGAAAGCAAAATTTTTGCAAATCAGCATTATCAGACTTTTCAGTCCCCAATGACTTGAGTTGGGATGAGTGAGGATTTTAGATAACAAGTTTCTTTCCAGGTATAAGAACAGCGATTTCCACCTGGTTTCTGGGATTTCTTGGAGTGGCAATAGTAATAACAATATAGAAAAATAACGTAGCAATCATGGCTCACAATTATTGTACACTTACTAGCAGACACCACACCATACCCTGTACATGCATTATCTCATTTAATCCTCTTAGTTACCCTTTCTAGACTGTGGCTCACAACCCATTATTGGGTTATAATACAGTTTTGTGGGTCCTAACTGATATTTTTTTTAAAGAATAAAATAAAATAGAAAATATCAGAGTAAACTATATGTAGAAGGGTTAATAATTGTTTTGTAAAACTTTTGTTACTCTGATAGAAAATATCAGAGTAAACTATATGTAGAAGGGTTAATAATTGTTTTGTAAAACTTTTGTTTCCTTATCTGAAAAAGAAGAATCAATGTGGTAGTGCTTTAATTCTTCTTTTTCAGATAAGGAAATCAAGACTCAGAGAGGTTGAGTAACTTGCCCAAGGTCACACAGCTAATGTGTAGCCAAGTGAAGACTTGTGCTCTGGCTGACTGTCAGAAGTCATGGATATCAGCCTTCTGCACAACTCTACCACCTTTAAACCATTGCCAGCTTGTTTGGCAAAACCCCATTGGGCCCCACTCACTGTGGGTGGGCCGGGGGTCAGGGGCTCAAGTGCTGCCCTCTGGAAGGAGCAGGACAGTTGAGGTCAGTGAAAACTGGAGAGGAAGAGCAGAAATTGGCTTTAGCATTATGAAGATCCGATTTTATATTTATTGACTCATTCAGAAGAAAGCAGAAGGCATCCGAACATCATTTTCCTTTCTGATTTAGTGATAAAAAGAAACCAAGAAGGAACCTGAGGAATGCATGTGGTGGGCTTGTCCCCTCCCTGCTGGTCTTAATAGCGTGCCTTTCAAGGCAGGGATCATGATCTCATCTGGGAAGCTTTTCTGACATGCCTGTCTTGTTAGAGACCTCCAGCAGGGGTTTTGGATAGGTTTGCCTCGACTGAGAAAAACCAGAATGATTAAAACAGGAGTACAGGGACCAGGGGTGGAGGGAGTGGTAATATATTCACATTTCTGAAGAATTTGCCAGCAAATTTCCTTTACTTATGGAGATCTCCTTTTGTGTGTGTGTGTGTGTGTGTGTGTGTGCTTGTATCTCAGTTGTTTGAAATATTTGCCAGGGGCTTCAGCTCCTTTCATATTAAGAAGTGAGGCGATGCCTCTGCAGGCCTTCCACACAGCCTCACACAGCTTCTTCCACTGGTGCACCTGGAAGGGAAGCGAGAGCCCCCTGGAAATCCCAGGGTCAGGACCATCAGTGGAAAGTTAGCATAAGAGGAAGATACAGTGAGTTTGCCTGGATTGGCACCTCCCAAGTTGGCTGCACATCAGATCATGGGACAGCCTTAAACAGCACTGGTGCCCCAGTCCCAGGTGCAGCCTAGGCAGAGTGAGCTTTTAAAGCTCCCCAAGGATTCTGGTGTGCAGTTGGGATGGGAACCTTAGACACAGACTTTTCTTGGGAGCAAGATTGAAATGAGCAGGAGCTGCCTATTTGTCTGGAGACCAGGATGGTCATTGTGTTGTTGTGAGCTTGACGTTAGCCTTCCTGGGCATTACCTTCTGATCTTAAAGTTAACCGGTTCTACTAAAGGATTTTAAAGGTTCCTGGCAACCCTAGAGATGTATAATTACCCTGGGGATTTTTCTTCTCTCTGTTAATGTGTGTGTCTTGTCAATAAAGTCACTTTACCAGGCATGGTGGCTCATACCTGCTGTCCCAGTATCTTTGGGAGGCCAAGGCTGGAGAGTTGCTTGTTCAAGACCATCCTGGGCAACATAGCGAGATGTCATATCTACCAAAATGTTTTAAAAAATTAGATGGTTGTGGAGGTGCATGCCTGTAGACCCAGCAAATTCAGGGTACTGAGATGAGAGGATCACTTGAGTCCAGGAAGTTAAGTCTATAGTGAGCTATGATCATGCCACCATACTCCAGCCTGGGCAACAGAGTGAGATCCCCCCAAGAACCCTCTCCCTCAAAAAATAAAGGCACTTTATTACAAACGTCTGTCAGCCCACCCTCTCTAATATAGCCTGTTTATTGGCTTACAAAAAAAACACAAAACACAAAAAACATATTGCACATGCTATGTTTCAGCTTTTTTTGTAAGCGAACTCATTTACTCTTCCTAACAATCACTTGAGTTTCATTGCTCAGGATTTCTGTGCTTTTTCTAGTTTTTCCCTGGCTCTAAGTGAGCAAGGCTTTATATGAAACCTTGTTGAACTGAATTAGAGGCAAGGGTTTAGCCACTAAATTGTGTTTCTCATATCTCACCCACCCCTTAAATATGTTATCTTCCAGATCAAGGAGGAAATTTGTCTTCCATGACAGTAGTTCATAGGCATTCCCTTTGAGCAAGTATGTTACATGAACACAAGCTTATAAGCAAAGGAGCGGCCATTGGCTTTACAGTTCTACCCAAGAGACAAGCCCATGAAACCCGATGTTGACGGAGATGGAAAAGTATAGCTGGGTAGGAGTCGTGTGGGGGACCCCTACCACCCACCCACACTTTTTCTCTTGATGTCCTCTAGAGGGCTGTGAGTCATCCTGGACCAAGGGTGCTGAAGAGCAGCCCACAGCAGCCCAGGCTGCAGCCTTTGGGAATCTGGTGACTGCCCCACCCAGACTCTGCTGGTGGTGGTATGGGACCCCTCGGCCAGTCAAGAACTGAGCCCAGATGTGGAGACTAGGATGTCTTGTGCTCATGAGGCACTGAACTCCTCATGGCTATAACCTCCCCTGAGATGAGCCTGGTATATGGGACAGGGGACACATGCAACCATATTAGCCCCACAGAGTATCCCAGTCAGTGAGTACACATCAGGGACACAAGGCCTCATCTCAAGATCTCTTCTTTCCTTTTTGTAGCCTGTTACTGGTGTTCCTAAAATAAAGGGTCTTCAGGGGATGGAAGTCAGCTTTGAAGAAAGCCTTAGGCTTCTATTCTTCCCTTCTGCTGGGATTTCCTCAGGTCCAAGGGTCCCAAACAGCAGATTCCTCCCAGCACATTTATTATGCATGTAGGTTTATAGAAACATGTCTTGTGCTATCCTATAGGAGCATATGCCAGCTATTGCACAACGTGGGGAGATTTACACTTTAAGGATAAAGTATATGGCTTCTCTACACTGTGTCATTTGAACATGGGGTCAGGAGAATGCCTTGAGGAGTCTGGAATCAGGGTCATGAAAAGCTTTTCAATGATTCAATTCAAGACATTTTTTCAGATATGGTTAATTTTTTTCACATTATACAAGTAATTTTCTAAAGTTACATATACTCTTTGTAGTTTGGAAAATGCAGTAAAGTTTAAGGAAGGAATAAGAATTCCTTACTATTCTACTATCAGGTAGCCTGTGATAACATTTTGTTGTGTTTTCAATATCATGTTTATGATATTGTTTAGACAGTATTAAATTCCACTGTTAGCCGGGCTTGGTGGCTCAGCCTGTAATCCCGCGCCTTTGGGAGGCTGAGGTGAATGGATTGCCTGAGTCTGCGGGTTCGAGACCCGCCTGGGCAGTGAGACCTCATCTCAACAATAAAATCACAAAATCAGCCGGGTGTGGTAGTGCATGCCTGTAATTCCGGCTACTTGGAAGGCTGAGGCGGAAGGATCGCCGGAGCCCAGCAGGTTGAGGCTGCGGTGGCCGGGAGCGGCCACTGCGCTCCGGTCTGGGCGACAGAGTGAGACTCCAACTCAAAAAAAAAAAAAAATTTCACTGTTTTCATTTAATGGCATTTGGAAAATATCTCTGCTTTTACAAACCCTCATTAGTGTGGTTTTAGTGGTTCCATATTATTCCATCGTATGACTCTGCAGTAATTTATTTAACCTTTCTCTTGTTATTGACCATTTTGGTTGTCTTCCATTTTCTCTTAACATAAATAATGTACAGCTTTGTAAAACAGTCTTTATCTACATTTCTTAATTTATTCTTAGGAAATGCCAAATCAGAATTTAAAAGGTTCTCCATATATATTGCCAAATTGCCTTCCAGAAAACTTGTGCCAATTTACATTCCCATAAGCTGAGCATAAGTGTACTCTTTTCATTGTACTCTTGCCAGTATTGCTATGATCTTTACTAATCTGATAAGTGAAAAGTAATGTCTCATTTGAATTGATAATTCTTAATGTATGCCATCCTGTCTTAGTCTCTGAAGGGCATTTGGCCATGAAATAGTTTTACTTCAGCCAAGGAAATTTATTTCCTGCAAGTTCATACCATTGCACAAAATTTTGGAAAATTCTTGTTTGCAACAACGTATGTTTATTGAGAGCTTACTAGGTGCTAATCTCTGAAATAGATGTTAAGATTACAGAAATGAACTCACTGTGTCTGCTTGCAAGTGTCTCAGGACCAAGTGGTCAAGGCATCAGTAGCTAGATGGTGCAGCTGAGATAAGGTAATCAGACTTAGGGGATCCCACAAGAAGGAAGCATTCTACAGAGAGAGTGTGTGTATGTCGGGGGTGGGGTGATGCTGAACATTTACTTGATATGAATTGCATCCAATTGTAGGCAGAATGCCATTATCTTCCTCCCTCCCTCCCTTCCTTCCTTCCTGTAGCTTCAACCTCCTAGACTCAAGTGAGCCTTCTGCCTCAGCCTCCCGAGTAGCTGGGACTACAGGTGAGCACCACCACACCCGGCTAATTTTTTGATTTTTTTTGTAGTGGTGAGATCCTGCTATGCAACCCAGGCTGGTCTCGAATTCCTGGCTTCAAGTGATCCTCCTGCTTCAGCCTCCCAAAGTACTGGGATTACAGGCATGAGCCACCACACCCAGCCGACTGTGGTCTTTTTTTATAGGGAGAGTGGTAAAATTTTGAAATAGGACATTAAGGAATACTCATTTGCTTACCTATTTTAAGGATAGGAACATGTCTTTTGGTTTGAGATAGTTTGTGTGGTATAATGAGAACTATATTTTTGGTCTTTGTCCTTGGTGCCTGGTGCAGAGTTCCTAAATTCTTGGAATTTCCTGAGTGACAGGGGTGAGAGGAGCATCTTTTGTTATTCATAGTAAGCTCCTATCTGGGTTTATGCTAATAAGGTGACTCCTGGGGGAAGGGGACATCCCTAGACAGCTTCAGGGTTGGAACTGGTCCTCAGAAAGTCACTAGAGGGTTGGGATTTTCAGTCCCGCTTATCCCCTGAGAGTTTAGTCACCAATGGCCAATGATTTCATCAATCATTCTTATAAAATGAAACCTTCACAAAATCCCCTAAAAGACAGGGTTTAGAGAGCTTCCAAGCTGGTGAACACATCGAGGCATGGGAGGGTGGTGCACCCAGAGACGGAAGCTCTGAGGACTCCCATCCCTATACCTACCTTATGCATCTCTTCCATTTGACCGTTTCTGAGTGTAGCCTTTATAATAAACCAGTAACATTAAAGCACTTTCTTGAGTTCTGAGAGTCATTTTAGCAAATTGTCAAACGTGAGGAAGGGGTTGTGGGAACACCTGATTTTATAGCCAGTTGGTGAGAAGATGAGTGGCTTAGAGTTGATTGGCATCTGAAGTCGGGTGCAGTCTTGTGGGACAGAGCCTTTACCTGTGGGGTCTACACTAATTTCTAGTAATTAGTGTCAGAATTGAATTGAATTTCTGGACACCTAGTTGGTGTCAGAGAGTTGCAGAATTGGTGTTAGAAAAGACACTATGTATTTGGTGTCAGAAGAAACTGAGAAAATACGTCGACTAAAATGATTTTTTAAATGTGCTGCTTGGATTATAATGCTTCTTATTAAAAAAAGCAAAAAAGACAAAGAAGGCAATTAAGATTTATGATGAAGAGCAAATATTTACATTCTGGTGAGGATCCTTCCAGGTCATTGCTATAAATGTATACACATACAACTATATACAGATTTTTAAAATGTAACTGGAATCATCATATAGAGATATTATACATATATCTCTATATGATGTGCTTTTTTCACTTAACAATACCTTAAACATTATTTGGTGTTAATAAATACACATTCATATTCTCCTTTCGAATGCCCCAGTAGTGATCATTGTCCCACATGTATTTAGCCAGTCTGTGGTAGATGACCTTCTGAGCTTTCAAAAATAGGTAAGGTCATTGATACCAAATCAGAAAAACAGCTGTGGATTGAAAAGCTGAACAATTTTGTTTATTTACTCATTCCCTCAACTTATCCCAAAATAGTTTGAAATTGCTTCTAACGATTGTACACACAACACAGTACACACGAGTATAGAGTATGAGTCGCCATTAGAAAGCCAGGAGCAGCCGGGCTCGGTGGCTCAGCCTGTCATCCCGCGCCTTTGGGAGGCTGAGGTGAGTGGATTGCCTGAGGCCGCGGTTCGAGACCTGCCTGGGCAGCGAGACCTCATCTCTACAATAAATCAAAAAATCAGCCGGGCGTGGTAGCGCATGCCTGTAATTCCGGCTACTTGGAAGGCTGAGGCGGAAGGATCACTGGAGCCCAGCAGGTCGAGGCTGCGGTGGCCGGGAGCGGCCACTGCCCTCCAGTCTGGGCGACAGAGTGAGACTACAACTAAAAAAAAAAAAAAGAAAGCCAGGAGCAGGGAAGGGCGGGCACCCCATCCTGTGACTGACTTAGGGAAGTGGAGGTGCCAGGATGGTGGCACAGGAGGGGCTGAGGAATAGGCTCCTTGGCTGTTGACTTGATTTGAATCACTGCTCTGAGCTGTGTTCTTCAAGATAATTTCTTTCATAGCCCATTGCCACAACAGACTACTCAGGCCCTTGCCATCTGTCTTTTCGTCTTACTCTCAGATGTCTTGTTTTTCTGTGATTAGTTGGTATTTAAGAACTCACCTCGGGTTCCATTCTAACCTAATTTCTCTCTCTCTCTCTCTCTCTCTCTCTCTCTCTCTCTCTCTCTCCTCCTTTCTCTCTCTCCTTTCTCTCCCCTTACCTCTCTCTCTCTCTCTCTGCCTGTATACATAGAGAATATACATAGAGAGAGATGGAATATATAGATATAGAGACAGATTCTCTACATTCTTCTATTCCCTCGCTACATATGGATATAGACATATATGTGTGTGTATATATAGCCATACTCGTGTGTGTGTGTGTGTGTGTGTGTGTGTGTGTGTGTGTGTGTGTGTAAACACATTCAGATACATATATGGAGAGAGACAGAAAGAAAGGGAGGGAGACTCCTGCATTAGTCATATTTTGAGTTGTATACATTTAATTTTTCTGACAAATGCCTACATGGATTCTAGTGAAGGTTTCAGATAGGCACCCTCGTCTGTGTGTTGTTCTGCATGTCCCCCATCACCCACCCACCTACCCATATTTCATGTCTTTCTCTGGGTGCTGCTAGTGGTAGAAAACCTTGTAGTTTTAATTCAGTATTTACAAGCTGTGTGCTAATTAATAGCCAATTCTCAAAATTAGTTCCGCAGAACTGAACCTGTTACATATAGTACTTCCCCTTCTTGCCTGTTTCTCTTCCTTTCCTTACTTCTATGTCCAAAACTCGTGGTTTTATCGCCCCTAAAAAAATGTTATAAGGGCCTGAATTTTGTCAGACAGCAGAGAGGCTGATCACCAGCGGGGAGCGCACTAGGTTCCTCGAGCTGTTTTTGTGTTTAGGGAAGACAAGTGAATCTTGCTGAACAGTGTGTTTCACAATGTTGTGTGTGTCTAGAGGAATAAATACAAGTTTTAATTTTTGCACATTATTAACTTACATTCATTTTTTCGATAATTTGAAGTATATTATCTTCCTCTAATAACAAAATTAATAATTATATTTACATTTAATTAACATAGTGTTGTTTTTTTTTTTTACAGCAAATAATGCCAAATAAATACCAAAATACTGACAATGATTAGATTAGGATGACTGGTATTATTATGTGTACTGATTAACATTTTAGAAAGTAATTAGAGCTGGCATTTTAGGGCACTGCCGACAGTTCTTCTGCATCCAAGACAATTTGCTATTCTAGGCTAGGCCCTGCAGTTATCTAACAGGGTGGGAGCAGATGACTGAAATCTGCCTTGTTGCTCTAGAAAACCTGACCAAAATTTTCAGACTTCTCTGATTTCTATCATAACCATAATGCAAAATTTTCACAGATATGTGGCTCTGAAATCTTAAATTCACCAACCCTTGTAAAAAGAAATTGAGTGGAAGATACATGGAGAGCACTGGGTCCATTCGGCGCCTGGCGGCCAGATCGGCTGCCATTTCTGAGGCCGCAGCGCCCTCGTGTGGTGAAATGCGTCCAGCCTTCAGGCCGGGGTGCCCTTTCACGCATCATTTCCCGGTACTGGAGCCGTATTCCTCCTGGGCCACACCCCCTCGGAGCTTAGCGACGCGCTATGGTTGTCTTGCAGTTTTGCTGTAGTAAGTGCTGGCTGGGAGTGCTTGCAATAAGTCATAAGTAGGAGATGATGGTTGCATTCCTTGCATGTGGTGTGTACCCATAGTTCATCCTCAACTTGTTGTTTGGAATGGGGCGCTCATTTCCACACAGAGGCAATTTCCTAGAGCTGTGGTCCCCAACATTTTTGGCATCAGGGACCAGTTTTGTGGAAGACAGTTTTACTACGGACAGGGGTGGGGGTTGGGGTGAATCATCAGGCATTAGATTCTCATAAGGAGCAGACAGCCTAGATCCCTCACATGCGCAGTTCACAATAGGGTTCAGGCTCCTATGAGAATCTAATGCCATCACTGATCTGACAGAAAAGGAGCTCCACTTGCCGACTGATCACCTCCTGCTTGCAGCCAGTTCTTAACAGGGCACTGACCAGTACCAGTCTGCCACCCTGGGGTTGAGGACCACAGTCCTAAAGGATGATTGGGAACCCAGGACCTCCCTACCTAAGCTTGTAGCTGTGGTCATATCTGGTGAAGAGTTCGGAGTTTTGAAGACCTAGTTAGGTACTGGGTGCACTTGCTAAAAATCACCCTATAGGCCCTGAGAAGTGTTTAGTGTACCCCGGAAAGAGGACCAGAGCATGACCTGGTCATCAGCAGCAAGGGAAACATTATGGTGTTAGTCCCTACCTGCTCTGCTCTATCTCCTGCAGAAAGAGATTTCACTCCTCTCTTGGCTCCCTACCCAAATGGAGCAGAGGTGAGCATGTGAGCAGGAATATACGTCCTTATTTCCTGACTCCAAGACTGATTTCTCACCAAATCCGTTAGACTCACAGTCTCCAAAAATGTCACTTGGGATGAGATCAGGACGCTATTTTTAAAGTGATATTCTTTGTGCCTGATTGTAGATGCTGTTTTTGGTTTATGGAGCCTGTAGTGAGACCCAGCCCCCAATACCTTCCACTCCCTCCCCCTGCACCTGGACAGAAGATTGCTCTGTGAAATTCAAACTTTAAATCAGTAGGTGTCAGCAAAGACATGCCTTAAAGATAACAATACAGATGGCTTCCCTATTAGTGAGAGCCTGTAACCTTTATCTAGCTCCACATACAACCCCCCCATCATATACAGATGTCCCTTGACTTACCATGGGGTTATGTCCCCACAAACCCATCCTAATGTCAAAAAATCATAAGAAAAATCATAAGAAGTCAAGGACAATCTAGATGTATGTATCATATTGTGTATACATGTATATATAATGTTTAAGAAGTTAAGATCATGTTACTCCAAAATATGCCACTCTGGCACATTGACTATTTTGAGTTAAAGACTCTTGAAAAACAGCAGGTACAAGATCTTGCTGAACTTCCTTCTGTTTCTTAAAAGCAGGAGATGAAATTCCTGTGTGAAACATGCCCTCCCTATGCCAGAAGAAAAGTATCATTCTCATAATCAAGGACAGGAAGCAGAGGCCAAGAGAAGTCTGTACAAACATCTTTTTAAAATGACTCTTGCCAGGTGTAGTGGCTCATGCCTGTAATCCTAGTACTCTGGAAGGCCAAGATGAGAGGATTGTCTGAGTCCAGGGGTTCAAGACCAGCCTGGGCAACTTGGTGAGACTTTGTCTCTACAAGAAATTTAAAAAATTAGCTGGGTGTGGTGGTGTGCACCTGTGGTTTCAGTTAGTTGGGCTAGTTGGAAGGTGAGGTAGAAAGATCACCTGAGGAGCTCCGCAGGTCAAGGCTGCAGTAGTTGTGATCATGCCACTGCACTCCAGCCAGAGTAACAGAGTAAGACTCTAACTCCAATGAGTAAAAAAATAAAGTGATTCTTACCTTCCTAGTCACTCCTCTACTCAGTTAACTACCCTAGCTCAAGCCCCTCTGCCTTGTCACATCTTCATAATTTATGACTCTTTGTCCAATTCAATATATGAGTGTTCAACACTAATTGTGCCTTGAATCTTCATTTTGTTATAAAGGCTCCCATGCCACATAAGACATACATTAAATAAATTTTTATGCATTTCTCCTGTGAACTGTCTTATGTCAATTCGATTGCCAAGCCAAGGTGAAAAACCCTAAGAGGGTAGAGGTAATATTTTGCTTCCCTACAATATAATCCATATAACCTGCATATATATGTCAGTATGTATATGTATGTATGAATATTAAAACAAATCATATTATATGTGTATATGTAATATAATCTATATAACCTTCATATATGTGTATGTATACGAGTGTGTACATACACACACACATACACAGACACACATGGCTAAAAGCTGAGTGGTTAAAATCTTGCCTTCAGAATCAGAAAGATTTTCAAACCTAGCTGTCCTGCATCCTTCTGGTGTGATCCTGAGATTTTTTTTTTTTTTTTTTTGAGTTGGGGGGTCTCACTCTGTTGCCCAGGCTGGAGTGCAGTGGCATTATCACAGCTTGATTTCCTGGCCTCAAGTGATCCTCCTGCCTCAGCCTCCTGTGTAACTGGGATTACAGGTGTGCACTACCACACATGGCTAATTTTTAGATTTTTTTGTAGAAGTGAGGTCTTGCCATGTTGCCTAGACTGGTCTCGAGCTTCTAGGCTCAAGCAATACTCCTGCCTTGGCCTCCCAAAGTGCTGGTATTACAGGTATGAGCCACTGTGCTCTGTCCTCTGATAAGATTTTATGATCTCTCATGGTCTCTTGTTTCTTCAGGTAAAATGAGGATCCTAAATAGTACCTCCTTCAAAGTTGCGAGGATTGATCGAGGCCCTGAGGCTGACACTGGCGGTCCCTATGTTCAAGGGTAGGAAAGCAGAGCATGGTTAGTGGTCCAGGAAGGCCAGGAGTTCACTGGCAGACTGCAAATTGGTCTGGTTAATTTATGATTCTCGTGGTAAACCATGCCCTACAGGAGGTCCGTTCTCATTGTGCTGAAGGAATGGGGTTTTGAGAGTGGGAATTGAGAGGTGGACCTGAACTTGCCAACATGCAGTTTCTCTCTGAGTCCTCTTGGGAGATACTTCTTGGTGTCTTCTTGAGCTGCTTTCTTTTGCTAGTTTCATAATTAATACCAGCCAAAGAATGAATGAACTGACTTAAAGATGAATGACACCCTAGTTGAAAAGATAACTTTCCCTTTTCTCATAGGATACCTGGGATGAACTCCTAATTGGTGATGTAGAAGTGAAGAAGATAATGTCTTGCCCCAGGTAAGGATTCTGACTAGACTTGACCTCTGGGGTGTGGTCTGCCCCCTGGTTATTAACCATCACTTAACCCTTGATTATTGCATGACAGGTGCCTTTTGACCACGGTCGACCCAGATACTGGAGTCATAGACAGGAAGGAGCCACTGGAAACCCTGAAGAGGTAGAACTTCAATGTGGCCAGTGTATTTTTAATGTTATATCCATTTCAGAACTACTTTTGGGGTTAGGTGCTATGTCTGCTTTGAAGTGGATATGACCTTTCTATCCAGGACACCTTCACTCTGCCTCCTGGTGGGTTTGTGTCTATCAGTTAATGTAAGTGAGTACTCATTGCTTCCTCTTTTTTTTTCTGGATGGATTCTTTAGTGCTTTTGATAAATTTTTAATTGTACAATACTACATTTTGAAATTTTAATATCTCATCTATTTTAATATATTTACATGTGCATTTCCAAAATAAGACCTCACATACTTTATGTTTATTTGCAATACAATTCCTTTATTAGAATCAGTATCAAGGAATATGAGAATAATTGAAATTGCATGATGAAATATTAGAAACAACAGAATGTAATGTGTTTTCAGAGTTTGTTTATCCAGGTGCTTTTTTCATGCCAGGGGTTTTTCTTTTATTTTGTTATTCACAGAAGCTTCCCTAACTTTAGTTTTCAGTGTTTTTAGGCCTAAGTTAACATTCTTTCAAGCATTCTGTTTGGCTTCAAATGAGTTTAGTTTAGAGAAGAGCCTTCAAATTGACAACTGTATTTTGTTTTATGCTTGTTTTTTATTTTAAAAAATACAGTGAGGTTTTTTTTTTTCCTCTTCAGTAAGGCTTTTTTGGGGTGGGAGAGACTTCTCCAACAGTCCAGCCCCACCTGCCAATTGCATCTCTGACTTAATTTTGTTCACCTACAAATTCCAGCTTTGGGTCTATAAACCTGGAAGGGATTGAAAGCATAGCACTTATATTCATTTGGAGTTTAGGGCAGTTCTATTTTGAGAGTTCATGAGTATTTGAAGTTGAAGGTACACACATAGACAAAATATTTGTTTTATACCTACACATTTTTTTTTCTTTTTGGCTTTTTCCATGGTTTCATGGAGAAATTATTTAAACTCAGAATATGTCTAGAAAAATGAGGATTATATCCAGTTTGACTAATTGTCCACAGACTTCTCTGACAACTTTTTTGAAAAGGTTTGCAATTTATTTATAAATAACCTGGAATGCAAACTAGGATTCTGTGGTGAGCACTTCGATTGTTATTTCCTTTCTATGTCTGATGACGAACTTCTGCTTCTTTCAGCTACCGCCTGTGTGATCCTTCTGAGAAGCCACTATACAAGTCGTCCCCACTTTTTGGGATCTATTATTCAGTGGAAAAAATTGGAAACCTGAGAGTTGGTGACCCCGTGTATCAGATGGTGTAGCGATAGCTCCCCTAGGGTGATAAGGTAAAGGGCCAGCTTTGCTTCTGAATACAGCATCTTGACGCCTTTGACACATATTCTTGTGTTAAGATGTTTTTATTCGTATGCTGTGTTACTTATTGGGAGAATGAGCAGTTTTGCCTTCTGGTCTTTGGAATTGGAAAATGTCCTTTATTTCTCTTCCCCTAGCCTTCTCCACCCTTCATTTCCATTTAATTATAAAATGCAGATGGAGGAGCCCCAGTAGAAAGCTAGGTATATGTTTCCATTTAATTAAAGAATGTCATTATGGAATATGGAAATGAAGGTGAGAGATTCTCAAGAGTCATGTATTTGTTTTTTTTCTGTCTTAGATAGAAAAGTGAAGGGGAGATGCTTAAGTTATGCAGAATCAACTTGGAAAAGATATTTAAGTCAAATGCTTTTTATCAAATGTATTTCTTTTGAAGTTTGGAAAAAAAAATTGGTGCATCAAGGTGACTGAATCCTGAATTATGAGTTAGAAAGGAATATTCTTACATTGATTTCATCAGCTCAAATAAAACCCTGACTCATGAAGGCAAACACCTAGCCTCCAAATTAAAGGAATGACAAAGTCAGTCAGAAGAAGACCTTGAGTTGGAGATTTTAACTCTCTCATGAAATTGAAGACCCCGTCTTAAAGTCGGCTCTTCTCCAAAACTCTTTACCATCCTTCTCACTAATTCTGGCCTGAGCGTCTCACCAATGGTTACCTGTCTTGACACTAACAAGCTCATCATCCTTAAGGACAATGCAGGGTAGTGGCTTACACAGTGTAGAACTAGCATTAGATAGAGTTTGGTTTGTAATCCTGGTATCTTCCTAACTTGGTTGAGTCATTTAACCTCTCTAAGTCTCACTACTCTTATCTGCAAAGTAGAAATAATAGTAATATTCACCAAAACAAGCAATAAGAGTTATTGGAGTATTAATTTGTATAAAATTGCAGCACTGCAATAGAAGCCTATAAAGTACTCAATACATATTAGCTGTGATTTTTCTTGCCATCATTTCATCATGGCCAAGCCTTGGAAGATGGAGTCTGAACTGCAAGGAAGGACCAAGAGGATGCTCCAGGGATGTAATTTGATGGATGCTCAGAGAAGGTCCAACTTTGGTAGGGACCTAGAAGAACACTAGGGCAGGAGTAAGGGGAGATGAGAATGGAGAGAAGGGATGAAACCAGGCGTGGTAAGTTCCTGCAAGTTAGTTTGCAGGTGAAGGTTGCTGAGGAACATGTTAAATCCAAATCCTGATCAAAGGTGAGCTTTTTGAAGGTGGTCCGCAGAGCCACATGTGGATGGATTATAGGGAAGAGGAGAGGCTGAAAGGCCAGGTGGGGTGGCAGTGTGTGATTTAAGTAGGGTAGAAACTTGGGGAGTGGAGAGGGAGGTGCGGAATGTCCAGGTCTTCAGCATGGCATAGATGTTATTTGCCATTTGGCCCTAAGTCCCCTGCCAGCATTATTACTGCCACTCCCTTCCACAAACACTGGGCAAGTCCCAGGTGCTGCTCCTGAGCTCCTCTGTTCCGAACATGCTTCTCCTCCATGCATCTCAGAGACCCACCTGTGACTCTTTAGGTCACCTTCCCTGCCACTGCCCCTAGAACCACTAGAGGGTTCCTTTGTGGTGATGCCCTTCTTTTGGTGCTTTGAAAACAACAGCCATGTTACTCATCTATTTTAAGTGTGAGCCTTCTATGGCTTCTGCATTTTGGAGGACCTCCTTTATATAACAGGTTAAAGCACAGATTAAAGACTTTTTTAAAAAAAGATGGTTAGGTAGGGCTTGGTGGCTCAGCCTGTAATCCCAGAACTTTGGGAGGCCGAGGCGAGTGAATTGCCTGAGCCTGCGGGTCGAAACCAGCACAGGCAACTTGGCGAGACCTTGTCTCTGCAATAAATAAAAAATTATCCCAGTGTGGTAGTGCGCGCCTGTAGTTCCAGCTACTTGGAAGTCTGAGGCGGAAGGATCGCTGGAGCCTAGCAGGTCGACGCTGGGGTAGCCGTGAGCGTGCCACTGCACTCCAGCCTGGGCGACAGAGTGAGACTCCAACTCAAAAAAGAAAAAAATATGGTTAATACTTGCATAAATGTTGCCTGAGTTATTTATTACCAACTTAACATTTAATCATGCAAAAGTTTATGTTTCATTATAAATGCAGTGAGTACATTTTTACCAAGGCAAATTTAGAAAATACCAGAAAAGTAGAAGAAATGAAAAAAATCATCCAAATTTTACTCTGGTTGTGTTTTTTTTTAAAAAATGTAGATATGATATGTATGATCTATATCTATATCCATATATGTATCTGTATGACATACAATATAAATTATATGATATATGATATACAGATCTGTAGGATATAAAGATATCCATAGCTCTCCAATCCATTCAAATGTCATTTTTGGTGGCTTCATAGCATTACATTGTATAAATCACTTCTTAAACAACATTTTATCAATAGCTGACACTTGGACTATATCCATTTTCTTTTTTAGGAATAATATTATAGTATATAACTCTATATGCAGAGTGTTTTAAAATTCAAAAATTGTCTTTAAGTTAGTTTTCTAAACGTAGAATTACTGACCCATGGGCCACAGGCATACATTTTAGCATCTTTTTTTTTTTGAGTTGGAGTCTCACTCTGTCACTCAGACTGGAGTGCAGTGGCCATTCCCGGCCACTGCAACCTTGACCTGCTGGGCTCCAATGATCCTTCTGCCTCAGCCTCCCAAGTGGCTGGAACTACAGGTGCGCGCTACCACACCTGGCTAATTTTTGATTTATTGTAGAGATGAGGTCTCGTCAGGTTGCCCAGGCGGGTCTTGAACCCGGGGCTCAGGCAATGCACTCACCTCGGTCTCCCAAAGTGCCGGGATTACAGATTGAGCCACCGAGCCCGGCCACATTTTAGCATCTTGACCAACTGTTTTTGAAAGGATTGTTGCTTACATTCCCACATGTGTAAGGATAATTTTTAGGTGCAAATAATTTTTTCTGTAACAAAGAGATATTAACTATTTTGGTATGATTGAGCAAAAATACTCAATAAGTAATATGTGAATGAATTAACCCAGTTATAATTTTGTAGTTTTTTTATTGTTGTTGTTGTTTGTTTTTTTTTTGAGTCTGAGTCTCACTTGGTCGCCCAGACTGGAGTGCTGTGGCCGTCCCGGCCACCGCAGCCTCAACCTGCTGGGCTCCGGTGATCCTTCCGCCTCAGCCTTCCGAGTAGCCGGAATTACAGGCATGCACTACCACGCCCGGCTGATTTTTTGATTTATTGTAGAGATGAGGTCTCCCTGCCCAGACGGGTCTCGAACCTGCGGGCTCAGGCAATCCACTCACCTTAGCCTCCCAAAGACGCGGGATTACAGGCTGAGCCACTGAGCCCGGCTTGTTTTTTTATTCTTAATGTGAATCAAATCCTACATTTTCTTAGGTATTTACGAGCTGGCTTCCTGGACTTTTCTCATTTTATGTTAGAACTTGAGTCACTGTCATTCATTTTTCTTTACCCTTCCTGATTGCCTCCAGAGATACATTCTGATTGCACACACATTAGCTCCTCTCATTAGTGTGTGTGGGGGCATCATGAACTACAGGCACACAAATGGCCCATCTGAAGCCCAATGGCCAGTGACTTTGAGAAGATGTCCTGTTGGTCAATGTGGAGCATCTGTTCTTTCCTCTCCATTCTCTGCTGGATTCTGAGACCAAAATTAATCTAAAATTACTCTCCCCTTGCTCTGGGCCCTTGCCATAACTCAATCTTAACAGGTGCTTTTTTCCATTAAGGTAATTTGAGGTGGGACATGATTTATATTGCCTGCATTTTAAGCTCAATAAGTGACTGTTTTGTGGGTGTTCGAATTACTTATGACCAGTAGGATAAATAACCAAATAATCAGAGATTCTTATTATTTATTCAGGTTTCAGCATCCAGGGGCATCGACCAGGATCTTACAAGGGCAGCAGCAATACCTCAGTGAATCTGTATCACCCAGCCTTTCACCATCTTTAACGTGGAAATGAGTCTCTAATTTTGACTTTTTAGAGGTATACATATATATTCCATTTAATGCAAGGAATGTACCAGAGTTGATTTTGGGATATGAAGGTATATACATTTTAGGTATAGAAGGCTTTTTGAATAAATAAAATTGTCTATGAAATTATTTTGAATATTACTGTGGCTATTACACTTTTTCAACCCCTGACTTTAATACTGATGAATAAAGAAAGTTTCATGGATCAGTTAAAAAACTGCAAAAAATTTTTAATGTATACATTTTATTACCTATCAGTTTGTGTTTTAGAAGAAATAGGTAACAACAGATCATTGTTTCCTAATGTGCCTTTCCATGTTAACACACTCACAGATGCCAATTAGTTGGTCTTTACATGGCTGTTGAGTCTTATTGACTTTTTACTCATGTGTCTCTTGCCTTACCATTAAGGAATCAGGGTTGTACTTGAGTATGAAAATTATAATTATAGAACTTGTTTTTATATTCTATTATAGCTTTATTAAGCCATATAGAAGCAATGTGTTTATGTGTAATTGCTAGATACACCACCTAGAATTACAAGATAGAGAGGAGAATGGAATTTAAAAGAGAATGGAATCATAAATTTTAGGTGCAAATAATTTTTTTGTAGCAAAGAGATATTAACTACTTTGGTATGATTAAACAAAAATACTCAAGTAATAGGTGAATGAATTAACCCAGTTATAATTTTGTAACTTTTTTATTCTTAATAAATGTGAATCTCAATCCTACATTTTCTTGGGTATTTATGAGCCGGCTTCCTGGGCTTTTCTCATTTTATGTTAGAACTTGAGTCACTGTCATTCATTTTTCTTTACCCTTCCTGATTGCCTCCAGAGATACATTCTGATTCCACACACATTAGCTCCTGTCATTGGTGGGGGTGGGGGCACCATGAACTACAGGGACACAAATGGTCCATCTGAAACACAATGGCCAGTGACTTTGAGGAGATGTCCTAGTGATCAGGGAGGAGCATCTGTCCTTTCCTGTTCATTCTCCTTTGCTGGATTCTGAGACTGAAATTAATCTCTATTCCCAGTACAATGTGAGGTAAAAGTGGTAAGTGAGTTGTATTCCTGGGTGCATTTCGGAAGTGATGAAATAGAAAACTCACACCAATTTGAAATTTAAGTGGAAAAAAAATTCTCCATTTTAAAAATGAAGTTTTGTTTTCCCCCATTTACATTTCCAAAGAGAAATTTGGGAGGGGGATAGACAGAAATACACATTTGGTGCCCGGGAACTATCTTTCTATGGAGAATATGGAGCTCAAATCCTGCATCCTGCTGAGCTATGTCATTCGCAGAGGGTAAGGATGACTTGGGGTTGGAAGAGAAAAAAAAAATAGATGAGATAGGATAATATAATAGCATGGATAAAAGTTTAGGGCTAACAATTTATGATGAGGAAGAATGTTCTAGAAAAGCAGATTCTCCCTGAGTACTGAAGAGCCCCACAGTGAGTGGCCAGCTGGGGAAAGAGCATTGTTTTCTCCCCTTACGGGACTCTTCCTTCTCTGACTCAAGACACCTCTGTCTACGTGGATGGTTCTGGCTGAGTCTTGAAATGTACACTTGTGGCCTGTAGGACTGTGGCTGAACTGGGCCTTAACAAAGGCTCTCCTTAACCTAACTTTTGTCAGGTTCCTCTGAGTCCTCTTCTTGACTAGCCCTTGATGTTGCCACCCCAATCCCTGCTGAGTCAATTTTAGCAAGAATTCTGCTAAGTCAGTTTAGAGAGAATGCCCTCATCCTTAATATCTGATCACCCTTGTTGTCTGTTCATATTTCTCACCTTTTATGTGTAAGTTCTTGAAAGGACAGACTGAGCCGGGCTCGGTGGCTCAGCCTGTAATCTCGCGCCTTTGGGAGGCTAAGGTGAGTGGATTGCCTGAGCCCGCGGGTTCCGCCTGGGCAGTGAGACCTCATCTCTACAATAAATCAAAATATCAGCCGGGCATGGTAGCGCATGCCTGTAATTCTGGCTACTCGGAAGACTGAGGCGGAAGGATCGCCGGAACCCAGCAGGGGGTGGCTGGGAGTGGCCACTGCACTCCAGTCTGGGCGACTGAGTGAGACTCAACTCAAAAAAAAAAAAAAAAAAAGAAAGGACAGACTGAGAGTGGGAAGCCATTTTTATTTATTTTTTATTTATTTATTTATTTTTTATTTATTTTTTTGAATTGGAGTCTCACTCTGTCACCCAGACTGGAGTGCAGTGGCCGCTCCCGGCCACCGCAGCCTCGACCTGCTGGGCTCCGGCGATCCTTCCGCCTCAGCCTTCCAAGTAGCCGGAATTACAGACACGCGCTACCATGCCCGGCTGATTTTTTGATTTATTGTAGAGATGAGGTCTTGCTGCCCAGGCGGGTCTCGAACCCACGGGCTCAGGCAATCCACTCACCTCAGCCTCCCAAAGGCGCGGGATTACAGGCTGAGCCACTAAGCCCGGCTGGGAAGCCATTTTTAAATCTTGTTCTTAAACCTTAACACAATGATGGGAAAGCGGAGGCTATGACCTGGAGAAATGCATTTTTAAAAATCTTGTTCCTAAACCCTAACACAATGATGAGAAAGTAGAGGTTATGTTTTGGAGAAAAGCATACTTTAGGTAAATATTAACTTTGCCGAATTTGTCTTTTTTAGAAACCCAGACTTCTCAAGCATGATCAGCCTTGACCCATTGTATACTCCCTGCATGGTGACCACGGCCCCCTCAGATTTTCTGTCCGCACTTCCTGGTGCCTGGTGTCGGAGGTATTGCTTTTGTCCATAGGGCCCGGCAGAATCAGCAATCAAGCTTGCCTAGAGTGGAGGAAGTTTGCAAGGCCTAAGACATCATGCATTAGGCAAAAGTTATACAAATCACAAAACTTGTGATTACAAAAGTTATGCAGATCACAGGACTTGTGACCACACAGAGAGGGGAGCCGTGGGGATTTGACCTTCCAGTAGATTGGCCACTGTCTACAGGGAAATCAAGGATCCCCCCCCCCAGGCTGCCTGCTGGGAATGCATAGGAGATAAGGGGAAGTACATCCTCCATTAGCTCTAAGGAATGTTATTCAGGAATGTACATGAGCACTGGGATCCTTGTCACGCCCTTCTCTAGGGGCTGTAATAATGTGGGCAGACATTAGTGGGTCTCTGTGTCACACGGTCTCTAAGACATTCGCAGGTGGTCAACAAGGAAATTATGGCAGTCACACCTACCTGACTGCAACATCTCCAGGGGAAAGGATTTAAGCCAGGAGGCTACAAGGCCATACTCATCCAGGGTGTAGGCCCCCTTCCAGTCTGTGGGAAGTGAACCTTTCTTAAATAAATCTTTTCTTCTTTCACCTCTTTGTGTGCTGCAGTTTTTTGCATTACTCGGATCTCTCGTTATCAGAGCGCACCTCCAATACGCTGGAGCCGGTGGTGCTGCACGCCACCCCATCCATCCATCCATCCTCACCCTATCCGTACCCTAACATTTTTTGCTCTGCCTTCAGCAAGAACCCTGTTAAGTCGGTTCAGCAGGGATCCTCCTATACTGGGTGTCTCCTCTTAGTAATTTTCCATCCACTGACGCCCCCACCCCCTTCCCTCCAAGAGTTGCTCCTTGGCTATAAATCCCCAACTGTCTTTGCTGTAATACTGAGCTGCATTTCATCTCTGTCCCCTATTGTCATAGTCTTGAGTATATACAATAGTCTTGAGTAAGGTTTTATTTTAACAAGCACCAGAGTAATTTTCTTTAACACCTTGGCATATTCAACAGGAGCCTAAGGCTCCTAGACCACCCAGATCGCAGTACCTGACCTTGTGGTTTGAAATACGACCTGATTTGGAAGTGACAAGAGACCGAGATGCCTGCAGAGCCAAGTGACATTCCCTCTACTCCAAAGCAAGCCTGGGGACCTTGTGCCGGAATCCAACTCCAGCTAGGAGGCTTTCTGCCAGGAGAGCCGAGGGAACGCAGTCTCATAGAGGGCGCTCTCCAAAGCCCACGGCCTGAGTTGCCGCGGGGAGAACACTAGCCACCGCCCGCTCCTCGCGGGCCTCGTCTCCTTCCGCCTTCAGATCTCTGCTCGCTGAAAGCTCCTTAGGCCCTGGGCAGCCTGCCGGGAAGGCGGCGGAGTAGAGCTGGACGCTGCACAGCACAAGCCGGGCCGACCCGCTCCCCAGTATCCCTAAGAGAAGCAGCTGCCCGCTGCTTGATTTCTAATTTCAAAATCACTCTTTGCCCTGCACATTTTGTATGCTGTCTATTCTAGGTCAAATAGCACCACAAACACATAAATAAGCTGGTCACTTGCAGAGGCCGTGGGGGCGGGCACTGCGCCTTGCAGCCGCGAGGTGGCGGAGGCAAAGAGGCGAACACCACGTGGAAGCCGAGCCACCGCCTCCCGCCTCCAAGCGCCGCCCCAGAAGAAGGAAGCGCGGCTCCGATTGGCCCGGGAGAGTTCAGGCGCTGCCCGTCCTTTGGGCTCGGGGCCAAGGGCAGCACCTCCCCCCGCGGCCGGGGGCGACCTCTGCGCGGGGCCCCTCCAGAGCTCCCGCTGCGCGCGCCCTCGCTGGGCCATGGGCACCGCCGGCTCGTGGGCGCTGGCCCTCCTCGGCGCCCCCGCGCAGCCCCGGCCTCGGTGGCTCGGGGTCGCCGCGCTAGGACTGGCCGCGGTGGCGCTGGGGACCGTCGCCTGGCGTCGCGCGCGGCCCAGGCGACGCCGGCGACTGCAGCAGGTGGGCAGCGTGGCGCAGCTCTGGATCTACCCGGTCAAGTCCTGCAAGGGGGTGCCGGTGAGCGCGGCGGAGTGCACGGCCGTGGGGCTGCGCAGCGGCCACCTGCGGGACAGGTACCGCCGAGCCGGAGCTCGGGGAGGCGCTGATCCCGCGGGGGACGTTGGGAGGGGGGCCCAGAGTCTGCTAACAAACCCTTCCTCCTCTTACAAAGAAACTGGGAGCTGAGTAAGACAAGGACAAAGAGAAAAAGTGACCCTCACCCTCCAACATCACACCCGGGGTCCTGGGGCTCTGAGCCTCAGCGTCCGGACCGCTTTCCCGAGATGGGCGTATTTCCACCTTCCACCGGCTCTTTCGCGTCATGTGCTGCTGCAGAGGTGTGGTGTCCCTCCGCAGGTGTCTACCGGTGCGCGAGGAAGCTTCCTAAGGGAGTGGTCCCTGTCGCTTTATTTTTAGTGACATTCTTGGGATCTTGGAGGAAAGTTGGAGTAGTAGAGATCAACCCTCAAAGAGCGCACCAAGGCGGAGAATATAATAATAATGACAGCAGTTGATTAATTCTTGCCGCTTAGAAGTGCTATTGTATACGAGTTTGTTATGCTCCCTAATTCTCTCAAGCACTCTTGTAGATAACTGATTTCAGATCCACACAGCAAAGGAACCAGGACTCCTGATTTCTTTAGCACACTGGGGCTTTGTAAATAGTGATTTTATTGATTCCCTATCTGGGTTCTGAGAGCTGTGTGATTGCTGGGGTTGAGCGAAGATTGCAAAACCCCAGAGCCAGCTGCTTTGTCTTCTTTTGGATCTGGCTTCATTGTGAGGCTGCACTTCACATTCCTTCTTCCCAGAGCAGCCCTTGCAGCTCAGCAAGTAACACAGGACGATGGGGACTGTAACCTCTCCTTTACCAGCTCTCCAGACAGTGGGCAATTCGGGACATAGTTGAAAGGTGAGCTGTATGCACCTTTGCTTCAGGAGGAAAGCCAAGAGTCCTACATATTGCATGTTTTGTTCAGTAGGCTCTGAAAGACGGTAGACTTTACGGAATTTCTTTGTTTTTGTAGGCCCAGAGGCAAAGGGCATTGCAATTTTACCATATCGATTAAAAAAGCATTTATTGAGCTCGTATTACAATAGGTAGCAAGAAGAGCTGGCATTTGTACCAGACACTATGATAAATTCTTTATTTTTGTCATCACACACCCCCAAGAGGAGCCATTACAGGCTAAAATCCTAGGTGATAACTTACTCAGTGGAGGTTGTGACAGGTGCCAGGGAGCACAGAGGATGCAGTACTGGAAGTTATCTGGGCAGTCAGGGATGACTTCACAGAGGAAATAACAGCTTGAGTTGAAAATTGGAAAATGATTACAAGAGTTCCAGCAAGTAAGCTGGAAGAAGAATATTCTAGAGAGAAGGAGTAAACTGGGCAAAGACACTGGACTTCAGAGGCTGGGGTATGCTGAGGAAAAGGCTGGTATACTCTGAGATATTTACCAAAATTAATTGAAAACAGGTTCTTGAATAGGATAAATGTGCTTTGCAGCATTGAATGTTGAATGTTCATTGCAACTTTATTCACAATAGCTAATGGGGAAAACAACTCAAATGTTCATCGATGGCCAAGTGTTTAAGCACAGTGGAATATTATTCAGTTATGAAAAAGGAATGAAGCTCTAAGACAGGCTACAGCATGAATGGACCTTGAAAACATAATGCTAATTAAAATAAGCCGGGCACAAAAGGGCAAACATTGCATGATTCCAATCACATGAAATATCTAGCATAGTTAAATTCATAGAGACAGAAGGTAGATTAAATGTTACCAGGGGCTGGGAGGAGGGGAAAATTAGGAGTTATTGCTTAATCAGTACAGAGTTTCTGTTTGGGCTGATGAAAAGGTTTTGCAAATAGATAGTGGTGGTAGTTGCACAATACTGTGTACTTAATGCTACTGAATTGTACACTTCAAACTGGTTAAAAACCATTGAAAAAATTCCATTCTCTGTTGATGGACACTTACTTGGGTTGTTTCCATCTTTTAGTACAGTGAAAAATACTGCAATGAACATTGGTGCACACGTATCTGAGTCCTTGTTTTTAATTCTTTTGTGTCTCTACCTAGGAGAAGGCTAGGTATTTTATGTTTTGTATATTTTACTGCCATTTAAAAATGTACATAAAAGCTGAGCTCGGTGGCTCAGCCTGTAATCCCATGCCTTTGGGAGGCTGAGGTGAGTGGATTGCCTGAGCCCGTGGGTTCGAGACCCGCCTGGGCAACTTGGTGAGACCTCATCTCTACAATAAATTAAAAAAAAAAATCAGCCGGGCATGGTAGTGCGTGCCTGTAATTCCGGCTACTTGGAAGGCTGAGCCGGAAGGATCGCCGGAGCCCAGCAGGTCGAGGCTGCGGTGGCCGGGAGCGGCCACTGTACTCCAAGTCTGGGTGACAGAGTGAGACTCCAACTCAAATTTATATATATATATATATATATATATATATATATATATAAAAAGATTGGCAAGTGTGAAGGAGTGGGGAGGTAAGACTGGCTGAAAAAGCAGCTGAATTATGAAGGACCTTGCATGCCTTACTCAAAAATTGGTTTTGTCCTGAAAGCAGGAAGCATGAAGAGATTTTGATTGAAAGGATGATAAGATTAGATTTGCATTTTAGAAAGATCAGACTGCCATTGTTATCAGGGAGAATTATTAGAAAGAGTACTCATGTGCTGACCTGAGGTTTGGGGACAGGGTAGGGCTCTGTCTGTGTGCAGGCGGAAGGGATGATATGAGCCATTATTTTTCCGGTGTAGATGAACAACTCAATCATGATAACCTGCTGGAGGTGATGCAAAAAATATCTTTAATGACCTAAAATATCTGCTGTATTTTTCTTATGTTTGGGAATCTCGAAAGCACGAGGTTTCTTCTGTAAATGTAATCATTTGATCAGTGTGTACTGAAATGATTGAAATGCCAATATGTTTTGCTTCCTTAGTAGCTGAGAGGTAACTTAAACAAATGTGTTGTTACTTTTCTGGAAATGATTCTTTCTATTCCTGTTTCTCCATTTATCTTTTTCTCTCGGCAATGCCTCTAGACTAAGAGTACTAGGCTAGAAAAAATGTTGTCCAGTTTAGCAAATTACGGAATCCACAGCACTGAATACTGAAACATAATATTTTTTCAAAGATAGAGGGGTGGAATTCGCAAGGTCTAAGTGGCACCGTGTGCTGCTCACCTTAACTCCATGCTCTGTGAACAATACTAGCTCTAGCAACTGTCATTATTTCTGTTGACAAGAGCCCATTGCCTACTGGTTACCAGGTGCTGTGCTTCTTCATGTCTTCCTGTGAAATAAGATTCTTATAATCTCCTTGGAGCATGGTTAATGAAAGTGATCAGACTTTCTGGCATTTGAGATGAAAATATAATTAACATCTTTGATTTCCGTGCCATCAAGGAGATTGAAATGTTCTACAGATATTAAATGTCGGATGCTTGAGTGGTTATTAAACCCTTTGAAATTAAGTGACAAACTCAGTCTTGCGTGCTGCTGAGTTAATGCTTAGGACAGACAGACCGACACATACACATCCCACCAAACTCACACACATCAGGCTTACAGGGAGGAAATCAAAGATGACAGTGTGTTTGAAGCTCCCCCAAAGTTCGGCTGCCTGTTGTGGTAGTCCATGCATATCCTATGTTTTGAAAATGGCAGATTTTGGCTGGTGATCAACCAGGAGGGAAACATGGTTACGGCTCGCCAGGAACCTCGCCTGGTCCTGATTTCCCTGACCTGTGATGGTGACTCCCTGACTCTCAGTGCAGCCTACACAAAGGACCTGCTGCTGCCCATCAAAACGCCCACCACAAATGCAGTGCGCAAGTGCAGGTAAGGAGAGAGAAGGTCTTAGCCCTTGTGTGAAGAAATAGTCATGCAACTTTGAGAAAGTGTGAACGATGGAGGGAATCCTGAGAAACATGATCCATAATTAACTATTGATTACAAATGCACCGGTTGTGGGGCCAAGTCCTCAGCATTATACAGATCTAAAAGAAAGAAAAACAGGGAAATAGCTTCAGAAGCTTGAGTTGTGGGGATGAAAAACAAAAGCGCTCTGCAGAAAACCATGGGAACACAAGTATATTGACATGCCAGAGAGAAATAACACCAAAGAATCAAGCACACAACTGGCGTGTGAGTGGTGGGAGAGAGTGTTTTAGAAGAGGTGACATTAGATCTCCATAGTCTCATGGGGCTTTTCCTACATTGCTTGGAAAACTAGGTAACTTCCTTAGGAAAGGAGATGCAAATGACTGTTACCTGTGATACTTAGTTCTAATGAAAGGAAGTTCCAAAATAGAGAACAGCAGTAACCAGAATAGTAACCAGAGTGATCTGACTTGCAGCTGCCCAGTGGTTGGTGGCAGAGTGCAAGTGGAGCTTCGGCCCAGGAGCGTGTTCTGTACAGAAGCCCTTTCCTCAACATCAAAAGGGTCGCAAGGAAGTTATTTTTCTAGGAAATCTAGCTTTGCCTCAGAGCAATCATATCTAGAGATTATTTTTTTATCCGTTGTAGGAAAATTAAAGTTGCTTCAATTATACTCTTGTTTCAGTTTCTGCATTTTGAATTAAAATCAGCATCAATGCTAAATATAGTCCTGAGACTCTCACAGAAAATAACATCATATCAAGAAATGCAGTTACCTGAAAATGTCTAAAGACTGAAAAATGCAACAGTGCTATAATTTCTGTATCTTAGAGTTTTAAACATAGTAAGTTTTCATTTGAACGTGGTGATTTTTCTGATTGTAAAAGTAACACATTTATTGTTGAAAAAATGGACTTTTTTAATCCATTAAAAGGAGGAACAAAAAAGCCATCTACAATAATCATAATTAATATTTTTGCATATATTTTCCTGTCTCTATTGGTACTACATTTAAAACCAAATTGAAATAATACAAAAAACCCCCCAAAGTCTCGAATACTATTTATATATGTAAGTTGATATGTTGAATATTTTTTCATATTGTTAAAAAATCTTCAGAAATATCACTTTTCATGTTGGCATAATATTTCAGTTTGGGGTGTCCTCCAATGCATTTTGACATGCCCCCATGATTAAACACTTGGATTTAAGTTTTCAGTTTTTTTTCCCAAGTATGACAAGAAAAATGTGCCAGATATCTTGACATGAATCTTTGTCCATATCTCTTATTATTTCCTTAGGGAAAAATTCCAGCAGTAGTTTTGTTTGAAATAAGAGTATGGATCTTATAGGCTTTGGAGATATGTTGCTAAATTATTTGGAGAATGGTTTTACCAACTTATATAGTCATCAGTTTATAAACATACTTGTCTAATTGTTTTCTAACCATTATATTCAAAAATATGTTGCCATTTTTAATGGACAAAAGTGATAATTTCTTGTGAATTTAATTTATATTTTTTGTTGTTTGAAGTCAGCTTTTTTAATAAGCCTATTGCAATTTGTATTTCATGCTTGTCCATATCCTAGCTTGTGTTTGTTTACCCTGGTTAGGTATTTACCCATGGGCCTTTCTTATATTTAAATTTTTGGGGTTTAATTTTTAATTCATTTACAGGTGTGTGTAAACATTCTTCACAGTCCCATATGGGCATCTGGTCCATGCTCCAAAGACTAACCAAGGCATATTTGGAAACTGCAAAATTAGAAAGCTTAGACATGCTATAGTAGGATACAGACTCTTCGAGCAAAGATTCCAGGGATCATCTAGACTCAGATTTCTTGTGGTAGCCCAAGCTGTGCTCTTGTGAAGGAGTTGTAACCTCAGCTTATAGTTTCCTAAAGATTCTGATGAGTACTTTGAGCTCTGGGGTTACTTTCAGAAGGTCATGATAACAGCCAGTATATCTGTTTTCACGGTTGAGGTTGTTACTTGATCTTCTCACAAACCATGCCTGTTACTAATGAGACACAGAGTAATATGGTATGGCTATTTTATTTTATTTTTTGAGTCAAAGTCTTACTCTGTCGCCCAGGCTGGAGTGCAGTGGCATGAATGATTACAGCTCACAACAGTCTCGACTTTCTGGGTTCAAGTGATCCTCCCACCTCAGCCTCCTGAATAGCTGGGACTACAGGCATGGGCCACCATGCCTGACTAATTTTTAAAATTGTTTGTAGAGACAGGGTCTTGCCTAGACTGGTCTCAAACTTCTGGATTCAGACAATCCTTCAGACTTGGCCTCCCAAAGTGCTGGGATTAAAAATGCAAGCCACTGTGCCCAGTCAGGACCTTTTAAAATGGATTATTCAGGTACACAGCTTCAAACCAGGCCTATATTATCTTTGTGAAAAGTTTTAGGAGCATTTATAATTATTTTTCTGTAGTCTTTGGGACAGTGGGATGCTGGGCCCGAGATACAGCTGAGGCTATTCAGAACTCAGGAGAGCTAAGAGAGGAGCAGGAAGAAGACAGAAAACAAATTCTGTTCATTGAAAGGCCTCAAGTTCTAGGTGGTTATGAATCGGAAACCTAGGACCTCCACATAGAGGTTACAGTGGAAATCAGTGTCAGGTCAACAGGGCAGACTAAGTGGCCCAAGATAAATGCAAACACTATAACTCAGTAAGGATAATTGTCACCGGAAGCCCTAAGGAATTTAAGCAGCCTTCCTGTCCACTTTCTCTGCTGGCGTGTCCTCCTAGTCTCCTGTAAAAGCAACTATGAAAGTCCTGGACTGCTGAATGGCAGAATGGGACTGAGGGGGGCCTTGAGTTTAGCTCTAAGAGCTTAACTCTGGGGAAAGGAGGCTGATTTTATTTTATTTATTTATTTTTGCACAGGCACCAGCAAAGAGGCATCTAACAAAGAGGTGACCTTTAAGGCTGTCTCCATACATAGATTTTAGTTAGCTGCTGTTACCAAGATGCTTCTGTAAAGTATTTGTTTACATATTAAACTGTACATAAACACACAGAGGGTAACCCTCTTTTTTTTTTTTTTTTGAGTTGGAGTCTCACTCGGTCGCCCAGACTGGAGTGCAGTGGCTGCTCCCGGCCACCGCAGCCTCGCCTGCTGGGCTCCGGCGATCCTTCCGCCTCAGCCTTCCGAGTAGCCGGAATTACAGGCATGCGCTACCACGCCCGGCTGATTTTTTGATTTATTGTAGAGATGAGGTCTCACTGCCCAGGCGGGTCTCGAACCCGCGGGCTCAGGCAATCCACTCATCTCAGCCTCCCAAAGGTGCGGGATTACAGGCTGAGCCACCGTTAATCCTCTTATACAAACTCAGTTCTGGAAATCTTCACCCTCTTATGGTGAATGTGATTTTTGGGAAAAGTAAAATAGTCATTTGAAGCTAAGTCCAGTGAATAAGAAGGCAATCAACCTACACAGGACCAATTTTTGATTTAAAAAAATAAGGTTAGGCTGAAAAGTAGTAATAAGTAGATATGATTAATATTAGGGTAGAAAGAGTATGTTGCAAAGTAGGTGACTACTTTGACAGGTAGTACCCATGTGTGCATTTGGGCATGCTTATTTTTTCATTTTACTTCTTCATCTTGATCCAGAAAAGAATAAGACACACATTCCTGGTGTTTGTGAATAAATGGACTCATTACTCCATAGGTCTTGTGTGCGTATTTCAGCCTTTTGACTCTCAAGAGGTCAATGTAGAATGAGTGGGGTGGGAGTGTATAAAAATACATCAAGCTATATATTATGGCAGGCACTTTTTATATGACTATTATACGTCAATAAAACATTTTTAAAAATTCATGAAAACTGAGTACAACTAATCTCACTGCTTAAAGTATTCACCCAGATGCTGTTAGTAATAATTTCTCATTTCATGTAAAGAACAATTAAATAAAGTTATATGCAAATATAGGATACTGTACTCAATGTATTTTACAGTATAAAAATCCATTTATACTCTATTATTAGACAATGGATAGTTTTGTACAATTAAATATTTGATTTATGGAATAACTACACAAAGATAGTTTGAAATAATGGAGGATTAAAACCCCTTGGGTAATGACTACCATCTACTGAGCATATCCTAATCCTAAGAATTGTTTGGGGGACTTCTTAAAGATTGTCTCTAATTGCCTCAACAAATTTCTGCTTTTATCTCCATTTTATTGGTGAAGAAACTGAGTCAAAATATTGCCAAGTCATGGAGCTAGTCATTTGTGGAAACAATGTATGCCCAAGTATATCTACCTAACTCCAAAACTTCAGGTACTTGGATAACATGGCCACGATTCAGGCCAAACCACAAACCACCTTTCTCTTATTTACTTAATATTTTTCCTTAATTAAGTAATTACCAGCTTAATTACCAGTCTTAAATACATTTATTGAAAAAGAAAACTCTGTATGGCTATCTATATAATTTGCTGGGTGTAGAAGATAACTGAAACACTCAATATGGCACAAATGTTACCAAATTCGAGTTAGAAACTATTGCCTACAGAGGTCTCTGGACCTGAGGACTGTTCTTTCTTTGTTAAAAGGTGATTATCAAGTGTTGCTAAAGGTTAAAGATTTAATATTGCTAAACTGAAAATAATAATCTCTCTCTGCCATTCTCCATTACTTAATGTTATACCTAGGTGCCACCTATAGTTATCTTGAAAACCCGCAGTGGTAAAGGTCCTCCACTTTGGAAAACAATGACTTACACTATAGAATTTATTTTCTCTCTACAGCTGTGAAGTTCATAAAATGCCAAACAGTCCGTAACCAGCAGTCAAGTCCAGTAGATTTTATAGAACATTTTCACATTTGTTGCTGTTATCATTACGCTGGCAAAAATATAGCCAGACTTGTTTATAAAGATTTCTGGTCACTATTCAGCTGTGTGAGCCAGATTTTGCAGTGATTATGTTTGCTTTATACTAATACATTAGTTTTCCTCAAATCAGCACATTTTCAAATATAGTCTCTCACATAATCCTCCCTCCATTCCCTCCAGGTAGAGGGACACACTGATGCATCTCTTGATTGTAAAAATGGGGAAAGCAAGGCTTAAAATGGGCTTTTTCATGTGGGCTCACACAGTGGTTCAGAGACAGGGCCAGGACTAAAAAATTATGTGTCTGATAATTAAGGAATGACAGTAATCATAGCTTGGAAACATATAGGGGTGTGCGGATTTTCAAAGCCATACCCATCCTTTGCTCCTGCCATCCCTGCAGAGTGCACGGGCTGGAGATCGAGGGCAGGGACTGTGGTGAGGCCGCCGCGCAGTGGATAACCAGCTTCCTGAAGACGCAGCCCTACCGCCTGGTGCACTTCGAGCCTCACATGCGACCGAGAAGTCCTCACCAGATAGAGGACGTGTTCCGACTCAAAGACCGGGTGAGAGGCGCGACTGCCTCTGCACCAGGACATCAGTCTCACCCAGCCAGTTGGGCATGGGTGGCATCTCTGATGAACTGGCTCTGTTGTTTTACTAGGCAGCCCTGGGAAACTCAGATCACAAACAGCAGGCAGAAATGAAGTCCTTCCCATGGGAGATTATTTGTATTTCTTGATTTGGGGATCGAGTGTTTTTGCCCTTGAGCCTCTATCTTCCTTTTTGTGTAAGCATTCTGTTGCCAATAGGGTTGTTTCACCCAGGCTGGAGTGCGGTGGTGTTCACCGCAACCTTTAACTCCTAGACACAAGCCGGCATCCTGGTCTCAGCCTCCCAAGAGGACATGCCACCAAGTGTGGCTGATTTTTTTGTTTGTTTGTTTTTGGTAGAGACAGGTTCTTACTCCATTGCGCAGGCTTGTTTCAAACTCCTAGCTTCAAGCAATTTTTTAGCCTCAACTTCACAAAGTCCTGGGACTACAGGCATGAACCACTGTGCCTGTCCCATGGAAAGTTTCAAAACTGTTCGACTGTCAGTATCTTTTTTTCACTACATTCTGTAATTACACTCGAAGTTCACATTATTTTTTACAGTTTGTTTGCAATTGTGTGTCAGATTACAGTTGTGCAAATTGGTGTGGGTATGGGCGTCCACAGACTTCAAATGATCAAATTCACTCTTAAAGGAAGAAGGCAGTAAGGATTCATCATAAAAGTAGGGTTGGTAAAAACCACACAGTTTTTACCATGACCGTAAAAAAATTAGGGTCAACATAAATGCTTAATGTTAATTTGCAAGTTGCTTAAAAAATAAGTTTCCTTGGGATTAGTGAGCATTTTTATCAAACATAATGAGGTCATCAAGCCTAACCCACGTTATTTAATATTTGAGAAATTGGAGGCTTAGAAAGGTGAAGTGACGTCCCCAAGGGCACATGGTTAGTGGCAGCCCCAGGATTCTGAGGCCTTAAGTTGTCTTCACTCCACCATGCAGTTACTATTATCTGCAAGCCTATTTAAAGCTTCTGAATTACTGTGACTTTTCTATAAAAAGAACCAGAGATATACTTAGAAAGATTGTATGTGTGAGGTGGGGTGGGATTGGGTAGGGATTTCCGGGAACTAGACACATTTAACCTCTGAGAGGTTTATGTGCCACATTTTATAACAATTTCTGTTTCTTATCAGATTGTTTACTCAGATGCCAGCCCATTCTTGATCCTTTCTGAGGCATCATTGGCGGATCTCAACTCCAGGCTAGAGAAGAAAGTTAAAGCGACCAACTTCAGGCCCAATATTGTAATTTCAGGATGTGATGTCTATGCAGAGGTAACGCTATGCCTTCTTTGCCTTTTTCTTTGGATTGAATTTCTTTTTAAAGGTATGAGAGTCTTCGATGTTGGATTAGATTATTCCAAAGGGTGCATTATTTATTGACTCTATGCTATGCAACAATTCCATTCTTAGGTTTATTGAGCACCTATTAAGTTCAGACTTCTGTGTGGAGGACACAGATATAGATGAGGCAGAGCTCTGTCGTCAGAGAGGCAGTCCAGGGTCTGAGGCTTCTCAGGAGAATTCAGAGTAGGCACATGAGTTTTTCAGGCAATTGTACTTAGCATGATCTGTGTGGGCCATGTAACAAAGAAAGTGTGTTTTCGTGTCTTTTGATAGATGGGCTTCCTGTTTGGTAGATGACTTCCTTGGGGAACATGGGCATTTACTGCAGGGCTGCTGGGGGGAGGTGGTGTTGGGAGAGTGGCTGTCCCTAACCCTAAAACACTTGCAGTGCTACCTTTGATCTGCCCTCAGATATCTTAGTGCATGGTGACTTAGCTTGAAGAGTCCTAAGGCTTGGTGCCTAGTGTTCCACATGATTCTGGCAGTAGATTTACCTTTGTAGTAGCCTTTGGGTAGTTAATTTGATTCTCTCCCTATTCTACCATGAAGGCATGGTTGGTGGCCTAGAGGCCTGGTGAGTTCTCACCAGCTGCAGATATTCAGCAGAGATTCTTGCCCCCAGGTAAGAGTTCAGGAGTTCTGGTCATGCCCCATGTTTACACGTGGGAAGGGAGAGGTAAAAGGGACAAGAACGTGACCCTTCCCTCTGTCCATATCCTTGTGTCACAGGGAAAAAGGGAGTCCAAGCAACCAAGTTCTAATCCCCCATACTCAAGGGAGCTAATTCTGTCCTTTAGTTTTGCTTTGGGGAGGTGGCAAGATGTGCTGAAAGACAGGCTATCTAGGAAGTTGATTCCCACATTCAAACCAGAGGCTCTGGTGTCTGGTTCTGGATGACTGTGCAGTTCCTCTGATTCTCATTTACCTTGCCTGGAAAATGGGTGATCATAATTCTGCCTAGGATTACCATATGGATCTGTTCAAAGATCAATTTGGATAAGGTAATTTATGAAAAGTATAAACTCAGTGTCAGTAGATGAAGGGTAATAAAAGTGCCCCCAAATCCACCTCTAATGTTTCACATAAAATATTCTTTGCTCAGTCCCAACCTTCCAAGATGGTAGAAAACTTCCCGTTGTGAGGTGGGTGAACTGTGTGCATGTCCCCTAGATCCAGGTTTGGGCTGTCCCCTCCGTGCTCCTTTGTGACAAGGGTGCTCTTCCTGTCCTTGCTCATGTCTACCATAGGCCAGCCTGAGTTACAACAGAGAAAAAAGCCCAGTGCTTGGCTGCCTTTGACTTTCTGATTGATGCTCATCTTGCACTATCTGTGGCCAGGAGAACCATTTGTCCCCAGGTTTTTCCTTTTCAGGAAAAGAGAAATGAAGGGTTTTTATCCAAGGCTTGTAGTGTGCTTTACATATGTTGTCTCTTTTATTCCTCACAGAAGCCCAGTGAGGTAAAAGTTCTCATTTCCATTGTGCAGGGGAGAAGGGAGAGGCCTGGGAAGGTGAAATGGTTTGCCTGAGGCTGTACCATACAAGGCATGGAGGAGCTGGGCTTTGAACCCAGATCATTCTACACGGCCAGAGGAATCCTCAGAACTCTAGGGGACATGCGTGGGGTTAGAACACCTGAATTCTAATCCACCTGCTTCAGTGGTGACCATACAACCTGGAAAGGTCATTGAACCCCTTGAGACCTCTGCCTCTTGCAGCTGTGAAATGTGGCTAATTTCAACAGGCCCCTCCACTGATGGGAGCAGTGGGACTCAAGGTTGATAACACTTTGTGGGAAAGTTCTAAGACCTCAAGCACCGTAGAGGGGAAGGAAAGGGTTTCATTGCTATAGTCAGAGTAAAGGAGCTTGGCTCAGACAACAGCTTTCTTCCTGACTTCACTCAACTTTCAGGTTTCCCCACCCCACGCCCATGTAATCCTTGTGCCGAGGGTTATATTGAAGACATTTTCCACTCCAAAGTTCTGTGATGGTAAGATGTAGATGAGATGAGAGGTGAGGAGATGGCCCAGAGGAGGACTTCAGATGGAGATTTCTTTGAATTGGATCTTATTCCAGAAACCTTTATTTCTCTCTGTATCTCCAAGTGTATCCTAATTGAGAACTTTTGTATTTTAAGTTGATGGTTAATACAAGCCACAGTGGTGGCTGAGTTGGTCTTGTTTTCAATAATTCACTCCTTACATAGTGAGTTAGTGCCTCTGTGCTCCATGTACTATGAACAGACATGTAGAACAAGGATTGAAGAAACACAATTGCTTCCCTAAGTACCTCAAAGTCTAGGGTGGTCAGATAGCGAACAAAGAGTTCCAGCCTAGGGAGAGAAGGCCAGGAAGGTGAGGAGCAAATGCCCATAGGGATGTTGTTCATGCAGGGAGGTGTGAACTCAAGGTCGAAGCACCTTTTTTCATCTGTCTACACTCATGCCTCTGGTCTATGTTTTTCAAAACCTTCTTTACCCTGAGAACCCCCTTACACCATAACTCTCCACTGCCTTCTCCGTATCTTCAGGTTGATTTCTAATCCACCCTCACTTGTTTGAAGCTGAGGGTTGAGTTTCCATTCCAAAGCCTGCCTGCCCAGCCTCCCCATCTCAGCACCTGGCAACTCTGACTGCTGCTGACTCAGGCCCCAGACTTGAAACTACCCTTTGCCTTTCCTTTCTCTCACATTCTACATTCACAGGATTGGCAGATCTTGATGGCCGAGCCTCCTTCCCCTCCTCCACTCTCCCTAGACCCAGGCCCCACCAGCTCACCTACTATCTGTTGCCTCAGCCTCTCTTCACTGGTCTTCCTGCCCCTACCCCTGCCCTGCCACCATCCATGTCTGTTCTCAACACGTTGGTCAAAGGAACCTTGTAGATGTAAGTCACTCACGTGATTCTTCTGCTCAAAATCCTCTCACAGTTCTCCAGCTTTCATCAGGTAAAAGATTGGATACTTATAATGGTTGTCTAGGCACGATGTGACCCGGTGCGCTGCCAGCTCCCTGGTCTCATCTCCTCTTACTCCCACTTCCGTCTCACTCTGCCTCAGCCACACTGGCCCCCTCCCCACCCCAGGACCTGTACCCTGACTGACTCCTGCCTGGAGTGCCTTCCCTCACATGTCTGCCTGGCTCACCCCTTGTCTCTTTCAGTTCCCTACTGAGGCCTTTGCTGACCCTCTTACATGCCCTGTCCCCCACAGCACATGCCCCCACCTGACACACTGTGCTTCCTCCAGTATTTGCGTATGTCTGTTTTCCCTGTGAAAGGTCCTTGAAGACAGGGCCTGCTGTAGCTTCAGCTCCTAGGAGAGCACTTAGCACATAGAAAGTGTCCACTGACTATTTGTTCAATGAATGAATGGGTAGAGATTGACAGCACTGAGAAGCAACAGGAAAAGTTTTGAGGAAGAGAGGACATCTACAGGGCTATGGAGGCACTAAATAACTGCCATCTATCAGCACAGGGGTTCAGGAGAGGAGGGGAGCTGAGAGCCCAGGACCCTGGTGTCTGGTTTTGGGGTGTCTGGAGAGAATTTTAGGCTGGGAGTGATAGAATGATTTGCATGGTACACATTTGCCTCTGGCAAGAGTCTGGAGAAGGATTATAGCTGGTGGGGCCAGGATGCAGCTAGGGAGAGCAGACTAGCATGGTCAGCCAGGAGGAGGGCTGGGCTGAGGATTTACATAGAAGCTTCCGGAAAGCAGACCCACACGTCATCTCAGAACCTTACCCTCGCAGCAACTGTGTCCTTCTCTGCCTCCCTCCATGCCCATCGTCAGCATTTCTGACCCTCAGTTCTTAAACCTTTTACACAAAGCCACAGAGGGACATCTGTACTTTTCCCAACCCCTTGCCACATCTGGTGACCTTTTTCTCAGTCATTCTCTCCCTGCACTTTAGACAGATGGACACTATTTCTGGGAACTTTTCTCTCTTAAGCTGCACTGCCTCTGCTTCTGTGCTGTTTGTCCTTCTGTTCCTTCCTCAAGGTAGGGGCTTCTGAAGGTTCTGGTCTTCACCCTTTTCTCTCTGTTTACCTTCCTTGGAGAGCACACTGCCCCCTGTCTATTATCCATGCAAGGTCCTTCCCAGATGTCCAGTCCTGGCCTCCCTCTGGCCATCTGCTGACAGCAAACTCAGACTTTTGTGCTCCCACCCCAGCACCCCCAGATAGTGTGCCTGCTAGGAAGACATGCGTGGGCTTTTCTCATAGTTCCAGGCCCTTGTTTGAGTTCAACAGATAGTAATTTTCTTTTTCCTCCCTTTTGCTAAATAAAACTTTCCTTGTGGTGAATTTTCTACTTTATTTGCCTGTGACTCAATTCCTAATGGTTTTTGTTGCACATAGAAGGGGATCTGGGTATATTCTTTAATTAACAATAACTTGACCCCCTAACCGAAACTCTCCTTTCTGTCCTTTTGTACTTTTTAATGTTTTTTTAATGAGCACAGTGCCCCCTAGTGGGAAAATGTTCACAGGACAGGACAGCTGTGGCTGCTTTAATCAGCTGTGCCTGGTTTTCTGGATTGTTGAGATATATGCACCTGAGACTCATTTTATGATTAAGACTAAGTGAAACCTCTGCGATACGTGCACCAAGAATAGTACACAACGTCAGAATTAAAGTTCTGAGTCTGGAAGTCTGTTAGCTCACAATCAGCAAAGGACAGGGCAGATTCCTGGCAACTCGCAGATCTGTGCTTTTAGCCTTTGAGGTGGCAGGCTTTACTCTTTACTCTCTAAGGAGGTCAGGACTACAATCAGAGGTCCTTTATCTCCTCTGTGCTTTTCTTTCTTTCCTTTTTTTTTTTTTTGAGTTGGAGTCTCACTCTGTCGCCCAGACTGGAGTGCAGTGGCTGCTCCCGGCCACCACAGCCTCGACCTGCTGGGCTCCGGCGATCCTTCCGCCTCAGCCTTCCAAGTAGCCGGAATTACAGGCGCGCGCTACCACGCCCGGCTGATTTTTTAATTTATTGTAGAGATGAGGTTTCGCCAAGTTGCCCAGGCGGGTCTCGAACCCGCGGGCTCAGGCAATCCACTCACTTCAGCCTCCCAAAGGCGCGGGATTACAGGCTGAGCCACCAAACCCGGCTGCTTTTCTTTCTTATTGCCCCCTCTACCTGGAGTCCCCTCACTTTTCTTCTGTGCCTCTCAAAATCTCTGCCCTTTGAGACTCAGTTCCCATCTCACCTACTCCATAAAACCGGACCAGACCAGTCTGAAGATTTGTTCCCCTATACTCCCAAAATGATTATTGCCTTCACAGTGAAGCCAACATGAAATATGCTGTCTTAGCATGCTTTTTCTCAAATTTTATGGTCCTTTTAAAAAGAATATTCATCTTTAGCTTTTCGTAGATATAGGTCCTTTCTCCCCTGCTGGATTTGAGGGGCTCAGTCCACTGATTTTACTTGTCCTGAAAAGTGGGCTCCACTGGCCCAGCCTATAGTCAAGTGCCTGACGAGCTCGGGCAAAGACCAAAGAGAAATAAGGCTACTGCTTCTGCTCTTGGGTTGTTCAGACCTGGCTAGGGGAGATACATGCTCAATGACTTAAGGGTCATGATCCAGGGAACCTTGGGCAGACACAAGGGGATAGGATACAACCCAAAGCCATGAGAAATCATCCCTCTACATTTCTCCCACTCCTTTCACCCACTGGCTCTTCCCACCCTTGTCCCTGCCAGGAGTCAAGTGGGATGGGTCAGGGAGGATTCCTAAAAGAGGCGTTTCCATGACAGTTTAACAAGTGAGAGGAGCCGGGCTCGGTGGCTCAGCCTGTAATCCTGTGCCTTTGGGAGGCTGAGGTGAGTGGATTGCCTGAGCCCGCGGGTTCGAGACCCGCCTGGGCAACTTGGTGAGACCTCATCTCTACAATAAATCAAAAAATTAGCCGGGCGTGGTAGCGTGCGCCTGTAGTTCCGGCTACCTGGAAGGCTGAGGTGGAAGGATCGCCGGAGCCCAGCAGCTCGAGGCTGCAGTGGCTGGGAGCGGTCATTGCACTCCAGTCTGGGCGGCGGAGTGAGACTCCAACTCAAAAAAAAAAAACAAGCGAGAGGAAAGAATGCTTCATCTCAGATGAATGATGAATGAATGGACATATCAAAGACAGAGAGAGGGAATATGAAGACATGTGGGTATTAGTCGGCTTTGCAGGACTTTGGTAAAAGTCTGCCATCTTTGATGTAAGTGACACAAAGACTCCTGTGAGGTCCCTACACACGTGTGTCAGGGCAGGGCCTGGAGGTACTCATAGGAATCTGTGCTGTGTCTCCTAGGATTCTTGGGATGAGCTTCTTATTGGTGATGTGGAACTGAAAAGGGTGATGGCTTGTTCCAGGTAAGGTTTTTTCCTGACCCTAGGGTGTGGGGGTGGGGGATAAGGTCACTGTACTTTGTCCCCAGTATGATGCTCTGTGTGTGTGTCCAGGTGCATTTTAACCACAGTGGACCCGGACACCGGCATCATGAGCAGGAAGGAGCCACTAGAAACACTGAAGAGGTAGGACTGGCAGACGGGGTCTCCTTGGAGTTAGGTGCCTGGGACAGAGCAATATTTGTTGTCTAATATTTATAAGAGGAAGCAGCGAAAACACCACATCATATAGTCCTGAAGTGAAAGGGTCCCAATGACTAGGGAATTTGGGAAACATACCTGGATGCTTTCTTTGGTCACCAGAATTTCTGCTTGCATGAATAGTTTTATTTTCCATTTAGAATTCATAATTCAAATACACCAAAAAATTTTTTTAATTGCCTAGATATTTTGGCACATTTTTTTGCAATGAGAATTAGATGATACAAAAAATTTATTAGGTGTCATGATGGTATTGTGATTATATAAAAAAAGTCAATATATTTAAGAGAAGCTTGTTGAAGTGTGTGTGTAGGAGTGAAATGATATGTTTGGGACTGCCTATATATTATTTTATCAAAAAAAATAAAAAAAAAAAAGGGATAGTTAAATACATGAAAAATGTGTCAAAAAAAATTTTTTTTTTTTGGTCAATATCTTGATACATAGAATCTGGGTGATAATTCTGTGGGAGTTTATTGCATTGTTCTTTCTATTTTGATTAACATTTCATAAGAAAAAATTTTAAGTGGCAGTACAGATAGTATTTTATTTTAGGAGTAATAGAATTTTATTCTAGAAGAATTTTTTTAGGAGTGATAGAATTATGGAAAAAGTTGCTCTTATATATAGTTGCTAAGCTTTCTATGATTAACCTATGTTACTTTTGCTAAAACAGCAATAACGATAACAATTTAGGATTCAAGCGCTTTGTACCTGGGACCCAGAAAATTGCTGAAATTCTGAAAATGAACTAATGGTGCCTACCCGAATTGGTCCCTTTGACAATGAATGCAGAGTCTCAAGCGAGGTGTCGGGTCTCATCTCTGCAGTCCCTGAACCCTCGGCTTTGGTCCTGACTTGGTGTCCCCAGGAGTCACTTGTAGAGGAGGGCCAGGGGTGGAGGGGGAGTCAGGAACTGTGTTGGGCACAGCCCCGGAAGACTTGGAGGAGGAAGGTAGCTGAGGTGTGGCCTACTTGCATCAAGACCGTCAAGAAAGAGCACGTTCCAGAGGTTGTACTTGGGCTTTGTGGGGCAGGACTCCTCTCTGGACGTGAGGCCTGTTGCCTTGCCTTCCTTCCAGCTCTCACCAAACTCGGGACCTTTTCTGGGCCCAAAACTGAGTTGTCATAATTGATCAGCACCAGTCCCTCCCTGCCACTTCTGCTCTCCCAGAAGCCACTCTCTGGTTCCCTCTCAGAGCAAGCTGAAGCCCTAGACTGGAGTGCCGTCATCCCAGCCAGCCCAAGTCCCCTAAGCGGGAGGCTCTGGGCCTCACCTCTCTGTACTTGTCGTCTGAGGATTTGAGTCCCAGTGTGAGGGCTAGGCTACAGCAATGTAGACAGATGGCCATCAAGGGCCTGCACCACCTGGCAGAGAAAGAGAACTGTCAGGAGTGAAATCAAACAGAGTGACCTGAGGGAAGTTAAGGAGACAAGGGGTTTGTGGGATTAGAGGAATCCTTGAGGTGACTAGCAAAGAGCTGATCGCTACCAGGGTCTTCAGCATTGGGTATGTTTTGGAGGAACATTCAAAGAGGGGACTACGGATCAGCCTAAGGGAATCCCATCATTTTGAGGGATATTTCTCAATACTCAAAACATTAAATGACTTTTCTGTTAAAAGTTAATACTATAGAATGTTTAAAATTGGTGCATTTCACTTTATGTAAATTTCACTTCAAAAACGTAAACAACCTTTTAACTCTAGGTAATGAACACAAGCTGAATATTCAGAGGTGGAGTGTCCTGATGTATGCAACTTATTTGGAAATGCTCCCCCCACCACACACACCAAATACCATGGGTTGATGGATGGATAAATATGTGAAAAAGGAAATATAGTAAAATGTTAAGTATAGAATCCAAGTATTTGGTAAACGGGTGTTCCCTGTAGAATTTTTCTGTACAATTTTTTTTGTGTGCGTGTTGGAGTCTCACTCTGTCGCCCAGGCTGGAGTGTAGGGGCATGCTCATGACTACATCAGCCTTGACCTGCTGGGCTCAGGTGATAATTTCTGCCTCAGCTTCCAAGTGGCTGGAACTATAGGCATGTGCCACCACACCCGGCTAATTTTTTGATTTATGGTAGAGATAAGGTCTCGCCAAGTTGCTCAGGCTGATCTCAAACCCGTGGGCTCAGGCAGTCCTCTCACTTTGACCTCCCAAAATGCTGGGTATGGGTATGAGCCACTGTACCTGCTTGCCTGTTTGAGAATTTTTATGATAAAAGAGTGGGAAGAAATATCACTGTGTGTGACAACATTCTTGAGAGGAGCAGGGTTTTGAGAAGCAACAATGATAGACTATAGTAATTCTTCAAAATGTACTTCCTCACCAGCAGAACAAACCAGAATTCAATCTTCCTGTTTCCTGTGGTCACAGAGGAACCATGAGGAGGAGAAAAACAGGGTGGGTCAGTGGGAAGAGCTCAGAGTGGGAGTCAGGAGGCCTGGCTTTGCCCACAGCATACCAACTGTGTGTGTGTGGCCCTGGGTGTTCGTCCTTATAAAGTAAGGGAGGTAGGGCACACCTGGATGATTCTGTGTGCAAATCAGCCAGGTGACTTTGAGGACTGGATGTCAGGTTTGTTTGTTTGTGTCATATCCATCTTGTTCTCTCTCTCCTTGCAATGTTTACTTGGCATTGAATGTTCCTCTGGATTTAGAAAGTTTATGTGTTTGCAGAAATGACTCCCTCAAAGCACTTCATGTGTCTGGGCTGTTTCTCTGGATCTTCGGTGCCCCCTCCTTCCATTGGGAGCCTGTGTTTATAGAAAGAGGATAATTAACCTCAAACACTGAGTGAGGGCAGGAAGGCAGAGGGCAGGAAGGCAGGGAAAGTGAGGAGCCAACACTGCCCCCCCCATCTTCTGCAGGCTTTATGCAGCCCAGCAATCCAGCTCTAATTGCTTCTAATACCCCGGGAGACAGTGCAGCCAGCCTAGGTGTCTTCTCCTATCTCTTACAGAGATTTAAATTGCCATGGGTGTGTAATTTATGCTCTTCCCAGGACAGGTGGTCATAAATCGGGAAGAGAAAGGCCTGGGCGCATCACATAAATCAAGGGAAGGGAAGCAAACAGTGGTGTCAACAACAGCCCCTCTGCTCTTGGGCAGGTTGCTCAGAGCTACACTGCCTTCTTTCTATGTGCTCATGGCCAATGTTACTTCTGGAATGTGTATGCGCAGCAGGGAGACCCTTCTGCTTGCCCAGCCTTACCTACTGATGTTAGTCGCCCTCAGGCAGAGCCCAGGGTCACAGAGGAGTGCAACAAAAAGAAATATGCCTATAGCAAAGAGGCACAGGAGAACCTTTGTCTGCAAAGTACTCACAGTGGGCAGCTCAGTGGAGGCCATTCTGCCAACGGAAAAACATGAAAATGGAATTACTCTTTTCTTTCTTTCGGAAAAGTGACATACACACTGATTCCCATGGCTTAAGAGGTAGCTGGAGTTCATCATTTTTGATTCACATTTTGTTCCAAATAGAATATAGCACAATTACTGCATAGATTGTCAGAAAAAGTTTTGCTGTGTTGCATGAATACTTTCACGGCAATGATGTTTGCCACCAGCCACTTATGTCAGGCTGTGCTGGGCTGAGCCTGGGCAGAGGCTACAAGCGGTGATGACTCCATGGGAGGAGACAGACTCTCTACCTCAGCCTGGATTTGTCAACCTACTAATTGTGTGACACTGACACGTTGCTTAGAATCTTGAAGTCTCAGCTTCTTTATTTGTAAAAGCAGGACTTACAATATGTCTTCTGGTAAACTGACATCAGCGATACATATGATTTTATAAGTAGATGATAAAATACTCTACCCAATGACCATGTCAGTTATGGTCATCGATAGTCTCTGTTTATACACTTGACACCTTCTGAGAGAAGAAGCCTAAAGGCCCTTCTTCCCATTCTCAGAGGCTGCTTTCAATGGAACCTAACCCAAACCAGCTCAGCAGCCTGCCTCTGGGGTGCCAATGAGACACGCCTCTAGGGAGCTTTCTCCATGCTGTGTAATTCTTAACCTGGTCACAGAGATAGCAGGTCATGAGGTCTCAGGAGTGACCTGTGCCTCAGGTGACCTGTTGGTGGGGACGGGTGACCTGTTGGTGGGGACGAGTGACCAGAGACCCTGCCTGTAGTCATGGCCTGGACACTGACCAGTGGATGACTAAACCAGGTAGTGTACTAAGCAACACTCCATGGTGCACAGCACTTTACAGGTAACAAAGCATTTCCATTCTCACTACACCTTGTAAGTATGGAGACTTCCTAAATAAAGTGCCTTGGACTTCCTTCTCATTAAAATAGTTATATGTTTTGTAGCCATTGAAACAATGTACTGAGAATGGAGGTTATTTAATTTTTTTATGTTAAAGATTTGGGGTACAGTTCAGATTTAGGTATACAAGTGGTCATCATACAGTAAAGTTTGGGCTTCCCTTTGGTCGCCACTTCACCTGGTTTGAGATCAGGTACCCTTATTGATGTTATGTGCCTTCTTCCCCTGGCAGTGTTCCGCTGCTGCCAATCCCTTTCTTATAGTATTATAGCAAATGTTCAGGGTCCGCTAATGAGTGAGAACATGTGGTATTCACTTCTTTGTTTCTGTGATAGATCACTAAGTATGATAGACTCGACATCCATCCAAGTTGCTGCGAAGTCCATAATTTTAGAACGGATGTTTTAAAATGAGTTTGTAATTTACTAATATCAACCAGAATACATATGTGAAAAATCACATATATATACGAAAAAATCGTGGAAAATCCGTGTATGAAACAGTACTGTGTTTTCGGTCTGTCGCGCAAAGCTCAGTGCTCATATGAATTCATAGATACCTGCAGTGCCTCCCCTTTGCCACACGGCGTCGCTAGTGACCTCGTTTAGCCTTTCCGCTGCCTGGAGGGTGTGGGGGGGCACATCTCAGCAGTCTCTCAGGGCTGCGGCCATAGGGAAGCCCCGGCGGACGGGCCGGCCCGCTGAGAACCGCCTCTCCACCCCCATAACTCTCCCCATGTCTACATCTAAGCGGAAGAACGTTTTAAGTATAAAAATGATGTAAAATTGGGGTTAGAGCCGGGCTCGGTGGCTCAGCCTGTAATCCCGCGCCTTTGGGAGGCTGAGGTGAGTGAATTTGCCTGAGCCCGCAGGTTCGAGACCCGCCTGGGCAGCGAGACCTCATCTCTACAATAAATCAAAAAATCAGCTGGGCGTGGTAGCGTATGCCTGTAATTCCGGCTACTTGGAAGGCTGAGGCGGAAGGATCGCCGGAGCCCAGCAGGTCGAGACTGCGGTGGCCGGGAGTGGCCACTGCACTCCAGTCTGGGCGACAGAGTGAGACTCCAACTCAAAAAAAAAAAAAAATAAATAATTGGAGTTAGATGAAATAAAAAACAAAGAAAATTTTATCCTAAGCTAAGGGGTTGGGGGACTGTTGTCATGTTATTCCCACACATCTGTTCACCTGTCCCTGCATTCATCCATTCAAACAATTGTGGGTCATGAAACAACTTTCATCCATTCAAACAACTGTGGGTCATGGGTGACATACAAGGCCCAGTGTTGGGTGTGAGCAGTACAAGGGTGTTAGACAGAGTTCCTGTTCTCCAGGACACTGTCTCATAGAACAGACAGACTAGTGTTCTGACATTTCAGAACAAGAAACTGTGAGTGTTGAAAGGGGTAAGAAAATTGAGGAGGGGGAAATTAGCCCTAACTGGGGAATCTTAGGCTTCCCTCTTGGGAGATTTGACATTTGAGTTGGGCCTTGAGACAGAATTCGAATGCATGGGGACCCGGAAGAGGGACATCCCACAGGAACTGCAGAACCAGCAGAATGCAACGCACAGTGCTGCATAGGTGCAGATAAAGAGCAGAAGGCAGTGGGTTTTAAAAAAGCCGGCTGAGGCCAGGTCGAGCCCTGCACACAGGCTGGAGAGATGGAATGTTACTATTCAGGCACTGGAGAGCCATTGAAGGCTTCTGAGCCTGGGAATGATTAGACCAGTGCACAATTAAGACAGTAGTATAGGGTAGTGTTAACAGGGGTTGGGGAATGAGGAGGAAAGTTAATTGTTAAGTTATTAATGGAAACTGCTGGGGGAGTAGGGGCACACCTTATCAGTAAAGGTACCTGATCTCAAACCAGGTGAAGTGGGGACCAACGTGAGGCCCAAACTTTACCTACATAATGACCATTTGTATACCTAACCCTGAATTGTACCCCACAACTTTAAAATAAAAATTTAAAAAGAAGCTATTAATAGTGTGATCATGCTGGAAGCAGGACTGTGACAATGAGAATGAGGAAAAGTAAACAAAGTCACGTGATGTTGTGTAGGATAAACCTCAGGACTGGGTGACTGTGGTCAAGCTGTGGAAAGAGAGGACAACGGTGAAGAGGTTGACTCCAGGATGTCAAGCCTGGGTGACTGGTAGGACTGTGGTTCCAGTGACAGACAAGGAGGAGTCAAGAGCAAAGATAATTGGGGAAAAGAAAGGTGATAAAGCATGTCTAGACATGTCAGGTACCGAATCTCTTATTGCTGGAAAAGAGAACTTTAGTGTAGAGAAAAGATGTGGGGGTGTGGCTGTTGGTTAGGCTCCTGAAGTTGTGTACTGGACAGGCAGTTCACTGCCCAGCTCCAAGGAGGCACTGTTCTGTTAGACTTTGATGGAGGTGGTCCTCTCTCAAGCTGGGCAACTTGGTGACCCTATGTGGGATGGATACTTACCTGGGCCGAGAAGAAGCCATGTGTTGGTTGAACTCTTGCTTCTGTTAGGCTGTGACTCATTATAATCTTTCTCCTATTGCAGTTATCGTCTGTGTGACCCTTCTGAACAAAAGTTATATGGAAAATCACCTCTCTTTGGACAGTATTTTGTTCTGGAAAACCCAGGGACAATCAAAGTGGGAGACCCTGTGTACCTGCTGGGACACTGATGGGAACTGTATGTCCTGGAATATCAGATGCCTTTTAAAAATCTCAACATTTGAAGCACAGTGTTTCAGAACTGACATCTCAGCATTTTCTTTGGATATATGATCTTCAAGTTTTGTCTCTTTTGGACTTCCTTGTGCCTCAATGCTTCAAGTGTCCAAGGGTACCAGCAAAGAAATATAGTCCTGATAATTTAGTAGGACTTCAGTAAGTCACTTGAATGACAAGATCGAATTCTGAGAACATCCTATTTAACTCTGATAAGGGAATAATTATTTCTCCTGCTTCTCCATGTATCCACCAAGAGGACTAACCTCCATTCTTTCACTTCCACTTCTCAGGGGAAGAGAAGAGAAAGAGGAAGACTGGGTGAGCGAGAAGAATGTTCTGGAAAGTTTTTTTGCTCCTGTGCATTGGGCTTGCGATGAAAATTAAATAGCTCCCCAAATTAGACTGTAATACCACTTCACTTTTCTCCTCAAGCTCTGGGATAGCTTTTGAAAGGGCATAAGGAACCTGACCTCTAGGAAATACTTCAGATATTAATTTTTCCTAGATCTTCTTGGGTCTGGCACTATTACTTCTCAGCATTTGATTTCCTAAAAGTGCCCAGGTGGGTGTTTGTGCAGTCACAGAGGCCTCCTGGGTCCCTGCCAGTCCCCTTAACTCATGACTGGGTGTTCTGTCTCCAATTCAGGGTGAAACAGTTCTGCAGTCTGCGTAGGAGGAGAAAAGTGACTGTGTGATGTGAAATAGACCACTAAAAACTTTTGAAAGGAGAAAAGGAAAGCATATGTCAGTTTGTTTAAACCCAATATCTAATTATTTTTTTACTGATCAAATGATGCAGCTCTAAAATCTGATAATTGCCATTTTGTTCGTTGATTGTATTGGGAAGTTTAATAATTCACAGAAAATATTTCAAAAACTGTAAATAAATGGAAGCTACTTTGACTAGTTTCAGATCTTAATAACTTCTTGGCACAAAGTCAGACTTTGAAAGCTGATTGAGGTGAGTGGGCAAAGCCAACAATTCTGACGCCTAACCACAGCTGGGTCTGCTACAAGATGGACATGCTCACTCTCAGCCCCCTGGCAAACACCCATCTTTGAAGGGTTGTCAAGTAAACATGCTTCTTATCAAACGCTGTGTGTTTTTTACTTCGGTTTTATAAAAAGGTCAGTAATTACTGAAATCTAGCTGAGCTCTGAAGTAAAGGTCTAAGCTAAGAGGTGCATGTGCACGTGAGTTTTCTGGTTGGTGGATTAGTGCAATTTGTTTTCTGCACACTTGAAATGAAGTGAAGAATCCAAACAATTATCCAGATAACCTGGACCCTCCCCTTCCCCAATAAATACATTTTTTGCTTAAACTACAGCTAGATTGAGACAAAAGGTTCAGCAAGTGGCATTACTAGTGGGACCTTGAGAATCCATGGTAGAATGACCATGTGCAAGATATAGGAAACCATGTGAATATTGGCTTTCTGAGAGCAGCCAGTGGTTAGGGACAGATCAAAAACCCAAGGTTAGGTTTGGTGGCTATTTGTAGGTATTTGTCACCAGTAGCAAGCTGAATGCCGTAGACCTGAACTTCTAACCATTTGTAAGAAGTAACATCCATTTCTCCTTGCCCACTCTATGTCAAAGGCTACACGTCAGCAGAACCCAGCATTGTCCAGTGGAGCTAGCATTGCAGGGCAGCCCTCAGAGGGAAGGGAATGAACAGACACCCTTCTCTCTGGGCTGGAGTCTGCTTCTGCTCCACAGAGTGTGGGGAAGATTCCTGTTTGAAGAGTGATTCTAGTGACCTCTAGAATCTCAGAGTAGTTGCCAAACTTTCTGTCAGTGAGATTTAAAAGCCATTTACTTGTGTTTATTTTATATTTAATGAGTTGGTTAATGCCAAAGGCAAAGCTGATGTCCCATTTATTTTGGATACTGAACATTTGCACATAATTCCGCTTGAAATATAGGATCAGGAATGCAGGTCATTATAGACCGTCAGATCTTCTTATGACAGCGGATGATGGACATTTGGGGTCAGGCCAAAATATGCACCTTCAGTGGGTGTTTCCTTCTCTGTGGCAACTTCATGCTGTAGTCGCAGTTACAAACCCCAAGCCAGAGGTCCTGACAAGGACCTCTGATGATGTGGGAATGGCTCTGGGTGGGTTCCCTTAAAGGCTTACAGGGGCAGAGTGGGGAGGAGTGGGGAGATGGGCTCATGAAAGGACTGCCAATTTGGGAAAAGTACCTGTGGAGGTCAGGTGAGCTAGACTAGCCAAATGGGACTTTGGGAAACCATCTATGGGGCTGTCACCAACAGTAATGGCAGGCTTGAGTTCCGGGCAGGTACCCCCAGAACTCTGAGTGTGACAAATTAAAGCAACCCATGATGGTAGAGAACAGATATATGAGAGTCACTCAAAAGTGACAGAGTGACTCTCAGACCAGACCTTGATTGTAGGTCAGATCAGAGTGTTGGTATCACACTCTAATGCTGCGTTTCCCAAAGTTTTACTGGTGCGTGAACTTCTGAGGGTTTGCCTGGAGGGAGGATCCAAAAAAAGAATTCCATGGGCCAATAAGTTCGGGAAGTCCTGCATGCCTCACTCCTCTTCAAAGGCAGAAAAGCCTGTTGAAGACTTTGGAGAGACCTACATGAAGACATCTGTGTTTAATCCCGCCCTTCCAAGAAGTCTGTTTTTGACTCTCTTTTGAGAAATGCTCCTCTGATCTCTAGAAGGAGCCCCAACCAGGGGCAAGGAATCCCAGTTAGCAAGAGAGACGCATTCATGGAAGATTGGAGAAGTCAACAGTGCCCTGCCGTAAGGAGGAGGCCTCTTTTGGAATGCTTCCTTTTGTCCTCCCCCTCGTTCCTCTGACAGGGGCAAAAGAATGGGTCTGGGACTAGAGAGGTTAAAGGTGGTATGGAGACCAGCTCTCCTGTTGTGGGCCTTAGGGAGAAGCAATCCTTTCCCTTGGACTCATTTCTCAAATCTGTTTTCTTGGATGGATAGGGGGATCAGGCGAGGGAGGGGGGCCCAGACTGTCCCAAGTCCTGGCCTTACAACAATGCCACATGATGAAAGTGCTCCAGGATGCCTCATGCATTAGGGAGGGGTGCCCTCTTTCTGTCTGCTAGCTTTAACTTTCTATTGCAACTCCTCCCAACTGGAGTTGCCTCCCACTGCTTGAAGCAGAATTACCCCAGGGGTCCTATTGCCTGGACCACACCTATGGCTGCACTTTATTCTATTGTGCTTTCTTCTATCTATCAGCAAGAACAGATATTAGTTGCTTCTGTCACCTCTGAAACATACAGATGCATTACAATAGCATCTAAAGTGACCCAGTTTTAAGCAAGGGGAAGAATCTGGCTCAATACTACAAATGTTCCTGGAATTGATATTAAAAATGTACCTGAAGCATCTCTCTGTCTGCTCTGGTCACACTCTCTTCAAAGGAAGAGGCCCAGGCTGCAGCTCTGATTATAACCCTGCTCTCCCTCAAAATACCGCTGGTGGGGGACTGGTGAGGCCACCTGCTTCCATTCTCTGTAGCCTTACTCAGAAAGAGGAGTTGCCTTAATCATATTTGTCTTTCTGGACAGGCTGTAGGTTGTTAAGTAAAAGAAGGGGCTGAGAAGTGACTTCTCATCCAGCTTCTTCCAAGGCCATTTTTGAAGGATGGGTCAAGTTCACCCACATTTGGCTATTGACCAGACTAATGCATTCACCCTTGGTGGTCCTTCACAGAGCATTCTAGACTGCTCTTCCTCTTTGGTGACCCTCGGCCATGCTCCCTTACCTTTATAGAGCGTTCTAGATTGCTCTTCCTCTTACCTCCCTCATGAAACCCACAACCCCTGGTTCTTCCTCTCCATTCTCCTCTCTTACTCCCTCTACCAATCCCTGACCTGTGCCTTCCACAGTCTGGCCTCCAGTCCTGGTGGAGCCTTGTGGGATCTAAGTCAAGTCTAACTTCTACCTCCCTCTTTAGGATTTGCTAGGAGTATTGTAAATAAAGTATTGTTGTCATATGATTTCTGATTAATATTTTTACACCTAATAAAGTCTCAGATTGAGTTTCCTTGGTCTAGGGGAGGGGCATCTTCCAGATGACTTGCCCAGCAATTAAAAGCCGCTTGTTAGTCGGAGGCCCAGGAAGGCGGAGGACAGCTGGAGAGCTCTTCTTCGCAGGCAGCTCTGGTTAACATCAACCAGGAAAGCTTTTTGTAAACACATGAATAATTGATCGTCCAGCGCTCACATAGCTACCGCGGATCTGAGCCCGTATGACTCATTTGCGAGCCATTCCTGTCGTCTGGATGCCATAACATTGGAGGAATGATGATCGTTTCTTGGAGGTTCTTCTGTGGCCAGAGTTGCCAAGACCAAGGCTGTAATGGTTTGTTATGATGACCTTTGTTATTCCATTAGGCTCAATTGCTTTAAAAAATGATGTGTGCATACTTTAGGAACGTTTTTACCCTTTACGTTGACCTGACATCATAGTTTATATTACAAAATGTATTAATGACAGAGGAGTGTTTTCATGTCCCAAGGACAAATTTTAACAACCATAATCTGCCCCCAGTCATCATAAATATAAATGTATTGGTCAAACAGATCTTGTTAATGTGGCCAAGATAAATGCAAGTCTATATTTTAAGGCAGTTGAAGTCCTAGAGAATATGTTTGGAGCTTTCTGTGGGGCTAAGAGATCTTGTCTATGCACTATCAAAAGGCTGAGAAAATTAACATGCTCTCCCCTTTGGTTTTGCATTGGACAGATATAAACGTCTTGAGGGATGTTAAGTAAGATTGTTCGCATAGTTTCTAGACACCATTAATGCCTGATGGGGTGAATCTTAGTTCTTAAAGTCATATTCTTCTCATGTTCACAGGGCTTTTGAAACAAAAATCAAGATTTCAAGTCTTACCAATGTGCAGCCCAACCAACATTTTTCTGAGTTATACTGTGTCTTAAATTTTTAATTAGATTATTCTCCCTATTCACAATGTTTTGCATCCTGTGGGACACTTCCCTTTTCTGCAGATGTGTGTCTGACATTTTGCATCATTTCAGTTGGAAAGCCACATGTTGGCAGACAACGTTCCAGGCGTGATCTGTAGGATGGGATAACATACTTTGATTTCCTCTCTGTTATGCCGCACTCAGAAGTGTTGGTCTTTATTAGCAGTGTCTGCATTTTAAGCTTCTTAGAGAAAATTCTTGTTTAAGAAACACTTTTTAATAGAGTTTTTATTTTGAATCATGAACATATGTTTAAAGCAGTAATGTCTCGAGTGCTACTGAGAGAGCATACTGTTTACAGAGGTGAGTTCATCTCCCGGGATATGGCAAACATGATGCCATAATAGGCTTTCCCAAGGATTATGGTCACCTGGCAATGAATGAGGAGCACTTCAATTAAAACCACTTACCCTTTTTTGAGGGGGCTTTAGGAATGTGATTGCCTGGATGACTTCTCTGAGACTGGGGAATGGATTATTTTCTAAATCTGTGCTATGATAATCTCCTGTATTTTAAATTTAAACTTTTTTGAGCAATTTAAAAAGTGAAGCATATAGCAGCATTATTCCCAATAGCCAAAAGATGGAAACAGTTCAAGTGTCCATTGAAAGATGAATGGATAAACAAAATGTGGTCTATACACATGAGGGGAGACCCAAAAACCCCGGAATTATCTTTTGGAAGGTCGGACCCTTGTAGTACAGGCTTCCCCCTCTAGGTAAGTGTTCTAGGAACTCATCAGCATCAACATACCAGCTAGCATTGTGAGAGGCTACGTTCAGCTTCAGTGAATTTTTTTTTTTTTTGAGATTCTTTCAACGCATTTGCTCATTTTATGATAGATGATTTACAAGTACACCTGCCCACACCGTGTGGAGTGTTCAGCACTTTTTGATCATTAAATGTGGCCCACTCTCTCTTTTCACTTGATCTCCCCCGAGTGACTTTTTTGTTTGTCTCTTTCCGTGGATGAAAAAAGTCCTCAAAGGGTAATGTTTTGCTGATGTGGAAGAGGTGAAACAAAAAACTGCAGAAGCACTAAAAGGCATAAAAACCGATGAGTTCAAAAACTGTTTTAAGCAGGGGAAAAAGCCTCTCAAGAGGTGTATTGCATCAAATGGAAGTTGCTTTGAAGGTGAGTGATATTTAAACATGTAAGCATAAATACACAATTTTTTATACTTTTCAGATTTTTGGGGTCCACCCCTCATGCAATGGAATATTATTCAGCGTTGAAAGGGGAGGAATTTCTGACATGTGCTACCACATGGACATAAATAAAGGACATTGAGGACATTATGCTAAGGGAAATAAGTCAGTCACATAAGGACAAACACTGTATGGTTCCATTTATATGAGGTACCGAGAGTAGTCAAACTCACAGAAACAGAAATAGAAGTGGCTGGGGGAATGGGGAATGGTTAGTTGTTTAATGGGAATAGAGTTTCAGTTTTGTAAGATGAAAAGAGTTCTAGAGATTGGTTGCACAATAGTGAATGTGAATATACTTAATGCTTCTGTACACTTAAAAATGGTTATGGTGGCTGGGCTCAGTGGCTCTGCCTGTAATTCCGTGCCTTTGGGAGGCCGAGGTGAGTAGATTGCCTGAGCCTGCGGGTTTGAGACCCGCCTGGGCAACTTGGCGAGATCTCATCGCTATAATAAATCAAAAAATTAGCCGGGCGTGGCAGCGCACACCTGTAGTTCCACCTACTTGGAAGACTGAGGCGGAAGGATCGCCAGAGTCCAGCAGGTCGAGGCTGCGGTGGCCGGGAGCAGCCACTGCACTCCAGTCTGGGTGACAGAGTGAGACTCCAACTCAAAAAAATAAAAATAAAAATTGTTATGGTAGTAAATTTTATGTTATGTGTACTTTACCACAATTAACAAGTAATAATTTTAAAGAGTGAAGCATATCAGAGACTTAGAGTTGAATTAATCCAAACTCTTAGGTCTATTCCTGGAAAGACATTCCAGGCTACTGCCACCAAAAGAGCCCATCTAGCCCATTACGAACTCTTCTTGCTGAAACCAAAGAGAATAAGAAATTGAAATTTAATGTCTTTGAACTTTACCTTGAATAAGGGTGATATCATTTAATTCAGATCTTAATTTCTTATTTTACCTTCATTGAACCTTGACTTGTAGGAGAATTTAATTTTGGACTTCAGACTCCCAGGCAATCTGAGGCTATGTTCAAATCTAAAACATCTTACTGCTTGCATTTTATTGTTGAGGTACCTTTGTGATTTCGTTTGATTTTACTGAACAACCTCTGGCAGATTATGCTGTGAATGTGGCTAGAAATAATTTGAGATGGAAAATAGAAAAGGATCTACATTTTGTATCTTCACTATAGAAAAACCTTGAACATAATACACTGTACTGACCTATCAGAACCTTATGGCAGAAACCCACACAGCCTGACTAGAAAGGCCTACAATGAAAATGACTGGTGATGGGGGTGAGAGCCAATTCCCTTTCTGAAGATGCTGTCATCATTTTGGGTTGACTATAGGTATAATGGTTAAGCACAATGGGCTCAGATATCAAACATTTGAGGACATTAATGTAGAAATGATAATCTCCCTATAGCTATAATAAGTGTATTTTAATCACACTTATCCTTAGTTTATCCAAATGAAGAGACTTTGCTTAGTCTTGTCTGCTCTCTGACTCCTCACATTCTCCTGTTCACAGGAGATCTGACTCTCACTGGTAAATTTGGGAGCAGCAAATTTGAGCTTTGCTCTTTCTTCTTTTCTTTGCTCCTTGGGGCTCTGCTTGCCTTCAAGATGCTGAGACTCTGGTAACTTTGGTCTAAGTGATGATTTTGGCAGAAAAGACCCTGCCCTAGTTGGAAAAGCCTGTAGTTATCCTGTGATGGGATTCAGTATTAGAAATTGTACTGCTTCTGTATTCCTAAACTATATCTCCCAGCCTCGCTTTTATCAGTAATGAAGAAGATATTTTGATCTCTAAACAAAAGAATAAAACAAAAACCCAACACAGAACCCAGTAGGATCACATTCCGATAGTACCTTGCATTTTTTTTTTTTTTTTTTGAGTTGGAGTCTCACTCTTGTCATCCAGGCTGGAGTGCACTGGCACGCTCACAGCTACCGCAGCCTTGACCTGCTGGGCTTAGGCGATCCTTCTTCCAAGTAGCTGGAACTACAGATGCACGCCACCATACCTGGCTAGATTGTGTGTGTGTGTGTATGTGTGTGTGTGTGTGTGTGTGTGTGTGTGTGTGTGTGTGTGTGATTTATTGTACAGGCGAGGTCTCACCAAACTGCCAAGGCTGTTCTCAAACTCCCGGGCTCAGGCAATCCTCTCGCCTCAGCCTCCCAAGATGCTGGGATTACAGGCTGAGCCACCATGCCCGGCCTTTACCTTGCATTTGTAAAGTGCCATGAAGTCTGCAGAGCACTTTCATCTACTCTTTGCCATTTGATCTTGCAGACAATCCAGTGAGGTAGGATGAAGATGAAAGTCTTCTATAAGCTGCCTCAGTATTATAATCATACGTATTCCAAATGCATAGCTGATGTCACTGAGGTTCAGGGAGATTAAGTAACTTGCCCACATTATAGGTGATGGGTTAGAATTAGAACTCAAGGCTTTTGGCTTCTGGCAATGTGATACTAAAAAGGAAGTCGACAAGAAGTAATTCCAAGAATGGTAGTATCTTTAACCAGCAACTGGCTTGATCCTACAGTCTTGTCTTGAAGCGTGTGCTTATGACTTAACGAAAGGAACTTTAAGACTGGTGTATATAGGCTTTAGTGTATACTTGAATCACCTGGAACCTTATTTAAAGTGGATCTTCCTGTGTCTGATTGCCAACTATTCTGATTTGGTAGGTCTGCCCTGAAACCTGGGAATTCCCATTTTTATAAAGACTCCAAACCGTTCTTAACTTTTACCCAATTTTTCTGTAGACCAAGTTCCCATCACCCTTACTCATCCCGTGTTAATGCTGACATATTTTTAGTGGTGTGTAAATAAATATGGGAATGACCAATTCTGACACTCTGAGGGAAAACGGAGCCAACTAAAATATCTCATGCTAAGATGTGCCCATTTTGGGTGATGGGCTCACACTGATTCAAATACACCTTCTACATCCCTCTGGGGACCACATCCCCAGTCTTGGATGCAGCAGAGGACCATGTATGCCCTGAAAGAGAGCGAAGCCCTGAAGGCATCAAACCTACAAACTGGTCCTCCATGCAATGGAGTCAACTGCCACAGCATTAATGAAACCTTAATTAGCCAATCAGGGGCAAAACTTGGGGCTTAACAACTGTGTAGTAACTGTATAGCAAATGCCTGGGAGTGCATGACTATGTAGAGTAATAAATAAGAAGGTGTGTTTGTGAGAATATTTGCTTCTTTTAAAAAATCAATTTAGTGACTTTTAATAAATCAGCAAACAAAGAGACCCCAAATACATACAGCATTAATAACTAAAAAGCAAGGGAGCCAACAGTATGGTCTTACTTTTTCTTTCTTTAGTTGTTTTTTTTTTTTTTTTTTTTTTTTACAAAAGACAGGGTAAGGATTAGGAATGCTGATGAATGATTGCCACATTCTCTAAGAGCTTGGGGAAGTCTCTGTGCCAACTGGCTTTCCTCTTTCTCCCTCCCAGCCAAGCTATAGAGGAAACGCTTTTCATGTGGAATGGGAAAGATGAATTTCAAGCTTCGTTGAGAGCTTTAAAACCTTAAATCCTTACTGAAAATAACCTGCCTCTCAGGAATCTTAGGTCCCAAAGAATTGTAAAGCTTTTCCTTGGGCTCTGGAATGGCTCCATTATTAACTATGATTACTTAAGTCTCTGAATAGAAGGATGTAATAAATCTGACAGTATTTGTTCTGGTTTGTGACGAAGCAAAACTGTGTAATATTAAATCAGATGTTGTTATAAACATATGAAATTGTACATTTTTTTTTTCCAATCTGGGGCATTGTGGCATGAAACTTCTGGAAAAAAAGTGGTTTTACATTATTGAATACCAAGCTGGTTTCTGCTAGATTTTCTTCTTTCTGAGTATGGATGCTAAGTAAAAGAACTTCTGGTTAGCGCTTTGCGTTTTCCCAGTGAGTTAGCAAGGCTGAGAAGAGGTGTTCATATTTCTTTGAGTGCGCCTCTGTGGGGTGGAACTGGAGACATGGACCGAGTTCATGTGGGTGTCTATATGTGTGTCTGCATGTGTTTGCGTGTCTGTCGGGTGGAGGAATAGATGGTGTCCTGGCACCCTGGAATGTTTGGGTGGAAAGGGTTCTTAGTTAACCAACCTCCTCATTACCCAGGTCAGTGTTTTCAAACTTAGGTTTAAAGGTATATGAGGGAGAATGGTGCAAAGATTTGGAGGTTGGAAGAATTTTAAAAGGAATTTTGAATTTTGACTTCATCCCTTGCCTTCATTCCTCTTCCTACCTGAGTCCTCAAAAAGGAAGCATTTCCCCTCCTTTTAAAGAGTCCCCAAGAAAAGGGAATTTTCATGGTAGCACAAAGGAAGGTGCATTGGCCATGGCATATGAGTGACAAACAGGCGTGTGGTTGGCTATTCTGGATTCATCTTTTACAAGGCTACAAAGAGGGTACCTACTATAGCCCCTAAAACTGCCAGGGCATCTTCCCATGATGCCAGGATGAGTTCAAGTTTCTAGGTTTGGCCCATGCAAACTTTTGCTCTGCTAGAGAATTGCCGATGGGGCCGGGCACAGTGGCTTACGCTTACAATCCCAGCACTTTGGGAGGCCGAGGTGAGAGGATTGCCTGAGCCCGTGGGTTTGAGACCAGCCTGGACAACTTGGTGAGATCTCATCTCTACAATTAAAAAAAAAAAATTAGCCAGATGTGATGGTGCATACCTGTAGTTTCTGCTACTTGGAAGGCTGAGGCAGAAGGATCACCTGAGCCCAGCAGGTCAAGGCTGCGGTTTCTGGGAGTGTGCCACTGCCCTCTAGCCTGGGTGAAAGAGTGAGACTCCAACTCAAAAAAAAAAAAAAGTGAGTTGCTGGTGGGAAAGGACTGTCACACAACCCTGAAAGACAATCATGACCCTCTGGAAAGATTCATGTTTGCCTCTGGGTGAGTGACTTCAGTTTTCTACCTCAAAATAGTGGTAATACCACTATAGGATGCACACATAAAGGGAAAAGAACTATTAATACAAAGAAGTCCTAACATGCCAAGTGCTAAAAAGTGTCTGTAGTTTTCCTTGTGTTGAGGCTTATGGATACTTTTTTCTTTCTGTAGTTTCCAAATATATTATGTTATAATTAAGAAAATAAATTTATAGTAAAAATTAAAAAAACTTTAGAACTTTTGTATATTTAATAATCATCATTTAAGATGATTTAGGATGTTGATAGCATCCCAATTTACAAATTGCTTGGAGTTGCACTGTCCAACACAATAGCCATCAGCCACATGTGGCCGCTGAGCACATAGGTCCAAACTGAAATGTGCTGTATGTGTAAAATACGCATGTAATTTCTAAGATTCATTGCAAATGAAAGGGTGTAAGATATCACAGTAATCATTTTTATAATGACTATATGCGGAAATGATAATAGTTTAGGTATATTAAATTAATTAATTATTATAATTATTTTCATCTGTATCTTTTCACCTTTTTGATGTGGTTACTAATAAATTTTAAATGACATATGTGGGTGTTGTGTAGAGAAGAAGTTAGGATGGAAGAGGCCCTGAGTCCTATAGAACACATATTTAAGGCACTGCCACCTGTTTCGTGGCTTCTAACCATGATTTTGAGAGTGGAAAATGATTGCATTATGGGTACAGATTTCCTTTTGGGATGATGAAAATGTTCTGGAACTAGATAATGGTGTTAATTGCACAGTATTGTGAATGTACCAAATGCAACTAATAGTAAGTTTTATGTTGTGTGTATTTTACCACAATAAAAAAATGTACACATGTCTCACATTACACTTCTATTGTGTAATGCGTGTTTAAAGTAAAGAGGTAGAGAGTGTGGCTTTGCTTACAATAGTGTCACCAGAAATAGGGAAGAAACAGAAAGACAATGGTGTGAAGACTGCAGGACGAGGTCAGAACCCTTTTCTTGCTCCCTTTGGTAAAAATATTAGCATATATTTAAGCTTCTGCCATCTTTGCAGTTTGTCCCTGGAGGTCTCGGCCTCCTGTAGCTCCTGTCTCTTTACAATGCCTTCGTCTAGTTTATCTCATCTCATTTGCCTCCACACTTGGCCTTCTGCCAACTGCTGTGTTTCTCTCTGAGATATGCTTTCCCTAAAATTCCTCACTGTTTATGTGGTGCTAAGGAGTTAGGAATCTGACAGTCGAAAATCAAATAGGACACCCAGATCAGGTTCAGCAAGCCTCCCAACCTCAGATATTGCTGATGAGGAAAAATTAAGGTCTTTTTCTGTGCATCTCTGGAATCCAGCTTCTTAAAAGTAACCTCCATGAGGCAAGCCTGATCGTTGGTGTTAGAAGTCAGTGGTTACCACTGGGTGGGAGGAGGTGGGTAGTGAGTTGGACTGGGGTATAGGAAAGGGCTTCTGGATGTGGGAAGTACTTTGTTATTGATCTGGGTGCTGATTACCAGAGTGTGTCTGCTTTGTGAAAATTTATCGAGCTTGGGACTTGTGTACTTTTCTGAATGTGTGCTACATATCAGTAAGAAGTTAAAAAACAAAAAAACGCATCAACCTGTGAGGTGTATACTTTTTTGAGTGAAAAGCTAGCAGCCTAGAGTGAGTGAATGCAGTGAGATGGGGACGTGTTCTCTGAGAGCGACCACCAAAAGGCACTGTATCCTCTTCCTGAGCAGACCTGGATTGACAAGTCCTTTCAAAGAGGCCTAGCATGTTGCCTTCAATGTATCTTCCCACAGTTCTCAGACTAGAGATTTGTGAGTGAGTGATCACCTCTGCAAATTCACCTCAGTAGCTTTTTAAAAAAAAATTTATTTATTTATTTGAGTTGGAGTCTCACTCTGTCGCCCAGACTGGAGTGCAGTGGCATGCTCCCGGCCACCGCAGCCTTGACCTGCTGGGCTCTGGTGATCCTTCCACCTCAGCCTTCCAAGTAGCCAGAACTACAGGTACACGCTACCACACCCGGCTAATTTGTAATTTATTGTAGAGACAAGGTCTCACCAAGCTGCCTGGGTGGGTCTCGAACCCGCGAGCTCTGGCAAGCTACTCACCTCGGCCTCCCAAAGTGCTGGGATTACAGACTGAGCCACTGAGCCCGGCCTCCCTCAGTACCTTTTAAAACTCTTGGCTGTCCATTTGGAGTATCCACACACACACAGACCAGAATAGAACAGACTAGATGGGTTTTTAAAAAATTCAAATTCTCAATCCAGTGTTAAGGGAGGGGACGACATAAGAGTGAGGTGGTGCTTACCAAGAGGCTTGCTCAGTTATTTAGTGTAGGTAAGACACTTAAGGAGATTGGCATTCTTGGGAGAAATTAGCATTCTTCCCTTGTAGTAAATAGACACCCGCAAGGAGAGGAGGACAACTCCGGAGTGACCAGGCCAAACAGGCCCTGCCGTTATCACCTACGGAAATCCTGTGTGGTGGTAAATACAGTCCTCAGCAAAGCCTGGAGAAGAGATTACTGGGAGCAGAAAGGGGCTGAGGATGCTAATGTGGGAGGTTATTGGCCAGATAGCGGCCGGGAAACCAGAGACTAGGGGGAGCTGGGTTGGAGGAGCGTAAGCGGAAATGGGGGAGAAAAGTAAATAAATTAGATAAGAAACTTCATTTGCTTCCTCCCTCATTACCCTTTGTTTTGTGCCCAGGACTCTGGTCTCCCCTGAGTTCTCCTCTTCGAGGACAAAAGCCTGGAGGCTGATTTTGAAAACCAGTCTCCCACTCCTATGTTCTGTACTCACCCCACCTATTGTATCCACCTCCAGGTGCAGTGGACTTTCACAAGGCCTCTGGGCACGCTTCCCAAGGCTAGCCCTTGAGCAGGGTTTCCACAAGCTTAGAGCCCCACCTCCATCCCGTCCTCACCTCTCCAAGCACAAAGAGCACAAGGCAACATGCCTGGCTGTACCCGCAACCCCACCTTCACGCACTGGAAAGACCAAAGGTTGGCGTCACGGTGTAGTAGCTGGGTCAAGAGAGCTTAATAACAATGTTATTGGAGAGCTTTTCATTTTTGTGGATCCCAGCTGAAACGTATCAGATTGCTCATACACTAACATGCTGATGTCCAGGCCCACCTGCCAGCTGGAAAGCAATGCTCCAGGTTCCAACATTGACACCAGCTGGTTCTACTGCAAAAACTTCAGACCACGAACCAGGCAAGAGGGGGCTGGCAGGTGTCAGAAGAGGAGCTGTTCACGCCCCAATTATGGTTCCACTGATTCTGTGATGGTGGGCAGGTTTTCTAACCTTTGCGGACCTCTGTTTCAACATCCATGAAATAGGAGCGATGATGCTAATAACTGCGATGTTGTGAGGATCGAATAGCATATTAGTGTATGTAAAAGCACTTTGCAAACAGCAAGATGTCTAAGTATTACTTGACAGGAGCTATCAGCCATTGTGCTATGAGGTTTGGTGAAAGTATGCTGTTACCAATAACTCAAAGAACTCTAGTTTCCAAATAGAATAGTTTACTTTCATTTAAGAGGTTTTTAAGGTAGAATCATTACCCTGATTAAATCATTTAGCGCTCACCACTGGCCAGAAATCATTCTATAGCTACCCAAGACAGAAATGGCACAGCAGAAACTCAAATCATGTAAATTCTGACCACCTGTCTTTGGGATGTCACTTTGGGGCTCCCATTTGAAATCACTTTATTCTCAGTCCATCCATGGGCATTTCTATCCTGCTCTTTCACTCACACCAGTGCAGGGTGTGGCACACTGGAGTCGCTTCTTCCATGAAGTCAGTGCCTTAGGAAGTTATGTCTACATTGTTTATATCAGGTTATGAATCCATTTTCTGCTAGACCTGACTTTTCAGATCCACTCCTTGGTTTCGGATGTGGCATGCCATGGTAATACTGGGAGAGGAAAGGGGCCAGCAACAGCCTTGCTGAAAGCGTCTTAACCTCTGAATGGTCTCCATAAAGATTGTGAGAGATTGGAGCCAGGGTATTTAACAACATCTTAAAGCTGTTCACTAAATCATTTATTGAGCACCTACTATGGCCGAGCACTGGACTTGTCATTAATGGAGCTTACCATTGGGAAGCCTGGCATTAAGCAACAAATAACATATATCGTTAATGACAAATAGGATGAGTGCCATGAATCAGTAGGAGTGCAGGGACCATTTCAGCTGAGCCCTTGCAGGATTACCATCTCAGCTCAGTGACAGGCATCATGGTTAGGGTCGGAGTAGGGAAAAGCATTCCAAGCAAAGGGGACAGCATCTACACATTCCCTACATGAGGAGGAGCAGAACACCACAGATAGTCTATCTATTCCTAAGCCAATCCTACTCCCTCATTCCCAACACCTTCTTCCCCTGGAACTCTAGACAGTTTCTTGAGTACACACTTAGGCATAATTAGGCTATGCCTACTTATAAAATCATCCCAGTTTGTACATTTTTCTACTACACTTGTAAACTTGCCTATTCTTTTTTGTTGCTCCCTCCCCATCCTGAAAGAGAATCCCTAAGAAAACACACACTTCCAGAGTTTATAATAGTTATTATGACTCAGACAGATTTGAATACTAGAATTTAACAGAAGTTTTCCTAACATTCCTTAGGGACTTGAGGGACTTTTTTTCCCCACCAGTCACAGAAGTAGGATTATAAAAACACATTTCTTTCTTGAAAGAAGAAATCTCCTGAATTCAAAGTTTTAATTATTCTAAAAGTAAAGCATTTGTTCCATATTATCTCCCCTCTCCCCTCTGCCTCTTCTTAACCATTCCCTTCTTTATTTCTCTGATATAGTAATAAACAAAATGAAGTCTTTCTGATTCTCAGAGATAGACTTGGCAGAAGCCAATTCAGGTGCAGGAAAGGATCTCTTTTCCTCTAGGCCAGTCTCCCTCTCTCCAGCTTGGTTCATTCCTGCACCCACCCATACTACACTTCCATGGACCTTTGAAACTCCAGGAGTCCTTTCCAAGTTTTTCCAAATAAGCATGCTGTTCCCATATTGATCTCCTGTGAATGTTCAGACCAATAATTAAATGATCCATAACAAATGAGGGAAGAGGTCTGGATGAGGTGTGCCAGCCCACTCGTTATGACAGGAATGGGCATGCCAATTCAGGGCTTGTGATAGATCAGAGGGGCTCTCTGTTAGTCGGAGTTCCCCAGAGAAACAGAATCAATAAAATAGATAGATAAAGAAACTTATGGGAGTTGGCTCATGAAGTTAGGGAGTTCCGGGGGACCCACCATCTGCTCTCTGTAAGTTACAGGACCAGGAATGACAGTGATGTAATTAAGTCTGAGTCCAAAGGCCTGAGAACCAGAGGAACTGGTGATGTAAGTCCCAAAATCCAAAGACTCGAGGACCAGGAACTCTGTCTCAGCTCAGGAAGAGGGAGAATTGTCCCTTCCTCTGCATTTTTTGTTCCATTAGACCCTCTAAGGGTTCGATGATGCCCACCCACCTTGATGAGAGTGAATCTTCTTTACTCAGTCTGCTGATCCAAATGATAATCTATTCCAGAATGACCTTCACAGACATACCCAGAAATAATGCTTTACCAGCAGTCTGAGCATTCCTTAGCCCAGTCAAGTCAATACATAAAATTAATCATCATAGAATCTAAGTTCCACTTAGCTCACACCAGAGTCATTATAGAATAAGTGCAAAGTGTTGCCAGATATTCTCATCTTACAAGAGAAGCTGAAAATCTACAATTTTAAAGTAAAAGTGGCTCAAATTTTTTGAAAAAACATGGCATAAAATCTGTGGATCAGATTTAGGTGCTGGTTGGCTATCTGTGAGTAGAAGAAACGTATTGGGTCCTTCACCCATTCTATACTGTATTTACAGAATCTGTAATACTTATCTGTGCATTCATTAATTCATTTAATAATTATTTGTTACCTACAATGAGCTAGTATTAACAGAGTGCTGAAGACAATAGGTAACTAGGACCTAAAACACGCATCTGCCGCTGGGCTAGGCATCTCTCTTATGTGTTTCCACAGTGTCTGTGCATACCTTCCATCATGGCATGTAACACACTGGCAAGAAATTCATGATTTCTTGGGCTGTGTTGTTTCAGCTACCTGAACATTCTCTATACCCAGCATCTTACCCAGCCTGACACATCAAAGTGGCTCCAGAAATGCGTACTGACCGACAACTGAAATGAACAACCTATTTATTGTGTCACTCAGGGCTGGGAAAGCACGGGAGACTTTCTTCATGCTGTATCTCTAGTTTTCCCTCAGTTCTAACTGTATTAGTCCTTGCATCAAAAAGAAAAAGAAAGCTAATGCTAATTGTTTCAAATTAGAGTACTTTATGTCTGCCCACTACCTTACCACCATTAAGGAAAAAATAATAAGAAGCAAATCATAAAAGTAAAGAGGAATAAAGGTATTAACTCTGAAAGCCAAAGTCTTTCATTTACCCACTTATTCATAGAATGTCAAGATATGTAACATAATCCATTTAACAGATGACACCCTTAAGGGACAGATTTGAAAAATCAGTATTAATGTGAAGCCTCAGCATAGTGGAGAAACCACTAGCTTAGAAATCAAATTACCTGGCTTCTAGTCGCCTCTGCAACTATGAGAGCTTGAGCAAACTACTAACTCCATCTACACCTCAGTTTCCTTTACTGTAAAATGAGAGGTGATTAGAGGATTTCCAGCGTTACATCTGGCTTTCATAGTCTGTGCTTCCTGGCAGCCAGTTGCCTCTTCTGAGACCACCTTGCCTGGCAGGAAGAAAAACACAAAGAAATATATGAATAAACCTAAGTATGCCTTCCCTTACAAAGGTAGCCAGAGCTCTGCTCTCCATAGGACACAAGAATGAATAATAGTGCAGTGGAAATCTCACCTCCTCGTCTCTTCCTCAAGAACTAAGGGGCTAGACCAAACATACTGAAGTGCAATGTAAAACACAAGCAGACCACAAACAGAGCTCAGCTCCAGGTTTTAGTAGTGCTTTGATGCTTGGCATATTTATCTGGATTCTTGTTTTTTTTAGGCTGAAACTCTGTGCCTCTGCATTCACCCTGTAGCATTCCCTAACTGGAGCATTAGAGACCCATTAGAAAAGGGAGTGCAGGGGTTGGGCCAAGGGGTGGTTTGCACAAAGGCTTGGGAAATGCTCCCTCAGGGGAGGGGAAATCTGGCACCATCACTAAAATCAAGTCTGTAAAATTATTTTCCTCTGGGACTAAAAGCTCGCACAATGTACTATATTTATCATTCAGTGTATCTCATTAATTGTCTTATTCAAAGTTTCCACTTCCTATAGTTGACTTCTTTTGGCTCATGACCTGCCATATTTCTTACATGACTAGTATATTGCATTTCAACCTTTAGCAATCATTTATTAACAACAAAACACACCAACTAAAACCAACTAAACAAAACTCAGTTAATAGCAAGTCTGTGGCTTCCTCTTAAAAATCTTTCATAAGAGAAGTATTAAGAAAGTTGCTAATGAATCTTCTACAACTTTTTAAGAAATATCTTAGTGCAATCCCACAATGAACAGTTTCTTGTATCAGGTAGAAATTAAATTCTTTGAAAGCTTTTAGTTCCATGAAAGGTGATGAACCAGGACAGAATGTTGGTTTCCACCTAATGCCCATACTTGAAGTGAAAAGGAATTGATAGATCTTGAAAACTTAGAAAAACTGTAGCAACCAAGGTTAGAGTGGCAGACAGCAAGACAGAGTGCGAAAGGGCAAAATGTCACAAGTAGAGTGTGATGGCTAATTTTGTGTTGACTTGACTGGTCTGTGGGTGCTCTGACATTTGGTTAAGCATTATCCAGGGTGTGTGTGCGCGGATGTTTCTGGATGAGACTGGCATTTGAATTGGTAGACTGTAAAGCAGATTCCCCTTCTAATGTGGGTGGTCCTCACCTAATCAGTTGAAGACTTGCCTAGAACAAAAAGATTGAATGAGAGGAAAATTCTTCTGCCTGAATATTTGAGCAAGCACATCAGTCTTTTTCTGCCTTTGGATTTGAACTAAAACATTGGCTTGAGCCCTGAACCTGCTAGCTTAGGGACTAGAATTTACATCTTCAGCTCTCCTGGTTCTCCAGCCTTTGAACTCAGACTAGAAGTACGTGTGGGGTCTCCTGGGTCTCTAGCTAGCTGACTGCAGATCTTGGGCCTTATCACCCTCCATAATCCTATGAGTCAATTCATATGCATTGTGTATGTTTGTGTGTGTGTGTGTGTGTGTGTGTGTGTGTGTGTGTGTGTGTGTGAGTGTGTGTGTCTCCTATTGGTTCTATTGGTTTTGTTTTCTCTACAGAACCCTGACAAATACAGAAGGGATTTTTTTCTGGAAAATGCTTTCCAATTGGGCGTTTACCTCCTTCATCTGTATATATATATATATATATATATATATCACTGTATAGGATAGGAACATAATCGTGCATTTCAAAGTAGCAGAGTAAGAGTGCATCTCATTAATTGTCTTATTCAAAGTTTCCACTTCCCGTAGTTGACTTCTTCTGGCTCATGACCGGTCATATTTCTTATATGACTAGTATATTGCATTTCAACCTTTAGCAATCATTCATTAAAAACAAAACACACCAACTAAAAACCAACAAAGCTCAGTTAATAGCAAGTCTGTGGTTTCTGGTCCTGACTAGGGTAGTAAGTATAGGCTTCCTGGACAAGCCTCTCCGAGCATCCATTCACCAAAACACCCCTGCTGACGCTCTGAGCTTGTCAATAATCACAGAAAAAGATTGCCTCAGAAAGCCATCAGTGCCTGGGTAGAGGTTCTAGGTGTTTCCTTGAAGGGCGAATTTACGGAGTTAGTAATTACAGCAGAATTGTAACATCACCCTGAAGTGCCTAGAGGATTCCCCTTTCTTTTCTTTTCTTTTGAGTTGGAGTCTCACTCTGTCGCCCAGACTGGAGTGCAGTGGCCGCTCCCGGCCACTGCAGCCTCGACCTGCTGGGCTCTGGCAATCCTTCCGCCTCAGCCTTCCAAGTAGCTGGAACTACAGGCGCGCGCTACCACTCCCGGCTAATTTTTTTGATTTATTGTAGAGATGAGGTCTCACCACGTTGCCTAGGCAGGTCTCGAACCCACGGGCTCAGGCAATCCACTCACCTCAACCTCCCGAGGCGTGGGATTACAGGCTGAGCCACCAAGCCCAGCTGAGCATTCCCCTTTCACAGTTCACTTGGAGTCTATAAAATCTAGGATATAGGTTTTTGACTTTCCTCTAAGATATGCACTAATAGAAAGGTAGCTGATAGTCTCCTGTGGATAGGAGTTCAGAAGAAAAAAAATAAGAACTCCAAGGAATGCAAGCATCATGAAAGGAAGACCAAAAACTGAACAACATATAATAGGGAAAGCAGAATCAATGATCTTGGAAAAAGAGAAATGTAAGTAAACACAAAACATCTTTAAACTGCTAAGTGCCAACATGAAGCAGGAATAATTTATAAATATGAGCCAAATGGAAATACTGGATGTGAAAAATGTAATAGTTGAAATAAAAAACTCAGTGGGCGGAAAGTACTCTTTACTTTTCTTAACTTTTTAAAAATATGTGATTGTTAAAAGCGAAAATTAGAGTACTTTATTTGGGGTTTATAATGTATTGAGATAAAACGTGTGTAACAATAGTACAAAGGGAGGTGAATAAATAGACCTATATTGCTTTAATATTTTTGTATTTCATTCAGTATTAACTCTAAGTTACGGATGCATATGCAATCCCTAGAACAACTACTAAACAACAACAAAAATGCAAAGCGATAAAGCTAAAAGCCAGTAGAGAAGTTAAAATGAAATGCTAAAACATTCAATCAATGCAAAAGAAGACAGGAAAGGAAGAACAGAGTAATAAAAAATAAATGGGAGAAGTTGAAACAGAGCAAATCAATTAGTTAACAGGCAGAGTTTTTCAGAGTAAATATAAAAATAAAACCAAATTATCTACTGTCAACAAAAACAATCTGTTTCGAAGGACACAGATTGTAAGTGAATAATATAAAATACAAACTATAAGCCTAAAAAAGCGATATTAATTATATACAAATTATTAATATCTGGCAAAATATACTTTAAGGCAAGATGTAATGCTAGAGATAAGATACATATTTCACAATGATAAAATGGTATTCATTGAGAAAACATAACAACCCTAAACATATATGCATGTAATTACAGAGCTACAAAACACACGAAGTAAAATTGATAGAACTAAAGGGAAAAATAAGTAATTCCATGGTAATAATTGGTGATATTCTTAAGCTTTGTCTCAGTAATTAATAAAACTAGACAAAAAACCTTCTGTAAAAATAGAGAAAATTTGAACAATATTATCAAACTACCTTGATCCGAATGACATTAATAGAATTACAACCAATGTCTGGGTATTACACATTTTTTTCAAGTGCATATAGAACATATACTAAAAGCAAATGCATGGTGGACTATATAATATATCTGAATACATTTCAAAATATTGAAATCTTCCTACCACAACAGAATTACACGAGAAATTATTGACAAAATTATATATAGTTTTAATGCTTATATTGGGAAAAGACCTAATATAAAGTCCAAGTTTCCACTTTTTAAAACTAGAAAGAGCAATTAAAGCCAATGTGAATATAAGGAAAGAAATACCAGGGACAAGAGAAGAAATCAGACACAGATAATAGAAATAAAATAGAGACAAAAAAATTTTTTTTAAAGATTACTGATGTGAAACATATGTCCACAAAAAGATTTTTCCAAGAATGTTTATAACAGCTTTATACATAATAGGCAACAACTGGAAGCAACTCAGATGCCTATGACTAGAGGACTAGATACATCAATTGTGGTATATTTATACAATGGTATACTACTAAACAATGAAAAGGAAAGAACCTTAGCACACACAACCACATAGATCAATCTCTCAGACATGCTGAGCAAAAGAGACAAAACAAAAAGGAATAGATACTTTATGATCCCATTCATATGAGGTCAGGAACAGGCAGATAGACAAAAATCTATGGTTAAAAAAAAACTGAAAAAGGCTTTAGTGGTGGGAAAATGGTTGATGCGGGAACTTTCTGGGATTGTGGAAGTGTTTTATATCTTGAAAATTTCATGGATGAGTGTGTTCATTTGCTATTATTCATCAGATTGAGCACTTAAGATGTGCATTTCACTTTGAGAATTTTTTATGAAAAATAGCTGTAAACAAAGTTATGAACTTTGCTTATTGAAGTAGTAATGGTTAGCAAATGAGTCAATATATTGACAGTAATGGAAGCCAGATTTCCTATGGTTGAAATTACAAATACAGCAAGAACAAAGTGCGGAATGTACCTTGTGTTGTGAGTTGAGATTAGCGGTATTAGTCTGAGCACCAGTATGATAAAATACACTGTATATTACCATATATATATAATCATATCTTTTCCTGGGGCAGGAAAAGTCTAAGATGAGTGCGGAACATCTTGTTGTAGGAAGTGTTAAAACCATGTTGGAGCTAGTCTGAAGTGGTTGTCACTGGCCAAATCTAAGATGATTTTATAATCAAACAGTAAGAACAATAAATAAACTTATTCAATAAAATAAGAGTTCATCAGTCTAGATTATTGATAATCAAAAATCACTTAATATTATAATTAACATTAATACTTAATATTAATTAATAATTAATACAGGTAAAGAGCAAGTTATCCCTCACAATAGAAAAAATAATGGAGTTAGAAAATAATCAATGGGTACTAAAACAAAAAAGTGAAATGTTGGGGAGGAACAGAATGTTTACATTGTCTCAAAGATTATTTGAATATATTACCTATTAGTTACGAAGGAAAAATACTACCATTACAGTGGAGAAATATGGCCGACACCACCTTATACTGAGAGACCTTAAATAAACTCAAATTGAAGAACATTCTACAAAATAACTGATCTATACTATTTAAAAGTGTCAAGGGTGTGCAAAAAAGTTGAGCAATTTCCAAATTAAAGAAACTTCCAAATTAAAGAGACAAGTAACAACACAATGCATGATCCTGGATTGGTTACTAGTTTGGAAGAACAAATAGCTCATGCCTATTATTAGGACAAATGCATAGGATTTGAATATGCACTCTGGTTACATAATAGTATTGTATCAGTGTTAAATATCCTGATTTTGATAATGGAACAGCAATATATAAGAGAATGTTCATGTACTTGAGGAAATAAACACTGAAATACTTAGGGATAAAGGAACTAGTAATACCTCCAACTTACACTCAAATGATTAAAAATGCATACATATAAAAAGATAGATAAGGATGAAGCAAATGGGACAAAATGTAAATGATTGCTAAATCTGATTCAAGAGTATTTGGGCATTTCTTGTACTAGTTTTTCAACTTGTCTGCAAATTTGAAATTGTTTCAAAATTATAAGTTACCAACAAAATGAGTGGGAAAAGAACTGATTGTTTAGTAGGGACAACTGAAATAGTGAGGAGCAATCATATGCCTATTCCTAAGGGGATGGATAAGTATAAGATGGCATACACAAATAATGGAATACAACGCAGAGATCAGAATTTAAATATGTATATTATATATATATAAAAGACAACATGACTAGATCTTTAAAATATACTATTGCATGAAAAAGTAGGGAATAGAATGAGATTCACAGTTAAGAACCATTTGTGGCTGGGCTCGGTGGCTCAGCCTGTAAACCTGCGCCTTTGGGAGGCTGAGGTGAGTGGATTGCGTGAGCCCGCGGTTCGAGACCCGCCTGGGCAGGCAAGACCTCATCTCTACAATAAAATAAAAAAATTAGCCGGGCGTGGTAGTGCGCGCCTGTAATTCTGGCTACTCGGAAGGCTGAGGCGGAAGGATTGCCGGAGACCAGCAGGTCGAGGCTGCGGTGGCCGGGAGTGGTCACGGCACTCCAGTCTGGGTGACAGAGTGAGACTCCAACTCAAAAAAAAAAAAAAAAAAAGTACCATTTGTGTAAATTAAACACATACACAATACCGTGATATTTTCAGACGTGCATCTAAGAATGTAAATTAGATACTCTGGAGTGGGTGGAGAGACAGGAATCAAAGTCTGGAAGAGAAAAGGAGGAAATAAAGTGAAATAATATAAGAAAGCAGACTGGTACAAATTGATGATAATGATGTAGGTGTGGGCAGAGAAATATGATTCATTTAAGTATTTGCCACTGATGTTCACAAAAAGGGAATTGATGGAAGAAAGGAAATATAAGGCAGAGTGCCTTTCAAGATGGCTCTTGGACTCAGGTTTTTGTTTGATTCGTTCATAAAACACATACTTCCCTGTGTAGCAGGCACCTTGCTAGATGCTAGGTAAACAGCTTGAATGAGATGGGAACATTTCCCATTCTCACATTATAGTCCAAAAAACTAATTCCAATGAGCGAGCATTAGTATGTCACTGGAGAAGGCCGTGGATGGTGTTTGAGATGAAGGAAGTTCAGAATAACCATTTGTTGAATTTGCACTATTAATTCTGCTTCTATGAGTGGATCACAGGAAGCCACTTTACTATTTCCCCTCAGTGGATGAGTCCTGGCTATTTGCAGTATTCCCTCTAATTCCTGATCTCTATAATGTATTAACAATTTTTTTTTCCTAACTTGACCTGGTAACCTAGCCCTAGGTACTGTTAAGAGTAATCCTTAGAGTTGTGAGACCTGTGTTGGTACTGTCTAAAATCTACTTGAATTTTATACTGTCCATACCATTCATGGTCTCTTATTACTGTCCGTTGCTATGGTGCCTGGTAGGCATGTCAGGATCTTCCTCAGGCCTATCATAATATTTTGCATTTATTCAGCTTTCATTTATATTGAATTAATAATTCAATAAATTTAGGTAAATTAAATTTGGAACAATCTAATGTGACATCTTAACCCTTGGTTTCTACTGATGTCTGCAGTGAGGTCTGATTAGTACTCTATTTAGAAGGGAAAAAAAGTAAAGCATCTTTACAAGTTTTAGTATGAATTACTATGTTTTTTCTTCAGTTGTCAGTGGCTCAGGATCCAACTAATGAGAACTATGTTTTCCCACAAGTGGTTTAGGATACAAACCACATTGTTCATATTTTTGGGAAAAAAAATAAAGAAACAATAAAAATAAGATATTGTGAGAGCTTTGAAGTGCATGGGGCACAATGGCAGATTCCTTTGTTAAACAGCGGATTTTCCTCATGCCACTCGGCTAGATTCTTATCAAACATTTCTGAGCAGGAGACAAAGAAAATGACCCAGCATGAATAAAAGAACAGATGAGAAATATGCTGTGATAAAGGCTGAAAAGGAGGCAGGCGAGTGCTTGGGTACTCACTGAAAACAAATAGCCTGAGGTGGGGAGAGAGACTCCCTTTATCTTTGGCATTCTTTTTAGAGCTCTGATCCGGAATTGTTTTCCCTTGAAAATGAATGGAGTGCCAGGGAAAGCTGCTTGGCCTTGTTCTCTGGCCTTTTATTGCACTGTGCAGCCATTTTAATGAGTTATTTCTCACAGTCACCCTATCAGGCAGGTCATCATCAATATCTCTGCTTTCCAGGCAGAGCCTAAGTGAGGCAAGGGCTGAGGGGTGACTCAGTAATGGGCCTTAATTTTGTGAGGGTCATGTGGCTGAGGATGGTGAACAGCTGTTTTGAGGAGTCTCTCCTGAGTTCAGAGGAGAAGGTGTGAGCAGAGCCGGGAGTTGAGGGCGGGCCACATTAGAGTGAAATAAATTCCCGGACTGGGGGAGTGTTTCCTGCAATATTGTGATGCTTTATAACAGGAATTGGTCTTCTGTCTGTACCACCAAAGCATCTACTAGGTGTATATATTCCCAGAAAACAAACTCGGCTGATTGATGAATGGAATAGATAACCATTTATGGTTATCTAGAGCTATTTCAATACAAATGCTAGAAACACACTGATTTAGTCTGACTTGATCTACCAAGAAGAAAGGACCAAGTGATCCTACGAGGTCATTACTATTATTGGGTTGTATATTGACTCTATTCAATTCAATTCAAAATTTAGTCAAGTCAATACGTTTGATCATCTATGTGGAAGGTAATGTTTGAGGGTGGGAGGATTGCAGAAATAAATCAGTTATGGCTCCTGCCTTCATAAAGCAAACGGTAGAATGAGAGAGCAAGAAATGTATACAACTTCTCACAATCCAGGTATCCAAGGATATGAGAAGTACTATCTTAGAAATACAATCAAAATACATGAGGCCATGGAGGAAGAAGTGATGATTTTCAGTTTGGAAATTGGGAGTGAAGAGATAACAATGGCACAAACTGACATGACTATGCATCATGCAGATGATAAATCCTTTATTTGAATTATTTTATTTAGTACTTACAACTGTATACAATAAGTACTAATGCAATTATCATTTCATTCATGATCATATGAAAGCAGGAGAAGTTAAGTAACTTACTGGCAAGCAGCAGAGGCAGAACTGAACTGACACAGTCAAACAGAGTTTAGGCTAAATCTTAAAGAAAATTCATGTATTTAGCCAATGTTGTATTCCAGTCTCTGGGGTATGTTTCATATAGATTATTTATTTATTTCTCAAAGTAATTCTGAAAACTTTTGCAAATCTGAGATTCAAGGAAATTAAATGACTTGACCAAGGTACATAGCTAGTAACTGTCAAAAGAGACATTCAAACCCAGGCTGGAGTGGTCTTAAAATGCATCATTTCCACTATCCACAATGCTGCTTCAAGTAGAAAATAGACAGTGCTCCCTTAGGACTTCAGGAAAACTGGGAAGCCCACCATGTCCAACTGAAGGCAATTGAGAAATCTCAGGCAGAGACTCTGAAAGTCTCCAGCTCACTGTAGATTTATCCCCATGGATGAACTGTCATCTGTCAACCTACAGCAATGGCAGACTTCAGGCAGAGCATCAAACATTTTATAATTGGTCAAATTGTCCACAGGTGGTTGTATAAGTCACCTATTGCGGTGTAACAAATAACCACACCTCAGTGGCTTAAAACAACACACATTACTATCTCAGTTTCTGTAGGCCTAACATCTAGACATGGCTTAACAGGGTCCTCTGTTCAGAGTCTCACGAGTTGCAGAGTTTTAGCCAACTGGAGCTTGGGCTTCACTTCCAAGCTTTTCAGGTTGTTGGCAGAATTCAGTCTCTCACAATTGTAGGACTGAGGTCCTTAACTCCTAGGAGCTGCTTCCCTCCCAGAAGTTGACAACATGGCTGTTTGTTTTTAAAAGACAAGTATGAGAGTGTCTATTGTGAAATGAATGTTTGTGTTCTCCCCTACTTATATGTAGAAATTCTAACGCCCATTGTGATGGTATTAAGAGATGAGGCCTTCAAGAGGTAATTAGGTCATGAGAGTGGACTTCTCATGAATGGATTAGTGACCTTATAAAAGGAACTCTAGAGAGCTTTTTAACTCTCTGCCATGCAAGGACACAGCAAGAAAGCAGCCATCTATAAACCCTCATTAGACCCTAATCATACTGGCACTCTGATTTTGAACTTCCAACCTCCAGAACTGTGAGAAATGGAGTCTCTATTGTTTATAAACCACCCAGTTTATGGTATTTTGGTATAGCAGCCCCAACTAAGACAGTATCTCTCTCCTGAAACACCTGCTTTAAGAACTTTCACTTGAATAAGTCAGACCTATGCAAGATAATCTCCCTTTCTGTTTGCTCAAAATCAATTGATTTGGAACCTCAACTACATTTGCAAAATCTTTTCACTTTTGCTATGTGATATAGATTAATCACAGGAGTGATATCCCACCTAATTCATAGAATTTGCCCATACATAGGGAGAAGATTACATATAGTGTGTATGCCATAGGGCAGGAATTGGGGGTCAACTTGGAAATCTGTCCACCACGTGCAACTTATTCCTAGCACTGTGTATGCCTTGGCCTCCTTCAGTTTGAAACCTTATCATTCATGCAAGGCCAGAGCACAGTCTATATATGAACCACATGCACGTTGGAATTGTATGTCTCCATTTCCTCTTGTGAAGGGCTCACCCACCACCTATCAGTCAGTTCTGGCCCTGGTTCAGGATTTCTGATGAAAGATTTTATGGGAAAATGATGACATTCACAACTAAAGTTGATTTGGTGGTTAGCTTTGGTGATTATCTTTTAATTATCCCTGCTTCCCTTCTCCCACATTGTTGTTGACAGTCAAGATTTAGTTGTGCATATTATTTACTGAAAGAGCTGAAGAGGAAAAGGCCAAGGCTAAAACCTAATAATTGAAAGGAAGCAACAAATCTAAAGACATCTACATGTCAATTGATAAAATTGGCTTCTAGACTTGAAGATTTTATCTTCAAACAGTCTTGGGAAACAGCCTTTTAATTCAACCAAAGAACTCTAATAGATAAAATTTAATTGTTTTTTTCAAGGATAATCTATTGAGGCCACACCTTAGGTTTTGTTTGGTTTTGCTCTGTTTACCATTTTCTTGCATACACACTTAACCCAAAAGGGGTTGAACAATCAGAGAGGCCTGTGACACTAAGCAAATTTATAAGAAAACAATTTAGGGATTTCAATTTCATCCAAAAATGTCCAACATTTCAATGTCCTTAGACTGTTCTTACAAGAGCAATGTCAAAATAGAGACAATTTCTGCTCTAAAGTCAAATTGATGGTGAACCAGCTTTTACCAAGCCAAAAACCAAAAAAGGCCACCCCCATTCTGATCAAAGACTAGCCCTTAGAATGTCTTTAAGACCAAAGAGGAGTTTTATTTCTACCGTTTTTCACTGCTTCAGTGATTAACTCTGCTCAGAACATAACCAGTTTACAAAGGCTCAGTTGCTCGGAATGGGTGACAAAGGTTTTGACTAGAGAAAAGGGCGGAGGGATTTTTGTGGATTTGACATCTGGGGCCCAATCTGGGACCAGTGTGAGCCTGAAATATTCTTTCAGTCCTTCCCTTCTTATCACTTACCATTCAAAACAGTATCAAACTTGAGGGCCCTGGTGACTTCAATTATCTTCCTGGGTCTGTAATGAAGATGCTTAGAAATATTGCAAAAGATTTATCACCTTAGTGTGAAATTCTCTAATAACAGCAGGGAGTTTTTAAACACAACTGGCAACAAGAAGCATATGGTCAGAGATTCAAGTTACAGCTTTTTTTCTTTTTTTAAATTGTTGTCTGCCAAGGACAATATATTTTTTTCCCTTCTTCAAAATAAACATTGTGCAGGAATGTGCCTCACCAAATGGCTGGGGCTCTATTATATTTCATGCAGCTTTCTAAACAATTTTCAACCCTGGGCTGGCCTGGTGTCAAACAGAAGGCAACCAACAATAGCAAAATCCCATTAAAGCCAAGAAGGTTCCTTCCTGAGGTGAGCCTGGCCAGAAATAGTCATCTTGGCTCATTCTCCAGTTTGGCACTGGGGACTAATAATGCACGGTCTCCTAATGGAAATTATCTAATTTCATCCAAGAGCTCCTCCAGAGAGAGCCGGGCTGACGCACTAACAGTCAATATAACAACATTCTTCTTGAAGTGCTGAACAATGGGCCTTTGGAGAGACTGTGATAAACCACGTCAGACTCTGGACAAACATGAGTGTAAAAATAGGCATCAGAGACATTGACATAGCCACCTAATTTCTCAGGAGGGAGGCCCACGGAGGAGGGGTTGTCCAGAGTATTTGTTGAGAATACTTCAAATGCTGTGTGCAAGGAACTGCCAGCAGAAATAATGCTTCATTTAATAATATATGTATTGGAGTCCTGTAAATTATCCCAATGTCACTCTTCTAAGACCAACAAGATCATCCTGATGCATATGCTTGATTTTGTTTCCTGGTATTAATACTTGTTTCAAGAATATTTTTAGCCCTATTTAAATTTTAACTTCCCAAAGGTAGGAACTGACTTGTATCTATAATGGTTATCTACATCAAGACAACAAACATCAATCAAAACTTTATTTACTGATTGATTGAGCCCAATAATCTTGAAATATCAGAAAGTCTTCAATGGGTAGGAAACTCAATAAATAGAATTGGAACATTTCTCCAAGATGGGTTATCTCAGGGCTCAAACCTATGTCACACTTCCCTGAATCCACACCTATACTACCCTCCTCCTACTTCTCTTCCCCATGAACAAGCTAGAAAATGGCCTCAGTTCTGGAATATGGAATGACTTCCTTAGAACAAAGGCTCTAAGGTATATAGACCACAAGAAATTATTTTGGGCCATAACATAAATTTGCAACTCTCGACTGATGCAAGGGAACATATTCTAATTGCAATCACACCACTGAAATAATATTCAGAGTCTGAATCAAGATGGCAGCTCAAGCATGTGTCTGCCCTCCCTGTACCACCCCAAGTCCAGATGTATATTCAATATACTGATAACATTTGTGTTTGGGGGGAAATTCTGTGTCTGAGAGATATCAGCGTGAAAGGGCAACTTCTCTTAACTTTTCAGAGGTTGAAATCTGTGAATATAACACTATTCAAAATTTTAAAATTAAATTTAAATAAGCTAGTATTAGAGTGTTAATATGAGATAAAATGGAATTTAAAGTCAAATGCATAAAAGAAAAAATGAGACATATTTATATTGATGAAAAGTACAGTTCACCAAAAAGTCATTTAACTTCATGCATCTAACACCTTTAAAATATACGAAACAAAACTAATAGAAATATAAGAAGAAAGAGATAAAGATGCATACAAAATAAGATTAAGTAAACAAAAAACAAGTAGTGATATAGTAATAGCATTTGAATAACATGCAAATCCAATAGATATATAAAAGCTTGATATTCAACAGAGACAACACTTTTTTTTAATACACAAAAATTTTGTCATATGTTGAGTCACAGAGAAAATATCAACAAATTCCAAAGTGAATGGGGTCATACAAGTTTCATTCTCTGAGTGTAATGAAATAAAAAATAGAAATTAACAAAAATGATAGCCACATACACACACAAGTAAATCATAAATCTCGCCACTTGGAAATTTTAAATGTCCCTCTAAGTTCTTGGGTATAAAAGCAAAGCAAAACTTTTTAGGAAATAAGTATAAGACCTCTTATCAAAATGAATAGAATATAGTCACAGCAATACTCAAAAAATTTTGTAGTTTTAATGTACATTTTTCTCAGAAAACAAGATTAAAAAGAAACATTAACTTAGGAATAATAATAAACAAAATTAATAAGGATAAAAAGGAAACACAATAGAAAGTATTCATGTGTGTATATGTTAAACATTTAACAAGGAAAATACTGTATTTCCTTAGGATTTCTTTGGTAGAATAAGTTAAACTGAATAGATGTTGTCAAATATTTATTTATAGAAAGTATCAGTAAAGATGATTTCTGGTATGTTCTGTATAAAATATTGGTAGGATTAAATGACAATGAAAGCAACGAATTTGATGCAGTGCTTGGCATTTGAACAAGTACTATTTTGCCGCCACTGTTACCACTAAATATTTTTTATGACAGGGAAATCACAAAGAAGTTCGCATTAGTGTTAAAACTTTTTAAAAAATGTACTGGACTGAAATCTGCTTTCAGATCGCCTTTCTCTCATTAGTTCTATTAATGATACCCTACTCCCTGTCTCCACTCCCCCATTCTCAAAACCTGAATTAGTGTGCTCTCTTTTATACAGTACAAATTTTCAAATACAGATTTCAGTAAGATGGCTATTTGTCTGCTCAGAGTTTTCACTACTCTTGTCAGGTGAAACATGCCCAATTGGTTATCTTTTCTCTATGTGTTTGAAAAAAATCTATTTAAAAAAGTTACATTTTATTGATACCTAATAGATGCACATATATACATAATAGATCCACATATATACATCATAGACAGATGAAGGGGAACCCAAAAAATAGGCATTATTTTTTGGAGGTCAGGTTCTTGAAGTGCAGCTTTCCCCTGCTAGGTAAGAGTTCTAAGAACCCAATGGCATCAGTGTACAAGCTAGCATTGTTGTGAAAGGCTGCAGTGGGCTTCAGTGAATTTTGTATTTCTGGAGAGTCTTTCAACACACTTACCCATTTCATAATGGGCAATTTATGAGCTCACCTGCCCACACTGTGTTGAATATTCAGCAGTTTATGACCAAAAATAGCATGATCCCTGTGCCCCATCCTTCCTATTTATGTGATCTTGCCCCAAGAGTCCTTTTCCCCCCTAGCGATAAAAAAAGTCCTCAAAAGGAAATGTTTTGCTGATGTGGAAGGGTAAAACAAAAATAGTAGAAGCACTAAAAGGCGTCAAAATTGATGAGTTCAAAAACTTTTGAGCATCTTGAAGGTGTATTGCATCAACGGAAAATATTTTGAAGGTGACTGAAATTTAAACATGACAGAATAAATAAATACTTTTTTGTAAATAAATTCCGGGTTTTTGGGGTCCCCTCTCATACAAAGATGTGATAATTTAATACATTCATATAATTTGTAAAGATTAAATCAGTGTAATTGGGATATCTATCACCTTGAATATTTCTTTTCTTTGTGCTGGAAGCACTCAAAGCTCTCAAATTATTCTCTTCAAAGTATCTTGAAATATACAACAGATTATTATTTTTTCTTTATCATTTCTTTCCAGGACACAATAGATTATCTCAGACTACAGTCACCCTACTGATCCATCAAATGCTAGGTCTTATTTCTTATATCAGACTGCATATTTGTACCCATTGATCATCCTCTTTTCATTAATTTCTCTGCCCTATACTTCTAGACCTTTGGTGACCACCAATATACTCTATCTTCTTTAGATTCACTTTTTAAAATTCACATACGAATGAGAACATAAAATGCTTGTCTCTCTGTGCTTGACTTATTTTATTTAACATAATGACATCCAGTTCCACTAGGAATTCTGCAAATTCTGGGATTTCCTTCTTTTTATGACTGAATACCATTCCATTGTGTGTATATGTATTCTTTATATCCATTCATCCATTGATGGGCACTTAGGTTTTCTTTATCCATTCATCCATTGATAGGCACTTAGATTGATTCCATAGCTTGGCTATTGTGAATAGTGCTGCTGTTAAAATAGAAATGCATATATCTCTTTGATATACTGATTTATTTGTCTTTAAATATATATCCAGTAGTGAAATTGCTGAATCATATGGTACCTTTAGTTTTTCGTGGAACCTCCATACAGTTTTTCATAGTGGCTTTACTAATTTACATTTCCACCAACAGTGAACAATGTTCCTCTTTCTCCACATCCTTGCTAGCATTTGAATTTCTTGTCTTTTTGATAAAAATCATTTTAACTGGGGTGAAATGATAACTCATTGTGGTTTTTATTTGCATTTCTCTGATGATTAGTGATGTTGAGTTTTTTTTTTCATGTATCTGCTGGTCATTTGTATGTCTTCTTTTGAGAAATGTCTATTCAGATCTTTTGCTCACATTAAGAATATTTGGTTTTATGTTATTGAGTTCCTTGAGTTCCTTATGTATTCTGGTAACTAATCCCTTTCAGCTGGGTAGTTTGCAAATATTTTCTCCCATTCTGTGGGTTGTCTCTTCACTTTGTTGATTACTTCCTTTGCTGTGTAGAAGATACAATCTCATTTGTCTGTTTTTGCTTTGGTTGCCTATGCATATGAGGGCATAACACAAAATTTTACCAATGTCTTGGTGCATTTTCCCAACATTTTCTTTCAGTGGTCTTATAGTTTCAGGTCTTAGATTTAAGTCTTTAATCCATTTTGAGTTGATTTAGGTATATAGTGAGAGATAGGGTACCTAGTTTTATTCTTCATAGAATTATCCAGTTTTCCCAGCACTAGTGTTAAAGAGACTGTCCTTCCCCCATTGTATTTTCTTGATAACTTTGTAAAAAAATTAGTGGTTTCAAATGTGTAGATTTATATCTACTTTCTCCATTTTGTTCCAATTGTCTATGTATCTGTTTTTATTCCAGTACCATGTGATTCAGTTGCTCTAGCATTGTAGCATATTTTCAAATCAGGTGGTATGATGCCTCTAGATTTGTTCTTTTTGCTTAGTGTTGCTTTGGCTATTCAGGGTCTTTTATGGTTCCTTATAAATTTTAGAATTGTTTTTCTATTACTGTGAAGAATGTCATTGGCATTTTGATAAGGATTGCTTTGAGTTTTTTTTTTTTAAATGATTTTATTTATTTTTAAAATGTAAGGTACCAATGAAGGTTAGGTACATACATGGTCATCATACAGGTAAAATGTAGGTACCAGTATTGATGTTATGTGCCCCTCCCCCCTGGCAATGTCCCACTACTGCCAATCTCTTATGGTATTATGATAAATGTTCAGGGTCCACTTATGAGTGAGTGCATGTGGTACTGATCTGTTTCTGTGATAAATTGTTGAGTATTGTAGACTCTAATTCTATCCAGGTTGCTGCAAAGTTCATAATTTTGTTTTTCTTTATGGCTGCATAATATTCCATCATGTAAATGTACCACATTTTCTTTATCCAGTCCACTTTCAATGGACAGTATGGTTGTTTCCATGCTTTTGCTATTGTGAATAATGCTGTAATAAACATGTGTGCAGGTGTCTTTATCATAGAGTATTTTGAGTTTCTCTGGGTATATTCCCAGAAGGAGAATTGCTAGTCGTATGTAAAGTTGATTTTCAGGTTTTTTAGAAATTGCCACACTGTTTTCCACAGAGGTTGAACTAGTTTACATTCCCGCCAGCATTGTAAAAGTGTTCCCTTTTCCCCTCATCGTCTCCAGCATCTGTTGTTTTTTGAGTTATTGATAATGGCCATTCTGACAGGAGTTAGATGGTATCTCAGTGTGGTTTTAATTTGTGTTTCTTTGATGATTAGTGAGGCTGAGCATTTTTTTAATGTATCTGTTGGCTGCTTGTATATCTTCTTCTGAGAAGTGTCTATTTCATATCTTTTGCCCAGTTTTTAATAGGGTTGTTTGTTTGTTTCCCTTTAGTTTGAGCTCCTTGTAGATCCTGGACGTTAGGGCTTTGTCAGAGATACAGCTGGCAAATAATCTTTCCCAATCTGTGGTCTGTCTCCCCAATCTCTTCATGGTTTCTTTTGCTTTGCAGAAGCTTTTCAGTTTGATGAGGTTCTACTCGTCTATCTTATCTTTTTTTTTTTTTTTTTTGAGTTGGAGTCTCACTCTGTCGCCCAGACTGGAGTGCAGTGGCCGCTCCCGGTCACCGCAGCCTCGACATGCTGGGCTCCGACGATCCTTCCACCTCGGCCTTCCGAGTAGCTGGAATTACAGGCATGCGCTACCATGCCTGGCTGATTTTTTTGATTTATTGTAGAGATGAGGTCTCGCTGCCCAGGTGGGTCTCGAACCCGCGGGCTCAGGCAATCCACTCACCTCAGCCTCCCAAAGGCGCAGGATTACAGGCTGAGCCACCGAGCCCAGATATCTTATCTCTTATGGGATTGCTTTGAATCTATAAATTACTTTGTGTAGAATTGTCATTTTAACAATATTAATTCTTCTAATACATTAGCATGAAATATATTTTCATTTTTTATGTATGTTCTCTTCAGTTTCTTTCATCAGTGTTTTATAGTTTTCCTTGTGTAGCTTTTTCATTTTTTTCAGTTTAGGAGTGATTCCTAGGTATTTTATATTTTTCTTGCTATTGTAAATAGGAATGTTTTCTTGATTTCTTTTTCAGATTGTTCACTGCTGGCATATATAAATACTGCTAATTTTTGTGTGTTGATTTTGTATCCTGCATCTTTACTAAATTTATCAGTTCTAACAGTTTTTTTTTTAGTAGAGAGTTTAGTTTTTTTCTAGGTATAAGATCATGTCATCTGCAAAGAAATCTAATCTGACTTCTTCCTTGCCAATTTAGACGCCCTTTATTTTTCTTCCTCTTTCCCAATTGCTTTGACCAGGACTTTCAGTATTATGTTGAATAAAAGTGGTGAAAGTGGGTAGTATTCTTGTCTTGTTCCACAGCTTAGAGGAAAGACTTTCAATTTTTACCTTACATTTATGTTCATCAGTGATATTGTCCTGTAGTTTTCTTTTCTTTTCTTTTTAAATTTTTATTGTGTCCTTGTTGAGTTTTGGTATCAGGATAATGCTGGCTTAATAGAATGAGTTTGGAAGTATTCCTTCCTTTTCAATTTTTTTGAAAAGTTTGAGTAGAATTGATAGTTTTTATTAAATGTTTGCTAGAATACTACAGTGACGTCATCAGTTTCTGGGTTTTTCGTTGATGGGAGACTTTTTATTATGAGTTCAATCTTTTATTTTTTATTGGTTTCTTGAGGTTTTCTATTTTTTCATGGTTCAATCTTGGTAGGTTGTATGCGTCCAGAAATTTATCCATTTTTCTAGGTTTTTCAGTTTGTTGGTATATTAGTTATTCATAAGTTTCTAATGATTCTTTCTATTTCTGTGGTCTCATGTCTTTTAAAAAATGATTCCTTTTTCTTTTCTGATGTTACTTATTTGGGTCTTTTCTCTTTTTTCTTAGTCTAGTTAAAGATTTGTCAATTTTGTTTATTTTTTAAAAAATTAACATTTCATTTTGTTGATCTGTGTTTTTTTAGTCTCAGTTTCATTTATTTTTGTTCTTATTTTTATTCTTTCTTTCCCTTCAATTCATCTTTGGTTTAGTTTGTTCTTGCCTTTCTAGTTTCTTGAGGTAAATTGTCCAGTTGTTCACCTGAAGTCTTTCTACTTTTTAATATAGGCTTTTATTGCTATAAACTTCTCTGTTAGTACTGTTTTTGCTATATCTTGTAGATTTTGGTGTGTTGTGTTTCCATTTTCATTTGTTTCAAGAAATTTAAAATTTTTCTTTATAATTTCTTTATTGATCCATTGATCATTCAAAAGCATGCTGTTTAATTTTCATGTATTTGTGTATTTTCTTTTTCTTTTCTTTTCTTTTTTTTTTTTATTTGGGGTCCATCGCCCAGACTGGGGTGCAGTGTCATGCTCCTGGCCGCTATAGCCTCGACCTGCTGGGGTTCGGTGATTCTTCTGCCTCAGTCTTCCAAGTAGCTGGAACTATAGGCACGCGCTACCATGCCCAGTTAATTTTTGATTTATTGTAGAGATGAGGTCGCGTCAAGTTGCCCAGGCAGGTCTCGAACCCGCGGGCTCAGGCAGTTCACTCACCTCAGTCTCCCAAAGTGCTGGGATTATAGGCTGAGCCACCGAGCCCAGCTGTATTTGTGTATTTTCTGAGGTTTCTTTTCTTATTGGTTTCTAGTTTTTTTCCATTGTGATCAGAAAAGATACTTGATATAATTTCTACTTTTTTGAATTTGTTAAGATTTGTTTTGTAGCCTAAAATATGATCTATTTTGGAGAATGTTCCTTGGGCTAATGAAAATAATGTGTATTCTGTATCAGTTGGGTGAAATGTTCTGTAAATGTCAGTTAGACTTATTTGGTCTAGTGTGTAGTTTGACTCTGATGTTTCTTTGTTAATTTGCTGGTTTGATGATCTGTCCATTACTAAGCGGGGTATTGCAGTAACCTACTATTATTGTAATATAGTCTAGCTCACCCTTTAGTTCCATTAATTTTTTTATATACTTGGGAGCTCTGGTGTTGCATGCTTACATATTTGTAATTGTTATAGCCTCTTGAACTTTCTATTATGTCATTATATAGTGACCTTCTTTTGCTCTTTTATAGTCTTTGATTTGTATAGCTACTTCTGCTCTTTTTGGTTTTCAGTGTCATGAAGTATTTCTACTTTGGATGTATGTGTGCCTCATAGGTGAAGAGAGTTTCTTGTAGGCAGCATATAATTAGGTCTTGTTTCTTCTATTCATTCAGCAACTCTATGTTTTTTTAATGGGAGAGTTGAGTCTATTTATACTCAGTGCTGTTATTGATAAGTCTGGACTTACTGCTGCCATTTTGTTGCTTGTTGCTTGTTTTCTTGTTGTTGTGTAACTCCTTTCTTCCTTTCTTTGTGGTTAAGTGATTTTCCTCTGGTAGTTTGTTTTAATCATTGCCTTTTATTTTTAATGAATCTTATACAGGTTTTTGCATTGTAGTTACTGTGAGGCTTACAAAAACATCTTATAGATATAACATGTTATTTTAAAGAGAAGGCAACTTATCTTAGATCACAAATAAAAGGATAGAAACAAACAGGCAAAAACACTCACAAATACAAAATCCTATACTTTAGCTACAGTCCTCAACTTTTGATGTTAAGTTGTCTTGAATTATGTATTGTTACAATGCCTATCTCTTTACAGGTTGATCTAACTGTTACTATTTTGATAGATTTGTCTTTGAATTTTATGCTAGAGTTATGAGTAGATTGTATACCACAATTACAGTATTATAGCATTCTGGGTTAATTTTATTGGTGGGTTTTATACCTTCAAATGCTTTCTTTTTGTATGATAGTTTTTTTCAGATTGAAGAATTATCTTTCATTTCTTTATTATTTTTAGAGAGAGGATCCTACTCTGTCATCCAGGCTAGATTGCAGCAGCATGATCATAACTCACTGCAACCTCAAATTCCTGGGCTCAAGTGATCCTCCTATAGCCTCCTGAGTAGCCAGGACTACAATCACATGCTATCAAGCCTGGCTAAGTTTTTTTTTTTTTTTTAATTTTTTGTAGAGACAGGGACTGGTAATGTTGTCCAGGCTTGTCTTGAACTCATGGCCTCAAGCAATTCTCCCACCATGGCCTCCCAAAGCACTGGTATCACAGGCATGAGCCATCATGCCCAACCTGAAGAACTCCCTTTAGTATTTTTTGTAAGATGGGTCTGGTGGTGGTAATTCTCTCAGCTTTTGTTTGGGAAAGATTTTCTCTCTCCTTGATATTTGAAGGGTAGCTTTGCTGGATACAATATTCCTGGATGGCAAGTTTTTTCTATCCAGCTTTTTGTTTTTGTGATAATTCCCTTACAATGATGGTTTTCAGCTGCATCTGTATTGCTTCAAATGACATGATTTTGTACTTCTTTATGACTGCATAGTATTCCATAATGTATATGTAGCATATATTTTTTTATCCAGTCCACCGTTAATGGACATCTGGGTTGGTCCCATGTTTTCACTATTATAAATAGTGCTGCAGAAAACTTAAGAGTGCAGGTGTCTTTTTGGTAGAATGGTTTATATTCCTTTGGGCATATTCCCAGAATTGGGATTGCTGTGTTGAATGGAAGCTCTACTTTTAGTTCTTTGACAAATCTCCAAACTTCTTTCCACCAAAATTGAACTAGCTTACATTCCCACTAACAGTGTACAAGCACTCTCTTTTCCCCTGCCACTTTGTCAACATTTATCTTTTTTTCCCTGACTTTTTAATAATAACTATCTTGACCAGTGTGAGATAGTATCTCCTTGTAGTTTTGATTTGCATTTATCTGATGATTAGAGATACTGAGCATTTTTTCATGTTTGTTGGCTGCTTGGATGTCTTCTTTTGAGAAGTGTCTATGTCCTTTGTCCACTTAAAAATTTTTTTCCCTCTTGATTTGAATTTCTTATAGATTCTTTATATTAGACCTTTGTTGGAAGCATAGCTTGCAAATATTTTCTCCCATTCTGTGGGTTTTCTCTCTTTTGATGGTTTCTTTTGCTGTGCTGAAGCTTCAGAAGGTCCCATCTGTCAATTTTAGTTTTCACCTCATTTTCTTTTGAGGGCTTGGCCATGAATTCATTGCCATGTCCAGGAAGGTGCTTTCTAGGTTTTTTTCTAAGATTTTTATAATTTGAGTTTCACACTTAAGTTCTTAATCCATTTTGAATTAATTTTTGCATATGGTGAAAGGAAGAGGTCCAGTTTTATCCTTCTGCATGTGGTTAGCCAGTTCAGCACAATTTGCTAAGTAGGATTTTTTTTCTCCAAAGTTTTTGTTGGCTTTGTCAAAGATGAGTTGGTTGAAGGTCTGTGGTTTTATTTCTTGGTTCTCTATCCTGTTCCATTGGTCTTGGTGTCTATTTCTGTACCAGTACCATGTTGTTTTGGTTAGTGTTGTTTTGTAGTAAAGTTTGAAGTCTGGAAGTGTGATGCGTCCAGCTGAAGATTTCTTTAGCTATTGGGACTCTTTTATGCTTTCATATGAATTTAAGTATTGTTTTTTCTAGGTCTGTAAAAAAAAGTGTTGCTAATATTTTGATAGGAATACTGTTGAGTCTGTAGATTGCTTTGTGCAGTATGAACATTTTGATGATATTAACTCTTCCCACTCCATGAGCATGGTTATTCCATTTGTTTGTGTCATCTGTGATTTTGTTGAACAGTGTTTTGTAATTCTCATTGTAAAAATGTTTTGACCTCTTTGGTTAGATGAATATTGAGGTTGTGTGTGTGTATTTTTTATTTGGTTTTTACCCTGCTTGTTGTTGGTATATGGAAAAGCAACTAATTTTTTTGTGTGATGATTTTTGATCCCAAGGACTTTATCAAAGTTTTTTTATCAGTGCTAGGAATTTTTTTTTTTTTTTTGGATAATCTCTATGGTTTTCTAGATATAGAATCATGCCATCTGCAAAGAAAGATCATTTAACTTCCTCTTTTCCTGTATGAATACTTCTAATTTCTTTATCTTGTCTGATTGCTCTGGTTAGGACTTCCAGTAGTATGTTAAAAAAAGTGTTTGTTTGTGTTTTTATTTATCTAAAAATATTCTCTAATTTCCTTTGTAATTAGGTTTTTGACCCACTGGTTATTTAGAAGTATACGTATTAATTTTCACATATTAGTGAATTTCCCAATTTCTTTCTGTTATAAATTTCTAATTTCATGTGATTGGAGAACATATGTTTTATAACTTAAATCCCTTTTAAATTTATTGAGGCTTGTTTTAAAGCCTAACATGTGGTCTACTCTGGAGAATATTCCATGTGCACTTGAGAAGAACATGTATTCTGCTCTTGTTGGATGGAGTAATCTATAGAAATTTGTGAGGTCTGATTGATATATGATGTTATTCAAGTCTTCAATATTCTCACAGGTATTTTGTTGAATTGTTCTGTCCATTATTGAAAGTGGGCTATTGAAGATCTCCAAATATTATTATTGAATTCTCTATTTCTTCTTTCAATTCTGCCAATTTTTTTGCTACATGTGTTTTAGGGCTCTATTGTTATGTGCATATGTATTATAATTATGTCTTTTTTAAAAAAGATAACTTGATAACTTACTTTATTAGTGTTTAATTATTTTATTTAATTTGTATTTTTATTTACAGATGTGAGATACAATTCAGGATTAGGTATACTAGTGGTTATCGTACAGGTAAAGTTTGGGCCTCTCTGGTTTGAGACAGGTACCCTTATTGATGTTATGTGGCACCCCTCCTCTGGCAGTTTCTGGCTACTGCCAATCCCTTTCTTATAGTCTTATGGTAAATGTTCAGGGTCTGCTTATGAGTGAGGACCTTATGGATTGACACTTTTATCATATTAAAATGTTTTTCTTTGGCTTTAGTAATAATTTTTGTTTTAATGTTTGTTTTGTCTGAAATTAATATAGATACTCCATTTCTCATTTGGTGTTGCTTCTGGGCTATATCTTTTTCCATTTTTTTTAAACTTTTTAAAAATTTCTTTAAAACTGAAGTGTGTCTTTTATAGATAACATAGTTGGATCAATTTTTTTCCTTTTAAAAATTTCTTTAAAACTGAAATGTATCTTTTATAGATAACATAGTTGGATCAATTTTTAAAAACCAATTATGCGGATTTTTGTCTTTTCCTTGGAATATTTAATTCATTTACATTTAATGTAATTAAGATAAGCTAGACCTATATCTACCATTTTGTTGTCTTCTATATGTCCCCTGCTGTTTTTATTCCTCTATTTCTCCATTAGTGTTTTCTTTTGTTTTAGATATTTTCTAGTGCATCATTAAAGTTCCATTATCATTTCTTAAATATGCTCTTAGTGATTGTCTTAGGGATTACAATTAGCATCTTAGTTTATAACAACATAATTTGGATTAATATCAACTTAATTTTCAATAGCATACCAAAACTTTTCTCCTATAGCCCTTCTTTGTAGTATTATCATTACATAAGTTACATTTTTGTACATTTTAAGCCCTTCAGCTCCTCAACAGTTTTATAATTATTCCTTTGTATAGTTAACTTTTAAATAATAGAGAAGAAGAAAACAGTAACACACCAAAATACATTTATGTTGTCTCTTATATTTAGTTATGTAGTTGCCATTATTAGTGCTCCTTTTTTTGTTTTTAAATATGAATTCAAGTTATTGTCCAGTGTCTTTATTTGGCCTGAAGGACTTCTTTTAGTATCTTTTTGCAGGGCATGTGTTCTAGTAATGATTCTCTCAGTTTTTGCTGATCTAGAAATATCTTAATTTCTAGTTTTGTTTTTTTTTTTGAGTTGGAGTCTCACTCTGTCACCCAGACTGGAGTTCAGTGGCCGCTCCCGGCCACCGCAGCCTCGACCTGCTGGGCTCCGGCTATCCTTCCACCTCAGCCTTCCAACTAGCTGGAACTACAGGCGCGTGCTACCATGCCCTGGCTAATTTTTTGATTTTTATGGTAGAGATGAGGTCTCGCCAAGTTGCCCAGGTGGGTCTTAAACCCGCGGGCTCAGGCGATCCGCTCACCTCAGCCTCCTAAAGCGCGGGATTACTGCTGAGCCACCGAGTCCGGCTTCTTAGTTTGTTTTTTAATGATATTTTTGCTGTGTGTCATGTTTTGTGTTGACAGACTTTTTCCTTCTGCACAATGAATGCAACATTCCACTGACTTCTGGCCTCTATGGTTTCTATAACAAATGAGAAATGTGCTTTTATCTATTGAGAATTCCTCATATGTAGCAAATTGCTTTCCTCTTGCAACTTAAGATTCTCTTTTCTTTGTCTTTTTTTCATATCTTTTTTTCTTTATTTTTTAAGATGTAGGATATAATTCAGGGTTAGGTATGCTAATGTTGATTATGCAGGTAACCTTGTTGATGAGGTGTGCCCCTCCCTCCCTGGCAGTTTCCTTCAACTGCCAATCCCTTTCTTATAGTATTATGATAATTGTTTAAGGCCTGCTTATGAGTGAGAATATGTGGTAATCTGTTCTTTGTTTCTGTGATAGATCACTGAGTATGACAGACTCTTAATCCATCCAAGTTGATGCGAAGTCCATATGTTTGTTCTTCTTTATGGCTGCATAATATTCCATTGTGCATATATACCACTTTTTTTTTTTTTTTTTTACCTAGTCCAGCTTCAATGGGCAGCATGGTTGGTTCCATGTTTTTGCTACTGTGAATAGAGCTGCAACAAACATGCATGTGGAGGTATCTTTTTGGTAGAATGACTTGAGTTCCTCTGGGTATGTTCCCAATAGGGGAATTCCTGGGTCATTTGGACGGTCAATTTCTACTTCTTTCAGAAATCACCACACTGTCTTCTAAAGAGGTTGCACTAGTTTGTATTCCCACCACCTGTGTAGAAGTATTCCTTTTTCTCCACATCCTTGCCAGCATCTGTTGTTGTTTGTTTTACTAATGGCGGCCATTCTTACTGGGGTTAGATGGTATCTCAATGTGGTTTGGATTTGCATTTCTCTGATGATGAGTAAGGCTGAGTACTTTTTCATGTGTCTGTTGGCTGCCCGTATATCCTCTTTTGAGAAGTGTCTGTTCATGTCTTTTGCCCACTTTTTAATGGGGCTGTTTTTTTTTTTTTTCCCTTTAGCAGGTTTGAGTTTCTTGTGGATCCTAGATGTTAGGCCTTTGCCAGATAAACATTTAGAAAATACTTTTTCCCATTCTGTGGGTATCTGCCCTTTCTCTTGATGGTTTCTTTGGCTTTAAAGAAGCTTGTCAGTTTGATGAGGTCCCACATATCCATCTTATCTCTTATGGTATGGGCACTTGGGGTTTTAATTAAGAATTAGTTACCAGTTCCAATTTCCATAAGGGTGTCTCCTGCATTTTCTAAGATTCTTAAAGTTTGAGGTTTTACATTTAGGTCTTTGATTCATTTAGAGTTAATTTTTGTGTATGGTGATAGGGTCCTGTTTCAATTTTTTGCATGGGATCAGCCAGTTTTCTCAGCACTGTTTACTGAATAGGTTCTCTTCCCCCAGTGGTTGTTGTTGGAGGCCTTGTCAAAGATGAGTTGGTTAAAAAATTGAGGCTTTGCTTCTGGAATTTCCATCCTGTTCCTTTGGTCCATATGCCTGTTCTTGTTCCAATACCAGGCTGTTTTGCATATTGTTGCCTTATAGTAAAGTTTGAAGTCTGGAAGTGTGATACTGCCTGCTTTGTTTTGTTAAGGATGTTTTTGGTTATTCATGGTTGTTTATGTTTCCATATAAATTTCATTGTCATTTTCAGGTCTGAGAAGAATGATGTTGGTAACTTAATGGGTATTGCATTGAATCTGTAGATTGCCTTTGGTAGGATGGACATCTTAACAATGTTGATTCTTCCTATCCAGGAGCATGGAATATTTTTCCATTTGTTTGTGTCTTCTTGGGTTTCTTTGAGCAGTGTTTTGTAGTTCTCATTGTAAAGATCTTTCACTTTTCTGGTCAGGAAGATGCTGAGGTATTTCATTTTCTTTGTGGCTATTGTGAATGGGATTGTGCTTTTTATTTCGCTATCTGCCTGCTTGTTGTAGGTGTATGAGAATGCAACTGTCTTTTGCATGTTTATTTTGTGCCCCGAGACTTTGCCAAAGTCCATTATCAGGACAAACAGGTTTTTGACAGATTATCTTGGATTTTCAAGGTATAGGATCATATTGTCAGCAAAGAAGGATAACTTGACTTCTCTTTTCCTATTTGGATACCCCTGATATCCTTCTCTTGACTAATTGCTCCAGCTTGGACACAATGTTTAACAAGAGGGGTGGGAGTGGGCAGCCTTGTCTTGTTCCAGTTTTCAGGGGAAATTATGTTTCCAGTTTCTGTACATTTAGCAATATGCTAGCTGTGTGTTTATTGTAGATGGTGCTTACTGTTTTGAGGTATGTTCCTTCTATACCTAGGTGTTTGAGGGTTTTAATTAAGAAGGGATGCTGGATTTTATGTAAAGCTTTTTCTGCTTCTAATGAGATAATCATGTGGTTCTTGTTTTTACATCTGTTGATGTATTTAATTACATTTATGGTCTTGCAAGTGTTGAACCAGCCCTGCATCCTGGGATGAAGGCTATTTGGTCATGGTGGATGATTTTTGAGTTGCGTTTTTGGATCCAATTTGCTAGAATCTTGTTGAGGATTTTTGCAACTATGTTCATAAGGGAAATTGGCCTGTAGTTCTCTTTTTTTTGTTGGATCTTTACCCAGTTTGGGTATCAGTGTGATGTTAGCTTTGTAAAATGATTTGGGGAGAATTTCATCTTTCTCAACTGCCTGCAGTACTCTCAGTAGGATTAGTATCAGCTCCTCCTTGTATGTTTTGTAGAATTCTGCTTGAAAGCTGTCTATGGTCTGGGCCTTTTTTTTTTTGTCGGTAGTTTTCTTATGACAGAGTCAATTTCCTGTGTAGTTATTGGTCTATTTACTGTCTCAATGTCTTATTGTTTCAACCTGGGGAGGTTGTGTGATGTCAGAAAGTTCTCCATTTAATTTAAGTTTGTTTCCATACAGGTGTGCATAGTAATCTGTGATAATCTTTTGTATTTCTTTGGGGGTCTGTTATGATTTGATCTTCTGTATTTTTGATTGTGTTTATTTGACCTTTTTCTTTTTTGCTTGGTCATTCTGGCTAGGGGTCCATCAATCCTGTTAATTCTTTCAAATTACCAGCTTTTTGTTTTGTTGATGTTTTCTGTGATAGCTTTGTGTTCTATGCCCCATATTTGGGCTCTTAGCATGGTGATATGGATTCTTCTATGCTAGGGTTCTGGTGGTCTTCTCTTTCCAGTTCCCTTTGGTGATTTGGTAGGCTGTCAACTTGTGATCTTTCCATTTCCTTGATGTGTGTTCCTAGAGATACAAATTGCCCTCTTAGAACTGTTTTCATGGCATCCCAGAGTTTTTGGAAAGATGTTTCTTCATTTTCATTTGTTTCTTGGAATCTTTTAATTTCTATTTTGATTTCAGTATTGACCCAGTAGTTGTTCAGCATCATGCTGTTTAGTGTCCATGTCTTTGTGGGTTTTGGGGGCATTTTGTTGGTGTTGATATTTATTTTTAATCATTGAGGTCTGAGAAGGTGCATGGTAAGATTTCAACCTTATGGAATTTGTTTATGCTTGATTTATGGCCTGGGATGTGGTTGATCTTGGAGTATATTCCATGTGGTGATGAGTAGAATGTATATTCTGTGGTTGTTGGGTGGATTATTGGTAGGTATCTATTAAATCTATTTGGTCATGTGTCAAGTTTAGGTTCTGGATCTCCTTGTTGATTTTTTGCCTCAATGATCTATCTAGGGCTGTTAATGGGGTATTCAAGTCCCCTGCTGTAATAGTGTTAGAGTCAATATTCTTTTTTTAGTTTACTTAGTAGTTGCTTTATAAATGCTGGTGCTCCTGTGTTGAGTGTGTATATGTTTAGGATGGATATTTTTTGTTGATGGATTGAACCTTTTATCATTATGTAGTGTCCTTTCATATCTTTTTAAATTTTTGATAGCTTAAAGATTGTTTTGTCTGATATTAAGATTGCAACTCTAAGATTGCAACTCCTACTTTCTTTTCTGATCCATTTGCTTCATTTTCCATCCAACTTTGAGTCTGTGTGCATCCCTTGTGGTGAGATGAGTTTTCCTGGATGCAGCAAATAATTGGGTCATGATTTCTTATCCAGTTTGCCATTCTGTGTCTTTTCAGTGGTGCATTTAGTCCATTCACATTCAGGCTGATTATTGAAATGGTGTTTATCTCTGTCATGAGGTTCTTTTAAAGTTTTTTTGCTTGTTTTCTTTTAGCTTTGGGGTTGATGTGTGTGTTTTCAAGTTTGTTATTGCGACGTATTCTCAGTTGATTCTGTGCTCTGCTGTTCTCTTGGGAAGTGTGTGATCATTCTTTTTTTCCTTCTTTCTGTGCTTAATAGCTTTTTAAGTGTCTCATGTAGAGCTGATCTGGAAGCTGCATAATCTCTTAGGGATTGGAGTCTGGGAAGAATTTTAATTCTCCATCACTGATGAACCCTAGCTTGGCTGGGAAGGAAATTCTTGGCTGAAATTGTTTACCTTTGAGGACTTTGAATATTAGACTCCAGCCCCTTTTTGTTTGCAGTGTTTCTGCTGATAGGTCTACTGCTATTCTGATTGGTTTTCCTTGGTAGGTAGTCTGACCTTTCTCTCTTGCTGCCTTAAGGATTTTTTCTTTTGTGACTACTTTGTGTAGGCAAATGACTAAGTCTAGGCATTGATTTTCTCATTTGATATCTTATAGGGGCTCTCTGTATCACTTGTGTTTAACTGATCATATCTCTGGTGAGATGGGAAAAGTTTTCTTGGATAGCCTCCTGGAATATTTGCTCCAAGGTGTTCTCCATTTCCCTTTCTTCTTCTGGGATACCAATCAAGTGTAGGCTTGGCCTCTTGATATAATCGCATATCCCTTGTATGTTTTGTTCTTTCTTTCTGGGTATTCTTTCTATGTTTTTTAAGATCAGGCTAATTCCATGTTCTGGTCTTCAAGTTCTGAGATTCTGTCTTCTGCTATATTAATTCTGCTTTCCATCCTTGTCATCTTGTTATTTAATTCCTAGATGAAATTTTTATGGTGAAACTCTGTTACAAATTCTTTCAGTGTTGCACTTTGTCTTTCTTGAGTCTTATTCATTCTTTCCATTCATTCCCTAATCCCTGTCATATTCTGGGCCAGTCCTTGGTGACTTCTATTGTTTGGGCTTCCAGTTCTGATTTTTCAGAAATTTTCTCTTTGTTACACTTGAAATTACCTGTGGTCTTCTGCTGGTTTTTCCTCATTTGTGGCAGATCTCTTGCTTTTTTGTTTAATTCCATTATTAAGTGGTAGTGGGAAAGGCTTTTACTTCTGATGTTTGCTCAGCCCTCTATTTTTCCCTGATTCAGGCTTTGAATTTGTTCTTTTATGAAACAGGAGTGTGGGTGGGAAACTTTGCTGTCTCTTGTAGTTTTGAAAGTCAAATAAGTAGAGGATGGGGAGCTACTTGTAAATCACCATATTCACTGATTGTGGTATGATTTCCCTGAGAGCCACTCCCTACCACCACTTTATATGATGATGCAATGGGTATGTGTGTGTACCCCCTACAATACAGTAAGCAGCAATGAGGAGAACAGAGAAGAATAGAATGAAATAAGATGGACAAAAATAAATACATAAATAAATTAATAAAACACAGCACAATGAAAGCAGAAACCAAGGCAAAAAATAATTAATCACACACACACACACACACACACACACACACACACACACACAAACAAACTGGAATAATAGCAAGATGAAACAAAACAAAAACAACAACAACAGCAAAAGTTGGGAAAACTAAACACACACACACACACACACACACACACACACACACACACACACACCTACCTAGCACAAAATGAATGGAAAAGAAAAAGAGAAAGACTGGAAAAAAAAGAAAGAAAGAAGAGAAAAAAAGGTAAAAATAGGAATTCAGATTGAACCCTCACATATATATTCACATCCATCTTAAACTATATAAAAAAGAGAAGGACAAAAGAGCAAAAACAAACCAACAAAAAAGACAAAAACCAAAATAAACTGAAAGATACACACCTGAAGATTCACATATGCCATAAACAGAAAACAAAAAACAAAAGAAGAAAGAAAAAGTGGAGGATGCAGATCAAACCCTCTCATACACATTCATGTACAAAGGAAAAATATTTGAAAAATTGAAAAACTAACAAACAAGGAAATTTTTTTTTTAAAATTAAAAAAGAAAGAAAAATAAAACATCCTGCTCTCTTGTGGCAGGTTCTGTAATTATTCCTTTGTCAGCTTCTCTGCTCCCTCCTGTAGAACTTTTGTCTCTTTCACTTTCTCCCCAGTGTCAGGACCAGGGAAGGAGGAAGAGCAATGGGGGTGAGTGGGGTTGCAGTCCTCCCCTCCCACTCACATATGGTCAGGGGGATCCCCCTCGGTGGGTAGGTGAAGGATTGTCTCTTCCCCAGGTATGTACTCGCAGGAGGTGCCCCAGCCAGGCCTATCCTGGAATGGAGTTCTATCAAGGCTGACTTCCATGTTCCGCCTGGGTTCATCCTGTCAGTCGTATCTCAGCTGTGTGGGTCTGATGTTCAGAGGATTGCTTGGCAGGAGGGGTGTTGGGCCAGCCCCCAGACTCACCATTGATCTCTTTGGAGGTCTTCCTTGTCTTTTTTTGGCCACCCTTTGTCCTGGAGCTGAATCAGGGTAGAAGGTGGGGCACTTGAGACTCAGCACTTGTCCTGCCCCTTCAAAGTTTATGCTTTCAGGATATTCCTTCTGGGTCATGATCAACCCCTGAGCAGTTGATCTGCTGGTAATAGAGATCGGGTCTGTTGCTCCATGGTGAGCAAGTCAGAGCACTTTCCTGCCCTGTTTTCAAGATGATGGTGGGGTGTCTCTTTCATCTTCTCTGGTGGAACTCTGCCTCTGGGCTCCCTCTGCAGCCCTTGCTGCCAGTGTGGGACCAGGCACTGCAGTGGTGAGGCAAAGCCTGGAGTGAGCCGTCTCTCCCAATGTAGTAGTGAGGCAGAACCTGGAGCCAGTAGTCTCTCCCCTCTGCTTCTTTACAGGAAAACTTTTGTCAGTTTTTAAAAAAATGGTGCTCAGCTTCTATTACCCCAAAAGTGCTCAGGACCAAGGAGGGCCCTGGACACTTGCTCACAAGACCCCACTTAGTCAATCTCTCCCAGCATCTTCTTCCCAGGAGGGGTTTTACTGACTTTTTAAAAAAATGGCACTTGGCTTCTGCATCCCAGGAATCACTAGGGTCCAAGCCGAGAAGATGCGGCACCAGCAGCTGCACCAGGAGAGCCCTGACTGCTTGCTCCTGAGCTCTCACTCAGTCAGTCACTCACATGCCCACTCACTCACCAACATGTACACAAAATTTTCCATACACTCATTCACTCACACCGGGACTTGTGTAATCTGACTGGCTTGGCTGCTATCTTCTTCCCTTCTTTGTCTTTTAATGGTTTGATTATAACATGTCTAGGTATATCTTTCTTTAAGTTTATCTTACTTATGCTTAATTGAGCTTATTGACTGTGTAGATAACTGTGTTTTTAAAAAACTGAATTTAGAAAGTCTTTTTAAAAAAATATTCTGTCTGCCATTTCTGTTTTCTCATTCTTGGACTCTGATTATACACATGCTGGTGCAATTGGTGATGTCTAACAGGTCTGAGTCTCTGTTCATTTTTTTTCATTCATTATTTCTGCTCTGTGAATTGAATAACCTTTATGACTTATTGGTTTACAGTTTATTCTGCCAACTTCTATAGTGAATATTTTATTTCAGCCATTGTACTTTTAAATTAATTAATTAAATGATTAATTAATTAATTTATTTAGTAGGAGTCTCACTCTGTTGCCCAGCCTGGAGTGCAGTGGCACACTCAATGGCCACTGCAGCCTTGATCTGCTGGGCTCGTTGATCCTTCTACCTCAACCTTCCGTGTAGCTGGAACTACAGGCATGCACCACTATGCCTGGCTAATTTTTAAATTTATTTTAGAGATGAGATCTTACCGTGTTGTTCAGGCTGGTTTCAAACCCCTGAGCTCAGGCAATCCACTTGCCTCCGCCTTGCAAAGTGCTGGGATTACAGGTGTGAGTCCCCATGCCTAGCTTTTTATTGTATTTTTAATTACAGAATTTCTATTTGCTTCTTTTTAATAATTTCTGTTTCTTTATTGCCATTCCTTGTTTGATGATATATCATCCTCACATATTCTTTAATTCTTTAGAATGGTTTCTGTTAGTTCTTTGAACATATTTACAATAACTGATTATAAGTCTTTGCATAGTAAGTCCAAAGTATGAACTTCCTCTGAAACAGTTTCTATTGACTGCTTTTTTTTTTCTTGAATATGGGACATACATTTCAGTTCTCTGTATGTCTTATAGTTTTTTTTTCTTAATTCAATATCTTAAACAATATAATGTAACAACTCTGGACATTAGATTTCACCCTTCAACAGGATTTGTTGTTGTTTGTTTGTTTCCTTAGTGACTTCCTTGCACTAATTACGTAAAGTCTCTATTCTCCGTGTGTAGCCACTGACACCTCTGCTTGATTAGCTTATTGTTCAACTAACTATTGTACAGATATTTCCTGACATGACTTGCATTAATAACTCTTCCCATCTTTGTCAAGAGACTCTGTACATGAGTTGGGGGTGCATCTTTAATGCTCTTGCAGGTAGGTTACAATTACATGTGAGCCTTTATTTTATGCTTTTGTATTGCTTCAAGTTCATCCAGAGGTAAGTGATTAAGACTTCCTCAGATTTTTTTAGGCATATGCCATGGTCTTTAAATTCCCAGGAGTATGTCAAAGCTTTACAAGCTCCCTGTGAACAGCTTATTATCTCCAGTCTATCTTTTAAACTTTTATTTGGGCAGCTTCTTGTTTGCCCCCAATTGTTTTTGTAGCCTCAGGCAACTGCAATGTTAAACAACTGTTACTGATTGTTTTGGCCAGTGCCTTTGAGGAAAGGCTGTTTACCTGAATAGGTTCTGAGGTAGGAGAAATAAGGGTCAGGCCTACAAGTGGAGGTTTTCAGAGAATTGCCAGAGATCAAGGAGTAATAATCCTCTGGGGATGGTAATTTTGGAGAGCTCTAAAATCATTCCTTCCACTCTAGTGACTGCTAGGCTGCTGGTTTTCATGGTATCATCATGGTGAAGCTATTGTTTTCAGGGCTATCAATAACTGAGGAAAGGGGTGATCAAAATAGGGCAAGCTAAATGTTACAAATCTCACTAGGCTTGCCAAGATTCAGTCATTTTTCTCGACTAAAAACTCAAAATTTTTACAAAGTAGATTTGAGTAGGTTTTTGGCTATATTTTTCACTGTTGTTGTTGCTTTTATAGAAGAGTGAATTTTCAGAGGTTCTTAATACTGTCATTTTGCCCTTTCTGGCTTTATATATTGGTTTTGTCCCATTGTTTTTCCTAGGTTTGCTGTACTACATTTTTTTTTTTTAGTTTTAGTCTCACTCGGTCGCCCAGACTGGAGTGCAGTGGCCGGAGTGGCCACTGCAGCCTTGACCTGCTGGGCTCTGGCGATCCTTCCGCCTCAGCCTTCCAAATAGCCGGAATTACAGGCATGTGCTACCACGCCCGGCTGATTTTCTTATTTATTGTAGAGATGAGGTCTCGCTGCCCAGGCAGGTCTCAACCCGCAGGCTCAGGCAATCCACTCACTTCAGCCTCCCAAAGGCACGAGATTACAGGCTGAGCCACCGAGCCCAGCTATGTACTGCATATTTTTAATGATGACTTCTACATCTCCATTTAAATTATAGATAACAGTGTTGCTCGAGACTGGACCAGAAACCATCTGAGGCATATTCTTCAATCAACTCCTCTGGGTCCATGTCAATTATAGGGCATCAGAGTTGAAGAATTCAATCATCTAGTATCACAACATTAATTTATATTTCATTATCTTGTTCTAAAGTACATGATACAACCACTGATAAGTGTTCTGCTTGTGTCAAAAAACAGTTTTTCAATGTTGTTATTCTTTTTCTTATCCCCTTATCCTACTTTATTTTTCCTCACATTTATCTCCATTAACATATGGTATGATAAATCTATTAATTTTTTTTTTTTTGCCAGTTCACCATTAGAATACATGCTTCAGCTGGGCTCGGTGGCTCAGCCTGTAATCCCGCGCCTTTGGGAGGCTGAGGTGAGTGGATTGCCTGAGCCCGCGGGTTCGAGACCCGCCTGGGCAGCAAGACCTCATCTCTACAATAAATAAAAAAATCAGCCGGGCGTGGTAGCGCATGCCTGTAATTCCGGCTACTCGGAAGGCTGAGGCGGAAGGATCGCCGGAGCCCAGCAGGTCGAGGATGCGGTGGCCGGGAGTGGCCACTGCACTCCAGTCTGGGCGACAGAGTGAGACTCCAACTCAAAAAAAAAAAAGAATACATGCTTCTTAAAAGCCATAATTAAAAAAAAAAAACTTTTAGGGTTGGGGGAGGAAGAGAGGATAATATTTATTTACATAAACTTTACTGTTACTTATACCCATGCTTTTGCACACACAAAAAAAACCATTTTGAATCAAGAGTATGACCAAAAGTTTAACGTTAAAATGGTAGTCTCAGTATTCTTGAACTCACACGTTGTCTAAAATGAGCTATATGGGGGGACCCCCAAAAGATGGAATTTATTTATAAAAATTGTATATTTATTCTCCTGTGTTTAAACTTCAGTCACCTTCAAAGTATTCCCTGTTTGACGCAATACACCTATCAAGGTGCTTTTTCTACTGCTCAAAACAGGTTTTGGATTTGGCTCGGTAGCTCAGCCTGTGCACTTTGGAAGGCTGAGGTTAGTGGATTGCCTGAACCCACGGGTTCGAGACCAGCCCGGGCAACTTGGCGAGACCTCATCTCTACAATAAATGAAAAATTAGCTGGGCATGGTAGCGCGTGCCTGTAGTTCCAGCCAGTTGGAAGGCTGAGGTGGAAGGATCACTGGAACCCAGCAGGTCGATGCTGAGGTGTCCGTGAGTGTGCCACTGCACTCCAGCCTGGGTGACAGAGTGAAACTCCAACTCAAAACAACAACAACAACAACAACAACAACAACAGGTTTTGAATGTGTCAATTTTGATGCTTTTTTGTGCTTCTGCTATTTTTTGATTTCACCTCTTCCATATTGGCATGTTTCCCATTGAGGACTTCTTTTATCCAAGGAAACAAAAAAAAGTCTTGGGTTGAGATCAGGTGAATAGGGAGGGTGGGGCATGAGAGTCATGCTATTTTTGGTCAAAAACTGCTGAACACTCAGGTGTGCTGGTATATCATCCACCACGAAATGGGCAAATGTATTGAAAGATCTCCCCCTGCCCCCCCCAAATTAACTGAAGTCAAATGCAGCCTCTCACAAGAACACTAGCTAGTACACTGATATGAATGGATTCCTAGAACACTTGCCTAGTGGCAGAAGCCTGTACTACAAGGTACCCACCCTCCAAAAGATAATTTTGGTTTTTTGGGTCCCTCCTCATATGTATCTTTAAAGTGAGGCAAAACAAGAAGTCTAATTAGGAAGTAAGGTCAAATGCTAGTCAGCAAATCTAACATTTAATGGGCGATATTTTATTTCACAAGTAATAAATAATATGGTCACATATTAATTAGTAGGAGTTACAATGATAGAAACCCTTAAAATTCTTATTAAAAAATTGAGATTATTTCACAATTAGGCTGTTTGCATATCTCATGATTATGTTTTGATCTGTTAATCAAAATTAAAAATTAAATACACATTAATTCACCAACAGTGATACAAATTCAAGGCTGAGAAAATGCACTATTCACAAAGAATTTCAATTAAACATTTTCAAGCAGCCCAGAGAGAAGAAATGTTATCAAAGGGAGAAATCTTAATTATATATAATATAGCTGTGCGTTGGTTTAAAGACTAACATACACCTAGATTCACTAAAACACTTGTGAAAAAATTACCCATTATGTTTTCTTCAAAACATATGAAACTTGTAATAAATCCTCTACTTTAGAGAAAAAAAGAGTGACCTCCTGAAAAAGATTCATAACACCTCATTAACAAAGAAAAAATGTTAAACTAAAAAGGTTCAACTATTTTAGTCTTCAGTTACAAATTAAAAACCACTAATAATTCATTATAATAACTCAGAAATTTATTATTGAAGAAAAATCTTGTCAATGAAAAAAATCACTTATTCAATGAGTATTTAATCATTTTATTCACAAAATATAAGCAGGACTTACATCCAAAAGCCAGAAGTTTTTTGTTTTGCCAATTTCTAGAAGAGTCCCTGGCATTTAGTACCTGGCTCAAAAAATTATTTGTGAATGTAATAAATGAATTACCAATCAACTTGATAAACTTTTTAGGAAAAAAATGCTATTAGTTTGATATACCTTGTTCTTAAAAAAAAAATCCATCTTGTTTCAGTGGAATCCTATGAACTTTTCAAAAAGCAGGTAAATAATCTATTTGATACTCCAGTCCAGAATTTCCAGGGAAAAATATCATGTTTACTAGTCTGAAGTTTAAACCCCCTTTAAAATTTGACCTTTTTTTGCCTCTAGATTTCGGCATCGCTCCCATTTCTCACAAATTCCCAAAGATATAGTTAACAGTGAATATAAAATAATATCAGAATGCTGTTTAGCACTTTGGGGCAAAAAGTAGCAAATCTGAGTTCAAGGACCAAACTATTTTACAGCAATTAATTTTTTAAAGTATCTTCAAGAAAGGGGAAATAGAAAAAGCATGAACTGTTCCAGGTATTTTAAAGAATTGATTGCTTTAAATTAGTTTGGTCCTTGAGCTAAGATTTACTACTTTTTACCACAAAGTGCTAAACAGCATTCTGATATTATTTTATATTCACTGTTAACTATATCTCCAAGATGTTTCTGAAGGGAATCTGTCATTGTGGTCATGCAGAACCCACTCATCGCTGGCAAGTAGGGGCCTCCTCCCACGGACAGCTCACTCTCATACCCTATGAAGATCTGCTCTTTGTGATGGGAATAATAAAGCCCTGTGGTTTTTTTTTTCTAAAAAAGAAAGAAAGTAAAAAAAGAAAAGAAAAGAAAAGGCAGGAACTAAATTGCAATGCCACATTTATATTGTTTAAAAATTTTTATAGTTTGAAAACCATTCTACCTAAAGAAGAAGATTTGAGTAAACTGAGGGTTGTGCAGTTCTGTTTTCTCTCTATTATCAGCTGATATCACACCATTTTTACAACGGCCTAGCACTTTTTCATCCTTCTTTTTAGGCATAAGTTTAAAAGTCACATATTTTGTAAGTCTAACTTCACTGTGGCTGTAGGCACTTAGAGATTTCTGCCAGTCTCGTGGACTTCATGATTTTTTTTAAAGATTGAAGGCTGTTGAAAAGCTCCCTGTACAGCCATAGCCATATTGTCTTCTTCAGATGCTTCCCCTTCTCCACTGGAATTATATACAGTTCTACAGCTGATCTTTGCCAAAAGGCCGAAAAGCGATGGAATTATATGCAGTTCTTAGACTTGGAGATTGGTTTTAGAATCTCTCATCCCTTCCAAGACATATTTCCCATTATAGTCTCTGGCCATAGGATTAAAATCACATTGTTCACATGATAGATCTATAAACACCCGGATTTCTCCATTATGCCTAAATTAACAAAAATACTAGGGTATTCCTGCTTAAAAAAAGAAAAAAAAAAAACAAATAGCTTTCATATGGAGTTTATGTTGAAAGCATTAAAAAGAGAAATTAAAAAAAATAATTTAGTGAACACAGATAACATTCCAATCAAGTTTATTTAACAATTACGTTAAACATATATTTCAAAGCAAACTATAATGATGAGTTGTGACCACCAACCCTGCTCATCATGGAACTGACCACAGATTTTGAGTTGAGGGTAAACTAAGTCTCACTGGCCCTCCCCAACCCCCACCCCCCCACTCTCTGCTGCGCCTTTTTTTACACTTTTGACATATACTTGAGAGGGTTAACTGGGAAGAACTGAAATTGAAACTAAGCAGAGTGAAGTCTCAGCTGCCAGGAAAGCTAGGTAATCAAGTGGACACAGCAGACCATTGCTACATGCAGAAGCTTTGATTTCAGGCTATAGTAAGCAACACAGGAAATCAGAAGGCATGGGAGAGATTTAACAAGGAATGAGGGAGATGTCCTCACAAGTGCAGGGAACATAACAATGGCTTTTAGGAGGACATGGGCACTTTGACTTCTAGGCCTATATAGCAAGATCCAAGCTCTCATGGAATTAGAGACAGAGCTAAAGCAAGTCAAGGCAAGGTACATACTAGGACAAATCAAATATGACAAATACATCATATGCCTTTAATATATAAAAGTTCACTACTGATCATAAGAAAATTAGTAGGAAAAACATTAAAATCTCGTCAGAAAGAAATGGATGAAGTCTGAGAAAAGGCATTCTAGACAAAGGCAATTAAAACAACTAAACACCATGTGGAAATGTCAATTTCATGAAAGACTGAATATAGAATTAAAATGGTAGCCTTGAGGAACATCTTGTCCTAATGAGACATTCTATTTTAACTACTAAATTTGTGGCAATTTGTTATACAGCATGGCAAACTAATATAGCATAGGTTCTGCGCATTTATATAGAGAAAACCAGATCTAACTTTCATTAATTAATGTTTATGATCTAATAAGTAACCTCATCAAATTGAGAAACACACTAAGTTCTATAAATTGGTTTCTCGTGATCACTGAACCTAGACTAGGCTCTGTGTGGCCATTTACTCCTCAGTCTCAGCTCTGTGGCCTATATTTAAAATTTTTATGCAAGGTATACTGAGAGTTCATTTAATTATTGACTATTTATTGGTGAAATAAAGCAGAGCAGGGGGCAAAATGATTTTTCCCAGTGTGTACCTAACTCAATATAATCTTTTAGAATTCAGTCACCTGCTGTTGACTCTGGTTATGAGGCAGAACTAATGACACTGGAGCCTTTGTATTTCCAAAGCATCCAGTACAGAGGAAGGAGAATCATAGACCTAACAGAATATGGGAGCATGATGGGGCCTTTGAGATCAACAAATATTCTATTGCCTATGTTTTTCAAATGACGGACCAAAGCCTACAGTATTTCTTGGAATTTGAACAAACTTCTTTGTTGACTCCATTTATATTTTTCTTTTAAACTACTTAGTATGTCTCATCTTCTTGGAATACTAAAGAAAGAGAGAGGTCAAATAGGACTTTTACTCAACTAGTGGCACATATGGAATGGCATAAGAAAAATGATTCATGAAAAAGGTGGCAAGCACAGAATAAGACAGTTTCTGTAGATTTTCTGGAAAAAGAACATGGAACAGGTATCAGAAGTGGGAGCAATCAAGATAATCTTATTGCATATACCTAGATTGTGAAAGGAAAGGTGGATGTAGATTTGAGAGGGGACTATTTCAGAGGGGATAATAGAATGAACAAGGCACTAACAACTATTCTGGTTATCAGTGAATCAGCAAATACTCATTGAACATTTACTATGTGACTGGTGCCGCTTATGAGAGAGACAATGGTGAGCCTGCAAAAGTTGTTCTCATGGAATTTATAGTCTAGTGGGAATAGGCAAACAATAAATGTGTAAAAAAACAAGTAAGATAGCCTTAGATGTTAATGCTCTGAAAAAACGAAAATAGAAGTAGTTTAATAGCTAGTGAGGAGTGAGTTTCAGTGATGGCCTCTTTCATAAGACAACATTTGAGTTGAACTCTGAGTGACACACAGAAGATAGTCATGCACAAAAACATACACTGGGGAGGGGACCCTATTAAACAATTTAAACACACACACACCATGGAAAACTATTCAGCCACACAAAAAAAGAATAAAATAATGTTTTTTGCAGCAACTTGGATGGAATTGGAGAATATCATACTAAGCGAAGTAGTGCAGGAACATAAAACCAAACACCAAATGTTCTCACTTATATGTGGGAGCTAAATTAAGGACCTGGAAAGGCATATGAAATGGTATAATGGGCATTGAAGACTCAGAAGGGTGGAGATGGGAAGAGGGATAGGAATGAAAACTCATCTATCTGGTACTGTGTGCACAGGTGGGGGTGGAGGGTACAGTTAAAACCCAGACTTCTTTGCCACTACACAATGCATGCATGTAACCAAAAATCATTTGTATCCCCAAAAGCTATGAAAATTTTAAAACAATTATTGAATAATAATAAATAATAAAAGAAGACAGGCATGCAAAATTCCAGGGAAGGATGTTCTAAGCAGAAGGAATTGCAAGTGCAAATTCACTGAACTTAGCATGTTGTAGAGACAAAAAGGTCAGTGAGGCTGAACCATAGTGAATGAGTCAGAATGAAGGAAGATGAAATCAGGGTGCTAAGTCATGTGGGATCCTGTATGCCAAGATAATCTCCTCATTTTTGACTTGATTGGGTAGAGGGAGTGAGGCTGAGTCAGTGAGGATGCAGGATTTCAGATACAAAAGGCTAGAAAAGATTCTTGAACAGGGTACTATATGGGGGCAATGTGGTATCTGGGAGAGAAAATTCCAGCCCATTATGTGTAGAAACAAGAACAAAGAGAGACTGGAAAAGAGATGAGAATATTAAACAGGGATCTACAGAGAAATAGAACCAATAGGATAAGTATATATCACAACTAAATATATATACATTTGAATATGTATATTTGGCTTTAGCAATTATGGAGGCTGAGAAGTTCCACCATCTGTTGGCTGCAAGCTGGAGACTTAGAAGAGCTTGTGGTGTAGTTCTAGTTTGAAATCAAAGGCCTGAGAATCAGGAGAACTGGTGGCGTTAATTCCATCCCAGTACAGGAGACCAATACCCCAGCTTGAAGAGTTAGGTAGAGAGAGTAGATTCTCCCTCACTCAGCCTTTTGTTCTATTCAGGATTCTGATAGAATGAGGCCCGCCTTCACTGGGAAGGGAAATCTGTTTTACTCAATCTACTATTTCAAATGTTAATCTCATTCAGAAACACCCTCACACACCCCGCCCCAGAACAATGTTTGATTAAATATCTGGCATCCCACTAAAAAACAAAGTTAACACATAAACTTAAGCATCACGAGCAAGAAGCCTATTGGCCATAAATGCAGGTTCAAATATTATGTGTACAACTTACTAACCGTGACCTTAGGCAAGTTACTTAACCACTCTAAGCCTCTCTTTCCCAAGTAAAATGGAAATAATAACGATAGTTCCTTCCTGGGCTTGTTTTTAAAATCAAATGAGATAATGACTATAATGTCTAGCACAATGCTTTGTAATGACATAATGTTTAGCACAGTGCTTTGCCCTAGTACTCATCATTTCTATCTATCTGAACATGAAGTAAGGAGATTCTTCATGCCTGGATAGGGGGATTTGTAGTAAACTTGGAAAATTCCAAAAGAAATTCCAGAAAAGATTTTATGTGACTTTGATGACTAAAATTGTATTTATTATGGGAAGGGAAGAGAACAAAGGAAATTCTTTTATCATCCAGCAAACTGGTATAATAGGCCATACTTTGTCTGCATTGAGCCTCTCTGCAGTCAAAAATATTTTCTTCAGAGGTCTGAATAGAAGTCTCTTAAAGTCCACTCACAGGTTTCTTGAGCACCTTAGATGTCATGCTTCCTGTGGAAATCTCCATTGCACATGGCTGCTGCAAGAAGGTTTGGGTGGGGAGAGGCGGGTGAATATTAGGGAGAGGGAGATCAAACATTTGAAGCTGAGAGGCATTCTCAGAGTCAGAGGGTCATAGTCAGAGCTTTGCTGGCAAACAAAATAGACTCCACTCTCCAGTTGCAATGGAAAAAGGTGACCGGGATGTTATGATGAAGGGCAAGGGGGGATGGCAAAATGGTTTAGATTAATGCCTGCCTGGGCTTGTTTTCCAAACCGTACCTAGTTGGCTGAATGTTTTAAATATTCAGGATGATTTAGTAATGCAAAGACAACTGAAGATAAACTAAGGGATTTCTTTTCATTTACAGATGTGAATTGGACGGTTTTATGCTACTCATCAAATTTTGATTATGATAGCTTGCTACCAAAGATTGGAGGCAAAGAAGTCTGCACATTTAATGCTGGGGAAAGAAAGAAGTTTCAGGGTAGTTTGGGGGGCTCATGGACTTTGGATTTTCTTCTGACAAGATCATGGTGAAAACAAGAGGCACTTGAAGAGTACTTGAGTGTTTACTAATTAGAGTGCTGAGTATGTGAGACTATAAACATCTATTGTGAAACAGAATCGGGCACTCTCTCCAGAAATCAGAGAAGTGAAAATTGAAGTAATAATGAGAGGCCAATTTACATCTGTCAGATTAGCAAAAATTAAAAGAACCAATAACATCTCTTGCTGACAGGGATATAAGGAAGAAGAGTAATGCCATCATTGCTGGTGGATATGTGATTTGTTATAGTCTTTTTGGAAAGCAATCTGATAAGGCCTACTTAAGTTATATGTTCTTTGGGCCAGCAACTCTACTTTTGAGAATCTGTTTTATAGAAAGAGTCACCATATAAGGACTGACACATGAGGGTCTTACCGCTGAATTGAACATAGTGGAAAAAAACTGGAAACCCAGTAAGTGTCCATCAATATGAGAAATAAACATTATTAGATATTCACACTATGAAATGCCATGTAAATAAAAATAATAAGCAATGAAGGAAAAATACAAAAGCCCATTATCAACAGGAACAACAAAACCCTGGTAATAAATAATAGAATAAGCCAGGCTCGGTGACTCAGCCTGTAATCCCGCGCCTTTGGGAAGCTGAGGTGAGTGGATTGCCTGAGCCCGCGGGTTCGAGACCCACCTGGGCAACTTGGCGAGACCTCATCTCTACAATAAATCAAAAATTAGATGGGCATGGTAGTGTGTGCCTGTAGTTCCAGCTACTTGGAAGGCTGAGGCAGAAGGATCGCTGGAGGCCAGCAGGTCGAGGCTCTGGTGGCCAGGAGTGGCCACTGCACTCCAGTCTGGGTGACAGAGTGAGACTCCAACTCAAAAAAAAAAAAAGAATAATAGTGAAGTTTGCAAAAGGGAGGCCATTAGTCTCAATGTGAGATGTTGAGAGCCTGAATGTGAGATGTTGACATCAACACTTCCTCTCTCTCAGTTCATCTTGGTTTCTTGTCTATATAGGCTTTCTCTTCTTAATGAGAAGCAGGGCACCTAAGCTATTTTCCTCAGAGCCAGCAATTCCAAAGAATGGAGAGATTCTCTCTCTCATTATCTCCATCAGTCTCAGAAAGGGTGTCTGATTGGTCCCATCCCAGTCCCATGATAGCATGTCACATGTCTGCTTCTGAAGCATACTTGTCCCATGGGAGGGGGGGTCCCCATGATTTGCCAAAAGCTGCTCTTGGGGTGAAGGTGAACAGTTCTCAAAGGGAAAAGGTGGTAGGCAGATTGAAAAATTAACAGGTACCCTCTACAATTTCCATCCAATATTTTCTCTGTGAAAATATATGTATAAATATTGTTCAGACAATCTTGCCAATGAATATATTTTAATATTTAAAGCATTTTCCTATATTATCGAAAACTTTTCATAGCCTTCCATTTTTATTGATACTGGTTGCAAAGAGAAGAGACTCTACCTTTTGCCTTCCAAGATTCTGTTTACATTGATACCGCTATACCAAGCCAGACATCTTGGCTAAGGAGAAGATTCACGAATGCTGAAGAAGACTTTTCTGCTAAAAATAGAGCCCATTTGGTGGTAAGAACTAAGCAAACTGTCAAACAACAAGTAAAAGAAATGGAGAGAGCATTGTACCCCTATCTCTGTTTCTGCATTTCTACATTGATTTAGTTCCTTATATGACAAGGGAAATAGACAAGAGGGTGTGTGGGTGCCAGTAGATGGGAGAAATTAATCAACCCAGATACATAAAATGAATCCACCCAGATATGAATCAACCTGGATATGAAAGCAATGAGCCAATTCATTATTTCAACCATTAATTAGTTCACAAATATTTCTTGTCCACAAATATTTCCTAATATTTATCTAGCCCTTTATTAGATACACAAGCATAGCCCCCATCCTTATAGAGTTTAGTGTTGCAGACAGGACAGTAAGGAAAAGATTACGGATGTGATAAGGACTAATTCAAAGAGATACTTAGAATTACAAGAGGGAGTAAAGAAAAGGCAGATTTAATTTAGCCGGGGAACCAGGGGAGCTTCCTTGAGGAAGTATCACTTAAACAGACAGTTGAAAGAGAGATGAGAGCTGGCTAGGCAAAAGGGAGTGGGAAGGAAGGCTGATCCAGGGTCAGGAAATGGTGCCTGCAAAGGTCACCCAGCAGGAGAGGGCATAGTGTGATCACAGGATCTAGAGAAGACCAACCCAGCTTTCATACAAAGAGTGAAGACAGTAGAACCAGATAGGACTGGATGAGTGGATGGAATCTGAATCATGGAGGACACTGTAGGTGACATAAAGGATTAGGGACTATAGGCTAAGGGTGGGAGGAAGCCACCGTAGGATTTTGGCAGAGAAGTGATATGATTATAAGTGAGTTGTTAATAGATCACCGAATTTGTAGAATGAAAAAATTGGAGGGAGGCAAGATTGGCTGCAGGGAGGGAGGCCGTTGTTAGGTCTCCCTCCCTGCTGTAATAGTGATGCCAGAGGCTGGGACTGAGGTGGTGGCTGCAGGATCAAGGGAAGTGAAAGAATGTTTGAAACACTTGGAAGTTGTCAGACTCATTATGGAGGGCAAGAGGAAAGGGGTCCAAGATGACTATTAGGTTTTGCCTTGAAGAAAAGAAGTGAAGCTGTGTGCCTTTACAGTTTGAAGGGTAAATGACAAATTTAGTTTGGAACATGTGGAGTTTGAGGGACAAACAAAACACACAAGTAGAGCTCTTGAGTAGGTGGCTAGATATTCATGGACAAGTTAGGCAATCATTCTCTTAGATTCGTAATGTCACACTGACTTTTGATGAGAGTTGGGCCTGAATTCCATGGATCATCATCACCCATTTGCTCTATTCCATGTGTGAAGCATACCTGTGTTTGCTAGCTTCATTTTTGTGTGTCTCTTGCTCACACGGTTTTCCAGTAAGGATGAGTTCTCATTGGAAATTTTAGTATTCCAATTTTAGTATTCCAAAGAAATTTAGAAACTTCTTTCTTTTGTGAATTCTGGAAACATGATAAACAAACAACAAAGTAAGACCTCTTAAGGGATAGAAGAGAAGGAATTAATGTCCTAAAATGGCACTGGGTTTTGCGATAGTTTTCTTCTCCAACTAAAAACTTTCACACTTTCAAAGTGATGTGATTTCTCATTTTGCTGGTAAAGCTCTATGAAAGCCAATCACTAAATAAAAAATAAGGTAAACTCCTGAAGATTAAATGTATTCTGACTCTGTTTTATTCTATACAAAGTAAGAATACTGTAGTACAATTATGTCCCAACCCTGTCTTTTTCAGCAGGTCACCCTAAATCACCAAATTGTGCTTTTGTAAATATTTTTGTTTTGAGCCTAACAGCTTATTTATGAATGCCTAATTACAAACAAACACAATAGTTAGCCCTGAGTTCACAAGTATAAATTCAAACACAATGACCACTGAAGAATCATGCACATTTTGTTAGCATCTTCCAGTGAAGGATGCAGCCATAAATGAAAAATAAGCCATGAAGTTGTGTGTTAAATTATCGTCATGTAATTTACATCTACAAATATGTGATGGAATATGACTATGTACATATTCTAACAAATATGTTCTCAAACAGGGACTATTTAAAGACAAAGTCACCCAATATGCTGTCGGCCCTATCTCCTAAACATGTCAAATCCTTTCCCTCACCTCCATCCACATCCACTACCTTGCTGTAGTTTAGGCCATCTATCTCGATCTCACTTGGGAATGTAGTTTCTGTAACCAAGCTGAGCTGAGTGGGCATTGGTTAGCAGGAGAATCCTAGTCCTACTGAAGCATGTTGTGACAACGGGCCTGCCTTTCTACTTCTTTGTGACCCTGATTCTCTTTCAAGACCCATGAAAGCTAGTATTATGAGCATTTATAATTATTTAAATTGTATTTTAGATTTAAGGGGTATATGTGCAGGTTACATGGATATATTGCACGATGGTGAGATTTGGGCTTTTATGGAGCCTATCATCCAGTGTGAGCATGGTACCCAGTGGTGATTTTTCAAGTCTTGAACTTGCCCTTCCTTCTACTTTTGGAGTCCCCAGTATCTGTTGTTTCCATCCTCATGCCTGTGTGTTTCCAGTGTTTAGCTCCTACTTATAAGAGAGGACACACAGTATTCCTTTGTTTGTTTGCTTGTTTCTCTAAGTGAATTGCTTAGAATAATTTTATGGGCATTTTTAAATACCTACGACTCAGACATAAGCACCACAGTCCATGAAATATGCTTGTTTATAACTATATGCTTAAAAGGAAAGACTGTCTACTGTGTAGTTCAATAGGGCATTGAATTCTGCAAAACTACCTGGTGCTGAGGGGGAAATGGATGGTAGAGTTCTGGGGTTTGAGGTGCCCCTCTCTTACCATTTAGAGTACTTGTGGACAGGAAAGACAAAGCATGGGAAATGCCATCCTTCAATCTCCCACCTTAGTGCACTGCATGGAGCCCAGGCCCCATGGCTCCCACACCGCTCTCTGTGTGCCCAACAAAGACATGTCTCCTTGGTATTACCTCATGTTCAAAACCTCCTTGTGTCTTCCCCCAGTCAAAACAGCTCCTTACCAACAGGTATTTGTGCAGTGAAAATGGTCAGATACACTAAGCTATAGAAGAGGGCTACATCTCCAGAGAGGAATCCTCCTCCAGGAGTAAAATTTCAAGTACCCTGAAAGGAAGGGAAGAGAAAGACTCTTCCTAATACTTCTAGTCACAGATCCTAACCCAAACCCTAACCCTAACCCTAACCCTGAATGTTTCTTCTGAATAAATTGACCGAATGGCATAGCACTAGTTGATGAGCCAGAAAATCTAGTCTCTGTTTCCTCTAATACCATTTCCTATGTCACCTTGGGCAAGCCACTTAACCTTTCTGAGGATCAACTTCCTAAACTCAAATTGAGATAATAATCCCTGGTTTGCATCCTTACAATTGGTTATTTTGAAGACTAAGTGAGATAATAAATATGAACTGGCCTTGAGATCTGTAAAATGTACACAACATTATTCCTGAACAATGACCGCTTCCCTCACCCAGTCTGGTGATTTTAAACACATAATACAAGATCTTTCCATATTGTCGCAATATGGAAGGAAACAGCTGCTGGCCAAAGCCAATTTTAGAAGCCTGCATTTTTGCAAAAGGAAGAGTCAACTTCCATCACAACAATGTTGCTGGCACAGGATGATCACTGCTAGAAAACAATGTAGAGATGGTCCAGCAGGTGTCAGCAGAGAACCAACTTTTGGTACTAGGTGGGCTCATCTAGAGAGGGAGGAGATACCAGGGCCTGGGGGCCTGGGACAGGGTTAGAAGGATTTTTGACTTTAAATTCAGGGCTATCTCAATTCTGGTGGGGTTCTGGCAGGCATATTGAGATGGAGAAAACCCTTTGACTCTATCTACAGTATCCCTCTCATTGGCTTCAAGATCCTTCCTCCAAGAAGGTCTCTTCCCATCCCTGTTTTCAGTCTAGAACTGACTCCTTATTTTGTCCTCAGAACCTGTGCTCTAACTTGGGAAGCCTGTCTCAAAGGGAAGAAAAGTTTATTTGTTTGTTGAAGTACATATTGCTTTGGGTATGACTTTTATCTTTCCCTCTTAACATGAGAGTTGTTTTGAATATATGACTTTCATCTACTCGTCCTTCTCTTACCTTATCAACCTGCTATTCGTATTCAATAATTCAGGCAACAAATCCAGTTTCTACAAGATAAACAGCTAATATATTGAAAGTGTGAGAGCACTGTTTACACTTAACAAATAGAAGTCTGTGGAATGAAGTGTTCAAACTCTTATATGCTATGGTCTCTCATATTTGACTCATATGATTTCATTGCAAATATATGCAGGTCTATTTTATAATGTGCCATATTGAAATGGGTTCTGTCATAGGTTTCATGAGGTTTGGGGTCTTTCTTAGCTGGATGAGGAGAAGTTGACTTAGAGAGACAGAGAATCAGCTCTCTGTAGCAGGAACACATTTCAAACTGCCTGCCCTGTTCCTTACCTATACACCAATATCTAAGATTCTCTGTGTGGGGTGGGGAGAGAGATAAAAAGAGAGATAGAGATAGGTGGTGGCCGGGCACGGTGGCTCAAGCCTGTAATCCCAGAACTTTGGGAGGTTGAGGTGAGAGAAGTGCCTGAGCTCAGGGATTCAAGACCATCCTGGGTAACTTGGTGAGACCTTGTGTTTACAAAAAAAAAAAAAGCCAGGCATGGTAGTGTGTGCCTGTAGTTTCAGCTACTTGGAAGCCTGAGGCAGAAGGATCGCTTGAACCCAGCAGGTTGAGGCTGCGGTGGTCATGAGTGTGATACATTAAAATGGTATACCATAGTAATGAGGGAAGGGAAATATGAAAATATGTGAGAAAACCTGTGAGAGGAAAGGGCAAATGAGATCAGACCCAAAGGGCTGTCTGAGGCTCTGGAGTAATACCTGTGGCAAAGTTCAAGGGTAGTGCCATAGCCACATAGAGGGCTGGCCACCTGCAAGTCTACCACATCTGGGAAATAGAGAAAAGGAAAAACAATAAATCAAACGACTATGGATGCTTGTGGTCCTATTGAATTATTTGCCTTTCCCATCCCATAGCAAAGCCCAACTCTCCTCAACACTCAGTAACTATATTTAGCTCTGGAATAACTCTAAGGTCTCCAGGAAGAGAGACCTGTGTCCTACCTAGAATAGTGTTTGTGGGGGGGGGAGGGTATGTTTTAGGGGTCCTTAGAGTCCTAAACTCTAGTATCTAGCACCCACAAAGATCAGAAGTCTCACATTCACCACTAAATGTGAGTGCTGGGTCCAGCAATCTAGAAATCTCCAGCTGGCAGAAGGACAGACACATTATATACAGAGTCCTTTGTTGCTGCAAATCTCTCAGATTTTCAAATAGCTGTATAAGCTGTGTTTCCTTCTCTTTCTGATTGTGAATACTTAATAATTTTTGTCTATTTTCTTCAAACCACTAGGTAGCATGTTTGAAAGAATATTTAAAATTAAGGAGGGGGGGGCAAGTCCACAGATCAACTGCTTTGCACATTATTTTGCCTAGAGTCTACTAGAAAAAACAAAAACAGATAGCAAATCTGGTCAGTTCAAGTCCTTGCAGAGTCATATTCCTGTAATAAGCAAGGCCCAGCATTCACTATCATTGACCTATTAAACTCAAGCAATGTGGATCTGTGTCCTCGGGTTTAGGACAAAAATTTACACTGATTATTTAAGTACAGAGGCCCCTGAAACAGGGAGAAACAAAGAATGATGAGGCCCATCTTTTGCCTCAGTTATTGCATAAGCCCCTTGTTCAGGTTCCTTTTAAAATTCTAAATCCTCATAACTTATATTATCAAGTTATAAAATGGAAACTTTCTGAGTTTACCCATTCCCAGTATGGGGAAATAGTCGTTGACTGTATCCAATCAGGAAAAGTGAAGAAGAGAATTGAAAGCATTAAAGACAGCAGTCAGAATGGTCAGAAACCCTAGCCAATGCAGCATCTTTTTCAAAAAAGAAAGAAAGAAAGAAAGAAAGAAAGAAAGAAGGAAAGAAAGAAAGAAAGATAGAAAGAAAGAAAAGATAGAAAGAAAGAAAAAATGTGGCCACAGTTAGGGTCTTAAGCTGTGTAGAATAAGATCGAGTTAATTCTGTTTTTAGTCAGGCCGTTTTCTTTCCTGCGAGGGCCTCAGCCCTCGTGGCTACCAGGCCCGCGGGAGCCCTCTCCTCTGTCCTCAGAGCCTCCCTGCCCATCTCAATAGCTCTGGGCCAGTTCATTTCGCCACAGCCTGGAGCTGCTCGGAAAGCAAAGATTAAAGGGGAAAGTCGCAGCTGTATATTTATATTTTCATTGCTAGAAGGGAATTGATTTCCGTGCATTTATTTTGGTAGTTGTAATACACAAGGGCGGATTTGCGTCACCCGCGCAACTTGCCGGTGGAGATAAAGTTGCACAAATATTGAAAGGGGAAGTGCTAGGAGTCATTATAGAGTTTTTCTCCGGAAGAAATAAGGATTTCTGCAGTATCCTAAAATACTAAGACTGCTTCTATTTTGAGACCAATCTCGCAGGCACATCCGCTCATTTAGTCCGAGTTTGAGCCCATCAAAAAACAGGAGATGACCTGAACTCCAGAGAGCCCAGGGTTTCCTGCTGCTTTCTTGGTTCTGAGGGGTGGGGAGTAAGGAGGAGGAGAGTCTGCGAGCTCAGAACTGTGCTACGGGCCCACAGAGGAGAGGCCTGGGCCTGGAGGAAAGGGTGTAAGGGGAGGCAGAGGTCGCTCCAAAAGATTCCTTTTTGCGTTAGTCAGCTGGAGCTCAGAGTAGGCCCCGGATAGCGCTGCTGCGTTGCAAGGAATCCTAGGGCCTGGGAGAGCCGAAGGGCCGCGCGGGTGAAATTGCAGCTTGCAATTCAGCCTCGGCCCTTGCGGAGAGAGACAGGCTTGCGGCCGCGGCGAGGAGTCGGCGGGAAATCCGCCCTCTGGGCCTCGTTTCATGGAGTCTGCCAAGTGCTCGGGGCCGAAGCCTGACAGATGCGGGTCGTGGGCGCCTCAGAGAAATCGGAGGGCCCGCGTTCTCCGGAGTCTGCATCCCGTGTCCACTCCAAAGAGCCGCAGACTTTGAAACCAGCGAAAGTGGGTGGGGGAGACATCTTTTCTGGGGAGGGAGTGAAAGCGCCCGCTGCCACCTGGGGTGAGGCATAAATGTACCTCTTTTTTTGGAACAGATTTTGAGCTTAGGCCAAGGTCTGAATGTTTGCAGTCAAATTGGAATCACAATCGAACTAGAAGTGGCTCTAGGAAGAATAGAGGGCTCATGGCCATCACGCGCGGTGACTTTCCCTGGAGGCTGCGAAGTTACAGAGAGGCCGCCCTCCCACCAGGGTCTCTCCAGAACCCACAGCCAACGCCTCAAGAGGACTTGCTCACTCCTATGCCTTCAACTTGACTTAGAAGGACTGGTCTTCCTGCCTGTGCTGCCCCAGGAGTCCCTGTCCACAGTCAGCCACACCTCCATCCCCGCTTCAGGGACAGGTCAAGAAAACCGTTTAGTAAAAGAGAGAGAGGAGGGAGAGATCTCCGTGCTGGCTGATCAGCGGTGATTGATTCCTTTCCAGGAGAAAGTCAAAAGCTTAAAATGATAGCATCTGCAACAAAGGGGTAGAAACCACTAAAAACTAGTTTAATGAGCTCCAATCCTGAACCCGAGATAGGTACTGTAAGTTCTGTTGTCTTTCTTGGCTTATTTGTAAGATGTCTTAGAGCTGAAGGGAAATAAAAAAATACCACGGAAGCTCTGTTAGGAGATGCTTATTAGGACAATCGAAAACAAAAGATTTCGCGGTTTCATTATTGTTATTATTTTATTTTCTTCCTGAAAATGTGCAAGAACAGCTCATTTGGGTAGCCTGTGGTTAGTTTGGGGGTGGGGTGGGGAAATCCATTCTGACTATAATTTAAAAGAGAACGAATTCCTAAAATAGAGATGTTGATGTTGCAGAAAATCCCCACTATGCCCACCCTGCGTTCTAAAGACCCAAGGCGCGAATGGGAGACGTTGGCTACCTCTACAGCTCCTCTTGCGACCAGGCCCAAGAGGTTCCCGAGGAAACTGTCACTGAATTGAAAGTAATATTGAACCCCACGGAAATCTGCTCTTGTGGGCACTTGCCAAACAACGGACCCCACGTGATCGGGGTTATGGCGGAGGAGGGAGGCTGACATTTCCTACAAGGTACAGCAGAGGAGGGGACGCGCGTGCTGCTCTCCTGGGTTTGGGGGTGGGGGTGGTGGTGGCCTGTTTTGTGGTCTCGGAGGCTCCTGGGAAAGGTTTGGCTGTATCTGAAGGAGACGTTAAAAGCCATCCATCTTATTTTGTTTGAAAAGTCACTCGTTCAAGTTGTCACTGTGTGACAGCTCAGAATAAAACTAATTTGCGGCCGCCCCTCCTCTTCGCTTCCCTAAGGATCTCCTCGGAGGCAGCGAGGCGGACGCAGTGCCGAGTTGTGCCGGGACTCAGGGCCGAAGCATCCGGGCAGGGGTTCGGGAAAGATGGGGACTTTGCCGAGGACACGGACTCTTGGGATAAAAGCAGGATTGGGTAAAGCGGAGGGAACCTAAGGGGCCACAGGCGCTCGCCGCTCTCCACCGGGAGGTGGGTTTTGCGCCGCCCTAAGGCGCCCCACAGCCATCCTTCCCCCAATCCTCCCTTTCGCCCGGGGTGGCAAGCCCTCCAGGAAGGCTCCCGTAACCAACTCTCCTTGCCCAGCGGCGGCTCGGAGCTGCAAAAGTTAGGGGCGAGTCAGAGCACTCCGGAGCTGCCGCTTGGCCCCTGCACAGCGGAGAAAGACTCGCGGCGCCGCGCCCAGCCAAGCCCACGCGGCCGGAGCAAACACTTTGGCGTGGCCGGGGCGTGGCCCGGCCCTGGCCACGCCCCCTCTTTCCCAATTCCCCTCCACTCCCAGCTCCCATTGGTTGCGGGGATGACCAATGAGCGCTCGGATCGAGGTCCTACCCCGGGCCTGACTCGAAAGCTCCTGCCAAAACTTTGGGAGTTTTTAGAGAAGCATTTTTTTTTTCTCTTATGACTTTTTTTTTCAACTAACGGATTATTATTGTTGTTGTTTTAAATTTAGCTCTCAGGGCTTAGCTGCTTGGGTTTTTCTCTCGGCGTCCGGCTCCTGACTCCCCGGCTTCTCCGGGGTGAGCGGAGCCGTGGGCCCCGCCCGTCTCGCGGCCCCGGCGGCCCTCTCTCGCCTCCAGCCCGCACCGCCTTTCAAGCGAGGCCAGGGGCCGAGGCAGTGACCAGCTGGGATCCGGCCCTCGCCTCCTCCGCCGTGGCGCTAGGGCTCCCCGGCCTCTCGTCCTCAGGGCGAGCGGAGAAGCGAAAGCGGATCGTCCTTGGCTGGAGCCGCCTCCTCGTGGACCCGCGCGCCCCTCCCGGGGCACCCACCCACCCACCTCGTCCCGCCGGAACGCGGCAGCCGCGCGGCTTAACCCGCCAGGATGTTCGCAGCCGGGCTGACTCCTTTCTACGCCTCCAACTTTAGCCTCTGGTCGGCCGCTTACTGCTCCCCGGCCGGCCCAGGCGGCTGTTCCTTTCCCTTGGACCCCGCCGCCAAGAAGCCCTCCTTCTGCATCGCAGACATCCTGCATGCCGGCGTGGGGGACCCAGGGGCGGCTCCGGAGGGCCTGGTGGGGGTCTCCGCCGCCGCCCTCACAGCGCACTTGGGCTCGGTACACCCGCACACCTCTTTCCAAGCTGCCGCCAGATCCCCCCTTCGACCCACCCCAGTGGTGGCGCCCTCCGAAGTCCCGGCTGGCTTCCCGCAGCGGCTGTCTCCGCTCTCAGCCGCCTACCACCACCATCACCCACAGCAACAACAGCAGCAACCGTCGCAGCCGCAACAGCCGCCGCAGCAACAGCCCCCGCCTCAACCCCGGGCCGGTGTCCTGCAGCCCCCGACCTCGGGCACGCGAGGGGTCCCGAACTCCCACCATAGCGGCTCTGTCCCGGCCCCCTCAAGTAAAGACCTCAAATTTGGAATAGACCGCATTTTATCTGCAGAATTTGATCCAAAAGTCAAGGAAGGCAACACGCTGAGAGGTAGGTCAAGGGCGGGAGTCTGCAGGCTTCTCTCGCCACGGCCCTGACCCACTCTCTGTACCCCGGGCCGGTTTGGGGTGCCTTTGAATGTTTCTTTTTTTACAATGGAGGACAAATTGGTAAATGGGAGAGAAGAAAACAAATGGTAAGAAAATACAAAATATTAGGTCTAAAATTCACCTGCTCCACGGAAAACAACAACAAAAATGACTCCAGGGATGCTTTAAGGACACGTCACAGAATCAGTATTAAACATGGTTGTTGCAAAATTTGCCAAAATGACTACAATTTATGTCTTTAGTCACTTATCTAGAGAGAAAACTATATTTTAAGATAGGGAAAGCACTTCGGGGGAACACTTTTCCATTCATGTATCTGATTTCTGGTAAAATTCACCCAAGAAATATAGACTATAAACAAAACCGTCGGTCAAAATTCCCAAAAGGAGAGAGCAGAGTAGGGCTTCTTGAGGTTGTAGGTTTGGGATTTGTGGAATCATTAGAAGGCACCAGAAAGTGGCGTCCTGAGGCTGATTTAGGTAAAGCCCTTCTTTGCTATATGCATGAATGTGGACGTTAGGGACACACAGCCACTTCTCTTGCATGCTCCTTGGCAGCTGTCTGGAGAGAGAGGTTTTGGCAAGGGGAAGGGGAGGAACAAACCCGCCGAGATAGAGTGGACGTTTTCCCGAGGTGTAACCAGCTCTTCTTTTCCCTTGTCCCCAGATCTCACGTCTCTGCTCACCAGCGGACGCCCCGCGGGAGTGCACCTCCCTGGCCTACAGCCCTCCGCCGGCCAGTTCTTCGCGTCTCTAGATCCCATTAACGAGGCTTCTGCCATCCTGAGTCCGTTAAGCTCGAACCCAAGAAATTCAGTCCAGCATCAATTCCAAGACACGTTTCCAGGTACGGAAAACCTCCAGAGTATGGCCCCACCGGCAGGTCGACTGACAGAAATCTCAGGACTGACGCCTCCAGGGGCGGCCGCGGTGTCGCAATCTTGCAGTTGAGGCGGGAGGCTACGAAGATGGGAGAGAGAAACCGAAAGATTTCTCAGCTAGCTGGCGCTCACTTCAGACGGCTCCCCTGGGAAAAGCGTGGGGGCGCTCAGAGAGCCAAGAAAGTGTGTGAGTGGGCGGGTGGGCGGGCTCGGGTGGGATAAGGGGCTTTCTCTAAGTCTTTTCACCCGAAAAGGTGGATTGGAAATGCAGCATCAAGAGGTGTTGATTGTTAACATACACACATTTGGGGATGTGACCTGAAACACTTTTGCTTGGTAAGGTTACTTATGTCTGTGTGCATGGGCACTGTGGGCCCGCGGACACACACACACACACACACACACACACACACACACACACACACACACATGAGATTCAAGGATGTCATCTGCAGATCATTCAGGCCCCAGGGACATTTTCGTCTGCTCTTCGCACGCCTGCTATCAGGCCCACGCACTAGTCTTATATTTTTCCCTTGGAATTGACCGAGGAATCGCCAAGCTTCTCCACTCCACGCTCGCTGTAACCCTTCCGATTATTGCTGTGAGAGCTGCAAAATTGCTTCTTAGAGAGGCCATTTGGCGTATGCATGAAGGCCTTTCTGAATGAGGGTGGAGCCCACTGTTAACACTACACGATTTAAAGCAGTACGGTGAGACCCCGCGGGCTGGGCCTTTAAGGAGGTCCTCACGTCTCTTCCTTCCCGCTCCCTCCGGCGGCAGGTCCTTACGCTGTGCTCACAAAGGACACCATGCCGCAGACGTACAAGAGGAAGCGCTCATGGTCGCGCGCTGTCTTCTCCAACCTACAAAGGAAAGGCCTGGAGAAGAGGTTTGAGATTCAGAAGTACGTGACGAAGCCAGACCGAAAGCAGCTGGCGGCTATGCTGGGCCTCACGGACGCACAGGTAGGCTAGCTCTGGCTCCTGTGCACAAGAGCCCCTGGGCAGGGAGCGGCTCGCGGCCTAGCCCTGCAGGCCCCCTTCAGCTCGGCCCACTGGCCTCCTGCGGTCAAAACACAAGGTCTTGAATTTCACGAGGCGTTGTGGACTTAACAACTTGAGGCTGCAGAAGAGGAGGGTGGGGACCTGGATGTAGGAGAAGGACAGGAAGAATAGTCCATCCCCGGAAGATGTATGTCAACAAGCACTGCATGTTTATTTTGGGCAACAGGCTAAACGACCACCGAGAAAGCAAATAGGCCGCAGGAGATAATAATTATGTTCTCAACTGTTGTACAATTCGCTGTAGGAGATGGTTTTTTTTTTTTTTTCAGAAAAGATAAAAACTCAAAGGCAAGATTGGATTTTTTTCTTCCCATCCTCCCTCCCTCCTCCTTCTCCTCCTGCTGCTGCTGGATTGTGAAATCCCCAGTTGTGAGGAAGTGAAAATATCATTTCAAACAGAATTAGTTAGCTCCAGTAGGGCGAGGAGTCCAAGGAGGCCACAGCCAGCCTGAAGTTCCAAGGCTTAGGTTCAGAAGAAATGGAGGGGGGGGGCGGTTGAGGGAAAGAAAGAAAAAAGGTTTTCTTAGAATGCCAAGAGCATTTTAGCAGATTCTGCCTACCTGAATTTTTTTTCAAGACTAAGAAATCTATTAAGCCTGAATGGATTTTTTTCCTTAAATTCAAGAATTTTTTTTTTCTTTTTGAGTTTTGACTATAGAAGCCACAGTCATTCTACAACACATAGCAGTGGCCTTTGTTCCTGGGGTGCTGACCATCCCCAGCAGGGCAGAAACCAGAGGCAGCCTTCTTTTTCTTAGCTCTCTTGTCCCCCAATGACTGTATCTGTGTCTTTCTGTCCTCCATTACCCAACTCCCTTCTCCAACACACACACACACACACACACACACACACACACACACACACACACACTGGAAGAGCCCAGCCGTTTTCCACCAGCTGTGGATGTTATTTTTAAAAGGGAAGCTGGAACTTGTGTGAACGTGTTGGGTCCCCCAAGGGATTGTATATATTTATATAGATTCTCTGCCCCATCTCTACCTCCTTCCTCCACTTTGCACAATTTAAGTCCAGCATTTTCTGAGCCTGCAGAATAATTAGTTTATCCCTGGTAGGGGCAGGGTCTTTATCAGCTCCTGAGTACACACACACCAAGGAAATACTCTTTTACTGAAAGCCCAGAAATGCTCCCACCCTACTGGGATTAACTCTTTGAACCTCCTTTCCCCTTTTTGCTTCCCAGGGTTCTTTTTTCTTTCTTTCTTTCTTTTAAAGAATTGCTTTTGTAGGGACTTGCTTTGGGCAATAGCAGTAAAGGAGAGGGCCAGCTAAGAGCAGGAATTTATAACATTTGACCACCAAACCCTTGCAATTTGGGTGCAAAATCTTGAGTATATGCATTTTTTTTTCTGGGCCAGGAGTCCTTAACTTCAATCAGATGCTTATAGGGGTTCTGACTCAAGATATAGAAGCATGGATTTAGAATAGAGAGAGTGGGATGGTATGCAGGAATCTGCATTTCCAGCAAGCACCCAGATCATTTCAGGCCTGAGGCTGGAAGGTCACATTTTGAGAACCATCTTAGTGGGTTCCCCGGGCCAGAATTCCTAACCTCCTTGCTCCCCTGGGCTGCTCTTCAGGCCCTGCACCTAGCACAGTGCCTAGTCTTTGGTTAGAGATGGAGGGCGTGATGAAAGGTGCTTTCTCACCTTAGGTGGTGACTGTGGGTGCATACCAGTCGAATGAGAGAGAGCCTGTGTCTCATCTCTTTTTGTCTCCCTGTGCCCGCTGTGCAGGTGAAGGTGTGGTTCCAGAACCGGCGGATGAAGTGGAGGCACTCCAAGGAGGCCCAGGCCCAGAAGGACAAGGACAAGGAGGCCAGTGAGAAGTCATCAGGCGGAGCCCCGGTTGCAGACGGAGAACAGGACGAGAGGAGCCCTAGCCGCTCCGAAGGCGAGGCTGAGAGCGAGAGCAGCGACTCCGAGTCCCTGGACATGGCCCCCAGCGACACAGAGAGGACTGAGGGGGCTGAGCGCTCTTTGCACCAAACAACAGTTATTAAAGCCTCCGCCACAGGCGCCCTCATCACCACCAGCAGCAGTGGGACTGGTGGGAGCAGCAGCGGAAGCAGCAGCTTTAGCTTCAGCAGCTCTAGCAGCCTTAGTAGCAGCAGCACCAGCGCTGGGAGCGCCAGTAGCCTTGGCAGTGGCGGCGGCGGCGGCGGCGGCGGCGGCCCCTCGGAGCTGCTCCCAGCTCCCCAGCCCACAGTCAGCATCGAAAGTCCCGAGCCCATCCAAGGCCCTCCTGGCGGCTTATAGACTGAGCTAGGGCAGAGAGGACTCGGGGCCCTGCGTGCATCCTCTCAGCCGCGGTCTGGATTGTGTGCTTACTCTATGTTGGCGACTGGGTGAGGGCAGGAGATGCAGTGCAAAGCGTCCCTCCCGACGTTCACGCTGCGCCCCTTGCTAGCCCGGCTGGCTGCAGCCCACGTTGCCCAGAGTCTCGATGTATCCCTCGCCAGCCGGACAACGCAGCTTAGTACTGTGAAGTGTTTGACTAAACTGTTCCTGAGACCTGCAGCAGAGGTCCTGGCGCAAAGACGTGCTGCACTTAGGAAGCCTTACACTTGTAAATAAAATGTTTCCTACGGTTTGTAAAAGCCGCTTGGCTTGCTGGGGACGGTGCAGTCGTTAAGGCCCGGGATCTCCGACCGGACTTTAGACCCTGGGCACTGCAGGCCAGCAGCTGAAGGGGGAGGGTGGAGCTTATGAGGAAAGTGACTCAACCTGAGTCACCTGGCTGCAGAGTTCTGCGTCGGGGCTTAGAGATTTCACCTAGTTCGGAGGTTGCTCACCAGCTCCAGCCAGCACCGAAGGCAGGTTCTTACACCGTGCGTACCCTGAGAGCGGGCAGGCCACAGGAAGTCAGGCCCGTCTGGCAAATAGTTTTCCCACACGGAGTCTGGACGCAGTGTACCTTCCTTGGCTCTAGAGTACGCAGAGTTGGAATGGAGACAGCGGTGGTGCCGGTCAGGGTCGATCCACTAGGTGGCCACTCAGTGCTGGGCACAGAGTCGTGGGACTCTTCCAGCACACCCCCTGCTCGGGTTTGGGTTGGAGGCACCCAGCAGGTCTGCAGTGTTGCGGAGGAAAGGACAGGCATGCAGCAGTGGCTAGGGCTGGAAACCGGGTCTTAGAATACCAGGGTCCTGGTTTTAAAAATGCCAAAACATTTGTAGGGTAGGGAGATGACTTGCTGAAGGTTAGGCACAGGCAGAGTCCAAATCAGAATTCGGACCTTCTGGCTCACCTTTGGCCATGGATAGAACTAAGAAAGTGCACCCACTGCCCTCGATAAAAACCTTCCTTTGCAATTTGACCACGGGAGGCGCCTGGTTGAGCTCTTCCCTCCGGTGGAACTGAAGTGAGTTGAGAGTCAGTTTCCCCATCCCACCACAGCTGAAAAAATAGTAAACCTATTCACCTTGACGCTGCTACTATTTTTTTTTAAAGCTGAAGAGTCAAAACTCTCTCCTCTGAGACATGTCATCCCAGACTTTTTTCCTCCAAACTACAAAGTGTCCGGAGTCGGTAACTGCTCTTTTGGGAGATTTTAAAACAAATAGACGTCTCTGACCAGCTGGGTTTGTTTGGCACTGAGTTTGGAAAGGGCATAAGATCTCTCACAGACCCAGCATTGATGCCCCAGAGTCGGTTTTCAGAACGAGTTTCAGAGAGATGCTGAAGCCAGAGAGCCCAGGACTCCCCCAGTTGCCTGGCCAGAGAGAATAAGTTCCCCGCAGCCCCTCAGTCTTACCTATCTTCTTCCCCACTTTTACTCATTCCCCTGGAGTTCATCCCGGGCCCTCGGTTCTAGACATCCTGGCACAGGGGGGGAGTAGAGGCAGCAGATGCAGTTTTTCTGCTCAGTTCAGCCAGACGCCTAAGAGCCCGCATAGGGATGCAAAGATGCGCATTTCCTGACTCAGCCAACCTCCCAAGCCCCCCAATTGAGCTGTGCCGCCAGAGGAAAGAGGGAGGGGCTGTCAGGGTTGTCCTGTGGTGTAGGCAAGGGAAAAGGTAGAGCACCCCACAAGGGACCCCATTTTAATAGGGACATGAGCTAGCTGAACTGTGCTGAATAGTTGCTTCAAGCCTTCCACAGGCTCTGCTACCAAACTGCGGGCTTCTTTCTCTGTTCCTCAATTTTGACTTGATTACCAGAGTTGTTGCCTCTAATTTCCCACATATTGAAATTTTGGAACTAGGACACACCAAGAACACAGAATTTTGAGGCACTGAAATCGGTTCCGGGGTTAAGGAGAATAAGATGGTGCATATATATCTAGTTCAGGAGTAGAGCTGGGTTGGGGAATAGAGATGCGGAGGGGTCCATGCTTTGTGTAACCCGCACCAACCCCGGCCCTCGCGGTCCGTGCTGCGCCAAACTCCGGCCGCTCTTCCTCAACCGGGGATCCCGGGCTTCGAAAGTGAAGAAAACTATCACCCTGGGAATGCAATTGTGTGATTTCAGGTAGAATTCGCCAGGCCAGGGGTGTGGCGGCTCTATGGGTCTGGGGACGAAGTGAGCAGAGCGACGGGCACCCGAGGGCTGGAGTCCAAAAGCTCCTCCAGCGCTCGCAGGAAGCGCCCCTGCCTCTGCCACCCCCACCCCTAGTTCCTGGACATTGATCACGTGAAACTCTTGCGGGGCTTTACCCTGGCGGTGGAGTTTTCCACACTTTCTTCAGTGCAATCTCGCAAGTCTCAGAGAGGCTTAAAGTTCATTTGGAAGAAGAGCAGCCGCATGTGACCGGGAGGAAAGGACGCATTTCGGGCGGGTAGCCCATCCCGGGGCAGCTCGCTCGATGTACCAGAATCTTCCCGGTTGCGCTAGTATGCTAACGAGGGCTCGCAGGCAGCGAGACATTCTCCATCCAAGAGGTAGTTTCAGACATGGACTCCAAGCAGTAGTAACTCTGCTCCGAGCAGGGCTCTGCCTAGCCCGCCGCAGAATTCCCCGCGGCGCGGATCCTCAGAGCGAGGCTGCCAAGGCACACAGAAGCTCACGGATGGGAGGCGATCCGGGAGCGTTTTGCCTGGGAAAGAGGAGCTGGAGGGGATGAATTCAATACCCTCTTCCCCCGTGCACTCACACAGTCACACACAAGAGACACAAACAGACCTGCAGACTCCTAAAGACACATGAGAGACACGCAATCTATTGGCTAGTTCAGCTCTTTTTTGGGTGAAACCACTCAAATAAATTTTCTTGTTCTTCTCCATATGGCAAAGTACCCTCGCACCGCCTTATTCTGCCTGTGTGGCTGGGTAAGGCTCTCGTCTCCGTAAAAAAAAAAGTTTCCTAGCGCCAAGTTCCGCGGACCAAACCACTGAAAGTCGACGCCGCGTTCCCCTGCTTTGCCCGCTTCAGCCGAGAGTGGGCAGAGACCTAAGGCCGGGAGTGCGACGCCTTTGCCGCTCTGTCCCCACCGAGGCCACTGCGTCACGTCAGGACGAAGTCCCGCCTCCAAGGGAAGCTCCGGCTGTCGTTCCAGTCAAGAGGATTACCCCCAGTAACCCTTCAAACCCCTGGGGAGGCAGTTGCTCAGACTGTGGTAGTCACAAATCCCTCTGACCCCTTTTGCACCTCAGAGAGACCCTTAAAGGAAGCCCAGTGACTCTGGGATCTTTTCTCTGGCAGCCATCTCTACCTAGAGTCTGGAGTGGGATGTTGGCAAGGGTTTAATTCAATTAGGTTTTGGCCAGAGGGCAACAGGCAAAGCAAGCATGCCCAGCAGGTCCAGGCCTCCTCTTTAAGGTACCAGAGGCCGAAGTAACAGAAAAGTGAACCCAAGTTCTCCTGCCTGGGCGCAACCGCCTCGGGGAGCCTTGGGGTCCCCAGAGGGGCGGGGCTGTAACCAGGGCCTGCAGTAAGGAATTTTTTTAATCCAATGAGTTTTAACCTGTTCTGTTCCTGGATTCGGCCCCGCCTCTCCTCAACCTAAGATTCTGGGTGGGCAGGATGGGTCCGGGGGCAGTTCTGGAGCAAGAAATTGGGGGACGAGAAGCCAGTGGCTGCAGGGACACACCCACCACCTGCTTGCTCTTGCCCTTGCCCTAGTCCCGCTCCAGCTTCTGCCTCCTTCAAGAAGGGAGAGCGGGTGGAGGGACTGCGAGTTAGGCGCTCCCTAAACGACGTAGAGACACTGCTTTAAAAATGGCCCAAAGAACCCTAACGGGGACATCTCATTTCTCCCTCTTTAGCCTCTGGGGTGGGAAGGATTGCACCCTTCATGGTCTTTGTGAAGATGCAAGCTTTGGGTTTTAAGGAGGATTTTTTTTTTTTTTTTTTGAGTTGGAGTCTTCCTCGGTCGCCCAGACTGGAGTGTTAAGGAGGATTTTAACTGCAAGGTGAAGGTGTGGTCCGGGGAAGATTAGAAACAAAACAAAGCCAAACAAAGTTAAAACTTCGATTTAATGGTGTTCACATACACAATTGCTTTCGCGGTTGAATGGAACTGGCCAGTGTCCTAAAGACAAACGAATGACTTCTCTCCACACCTGTGAATATTAAAGCTGGCAGCGCATAATCCCTGTCACCACGGCTCTTGGGGAATCCAGACTGCTCACACTGACGTGGTGAGCTTTCTAAGATACCCCACACTCTGGCAACTCCAGTTGTAACTGAGCAGGAAGCTCAGCTGGGATCCCTGGGCCCCTCAGACAGACAAACTCAGAGAACCGCTGCCTCTGCCCTCTGTCATTTTGAAAACCAAGAGTAGGCCAGGCTCGGTGGCTCAGCCTGTAATCCCAGTGCTTTGGGAGGCAGAGGTGAGCAGATTGCCTGAGCCTGCGGGTTCGAGACCCACCTGGGCAACTTGGCGAGACCTCATCTCTACAATAAATCAAAAAAATCAGCCGGGCGTGGTAGCGCGTGCCTGTAGTTCCAGTTACTTGGAAGACTGAGGCGGAAGGATCGCCGGAGCCCAGCAGGTCGACTCCAACTCAAAAAAAAAAAAAAAAAAAAAAAAAAGAAAGAAAAAGAAAACCAAGAGTAGATGTCCTCACAGGTGTGATAATTCCTGATTCCTTCATTTTAAGGATGAGGCAATTGAGATCGAAAGACATGAGGACACTTGTCCAAGGTGCTCTGGAGAGTGAATGGCAGGATCAGGATGGGCCTTGTGGTCAGTGGCCACAGAGGTATGCAAGAACGTGAAGTATGGTGCTGGACACAACCAACTGGATTCTGATTGGAACTATCACAGCTCGATGGAGTTTTCTCTCCTCCCCCTCTCCCCCACCCCTCAGTGGTTTCTACAAAGAGCATAAGAAGTTCAATCACTGCTGGAGACTATGGGTTCCCATGAGCCCCTCCTCTTCCCCTTGGTGATTCCTGAGGGATGTTCCTTTGGGAGTCTCAGGTCTGGGTCGACACCCCACCCTCCAGTCTGCCCCATCTCTGCAGCAGGCTTAGCTTTGCCAATAGTGTTTCAAACCCTGGCTACACCTTGCTCCCGGAACAAGACGTCATCTAGGGTGCTTTTCAGCTTTTGTCAACTGTGGCTGACACTTTGGATTCTGAGCAGGATGTGGAGCTGGAGGCCCAATCGTGCCATCCGGCAGCTGTTGCCCTGGCTCCTTCTCTTTTCCCGTAGCCTTAGACCATCCCTGGCCACCACAGATACCAAGCCTCACCACTCTCATGATGTTCACCACTCAACAGACGAAGGACCAGAGGGGGAGGCTACTGAGGCAGCAGTGGCATCATCACCTGATCCACGCTCAGAGCTGGCTGCTTTGGTGATCCACAGCGACCTTCTGGGTGGGGGTGGGAGGCATGGGAAGAGGCCAGTAGATGGGACTCCAGAGTAGAGTGTGCAGGAAGCAGCGTGCCTGATCCTAACCCAGCATAGAGGACCTAGCCCCAGAGTAATTCATTCATTCATTCATTCTCTCACTCACATGCCAATAAGTAGCTCATTACCTTGGGAAATTTATTTAACCATTTGGCTTCTGTTTCCTCAACTGTATAATGGAATGTAACCAAAGGTATCTAACTCATAAATTGCTTTAAGGATTAATTGCAGTAAAAAAAAAAAATGAAATGAGAACAGTTGGTGGTATACAATGAGTCTTAGATGCTATTGTATTCCTTTATCCATTCGTTGATCCATCGTAGTATGTATGGGCCCTTTTTAGTGTTTGCACAGTGGAAAAAAAAAGGATGCAAGATAACATGTATTCTCAAGAAATTAAATCATTAGATGGAGGTTCCTGGATGCAGTACTCTATGCTGTGTTTCCAGGAAAACTCTTTAGGTGGGAACCCAGAGAGTTTGGACGTGTTGTTTCCTGATGCCAGGAGTTACTGTGTGCCCCTACTGATGCCATCAGACACTCATTGGCATTTTTTCCTTTTGATGCTCCTGGCACAGTGCCTAATGCCCAGTGCATACCAGGCGCTCAGTACAATGCTTGTAGGCGTGGTTGGGGGTTACTCTTCAGAGTCAGAAAAGGAAGAAGTTAGTTTTCTGACACAGATTTTGAGGAAAGCTTAAGCAAGTGCCTAGGGTCCAAGGAGGGAAAATTATGTTCCCGCTGTCCAGCTTAGGTCAGGACAACTGACACTTGAGGAGTTTTAGTACGTTCTTAACTAATCATAATGAGGTAGCGTCTTCAAAACGGAAAGAGGACATTCGTGATCCCTTTGAAGGTGAAAGGCACCCTAGGCTGCTTGAGGGCAGGGCTGGGCTCTGGGCGTGGCTGGAGAAACTCTGGCACCTAGAAGGGCTCTTGGCACAGGGAAGGTGCCCTCAAGAGTGTTTCCTGAATAAGCGAATAACATGATTGTCGTGGCCTTTGTTGCTATTTATACTATCAATATAGCCTCAAAAACAATGTGGTTAGCATGATAAACACAGGAGAGCTGAGCAACACTTCGCGGAGTTACCAAGGAGTGACCCTGGGGATGGAGCGGAGCAGCGAGTCATCTGACTGAGGATCCACGGGGATCCTCGATGCTAAGGCCGCCACAGAGCACGCAAGAGAACGAGTTCACACGTAGGAGTCGGCACTGGCGTCTGAAACCCCCGCCCGCACACCGGATGCGCATCATCTTGGAGGTGGAAACCAACTCGCAGAGGTTGAATGACTCGCCCAAGACCACCGCCCTAGCGGCCAACGTAAGAACCGCTAGAGAAGCCAGTCGCTTTCTGTGTTTTCCAGGGCACCCCGCTCAGGCCGGCCGTGCGGAGCGCTGAATCCTGCGCGAGGTTCTCTCCGAGCAGGGAAGGGCGTTGCAGAGCGGTGGAGGTGCGGCCGGTCGCGCTCAGGGCGTGTGCGCCTCTCCTGCTCTCACCGCGGCGCAGAAGCGTCTGTCTGCTTCGCGAAGTTCCACCCGCAACCCCCACTCTTCTCAGGAAGAGATTCCCCGGTCTGCACATTTCAGCCTCGCTTTCATTTGTCAGGGCTGCTTATTTTTGTTTCTCAGAATCGGGGTAAAGAGTGCACCCAGCACATTTCCCAGCATGTAGTGGAAGCTCGAGAAATGAGCAAAGGACCGAGTGAACGAAAGAATGAATTTATGAGCGAAGCGGATTCTTTATCCAGCAACCCACTTGCATCCGTCAGCGCATCCGGCCACGTTTGAATCGCTAGCCGCTCACGCCCTCCAAAGGAGCGCCCCCGAGACTCTGTGCAGCCGCGCTTTCCCGGTCTGGGGCCCTGATCTGGCTCCGAAACTTTATTCCTTCGGGGTCATCTGGCCTCGCCCCGTCCGCCATTGCTTTGGGTCTAATGAGACGTTCGGGTCCCCCGTGGTCTCAGATGCCCAATCTGTCCTCAGTCGGCGCGGCCGCTGGCCTCGACACCTCACCCTGGCTGGTCTGGACGCCTGCTCGGTGCAGGTACGGAACCGAGCGTGGAGTTCGTCCCTTTGAGGCTGTCTTGGGTCACCTGAAGCGATCTACTCCAGGTTCCTTTCCTCCTGCAGGGTTCTTGTGAAGATTACTCTCCTAGGCCAAGAATGCTGCAGTTTTGGGGCTGAAAAAGTGGGGTGCAAAGCTGTAAAGGAAAACGTGCTCTGTGATGCACAATTTTTAAATTGAATGCCACATGTAATTAGAATTTTCCCATTTCCCTTGGTCTTCACTCTCCCTCGTCGTCCTCCTTGCTTTGCGTGCCCCAATCTTCCCCTACTTTTCGTTTTTCCTCTGTGTTCCCTGTGTCTTGGTCTTCTTTTGCTCCTGAAAGCGGTTAAGACTCCGTTCAGGAATTTAAGAGATGTTGCCCTCCCCTAACTCGTATCCAGATGACTGCGGTGGAGGACCTGGAAGGACAGGGTGTGTGACCTGAGAGAAGGGGCCACAGGGCAGTCAGGCTGCTCCAGAAGGTATGGAGGCTAGCCTTTGAGCCAACGTGGAATGAAAGGCAGCGATTTTTAGAAACCAAAAAACGAATGGGTCTGCATTATTTTTATTTCTTACAGAGACTCCCCCCTCCAAGTGCCATCCTCCCCAGAGACATCGTTCAGAAGGCAACGGGGATGTGCCGGTGACAGGCAGGCCACTCAAGCCTCCATGCTACCCATCTACACAGGCAGACATTTGAGGACCTACTAAATGCTGAGCGGGTTCTGGTTTAGAGATCCTCAGCTTCTAGCAATCTGAAGGCGCTCTGAAGCCCTGTCCTCCCAGCCAAAAGTTTTAGTAATTGCAGCTTTCTTTCCCTTACTTCCTTCTTGCTTTTCCCATCCTGGATGAATGGTGCTCTCTCCAGCTCTCCCACGATGACTTTCCATGTTCTTCCCCTTAGTTTGCTTTGCAATCTGGAGGTAGTTCCTAGGTTAAGGGCCATTCCTGACACAGATCACAGTCACAGGCACAGCTCTGGTAAACAGAAGGTGCTTAAAAAGCAGGCATTGTTATTAAACTGTGACTACTATGACCATCACACTGTTAGTTCTTTCTGGGTAGGGAGAGCGCCTACACTGGTGGCTTGAAATCACCTGTAGGCACATAAGTGTGAAACATGGAGGAAAGAGACACAAGCCTTGCCCACCTTGCCCACTCTTTGAATAAGTGGAGAAAGTCTTGTATCTCACTTAACTTTCACAGCAACTCAAAGCAGAAGAGATTATTCCTCCTCTCTTACTGATCACCATTTGGAGAAGCAGAGATTGGGTGATTTGATCAAGATACATAGCTGATAAAGGGGGGAAGTGGGAGAGGAAAGTGCGGGAGGCTGCTGTGATTCCCTTTAATTAAGGAAAAGGAAAAGTTCAAGGAAAAGCGTTGTTTTCCTTTTTGATAAATTATTCTGATCACTATTTCAAATATCACCTTACAAAGCGAATGTAGATTCAACTACAGAGAAATCTGTTAAGAACAGGCTCGCCACACCGCCCTCTCCGGGGAAAGTGCATTCCGGGTATGCCCTGTACGGTATGGGTAGAAAAAGTTGACAATCAACAACTGGAGGACCCACTGCAAAAACATCTTTAAGCGAACAGTCGCTACGTGCGCTTCCTGTGTGCCCCGCACTCCAGATCTCAGGATAGAAAGATATGAATGGGTCTAGAAGCCATAGAAGCTTCCCCATTCCGGAGGCCTGGTGCGGTGGCTCCCGCCTATAATCCCAGCACTTTGGGAAGTCGAGGTGAGAGGATTGTCTGAGCTCACGGGCTCGAGAAGCTTCCCCATTCCTGCTCCTAGGTACCCCTTTCTCTTTCTATTTTCACCTGGTCTACCCCAGGCCTCAGCTTCTTCCCTCTGTGCTCTGCTTCCCCCAACATTGCCTGCCTTCTACGCGGCGGTGGAGAGACTCCCGCAGGCTATGCCCTGAGTCCTAAATCTACTATGGTGCTCTTGCAGCGGCGAGACGGCTATGCGACCTGGCCAGGCGCATCCGCAGGCGCTGGGAGCGCTCTGGTGCGGGACGCAGTTACCAGGGCGCGGGTAAGGGTCTGGTGCGCAGAGGCGGTTGGAGGCGGGCGGCCCCTGACCTCCGAGCGCTGTGAGAATTGGGGAGGGAAATTTACGGTTTGTGTACACTTTCCGGCTCCAGAGCCCAGAGTACCAGATAGATGGGGCCCTGGGAGCCCGAGGCAGCGAGGTGGGGCCGCAGCCGCCGCAGCCATGTATGGTACCCGTGGACTTTCCGTTATGCTCGTGGTATCGTAAACCTCCGCGAGGGTGGGGGGAAGCAGCTGAAAACCAATGTCTGGACGAGAGGTGGTTGCAAGTGGTGCCGCCCCGACGCCGCAGGACAAGCCTTGAAAATCTCTCGCAGGCCTGGGTCTCGTTACCTCCTCGGGTGGGATGGGTTGAGGTGGAGAGAGTCATACCGGCTGTTTGGACTCGCGCGTGACGGGTGCGGGGTTGGGTTCCAGGACCGGCGACCTGCCGCGTGGTCCGAAGTGCAGGCAGGTCACTGGGCCCCTTGGGTCCGAACCGCTTATTTTTGGGGTCACGTTAAGACCTAGACTCTGGCCTCGACCGTTGGAGCGCAGATTTGATTCCGGTTCATAGCGTCGCTCCGTAGCAGACAAAAGGCACTTCAAAGAGCGGGGGGTGGGGGTGGCGGTGGGGGGTGAGAAACCCTGTGAACCCTCGGTGCCAGAGCAAGCGGGAAGATGGTCCAGGAGTCAGTCCCGGGGAAGGAGGCCTACTTCGAGTGGAGAGGAGAGGTCCAGCTGCTCGCCTGCATTCCTGTCGGGCTAGCACTAAGCGCGCTCACAGTTTTTTCCTCAATTGTACTGGGCCACACCTGCACAAAGGAGCTGTGAATTAAGTTGGGTGGTCACCGAGATGTTGTCACCCAAAGTGATGTCAACGAAATGTTATCGTATAACAGTTTAACTTTTAACACCAGGTACAACTGTCCAATTTATACGTAGTAATTTGTAACGTGCTATGTGCCATGCACTGTTCTAAAAACTTTGTGTATCAGCTCATTTGCTTTTTACCAAATTCCAGTTAGCTCATTACATGCATTATCCCCATTTTACAGATAGGTAAACTGTGGTAAGAGAGTTAAATTAACGTGCCTAAGGACACGCGTTAGCAAGGGAATTTGGGCATAGCTCACATCTCCTTCTCTCCACGGCCTTCATTATCTAAATCACCAACGAAACAAATGCATAACGTGAGCATTAAGAGTCACGCAGGCGAGAACGGGCTGAATTCCTACAGAAACTCCGGATCGGTGTCGCCACTTTCAGACCTTTTTCGGAAGGCGCGCGTCCGGGATACGGCGCTGCCGCCGGGTCAGCTAAGCGAGGTGGCTGAGTCGATAAACAGGGTCATTTTGCAATTATCCCCAGGGCATGATAATTGCACTAGGCAGCAGCGACTGAGTCTCTCCGACACCGGCTTCTTGCCCTCCGCTTTCTTTTGATTTACAGTCGGGGCCGGGGCTCTGCTCCCGGACGCTGTGCCACACACAGCCTGGGCTTGGTTAGGACGCGCGGGGCGGGCTGCGCAGGGCCATGAGGGCAGGTGGCGCGGAGGTCCTGCGGTCACAGCTCCTCTCCAAGGCCACGCAATCCGTCTTGTTGTCTTTACTCTGCGCAGCGAGGTGGGGAGTAGCGTCTCCGAGGCTTTAGCACCTTAATGGTGTACGCCTGGAGATTTGTCCAGCGGGTAGGGACCAGGCATGGATGGAGTTGGCGATTTATTTGAAAATAGGAGGAGGGGTAGGAATAAAAGGATGGGGGGGCGGGTATGAAAGGAAGAAGAAATAGGAAGGGGAAAATGGAAATCATGAAAATAAGTGGAATTTGGATGCATTTCTCACATTGTTTTAGGGGGTGGGCGGAGTTGACACAACTGGCTTGGGGCTGGGCCATAAATTAATAGAAGATTTATCCCTCAATCAGGAAAAAGCCATTAAGATATTCTTGGCTTTGTCTGTGGGAAAATAATTTCTTTGATTGAGTTGCCCCAGAAGACCCTGTGAAGCCCTCTTTTCTCCGCCTCAACCGGCCTCTTCTTTCCTGCCTGCCGGAAGGGGGGGGAGAAGGAGGGGAGACTCCAGGGAGAAGAAGCCTTTCCATCTTTTCCAGCATCTTGAATTTCGCTTTGCGCGTTTCTTTCTACTTCTTGGTTTGATCCTCCTGCCCTGGAGACTTGGAACCTCGGAGGGAAAATTCTCCCGCAGCAAGCCAAGCCACTGTCGCTGCTCTCCTTCCCTCGGGTAGGCTGCGTTGACCCTTCCCGTCTATCCCTTCCCCCCAAAAGGAAGGCAGGAACCCCACGGCAGGATGAAGAAGGAATCCTTCCCCCTAGGCTTGGAGGAGTTGAGCTCTGTGTGTCAGTCTCTACTCAAAGTGTGGTCCTGGGCCCCTAAAGCATCCTTTTAAAGGGTCCCCGAGGTCAAAACTATTTGCACAATAAAAGATTATTGCTTTTTTCACAAGTGTGCAATGGAGTTTCCCAGAGGCCACATTAGGTGTGGTGACATCATGGTTCGGATGGCTTTTGGAATGTGTGCGCATATTGCAGTGTTTAATAAATGTTTTGGTTTTATATTTTACCACAATAAAAATGCATTTTAAAAATGTATAGGTTTTATCACTATACCTGTGCTGTGTGGTCATTCACATTTAAATTAATTAATATGTAACAAAATTTAAAAAAACTTATTTCCTCAGATGCCCCAGACACATTTCAATTGTTCAGGAGTCATGTGTGGCTAGTGGCTGTCATATTGGACATAGATATTGGATGTAGATTACTTCCATCCTCTCAGAAATTTCTATTGAACTGGACTAATCTATGCCATAAATATAAATGGATATAATCACATGAACACATGCCCTTTAGCATCCGCAATAATCTTTAAGGTTTGAGATTTCCACCTCAAAACATTCTCTAGATTGCATCCTTGATGAGGCATTAGAACTAGAGAGACTAAATTTGTGCCTGGACTCTGCACTTGATAAATTTTGACCATTTTCTTAACTCTGAGCTTCAGCTTCTACTTCTGTAAAATAGGGGTAGTAGTTTCTGATCATAAACTAGAGAGAGGCAGTATTTCTGGCCATGAAGAGCATGAACTCTGGGGTGAATTTGTGTGGGCTTATATTTCAGCTTAGCCCAGATGACTTTGGGCTAGTTTCAAAACCTCTCCATGAGGCTCAAGTTTCTTATCAGTAAATTGGAAACACAATCATAGTAATGATAATAATCCTTCCCTCAGGGATGTTGTGAGGAGTAAATCAGATAATAAGTGAAAAGCACTTAAAAATAGTAACTGGTACACTGTAACTACTGTATATGTGTTAGATATTATTATTGCTTATCTAAAGTGCAACTCTTACAGTGACAATAAGATTTACTTCCTCTCTCCTTTCAATAATATACACGTATGTAACTACATAGTGATAAAATACATATATGACATCTACTAACTTAATAATTCTTAAGTGGACAGTTGAGTATTGTTGAGCATTGGTTGCATTTTTGTGCTACTGATATTCGGAACTTCTTCTTTTTTTTTTTTTTGTAGAGACAAGTTCTCACCAAATCGCCTGGTCTGGTCTCGAACCCGTGAGCTCAGGCAATTCACTCACCTCGGCCTCCCAAAGTGCTGGGATTACAGGCTGAGCCACCGAGCCCAGCCAGAACTTTTTCATTTTGCAAAATTGAAACTTTAAACATGTTAAACAATTCCCCTCATCAGTAATATTTGCATATTGATGTGAATTGGACTCCAAACTTTAGAGCGTAAGTATTTGATTAAGTATTAACCTTTTCAGCTAAGAAATCAATGTCAGCACTTCGAAATAGTTTAGGTGGTTGGGAAAGCCAGCATCCCAAAATGTAATCAAGTTCCATTGAAGAAGCCATTTCCATGGATTCCTCTGTTAGTATTCTTGTGGATTCTAATAGCTCCTTCCTGACCACACAATGGATGCACCTTTGTGATCCCCCAAATGGCTGTTAATTCTGGGTCTAGGGAGTCAATGATGGCTGGTGAGTTAGGTCATTGAATCTTTGAAATGATGTTTTCTGGGAAAAGGTGAAAGGCCGATGGCACAATGGCAGATAAAGAAAAATAAGCTCAAGATTAGTCTCTGGTTGCATGGAATGGCCTGGTGATGGTCAGCAATCAGGAGGACAAAAATCAGAACAAGTCACCCAGGCGCCTCACTTAGCAGTCTTTTTGACAAGGTGGGAAGGAGGAGGAAAAAAAAGTCCCTTAAAAAAACAGTAGTCACTAAAAAGAATCAAATCTTTATTTTTGGTGAAGTTCATCCCTCTCCAAGGATTTATTTTTCTATAACGTTTCTATAGGAGAATTTTCAATGCAGAATATTAAATACAACAAGCCCTCTGCACAGGATGCTTTTAGACGCCAGCAAAAGACATCCAACTTAAGATGACATACTCATTACAAGAAATTTACTGTTTCTTGTGATTGGAAGAGTGAATGGTGGAATGATTTTTGTGCATGGTTGGATTGGGACTCTGACTCTGTTTTCTGTAGGTTCTCATTTCTGCAGTTCTCTTTGTATTCTCTTTATATTCAGCCTGGCCTCCCTTCTGGTACTGAGGCCTCACATCTGTATGTACCCTATTATCTAGAATAAGAAACTGACTATAACCCAGAATCCAAGAAATAGGCCCAATTGGATTGGTATAGGTCACATATCCCTCCTTGCTCTAGTCAAGGGAACGGAACACTCCAAATGCATGATTGAATTAGCCTTGATTGCCTCTTCATCTCTATCACAGGAATTTCCTACAAGACATTGGGAGGATATTTGGAAAAGGAAACAGGTGATGGAAACTGAAAAGGCATTACAGGAACCCACTAGAGTATGCATCTTCATTTAGGGGCACAGTTAAATTGTAATTTTATTTTTCATAATTAGATCACTACTTTTGTCACTTTATTATAAAGCTGTATGCCACACAGGTATTGGAGACAGTGCTTGCCACTGCTAGAAGGGTATACAATTGCAGATACCTTTCTAATCTTCAGAGGATGGCTTACTTTCATATCATTAAGACTGCTTCTTTTGCAAACAACCCCCATGTTGTAGTCTTATCTTACAGATTCTGTAATCTGTCTAATTCATCTCAGATATTTCCTAGAATCCAGATTCTTACTGCTTCTCTACTAGATTCTGATTTGGTAGGTTTTGGATGAGATGATGACTGGATATCTAGATGTTTAACAAGGAATTCAGGTAGCTCCTAGTATCAGGCTAGTTTAGGAAATAGTAAACTGTAACTGGTCATGCTTTTTTCTCTTGGTGTTGGTTACTGGGGAACCTAGGGTAGCAGCTGCAGGCTAATTCTTGCAGTGTTCAGGCCTATATGGTGTGAATTTTGGATACTAAAATTAGTCTTGGCTTCATATTTCTTTCATCCTTATTTTCTTTTTCTTCTTAATTTTCTCATGAGGCAAAATTTGATTGTATCATTTAAAAAATATACTCTATTAAATTCTTTTTGGAATGAAGTAGAATATATCATATAGGATTCTGGCAGAAAACAAAAGCCACATTCAGCAGAGGTTTTTGCACAGATATTTTCATAAAGGACTATTTTCAGAGATGTGAGAGCCAACAAGAGATGTTGCCACTAGCAGCAGCAGTCTGAGGAGGTGTATTAGTTTCCTAGGCTGCTGTCACCAATTAACACAAACTTAGTGACTTAAAACAATAAACATTTATTCTCTCACAGTTCTGGAGGCCAGAAGTTCAAAATGAAATTTCCTGAGCTAAAGCCAAGGCGTTGGCAGGACGTGTTCCTTCTGGCGGTTCCAGGTGGAGACTCTGTTCCTTGCCTCTTTGAAAGCTTCTGATTGCTGCCGACATTCCTTGGCTTGTGCTTGTGTCACTCTGATCTCTGCTTCTCTGGTCACATAGACTTTTCTTCTGCATATAATTTCCCTCTGCTTCCTTTTATAAGCACACTTGTGGTTGCATTTGGTGGCCACCCAGATAATCTAGGATAATATCCTATCTGAGTTACACCTGAAAAGTCTTATAGAAGGCAGCTTTCATGGGTTCCAGGGATCAGGAGCTGGTTATCTTTGGGCACTACTATTCAGCCTCCCAATGTGAGGAATGTTGCTGTTGAGGCCTGGAGCTGGGGCAGAGAAGGCTCTGAGCAGAAGGCACAGCCACTGTTACAATGGTGTCCCTTGTCCCCGTGGGGAGAGAGCAGGAAGAAGAAACATCCTGATCTCCATTCTCATACCCTAAACTTTGCCTCAATCTTCTGTCAATGCATTCCATTAGCTTGGGTAGAAGATGCAATCCATTGAAGTCAAACTCCTTGGTATAGCACAGGGCAGAACAAAGCAGAGAATGGATTTAGGGAAAAATCAGTATGAAGGGAGGCATCAATACAAGACCACTGTTGAGTGGTGGGCATGATACAGCCCTGGTCTCTGAGCAGTGTTTGCCAGAGGAGTACCTTGTGCTAGAGTTGGCTGCCCAGCACACAGACATATGCTCTAGAGTTTTCATGGAGTCTTGGGTCTGGGCCACTTCCAGTTAAGAGGAGATAGTCTGAGAGATTTGAAGTTGAGTTTCAGTACAGGATTTGAATTTCTTTGTTATCCCCAGAGCCCTAGTCTGTGGTGGAAAAAGACTGTTTGGTTGACTAAAGGGACTGAGAAGTAATAGGATCCCAAGCTTTCAGAAAACTACACTCTGAAATCTGCACCAGCCCTCTCTCTCTGTCAGAAGTTTCCATTCCCAGGAAATTACACTGCATATCTTGTCTTCAGGAACCCCATGCTGTTCTTGAGACTTGCAGTGGAACTGTGATACCTTGTATACCATAGCTGCCATATCTATGTAGAAATTTAAAACCAAGCTTGGGTCAGCAAGGGATAGAGTCTGGTCTTGGTATGGTAAATGAGCCCAAGGACTGCAGGCCAGTGTCTGCCCTGCAGCCCTGGTCCACTCATTCCACAGCTTTTCTTCCTCTCTGCCGCTTCCTAACAGATACCTCCTCAGGTCCTCTCTCAGGGCCCGCTATCAGCCATGCCTGCAGCCATCAGTTCTGACTTCTATCTTCTCCTCTCTCATATCATTCCCAGTTGAGACTTGAGAGGTCCTTCCTGGCAAACCAGCTGGGATTGACATCAGGTGTTTTGGGAAGTGCCCATATCCAAATTCCTGCCTTCTAATGATTGCCCTGATTTTTTTTTATTGACATTTGAAACTAAAGACAAAACCAGCTGTTTCTCGAGGGGGGAAAAAGCAAAACATGAAAGGAATCTCCCATGTAACCAATCACCCCCACAAAGCTCAAACCAATAAAATGAGTCCAGCCAATAATTCAATCTCTGCCTTGTTCACTGTGCCTAAGTTGCAGAAGCAGCACAGCAGGGACCCCTCTTCGATGAGGAATTTATCATTAGCAATTTTATTAGCTTTAATGTAGCCAACAGGGGCTACTGATAGTTTCAGTATTCATTTTCCTGAGGGAGTTTCCCCCCCCAAAGAACAAATGTTCTACAGGCCTGATATATAATTGCCTTTATAATTTAGTGTATCTGAATTGAATGAGAAACTTTACAAAGTGCCATCACTAAAGAAGGATCCCCTAGTTTGTAATCTCTAAAATTTTTTTCCCTTATACCTTTTTAAACAAAGTTTTCAGAGTGTAGAAGCATACCTATTATAACTATTAAAATCATTCTCTGAAGGGAGACACTCATTTGTCATGGTTGAAAGCAATTTTTCAGTGGGAATGCTCTAAAATGTCTTGTTTGGACATAAATGGCCATTCATTAATTGGTAATTCAAGCAAGTTATTTAAAGTCAGGCAATTAGGTTAATGAGACCAACAGCCTTTGAAGTTGAATGGGAGTAGGGATGAGCTCACCACTACTTAAGAAGACATTAAATCAATTTTGTGTAAAAGGTAGAGGGACAGAGTCCCCTCCTCCAGTTTCAAGGAAAGATCATGCACACACAGATTTAGCTCCAGGCATGGAAATTAGATGGTGGGCCCCTCAGGCTTTCTGGTAACCAACACGCTATCGAGGAATAAGCAACAGCTGCCCATGCTCTATCATGGGGAAAGATGACAGGTCTGGATTAGGTCTTGCATGGAGGCCAGAAACTCTTGAGGGAGCAACCCCAGGCAGGCATGACAGAACCACAGACACATAGAATGCCACAAACTGAAGCAGATGGAATTGCTGATAAATGAGTTGAAATGGTAGAGGTCCCTAAAGTGGATTTACTGATAGCTGCTTCATAGAAGGGCAATTTTGGGGTGGGGGAAGATTGTCTTTAGATGTTAATCAGAGGCATTCATATGTTCTGTCCTTCACCCTTCAAAGGAAGGTGTCAAGTGTCTTGATGAAATACCTCCTGTGCTTACCCAGACACGGGACTCTGTCACCCTGTTGATAAATGACTCAGGGCGAATCAATAGAGTGAGGGTCAGGCTTGGCTAAACCCATGGTCACAGTGCAAGTGTAATTATGTCATAAGCAGTCAATGGGATAGTACTCAGCCAAGGCCATGGCCCGCTTTTGAAGGCAACATTTGGAATTAGGAGACTGGGGATTGCAAGGAATGAGGGTATAGGGGTAAAGAATTTAAGAGGACCAAACTCTTTTATGACAGCCAGCTCTTGCCAAATTCACTTATTGCCACCGTGTATGGATGTCTGGGTGTAATAAGTAACAGAACTACATAATGATATCTTCGGTGCCTGCAAAAGATAAGTGACCTCACAGTTTGGGAGGTCTCCTGGCAGAAATGGGCCACCTAGGTCACACTTAGCTGAAGGGAAGGGTATACCCTATGAGGAAATATATGATGATTAAATTCACATTATTAAATGACTAAGCTGAATTTAAGGAGGAGAGCAAAATATTATTGCGGAACCCAGGTTGATTCTGAAGTCAGCTGTTGGGAAGTGTGACATGCCTGTGACATCTCATGCACCTGGGAGTAGATTCTCTTCTCTGGAAAACACCATCATGCATCCTCTAGATTTGGGGAGACAGAATTATTTTCTTCATGGTGCTGATAGGAGGGAGAAAAAGTTGCTGTGAGGGAGGAGGTAGTTGCTTTGGCAACTAGTGCCAGAGGTGCCTGGGGTCATATACAAGTAATTAGCTGGTGCTGCTTGAATCTCCACTGTTGGGTACTCATTTCTCCTTCTCTCCAAAGCTGCCCATATGTCTTTTTTCTCAATCCCAGACTATCCTAAATGTTTCTTTTAACCTGGAATGTATGAAAGTGCCCAGGCTCTGAGTCTGGGTCCTACTAGGGTTAGTCCTTCCTGACCAAGCCCTTTTTTTGGTTTTCTTTTTGATGGAGTTAAAGAAATAAGGTAAGTTCTCCTTTCCTTTCAAGAAATTGAGTCAAGGTGACAGTTGTGAATGGCCTCAGTCTGTCTTGACCAGCCTTATGATTAAAGCACTGTACTCATTTTGGTTGCCAAGGCTATTTAACACATGAAAGTGTACTCAGAGTATAGTGTAGGGTATGGGGTAAATTGAATTTCCATAAGCCTAGGGCAGGTGGGGATATCCTGGCCAAAGTTGACCCTGCTAAGGTGGTGCTAGACTCAACAACAGGACGGGCCAGGACCAAAGAAATGTCAGAGGCAAGTTTCAGGGCACTTCTAGGGGGCTCCTCCTGAGTTCCTCCTTTGTAGGCTACTCAGAACCACTTGGATCAGGGTTTTTGGACATTCTGCTAACTTTAACTGAAATCTTTATTATAGACTTTTAATGTCCCTGGCACTATATTAGGTTCTTGGGAAACAGCAATCAACCAGATAAATATTGTGTTTGCACCTACACCTTCTGTACATTATTACAAATCCTGAGCAAATGACTGGCATCCACAGGTTAGAGATGCTCTGTTTTAAAAACCACCAACTGGCTGTCCTAACCTAGAAGTGGGGGTAACTTATGCCCAGTTTTCCTTTTTTGTTCTTCTATGATTAAAGGACCTAAAGGCTTATCAGGTAGAGTTGCGCTAAAGGCTCTGGTTGACATTATTTGTCACCAAGACCTTCCTCTTTTGCTTCCAAGGGCTTTTTTTTTAACTTTGCATAGACAATTTTCCTTTCTTCCTTCTTTCCAATCAGTCCACAACCTTTTCCCCTCTTACATTTCAAAATAAGGTGTACACCTTCAATAATTTGCTCTGATTAATGCTACCCATAGTCCTGAAATCTTCAATGGACTCTATCCCACATATAATTGATGCATTTTATGTATGAATAAAATGGCTTTTAGTTATTTGTGAACTTTCTTTTAGCAGTTTCCTCAGTGAAAGTTGTATTTTCACCTTTGCTGCCACTTATGTAGTTTTGAGACCCGTACACCAGGTGGTGGTAGTCTCCTCATGCTCTGATTATACATTCTGAATAATTTGCAAAGGAGAAAAATGAAAGGGGAGAACTACTTTTTAATCAGATACCTATCATGTGTCATGCCTTTGTACAATAGCTAATTTATTCATCAGAAGTAATCTATGAGGTAGATATTGTTGTTTTCATTTTACAGTTAAGGAAACGAAATTTGGGGAGAGGTAGAGTAACTTCCTCAAATTCACCAACCTCAAAGGTAAAGCTAATGGTGTTGGGTCTGAGCCCTCCAGCTATTTAAGATGAAGACATGTGTGTCTTTTCTATGTGGTTATACAGACATGATGAAGTCAACCACCATTTAAGAGCAATGGTTCTAACAATACCTGAAGCATAACTTGGTATCTTCCTCATTGATTCTTGTATCATAGAGATCCAGATATTTGTATGTGGGCAAAAAATTGCTGTAGACAGTTATTGGAAGAAAAGAAAATAGCTTTTAAAGTATCTTATATTCCAAAGTACATATTTCTCACAACCATGTTCTCTGTAATTTCTAATTTTTTGTTGTTGTTTTGCCGTATTACTTTACTTTGAGGGATGAATTCCCTCTTCCAATGACTTGAGAGCTGGAAAACCTGGGCTCTAGACCCAGGTTACTGGGACTATTTTCTGAGGCAAGTCTCTTCCTTCCTTTGGTCCTCAATTCCCCAAATGTGAAATATGGAGGTCAAAATAAAGGCTATTGACACCGTCTTCTAAAGTCCTGTTGGTTATTTGGCTGTTATATGACCATCATCTAACTCATTCAACAAATATGAAGACATGGCACCACGAGGCACTGCCTTGTCTGGGATTGGGTTGTGTAGCGCTTCAATAATCAAAATAATCAAGCTTCTTCTAGTGGATTTTTTTTTCACAGTTGAAGATAACTTTCTGAATACCTCACCTAGGTCCCCACCATGAAGGACACATTTCCCTGTAACAACATTTGCTCTGTAACAACACTGAACAGATATGCTGTCATTTAACAAACATTTAGACTAATTTCTTAAAAAATTTTATATATAATGCTGCAATAAGAATATCTAAAGACAAATCTTTGTATTCATTTTAGATGTGTTAACTAGGGTACACTGTAAAATATTAAGACTCAAAAGTCTCCTTTTCTTTTTGCTCTTTTGTTTTCTATGGATTTTGTTTTCTGTTTTCTCATTACAACAGGAGTTTATGAGCAGCACATTTTTCTAACCTCTCCCAAACACTTGATATTATAATAAAAAACTTTTGCCAATATCATAGGTAAAAATGGTAAAGAAAGTCTTATTTTAATCTGAATGTCTTTTGCTACCAATGAGGTTCTATATTTTCATCTGTTTATTAGTTGTTGGTATTTTTTATTTTATTTTAGTCAATTTTGTTCTCTGTATATTTTATATTGGAATGTTTTGTTCTTTCATGATTTATTTTAAGGTTCCTATATAAATTGAAGTATTAACTCTTTATATAAATTTTTGTGCTATTTCACTTTAATTTTATATTCAGAAAATGTAAATTTTTATGTAGTCAATATTTTCATTTAAAAAAACAATTTCTGCTTTATAAAATTCTTCCAAAGCTGACATTACATAAATATTTATTTATGTGTTCTTTAGATTAAAAAACATTCAAAAATTATTTACCTTGTAATACAGTGGACTACCATTCATCTGAAATTATTTTGATATATAGTACCAGGATTCATATTTTTTTGAATAATTAGTAGATTATTTCATCATTTATTGAATACTTATATTTTCACTGGTTTTGAATGCCTTTAAGTGATTACATTTTAATTTAATTGATTTTTAAAAAATTTTTTGTGTTGGAGTCTCATTGTCATCCAGGCTGGAGTGAAGTGGCACAGTAATGGCTACCACAGCTTCAACCTACTAGGCTAAGGCAATCCTGCTACCTCAACCTTCCAAGTAGCTGGAACTACAGGTGCATGCCACCACACCCAGCTAGTTTTTTTGTTTTTAATTTATCATAGAGATAGAGTCTTGCCAAGTTTCCCAAGCTAATCTTGAACTCCTGGTCTCAGGTAATCCTCTTGATTCTGCCTTCCAAAGTGCTGAGATGACAAGTATGAGCCACTCCACCTGGCTGATTCTATTGTTATTATTAACATTATTTTAAAGATGTGGGATACAATTCAGGGTTAGGTACATAAGTGATTCTGCTAAATATGAAAAATTGGCTGGGTAGGATGACCCATACCTGTAATCCCAGGGTTTTGGGTGGCCAAGGTGGGAGGATTGCTTGAGGCTAGGAGTTTAAGACCAAACTGGGCAACAAAGTGAGACCTACTTCTCTACAAAAATTAAAAAAAATAAGATAAACAAAAATAAGCTGGGTATGATGGTGTGCACTTGTAGTTCCAACTACCTGTGAGGCTGAGGCAGGAGGATCACTTGAGCCCAGGAGTTTGAGGTTCGAGTGAGCTATGATCATGCCACTGAGCTCCAGTCTGGGCAACAGCGTGAACTCCTATCTCTAACAATAAATAAATGAATAAATGAAAAATATCTTTATCTGAAAATGTGTTACTAACTTGTTTAATTTTATAAGGAAATATATTTTTATTTGTCAGGGTACATAGAAATAGCAAGAACAGTTAGTTCTACCAGTGAAGGCAGAATAATGGTAGTAGTAACAGCAATGGTAATTCAGAACTAAGTGGAATCTCAGCAATACAAAGACTTAATTTTTTCATCACTGGTTTCAACAAGTCACCACATTAAGGTATATACGTCAGGTGTACACTCTTTTCTTCCTTCTTTCCATCATTCTGGCAAACATTTGTTAAGTGACTACTTCTAGACTAAATTCCAGAGAGAACTCAAACATAAGTAAAACATAGTCTCTGTCCCTGGATTTCTCATCATCTGGTGGGGTAGAGTATTAGCTGGGAATGCTTTTGGCTTTGATAAACAAAATGCTCAACTAAGAATGGCTTCAGTCAGAAGTGTGATGTTGAGTAGTATCTGATGCTAGTTCAGTAGTTTGAAGAACATAGGACTCTGGGTTGTCATCTCTTGGATGTTCTTGCCTTCTACCTTTCTGTTGCAAAAAAAAAAAAACATATAGCAACCAACACACTCTCATTCATCCACGTTCAAAAGTAGGGATCAATGGACAATGTGAGGCAAGAAAGTTTCTCCTCATGGTGCATCCCTCTTATAACAGAGGAACCTCTTCCCAGAAACCACCTAGCAGATTTCTTCTTCCATCTCACAGATCAATCCTTAGACCAGAAGTTGGATTCACTTCTGAAGATCAATGCATCTCTGGCTAATACTAAACAAAATTCTGGTTTTGTGAATAAGGAAAGAGGGCAAACAAATTTGAAGAGTTAACTGATAGTGTCCACCACAGGAAGATACCCACTTATATACATAAATATACTAAAGTGAAATAAGTACTTATAGAGGAATTCTAATATCCATCCTGCTTTCTACTACCTTGGTAAACCTAATCCTTCTTAGTCTCAGTTTTCTCATATGTAAAGTAGAGAAATTAATTGTTCTGTCCACATACAGGGCTAACTAAGCGTCATTTTAGATGAGCGCTTTGTAAATCATAAGACATTAAACACCCATACCTTTTTGGTTTCTAAACATCATCCTTGTTTGGGACAGTCTCTGAGGTCCCACTGATCTGTAGTTTGACACGATAAGTTTGGGCAAGGAGGTGGGGCAAAGGACAGGATATCAATAGGGTTGGGATAAGGGTCACTTTAGGCACAAGACTGGAATGTGTAAAAGAACTGGAAGCTCATCATTACATTTCTGTGCACAAATCTAGAGCTAGACAAAGAATTGGGAAAGCGAAGTCTTTCCTCTCTTATAATGATCAGTGTTTGGTGGATGTTGACAAGGGGAAATGATAAATTCACATACCTTTACTGGATGCTTTCTCTCTTGAGAGTATGGAATCATGAATAGAAAGTTCCTCAGAGATAGCCTGAGGCAGGTGCCGAAGTCCTTCCCCCAGGCTGTGAGGTGGTGGCAGAAGACTCGCTTTCCCTTAGGCAAAGAGCTGTAGCTCTACCTTTAAAAACAACTTGGACAGGAGGAAAAATTGAGTTATTTAGAATGGGAGGTCAGTCAAGGGAGGACTTGAAGGGGGACCTTGGTGATTAAGTTCAACCGTTTCCTTTTTGTGGGTGTAGGAGAGAAATATTTCTGACTTTGCCCTGACCTTTTAAACTTTAGCCTGCTTGCTAAGCTGGTTGAAGCCCAAGTTCCTCTTCTAACCACAAGAGTCCTTTGCTTTCTCCCTGGAAATGTGGAGCCTTGCCATTACCCACATCTGCCAGAAACTCCCCTCTGTAAACCTTGTCTGAACCTTAGTTCACGTTTAACCAACCCGCTTCCATTTACTGAGGCAGCTTGGTAAACAGACGGCCCTGGGTGCAGTTAATAATCTTGTCATTTTTACCTTGTGGTCTTTTATATCTACCTCACCCCTCTAGTTAAATTAAATTACCATCAGTCTCTTTCCCTCCAGGGTGAAGATTAATGGGCCTTCAGCTGTCCCCGTAGAACACATGCAATCGTCACGTCCTGAGGAGAAATGCAGGCTAATATATTACGGGCTGTCATCATAGAGGATGGTGGGCAACTCCAGAGTCCTTCTCAGTTTATGGAGTTTGGGGCTAGGCATGTGCAGGGTTGAGGATGGGCACTAATGCTAATGCCTTTGAGAGGTGCTGGAAGATTGAGATACTGAGGTTATACCAAGTGCGTAGCCAGCAAGCAGTTTCTACTGGTGAGGCTCTGGGAGAGCTGAGAGCAGGTAGGTCTCTTCTCAGAATGAATGGCCTCTGACTGGTTTCTAGTAGGACAGCTGTTCACCCCTCACTCCCTTACCTGGGAAAACAAGGCTTCAGCTGTCCCAAGGATTTTGTCTTTTGATTCACCAGAAGGCTTTCCCCCTCTGCCTATTAAATGTAGCTTTCTGGACCATGTGAATTCACTGGATCCCAACCCTTTACCTACCACTTATAGGGCTACCAGAAGTTTCCCAAAAAATTATCACACCACAAGATTTCACTGGGCTTGCAAAATGTGTGGTGGTCTCGATGTCAATGTGCTCCCAACACTCATGTATCACTTCCCTGCCCCCCTTGTACCAGCCAGTTGTTAAAAAGCTTACAAACTCTTCAGTGGAAATAAACCCAATTCTATTTTATCAGAATGGATTAGCTTTGCAGTGATCCGTTCTTCTACTGATGGATTGAGTTCTAAAAAGACACATAATGTTTTAAAATAGAAATCTTATTAATACCAAACATCCTTTCTGATGTCCCTAAGAAGTAAAACCAAGAGCTCACTTGGTAAAGCAATTCTCTTAATCCAGTCTGTGCAGTTGAATGCTTTTCCTCATTTCCTCCCATGATTGTTAAATCTAAGGGAAACGTTGACCTTGGCTAATGACATTCACTCTGTTCTGAGAAGCATTTCTTCTGCTGGTTGGGTCCCTATGAAGGAGAAGCTGGTTTCTGCAGGGAAGCAGGTCTCACAAACCTAAAGAACCAGTACCTATTATTTTGTCCAGTACTCATCAACAAATAATATTATACTACTGTAAAATTTTAATTAGAATGTATATAATACTATATTCTGGGAGCTACTGGACCTTAAGTACTTAAGTAATTTCATTTTTTGACCTTCAGTTTCTTCATATGTAAAATGAAGATCAAATGACCTGCCATATTACTTCATAGTTTGGTTAAAAAATATTTTGAAAAACCTCTGTAGTCACAGCATTTAGTCCTATACTAGTGGTATAAATGGAGATCTTGAGGAGTTGTTTTCAGTTGAGTTGGTGAGTAGCATTTGTATAGAACATTGCCTTATAAAAGGTGCTTAATATGCATTGTCTAGTGTTAGTTCTGACATTATTTGTTCTAAGTATGATTATTTTACCTAATAATTATTTTATTTTCTATATGCCAAACATTAATTTAAACAATTTACAGGTTTCAACTCATTTAATCTTTACATCAACCTTGTGAGATATAGTCATCATGATTATTCCAAATATCAAGATAAGAATATCAAGGCACAGAGAGGTTAAATGTCTCGCTCAAGATTACGTAGTAAGTGAGGGGTAGCTCTAAGAATCCAATACGGGTGGCATGGCTCCAGAGTTCTTACTTGTAAGATGCTTAATTATGCAATTGGAGTAAACTAACTGGTGAGGGAAGAACACAGATCCTATCTCAAATCCCAAGTTTTTCTCCAGGGCATTTATGAATAGTTTTAAAAATCATTATGGAAACTATATGTACATATGATACATAAACACACACGTATCTTTGTATAGTTAGACAATGTTCCTCAAATATGTTTGTACTGAAAATCCAGCAAACACTCTGCATTCTGATTAGAACAGGGAAAAAAGTGATAAAGAACCTCAAACTGGAGACTTCACCATCTTGACAGTCACCGTTTATGCTGAAATGTGCACTGTTTTCAGCAAGAAGTATGATCCCAGTTTTCAAAGGTCAAATAAATCACCTTTAAAGTCGTGAAAAGGTAAACAGACTGATGCCTGGGCAGCTTTCCTGAGTTTATGAGGTCTTCTGGCAACAGGGATGTACAAAAGTCCCATCAATCACCCCCACCTCACATCCAACTCCCAAAACATTTATTCCTAGGGGGATTGCTCTACCATTCTGGGTAATTGTCCCTAGAACTATTATTAGGAAATATTAAATCAAATGAAAATGGAAACCCCCAGAGTAAACATGCCTTTACAGGAAAGCACTTTCCCTCTAGTCAAATTTTTAAAATGTAGCTGTGATTCAAAGGAGGCTGAGAGGATGGTAGAAATATTGAGTTAGTAGGGGGAGGGAAATGAAGGAAGAATGGCAAGGAAAAAGAGTGGGGAGATATTTAGGCAGGCAAGCATGACATGACATAAACAAAATAGTTGTCACTGATGAAAAATAATTCCACAGTGCACTGCAGGTATGTTTGCCTGTCAATCATTTTTCACTTTGCTGGTATCATCTTTTAACGTCTCTAAAAAAGCTCGACAAACCTTCTTTCAGCACATTCTTAAGTTATACTCATATATAAAAAAAACTCACTGTAAATCTAGAAGTCATCTTGGAAATGACTATTCCGTACAAGCAAATAAATGTCTTTTAAAGATCTTTTCATCAGCACACTTAAATTTTGTGCTATTTTTTCACTGTCATGTAATGAGAGCCTGCCTGATCTAAACAAAAACTCTTTAAAGAAGTGATTATAGTCAGGCCTTGTGTGCTGTCAAATGGATCCCTGGTCATCCGGACACATTAAAGTCCATGTCAAGACCTCTTGATGATTTAGTCTCTCCTCCAGCTTTTCTTCTATGTACAGTAACAGCCCAAGACAAGCCCTTCCATCTGGAGAATCTTTTCCAACTTTAGATGTCTTGTGGTGTTTTCCACCACTCTAGATTTCATGGAGACATTTGCAGAAGAGGCATACTATGACTCCAATTTCAGAATTTTGTTTATTTATTTATTGCTTTTTGAGATGGGAAGAAGAATAAGGAAAAGAGGGTTGGGAAGGAAGATGAAAGCTCAGTTTCTTTTAACCCTTGCTTCTTTTAAAATCAGATAATGTTGTATTGAATCAATCTCATTTAAATTTGATTTTTGATTCTCCTTTTTTTTTCAAGTGAACTTAGCCTGGGATCTGTCCAAGTCAGGCTGGAGAGACCACCAAGTGTTCTTATCAACCAGAGACCTAATTGTGGTCATTTATTATAGTCACTTATCTGATAGTAGCTTCATTATCTGTGATAGCTTTACAGGGACAAAATCCACCAGGCATCCAACGGAGCATATAAACATGTTACCTTGTGGCAGGGTGTCTGTTACTTACTGTCAACACTAACTGGCCCTAGTCACCTATCTGCAGCTTATATGAAGTAACAATGAGTTTAATAAGCTCCAGTGAAAGCTGCAATGTAAATATCACATCAGGAGCGTTTGCCTTGTCAGGCCTCTTAAACAAATAAAGGTGATTGAGAAGTACAAACAGAACAGGACTGCAACCTAATGAGATTCCATTGCTGCTTCATTGCAGGCTAGATTATCATCACAGACAATGCATTAGAAGGGATACCGCCCAGAGAATCTCTCCAACTGAAGTTCAACCTAAATTCTGGTTTTGGGACTTGGGTGAATGTGCCACCCATTTGGGAGCAAATACATGCTGAAAATGGATACTGATTTCTCAGGATTATTATTTTCAGATAATATCTAGTACAGTAAATCACTTGGTTTTGAAAGGTACCATGTCAGACATTATACAGCTACCATTACGCGGACCTACATTTTTTTGTTAAAAACTTTTCATATATAATGGGCAATAGGCTTCAGTGAAACCCCACTGGAATAAAACCACAAAGCAGTCTGCTAATAGAGGGCAAAGCATATCTGAAGTTATTTTTATATCGCCCCAGTCCTTAGCTGTGTCTACATATGAGTGTGTGGCTATTTCATATCCTTACAATCTTAGCTTGGAGGAGGATGGAAGTTTCCCTTGCCTAAGCAGGCAGAGCTTTCCTTGAACCCACAGAGAAAGAGAGGACTGGGATCTGAGAGACATGAAAGAAGATCACCAGCCTTCCCAAATTCTCTCTTCCCAAGTCTCTCTTCCTTCAAGTATTCTCCGATTTCTGCTAATAGAAATCATTTCACTCTTCCAATATTAAGGTACTTTCTTCTCTTTAGTTTTATAAGGTAAACAACCCTGGAAAGGGAAGCATGTTAACTCCTTATTGACAGAATGGCTAGTATAAAATAAATCATTAGAAGACCTGGTTGTAAATCCCAACTGAGCATCTACTTGTTAGGTGACAGTTGAGAAATTTCCTTACCTTCTTAAGTCTCGGTTTTTTTCATCTGTAAAATGCGGATACTGCTGCCTTTTTCCCCCACAGTATTTTACAGAGCAAGAACTATACAGTCAATACAAGTGTGCAATGTTTATTAGCTCGGCATGTCATGATCAGCTCAATTATCTAACTTTTTCCTGACAGAATGGGGAGAGTTGATGGTAGAGGAGGAGCTCAGAAGAGAAAATTGTTTTGTGCAGCTTCTCAAAATGTGTTCTGTAGAATAGTAGTTCCTTCTGCTATTATTAGGTGTTATTAAAAAAGGGGGCTATGGTCAAGTGCATCTGGGAAAGCAAGGTTTGATAAGTTTCTCTAATACAAGACTTCTCAGAACAGTTAAAAAGTAAAGGTTTATTATGGGCGATGTGTAAATCTATAGGAAGAGGATTTAATATGCAAAATTATTCAACTGTAAACTTTCTCTTTAACACTTTTTTGAGAGTAAGTATTCCTTAGAGTTCACAATGAGAAATTCTGGCCTAAAGCATCAAGTCTTGTTTGGAAAGCACAGGACCTGGTGGTCTCCTATATCTGGGGGTCATAAAGAAGATCCTGAATTTAAGGTAGTAAGAGGTAGAGTTGATGCATGGAGGATGCCTAAAGTGAGGAGAAGGACCTAGGAAGGTAGATAGGAAGGGCTTGAAGGAAAACACTCTCTTCTTTAGAGTTATAATCAGGGCAGGTCAGTGACCTGGCTTGAATACTTGGAAAAGTATCAGCAATCCCTAGAAGCCACCCAGAGAGGGCTATGACCTGCCTAAGGAGAGAAATGCATTTGGGGAATATTGGGTTAGATAAGTTTCTTTATTGAAGGATTTCTCACTGATGTGCTTTATGAATCTCTAGGAGGGACACATGAATTCTCTAAGGCGTAGTCAAGTGAGAGCCAAAAGAGAATAAAGGGGAGGAGGAAGCAGGGAGAGAAAGAGAGGGAGACTGAAGGGTATCATCTGGTAATGGTGGAGATCCTGGTGGACTCCCCAAAGACATCATCACTATCATTTCCTCTGACTGACTCCTCTATTGACATGTAAGCTTTGCCTTACTCCTGCTCCAGATAACTGGATTATTTATTTTTAAATATTAATAAAGGAACTTTTAAGAGCAGGACATGTCTGTGACCAAGGGGAAACTTGAATTGAGGATTTCTGGTGACCCAAAGGCCCCCGGGTCACTCACTATGTCTTGGAGAATTTGATATGTGTTAAGGATGACTCTCTCTAGGGTATGGGAAGGAGCCTTCAGATGGAGCCAGATCTTTACATGTGCCAGGGATGAAATTGTGTGTCCCTCTCCCCCAATTTATTGTTGAAGGCCTAACCCCCAATGTGACATATTTGGAGACAGGGTCCATAAGGAAGTAATTAAGGTTGAATGAAGTCATAGGGGTGGGACATTAATCTGATGGGGTTGGTTTTCTAAAGAGGGTTTTTCTCTTTTACTCTCTCTGCCACGAGAGAACACCGCAAACCAGAAAAAGGGCCCTCACCAGGAATTGAATCAGTTGGTACTTTGATCTTAGACTTCTCTGTCTCCAGGACTGTGAGAAATAAATAAATTTCTGTTGTTTAAGCTATGCAGTCTGTGGCATTTTATTGTGACAGTTTTAGTTGACTCAGACCAACAACAAAGTTGCAGTTTGCTTCTAAAGTTTGCCATGAAATTATCAATTCCAAAGAGACTTCTTTCTATCAGTGCTGGTTTTGAATGATAACGGGCCCCACTGGTCTCTTTTCTTGGCCTTTCCCCCAATTTTTCTTCTTACTCTTCTCCTTATAAGAAAACACATCTCCATAGACATGTGCCTTTTAGGGTTGTAAAGGGGGAGTGTTTTCTCTCCATCTGTTTCCCCTCTCTTCCTAGTTCATTTCTCCTCCACTGTCACTTACACTCAACCCCCACATAGTAAGTACACAGGAGAGCATGTGCTAGAGACATATTGATGCTTTGATGTATGGGTAACATGCCATGTTTTTAGATGGCAATAAAAAATATGTGCCGAGGCTCTTCCCCGACAAGTGGCAAACTACCCATACTTCCTAGCAGGAAGCCCAGGCTGAGGACGTGGTTTAAAACTCAGGAAGAACACCTGTGATGATAGAGCTCAAAAAGCAGATGTTTTTAAGTTGCTGGGAGACTAAGTTGATTATTTATTGGGACGACATTTGCTATGCATTTATATATGTAGAAGTGCTCAGTTATTTTAAAAATCTATTAATTCATAGCAATATAAGCATTATACACACTGTGCTCTGCCATGTGAATAAATAATTGAATTAGACTTATTTGAGCCTTCTTGTATCTTCTCAAGTTCTCTTTTCACCTCACGCTTTGTCATGGAATTTGTTCAGGTGATAGTTGAAGATCATGAGAAAAATGTCAAAATCTCTCTATATTTTTAAAAGTGTATATTTTTGATGTGAGGGGTATAAAGAAATCAGAGAAGGCACTAGGTGCCTTCTGTTTCCACATAAATGTCAGTTCAGGGTCCAAACGACTTATTTTTAACAACACAAACTGCTGACCTGTCTCCAGAGAATCAGAGTTTTCATTGGAATTCTCAAGAGCAGAGCTTAGGCAGCAGGAGGGAGAGAGGAAGACTTGATGTCCTTGGCAGCTGACTACCACACCAATTTAGATTTTGGAAGCCTTGAGCAATTAGCAGATCACCATGCCATCTGCAAGCATTAATTGGCTACTCTGGCCACCTGCTGCCGAGGAGTCGCTTTATTTGACAAGTGGCAAGTGAGACTAGAAGTTTAAAGGGCAATGATGGTATTACTAACTTCTCATTTACCAAGTGTCTACAATAAGCTAGGTATTATACACTTATTTTGGCCTAAGCTTCATAACAAGATTTAGCATTGTTACAGCGTTTTACAGCAATACAAGATTAGCATCATGCCCATGTTTGGATGAGAAAACTGAGACTCAGAAAATGAGTTGCCCAAGGCTTTGTGGCTAATAAGTAACAAAACTGGAATGAGTGTGCCAGTTTGTACCTTTTCTACACTGATACATTACTACTATAAGTAAGCTGAATAACCTTCACTTTATTAGTCATTTTAAGAGTGTACAAGTTGATAGAAGTCTGTTTTTCTTATTATCCAAAATTGACAGGCCTGATAGGAGCAAGAGACATTTTTATAAGGACAGTTGACCCTTGAACAATGCAGCAGTTAGGGGTGCTGACTCTCTGTGTGGTTAAAAATCCTCATATAACTTTTTATTCCCTCAAAACTTAACTACTAAAGCCTACTGCTGATCAGAAGCCTTACTGATAACATAAATTATCGATGAACACATATTTTTATATTTATATGTATTCTTACAATAAAGTAATTAAAGAAAATAAAATGTTAAAAGAAAATCATAAAGAAGAGAACATATATTTAGTATTCATTAAGTGGAAGTGGATCCTCATAAAGATTTTCATCCTCATGGCCTTCATGTTGCATAGGTTGAGGAGAAAAAGGGAGAAGATGGGTTGGTCTTGGTGTCTTAAGGGTGTCAGAGGAGATAGGAAACCCATGTATCAGTAGATCTATGTAGTTCAAACCTATGTAGTTGATGGGTCAACTGTATAAGAATGTTTACAAACAATAGAGATAATTGTCCAGTTGCAGAGTGTGAGGATATAATACTGGCAGTAAACAGTAAAGACACAGACTATAGAATGAATAAAACTCCTGCAAACCTAGGACATTAAAATCATTGGGTCTTGGGAATAAAAGGCCATGTGGTCATACCCATAAAATTTAAATGAGGGCAGGATCTTTGCCTTATTCGCTAATGTAAATGATATAAGATGCATAGCAGATGTTCAAAAATTAATTATTAAGTGAATGAATTTATGAATATATATGGACTTCCTGACTGATTCTCTAGTCTCCTCCATAGCATTTCATTTGTATGAATAACATTTACTACACTGTATCAAGCTAGTGCTCAGCTTTTCCATGTTTGTGGTCCATTTTGAAATACTAGAATATTTGGTTGTACACTTAAAGGGATTAAATATTTTAAAACCACATTCAAGCCGGACTTGGTGGCTCAGCCTGTAATCCCAGCACTTTGGGAGGCTGAGGTGAGTGGATTGCCTGAGCCTGCGGGTTTGAGACAACTTGGTGAGACCTCATCTCTACAATAAGTCAAAAACTAGCCCGGCATGGTAGTGCACGCCTGTAGTTCCAGCTACTTGGAAGGCTGAGGTGGAAGGATCGCCGGAGCCCAGCAGGTCAAGGCCACAGTGGCTGGGAGCCGCCACTGCACACCAGTCTGGGTGACAGAGTGAGACTCCAACTCAAAAAAAACCCAAAAAACAAAAAAACCCCACATTCAATGAGCGAATAATTTACATACAATTATTACTATACTGCTACAAAAACAGTGAATAAGTGTCCACAGTTTTCAGAGACTTCATTTACTCACTAAGCAGACATTGTTGGTTATATGCTTTTCTGGTGCAACTCATCTCCCATCCATCAGAGGCTAAAAATGCCAGATACTTAATTTTTCCAGACTCTCTTGCAGCTAGGATATGGCCATATACTTCAATATTGGTAAATGATACTTGAGAGGAACACGACCCTAAAAAAGAGACCCATGGAAAATTTACACGTTTACCTGTGATGACTTGAAATATGGTAGCTGTTCCCTATCCATAAAGGTAGATGTTTAGTGAATAAATCAATGTACTTTGGCTTGAACATTGGGAAAATGAAATGAGCCTGAGATTTAAGGACATAACTGAGCTGTTGAACCAGCTTTGGTACTGCATTCCTCTAGTCTTTTTGTTATGCAAGATATATGTTCTTATATTTTATTCCTGTTAGTTGGGTATTTGGCTAATAGACAAAAAGTATGCTTGTAGCTGTGTGACTAGAACTCCTTGTGACCCAGTAACACTTTCTTATACATTTCTGAAACAACTTATATTTTCTAGTAATATGTAATTTTTCTTTGGTGCACTCATAACACTAATCCTTATACAATATTGTCTCTCCACTCAGGTCAATGATTTAACTAACAAACATAGTTGTTAGAGTACTTATGTTCTTTCTTTTTGTTCGTTGTTCACTATGGGACAGTGTACTTGAGAAGAACTTGAGGTATATCAGTGTGCCATGGCAGACTGGTTGAGAAACACTGCTGTGTTGAAATGCTCTGCCTTAGTTTCTTCTCTTCTCTAGATTTCATTTTCCTAGAAGGTTGCAGGATCTTATTGATCATTGCATTTCAAGGGCCTACCCAAGAACCCACTGTATAATCACAATAATTACTAATATACATTGATTTTTATTTTGTGCCAGGCACAGATCTGAACTATTTTGGATGTAACTTTACAACATCCAAAGAGATGGTAAACCAGGATATGAACCAGGCAGAATGACTCAGAGCTTATTGTTGAGTCCTTATGCTCTACTACTCACTAATAAAAGCTTCTCAGGAAACCTTTGCTGATTGAACATAACTGAAATGTCTCCTTGATGTCCTGCTCTCCATGTAATGGGCACTCAGCAAACATTTGTTGGTTGGAGTTCAGCTCCTGCTCAATTACTCAGGATAAACCAGGGGAAGAGTCTCTGGAGAGGTTGTGCTTTGAGCAGGGCTCTAACGAAGACAGCTGCTTCTGGGCACACTGGAGCTGTTTCCTTTAGGGTGGCCAGCTCAGGTTCAGCCCAGGTCCTGACTCAGCAGATTAGGTTATCTGTATGGCAGACCAAAGGGAATAAGTGGTGACTTCAGCCTGGAGACTAATGAAAAAACAATGTTTTGGCAAATCTAACTTCTCTGTTGGCAGTCGGATTAGAGGGAAGAAAGAACTAGAAGGTTCTCCCTGTTGCCTGGGGTTTGTATTTCTCTGATTTCAACTGAAGTTTGCTCTCACCTTTTTGCCCATGCTAGAAGGCTGGGAGAGAGTTGTGGGTAAGGAAGGGAAATAGGAGAGGTTCTCTCCTGTTATACCTTACTCATAGTATCCATAGGAAAGGTGGCAGGGTTTGTGTGTTTAGAATACAACAACATAATGACAGAATTAGGAATGGAGTAAGAGGGCTTTATTTATTTTGTTCATGGCAATATATTTTGTACAATTTTATTAAATGTCCTGAATAGTTACTGATTATATAGGGTAGATAATGACACAGGGAAAATATGTACTTTAAAACATCTGTAAGAAAGAGAGTTATACTATATTTAGTTGGAAAGTATTTGTTAGAAATGTGGAAGGGGAGGTACACATGGTAGGTGGTTGGCTGAGTTGGGGAAAACCTGTGGTTAATAAGAATTATTGCTCCTAATGTCTGACAGATAGAAGTTTTCTTGTACAATCTCATTTTTGTCCCTGGATAGTGGGTGCATACCATCTGTCATACGGTTGGACAAGCCAACAAACCCCCTCTCCCCTCCATGGTTTGAATATGAGCACGAGTAAGCCCCAAAGGGTCACTATCACTCCCTCTCCATTTATCATGCCCTCCTTAGTGCCAAACAGCTGTGATAGGTTTTCTATTTTATACATTACTAGAATGATTTGCCACCTCTGAAATATGTGGCAGTGGATTTAGCTGCGAGCAACAACCCTCTGAGCTGGTAAATGATTGTACTCATAGGGTTAGGACAAGTGAATGAGGCTGTTTTCCCAAGACGCATGGGACATTTCTATTTCCAGCACTCAGTCCAGGTCATTCACCAGGGAGAACTGTGTAGGTACAGGTGATTCCAGGCACTGACCAGAAGCAATGCTTGTGGCCTTCCCTGCTGGGCTATTGTTTCCTTCCCCCATGTGACCACAGCCTCTTGCTGTTTGGGGCTGATAAAAGGACCATAAATCTCTCTTCTGGCTGCAATGTGGCACCTGAAACCTCAGCCCAGGCTTGATGTGAGAAAACAAGATAAAGCATTATGACTGAGTATTTTCAAATTATCCAAGGAATCAAGAAATCTTGGTACCAAGAAATCTTGGTAGGTTACAGGCAGGGAAAGCATTTCTCAAAGTCCTGTCTATCCTGTCAAGTAGATCTCTGTGAATGAGATGAATGGTTTTACCTGTTGATAGCATCTACCTGCTGGCTCTGCACTGGTTTGCTTTTATTTTCTTTGTGAGAAAGCAGGATTTATTTAGAGAACAGAAAAGCTCCCACAGTGGGAGGACCCGAGGGAGTTGCCCTTTGCATTGGTTTTCTAAACTTGTCAGGGGGTGTTAAACTGTTAAACTGGACAGCTTGTAAGAGACTTTTCCATTGTGAGATTCCATGACTAAATTCCATAGCTGTATAAATCTTGAGACCTTAATTAAACCTTCTCAACTGGAGGTCAGTGAGAGAATAAAACCTTTGCGCATGAGACATACATTATATGCAATGATTTCAGTTCTTTCCTATGCATATAGAATAGTACTAATTACGTACTATCTTTGTTTTTTTTGAGTTGGAGTGTCACTCTGTCACCCAGACTGGAGTGCAGTGGCTGCTCCTGGCCACCACAGCCTCGCCTGCTGGGCTCTGGCGATCCTTCCGCCTCAGCCTTCCAAGTAGCCGGAATTACAGGCATGCGTTACCACGCCCAGCTGATTTTTTGTAGAGGTGAGGTCTCGCTGCCCAGGCAGGTCTCGAACCCGGGGCTCAGGCAATCCACTCACCTCAACCTCCCAACGACGCAGGATTGCAGACTGAGCCACCGAGCCTGGTGCGTACTATCTTTGAAAGAGATAAAAGTCACTCAAATCATTTTCTGTGTTCTGTGGTTCAGAGGAGGAACCCTGATTGAGAATGTCATGAGTTTTAAGGGAAAAGGCAAAGTTTTACCTAAAAGAGGAGATAACTGTGTATAGGGGGCCAGCTATGTGGGGTCGGTGGAGGGGGAGGGAGGGAGGGAGGGAAAGAAGGTGGGAGGGAAAGAGGGAGGGAGGGAAAGAGGGAAAGGGGGGGGGGAGAGAGAGAGAGAGAGAGAGAGAGAGAGAGAGAGAGAGAGAGAGAGAGAGAGAGAGACTCTTTTTTAGCCTGGAGATTGTCTTAGTTTCTGAAACATAAACATGGTTGTATAGCACAGTTTGGTGATCTCATTCAATTGCAGAGTATGGTCAGTAGGATGCCCTAACCATGGTTGGTTACTGCTGAAGTTGGTCAGATATGGATATGACCAGCAAAATTTCCCTAAACTCCAGGTTATGCCATTTTCTCATGTTAATACTTACTACTGATTCCTTCTTATCCACTTCAGGTCTAATCCATATGAAAAATGGTATGATGGTCTTCAGAGAGGGAAGCCCATCGCATGACTCCCAACAGAACTGTATCTTGAAGTGATTTTGACATCTTCATCTCAACTAGGTTAAGCCCACAAAAATAGTGTTAAAGGGAGCACACCCAGAATGCTTTGGGAGATTCTGATAAACACTCTTGATGCTTTGCAGCTGGGTTCATCGTCTGTGTATTTCACAATAAAATTTTATGATACATCCAGACACCCAGCTGCTTGTGTTTGTGAGACAGCATTTTCTCTGCTACACCATTCAGATCTGCCCCACCTGGGACTCATTTTCCTTTTCCACTAACCTATTTCAAATGACAATGAAACTTCATTATCACACAGCTCCTGGAAGAGAATTTGAGGAATGCCATATCCAGGAGAATGTTCTATAGAGGCAACTTCATTTTATTAGATAAGGAGAGACTGTCCCATGGCACCCAAAAAGCAGTAGGGCTAAGTTGGAACTCTGAGAAGCATTTTAGAAGGAGCCAACAATCCCTTTGTTAATCACAGAGTACCCCATAGATCTCTAGTGGGCTGAGTCCCCTAGTTTCTCATAGAGTACAGCATAGTGGATAAGAGAGTGGACTTTGAAATGAGACAGGCATGCCTTCATATCTCAGCTCACTACTTATTCTGAACTTGGTTTCCTCATTTGTAAAACTGTGATAACTATACATACCTGCAGGACTGAGAGTTCACGTGTGAAATACTTAGGTACAGCACCGGGTACATGTTAATACTTGGTAGATTATGGCTATTTTTATTATGTAATGGATGATTATGTTTATTATAAGAATTAAAAACGGAGACCATCTAGTCCAACTTCATACCATATCCATAACATCCCTTCCTAATGAAGAATTCTTGCAGTAAAGGACTTATATTTTTGCTTTGGGAGCATGCGCAGTGGCCTTAATTAAACAGTGTCACCCTGTCTGTATAAAAGGATAACCTTGCCCCTGTCCCAGATCATCTCAAAAATTCCAAGAGTTACTATTTTCCTGTTTTCTGGAAGTTCCATTGAATAGCTTTTCTTTTCTTGCAGAGGTAGAGAGAGGCAATTTTTTTAAAGATGGGATCTTGCTCTGTTACTTAGCAGGCTGGAGTACAGTGGTGTGATCATGGCTCACGGAACCCTCGGCCTCCTAGGCTCAAGCAATCCTCCACCTCAGCCTCCCAAGTAGCTGAGACTGCATGTATGTGTCACTACTCCTAGCGAATTAAAAAAAATTTGTAGAGATGAGGTCTTACTATGTTGCCCAGGCTAGTCTCGAACTCCTGGCCTCAAGCAATCCTCCTGTTTTGGTCTCCCAAAGTGCTGGATTACAAGCATGAGACATTGCAACCTTCCTTGATCAGTATTCTCAGTTTTTCTCCCATCTTCTCTCTTCCCCTCCACTCTCAAATCACTGTTGAACACTGTTGTTAAATTGCTAGGTGTCTTTCCACACATTTCCCTTTCAATATACATGCCTAATACTGTGCTCTTAGAAAAAGTTTAGGGTGTGTGTGTGTGTGTGTGTGTGTGTGTGTGTGTGTGTGTGTGTGCTTTAAGCAAATGAATTTATAGTAGGATGCATTATCTGCACTTTCTTTCTTTTTTTTCCTAATATGCTTTAGAAATCTAACCATCTTAGTGTAATACATAGCGGTTACTTTCATTTCAACCACTGCATGCAACAAGTATTCCTTGATAGAAACATGTCCTTTTATTTTACTATTCCCATGTTGATAGACAGTTTTTGTCTCTAATTTTTCAATATTATAGACATTACAGTAAATTGCCTTGTACATACTTTATTACCTTTATTATTAGTTTTATCTTATTCACATGTGTGTTTTCCAGGGGAGAAGTAGAATTACCAGGTTATAGGTAAGATCATTTAAAATCCTGATAGATGAAGCCCAGTTGTTCTCCAAAATTGCTCTATCAATTTTACTTCCATTGGAAGTATGAGAGTGCCTGAATCTTTCTGTTGTTCATACTTAAAGGAAATATTGCTCAAAAGAGAGGTTTAGAATCAAGTCACGTGGAAGTTACAGACAGTGTGGATTCAATTGTAGGATTCTTTTGGGATCTGCTGTTATTCTGCTAACTTATTGTCAGTGTATTGGGTGACAATTGGAAGTCTTATTGGCTGACTGTAGCAAGAATGAGAATACAATAAATAAAATCCTGCCTCAGCTCCAGACTGTCTGAACCCACGGCAGTCTCAAGTTTTACAATTGGGTTTTGGTGACTTGGCAGGTGGAGAGGGTGGATGAGTGTGTGACTTGAAATTTAATGGGATGTTGACTTAGAATATCATGGGATGTTGGGTTCTACCCTAGGTGCTGTTTTGGGGCTCAGGGAGGCCTTGAAGCAAATGTGGGGAGAAGCCAGTATCTTGACTTTCATTGATCTGTGGTTAAATAGAACAAAAATAGAACCAGAAAACAAAATGTCTGAATCACGTAAATGTTCGTTAGATTTATTCAGGATGAGAAACCAATTAGGTTAAGTTTGTTGCCTGAAGCAAGTTTTCTGAACTCTTATTTCCCTCTGCTTGAATCTCCTGGCAGGAAAGCAAGGATTGCAAATTTCAGTTATTCTTGCAATTATGCTTCTTGTCATTTCTGTTCTTTAAGTAGTTATTGAGCATCTACTCTGTTCTAGGCACTGTGATCAGTACTGGGAAATCAAAGACAAACAATATACATACCAACTTTCACAGAGCTTAGAGTTACATTAGGTGACTAATTGCCAGAGCAATTTGGCAGCATAAAATCAGAGAGTTATTGATCACTGGGATGAAGGACCTGATACAGAATGTGTGTATATGTGAATCAAGACGATGCAATACAATGTTACAGGTACTATGGGTAAAAGAGGTACTTCTCCTAGGGCATAGTAGGTCACTGTCCCCTGTCCCTGGAAACTCAGGTAATTTGAATATTTCTTTTTTTATTTGTATAAATTTAAAGTGCTACAATTGCAATTTTATTATATGATCAAATATAGCATATTTGTGAAGTCTGAGTTTTTAGTGTAATCATAACCAAGAATGTACATTGTATACACTAAGTAATTTTTCATCCCTCACTCCTTCCCATAATTTGAATATTTCTCTCTAGTGTTTTTGACAATGTATTGGAAATGAAGCCTTCACAATCTCTGATCCAACAGTGCATTGTGCCTTGGAGCAGAGGGGCACCAGGATTAGAAGGACATTCAATCTTCCTATCAGCAAACAGTCTTAACATCTCACTTGTGGCTTGGACAGAAGGCTCCCAAAGTGGGATCGGGGGCTGTCATGGCTGTTTTAGTCCTGAGGATACCCAAAGGGTGTCTCTTGCTAGGGATATATGCAGAGGGTCACAGAGTTGCCATTTGAGGGAAGTGTTTGTGTACTATACTGTCACTGCAGGAGATGCAGGTTCTGCTGAAAGTGTTGTAATCCCTTCCTAGGTCAGAACAGGAACCCCGTGGGTTCTCTCAGCAATACCAAGAGTGGTCATAAATTTCAGAGAGCAGCCAAAAGAGAACACTAACCTAAGAGAGTCCCTCCCTGTGTTCATGGGGGAGGGATGTGGGTGGGAGATGAGAGTGGGGGTGGATGAGGGGACTTACAGAGATCTAAGCAGAGAGCTGAGTAGATGATGATTTAGATGAAGGTTAGTAAAAGCTTTCTCTGTCTCAGGCTTCCAGTTTCCTATGTTCTTTTCAGCACATAAGAGCAGGCAGAACAATTTGGCAGCACAAAATCAGAGAGCTAACATCTGTCCACACAAACCTTGTATATGAACATTTACAGCAGCATTATTTGTAATAGCCAAAGGTGAAAGTAACCCGGATAATCATCAACTGATGAACAGATAAACAAAGTATATTCTAACCATTCAATGGACTATTATTCAACCCTTAAAGGGAATGAAGTGCTGATAAATGCTACAACATGGATAAGCCTCAAAAACATTATGCTAAGTGAAAGAAGCCGTTCACAAAAGACAACAGAGTCTATGACCCCATTAATATAAAATGTACAGAATAGGGACATCTATACAGACAGAAATAGATTCATGGTTACTTCAGGCTGGAGCATGTGGGGGACAGGGCGTGAGAGCTAAGGATATGGAGTTTCTTTTTGAGGTGACTGATGCACATATCTGTGAATATACGAAAAACCATTGCCTTGTACACCCTAAATGGATGAGTTATGTGGTATGTGACATATATCAATAAAGTTATTAAAAACAAAACCAAAAAATATCAGAGAGCTATTGATCACTGGGGTGAAGGACCTGATACAGAATGGTTGCCTCTTGATAGGGGAATTACCTGGGACAAAGCAAAACACTCTTTTCATTAAAACCACTGAGAAAGAGGTCTGGGGCAATGGTTCTTAACCAGGAACAATTTTGCCCTTGGAACACTTGCCAATACTTGGAGACATTTTTGGTTGTCACTACTGAGGTGGGTGTTGCTGGCATCTAGTGGGTAGAGGCCAGGGTTGCTGTCAAACATCCTATAGTGCACAGGACAACTCCACACACCAAAAGAATGATTTGACCCAAAGTGCTGATAGTGCTGAGGTCTAGTGAGAAAAAGACGGTAAATAAATATTTAATGTGTAGTACTAATAATTATTAGTTTGAGATAGTTTAAAATTTAAACGATTCATTTACTTTGCTGTTTTCATGTTTCATTAAATAAGAACATATTTAAGAAAGTTTTTTTTCCTCTCTCTTTCTTTTTTTTGAGATTCTTTTAGAACCTCTACCTCCCAACCTTTTTTTTTGCCCTCCTCCTCCTCTTTCTCCTTTGGCTTAAACAACAGAAATTTATTTCTCACAGTTCTGGAGGCTGAGAAGTCTAAGGTCAAGGTGTCAGAATTGTAGATTTCATTCCAAGATCTCATTGCTTGGCTTGTAGGAGGCCACCATCTCACTGTGTGCTCACATATCCTTTTCTTTGTGTGCTTGTGGAAGAAAAAGAGCAAGCTCTTGTAAAGGTGGCTTACTGAAACCTTGGCTTCCTGGGCTCAAGAGTTCCTTCCACCTTAGTCTCCTGAGTAACTAGGAGAATACAGGCTCATGATGCCATGTGCAGCTAATTGCATTTTTTGTAGAGATGAGGTCTTACTATGTTGCTAAGGCTGGTCTTGAACTCCTGGGCTCAAGAAATTCTCCTGTCTCTGCCTTTTAGATGCGGGATTACAGACATGAGCCTGGCTGGTGTTTCTTCTTATAAAAACACTCATCCCATCATGAGTCCTACCCTCATGATCTCATTTAACCCTAATTACCTACCAAAGGACTCATTTCCAAATACCATCACACTGGGTATTAGGGCATCAATATATGTATTCTGGGGGGGACACAAGCATTCAGACCATAATAGGAGTGATACAATATGTACTCTTGTTTTTTGGCCTAGCTTCTTTGAATCAGCATAATTACTTTGAGATTCCTCTATGTTCTTGCATACATTAATAGTTCATTACTTTTTATGGCTGAGTACTAGTCTATCATGAAAATATACCATAATTTGTTTATTAACCTACTAATGGATATTTGTATTATTTCTGGTTTTTGACTTTTACAAATAAAGCAACTATGAACATTTATGTACAGTATTCTTTTTTCTTTTCTTTTTTTTTTTTGAGTTGGAGTCTCTCTCTGTCACCCAGACTGGAGTGCAGCGGCTGCTCCCGGCCACCACAGCCTCAACCTCCTGGGCTCCGGCGATTCTTCCACCTCAGCCTTCCAAATAGCTGGAACTACAGGCACGCGCTACCACGCCCGGCTAGTTTTTGACTTACTGTAGAGATGAGGTCTTGCCAAGTTGCCCAGGTGGGTCTTGAACCCACAGGCTCAGGCAATCCACTCACCTCGGCCTCCCAAAGTGCTGGGATTACAGGCTGAGCCACTGAGCCCGGCTTGTTCTTTTTTCTAGCACAGTTTTAAATTTTTAAATTTTCATATTGTTGGGATTTTTATACCATTAGGATTTTAAGAATTTCATTCTTGCAATTGGCAAAGGTCTACTGTACAACAATTCATGATTAAATGATTAAAAATGAAAAACATTTTGTCTAAAACATTACATCAGAGTTTGATAGATAATGTCTATACATTGAGCCAAATAGTGAAGAGATATTCTTGGGAATTCTGGTCAGCATTATTGTGGCATTTTCATAAAATAATCAGATTTATCTTGTGCTATGTCCATGTTTATTTTAAATCAAGTACATGTAGGTATTCAGGCTCTGAAAAAACATTTTTTTGGCAGGGTACTTCCCACCTCCTGCACCATATTTAATTTTTAAATGTTTCAAGCATAGATTGAAAGAATTTTACAGTGAACATCAACTAGATTATATAATTAATTTATGCTGTATTTGTTTATTACATATCATTCTCCACATTCATTCATAAATCCTCTATATTTTGATACATTTCAAAGTAAGCTTGAGATATCAGTTCACATTATTTTATTTTTCTTCACTTGTCATATATTTTATTACCTGCATTTGCTCAAAAAGTGTAGGTTCTTATATTTAAAAGTATGGTTTGTATTTAGTTTAAAATGCAGAGCCAAAAGATTTTGCAAAATTGAATTTAGAATGAGTTAAATTTTAGGTTCCATGGAAAATTGTCTATGGTTAAATGTCTGATGTCATTTCTCTTCTTCCTCCTCCTCTTCTTCCTCCCCCCTCCTCCTTTTCTTTCTCTTCTTCCTCCTTCTTCTTCAAGGGGGGTTCTTCACTTATTTTTTTTCTTTTAGAGTTATAGGGTACAAGTGAGAATTTGGTATGTAAGTCGACTGCATGTAGGTGAGGTTTGGGCTTCTAGCTGGCCCCTCCCCCCTTGGTAGTGGACTAGGTATCCACTGCATTGCCATGAGTTCATTTTATTTTAGACATCAGTTCATTTTATTAAATACTTCACTAGGAATCCATTAACTAGAGTGCAATATTTAGAATCTACTTTTTTTTTACGCAGAGAGTTAATTTTGCACATAATCAAAGGCACAAATCTTTAGGTATATCATCATTGTGACACATTCATACATTCATGTAACTCAATCTCCTATCAAGATATAGAATATTACCATCACTCCAGAAGGTTACCTCCTGAACTTTCCCAGTTAATTGGTCTCACACAAACTTCTGATTTTTTTCCATCATAGGTCAATTTTGTCTGTTCTTGCAGGCCATTTTTGAGAATACAAGGGTGGATTCTGGTTCTTGCACCAAATCAGGTTGGTCAAGCATGTCAGTGCCCTCAAATGGAGATTCCCTCCCTGCCTGGCTCCTTCTTTCAACTCACCACACTGTAGATGTTTCTTTTGGCACCATCTCAGAAACCATGGGTTTTGTTGCCTATCCACAAGACATTTGCTTTGCATTCATTATTTTTATTTATTTACATATGTTAACAATTTTATTTTTAATTAACTAATAAAAATTGTATATTTTTATGGGATACAATAATTGATGCTTTGGTATATGTTTACATTGCTTTCATTGTTGCTTTGCACCTTGTTTCCAAACCCTCTCTTTCCCTTTCTACCTTCATGGAAGGTGTACACTTCTTCAATTCCCTTTTTTGGTCAGACCCATCTTACTCCCTTCTTTTAGCCCCAGTTCTGGTCAATCCCAGCCTGGCTCATGTACCCAAGAGAATAGTTTTGTGAGTCTAGTCCCAGAGTGTTCTGTACTGCTTCTTCCATGAGTAAGTTAGAGAAGAAAATGCCCAGGATGTTGCTGGGGCACACAGGTATTTAGGAATGAGCAGCAGCCGAGACCTTAAAGACCAGATGGTCTTTAAGTCCTCATGCAACTGCATTCTCCAGCTGTGATTGTCTGTCTCCCATCTGTAGACTTAGCCTCCCCAAGAATCAATCTTGCCCTTACGCAGAGGAGCTTCTTAAAAAGCCCAGCCTCAAGACCACCATGACTCTGCATCAGCTACCTTTGCTGCTAGACCTAAACTGATACTGATTTGATGACTGAGCTCAGTTTTTCATTTATACGATGGAGATAACACCCATTATCATTGCATATATTGTTGAATGTCCAATCTGTGCTTGGTGATGGTGTACATTTGAGTTCATTCAATCTTCACAATAACCAAGAAACAGGTACTTTTAAAATACAAGTTCTACGGATGTAGAAATTGGAGGTCAGAGGTTAAGTCGTAATTCCTATAAAGACTTATAGCTATAAGTTGATGATTCCCTCTGCTTGGGCTCCAAGTTGGAGCACAAGGTAGGAGAAAAGAATAATAAGTAAGTTCGCCTTCTGAATTAATTGTGAATAAAATCACAATACTCTGCTTTTGCTTTTGTATTTTTATTGTACTAGAGTCAAAGTATACAAACTTTCTGATTTTGTTGTCCCATCTCATTTTTGACCCAACACTATAGTTTTGATGAATGCCCACTCTGTCCGCTAGATAAGCTTGCTTTTCGATTCTTAATAAAAATAAAACCAGTTGAATTCTTTAATAGAGAGACTTGCTGCTTCTTAAGACATTTGAAAAATGTTCTCAAGACTCAAGGGACATTCAAAAGCAGCATCACTGGAAAGAATCTAGCCTCATAAGGAATTCATGATGAAGGAACAATACTCACTTGAGTGTCTGAGTTCAAATATATTAGAAAGACAATCAAATTACTTTATTTCATGACTCATTCTTAGTAAAAGATCATCATAACAAATTTTACTTGGCAGCGACTCTTTTTCCACAGAGTTAGATAATTCCCCCTTAAGAAGTCATATCTGTGACTCTCCCATATTGGCAATTTGAGATCCACAGTCAATATGGTGGCAGATATCTGAGGGCAAGAGAATCTTGCACCTACAACCTGAGAACTGGATATTTTGGCTTCTTTACAAGTGGAAAATGGAGGTAATTTCGCTGCTCTAATCCCATTTCCTTCTGTATCTGAAGGGTTCTCACTGTCTTTGAAGCATCCTCAATTGTGTTTACTTGGTCTGGACTTCTTCCCTTAGTTTTGAAATACGTCTCACTACCTTCAGTCTCATTCTCATTAAAACCACTCTTCACTCTTCAGCCATGGTGAATTTTGTAAAAAGCAAATATAAGCCAGTAGTTCTCCTGTTTAAAAACCTCTTTGTCAGACATGGTGCTAGTGTACCCACAAGTCAATCCTCTACTTTCCTGTGGTAATAGCACCCTGACTTTGGTTAGGAATGAGGCAGAACTGTGCCCAGGGAAATAAGTCACTACTCCAATTCCAGCTGATCCAAACCAGTCATGGTAATCCAGTTAGCCTATGCTTAGAAGTAGAGTAGTAACCCAATTCTGCTTGATGAAATCATAGAGAAAGTCAGCTAAGGATTTCTAAGAATTGTTCTGATGGAAGACACACACACACATACACACATACAAGTCCTTCCTTCCCACTTCTGGATGTGATAATGTGAGGATATACTGTTTAAAGCTGCAGTAGAAATCTTGTGACACGAGGAAATAATCCTGGGGACAAAAACCACCATAAGAATAGTAGAGCAGAAATATACAGGGAGACTGTGTACAATGGTGTCATCAAACTGTTGAACCAACCCTGGAGACATATACCTCTGTTTCATGTTATGTCCTGCCACATATAGAGGAGCTGCCTCCTGGGTTGCTTCTCTCCTTTTGGTCTGACCATTGGGACTCGAGGTCTAGAATCATTCTCTCATACCTGCTCTGCCTAACATATTTATACAGCTCCAAAAGATCAATCTTACTCCCTTGCCTCTGGTAGCATCTCTTAAGATAAAAACAGATGCTCAGAAACAAAGTTTTTCTTTTTCCATTTTATCTCATTATATTTAGAGAATAACTGCTTTGGGCACTCGAATACTGCTATCTACATCTGTTCATATCATTTAATTTCCTGCCAAAAATTTGCATGCTATCATGATTCTAATGGGTAAAACTAAAGCCACAGTCTCCTCTCACACAAGGCTGTTCAATTGTGTTCATTTTCCACTGTTTCTTCTCAAGCCTCTGCCAGATGAATCCCATCTAAGAGTTCTCTGGAGGGAACACTCTATTTTTAAGATTTTATATAGAAGGCTAGGGCTTAAGGGAAACCAACTGGCCCATGAGTTCTAGTTTGATTTTCTTTTTGAACTGGCTTGCTTACTTTGAAGATTGCTCAGAAACAACTTCAGAAACATGAGTGCTTAAAATCATGTTTAGATATCTTTTATAACTTCCTGAAATTACTGAGATGATGGTGGCTATGAGAACCATCCTTGATTTGCTGTCCTTATCTTGTCCCTGAAAAATTTCTAAGGTTAATCTTAAATGGTGACATCTTCGGGATCAACAAAGTGACAAGTATACAAATCATCCTTGGTTTTGATTTGCATTTCTCTGATGATTAGTGCAACTGAGCATTTTTTCATGGATCCGTTGACTGTATGTCTTTTTCTGAGAAGTGTCTATTCATGTATTTTGCTCACTTTTTAATGGGGCTGTTTGTTTTTCCCTTTTGGCATGTTTGAGTTCCTTGTAGATTCTGGATTTTAGGCCTTTGTCAGATACACAGTTGGCAACAGTTTTTTTTTCATTTTCATTTTTGCTCTCTTGATGTTTTCTTTTGCTTTGCAGAAGCTTTTCAGTTTGATGAGATCCAACTTGTCTGAGTGAGAACTAGTTCAACCTCTATGGAAAACAGTGTGGCAATTTCTAAAAGAACTAGAAGTTGACCTTCCATAAGACCCAGCAATCCCCCTTCTGGGAATATATCCGGAGGAATTCAAATCATTCTATAGAAAAGGTACCTGTGCATGCATGTTTATTACAGCAGAATTCACAATAGCAAAATTATGGACCCAAACGTGCTGCCCATCAAAAGTGGACTGGACTTAAGAAATGGGGTACATATGCATGATGGAAAGAAAGACAAAATTATGAACTTCACAGCAACTTGGATGGATTTAGCCTCTATCATACTCAGCGATCTATCATAGAAACAAAGTACTGAGTACCCTATGTTCTCACTCATAAATGGACTCTGAACATCTATCATAATACTATAAGAAGGGGGTCGGGAAGATGGTGGCCGTGCCAGTCGGACTATGTGAGTCCTGGTGTGAGTGAGTGAGTGTGTGGAAAATTTTGTGTATGTGCTGGTGAGCAAGTTGACATGTGAGTGGCTGACTGAGGGCTAGCTAGCAGCCAGGGCTCTCCTCATGTAGCGGCTGGTGTCACAGCTGCTAGGCTTGGACTAGTGACCCCCAGGATGCAGAAGCTGAGCACCATTTTCTTTTTCTTTCTTTTTTAAAAAATCAACAAACCCTCCCTGGGAAGAAAATGCTGGGAGAGACTGTCTAAGTGGGGGCTCGTGAGCAAGTGTCCAGGTCCCCGGCTCAACAGCTGGTGCTGCAGTTTCTCTGCTTTGTCCCTGGCTCTTCACAGGTTGCAGAAGCAGAGAGCACCATTATTTTTTTTAATGGACAAAAGTTTTTCTGTGAAAAAGTGGTGGGGAGAAACCATCGCCCCAGGCTCTCCCTCACCATTGCAGTAAGAGAGAGACTGCTGGCTCTTGGCTTTGCTTCACCGTGTCAACACCTAACAAGGAACTGGCAGCAGAGGCTGTGGAGGAACTCCAGAGGCAAAGTCCCATGGAAGAGGACAAGAGAGGCACCCCACCACCATCTTGAAGGCGGGACAGGAAAGTGCTCCGACTTCCACACCATGGAGCAACAGACCTGATCTCTGTGACTGGCAGATCAACTACTCAGGGATTGATGGTGACCCAGAGGGACTATCCTGAAAGCACAAATTTCAGAGGGACCTGATGAGTGCTGAGCCAGGAGCCCTACCCGCTACCCTGATCCAATCATGGGACAAAGGGTGTGGCCAGAAAAGGATGAGGAAGAACTCCAAAGAGATCAGTGGTGAGTCTGGGGTTGACCCAAACCCCCTTCTCCCCAGCAATCCTCTGAACATCAGACCCACGCAGCTGGGTCATGACTGAGAGGGAGAAACCCAGGCAGAGTCTGGACATCAATCGCAGCAGAAGAACTCCATTCCAGGATAGGCCTGGCTGGGGCACCCCAGCGAGCACATGCCTGGGGAAGAGACAATCCCGTATCTCCCCACTGGAGGAGATCTCCCTCACTATATGAGAGTGGGAGGGGAGGACTGCAGCCCCACCCACTTCTACTGCCCCAACTCCCTCCCTGCTTTGGACACTGAGGAGAAAGTGGAAGAGGAGGCTCTGCAGGAGAGACCTGATTAGAGGAACAATTACAGAGCCTGTCCCAAGAGGGTAGGTTTTTTTTTTTTGTAATTTTCAATTTTTCTTTAAATTAAAAAAAATTTTGACTGTTTGTTAGTTCATCTATTTTTAAAATATTTTTCTTTCTGCATGAATGTGTATCTGAGGTTTGATCTGCATTCCCTCCCACATTTTTTCTTTTCTTTTTCTCTTTTTTATTTGTTGTTTTCTGTTTATGTGTGTAGGTGAATTATTGAGTGTTCATCTTTCAATTTTGTTATTGGTTTGTTTTTGCTCTTTTGTTCTTCTGGGTTTTTAAATTTACATTTCTTATAGTTTAAGGTGTGTGTCAATATATGTGTGAGGGTTTGACCTGAATTCCCCTTTTTTCCCCTTCTCCAGTCTTTCTGTTTTTCTTCTCTAGTCACTTTGTGCTAGGCATGTGTGTCTGTGTGTTTAGTTTTCTTGGTTTTTGTTGTTGTTGCTGTTTGTTTTGCTTCACTTTGTTGTTATTCCAGTTTGTTTTGGGGTGTGTGTGTATGTTTGTTTGTGTCTGTGTGTTCAATTGTTTTTTGCATTGGTTTCTGCTTTGCATTGTCATATAGAGTGGTGATGGGGAGTTGGTCTCAGGGAACACATACCATAATAAGTGAACATTGTAATTTGCAAGTAGTTTCTGAATCCTAGTGCCCCATCTCCCACTTTATTTGAATTTCAAAAACTACAAAAGACAGCAAAGTTTCCCAAACACCATCCTATTTCAAAATAGAATAAATCCAGAGCCCAGATCAGGGAAAAATAGAGGACTGAGCAAACATCAGAAGGAAAGCCTCTCTCACTGACATTGAATAACAGAAATAAAGAAAAAAAAAACAAGAGATCTGTCACAAATGAGGAAAAACCAAAGGAAGACCTCAGGTAATTTCAAGTGTACTGAAGACAAAACTCCTGAAAAATCAGACCTTGGTGCCCAAACAATGGAAGTCACCAATGACTGGTCCTAGAATATGACAGGGATTAGGGAATGGATGGAAAGAGTGAAATAGACTCAAGAAAGACAAGATGCAACACTGAAAGAACTTGTAACAGAGATTTTAGCAATAAAAAATTTTATCCAGGAAATAAATAACAAGATGACAAGCACGGAAATCAGAATTAAACTAGTTGAAGAAAGAATCTCAGAACTTGAAGACCAGAACATGGAATTAACCAGATCTGTAAAAAACATAGAAAGAAGCCTCAGAAGGAAAGAACAAAGCCTACAAGAGATGTGTGATTATAACAAGAGGTCAAACATATGCTTGATTGGTATCCCAGAAGAAGAAAGGGAAATGGAGAACAACTTGGCGCAAGTATTCCAGGAGGTAATCCAAGAAAACTTTCCCCATCTCAACAGAGATGTGACCAGTCAAACACAAGAGATACAGAGAACTCCTGCAAGACATCAAATGAAGACCAACCCCTAAGCACATAATGACTTACCTAAACAAAGTAGGCAAAAAGGAAAAAATCCTGAAGGCAGCAAGAGAAAAAGGTCAGACTACCTAACAGGGAAAATCAATTAGAATAGCAGCAGATCTATCGACAGAAATACTACAAACAAGAAGGGACTGGAACTCTATATTCAAAGTCCTCAAAGATAAACAATTTCAATCTAGAATTTCCTATCCAGTCAATCTCAGCTTCACCAGTGATGGAGAATTAAAATCCTTCCTAGACATCCAATCCCTAAGAGATTATGCAGCATCCAGATTAGCTCTATAGGAGACATTTAAAAAGGTATTAAGCATAGAAAAAAGAAAAACAAGGGATGACCACACACTTCCCAAGAGAACAGCAGAGCATAGAATCAAGAGAGAATACAATGCAACAAGAAATTTGAAACCACACAAATACATCAACCCCAAAGTTAAAAGAAAACAAGTAAAGAAAAAATTTTATAAGAGCCTCATGACATTGATAAACAATCACATTTCAATAATCAACCTGAATGTGAATGGACCAAATGCACCACTGAAAAGACACAAAATGGCAAACTGAATAAGAAACCATGACCCAGTTATTTGCTGCATCCAGAAGACTCATCTAACTACGAAGGACACACACAGACTCAAAGTTAATGTATAGAAAATGAGTTTCCAAGCAAATGGATCACAAAAGAAAGCAAGAGTTGCAATCTTAATATCAGACAAGACAACCTTTAAGCTCCCCAAAATTAAAAAAGATGCAAAAGGACACTACATAATGATAAAAGTTTCAATCCATCAACAAGAAATATTCATCCTAAACATATATGCGCCCAACACAGGAGCACCAGCTTTTATAAAGTAACTACTAAGTAAACTAAAAAAGAATATTGACTCCAACATTATTATAGCAGGGGACTTGAATACCCCACTAACAGCCCCAGATAGATCATCAAGGCAAAAAACTCAATAAGGAGATCCAGAACCTAAACTTGACACTTGACCAAATGGAATTAATAATACCTACAGATTATTCCACCCAACAACCACAGAATATACATTCTACTCATCACCACATGGAATGTACTCCAAGATTATCATAACCTTGGCTATAAATCAAGCATAAACAAATTCCATAAGGTTGAAGTGGAATAAAAATAAATATCAACACCAACAAAATTTCCCCAAAGCCCACAAAGACATGGACTTTAAACAGCATGATGCCAAACAACTACTGGGTCAATGCTGAAATCAAAGCAGAAATTAAAAGATCCCTGGAAACAAACAAAAATGAAGAAACATCTTACCAAAACTTTGGGATGCCATGAAATCAGTTCTAAGAGGGAAATTTATATCTCTACGAGTACACATCAAGAAAATGGAAAGATCACAAGTGGAGAGCCTAACAAAACACCTAAGGGAGCTGGAAAGAGAAGACCATCAAAACCCCAACTTTAGCAGAAGAATCAAAGTCACCAAAATAAGAACCCAAATATGGGACATAGAAGACAAAAATATCATAAAAATCATCAACAAAACAAAAACCTGGTTCCTTGAAAGAATTAACAAGATTAATAAACACTCTAGCCAGAATGACCAAGAAAAATAGAGAAAAAGCCCAAATAAACACAATCAGAAATACAAAAGATGAAATCACAACTAACCATGAAGAAATACAAAAGGTTATCAGATTCCTACGTACACCTATATGGAAACAAACTTGATAACCTAAATGAAATAGAGCACATTCTGACATCACACAGCCTCCCCAGTTTGAAACAAGAGGACATCAAGATACTAAATAGACCAATAACAACCCAGGAAATTGACTCTGTCATACAAAACTACCCACAAAAAACAGTCCTGGACTGGATGGCTTTTCAGCAGAATTCTACAAAATGTACAAGGAGGAACTGATACCAATCCTATTGAAAGTATTCCAGGCAATTGGGAAAGATGGAATTCTCCCCAAATCATTTTACAAAGCTAACAACACACTGATACCCAAACTGGGTAAAGATCCCACAAAAAAAGAGAACTACAGGCCAATATTCCCTATGAACATAGATACAAAAATCCACAACAAGATTCTGGCAAATCTGATCCAAAAACACATCTCAAAAATCATCCTCCATGACCAAGTAGGCTTCATTCCCAGGATGTAGAGCTGGGTCAACATTCGCAAGACCATAAATGTAATTAAATACATCAACAGATGTAAAAACAAGAACTACACGATTATCTCATTAGATGCAGAAAAGCTTCTGATAAAGTCCAGCATCCTTTCTTGATAAAAGCCCTCAAACACCTAGGTATAGAAGGAACATACCTCAAAATAGTAAGTGCTATCTACTATAAACCCACAGCTAACATATAGCTAAATGGATAGAAACTGGAAACATTTCCCCTGAAAACTGGAACAAGACAAGGCTGCCCAATCTCACCCCTCTTGTTCAACATTGTGTTGAAAGTCCTAGCTCAAGCAATTCGACAAGAGAAGGAAATCAGAGGTATCCAAATAGGAAAAGGGGAAGTCAAGTTATCTCTCTTTGCTGATGATATGATCCCATACTTTGAAAATCCAAGAGAATCTGTCAAAAACCTGCTTGCACTGATAAAGGACTTTGGCAAAGTTTCAGGGTACAAAATAAATGTGCAAAAGACAGTTGCATTCCTATACACCAAAAACAAGCAAGCAGAGACTGAAATTATAAGCACCATCCCATTCACAATAGCCACACACAAAAAGTAATACCTCGGCATCTTCCTAACCAGAGAAGTGAAAGACCTTTACAATGAGAACTACAAAAACACTGCTCAAAGAAATCCAAGAAGACATAAACAAATAGAAAAATATTCCATGCTCATGGATAGGAAGAATCAACATTGTTAAGATGTCCATCCTACCAAAGACAATCTACAGATTCAACGTAATACCCATTAAGTTACCAACATCATTCTTCTCAGACCGGGAAATGACAATACAGAAATTCATATGGAAACATAAACGACCATGAATGGCCAAAACAATCCTTAGCAAAAAGAAAGAAAGCAGGTGGTATCATATTCCAGACTTCAAACTTTACTATAAAGCAACAATACTCAAAACAGCCTGGTATTGGAACAAGAACAGGCATATGGACCAATGGAACAGGATAGAGATTCTGAAAGCAAAGCCTCAATTTCTCAACCAACTCATCTTTGACAAAGCCTCCAACAACAACCACTGGGGAGAGAAGAACCTATTCAGTAAATGGTGCTGGGAAAAATGGCTGATCACAGGCGAAAGATCGAAACAGGACCCCTTCCTATCACCATACACAAAAATTAACTCTAAATGGATTAAAGACCTAAACATAAAGCCCCAACTATAAGAATCTTAGAAAACGCAGGAGACATCCTTATGGAAATTGGAGCTGGCAACCAGTTCCTATTCATAACCCTAAATGCCCATACCTTAAGAAATAAGATAAACAAGTGGAACCTCATCAAACTAATGAGCCTCTGCAAAGCAAAAGAAAGCATCAAGAGAGCAGGGAGACAGCCCACAGAATGGGAAAATATATTTGCCAACTGTTTATCTGACAAAGGTCTAACATCTAGGATCTACAAGGAGCTCAAACGCGCTGAAAGGAAAAAAACAAAGAGTTCCATTAAAAAGTGGGCAAAAGACATGAATAGACACTTCTCAAAAGAAGATATATGGACAGCCAACAGACACATGAAAAAGTGCTCAGCCTCATTCATGGTCAGAGAGAAGCAAATCAAAACCACACTGAGATACCACCTAACCTCAGTAAGAATGGCCATCATTAATAAAACAAAGAACAGATGCTGGCGAGGATGCAGAGAAAAAAGAATGGTTCTACACTGCTGGTTGGAATACAGACTAGTGCAACCTCTTTGGAAGACAATGTGGTGATTTCTGAAAGAAGTGAAATTGACCTTCCATATGATCCAGCAATTCCCCTATTGGGAATATACCTGGAGGAACTTAAATCATGTTACAAAAAATGCTCCTGCACACGTTTGCTTGTTGCAGCTCTATTCACAATAGCAAAAGCATGAAACCAACCATGTTGCCCATCGAAGCTGCACTGGATAAAAAAACTGTGGTACATATACTAAATGGAATGCCATATATCTATAAAGAAGGACGAATATATGGACTTTGCAGCCACTTGGATGGATTTAGAGTCTATCATACTCAGTGATCTATCACAGAAACAAAGAACAGAGTACCATATGTTCTCACTCATAAGTGGACAATTATAACACTATAAGAAAGTGATTGACAGTAGTGGGAGACTGTCAGGGGAGGGGGTATGGGATTGGCAGTTGTGGGAAACTGCTAGGGGAGAAAGGGGCATACCTTATCAACAGGGGTACCTGCGTATTCAACGTTTGTATACCTAACCCTGAATTGTATCCCACATCTTTATAATAAAAAATACAACAAGAAAAGGATTGGTAGTAGTGGGACACTGCCATGGGTGGTGGGGAGTACAACATCAATAAGGGTGCATGATCCCATTCTAGGTGAAGTGACAGCCAATGGGAGCCCAAACTTTGCCTGTACTAAACCACTTATGAACCCAATCCTGACTTGTACCCCATATCTTTAAAATAAAAGAAGAATACCCCCATGGTTTGTCTGTGTCTATGGTGAAATAGAATTTACTAATTTAAAGCTCAATCACCCTAGACAGATTTTTTAAAAACACAAATCCTTAAACAGTTGCTAGCTTTCAGTTATGCTTTGAGTGTTGGAGAATGTGTGCCTCTTCCAAAAAGCTTTTCATGAAGAACCTCCAGTTTAACTGATCTCGTATGTCAGGGATCCCTAACAGCTGGGCCACAAACTGATACTAGTCTATGGTACTGGTCTGTGGCCTGTAAGGAACTGAGTCACATAGCAGGAGGTGAGCAGTTGGCAAGCAAGTGAAATTCATCTGTCTTTACAGCTACTCCTCATGGCTCACATTACTGCCTGACCTCTGCACTCTGTCAGATCAGTGGTGGCTAGATTCCACAGGAGTGTGAATCCTATTATGAACTGCAATGCAGAGGATCTAGGTTGTGTGCTTCTTATGAGAATCTAATGCCTGATGATCTGAAGTGGAGCTGAGGCAGTGATGCTGGTGCTAGGGAGTGGGTGCAAATACAGATTAACATTAGCAGTGAGGTTTGACTGCACAGAGACCATAATAAATCAATTACTTGCAGACTCATATCAAAACCCTATCAGTGAGTGCTGAGTTGATGTAATTCAATTGTATAGCTGCATCTAGTGGCAGGTTTTAAGTCAGAATCTGACACTTATTTTAGTCTGTGTGTGGCCTGCCCATTATTTTATTTACCACTTCTATCTGTGCCTCTTTTCCTTTGATAGTGAGTTGTATAATTATTTAATTGTATATTACAATGTAATAATAATAGAAATAAAGTTCACAATAATTTTATACTCTTGAATCAAGTACATGGAAAAATTGCCTTCCTTGAAACCAGTCCTTGATGCCAAAAAGGCATATGTCATGGCTCCAATGGATGCAGATTCAAGGTATGCTAAGTTCTCAACCACTGGATGTGAAGTGTCACCAGAAGAAGCTGGAGCAAGGAAGGGGGCTTTGAGCTGAGAGAAACTGACCCAAATGAAGAGGGTGATTCCAATAAGGACAGGAGAAAATCCAAACTTGAACATACAACTGGACATCAAACACAGGAATGATTCAAGTCAATGATCAATTGGGTGATCAGGGCAAGTCAGCACTATGGTTCCATCTGCATCAAAGGATATTGGAACTCTGAGGACTGAATCACTGCTCTTTCAGGTGATCAGGTCCTAATGGTAGGAACTCAATATATCTGAGAACATGTATTTTGGAGTAGGTACAGGAAGCATGTTGCAGCCTCCAGAGGCCCAGTATTGGGATGGGTCAGGAGTTAGGTGGTGGTAGCAGAAGCAGGTCCAGTTACTTCTGGTACTGGAAAACTGGGTTCAAAGAAGTTCTTTGTAGAGTGGTTGTTCAAAAGCAGAAATTTAATATTAAAATTCTATTAAAATATTTAAAGTAATAGTTTCTTTATTTAAAGTAATAGTTTTATTTAAAGTAATAGTTTCTCAATTGCAAAATTAAAATAAAAAAGCATGGCCAGTGTATACAATTTGGAAAAAACTCATAGAAAAGCACAAAAAGGAACATCCTTTTCTTGATCCAATTTTCCAAAAATAAGCATTGTTCACAATTAATACATATTCTTCAAATCTCTTCATCTGTCACTTAAAGATTGGTACTATATATAAAATTTTGAGTTTTTTTCACTTAGCAATACTGTTTTTTCTTTTCCCATGTTAACAAACATTCTTTATAAAATTATTCTAATGATTTCATAGTATTCCCTATGTCATATGGGTAGCCCATCATCTAATTAAAGAATCCATTATTTTTATACATTTAGCATCTTCTTCATAATAGTCATTGCTAAACAATTTTACATACAACTTTATACATATTTCTATTTGTTGGAGTTTATTTCTTGTAGTGGAATTTTTCTGGATCAAAGGGAATACTCATGTTCAGAAAAGTGATAAGAAGCTACAGCCCTAGAAGCAGTGCTCCCTTTGACCTGAAAGGGCTTTCCTGAGAGTGATTCCACTGGGAACCTAAGATGAGATCTGGATACATGGGACTCAGGGGGCTTGTTATTCCAAAAATTTGCTGGGCTGGGGAGTAAAGACATCCTTAGGCTTCTGGTCTTGGCTCTGGTTACCTGGTATGTGACCTTAGGCAAATACGTGCCTTTCTGGCCTTGTTTTCTCAAGTAGTTGGATTCGGTGATCTCTAAGATTCCTTTAAGCACTTAACATTTTCTTATTCCTAGTGTCAGTGGTAACAGTGAATCTCCCAATTTGAAAGCCAAAACTCCACTATAACTCTTGGTAGATTTGGTTTGTTTTTGTCTTTCAGAAGAACCCTTGCCACATAGATAAAGAAGAAAGACAACTTCGGGATTCTGGAAAATAAAGCCCACCACACTCACCCAGACCTGAGACATCGAGTAAGTATGCTCAACAATTGTCATATTTTCAAGAGTAAATTATGGAATGACCATTCTTTTTCTTTTGTGTTCCTCCCATGCAGCTAAGACAGCAAATTCTCACTTCATGGAATTAATTATAAGGCCTCTTATTTTTGCCTCATATGTGGCTGCCTCATGTAAACAGATGGGAAAAGGGCAAAAGTGAAGGCAGAGAGCAAATATAAAATTATAAATATGAAAATATGGAAATGGAATTTAATGAATGAGTCTAGGCAACCAGAGGGGATGAGTTGCTGTGTGAACTCAGAGAAGTGAAATGGGCCACACGGAATCGTGGAGACGCCTTGTGTTCTGGTTGTCTCTTGTGCTCAGTGCTAGTCTCTTTTGCTCTGACTCAGACCTAAGATCATCTCAGCTTTTCATGATGCCTTTTGCAGAAAACAAGGCACATGGTGCAATCTGGTAATTGAATAAATTCTTCCTGGTTGATTGGGCCAGCAGATGAACAATGAGTGATTCTTTCCTCTTGGTGCAGATGACTTGCTGTTAAGACGTGCTTCTAAGCACTCAGAATAAAGCAGTATGCACATGAAACCAGTGGGAGCCTGGTGGGAAGATGGCCATCCACATATCTAATTTATTTCAAATCACACCCAGGAAATCCAGTTTATCTAAACAAATCCTAGGCTAGGAGGGAGGGCTGACGGAGAGCAACTGGGGAGCAGCCATAAAATGTTAAGTATTGCATAGCTGGATAAAGCAGGACCAGGAGATCCAATGACTGTTTAAATTATTATAGAATGTAAACTCATCGGATGACATCTAATCCAGCCATATTTTCCTCAATTATTTCACCCCAGCAGGGTTTACTTTCCCATCAGTACAGGATCACAGAGCTGTCAGCTAGCGTTTTTGAAGGGTGATTTGTTGCTCTAATGATGATACTGAAATCTGTTTATGGTTGTTTATCTAAGGGTCATCTTTCTTCTGAGGCATCGCTCTTCTCTTGGGATTCTATTTGGGTAGCACTCTTCAATTCCCAAAACAGAACAACTGTCAGGATTTCATAAGGAGTAAGTATCCTGTCCATGTTAATTTTATGACCTATGACTTTAGCATAGTTATTGAGCCAACTATGTTAAAGATTATGCCTTATACATTCAAGATTCTTTAAAGCACACCCAGCATATGCATATGTATTATTTTCTATGCTAGTAATATGTAGCATGATAATTACACATATGAATTATATAAATGGTAAAAACAATAATTTCATATGTAGGGAAGTTTACAGTGTGCCAGGCATTGTTCTAAGCAACAATTCCTGGATATGAGTACTATTATCATCTCCATTCTGCAGATGAGAAAATTGAAGCACAGAAAAGTGAAATAACTTGCCCAAAGTCACATACCTGGTAATTTTGTGCTACTTACTGAAGGCAAGAGAATGAGAGCAGCATGGTGAGGAGCTTAACAGAGTTTTTAACTGAACTCTTCACTAGGGCAGAGGGAAATGATGTGCACTTTCAGGAGATCTGGCACTAAAATCAACAGTGGCTCTCAGTCATCTCTACAAGGCTTCTTTCTTGTTTAAATTTATTTTATTTTTCTCCTTTTCCAATTTCTATTCCTACTCTAAAAATTCTGGCTCTCTTGTCTGCTCTACCTTAGTATTCTGGGAACTATGATATTCAGAATCTCTTGACGGTAGGGTTCCAGTTTATATTTTGCCAATGAGAGCCATTTATAAAATATTTGGAAGAAAGAATAGATGCAGATGTCATTAATTTTCTTCTATCTATGGCCTGCAGACATGGGGTTTTGGACAGATGAGATTTTACAGCATTGTACTATAGCAGCTGTGAACGTCAACAGTAATTTTCTGCAGTTTTGACCTGCTTGATGGAAACTTCCTAATTCTCTGAGAGGTAGAAACTTCCTTTCTTGATCTTTCCTCCTCCATCAAATCTATCAACTTTTATATTCCTAATTCCCTGTATTAAATACTTTCTTGCTTGAAATACATCGTGTGTTTATGTTTTCCTGATGAATTTTGACTGATAAAATATCTGGTTTCAGTAGTGGTTGCAGGAAATATGTCTTTATACATGTAAACCTGGGATTTGTCATTTGGTCTGGTTATATGTGAAAGCAGTGATGATATAATTGCCAGTGACATGGATATTAATAATTCATGGCATGCAATAGCAAAAGAGTTACTTAAATGGTCACCTGTTGTCTACAACACATTTTCTATTAAGACAAAACTTTGGGTGACCAAGTGACTGTTGCAGTAAACTTTGAGGAATAATGACAACTGGGACTATGGACTGTGGCAATGGCTTATGACTGCTATTATAAAAATATAAAAAATATATTTAAGAGAGTTTAAATTATCTAATTAAAGCACAATCAGGGAACCAGAGAATTTCTATGACAGAGCTAAAAGAATGTCTTAGATATTATAGTTCCAGGGTCAATGTATAAAAAAGTCAGATTCACAATTTGATCCTACGGATGATAGGATTACACTTTCAGTTGAATTCACAGCTTTGCTATGTCATAAGTGAAAATTATAGCATTATTCCACAAAGAGTGAGACCATAAAAACTGAACTAGGGTCATGTGAGAAAGGTTGGATGAATCTGAACTCCTTACATTGCCACACACAACTAGAATTTTCTTGCCAACAGGAGAAGCTCCTCCTTCCCTATCTGAGGACGCTAACTTTTTCTTGCTCAAAGATTCTGCAACAACCTCACTTAGAACAATTTCAAAAAAATAATTCCTAGTTTTTCTCAAGACCTACTTCTGCCATTCTTCATTACCTCAAATTAAATTAAAGTAATTAAAGTCCAAAGCCCAGCATGTTCCAGAAAGGCAGGCACAAACCCTGTTTAAGAAAGAGATAGATTATGTTCTCGGATCTCTGTATTACGAGAGAGCCAGAAACAAACCTGGGATGCACCAAATGTATTGACATTGGTGCACCTCAAAAGATTATGACTTTAGAGTGTTAATTTCAGCTGCTGGGAATGGTGCTACCAGTTTTCTCGAATCGGTTGACTGTGTGTGATAATTTATTGCAAAATTTACTCAATAATCCCCTTTATATTTCTGTATATGCACCCCTTTGTAATGAGACTTTGCCACTTTTCCAATCAAAAGGATTTCAATATTTTTTCATTATTTGAATCTGGCTATGGCAATGTATCTTGGTTTGGTCAATGGGACATTAACAAATATGATTGAGTCAGGGACTTGAAAAGTGTTTGTGCATAGGGGTTTGTGCCCTTTTGCTGCTGGGAACCACTCTGCTACCGTTTGAACTCATCTATTGGTGGATGAGTGATCATTTGGAGAGAAGCCTAACTGTCTAATGCAAATTGTTATTTTTTTATTTTTTGTTTTTGAATTGGAGTCTCACTCCATCGCCCAGGCTGGAGTGCAGTGGCAAGCTCACGCCACCCCAGCGTCGACCCGCTGGGCTCTACGATTCTTCTGCCTCAGACTTTGAAGTAGCCAGAGCTACAGGCATGCGCTACCACGCCCGGATAATTTTTAAAAATTTATTTATTGTAGAGACGAGGTCTCGCCAAATTGCCTGGACAGCTCTCGAACCTGCGGCTTTAGGGAATCCACTCACCTTGGCCTCCCAAAGTGCTGGGATTACAGGTTGAACCACCGAGCCTGGCCTAGATATGTTAATAAGGCTATACTAGATCATTCAGCCTTAAACCCCAACACTTCCCAATAAACCCAGAGAACCATAGAAATAATACTGCAGTTTGAAACCCCTGTTTTTGAGAGATTAGTTATAGAGCCAAAGTTAACTGATACAGATTGAAGCCTGTACTATATTCAATTCTGTTCCACAGTGATTTAATTGAGATGCCAGATCTCACTTACCAATTTATTTCCTCACCTGGTCCTCAAAACAGGTTCAAATGACACCCCTTTCAGCAAGGCATGGAAAAAACAAAAACAAAAATACTGGTGAGGAAAACATTGACAATTTTTGAAAGTTCTGTTAGTGACTTTCCTGTGCAAGCTGAGAATGAAGCAGGAGATGCTATCATTCAAATACAAAGCTTTCACAATAGCATAGGTCAAACAGAAACATTCAACAAGTGAGTAGGTTACTAATGTGGGAAGCAGGGCTGAAGTGGTAATAATAATGGTCTGATCCTCAGAAATTTTTGATGTTATTAAGTTGATTATGGTTTCACAGGAATCAGTAGATGGGAAACTATTAAAGTTTTATTTGATACACATAAACAAAAATATTCTGGGTCTTGATTGGGGTCATCCTAGGTCTTGTTGAGTCAACAATAGAGAGTTGCGGTCCCTCATCCATTTCCTATTTTTGAACATGTTTATAGATCTGGAATCCCTTGAACCAAGTAGGGCGACAGGTGCTTTGGAGAAAGGATGTGGTACTCTACCACAAAGTATATATTGTAAATATTTTTCGTAGTCTTCTCCACCATTTACCAGGTGACTGTGTACTGGGGAAAGAGAAATGCTTTTTGGAGATTGTTGAATATTTAACTGTGAGCTGACATTAATCACTAAATAATACCTCCCAAATCACTGTAGATTAATGGAGATTTGGCCCAACTCTGTCTCACAATGATGACGATGTTTACTTTTAAAGTTTTGAATATATTATTAGAACACACATACTTGACAGAATTCCCTCGTTGGGTCTTTGACCCATGGAGTCAAAGCTCTAGCTATAGGAAAGGGCTAAGTGGCATGGGCTAAAGGGCTAAGCCATAAGGAGTGGAATGGCCTCTCCCTAATACAATGGTAGACATATAGTAAGATTGTTGGTGTTACCATATTGGAATTAAAGATACTAGTTTCATGGTCACAGACTTGAATGACTCAGAGGTAATGATTTCTATCACATTCTCTTTGAACTCTTCTGGTTAGTCCATGTAGAAGATAGATAGGTCTTGGAAAGGAAGAGTAAATTATTGTTAACTTAATAATATAATGACAATACATTTGTAACTGCTATACTAGATATGTTTTCTATATTGGAAAAAATCAGTATAATCCCTGACATCTGGTATGCAGCTACTAATCTGACAAATATTCTTTTTTTCTTTAACTGAACTATTAAAGTTTTTAAAAATTTTTTTAAATTTTTGCTGTTATTTTTATTGAAACTTAGGTACAAAGAACAGGACATAAAGTCAGCAACCACACACCATCACCTAGATTCAACTAACTGAACTATTAAAGTTTTAATTGGTAAATTTAGCTCGCTTTCACTTACCACATTTGGATTTTTATTTAATATGCTATTAAAATTTTTGTTTTCTGTATGTTCTATTTTCATTCAGTTTTCCCTTTCCTATTTTACCCTTGGTTACTTGAACATTTTCTAGAATTCTATCTTGATTTACCTATAGTGCTTTCGAGTGTGAGTGTATCTTTTTGTATGCCCTTTTTAGTGGGTGCTCTAGATATCACATTATCTACACATAATTTATCACTGTCTACTGATGTCATCATTTCACCAGTTTGAGTAAAGTATCTTACCTCTCTTTACATCCCTTTACCCTCCTTAATCTACAATAAAATTTAAAAAATACTTTATATATATTTACAACTATATCAGATAGTGTTATAATTTTTATCTCAGCCATTAAACATAAGTTGGAAGATGCAAGAAAAGAAAAGCTTATTGTATTTGCTTACTATGCTCTTTCTTCCTGATTCTCCAGTGTTCTTTAGCTAATTGTTTTCTGTCCATTTAACGAATTTATTTTAGATTTTCTTTTAGGGTGGGTCTGTTGGTGAAAAATTATTTTAGTTTTTATTCATCTGAGAAAGTCTTGATTTTCCTATTTTTAAAGGAATATTTTCACTGGCTATGAGATTCTGGATTGATAGTTTTTTTCTTTCTGCTTGTGAAAAATATTGTGCCACTTATTTTCTGACCTGTACAGTTTCTAATGCAAAATCTATTGTCATTCAAATTGTTTTTCCCCAATAGAAAAGGTGGAATTTTTCTCTCCTTGCTTTCAAGATTTTCTTTGTTTTAAGTTTTCAAAAGTTGAATTATGATATGTCTTGACGTGGTTTTCTTTTGTTTTTGTGTTCACTCAACATGAATCTCTAGCTCATATCTCTTGCCAAGTTTGGGAAGTTCTCAGCCATTATTTCTTTGAGTACTTTTTAGTCCCTTCGCTCTTTCCCTTTTCCTACTGGAACTATGGCAACATGAATGTTAGGTATTTTGTTATAGTCCTTCTGGAGCTCTATTAACTTTATATTCACTCTGTTTTATCTTCTGTTAAAATTAGATAATTTCTTTTGTTTCAGTTCATTGATTCTTTTCTCTCTCTTCCACTTTGCTATTGAGCCCATCCATAAACTCTTTACTTATTTCTGTTATTGTATTTTTCAATATTAAGATATTAATTTGTTTCTTCCCCATATCATCTATTCCTTTGTTCAGACTTCCTATTTTTTTTGCCCAGACTTCCTATATTTTTGTTTCAAGTATGCTCATAATTGCTTACATTAAAAAGATTTCAAAGCATTTTTATAGTAGCTGCTTTGAAATCTTTGTCATGTAATTCTAACATCTCTCATCTCACTGTTGGCATCTACTGACTGAAATTGTTCATTTAATGTGAGTTTTTCCTGGCTCTTGGTATGATGAGTGATTTTCAACTGAAACTTGGGCATTTTGCATACTAGGAGACTCTGGATCTCATTTAAACATTCTTTTCTAAGTGGTTTCTTCTGACACACCTCTGGCAAGAAAAGAGAAGGTGCCACTTCATTACTGCCAAGTGGAGGTAAAAATCCAGATTTCCCACTTAGCTTCCATTGACATACAAGGGAAAGCTCCTTATTATTGCAGGGTGAGGATGGAGTTCCAGCTCCCTTCATGGTTTCTACTGATACTGTGAGTGGTAGTAAGGGTCGAGACATCTCATTATAAGCCAACAGGATGAAAGTCCCGTCTTTCTACTTGGCATTCTCTGACTTAATCCTGGTGAACATGTTGGGCATCTCATTATAACCTTGTAGGTATGAACATCTAGGCTTTCTGCTTTGACCTTTGTTGGCATAGGCTGTGGTGAGGCCATTTTTTACCCCTGTGTTATCTGACCGGAGTCAAGTAGTTGTTGTCTACAACGTTTCTGCCTTGTTAGACTTCTCCTTTCCTGACTCTTTGGCTACAGAGATGTTGATGTTCCTTAGTTGCTGATTTTTCAGCTCCAAGTCTGGGATATAGCAAGGAAAAGGAGAACTCAGGATTATGCTACTGTGCTAATGTCCAGTTTCTGATGTTCCTAGACAATATTCCACCTTTTAGAATCTTTTAATGTATTTTTTAATATACAAAGTATTCGGTCTTTAGTTGACTTAGTGGTAAAAATAGGAAAAAAGTGCCTTTATTCCATCTTTCCTAATTCTCTCTACTTTAATTAGTAAAAAACCACCGGAAGACACTTCTTTTAGCTAGTTGAAGCTCATCAGTCATCATTTTGTATGCAGGGGTCTTGATTGTTTCTCCACCCCACTGGATATTACAAATGTTCACTATATCACTGGCATCCTGGTTATTGGATGTGAGTACTTGGTGTGTTACATGTATGTATCAGAGGGTGGTAGTAAACCCAAGAATATTCTTGAGCCTGATACTTGGTAAAGTTTCAAAGCCCAGTGATTTGGAAAAGTTCAAGAAGTCTCCAAAATGTAAAAAGAAAACCCTCCACATCTCATACCCCCTGTCACTAATAAAAAGGCATAATATTTGATGGGTCATTTTGGATTTTATAAATAATGTGTACCATATTTGAACATACCCCTATGACTTAGTAATAATATAATGCTGTCAATTCTAAAGGGGTTCAGGGCAACAGAAGACTCCGTAATGAGTCAGGCTCCAGTACAAGTTGCTCCTCCACTTGGGCTTTATTATTCAACAGACCCAATGGTAGGCAAAGTTAAGTAGGTATAGATGCTGTGTGGAGTCTGTGGCAAGCCACCTAAGAGATGCCACAATAAGATAATTTAAGTATGATCCATAAAATTGTGGAGTAATGCCATATGCCTTCAAGAAAATACTATTTTTCTTTTGAGAAACAGGTCTTGTCTTGCTACCGGGTCGTGATAGAGATTCAACACCTGATTATAATATTACAAGTAGCTACCTAAACTGTACTGTTCAACATGAACTAGGGATTATCTGATATCCTAAATCATAAAGTTAAGCATAGGTGGCAGGATTCTTATTAGCTTGAAGTAGTAGAGGGGGTTCAAACACTTTCTAAGGCAATAAGTATATTGCATGAGCAGATGACTCAGACTGCCTTACTGGCTATTCCTGCAGCATTTTCACCTCTTTCTGGGTACATTCTTATGAATTCATGGAAAATTCTTCAAGATTAGTGTATTGAGAAAGCAAAATTGAGCTTGACTTACATATGATTTTACACGACAGGCTGGCATCTTCCAGATATGTATTACAGTAGCATTATAGTCCTATCAGTGTTAGTACTTGAGAAATAAGCAAAGACCGGGCTCCGTCGCTCAGTCTGTAATCCCAGCACTTTGGGAGGCCGGGGCAAGTGGATTACCTGAGCCTGTGGTTCGAGACCCACCTGGGCAACTTGGTGAGACCTCATCTCTGCCATTAAAAAACAATAAAAAACAAAAACAAACAAACAAAAACTAGCTGAGCATGGTAGCGCACGCCTGTAGTTCTGGCTACTTGGAAGGCCGAGGCAGAAGGATCGCCAGAGCCCAGCAAGTCGAGGCTGCGGTGGCTGGGAGTGTGCCACTGCACTCCAGTCTGGGTGACAGAGTGAGATTTCAACTCAAAAAGAAAGAAAGAAAGAAAGAAAGAAACAAACAAACAAACAAAAGCAAATACAGTGAGCACAACTTCAAGCAGTACATCTGGTGGCTTATTTTGGCTGAATGGAAGGATGTCTACAGGTATAAAACCACGCCATTTATGGTCAGGTGTGTCTTTGGGCCAGTAACTTGGTAGGTTTGGTGAAACAGAAGTGTGGAGAAGGGATATAAGACTGTATCTCCACAGACCACAGAATGGGAAAAAATATTTGCCGACTGTACGTCTGACAAAGGCCTAACATCTCAGTTTTACAAGGAACTCAAACGTGTCGAAAATAAAAAAACAAACAACCCCATTACAAAGTGGGCAAAATATGTGAATAGACAGTTCTTAAAAGAAGACATATGAGCAATCAACAGATGCATGAAAAAATGCTCAACCTCACTATTCATCAAAGAAATGCAAACTAAAACTACACTGAGATAGTATCTAATTCCAGTCAGGATGGTCATCATCAATAACTCAAAAAACAACAGATGCTGGAGAGAATGTGGCGAAAAGGGAACACTTCTATACTGTTGGTGAGAGTGTAAACTAGTGCAATCGCTGCGGAAAACAGTGTGGCGATTCCTAAACGATCTAAAAATCGACCTTCCATAAGACCCCGCAGTCACCCTACTGGGAATATACCTGGAGAAACTCAAATCACTCTATGAGAAAGATACCTGCACATATATGTTTATTGCAGCATTTTTCACAATAGCAAGAACATGGAACCAACTGTTCTACGTATCACAAGAGGACTGGATAAAAAAAAGTGGTACATACACACAATGGAATATTACACAGCCATGAAGGACAAAATCATGAACTTCACAGCAACCTGGATGGATTTAGAGTCTATAATACTGAGTGATCTATCACAGAAACAAAGAACTGAGTAGCACATGTTCTCACTCATAAGTGGACCTTGAATAATTATTGTAATACTATAAGAAAAGGATTGACAGTAGTGGGAATCTGCCGGGGACCGGTGGCACACTTCATCAACAAGTGTGCCTGCATAATGAACGTTTGTATACCTAACCCTGAATTTCACCCTGCATCTTTAAAATTAAAAAATTAAAAGTTAAAATGCATCTCCAAAACGGAAAAGAATGAGAAGATGATTGTGCCCCCATATAAAAGCTCACTAAAGAACACCTACTATAGAGAATGTACAAGAGGACAAGGTGACCCTTTCTGTGGATGTTCTTCAGCCTCTTTTAGCCACTTGTTTTTATTAAATGGGCTCATGCTTAAAGTCACCATGGTTATAGCAATAGGGGTTTTGAATGATCTGAACAATATGGACTTCCCCTCACTAAGTGTAATCTAGCTCATGCCACTGCTGGATCCTCAGTCTGCTTTTAGCAGAAGCCAATTCTAAGCCTGATAAAACATTATTCCTCAGACAGATATCTGTTGAAAGATTGGTTATATTGAATTCAAGAAGAGTGCAGCATTTTGTCTTTACTGGAATAGACATTTATTCCAAGTATGAATTTGCTTTTCCTGCTTACAATGTTTTTACCAGCTTCTGCATCTGTAGACTTAGTAAATGTCTTATTAGCATATGGATTCCATGCAATATTGTTTCTGACCGAGGAACTAATTTTATAATGAAAAAGTGTAGTAACACTTCCATATGCACAAGACTCATTGGTCTTATATTGTACTTCATGCTCAGAAGCATCTGGTTTAATAGAATGGCAGTGTGGCTTAGTGAAGACTAGATTATTGTGCCAGCAAGAAGGACAAAGCTTGTGTGAGTGGAGAGATGTTCTACAGAATGCATTATATGCTTTGAACCAGTGACCAATTCATAATGCATGCTATTCTATAGCTAGAATATACTTGTCTAGGAGATGAGAGGAGAAGAAGGGTTGATATCTTCTTGCAACATATTTTAAATAGCTATTATTCTTCATGGAAAAACTTAGAAAATTTCCTTCACATGCTTACATATTTTGGCCCTGTTGTTTTAGCTATATTAGTTTGCAAGTGAGAAAAATCTTATTTACAGGATATTACAAAATAAAAGTAGCTCTCCATTTTGTTTTCTTCATGTCATGGAGGTAAAGAAGGAAGGTTACTATACTGTCTAAAGTGATCAGTCCTCAAATAGGGTTGCTGCTTTAAAATGGGGTCAAGAAAGCATATATGTGCTCATTATTGGCAGAATCTGACCTGGACCCCAGAGTCCTGACTCTTAGTCATGGCCTTTTTTCACATACCTATGGCTTCTCCTTGGGGGTGAGGCAGGATTAGTTGACATCTGATTGGAGAACAAGAGGAAGATGAGGGAGCATGGTTTGTGGGAAGATAATAGTATGTGAAAGCTGGGTGAGGAGGTGGTGGGCCTCTAGATGGAAACTTTGCTTCCTTCACAGATTTCAGCTGCAGTGCTTCATTTTAGATTTTCATTTTTTTCTTTTCATGTCTGTTTCATGACAGCTGGGTCCCCCCTCACAGGCTTTGACTGCTAATATCACAGTCCAGAGCTATGCAGTAAGTAACAGTAGACCAAAAGATAACCTTCAGGGGACAGCAGGCAAGTACTAGAGCATCCTTGACTTCCAGCTGCTGATAGTCTTCCTGGGCATTGTAGTGGGCATTGTCCAGGTTCTTGGGAAGAATGTCTAATTTTCCAGGGGTAAAAATTCCACAGGAAGTTCAGGAAAACAGAGAGCCAAGAAGAAAAGCAGTTTTATGACAACTGTTGTTCTGTAAGAGGCAAACACTAGGGCTGAAGAGAAGAGGGGAGGTGGGTGGAGGGCCATGTTCTTAAGATATTTGTAATTTAGCCCATGGGAGTGAGTGGCAGGTAACTGTGTTAGGGAGTGTGGCCTGAGGGTCCCTTCCTGGGTGTATGAGAGGGTGGGGGTTGGTGATAATAATGCTAGCAATGGTAATACTGACAACACCATGATCTCCACTGTTTATTGAGAATTCGTTTATACCAGATACTGTGAAAACTGCTTTATGTGCATAATCTCATGTAATACTTACATGGTCGGAAGGAGTTAAGCAAATTTTATACAGTCACTAAAGAAGGACAAAGTCCCAAGTAAGAGCAGAGTTGGAATTCAAAACTATCTCTGACTCTACAATCCATGTTCTAGCCACTATCTTATAAAATTTATGTTTTTCCTTTTTATTTTCTTATTTTGCTCCCTATTCCCAAGCAAGAGGATCTTGCTTTCTATCTGTAAAGCTCAGACAAAGTTCAGAGCCTGTACTTCTGTGACCACCACATGTTAACCTAAGATGGGATTTCTCCCTTCCTGGACTCCTGTACCAATCATTGTCTGCTTTACTTATTTGGTACACTAGTGGTGGGAAAACAAAAAGCAAAACAAAACAAAACAAAAAACGAAAACAGCTATCCCTTTGTGTGTGATCATATGGTTCTTCCTCTCTCAGTCTGTAAGCTTCTTGAAGTTTTACTCATCTTTGTACCACCTTCCCTTCCCTCACACCAAACATACCATCATGCCTGACAACAGAGGTGCCACACAACATTAACTCATTATTTGAAATGATAATGGGAAGGCAGTCAGGGAGAAAAGAGAGCAAAGGATCTAGAGTTCCAAGATCTGAATCTGGCCCCCAATTTAGTCACTTGCTATTTTTGAAAACGCAGGCCTCCATTTCTACTTGTATAAGTCAGGCATAACTATGAAAATGATTGTGGAGATTGTTGTGAAACATTCTTTTAAAACTAAAGAATAATATACAAATGCTGTTATATATTTATGTTGGTTAAGTATAAAATGACATAACCCTAAACCAAGTTTCATCTTCAATCTAGTTTAGCTCCTACTCCCACTTCATGCCTTTCATGTGCCTTCTAGATAACTCTGTTATAGTATTCCACACTATATTGTAGCACGAATGGTGCAAATACAACTCAGAAATCATGTTTTTGCATTACGGTTACTTAAAAGAAATTACTAAGTGAATAAAATAAGTGAATAAATGTACCTTGGAAAAATATTTTGACTTTTTGAATGGTACAATGAAGCTAGCATGACAGGGAGGGGGAATTTCTAAACTTAGAATCGAAGAAAAAAACCTTTTTTTTCCCCTAGCTTGGATGCTCATTTACCAATTTAAAGGCCAGGAACTGGAATAAGTTTTTTCTTAAGTTCCATTCCTGCTCTAGAATTTTATGAGGCCACAAAGTGTGTTGAGTATCAAAACAACTTAAAATATAAAAAGTTAAACCCAGGTTATAAAATACCCCCATTTTTATTTTACCCAAAACTGGAACTATTTCTCCCTAGTTACTCATGTTTTATGTATTTTAAAAGATAAAACAGGGACAAAAACAAGTAGCAGCATCTGCTCTGCACATTTTTCTCCCTCTGACGTCCCCAGAATATTTTTTTCCCTGTTTTTTTTCACATCACATACATCTGAGAATTAAAGTATAAATGCTTCATTTACTGTTAAACAGCTTTCTGTTTAATCCTGTGAATAAAAAGAGGTGAGAAAAATGAGGGAATGAGGCCTTCAGCTTGCCACCCTTCTGTTCTAGTTAGGGCATATGCAGAAAGCCAACAGGAGGGTGGACCAAGCTTCCTCCAAGCTAGACCTACTGAGTCCCTGCAACTTAGACATAGCCACATTCACAGAGAACTGCTACAGTTCCTGACTTGCCCTCTTGTGTGTGTATGAAAATGGAAGACTCATTCTTGAACTATCTGAGAAGAAGAATCAGGAAAATAAAGCACTGAACCACATGGCAGGGTCATATGCTCAAAGAAACTAGAAAACTAGAAAAGGAATTGTTGAACAGGCTTAGAGAAACTCAACAGATTTATACAGAAACACTTTTTGATGAAGCGTCCCACCGCTACGTTCTGGGTGTCATTGAAGGAGTGCTATTCGGGTTCTTGATCATGTCCAGACTTTATCTGTGGCTTTCTGTGATAAAGTCAATGTACAGTTTCTTCTGCCCCTGCTTGGAAGGCGTTATCATTGAGGGTCTAATAGGGTGAGTAGGAAATCAGACAGGACCCTGCTCAGGATTCTGACAGGCAAGAGAGTGGTGTTTTTGTCTGTCCCACTCTGTCACCCATCCCAACATGCCTCATGCTTTCCACTCTTAAAACCTTTGCTTTTGCTGTTCCCTTCTGGAATGCTCTTCACAGTATTTCTGACTACAAAATCATTCTCATTTGTTGCTTTGAAACTCAAAATACTTCCTTTGAATTTGTCAGTTCAGGCTGCTAAAATAAAGTATCATAGACTGGGTGGCTTATAAACAATATAAATTTATTTCTCACAGTTCTGGAGATGAGAAGTCTAAAATCATGGTACCAGCATGGTTGAGTGCTGATGAGGGTCCTCTTCTGGGTTGCAGATGGCAGACTTCTCATTGTGTCCTCACATAGCAGAAAGAGGGTAAGATATCTCTCGGGTTGCTTTCATGAAGGCACTATGCTCATTTGTGAGGACTCCACCCTCATGACCTAATTACCTCCCAAAGGTCCTAGCTCCTAATTCCATCACAGTGGGGGGTTAAGATTTCAACAGGAATTTTGTGGGGAAACAAACATTCAGTCTATTATAACTCTCTATGAGAACTTTGCTGGAGCTCCCAGACTAGAATACTTCTTTCCTCTGACTTTGCCTAGCACCCACCATATCTACTGTCCACAGTGGTTACACATTTATGATCTGGTGCCATTGGTATTTTTTTACTAGATTTTTTTCCATCTGTGGTTCTAAGCCTTGGATGATAGGGTCTTTATCTTAACTCTTCTTTTTTTTTTTTTGAGTTGGAGTCTCACTCTGTTGCCCAGACTGGAGTGCAGTGGCCACTGCTGGGCTCTGGAGATCCTTCTGCCTCAGCCTTCCAAGTAGCTGGAATTGCAGACATGTGCTACCATGCCCGGCTGATTTTTTGATTTATTGTAGAGATGAGGTCTTGCTGCCCAGGCAGGTCTTGAACCTGCGGGCTCAGGCAATCCACTCACCTCAGCCTCCCAAAGGCGCGGGATTATAGGCTAGGCCACTGAGCCTGGCTTATCTTAACTCTTAACTGAGTCCCACATCTGTCTCTTCAGTCAGTGGCTCAGTTTTCTTCTGTATTACCTCTCAGGTGAACTATAATAAAAGAACTATAATAACAGTCTCTGCTATGCTTTGAATGTATTCCCAAAGTGCTTGTTTTGGAAACTTAATCCCCAAAGCAACAGTGTTGAGAAGTGGTACCTTTTGGAGGAGGGTTTTGCTCTCATAAATGGAGTAATGTCATTACCAAGGAAATGAATTCCTGATAAAAGGAGGAGTTCTACCATATTTCCTCTCTCTTTCTTATGCACTTTTTGCCCTTCTGCTTTCTGCCATGTGATGACACGGTGAGAAGATCCTTACCAGATTCAACCTCTAGATCTTGGACTTCCCAGCCTCCAGGATCATAAGCCAAATAAATTTCTGTTCATTATAAACTACCCAGTCTATGGTATTATATTATAGCAGCACAAATGGACTAAGACAATCTCTTAACTCTGTCCCCCTACCTCCAGTCATTATGCTCCACCAATCTATGTACCACACTGTCTCTGACTATTTTTCTAAGATGCAGATCTGATAATATCTTTCCCTTGTAGAAACACTTCAATGGTGTCCTCTTTTATTTTGAAAAAATTTTGATAAACAAATCTCTTCTCAATTTAACTTCTTCAAACCTGTCTGGTTCCAGTTCAATTCTTTTCTATTATCTACTTTACTGAACAATTTGCTTTTTCTGGAACATTTAATAATTTTCTAATCTCTTTGATTTCAAATTCACTTCCTAGAATTTCTTTCTCAGACTTGATTACCAGGAGAACTCCTATAACATATTTGAAGATTCAGTTTAAATATTGCTTCCTTGGTAAAGTCTTCTTCCTCTTAGTAAAGTTAATGATTAGCTTTGCCAAGCCTCCTTTTATAAAACACATTGTATATGAAAATTACATGAAAGGATACAAATAAAGAACTTATAGTAGCATCTGATACTAAGGCTGTCTATAAATGTAGGCTATTATTATTACTATTATTATTCCTAGCAACTATACCAGCAGATCAAGTCCTGAGAAGGGAGAAAAGACATCACTAGAATGAAGAAAGCATAATTTTGAGTGTAGATGAAAACGCACTTCAGCTTTATTAAGACATGTGCATCAATATCTAGCCACAGAGAAAACAGTCCCTTCACAAAATAAATAGTGGTCATTTTTCCCTTTCTTCTTTTATTCCCTACTTGAAAGCAGAGGCATTGAGTCCCAGCTATTATATGTAAGAGACTATTATATGTAAGTTATATGCTTACTCAGGACACTCATTTGGGGAATTCTGTTTTTACTAAGTCAGTTCTCTCTGCCTGAAATGTCTTCATCTTCTTGGTCTATCCTTCAAGGTTTATTTCCTTCCCCATCTTTTAAATAAAGTGCCTCCCAATTATTCCAGTCCATTGGACTGTTTTTTCAATACTTTTGCTCATTTTCTAAGTATGTGTGTTGAGGGGTGGGTAGGGACAGGGAAAGAGGAAGGGGGAAAGCTTGAAAGGGAGAGAAGTCATTTTCTAAAGAGGACTATTATGATATTTGCCAGGCTGGCAGCCTTTTCTGGATTGAACAAACTCATCCACTTTCCTTGTCGAGGAAGTGGATATAAATTTCTTTTTAATCAGGGGCACTCCATGTCAAGTGACTTTCTGGTTTTGAATTGATTGGAACATGACTGGACATTGACTCAGGGTAAGCAGTTCAAAAATAATCAGAGACTTTAGAGGCAGCCTGGTTAGAGTAACTCTGCCCAAACATGGGTCCTGGCAATGACAAAGACCAGTTAGATTTTTTTCTTGAGTGTTTATTGGGATGTCCAGAGCCAATTAGATGATCATATAATGAGAGGCAGGACTGAGAGAGTAGTTGTCACACTAATAGAACCTATCTAAGTCACAGAGAAACCATACTTCAGTGCTGAGAAACATATTATAATTCTGTCCTGAGAGCTTCTTAGATGATGACTGACCTTTCAGTTTACTTTTGGTGAGACCTGGCTCCTCAGTTCTAATGAAATTCTTGCCTATTATTATTGCTAGCAGTATAATATCCCCAATCCTTGCCCCCTTTTTAAGACAGGAAGTTATTAAGTGATTCAGATGTCAAAGTCCCCTAGAAGAGTAATGTCTGCCTTACTGTACCTTGGCAGAGCTGAGCATGCAGTATGCTCCAATAGGGGCTGGTTGATTAATTGATTGAGTTAATTGTGTTGAGTTTATATAGAGTCTTGATATCTGGAGCTGTTTCTTCTTCCAGTGTCTCCCACAGAGAATTTAGTCTAGACATGGGAATTTAGACATGGGAATTTAGACATGGGAATATCTGCACATATGCATGATGACTGTGGCCGTAAGGACTGGCTCAGAATATCTACATTCATTTCTTAGCATTTGTTGCTACAGATTGGCTAAAGAAATAGAGAAACTTCTATGATCACTTCTGGTCTTCATTTATATCTTTAAAATAATGTTTATAATAGCTACACCTTGCCAACCTTTACAAGTGATGTTAGAATCAAGTTTTTAAACGTTCCCCTCTCCCCATAAGTAGCGTTAGTTTAGTAGTGTACAATGGAGATTCATGTTATTTCACTTATTTGAGCTTCACATAAACCCCGAAAAATAGTCATTTTAATTACCCCTATTTTAGAGATGAAGAAACTGTGGCTCAGAGAAGTTAAAGAATATGATCAAAGTCTCTCTCTGTCTTTCACACACACACACACACACACACACACACACACACACACACACACACACACACACGCTCACTGTAAATGCATGGTAAAACTAAGATTTGGAATCCAATCTTTTTTTTTTTTTTTTGAGTTGAAGTCTCACTCTGTCACCCAGACTGGAGTGCAGTGGCTGCTCCCGGGCACCGTAGCCTCGCCTGCTGGGTGCCAGCAATCCTTCCGCCTCAGCCTTCCAAGTAGCTGGAACTACAGGTGCACGCTACCACGCCCGGCTAATTTTTGATTTATTGTAGAGATGAGGTCTCGCCAAGTTGCCCAGGTGGGTCTCGAACCCGCGGGCTCAGGCAATCCACTCAGCTCAGCCTCCCAAAGGCGCGAGATTACAGGCTGTGTCACCGGGCCCGACTTGGAATCCAATCTTAATTTTAGGGTCTCTCTATTAACAAACTGACTGAACACCAGTTAGGTTTTAGGAGAGCTAAAAAATTGGAAGGAGGGAAAATGTGGTTCTCCTCAGTGGAGAGGAAAGAGAAAAGTTGTAGCTTCCTTTGTTTGACCAAATCAAATACCTCCAGGGCCAACGAAATACCTGTGCGTTAGTTTACTGTCTCAGTGTCAATAGTCTTACTTGATGTTCATAAATTACTTGAAGGCCAGATATAGGAGGCCATGATAAAATGCAAAACATTTAACTTGAGTCTCTTTACCTCTCAGCAAATCAATTAAGAGTAAGAATCAGAAGAGGAAGAGATTGGGTAGGTCAGCATTTCATTAAAAACTTCATCAGAGTCTTCAGTAAATAACAAATGAAAAAACCCACAAACCAAACAGACAACGCCCTAAACTATCCAACTAGCACTGAAATTCTAATAGAATTCCAGGGTTATTGCTACCTTGGAACATGACAACAAGTTTTTCAGGATTCAAAGGTAATTCAAAGCAGATTTTAGAGGAGGAACAATAAGATTCACTCCAATTTCTGAGAGGCTAGACTGAGAGGCAGGCAAATATTAGAGCATAATGGGTGCTTTGTTGTAGGGGTTGGTGGGAGACAAGCATCAAACATGGATGCAACTTTCTCCACCTTACCTGTGCTACTGAGAAGCCAACAAATAGTAAGATGATTTGGGGACACCCCAAGAGAAGTAACTGAACTTGTAGGATCTAGAAATGAATGGGCCTGTCTGCTTCAGGTTTAGTTTCACTGTTGCTGTAGCTGCAGCAATAGCTCATTCACAGGGATAGGAGGTTGTTGACTGTTTCTCCTTTTATCAAGAATTGGATGAACTTTGACTCAATCAGCAGTAGTTGGCAAGTATGAGCAATGCTTTCATGAAGACATCTGATTTAGTTAAAATTAGTGCAATGTAATCATGACTTCATGTTGCCCAATTTAATCCGTCTTGTGAAGAGAGGGGATGATGTTTTTCAAACAGTTTTTAGCAACATCATCTAAAAGAACTTGTAATCAACTCTCAATCATCCCTCCTGAGGGAAAGGAGCAGAGTGTGGATGACACACAACCTCCAGATCCTTTACATTTGGTTTTGATTAATGTGTGCATTTCATTGGAATGCAGGTGTTCCTAATGTTCTGGGAATTCAGATCATTCCAAACTCAACACTGATGGCACACACAAGACTGGAACCATCTCTGGAGGCCAGGGAAGGCTGAACAGTTTACTTCAGAGAGAGTGGAATGGAATCCATCCCAGCTTCCCTCATATGGCAAAGAGAGCACACTATTTGTCATGGCCATGCAAAGCACCACCCCATACACAGAGTGGTTTTCACCTTTTCTCTGGAAAAGAATGGCTAAATGTTCTGCTTTAATGAGCCTGTGCCGGACTACAGGAAGAATAAAACATAAAGATATAGAGAATTTTCTTTACAGTGATGTTGAGGAAGCCTAACAACTTTTGAGTTACATAACTTGGATTTTGAATATCAGTTCAGAACTTTCTAATTACATGTTCTTAGAGAGATTTTTGAAGGTCTTTAAGCCAGTTTCCACATGGGTAAAAATGTATAATGTTGCTTTCCTTGCTTATTATGCACAATAAATGAGATATTATAGTAGGAACTTTGTACATGATATTATGCTATTATTAAGAAATACTTGAACTGAGCTTAATTAATTTTGTTAATAGAAAGTTGGAACTCAGGATGTAAACTAGTCTATGAATAATTGAACATAAGCTTGCATCATTATCTTCAAGAAACAGATAAACCTCTGTTAAGGACATCTAGAAAGAACGATGAGGGGACCCCCCCCAAAACATACATTTATTCTTACATGTTTAAACTTCAGTCCCCTTCAGACTACTCTCCACTTGATGCAGTGGCTCTTATCAAAATGCTTTTTCTGCTGCTCAAAACAGTTTTTGAACTCCTCAGTTTTGAAGTCCTTTAGTGCTTCTCTCATTTTTTTGTTCCACCTCTTCCACATGGGCAAAACATTTCGTTTTGAGTACTTTTTCATCTGGAAACAAAAACAAGTCACTCAGGTCAAGATAGGGTGAATAGACAGGTTGGAGCAGAGGGGTCATACTATTTTGGACAAAAACTGATGAACACTCAGCACAATGTGGGCAGGTGGGCTTGTAAATCATTCATTATGAAATGGGCAAACATATTGAAAGAATCTCCAAAAAAAATTGACTGAAGCCAAATGCAGCCTCTCACAATGTTAGCTGGTATACTGATGCTGATGGGTTCCTAGAACATTCACCTAGTGGGGAAAGTCTGTAGGGGTCCACCCTCCAAAAGATAATTCTGGGTTTTTATGGAGTCTCCCCTTCTGCAGTGCAGATATTCGTACATATGATTTAAGTAGACATTCATATCTGAAGTGGTCATTCACCAAATACAAAGCAACAAGTGGGAGTTGAACATACTTTACTCAATATATTCTTTAACACATTCTTTAAAGGGGTAACAGAGGACGGTGGACACACAATGGATAGTCATTCTTAAGGTGTAGCTGGTTCAATGGATGTGCTCCTTTGGGCAGTTGATAATCTCAGTAAGTCCTTGATACTCCTCAGGTTTTAAGTCTAATGAGTCTTTAAATACCCAACTAGATGAATTCTATTGCCTCTTGGCTATTTGATGAAGACTTTGGAGAGATTTAAAAGATCAGCTTGATCTTCAAAACCCAGAAAGAACTTGGTATTCTAGAAATTTGTCCCAGCATGTCTTGTAGGAGCTATTACACATTAAGCCCAGATCACCTTCCATCTGAGGCTGAAATAGGTTTCTGCTTAGGCCACTGGAAGAAGATCGCAATCTACAGGGCCCTCCAGTATCTGAATCAGTAGGCATCTTGATCTTGAATTTTCGAGTCCCCAGAATTGTGAGAATCAATTGTTCATTGTTTTAGCCATCAGCCTATGATATTTTGTTATAGTAGCCTGAGCAGGCTAAGAGAATAAGGATCAAAATTCATCCTCTTACATTACATCTACTCCACCTCTGGACTCCCTACCTCCCTTTTCTGCTTCCTTCCTTTTCTTCCTTCTGTGTCTCAAAACTCATTTGGCTCAGTAGTGAAGAAAATGCCTCTTGAAAATGCTTTAAAAAATAGATTCAGGGGTTCATATACAGGCTTATTGCATAGCTATATTATGTGTTGGTGATATTTGGGCTTCTATTGAACTTGTCACCCCTCAAATGAACATGTTATCTTACAGGTAGCTTTTCAATCTTTGTCTCCCTCCCTTCTTTCCTTCCCTGTTTAGGAGTCCATAGTAATTAGTTATTAGTTCCTAATCTGTTATTCTCACCTTTATATGTACTCAGTGTGAAATGCTTTTTAAAAAGCATATCTCTGGCCGGGTGCGGTGGTTCATGCCTGTAATCCTAGCACATTGGGAGGCTGAGATGAGAGGATTGCCTGAGCTCAGGGATTCGAGACCAGCCTTGGCAAACTTGGTGAGACCTCATCTCTACAATAAATCAAGAAAAACTAGCCGGGTGTGGTGGTGCATGCCTATAGATCCAGCTACTTGGAAGACTGAGATGGAAGGATCGCCTAAGCCCAGCAGGTTGAGGCTGCAGTGGCTAAGAGCATGCCACTATACTCCAGCCTGTGAGACAGAGTAAGAATGAGATGTGAGACTTCAACTCAAAAGAAAAAAGAAAAAAAAAAAAAAAGGAAAGAAAGCATATCTGCATAGCAGAGTTGCCTGGGATTTAATCAAAAGTGGAGAGTCCGGGTTTCCACCTCATACCCGCAGTCAGAATCTTTGTTGATCCTTTGTTTTAATGACTATAAATATTGGTGCTCACTTCATCTGTTCTAACTCTAAGACCTTTAATGTTAGATACCAACAGGAGTAATTTAATTAGGCATTCATTGATTTTTGTATTGTGTGACTATCGCTGAGCAAGGGAGGAAAATTTCCTCTAAATAGAAGAGACTTTTGTGCAGGAATTCCAAGAAGTTGTTGCCTAAAAGCTGAATAAAATCTGTTATCAGAGTCTCAGCAAAGATGCCCCTTTCTATCCAAACTGCTGGATCTCTAGAAGTCTTTGCATGGCAAATCAGGGGAGGGCTCTAACACCTAGACACTTCACGTGTTGTGTTAGTTTCTGGTACTTGTCAGTTGCTCATTTCTCTCCCAGTCACCTCTGAGAGTGTCAAACGGCTTATCTCGCTCTGGAGTGGCAGCCCCAAAGTCAGGCTGCAGGTCATCCTGGCTTATCACCACTTTACATGGCTTCTCCAAGCAAATGGTGAGCCCTACTTGACTTGGGCCAAGAGCTGTATTGATTATTAACTTCAGACAAGCATCTGGTTTTCATTACTCATGGTAGCAGACCAAAGCAGGGTGCTGTACTGGCTGGTGTGGTCATTTAACAACCATCAGGACTAGCTATAAAAAAATTTAACATATCCTGTAATTACAGTCTGCTCAGCACAGAGGGGCTGAGGAATCTGCAGATCTGATTTCAGGACGAGAGAAAATGTTTATTGTATCTGTTCCACACATTTATTTACTCAGAGGTCGGGAGGCCTGCTGAAATATGGTCACCCTGGTACTGACACTCCTGTAGGGGCAGAGCACCTTCTTGTTTAGGTCAGGAAGCTTCAGTGTGGCTCCAGGCGGATGATCCCTTAATGCTTTCATGGGCTTTGGAATTTGGGCTGGTGAAAATGGACAAGTGGATCTTGTCTGGAGTAAACAATCCTCCCCCTGCAACAGTGCTGGATGCTCTCCCCTGGCTCTCCACTCAACCTTCTGGCGGCTGCCTCCAGGGGCTTTTCCAATGGCTCTGGTCCTGTTCCAGGGGCAATTGGAACAGTGAATTAACACTTATTGCTCATCAAAGTTCCAGGCATGTTCCAGGCATGCTCTGGGCATTTTGATCACATTTTCTCTTTTATTTCTCACAACTCCCTATGAGTTAGGCACTATTGTGCCCATTTAAAAAAATGAAACTGAGACTAAGGGTTGTTAAGTGGGAGGAGGCAATAGTGCCTTCCTGGACATAATAGAGAGCAACCTCTCAGCTGTCACTGCAGAGTAGAAAGAGGGCAGTGTAGCAATTTTTTTTTCTGACTTACCTTTAGAGGTTTCGTTCTTATATAATTGTTTAAAAAATTTAACTCTTTAGTTTTTTAAAATGATCAATGTTTGTATACCTAGCCCTGAATTGTACCCCACATCTTTATAATAATAAATTAATTAATTAAAAAAAATTTTTTTGTAGAGATGGAGTTTTGTTATGTTGCCCAGTCTCGAACTCCTGGCCTCAAGAGGTCCCAATACCTCGGCCATTCAATGTGGTGGAGTTACAAGTATGAGCCACTGCATCTGGCCTCTCATAGAATTTTTGATAGAGTGACCTCTGAATCACTGGGTTGGAGAATTGGATTGACAATTGCCAGAAGTACCCTGGGATAGGAACTATAAAAAGCAAGTACTGGACACTGCCCCCTCCAAGGGCATTAAACTCTAAAATGGAGCTATTTGTGGAGAAATAGAAGTAAACCACAAGCTAAGACATGATCAAATACAGAAGGGCAATCATGAGACTCAGGTAAAACTTAGTGTTGGTTGATACATCAAAGGAAGGCAGTGTGTGAAGAAGGAAGAGTGGGCAGGGCTGGTCTTAGCAAAGATGAAGGGGTCTTTTGACTTCCCTTTTCCCTTCTTTCAGCCCTTGAGTTCTTACAACTGCCTTTTGTCTTCCTTGCCAAATGCTGCCCTCAGGAAATGATGGGATGAATTTATTCAAACAAAAGTTTAAATGCTGATATCCAGGAGTATATTTCTGCAGAGGAAATATGTTAGGAAGGTTTTCAAGTAGACGAAGTCCCAACACACAGGCAGATTAACCTCAGAGGGAGGCCACCCAGGAGGAAGTAAGATCTGGAAGCTGAGCAGTGAGTCAGTGGGCAGGACCTGGGGAGAAGCTCTGTTGGGATTTCTGAGGAAATACAGCCCTCAACTATTTTTCCGTAGGTTGGGATATGAGGCAGATTATCAGGTGTAGGCTCAGACTCACTTATCAGCCCTGCATAAAAGAAAGGACCTGGGTAGAATTCCTTTGATCACCATCTGGGACAGGGGTAGAATTAGATACATTGCAAGAAGACTGAGTTGATGATGAACTATGATTTCTTTTTTTATTTTAATTTTTTATTTTTTTTTTGAATTGGAGTCTCACTCAGTCGCCCAGACTAGAGTGCAGTGGCCACTCCCGGCCACCGCAGCCTCGACCTGCTGGGCTCTGGCGATTCTTCCACCTCGGCCTTCCAAGTAGCTGGAACTACAGGCGCATGCTACCATGCCCAACTAATTTTTTGATTTATTGTAGAGATGAGGTCTCGCCAAGTTGCCCAGGCAGGTCTCGAACCCGCGGGCTCAGGCAATCCACTCACCTCAGCCTCCCAAGGCGCGGGATTACAGGCTGAACCACCAAGCCCGGCTAAACTATGATTTCTTAAGTCTCTTGATCAGAGACTAGTTTTCAAGAGAAGGCCAAGTAGCTATAGGCGAAGGCGGAAGAAGGGTTGTGGTCTTAGAGTTAGGCAGGTCCCACACATCTGGTGTGTCTGAAATCACTCCCTGTAGGCATTTGCCTACTCTGTCTCTGGCCATTTTGAAGAAGGTCGAAGCTGGGGTGTTGGAGGGTGGATTGGAGGGTGGATACGAATGTACTGTGGACCTGCTACATGCTGTATGTATGTGGGAGAGCAGGTATTACCATTTTGGTTTGGGGAGTAAAGGGTTTTTCCAACTTTGTCATTTCATGTTAGTACTTATGAAAATTCCAGAACCCCTAGGATTTTTATACCAGTAAACTGAGAAAATAAGACAAAGTAATAGTACAATTCTTTTATGTTTTTAAATTCTTCAGAATTTGGGATGCTGGTAACAACAAACAGAAGGAAATTTCAGTTCTATAAATATCTAGGATGTGCTGGTTAAATATGATAATTTTTTCCTGAAAGTCTGTTAAAGTAAAAAAATAAAAGGATAAAAAAGGAATAAATAAATGTAGAAAAGAAAATAAGAGATAAAAACAAAAACTGGATGCTGGAAAGTGAATAAACGATCCTGCATTTTAGAGAAGTTGAAAAAAAAAATGGCTGTAGGCAGGAAGAACCACTAAGAAGAGAGGGGCAGAACCTTGGAAAGAACCCTACATTGGAGGCCACAGTCAGGACAAAGAGCCCCTGAACCTCTTTACCAACTTGGGCAGCCTGGATCTGGCCCCTGTCCTAACCTCTGGATCACCAAAAGTTCATTCTCAGAAGAGAATGAATGAGAAATGTCCTGGATTCAAGAACACTAGACATGGCAGAGGAAAATATATTATACAGAAAACAGGTGGATTAAGTAAAGGTTTATATAGTGATCACTGATATCCCCAGCTCCTTTCCTAAAGCAACTCTTGGAATGTGGACAGGCAGAGTTATACCCTCCTAGTAGGATACTGGATGCCTTGTCCCTGGGGAAAATTGCCAAAAGGAAAAGATTAAATTTTCCCCAAGGGAACAACCCAGTCTCTACCTACAAGGAAGCTCAATAATTGAGGAAAACTTCCATGCAAAAATGCTTCTAAGTTATATTTTAGTGCTTCACTTTTGAATAGAATAATTAGGGATCACCAACATAGAAAGAATACCTCCGAGGTGAAAATAGAGACCTTACTTAAAACACTGACAATACAGAAACATGAAACTTGGAAGAAGGAAAGATAACACAGAGAAAAGAAACAAACTTAAAACAAAAGCACCTCTAAATAATTAACAGTCTCAGAAATATAAAAAAATATATTATAAAGATTCTATTAAAAAAAGAAATGTTTGGAGGTTGGAAGTAACTTTTGCAAATTAAAAAGCAAAATAAGGTAGCCAATACTATAGGTAGAAAATGAGGCAGAAGAAATCCACAAACTAGAACAAAAAGTAAATGGTTAGAAAATGTGAGAGAAAAGATAAGAAAATAAAATGACAAGGGCAGAAATGAATAGAACTTCCAAAAAGAAGAGAAAAAGAGAAAACAGTAGAGAACAAATTATCTAAGAAATAATATCTCCCCTGGATATACAAGTTTTCAAATTAAAAGGGTTCACTGAGTTCATATTAAAAAGACACATACCAAGAACATCATTGTGAAATTTCAGAACACTGGGAACACAGAGAAAATCTTAACTTTGACAGAGAAGAAGAAAAAGGAGAAGGAAGGAGAAGAGGAGTAGAAAATTAGGTTGTATCTAGAGGGCTAGCAATCATTATGGCACCAACGTTCTCAAAAACAAACCGGAAGCCAAAGTATAGTGAAAGAACACCCGCATCAAATTCTATGCCCCACCAAACTATTAGCCCAGAATGACTGTAGAATAAAGACATGAAAAGTCTCAAAAAATTTACCTCCACATTTTATCTGTTATCCACCGTTGGACTTTTAAGTTGTTTCTACATCTTGGTTATTGTGAACAATGCTGTAAAAAATATTGGAGTGCAAATATCTGTTTGGCATACTGATTTCAATTCTTTTCAGTATATACCCAGAAATGGGATTGCTAGAACACAAGATATTGCTACTTTCAGTTTTTTGAAGAGCTCCCATATTGTTTTCCATGGTGGGTACACCACTTATATTCCCAACAACAATATACAATGCTTCCAACTTCTTCACATTCTTGCCAAAATTTACTTATTTTAAAAATAATATCCATCTTCTATGGACTGAATGTTTGTGTACCCCTTCAAATTTATATTGAAGTAAATCCCTAAACACCATATGGTAGTATTAGGAGACTTTGGGAGGTAATTAAGTCACAGCAGTGGAGCCCTCATGAATGGGATTAGTACACTTATAAAAAGAGGAAGAGACATAGAATAGTTCTGCTTTCTGTGTGTGAGGATATGATGAGTAAATATCTGAACCAGAAAGTTCTCACCAGACTTCCATTATGAGAAAGTATGCTGGCACGTTGATCTTGGACTTCCAACTTCTAGAACTGTGAGAAATAATTTTCTGTTGTTTATAAGCTACCTAGTCTGTGGTTGAATAGTTTATAGCAGCCTGAACTAAGACACTATCCTAACAGGTGTGAAGTGATGCCTCTTTGTGGTTTTGGTTTGCATTTTCTTGTGGTATATACATGCCATAGAATATTATTGAGCCTTCAAAAAGAAGAAAATTCTGCCATATGAAATGACATGGATGAACCTTTGAGGACATTAAGCTAAGTGAAATAAGTTGGCCACAGAAGGACAAATACTGGATGATTCCATCTATATGAGGTTTTCAAAACTGTCAAACACATGGAATCAGAGAGTAGAATGGTGGTTACCAGGAAGTAAGGGAAGGGAGAAATGAGAGTAACTATTCAATGGCTATAATGGTTCAGATACACCAGATTATTAAGTTGCAGAGATCTGCTGTACAACATTGTGCCTATAGTTGACAAGACTATATTATACTTAAACATTTGTTAATCTCATGGTAAGTATTCTTATCACAATTCAAGAAAAAAAGAAAAAGAATAATTTACCTCCAATGATCCCTTTCACAGGAAGCTACTGAAATTGTGCTCCTTACTTATCACCATACACAAAAATCAACTCCCAATGGATCAAAGACCTAAATGTAAAACCTCAAACTTTAAGAATCTTAGAAAATGCAAGACACACCTCTATGGAAATCAGAATAGGCAACCAATTCCTGATAAAAACTCCAAAAGTCCATGCTATAAGAGATAAGAGAGACAAGTGGGACCTCATCAAACTGAAAAAATTCTGCAAAGCAAAATAAACCAAGAGTATGGAGTGAGAGCCTACAGAATGGGACAAGATATACGCTAACTGTGTATCTGACAAAGACCTAACATCCAGTATTTACAAGGAACTCAAACATGCCAAAAGGAAAAAAAACCAAACAAATCCCATTAAAAAGTGGGCAACAGACATGAATAGACACTTCTCAAAAGAAGACATAGGAGCAGCCAGTAGACACATGAAAAAGTGCTCAGCCTCACTAATTATCAAAGAAATGCAAATCAAAACCACATTGACATACCACCTAACTCCAGTAAGAATAACCATCATTAATAAAACAAAAGACAACAGATGGGACACCAATGTGGAGAAAAGGGACTGCTTCTACACTGTTGGTGGGAATGCAAACTAATTCAACCTCTATGGAAAAGTGTGATGATTCCTAAAAGAATTTGAAATTGACCTTCCTTATGACCTAGCAATCCCCCTTCTTGGAATATACTGGGAGGAACTGAAATCACTCTACAAAAAAGATACCTGCACATGCATGTTTATTGCAGCACTATTTATAATAGCAAAAACATGGAACTGACTGTGCTGCTCATCAAAATTGAACTGTATAAAAAAAATGTGGTACATATACACAATGGAATATTATGCAGCCATAAAGAAGAACAAAATTATGGACTTCACAGCAACTTGGATGGATTTTGAGTCTATAATACTCAGTGATTTATCACAGAAACAAAGTACTACATATTCTCACTCATAAGTGGACCCTGAACATTTACCATAATTCTATAAGAAAGGGATTGGCAGTAACTGGGAACTCCCAGGAGAGGGAGAGGATGGTCATGTAACATTAATAAGGGTACCTGATCTCAAACCAGGCAAAGTGGGGGCCAAAGGGAGGCCTAATCTTTACCTGTACTATGACCAGTTGTATACCTAATCCTCAACTGTACCCCACATCTTTAAAATAAAATAAAATAAAATAAAAACACCCTAGAAAATAAAAAATTGTGTTCCTCTAAAACAAAAGGATAACCCAAGAAAACAAATTCAGAAAATATGAGAAGAGAAAATTTCAGAATAATTATGAAGAAAGATTTAAACATTTCTACAGAGAGATAGAAAGCAGTCAGTGCAGACTGAGCAGAAGCTGGAAAGATCAGAAGGGAAATCATTGAGAAAGACATAAAACTAGTATTTAACTTAGTATGTTTGTCTGAGAAAATTGAGAATTTAAGTAAGTATTAGTGATAAATACACAGAAAACTGAGAAAAAAAAATAGGAGGAAATTATTGACTCCGGTTGTCAATAATTGTTCAAGAATAGAAATATAATGCACTAAATGACTCTCCTATGAATAAAATCTATATACTTAATATAAAAACTGCATATTGTTATAAGGAAAAATGTAACATAACTACTGTATTAGTTTCCTATTGCTGTGTAACAAATTATCCCAGATTTAGTAATCTAAAAACATATCCATTTATTAGCTCATATTCTGTAAAGGAGACATTCAGGCACAGAATAACTGGGCTCTTTCCTCAGGATTTCACAAGGCTCAATTCAGAATCAGCTGGACTGTTTTATTTTTTTGGAGGTTCTGGGGAAGACTCCAATCCCAAACTTTCTCAGATTGTTGGTAGAATTAATTTCCAGTGGAATTAATTATAGGAATTAGGTCTTAACTTTTCTGATAGTTGTTGATTGAAGACTGCTGTCAGCTCCTAGAGGCTGCCCCTCTCCTCAGAAGTTCACAACATGGGTGTTTGCTTTTTTCCAGGCTAGCTGGGGTGTATTTCTCTGTCTTTTTTCTTTGTTCCTAGCCAAAGAAAATTCTCCCTCTAAGGTCTCATGTGATTAGACCAGACCATTTTGATAAAACTATCACTGAAAGAGAAAAACAAAAACAAAAAGACATGCATATATGTTTTTCAAAATATAGAGGTACTTAGCTAACAAAACTTTTAAAAAGTAAAAATTGGCTGACTATGGGGAGTAGTCATCAGGAAGGGGGTGGGGAGCAGTAGTTTGCTATTTTTCATGATATGCCTTGAATATTACTATATTCTATTAAATCTAAGATTTATTGAGTGTATGATCCATCTTGATTTCAGAGATGTTAAAATGTGAAAAATGTTATTTCTCTTACATAAACTATAATATGTAGTTTACATATACATAAATCCACACACACATACATACTCTGATGACAAGAAAAGTTAAGAGCAAACCAAAATCGAAGCAAAAAAATGATCTCTATTTAAAGTGAGTTAGTGTGTTCCACCCTAGTGCAGAATGCATGGCACATTAGAAACTAATCTGAGACATTCCATGGATGTCAAATAAGTCTTTGAGAATATAAATGTGCAAGAGGAAAGTTTAAGAGAAGTAGTGACCACAAGTGACCAGTTTAGGGCTGAATTTCTGATAGTTACTCTTATCATTTCCAACCACCTTGTAATGGTAGATTTGATGTTATCAATAAAGTCTTCCAGAGAGGTATTCATCATAATTTTACATGGCAAATGAGAAGAAAAATGGTAAGAATAAAATTCTTTTATATCTGTCCATGTAATTATCATTTCTGGTGCACCTCATTCCTTCTGGTATCATTTTCCATCTGATTCCATCTGGTATCATTTTCTTTCTGCATGAAACAGAAAAGAAAAATTGCAGAGTGAGAAATTCTTCAGCTTTGGTATGCCTAAAAAGGTTTTAATTTCATCTTTGTTTTTAAAAGATATTTTTGCTGGGTATAGAATTCTTAATTGACAATTTTCATTTCTTTCACTAGTTTAAACAGACTCACGCATAGCAATGATGGGAATGAGTACATTCTGAGAAATGCATTGTTAGATGATTTTGCCATTTTGTGTGAACATCATAAGAGTGTAATTACACAATTCTAGATGATCTAGGTGATTACACACCCAAGCTATATGGTATAGCCTATTGCTTCTAGGCTAACAGACCCTATACAAATGTTACTGGACTGAATTCTACAGGAAATTGTAGCACAAAGGTAAGTATTGGTGCATCTAAACATAGAAAAGTACAGTAGGAATGTGGTATAAAGGATGAAAATTGTACACCTGTATAGGACACTTAGCATGAATGACCGTGAATGGAGGTTGCAGAACTAGAAGTTGCTCTGAGTGAGGAGGTGAATGAGAACTTTCATGTATACTACTGTAGACATTATAAACACTGTACACTAGACCACACTAAATTTATATAAATTTTTAAATAACAACTTTATCTTAGCTTACTGTAACTTTTTTATTTTATAAACTTTTCAATTTTACAAAACTATTGGCTCTTTTGTAATATCACTTAGCTTAAAATACAAACACATTGTAGGGCTGAACCAAAATAGATTCTTTCTCTGTACCCGTTTTCTATAAGATTCTTTCTATTTTTAAATTTAGAATTTAAAAATTTCCCTTTCATATGTTGCAGCCTGGAAACTCTCTCTAAGAAGTAAGCTGCGCAATTGTAGAGCTCACTTTGTTTCCGCGACTCAGAAATCACTTTTCATTGTCTGATGTTCAACTTTCTGAAAATTCTTATTTAATATTTTTGTTCTGTTTATTAGTTGTTTCATGTGGAAGGATAAATCCAGTCCCTGTTATTCTATCTTGGCCGGATACGTCGAATCATTGTATTTAAATCAGTCTGCAGCATTTTGGTAAAAGAAAACTGCTGTCATGTATTATGAAGTCAAATATCACTTCAGAGTGATTTAGTTCTTCTTTACAACTTTTGAATTGATTATCTCTGTGAGCTGATTAAATTAAATAATTATTAGAATTCATTTGAAGGAGCTTGGGTTTACTTTTCATTTTGTTGTCTTGTTCTTCCTCTGTGACCTGAGCTAATTGGTGGAAATTAGTATATTTTGCAGTGTGAATGTGGGATTGGTGAATTTGTTATTTTAAATAGCTTAAAGTCAGTTAAAAAATCTAAATAAATTGATCTTAAGTAGTGTGTTTTCTTTAACCCAAGTTTGCATGTACTGATCTAATTGTACAAAACGCTCATCTTGATGGTATTTTGAGTCAATTCATTAAAAACCCCAATTTTTAAAAATTGCTTAGTCAAATCACCAACCTGTTCTGTGTATCTGTGTAAGAGAGAGAAAAAGCTGTACATCAGGGCTGCTAACTTAGAGAAGAAGACTAACAAAATCCTGAAGAAAAGATCCATCCTATAAATGACAGTGTTTATTTATTTATTTATTTATTTTGAGTTGGAGTCTCACTCTGTCACCAAGACTGGAGTGCAGTGGCCGCTCCCGGCCACCACAGCCTCGACCTGCTGGGCTCTGGCGATCTTTCCGCCTCAGCCTTCCACGTAGTCAGAATTACAAGCATGCTCTACCACGCCCGGCTGATTTTTTTTTGATTTATTGTAGAGATGAGGTCTCGCTGCCCAGGCGGGTCTCGAACCCGCGGGTTCAGGCAATCCACTCACCTCAGCCTCCCAAAGGGGCGGGATTACAGGTTGAGCCACCGAGCCGGGCTTATGACAGTGTTTAATGTTACATAACCTGCTGCAAGTATACCCCTGCCACCACTGCTATAGGCATGCTTTGAGAGATTACATCTCCTGGGTGTGACTTTATTCTGGTGTTCTGCATAGTCCTTTGGTCCTTAGACTTTGACCTTTCTATTACCTACATTATTACCTTAAGGGCTTCAATATTCAGATCCGTGTTTTGCTGATAAAATAAAGAAAGGCTGTCAATTAGTTCTTGCTCATAAGCCTTTCAGGACTTAGTGAGTACTGGTGCTCAGCTCTGATTATGTTGTAACTAGTCAAGTTGTAAGTGTTAGGCGAGCCTGAGACTGGACTTGATTTTCTCTAGGCAGAAAATTTTCATAGGAGAATAAAATTTGCAGCCATTGATATCCTGAGTCTGCCAGAGTGGATAGGGTGGCCATCTCTCCTTCTCTCTCTCTGAATCTAAGGGATGGTAGCTATGTCTATGATACAGATATAAATGGTCTCCTCCTTGGAACAACAACTCCAGACAGTCCCTACCTCAATTTTCACAGTGCTGGCACTTTGCTTGTAACTAGATGTTTGGCCATTTTCCTATATATGAACTAATATACATGCCATTCCAATAGGGGTTTTCTCTACAGAAATTATTTGGAATAATTTTACTAAGATTTGGGGATGTGGTCTGGAAGTGCAGTCCATTTGGCTAAATAACAAATCAGGAAGCTTTATATGTAGATTTCAAAACATGAGATTTGAGATGTTGAGACTTTTGCCATTTGTCCTAAGAATTTTGTTCAAAGCACTTGACCTTGGCATCTGCTTGTGTAAAGCATCTGTGTGACCCCTTTAAAGAGAAGGAAATAGAACCTGTGCCATCTATGCATGTTAGATCAATCCTAGCTGCTATAAATTATGTTCACCTTCTTAGGTACTATATGGGGGTGAATAAAGGAGTGAATATATTGGTAATATTTTAAAAAGTAAATTCCAGCAAGGACAAGAAAGTTATCTAAAATAATCTCACTACTCAAACTACTTTTACTGAGGTAATCAAAAATTCTAGTTGTTAAATTCAGTAACTCGCAGCAGATATCACTTTTTTAAAAAATACCTAATCTGCCTGCATTTACCATTGCTGATCACTGTCTTTCTCTTAAAACCTGGCTCCACTCTTTTCTAGTTCATTTTTAATCTTTTCATTCCTTTTCAGTCTCCCTTGATGATTTATCTTTACCTTCCAGCCCCAGAGTTTCTGCCATTTGGTTATTTCTCCTTCTACACATTCTTTCTTTTTCCTGGGCAATCTCTCCAAGGCTATGAACTCAATTACCCGTGTGCATGAATGACCCCCAAGTCTGTCTTAAAATTCTCTCTTGAGTTCCAACTCATATATTCATTGATCTGATAGAAATATATTTACTTGGGAGCCCTACAGACTTCCCTAATGCAGAAACACCAAATCTGAACACTTCATATTTCTCCCCAAACCCACTTCCCTTTTTTGGGTTCCATCCTCTAGAGAATGATGCCACTTTTCATTAGTTGCTCATGATGGAAACCTGAGACTCACACCAAATTCCTCCTTTTCCTTGCCCCTTATCTAATCTTCAAGTCCATTAAATATTATCTCCTAAAATATCACTTCTATCATTACTTCCCTAATCATATAAAAGTAGAGATATTTTACTAGCCTCCTTCTTACTCAGCACATGATTTTTTTTCACGTTTCCTGAAATTATCTTCCAAAAAACCAGAGATTTTTGTTTTCCAATAAACAAATCTTATATTATTTCTCTGTTCCAATTCTTCAATGATTTCACTAACAACAAAATAAAATCTAAGGTTTTCTTCATGATTTGACCTTTTCCCATCTGTTCAGTTTTTTCTACCATTATTCCCCTTGAACTTACTTTTAAGCATGGTGATTTACAGATGAATTATAAAGAAAAGATGAATGGATCAAAGCAGTCCCCCAAATAAATACTGTCAAAAACACATACTGTTTCTGCTGCCTGGAATTCTTCAGTTTACTTTCCTCTTTCATAATATCTTTCCTGATTTCTTCCCTCCCTCTAGGCAGAGCTGGCACTCCTTTGCTTCTAACAGCACTTAGCAATACCTCTAGGAAAGTGACCACCCTGCATTATAATAGTTAGTTTGCTTCCCTGTCTTTCCAATAGACTGTAAATATTTGAAGGCTGAGAACATTAACTTTCCTTCTTTGTAACCTCCAGGGTCTGATAATGGTGCCTACACAGAATTGGTGCTCGGTAGTCATTTTCTGAGTGAAAACATGCTTTATCAAGAATTAGAGGGTAAAAAGTTTTCATCCTTATATGGTGGATTAAATGCAAAAACAAAATAAAAGATTGGGTGACTTCTGGTGAGGAGTAGAAATAAGTGGAAGTCATTTCTCTCTTATTTGGTGCTGAGAGAGGGGTGGAGGCAGGCCTGAAACCACTTCCTCTCACCAGTCCTGAGAATGACCACCCACCCTGATCATCCTTTTTCTCCTCTGCATCTTGGCTGTCTTTGGTTTTTGAGGAGAAGATAAGGGCAGACGAACAAGAGATGAGAGGGAAGCTATGAGGTGTCCTGAGGATGTTTCTAACTAGTTAAAGCAGAAAATGAGATTTACAGCTTTTAAAGGGAGAGTGACAAGACTGTCCTCCTGGCTCTTTGGCTTGAATACTCATGTGTCTAATTTAAAACAGAAATGACCTTCTCTTGACTGGTGCTACCTAGGAGCAGCTGTATGATTTGCAGGGCCCATCGGACAATGAAAATGTGGGTGCCCTGTCATAAATTTACTAAGAATTTTATGATGGTGACAATAATGTATTTATCCGAGTGTGAGACTCGCCTGAGTGCGGGGCTCTGTGCAACTGCATACTGTGACGTGGGCCCTGGCACTCCTGGATGGAGGTTGTAAGTGCCTGACTTTGTTGATAAGCTTCTTTTACTAATTTGTTTATTTTGAAGTTCTTACAAAAGAATTTGGACATTCATGAAAAGTTAAAGAAAACGGAAAACCCATCACCAGCTTAAGAAATAAATTATGATTTGAAACTCTTTGTGTATCCCTTTCTTCTAGAAGTAACTAATATTTTGGCAAACCATAGGAGCTTATCAAAATGATAATAAAGATACATGTCTAATAAAGATACATTTTTAAAGCAATGCAGGGGGAATTTCTCCTAAGGCAACTGAGTGAGGAATTGAATCCTGTGGACCCAAGATTAAGTAACTTCAAATCAGTGTGATAAGGGAGACCTAGTTTGGTCTTTTGTGTTTTTATTCATTGTTTATATTTTCTTAGCTCACATCTCCTTTCCTTCCTGCCCTTTGTAGAGTCTGTAAACAGCAAGTCCCCTCCTGAAGAATGTGTCTTGTTCGAATTTATTTACTACTTACTTTTTCTGCAGTGTGAGGCACCAGAGTTCTGGCTCCAGGTCCTGCTTCCTTTTTCCCTTACAGCTATATTGGGTCAAGTGCTGGGAATTTAACTGGTCAACTGAGTTGTCACTTTTTAACATTTTAAGTTCAGCAGGATCTGGGATCTAGGAAAGCAGAACTTCAGGGAGACAGAATACCTGTCAGAATTTAAAAAATATATATTTTTAAAAACCAGAATGAAGAAGATTCAGAGAGAAATATGCTGCAAAAGTGACATCGGAGAGCTATAAAGAGGGACTTTTGGGGAAAGAGAAAGTTGTGTTCAAGTCTTACAGCTTCATCGAGGGATTAATGCAGCAGGAAATATGGTGATCGTTTTGCAAAAATGAGGGTGTGGCCCATTAGAGTGGGCACTTGGAATCTGGAGATGTCCCACAAGATTATAATAATTCAAAAACTAATAGTTTGCGTACCCCCCCTGCCTTCAAAAATTAAGGTCCTTTCAAGTCTTGTGTGTCTTCCGTTTGATTATTGGAAACCGTGTAAAACTTAGCAATAGTTCTTTCTTTATAAAGAAAGCCCATCGCGAATGTCTGGGTTTTCTGTTTTTGAGGATTTATCCGCATAGCAGCAGCCACAGTTGGGTTACAACTAGGACTTCAGGGACAGATTTTGGCAGGCCTTTGATCTGAACTGACTGAAACAAAAGAAACCAGCACATCCTTAATTGCCTGACCAGATACCTTAAGCAGCAACACTCCGAGCTCATGTGAATAATGTGGCCACAAAACGCTAATAATAACCATGAGGATTTCTAGCATAGGGAGCGATTGCAAATTTGACACATGTGCTGCTCCCAAAATCACTCTGGCCTAATTACTGTTAAAAACAGATGATGATAAAAGTTAACATGGCCCCAGTGAGTATTTTGTCAGGACTCACATTACAGAAACAGCCATTCTTGGGGGGAGAATTGAGGATCAACTCTTTGAGAGTGGCCACAAACGATTGCAGAGAACAAGTTGGAAAAGCCTGTGTCTAGTTCCCAGGAATGTAGTACAAGATAACTATTCCATGGCAATAGGGACTTTTCATTAGTCTTTTTTTATTAATAAGCACATGCAACTGCCATATGGAAATATGATCTATAGCCCAGTTCTTCCTAAAAATAGACCATTCCTAATTGCAGTTATTTAACTTCCTACAGATATTCTCTTCTTAATTATTTGAGTTAGTTCAGCCCAGGGAAGAGAAAAGAATAGATGAGGCCACAGCGAGGCCTTCTCTGAAACTGGCTTCCACAGGTATGTAGTATTGTCCTCCTTATAGACACAGAAAATTGAGAATTAGAGATAGCCTACAAATCAATAGTTCTTTTATGCCTAGAGCTGCATGATCAACCATGACAGTCAATGTGGCAAAATCATGTTGTTGGGAAGAACAGAAAGCTTGGGTTTGAACCTTCATTCTGTTGATCTTAGCTGCATGACTCTGGGCAGGTTGTTTAACAGCTCTGGGCCTCAACTTTCTCATTGCTAACTTGGGGGTGATGATACTAATCCCAAAGCATGTTGACAATTACTTTAGAAGGGGGTCAAATTCTCATTCTATAGGAAAGGGCTTGAGGATGTGCTCGATTGCCTGAAGTTTGCTCCTGGGTGTACAAAGGACACTGAGTCTTCTGCTGACTGGCATCAGTTGTGTCTACTGATTTATGTTCTCCTTACAGACACTTTAGACAATATATGAGAAACCAGTTCTGATGAGCTTTATACTGAAATCACTGCTGTTTTCAACTGGGATTTTTACTGCTTTTACAGATTGATTTGAGCTCCACAGTTCTCCTTCCTTCTCCTGGGATCCCCACATATATACATTGAGAATCATACAGGTTTAGTAGCAAAAATATCTTAAATGCCACACTAAAAAAAATTTAATTGCAAAAGACTAAATGTAAGGAATACATAAATAAAAATATAATGTAGGGAATACGATCTAAAAATGTTAAAATAGTGTAAAAATAGGGTTTATAGTTGTAGCAAGCAATATTAACTCACTATCCAATAATAGGAGACCACTTAAATAATGGAATACTATGCAGCCATTAAAATGTGGTTGTAGAAAAATACTAAATGCCATGAGAAAATGTTGACAATATATGACTAAGCGAGAAAAGTATATTTTAATTCTAATATCAAAAATATTTACTGATTCCTACATGGAATGATCAAATAAGGGTAATAAGAAAATTTATCACTTCAATCATTTATCATTTCTTTGTGCTGGAAACGTTCAAAATTTTATTTTCTAGCTATTTGAAAATATACAGTAAATTGTTATTAACTATAGTCGTTTTACAGTATCATAGAATACTAGAATTTACTCCTTCTCTGTGTCTATAATTCTGAATTTGTTAACCAACCTCTCCCTATTTCACCTCTCCTCTGCTGTTCTTATCTTCTAGTAACCACTGTTCTACTCTTTAATTCTAAGAGATCAACTTTCATAGCTTTCACATGTGAGTGAGAACATGTGGTATTTGTCTTTCTGTGCCTGGCTTATTTCACTTAACACAATACCCTCCAGGCTCATCCATGTTGCTATGAATGACAGGATTTTGGTCTTCTTTTATGGCTGGATAGTATTCCATTGTGTATATATCCACAGCACTTTAGTTATCCATTCATCTACTGATGAACACTTAGGTTGATTCCATCTTTGTTTGTGAATAATACTGAAAAAAATATGGAATTGCAGATATCATATTGTAATTCTATTTTTAGTTTTTTGAGGACTCTCTGTATTGTTTTCAATATAGTTTTTTGAGGACTCTCTGTATTGTTTTCAATAATGTGTGTACTAATTTACATTTCCACCAACAGTTCATAAGAGTTCCTTTTTCTCTGCATCATTCTAACTGGGGTAAGATGGTATCTCATTGTGGTTTAAGCTTGCATTTTCCTGATAATTAGTGATGTTGAGCATTTTTTCATATGCCCATTGACCATTTGTATGTCTTCTTTTGAAAGATGTCTATTCAGACCATTTGCCCCTTTTAAATTTGGGTTATTTGTGTTTTTGTTGCTGAGCTGTTTGAGTTGCTTGTATATTCTGCATATTAATCACTTGTTGAATGAATATTTTGTTCGCCCACATGTTTTTCCCATTCTGCAGGTTGTGTCTTCACTCTTGATTTTTTTTCTTTTTACTGTGCAGAAGCTTTTTAGTTTGATAAAACTAGTTTTGCTTTTTTCGTCTGGCTTTTGAAGTCTTATTTATAAAATTCTTGCCCAGACCAATGTCCTGAAGAATTTTCCCTATTTTTCTCCCTAGTAGTTTCATAGTTTGGTTCATTTTGAATTTATTTTTGTACATGAGATAGGGATCTAGTTTCCTTCCTCTACATATGCTTATCCAGTTTTCCCAGCACCATTTATTAAAGACACTGTCCTTTCCCCATGAATGTTTTTGGTGTCTTTGTTGAAAATCAGTTGACTGTAAATATGTGGATTTATTTCTGGGATCTCTATTCTGTTCCATTTGTCTATGTGTCTGTTTTTATGCTAGTACCATGCTGTTTTGAATACTATAGCTCTGTGGTATATTTTGAAGTCAGGTAGTGTGATGTCTCCAGTTTTTTTTTTTTTCTTTCTCAAAAATGCTTTGGCTATTTGGTTTTTTTTTAAGTTTTATACCAATTTTAGGATTTTTTATTTCTATGAAGAATGTCATTATTATTTTGATAGGGATTGCATTGAATCCATAAATTGCTTTGGGCAGCACAGGCCATTTTAACAATATTAATTCATCAAGTTAATGAATATCAATGGCATATTTTTAGCTTTTTGTTCCCCTCTTCAGTTTCTTTCATCAGTATTTTATAGTTTTCCACATAGAGATCTTTCACTTCCTTGACTAAATTTATTACTCAGTATTTTATTTTTTATAGCCATTATAAATTAATTGCTTTCTTGATTTCTTTTTCAGCTTGTTTATTATTGGTGTATAAAAGCACTACTGATTTTTTTTTTTTTTTTTTGAGTCAGAATCTCACTCTGTTGTCCAGGCTGGAGTACAGTGGCACAATCATGGCTCATTGCAGCCTTACCCTCCTGGCCTCAGGTGATCCTTCTGCCCCAGACTCCTGAGTAGCTGAGACTACAGGTGTGAGGCAACATGTCTGGCTACTTTTTTCCTTTTTAATTTATTTGTACAGACAAGGTCTTGCATTCCCTGGCTGGTTTTGAACTCCTGGGTTCAAGCAATCCTCTTGCCTTGGCCTCCCAAAGCATTACAGGTGTGAACCACCACGCCTGGCCTAAAAAAACTGATTTTTAAAATGTTGATTTTGTATCTTGCAACTTTATTGAATTTGTTTATCGATTCTATGAGTCATTTTGGAGGAGTCTTTAGGTTTTCCCATGTATAAGAGTATGTTGTCTAGAAACAAGGACAATCTGACTCTCTCCTTTACAGTTTGGATGGTCTTTATTTCGTTCTCTTGCCTAATTGCTCTGACTAGGACTTCCAATATGATGTTAAATAAGAGTGGTGAGAGTGGGCAACCTAGTCTTGTTCCAATTTTTTTTTTTTTGAGCTGGAGTCTCACTCTGTTGCCCAGACTGGAGTGCAGTGGCCGCTCTCTGCCACCGCAGCCTCGCCTGCTGGGCTCCGGTGATCCTTACGCCTCAGCCTTCAGAGTAGCCGGAATTACAGGCATGCGCTACCCTGCCTGGCTGATTTTTTGATTTATTGTAGAGATGATGTCTCGCTGCCCAGCCGGGTCTCGAACCCTCAGGCTCAGGCAATCCACTCACCTCACCTCCCAAAGGCGCGGGATTACAGGCTGAGTCACAGAGCCCGGCTGTTCCAGTTCTTAAAGAAGAAGCTTTCAGTTTTCTTCCATTCAGGGTGATGTTAGCTGTGGGCTTGTTACTTATGACATTTATTATGTTTAGGTATGGTCCAGCTATACCTAATTTGTTGAGAGTTTTTTTTTAAACCATGAAAGGATGTTGAATTTTATCAAATGCTTTTTATGATTCTATTGAGATGATCTTTTTTGTAGTTTATTTTGTTACTATAATGTACCATGCTTATTGATTTGTGTATATTGAGCTATACTTGCATCCTTGGGTTAAATCCCACTTGACCTTTTTGTTGGATTGTTGGATTCAGTTTGTTGGTATTTTGTTGAGGAATTTTTACTACTATATTTATTGGGTATCTTGACCTGTAGCTTTCTCTTTTTTTGGTTGTCCTTGCTTGGTTTTGGTATCAGAGTAATGCTGAATCATAGAATTAATTTGAAAGATTTCCCTCCCCTTCAATTTTCTAAAATGGTTTGAGAAAAACTGATATCACTTTTTCTGCAAAGTTTGGTTGAATTCAGCAGCGAAGCCATATAGTCCTGGAATTTTTTTTGTTGAGAGACTTTTTATTCCTTATTCAGTCTTGTCACCTGTTATTTAGTCTGTTCAGGTTTTTTGTTTCTTCTTAGTTCATTTTTGGTAGGTTGTATATGTCCAGAAATTCACTTCCCCTAGGTTTTCCAATTTGTTGGCATACAGTTGTTCATAATAGTCTTTCATGATCCTTTGTATTTCTGTGTTACCAGCTGTAATGTCTTTTTTCTATTTCTAACTTTATTTATTAGGGTCTTTTCTCATTTTTTCTTAGTCTAGGTAATGATTTGCCAACTTTATTATTTCAAAAAATCGACTTAAAAAGTTTTTTGGTCTCAAGTTTATTTACTTTTGCTCTGATCTTTATTATTTCTTTTCTTTTAGTTTTGGCTTATTCTTTTCTAGTTCCTTTAAGTGCATCATTAGGTTCTTTATTTGAAATCTTTCTACTTTTTTTGATATAGATGTTTATTGTTATAAACTTCTTGTTGGCAGCATGTAGTTAAGCTTTTTTTATTACCCATACAGCCACTCTATATCTTTTAATTGGGGAATTTAATCTGCTTACATTCAAGGCTATTATTGATAGGTGAGGACTTACTCTTGTAACTTTGTTAATTGTTTTTTTGTTGCTTTGTATAGTCTTTGTTCCTTCCATTCTTATTGTTTATTTTTGTCATTTGGTGGTTTTCTGTAGTGATAAGTGTTGACTTCTTCAGATATGTTTTTAATCAAATTGGGATAACAGGACATAGGTAGGAAAATTATTTTTGCTATTATAAAGAAGCAGGCAAGAAAAAGTTACTACAACAAGGCAACATCTGTTCAGGGGTGTATTGCTTATGCTGGAATCCAGAAATGGAAATGATTGTTTTTTTATCTCATTTTATTCTCACTCCTCCCTCTGCTGGGTACTATTATTATCTCCGTTCTACTGTTGAGGAAACTCAGACTTAGAAAGGTTAAGTGACTCATTCAAGGTCACCCAGTTGAAATATGCCAGAACTGGTGAGCCTCTGACTGCAAAAATCCTGAACCTGTATTTTAGTCAGAATATTCTTCTGTCTCAGCTATGACAGTCTCCTATGAGAAGAGCTTATGCAGTTCCAAGCATCTGGTGGAATGAGAGGAGGCCCTTGAATGTTAGGCTTACTTGGACTATTCTGGGCTTCCATTGGATATTTGTCCAGGATTTTGTGGACAGAGACCCTGTGATCCTGTACTTACTTCACGGACAAGCTCTCTGTTCTCACTGTCTCATGGGGGAAGAGAAAAGAGGATGGCAAAAGGGGTGGGGATGACTTTCAGTTGTCAGGTGAGTGAGCCAGTGCAGTCTCAGGGAAGAGGAAGCAGAGTTTAAGGGGAAGGCTAGTTAAAGCAGTAATACTTTATGGCTTACTAATGAATTCCATTTTATAGCCCAACTCCCTCAAGTTGTCTCTTCCTGTGATTAATTCTTGTTCTCCTAGTCCCCTTTAAGCAGACTGTTGTTGATAGGGAGTGTTCAGTGTTGAATGAGTAAAATGTACTAATGCATGTTCTCTTCAGCCAGAGATAACCTTGCTTTAAACATGATAAATGTAACTTTTACAAGAGAAGATATCATCAGGAAAGGGGGCTTTTGGCTTATGCATTGGACACTCAGGTATAAGCTCATTGTCTAGCAGCATTTCAATCTCAGTCTCTCTCTTACTCTCTTTCCTGACCATTTTGAATAATTTAAACTTTCTGTTTGTGCCCCGAAAATGAAGTAACTCACTGACGTAAATAACCCAACAGACTGCTTCATTCTGGAATTAATCAACTATTTTCTCTCCCAAAGTATTCCAAACCTTTTTTTTTCCTAGTTAACAATGAGACAAAGAAGCAGGGTTTTTGGGAAAACTGTAGAGCTTAAAAGTCATTAAATTACACAGGATTAGAAGTGACTGTTTTGGGAGACCAGAGAACTTTAGTTTTTCTTACGTGAATTTGTGCACAAACTTGCACAGACTTGGAGAGAGAACAGAGAGGTTTTTCTGGTTAGGATTATACACTTATTAATTCAATCCAAGTTGCTTTGATACCAGACTTTTTAGTTTTGGCACAACCACCAAAATATACAGAATAAAACCACCGGTCACTGTGATTGTTATTTATAGGGATGTGTTCAGTATTGAGAAAGTTCTAGATAAGGTGGGAAGGCTGGCACTTTGAGATGCAGAAGAGATGCCCACAAAATATACCTGCCCATTTGAAAATAGAAAGGAGAAAAAGAAAAGCTATCATTGTCTGAACAAATTATTTGTATGTCTACTTTCTTCTAGCTCTTAAAAAGGATCTCTTCCATGCTGGCAGGAGAAGACTTTAGTTTAAAGAGGATAAAAAGAAAAAAAGAAAAAAAAGAAAAAAAAAACTCCCAGAACTGATAACCAAATAAAATACTGTTATATTTTCTGTCTAATAAGCACAAGAAGTTCCATAACTCCCTTGATTAAGCATATTATCCTTCTTCAGAAAGTCAGCATGATTTATGCAAAAAGTGATTTGGACATACTTTCTCCGGCCGTGGAGATTTCATAATTCCTGGTGTATGTCTGGAAAATCTCCCCTCGTCGTGAGTCCAAACCAAATTAATGTCTTCCAGAGTGACCTGAGGAATTAATGAGGTTTTTGCTGTCAGTTCTACCCATCCAGGGTCAAGTAAATCATTTGCTGGCTCTCGGGCCGCTGTTTGTCTGCTGCCTCTCTGACTCCACGTTCAATGATAACAACGTTGCAGATGCCTTTGAAATACTGCTTCACCGACACTCTACGTCCATCTGCTGGGTCATATTTTAGGCTCTGCTTCTCTTTCTGCTGTAAACTCGGCCTTTAATGGAGTCAGTAATTGCTGATAAATGGGGTATCAATGAAGTCAGTGCACTGGAGGTTTCCCCATTCTTTTCTGCTGATGTGTGCTATTTAAATCGCCTCTGACGTTACTTAAAATTATTGTGTGCCCAGCTCTTTAATTCCCCTACTGGTGTTCTTGGCTGAAGACTTGAGTTATTTTCTTCTTCTTCTTCTTTTTGGACAAACTAAAGCTGAATGGCAAGAGGTTTTTCTGGGGAGTCTTTTGTTCTTCCTATCAGAAGCAGCTCTAAAACATGCTGTCAGGTCATGTCCACAGAACTGGTTGGAGTCTTTTGGGTTTTTCTATGTCTTTCCCATCATCCACATGCTGGGACCAGCTCCTTTGTAAACCTAAACTGTGAGATACTTTGAATGTTTCAAAAGTGACTTAGCTGGTATTTTTGTACTGAGGGTCTGAAGTTTTAGTATTTGTTGCTAAACTTTATCCCCATTTTGCCTTCATTTAAAAAAAAAATTGTTTATAAATGAAGATTAAAAGCAATGATCGTCTTCCTCCACCTCACTCTCTTTATTTTCTTTAATTTTGTATTTTGCATTAATTAATATATGACTGAGTTGCAGGTGCAGATGAGACAACCCAAAGAGATCAGACAAGCCAGGAAGGGCTATGTTGCTACTTGAAAGAGTCATAATAACTGTACACATGCTTAAAAAAATAGCCAGGTTAGTAATGTATTTAGAAGTTCAATTACCTTTGGTGTGATATGATCCATTAAAAAACAACTGGAAAACAGCTTTGCCACACTCAGACCTGAGATTTGATGCTAAAACAAACAAAAAAACTATTATGGACAAGTAAATGACAAGTAAGGAAGGGGAAAGATGAGGAGTAGATGTGGAAGAAAATAATGAGTTAGGTGAGGAACTTTAGGGAATTTGGTAAAAATTGGGTCAGAGGTTGAGAGAACGCCCAGAAGAACAATTTGTATAAAACCGAAAATGTCAGGTAAGCTAAATCTCTCTGATGCCTCTCATCCATTTTTTATTTTGTTCAGTGGAAAAACACCTCAGAAACCTCAGAAGTTTTTCGTCAGTATTTGTTTCCCATTTGTTCAAAACTGGTGTGTGGTATATGTAGCTATTTCCATTTAAAACAAAACAAAAAGCACAGATAAGATTAGGATTAACTTCAGGGCACAGAATTGGGTGAGATTCTCTTTGAATTGTGAAGATTTGCTTATTGGTTTTTCTAGGTCCTTAGTCTTTAATGCCCCAATGCAGACTTAGGTCCTAGATATTTCCCCAATACAGAGGGCCAGTGGAAAATGTGACTGGGTTTGCAGTGGGAATAAAGCAGGTTTTATTTCTCTAAAAGAGAATGGGATAATTTGGCTAAGCACAAAGTAGAGTAAGCGGGCATAGTTTGAATAGGAGTCTCAGAAATTATGGCCACAGGATCACTGTACTTGGTGAGACTGGGATAGGTGCTCAACCAAGCTTCTTTGTGGTGAAGTCCTGGGTCTGAAGTTCTTTTAAATGTTATCTAGTGTTGCAAAACCATTGACAAGTCATTAGATAGTTGAGCCTCATTTTTTTTTCACCTGGAAAATGGGGAGTGGGATAGGGGAGGAGAATAATACCTCGCTCACAGGACTGTGGTATTAGATGGGATAAAGTATGTGAAAGTGTTTAAACAACTGCTAGTATGAATCATTTTTAGAGATCCCCTCTCTAACATTTTTAAATGTCAAAATCAAGTGAAAATTAAAATTAAGGGCCTCCTTGAAGCCACAGGAGGCCAGCAAAAGTGTGGAAGACATAGGAAGGGCAGACGCACTATATATCTTGATGGTGGTGGTGATGGTGGTGACAGCAAGTGTCAGGTGGGTTATGGCCTGACTGTGTGTATCTGGTATTTGGCAATGTCCTCCTTCTCACTGGAGTCTATATCTTCTCTTCCACTGGTTGCCTTCTTGCACCAATGCCCCTAAATCTGTGTGCTCCTAAAACAAACACACAGGCCTTGAAAATGATGGGTAATGGGTAGTTTGTTTCCACAGATTCAGAGCCAAAATGTTTTACCTTCTGGATCTCAGTGCTTGCTACTCTTTAGTTTTACCTAATTTCCCAATAAGCCTTGCAGCATATCATAAAACAGACATGAAATTAAATGCATGAGAATTTTTCATGCACAAATCATCTGCAGATAGTCCTCCTTTCTCAGCCTGTCTTTGGAGAGCTCTCTTGTGGAGGCTGCTGTGACCCCCTTGTTTGTGAAGGGTCTGTGTCTTCAGACAATCCAGGTACTGATTGCTCTGGGCAGACTGGTAATCTTGTTCTACCTTTAAAAATAACCTAATCAGTCCTGTCCCCTGAGGTTGTGACATGGTGACCTGCAACTTTAAGGAATGAAACCTCTCATCTCACCTTCTCACACCATCTAAGATTAAGTATGTGAGTCTGGTGGGTAATGCATTATGAGAAACGACTTCTTATGGTGGCTGAGAGGTGATGTCCACACATTCCATGCCTGGTAGTCTCATCTTTGGGAGCTATGAGGTGTCTGAAAAGCCCTCTGTTGCTGTGTCACTGCCATTCCTACTACATGGAGGGAATGACTATTGTGATATTGTGATGCAGTTGTGCAGTTATGATTTAAAGAGCAAATTCCACATTGCTGAATGTGAGCACATGAGAGTTTCCTGCTCCTAAAATGGGGCCTGGCTCAAATCTTTTGTGCTGCTTAATCCATGCATATTGAATGAGTGAGTAAATAAATAAACAAACACATGTGATGTCATCCATGCTCAGTAACAGAATGGCTGGAAGGGCCCTAGTGATGGAAAGAGAACCTTTGCCACCTTGGTCCTAGTTGGGAAGGGTAATGATGTTTTGATATGGAGGATGCTACTGAAGGGAGAATGAAGATCATGTGAGCTCAACACAGGGATCCTGGGTTGGGGCTAGCTAGCAAAGACAGACAGCAGAGGGCCTTGGATGCCAGGTTAAGTAGTATGGGCTCTTTTCTGAAAGAAGACAATAAACATTTTCAGCCCAAATATGATGTGAATGTTTCTCCTCTCTCATCACCATCTCTGCTGTGGACTGAATTATGTCTCCCCCCCCCCTCCATTTGCATATGCTGAAGACCTAGCTCCCAATGTGACTGTATTTGGAGATAAGGCTTTTAGGAGATTGTTAACATTAAATGAGGTCATAAGGATGGGGCCCTACTCATATAAGGTTGTGCAGGGAAATTTGTCAGGGCTTGAGGGCAGTGGATCATCTCTCAGTGATGGGGCAGAGAGAGACCAGCTCCTCAGAGGAAGGGTGGGTGGTTCTAGTTCTGAAGCATTGGCTCTCAGTGTGCTCTTGGGCTCACTGTATCTTCAAGAGGATGAATAGAGAAGAGGCTCACATTGTGGTAAAGTTTTCAAGCAGCTCCCAGGAATGACCCTCTTCAGATGGGAGTGCCGAGATCCCTAGTCAGCACAGGGCAGGTCTGACTGCCGCCATGAATGTGATGAGCAGAGATGTGGTTAGCTAGTGTGATTCCTGGTGCAGAGGCTGAGTTGGGACTTGCCTTGTTAGGGATGCCCAATGCACAGTGACCATGAACTTGCTTTTTTTGGACCCTATCAAATCCTCAGCAAATACGTATGAAGGAGCAAATACATACAAAGTTTACGAACTATGAAGGAAATATTTGGCAACAACAGTGATGTGCTACAACATTTCTTATGCATGTGTGAATTTTTTCTACAGTTTGGTTTGCAGCAATCTAGCCAATCTGGGATTAGAAAGATAGGACTTAAATGTTATTGCACATCTCATGAAATAATTGGTTACTAGTAGGCTTCACTTGAGTATAAGCTTAAGCTGTTAAAAGCACAATGACTCACTGTTAGGTGTTTGAAGTACTTCCCTGCCCCCAATTCTGTCTTCACTCAGAACCTTTTCCTCCTCCTTCCTCCCTCTGTCCTCAAGAATGACACAATTTCCTCACTGATTGTCAGCCCTACATGATTTCTCATGTGACTGGGCAAATAAACAGCTTCTGCTTCATCATAATGGCTAATAATACCAGGTCCCTTCCAGGAAAGTTTCAAAATAAGAGAACTGGATGAAAGAAGCAATTGCCACATATTTACGGCCTTGAATGTGTTTGTCACCATGCCATGTCCTCTTACGCATTTCCCCTTTTTTTCCCCAATCGTCATTGTGTTTTACTCCATTTATTGAGAAAATCATTTTGAGGAATGAATAACCTCATCGAAATACATGCAGGCCTGGCCTCATTAACTCCAGCAGGATGGGTCCAACCAGAATAGGACAGGGCATGGACCAATATTTGTCTACTGGGACAGGAAGAAGATGATTTGAGGAAATTGAGTCCAATAGGCAGAACAGGTGGTAAACTGACAGATACCAGGTATGGGAAGAACCAGCACAAGGTAACAGAGCATCTTGCCAGGGCAGTGGGACGAAGCTGTGGGAATTAATAGACAGGGATCACAACAGTAACTAGCATATTGAACCTCCTCCAACTCCTCATGTGCTGGGAATTGTTAGATGATTTCCTTTCAGTATCTCTGATTCTGACATAAAAACAATGCTCTAGTAAATTAACATAATTTAATGTTCATATCAACCATTCAAGATATATCTTATTATTAATGTAACTATACAGAAGAGGGAATAAAACACTGAGAAGTCCCAGGGTACATGATTAATAAGTGACAGGGCTGTAACTTAAGACCAGCTTTGACTCCAATGGTGGTACTCTTCCTCTTCCTTCTTCTTCTGCTCTCTCTTCCACATGTGCACACACATGTCACACACACACACACACACACACACACACACACACACACACACACACACAATGCCTGGATAAACTGTTGCTAGGGAGGAGAAGTTCACCCATCCAAGTGGCAGGTCAGTTTCCCTGACTTTGTCGCTCCACCTCTGGAGGTCTGCAGGGTGATGGTCAGGTTTTGGGACTATTGGAAGCTCACTCCTTAGTGATGTGGAACAGAAAAGTTCTGGTTCTCCAACTATCTTGTACAAAAGAGTTGAGGAATAAATGGAGGACTGAAGAAGAGAGAGAGATCAGTGTGGTGCTTAGAAACATGAAGATAATAATTCAGGGAAACAGACAAGAAATAATGTAAATATAGAGAAGAGACTGGGAGTGGGCTATGGTGACAGGGTCACGAAGCTAATGAGCTGGAAGTAGGAGGTCTGTGAAGTTTTGGAGACAATGGGCTAATTAAGTCAGCCTGCAGTTTGGTCACAGTTTGGACCAACAACTCCTTAGACTTGTCTCTCAGAAGAAGGTCTTAGGGTCACGTGAATCTCAGGTGTCTTTTATTCTCAGTAGGTTATAAATTAAATTTTCTTGCCTGAAAAGTATTCAGTGTTGCAGGGAGTACATGTTAACCAAGAGGAGGAATTGAATTCTCTGCTATTGAAGAGAAGTTCATATTAGTTGTTTCTATTTCTGTGTTCCCCAAATGGCAATTCAAGTTAGTATTTCTGTTGTCCTAAAAAGCTATCACTGTCTTAGGCCTCATCTTGCTTGAGGACCGCTTCCTTCTTCTTGAAACATCTCTGGCTTCTGTGATTTACACTCCTTCCTGTAACTGTCTGATTTCTTTGCACTTTAACCCATCCCTTAAGAATTGATCTCCACAAGTTTTACCTGGTGGCTATTGTTGCATAACAAGGAACTCCAAAACTCAGTGGCTTTAAAAAACAACCATTTATTTAGATAATAGTCTGTAGGTCCTGTTGATCTAGGTTAGGTAATCTTGGCTGGGCTCCTCTTATTTCTGTGGCCTGCTATCAAGTCAGTTGGGGGTTGGCTGGTTTAAGATGGCTTCAGCCAGCATGATTTGTCTTATCTTCACTTCATATGGTTTCTATCCTCCAGGAGGCTAACCTGAGCTTCTTCACATGGTAGCAGCATTCCAAGATAAAGAGGAGAAATGCACAGTGCTTCCTGGAGCCTAGGCTTGGACCCTGCACAATGTCACTTCCATTACATTGAACAAAGCAAGCCACAATAGCAGTTCAGCTTCAAAGGGTGGGGAAATATACTTTATCCCTGGTAGGAGGAGATGTAAGGTCACATTGCAGAGAGATAGATGTATGAAGAAGAGTGAAGAATTGTGGTCATTTTCCCAAAGAATCTGCCCACTAGGATTCTTCCTTTGGTTGTTTAAATGTTCTCTCTAGATAAATTCAATCAATGTCACAGTGTTCCTGCTATTTGGTTCTGTGATATCATGGATTGTCTTCTATAAAATTTAATTTTCTTCTGTTAAATTGAAGACTGACTGTACTTTTGTCATTACAGTAAATGGACAGAAATTTCCCCTGCTGTACTTGGTGCAATCTGGTGAAAAGATTCTAGATTAGGACTAATGCCAGAGACTGGTCCTTGTCTATCAGAACCAAATTCTCCCTTCTGAAGTAGGAGAATGACTGAGCATTAGTCGGTTACATGGCTACCCAGTTAGAGACTGTTTTCCAGCCTCCCCTGCAGCCTTGGTCAGGCATGAGTGATGTGAACAGTAAAAAACAAAACAAAACAAAACAATAACAACAAAAAACACAAGGGTCTGAGTTGCCCTACCTCTTCCTCCTTTCCTGTAGGTGGAAAACTGGTGAGAGCTAAACCAGTAAACTTGTACCCAGAGATAGAAACCATATAGCGAGTGGCAAAGTCACCCTACAAGAACTGGGCTACTCACTTCTGAATTGCAAAATGAGAGAAAAATAAACTACAATCTTATTTAACCTTTATTTGAGGGGTCTTCTAAAAGCTCACAGAAAATGTGTACTATGAAAAACTATGTACTCTATAAATTTCAAAAATTTTGTACCAAAATAAACTTTTACTAACTTACTATATCATGACTGAACAGGATATTGTTTTAGACACTAAGAAAGATAAGACATCAGTTTGAAAAATATCCCCTCTCAGAGCAACATGAATTCTGCTAAAATTGAAGCAATAACAAGCATCAAATTTATGGTGAAGCTTGGGCGGAAGAATGGTGAAATTATTGAAAATTTTATGGAGACAATGCTCTAAATAAATCAGCAGTTTTCAAATGGATAACTTCTTTTAAGAAGGGATAAGATGGTGTTGAAGATGAAGTCTGCAGTGGTAAGCTGTCCACATCAATTTGTGAAGAAAACTTTATTTTGTTTGCGCCCTAATTGAAGAGGACTGATGATTAATAGCAGAAACAATAGCCAGAACATTAGCACTATAGATGTCTATACTGGTTTAGTTTACATAATTCTTACTAAAAATTAAAGTTGAGCAATGTGAGCCAAAATTGTTTTGCTCAGGTCAGTTGCAGAGCTTTCAATGGAAATTTTAAACAAGTGGATCAAGATTCTGTAGCATTTTCTTGATGAATTATATAGCAGGAGACAAAACATGGCTTTACCAGTGTGACCCTGAAGACAAAGCACTGCTATCAAAAAAAGATGTATTGACATAATTTAATTCCCAGGACCCTCAGTTCTTTAGGAATGGACTAAATGGCTGGTATCATTACTTACAAAAGTGTCTTGAACTTGATGACACTTATGTTGAGAAATAACGTTTATATTTTTATTTCCTTCTTTTAATTCCACTTTTCCAGAACTTTTGGAAGTCCTCTCTGACCTGTGAGGGCTTTTGCTACAGCAGCTTAGCTGTGCCCTAACTAATACGGTGAAAGGAGACGGGGAGTGAATGTTGGAAAGTGACAGTGGCAATGCCAGGCTAGGGTTCTGGTGGCTTGTTGGGGCTCAGAGTGGAAGGTGGTACTATTCCTTTCATTTTGTTTCTTTTTTTCCCCCAAATTTATTTAGCATTTCTTTGTTTTTCTGTCCTCCTCTTTCTCCAAGGTGTTTCCCTTCTTTTCTCTTTTTTTGTTCCATAACATTTCTATGGTGGTATGGTGGCAATCGCTTATAACCTAGGTTTTAAGAGAGAAAATTAGCAACCACAATGGAAGCTATGATATTACGTTGAACACTAAGAAAAAATGTTCTGCTTTGAAAAAGATTTGAAAGATAGCATTGCAGGTATCTGTATGCCCTTCACCAAGCTTCAATGTTAACATCTTGTATATAACCTTGGTATATTTATTAAAACTAAGAAATAACCATTGGCATAATATTATTTGCTAAACTCTAGACTTTGTTCAATTTTTCCAATTTCTCCAATAATGTTCTATTTTTGTTCCAGGATCCAGTCCAGGTTACCATGATGCATTTAGCTGTAACATATCCTTTGTCTCTTCCAATCTGTGATAGATTCTTGGTATTTTCTTGTCTTAATTACCTTGATACTTTTAAACAATTTTAGCTGAGCATTTTATAGATTGTCCCTAAATTTACATTTGTCTGATGTTATCTCATGATTAGACTGAGGTTTTAGATGTTTGGAAAGAATATACCAGAGGTGAAATGTTCATTTCATTGTACCATGCCTGGGGTTACCTGATATCGACATGATTTATTTTTTTTCTTTTGGCGGTGATGTTAGCTTTGATGACTTGGTTAAGGTGGTATCCACAGGTTTCTCCACTATAAAGTTACAATTTTTCGTTTTTCATACTCTATTTGTTAGAAGTTAATGAGTAACTCCAGCCCACATTCAAGGGGAGGGGAATTAAGTTCCTCTCTGGAAGAAGGCATATCAAAGAATTTGTGACTAAAATTTAAAACCACCAGAGTAATTCATAAATATTTTTTGAAAATATTTTTTGAAAATACTTTGAATCTCTTTTTCTCCTTAAAGTTTCTCTCACTAATTTTAGCTTGCATCAGTGACTCTTACCTGCAGCAATGATCTGGTGGTGATTTTCTATTTCTTCTCATTTCTTCCGTATTTATTAGTTGGAGTTCATCTGTCAATAAGATTTGTCTTTCTTTCTCCATTTACTTATTTACTTAATCACTTATTTGCATCACTATGGACTTGTAGATATTTTGTTTAGGTTATTATGTAATATTATTATTATTTATTTTCTTGCTCAAATTATTCCAGCTATGTTCATTGGCAGCACTGTGAAATAAGTTCCCGTGTCCTTTTAAAGTTTTTATTATTTATTTTCAGTCATTACAGGTATATATAGTTGTGGGTATTTATGGGATACTTGTGATGTTTTGACACAGGCATACAATGTGTAATGATCAAATCAGATAAATTGGGGTATCCAGTATCTTAAGCATTTATTATTTGTGTTAAGAACATTCCAATTCTACTCTTTTTTATTATTATTTTTTTTTTATTCTTTTTTTGATTTGGAGTCTCACTCTGTCACCCAGACTGGAGTGCGGTGGCCGCACGCGGCCGCCGCAGCCTCGACCTGCTGGGCTCCGGCGATCCTTCCGCCTCAGCCTTCCAAGTAGCCGGAATTACAGGCATGCGCTACCACGCCCGGCTGATTTTTTTATTTATTTTAGAGATGAGGTCTCGCTGCCCAGGCGGGTCTCGAACCCGCGGGCTCAGGCAATCCACTCACCTCAGCCTCCCAAAGGCGCGGGATTACAGGCTGAGCCACCGAGCCCGGCTCTACTCTTTTAATTATTTTAAAATATACAATAAATTATTGTTGACTATAGTCACCCTATTGAACTACCAAATAGTAGATCTTACTCATTCTATCTAACTGCATTTTTGCACACATTGACCATCTCTCTTTTCCTGCATTCTCCACTACACTTTCCAGCCTTTGGTAACCACCATTGTACTATCTTCATGAGTTCAATTTTTTTTTTCTCAGCTCCCATATATGAAAGGGAAGATGTGATATTTGTCTTTCTGGGCCTGGCTTATTTTACTTAGTGTAATGTCCTCCAGTTCCATCCACACTGCTGCAATGACAAGATTTCATTCTTTCTAATGACTGAATAGTATTTCATTGTGTGTATATATCACATTTTCTTTATTCATCTGTTGATGACACTTAGGTTGACTCTATATCTTGGCTATTATGAATAGTGCTGCAGTAAACATGGGGTTGCAGATATCTCTTTGATATATTGACTTACTTTCTTTTGGACACATATCTGTGTCCTTTTGATATGCCCCTTTCCTTTTAATTTGATATTTTTAACATTTCTTTACTTTTTGGTACTAAAAGATACTTCAGGCTCAACTTGTATTTTCTCTGCTACAGCTCTAGAATCAGCCATTTTCCCAAGGATTCCTGGTTTCTTTTATTGGAGAATGATATTTATTTAATTATTATATTTTTCATTTTTATAAACAAAAAATATTATGCAATTGTAATAAAAGTAATACTTCTGTTTACAATCACTGTATTGGATAGAGTTTGGATCTAGTGAGTGGAGCAAAAAATAGTATCCCTGATCTCCCTCCCTCCCTTTCTCTCTTTCTTCATTCCATCCGTTCAACAATCTTTGTGTGCCTGCTATAACTGTGACCCTGAGGACATAATTATGAACAAGAGAGTGGTTTCCTTCATGGAGAGAGGCATTAAATGAATGATGTAATTATTGTGGCAGTGGGAAGGATGGGAGAATGATATTTAAAAATCAAGGTCTGGTGTGCTTATTGCTACTGGGATGTCACTGTTTCTAGAACCACTGAGCAGACACAGCTAGGAAATATATGTATATATACTGACCCATGAATACACACATATTTATATTTATTTCTGTATCTATTTTTTGATAAATATGTTAAACTAAACATAAGTTCATACTGACATCTCTGATTCTAATCATACCGCAAGATTTATTGTAGACTTCCTTCTGTTGTTTATTTGTAATTTCTTTCTCTGACATTAAATTCTGGATCTCATGATCTACATTAGATTTACTTATTTGTTCAGTCCCAGTATACATGGAAAGTAGTTTTAAAATTGTTTACCTGTACCCCTGTGAGAAACTGCCAGCATAGATTATTTATGTTTAGTTATTCTTGCCTGTAGCCTTACAGTATGCAAACAGTTTTTCAACATTTCTCAGATAAATTCCCTCTTCCTCTACTTCTTTCAGGGAAGTTCTGTCATACACTTTTAATATAGTTAAATTTATTTGTCACAGTTTACATTATTTCTGGATTTCCTGAATATCCTGGTTGACTGAAAAAAAAAGGTACACATTGTGAAGTTAACTTTTTGTGTTGTACAGTTTTTTATGAGTTTTGGAAAACTCATAGAGTCAAGTAACCACCACCCATGGTGGTGTCATAAAGAACAGTTCCAATATTCTAAAATTCCCTTGTAAGGCTCCTTTGTAGTCAATACCCTATCTCCACCTCTGGTTATCACCGATCTGTTTTCCATCCTTGTAGTTTTGCTTTAGGATTTCATAAATAGATTAAATAGCATTTTGGGACTGGTTTCTTTCAATTAAAAATGCACTTATGCTGTTGTGTAAATCAATATCTTGTTCCTTTTGTTGTATTCCACTGTATAGATATACCACCATTTACTTTATCCATTCACTTGTTGAAGGATATTTGGTTTATTTCCAGTTTTTGGCAATTCTGAATAAAGCTGAAATAAATATTCACTTTCAGATTTTTAAGTGAATATATATTTTCAATTACCTTGAGTAAATATCTAGGATAAGGATTCTGGGTTGTTAACTACATAAGAGATTACCAAACTGTTTCCCAAAGTTACTTCATCATTTTGCATCCCCATTAGCAATAAATTGCAGTTCCTCTTGTTTCTTATCCTCTCCAGTATTTGGAATAATCAGTTTTTTAATTTTTAATTTTTTTTTTGCTTTTCTTATATGTGTATAGTGTTATCTCAGTTTTGTTTGAATTTGTCCTAATGATAATTAGGATATTTTCTTGTTAAGTTTGAAGAGCTTTTTTTTTTTTTAAAAAAATATATATTCAGGATACAAGTATTTTATCAGATATGTGATTTGCAAATATTTTCCTCAGTCTGTGATTTGTGATTTGTCTTTTTTTTTTTTTTGGAGATGGTCTCACGATGCTGCTCAGCCTGGCCTCAAACTCCTGGACTAAAGAGATCCTCCTACCTCAGCCTCCTGAGTAGCTGGGACAACAGGTATGTGCCGTTATACCCAGCAATCTTTTCATTTTCTTTCCAGTGTCTTTGAGGAGCAAAAGTTTCTGGTCTGATGAAGTCCAATAATTCAATTATTTTTTCCTTAGGAATTGTGTTTTAAGTATATTATACTGGACTTTTTTAGTGCCTCAAAACACTGTTTACATCATATGTTAATCTGTTTAACAATGTACTATGTCATGATGGACTCTACTGTTTTAATAGTTCTTAAAGAATATTCATATTTTCTGTCCCTGCCCCAATTCTTCTTGATATCTAACAAACTATGATATTTTTATTCATTAGTGTTTGTTTAGAAAGTTTTTCCATTAATTCAGCTGTTGCTTCAAGAAATGAGAAGCTTGAGCAGGTTTGGGGGGCAGCAGGAAAATTAGATCAGGTGGGTGTTGGATCTGCCATGACCACCTTTGGGAACTGGAGCAGTCAACATCTTTTCTCTATGCCTTAGCCTTCTCTGTCCTACTTGTACTCCTCAGGGTTGTTGTGAAGATAAAATAAAACAAGGAAGGTACTCATATGAAGGTATTTTTTTCATGTTTCTGTGTTTTAAAATTTATTTCTGCTTCCAGACTATATGATGATACACGAGAAAGCAGAGACCATGAAGGAAATAGAGAATGACAGAAAATTCTGGCATGTGGTGTGGGAATTAGAAACAGAACCTGGGGTCTATGATATCCAAGTATTCACGGTCTCTGTAGACTCTGCCACAATTTGGATAGGCTCCACTCTCTTTCCTCATGGGGGCTCTGGTCCTCCCTGACTGGAAGATGATGTGGTAGACAGCTTACTTGGGGCCCAGGTTGGTAGTCTTGCCTACTGCTACCAATATCACTTTTGCTCACAAAGCAGCAGAGAGTAGAAACCAATAAGTTCAAGGCTTTCCTTGAGTTGGTTTCTTGGGTTGGCTATTTAGAATTATAAAAATCATGGAATGTTATTTCTGGAAGGGACTTTGTAGATACAGGACTATATTTTCTGCTTCCTGATTTAGAACGCAGGGAGAACACATGATCTCCCTGAGAGGTACATGTGTTTCCTACAGAATAATTAAGGGCCTTTTCCCACTTTATTACTCATTCCTCCTTGACCCTTTCCACCTCTCAGTGTTGCCCCTGGCAGGGACCTGTATCTGGGATGCCCTTTCTTTCATTTTTCTCCTCCTCTTTCTGAACTTGTCCTTCAAGTCCCAGCTCAGATGTCTACTTGCTTGTGTAATTTTCTATTTCTTATTCTTCTCCCACTTCTTGCCCTTGGCAAAATGGATCACTCTTTCATCTGCACAGACATAGCACTTTAAGGTAGCTGTTTTGACATTGTGTTGGAGGTATACTTCTGTGTACATTTCCCCTGTTCATGTGTTGGTGCCTTGGGGACAAGAAGAGTGCTTATCCCCATCCCAGAACTGGAGCATAGAGGCTTGCAGGAATGCTTCTTGCTTTGAATCTGACTCCATTTCTTTATTTTAAAGGCAAGGAAACTGTTGATAAATGACTTGCATCACTTTTTCAGAAATTCTCTTTTCCTAAAAGTTGCTTGATCTATATTCAGCACACCTGGGAGCCAATGGTCTATGCTAAATTACTTTTCTTAAAATTCTTTTTTAGCAAAAAGAATCCAGGATTCCTCTTTGTGTAAAGGCTACAAGAACAAGTACTTAGGACTTATGTAAGAAGATTTGGGAATAAACATTTTGCAGTCTTCAGAGATGTACAAACAATTCTGCTGCTGGTAAGCCCAGTTGACAAAACTACCGGGGTCCCCTATATAGATTGTCTGGGATTTTCCTGTGTGGGTTGGACACAACTAGATCTGCAGAATATCTGATCCTGGGAAACAAAGGCTGACAGCACAATAAATAGGCTGCTACTATATTTTGATCAGTGTTCCTACAAGCAGACAGATACATTCCCTCATTCAGTGTCTAGGAATACAAAATTTATAGATCTCTTCCTTTGCAAAAACTTCTAAACCAGTTTTATTTCCAGGGCCTTGACCTCTGGCGTTTAGACTTTCTCCTCTTTGGCAAACCCAGTGTCCGTTTTTTTCCTGCAGACGGCCATTTTGGCAGTTTCCTTAACAGCCTAAGGAAAGAACCAGAAGTCTACATATGCAGACCTCATCCCCCGTTGCCTAATGGATTCAAAAGACATCCTGAATATTCATCATTTCTCCTTTTATGAGCACCTTGGCAATTCTCTCTAAAGGCGAAGGCTGCAGTAAATTCAAAGTGCCATTTAGTGAATACCAATTTATCCTCAATTCAAGTCTAGTTTTTTTTCTGCTCCTCAGCACAATATTGGAGTCCCTGAGGTCTCAGTGAATGCAGGGCATTGTCTCAGCTCAGGGAAGGCAGGATTGTTTGTGCAAATCCAAAGCCTGAAGACACTGTTTGCTCCCCAGCTTGCCTGCTTAAGCTCTGTGCACTTACCCTGCATCCTCCACAACTCCCTTCCTGGAAGCTGGAAACAACTTTTGGGAAAATGTTAAAAGTAAGCTGAAGTGCTTGGCTTGGTGATAGAACTTTTAATCAATAGCTGTAAATTCCTTTTTATTTTTATTTTTTTAGCTATGTGCCCATTATCTTAGCATACTAGGAATCCATCACAACATTCCTCTAATATGGATCTCCCAGGATACTGATGTGGATGGTTGCTCAGTGAGGGTAGATATAGAGAGACAGAGGCCTTCCTTATTATTTTTGTTCATTTGAATAATTTGGGCAGTCTGACGCTGAATGTGACTAGAGAGGGTGCAGAGAAAGTGTGCTTTGATAGTCTCTATCGCGGAGTTTCTGTTTTCTCCCAGGCCCTATGCTGGTAATGGAGCCTTTTCTCTCACTCCATTTCAGTGTCACCTGAATAACTGCACATCATTCACTGAGTTCTCATAATTCTCCTCTCTTTTCTAAAAACAAACAAACAAACAAACAAACAAAAACAAAACCTCTGGACCTGAAATCTCAAATCCACTTGCTTTTGCACCTATTTCCTCTAGAACAAAAACACATGTACTTATTATTTATTTGTTTATATTGGTATGTTCCTTAAATTAGACTTCCAATTCCATCTCCTAACTTATTCTAAGGAGATTATTTCTTGGACAAAATCAAATAATTGTCAACCCATTAGACTAGGGCAAACCCATGCTGGCTGTTTGCCCCAAAGTGTTTCTATCCCCCAGTGACCTGCTTTTCCTCCACACAGGTTGTTAAACTTCCATCTGAAGCCAAGAGACCATACTATTTCTCTTTCTCCCTTTATGCACCCTAACTGTCTTAGTGAATTTAAATAGCTCTTGAGCCTATCATAGAGTTTACACACCATGGCTCACAGGCCACATCTGGCCTGTGAACATGTTTTCCTTGGCCTTTACACTGTTTTGAAATATTTTTAATTAGTTGCTAACATTTACAGATTGGGAAATTTCACATTAATATATCAGACTTTGGGAGCCTCATGAAAAAAATCTTAAGATCTGGAAACCCTGGACTTGCATTTCAATTCAACAACTGGCTGAGGCAAACATATAGTGAAGTTATAGGAGCCAGGCATGCACTTACTAGTTTGCCACAACCCTCACCACTGTTAGTGTTTTGTACCTGATCTGTTCGCTCACTGACCTGCTTGGCCTCAGTAAGCATTTGAGTTTGTGAAATCTGGTCTAATAGAAGAAAGTCTGCCTAGAAAGATTATATTTCCTGATTTGTTATCCACCTTCCCCAATTATTCTTTTCATAGGAAGGAAGGGATCCAAGAGTTCCAAAGAAGATTTGTGACTTTCACCAATTTAGGAGGCCTTTTGGATGATCACCAGGGTAGGAAGGAAAGATGGAAGTCTCATGCTGTTGATTATGAATATTATTATTTTTCATACCCAGAGGTAGCCCTTGAACTGTACTTTAAGATTCTGCAATTCTCTAGCAAGAATTTAAGCAGGTTGCACAAATTAGGAACAGACTCTAAATGGGATATTAGGGGAACATAACTGAGAAACAATCAACCAAATAGAATAGGAAATGGTGTAGGTCTCATCTGGAGCTGTGTGTGAATGAATTCCATCTGACCAAAGGCTAACACCCATAATAAGGGGAGAAAAAATAGATAAACATGGTTAATTATTCCAGGAGATATAATTAAGAATATTAAGCCACTTTTAAAATTTAGGGTGCTTTATAAAAATGAAAGGGCCATTAATCTTATTCTGTGTGCTGATTAAGAAGCAAGAGAGAAGGTTGTTAAAGAGTTTGCTCTTATAGTTGTACAGTGAGTGGTAGAAAAAGATGGACTCTCTTTCATATCCTGAAAATGACAGGCAAGTACAGTGACATGACATGACTTTGAGAATAGTGGATAATAGGGTAAATCGTATCAGAGCTTAAAAGCAACCTCCTTGAAATGTTGACTTACTCTTAGGTTGTTCTTCGTTTGAAATAACAATGCATTTGAGTGCTCTAATGTATACCAGTAGGGAAGTGCTTAGGAGAGTAGCTTTGGAAACTTCTTTCTGGATCTGAGATTCCAGCATCCTATGACGTGGGAACTTTGCATCTCCTGCTACTTGAACTCTATGTGGTCTATTAGTGAGTTGAAAGGGTTGGAAGGTAGAAATACTTTGGATCTCTCTTGGTGTCAAATAAGATAACAATTGAGTAGTCCTTCCAAGATTATCTGTCTTGTTTTTTATTTCACGTTATGCTGCACCAAAATCTGTGTGCTGCAAAGTCATGTTTTAAATGTAGGCCTTCTTATTTTGTGTATTTGAGCACATTCTGATTATCAGACACACTTTCTCTCCAGGGCACTTAGACTTTTGACTCTGTAACTGCCAGTTTTTGGAAGTGGTTCATGGCTTCTGCTTCCACTTCTTATTCAACATCATGGTCCCTCTTGGCTTTTGATTTTAAGTGCTCTACTTGTAATCCACTCAGCCTGAGAGAGAACTGAGAAATCGGAAGTATTTTATGTTCCAGGCTGTAGGCCTTATGAGGTGATGACAGTGTTCTATGGGGATATCTGTTCTGCTTTTCCTATTGAAATCAGTGGAGGGACTGGAGTGGAGTGCTTAACAGGGGCAGAGAGCAAATCAAACTGCCTTTAAGATAAAGCTGAGAATGTGACGATGGTGTGTATCAGCACAACTCAAGGAGGTGGGGTGCTAAAGAGCAGGTTGGGAAAGCAGAGAGGAAGTGGAGATTTCTATACCTATCTGTGAAAAAGGGAAAGCCAAAGGTTCCGAGAAATTTGAAAACAAATGTAATTAATTTGAATCATCTTGAATGTAAGCACTAAGGTACACTTTTTTGAGTTGGAGTGGGTGAGGGCCTTTTTTTTAAAGTGGGTCAAGTGCAAAATGGCTAGGGCTGTGAGTCATGGGCTAGGACCAGTCACTGGTCTTAGGATCATGGTGGGTTCTTGACTTAGGCTATTCTCAGTGTTCCTGCTCTCTGTTTGAAAAGTTTTCTATTTGAACAACAGATCAAAATCTGCTTTTTTCTCTTTGAAAAGATAATAGCAAAAAGCATTGTGGAATATCATTTTAGATTAATTCTTCTTTTAGCCCTTCAAGTTATCCTATAGAAAGTGATTCTCAAGAAATCTCATGAAAATATTTGGTTCCCTTATTTCTCCCTTTGTTTTTATGATTATCTTGTTTATGTCTCTAGAGTCATATAGATGACATGCCAGTCTGTTCTGAATTCCCCATTATGTTGTTAAAGTGAATGCCCATCTTGCCCATTGTTAACATGTGGTCTTTACATTTAAAGCTCTGGTCCCTAGAAACGTACGTTGATGATAATAGATGCATTATATTTTGGCTAAAAATTGAAAGACCTTTATGACCAGTAAGAAGTAATTGTTATTGGCTTTGATAACAAATAAAACTATTTCAAGTTTTTTTTTAAACGGGACTTACATTCCTTGGGGGATGGTGTAATACTTAGTGCATCTCAACCAACATTTGTCTATTAGAACTCTCATTCATAAGAGAAAAAAATCTGCTTGATGCCAGGAACTGCGGGTGGGTTCTGAGATAGATACATCAGGGAATCCCTTGTCTTCTAGAAGCTAACACTCATAGTTTTGAGGTTATAAATTATATCTTTATTTGTTAAAAGAAATAATGATGTCTTATATGTCAGAACTCAACACAGTGCGAGTCCATTACAGACATTTCCTAACATGTACGCAGTGACTGGCTGGCCCACTGGAATTCAGATAGGTCTACAAAAGCTGGATTTGTTTCTGTTTAATCTCCATGATCATTAGCTAGGAATTGTCAATGAGCAACTATGAGTGCTGTATTTCCTCTTGGGAATTCTAGATTAAGATCATTCTACACTAGTTTTAACGTCTTGGGGTTAATATCAGAACTGTAAGCTTGTGTTTCAAGCCTTTTTTTCTGTTTCTTCATTTGGAGACTCCTAGAAACTTAAATTAGAAAATAGCATCTAGTCTTGTGTGTTTTGTAAAGGGTGCAATTAGGAGGTTAAGTAGGTTTGGGAAACATTAAGTAAAACTGTCTTACCTACCTAGATTTCTTAAGGATAAGACTTCTCAGAGACTTCATGTGCTAATATATGTTGTGAATCTTTACGATTGGGCTAGAGCATGCAAAACTTTCCAAATATTTTTAGTCTCACACAATGTTTATAAGAGGTTTCTGGAAGCATTTTCTGTGGGTTTAGTGTTTTATGAAACCCATCCCCAGTTCCTGGCATCAAGTAGGGAAAGTAGTGCAATGGCTCCATGCTCCTGTTGCAGAGCCCAGCAACCTGCTGAAGGGTCTGAAGACAGCCAATAGCTCTTGGGACTAGAACCTACATTTTCAGTAAGCCAGACTAATGTTCTTTCCACCACAGCCATGGTATTCTTTTTTGTTCTTCTCCTTTTTTAGTTCCTTTTCCTTTGTGACTTAGGCCTATTGGTAACTTTTTATACTTTCCATGTCATTTAGATCCTTTTGGAATAGTAAGAGTTGGCCCTCTCAGATCCTTGTGTTCTGATTGGATCTTTTCTCCAACATCTCAGAGTTGAGCATTTCAGCCAGTTCTAGGCAATACCTCCACTCCCTCACCCTTAACCTGTCCTGAAAAAGGCTTTGACCTCAGTTTCTGCTGCTGCTTTGTTATAAGCACAGATCCTTTGTTATTCCTTTCTTTCTATGTCCTGCCTTCTCACTTAGCTCCATAGGTCAAACTAAACTGAACTCATCATCATATAATTTGTGCTTTTGAGTCAAATATACTGGTGTTCAGTCTGAGTTCTACTTGCTATAAGTAGGGCCCTTATCTTACCACTATCTTTCATCCCAATTCCATTAGAATCTACTTCAATATTTTGAATTCTTCTGGCTGATGCAATATGTTATCAACTTATATGATATCTAGCTGTAATAAATACTTGTCTGTGATCATTCATAAGAACAAGAAAAGGATATTGGTAATAAAAATTATGTTAATGACAAAAAGAAGCTTTACATCATGTATTTTACCTAGATTTCTTAAGGCTAAGACTCGTCAGAGGCTTTATGTGCTAATGTGCATTGTGAATCTTAAAGATTGGTCTAGAGTATGCAATTAAAAATACTATCAGGCACTGGCTGAGATACCAAACAATGAGCGAACAGTATTTTTTTAGTGATTTCACTTCACTTTGGTTATTTACTTAGCTAATGAATTGTTTTTGCAACATATTGTAAGAAAAAATATATGTTGAAGTAATTTCTATTCATTTGCTTTTGTTTGCCGGCCTTCTATTTTCTTAGTAGTTACAGAGATTCCAGCTCCCTCAATTCCAAGTTTTAACAAGAGTAGGGTGAAAAAGCTATTACATAAATAGAACTATGAATTATTTTAGTCAAACCATTTGCTTAACAAGTAAAACTAAATTTGCCCTCAGGGTGAGATGAAATTTCTCCTTCAATTTCTGCTGAAGATATTATCTGATAAAGAAAAATTGTCCTGTCTTTATTAGGTGGTGTTGTCTTTCCACCCTCAAGCAAGAATAAAAACTAGACCCTCAATCCCCACAAATGGATGAAGAGAAAAAAAAAAAAAGATTCCTCTACAGCCTGGCTTTTTATGTAATCCTTTACTTCCCTTTGGTGGAAGGTCCTGTTCATTGACTAGTTAGAAGAGACATATTTAATTGCTAATTCTTTGTCTTTGCTTTTTTAAAAAAGTGTTATATTTATGATTAGAAAAACTTGTTTAAAGCATTATGGCTAAAAAAGTAGTCAAATGTATTGCAGCTCTTAAGGAACTTTAATAGGCTATCAAAAACAGTGAAGATTTATTTAATGTCTCCCTTCCAGGAGGATATATTGTTGGTTCAGCTGCAACTTCTTAACTTCATCATATTTTATATACTTTGGCCATCATAGATTGCCACAAGGCCGATTGCATGGTGTGATTTAAAATGTGTTCTGATTAAGTATACAGAAGTGGTCCTGTTCCCCAATGGAGGAAGGAGAGGAACATCATAAATATACATTGTTTAAGTGTAAATTCTACTTCTCACTCATAGTTATATTGTACTTGCATGTTTTATGCTCTGTTGGTACTTAAAAAAATCATTTCATTTGGGGGCATTTCCAGGGATCTAACCAAGAAACAGGCATCAGGGACTTACTCAGAATTATTTCCTTAGAATTTGTAATAGGGAACAGAATAAGACAATTGGAGGAAGTAAGTATATAGAATAAAGTCCCCTTGTTGAATTGAATATAGTGGGCACAAATCCCAGTTTACTTACCTGACTGGTAGAAATTCCATGTTGGCCACTTTTGAACCCCTTCTTTTTTTCAGGGAGGTACCAGAATCTAGAAAGCTATGTGAGACCAAAAAGATGGGTAAAAGGCTGTTTATCTCTAGGATCCCATGTTTACATTGACATTCTTATGGACAAACTACTGAGTGTTATTGATACTCAGTTGCTTTCTGCTTCCATGCTGAGTGTAGGGCTCAAGGATTTCTGCAAGCCTGGAATTATGAAAGTCCAGAAGTCCCCTAGAGGTTGTGCTAGGTTATGTTCTCATGAGGCCTTGCCACTTCCTCAAGCACCACTCCAGGATATGAAAGTAACCATGTATCTCCTAGGGTCTGCAGACCCCTTTCCTTCCCAGGCCCAGTAGGATGATTCTAGGACTCAAAACATTTTCTGTCTCTCAACTCCTCTGGGCATGTAGAATGACCTTGGCCTTCAGGGTGCTTCTACTATTAGCTCTGCTGTCTATTCTGCTAGAACTACTAAGTAAAGGAAGCCAAAAGTATATGTTTACTTGTTTAAATGGGGGTGAGTCGTTATGGTAAGAGTAAAAATATAAGGAGAACAATAACACATTTATAGGTCAATAAATTATCCTTTTATATACACTTTGCACTGGATAGATAGAGATGTTAGTACCAATAGGAAATGGCAACAAAAGTGGCCTGAACTGAGAAATTGAAGTTGAGTCCTAATTCTCTCTTGACTGGAGAACTCTGTGTGTCCAGTAGGGCAGGTCGTGTGACATAAGCATTAAAATAATCAAATGTGGGTTTGTGTGAATAAAGATGTTTCTGAGCAGAGTATTGAGTGATATGTAGGCATTACACCTGAATGGGTGCAAAAAGATGGGGGTGGGTCCTGGGGGATGTTTCAGACAGAATTCCAGACAGAGTCATATACACAAAGATAGCATTAGAGAAAGTAAGCTCGGGAGAGAGCAGGACCAGGGATGATGGAAGAGAGGAGCCGGATGCCAGATCACGAAGGACAACTTTGTCTGATAATTAGAACTATCTACATCAGTGAATCGTCAATGCAAAACTTTCCAGACCAAACAGGATGATGGGAGCATCTGTTCATGAGCTACTACTGAGAGTTCATCTGGTTTGACTAAAGATCTATTATTTAAGCCAGAAACAAGAGATTAGGCACTGTTCTCTTGTAAGCACTAAAGAGGATAAAGAACCCTGGAAGACCTACGGGAAGAAGCAGTTTGAGGCCCACACTTGGAGAATCAGCTGCTGTCAGCAGCTCAGCCACTGCTTCTAATCCTTTCTGGGGAAGAAGAGAAGTCATTAGAGACACAGCTTCTGACAGAGAGATCTTGTTGGGTAACAAGGTTCTGATGGCTATGGAGGTGTCCTCAGGACTAGGGAGGAGAATATACTGGAAAGGATTTGGTAGTCAATACCACAACAAGCTTAAAGGCGCAAGCAGGCTCATAAAACAGGCATGGAGAGCTGAAGGCAGAGCAAGCTCTGGGCAGTTTCAAACTTTGCAACCCCCTTTGCTCCCCTCTTCCTGATTCTTTCTCTTTTCTTTGGGCTGTTGCCGTGTTACTTCCAGCTCTTAGGGCTGATGAATTATGGCTAGTGGTTGTTTCCAAGTGCTGTACATTCTTCTTTAATTAGATTGGTTCTTAATATTACAGTGCAGACCTGCTGGTAGGACATTTGGCACCAGGGCAGGTATAAATCCCTCAGCAAACTCTCCACACACCATTCCTAGGATGTAACACATACTTTGCCATCACCCAGAGGTTGTCCTCTGGCTATGAGTACCACCCCCTCCCTTCTCCACACACATACTCTGAGGACCTAGACTTTTGTGTTGCACTTTTTGCCAGTCTCAGTGATAGTTTTGGAGTTTGGAAGAAAGCGAAAAGTAAGTTTTATCCTAGGACACCCCCGGTTGTTGAAAAGGAATATCATGCCTTTTTATGTGTTTACATATGTATTCAGGGATTTCTTAAGACAACAAGAAACCAGTTAACATTTTTAGCTGCAAATGCAGTCAGGAAAACTGAGAGTAAAAACAAACAAATAAACAAACAAAAAATAACAAAAACCATGTAGCTTGGTGAAATGGAGGCTATGGCAGGGGCAATTAGTTCTTGTTCAGAACTCTCTTGCATACAGTGATACAGGGATTTATAATCCTCTTAATTCCAAGCAACACTAACTCAAGGAAAAATACTTTCTTTTTTTCTTTTGGAAATGATTGTAAGTTATGTTCCAAAAGACATTTGCGTTAACTTGATTGGAATGTTATTGATAGCAAATAACAGAAAGATTCCAAAGATGTTTACTAGTAGTATCACTGAGTATCCTGGGATAACTGTATTGATGGAAAGTGTTTCTCTCCCATCTCTTTTATGTCCCTCCTTTCCCTTTGGAAGACCTGTCTTTTGATATGGTTGTACTGTAGATGGTTTTTCAGGGTTCTTCTTCTTACTCATACTAACTCTTCCCTTCTTTCCCTATCAAAACAGACCTGTGGTGGAGAGAAATTCTATAGAGAATTTTCTGTCAAAAAGTAGCTTTAAGGCTTTGGGGAGGCTGAGGTGAGTGGATTGCCTGAGCCCGCGGGTTCGAGACCCACCTGGGCAACTTGACGAGACCTCAACTCTACAATAAATCAGAAAAATTAGCCGGATGTTGTAGTGTGCACCTGTAGTTCCAGCTACTTGGAAGGCTGAGGCGGAAGGGTCACCGGAGCCCAGCAGGTTGAGGCTGCAGTGGCTGGGAGCGGCCACTTGCACTCCAGTCTTGGTGACAGAGTGAGACTCCAACTCAACAACAGCAACAACAAAAGAGAAGTATATAGAGGCCAGGTGCAGTGGCTCAAACCTGTAATTCCAGCACTTTGGGAGGCCGAGGTGAGAACGTTACCTGAGCCCACAGGTTCGAGACCAGCCTGGGCAATTTGGCAAGATCTCATCGCTACAATACATAAAAAAAATTATACAGGCATGTTAGTGCATGCCTGTAGTTCCAGTTACTTGGAAGGCTGAGGCGGGAGGATCGCCTGAGCTCAGCAGATTGATGCTGCGGTAGCCGTGAGTGTGCCACTGCACTCCTGACTGGGTGATGAAGTGAGACTCCAACTCAAAACAAAAAAGTAAATAGGAACAAGGGATAGCCAGGAATCATGGCAGGTGAATAATCGGAAGCCAACATTCATATATTGCTGTCACAGAACTTTCATGTGCACCCACATGATGTGCCTTCCTGCCTTTCCCACAGGTGAGCTGTCCCCGCTTCTCCTAAAAGCCAGTGTGTCCTCTTATGCATTAAATCTGCTTCCCTCATGTGTCCATACTTCTCACTCTTTACTACATCAAATTTTTTTCTTCTCTGGGTCATTTTCATCAGTGTATTTCTTTTTATTTTATAATGTACTTCTTTTGACCCCTCCACCTCACTCCAAACTAGCATCCCATTTCTTTGCTATCCTCAGCAGAAAATAATCCTAGAAAGTTTAGTGTCTCTTTGCTGACTCAGCTCATTTTTCTCATGCACTCTTTAATCCACTCTAATGAGAACTTTGCCCCTGCACTTTACCATTGACCACACCTGCTTTTGTCAATGTCACTAGCGACGTCCATTTTGCTAAAATTTAATGATGTGTCAGCACTCTTTGACACTAAAATCACTTCCTTCCCTTTAGATCTCTCTCTCTCTCTTAGTTTTGTTTCAAATCCCTTGGTTACTCCTTCTTAATCTTCTTTGAATGTTTCTATTCTTCTTTTTGACTTCTGAACCTCTTCTCTTTTCTACTAGTCATTCACTTGGTGAGCTCATTCAGGCTCACAGCCTTAAACACCTCTTATGCTTATGATTACCAATTTTACATGTCCCACTCAGCACTTTCTCCTGAATCTCCAGACTTATTTATTTACTTATTTATTTAGAAAGCAGGATTTATTAAGAGGACAGAAAAGCTCCCACAGTGGGAGGGGACCCGAGGCGGTTGCTCCAGACTCCGATATTTAAACTACCTACTCTACATTTCCACTTGGATGCCAATTGTATATTTTAAATTTACATGTCCAAAGTTAAACTCTTAATTTTCCCCTCAAACCCTCACACAGTCTTCTCAGTGGCATTTTCATCCTTTCTTCTTCCTTTAGTTGTTCAGACCAAAAACAATGGCACCAAATCTCCATCTCTCTATCTCATTCCCTCAACCTGAAGGCTCTATTTCCAAACTAATATCCAGGAGCCAACCACTCTTAACCACCTCCACTGCTACGCTTGTGTTCCAAGTGCTACATCTCTTATGTTGTTTATTCTGATAGATTCCTAACTCTTGGCATCCCTCTTTGTTCTCTCATAATCTTTTCTCAACACAGCAGAGAAGTCATTATAAAATACAAAGTTAGCTCATGTCAATACTCTCTACAAAAGTGTCCCCATCTTATTCAGATATGAGCCAGAGTTTTTATAATGGCAAAGGGACCCTCTTGGTCTGTGTCCTTCTCTCCCGTTACCTCTGTGGTTTCTTTCCCCTCAGTTCCTCTGTCCCCGGCTCTGCTCTAGCCTCATTGGCCCTCCTGATGTTTCTATGTCATACATGTTTTTCTCAGTGGGCCTTTGTCTTGGCTCTCTTCTCTGTGTCTAGAAGTCTTCTCCTTGAACTATTTACCTGATTAACTTCCTTAGTTTCTTATGTCTTTGCTCAGTTGTCACCTGTTTGATGAAGTCTGCCTCGACTTGTCTATTTCACATTGTAATTTTCACCCCACGACATTCCCACTCCCTCTTACTAAAATGGTTTTTTTTCCTATAGCACCTATTACCATGTAATCTACCACACAATTTACTTCTTTACCATGCTTATTATAATAATCTGTCCAATTCTCTATCCAAGAATATGAGCTCTATGAGGGAAGTAATTATTATTATTTTAAAAATGTTTTGTTCATTGGTATATCTCTAGCACTTAAGTCAGTGCCTGGAATTGAGTAGGTTCTTAATATTATTATTAGTTGAATGAATATATAAGAAATAGAACATTGGCATAAAATTTTGTAAAGTATGACCACATGTGACTGTCTTTAATCCTCACAACATTACTATGACGTTGGCATTAACATTATTGTTTCTCTGAGAGGTTAAAAAAGTTGTCAGAGATCAAGCAGCCAGCAGGTAGATGATGTGCTGGTGTGTGGAGCTGGCCTCTTAAGTACAAGTCTGCCCCAACTTGTTGGCAGACATGCTGTGGACAGATAATCTTCCTGCAAAAATAATATATCTGCCCTCTTATGGTCTTATGAATATCTGCAGACATTCAATCTGTGCCCTTGGAAACTTTGCTTTGGTGACAGACTTTGAGGCACAAAGCCTCATTAAAGAATGGCTTGGATGGTCAAGCACACTACTGGGAAATGACCGTGGTTCCATTTATTTCTAATGGAAGGTGTTTCTTGAAATCTTTAGTAAACTTCCCCATGATGAAATTCCCAAGCATGCTCTTACAGACTTTTCATTTCCTTGAGCACTATACATACTTCCCTGAGAATAAGGGAATGGAGAGGCTGACTTCCCCTGGAGGATTTTGCAAGATGACTTTCTCCATATATTGGTTCTTGGTACTCTGTAGACAAGTCTCTTAGGCATTCCTAGGCTTCCTTTTGAAGCAGGAAATGCTTATTTTGGGGGGTAATAAATCTGCATATGATATTAAAATTAGTTGCTTTTGGGACTTAGTAGAGGTGCTGATGGGGGACACTTTTTAGCTGAGCTCTTGGGTTGCTCTGAGTCATCACTGGGATGAGGTGGTTGCAATAGCATCAAAAAAACTCGTTTATTGCTCGAAAAATGGAGTCCCAAGAGACCTCATTGAGTTGTGAGTCACTGTTTGGGACAAGGCCAGGGGAAAGCTCATCACCTCATCTCCTGGTGCTTGGTTTCTGAGGCCTGCTGGACCAAGACATAGTCAGAATTTGGGGAACAATCATCAGAACCCACAGAGTCTGCCTGAATGTTGAATAGAGAACTCAAGGATTAGGTACTTCCTTAAACTTCTTGGAGAAAAAAGAAATGTATTTTTCTCTAAATATTAAATGATTGGGGAAAGTTTGAGAGGCCACTGAGGAAAAAATAATGGAGATAAACTCAACATTAAATAGACAGCTTGCGTAAACTCAGTTTTACAGATTTAGAGATCTGATCCTTCTGAGCAGGGGATTAATGGAGGAGGCAGACACAGAGGCCAACTGTGTCTTGGCTGGCTGCTCTTAGTGGAAGCTTGTGGGGTGCAGAAGCTTCATCTGCAGGAAGAGCTTACAGAAACCCAGAAACTCCAGACAAAAGTCTCTGCCCTTTTTATTCTCAGAATGTTCTCTCTCATATTTGATAAATCTCTCCTATAGATTTAAATATTTTCTTATGTCTATGGATCTTTGAATTATTTCAGAGGTAAAATTATTTTGTAGATCATCTAGTCTGATTTTCTTCCTTTCAAAGGGAGGATAAAGTCCCATTTATGACTTGCTCACCCAGTATTTACAATTTGCAGTGGCAGCAGCTGCAACAAGGATTACTACTACTGAGTCTACTACAATCTCCAGCACTATGTATTTAGCACCTACTATCAGGAGGACCTCATGTGACCTTGTCATAGATACTCTGCTTCTATTGTCCGATTTCTTTTGCAGACTAAGCTGTGAAGTAACATGTGATACTATTTTGAAGATGAGAAAATTAAGGCTTTTAAATTATTTGTTCAAGGTTGCACTGTTGATGTCTGAATCAGAATTCAGCTGTCTGACTGTAAGTCCTGTGCCCTTTTTGCCTCTCATGAGAAGTTAGTCCTCCTTTCACTATTCCCCACTTATTTTTTCTTTTATGTAACATAAAAGAGGAATTTTATTCCAAAAAGTCTTCTTTTTCTGGAATTTCCTCATAGAGCGAGGCTTTTCAAAATTCTCATTCTAATAAAGCCCTAGTTATTATGATGATCCTTCTCAAAGTGAGTTCCACAAAGTAATCAGCACTGGAGTTGGAGGTGGTTGGTCAAAGCCATTTTAGAGGCCTCTTGAGTAGGAGGTTGCCTGTGTATTTTTTCACCAGGGCAGCAGAAGATGCTGAACAGCCTGTCACTGCATGGTACACAGTTATCTCTACATATAACACAGGCATCCCCAGGAGGTGGTAAGACATTAAATAACAATCGATCACACAATTACTCCTGAGTAGGAAGCACTTTGCCAGCTACTTTCCAATTTTTATGGCTAACATCGAGTGAAGAAGTGGCCTAACATGAGATACAAGATCTGGGTAGGTTTGGATCAAGAGAAATAAGTGGGAGGAGGTAGACCTGGAACCCTGAGGAGCAGGTTGTGTGGCAGAATGAAGGCTTGAAAGAAGAAATCAGGTCATGGCACTCCTCTGATTAAAAGTTTCCAAGTACTCTCTCTGTCCTTAGAACAAACTCCAGACTTCCTATCCTGGTTTACCACACCCTATGGGACTTGCACCCTCTCGGAGATCTTTTGCCCACTGACCTTCTTTTGGTCAAATCTCATTTCCTTCTTAGGAACTTTCTACAGACTTTCTCATGGATCCAAATGCGTCCTCTTGAATCCCACACAGCCCCCTCCTTCCAGCAGGTTTTGTCTTGGCTTCATAGTTGATTCCTTCCCTAAATGAGAAATAGCCACCCAATCTCTCACACTTTATTTTACTTCTCCATATGGCAATTACCACCATCTGGTGTTTTCTTTTTGATCTGGAGATCAAGATCTGCAGATTATTTTTTGCCTCTGCCCATCAGAATGTGGTGTGGGGTCCATTGTATTCCCAGTGCCTAATAGTGCCTGGAAAAGAGTATGTCCCCCCAAATTATTTGTTGGACAAGTTTAGTGGGATAGGTAGAGTCTCTGGATCACTTATTCATTTATTTAATCATAAATTTTTCCAGTGTTTGGTCTTATGTCAGCTCCAGGTTAGCTTTGAAATCTGGGGTAATTTATGTAGCCAACATGAATCCTGGCTTTCTCATATGTTAAAGAAGTATAAGAAGTCCTGCTTTGCACAGTTGCTGTGAAGAAAAAATAAGATGGTCCATGTAAATTTTGATGAGAGAATGGAGCAAGTCCTATTGAAATGTATGACACATGATAGTTTGGCCTATTACTGTGCACCCAGCTCCTGCTATTAATAGATGAATGAACCAATGTTAATTTTTAAATTCTCTCTGACCAACATTCATTAATACATATTAGTTCTTTAGTTTAGCCCTGTGTGATGCTTTATTGAGTTCAGAGAGAGATTACAAAATTTCCCATCGAAGAGGAAGTCAAGATTGATAGAAGTAGAGATCTGGAGTTGGGGGAAATGAAGGACCAGGAATGGGGGGGGCAGATTCTGCATTGTTGCCTGCCAATGATGACCAGCTTAGGGTTTGAGAGTACTTTTGAGTTGTCAAGGTCTCCATTTTGCTTGTTTGAGGAATATGTCCTTGGCATGTTTTGCTGCCATTGGAAGAGTTCTGTTGTCAGATACCTCCTGACCTTGTTGCCTGGTCTTGAGGTAGAATGACTCTTCAGAGCAGGCACTCTGGTACTAGATTGCTTGGGTTTGAATTTGGCTCTGACACTTATTAGCTGTGTGAAGTACTTAACATCTTTGTACCTAATTTTTCTCACCTATAAAATAATAATGTATCAGATGGAAGGGGCTTAAGATAGTGCCCAAAGTTCAGTAAGGTAGTATATTAGACAGACTGTATATTAGCTATTACACTAGCAGTGCTCCTTTATCCCCAGTTTCTTGATATATAAAATAGTGCTACTAATACCTGCCTTATAGAATTCTTGTAGAGAGTAGATGAGATGACTACTGTAAAGTTCATTAAAGCATGACTGGTATACAGGAGACACTAGTGTGTCCATTCTGGTTTTACTTTCTTGCCTCTCCTGTTATTTTAAAAATCATTGTAAGATGTGTTAAAAGATGATTAGTGCTTAGGGATGGAACCTATAGGCCTGTCCAGATTCTAGACTAACTAGGTTGAGCCCTTACTATTTACAGAGAATGACTCTTCAAAAAAACTGCCATTTACCTTAGCTCAATTGTTAAGGATGCCAATCTCTTCTCTCCACTGTAAGTGGCCCATTAACATATCTGGGAAGTCAGGCAACCTTGACTCCTGTCTTGAGTTTTCTATTGAGATATTCCAACCTTTCTGTGGCTCTATATTCCCATCTGCAAAGTGGAGGTGATGATGCAGATGCTGCATACCTCATAGTGTTGTTGATAAAATGAAGACTCAGACATGCATGTATTTGGGCTCAGTTAGGGGGCTCTAAGGTTGGAGGTGATAGAGTATGTAGTAAGGAGGGAATATATAGCCAATGGCCCAGCAAGAGCAGGGTGCTCATTCTTTCCATTCTACTAGGAATACCATACCTTTTCTCTTATGACTACCCCCCTACCACGTGCACATGCACATACATGCCTTGATTTCTCCTTTTCTAAATTATTGTGGTTCCCAGTTTTTATTGCAACTGGGTAAACAAGCCTATATTTGTTTGAAGAAGATGTCTTTATCACAGACTCCCTCCTACCTAACCACATCTACTTTCTCATCTGTTCACTCTAGTTGGGGTTGGGGCAGAGGCCTCCCTTTCTGTATAGAAGGTGTGGTGGAATGACGCAGGTGGCCATCCTCTGGGTATAAATACTGCTTCATCAGATTGAAAGAAAACACTCTTAAAAATAAATTCTACAAACAGCAACATATGCTGGTGAGGATGTGAAGAAAAAGGCAAACTTCTACACTGCTGGTGGGAATGCAAACTAGTGCAACCTCTTTGGAAGACAGTATGGCGATTTCTGAAAGAACTAGAAATTGACCTTCCATATGACCCAGCAATCCCCCTATTGGGAATATACCCATAGGAACTCAAATCATTCTACAAAAAAGATATCTATACACACATATTTGCTGCAACTCTATTCACAATAGCAAAAACATGGAACCAACCATGCTGCCCATGGAAGCTGGACTGGATTAAAAAAAATGTACATATGCATAATGGAATATTATGCAGCCTTAAAGAGGGATAAACATATGGACTTCGCAGCAACTTGGATGGATTTGGAGTCTATCATACTCAGTGATTTATCACAGAAACAAAGAGCAGAGTACCATACATTCTCACTCATAATCAGAACTTGAACAATTATAATACTGTAAGAAAGTGATTGGCAGTAGTGGGTAACTGCCAGGGGTGGGGGGGGGTGGGACTGGCAGTTGAGGGAAACTGCCAGGGGAGGGTGGGGCACACCTCATCAACAAGGGGTCAACAAGGGTACCTGCATAATGAACATTTGTATACCTAACCCTGAATTGTACCCCACATCTTTAAAATAAAAAAAAATTAAAAAAATTCTTAATGTGTGGCAAAGCTTTATTTTTTCTTGTTTTGTTTTGTTGAACTTTGAAGGAAGGGAAGGCTTATGAATTTTTGTCTGCTCTTTATGCTTTCTCTTGAAAATTCAGGAGTAATTGGAATTTTCTTGGTAACTTCACAGGACAAAACTAGGAACCATTTGAACAGCTGATTCCATCACAAACTAGGTCTGAAAAGCAATCTTGAGGAGATGGTAGATTTAAGGAACATGAAATAAGAATATTGAATAGGGGCATTTATGCTGTGCTATAAAGCCAGGGGGAAGAGCCTACTTTTGGCTTGGATGTTCAGCATCTACCATCAGTCAAATTTGGGATCCTACAAGCCCCTAAAATCCAGGAATAGTCAGTTGTTGAAGGACTGCGGCTGGGCGTGTTGGTTTAGGCATGCCCGGACCCTCTCAGTTCTCTCTTTGTTTTACACACTATGTATGTGTTTGTTGGCCTGAGACCAGCTCTACCACTTAACCTTCCCTTGCCCCACAGCCATGGTAATTTTTGCATGGGAACGAGCATCCTCTGCAGAATCTTGTATCCTCTCAGGGAAAGTCGTGTGGTGGGCTAGTGGTGAAGTGAGAGGGAGCTATGTACACACAGGGCCCAGCTGAAAATGACTTTAGCACAGAGTTTATTTAATACATCCTCCAAATTGTATTTTGAAGCCTCTGTTAACAAGAAAGCACTCTCTTTTTGAGCAGCGGGAGTGTTTTATAAATGGAATTTGCAGACCGGCAATGCTCCCATTAATTTTCCCTGTCTACAATTACTATCATTACATTCTTAAAGCACTTTTAAAATAAACTACACCATGATGTAATGTGCACACTGAGCTCCAGTGAGCAGGACAACGGGCGGCAGCATCTGGACTCTGGACTGCTATCTTCCAGGGAACATCTTGATGGCTATAATTACTGTCATGTTATGGGAACTTAAAAAAAAAGGCGCCAGAGTTCCAAATAAAACATAAAATGGCTTTGATATAATAAATGTTACTATCATTGTTTAAAAATGTTGTGACCCGTCTGCTGTAGTTTCTGAGAAAGATATTTTCCAGCACTTGATATTTTCTTCTCTCTCTTTCTTTCATATTCTATTACTGCAGATAAGAATGAAGAAAATCCTAAGCACAGACTTGTTTTAAATCAATGTAATACAATGCCAGCATTGTCTCTCTTCAAGTTGAACTTTCAAATTAAATCTGGCATGAGATTTACCAGAACTCCAAACAGTTTTGCTCCGGAGACACTGTATCCACCCTATAAGGGAGAATTAATAATTCAAATGTTACAGTTGTGGTTAATTGCACTCATTAGGAGAAAGCAAGGGTTGAAGCATTTTCCTCTAGGACATACCCACATCCACTGCACCCCTGGCCAATGCATGCAGAACAGTTTGGGCAGTTCCAGAGGAATTGGAACAACACAAAATGCACACATGCTGTAAATGTTGGCCTCTCATGGGATCCAGTTTTGGAAGGGCCCATAATGAATGATTTCAGGCACTGAAGCAGTTTTGTATAAAGTTATTAAGAACTGCTTATATATGGAAGAAGTCATCTATTGTGAGTACTGATCCATGGTGATATTCATTCAATTTCCCAAGAAAGTTTTATTATGTGCAATTCATCCAACCTTGTGAAATCTAAGTTATTGTTTCATAATGGATATTGCCAACTTTAAGAAAGACAGTGCATCTTACTTAGGCAATTGGTTAGTTTTGACAAAAGCATGTGCACAGAACTCAGATGGTGTAATCTGTTCTGTTGATCATTTTTCTCTGCTGGTTTGCTGATAATATCTTTCAGTTTGAGGATGGGCCTTCTGACATAAGAGTTGGGACTTAACCAGGAAAAATTTTATTTGACCGGATCTGGATTTCATCACGTTTTGTGAGTTTGTAAAGTAATTTTTTTTACATGTGTCACATAGGTTGAATGTCTCTTATGTTCTTTTGGGTAGTGACCTCTTCTTATTTTATTTGATATCATGTTTCTCTTTTTCCATATATCCTTTGTGTGACTGATTAGCAGTAAGTTAGGCCAAAGAGTTGAGGGGAACATTAATTCAGTCTCCAGGTAAGTTTCTTCAGCTTCGCTCTACACAGTCAGCACTGGCCAGCTCCCTAGACAAAGTGTATGAGATCCTTCTCCTCCCTCCCCTCCCCAACCCCTTTTGGCCACTAACATTTTAGCAATCCTACTCCTTCAGCTGGGGAGGAGGCCTCCCAGTCCCAGTCACCACAGTATAGTATATTTTAAGGGCTGTAAATTTTCACTGTCAGATTTGAGTCAAAGGTGTTAAGCTCCAGAAGATACACATCTGCTTCCTACTCAAATGGTCTTTTGATGTGCTTCTTGGTAGAAGGAGAGTTGTAATGCTACAATAATAAATTTCAGTGAAGGGGGTTTGACCCAGTAAAGCATCCCATTTCTGGAAAAAACAATCTAAGCAGAGGCTTTATTGATAATGAACATGCTAGACCTTCTTTGGGTATAGACCAGAGTGCATTGTTAATGTGCATGTTTCTAAGCCTGGTGTCCAGAAGGTCTTCTATTCACGAGACGCTTTCCAAGGTCTGTTCTTTCTCAGCGGTTGGACTTATTGCGCTCTACAATCATACTATTGGAGAAACATTGTAGATTTGTTTGCAAGGGATGTGAGGTTAATTGATGGCGGGCAATTTACATACAACCCGAAAGTCCAAGTCAGATTTTGGTGCACAGAAATACAACTGAATTTTGCATGTTAATTTTGTATCCTAAGACTTTACTGAAGCTGTTTATCAGTGCTAGGAATTTTTTTTTTTGGCAGAATCTTTAGGGTTTTTTAGGTATAGAATCATATTATCTGCTAAGAGGCATAATTTAACTTCCTCTTTTTCCGTTTGGGTATCTCTAATTGCTTTCTCCTGCCTCATTGCTCTGGCTAGGACTTCCAGTACTTGTTAAATAGCAGTGGTTCAGGTCAGGTTTAATTTTGATTCAGTGATACATCTTTGAAAATGCCTAATTTTTACACTATCTAAGTTTCTGTCATTTGAAATTTAGCTCCAACCTTGTATGGCTAATTCTACCTCTATTGCTTTCAGCATGACTTCAAAGTATTGGATACTCAATAAGGGCTAATTGATTATTGTAATATTTCAGAGACTATTTGTATAAATGGTCTTTCTTGAAAACAAATCAAAGCTTTTAATTGAAATACTATTATGCCATATCATCATTAAGTAGTACTTCATAAACAGATTTCAGTTAACACTAACTGAGTATTCAATCTACTTTCTATTTGTTGAAATGTTTATGACTCTTATTCAAGACAAGAGAAATAACAAGGAAAAAAAGACTCTGAATACAGAACATTTTATTACACAAATAAAAAAGAGACTATCTGTTAGCTCTTGCCAACTTTTGAAATATGGATTCCATTTGTCTTTTATTACAGTCTATTCCCATAGTGCCTTTTTTCTATTTATTAATTTTTGACTGTTACTATTAAACTAGAGATATGTGCCTACTGGAAATAGTCAAAGCTATTTCAAGAAACTTTACAAATGAGAAAAATATACCAACACGTCTTTTTACTACTTTGCCAATAAATTAGAAAGTATGTAATTATTGTGGTCTATAGTCCTTTTTTAAAAAATCATATGCATTATCACAATAAAATGTCCTTTCAAATCTGTAATAATTGTGATGACTCATAGATACATGATTCTTCTTATTAAGAAAAAAAGGACAGGAAATCCAATATAAATGAGCTGTTTTCCTCAGTAGTGTAATAAAACTTGGATACTGGTATATGAGTTTTTGATTATATCATCCACTGATAATCTCTGGACTCATTTCCTCTCAGTGAAGAATCAGCCTCCTTCCTCCCTGCACCAGCCCCCTTTGGCCACTAACATTTTAGCAATCCTACTCCCTCAGCTGGGGAGGAGGCCTCCCAGTCACAGACACCACAGTAGAGTATATTTTAAGAGCTGTAAATTTTCACCGTCAGATTTGAGCCAAGGGTGTTAAGCTCCAGAAGATACACATCTGCTTCCTACTCAAATGGTCTTTTGTTGTGCTTATTGGTAGAAGGAGAGTTGTAACATCACAAGAATAAATTTCAGTTGACTGTGTGTGTGGGGGGGGAGGGTGTAAATTGTGGTGTTTCAAAAAGAAATGCTTATGATTATAAATATGTATAGCCTTTTTTCAGTTCTTAAGTTCTATATTTCTTTTCAGAGTTACATGATAATATTTTATTGCTCCTTAATGAACAGAGTGAGTCACCATTACATTTCTGAAGTGAAAAATTATTTTGTAACCTGAGTCATAGCCTCTGAATGTATCTGGTTTCTAAGTTTGGATTTCCAAATGTCAGATTCTCTTAAATAGGTTCCTATCAATATAGGGACAGAAAACAAAAGAAATGTCTAAGGAACTACTTGGGAAGCGTGCCCATAGTTCCTGCCAATATATCCAGCCCATGATTGTTTATTAAGCACTCACAAGGTTAATCAAAAGATACTTAGTGTTGAATGTATGTTTAGGTTCTTTTTATTCTAATACCTCACTAACCAAAAAGAAAAAGCTAATAGATCAATTTCATACCTAGAAGCAATGTGAAGACATACATGTAGTTCATCTTCAACTTAAAAATGGTTTTGTTTCAAACTCTGTTTATAAGTCTTTCTTTTGAAACTGTCAGTGCATTTTCCCATAGAGACAAAATTATAAATGGTGGTTAGGTATCTCCACCGGGCCACAGAATACACTTAACTTATATGCAGTTGAAACCTAGTGTGAGAGAATGTGATCAACAAGTTTCTATAGAAATATTCATTTATTTATTTACTCAAATATGTATTGAGTGCTCACTTGATGAGAATACAAAGATACTTTGAGTCTCTGGTAGTACAATGGCACAGTTGAATCAGGTGATAATTGTCCATTTCTTAGTGCCCAGGTAGAAGAAAACATGGTGTGTTAGTTTTAAGTACATAGAACTGTGAGTTGGAGATAGAAGGGGTTAAGTGGGATTATCAGAGGATAGCTGGACTGATTTTGTTTTGTTGGAAGAGAAGGATGGAGTTAAGGATGAAAGCAAAAGTGGCGAGTTGTTTTGGATGTAGGGAGAGGTATCAGCATGAAGACTTAAAAGATCTTAGCCTATTAAGGATGATGAGGAGGCTGATTATCCTGTAAGTGAGTGCTAGATCAATAGGGATTGACAGTTATCTGTTTGTATGTCCCATTTAAAGATGAGATTTCAAATAAAGAACTGACATGATCATATTTGCATTTTAACACTTAATTTTGGCACTGTGTTAATACTGAATGGAAGAAGCCACCAGCATGGGATAGGGAGAAAACTTGGGAGCCTTTTGGAGTTATCTGAGAGAAAACTAACGTGACACTGGGGTGAGGTAGATGGGGAAGGAGGATAGGAAATGGAAAAAGGATATTAAGGTATTCAATCTGACAACCTAAAGACAGATTGGATTTTGATGATGAGAGAATGGCAGGTGAATAGAGATAGTAATGCTGCACACACATACATACACACGCACATGCATGCACATGCACGCACACACACAGAGGAAGTGATGGGAGGCACAGATCTGGGGGGAGGAGGAACTCAGTTACAGATGTATATTTGAGTCATTACTCTGGCTCTGCTCTCTCAGGTCTTTGCTCATACCTTTGTTAAATAAAACAGTGCAGCTTCAAAGTAGCATCTCTGCTCTCTCTTGGACTGTGAATGTCTAAAACATGGAGGTGTGTGTTAATTTAGATGTTCTGAGTACCTAGCACAGTACTTGACCCATCATGAGAGCTCAGGGTTTGTTTAATGATAAATCATTACCAAACTCAAAGATTAGTAGTAAAAACTATGGGTCAAGAAAGATGGCTGTAAGCCTGACTGTCCTAAAGCTATTGTGGGAATGGTAAGGACTAACACCTTAGCCTCTTTGGGCAGGTATATTAAGGAAGGGTGCCTAAGTGCTGTTAAAGCTTTTATGGTAAGAAGTTGTACAGATTCCTAGAGTTGTGTCTTCAGTGATACTGGGTAGTTAGGATGACTCATGACCCTTGATTTAAGCATCTGGAAGAGTCGGTTTTATTTTGGGAGAAACTCTGTGTCACCTTTAGTAAAAAAAGAAATGTACACGAGGCTTTGGCAAGAAGATCTATTTCATAAATCTGTAAAATAAATGAAGCTCTTTGGGGACATTAACTCTTCTATAACCTCTCTTGATGAGGTTGGAAAGTACTTATTATGAGATGGAGCCAATTCCAAAGTGAAGTTTGGAGAATTTTCTTTCCTGAGCTCCTGGAACACAGGGTTAGTCATATTAATCTATGTTGATGATTCAGTGGCAGGAAGTAACATTCGACATACCTTGGTTCCAAACAGTACTTGAATGGGAGAGAAGAGGCCAGATTAAAATGCTGCCGTTTTCTCAGTGTCTTTACCTAGATGACTGTCCTTCTTCTTTCTGAGTCTAGTTCAGAAATAAAAGATCTGTTTTAAGTATCGCTTGAGTTTTCAGCACCAGAGATGCTCATGTCATTTGGGGTTCTAGTAAATTCAATCAAAGTTCACTAATGTTATCATAAAAGCTTTGCTTTTAATCAGTGAATTAGGTAACCGTAGCAGAAAGATTACAATGCATGACTGCAAGATCAAGTTCTAGTTTCAGATTTTCTGCTTGTATCTGTATGACGTTCAGTAAGTGCACTTAACTTCTTCAAGTCGAATGACTTCATTAGTGAAATATTACCAGCATTCACGGAGAGCTTCCTATGTGCTGGGCACTGCTTTAAAGACTGCATTCTCCTCAATGCCTTAGATGTGGGTGTAATTGTTATCCATTGTAAAGATGAGGCAGTTGAAGTTTACAGAGACTATATGCCGTACTCAGGGCAGAAAGTGCTAGATTTCGAATTCCCACCCAAGAATTTTTGAGTCTATTACTGAGCTCCTAACTACTGTTTTAAAAGTTGCACTTGATAAACTAAACATCTATATGTAAACATACTATATTTTCAAGTGCTACGTTATTCTTGATTGAAAGTCACTCCTTTTCAGATGACTCTTTTCTCCAACTAAATCTTTCCCACTCAAACTGGGTGAGAATTTCATAGGGTGTAGCTTTTCCCTCTGCTTTTCCAAGTATCAAAGGGTTGCTGAGTCTGACCAGTGTGTGAAACATGATATACTTGAGTGGACCCAGAGAAAGGGGACACAGGCATCAGATGACACAAAAGTATTATTACAAAGTTAGCTTATGTCTGTACCTATGTCTGTCTGCCTATCTACCTATTTATCAATCATCTATCTATATCACCTATCATCTATCTATATCTATCTATCTATCTCTTTCCATCTACACGTATATGTATAAATGAAACAATAACACATATTTACTTGGAAATGGAAAATTTAGGAAGCACAAATAAGCCAAAAATCAAAATCATCCATATGACTACATCTCAGAAGTACCCAGCCAGCAATTTGCTAAATATCAATATTTCCTAAACAAAATGAGATCATGCATATTATTTGAGCTGACATAATTATTCACATTTGGGAAAGGGCATGGAATGTCATGGGAGAAGAGAGGAGGGGCAGGCTGCCACAGCACAGTGCCTATGTGCTTGGTTAATTCCATTTTGTTTCCTACTAAAGTTTAGTTTTTACATCTATTTTTTTCTTTTCTATATAACATTTCCCACCTCATATCCATTTTCTTCTTTCTTTAACCCATAATTTTATTGATTTTCCTTTTAAAAATTAAAGGAATATAATTTATTAACAGACAACAATAAATCAATAAGATTTGCTAAATAAAGTAGATATTAGCTAATTAAACAATTTATGTGGTTAAAGTGGCAGCCAGGTAACTCAGTTTGCTAAATCTCAGAACCAGGCCTTTTTCATGAGGAATTGTAGCATTTACAAGAAAACAATCATGTTAGCTGTAGTTTCCAGTTCTAGAATTGTGTGCTGTTGGCTATAGGACCCAGTGAAAGTGTGAATCTGCCTCACTGCAATACATCAGCACTGCTGGCATTGCTCCCAAAATGAGCCGGGAGCATGATTTTATTAGGAAAGATTATGAAAGATAATAAACACATCTCAGTTGAATTCTGGCCACTATAGGTCTTATACACCTTTTTGACATCCGAATGATCAAATTAAACTCTTTACAGACATTAAATAAACCAAACAATTGCAATTACCACATCCTATCAGTGTTCCCTAAGATTGGAAAGAGGTTTTTGTTTTATTTTTACAACACCAGATCCAAATAAATACTTGCCAATGTTCTTGATAAGAAATGGTCGATATATTAGCTGTTTTTATTTTTTGTATCAGGTAACTTAAGCAAAGCTAATTTTTTGTGCTTCTGATGAAATATTGCTTAGGATGGAAATTTTTATCATTGTCAGATGTAGTGTCAGTAGCAATTGGAGCATTTAGATGGATTTTCCTATCATTACCTGAGTGAAATAGGCAAGTTCCTAACTTTCTGAGAGATAAGGAGGGAATGAAACTGTTGCTAATGCTTAAGTGGACCTAAGGCATTTGTGAATGAAGAACATTAGTGTGGAAAATGAAGATATTCCTGAGGATAGGAATGAGAGGATAAACAGTTCCCTCTGGACAGGATTGGCAAATTTAGCCAATAAAAATATGGGACTTATGTGACATTTGAGACATACTTATACAAAGATAATCATTTATTGTTTATCTGAAATATGAATTTAACTGGTGCCATATATTTTACCTGGTAAGGCTACGTCTAGGTGATGAATGAAATCAACAGACTAGTAGGGGCATGAACTACTTCACATTTTGGCGGGGAGGGTCTTCAAATCTATTTAAGCAAACTCTTCCCTAGTTTCCTCAACTGTTCTTTTTTCTCATGTGTACTTCATCCTTTATTTTCCAGATTTTTCTGAGAAGGTCTTTCTCAAGAAAATAAAAAAAATTACCACTTAAATTCTGGACTGGAGTGATTCTGTAGAGATGGATTAAAGAGGAGCAGTGAATGAGACATTGGGAGGTTGATATATTTCAGGACTGGCCAGATGTGGTTCTGGATTGAGGTTCTGGCTCAACTCAAATCTTTGAACTTGGGACTTCATATCTGGAATTCATAATGTTTCCAGGATAGGTTTCCAAAAGATTGGAGTCTAATAGAGACTATGTACACAACCTGAGCCAAGAAAGGAAGGTCACCCAAGAATGCTGGTAATGATGTTTCATTCATTCTCTGGGCTTGGTGTAGGCCTTGCTCAAACTCCAGAGGAGTGTGGAATGGATGTGAAGATCAGGATTTTGCCCCTTATGGTGTGACAGCAAGAATTTTGTGCCTCTGGATTACTCAGGGTGAAAAGAACTAGGTAAATATTGGCCAACAGAAATCATTCTTCATAACAAACCAACAGGTTCATGATAGAACTGACTTTTCTAGATAGAAACTAAAGCATGAGACTTGGCTTAAGGATTTTGCAGTATGCGGGAAAGCCTATTTATTTTCTTTAAAACTAATTTTGCTATATTTTCTTTATTAATTTAAAAAATTAAGAATGATTGTTACTTATTTGAATAGATTGTCACACAGAGAGGTAAAAAATAAATTAACATTTTTCTCCCCTACTTCCTACCAGAGCCTTTTGATATTTTAATGTTTTAATGTTAATGACTTCTTATACAGATACACCTCAACTTATGATGGGGCTACTTTCTGATAAATCCATACTAAGTTGAAAATATTGTAAGTCAGAAATGTGCTTAATACACCTAACCTATAGAACATTATAGCTTAGCCTTGCTTATGTTAAACATGCTCAGAACACTTATATTAGCTGACAGTTGGGCAAGATAATCTAAGGCAAAGACTATTTTATAGTCAAGTGTTGAATATCTAATATAATCTATTGACTACTGTACAGAAATGGAAAAATAGAAAGGTTTTGACCATTATGAAGTAAAAAAAAATGTTATTTTGAACCCTTGTAAGTCTAAGACTGTCAGTATGTTTTTTTCATTTTTCTCTGCACCCATGCAAAGATAAAAACATGAATTATGTATACATGTATACATGCATACGTGTGTATGCTTATATATGTATTTATATGTATATATACACTTATATAAATGTACACATAAACATAGGTATATACAAGAAATATGTATACAATTTTTGGAGGAGATAGTATATATTTTTTCAAAAGCAGAATTATTAATTATACGTATTCTTAAGCTTCCTTTCTCACATAATATTGTAGATAATTCTCTAGTCGGTAAATGTTAAAAACTAATTCTTTTCAATATTTTAAAAATATTACATTATGTGGATAAATGGAAATATATTCAAATGGTCCTCTATTAATGAGACTTTAGTTTTTTCTTCCTTTTTTGTCATTAAAAACTGAGCTGCACTAATATTTAAAAAATACTAAGTATATGGGATTTTTAATTTTATAGGAAGAAGTTCAAACAATAAAATTTCTGGATCAAAGGACATGTATATTTTAAATTTGAATAGATATCACACAATTGCTTTCCAAAATGTTTGTAGCAATTTATATTCCTCTTCTCAACCCCTTCTCCCAGCAATACATGGGGGAGCTCATTTCCTCATCAGTACTGATTTTTTAAACTTTTGTTGGTCTGATGAGTGATAATATGGTACTTCATCTTAACTGGCATTTCTCTAGCCATCTGTGAAGTTGAATATATTTTCATTGATTTATTGGCCTCCTGAAAATTCATTTCTCTGAATTGCCTTTACACATCTTTATATTGGCTCATTTAAAAAAAATTACTTCTAAGGTGCTCCATGTATATTACAAGTTGCATTACTTTTTTGCTGTGCTGTAATTACTTTCTTCTAATCTGTTATTTGTCTTTGACTTTATTTATGGTAATTTTTGCCATGTGAAGATTTTAAATTTTCGTACTGTCAAACATTGAACTTTATTTTCATTTTAAATGTTTTTATTATGAAAGAAATACATCTCTATGGTAAAAATTCAAATAATTTATAGAAGTGTAAAATAAAAAGTATAAGTTCTCCTTCCCATTGTTGAGCCTCTTAAGCCAGTTTCCCAGAAGTAATCATTTCTCACTAGTTTCTTGTTTACCAGTTTGGAATTTTCTACATGTAAGTAAGCACCTCTCTTTCTTTCTCCATCTCAAATTACTAATATTTGCTGAATATCTACTATATGCTAGGAACTGTTTTAAGTGCTATAGATATAGTGAACTCAGCAAATATTCCTACTTATGAAGCTTGGAAAAACATAATAAATCAATAGATAAATAAAATAATTTAAATATTGTCAGTTTCTGTAAAGAAAATAAAATAGTGTTAGAGCACAGAAAGTCATGAAGAGGAGAACATTATTTTAGATAGAATGGTTGGGGAAGGAGTCTTTAAGGAGATACGATTTATTGAGTTTGGGACATAATCATTGAAGACATAATTCTGAATGCCATAATCCTGAATGTTAAAAGCCTGAAAGATCAAAACTCTAAAAATATAATTCTGAAAAAAAAATATTTAGAAGACATTTATTCACATTTTAAAAGGGAGGTTTGTTTAAAAGAATATAAAAACATGACCGAACACTTTGTAGGCCACTTTACTCAATAAAATAGGCAATAATAACAAATATAACTTTATACACATATGTGCTCAGTTATATTAAGTTACATGGGTATAACATTTATAAGCAGGCTAAACGTATTTTTGAAGAAATAACTTATGTACCTCTGACCACCTGAAGTACCACGACAGATAACCTAAGTTTCTAATGAGGTTGATCAAAAACCATAACGGGTCACCACCACATATATAGTCTTCCAAAGAGCTAAGGTACTACAAATTTTATCTCTACAAAAGCAATACACAAAAATAACATATTTCATTTATTGAGGCAGTTTCAATGTTTTTACGTACACCTTCAATGCTTATACCAAGCCAGTGTTGTGATAGTGCACTTTCATGGAGTCAAATTTGCAAAGATGCATAAAACAAATTAGAAATGTATCATAGGAATAGATTCCATAATCTATTATTCCATAATCAATTGCACAGAGGTAGTTCATAAGAAATGACCAACTTTTATAATCATTAACTGTATTTTTCAGTCTTGCATCATAATGAATAGATGCTTTTCAAAATTGCATGGTATGGTTTTCCTTAGAGAATACATTCACTTTCTACGTGGCCTGTGCTTTTCAAAACTCCTCTATGACTCTATAAACTGACATGAGCATTCTCTATTAAATCAAAAGACAATCGCATTTCACTACACCAATAATAAACAGAAACCCAAATAAAAAACCCAATTCCATTCACAATAGCCACAAAAAAAGATGAAATACCTTGGTATCTTCCTAACCAGAGACGTGAAAGACCTTTACAATGAAAATTACAAAACACTGCTCAAAGAAATCAAAGATGACACAAACAAGTGGAAAAATATCCCATGCTCATGGATTGGAAGAATCAACATTGTGAAGATATCCATCATACCTAAGGCAATCTACAAATTCAATGCAATACCCATCAAATTACCAGCAACATTCTTCTCAGACCTAGAAAAGACAACACAGGAATTCATATGGAAACACAAATGTCCAAGAATAGCCAGAACAATCCTCAGCAAAAAAAAAGCAAAGCCGGTGGTATCACATTACCAGACTTCAAACTTTACTATAAAGCTACAATCATCAAAACAGCTTGGTATTGGTATAGGAACAGGCATATAGATCAATGGAATAGAATTGAGATTCCAGAAGCAAAACCTCAATTTCTCAACCAACTCATCTTCGACAAGGCCTCCATCATCTACCACTGGGGAGAGGAGAACCTATTCAGTAAATGGTGCTGAGAAAATTGGCTGACCACATGCAGAAGATTGAAACAGGACCGCTATCCATCCCCATGAACAAAGGTTAACTCCAAATGGATCAGAGACCTAAATGTAAAACCTCAAACCATAAGAACCTTATAAAATGAAGGAAATACCCTCATGGAAATCGGAACTGGCATCCAATTCCTGAACAAAACCTGAAACCCACAGGTCATAAGAGAGAAGATAGACAAGTGGGACCTTATTAAACTGACAAGCTTCTGCAAGGCTAAAGAAACCATCAAGAGAACAGGGAGACAGCCTACAGACTGGGAAAAAATATTTGCCAACACCAGGTCTTGGATCCTGGATCTATAAGGAACTCAAACATGCTGAAAAGAAAAAAACATACAACCCCATTATCAAATGGGCAGAAGATATGAACAGACACTTCACAAAAGAGGACATCCGAGCAGCCAACAGACACATGAAGAAATGTTCAACCTCACTAATCATCAGGGAGATGCAAATCAAAACCACACTGAGATACCACCTAACTCCAGTCAGAATGGCAATGATCAACAACTCAAAAAATAACAGCTGCTGGAGAGGGTGTGGTGAAAAGGGAACACTTCTACACTGTTGGTGGGAGTGTAAACTAGTGCAACCTCTGTGGAAAGCAGTGTGGCGATTCCTAAAAGCTCTAAATATCAACCTCCCATATGACCCCACAATCCCCCTACTGGGAATATACCCTGAAGAACTCAAATCACTGTATAAAAAAGATACCTGCACACGTATGTTTATCGCAGCATTGTTCACAACAGCAAGAACCTGGAAACAACCATGCTGTCCATCAAAAGAGGACTGGATTTTAAAAATGTGGTACATATGCATGATGGAATACTACGCAGTCATAAAAAAGAACAAAATCATGAATTTCGTAGCAACCTGGATGGAACTGGAGTCTATAATACTGAGTGACCTCTCATAGAAACAAAGATCCGAGTATCACATGTTCTCATTCATATAATGGACCTTGAACATCCAATGTAATACTATAAGAAAATGACTGACGGTACTGGGAAACAATGGGGGGGATGGGATTAACAGTAGCAAATATCTGTCTGGGGAAGGGGAAACACCTCTTATCAACAGGGTGCCTGAATGAAACGTAATTGTACACCTAACCCTTAACTGTACCCCACAAAACCATAATAAAAATATTGATTTAAAAAATAAATAAATAAATAAATCATTCCTTCCTCAATGCTGTACTTCTATGTTGTTTTAGGTACAGGACAGTATGAAAATCCATTCTGCATGTACTTTCACAAATTTGATGAAAACAATATTGGTGACTAAATAGCAACACCATTACCTAAGTGTCTTGTTATCCTGCCATGAGCATAATTATTTTCAAACGAGTCAATAACTTTGCTAGCAGAAGTGCCAATGCAGACATATAATGTATTTTTAAATGAAAGTTTTTGTCTTGCCATAGTGTATGGCCAATCCACTCATCTGAATTTTCCAACAAATGCATCGGGTTGAATTTATTAGCAACACCTTATAATTCACTTTTGGAAGTCTTGACTGTACCTAATTTTAAATGTCACTATGGTTTGGGTTTTCTTTCTTTCTTTCTTTCTTTCTTTCTTTCTTTCTTTCTTTCTTTCTTTCTTTCTTTCTTTCTTTCTTTTGGTTTGAGTTTTCAATTAGACATGAAAGATTTGAAAATTCAGAAATTTAAACTTTAGGGATTTTCATCTTTTTGGATTTCAACATTCGGGATTATGTCTTTTGGGTTAAAGCATGATAATTTGTCATATATCTGATAGATGTGCATACTTTACAGTGTTTTAAAAACTGTCATTTACTATTTTCACTTAACAATAAAACTAGAACATATTCACCTATTAGCGCATATAGATTTACTTGCATGAAAAATGTTTTAAGTTTTGCTAACATAAAATGATTAGCTTCAATTTTATGCGGACAATGTGAATGCATGTATATCTTCCTGTCTTTTGCAATCACAATACACACAGAAAGTCCATTCACTTGGAGAAGAATTATACACATTATTGATTTTCTTCACTGACCAAACAGGAAGTGGTAAGGTTGTCTGGATAAAGGGCCTCACCAATGAAGGGTGGAAGTGGATCTCCTATAAGTTACTTTAGTCATGGAGGCACACATTGAAGGTACTGGCAGAAGTGAGGTTGAGGCTGTCTATGGTTATTTTTCCAGTTTATTTCTAGCTGTTATGAACACTATATCTAAGAGGTGACTATTTCCAGACTAAAAACAGGCAGTCTAAAATGTCCTTTTCCCTCTTGGGTATAGTATAACTATTTTGAAAATACCATTTTGAAAATATAGAAGCTTCTGTGGTGATCAAGGGGGTCAGTTTTGCTAAATGGGTATCTCTTTGTTGTGGCTTAGAGATTTAAGCCTGGTTTCTGGGAAACCAGGCAATGTGGAAGTGAAAGAGATTCTGCGCCCAATATGCTTAGCCACCACTGAGTTGTCAAACACAAACAGAACACATTGCCTATTTAAAAGGAGAAAGGAGAAGTCTAAGATTGAAGTCAGTTGGGCAGTTATCTGTGGATTCCTGTGTCATTCATCTCCTGATCCACCCTTTGGTGGGTGGTTGAGAGGTGGTTTGCTAGTATAAAAACAAACAAACAAATAGTTTTATGAAAGCTACGGTCATACTTTGTCCCATAGATGCCTTTCCCTTGCTCAGGGAAGGCTTAGATTTATCCTTTCGGCAGAAAGGACCCACAAAAGCCAGTCTACTTAGCAAATACCTGCAGGTAAGTGTTACCATATTGTGGAAGCATGTTATGATAAGATTTTTCTGCTGTTCTGGTGAATTCAGATAGTTGCTTGGGTAGCCAAAGTTCTAATGCACTTTTAAAATCACTCTAATGAGGTAAGCAAAATGACAAATCCTTTGGGGCTCTTGGGTAAATGCTTTGCAAACCTATACAATGACTCCTTGAGATAGTAAAACATGTCCAGATTGTAAGAAATACTGATTTAGGTGAAGTTATGCTTATAGTCAACTTAATGATCATTCACTGATAAGTCCCCCTTGGTTTCACCATGCTTTGTGGGTCTTGGTGCTTGTTCAGTAAGTCAGGAAAAAATATTGGATAATTACAAAACGAACAAAACATATTTTTGAGGAAAACCTATGCGGAAGTGTATACTGTGGATATACGTGTTTGAAACAGTGATTTACTGTATCACATGGGATAATCTATCCACATGAGTACAGATTGGTCAGGGAAGACATTCCAAGAAGGTGAAGAGATGGAGAAAGGGCATTTCCATCACGAGGGTGGGATATATGGGTGGGTCAGAGAGGAGACAGGTATAGGGAAGGCTGATACATTTTCCAGTGAGAGTGATTCTGAGTGGTGCTCCTTAGACCTCTGCTGCTGCTGCTCAAAGTTAAGTGTAAGAAAAGGCCATCAATTTTCTTCTAATAATCTGTTCAGCTTGTTCCAGGTATGTAATAGAAACAATGGTAACCAACAGTCATTGGGTGCTTACTATGTGCTACAGGCTATTCAAGTGCTGTGTGAGAGTGATCTCATTTGATCTTTAGAGCAACATTGGGTGTTGCTGGGTGTTGTTATCATTGTCCTTGTTTTATAGGTGAGGAATATATCAGTCAAGATTAGTTTGGTTATGATACATAGCAAACAACCTTCAGACTTCGCTGGTTTAAAATATAAATGCTACCGTATCACACATGAAGTGGCAGAGGGAACCTCTACACACTGAAGCTATATAGGGACTCAGGCTAACAGAGGTTCCATCTCAAACTATGTTTACATGATCTCTAGGAAAGAAAAAGTGAATCTGGTGAACTTACTCTGAAAGTTTTCGCTTGAAAGTGATGCATGGCATTTCTGCTCACATTTCATCAGGCAAATGAAATCATATGGCTGTGCCTAACTTCAGAGGGCTCAGGGAAGGGAAATTCTAGCACATAACTGGGAGGAGAGAAGAAAAATATTTGTAAACAGCCTTAATAACTAACTATGAGGAACTGAGATACAAAGTAGGGAGGTGATATGACTAAGGTTTCATAGCTAATGGGGTTCTATAGCCCTTTTCTCTACAGAACCTACCTTTTGCTTTATATACAAACTGCGGGAGAGGGATCAGAGGGAATGGCTGGTGGGAAAGATTGTGATTGAAGATGAGATTCACTCTTTAACCCCTTGCCCTCTGTCTAGATGACAGTGAACAAAATAGAATCTTTAAGAAAATCATTTGATAGTATATCTTCGGCCATGCGGGAAAGGAGGAGAAAGAGAGTGAAAGTGTAGAAGAATGCTGAAACTAATATAAACAGACTCATCTTAATTGTCAGAAATGCTGTGGACTTGCCCTTTGGGGGAAGTGTTGGGAGTGTTGGAGAACAGTCATTTAAAAATAACACATTTATTTGGCCATGGTCAGCCTTCCTTGATCCTCAAGATGCTGGAAAAAATAGAAAGGCCATTCTGCTGCTTATTTACTATTGTCATCTTGCTGCTTGAGTTAAAGTTGCCATGAAGCAATTCAACCGCTGGGTCTAGGATGCCATTTATGTGAGTGAAGACAGAGTCAACTCTGAGGGAATGAAGGGAGAGAAAGGCTCCCAGAGAGAAACAAATGCTTGGAAAAAAAGAATAGAGAGTATAAAACAAGGGGATGGTATAGGAGGGAGGGAGACACATACACTCACACACACACACACACACACACACACACACACACACACACACACACACACAATATGAAGCAAGTAAGCCCACCCACATTCAAATTTTCTATTCCAAGAAAATCTAATTTCTGGGATATTAGGATATAGGATCAAAACATAAAAACATCCTCTACAAAGAGGCTGTTAAATCAGCTGGCCCAGCCAAGAATTCAAGCTCCTCTGTGATCTTCCCCGCCTGGTTGGGGTTGGCAGACCCTTTCTATTGAGCACATGGCGTCAGTCAGGCTTCTGCTGCATGACTAAAGCTCAGAGGCCAGGGGAAGTCAGTCTGGAGAATTTCATCCCTGCCTCTGCTTTCTGAGTGAGGATTGTGTGGTTTTCTTTGGGTTGAGACCCCCAGCTCCCCAGCATCCAACTGAACATCATAACCCTTGCTTTCTAATTTGCAAGGGCAAAGAACTATTCTCTGCTCCAAGAATTGAGAATTTGTTAAAATTGGGAAGGTGGAGTTGGGTCTTTTTCAAATATAATATTAAAAAATTTAATGAGCAAAATGAAAAATAAAATAAAATAAAAAAGAGTTATTCTCAAAGCAGGCAAAATGGGGACCAAAGGAGGCCTAAACTTTATCTGTACGATGACCACTTGTATACCTAATCCTGAATTGTACCCCACATCTTTAAAACAAAATTTAAAAAATTTTAAAAAGAGTTATATGCTATACAGTCTGATTTTATTCACTTAATTTTTTATTTCTTGGTATTATATTACATAGATATGGTTAGAAGGATCATATTGTCACACATTTTAAAATATAACATTTTCAAGTAATTCATGTAAATGGAAGTTAAAGCTAAGTTAGTTTAATTTAAATTTAAGGTAATTATAGTTGGTGTAACAAATAATACAGGTGGACATAATAAAAAGTGAAAATCTCCATTCCATTCAATCCTAGCTCTTAGAGATAATCACTATTAATACCTTTGGGTGATATTGTGGCCTTTTCTTTCTATGAAATAGAAAAGATGACCAGAAGCAAAGGACCCTATACTTTCAAAGATTCAACAACTTGCCATTTATCTAGACTACATTTTGAACTAGGAATTCATTTCAGGAGGCTCTTTGTCTTCATCCTGTCTTGAAATGGGGAATTACCTGCAAAACCAGATAAAGAGTTGTCATATCCCTCCAGAGAAGATGATCATGTTGACTGAGAAATGGAAGAATTTCATTCACTGGGGAATAACATATGATGGGGCAATTGAAAGGCAGGAATGGATTTGGGGATAGGAAATAGTGCTGGCAATTTTCTAGAAGGCCAGAAGATTAAGAATAGAGATGGCTGGGCAGGGAGCTGTTGGGGAGGGGCTGTCATATTCAGCTGAGTCTGCAACCTGAGTCACCATGGGCAAGAAAAGCAATTACTAATGCCACAGTTTCCAAGGAGACTATATGAGACTAATAGTACTCTTCATTTCCTAGGCCTGCTGTCAGGATTAATTTAACTGTCTATGTATGTATGCTTGTATGTATGTATGTATGTATATGTATATGTATGCATCAATTGATCTTTTACACTTAGAACAGTACATTATATAAGTGTTTAGTGTCATTATTATTATTTTCTACTTCTTAATTATTTTTTAAGATTCTTAGGCCTTCCATACATTTTTATTAATCTGATTGCCTGGCTGCAGTTATATCTGAGAATAAGACTGGGATCAAAGTCCATGTTTAGGGTGGGAGATGATTGCTGTTTGAGACTTGGTTCCAAAAGTCTAAAAAAAGACTTTGGGGAGAAGGGCAGGGATCCAAAAGCAAGGCAGCTGGCTGAGGTGATGAGGGATAACCAGGAAGAACTCATGGTACCTGTAGTCATTCTCCAGCGGTCCCTCAGAAATATCTAGGGATGGACATCTGACGGAAGACTGAACTTCTTCAAACACAGAAAATGCTTATTTGTCCATTAAAGGAACATGTGATCCCTGAAGGATGGAGAGCTTTAAGATATGTGAATTGTATGTAATAGGGTTGTATTTTTCTGCACCTTTTTGTTTTTCACTTATTCATATGTTGCAAACATCTTTCCAGGTCAGTATATTTGATTTTTTCAAGCAATTGCTTATCATTTTTAAAAACAACTTAGTTTAATTAACAGTTTCCCCACTGAGATTGGGTGCTGATTGCTAGTATTTAGTTGTTGTTTTTCTTGTTATCCAGAAACAGTGATGCAATGAACGTCCTTGTATATAAATAAATGTAAACATACTCTAGTATTTCCGTAGGTTGGGATTTTTCAAATGAGACTGCTGAATCCCAGATATATGCTTTTGAAATTTTAAAAATTCTAGAAAATTGTCCTCTAAAAAGTTTGTACTAACTTACACTCACATCAACAGTGTGTGAAAATGTCATTTCAGGACATCTTCATCAATAGTGAACTGTTTGCCAATCTCATAGGTGAAAAGTGGCATTTTATTCTTTTCAATATACGTTTATGTGATATTAGTGAGATGAATAATCTTTTCATTACATAAATAACCATGTGTATTTCTTCTTGTATGACTTCTATGCTTTGTTGCTTGCTTATTTTCTAATGATAGAGTTCTTTCTTTTTTTAGGAACATTAAATTTAGATTTTTATGTGTGTTATAATATATCCTTGTAGGGTTTTTTTGTGTGTTTTTGTTCAGCTTTTCCTCTGAAGTCTTTCAACACATAGAAATTTTAAATACTTATTAAGTTAAATATCAGCCATTGCCTTTATTACTACTGAGTTTTGGATAATTATTTAATAGCTTTTCTCATTCCAAGGACATAAAACTATACCCTATATTTTCTTGTAAAAGATAATATTTTCAAGTGTTTCTATCTTAAATTTATCTGGAGTCTAGTTATGAATTTGGCGTGAGGCAAGGTGTAATACTCTAATTTTCTCAAATTACTGTACCGCACCTTTCCCAATATTATCTATTAAACAATCTACATTTTCCCTCTGACTTAAAATGTCACCTTTATCAAATAATAAATTCCTATATTCCTGTCCTCTAGTACTTCTATTTTGCTCACTAAATTTTTATATTATAGCACATCTGTTTTCTTTTGATTTAAGGTAAGTTAAGAGCCTCCTCATTATTCTTTGCAAAAAATGTGCTGCCAGTATTTACTAATATTTTTTTCAGAAGAACCATAGAAGAAATATAATAATATAAAAGCTATCATCTCACAAAAATGCTTGATTTTTGAAATTAAGAGTACATAGCATTCATTAATGAGGAGAAAATTGGTGACTTTGACATACTGTGCCTTCAGCAGTAGCAACATAGTATGTCTTGCCATTGATTTAAAATATTTTATATTTACTTCACTAAAGTTTTAAGGTTTTCCTTATATTTCTAAGTCTTACACATAGTTCTTGTTATTTTTGCTGTTAATAATTTTATAGCTTTTGTTTATACTGTGCATTGAATGTTTCATTAATTATTTTAATTGGTTATTACTAAAAATAGGAGAGTTGTTGATCTTTATATTTAAATCTTGAATCTGGTTATGTTTCTATATTTTATAAATTTTACATTTATAATTTTATTTTTTAATAAAAATATTGCTATTTAAAATATATAAAGAATTTGAATGGAAGAGGAGCTCTAAGGTATTATGAATGGATGTTTCTCTGTGGATGGAGAAGCTATTTTATCAGCTAGCTGATAATTTAACCTAAGCTAGTTTGGCATCATGTAGATAAACAGTTGAATTATGAATTTAAAATACATGTTTTTCTGATTACATAAGTAATACTTATTAATTTAGATGGGTTTGAAAAAGGCATAAACATTAAAAAATGTGCTATGCATCTATCCATTCATCCATTTATCCATCCATTCACTCATCTGTTTATCTGTATCTGTTAATCTTTGTGTGTGTTTGTGTATGACTTTTAAAGGATTGCAATCATAATACACATTCTACTTTTTAGCCTACATTTTTCATACAGAATATGTTGTGAATATTTTCCTAAATTTTCTTCAATGTGATTAGCTGAACTTTTAGAATTGTTTTGGTACCATTTAGACATAGTTTAAGATACTCAGAAGTTATGCGGTTTGTCATTATGGATAAATCTTGTTTACTCAATATTAATTACTTAAAAAAGTCCTCTCCTAATATGGACTTTTGTTTTTGGGAAGATGGAGCAGACATATTTCGCTCTATTCTTCCTAATAAGTGCAGTTAAAAACCCTGAACAAAATATATAACACAAACAAAAGAAGACTCTAAAGTTCAAGAGAAGAAGGCAGACTATCTAGGGAATTTGGGACCCAAGAAGCAGCACTGTGAAAAGTTCCTTGGGTTTTCTCTTGGTTACACATATCTCAGACTTGGGCCTAACAAAGTTGGCAACCTGGAGCTGCTAATAGGAGCAGGCAATAGGAACAGGCAAAAATGCCTCACAAAAGCCTACTCATTGTAGCCAAAGACCCAGAAATGAGGCAGTCTAGCAAGACAGAAAACTTTGACAACAACTAGTTTACCCCAGCTAACACCACAGAAAAAAAAATCCCATCCACACCAGCAAAAGCCAAGCGGGGAGCCTAGACTTGCCTTGGTATTAGGGGAAGTCATCTGGGGAGAAGTCATTCCTACCTCTGCCCAGCAGTAACAAGTAGTGCCCCCACCCTGCTGCTAATGTGTCAACAGAGGTTAAGTGGGAAATTCCTAACTACCAAGGCAGGAGGGTGGCCACGTGTGGTGGTGAAAGTCTTGACTCTCCACTAACCCTCTTCTGACACTACCCAACCAGTGACTGTGGGTGAAAGTCCAGATTCTCCATGAAATATTCACTGACACCAAGGGTAGGGGGAAAGGAGAGCGTGGGAGGTACTAATTATCATTCAGTGGGGAGGAAACTCTCAGCTCTTTGCTCAGATTACTCTGACATCATCCCAGGGAAGGTGGGCTACAGCATCTCATTACAGCCTCTGAAGGATGTGAGTCTAGGCTCCCTCCTTGGCCTTGATGAATGAGGTGGTTTATTTTATGAAATAATTTTAAAGATTTGCAAAAATTTTTTTATACTTTTCTGTGGTGACTTCTCTTCCTCCTTTCTCTTTAAGAGTGATAATGAAGAAATTTAATTTAGCTCAAGCATTGATGAAAATAAAGCATTAGTCAATATTATAGGAACAATTTATTTTATTTTCTGTTCTTTTCTTTCTCTTTCTCTGCTCCTTCCTTTCTCTATCCCTCACTCCATTCCTTCCCATTTGCTTTTGGAGCCATTCAAAAGTAAGTTGCAATTACTATTACCTTTCTCTATAATTACTTAATTAGGTAATTCCTAAAAAGGATATTCTTCCAAATAACCACAATATAGTGACCAGTTTAGAAAAATTAACAGTGATGCCATGCTATCTAAAATACAGTCCCAATTCAAACTTTTTTCTTAAGAAAATGATGCTTATGATGGTGATGATGGCTTATTATGATTTCATTTCCCAGAGGAATTAGCAGTTTTTTTTTTTTCAGTAGCTTTCAGAAATGTGAGATATTTATAAGGCGCTTCAGGATCCAGATGTATTTTGAAGAAAGAGAATAACTGGTGTCTCCTTACCTTATTGTAGTAGGTATTTATCTATCCACAAGCAAATATGAACACTTTAAAGTTGTCTGGAATTTAATTTGTTCTTACCAGATTTGGGAAGCCAGTATTTTCAATGGGTTCATAATATTCTGTTGCGGAAATAAGCAAAGAAAAGTAAGACACAGAATAATGTTTATAGAATGAGTTCATAAATAAATAAAGAAGACAGTTTTTCTCTATGTTAATATACATTTTTTATGAGCATGGAGAAAAGAATAAACAACAAATTACTAACATGGGTTACCTTAGGTACGTGACATTGGCTTTTTCATTATATGCTGCTATATTTTTTATTTACCCAGTACATGTATTCTTTTTGTAATTAAAAAACAAAAATAATGATGTTTTTGGAAAAAAAAAAGTACTCAGAAAGTACACCGATCTTCTGGTAGCACAAAACTCCCAAATACCAGAAGAGAAACCCACTGATGGTATCACTGAACACATTGCTTGTCACATAGGGTCAAATTGCTCAATGACTGAATGAATGATGTGGGATTATCCATATCTGTGCTGAATTTGAGTTGTATAAAAATCAATTTCTCCTGGATAAATTGTTTTGATATTCTCCTTGTTAAAGTAAGTTTTCCTGAACTGAGAAGAAAAACAAACTTGGAAGGAAGTGAGAAATCATTTTGGAGAAATAAAACTTGAAAAGATTATTTTCAAGAAGGAAAATTAGACTTTCTAGTTGGATCCTGAGAAAGGCATCAGCACGTGCATTCTGGTTTTATATTTATTGCTCCCAAGTGTCTTCTGGGTCTTGTGATTTCTGAATTTGGTATATTCACCTTCTAGGATCATTCTCTTTCCTTTTAAGACATTCTGAATGACAACTATGCCCAATGACATCATCCTAAGTGGTTAAAATAGAAAATATTTATTTATTTTTATATCATATATACATAACTTTATATTCGTGGGTACACGTGTGTTCATTATGTGGACGTATTATGTAGTGGTGGGGACTGAGTCTTAGGTGACCCATTCCCCAGATAGTGAACATTGTGCCCCATAGGTAGTTTCCGAGACCTAGCCCCACTAACCCCTTCCCCCTTATTGGTGTCCCCAGTGTCTAATTATTTCCATCTTTGTGACTGTTTAGCTTCCATATGTGAGTGAGAACACGTGGTGTTTGGTTTTCTGTTTCTGAGTCCGTTTACTTTGCTGCTCTCCAGCTTCATCCATATTGCTGCAAAGAACATGATTTCATTCTATTTTATGGCTGTGTAGTATTCCATGGTGTATATATACTCATTTTCATTATCCACTACTCAGTTAAAATAGTTGTACATTTTATCTGTCTCTTCATTGCACTGATGAAATTAGTTTCATTTTTCAAGTGAATTGTTTGATTTTCATGGGCTCACTCAGGGCCTGTAAAAGACACAGTTTTTCCCTACAGAAGGCTTTCATCTTTTGGGTTCCATAAGCCTCCAAAAGAGCCTAGTTTCCGTCTAGTATCCAGTCTTGGAAGTATCTGACTTAAATTTTCTTTAAACTGCAGTTATATGGAAATGACTTCTTTCCTCATCCTAAACTGTACTGCCCTTCCACATCTCTTTGTAAAAATTTAAGTCAGCTCATCAAGGGACCTCACATAAAGGAATGGGATAAGTTACCAGCTCAAAAGTCTCATGACCAGCAGACATCAAGAGCAAGGAGTGACCAATGCCTCAACTCCACTACTGTCTCCCTCCTGGAGCAGCACCTCTGTTCCCTTAGATAATGCACATCACTGAAAGGGAAAATGTAAGCGATCCCATGTCTTTTTGCCTTCACAAATGCTTTAAACACAGGCTTGGAAAATCTGTGGGCTCCTCACACATTCTCAGATATATTCCTTTGTGCCTGACTAGAGTGAAATGATATGGTGTTCAATGGAAGGAATCCGGGCTGTGCCAGCAGACGGTTTGGGGCTATGGAACCATATAGCTGGAAGTAAGCAGTGAACGCCCTTTCAACTTGGAAACTCCAACCACCCTGTGCCTTCATGCAGGCTGGCTCGGCAGCATTGCCTGTGAGCCTAACGTTCCACGTGGGACGCTGGTACGTTTGTGGTTGGAGCCTCGTAATTGGATTGTGAACATGAGGCACAATCCCAGCAACTGTGTACTGTTGACAAGGCTTGGCCCCAGAAAGTATGGTATGTAGAGGCTTAAAAATCTCAGCTCTATTTTTTTCTATCATTTCCTTAATAGGTGTCAAAAAAAATCCCACCCACAATTCGTCCTTCTCCTCTGCCCATTGGGGAAAAGCACTGTGGAAGAATTCAATAATACTAGTAAGAATGGAAAAATGATACTCTAATGATCAGACATCAAAGTAAAATGTAGGCACTTAGGATAACTTTGCTTCATGTACTTTAAGTTCATTTTATATACCACACAGCAATTTACTGGCTCTCAGATTTTAGCATACCACATATACTATTGGCAAGATAAGAATTACTGAGTTGAATGTTGTTTCACTAAATACCCTGGAACCCTTTTATAGTGTTGACTCTGAGGAACAGAACTAACACCCTGTTTATGGGCACTTTGAGAGGACTTGTGTTTTTATTGTCTGTCGTTGTTATGTTTCAGGGGACATGATTTCACCAATACCTTTGCCAAATTTTTGCAATAACAGGATTCTACTCTACTTGTATTTTAGTGCCACAGTCTCATGCATTGGAGCATATTTGAAAAAAGAAAACAACATAAAAAAAGAATAAAGTTCAGCCAAATCTAAGTTACTCAGGATTTAAGTAATAGTCCGGCATGAAAATTATCCCAAGCTTTTGCTTCTCTTCCTTATCTTTAGTTTCTCATTTTAGGTAGATGTTCCTGCTTAGTGGTACATTCCCTGAGAGGAGTAAATAAGATTTCAGAATTAATGATTTTGTGGAAAATGCTGCCTAGATGCTTTTATGTGTGTGTGTGTGTGTGTGTGTGTGTGTGTGTGTGTGTGTGTATCAGGAGAGTGACAGTTGGGAGACATTGAAATTACCTAAACCTCAGGAGCACCTCTGCTTCTTATCTTTGTAGAAGGCATCTTTAAGAGATTGCAGTATTTTCTGTGCAGTCATAAAGAAGAACAAAATCATGTCCTTAGCAGTAACATGGATGCAACTGGAGACCATCTTCTAAGTGAACTATCACAGAAACAAAAAACTGAATACCGCACGTTCTCACTCATAAGTGGGACCTCATCACTGGTCACATGAGCACAAAAACAGACACTGGGCATTGCTGAAGGAGAGAGGGAGCAGGAACAAGAAGCACACAACCGCACTTTAGGAGGCCGAAGTGAGAGGATTGCCTGAGCCTGTAAGTTTGAAACCAGCCTGGGCAACATGGTGAGACCTTGTCTCTACCATAAATAAAAAAATTAGCCAGCCGTGGTAGTACGCTTCTGTAGTTCTGGCTACTTGGAAGGTTGAGGCAGAAGGATCGCCTGAGCCCAGCAGGTCGATGCTAGGGTGGCCGTGAGCTTGCCACTGCACTTCAGCCTGGGTTGTGGACTGAGACCCTGACTCAAAAAAGAAGAAACACTCAATCACACACTGGGTACCAGGTCCACTACCAGGGGGAGAGAGGGCTTGCTAGAAGCCCAAACCTCACCTGCATGCACTTTACTTATATAGTAAATTCTCTCATATACACCATAGCTCTAATATAAAATGAAATAAGATAAAATAAAAAGGAACTTTCAAATAAAAAGAGATTGCTATATTTTATCCATAATATGCTTTTCAAAGTTGAACTATTAAGGATAGTCATAACCTGTCTGTATGCTATGAATAATACAATGTGTGGAGAGCACACAGACCCAGTTGTAAGTATGAAGCTGTCTTGGGAGATATCCCAGTCCTTAGGAAGGCATGCACTTTCTGGAAAATAGACAAAAGGGGATGAGTCCTATTTTGAATAAGGGAAACCTTACCTTGTGAGAGTTTCTCTTTGATGATATTCTGACTTCTTAGCTAAAAAAAATATAAATATTCAAAAAACAAATCAAGCAAAAGAGTCAAGTATCTGGTCAGTCCTTTAAACTCTGTGCGTTACTTTACACCTCAGCATAATTATTTGAATTTTCCATTTGTCTCATTTGTTTTTAGGACACCAGACCATGGAGAAGTCTGTACTTAACCAGAAGAGAAAGAAGCCATTGGGCTTATACAGCTTTGTTTCATTTTTTTTTCAACAAAGTTTCAACTAGATGTTGGGATTGTGTGGACTTTCTCATTTTTAAGGAGGTAAAGTGATGTCTGTACAAGAATGCTCTGAGTCTGGGCCCACTGGCTACAGAAAAGCTTGACTGAGCCAGTGCCTTCAACTGTAGGAGAAATCAGCCTGGCCTCTGCTTGGCACAGAGGAGACCAAACTGCCAGTCAATGGCATGATGTGTTCTCATTTTCCAGCTGGTTGGTTTGGTGCTGTTGCTGATGCTGTCTCTGTCATTGCAGTTAACAGTCTCACCCTCCAAGCACCTCGCTTTCCACCTCCTTGCTGAGATCTTGCCTCAGTCTCCCAGGAGCAGCTCCTTTTAACCCAATAAACAGGGAAGTGGATGGGATAGCTGTTAAAAGAGAGTACATTTTAATGGAAAAATGAGGTATTTTCCATTGTGGTAATATGCCTTTTTTTCACTCGTAAAATTGTTGAAAAGAGGAAGCAAAAAGAGGAACATGCATTCATTTGTTTTAACTTGAGTTCATAAAATGAGTTCTTGAGAAAGCTAACAGGCATCTATTTCGAAGAATGATGACTTCTCATCGACATTCACATATTGTATCATTTCCAGAAGTATAATTACAATGATCTGAATTTATAAGTATGACTGCAGATCACAAACTAGCAGTTATGTGTGGAGTTTCAGCATGAGCACATATGATAAAGAGAGAGAATACCTGCATATATGACATAAAATAACGGAATTAGAGATTGCTAAGAGTAAGACAAGACCTCTTTTTTTTGTAACCAGTTAACAGATACTAGAAAGGTGTTCTAGTAGGTAACTGAGCCTGAGATATTTTCGAACATGGCACTTATTAAATCCTGTTGTCCAGAATTGTGTACGAATATACATGTTACAGTACATTCATGTAAGAGTACAGAATCCAATTTGTTATTCTATTCCTCTTCAATTTTTGTATTGCTGTTCCAAATATTTTCTAATTGCAGAACTACCTTGACTACTGATTATAGATCTCAGTTGTTCCAGGCTGAGGGGAATGTTAAGTTTTGAGCTACAAAATGTTGAAAATTACTGCACTGAAACCACCGACAACATCCAACCACCAGCTGACTACTAGCAGTAGCAGAGAAAGCAGAAGGAAGGCAGACGTGGTAGCTGCTCAGTGAGAAATTAGGCACTAACAAGACTTCAAGTGAGGTAAGCAGTAGAGGTGCAGGGTGTTTTATGCTTGCCAGGAGGTTCTGTTCTTAGCCCTCCCAGACCTGGTTAGAGACTATTTTCCTTTCTGTGCTTTTATCCTATGGGATGACTATGGTGGTATCAACAACAATGCAGAAGTCATTTAAATGTGAGCACCTTTCACACTTGAAGTTTTTTGCCTGGTATACCCTTTCCCTTTCCCCTAGCAGATTCTTTTCTGAGTATGAATCTAGAGAGGAGAGCACCAAAGATGTCTAGGTTCCCTATAGTAAGGAAGCATAGTGGGGTACTCCTTTAAAAAGCTGGAAATGGCTGCAAATGGCATTGGGAATCCACTCAGGATCTGGTTGTCCCTGCCTGTAGCTTCCTAGGTTTATGTTTAGAAAGTTCTGAAGGGAGCTTGACTCATCATATACACCAAAGGTCAGCTTACTCTAAAAATGAACTTGTTATGAACATGCACACAGAGTAAATGCCGTCTATTTAGCCCTTTCTATGTGCTAGATTCTTTTTCATCTTCTTATTCAAACCAAACAATGTCAATAACAGTGGAGATATTGTTAACAACAAGAATGTAAGAACAATGGGTAGCAACTTAGGTTCACTTATATACATGAAACACTTAGCATACTTGTTTTTTTTAAATGATTTATTAAATAGTATCTTTATGGATGAATAAACAGAGGTTTAGGGAGTTGAAATGTTCTGCCCAATTCACTTAGCCTGGTAAAAATAGAACAGAGAATCCTGCCTGGTAATGTAGAGGTTTTGTGTTTTTCTAGAGACTCAGTGCCCCAGAATCTCCCGCCCTGTGTGGCCTCTGGTTGGGGTTGGGTGTGAGAGAAATTTGCATGAAATCTGGAAGGTAGAAGTGAAGCAGCAGCCATTATGCTCACAGAGTGGATGTAAGGGTACCAGATACCATAATAACGACAGCGTACATGTTGCTGGTCTGCTGGCTCACTTTGTTAGAGTGTGGCAACAGCCGTGTCCACAGCATTACTTCTCTGGTTTCTGGCAGATTGCCTTCTCTAGGTTTTTCAAGTCCTAAATCAAGGCAGGAGGCTTGTGGAACTTTGTGGCAAAGGACACCAGTCTCTTCTGCAGGTTATCTGCATTGTCAAAGTTGGAGGCCTGAGAGGCATACATGGGTTTCAGTTTGTCCTCCATCTCCCTGTTTTCTAACTTGTCTTCCTCATGAGTCCTCATGACCTACAGTGACTTCAGGGCTACAAAGGGATGCAGAGGTAACAGCCTTCCAGAGACTTCTTTACAAGTTCCCACAGTTATGTCCAACCTAACCTCAATAGTAAACCCTTTATTTTATATCACTTATGGTGGTTCTACTTCTCCCATCATACTTTAACTCTTATGTTCTGTCAGATACCAACATTCTAGGATGCTGTACCCACTGGCAGAGTATGGCAGTGAGGACCTGAGCTGGTTTCAGTGGGATTGAAACCCTCTGGTTCTGGAAAACTGAGGACTTCTTTTATCAGATGCACAGAGAAAAAAGTAAGTGAATATACTTGAACAAAACAGAAAATTAAGATGTCATTTCAATGTTTTCATTTAGCTTATCAGATGACAGAACTGGTAATTTCATGATCAATTATGTGGTCAAGATGGGCTAAAAATAAGTTGATAAAAAATATTTCAGTGGCCACTTATGAACAAAATAAAGATAACATTTTTATGATTTTCCAGTCAGTGTTTTTCTATATCTTTGTTCCAGCCTATATTTACATGCCAAATGTCTGGGTGGAAAGTGAAAGTGTGTTCTGTTATGAACTACACAAAACATCTGGGGAATGATATTTTTCCACTATTCATTCATTTGGTGTCATATAGATCCAGACATCAACATATATCTCTTTTCCCTTAACTTAAACAAAATTATTTTATTTTTCAGTGCAGTTTTTCTGGAAAACAATTTTGCAAGGTGCAAGGTATTCAGATGAAGTGCTGAAATCTTGTCTGTAGGAAAAGCTAAGTGTAACCAACCAACACTTACTTCAACCCCAACTGCAACACTTCTGAGGCTTACCCTTTGCCATTTAGCGCGTTCCTTTTGCTGTCTGCTTGCACACTATGTGCCCTGGGACTTTCCTGGGTTTCTCTACCTTCTGCTTTTGGAATAATATTGGTTTAACCAATGTTAAGACAAGAAGAACATTAGAAAGACCCAATTTTCTCACATGAGAGTAAGAGAGGTTTATTCAACCTACTGCTTCACTTTATTTCTGGGGGTCTTCTCTACTTCCAGAAAGAAGTGGTCCTCAGTGCCAGACTTTCTATACTTCTATCAACTCTTCCTTCCACATGTATATTGTCTATTTTGGGTGAGATAATATGCAGATAGGCCCTTCTTTGTTCTCTAAGGATTAGGGTTCCTGATATGCAACATTTTTTTTCTTAGTAGAGGTATGTTCCATTGAAATATTTGGGACATATTTGTATGTACAATTACTTGTTGCTTAGCTAAAATTAAATTTTAACTGGGAATCCTGTATTTTATTTGCTAAATCTGGCACCCTTACTTACTTTCTGCATCCCAAATCTCCCAAGGTTTCCATTTCTAAATCCTACACATTGACAGGACCTTCAACAATAAGGCAACAGCTGAATAGCTTACCAGACCCTCCTGGAGTAATGTGCTTGCCATCTAGCCTTTGGATGGGTAACTTAGTTCTGCCACCAAAACAAAACATTAATGAGGCATTTGATATCAATTTTATTTTCTTGACTGCTTTGACAGCAGAGGTGAAGAGTTTGAAATGTCCTACCAGCAGCATCCACCTTTCAGAAATGCAGTGCTTGCTCACAGACTTCACAAGTAGTTTGAGCTATTTCTGGGTCATACAGCTTTACTTCTATTGCCTTCTTCTCTTTAAAGCCGCTAGTCCTCTGTTCTTAAAATTGTAATGGCCTTTTTGCCTCAAATCTCAACTAGGCCTAACATTTGTGCATCTGGATTTTGTGACTTAGAAATGGCCATCTGACCACGCCTTCCATAGAAGACCTTTCTAGACTGGAGTGTGAATTCCTATTGCTCAGATCGTATAATACTGACAGAGATGGATTTTGGGGGTAGCTTGGGAAATAATGGTATGGAGGAAGATGCATACTAGTTTATAAATACATCTTGAAATTAGTTTGAAATTAACATTTATTGAGCTTTTCTACATTATAAAACTAACAGATTCGTATTGTAGATAAACATGTAAAACATACAACAACAAAAGTAAAAAGAACAAAATGTCACTCATACAGCTGATATTTTTGGTGTACATTTCTAATATTTTTCTTTTCTTTTTTTTTTTTGAGTTGGAGGCTCACTCTGTTCCCCAGACTGGAGTGCAGTGGCACGCTCCTGGCCGCCGCAGCCTCGACCTGCTGGGTTCCGGCAATCCTTCCACCTCAACCTTCCAAGTAGCTGGAACTACAGGCGCGCACTACCACGCCCGGCTAATTTTTTATTTTTATTTTTATGGTAGAGACGAAGTCTCACCGAGTTGCCTGGCAGGCCTCGAACCCTCAGTCTCAGGCAATCCACTTGCTTCGGCTTCCCAAAGCGCTGGGATTACAGGCTGAGCCACCGAGCCCAGTCTATGAGAACAATTTTTCTATAATAAATATATGTATCGTTTGAACAAAAGTATTTCCCAACACAAAAATCATCTGCAATTTATGTTTTTGTTATTGTTTAACAATGAGGTATTAACATTTTTTCTAGTTTGAAGCATACATGTATATGAATAATTCTCAATCTTGGGGGGGGATCGCTGATGTCATTCAAGAAAGTAAAGTAAGCTATGAACACTTCTTTCAGGAAAACTACTTATACAAGTACCCAGAGAATTTGGGTACAACTTCAGACCCTTTGAATGCATCTGAAGATCCTACAGGTAAAGAGGCCCTGTTCTAAAACACCAAAATTGATTTGAATCAGTATTTGCACATGGGGCATTTGGGGCTCCCGCTAAGAATGTTTTTCATATAAGCTAATGGGGCAATTAGACATTTACTACTTTGGGACCTCAAGTGCTAAGTCTTTTGCTTTTGTTTTTGTTTTCTTAGAATCTAAGTTTAGAGCATGGCAAAGAGGAAACATTAGCAAATTTGCAGATTATCCTGTTTACATGTCAGATCTGAAGACTGTTGAGTTGATGGGTCTTCCCTTGGTTACAAGTCAACAGCAGTCATAGGCGAGAAACTTCATTTGGATTTCACAAGAATTTTGTCACATGTCTCACGTTTCCTGTAGGAAAGCTGAATTTGCCAGCACACTCGCTGTGATTAAGACAGTAACTTTGGCCTCAGCAGAAGGCTTATGCTAAAGAAAAATACTAATTCTCAGTGGAAATAAAAAGTTAATTCATTTATCTCTGAATGATAAAAACATTGATTTTCTCCTGTCTAGTGGTTATTGTGCTTCTGTGTGTGGCTTTCAGTTTATTTCAATACTTAGAAAGAAGATGAAACAACTTGGGAAAGCACACGAAGGTGTGGTAACTCTAAATGAAGATTGTTTGGTCCTGCAGTTCCTTGTGCAAGTCTGGCCTGTGACAAGACTATATGGGCATCTGCAGCCCACAGAATGCAGGAATAGGGCTCCTAAAATATTATTAACTGCAGTAACTACAAGTGCTTCTTATCAAACATTTTAGTACAGTGACCACTGGGCTGGGTTATTTCCCTAAGTTACTTTAAACTCTCACCTCTCTGAAAAGTAGGTATTATTTTTTTCCTTTTTCCTCTTATGTGGAAAAGGCAGTGATGTTGAGTGATTAAAAGCACAGATCACACTTTGGGAGGCTGAGGTGAGAGGATTGCCTGGGACTACGGGTTCGAGAACAACCTGATCAACTTGGCAAGACCTCATCTCTACAATAAATCAAAACATAGCTGGGTATGGTAGCGCACACCTGTAGTTCCGGCTACTTGGAAGGCTGAGGTGGAAGGATCGCCTGAGCCCAGTAGCTCGACACTGTAGTGGCTGTGAGCGTGCCACTGCACTCCAGTCTGGGGGAAGGAGTGAGACTCCAACTCAAAAAGAAAAAAGAGACAGACCCTGGCATTTCACAATACAGAATCATACTTGTTGGCCTTGTGACCTTGGAAAGTTGCTTAATCCCCTTGGGTCTCATTTTTCTCATCTGTTAAATAGGGGTAAAATGCCGATTTGAATCAAAGTTGGCCAGAGTCTCTATCCACGAAAGCTTACTGTCTCAGTTCTTAAGTCAATTGTAAAGTTAGGAATTCCTCCCTCTGGCCCTCCCTTCCCTCTGTAGCATCCCCTCTCTCCACATCCCATTAACCAGATCTCTCCTTCCCCCGGCTTTCTTCTCTTCACGACTTGACCAAAACTTCCAGTTTCCAGACTGCAGAATGCCTGCTTTCATGGGTTGTAAGCAGTGTTATAAAGGTGAGGCACATGCTATGGTGGGTACATTATAACAAGGGTATTCTTAGGACCCCAAAGCCTTAGAAACACAGCAAATAATATTCTAATACATAAATGTCTGAAAGTGTAACTAGTTGAAGGAAATACTTGGTGGCAAATTCCTGCTTAATGCTCCCCAAAATATACAATATGTGAAATGATTTAGGAAATATACTTTTCCTAAATTAATTGGGCTTTGATGTGGGTCTGAAGAAAACCATGAGCTACAGCCTTCCGTTTAGGATTTTAATAACTTTTGGTCTTATTTGGATGGACTTGTCATGTTTGGGCCCAGCCAGTAGGCAAAACAGACCTCATCTTTCCTTGCATAAGCCCACAGCCACCTCTGCATATCGGTAACTGTCCCTTTCCTTTTCCTTCATGAAGAGAGTAGGAGGAGACTAGGGCTGAATAGTAATTATAAACATCTGGTGGTTACTTTATGATTATGTCATGTTAAAGATTTTGGGATGCCTTCCATCAGTCTCAGTTAATATCTTTCCAATTATGTTTGCCTTGACATTTGCCCTGAGCCCTGTAGCTTCTCATTATGCCTTCTGGAGTTATCCTGTACACTCCAGGCCTGGTGAGAAGTTCACTACCGAGGCAGGGATTGCTGTTGCTACTGCTTGATCAAGGAGAAAGGCAGCCAGAAGTTGTGGAGAGGCAAGGAAGAGACTGCCCAGAGACGGAAAAGAAAGGCGGAGAAAGAGCTTGGGCATTCTTTTGTCATATACTTTGACTTTATTTTACTTGAGAGTTCAATGACCAAGATGCCAGAAAAAATCTTCATACCACTGAGGGGCTCTTTTCTGAACTATAAATGCAGCTGAGAGTTGGAAGCCTGTTGTTTGTGAGAAAGTGTTACTTGACTAGGAACACAATGAGCCTAACTGCACTCCTCTCTCCCATGAACAATACCAGTCCAGATATTGAAAGATTAGTCCTGAAGTGAAGGAAAAGTGTAGGAATTAAGTACACTGAATACTTTCGATCAACAGGTGTTTTGCTGATGTTTGAGCAACTTCTATATATTTAGCTCACTGTAAAGTAGTATGTGAATACAGTTATATACTCAACAATTTATAGAGATGTCTCCTGAAGAACTTTTATCTTTGGTATAATTTTTAAATAGGCATGTTTTTAATAAGTTTTAGTTGCTGCTTTGTGTTTTTATGTGCTTTCCAGCAAAAATTTATTTAAAATGTGTTCCTAGCTTATCAACTGAATTCAAAATAGATGAATAATGATATCAGCAGTACTCCACCTAATGCCAAAATAGCTCCTTCCAATACGTTAGAAAATAAACAGGCTGCCATGGCTGTTGACACTGAGGAAGTCTTCCGCAGCACTCTGGAAAAGTTTCTTGAAGGAAGGGCAGCCAAGAACCATTGGTGGTAAAAAGGGGATTGAGGAGGGGAAGCTGATGGGCAAAGATATAACTGAAATCTAAGTGCTGCTCTCAGATGACCACCAGCAGCCGCATGGCTTTTATCATTTCTTTTTCCTTCCTCCTCTTTCTCCTCCTCCTCCTTCATTCTCTTCCTTTTCTTCTTCATCATTGTATTCAAAAGAAGTGTCTTTTTTAAAGGTAAAAAATGGAAGAAAGAAAGAAAATCTTGAGGTTGGAGGATAAACAAGTCCACATTCTTGTGGGTGAAAAAAGATACAAAAGACCCATTTTTGAAATTAAATTTTGGTCACACTGAGGTAAATCTTGTGTAACTGGGCCTGCTCTATGGCTGAATTCTAAGGAGTAAGGGTAGCAATAGTGTCCAGGTATGCTGGGGCTCTGCTTCTTTGTCTTTTTCTAAATTTGTTGTTCTTGAGTTTTAATGATAAATGTCAGGACTTTTAGAGTTTGTATAATAATTTTTCCTTCAAGAATTGGGTACATAGGAAGTTAACTGTCTCTTCCAGAAATTGATGTTAGTATAATGCTGGATCTATTAGTCAGGGTTCTCCAGAGAAACAGAACCAATATTTTACACACACACACACACACACACACACACACACACACACACACACACACACATAATGCCATATATATAGTGAGAGATTGATTATATAAACACACATTTATATACCTCACATTCACAATACACAAATTATACAAATGTATGTACTTTTTATTTGCATGCTTGCACAAATATATATTTTACACATGCAAAGGAAGGATGGGAGTAGTGTATATTAGCATATTTAATTGAGAGAGGTATAGTGATTTTTTAAATAAGATTTTAAGGTATTGGCTCATGCCAGCAACTGCTGAGATTATTAAGTTTGAAATTTGTAAAGCAGACCAGTAGGCTGTAGAGTTCAGGAGGAATTGATAATGCAGTCTTGAATCTGGGGGCCGTCTGGAGCCAGAATTCCTTTCTTTTTGAGGCACCTCAGTCTTTTATCTTAATGCGTTTAATTGATTGAATGAGGTTCACCCACATTATGGAGGGCAGTCTGTTGTACAAAAAGTCTGCTGATTTAAGTGTTGATCATCTAGATAGGTGTTTGGCCAAGCAACCAGGCACTATAACCTAGCCAACTGACACATAAAATTAGCCATCATACCAGGTGAGGATAAGGGAGTGTCTCCTTCCTGAAGTACTGTCTTTTTCACATAGGTGTTTTGAAGGCAAGCATCATCTTTCCCAATCTTTAGCCTTCAAATGATAGTGGTAGATGTGAGGGCAGGGTGGAGGTTTTCTTGCTTCATATCCACAACCTCCTTTGTGGTAGTGATAGAGCTCTGCTCTACTCTTCTGCCTTTTGGCTCCTCTTCTTATGTCTTATTGTGAAGTTAAGTAGTTTCTTTCCTCAGGAGAGCTCCGGAAGGGTTATGTCTATCCATGTGTGCCAGATTGTGGTGAAAAGCCCAAAAGTTAATGACATGGCGGCATTGGATTCCATCTCCTATGGCTTGATTCGCTTAGTTCTGCCCCATGGCCACCAATGAAGACAGGGTGCAGAGCAGCAGCCTTGGCCAAATACTCTACTTCCATCCTTCCTTTTGTCTCCTTTGGCTGTTTAGGGCTCTCTCACAGCTGTTAGATCAATGATTATTGGAGTCCAACTCCCAGTGGTGTCAAAGAAAGCAGCTATCATGTCTCTATCATGCCACACCACTACCTAGTCCAACCTGTCTTCATGCCAGCTCCCATGCTTTTTCCAATTATTCTGCAGTAGAAGGGGAGATTGTGGTAGGCCTGTTCTTAATTTCTCCAGTTTGCATGTCTCCTTATCCTTGCCTGTTGTGGTTTCAGACTCATCCTAGGGTTGGAACTTCAGGTAGGTAAAAGACAGGAAAGGGTTTACTTACAGGGACTGTGTGGATTCGGTTTTTGTGGTCTCTGGACTTGGCAGATAAACCAAGCTGACTCAATTTTGGAAACTGACCATTTATTTGCTTTAATGCAGTTAAGCATTTAATTCTCACGCTTTACCATCAACTGTCCCTTCTCCTATTTTTTTTTTTACCGTTGCATTCAATCTTTGGTTAATTCAATAGTCATATAATATTTATGCAATATTTTACATGCTGAGTCCATAATTTTTCCTTGCTTTTCCTTTCTTCTCTTTAAAAATCATCTCCCACTCCCAGCCACTATCTTGGAGTTGAAAATTACCTGTTTTAAAATTTTTATCTATCTATCAAATTTTTATCTTTTTATCTATCTATCTATTCTATCTAATTTTCTATCTCTTTTTCATCTCTTACCCTATCTGTCATCATCATTTATATTCATAACTTTCTTCTTAAATGTTCTAACTGATGTATCAAACTTCTATCAATACTTTTTACAAATACTCAAATTCATGAATGAATCAATGTTACCAGTGTTAATATTTTTCCCCCTGGAGACCTCCCTTCCATGTCTCTCCTTCTTCTATTCCTCTTGAAACTTGCTTCCCTCTCTTTTCACCATCATCCCAACAATTCTCATTTCTTGCCTGACTTAGATACTTGCTTCTTAGAAAATAGAACATGCCCCTTCTGGTTTCCTCTTTTGTTTTACTGGAAAACATTCTCCAGCAGAGAGCCCATGGGTTACATCATACACATTATACAGTATAAACATAAGCTCTACCTCTATTTTTTTATTGTTTGCCTTGAGATAGCATTTTGAGTTGAAGTTCTCTCAAATTCTAAAGGTTTTGCTCTCTGTCTTGTCTTCTAGCATTCAGGATTATTATTTCCAATCCAAGAGTTCCCAAGAACTACTGTGTGCAAACCTTCAGGAATTTTTCTTTTTGTCCGATGTTCTAAAATATCACAATGATGTTCTTGAGTGGTCTTTTTTTTCACTCACTTGTTGGACTCTTTGTGAGCTCTTCAATCTGGATACTCAGTACTACAGCTTTGGGTCATTTTCCAAATATTATTTCTCTGGCAATTTTGTCTGTTCTATTTTCTCCATCCTCTTTGAACTCCTATTAGTTGGATATTGAAATTTCTGAATTAATCTTCTAGTTGTCTTATCTTTTATCCTCTGCTTTCTCTCTATCTCTTGATTTTACTTGTGGAACAGTTTCTTTATTATCTCACTCATCTGTTGAATGTTCTGTTTCTGCCATGATAATTTTTATTTTTAAGGACTCCTTTTTTGGTCTTTGAATATTCTACTTAATATAATATCCTTCTTTTAAATGAACAAAATATTTTTCTTATCTCTCTGAGGTATTAATGATAGTTTAAAAGGTATTTTTCTGCTTCTTTCTTTGTCTATATTTCTTGACTCCAGGATGCACATTGAGTTCAGGTCTTCTCTATGTGCCTTTGTTTGAGGCCTGGGATAAAGTTGCAATAATCACCCCAAGCATATTCTTTTCATGAAAGGTCACTGGAACACAAAGACAAAGCCTATAGCACATTTAAGATATCTACTCACATCATATCTGCTCCTATTTCATTAGCCAAATAAAGTGATGTGGTCAAGCCCAAAGTCAGGTAGGCAGGGTAGTAGTATGTGTCCCAAAGAATCTAGTTTGTTAACAAATGATAATACACACACACACACACACACACACACACACACACACACACACACACACGGTTCATAAAATGTGTGTATGCACATATATACATATAGGCTTTATTCATTAAACGTGTTTTGTTTGGCAGATTTGGACCATAAGTATTGCATATGTAATTTGTAAAAGAACCAGAGGGAGTAACAATTTCTGTGTTTTCATGTTCATGACAGTAACAGTAAAGGTTATTTTTTAATCAAAGTTTGAGAAATGGGGCAATTAGACTCACCTCACTGTTTATCAAGACTTTCATGACTCCATTTGCTTTCAGAAAATAATTTATCTTAACTTGGGTTCTGATCTAGTGTTACATCTTTGTGTTCATTGAATTTACTAAAGAATCAATTCCATTACTTGAGCAGTACCATTTTCCTTCAACAAACATGAATCCAAGCCAATGAACACACTCATTTATGGGAAGAAACCCTGTAAGGGCTATTGTAGGTGGCATGGTGGGTGAGTACCAAGCCAGCTGCTTGCCTCTGGAGGTCTCATTGGAAAACCTGGCTCTGCTTACTAGTGGAAATCTAACTAGTGGTCTCATCCCTTTCTCAGATGTCTATTCGCTTCATCAAACCACTGCATGTTTTGGCACAGCATGCTAGCTTCTAGCAAAGGGCCCCTAGAATGGAGTGAGATATATTCTGTAGGATAGGAATGAGGTGTGTGTCTATCTACATCAGTTTTTTAGAAAACAGCATATGCGACCCCATTTTCTTTGATTTTTATAAACTCTTGATTGAAACAAGACATTCTGCCTCACATTGAAATATAGATTCCAGAATTAGATGGCAAGTGTTTTGGACTCTATCTAACATGAAACTGACTAAAAGAACATCTTCAACACTTCTCAGTTAACAGAGACAGTTTTGTGTTCATGTGGTGTATGTCTGTTTGTACCTTGATTTGGCTTTGATCCCTTGGGGTGGAGCTCCAGGCACACAAATACCCACACATTCATACACACAGACTCACACTGTGGGATAAAGGAACATACCAGAGTTTATGAGTGTTGGGATTTAATTCCGGGAAACCTTGTCTTTTGGCATCTGCCAATATATCCTCTGGAATTTATTATGTGCCCTCAATGTCTCTCCGACCAGCCATTCTTCCCTATTTCCACAGTCACTAGCTTAATATCAGCCCTTGTCATCTCACACCTGTATTATAAAAATAACTTAGTCCCTTGTCTCTCTGGCTTCAATTGTCACCAGTTTCAATCCACATCTTTGGCTGATGGAATTAAGACTCCAGAACAGTTCCCTTACCATGTCACCCCTTTCTTCACCACAGCTAAAGAAAAAAAACCCACTTATTCATGCAAAATAAGTTGTTGTCTATGTATCATTTTCCAGGTTCTTGGGGGCAGGGGAAAGTGACCCAAGCATATCTGATTACATACGATATATAACAAAAAATAACATCAAGATTGTAAACTATTCCTGGTTAACTTTCATAAAACAGTGAATTGCTCCAAAACTTAGCTAATAAACTGGGAAGCTTTAAAAAATACATATATTCCTGTTAGAAGCCAGGATAGTGGCTACCTTTTCTGCTGTTAACATACTATTGTTCTATTTCTTGATCTAGATGCTGCATTTATGGGAATATTCCCACATATATTTATAAATATATGCATTTAAATATAATTTTGCCCAGTTTTTGGTAGGATTTGTAGATGAAGAATTTATCTTTAATTTATTTTACATTCATGCCCTTATTCTTCTGAAACATACCACTTCAAAAATGTTCTTATTTGTGTTGACTTATTTGAGATATACTTACTGTGATCATTGTAAATTGCTTCTAAAACTTCTCTTTTTATGTATAGTGGACCCTTGATTCATGCTTAACAAATGAATTATATTGTCTCTCTTCTCCACATCTTAATTAATGAATGAGGAAAGTAAAGCAATGTGAGATGACTGACATGATTATGAATTAGAAGCAGTCAGAACTCAGTTCAGGGACCCCTGAATCCAAGGCTAAGGCTCCTGGCACTAAGTTTTGATCGCCACATTTTGAGGCTACATAAGCATGACTTGGAAACTTAAAAAAGAGTAAAAAAAAACCATGATACCTAATACAGTGCTGGGCACATGATATGTAACCAACACACATTTAGCAAATTGAGTAAATGTGAGAGAACAAATTTAAATGATATCATCACATTGTCCCTAACAGTTAAGAGCCCCACACACAGATCCTTACATAGTCTTCAATTTTATTAACTGAAAGGTATGACCTGATAATATTATTGCTTCAAATGATAGCTTCCTTTTACCACCTGACTAGTTTTTCAACCGATTCATTATTACTGTGCGCAAGAGATGAACACAATTTGGTCATAGAATCTGTTCTTTCTGGAGTCTTAAGAAAGTGACTTTTTTTCTCTGAGACATCATAACTTTATAATCAGGAACATGTACAAAATAAATAACTATTGGCAAAAAACCAGAAGCCATATTTTTAGCTGTCTCTACCATGTGTGCAAACAAGAACCATCCTCCAAAAACCTTGTGTCAGGTGCTTTATTATAGGAAGAGTGCTATAGGAAGAGTGCTCCTTGAGTTCATGTGTTTACAAGCGCTAAGTACTATGACATGTACCAGAATATAGTTCTTGTTGTAAGGAACTTAAGAAGTCTTGATGAGGCAATGTGTGAAGAATGATGAATGACATGTTGGTCTAAGAAAGCCAGAGACTGGAAAGATCATCTCTGGTTCGAGGAGGCAGGGCAGATTCATGGAGAAGATGATACTTGAAATGGATCTTGAAGGATGGTGATGCTTTTTATGGAGTTGATGGGGTTATCAGGACAAAAACAAAGGCAAGGATGTGGGGTAATTTCGGTGAAGAGCTTTGCTAGAGCAAAGAAATCAAATCGGGTCATCAGGTTAGATAAATGTGACAAGGGAGTTAGGATGCAGATTGCTAAAAGTGTGAAATTCTGGACCAAAAAGTTAGGAAGTTCTCCAAGTGTTCAAGTGTGAAACAATAGAGCCTGAATTAAGATGCAGTAGTGAAAATCTAAAGAAATTTATTTACTTTAGAGGCATTGATTTGGAAAAATTCCAGTAAATTGGTGATTCCAGTGAAGGGGGCCAGGGAGATGAAACAAAGGTAACAATATTTTGAGGCTAGAAGACCAGTGCAATCAAGGTGTTATGAACTTCTGGGAACAGTAATCTATATTCACTGTTTTCTCTTTCATCTCATATCACTCTTGATCCACTAGCATCTGCCCTGTCCCTATCTCATTGACTCTTACCAACGACTTCCCACTTGCCCATTTTAGTGGAAATGTTTCAGTTTTCAAGCACCAATCTCTTGATTTCATTTATCTCTATTCACCACTTCATTTGTGATGCCCCCTGTTGCACTGGCTTTGATAATTCTTTTTCCAGCATGAAATACATTTGAAAAACAGCAGAAAATGTACAGAAGAATTGTAGGTCTTTAGCACAACAGAGCGAAGCATAGTGCATAATATGCACAATGTGAATTGGTTTCTGCCTAATTCATACTGTAAGAAGGTCTTTGCTCTTTTGTTTCTTCATATAAAAAATGAGGATGGAAAGTATAATTCTGATTTTACAGATATGACAATTTCTAATTAATGAATTACCCTAAAGAGAGAACAGAATGTATGAGGTGCTAAATAATATTGTGCAAGTAGGGATTAAATTTGGCCAAGTGATTTATTAGGCAAGTCTAAAAAGTGATATCATTATCTCAAGGGAGCAGAATTGGATTGTTTTATAAGACCACTTGAACTTTGAGTGATTGAGTTGTGAATATTTGTTGTTTTAACTGCAGGCATCCAGTGTAGCTTTTAGGTTTCTAAACTTTGGAATGTGATATTTATTAGGATTGCAGCTCCATCAAAAGTAATTGAAGCTACTAAATTATTGTATTTAGTAGTGAAAGTAAATAGATGCTCTCCTCTGTTGGTTTCACTGGGTTGTAGTTTGGTAAATAGATTTGATGCTTAGGCACTGCCCATGTTTATTACTTCCCCTAATGATTGCTAGATCACATTTTTTTTCATTTCACAAGTTAAAACACAAGTTTTTCCTCTACAGCCACATTAAACTCCACTTGGGACTTCAGGCCCAGCTGCAGTCTTTCTCTGTGTTTTCTGCTGCCATCAAAAGCAATAAAAATTCTGCAGTCAAGGCAGGTTTGGGGATGCTTGTGCTGTGCCCAAAGTGGTAGAAAATCTAGCTCTTGTGCTTGTGTGCTTTCTTTCTCTCTCTTCAAGCTGAGAGAAACGTGCCAGTCAGAAGAGATACCCTTATGTTTAGCCGCTCTAATAAATAAGCAACCCCAGGAGCCACCAAGCAGTGGAAGAGTCAACCAAGGAGTCAGTTTTAGGAACTGTTTGAGAAAATATGCTTCCTCTTACAAACATTAATTTGACTTCAGTCTTTATGTTGGGTTTTGGAGCCTTGATTTTGGAATATAAAGATTTCCAGTTATACTAAGGAGGACATCATATCCTTTTGGGGACAAAATGTATTTGCAAATCATGCAATTTTTCAAATAAATATAAGCCTTGTGGTAGGTTTTTGTTATTTATTTTTATCTTTTGGTATATGCAAAAAGCAGTCAGATAAAATGCACCAAAAATCAGCACATAGGACAAGAGTGAGAAGTGGGGTGAAGACAACCTCTTTGCAATCAGCTGAGAACTGAGGTATGACCGTGCAATATGAAACTGTGCCATACTGAAATTTGTTCTGTAGGTCACAGTACTTTCCAGGTTTTTCTTTCATTTCAGCTGTTTAAGCCACAGTCTTAGTACATCTGTGACTGTGACTGTTGTTGTGGCATACTAGAATACTTCAATTGTCAATACTTATCAATACTTATCACTTAATCATGTTGATGTTGCAGAGTTGTTAGGATTGGTCAAAATATATATTAAATTAATAATATAGTTAATGGCACCCAGAAAGTGCTTAATTAACAGTAGCTTTTGTCCTACTACCTTCAACATTTCTCAAAATAAAACATCTAATATGTCACCATTTAGGGGAAGTTGCAATATTTTCCTTAAAAAAAGGTAATAGTTGCAACAATACTTTTAGAATTAAAAAAAGTTACAATTAAAAAACATTAAATCCTATAAATCTACTGAGGAGCATGAACCACATAGATTCAAATGATTAATCCTGCTTGCAAGTTCTTTGGCTAGAGCTAAGTCCTTTGATGGAAAATCAGAATAATTCAGAAATCACTTTTTGGGACAAATGCATATTAAACACATAATAGAACCTACTGGTCACTGGTATTGGAAATACAGTTTATTATTTGGTTGTGTTTGAGATCAGAAAAAGCTATAATTCTATGATTTTTAAAATTAAAGTAAGACATTAACTGGTGATTGGAACTGATTGGTTTGAGTAGAGCCACCAACTGAATGTTTATATTAGTCACATAGCAAATACTCAGTCTTCTTCTGGTAATTAACAAGGAGTAATTTACAGTTGGGAACAATTATGGAGCAATTTGTAATTTTCAAAGTGCTTTCTCAATCCTGGTCTGATTCTTTTTTTTTTTTTTTTTTTTTGAGTTGGAGTCTCATTCGGTCACCCAGACTGGAGTGGAGTGCAATGGCCGCTCCCGGCCACCGCAGCCTCGACCTGCTGGACTCCGGCGATCCTTCCGCCTCAGCCTTCCAAGTAGCTGGAATTACAGGCGCGCGCTACCACGCCTGGCTGATTTTTTTGATTTATTGTAGAGATGAGGTCTCGCTGTCCAGGCGGGTCTCGAACCCGCGGGCTCAGGCAATCCACTCACCTCAGCCTCCCAAAGGCGTGGGATTACAGGCTGAGCCACCGAGCCCGGCTCCTGGTCTGATTCTTACAGTGATCTTATAAGTTGTTGGTTGCACTGTCTTGTGAAGATAATCAAGGCTTTAGAGACAGACAGTACTAGGAATAATCATAGCTTCAATGCTTATTGGTTATGTGACCTGAAACAGATTATTTAACTTTTCTGAACTCAAGTTATTTCCATAAATAAATTAAGATAATAATATTTGCCACATATGGCGGCTATAGAAATTAGTCTATGATAAGACTTAGTGTTACACTGGGCACACTGCAGGTGTTCAATTTATTTGGAACAATGGTAACAATTGTTGTATTGGGTTTGGCAAATTAGAGAAGGGTCAATGATCCTGAGTTTATAGAAATTGAAGCCAAAGAGTTTAAGTGACATGTCTATGATCTTTCTTGAAGTCAAGACCAGTGCTCTGAGCTCATCTTAGCTGCTCTGTCTGAGGTGCACACAGCTGCCTCATATGCTCCATGAGGCATGAGATGAAGAGGGGGACGTGGTCCCAGCCAACTTCATTGGCTACCTGGATCATGGCACAGTTGACTTGCTTTATGGGTTTTGTCTCATCGTGATGCTAAAACTTTAACACAGATTGAACCTTTTCTTTAATTTTTATTTTGCTGATCAGAAGTATTATAGAATCACTTCATATAATCACTTTGAATTTTCTTATTACTTCATAGGCAACACCCAATATTTTGGTATCAGAATATTAGATAATAATTGATAATTTCTGTTTTATAATTACTCATATTAAACTATGGCCTGCTGCACAATTATGACTGTCAAAATTTTATCATATGGCAAGGGTTAAACTAGTTAGATATTATTTTGGCATTAGCCATTAAATCACCTGAAACTGATTAACCATCATGTAGCAGTGATTTATTTTGTTTTTATTTTCTTGAAATGTTACCCTAACGTTCTCTGAGACCAAATTTTAGGACTCTTAAGATGCTAGAATAGGTGATAAATATCTGTGGTTCTCGTCTTGTTCCCTATGGGGGAGAATGCACTATACTGATGTATTTTTTCCATTACGTAAGCCATGAGTTTATATCCATAAACTTTTAGCCTTGTTTTCCTGGATACCTAAATTTGAAGGGAGCATGTTTTCATCCACCTACCTAGATGAAAACATTAAAAATTAGATTCTAATAATTCTAAAATTTTGATTCAGAGGACTCATATTTTGACTTTAGTGTAGACTGTCTTGAAAGTTTTAGTAAATAGGATAAACTTTCTCTAATATTTGCTTTTTTCCCAGAGGGATCTATTACTAATGACAATAAAAATATGTTTAATTCATTAATTAATTCTTTTCCATATAACCAATATTTTGAAAGTACCTACTATGTTGCAGTGTATTGGCAAGATGACTCTCTAGAATAAAAAAAGGGACTGATTTGTAGCATTTGGTGATTCCTGGGTGTCTACACTCCCCTGTGGTAATCAGATTCCTAGCGCAATGTCACTGAACACACATATAGAAAGTGGTAAGTAGAATCAGCTCTGTCAAGCTGGTCTGAGCCAGCTCCAGCTCACCCCTGACCCTATTCCTGTGTTGTATACCTTGGAGATGTATACGTATGATATGATATCATATCTAATCTATATCAGATATGCCATATATATGATATCAGTATCAGATGAAATTGGAAAAATTCAGCTGAATCACCAAAATAAGTTAAGATGGTTTGATTTTTTTTTTTTTGGTTTTGAGTTGGAATTTCACTCTATTTTTCAGACTGGAGTGCAGTGGCATACTCATGGCCACCTCAGAGTTGACCTACTGGGCTCTGGTTATCCTATCACCTCAGCCTTCCAAGTGGTCAGAACTATAGGCGTGCACTAAAATGCCCAGCTAATTTTTTAATTTATTGTAGAGATGAGGTCTCACCTGTTGCCCAGGCTGGTCTTGAACCTGCGGGCTCAGGCAATCCTCTCGCCTTGTCCTCCCAAAGTGCTGGGATTACAGACTTCAGCCACTGTACCCAGCCTTAATTTATTTTTTATTCAGGTAGTAAATGAAGCTCTAATCGACTCGAGTAGTTTTTTAAAATCCTGGATTTTCTGTTAGTTCTATGCACAGTTTCCATTTTTATGACTGACACACAAAGATTTATGCATTTATCAGTAGAAATGCAATTGGTTTATAATACCAACCATGTGATTAGAGATTTGCATGTAATAGGAAAATGTAATTGTACATTTTCACCCCTTGGACACAAACCATTGATCACTATGGTGTTAGTTCATTTAGAACTGTATGATGGTGATATTAGTACCATTCTATTAGTATAGGTACATTCTTCACATCAACAGGGTAGTCTACTAAAGTTTAAGGTTTGAAATTTAGTACTCTTGTGTTCTGTTGTATGACTAGAGCTAGCATCTACAAGCAGGCTAGCAATCTTGTAGTGTCACAACAGAATTGGATAATGGGAAACTGATGGATTAGTATAATCCATTCTCACTATTGGAAAAACATTCAAAGATAAGCTCTATTGATGATAGATTGACAGGATTTCTATATGCATGTGTACATATAGTATGCATGTATGTATATATTTCAGTTTTGTCTTTTCTTCCCAAAATGTTCATTTTCAAAAATATGGTCAGAACACAAAACTTTAAAGAAGAAAAATGAATTAACCGTAGTCTCTCCATGCAGAAGCAGTCTCTACATTTTTGTCGTTGTTTCTTTTTGTATTCTTTTAGGGCTTTAAATAAGTTGTTGAAATCATGTTGTATACAAACTTTACTTCTTCATTTTTTTTGAGTGAATATCATGTTAAAAGTATTTCTTCATGTAATAAAAATTTTTTGCTACCCTCTCATTAAGTACATAATAGTTCATTCTCTGTGTGAACAATCATTTTTCTAAACATTCTACAATTGTAGACATCTAAGTGGTTTCTCACATTTTTTCTTTTATTATAAATAATACTGCAGGAGATACCTTTGTCTAAAAATATATGGTTATATGTCTTATTATTTCCTTAGGAGGAATTCCTGACATCAAGTGTATGAATGATTGAAGGACTTTAGAAATATAAAGCCAAATTGCTTTGCAGTGAGATGCTCCTGGCCCACCCTTCAGCAGTGAGGATGTGATCTTACTGCAATTTTCAGCCTTGAGGATTATAATTTTTTAGATTTTGCTCAATTAATAAACAAAGAGTGCTATATAATAATAATTTCCCTTTATAGTACTAGTGAGGCTGATTTTTCTGTATGTTCACAAGTCATTTGCATTTATTTTTCTATGAATTATCTGATCACATTTTTGTCTATTTATCTACTAATTTCTTAGAGTTTTTAAATTGGTTTGAGTTCTAGATATAGTGAGAATGTACAATTTTGTTTCCTATATGTAATGCAAATATTTCCTAAAATTTTACTATTTTTTATATTGGTCAACATGTTCTTGTGATATATAAAAATTAAAATGTTTCATCAAAGTCATCATTATTTATGTTTTCCTTAAAAATTTTGTCTATTGAATTTGAGTTTAACAAGTGCTTTCACATTCAAATCAGGTGAATACTGAACTATATTTTCTTTTGATTTTTGTGATTTTTATTTTAAAAATATTTTAACTCTTCATTCTATTTGATCTTAATTTAAGTATATAAATGTAATTTGATAATATGAATCATTTTTTATTAATATCTAATAAATTATCCTAAGATTGATTATTGAATAATGTTTTCATTCTTTATTAATTTGTGATGCTTCAGTATGCAAATACTTATACTAGGATTTGTATACTAAGGTTTGTTCCTGAAACTTTGCTTGTGTTCCATACTTCTGTTCAGTCTTGTGTCAGTACTATCCTTATTTATTTATTACAGACATAATATTTTGATAATTTCTATTGCAATTTGCCTTATTATAACCCCTATTTTAAAATTAGATGGTCTAACTTTTAAAATTTTTTTAATGACTTTAAAATCAATTTAAAAAATTGGAAAAAACTTTCTGTTGGGATTTTTATTATCACTCTATTACACTTATATATTAATTTTCCTTTCAAATCAATTCAAAATGAAAATGAAAAGTTGAGGTATAGAAGGAGCACAAAGTATAGTAGAAGAGGATTAACAAACTGAAATAGGATCAAATTCACTTACTCATATAATACTATTTATTTACATACTATTTATATACATACTATTTATTGGTTATGAGGTCTTGAGCAAGTCTCTTAAGATTTGTGAATTTATCTCCTTATCTGTAAACTGGGAATAATTCATTTCCTGCTTACCTCATAGAGTTGTTGTGAAGATCAAGGAAAAGTAGGATTATCAATGCTTTTAAAATCATTAAAAGGTGTATTTTTAAAAGTTAGATTATTTTGATTCCTGAAAAGATCAAAATTCCCCACATATGGACATACCAGTATGTGAACACTGCAATTGATTTTCATTTCCTTTAACTGAGAAACATATAAAATATGCTCACTATCCATTTAGTCCTCTTAAAAACCAAATTGGTCATTTTTTTTCTTTCTCCTGCAGATATAGTTCATTTACAAAGACCAAAACTATTTAATACAGAAAAGAATGCCTTAGTAGTTTATAAACAGGAGGCTTGTCAAGCAAACTGTTCTTGGTAGGAAAGCAGATCATATATCTTAAGCTTATCTACCCCTTTAGACTACATTGAGTCCTGATCACCCGCGGGCACACACAGAGCTTTGGCAGACCCACACTGCACTGCCTGGGTTGGGACCGCCTTGCCAGAGGTGTTTGAAGGGAGCTCACTCTCTCTGGTCTGTAGTTTAGGAAGCTCTGCTTCTTCCCCTTGAGTGATAGCTTTCTGCTGTCATTTTCAAACTCCTACTACTGTTTTTTTGGAATCTAAACATCTGGGGGGGCACTTAAAATACCTAATTTCTTCAGGGCACAGTCTGCACTCTAGTTTTATGTGTACGAGATGTACATGACAGGAAAAATGTCAATACCAGGATTTATTAAAATTTAACTTTTGCAATGTAATCTGGGGCCAGAAAGACTTAGTTCATTCTCCAATGGCACCATTTATAATGGAATTTTAGATCTGAGAAAGACTGAACTATCAATAACTTAATCCTTTTGCTTTGCAAATGAGGAGATGGATTCAGAGAGGTGGTGACTTTTCCACGTGGCCAGTTAGTGGTTGAACTGGAAGCAAAAGTGTTTTCTCCCCACTACTCTGACACAGCACCATTCTGAATATAACACCAATGCCACACAAAGTGTTAAAGTGGGCAGCATGATTCAGGAAGAGAAAGATTATAGTCATGACTGAATATCTTAAAAGTACCTGACTCAGAGTTCATCAAACTCAGTTCTCTAAATATTTTTTTAAGATAGACATACTAGAGAAACTACATTTGCATTTTGAAGAGTCTCTTTTTAGGTCTCCAATATATGCTATCTTGTTTATAGGGAAATATTTGATAGCAATAAATGTTTTTATTTAGACGTGATAAAATACATCAGATCTAATTATAATCTAGGTTTCAAAAATATGAATGTGCAGATTTGATAATCTCTACAACCAGTCTGATAAGTTCCACAGATTGGTTGTTACTAAAATTGGGGACAAAGAAGAGTTACCTGCCAAAATCTCTGTCTAGCTTTCTGGAATCTTCTCAGTCCGCCCCCTTCCACCGCCCTTGACTTAGCAACATCAAATTTTCACTTGTCCCTGATGGTAACTCTACTGTTAGTGGTCTTAATTACAACTTTTTAAAGTCTTCTAAACTTTGATAATTTTGATCTCCATGTCTTTTTGTTCTTATTATTTCTGCTCTTGGAATATCTACCTCCTTCTCACAGACATCTTTAGACTACCATGGTCTTTCCTGGTTCTCAGCTCCTGGGACCCTCATACCCATAATCTGTGTCACGTTGATTCTTACACCATCTGGTCTTGTCTCTTCAACTAAGCTATGAGCCCAGGAAGGGTAGGAAATGCAAGATTTTCCCCATAAGTGTCCTCAAGATGATTAGGTTATACAAAGGGACATGAATATATTGAAAAGGAAAAATTCAACTGACAGTTGAGAAGGGAGAGAATAAAGTAGAGAAACTGCTTCTATTTCTTGTCACAGACCTTGTTCTAGTCAAGGTCGACATGGCTCTCACTGTATTGATTCTTGAATTCTCATTACTACAAGTGAAATGATGACCCCAGTTTCTCTGGCTGTGTTTCATAGTCTCTTTCCTCTGAATGACCTTGTTTCTCTGAGTCACGGCAACAATTATCTGCTTTTCATATATTTTTTTCCCTTAAATTGTCTTAGGTATTTACTTTCAAGATTTATAAGGTCTATTGTAGGAATAAAAAATTAGGTAGATAGACTGACTTGAGTAAAATGTCTGCCAGAGGCAAACCAAAAATGCCTCTTCTCTGAGCCTATAATTCTCAATGACATATTTCTATCGTAATCAGTCATCTTGTATTATTGTGATCTGTGCTTGTGTTTCTTTCTCCTATTAGTCTGTGAGCTTGGTTTTTCTAATTTTATTTGTTGAGTACCTAACAGAGTGTCTGGTGTATAGTAAGGCCCCAATAAATGTGTGTAGGACATTAAAGAAATTTAAGATCTCTTTAAATAACAGTTTTATAATAAGCAAAAAGGTTCTTTTTATAAATTATTTGACGTTTTTTCTTATTAACAGATAAAATGATGGTCTAGCTACCTTAGGCAACATAATGGCTTCCTCTTCCACCATTTCACACAACTCCAAGTTTCCTTTAAATATTAAAAAATTTTTTTTTTATTTTAAAGATGTGGGGTACAATTCAGGGTTAGGTATACAAATGATCATTATGCAGGCACCCTTGTTTCCTTTAAATATTACCTCAACTTGTTGGTTGCTTTGCCTGTGGGGTTGTCAGCATGTGTCCTTTCATTTAAGGTTATGTGTGACACTTTTCTTCTATGTATGAAAAAAAGGCCGATTCTTGCAGCAATGGTTTGCTGAAGCTGGAGAAATGGATTGGTTTTATTGACAAATAGTCTTGGTCTGAATTGCTGACATTTCTCAGCCTTCTGCTGAATTGCACAACGTTGTGCAACTTTATGTGGAAATAAATGAGTTTATTAGTGATGAGTTGTGTGTTTGTGGCTGTGTCTGTGTGTGATAATAAACATCTTTTGTGGGTACTTACAGCAATAATGACACCACTCTTTTTCAGTTCACCCTTTACCATAAACTATGCCATTATTCATTTCAGTGGGGGCATGTAACCTCAAAGAATGTTATGAGAGTAGCTTGTTGAAACAGAGTAATGGACAGTAGGCTCTGAGTAATCCTCTACTGGCAGGGCTGTGTGATAGCTGAGCAGACAGCTTCTTCTATGTTGGTGGTCTGTAATATTTCTACTTTAAACTGTTCACATTGAACACAGCTTTGCCACACTAGGCCCAAGAGTTTTCAGTGACTAAAACCAGCAGGATGTTTTCTGAAGTTGGACTAGTCACTTTCAGGGTCAACCTATATCTCAAGAATGTCCTTCTTGATAGACTTGGGCTGGGGGTATGGTTCCTGCCCTCTGAACAAGTTTCTGAAGGTGCTCAACCCCACACATGGTAGGAAACGAAAACAATCATACAATTAAATAGAATTGAACTTAAGGATTGCTGGAATGAGCAGGCTGTGTGGAATTAGTCAGGGTTAGTATAGAAAACCTTGAGAGAGACAAGCCTTGGACTGGTGGATGGAAGAACTAAAGGTTATGGTAAACAGAAAGTAGACAGAGTATTCTAGTTAGCCTGGGGAAAGTCATATGGGAAATTAAGGAAGAAGGAGCAATGAGTTGTGGGAGTGGAAGGGAAATGAAACCATGAGATAAGCAACCCAGCTAAAATTCCCTCAGAAGAAAAAAAAAATATTACAGATATCTCTGAATCACCAAAGAGTTTTAGGTAAGATATTAAAAGGGAAGCAAAATCTATGCTTAGTACAACAGACATTTATTGAGCATTTGCTATTGACAAGGCACTGCATTAGATTTGGCAAACAAGGGTGAATAAGAAGTGGTCCTGCTCTGGGGGACCTGATCTAGCCAGAGAAAGGCTATAAATGAATCATTTCAATGTGCTGTGATAAACCATGGGCTAGAGATGTGCATAGGGAGCTTTGCAGATGACGATGCTCAGATCCAACTTGGACTTGAGAAGGGCAGTAGGTGGTGGAAACACTGGAAACACAGATAAGTCATAAAGGAGACATCAAATCACTTCAGTAAAAAGTTTGTGTGTGATGGGGCATAGAGAGGGAATGAGAAATGTTCTTATAAGAAGGGGTAAATTGAGGATAAACCCTCATACATAAAGTGACATGATATCTGCTAAAACTGCTTAGTATGACTGAACCACTGGCTCATCAGGTTTGAGTTGAGGTTGGTGGGGGGGTAGGACATGCCACTGGGACCTCAGGCAAGAGTTGTGTTTTCACCATTGGAGCTTATCCTGGGTGGAATAAGAACTTGTGATGGTTCCAAGAAGGAGATCGGCATGATGGGATTTTAGAATAATCCCTTTGGTAATAGTGTGAAGAGGCGTACAGTAAGGGCTATGGCTGTTAACAGTTAGGAGACTATTCAAGTATGAGGCTCTGAAGACTTCAGTAGGTGGTGGCAGGGAGGAAGTAGAGTGGTGGGTGCTTTCACTTTTAAACGAAAGAGATAAAAAGAGGTTGGGATAACCATGAGATCCCTGGCTTTGATGGTTAAGTTAATGGCTCTGCCTCCAAATCACCCGAGGTTTGATAGGATGGGCTTGAAGGGCCTCTGGGACTTCTATTCTGCAGAAGATCAGACATAAATCTACTTCATTCCACTCAAAAATAGTTTGATTTGTCAGAGGACTGAAGGCCTCAGTTCTGGCCCTGGATCTATCCCTTCCTTGTACTCCTGCTGCTGCTGCAGGTGTGAGTAAACTACTCACAAGTCCTTTCACATCTGCAGGTGACAAAAGTGATACCTGTTCTAGAAAGTGCTGTGAGGACCCACCTGGAGACGGCTGCGAAAGACCATAAAGCTTTGAGCTTCTGGTGGATGGCATCATTTGTGCAATGGCTGTCTGTACATTCTTTCCACTCAGCTGTTTTCATGGGTGTTAGGCAATAGTGGGACTCTAGACCAAGAATTTCCTCTCTCTGCAAATCCTAACAGAGAAGATCCTCCAAACCAGTAGGGACAACTCAGCATTTCCAAGAGTTTATGAGTTTAACTTTGAGTCAACATTGTTCTAACACCTTTTAGCGTACTTAATATTTACAGCATGCAGTAGTAGGTGGCATACAGTGGCAGAGAGCTGGGAGGGGTTTCAGAGCCTGCAGATTCATTTCTTGAAGCTTTAAGACAGCCACAATAATATTTTTTTCTCTTCCTGGTAATTTTAAAAATAGTTGAAGCAGTTAAGTGATTTTAATATTTTCTATTAAAAAAAAGAAAGAAATAACAAGGCCACAGTAAAATCTTCAAGATAGACACTGGTTACAGTTCTATAATATGAAAGTTAAAAAGAGGCCGAGGAAAGAACACTCCCCCCCCAACACCATCAAGAAAAAAAAAATTGCCATAAACCACCATGACTCAGAGTTCACAGACGGGAAGAAACAGATAAATTAGAGAAAAGTTCCTGAAAGTGTTCTGTGACTGATGTTGTTTCCTATCGGTGACTAGAAAGAGCTAGTGCTGACTCGAATGGACATTGGTTCTTCCAGAAGAGTCAGAATGTTTCACAAGGATTTTTTTATTGTTGGAAAAACCAGGCGGCATGGGCCGGGGCAGGGGGCGGGGTGTGGAAGGGGGAAGAGTTCTGCTCTCCCCCTTCCCTTTTAATATCGTTTTCGGTAGCACAATGCATTTAAAGTAAGGCATAGTTTCCTTAGAGTAATATGGCCTCAGGACATGATTTAGATGGAAAATTTAAGTAAGATTAATGCAATTTATTATCCGACAGGATATCCCTACAAGCCACACTATTTGGCTGAATTTTAGATTCCCAATCTAATATTTCAGATGAGATTTCCAGATGGGTGTCTTATTCCTCTATTAGTTTAGTCAGGGTGATATAGAGTTTGTAAAACAGGAGAGGTTAGACTAGTTTTAACACTTGATTAATCATTAAAATTACTTTGTTACTGTTTGAATTCACTGACTTTTGTTTATTAAGTAACTCCCTAAAACCCAAAGCCAACACAAACTAGAGGCACTTTTCCAGCTTTGCTAATTTATTTGATGACTCTCTTCAAAGGAAAATTTTTTAAAAGTAGTAAATTTATGGTAACATTGAAAGGCTGCTCAATGCTTGCTCTTTGCCTTGCAAAAAAGTAAAGTGTGGGTTTATGAGACTGGGAGAAACACATGCACAACCATATATACCCTAAACCCATATTCTAATTTCCTGGAACATTACTGGGCAGATAAATCTTTAAAACAAATTGGATGAATATTTATCAGAGGTTTTGCTACTTCTGTCAAAAAATAGACAGATAGAACAGAAACTGTCTGAGGTGACGAACCACACATATATTCTGCCATTTTATAAACCACTGGCAGTCTATTAAGGGAGGTGAATTTCAGCGCATCCAGCAAGGACGTTTTGAAACGAGGGATGAGCCTGAGGAAAGGGCCATGAACAGTTAAACAATCTCCACAGAGAGACTCAGTGCACAGCGTATAGTGGAGGGAGTAGGGGGTTAGGGTGGGGACGGCGGATTCAGAAATGGGACAAAGCTCCAAACCAGAACTTCTTTTAGGGATCTGAAAATTTCCTGAAGTCTGGGTTTGGTAAATTGATTACAATCTCTTTTCTGAGACCTATCAGGAGCAAAATAGTGAGTTGCAGACATAAATTTGAATTCCAGAGTCTCCGACTAACCCAACTCATAAACGAATTCCTAAATGCTGACTGAGCCAGAAGACCCAGCATTGGAAAACCACTTGGCAGGAATCATTAGTTTCAAAATGAGATGAACTGCTCTATTTAGGCCTCATTCAAAACTTTACAGAAATGCCAGATTTCCATAAACACAGGTTTCCTTGAATTTCCAGGGCTTTGATTAACTGGTAGATGAGGGTGCCTCAAAAATACAGATTCGTATGCAATATTCAGCTTGGATGAGACTGGAGGTTGGAAACCAGCACAAAGTATTCTCTCTCCTTTCTAAGATGTTAACTCTTCCTTGTTTTTCAGGACACTCTTTTTGTTCTGAGGAGTTTGGAGAATTAAGAATTAGTTTATGGTTTAAAAATGTGGTTATAGATCATATTCTTGTCATTCATGTCATCATCTGTTAAGCTTTTTATGACTGATTGACAGCCTACTGCTTTATAGTGTGGCTTTAATGCCCCAAAGGAATGAGAGAATTAAAAAGGACACTTCTGTCTCCGCTGAAAAAGTCATAAAGTTGTGGCTTCTATTAAGTAAAGAGATTTTTTGCAAAGAGGTATTTTCTTTTTTAAATGTGTTTTCATTTTTCTTCTTACTGCTGTTTTTCTTCATTGATACTGGCACATTAGGTAGAGTTCCTAAAATTGGTACAAAACAGATTCACAGAGTTAAAAGTTTTGGTGGTGGCATTTTTTTGACTTCCATGTTGAAGTCAATAAAACAAAATAAATTTGAAGGGTAAATAGCCAATTTCTGTATTCTGAAAAGCTTTTCCTTCCAAGGGAGTGAGTTTGGAGCCCAAGACTAACTTGAGTTATGACATGGATTCCATTGCCTCTGTGGGCTTTTCCCATATTTTGTTCAATATCTGTCATTTGTCCATGGAATTGTAAACACTAGAGATTATGCAAGAAGAAAATACTACCTAAGCTAGTTAAACTGCTTCACCAAGTTTAATCTTTTGTTTTTTTGGGGAAGGCTTAAAAGGTATTCGAAGACCAGGCAAATTAATTCCAGGTTAAAGCTTAACTTACAATTGAAAAAACAAACAAACAAGCACACAATTATCAGCATGCTTAACTTCAGGTTTAACCTATTTCTGGGTAGCTGCTTGTCTAAATCAATTGAATCTTACAAGAGTTTCTCCAAAGTTTCAGCTTTCAGCTATAGAAGGGAGTGAACTAGAAGTCATCTTTAGACAGAACAAGATATGGGGTTTCTTTTAAGCCACAGGATAGCATAAGCATTTCTGAAGTCAGAAAGATGAGGATTTAGTTTGGGAACGAACGACTAAGCAGATATTTCTGTAGTCATTTTTTAAAGCAGGGTGATTTCTTTCTTTCTTTCTTTCTCTTTCTTTCTTTTTCTTTCTTTCCTTCCTTCCTTCCTTCCTTCCTTCCTTCCTTCCTTCCTTCCTTCCTTCCTTCCTTCCTTCCTTCCTTCCTTCCTTCTTTCCTTCTTTCCTTCCTTCCTTCCTTCCTTCCTTCCTTCCTTCCTTCCTTCTCTCTCTCTCTCTCTCTCTCTTTCTTTCTTTCCTGTCCCACCTCAGTGAATGGCCCTTCTTAGTGATGGCTGTCCCAATAACTGGGGTTCCTAAGTGATGGGTGCCTCAGTGACTGGGTCTCTTCTTTGGTGGGTGCCCAACTGACTAGCCCTCCTTTATGAGGGCTGTCCCAGTGGCGGCATCTCCTTCTTATGGGGACCCCAGTGACTACCACTCCTCAATGTTGAGTGCCTCAGCAGCTGGCCCTTCTCTTTGATAGGTGCCTCAGTGACTGTGCCTCTACTGTGATTGGTACCAAGTCACTTGTCTTCGTATATGATAGGTGCCACAAGTGACTAGTCATACTCTGTGATGGGTGTCTCAGTCCCTGGCTTTCATAAATGATGGGTAGCCCAGTGACTAGAACTAAAGCAGGGCAATTTCAAGACTATCTTTCCAAATTTGCCATAATATTTCCACTTATTCAGTATCTGACTAAGGCTTTACATACAGTACCTGATAAGCATCTTAGAAATAGATCTTCTACCTCGTGCTCCTCCTCTCTTCCTCTTCTTTATCATAATTATCATCATCATCATTTTAATATTTTTCTGCCCTTGGTGATAAACTTAAAGATGAACCAAGGCAAAAATAATTTAGGCTATTTACTGTTTTCTTCTTCTCTTCCTTCTCCTTCCCCTTTTCCTTCTTTTTCTCCTTCTCCTTTTTCTTATTCTCATTTGGTAAATCAGTTTAGTGCTCTTTATTCCAAGGGTGAAAAGCCAAGGTAAGATTTCAGAAACAGGCCCCAAAGGATCCCACACAAATGCATATGTGTGAGAAGCTTGACTCCAGCAAGATAAGTAGATGCAAAGCTAATTGGCAAGTAATCCTGGATTTGGTGGCTATATGGGACTTCTGAAATTAGTTCTTGGAGATGCTCAACTCCTTGCAAAAATCCTGCAAATTCTCATTCCTTTGTTAGACAGAATGAGGTATTCCAGAACTGAGGGTTTGGGATAAGGACAGAAAAAATTTAAATGATACTAGGTTGTAAAGGAACAAGGAGTGAGAATGATAAGCAAACAGCAGTATCCACTTAATAATAGTTTTAAATTTCTTTTTCACAATAAGGTCAAGATTCATTTTTATTACAGGAACAGGAGGCTCTGCCAATTTAGATCTTGGATTGTGAATATTGTTGATGTCCATGGGGTGAGTTACTATACAGATGCACTTGGTGAGTTAGTGATTTTTTTTAATAAAGTCTAGGATGCCTTGAATGTTCAATCCCCTTCTTTCTCTTTGAGTGCTGTGTCAGATGCTGCTTGTCAGCCATTCAAGTGTAGTGATCTGCCACCATCGCTGCTCCTGACAATTTCCACGAAGCTGTTGCTTCTCTATACTGCAAGTCAAGCATAGTGGTTCTTCTCTATAATCATTCTTTCATTAAAAATTTGTTTGCAGATTTTCTGTACCTCTAGGCACTGTGCTAGACACTAGAAATACAATGAAACTTGTAATCTGCAGAGGAGATTTATCAAAGAAATGTAAATTTATCAAGTCACACCAAAGAAATGTAAATTGAAAGTAAACAAATTCTGTGAAGGCAAAATGCATGACACACAACACATCACCATGTATTTAGGCTGGTCAGGAAGGTCTGGCATGTGACTGTAGAGCTGAGTCTGAAGTTTGGGTAGGAATTAACTAGATGAAGAGGGGAGTAAAGAAGTTCTGGTTAGAGACCTGTGTTGTACAAAAGCATGCGTTCTCTCAGCCACAAGTTTACACTGTGGGTTGTCTGTGGCGGTGGGTAGAGGGTGGGGAGGGTTTCCCTTTCATCGCTTCTGAACTGAAATCTGTCCTCGAAGTCATGGAACCAGTTTGGCCATCTGTACTCTAAGTCTCACATAGACACTCAGGTAAAAGGTCACTTTACCTTCTGGATCTAATCTTTCAATATACTCCCTCCTACTTTCCAAAAAATCAGTATGGTGGGGAGGTAAAGCAGAAACACTTAAAAAGCCAGCAGATATTTCTTTCTCTTTCTTCTTCCATGTTCCAAGGGAATAAATCTCTTTCCTTTCCTCCAGACAAACACCACACAGCAACAGACCTGATGTATATCATTTCAAGCTACAGAAACATGGACTATTCTGTCCAATTTGCCTTTGGGCCACCCTCCATTGAACCTAGCTTGGCCTCTTTAAGAAGTGATACCTTCCCCATTAGGGAATCTATCCAATTCAACTTCTTTATTTTTATTTCCCAACTTTTAGACTTGATTTATTCTATTGTTTGTTTCATTATAGCCTTAGTTCCTCTAAAATTCTGATTCCTCAACCTAAAACCCACTTCATGTAGCCTTGAGAAGTATTCTTCCCTCTGATCCATAGGCCTAAATCCTTTTGTTCCTAGAGACTGTTCTGAACACAGCATCCCACCTGTTCATCTTTCAGGGGACATGGGAACCCTGTCTTTATATGGTAACCCTCAAATCATACTATATGAAGAACAGCTGTCTTATCAACTGTTTTTACTGAGTTTTTGCTTTCGTTTTTTAAAATAGCACTTCTTTTTAGAAACCTGTAAATATAGAAGAAACAGAAACATTAAAAAAATTACTCATTACATGCAAAAATGACCAGTATAAATATTTTCATGTGTTTTCTTTCAGTATATGAATATATATTCTACATTTATATTAACATACATGTAGTATATATTTTTATTCTGCATATTTTACTTAATATATAACAAGATTTCCCACATCAATTAACTTATTTGTAAAAATTATTTAGTGCCTATTAATATTATTATTCTACAGCTTACATAATTAGCCCCCTATTTGTCATTTTAGGTGCATTCAGTTTTTTTGTGTTTATATCCTTGTACCGGTTTTGACTGGTTTTCCTAGGCTAGAATCCAAGAAGATAAATAATTTGTTTGTTCCCCTCTTCATTGTTGGTATTGCTTTCTTCTTTTATGTTAATGTTCTTGGGACTGATGATTCAGTATCATGAATAAAGTGTGATCTTTGTCTTCAAGAAGATTTAGCCTTGTGCTTAGTTAAAGAATGGGCACATTTTAAAGTTCTTGATACATATTTTAAAATTGCTTTTTAGAAATTTGTATAATTCACCCTTTTACTATAGCAGAAAATCTGTTCTGAGTTGTTATTCTGGTAACCCTTCCTTTTGAGAATTAATCTTCTCTCCCACCTTGTGATTCACATAGGTTGCTACTACATGCTGTCATCTCTACTGTACAGAGCAACCAAATATAGAACTTCCTCCTTGGCTTCCCAAAACAGAAACAACAAAAACAACAACAATAACAACAATAATAACTCAGTGATTCATTTGAGGTCAACATGTTGCCCAGGCTGGACCATCAGAGAGTTTTTAATAGGGGAATTTCTCTTTTTTTCTTCAAAATTGTGAGCTATGAAAGGAATCAGATATACTTGATCATGCTTCCTGTCGCATGGACACAAACTGCCTACTCATAGATTCACCACAATGGAAAGCAGAGCTGCGGCATAGAGAAAGAGTGATTGAAATGACATTGAGGGAACACTGGAATTCACCTGGGAGTAAAACAAACTAGTTCTACTCCTATGTTTTTCACTTAAATGAATCAACACATTAACTTCTTTTCTTCTCCCTTCTTTCTTTCTGCCTCTTTTTGTCTTTCTCTCTTTCTTCCATCCGCCCTTCCTCCCTCCTTTCTTTTTAAATTTAAATTGTTTTGAATTGAGTTTCTGACACAAGTAGAGAGTCCTTATTGTACCTTCACAGTTATTGTTATGAAACTAGAAAATCTTATTAACATAATACAATTCCTGTTTGAACAAAGAAAATTTTGCATCTTTGTTTAAAATCTGCACACACACACAATTTGTGCTTGTTAGTGTGGCTGAACGTTTTTCTCCCCTTTGTGAATTACATATTCAATGTTTTGGTTCATTTATTTAATATGTTTCTTAGCTCAAAAAATATTTGCAGGTGCAGCCATTATGGAAAACAGTATAAAATTTCCTCAAAAGAAAAAAAAAATAGAACTACCACATGACTCAGTGATCCCTCTTCTGGATATGGTACTTAAAGGAAATGAAATCAGTACCCCATAGAGATACCTCCATTCCCATGTTCTTTGCAGCACTATTCACAATAGCCAAAATAGGAACTCAACCTAAGTGTCCATCAATGGATGAATGGATAATGACAATGTGATACACACACACACACACACACACACACACACACACAGCACACGCACACGCATAAATGGAACTTTATTTAGCATTAAAAAAGAAGGATAATTTGCCATTTTTTACAGTATGATGAATCTGCAGGACATTAGATTAGTGAAATAAGTGGGACACAAAGAAAAATACTGCATGTTCTCACTTATATATGGAATCAAAAGTGTCAAATGCATAGAACCAGAGAGCAGAATGGTGGTTACTGGGACCTGGGGCTAGGAGTGGTATAGAGAAATGAGGAGACATTGGTTAAAGGAAATAAAGTTTCAGTTAGAGAGGTTGAATAAGTCTAGAGATCAAAGGTATAGCACGAGAATTATAGTTAACAATATTTTCTGGATACTGGAAATTTGCCAAGAGAGTAGATTTTAGTTACTTTTATCATAAACACACAAATGTAACTATGTGTGATGATGGATGTGCTAATTGACTTGACTGTGGTAATCATTTCACTATGTATATGTATATTAAAACATGTTGTACACCTTAAGTATATAATAAACATTTTTTTTTGAGTCAGAGCCAACCTGCTGGGTTCCAGCGATCCTTCTCCCTCAGCCTTCCAAGTAGCCAAAACTACAGGAGTGTGCTACCATGCCCAGCTAATTTTTTTTTTTTTTATTGTAGAGATGAGGTCTCGCCCAGTTGGCCGGGCTGGTCTCGAACCTGCGGGCTCAGGCAATCCACTCGCCTCAGCCTCCCAAAGTGTTGGGATTACAGGTTGAGCCACAGCCTGGCTATAATAAATATTTTTAAAAATAAAGAAAAAAATCATAAAAAGATTCAATTTTCTAATGGCCCAAAAAAATAAATCCTGCCACAGGTTGTTTTTTAAAAAAATAAAATTGGGCTCTATTTCACCCAATGTAGTAACCAAAATATTTTTAAATTTTCTGATTCTATTCTGCTATAATAATTCTTTAATAAGTTTTATAGGTCTAAGTTTACTGACAAAAGTCATAAACAATAAAAATTTGATTTATCAAAAAATTTGCATAAATTTTTAAAATTTCATACTGAAAATATATATGCTACAAATTTGTGGAAATACTTCCCACATGGTTACTTATTTGTGTTATGAGTTTTTACCTTCAGAAATTTATTTATTTATTTGTAAAATTTAAATCATTTTTATTTGTCTGTTTTCTCACTGCTTTTAAGCTTAGAATTATCTTCCTTATAGAACTTTTGGTTGTGTTTTCACTTTTAAACATTCAGACCCTATGTCAGTGTGTAATTTGAGGTGATTTTTATATTGACTTTTTTTCCTGCCTTGTTAGCTATTTTTTTCTTGTGCCATTGTGGAATAGTCTGTTAATTTCCAATGGATTCATAACATCTTTAAAAAATCATATGCTATGTTTTCATTGGTGATAAATTATATTTATGATGCTCCATCTATGTTTAAGACTATTACTAGGTCTATATATGTAGTAAGATTTTGATTTCTCACTCTGTCTTACACAGGTCAGTAAAATATAGTATATTATTAATTACTTAGAGTATGAGATTACATATTTACAGCTACCATCTATTGAGCCTTCCTGTGTCCTAGGCACTCTGCTAAATTTTAATCCTTATCACAAACCTATGGGGTAGATACTGTTAACATTTTTGTAGACATAGGTTTATTACTGTTGTTTTAAAAAGAATTAGAAAAATGTTTCAAAGACCAAAAATAAATGTTAAGTAAATAACGTTGTTTGAAAAGTTGTTCATCTTCCAAATCCTAGTAAGTTTTGTATACTTGTTCTACCATTTATTGAGAGAGAGGTGTTAAAATATCTCATTATCTTTGTGAGTTTATTTATTTCTCTTTTCCCTTCTCTGAGTTATTTTATTTTATTTTTTAGCTTAAGAAACAAATTTATTGTCTCACAGTTCTGGAGGCCAGAAGTTTGAAATCAGGGTGTCAACAGTGTGGGTTCTCCTGAGGGGTGAAAGGGAAAGATGTGCTCCAGGTCCTTCTCCTTGGCTTATAGATGGATGGGGTCTCCTTCTGTCTCTTCACAGTGTTTCATGTATTTTGAATCTTTATTACTATCTGCAAAACACTTACAATTTCTATGTTCCCCCAATAAACTGCTTTCTCATTACGAGATGACCCTTTTTATCTCTTTATCCTTGCTTCACAATTTATCTTTTCTGTTTTATTTGATTTTTACTATAACTATATATCTTTTTTAATCTTTTACTTTTAAACTATTTGTGTCTGTACATTTAAATTTATTTCTTGTAGTGAGCAAGCAGTATGTCTCTATTTGTTTTGTGCTTGACTTGCAGTCTGGCAGCTTCTGCCTTTTCCTTGGTATGCTTAAATTATTTACATTTAATGTGGTTATTAATATGATTGCTATTGTTCTTTATTCATCCTGCTTTCTTTTTCACTTCCCCATTTTTTTGCCTTATTTTAAGTTAGTTGCATATTTTTATAGTTCTGTTTTATCTCTTTTATTGGCCTATTATACCTCTTAGTTTTGTATTTTTAGTGGTTACTTTATGGCTTATCATATATATCTTTAACTTTTTACTGGACACCTCCAGCTAATATACATTTTATATAAACTATAAACACCTTACAAAAGTATAAATCCATTTCTCTCTTCCCCACCTTGTCAGTATTATTGTCACACATTTTACTTCTGCATATATTATAGGCCCAGATATACATTTTAAAGTGACATTTGCTTCAGACAGTCAACTTTTTAAAAGAGATCTTAAAAAATAAGTCTTTTAAATATAAATCTATGTTTTATGTTTTTTGATGCCCATCATTCCTATTCATTCAAGTTTCTAGCTTCTTATTTCTTCCTGAACGAATTTCTTTCGCATTTCATATAGTGTAATTTTTAGGTGATTAATTTTTTTAAATTATCTGTGACTAGGAAAATCTTTATTTCATGTTTGTTTAAAAATTTTTTTTTCTGGGTGTAAGATTTTAAGTTGATTATTCCCCCCCTTCCATCCTGCCCAGTGCTTTAAAAATATCATTCATTATTCATTATTTTCTGTTTTGCATTGCTTCAGACATGAACCCTGTAATTCTTATTTTTTCTTTGTATGTAATATGCAATTTTTTCTATGACTGTTTTTAAGATTTTCAGTTTATTACACATTTTGGACAATTTTCTATAATATGCATAAGTATAATTTTCTTCATTTCTTTTCTGGTTGACATTTTCTGAATTATTTGAACGTGTGTGTTTATAATTTTTTCAAATTTGGAATCTTTTAAGTTATTATTTATTCAAATATTTTTTGTCCTTTATTCCTTTCTACCTCTTCTTTTAGAACTCTAATTAAACATATATCAGGTCATATCATGTTGTCCTGCTACTCAATGATAGTTTTCTCATTTTCTTCCACAGTGTCTAATCTACTTTTAACTTTATTTATAAAGTTTTTATATCTTTTTTTAATCTCAATCATATTTTTCTCCTTAAATCTTCAGTTTAGGTCTTTTAAAATATCTTCAATAATTATTCTTTCATAGCTATGTTCCCTAATCTTCATAAATATCTTCTGTAAGTATCCTTATTATACCTTTGCTTTCTTCTACCATCTTAAACATATGGAGTTTAGTTATAATAGCATTTTTTATGTTCTATGTAGTGACTTATTATGTGTCTTTTCTTGATTCGTTTCTAATGATTGATTTTGTTCCCTGTTATGGATTTTCCCCGCTGTTTCTCTACATGCTTGGTAATTTCTTATGGGATGCCAGACTTGTGAATAATATACTACTGGGTGTTGGATTTCATTTAAAAAATATTATTTTAAATATTTTTTGAGTTTTGTACTGGGATGTACTTAAATTATTTGGAAATAGTTTGATCCTTTTGTGGCTTGCTTTGAAGCATTGCTAGATGAATCCAGAACAGACATCGGTCTATGTCTAACTTGGGCCTAAGTCAATACTCCTCTGAGAACTCTATCTAATGTCTCATATGTAGTCTTTCTGGAGAGAGGGACTACTAAATATTTTGAGACTTGTGTGAGTTCTGGGGATTGTTCTGCCTGCTTTTGCTACTTGTTCTTTCACTGGCCTTGATGGTTTGTTCATATTCTTTTACTGATCTGTTTTCAGCTAAAGACTCAAGGGGAACCTACATATCTCCAGGGCTCTTTTGCTCTGGACACTATTCTTTCTTTGGTACTCTTATCTGTGAATTCTAGTTACCATTGATTCCTTGAACTTTGAACTCTGTCTTTTCAACTCAGGGTTCTCACTAAATTCTGTTTAGCTCTCTCTTTGCTGGGCTACACCCTGGATACTCTTTATGGGCAGTAATCTGGTGCACCCATCAGGGTCACCTTGTTTGTTTCCCTGCTTTCAGGGATCACTGTCGTATACTGCCTATTGTCTGACAATTTGTTTTATATATTTTTCAAGTTGTTTCATTGTTTAAGTTAAGAGGATCAATCTCGTCTTTTTCACTTTGTCATGACAGATGTGAAAGTCAGCAATATTATTTTTATTATTGCACTATTAGTATGCATACTTGTAATAATATATCTGCTCATGATTTTTCTTCATTTATTTATTTACAAACCTGTATTGAGATACAACCATATTCTAGACTCTATATTAGTCACTGTAAGCAGTTAATGAGTCACCTTACCTGCCCCTAAGAGTGTAATGACAAGAAAATTTTATGTACAGATAATTACAAAACTAAACTCTGGCAGATTTTTTTTAATGGTTACCAATTCTTATCCCAATATGCATGCCACCTTAAAATGTGACCTTGTCACTCCTCTTCTCACCCTTAAATCTGGACTAAACTTCTGAAGTGGAAACGATATTGTGTGAGTTTTGCAGCCTGAACCTCAAGAGACCTTGCAGCTTCAACTTTCATCCTCTTGGAATGCTATTCTGAGAACTCCACGTAAGGACATCAGGGTGGCTGAACAGAGGACATAAGGTTACATAGAGGAGAAGCCAGTCCTTCTAATCAACAGCCATCAGCAACTGCTAGACCAGCAGACATTCTAGTTGAATGCAGAGTGAGACTGGAGAAGACCAGCAGAAGGACATTGCGGACAATCTACAGAATCATAAAAAATAAGAAATCATTTAAGTCATTGAGTTTTGAAATCTAATGGAAACAACAGCATTGCTGTGTCCTCCTAGAAAATTTCTACAACAGCTTCACCCTCAGGAATAGTTACTGTCTGTGATATTTTGGGCATTTGTTTTTCAGACCATTCATTTGATGTTCAATGCACAATATTTTGAATTGCCGTGGGCCACATAATCTATCTAATGTGTATCCATGACTATATCAGAAGCTCCTTAATGGTAGGGCCCTTTTCTTAATTGCCTTCTTAGTACTTTGGGAAGAGTAGTAGTTCAAAAAATATTTAATGATATTAATAAACATTTTAAAAAAATCACACTTCTGTCAGTTTATGAATTATCCTAAGTATCTTGATTCAACAGTTGCTATAAAAACTTCTGAGGCCGGGCTCGGTGGCTCAGCCTGTAATCCCGCGCTTTTGGGAGGCTGAGGTGAGTGAATTGCCTGAGCCTGTGGGTTCGAGACCCGCCTGGGCAGGTGAGACCTCATCTCTACAATAAATCAAAAAATCAGCCGGGCGTGGTAGCACATGCCTGTAATTCCGGCTACTTGGAAGGCTGAGGTGGAAGGATCACCGGAGCCCAGCAGGTCGAGGTTGCAGTGGCCGGGAGCAGCCACTGCACTCCAGTCTGGGCGACAGAGTGAGACTCCAACTCAAAAACAAAACAAAACAAAAACAAACAAACAAACAAAAAACTTCTGAGGATTCTATGAAGTGTTAGGCAATATGCTTTCAGAAGTATTATTATTGTTACTAGTATAATAATAATAATTTAAATGATCACAATAACTTTATGAGGAAGTTAACTTTTCCTTATTTTACAGTTATAGTAGCTGAGACTCAGAGAAGTGAAATCCTTTTTTCAAACACACACAATTTACAAGTAGAGAGCTGAGATGACAGCACAGGTATCAATAGCCTTCCAGAACAGAGCTTTTTAAATAGCTACTCAGAAGTAAGCAGGTAAGATGACTGTCAGATTACCTTAAGAGCAGTGCTGGACAGATCATTTAGAATGAAAGCACTACAGGGTACCTTCTTTCTGGGGGCTTGGAGGCAAGTGCGTTCTAGGAAATATGCATTAGCAAAAGGCAGCTGAGGGTGTCGGGTCCCACAGTGTTCAGACAATAGCCTGCTTCGGTAATCACAGCCTGCCTTTTCCAGGAGGAGAAGAGCTGGGCTGACATTCCCCTTATTTCTGACCAGTTGACTTCTTTTCTTACTAAGCCCCATGGCCTACTCTCAGGCAGTAGCAATACAAGGTTATCCAGCCAATTCTGAGAGATCATTTGGGGTAAAGAGGATAACTGGGTGGAAAAAATGAATTTTTTGGTGCAATGTTTTGGGTGCCCTTGATGCAACTGCACTATGATTATGAGACTCCTGAGACCTGGGGAAAAAGGCAATTTGGATTAGTCCCATGGCCATGAGGAGGATACAATATCAAAATGACAGAAATATATATGGACTTTTTTCCTATGGTTTTCCATTTAGAAAAGATCTGGGATCTTTTATGGCACATGCAGAAATAAATATTAGAGAAAAAATGGGAAAAGATGAAGGAGAGAAATGGTCATAATTTCCCAAAACATGAAGAGTTTAGATGAGTAACTCTTGAAAATGTATTTGTTCAACTAATAATGATAATAACAATAATAATGTTAATTATAACTAATGTGTATTGAGACCAAACTTTGTGCTAGGTGCTATATGAAAATTCTGGTTTAATAGTGGTGAAATTTTTTTAAAAAGAACCAGATATGTCTTTGCTCATGGAATTAGCAATCTAATGGAAGGAGACATGTTTTAAACAAATAAGAGATATAATTACAATTATGGTAACTATGAAGAAAGAACAGATGCTATGATTTTAAAAACAACAGAGAATGTGTAAATTGGATTAGAGGGTCAGGAAAAGCTTCACTTTGAGGAAGTGAGATTTGACGAGTCCGAAAGCCTTAGAGACCAGAAAAAAATGGATGCAATTTGAAACAGTCTGGATTTGTGGTGGGCATAAAAAAAGAAAAAGACATTGAGTGCTAGATGATAAAGTTCTGGTATGGCTCTCAAAAGGTTTGGTCAAAGAGTTTCCAAGTTTGGAGTAATTGCAAAAAGTGAGAGGACCATTTACTTATTTGAAATCAAGCAGCTGGAAAAGATGATTTTTCCATGTCCCCTCTAGAACTAGGATTCCGCAGTCTTGAATGACCTTCATTCAGGACAAGTGGATGAAAGGCAAGTAACAAGACATTGATTATGATGGGTTGCCATGATTATCCTATCATCCTCAAGTTGGCCTTACACAAGATTATGCTGCACACAAATCTAATGGCAGTATTTATATTTTCTGTAAAACAAGACTTAATTCCCAAACATTTAAAAATTTGTCCTCCAGGAAACATTTTACGAACCACCAAAGAAAACTAGGCAGGCTGTGCTGACCAGCCTCATAGACCACAAATCTGCTGGTTCTTCCGTGAGTCACTAACCTCTGGGGCACAGCATGCCCCTCAGAGTAAAGAGAACAGCTATTGCAAACTGCTGTCTGAGAACCTAATAATTAAAGGTTTTGCAAAATAGTGTCGCTCTGTTTCTGGCAGAGCTCTGCTCTCTTTGGCATTGGAGTGGAAAATCAGCAGGGAGCAGGTCAGTGGCAGTCTGGAGTGATTCTCAGTGGGAACTGGCCGAGCATATAATTATATCATGAGTCAAGCTCTCTCCAGGGATGTAAGATGACCAGAGGAAAATGGAATAACATTATATCCCACATGAATAAAGGCACTGGTGAAGTAAACTGACTCCTGAGAAAGAAAACTCAAGCTAAGAAGTTTCCCAGCACTTAAATGTCTTATGACTTGTCCCTGTGCCTCTTCTCTTTAAATGATGGGATTATATGGGTGCTATTTATTCCTTTCCCTTAAATATGGAGGAGCAAGCGACCAGTAACAACAATCACATGGATAGATAACCCTGATAAAAAACAAAAGACCATTTAACTGAAAAGCCTCTTGTATCATTTAGTTCCAACAGAAAACTGTTTATTCAGGAAGAAATTAGACTGACAAATGTTGTGGTGGGAGTTAAAATATTTTTTCCTCACTAAACCACTTCCAAAGGTATATTTTTATGTATCCAGGAATAGCAGCCTGTTTGTCTTCCTTGTGCTTATTCTCCTTCTTGCTTCTTTTTGGTTAACATTCAAAGAAGAATTAGTCTCTTTGCACAGTGGCCACGTAGTAGCTAAAGCCAAATTAGTATGAATGACACCCCCCCCCACCAACCCTTACTGCCTCTGCCTGCTTCCCAGATGGTATAATTAGCCAGGGACTTTTTTTATCAGATCTCTAAGGAAAAACAGTTATAGGGCAGCTCCAGCATGGGTTATGGGATTAGAGACATCAAAATAGGAGTGACATCCTTTTATGATGATTTCCAAAATGAGTTATTTTAGAAAGTGCAGAAACAAGGAAATGCTCTGAGTCGGAAAGAATAAATAAAATTTGATATTTACCTCCCTCCAGTCATTAGCAATATTTCTGATAGAAGCAAGCCTTAAGTTTATGACAGGAGCTGGGAGATTAGGGGCAATGTCTCAAGGAGAAAGCACTGTATAGGGTAGAGTCTGTTTTATTCTCTTGGGGAAGTCAGTCAAGATAAATATCTAAAGTTCAGTGTCTATTTACTTAATGCTCAATGTGAATATTAAAATCATTTCTTTGGGGGTGAGGAGTAAAGTGTGGAAGCAGAAAGAGGAGAAGTATTTGAAAGAAGCCATGAATTTTGATTTCATATTCACCTTTGAGAGGTAGTTGTTCATGAAGAGAACTTTTCCTTTCAGTTAGTCAAGTGGGTGAGAGGATTCAAAGGAAACACACTCACACATTTTCACTCTTGAAATAAAGATGAAGGCCACTGGAATTACTACTGCTTTCATGTTAGTATCCCTGAAATTATGGTACTAAGTCTGTCAACATTGACTGGCTGCCCAATTGATATTTATGTGGTTACTCTGAGGGGGGACTAGATCACAAAGGATCTAGTGTAAGGATTCACAAAGAATGACCTGGAAAGAAAAAGTCTGTGACTAAAAGAGTCATAGATGTGCAGTGTACTCTCTCTTAATGAAAGAACTCTATAATAAACTGAGCAATTTCCCTTGCCCCTTTCCTTACCATCTCTCCAATGCACACTGAAAATCTTCTCAGCGATGTTACAAGTGCTGAGATGTGAAGCTAACTGATCTAAATGGATCAACCAGTGAGTCACCTTCTATTCATCTGTCTTTCTTGAACCATGATTCCAACAGGTAGAGATTCAGTTCTTTAAATCTTGCAGGATTGTTTTAGGTTTTGAAGTCATCTACTACCATATTTCTTCTAAGACAATTTTTTTCTCTTACATTTAAATTTTCAAAATTGGGATGCATATTGGAATTGATTGACACGTACATATAACCTGGAAGAAGTATTTTCATCCCCTTCTTACAGTTATGAAGCCAAAGAAATTAGTTTAATATCAAGGAGGTAAGTGTTTTTTTTTTTTTTTTAGAGTTAAAACTCTTTTCCCCTGAATACTATCTTTTCAGCATTGTTAAAGCATTATTTATAGGATTTCTGCAAAATAGCTTTGTATACTCTTTGTAGAGGAGATGTAGAGAATCAAATTAGATTGGGTCACAAGGGAAAGTGTCTGTAAGAAATATGAATGAGACCCAGGGGAAATGAAAATTGAAGAGAAACCAGACTTGAGCTGCACATTCTCTATTTTGCCAAGTTGGACTTGGATTATGTCATCATATGTAATTTCAAGGAATGGACAAACCAGTTTGGATAAAAGAAAGAGTGATCTGACTCACTTCCCAAAAATATGAATTGAACCATGGAGAGAAAAGATTTTCTTGGATACAAAATAAATGTACCTGATATTGTTTTCCCCTGTTATTTATTCTTACAAGCTTCATTAATTTTCATCCTAAATGACATACAAAATTCTAGAATTAAATAGAAATGATCATTTCCAGATCATATATAATTTTCTTCTATTTCATATCAATATTATTATATTTCATCTAACTAAAGGTAAAACTTTTCTCCTCAGTTATCACTGCAGGATATATTCCTTATGCGTATGTCTTGTCTTCTCATCTTTACATTCTATTTTAGATTTCTTCTGTATTTCTTAAAGGGAAGCCCTGAGTACCTCATAGATGTATTAATTTGCTGTTTGCTATTGCTGTGTAACAGACCAACCCAAAACTTAGTAGCATAAAACAATAAGACTCTATTTAGTTCATGATTCTGTGGGCCAGCAATTTAGGCTAGGCTAACTGTGTAGTATTGCTGATCTGGGCCAGTTTTCAATGACCCCACCAATGGTTCACTCATTCTTCTGCAGTTGACTATCACAATAGCTGAGGTTACGTGATTGGTAGCTGGTTGCTTTAGCTGTCCTCTAGAGGGTCCCTTAGCCTTCATCTTGTGCTTGCTACCATGGCAATTGTTTCCATGAGCAATAAACAGGCCACATCAATTACAAGTACTTTAAAAAATTTTTTTACATTATTTTATTTTACTTTAGAGTTAAGGGGTATAAGTGAGGAATTACTACATAAATGAGTTGCATGCAGGTGAAGTTTGGGCTTCTAGCTCACCCTCTCTTTCCCTGATTGTGAACCAGGTATCCAGTGTGTTGCCACATGCCACTCTTCCTTTTCCTTCCTTTTTTCTCTAGCAGTGTTCAGCATCTGCCGATCTCACCCTTGTGCTCATGTGACCGGTTATCAGTGCTCATTTATGAGTAAGAACATGCACTATTCATTTCTTTGCTTCTGTCATAGTTTACTTAGTATGATGGTCTCCAGCTGCGCCCAAGTTGCTATGAAGGCCATGATTTTGTCCTTCTTTATGCCTGCATCATATTCTATCATGTATATGTGCCGTATTTTTTTCATCCAGTCCACTTTTGATGGGCATCTGGGTTGGTTCCATGTTTTTGCTATTGTGAATGGTGCTGAAATAAACATACATGTGCAAGTGTTTTTTTTTAAATAGAGTGATTTATGTTCATCTGGGTATATTCTCAGAATAGGGATTGCTGGATCAAATGGGAGCTCAATTTTTAGTTCTTTGAGAAATCGCCACACTGCTTTCCACAAAGGTTGAACTAGATTAAACTCCCAGCAACAGTGTAAAAGCGTTTCCTTTTCTCCCCAGCTGGGCCAGTACCTCCTGTTTTTTGATTTTTCAGTGATAGCCATCCTTACTGGTGTTAGGTGGTATCTCATTGCAGTTTTGATTTACATCTTTCTAATGATTAGTGAGGCTGAGCATTTTTTCATATGTTTTTTGGCTACTTGCATGTCATATTTTGAGAATTGTCTGTTCATGTCCTTTGCCCACTTTTTAATGGGTTTGGTTATTTTTCCTTTTAATTTCATTGAGTTCATTGTAGATCCTGGTTGTTAGACTTTTGTCAGCTTGAAAATATTTTGTCCTATTCCATGGGTTGTCTCTTTACTCTCTTGATGGTTTCTTTTGCTATGCAAAAATTTTTCAGTTTGATAAGGTTCCACCTGTTGATCTTAGCGTTTGTTTCATTTGCTTTTGAGGACTTGACCATACTCTATTGTTTACTTTGATGTCCAGGAGGGGGTTCCCTATGTCTTCTTCTAAGATTCTTATAGTTTGATGTTTTACTTTTAATTCCTCGATACTTTTCGAGTTAATTTTTGTATGTGCTGACAGGTAGGAGTCTATTTTCATTCTTCTGCATATGACTAGCCAAGTTTCCCAGTACCATTTGCTAAATATGGTTTTCTCTCCCTGTTATTTGTTTTTAATGGTTTTGCCTAAGATGAGTTGGTTGAGGGACCATGGTTTTATTTCTGGATTCTCTTTTCTGTTCCATTGATCTATGTGTCACTTCCTATACCAACACCATGCTGTCTTGGTTACTGTAGCCTTCTAATAAAGTTTAAAATCTAGAAGTGTAGTGCCTACAGCTTTGTTCCTTCTGCTGAAGGTTGCTTTAGCTATGTGTGCTCTCTTTTGCTTCCATATGAATTTCTGTATTGTCTTTTCTAGGTCTGTGAAAAATGATGTTGCAGTTTGATAGGGATTGCACTGAATCCAGAAATTGCCTTGTAAAATTACTTTTTAGCCTTTGCTTATATCACAACTGCTAATGTTTCATGTAGAGAAGATATCGTCTAGAGAAGATATGTTGACTTAGGCTATGATCAGGACAATGCCAAAGGACTTGGGTACAGGGAAGAGTGAAAAAATTAGGGCAATTAGTGCAGTCTATCCACAAGAGTAGGTATTTTATAAGTGTGTTTGATAATGAGAATCAAGAGTTACCTACTTTTTTCTACTTTCATGATTTATCATTTGGAGAAATACAGAAACTCTTGTATTGTCAAGGGGCATATATGCTATCATTCAAATCACATTACTTTTCCTTCTAATAGCAAGAAATTACAGAAAATCTATTATGAAATGAATGTTTGTATCCTCCACCCTCCAATTCTCATGCTGCAGCTCTAATTCCCAATGTGGCTGTATTTAGAGACCGGGCCCCTAAGGAAGCAATTGAGGTTAAATGAGGTCATAAGGGTAGGTCCCTGATCCAATAGAATCCAATATTGTTCTTATAAGAGGAGACACCAGGGAACTCTCTCTGTTACTCCTCATAGATGTGCACTGACAAAGGGCCACTGGAGAGATAGCAAGAAAGTGGCCATCTGCAAGACAGAAAAAAAGCCTTCACAAGAATCTGAAATTGCCAGCATCTTAATCATAGATTTCTAGTCTCTAGTACTGTGAGAAAATAATTTTTTGTTGTTTAAGCCACCTAGTCTGTAGTATTTTGTTATGACTTAGCCCTAGAGGAAGAAACTTTCTTCTCAGATTTTGAACTAAGTGTTATACATTTGAGAACTTTCTTCATGTGTGTGTAATACAAGCAATCACCCAACTGAACAGGCAACTACCAAATAACACTGATGCCACCTGTACTCTGTACTGAAAAAGTTAACAAGTATTAAGCCCTTAACCCTGTGCCTAATACTTAACATACTTCTCAAAAATGCAGATAATTATTTTTACCATCTTACAAATTAAGAGCTTTAACTTTGATAACATTAATTATTTGCTCCAAATAACACAGCCACCAAGTGGTAGAGCGGACACTCAAATTGTGGTCTGTCTCTAATGCCACTCAAAACTTACTACTTACTGTGCATACTGTCATTTATCAGAGCTACTTGAAATACTCCTGGCTCTTCATCCTCTAGGAAGGCCTGTACAGGAAATGGCATTTCTACTGGACTGCTTCCTGCTTTTCTTATCAGCTCTTCTTTCTTATTTCTATTCCAGCTTCTTTAGATGCCTAAGTTAATTACACTTTTGCCTCCAGGTCTGATGTCTTATCTAGTTGACCAAAAGTTTAACTGTGAGGTATCTTTAGCCAGGTAGAAAGTTGAATGTTCTTTTTTACCAGGGTTAAATCTGACCCTTGTCAATTAATCCAGTAAAAAAATGACAGGGCAATACTGAAGCAACTCCTCCCCATATCAAAGAGTTTTTTATCAAATATGGAAGGGGTCTAGAAGGGCCAGTGCTCTAGAAGCAAACTTTGACTCAGGACATGTATAGTGAACCAAATAGCATTTCTGAGAGTAGGTGGTTATTAGTTGACAAGGAGCATCTAGGTTTAAGTGGCAGGGGATGGGCTCTTAAATATCAATGACATTATCAGTTGCCTGAGTCATTTCACCTAGGTCCTTTGCACTCTTCTATGAATCTAAACCAAGGTGAATTCTCTGCTTACTTGAGTCAAGAATATATACTACGAAGAAAATTCGATTATTAAAACAAATGACACATAAAACACTTGACACTATGTGGAAAAGAACTCATTATTATGCAAATTATAAGGGTATTTTCTCCTTCCATGCATACTTATTTGAGAGGAGTGTGGATTGAGAGGATGTGGGAAATCTAAAAGGACACTTTATTGTTTACTCTTTTGGGAAAAGAATCCAGAGCAATTACCAAAGCCACCAGAGCAATTAGAGACCCTAAGGGAACACTGGTAACATTTTTGGCCTTAGTAGAAAGTGAATGGAAAAAATGCGTCCACCATGGTTAGGCCAGGGAATCTCAGATCACTTTGACTTTGGGCACTCCACACTCGTGTACCAAACCATGGTGTCTTAGAGTCTGTATGTGGTAGTTAGTCTATGTCATTGTTTTCTCCATGTTTTAATGTGACCTAGAAAGTATATTATGTCTGTTATTTAGGAGAAGCATTCCTGGGATGGCACACCAGCTTCAAACATAGATGACAGGAAAAGAAAGGTTCATGGGCTTTTGGCAATGTAAATCCTGAGTTGTCATCTGTGGCTGTTGCCATGTTGGTAACTGGGAGTCTAACATAGTGAGTTCATAAGAACTTGAAGTAATGAATCCAGTGGCATTGGCTAGAGTCATGTTAAGTTCACTTTCTTTACACAGGGAAACATTCTCTTCAGCCATCTTGTGAGTTTGTGTCCATGTCTCTGGATGAGAATGAGAATGGGTCAGCACCAGCCAGAGCCATCACTGGCAGGTTATCTCAGAGGGAGTATCCCAGGGATGATGGGCCACATTATTGAACATGCAGTAGAGAATTGAAAGCAAAGGAAGCAGTTTTCTTTGGATAAATTCAACGATTGTGGATAATCAAAATCATTCAAGCTTAGACTATTTTTCATTAGCTGATTGTTCTCACAAATAGCCTTTTTTTAATTCTTAATATTTTTTCTAAGTACAGTTTTTAGGCTAAATCTGTAGGTCTCAAGTCAAGGGTCAGGTAATTAATTTTTCATAAGAATTTGGTTCTTATAGAGAGGTAACTTCAACACATCCAAATACACAACCCATTTATTATATCATTTGTTCACATTATTTTTAAAAATAGAATTTATTTTTTAGAACACATAGATTTATAGAAAAATTATGAAGAATTTCTAGCTTCCCCTATTATGAAGAAAAATTATGAAGAAAATTGAATTTCTCCTATTATTGATTTCATGCATTAGTATGGTTCATTTGTTGCAATTATTGAATCAATGTTGATAGTGCATTCTTAATTAGAGTCCATAGTTTATTCAGATTTCCTTTTTTAACCTAATATCCCTTTTCTGTCCCAGGATCCTATTCAGAATACCACTTTGTGTGTAGTTGCCATGTCTCCTCAGGTTCCTTGTGGCTGTGAGTTTCTCAGACTTTCCTTATTTTTGATGGACTTGACAATTTTGAGAAGTACTGGTTGAGTGTCTCATAGAACATTTCTCAATGGGAATTCGTATGCTGTTTTTCTTATGATTAGCCTAGACTATGAGTTCTTGAGAGGAAGATCATAGAGGAATATGCCATTTTCATCACACCACATATAGGGTACATCCTATCAATATGACTTATCATCGCTGATATTGAATTTGATCACCTGGTTTAGGTAAAATTTGCCAGGCTTCTCTATTGTACAATTATTATTTTTTCCTTCTTTTCCTGTACTGTACTCTTGGGCAGGAAGTCATTATGCCCAGCCCACCATTGAGGAGTGGAGAATTATGCTCTCCCTCCTTGAGGACAGAGTATTTACAATTCTGCATGAAAGATTCGTCTTTTCTTCCCTATTTATTCTGCATTCATTCAATCATTTACTTATATCAATATACACTTATAGATAATTATTTTCTATTTTAGTTATAATCCAATACTACTTTATTCTGTTGCTTTGGCCATTAGGAGTCTTTTTAGGTGGTTTCTATGCTCCTTTGACATACTCTCATCAATGTGTATGTGTATATATGTATGTATGTTTGCATTTATTTATTTTAGCTCTTTCTTACTAAAAAATGCTTCAAGATCATCATGTGTATTTTCTGCACCAGTTGTAGGGTTAGTCATTTCTCCAAGGAGCCCTGGTTTCTTTGATTGCAGAATGGTATTAGAAACTGAAATCTTGGTGCACAGTGTACTTAATGTTGCTGGAGTGTCTGAACCTCTGGGCCCTCTCAGCTAACAGAGCAAGGAAATATATGTGGGTGTACTAACTCATATACAAACACACACTTATACATATTTCTATATGCAACCATCTGTATATATATTAAACTAAATGTAAGCTCACACTGAAAGCTCTAATGCTAAACATTATCACATGAATCATTCTAGTATTTTCCCTTATTTATCAGCAACAAAGAGAAGCCTGGCCACCATCATCCCCATTTAGGTTTACTCTATGCACTATAAAGTTCAATTTCTTAATTGTTGAGTTCCAGTATATATGGATGGGAAAATTAGAATTGTTAACCCATACTCCCATGGGAAATAGCTTCATCCAGCAGAGTACAGTGATTGCGTGTAGTTCCTATTATTTCTGGTCTTACGGTCTCGAGTTATTTCTAAAGTTACTTGAGTCAGCACCATTTTCCCCCATCATTTTCAGTGAGGTCGTCTCATGCATTTGTAATAGATAGATTTTCTTATTGCTGTCTAAATTCCTTTCTAAGATTTCCCAACATTCTAAAAATTTTTTAAAAAATTTGAGTACATTAGCTGGGCATAGTGGCTTATGCCTGTAATCCCAGTGCTTTGGGAGGTCAAGGAAGGAGGATTGCTTAAAGTCAGGAGTTTGAGACCAGTCTGGACAACATAGTGAGACCCTCTTCTCTACAAAAAATTTAAAAATGAGCCAGATACCTGTAGTCCTAACTACTATACCTGTAGTCCTAGCTACTAGGTATGCTGGGGCAGGAGGATTGCTTGAACCCAGGATTTGATGCTGCAGTGTGCCATGCTCGCACTGCGTGCTCCAGCCTAGATGACAGAGCAAGACACCTGTCTCTAAATAAATGGGCACATACGCCTACATTTAGTTTTACCCTTTGTGCTGTGAAGTTCAATGAGTTTTGACAAATTCATAATGTCATATACCCATCATTACAATATAATAGAAAATAGATTCACTGTCTTACACAAGCCCCTGAGCTCTACTAATTCAGTCTTCCCTCTTCCCCCAAACTCCTGGCTACCGCTGATATTTTTATTGTCTGAAATTTTGCCTTTTCTAAAGTCTCATATAATTGCATTATACAGTATGAAGCCTTTCAGATTACCTTCTTTTACTTAGCAATAAAATTTTAGTTTCATCCATGTCTTTTTAAATTTAATAGTGCATTTTCTTTTGGTCACAAAATAACATTTTATGTAATGGATATTTTGCAGTTAGTTTATCTATTGAAGGACATCTTGAATGCTTTGTATTTTGGATGATTATGAATAAAGCTGCTATAAATATTCATGTGCAGGTTTTTGTGTGAGCATAATTTTGCAGATAGTTGAGTTAATACCTTGGAACTTGATTGCTGGATCATATGATGCTATTGTCTGAATATGTCACCCAAAATTCATTTGTTGGAAACATAATTCCCAATAACAGCAGTGTTGGGATATGGGGCCTAATGGGCCACGTGGTGTCTGGATCATGAAGACTTCACCCTCATGAATGGATTAATGCCATTATAAAAAGCGCTTTTGGTAGTGAATTTCTTCTCTTTTGCCCTTTGGCCTTCTTTCCACGTGACGGGTCAGCCAGAAGTCCCACATCAAATGTCAGCACCTTGTTCTTAAATTTCCCATATCCCAGAACTTTAAGAAATACATTTCTGTTCCTCATAAATTATCTAGTCTGTGGTACTCTTCCATAATAGCACAAATGGACTAAGACATATGGCAAGACTGTATTTAGTTTTGTAAGAAAATTCCAAACTGTCTTCCAAAGTGGCTGCATCCTCTAGTAATGAATAAGAGTTCCTGTTGCTCCACATCCTGGTAGTAATTGATATTGCCAGTTTTTAAAGATATAAGTCATTCTAACATATATGTAGTGGTATCTCATTGTTGTTTTAATTGTATTCCCTAATGACAAAAAATGTTGAGCATTTTTTTTGTATGCTTTTTTGTGCCATCTGTATATCTTCTTTGGTGATATATGATATCTTTTACCTGTTTTTAAATTGGGTTTTTTTAGTTTCCTTATTTTTTTTTTTCAGTTTTAAGAATATTTTTGTTTGTAATATATAAGTCCTTCATCGAATATGTGTATTACAAATATTTTCTCCAAGTTTATGGCCTTTCATTCTCTTGTCAGTGTCTTTTGATAAGCAGAAGTTTTGAATTTAATTAAGACCAATTTATTATTTTTTCATGAATCATGCTTTGAATGTTATAACTTGATGACCAAAACCAAGGTCACCTAGAATTTTAAAAGATGTTATTTTCTAGAAGTTTTATTTTTTTTATTTTACATTTAAGTTTATAATTCATTTTAAGTTTATTTTGGTGAAAGGTGTAGAGGTGTGTCTACTATTGTTATTGTTTATACATGTGAATGTTTAATTGTTTCAATACTATTTGTTGAAAAGGTTATTTTTCCCACATTAAATTACCTTTGCCTTTTTGTCAAAGATCAATCTAGTATATTTGTGTGGATTTATTTCTGTGCTGTCTATTCTGTTCATTGATTTCTGTGCTGCTACTTGAATCAATAACATGCTGCCTTGATTACTGTGACATTGTAATAAGTTTTGAAATCAGCTAGTGTGAGTGCTCTTTTTCAATATTTTGTAGATTTCCTGGTTCTTTGTCCTTTCCATATAAACTTTAGAATCGGTTTGTCAGTATTTACAAAAAAGTTTGCTGTGAGTTTGTGATTGTGTTGAATCAATAAGTCAAGTCAGGAAAAATGGACATTTGAAGAATTTTTTCCTAGTTTATGAATATAGAATATCTCTCTATTTAACTCTTTTTTACTTTCTTTGGTCAGAGGTTTATAGTTTTCCTCATATAGATCCTTTACATATTTTGTGAGATTTACACCTAAATATTTCATATTTCTGGAGTTTTATGAATTGTATTTTTTAAATTTCAATTTCTAATTGCATATTGCTAATATATAGGAAAACAATTAAATTTTGTATATTAATTTTTTGTACTATGACCTATAATTGCTTATTAATTCTGGGAGTTTAAAAAGTTGATTTTTAGGGAATTTCTACAGAGAAAATTATGTCATCTGTGAACAGAGACAATTTTATTTCTTCCTTCCCAATCGGTATACCTTTTACTTCCTTTTCTTATCTTCTTGGACTATCTGGGAGTTTTAGTACAAAGTTGAATAGGAATGGTGAGAGGGGAACATCCTTGCCTCATTCCCAGTTTTATAGAGAAAATATTCAGTTTCTCACCATGAAGTACAATGTTAGCTGTAGGGTTTTTTTTAAGCTGTTCTTTATCAAGTTTAACAAATTCCTATATATTCCTAGTTTGTTGAGAGTTTTTATCGTGAGTGTTGGATTTTATCAAATGCTTTTTCCGCATCAACTGATATGATTTTCTTCTTTAGCCTATCAATGTGGTGGATTATAATAATTGATGCTGAATGTAAAATCATTGTTGCAGATCTGGGATTAATCCCACTTGGTTGTGATACATAATACTTTTCATACATTATTGAATTTCATTTGCTAGTATGTTGTTAAGAATTTTTGCATCTGTAGATATTGTTCCATAGTTTGACTTGTAATGACTTTATCTAGTTTTAGTATTAGGACAATGCCTCATAGGATGAGATACAAAGTGTTCCCTCTTCTTCTATTTTTTTGGATGAGATTGTGAAGAATTTAAATATATATATATATATATATAATTAAATATATCTCTCTATATTTAATTATATAAATAAATAAATATAAATATATATATATTTAAATGTTTGGTAAAATTCACCAGTGAAGTTATTTGGGTCCGGTACTTACTTTTTGGAAGTTTATTAATTACTGATTCAGGTTTTTTTTAAGTAACAGTTATAGACCTATTCAAATGACCTGTTTTGATAATTTTGTTTTTATGAATCCTTGTGTAAGTTTGATAAATCTGTGTCTTTCAAGAACCTTGTCCTTTTCATGAGTGTGAAATTGTTCATAGCATTTCTTTATCATTAGTGATGACCTCTCTTTTCTGAAATTGGTCATTTGTGTTTTCCCTTTTTTCTTGGTTAGACTGTCTAAAGATTCATTGATTGAATTGATTTTTTCAAACAACTAGTTTTCGGTTTATTTGATGTTCATCATTTTCCTGTTTTCAATGTTATTGATTTCTGCTTTAATTATATCATTTCTTGTGGTCTCCTTAATTTAGACTTATCTTGCTCTTTTTTATCAAATACTCTTAGACAAACCTTTTAATGTCTTTCTTATTTTTAATGCACTAATTTAATAGTATACATTTTTCTCTAAGCACTGCTTTTGCTGCATCCCACACATTTTGATTACTTTATATTTTCATTTTCATTTAGTTTAAATATTTTAAAATTATTTTGAAATTTCATCTTCAGTATGTGTTACTGAGAAATGTGTTGCTTAATCTTCAAATATCTTGGGATTTCCCAGCTACCTTTCTGTTGTTGACTTGTAGTTTAATTTCACTGTGGGCTGAGAGAAACATTATGCAATTTCTCTTTTTAATTTGGTAAAGTGTGTCTTATGGTCCAGAATTTGGGCTATTTTAATGAATGTACTATGTGAACTTGAGAAGAATGTGAATTGTGTGTTGGTGGATATAGTATTCTAGGAATGTTAATAAGGTTAAGTTGAATACTAATGCTGTTCAGGTCAATTTTTTTTTTACTGATTGCTGCTGGCTTGATCTATCAATTACTAAAACAGAAGTGTTGAAATTTTCAGTTATTATAATGGATTTCTCTATATTTCCTTGTAGCTAAATCATTTTTATGTCTCATGTATTTTGATGCTCTCTTGTTAGACATGTTAAGAATTGTTATGTCTTACTAGAGAGTTGACTTCTTTATCGTTGTAATTCTTTATCTCTGATAATTTTTTTTGTTTTGAACTCTGTCTAAAATTAGTACTACTCCAGCTTTCTTTTGGTTGACCTTAACATGATATATTTTTACTTCTTTACTCAGACCTTTCTGTGTCTTTAAAGTAGGTTTATTTTAGAGAATATGTGGTTGGATATTTATTTTTTTAAACTCATTCTGACGAGCTCTGTTTTTAAGTTGGCTTATTTAAATCATTTACCTTAAAGATGATTATTGATAAAGTTGGATTAATATCTACCATTTTGCAATAATGGCACTTATTTTTTGTTTCTTTTCTTTTTCTCCTTCTATTAGTCTGATAGAGCTGTCCAAACAGACCAGATGACTTAAACCAGGGGTCACCAACTCCTGGGTGCAGACCAGTACTAGTCCCTGGCCTGTTAGGAACCAGGCAGCACAGCAGAAGGCCAATAGTGGGCCAACAAATGGAGTTCTGTCTTTTGTCAGATCAGCTGCAGCATTAGATTCTCATAGGAGTGCGAACTCTATTGTGAACAGGGCATGGGGATGAATTTAGGTTGCATACTCCTTATGAGAATCTAATGCCTAAATATCTCTTCCCCCACTCCCCACAGTTCGTGGAAAAATTGTCTTCCATGAAACCGGTCCCTGATGCTAAAAAAGGTTTGGGACCACTGGCTTAAACAACATAAATTTATCTTCTTGAAGTTCTGGAGGCTAGAAGTCTAAGATCAAAATGCTAGTAGTTTTAGTTTCTTCTGAGACCTCTTCTCTTGGCTTGTAAATAACTGCCTTCTTGCTATGTCCTTCCATGTTCTTCCCTCTGTGTATGTTTCTGTTTTAATCTCTTCTTCTATAAGAACACCAATCATATTGGATTAGACACACCCTAATAATCTTCTTTTATGTTATTACCTCTTTAAAGCTACTATCTTCAAATACAATCTCATTCTGATATATTGGGAACTGCAACATATGGTTTCAGGGTTGGGAGGTAGAATTCAGCATCTTATACCCTCTTTTTCTACCTTCTCTGATTTTAATAAAGCTTTTTATATGATTTTATTTTCTCCTCTCTCTTAACATAGCATTGATACTTCTGTTTAATTTTTCAATGGTTCCCTAGAGTTTGTGCTATATATTTACAATAATCTAAGATTATATATCTCTTCACCTGTAGTACAGATACCTTATAACAATATAGTTCCAATTATTTTCTCCTATCTCTTACAACATGGGTCCCCACTCCCAGGCCATGGACCAGTACCGGTACGTGGCATGTTAGGAACTGGGCTGCATAGCAGGAGGTGAGTGATGGGTGAGCCAGTGGAGCTTTATCTGTATTTACAACCACTCCCCATCACTGGCATTACCACCTGAGCTCTGCTTTCTATCAGATCAATGGCAGCCTTAGATTCTCATAGGAGGGATCTAGATTGTATGCTCCTTAGAATCTAATGCCTGATAATCTGAGGTAGAGCTGAGGTCGTGATGTTAGTGCTGGGGAGCTGTTGCAAATGCAGATTAACATTAGCAGTGAAGTTTGACTGCACAGAGTCAATCAGTTGCTTGCGGACTCATATCAAAGCCCTATCAGTGAGTTGATGTACTTCGATTGTATAGCTGCACCTGGTGACAGACTTTAAGTTAGAATTCGACACTTATTTTAATTTGCACATGACCTGCCCATTATTTTATTGACAACTTCTGTCCATGCCTCTTTTTATGGTGGTGAGTTGTATAATTACTTCATTACACAGAAGGTATCAACAAATTATACACATTTTAAGAGATGTTATCTATTACTTTTTTGAAGTTGAATTGAATTACGGTAGCAACGTATAATATAACATTTGCTCAACCCTGCTTCCACCATTTTCTTTGACTGTCCTGCCTGTTGCATGGTGAACATCATACTTAAAATGCATATACATTTTTTGCCACCCACTGTATATTACAATGTAATAATAATAGAAATAAAGTGCACTATAAATGTTATGTACTTGAATCATCCAGAAACCATCAACCACCCCTTTCCCTAATCTGTGGAAAAATTGTCTTCCACAAAACTGGTTCCTGATGCCAAAAAGTTTGGGGACCACTGCATTACAACTTTGCTTCTTTCATTTCACTTATCCATATGCAACAATTACACAATACATTACCACTATTACTACTCTAAACAGTTATCTTTTAAATCAATTAATAATAAGAAAATTTAAGAACTGTCTTTTACATTTATTTACTCTTTTTCAAGGTTCTTTCTTTCCTTTTGTAGATCTGTGTTTCTGACCTATATCTTTTTTCTTCTCTCTAAACAACGTGTAACATTTCTTGCAGGGCCTATTGCTGGACTGGAATTCCCTCCATTTTTGTTTAAGAAATCTTTCTTCATTTTTGAAGGATGATTTCACTGGATATGGAGATGCAGGTGGGTTGTTTTGTTTTTCAAAACAAATACTTCACTCCACTCTCTTCTTGCTTTCATGGTTTCTGACAAAATGTACACTGTAATTTTTGTTCTAAGTCAGTTTCTCTTTTCTCTGGCTTCTTTTAAGACTTTTTTCTTACTTTTGATATTCTAAAATTTAAATATGACATGTCTGCATGTTGATTTTTTGGTGTTTATCCTGCTTGGTATTCTCTGAGTCCCTTGGATCTATGGTTTGGTATCCTCATTAATTCCTGGTCATCATTACCTCAAATATTTTTCTGTTCTGTTTTGTCTTTCTTCTTCTTGCATTTTAATTATGTGTATATTATGCCTTTGAAATTGTTTCACAGTTCTTTAATATTTTGTTCTTCCCCCCGCCCCATTCTTTTTGCTCTTTGCACTTCAGTTTGGGAAGAAGCTTCTACTAACATATCTTCAAATTCATTGTTTTCTTTTTTTTTCTTGGCCATGTCCAATCTGATGAGTTCATCAAATACTTTATTTCTATTCAAAAATTTTATTTCACCAAAGTCTTTATTACTGTTGTATTACAAAACAAACAAAACAAAACAAAACCCTAAGCTAATGTCCTGAAGGAACCTGCAATTCATGAGGGATAGGATTTCTAGCATTTGCTTTACATTCTTTTCTTAGAGTTTTTAATCTCTATGATTGTTATCTGTTTGTTTTTGTACATTGTATAAATTTTGCATTAAAGCCTTTGACATATTACTCATAGTTATTTTAAATTCCATGTCTGGAATTCCACTTTCTATGTCCATGTGTACACATTATTTAGCCCCCACTTATCCAAGTGAGAATGCATATGCAAGTGAGAACATGCGATATCTGACTTTTTGTTTCTGAATTATTTTACTTTTAGTTCATCCATGTTGCTGCAAAAGACAGGATTTCACTCTTTTTTGGCTGATTAGTATTCCATGAAGACTCAGAAAAGCGGGAGTGTGGTTAGAGATGAGAAATTCCTTAAAGGGTATGCTATTCAGGGGATGGTTATGCTAAAAGCCCAAACTTTACTGTGCAATACATACATGAACATCTGTATCTGTATCCATTAAATCCATATGAAACATTTCCTGTTTGATAATTCCAAAATCTTTGTCATATGTGAGTCTGAGACTTGTTTGTCTCTCTAGATTATCTTTTTTCTTTCTTCTTTCCCTCCTTCCTTCTTTCTTTCTCTTGTTTTTGTGCTTTCTTTCTCTCTTAGCATGCCTTGTAATTTTTATTGAAAGACATGCTATATCAGATGACAGAGGTGAATAGGCCTTTAGTGTGAGGTTTGATGTTAATATGACTAGGAGTTGAACTATGTATGATGTTTGCTGTAGTCGTAGATGCCAGAAACTTCAAATTCCTCAGATGTCTTTGTTTTACCTCCTCTATTGTCTTTGAGCTTCCCTAAGAACTCCTCCTTAAATAAATCCTGTACTTTGCACTCTTTTAGCTATAATCCACTATTATACTAGAACCCTGCTGATGTGGTAGTAAGGTGCTGGGAAGGGGAAGCATTCTATATTCTCATGATTATATATTAATTTTTTTGTGGGCTTGTGTCTCAGGGCTGTTACCTTCACAAGTGTTTCCTGGTCTCTTCTCCTTGTTCATACTACCCTCCCCAGTCAGGTGAGATAGGAAGACTAGAAGGGATGGTGGTGGATAAATGGTAAATGGTAATTGCCCTTCTGTCAAGGTGAAATGAGGTGCTAATAAATTGTTTTTTCCTGGAGTGGAGGTCTTTGTTATAAGAATGCTCTAGATGTACTTAAATAACTATATTTAAGTATGGCTATTTAAGTACATACAGAGACAGGGGCTATTTCTTGGCTCTTCACTTTGAGAACCTGACGAGATTCCTGAAAGTAACACAAATGTAAAGTGGGTTCCCTAAGACTTTGACCCCCATGAGCTTTTAACTCTCATACCAGTTCCCACTCACCCTCCAGCAGTTTTACAAAATTACCACTTATAGCTTTCTACCAGTATATGACTTTAGTGACTTTTGCTCCAGATAAGCAGATCTTGACTGTGGTTCTTTGTATTCACCTGTTTCTCCAGATTTTGGGTGGTGGTTTTCCCTGAAACCTAAATTCTCTGATGGGTCCAATAGATGTTCTTGGTTCTCAGGTTGTTCCATCTTTTTAAAATTTTTATTGTAAGGATGGTAATGGAGTGATTATTTCTAAGCTCCTTGTATTTTGGGAATGAAACCAGAGGTCTCCATTTTACTTTATTTTTAGAAGTTCTAGTCACTTTAAACTCTAAATAATACTTAACATTTTGGGTTACAAAATGAAATTATACCTTGTTACCATGTTTCACTATATTCCATATAAAAAAGTTCAGAGACATGAAGTAACCTACTCAAGCATCTCATGCTTGGTCAGCTGTTACTTTGAAGTCAGAGATTTCTAGTCTATCTCACTTATGACAATATAGTGTCTGCTTAACCTGAACTCAATCAAATGCTGCTCACTTAAAACAGAAATGCCTATATCATATACTGTTATTCTGACCAGAAGAGATTCGGGTTAGTTCTCAGGTAGAAATAGTATAACCATACATGACACCATTCTCCCATGCCCATTCTACCCTTTTCCCTAATTGCTTGGCCACTGCACTGGCCTTTAAGATAAAAAGAGACTATGTGGGCCAAAAGGGAAGAGTAAAAGAAAAAGCAGAATATGGGAGGGAATGTCTGTAAGAGGTATGTATGTGTGTGTTTTGATACTAACAAAGAAGACAGAAAAAGTAGTTTGGAGAACCAGCTCTCTCCATTCTTGAATTCATTTTGATGCAGTCTTTGGGTGACCATGCCAGAAAAAAGAAACAAAAAAAAGATGAGGAAAGTGCCATCTAAATGTGCAAATCCTTCATGTAGATATTATCTTTTTTTTTTAATAATCAATATTTTTCATTATGATATTGTGGGGTACTATGCAGCCATAAAAAAGAACAAAATCATGAATTTTGCAGCAACCTGGATGGAACTAGAGTCTGTAATACTGAGTGACCTCTCACAGAAACAAAGATCTGAGTATCACATGTTCTCACTCATATAGTGGACCTTGATCATCCAACGTATTGCCATAAGAAAATATCTTTGTTTTCTATTGTCAAGAAAGTACAGCCTCTTGTGTTAGATGACTAAGTTTAATCCATACTCTTCTCACTACCTGCTATGTGACTTTGGGCAAGTTACTTGAACTCACTGTATCTTAGTTTCTTTATTGATACACTGCCTCTCAAAGTATTATTGTATGAATTAGGAGAATATATCTCTCTTTGTGTATATCTATTTGTTAGAATAGTGCTTGGCATGTAGTAAGCACTCAATAAACACTAGCTGTTACTGTAACCATTTCTTCTTCTCCATTTTTCACACATCAGCTCTGTCTGTATGTAATGAGTCTCCAGGACTCAATTTTAGCTTTCCTGAACATAAATATACAGCCACAGACTGGGTGAGAGGGATAGATTTTTTTGCCAGCTTTAAACTTCACTTTAAACTGCTGGTATCTAAATTTAAATCCAAACTTGAACTTTTAAAAGTTTTACTAATTTACTGAGTCCAGCAAATAATTCCTCATGCCTATGTTGGCTTCCGTGATGAGCTCCTTCCACTCCCTACCCACTCCTCTGCCCTTCTCTTATGTGAAATTATATTCTTTGGCCATTGCAGTTCATATAATTGTAGCATTTAGTTTTGAACTTGTGCCCAGAAGTCTGTGGGCAGTGGGCATGTTTAAAGAAATTTAATAAATAAAGGGAAATAAATGTACAAGGTAAAAAGTAAATGGACCAATACTATTCGGAGAAAAACCCCAAAGTGACTATCTGCTTGCGGGAACAGGAATAATTTTAGAACAAGCCAGTAATGTAAACAGGATGAAAGAAAACATTTTGCTTAGTAAATACACTAGGTCTGTGCTTTCTACCTTACTACTGGGTCTTTGCTTCATAAAACGATCCTTATAGACCTTCTTCTGGTGAATGAAGTGCCTTGACTATAATGTAGCTTTTGATCATTTAGTTCTCAGGTGAACAGTGCTATCTCAGGACTTAATTTTCTCTTATTAGCTCCACTGAGAAAAGGATTGTACATATTGAGTTGACACCTATGGGAAGGTTCTCAATCTCCCCATAAGCCCACCATTCATTTGTTTGTTAACTTTGTCCCTGGGTGTGTCTTGGTAGACTTAGCTTGTTTTGCTCCCTCTCAATATGATTAAGTGGTTCCCAAGGCAGATGATCATGTAAATGCAAATAGATATACAGATGGCCACACCAGGATTGAGTTGGAAAGTACTCATACTTGTGCCATCATACATTTTACTGGTTGAGTTTTTTAGAGAAACTACACACAGACACATACACATACACATACACATACACATACACATACACATACACACAGAGTTGATAAATAGGAAGAAGTGTTACTTATGGGTTTGTTCTGTTGGTGTGACTTCTCTTGAAGGATAACTTGTCCTTACATACTTACTTTGAGTATTTTGTACTTTACAAAGCACATTCATACATTCAGTAGTGGGAAAAGCTTGGGATGAACAGCTGGTATACTTTGTTCAAATCCTATCTTTCCTAATTGCTAGTTCTATGATGTGGGGCAAAACATTTAACATTTCTGAGCCTTAGATTTTCATGTGTCAAGCGGAGACTATCACTATATATATGCACAGTATCTTTGCTGGAATGTGTGAGGAATGCATTATAAAATGCTTATGAAAATACTTTGTGAACTCTGAAGCAGTATATAAATATTAATGGTGATTTATCTTTTCATCCATCTCATGAGATAATTGAGGAAATCTTTTTATCCTCATCAAGAAGTAAGAACACTGAGTGTAGCAAGTGCTGGCTGTGTCCTGTTCATATACCTTTCTTTTATGTGGAAGTTACTTGCAGATGGGTTTCCCACCCATGGCCTACTTCCTGGATTATTTTTGTATGAGGGTTCCCTTTGACCTTGAAGCAGGCCAGACCTGCTGGAGAGCTAACAGCTCAGGAGCTACCCCCAATTAATAGGGGGCAGGAGTAGATGGATAAATTCTTACCTTCCCCCCACCTTGGTGGGTCAATTCTGAGCTGTGTCCTACAGAGAGTTCTGAGTGGATTAGCGGGTAGATTGAACTCCAGCTTCTCTGAGCAGTTGACTATTCACCAACACTCTCTTCCCTGCCCCACTCTCCACCTGCTTATATTGCTTTCTGGGATCTCTCCCTACCACCATTATCACTGCAAGCAAATAAACTACTTGAGCCCAAATTTTTGTCTTGAGGTCTGATTTTGGGAGGACTGAAATAATACAATGTGACTCTACGAATCTCTCAGGCTGAGAGATTCATGCAAGGTCACATAGCATGTGAGGGGCTGAAGGGGTTATAAACCTTTTCTGCTGAAACAAACTACAATTGGGTTATAAGATTACACATGCAGAGACCTACAAACAATTTTATTTGATTTTTTATTAAAGACTCAGAGGCTATTGAAAAAAAACCTCACAACAATGTTTCCTCTGTCCTTATATTTATACAGCATACTTTAAAAGATATGGGCAGAAGTATAAATCTTAGGAAGAATAGACAAAAGTTGCTCTGCCAATGAAAATGAGATCCAAGAAGCGAGGACGGTGAGTGAACTGAGGTTTTAAAAAACAATTCCCAAATTGTAGAAACAATTATCTTTACAATAATAAGAATTTTAAAACACTTATCTTTATGGTAATAATAACAACAAAAAATGACATTTCTACTTGAGGATGATTGCATAAGTTTAGTCAAAGCGGAAAGGCATAACTATTGGATTTTTTTCTCTCTTATATATATATTTTTTCCTCAAAGAGGACGGTCTTCAAATGATACAGTCTGGTACTCACTTTAAGATTAAATTTAGACTCAAGTTTGTGGAGAAGCTATTATGAGATTGCTTAGCAGCTCACAATACATTCTTGTCTTAGGCCTAGACACCATTCAACTTTGTGTCTAGAAGTTACGATAACAAAATCATTTCAATAATTATCAACTTACTCTGAAGATTTGGAGACAAGCTAAAACACACAAATCCATAATATGAAAACTATAGACAAAAACATCTGAAATGTCTTCAAGATAAAAAATTCTAAAGCTGATTGTTAGAATATTTACTATATTATTTACTACATCACAGAAACAAAGATCTGAGGACTACATATACTCACTCATAACTAGACCCAGAACATTTATCATAATACTATAAGAAAGGGATTGGCAGTAGTGGGACACTGCCAGGGAAGAGAGGGAGGGTACATAGCATCAGTAAGAGTATCAAACTTTACCTGCATGATGACCACTAAAGTACCTAATCCTGAATTGTACCCCACATCTTTAAAATAAAAAAAAACAAATAAAATAAAAACTTGGTAATTACCAGGGAACAGGAAATGTTTGCTAAAACAGATTATTGCAACTAACCTTATTTTAAAATTTTGATGCATTATCAGATGTATATCAGGAGAGTACTTTGGTAGTGAATATTGTATATACTCAGTATCATATGCTGATTTATAGTTTCTCATACAGCCTTTCATATTAAATGAAGAAATGATGATAATGTAATTTTAATTTTCACTTGGATTCAGAAAGCATTGAACAATATCAATAGGCTTATTGTTCAAAGCATGACTGCTAATTTGCTATTAATCTTTAGTTTGGGGACAGTGAAGTTGGTATGGTTTTGGTGTCAGACTTGGGTTCAAATCTTTGCATTTAACAATTTCTAAATGAGTCATTAATCTTAGTTTTATGTAGCTTCCTCAGCTATAAAGTGGAAAGAAAAAAAATACCTATTGTATAGCATTGTTTGATGGTTAGATGAAATATGCCAAAGAGCTTTATAAATTATTATGCTTTAAATAAATGCTAGTTATTGCTGCATTTTAGCAAAATTGTGCTTAAATTTCCAATTAAGAGAAAATCTAAATCCAGAATATATCACTTCTTGTTTATTTATGTCAGAATAAAAAATACAAAATAGCTTCTGTCTTTGAAGAGAGTTTAATGCTTTGCTGAATTAAAAAAACAACTCATTTTTAGATTAGGTACAAAATTATTTCATCTGATTATTATGGAAATGTTGCCCAAACAGCAAACTTGGCTGGTGGGCTGAATCTGGCTCACCATCTACTTTGTAAATAAAAAGTTTTATTGGCACCCAGCCATGTTCATTCATTGATGTATTTTCTGTAACTCCTTCTGAGCTACAATGGCAGTATTGAGCAGCTGTGACAGAGACCTTATAGCCCACAAAGCCCACAAGCTCTGGTGCTTTATAGGAAAAATTTGCTGACCCCCAGACCTACACTAAAAAATGTATAGTGTATAGTCATATGTAGGGAGGGAGGATATGTTTAAGCAAATATAAGGCAATTCTGGAGTTTACAAATTACAGTAATCAAAATGAAATTTCAAATATTTTAGAGTGGGAACATTTTATCTAATCAAATGCCACTAAGGAGTTTTTAATTTGTGTAAACTCAGAGAGAGCGTAACACAAAGAATAGAACTTTGGGGCATAGTTTAGTCATCGGTATAGGAAATACTAAAGAGCCGCTTTAAAAGAGAGACTCCAAAGTGAAACCTAATGTAGCTTTGGGACTGCTTGACTGAGCCTTTTCTACTTTCCTTTGATGAAAATACTAGACCAGAGTTATCAAGAATCCAGTCACTGCTAAAAGCTGCAGAAATTCTCCCTGCAGCTTCCAAAAGCTGTAAGCATTATGCTGCTGAAGCATTATACCATAAGAATTACTTGTAGTATTTGCTTTGTGTTGAGTAGTTTGGATCAGTCATGTGAAATAAGCAATTGCCTTTATTGAAATAGAAATCAGTGTCATCCTTTGCCCCATACTTGCATTAAACCCAAATCCTCATTAAGAAGTTTCAAGACTTCCTAACCAGAGTTGTGAAAGACTTTTACGATGAAAACTACAAAACACTGCTCAGAGAAATCAAAGATGACACAAACAAGGGGAAAAATATCCCATGCTCATGAATTGGAAGAATCAACATTGTGAAGATGTCCATCCTACCTAAGGCAATCTACAGATTTAATGCAATACCCATCAAATTACCAGTAACATTCTTCTCAAACCTAGAAAAAACAATACAGGAATTCATATGGAAATACAAACGACCAAGAATAGCTAGAACAATCCTCAGCAAAACAAACAAACAAACAAAAAACAAGCAGGCGGTATCACATTACCAGACTTCAAACTTTACTATAAAGCTACAATAATCAAAACAGCTTGATATTGATACAAAAAACAGGCATATAGATCAATGGAATAGAATTGAGATTCCAGAAGCTAAACTCAATTTCTCATCCAACTCATCTTCAACAAAGCCTCCGCCACCTACTACTGGGGAGAGGAGAACCTATTCAGTAAATGGTGCTGGGAAAACTGACTGACCACATGCAGAAGACTCAAACAAGACCCCTATCTGTCCCCACACACAAAAATTAACTCTAAATGGATCAGAGACCTAAATGTAAAACCTCAAACCATAAGAACCTTAGAAAATGCAGGATACACCCTTATGGACATTGGAACTGGCATCCAATTCCTGAACAAAATCCAAAACCCATAGACCATAAGAGATAAGACAGACAAGTGGGACCTTATTAAACTGACAAGCTTCTGCAAAGCCAAAGAAACCATCAAGAGAGCAGGGAGACAGCCCACAGACTGGGAAAAAGTATTTGCCAACTCCAGTTCCGACAAAGGCTTAACATCTTGGATCTACAAGGAACTCAAACGTGCTGAAAAGAAAAAACAAACAACCCCATTATAAAATGGGCAAAAGATACGAACAGACACTTCTCAAAGGAAGACATCCGAGCAGCCAACAGACACATGAAGAAATGTTCAACCTCACTAATCATCAGGGAGATGCAAATCAAAACCACACTGAGATACCACCTAACTCCAGGCAGAATGGCAATTATCAACAACTCAAAAAATAATAGTTGCTGGAGAGGGTGTGATGAAAAGGGAACACTCTTACACTGTTGATTGGAGGGCAAACTAGTGCAACCGCTATGGAAAACAGTGTGGCGATTCCTAAAAGCTCTAAATATTGACCTCCCATATGACCCCGCAATTCCCCTACTGGAAATATACCCTGAAGAACTCAAATCACTCTATAAAAAAGATACCTGCACACATATGTTTATCGCAGCATTGTTCACAATAGCAAGAACCTGGAATCAACCGTACTGTTCATCAAAAGAGAACTGGATTTTAAAAAATGTGGTTCATATACACAATGGAATACTACGCAGTCATAAAAAAGAACAAAATCATGAACTTTGCAGCAACCTGGATGGAACTAGAGTCAATAATACTGAGTGACCCCTCACAGAAACAAAGATCTGAGTATCACATGTTATCACTCATATAGCTGACCTTGAACATCTGTCGTAATACTATAAGAAAAGGACTGACAGTGGTGGGAAACTATGGGGGGGAAGGGAGGTGGGATTAGCGGTAGTCAATATCTGTCTGGGGAAACACCCCTTATCAACAAGGGTGCTTGAACGAAGCATATTTGTATACCTAATCCTTAACTGTACCCCACAATATCAAAATAAAAAATATTGATTAAAAAAAAAAAGAAGTTTCAAGATAACCCAATGCTTTTTCTTTTTCTTTTTTTTTATTAATCAATATTTTTTATTATGATGTTGTGGGGTATAGTTAAGGGTTAGGTATACAAATACATTTCATTCAGGCACCCTGTTGATAAGAGGTGTTTCCCCGTCCCCAGACAGATATTTGCTACCGTTGATCCCATCTCCCCCCCCCATAGTTTCCCACTACTGTCAGTCATTTTCTTCTAGTATTACATTGGATGTTCAAGGTCCATTATATGAGTAAGAACATGTGATACTCGGATCTTTGTTTCTGTGAGAGGTCACTCAGTATTATAGACTCTAGTTCCATCAAGGTTGCTGCAAAATTCATGATTTTGTTCTTTTGCATGGCTGCGTAGTATTCCATCATGTATATGCACCACATTTTTAAAATCCAGTCCTCTTTTTGATGGGCAGCATGGTTGCTTCCAGGTTCTTGCTATTGTGAACAATGCTGCGATAAACATACGTGTGCAGGTATCTTTTTTATAGAGTGATTTGAGTTCTTCAGGGTATATTCCCAGTAGGGGGATTGCGGGGTCATATGGGAGGTTGATATTTAGAGCTTTTAGGAATTGCCACACTGCTTTCCACAGAAGTTGCACTAGTTTACACTCCCACCAACAGTGTAGAAGTGTTCCCTTTTCGCCACACCCTCTCCAGCAGCTGTTATTTTTTGAGTTGTTGATAATTGCCATTCTGCCTGGAGTTAGGTGGTATCTCAGTGTGGTTTTGATTTGCATCTCCCTGATGATTAGTGAGGTTGAACATTTCTTCATGTGTCTGTTGGCTGCTCGGATGTCTTCCTTTTAGAAGTGTCTTTTCGTACCTTTTGCCCATTTTATAATGGGGTTGTTTGTTTTTTCTTTTCAGCACGTTTGAGTTCCTGGTAGATCCAAGATGTTAAGCCTTTGTCTGACCTGGAGTTGGCAAATATTTTTTCCCAGTCTGTAGGCTATCTCCCTGCTCTCTTGATGGTTTCTTTGGCTTTGCAGAAGCTTGCCAGTTTAATAAGGTCCCACTTGTCTATCTTCTCTCTTATGACCTGTGGGTTTCGGGTTTTGTTCAGGAATTGGAGGCCAGTTCCGATTGCCAACCCAATGTTTTTTCAAGAACATTTCCAGGCAAGCAGTCTGCTCTGATTTCTTGTTCATTGGTCAAGACTAAGTGAAGACATTAAGAAATGTATAGAAATGTATTTCTTTTTTTTTTTTTTTTTTGAGTTGAAGTCTCACTCTGTCATCCCGACTGGAGTGCAGTGGCCACTCCTGGCCACCGCAGCCTCGACCTGCTGGGCTCCGGCAATCCTTTCGCCTCAGCCTTCCGAGTAGCATGAATTACAGGTGCACACTACCACGCCCGGCTGATTTTTGGTTTATTGTAGAGATGAGGTCTCGCTGCCCAGGCGGGTCTCGAACCCACGGGCTCAGGCAATCCACTCACCTCAACCTCTCAAAGGCGCGGGATTACAGGCTGAGCCACTGAGCCCGGCTAGCAAATGTATTTCTTAAGGTTTCAAACTGGCCAGGGATGGTGGTTTGGATAATGCTGGGAACTTAGTTATAGTAATGTTTTTAATGGTGGGTTCTGCTTGTAAGTTAGAGCCAGTAAATTGCTAAGTTATGATAATAACCCTGAGTTTGAACTTACTATATGCTTTGCCTCAAGATAGTCGTCACGTGCCCCTTCACTACAGAGGCAACTGGATCATAACAGGCAGCAGAAGCATTGCTGAGGGCGGTGTTAGTAAAAACAGATGATTATGGACTTGCTTATATTACCCCCACTCTTCAGATCCACAGAATTCACAGATTAGAACCTAGGAAGACTGTCTCCTCCTAACATATCTTCTCTTTGAGGCCTAAATTTGAGTTCTGAGCAGTAGGCCTGTCTAATGAGTTGGTTACACATCAGAGTAGTTCACAGTGGTTTGGTTATGTCCTAGATTTCCACACAAAGGCTTAGTTTCTCTTCTTTAATTCCTCTGCAGGGTAGCTGGTAATCTGGAATTGGGTAAGTCTCTAATTAATTTATTAAGTATATATGATTTTGAACTGATGAAAAGAAAGTATGAATAGGATGTTCATCTATACTGTTTGTCTAGAAGTGAGAGGCATTCAATTGTACAAGGAGAAAAAAAAGAACAACTGGAAGGAGTCTTTAAAAGCTATATTAACTTGAACTAGGTCTCTAGTAATACGTGTATATTACTTAAGCTCTCTACTCTTAAGTAGAGTGTAAATAACTTAAACTGAATCATAGAATTTTAGATTTTGGAATATTTGCAGTAATTCATTTCAACTCTAACTCCATTTTAAAGATGAAAAAACTGAGGAAGATGAAATTATTTTGTTATTGTCATGTACCTAGTTTCTGGAGAGCAGAGATTAGCATTTGACCCCTCAGTGTAGTGGTGTTTCCTCTACACTACATTCCAAAGCTAATTAAGAGGAAGTGCTCCTGTGAAGAAATTCAGTTAATGGGGTATGAACTGAGGGAACCAAGTTGTGTAAAGTGAGCATAGCCAATACTGAGGACGTTTGAGGCTTAGTACTAAGGAAATGGCAGTTTGAAATAGATCTGAGAGGAAAATCATTGTCATAGAAACAATGTGGACAACTTTATGCTGGTGACTAATTGTAGCTAGACGATTTTTAAAGGTCATTTCAATTAGCAAATTCTTAACAGGCTAAAGGGAAAAGTGAACGCTAATAAACATGTCTGACATCCTACAACCTGTCAAAATCCTGTCAGGAATGTGATGAGTAGAACTCATGACAAGGAGACAGTGAATAAATGATACAGTCTGACAGAGTTAGGCTATTAAAGGACACATGCTTCTGAGAGACTGGTTTTTGAATAGAAGAGAAGTGATAATAATAATGAGAATATTTCGGATTTGTGGGGGAGGGTGTGGAGTATAATCAACATTTAACATAATAATTTATCCATGTTATTATAGTTGAACAAACAGTTTCACTTGCATTTATAAACTATGGGATATCTGTCTCTAATCTGTGTAGGAAGATTTCTGATTCCCGCCAAGATGGTGCCCTCTTTCCTCAAATTAATCCTGGAAAAGAGAATATAAGTAAACAGAAGGGGAACGGGAATTCCAGGAATGAATAAAACCAACCAAACAATAAACTTTGGGAACACCCTTAGGGAGCAGAAGACTGTTTGCCTATGTGTGTGGCAGTTGCAGCCAGAGGAAGAAGCTGGCCCAAGGTGGTAGCAGTCTGTTCTCCATTCTGCTTTTATTTTTCTCTGGCTTTGCCTCAGGATAGTCGTCACATGTCCCTTCACTTTCAGAGGTGACCCTGGATCATAACAGCCAGCAGAAACACTGCTGAGCGAGGTGTTAGTCAAAACAGGTTATTACGGTCCTGCTTATCTTACCCCCATCCTTCAGACCCACAGAGCACACAGATTAGAATCTAAGGAGGCTGCCTCCTCCTAATATGTCTTCTCTTTGAGGCTTAAGTTTGAGTTCAGAACAGTAGGGCTGCCTAATGAGCTGGTTATAAATCAGAGTAATTCACAGTGGTTTGGTTATGTACAAGAGTCCCACACAAAGGCTTAGTTTCTCTTCTTTAATTCCTCTGCAGGGTAGTTGGTATCCTCACAGGAAAATTAATTCCCAGGTCAAAATTACTAGATATCTGAGGAGTATATGCATTATCTGAAATGGACATATTAGAAGAGGTAGACTGAGATTATAAAGTAAATTTGATAAAAATACTTAAGCTGGTAAGGTAATATATTACCTATATATGACAAAATAATAATACAAAGTAGACATATAAAGTATGAGTTAAAAGGAAGAACAATATATAGGATATGTAGGATAGATACAACTGAAAACTAAATTAATAAAGTAGAAGAGCAAATTGAGAAATTCTCCCAGAAGACAGGAAGAAAGTATGAAGAAATAGAAAACAAATAGATCGATAAAATAACTAACAGATATGGCAGCTAGAAATAAAAGTGGCAATATCTAGTAATAAAATACCCACAAGAAAAGTGGCGATATATGGAAGAAAATAATCTGGATAAATAGTAGAGATAAATTACTCATAGTCAAAAAAGAAGGAAGACCAGTTTGAAAGGGCTAATGGATTGTCAAACATGAAAGACAAGGAAAACTCACCCTAGATATATAACGACAATATCTGAGAACATCAAGTACAAAGAAAAAATTCTACAGGTTTTCAGAAAGTGAAGGTCACCTAAAAGAAACAAGAATTAGATTCATATCAGACTTTTCAATGGTAACACTGGATGTGCAAAAACAGTGAGGTAGTAGTTCAAAAATATTTCCTTGTGGAAGGCAGAAGGTCAAGGATCACCCCTTTCTGACTGAAACCATAGAAATGATAATAAGACCACCTTTTTGCTAAGGAGCTTGTGGTTTGGAAATATCTGACTGGTCTCTTGCAGGAAAACCCCCTTCCCTTTTCTCCTCCCATCTAGTCCACTACCATGGCAGCAATCATGTGACTAACCCACCCATCTGCCTGGCTCTCAATCACCAGACATCAGTACCTGTGCTTATCGGCCTCTTCATGATGACACAGAGCAGACCAGCATCCAATCACCTTAATGACCTTTCCTCATCAAAGGTGAGGGGTTAAAAGGACTCAACCATGAGCAACTGCCATCATTGTCTTACTAAGCTATGGCGTGGCCATATGCTCTTTGAGCTATGGCCAGGCCATGTTTCCTGGCTTTGGCTCCCCCCCATACTTTGGGGAGACGAATCTTCTCTTTCCCTCTCTCTCTCTCTCAAATTTACTTTCTAAATAAACTATTTTTTCTAATCTAAAAAATACTTTAAAAATAGCCTTCAATATAAAGTTTACATCTAAAAAACTTGCCATTCAAATGTGAAATGTAATAAAAAAATTCCCAGGTATGTACAGTCTCAAAGATGTTGTCTTATAAAATAAGCATTGAAAAAAATTTTCGGAAAAGTGTTCAGTTTAGAAGTAAATATCTTCAGAAACTAGTGCAGGAAATATGTTGAAAATAAGAATGATAAAATATCTAGTGATCTTAGACATTATCACTCTGATGTGGATGTGGATAGTAGGGACACACCAATTTAGGGACCATGTAAAACTGTCAGACCTCTTTTATGTTTTGATACAAGATATGGATCTTGACAGACTGATTGTATTAGTTTGCTAAGGTTGCAATAATGAAGTAGACAAACTGGGTAGTTTAAACAATAAAAAGTTTATTTTCTTAGAATTCCGAAGACTGTAAGTCCAGATCAAGGTGTTGACAGAACTGATATTTCCTAAGATCTCCCTCTTTTCTTTCATATGGCTGTCATTGCCCTTTGTCTTCACATGGTCTTTCCTTTGTACACATCTGTGTCATAATCTTTTCTCTTCTTATAAGGACAGTAGTCATATTGGATTGTGACTCATCCAAATGACTCATTTTAACTTAATACTCTTTAAAGACCCTATCTCCAAATATAGTCACATTCTGAAGTACTGAGAGTTAGTTCTTCAACATGTGAATTTTGGGAGGCCACCATTCAGTCAATAACACTGATATTCTCCCAGTATACCCCCATAAATGTACCAATTAATGACTGGCTCTGATTGGGCAGTGTCAGACCATTTACAATTGTTATATAGTGTTTTGAATATCATTTCTAGATATTGCTAGGTTTAAGAAATAAATAAGGACCAATAATGATACCTATGGGTTAAGAGCTATCACTATTAAGAACAAAAATCATATGTATAGCTTTTAAAGCAGAAGGGAAAATAAATTAGTCTATTTAGTAGAAAGTAAGAAGGAGCAAAAGAAATAAAAAATACAGTAAATGGAAAATATAAAATGAAATAACAGATAAATGTAAAATAATATGTTAAATGTAATGAGTAAAACATATTTACTGAAAGAGACTGATTGGATTTTAAGAAGATGCAACAGTATGTTCATTTCAAAGAAAAAAACTAAAAGGCACAGCAAGGTAAAATATAAAATAAAAAATACATCTGAAAAATATGAATTGAAAGAAAATGTTAGGTTGACATCTTAATAACTGAAAAAAACAGAAAATCAAAAATTTAAAAAGAGATCAAGAAGGATACTGTATACAGCAAATGGAGCAATAGAATGAGAATATATAACCATTTAAATCTATGATGTACTTAAGAACACAGCTGTAAATAATATCAAGAACCAACAAGCAGAATTTTAGGAAAAAATAGACAAATCAACAGGTATGGCTGAAGATTTTATACACATCTGTCAAAAACCATGGCTCAAGCACACACACATACACATACACCCAAATAGCAGAAGGATCGTAGACCTAAACAATACAATAAATGTTTATGCTAATATGTACATACATATGCATAAATTTCTATATCTAACAAAGAAGACATTATTTTCAAGGACACATGGAATATTTACAAAAATAAAATATAAATCAATTTTATAAACTAAGTTCTCTGAATATAATGCAATAAAATTAAACATGAATTACAAAAAAGAGCTAAAACATATCTCATATATTTAGATGCTAACTATTTCAAAATAACTCATTAAAAATGAAAACATTATATTTCAAAATGTGTGGATACAGTTAAACAAAAAAAGTATAGCTTTAAAAATAACATAGAACAATAAAGATTAAAAGTGAATGAGCTAACTCTTCAGCTCATTAAGTTGGAAAAACAGCAGTGAGCAAACCCAAAGAAACAAGAAAGAATATATAAAGATAAAGGTAGAAATAAAGAAAATCAAGACGAGAAGAATAATAGAGAAGATTAACAAAACCAAAAGTTGATTGTTTGAAAAGATTAACAAAGTAGACTTCTGATAAGATTAATTAAGAAAAACAAAGCACAAAATAAACAAGACACATAATGAAAAAATGATACCACTACAGATACAACAGAGATTTGAAATCCTAGATGAAATGAATAAATTTCTAAAAAAATATAAAATGCCAACATTGTCACAAGAATATCTGATAGACCAAATAAATAATAAACTGATATGGCTTTCAAATGATTGTCCATCTTCAACAGCAACAGACAAACAATATTGCACAGGTTTCAATGATAAGTCATTTTCATCCAAATTTCAAGAGATAGAATATTCTATATTACATTAGCTGTAATAGAAAATAGAGAAGGAACCAAAATTCTCTAGTTCACTTTTCAGTTTTATTGAGGTATAATTTAAATAGTATAAAATTAACTCATTGAAAATGTACAATTTTGTAATAAAAGTAAACTTTTACAGTTTTATAACTGTCTCTATAATTCAGTTTCAGAACCAACAACCATCACCCTAGAAAGCTTCTTGGTACCTTTTTGCACTCAATTCTTACTCCAGCCTCCCTTCCAATCAACTCTGATCTGCTTTCTATGGTAAAACTTTTGCCTAATGCAGAAAATTCATATAAATAAAATCATACAATATTTAGCCATTTTATGTCAGAATTGTTCTTTTCTTTTCTTTTTTTTTGAAACGGGAAAATACCAGAAATATTTTATTGAACTTAGTATCCATAAAGAAAGAATATGACATAAGATCAAGTAAATTAAAAAGGGTATGTGATCAGATGAGATATTTATCAGATGAAATATATCAGTTATTAGTTGGTTCACATGAGAAGAGACACTTTATCTATTTATAAATAAACTTTTTTGGATAATATAATTTAGAGAATGATTTGAGATATGAAAGCAACAGATGATGTATTTTGATTTATATAGGATTGTACATAACCTTTTTATAATGTAAAGGAGAATTCCCATTTAATTAATATTGTTAATTTTGTTTATTTTTCTATGAAATTTTTTATAATCAATATTTTTTATTATGATATTGTGGGGTACAGCTAAGGGTTAGGTATACAAATATGCTTCGCTCAGGCACCCTTACTGATAAGGGGTGTCTCCCCGTCCCCAGACAGATGTTTACTACCGTTAATCCCATCTCCTTTCCCCTCCCCCCCCATAGTTTCCCACCACTGTCAGTCATTTTCTTATAGTATTACGTTGGATGTTCAAGGTCCACTATATGAGTGAGAACATGTGATACTCAGATCTTTGTTTCTGTGAGAGGTCACTCAGTATTATAGACTCTAGTTCCATCCAGGTTGCTGGGAAATTCATTATAATGTTATGAGGTTCACCACTGTTGTTACTTGTATCATTCATTTGTATCTTTCTATTGCTGGATACTACCACTGCACACTGTATTAGTTTCTTAGGAATGAAGTAACAAACTAAGTGTGACTTAAACCTCAGAAAATTTATTTCACAGTTCTGATGGGTAAAGTCTCTCTCTGAAGGCTTAAGGATCCTTCCTTGTCTATTCCTAAATTTCTGGTGGTTATTGGTAATCCTTGGTATTCCTTGGCTGTGGCAGCATAACTCTAATCCTTCTTCTGTCTTCACTCAGCTGTATTCCCTCTATGTGTGTCTATGTCCATATTTTCCTTTTTTTATAAAGGACCCATTGTACTGGGGCCCACTTTAATCAAGTGTGTCTTGTTCTAACTTGATCATCTGCAAAGAACCTAGTTCTACATAAGGTCACATTCATAGGTTCAAAGTGGACATGCATTTTTGGAAGGACTTTATTCAACCCAGTACATAGACCACATTTTATCTATTCATTAGTTGCTGGACATTTGGGATGTTTCCAATTCTTGTTATCACAAATATTCTCATACATATCTTTGTGTGAACATATGGTTTCATTTCTTGGGTGGACATCTAGGAGTAAATTGGGTCATATAGTAAGTACATATTTAATATTCTAAGAAACTGCCAAAATACTCCAATTTTCTACATATTCTTGTCATACTTGTTATTGTTATTCTGTTGCTCTTTTCTGGTGTAGCCATTTTAGCAAGTGTACAATGGTATTCTATTGTTGTTTTAATTTGCATTTTCCTGATGATGAATGATATCGAGCATCTTTTCATGTGCTTATTAGCTAATCATATATATGTATATAAGTACGTATATAATTAATGTCTATGTGTATGTATATGTATATATTCTTTGGTGAAATATACATTTAAATATTTTACCCATTTTTAAATTAGGTTGTTAGTCTTATTATTGTGTTGAAGGTGTTCTTTATATTTTATAGATGTAAGTCCCTTAGCAGGTATGTGATTTACAAATATTCTCCTTCATTCTTTGACTTTTCTTCTCATTTTTCAATGATAATTTTAAAGACTGAAATGTTTTATTTTTGATGAAATAGAAATTATCATTTTTTTTCTTTTATAGCTCACAGTTTTGGTATTCTATTTTCTAAGAACTTTTTGTCTAATATAATGTCACAGAAGCTTTCTTCTAGAAGTTTTATAGTTTGAGTTCTTCTATTTAGGAATATGATCTATTTGAGTTAATACTTTGTGTACTATGATGTAAGAGCTTGAATTTTTTTTTCTAGAATGTGGATTTTCAATTGCTCCAGCACTTGTTGAAAAGTCTATAGTTACCCCATTGAATTGATTTGACACTTCTACTGAAAATCTATTGACTATAAATGAAGGGTTAATTTCTGTGTCATTGGATGTATATTATACATCTTTATGTCAATACCATACTGTCTTGACTTCTGTAGCTCCATTGTCTTTTGAGGTATAATTAATATACCCAGAGACATGAATGGTGAGTGAGGAAGTTATAAGTAAGAGAATAGAAGGGATGGCTGGGGGTTGCTATCCCTCATTTCTTGTCTCTCTCTCTGCATCCCAATAATTTAGTTGCAAATGGCAGGTCTTGGATTGGCACAGGATCTATCTTAGGCTCCTTAGAAGCCAATACATGTCTTAGTGAAAGGAAAAAAAAAGTAGCAATAAGGGAGAATTATGAGAACAGGGCATCTGGGATGGGAGGGTTTATTCTCCCATGTTAGAATGAAGGAGCCACATTTCCATGAAAACACTTCAGGAAAGTGATGGAGAGCACTATTTGTGATAGGTGTAAGTAATATATTTACCATCACATTTAACCACGTAAGTCAATGGGACCCACATCTTAAATTTTATCTCCAATATGATCCACAAAACTAGAAAAAAAAATCTCTTTCATGGATACCAACTGTGCCATGTTGTTAATCACAGAGGAGATCAGCTGAGAAGATATAAGTGTGGTCTCCCAACTCTAGCCCTAAAATACAAAAAGCAAGTCCATGTCACACTGCTAAAGGTCTCTAGGCTCCTTCTTCCCACTGCCACCTCCTTCTCCTAGTTTCATTCCTGTTATTCCCAAAGGATCTGTTATTCCCAAAGGGTCTGTATTAGTTATTGAGGGAAAACACGTACTTTTTATCCCATGGTGGTAGTAATTACCAAAGAAGGTTATTCAGTACTTAGAATCATCATCAGTAAAGGTGAATTCTAACTTCTTCCTTGCTGGGTCTGGCATAGGACAAGGCTTTATTGTATTGCCGTCTAAAAATTATCTAAATTTTTTGCACTGAGCTTTTCACTGAACTGAAGTTACTATCTTTTCTAGAAGCAGAGTGGTTATATGCTTTGTTTCCTATTTTAGATATTCTCCAACTTGCTCTGGTCCAACGTTCCTGGAAATCATAGAAGCCCTGGTGAGACCCCGTGATTTTGTGGAACAGTGCCATATAACTGATATATTTATTTTCCTTCTGTGATTGATAGCAGTCTTGGTAGCAGGCAATGTGACTATCAAAATATGTAGGAAAACTCACTATCATAAGAACAGATTTCTGACAAATGAACAAGCCATTGAACTCATTGAAATTCTCTGCACATTTTTATGGGGAACCCTCAGCAATGTTTAGTAAAATGAATAATAAAGGATAACATGTATTGGTTGTTTTATTCTATGCTACACAATATGCTAAATACTTTACATCTATTATCTAATTTAATAGTCACAACAATCCTGTTAAGTAGACTTATTCCTTGAACTTTACAAATAAAGCAGCATAGGCTTATACGGTGTATCCAACTTGTTCAAGGTTTTAGTGCTAATGCATGGCAGAGCTGGGACTTGATATCTGGCTTAGATCTTACACAAAATGTTTCATATGTGCTTTCTGTACATATGTAGGCATGTTCTCTTAAAGCATTGATTTATTTGTTCACCAATAAAAACTTACTGAATGTAATAGATAATTTGTTATTTTTGTCTGTTTAATATTTCTATTGCTTATTGGGAAATCCCCTTCCCCCCTTGTGCATGTGCCTCAGATGAAGGTACAAATTCACATTTTACTTAGTAAGAAACAAACAAAATGAAGTGAACTTTTCAGCAAGCGTCTTTATTCCTCACCTTTATTGTTGATCTTCATAAAGAGAATGAAGGTCCTTAAGGATAGCTTGTGAAGCTATAGTCTGGAAAATTTCTTTCAAGATGACCGAAGTCTGTCATCTTCAGCAAATCATTTTAAACAAATGTTTGGCTTTTGGGAATCCTTTATGGAAATACACTTTGCCTTTTATTATTCTTTGACCATATAAACTTTTTATTGCTGCTGGGCATGACAAGACTGATGAATCGGGAAACCAGTCATTTGTCCCTTTGTTGAGTATTCTTCCTTCTCTCAGTGGTTGCAGGAGGCCACTGGGGACTAGACTGGTCTGCAGACAAGGGCACTTCTAAACAAGGATATTGCTGCCAAGAGTTTGTCCTCTCAGGACAGGCGACGTTTCTGTATCTGCCACAGGAAGATAGCTCCGGTATCTTTTTTCAGGTTTCCCTCAGTTTTCAAATAAGTATTATTTTCAAACTTGCATTTCACATTCCAAAGAACTTTTTTTTTCATGAATGCTTTTGTATTTAACACCTCTGTGAACTCTGTGACCATACAACCTCATCTGGAAGGTCTATTTAGAGGTGGCTGAGCAAGCTGCCAAATTCAGTCTCTGAACCCTATCATTTCTGCATTATAAATGTCTTTTTTTTCCCTGACAGCTGGAATTAAATGTTCAGAAGCATGTGGATTAGATTTGAATTGCTTAGTCAAATCTTAGTCACCTTTCCACACACAGACAGAATCTCTAACCCAGGAAAGAGTATTTGTTTGGGCTCAGAGAATCTACCAGAGGGAAATAAATACTTCTATCACAATGTTTCAAGTTAGAGTTAGGTTCAGCTAGCTCTACCTAGGAAAGGGCAGGAGGAAAGCATGAGCTCATTGCAGTGTTGTCTGACAAAGGCTGTTGTTTGGAGTGTTTTCAATAGATCTTTTCCCATGAGGATTGCTCTTCCTGTAGTATTGCCACAAGTAAAACCTTTTTGAGGTTCATTGTCAAGTTAAAACATACAACAATATTTTGTCTCCATCATGGTCATGATATGTGATTTCTGTACATATGTAGGCATGCTCTCTTAAAGTATTGATTTATTTGTTCATCAGTAAGAACTTACTGAGAGTAATAGATATTTGTTATTTTTTTCTGTTTAGTATTTCTATTATTTATTGGGAAATCCCTCTCCTCCACTGTGCATGGTCCTAGTGGTCTGCAGTAGTGTATGTTATAGTTACTCCCCACCCTCAACCCAGCCACAGACTGGGCCAATTGCATAGATTGATCAAGGATGAGACTGTGACTCAAGCAGGCCAGATTGGCAAAGAGAAGTCCACTCTTCTTGGATGGAAGAGTACAAATCTAGGATTACATATAGCCCTCTTCTCCACAATATAGTGACTGTCGATGGGAGAACATCAACATACAAAAGGAAGAATAGGCAGATGGCAGAGAGAGAGAAAGTTTTCAATACATCATTTGGGTCCCAGAAACCATGCCTAAAGACTCCCAGGTACGTAAGCCAAATTCCACTTTCTGTTTAATCGAATTTGATTTTAGTTTCTGATAGTTTCTACTTCTTAAAAACAAGTGTCATAATTAATCCACTATGTCCACTCTGTATCAAATACTGTGTTAGGTCATGGGGAGATAAAGGTGAATTAGATGCTGTAGTATCATATAGTCACAGAACTAAACTATAGACAGAGGGCCATGGGGAAACAGAATGTGCTTTAGAGTTATTGAGAGTTTGAATATAGGAGTTAAATGTTAAGATATGTGATTTCACCCTGTTTATATTGGGTTAGGGTAGATTAGAAGGATGGCTAGGTGTGGATGCCAAATTTGGGGTAATTAAAGAAATTTAAGTCTTTTGAACCAAAGTGGGAGTCTAGTCATTAACAGCCAGATCTATAGAATATGGAGGAATCTCTGTGGTGTTAGCTACTGAAATTGATTTGAAAGTAATGCCATTTTGGCCAGTTATTTTGAGTTTATGTCCCATTTCTATTCTTTAACAATTGTAGTTATATAATTTGTTAATAATCCTTTTATAGCCCTTATCTATCCAGACTTATATCTAAGAATTTAAATTCTACACTCATGTAAAAATTGCTCTTTTTCCAAGCATTTTTCTTGCCTTTCTCTATTGATTTCAAGCTATGCAGTGCATTTATTTAGGTTTGGGATGACTGACACATACTAATCACCAAATAAAACTCTCCTACCAAAAATATTGATAGTAGGGACTACATTATCCTAATTTTAGTGTCTCCAGTGAGGTGCATGCCATCTAATTTGTAAAAATTTCTGAGTTGATGTTTTAGGTTTCTTTGGCTGCTGTAATAAATAACCACAAATTTAGCAGTTTAAAACAACAGAAAAATTTGTTATTTTGCAGTTTTGAAGACCAGGAGTCCAAAATCACACACACAATCTGAAGTCAAGATGTCAGCAGGGATGGTTTATTCTGAAGCTCTGCAGAAGAAACAGTTTCCTTGACTGTTCAGCTTTTAGAGGCCACCTGTTTTCTTTGGTTCTTGACCCATTCCTCCATCCTCAAAGCCAGTCAAGTAGCATATTCAATCTGTCTCTTTGACCTCTGCTTCCACTGTCACATTGCCTCCTCTGACTCTGATCTTTCTGCTTCCTTTTTATTAGGACCCTTGTGATTACATTGGGCCTTCCCAGATAATCTCATCATCTCAAGAATGATCTCATCATCTCGAGCTCTTACCTTAATCATATTTTCAATGTCTGTTTTGTCATGTAATGTCACATATTCACAAGTTTTAGGGATTAGGATGTGAATATTTTTTAGGAGAGCATTATGGTGTCCATCACAAAAATATGTGTCTTGTTGAATAAATTATTTTAATATGAGTTGATATGTAGTTGATGAGTTATTAATTAGGAGTCACCATGATACTTTTCTGATCTTGGAGATCATTAATATGTTCATGGAATTATTTTATTCTTTATAATATCAGGAGGTGGCCTGATGAGTTAATATCCCGACTTTGAGACAAGGATATAGTAATACACTTGCTTTTATAAACGTACATATTAAGATGCATGCATTTGTATAACCAGTCATATTTTTAAAAATTATAATCTCTGACTTTAAATAGTGATAAAAATTATAAAATGTTTACTTCAAAATTTGTAAACTTCCATTGTTTTATGTGTTGAATTATATGTTCTAATTGTCAGGGTATAATCATGGTTTTGAAGAGATATTATTTGGTAACCCTATTCATATCCTAATAGGTCAAATCCTATAATGTAGTTTTAAAAATTATTTCCCCTAATCATGGAGATATGAAATTTAGTGTTGGTAGGATCAATTATGTTACCATTTTCTACTATTCTGTTTTTTTCCTTCAAATGTTGGGTAGTCTAAAAGTCTTACATAAGTTTTACACAATTATTATGCCCCATGAAAAAATATGTGGCTATATACCTGGAGGAGAGTTTGAGTCCTGATTACTTTTATAAATTAGCATCAACAATTACCAGGGAGTAACTCATATTATGAGAGGGCTGAGTAGGTAATTTTGCTTTATGCATATGTATACAACTTGCAACCAGCATGTCATGTGCATGGTTGTAAACCAGGCATAAAGAAAACCCAACAAAAAACAAGATGCTTATTTTAAAAGGAGTAATAAGCACTTTAATTTGGGGTATATTGGGATTTTCATAAATTATGTACTGAATAAAATCCTCCATTCATTCAAATATTTTATTGAGTGCCTACTCTTGTAGCCATCCTTCTGGACACTTAGAAAGAACTCTGGGACAGGAAGCTTTGCATGTTGTAATATGTTAGCTTCTTCTGGGTGTTATTAGTATAACTAATAAAAATACTTCAGCATTGATTTCTCTCCCATCTGACCATTAATTGGAAGCTAGCTAATTAGATACTTATTTTAATTAATCAGATATTTATTTTTAGCTTTATTTTTTCCTCTGTAAGAGAGATAAAAAGTCTGACAAGTTTGTGAACTTGCCAGTGTGTGCTTACATTGGCAGCACTGTACAAATGACTCAGTAAGATTTCATAACTTTGGTATATCAGTGTCTCACAGCTCTGTTTGTGTCAATGTTTAGCTGTGTCTTGCTGAGTGGCGTTCATTATTGTTGATGCGTGTTTTTGGGTGCCATAATGAGAACATCAGATGTTGAATTAGAGCAATGAACAGACATTAAATTTCTTGTTAAACTTGGAAAGAATGGAAGTGAAATCAAGGACATGTTTTTCCAAGTTTATAGGGATAATGCCATCAAGAAAACAGCAGTGTAAATGAATTTAACATTTTTCGGAGGGAAGAGAACGTGTCATTGAAGAGGAGAGGTCAGGACAGTCAGTATTGAGCAGAACTGATGAAAACATAGCAAAAAATTTGTTGAATCGTGCATCACAATCATCGGCTGACCATGAGAAGCATAGCAGACCAAATAAACATTAATAGAGAAACAGGAAAATCTTAACTGAAAATCTTGGCCTGAGAAAGTTGTGTGCAAAAATGGTCCCAAAGGAGCTGTTATATCACGACAAAGCACCAGCTCACACAGCTGTCTATGAGGGGTTTTTTAGCCTGTAAACAAATAACTGTATTGGAACATCCTCACTACTTACCTGCTCTGACCTCCAATGACTTTTTCTTTACCTGAAGATAAAGGAAATATTGAAAGGAAGACATTTTGATGACACTCAGGACATCAAGGGTAATACAATGACAGCTTTGATGGCCATTCCAGAAAAAGAGTTCCAAAATTACTTTGATGGATGAACTAGACACTGGCAGCAGTACATATCTTCCCAAGGGGAGTACTTCGAAGGGTACTGTAGTGATATTCAGCAATGAGGTATGTAGCATTTTTCTTAGGATCAGTTCACGAACTTAATTGTCAGGTTGTATAGATTTGAATTGAATTTTTGGGACAATGTCTTCCCTGTAGAAAGCTTGGGAATATTCTAATTTATGCTTGTAGTCAACGTGTTAGAAAAGTTTCTTTAATAACACAAATAGGATAATCTCAATTTTTAAGGAATTCATGGTTTAGTTGTATGGAATAGCCTTGCAAACTTCTGATAACAGATCAGAGCAATGTAAGAACTGTGATAGAATGGATGTCTGCCCAGAGTGCCTAAGAACCACATAGATGGAATAGAAATCTGAGTTCCTTCAAGTTTTTCTTTTTCTTTCTTTCTTTGTCTTCCTTCCTTCTTTTTTTTGACAAAGTCTTTCTTTGTCACCTAGGTTGGAGCGCAGTGGCGTGATCATACTTCATTGCAACCTCAAACTTCTGGGCTCAAGCAATCCTCCCATCTCAGCTTCCTGAAAAGCCAGGACTACAGGCATGCATTACCATGCTTGACTACTTTAAAATTGTGTGTGTGTGTGTGTGTGTGTGTGTGTGTGTGTGTGTGTGTTAACATTTAATTAGTATTTTTTTTTACCTTAAGCAGATTAACTTCTCAATCAATCTCTCTACTTTATGTTGACTTTGAGAAGTCAGTTTTATAAAAGCAACATTTCTGTTATAATAACAAATAGCATAGTTAAAAATGGTGGCTCAGCCTGTAATCTCGCGCCTTTGGGGGACTGAGGTGAGTGGATTGCCTGAGTCTGCAGGTTCGAGACCCACCTGGGCAACTTGGCGAAACCTCATCTCTACAATAATTCAAAAAATTAGCTGGGCGTGGTAGCGCACGCCTGTAGTTCCAGCTACTTGGAAGGCTGAGGTGGAAGGATCGCCGGAGCCCTCAGGCGAGGCTGTGGTGGCTGGGAGCGGCCACTGCACTCCAGTCTAAATGACAGAGTGAGATTCCAACTCAAAAAAAAAAAAGTTATTAAAGTATTACAATGAAGCATATCAAGAAATTACATAAAGTTATTCTCCCTTATTTTGAAATTTATTTTTAATTAAAGGTTGTTATAGAGATGTGGGGTACAAGTAATGATTACACAAACAGGCTGCATGCAGGTAAAGTTTCGACCTCCAATTGGCCCTCGGTTCCCCTGGTATAGGCACAATTACCCTTTGTATTGTTACATGTCCCACATTCTCCTTCCTCACTCCCTCCCTTAGCAGTGCCCAGAGATTGCTGATCCCTCCATTGTGCTACTACAACTAATGTTCAGGGCCCAGATATAAGTGAGAACATGCAGTATTCCGTTCTTTGTTTCTGTAATAGATCACTTAGTATGATGGAATCCAATTCTATCCAATTTGCTGTGAAGTCCATAATTTTGTTTTTCTTTATGGCTGTGTAATACTCCATCATGTATATGTACCACATTTTCTTTATCCAGTTCACTTCTGATGGGTCGTAAGGTTTGTTTCATGTTTTTGCTATTGTGAATAGTGCAGCAATAATGTTGTAGGTGTTGCAGTGTTTGTGCAGGTGTCTTTTTAATAGAACAATTTATGTTTCTTCTGGGATATTCCCAGGAAAAGGATCCCTGGATCATCTGGAAGGTCAATTTTTAGTTCTTTTAGGAATCACCATACTGTTTTCCACAGTATTTAACTAGCCTGTACTCCCACCAACAGTGTAGAAGCACACCCTTTTCTCTGCATCTGCGCCAGCATCTGTTGTTTTTTGATTTATGAATGATAGCTATTACTGAAGTTAGGTGATATCTCAGTGTAGTTTTGACTTGCATTTCTCTGATCACTAGAGTGGTTGAGGTAGAGACAGGATCTCATTATGTTGCCCAGGTTGGTCTTAAACTCCTGGCCACAAGTGATCTCCTATGCTGGCCTCCGGAGGAGTGCATCCAAGTTTTTTGTATAGAAAGAAATGCCCTCCTGAAATAGCCAGTGGGAGTTGACCAGGTGGAGAAGATGGGAAGGGGCAGTCCATGCAGAGACCACATATGTTAAATCAATGAAACAAGAAATATTAGGACTTACATTTAGCAAACTGCTGTTCTGTGTGGCTGAAGAAAAGGTGTGTAAATGAAAAGATGAGAGAAGAAGACAAAAAGTCTTGAAGGGCTTCACATACCTAACTAGGGTATTCAACTTTTTATCAATTCTGAGGGAGGAGCTCATCAGAGAATGTTCAACAGGGAGGTGACTTTTATCACATTAACATTTCAAAAGATTGCCACATGAGCTTTATGGATAAAAGATTGGGAAGCCTGGAAGCATGGAGATTTTTAGGAGTTCAGCTGAGGGACCTGGTTGGAAAGCAAGGAGGATGTGTATGAGGTCAGATGTTGTATGGATGGGAAAAAAAAAAAGAAAGGGATTTCATGTTTGGTAAAATACACAATCATAAAGTAATCTGATTTTTGAATGGTAGTAAGATGGTTAATATTTATTTCAAAAGAAGAGTATTTTCAAAAATCGTCACTGTCTTCTTACATTATATGTAGGTGACTCTCTTTGTGATACTGACGCAGGAAATTGGACTTTACCACATGACCAACAATATGTTGCAGCTTTGGTAATCTTGGTAATTTTCAGTTTGTGTAAAAATATTGTACAGTTTGGCTATGTTTTAGTGGGTTCTCTGTAATGGCTGTCTACTGAGTTTTATTGTGACAAGGGGGATATATTGTCCTGAAAAGAGCAATACTAGAAATGGGAAGATACCTGTGGCAGTCCTTCCTGGCTTCAGCCTGCATCTGACCACCAACGAAGTTCTATAACTTTCTGAGCTGTTTCCCCAATCATTTAGAAAGAGATTATGGTACCTGTCTTGGATATTACAAGGCTCTTGTTTTAAGAGTGAAAACAAGCAACAAACAAATAAAAAAAATAGCTTTAAAATCATGACAGACCAGATTGGGAATGATTATGAGCTTTAGATTCAGGTTGAGCGGGGGTTAAATCCCAGCTGGAAATAATTTGGGGCAAGTCGCTTAACCCTTTTGAGTTTCAGTTTTCTCATTTCTGTAATGGGCATAATAGCATCTGTTTTAGGGTTGATAGTAGACTTGTGTGAGCTGACAGACGTAAAGGAGGTTTGACTTAGGTCAGTTCTCTCTTCCTTTGCACAAAAGAAAAATTAATGTGGCAGTTAAGAACTTTGCTCTTTTCCTACAGTCCTAGAATCTAGCTTTTCTGCTAGAGTGTGGAGGATGAGGGGAGTGGGAGTTGGCTGTTCTGGTCTCCCTGCCGTTCTTGGAGTCTGCAAGGCTGAGGAAGATAGATTCTCTGGATGCTCCTGTGCACCATGGTTTTTAGGGTCTTCTATCCACGTTGGTTCTTGAGGGAAAACATCTGCTGCTATTCCTGAAATTGTCATTTGTCTCCAAACTTGCTTGCTTGTGTTTATTTGAAATGTTCATGGATCATTTTAGTAGCCTCCACTTGGCTGTTTCTATATCCTCCCACTTTCATTTTGCTCTTCACTTCTATTTTGTCTTCATGTCTACATCATTTATCATCTTATCAGGTGTTTTGTTTTGGTAGAGATTTTGCCAAGTGTCTTATCTGTTGCTTCCGTCTTGGGTTTTGCAACTCTGTGGAATGAAAGTTCTTCTTGAGGACTTGGCTTCCCTTTCTTTTATTTTTCTTTTCTTTACTCCATCATCCCCTTCTTTTCTCTGGCCCAGCACCAAATTTTTCCTTCACCCCAGGGTTATATGTTATCTTTCCTTAATGCCATCTCCAGAATGTACTTTGGCTTTCTCTTCCTGGGATGTCTTTGCTTTCCTGAGGTCTCTAGGCTCAGGCTCTTCCTGTTCTTTGTAAGCCATCTACAGCTCACAGTCATTGCAGGAAGCTCCTTTCCTTTTTCTAATGACCATAGGTTAATATTATCAGGAAAATTTCTCAGGCAGTAGGCTTGAGGGAGAGAAGTGAGTGAAAAGAATGGGATCGCTCAGATTTAAGTGTGATAATATGGGCAAACCATTTCATAGTGCCTGTCACATGTTAGTGTTTAATAATTAGTATTATTCACTACTGGTTTATTACGACATGGTATTTTGGGAGATTAGGAAAGGAATTCCTTACAACATTTGGAGACTGTGAAAGTTAACTCCATATTGATATGGTCACAGGACATTTTAAGCTCAACTCTGGGAGCAGAGAAAGAAATATGACTTTGATGTTGTAAGTAGAAAAAGGAATGTTTGCTTATCTATGATTATCCATCAGTCTAGGGCAGGATCACCACCTTATCTTTTGGAAAATTTGGCTAAAAGTTTTATGCCTGTTTGTAAACTCTCCTTTTTCCATATTTTTAACTAAAAGTACACAATCCATTAAAAAAATGTATTGACCAGCTTGAACCTGATCTAAAACCATTAGAAATAGCAGTAGTTTCCTCTGCTATGTTTACATGGTATCGCTTCCTTTCTAATTTAAATCTGTACCTTTATTATAGTGCTTCTCATAGTTAAACTTGTATTATAGTTTCTTGTATGTTATCTGTCCTTTCTGAGGGACCATGAATTTCTGAAAGTCAGGAACCATCTTTAGATCTTTGCATTTTCCACAGAACTAGCACAACACCTTATACATAGCAGGTATTCTTAACTGTGGTGGATGATGAGAAATTACTTAATAGATGTAGCAAATATTATTTGGGTGCTAGAGGCTAACAACCCTCACTTCATCACTGTGCAATCTATGCATGTAATAAAATACACATGTACACCATAAATTTATGCAAACTAAAATAAATGATGTGTGTCATGATTAAGAACCAAATGTTAACTAATGTCGAATGTAAAGAAATAATTCACAATTTCCCAGATTATCTGTAAAAATATTGACACATATTTTTGCTGTTGTGCTAGAGCAGGTGTGTATTGATTTAAAAGAGCAGATTATCATGTATTCAGAAATTTTACAAGACAGTTGTTAAATCATTGGTAACTTAAAATTGGCTTTACTTGGAATATTTATATTATGAAAATCAATAAAGGCTGAAACTAAGGATTGTTTTTCTTTTGAGAGTTGGTTTGCCATTCCTCCACTGATAATAACTGCACTGGTGAACCTGGAAACCCAGTGGGAAAGGCTACCCTTGAGTAATTGATATAACTTAATTTACTATTGGCTATAGTAAAGATTTTCTTAAACAACCAGTTTGCCATAGGAGGCTATACAGAAGTTCACTATGAATTGTCAGTGGGACAATTAGATTTCTAAATAGTGTGGGTGAGGTAAAATGAAGACAACATGTTTAGAATGTCTTCATAAAGACCAGTTTAAGTCTTCCTCAAAAAAAAAAAAACCAAAAAAAAAAACACCAAAAAAACCCAAAAAACAGACCACAGCTGAAGGAAGCAAATCAGCCAGCTTCTCACAGACAATTTCCCCAAATGGCAAAGCTAGTTCAAGGTATTTGGAGGACCTAAGATCTACATTGTGATCTGTTCCATTGCCTCTTGGCTCTTAATATTTAAAAGCACTTTCTTTTCCTGGCATAGACATTATCAAGTCTGTGGTAGTACTAAGGTACATTTAAAAAAATATTGTGTTAAAAGAGGATGATAGAAGATGTGTTTGAGATTATGCAAAACATATTTAGTACATATCACAATAAAATGAGGAAATTATAAACCACTTCTCGCTTTCTAAATTCTAGCAGAGTTAATGATGTAACATATGAGTGATTCCTCAGTCATATCTGCAAACACTGTCTAAGTATTATTCTTTTTATTGAATCTGCTAGTCCATTAAAATGATATGTACATAGAACTTGGTATTCATAAATTCATCAAACAATAAGAGTCTAGAGAAAGAAATACTAGTCAGGTCCACATACTATTGTGAGGCATATCTAAAAGAATGATCAGAAAGCAATTTAAGACATTTTTGTAAACTATAAAAATATCCTTCATCCCAGCTCCAAGGTATCAGAGTTGTATAATTTGAATATGGTACAATATCGCTGGGCTTCATTTTATTAAAAGAATGTTTAAACGTCGAGACAAAGGAAAAAAAATCACACAATAAAAATATTACGTTATGTATAAATATAGTGTTTTTAGTTAAAGGCTTCTGGGGTCTTAAAACTGGTTAATGAGGAACACTAAAGAATTATGGGAAAGCTGGAGTTACCAAGTTGATTCAAAAGGTGAAAATAGTGTACAGCATGTAGCTCGCATATCAAGCAAGTCCTGACTGCTGAAAAGCACCAGGCATGGACACTCAATCACCTAGTGGAGCAATCTCAGGAGATCTTTTTCCAGCTCCCCACAAATGCTCCTTGCTTTTCAGCAGTCCGGTGTGTGCATAAAATTAACAACATGCTACAATAGCTTCTTATACCATAAATGGAGCCCCTTAAAGTGATATTCCTTCCCACACTTTTGCAGCCTTCCGGTGAGAATTACTACTGGACTCTGCTTTTTGAACAGAAGGTGTGAGTTTAAAGGCATGAGCAAACACACCAGCCATATATTAGCCATCCTTAGTGATGTACAGATGCTTGAATTGCTCATTGGGCTGTGTCTGGCTTCAGAAACCAGTATTTATTTCACTAAATACTAAATCTTAATCAAAACATCTTTGGGGACATTAAAAGTGTTTCAAACAAGTATCTCTACTGAATTTGTCAGCTGCACTTTTCATTTTTCACCTGTTTGTTTTAGTACAGTGTAGACTCAACATAATCACCTCCTTCTATGATGACTTTTAGATCAAACTTTTGTGACTAGCCAACAGTTTAATCAGCTATTCCTTACCAGTCGGATGTTTTAAATGAGGAAACAGAGACATCTAAAGGAAAAGTTGAAGCCAGTAAGTAGTTAAATAATTTGTCTGTGGGATTGAGAATGATGATGGTGGTGGTGGTAATAAACATATGTTGAATGCTTACTAATGCTACTATAGTAACTCATTTAATCCTCACAAAATCCTATGAGATGGATACTATTTGTATCTTCATTTTACACAATATTACAAGGCTAGTAACTGATGGATGCTGGATTTCAGTCCCAGCAGTCTGGTTTGAGACTCATCTTTTAACTACTACCCTTAAATACCTCGAAAGACACTTCACTGTGGTGCATCTAAGAAAGACAGATACAACATCTGGGGAAATGTGTCTGTATCCTTAAAAAGACAGATCTAAAGCAGGGTATAATCTCCCATTCCTCCTTGGTTTCCATATCTTGTCCATTTCCATATAGGTAAGGTCAATCATATAAAGAAGATTTTTATTTGCTTATATTAATTTTTGTAATGAACTTGGGGTTTCCATACTTAGCAAACAAAAATACAGGATACCTAGACAAATTTAAGCTTCAGATAAGCAACAAATACTTTTTTAAAGGTAAAAATGTATCCCAAATATTATATAGGACATACTTACATAAAACAATTTGTTGTTTATCTTAAATTCCAGTTTAACTGGGTGTCCTATATTTTCTCTGGCAAACCTAAATAAGCTGAGCTTCAAACCTGAATGCCAGCATCATAAAAATTTGCTCTTCCATTTTGTGGAGCTGTTAGGAAGGAAAGAAAGAAAATTTTCTGTAGGTTTGTTGGGTTGGAGATGAAATGCCAGTCAAGATTGTCTCAGGATTGGGTTAAACAGATCAGACATGTGTTTCTATCAATCATGACTATAATCATTGGGGTTCTCCAAATTGTGTTGAGAGTTGGGGAGATGTGTTTAGTACATAGGTTATTGTACTTTGATAGCTGCACAGCACTGGAAATTCGTCATTTAGATTAAAATAAAATCTCTAAATGTTGTTTTAATGATGTGAGTACCATATTGCAAATGGTCCTCTTTGCTGTGGCCTCTAAAATAAAGTAATTGACCCTGACGCCATCCAGCCTGGGACACATAACTCATGTCACGGTCAATTATCTCTTTGTGGACTTCAGCACAGTGGGAGCTATTGTCCACGTAATGACTGTGGGGTTTGCAAGACCCACATAACTGCAAGGGGTCTCTTGAGTGCCTCACCTGTTATTTAAAGGCCATTTTTGCACTCCAGCACTTAGTATAGTGCCTGGCACATTTATATCTGTAATAAATGCTTACTGAGCACCTACGCTGTGCTTGGTGAGGAGATCACAGGAAGTAATGAGTTAGGTCTTCTCCCAACTGTTATTATAGAGTTTATAGTCTAGAGAAGGTGTTCAATAAATAAGTGAAAAAATACTAAGTACAGAAACCCAAGACCACTGAGAACTGGAGAATTTTTTAAACTACTTTGAATATAGATAAAGAAACTGAGGCTGAACAATAGTACCATATTGGGGATCAGAAGACTGGGGCTCAGAAAGCAGGTTTGCCATGTAGTCTTTGAACAAGTCACTAAACGTCTCTTAGCCTCAGTTTACTTATCTCTAAAATGAAGATAATATTGCCACCTAGGTTTTAAGGCAAAAAATGAGATAGACAATGCTGAAGAGATGGAAACACATTTTCTAATTGTAAAGTATAATGTTCAATCACATAGAATTGAGACTGCACAGTTGAGGATTTAAAACTAGAGCTTGACAAAAATTATAAATATTTGGGGGTTTGGGTTTAAGATGGCGACCGGGCAACCCGGCGTCTGAAGCCCTCTGCAAGGGATATCTGCAGTGGGTCTCTGACTCTTGCCCCGGGGGGCTGGGGACCCCAACCTTGCAGCCTGCTCTTCAGACAGAGCTCGGCCATCGCCACCGCTGGAACATCGCAACGACTGGACATTTTTACTGCATTGCACTGTCCCACCACTGCTGCAGCCCCTCCCCCCGCTGGCGCTCCCGTTGCTGCCGCCACCGCTGCCGCAGCCTCTGGGACAGGTAGCTCATCACAACCCGGCCCGAGGAGATCCACACCAAACTGCTTCAGGGAAGATCTGCTGGGATCGCTGTCACTTCTCCTGCGTCTGAGACTGTTCTTCCCGCCCGGCGTAGGGCTCCTGTTGCCTGCTCGGAGGCAGGCAGCCATCTTGTTCCTGTCCGGCCCCACCCACTCTGGGGCGAGCAGATGAGATAGCACCACCTGCTGACAATTCAAGGTAACAACACCGAAACGGGAGAAACAAGCTTGATAAAGACATAGACCAAACTACAGAACCGAGGTTAATCTGAACTGTCCTTCACAGCAGATCAGGGGAACTGACCCTAACTGCAAACTAATTTACCAGCTTGAAAAGAAAACTAGAAATCAGACCTGAAAAGACATTGGACTTAAACGAAATATCTCAGAGTGTGCTTCATTGATTCTATTAGTTTAATGACTTAATTCTATTCCTACTGTATTGTTCCCTTTTTTTCTCTTTTCCTTTTCCTTTTCTTCTCTTTTCTTCTGTCTGTAAACCATGTCTTTGTATAAAGGAACAGCACACTAATAAGGTGGTTGGATAGCTGGTATGTTAGCATCACTATATGTTTTATTTTTGTTTGTATGAGAGTTGGTTTGACTGTAGCTGTGGTCTATTGTTTTTATCTGTTTCAGTATAGGCCTCTCTCTCTATTTGTTAGCACACTCGTTTGTTTCCCCCCTTACTCCTCTATCTCTCCACCCCCTCTTCAACCCACTATCTGCTCCATTCTCTTCCCTCTGCTAACCACATTTTATTTCAGGGAGTAAACCTACAACCCCACTGCACGGACAGATTCCAGGGCAGTGGGAAGTGGGTTCCACATTATCCACATGCCTGTCAGCAAATACCAGGACCTGCAGACAGATTTTGAATCACAGCTCTCCCCTTAAGTACATCTCAAAACTGCAGAAAGAACCACCTCCAACCTACAGTGCAACTTCAGAATTGAACAAAGTAAGAGGACATACATAAAGAATAGGAAATTGAACAAACAGAAGTAAAACCAATCCCTTTACCCCTGAATAATAGAATTAAAGAAGACGGTGACGTGGAGGGAAGGAAAAAGTAGGGAGGGGGAAAAACTGCACAAATGAAGAAAAACCAAAAGAAGAATATAGGTCTTACACAGACCCCTGGGAAATCAGACAATGAGAAAACAGATTCTGGAACACAGACAATGAAGAGTCCCCAGAATGACTGGCTACATGCAACAAACCCAGACATCAAGACATTAATGGAGAGAATTAAAAAAATTTAGGAGAGACAAGAGGAAAATAGGAAGGAGCTGTTGTCAGAAATGACAGCAGTAAAGAATACTGTGATGGAAATGAACAACAGACTAATAAGCATGGAAAGCAGAATCAGCCAAGCAGAAGAAAGAATCTCAGAGCTTGAAGACCAAAACACAGAACTAACCCAAACTGTCAAAAGCATAGAAAAGAAGCTCAAAAAGACAGAACAAAACCTGCAAGAGATGAATGATCACTTCAAGAGACCAAACCTAAGAATAATTGGGCTTCCTGAGGCAGAAAGAGAAACAGAAGCCACACTGGAACAAATATTTCATGAAATCATTCAAGAAAACTTCCCTCATCTCATTAAGGATGAAAAAATTCAAACACAAGAGATTCAGAGAACCCCTGCAAGACAACAAACGAGAAGACCAACTCCCAGACACATAATAATTCGCCTAAACAAAGTAGCTATGAAAGGAAAAATCCTAAAGGAAGCAAGAGAAAAAGGCCAGACTACCTACCACGGAAAACCAATTAGAATAGCAGCACATTTATCCACAGAAACCCTTCAGGCCAGGAGAGCCTGGAGCCCTATCTTCAAAGTTCTAAAAGAGAAACAATTTCAACCAAGAATAACCTACCCAGCCAAACTAAGCTTCATTAGTGAGAGAGAATTGAAATCTTTTCCAGACATCCAATCCCTAAAAACCTACGTCGCCACCAGGCCACCTCTACAAGAAACATTTAAGAAAGTACTGAACACAGAAGAAAAAGAAAAAAGAACAACAGCATTCTTCACAAGAGTACAGGCAAAAGATTAAAAACACACATGAACCAACTCCAAAACCCAAAGAAAGACAACAAATAAACAGGAACAACTCTGTAAGAACCTTATGACAGGGATCAACTCTTGCATTTCAATTATTAGCCTAAATGTGAACGGACTAAATGCACCACTGAAAAGACATAGATTGGCAAAATGGATAAAATATCATCAGGCAACAATCTATTGCCTTCAAGAGACTCACTCACTAGAAAGGACACCCACAGACTCAAAGTAAGAGGATGGGAAACAAACTTCCAGGCGTACGGAATACAAAAGAAAGGAGTAGCCATCTTAATTTCAGACAAAATACCCTTCAAACTATTAAAAATCAAAAAAGATACAGAAGGCCACTACATAATGATAAAAGGCTCAATCCATCAACAAGAAATATCTATCCTAAACATATATGCACCCAACATAGGTGCGCCAACTTTCATAAAACAACTTCTTGGAAAACTAAAGAAAGATATTGACTCTAACACTATCATAACTGGGGACTTTAATACCCCACTCACAACCCTAGACAGATCATCAGGACAAAAAATCAGCAAGGAGATCCGGAACCTCAATGTGACTTTGGACCAAATGGGCTTAATTGATACCTACAGAACACTCCATCCAAAGACCACAGAATATACATTCTACTCATCACACCATGGAACATATTCTAAGATCGACCACATACTCAGACATAAATCAAGCATAAGCAAATTTAAAAGGACTGAAATTCTACCAAACACCTTCTCGGACCACAGTGGAATAAAAATAAACATTGACACCAACAAAGTCCCCCCAAAACCCACAAAGACATGGACACTAAACAGCATGATGCTAAACAACTCCTGGGTCAATGACGAAATCAAAACAGGGATCAAAAGATACCTGGAAACAAATGAAAATGAAGAAACATCTTACCAAAATCTCTGGGATGCCCTGAAAGCTGTAGTAAGAGGGGAATTTATATCCCTACAAACACACATGAAGAAAATGGAAGGAACAGAAATTTACAACCTAACAAGCCACCTAAAGAAGCTGGAAAAGCAAGACCACAAAAACCCTAATTTCAGCAGAAGAATCCAGATCACCAAAATAAAAGCCCAAATTCAGGACATAGAAGACAAAAAGATAATACAAAAAATCAATGAAATAAAAAGCTGGTTCTTCGAAAGGGTAAACAAGATTGATGGTCCCCTAGCTAGACTGACCAAGAAAAAACAAGAAAAATAACCAAATAAGCATAATCAGAAACACAAAAGATGAAGTCACATCTGACCCTGAAGAAATACAAAAGATCATTAGAGACTACTACGTACACTTGTATGGAAACAAACTTGAAAACCATAAGTAAATGGAGGACTTTCTGACATCACACAACCTACCTAGGTTGGAACAAGAAGAAATTGAGACCCTAAATAGACCAATAACAATCAAGGAAATCGACTACATAATAAGAAAACTTCCTTCAAAAAAAAGCCCTGGTCCAGATGGCTTTCCAGCAGAATTCTACAAGACATTCAAGGAGAAGCTGATACCAATCCTACTGAAGGTATTCCAGGCGATTGAAAAAGATGGAACTCTCCCCAAATCATTTTATGAAGCCAACATCACATTGACACCCAAGCCAGGTAAAGATCCAACACAGAAAGAGAACTACAGGCCAATATCTTTGATGAACGTAGATGCTAAAATTCTCAACAAAATCCTAGCAAATCGGATTCAGCAATACATCTCAAAAATCATCCACCATGACCAAGTAGGCTTCATTCCTGGGATGCAAGGCTGGTTCAACATTCATAAAACCATAAATGTAATTAAATACATCAACAGATGTCAAAACAAAAACCACAAGATCATATCATTAGATGCAGAAAAAGCTTTTGATACACCAGTAGCAAATATCTGTCTTGGACTGGGAAAACACCTCTTATCAACAGGGTGCCTGAATGAAATGTAATTGTACACCTAACCCTTAACTGTACCCCACAAAACCATAATAAAAAATACTGATTAATTATTAAAAAAAATAAAACTAGAGCTTAATATAGGGGTTAAGAGCAGGGATACTGGATCCAGGATGTCTGGATTTATATCCAGGCCCTGCCACTTACTGACCATGTGACCATTAGCAAATTACTCAACATTCAGTCCCTCAGTTTCCTCATCTGTGAAATGAAGACAATCATATTCTACAAAAGATTATTGGGGACATTAATCAAGTTAATACATGTAGACATAATAAGTATTCAGAAAATGTTATTTAGAATCAAAATCCATTGCCATATCTGAGGAATGCATGTGATATATTTAGACTGTCAAGGCAAACTTCCTATCTAATAGCCATTTTCTCATTCCAACATTGACAGATTCATTTTCAGAAGCTATCAAAAAGAGATATAAATTCCACTGTCTGTTTCTTAAATAATTTCAGGTCAAGAGATGTTTTTATAATCATTTACTCTGATCAGAAACTTCTGAAAAGTCCCCAAGTCAAAATATCAGCAATGGAGAATGGAGAGAAATGAAGGATTGATTTATTCATGTCCAGTCAATAAAGAAAGCATGCAGTAGCTGGACTGTAAATGCACCTGCAAAGTGAGATTTACAAGGCATAATATTGGAAGACAGATTTATCCCAGTTGAAAGTGCATTGCGGTTGAAGTGAGTTTCAGTGGAATTTATAAGATGAAGCCCTTGAATGGGAAGGACTCAGAAGCCTTGGGGAGTCATGAGGTTTGCTCATGAGATTTGCTAGTCACAAGTTGGATTTGCATTTTTAAGAAGACCAGTCAAAATGTTTTCTGAAAATATTGCAGGGAGAGGAGAAAAACAACTCAGGGCAGGGGCATCAGCTTTGTTTAAAACTTCCTTTTACTCAGGACTGTTGGGTTTATAAATCAAAATTATGTGTCCAGTGAGGAAATGGGAAGTAAAACTGTTTCCAAAAGAAAAAAGAAAAGAAAGCAAGTGATTCATTTTGGCCTAAATAATTGAAAATGCAGAAACTCCAAGTGTTCCTGGCTGCTTGGCCCTGTGCTTATTTGTTGCTTTTTCTGTCATGTAGCAAACTCCATGATGGCGACCTGGAAGGTGAGCCATCAGCCTCAGTAAATCTTTAAACTATTTGATATTGGTCAGAGACCAACCTGCAGCTACTTACAGGATTTGACTTCCTCTTCACGTGGGGCAGGATACAAAATGAAACACCAGAACCATGATTGCATTTATTTTAACTTGGAAAAAAAAGGAAGGAAGAAAAAACAACATAAAAGAATGAAAGGAAAAAAGAAAGGAAAGAGGAAGAAAAGGAAAAAAAAGCAAGAAATTAAAAAAGGGGAAAAATGGGGCTAAGAAGTAGACTTTCTGGAGATACCAAGTCAGACTTCTAAGTCTTACATCAGAATGTCTGCTGAACATTTGGTTCACCTTTGGTCACATCTGGGTACAGGGCTCTAAGTGACTAAGGCTCAAACAAGGTGTAGAATGTGAACTTATTAGTGGCTCTGAAATTTTACATCCTTAAATAATACTACCAAACAGAGGAAGTCGCTTGATGTCTTCCTGTGCACAGTTTCTTGATGTCTAACTGGAATATCAGCAAGAAGTCAGGGAATGGGATTTTATGGTTTCTCAGAATTTTGTTGTTAGAAAACCTAAGAACATTGAAAAAATTCAGTCTTATTAGAAAATACAGCAGAAGGAGTGAAATGGCATAGAGAAGGTAGCACAGAGGTGAAGAATGCAAACGAGAGAGATGGCTTTCTCCTGACTGGGGAAACTGAGGAAGGTTTCTTAGGAGAAGTGACTTTGAAGATCAGCCCTAGAATATGGAGATGACCAAAAGAAACTGGTCAACAGATGAGTTTATGTAGTGAAGAGTGACGGAAGGAATAAACTCAGGAGTCTCTAGTCAGTAAGTGTATTTATGAAAAATAGACGGTGACTTTAAAATGTTAGACAAAGGTAGCAATTCTAATTACTTGTTATTTCTAATATGAATGAAGATTAAAAGTCCCCTTTCTTATACCAACACTTGGTATAATACTATAGAGAGTGGGGTATTCATATTTGGCCTCAAATATATAATTTTTTTAAATGTACAAATGTTAGATATCTAGAATGGAAAAGAAATAAAGGGACTGTTTAATATAACTCATTATTCTATGTGTAAATGAACTGCAGAGAGGTGAAGTAACAAGTTAAAAGATTGCAAATATAGTTACCATTAGGGCTGGAACTAGAACCTTTGTGTACTAATTCTAAATACAGAACTTTCCCCAGTACATCACTCTCACCAGCTGGTAGAGATCACTTGGTGAATATATGGGAGGGGCCTTTCATATTCTTATGACCCAAATAAGGAAACTGAAATGCTGCTACAAGACCAATATCCAGCCATGTTCCCTCAGGGCTCAGCAAATTTTGAGACAGGAATTTAAAAAGTAAGACTTTGACATACATGGCTTATCTTTGAAAACAAGGCCCCACCCAACTATGGGTGAAATAGAAATGTATTTTATATAATTAGAAAAATAAACGTATCTTTGTTTTCACGTTTTAATACCTGGGGGACATGTTAAGAACAGGGTGATAATGGTTTTATTAGTTGGTAAGCTTTTGTTCTTGATTGACTGATCTCAATTCATGTACAGAATCTTTGTTTCCATTCAACCAAGAACCAGTGAGAGATCTTGCCTTGCCTAAGAACTGATATCTGATTGGATAAGTTCAGATGTGTTCCTACCTTCCAATAGTAAATGCCCTAGACTGTGTGCTCCCTGAGGTCAAGTAATGTTTTATTCATCTCTATATCCCCAACAGCCAGTAAGTGTGTCATATTGTGGCATTCAATTAAACTTCTTAGATGGATGAAGATACCCTCATATAGTTTTATTCTGAGCTATACAATCTTTTTTCAGACTTGCTTTATTAAACCGATGGCCACCCAAATTCCAACTTGAGTGTTGCTATGACACGTGATGTGATTTCCTGAAACAGGCCTTGTGGTGGATGAGTCCCCCAGCTGGGTTTAGGGCCCCACAGCAAAATAGATTAGATAGCATTCTTTTTTTTTTTTTTTAGAACTGGTTTAATCAAGTGCAACTTCCCCTTTTCCAACCCAGGACTAAACAAGTCAGAGCTTTGGTCTTCTAATTTATCAGTCAGTAAATTACAACAGCAAAGGTCTTGTGTATGGCCAGGGATTTTCCACACAGAGTGAGAAGGATCCTGGGGGGGCCAGGCATAGTGGGTTTGACACGTGACTCATAGTGTGGGTAGCATTACTTATGAACATGAAAAGGTCAAGTGGGGAAAAGCTATCTTCTATAAAAATAATTAAAAAATTTAAAAGCTTTTCTTCATACTACTGAACTCTACTATAAAATGATTAATCAGAAGATGTGTTATTTGTCTAAGCAAGAAATTAAAGATAACTAAAGAAGTGGGAAATGAGGTAATTTTTATAAGTGCACACAATTAGAAAGTAAAGCAGAAGCAGCTAAAGAGACCTAATTTTCATACAGGGCACAAATTTTCATAAGGAGTGACATTTCTCTCTGTAGTCTAATACTCTCTATAGTTAGTGTTAGCAGCAAACAATGGTTAGCATACATATTGTTGTGTTTCTAGCTACACTTCCATTCTGAAACTTAAACATTAGTTTGTATGATTCTAGCTAATTACATTATAGTTAAGTACATCAAATAATTACTTGACTTGACTCAGAGGTGTGAATTGGAAGAAGCATTAAATTCAGGCATATTGGAAAATGTTATAAATTTGCATGAAACATGTAAATAAGAACCGATTAAAGAACTCTTATTTAAAGAAACAAAGATGCCTAGATGATCTCTGAAGTCACTTTCAATTCCATCAGTCCAGTGACTTCAAATGATCTTGGGAATACAAATATAAGCAGAAGTACAATTCATATACTTCCTAATTGCTTTTTTGCTCTTTCAAGCTGGTACCTTGGATTCGTGTTGCATTTGTAAGGAGGTAATTATTTCCTCTGTTTTGCTGCCTCTAACTTGATGGCAAACTCCTTGTGGTATGCTCTTAGCCTTCTAGTGTTTCCTATAAGGTTCTGTACCCAGCGAGAAGAAATTAGAATTAATGGAGCAAAGGTGAGAGATCCCTTGATTTGGTCCAAACAAACTGACCCTTCTATAAGGTCTGGAATGCTTCTTTAACAGGTCTTGAAATTTGACTTCTGACCTCATACCAACATGACAGATATGTACATATATATATATGAATAAATATAGCAGTTGTCCAAGAAATGCAAATGTGTAATGAAAGGATAAAAGGATGAAAAGACCATAGATTGTTCTCAGCTTGGAAGTAGAGGGAGGAGACGCTGGACCTTTCTGGAAGAATAATAATTTGAATTGTTTTTGCTTTTTCAGTGAAGCCCAGGTAAGTTCCGAATAAGTATCTAAGCAAGATGACAGGATGGCAGTCAGGGTGTGAGCACTGGCTGTCCCAATCAGAAGAACCCGTATTCACTATAGCATCTGCATTTGTCTTATTCCCTTCACTTGCCTTAGAGGAAAGAGATAATGGAGACTTCTGAGTAGATATACCATCATCTACTGATTTGAAGCACAGGATGTTAATACTGTAAGTCTATGGTGCTGAGGAAACTGAGACCAGAGAGAAGTTACTCAGCAACTTGGAACAAGAACCCTGATATTTGGATTTCTTCTGACTCCAGTGTTTTTAACCAATCTAGGTGTTCTTGTTCTTTCTCTCTTAAATTGCAGAGTGTTTGAATACTCAACCACATGTTTTTTGGTTGTTTTTTTGTCTTGTTCTAGCTCTTCTGGGTGATAAACTCATTCAATTTATCTGCAATCTAGCTCATGAATAACCATCTTTCTTAGATTAGACATGTCTCATCGAGGTCACTTTGTCCTACATTTTCTTCTGGTGAAAATACACCCTCTGAAAGGTGACCCAGCCATAGTAGGGAAGAGGAACACAGGGGACTTCCATGACTGTGATGTATGATGATATTTTTGAAGAAAGTCAAAACCATTTAGAGACCAGGTTTTGATGAATTGCAGGAAATGGCAGATTTGCAACCATTCCAGAATTCCCAGGGACTGATTGTCATCGAATGATGATAAGAATTTAACTAGCATGTTATGGAACCAAAACCAAGCCAGGACTCAGTCAGAAGTGTTCTGTTCGGGTCTCCTGTTTTATAGCATTTGCCTCTGGGAGAAGTGCTTAAACTTATATTTAACTTACCTGAGACTCATTTCTGCTTGTCTGCTGAGGCCAAGAATTAGCAGGAAGGAAACAAAAAGCCTACTGCAAAATATTCTGCTGTAAAGATAGTGAATACCCACTCTCTCACCCCTTCCTTAAAATGACATCCTCCCTCCTCCCAGAAAAAAACACACATTATGGAATTATTAACTTGATTACAAAGCTGCCAGGGAAAGGACCAGCATTTCTTCCTTTATCAATGAGTCTCCATCCTTCAACAGCCATTATTGCTGGACCAAGGTGCAGCAGGGTCATAGCTGGGCATTCTGACCACATTAAATCTCTTGACGAGAAACCAATAAATGTCAAGATGACAGCACAAGAATGCAACTGAGCTGACTGAAAATATTTTTCCACTATAGAGTGTGATGATTTGCTTTTATTAGAACACTAGAGGATAAAGCCAACAACTGAAAGGAACAACAGTGAACAAAGGCTTAGTGAGGAGACTAGCACCTAATGATTTCTTCTTCTTCTGTCCCTTTGAATAGTCCTGTCCCTGAAACTCTCATTATATCTTTTTGAGAGTGTTAGTGATTGCTGCCATCTCATTTGTAAGCTCTTCTCCATCTGCCTCTCTGTCAAGCATGGTATTGAGCATATAGTACATACTCCAAACACATGTTTTAAATTGACTTCTTTCTTTTGGGTGGTAAACCTAAAGATAGGACTCTGTACGAACAAAAGCAGGCCTTCTCCTTGCACAGTTATTAAATTATTCAAAGCATGAGATATTTTTACAAAAGTCTGTAGTGTTTTAATAAGGCCAGCTATTTAGGAAGTGGTGACAATGTGCAATCTGCAAAAAGGGGAAGCCTCGGAGGTGCTGTGGTAATAATGCAGTTACTTAAAGAACATTTAAACTACAAATATCTCTGTGGTTTTTTATTTGGTTCCATACGACAGTCACTCTGAGAAATTTCTCAAACCTTGGCTAATCACTTTAAAATGTAAGGCTTAGCAAATGGCTATACTTCCCCAAATGTTCTGGTCCTTTCAACCCACTTTGTTGTATTTGATAGCAGTAAGCAATTCAATGCCAGGAAGAACTGCTGGGAAAAATCAAGAAAATTTTAGCAGGCAGATGGAAAAAATATAGCTGTAACTCCGAAGTTGTAGGAAAGTTGTAACTACTGATACAGAAAATAATTAAAATGCAGTGAACATATAGTAGAGTCACGTTTTTGGAAGGTCAAACATTTGATCCATTGAACTAGTGGGATGTGCTCAGTTTGTATAAGTGGAGAGAATGCACTTTCTTAGAGGGACTGAGCTCTAGTATTCCAGTGTGTGGTGAATCTCATTCAAGGAAGCAGCTGGAAGTATGTGCGAGTATATGTATACTTGTGTGCTTTAACCTGATTCAGAATGGCCTTTGCTCTTCTCAGTATCTTTTCACTTGACTAATCAATGACTTAAAGTGGAAATCTTAGGTACAACTGTATGTCTCCAGTAAGTATTGGGTTGGTGAACATGTGGATTCTGCTGACTTTCTTAGGAAGCTAGAGTTAGATCCATAGACTGGAAGAAACATTGATATGCACTGCATGTAATGTAGCTTAACTATGACTCCCTGAGCTCTGCATTTGACCTGCAGAGGACTGTGCCAATAGCTTGTCTGGTCTCACCTTGGCCAAGGTTAGCAGGACGCTCTTATTGAGCTGTTTCATAAGTGTTAGTCTTGTTGAATCAGCTGTATTATGAGTTTCTGGAAGCCAAAGACATGCCTTATGAATTCAAAATGTGTCATTTCTTTTTAAAATCTTTCCCTGTAGCTGGTCAAGTACATAAAAGGTGCTTAAGGTATACCTGATAAATTAATGAAACACAGTTTCAGATGGGAGATTCTGCAATTTCTATATTGTCCTAAGATTCGTCTCCAAAAGGTTCACGTTTGGGTATACTCACTATGTCCCCAGGCCTGTAGCCACAATACTGCCTTTTCAGAATTACTCCAGGGTAATCCTCCCACCACCCTCTGCAGGCAATTTAAATTCCTTTGTCTAGTGTGGTGGGCCAGTGGTTAGGCAATCAGACCCTGGAAACCAGAATCTTTAAGAGAATCCAGAACTCTGAGTTGGAGACCTGTGGCATCACCCACACTGCAAGTGTGTTGCAGTGTGAATGAATTTCTTTAGAATTCATTTTAATAATAATTGTAGTTGACATATTTTAAGTATAAACTATGCACCATGGTCCTGGATAGAGGCTATTATTTTCTTACTATTATTTTCTTGCTATTATTTTCTTTCTATTATTATTTTCATCCTTTGGGGTAGGTATGAGCAGTCCTATTTTACAAGTGAGGAAATTGGTTCTCAGAAAGACTAATTCACTAGTTAAAAGTAACATAGGTAGAAAGTAGTAGACCTAGGATTTGAATTCATGTCTCTCTAGCTCCAGAGCCCAGTTTCCTGCCACCAAAGTCACTGCTACTCTAAAAACAACAAACTCAAAGCATTTGGTTACTCATAGATGTACAAATGCATGGCTACTTTAAGAGGTTGAAATTTTGAGGAATTATTCTTGATGTTCTTATACCCAACTATTATAATTCCTTTTATGGAATTAGGGCTTTTAATTTTATAAACAACTATATTTTCTGATATCTCATTTTATCTTCACAATAACTCTGTGTAGTATATAAGGCTTAAGTTATCTGAACTCCAGACATAAATGATAAAAATGAGGTTGTGAGAAGATAACTTGTTCAAGGTCATCTTGTTGGAAAGTGGCAGACTTACTAATCTCTTTCAGGTCTTCTCATTCTACACTATTTAATAAATAACTCCCTGTGTAAGGCATTTGGCCCATGTACCTAAAGACTGACATGAGCTCATTGTGAGCTATCAGTTGCCATAATACAAAAAAGTCAATGGGGAAGTGATTGAGTTAATCTTGGGCCTTCATTGTCCCATCCTAGACTCTGTTTATGGCTTTAACGGGACTCTCGGGGTGTTCATAGAATTATACTGCACGAATATGGAAAAATGTAGTTTCAGGGTTTGCAGTTCTAATAGCCAGTTTCAGATTCCTTTGTTGGGATGATACAACAACTTTGACACAGCAGGAGGTTTCTATGTGACTTGGCGTGTAAACAAATTCCATTATTGTTTTCAAAATTGTGTTTTACCTGAAAATTTGCATGCCTAGCTACCAGGACTAACTAGCAGTGCCCTCCCCTCCATTTCCAGGACACTTTAAGTGGAATCTGGGGAGGCTGCCTGGACTATTGACTTCCACTTAACAGTGGGTGGCAGGAACTCCAAAGTTTAATCCCAGACCTGCCTGCTACTAATTTCCTGGATGGCTTTTGGTTCATCCATTAATCTCTCTCTATCACTGTTTCCTTCTCTGGAGGAGATAGCAAGAATAATGGGATGTTTTATGCATTAACACATTTATGATCCTAATGTGCTCTGTAAAAGCATGGCTTTCTGGAAATGCTCAGTGGTAGAAGGTAAATCAAAAGAAATTCAGTTTCTTGTTCTTTAATATGACATATTGATGAAATCTATCTTTTTGTGACTGCCATAGTTGGAAACTAGAAATGAGATGGAGAACTGCATGAAAAGCATTGTATTTTCACATGCTCGGTCTTGAGTTATCTAATTATAATCACAGAGGTACCTTAAAGTAAGGATGAGTACATGAGGGGATTCTTCTGGCATTAGGATGAATAAAATTAAAATCTCACACTTTCTCAAAAGGGAAATGTTCATTAGTCATGATGGATATGAAGCTGAAACAGGTCTCATTAGGACTGGCTGGAAGTACTTAATTTTTTTGTATAACACGACACTTTGGTTATGAATTTTACAAATATTTTACTGCATCAGCATGACTTATATGAGACCAGGGAGGACAAAATAACCTCCAAGATGTCACTTTGGATGAACTGTATTGCATATTCTCTAAGAAATGTCTTTGCCTATTTTGCCTCTATAAATTCTTCAGCCTCCTAGGACGAGATGGGAAAGCTCTAAGGAGAGCTCAAGTCCTGTGTGCAATGACCCCAAGCAAGATAGAACTGAAATGTGGCTCAGTTATGAAGTTCCAGTTTAGTTCAGTTTTATTTTTTAAAAATAATTTTACAATTTAAAAGTGTCGCCTTATTTTTACTCTTTCACATTTTCTTTATTCAAAGACTATAGTTTTCAGTATTATAACTGGGAACATAAGCAAATAATCAAAGTTAGTTTATTTTAAAAGAAATCAACCACAGGTTTTTTTCCCTTGTAAGGTAAACTTATAATGTCTGCCACTTTAATGAGTTGTTAGTCAACCCAGTCAAAGTGGACCACGTGATTATATGAGAAAATATAACTTAAGAAAAATCTGGAGAGAGCATTGAGCGAATAAGGTATTCTGAAACAAGTCATTTTGCAAAGTGTCCAAATTGTGCCTTCAACAATCTCCCTTATTGGAAAATGATATGGAGGGTTTCTGTCAATAGAACTGGATATTGTATCATAGGAGATACATAGCATGTAAAATGGAACAAATGCATAGCTGTTTTAGATTTATTTTGGAGATTTTTCCCAATTCACCTATCTAAAAATCATTTGTAATCAGTGTAGTCAAAGGCTTCAGGTATAATACTAATGTGAACTTGTGTATAGTATACCACAAAGCTCTTTAATGAAATTCAGGATATAGGGGAAACATATAGTTTATATTCACTTATGTAGTAGACTTTTGATGTAACTTTGTAAATTGAAAATGCCCTTATAGAAACTTTCTAGTAATTTTGGTCTAGGTCATTCAGATTTATCTTCTTGTTTAAAACAACCAAACAATGCTGGTTAAAATTATTAAAAACTAACTTAAAATATCTGAAGTGCTGAAAAAAAATGGGGAAATTCCAGATCAATCCATGGATGAAAGTCATTATCCAGATAAGTAGGTAGAATACGGGAATACTTAGGTTTCATATGTCTTTAAGTTATTTGCCCTTGCAGCACACTTAGATTTTGGGTTAATGGCTCAGTGGAATAAGGAGGACAAAAGTCAAGGCTAAAGTTGACTTTATGACATTGAGAGTTTTATGACATATTTTTCCCTAATGCAATTGGAACCCAAAGACCTACATACTTTGAGTAGCACCAGAACTAAACTCGCCCTCTTTCCCTTAATGTTAGGGAGTATAGAAAAGATTTCATCAGTGCTGAGCAGAGCAGAAGAAAGGGGAAGGAGGAAAAAAAATTGTTAAAACCCGAACCCGGAGATGGCTACAGACTGGTACAGATTTGTACTCTGGACCTATATAATTTGAGAAGGCCTTAGAACCTCAAGCCTTGGTTTGAAATAGTCCATGCCTAGAAGTGCCCCTAGAAACCTGGCAAAAACAAATACAAAGGCTCTCTAGTGTCGGGGGGACTAGTCATCTTAGGTTGCAAATTATTTTTCAAGGGAAATGATCAGCTTACTTTCAAAGATAACTACACACCCAAGGAAATAAGGCAATATAAGTAAGAAATAGCAAAAACAACAGAACACAGCAAACATAGGTCAGGTCAGATATCAGGTTTTGAAATTATTAGACCTACTTTATAAAACAAGTAAGTTTACTAAATTTAAAATTATAAACCAAAAGCTTGAAAATAACTACAAAAATAGAAAATCATAAAAGGTGACAGAAAAGAGATTTAGTGTTTCAAGTTTTCATAATGTATCTGAAACCTGCAAAAGGGTATAAATTACTTGACTTCTTATCCCTAGAGCTTCTTCCCTGATTCTGATCAGCAGTGCAGTTTTCAATATGTCAGTGTCTTTGTAAACCTCAAGGCATTGAGTAGTAGGGTATATCTCATTCTGTCAACAAGATAGTTACCTCAGCAAGTTAATGGAAATAATTGTTTACCATCCTTTCTCAAATAATACAAACCTCCAAACAAATAATAACAAACTGAGCTCAGTTGCATTGTTTCTGGCACACAGTAAGTGGTTATGTTAATAATAACTATAGTTTCATTTTTTATCATATAGTATTTTTTGTCATTTATAGACAGAAGAGAACTCTTGCATGGATAAGAAAATCTCATAAGACAGTCTTTTTCACAGATCTCTCTTACAATAACAAAGACAGACTAAGGCTAAGTTCTACATTCCTGTCATTTAACATTTCATCTTCTTTTGAGTATTAATTCTCTCTATTCTAGAAATTTTGAACCTCTATATCAGGTATGTTTTCTGAGGACATGTGCTTGTCTGAGTGTATGTGTATATATGTATGTATGTGGCATGTACTGTGTGCATGTATCTGAGTGCATGTAGAAGTGGTATATGATTACATGTGTATGAGTATGTATATGAGTGGTGTCTCTCTCTCTCTCTCTCTCTCTCTGTGTGTGTGTGTGTGTGTGTGTGTGTGTGTGTGTGTGTGTGTGGTATGGGTATGCCTGTATCCTTCACATTTTTGAAATGAGACTTAGTTCTTTGGGTCATAAATCAGGACTTCCTTCTTCTTAAGTTTTAGAATTACTGCTGACAGCCACTTGTAACTAAGTTCCCCTAAATACCCACACACAATGGAGGAATGGAGACCTGGACTGTTGGGCTCAATTCCTTCAGACTAATGAGAAATTTGCTCCAATTAATAAAAAATATTTTCGAAGTGAACATAAGCCAAAGACTGGGATTGTGAAAAGTGATGTTTACATGGTCCCCTGATTTGTGATCTCCTGATCCCTGAAATTTCTGTGGCTGTAGTAGTACAGACAGTCCAAGAATATGTACTGATGCTTCTAGGACTAGGCTTAAATAATCTTATCATGTGTGTATGTGGGTGGTATTTACATGGCATGGTGTGTATGGTGGTAATATTTAATGTGGTGTGCATGTGTATGTATGTGTGTGTATGTGTAAAGCATTGGAATTTTTATAAGAGGATTTTTAAGTGACTTTTTCTTTTTTTTTTTTGAGTTGGAGTCTCACTCTGTCACCCAGACTGGAGTACAGTGGCTGCTCCTGGCCACTGCAGCCTCGACCCGCTGGGCTCCGGTGATCCTTCCATCTCAGCCTTCCGAGAAGCCAGAATTATAGGTGCATGCTACCACGCCTGGCTGATTTTTTGATTTATTGTAGAGATGAGGTCTCGCCAAGTTGCCCAGGCGGGTCTCAAACCCGTGGGCTCAGGTAATCCACTCACCTTGGCCTCCCAAAGCATGGGATTACAACCTGAGCCACCGAGCCCGGCTTTAAGTGACTTTTTGAGAAAGATAATACGAATTCCCTTTAACAAAGGATACAAAGGGTTCCTTTGTTGAAGGGCAGCTGTATGTCTTAACAATGCTCTAAAGCTGGTATGAAGCAAGTTTCTGACACATAGTGATAGCTCAATGAATATTTTTTAATAAATAAATGAAGACATTAGAGCAAAATGATAAGGAATATAGAATTAATTTTGAACAAGGTGCTTAAGCTCCTTGTGCCTCAGATTTCTTATCTATAAAATGGGATTAAAAATAATACCTACCTCTTGCAGACATGAGAATTCAAAGTCTTAGCACAGGTAAAATCCTTAGCACAGTGCCTGGCATCTAGAAAACATAATAAATGTAATTATTATTAGGATTATGGTAATCATTTCCATTTTATATAAATAGGTTACGAAGATATCAAGAAAGTTTTTTTTTAAGACAATACATCTAATTATGAATTTTGTTTGTTTGTTTGTTTGTTTTTTTGTGTTGGAGTCTCACTCTGTCGAGCAGTCTCTGGTAATTATGACTTTAAGAAATGATCGGGTTGGCCTCCTCTTAATCCTCATTAGGGAGAGAATTTCTGCAGATAGGAAAAGTGTGAAAATTATGTCTAAGTCTCTAACAGCTTGCAAAACCCATGATCTTGAGCAAGGGTTTCCTCAAAAGCCCCCTGATTGGCAGAAGCACCCTCTTTCTGGCCAACTTTCCAACTTCCCCAATTTCAGCAACCCCCTGTGTAGAGCTCCTCTGTAATCTGGGAAGAAAATGGTTTTCATCTGCCTGGAAGGAGTACGTGTGACCTGAACAAATCAATCTTGCAGCCGTCACATTCTCTGCTGCAGGAGTGATTATTCATCTCTTTTCCTAGCTGATTGTTGAGGAGCTGAGAATAGCAGGCACTGAGCAAATGGGATCAGTATGAACAGAGCCCAAGAGCTTTAGGGGAAGTGTAGCTCAGAACTGAAGAACACCACCTTTCCCTCCATCACATTGGCCTCTAGTGGCTCACAAGCAGCTGACAGACGGCTCAATCATTTCCTCAAGGCCAGCGCACCAGCTGGCTTTGACATTAGTGCTCAGACCCTGACTGACAAGGGACTTGTCCTTGGCTGCGCCCTGGAGGCCTGCAAGAGTCTATTCAAACTCCTCCTCTAGTCTGTTGATTTACTGTCCCTGTTGACCGGTTGTTGATCCATTTTTCCTCTCCATTTGCTCACAGGGCACCCCAGAAACCATCCTCTAGTAATATATTTGGTTTATGATTTCCTCGTGAGCTAAGGAAGAAAAACAACCTCGGCGGTGCACCTGTTGGATTTTAATGTGCACAGGGCCCTTCGGCCAGGAAGGCACAGGAAAAAAAGACTATGCAGGTCCCAGGGCCATATGGAGCTCACATTATTCTATCAGGATACCAGCAGAAGCTGAATTAGGTCTGTTTGAAATATATTCGTTATTTTATTTATCCTTCCATTTGGGCCCTGCTGCCTAAAAACCTGACATTGACCAATGCACCACTGCAGGGTATGATTCCAAGTGGCAAATATCAGGGAGACTAGAAGCAGCCAAAGTCCACTGAAAATAGGGGTGAGGAGAGCTGATTCCCCACAGCTGAGCTTTAAGGGCAAATGCAGCCAGTTCATTGCTGACTTTCTGTCAGACACAAAAGTTGGGTCACACGCCCCCTGCCCAATGCTTAAGAGACACTCAATTGGTCTTGAAGGAAGTCCTTCCAAGATAAATCAAGTTTCCTCTACCTCTTCTTTTAACTCCTTTTTAAAAATCAGACATTCATGGAGGGTTACTTGGAATAAATCTGCTTAGGAAATACATTTCTTTTTAAGTCTGAACTGGATTGTTTATGGAGTGATAAATATTCTCCCATAGTATACAAAGCAAACTGGTGTCTCACCTTTTTGGTTGAGGTGTGGATTTTCAGGGTTACTTAAGTCTCTCTCTCTCTCTCTCTCTTCTTCCCCTTCTCTAATTTTCCTTGAATTTAAAGTGATAATTGAAAGGAAGTGAGAGGGGTTAAGGCATAGGAAAAGGGAGGTGTAGAAAATGTGTACCATTTTCAGGCACATGTGCATGTGGGAAGCAGGTGAATGTGTATAAAAGGGTAGTCTGGCCTGTGGTTTCTGGGTTTAACCCCTACGCCAGTGGTTCTCAAAATGTGGTTCCCCAGACCAACAGAACCAACCTAGAAACATGTTAGGAATTCAAGTTTTCAGGCCCCACCCCAAATCCACTGCAACAGAAAATGGTGGTGAGGTCAGGTGATCTGTCTTATCAGGTGATTCTGATGCACATTCAGATTTAAAGGCAACTACTCTATACCAACAATGTTTTATTAACATCCATTTAATTTTGACTATGAAGGAAAACATTAACTAGGGAGAAAAAAGTATCATGCTTAGGGGAGAAGAGGAATTCAGTGCGGGAATGGCAATGATTTCAAGTATTTTCAGAAGGAATAAAATAACAAAAGCATAAACTATGCAAAATTAGCTTTGCCTTGATCCTGGCAAATGAGGGATGTTATTTTCTCTATTTATGAAAAACAACAATAATAATGTGTCTATCTTCTTAACAGCATTAGGGAAGTTTAAGACTCACTTTTAAAATATGTTTCATAAGCCATATTTCTGAAACGGAACCATGAAATACAGTATATGTTTGATGATAGGTTATCCTTTTGACCAAGCTGCTACTCCTGTCCCAGCATATAGATGTAGACAGTAAGATGGGATGTTTAGCTCAAGCGTTCACATTTTCATACTCACAGCAATCTACATTCTAAACCATTGTAGTTCTCCCATTTCTATGTAAAATTGTATGTAGGAGCATCTTAGAACCAAATAAAGCTGCCTGAATCTCCTGATAGGTCCTTTGACAGTGGCAGATGGGCTAGAAGTAGACATTGTGGAACTCCAACCAATTTGCTGTGGACAGTTGCATTACATATGAAAGTTCCTGGCCCTCATGACTCTGCCATTTACTGGCTTTGTAGCCTTGAGTGCTTGCTGGGTCTTTGTTTCCTTATCTGTAAAATGGAATGATTAGTCAAGACAATCCACAAGCTCATTTGACAGTCTATGCTTGTCTGACTTATCCTAGAGTCACTGAGTCAGTTAATTGCAGAAAAAGAATGATTTTTCTGTGTGAAAGTTAAGTCTCTTTACTCACTTGAACAGTCAAAATTGCCATTCCCACCTGGAATATTTAATTTAGGCCTTGATGAGTTCACTAGATAGTTATAAGAAATAGAGTCACATGTGGTCTTGTTTAACAATGTCATCCTAAGCCAGGCTCGGTGGCTCAGTTTGTAATCCCGCGTTTTGGGAGGCTGAGGTGAGTGGATTGCCTGAGCCCGCGGGTCCGAGACCCGCCTGGGCAACTTCGCGAGACCTCATCTCTATAATAAATAAAAAAATTAGCCGGGCGTGGTAGTGCGCGTCTGTCATTCCAGCTACGTGGAAGGCTTAGGCGGAAGGATCGCCGGAGCCAGCAGGTTCAAGGCTGCGGTGGCCGGGAGCGTGCCACTGCACTCCAGTCTGAGTGAAAGAGTGAGACTCCAACTCAAAATAAAAACAAAAACAACAACAACAAAATGTCATCTTAGTGAATAGCTTGCCAGTAGTAGTTATCACAGTGTGAGTTATTATCTGGACATAAACTGTTTCCTTCAATACCTGGCTTCTTTCTGCCGCCTTCCTCAGGGAACAGCCTCTGGCCAAGGCAATCTCTGAAGGGTATGCATATGACCAGTCACAGGATGCTGGTGACCAAGCAAGGCTGAAAACAATGTAGTCATCATTCATAATCAATGTAATTGTAAACACTGGATAGGAATTTGAATGATTAACTTGATTTCTTTAATTAGAAAACTGCTTGCTATACTGCCTCAAGATGTGAATTCTTCACTGACCTGCTGCCATTGGTGCCTCCCGGAAGTATTTTTTTTTTTAGATTAGAAAATATAGTTTATTTAAAAAAGTAAGTTGGAGAGAGAAAGAGGAGATTCACCTTCTCAAGGTAGGGAGAAGGTCAAAGCATCTTCCCATATGTTTTAATAAACCAGTGTCTTTCCCTGTTGAATTCCCAGGTGACTTATTCGGAATAGGTAAACATTACGCACAAGTCCACTCAGATCTGGGGTTACCACGTTACACACAGTATACTCATGAAGGATGTGCTTACAAGTGTTGCTTTTTATCAGAATTCAGCCATTATAACTCAACCCAATAGCAAAGTTGGAGTGAGGAAGAGGTAAGATTTTTCTTCTAGGGAGTTACACCAAGTCAAAGTTTCTCCCATGCTTTAGGGGTTTGGAAGGCATCCTGATGAGTTCTTCCCTTCAGGTGTCTATACAATGGCCTGCAGGTGCTAATCAACACACCTGCAAAGTCTTGTCAGCGCGCGCCACACACACACACACACACACACACACACACACACACACACACACACACACACACACAGCAACAACTTTTAATAATCTCCAGCTGAAATGATTCTAGGTCCTGGGAGAACACTGCCTTTTTAACATTTGGGGGGAATCTCAACTTTAATGCCAGATTTAAAAGGTACCCTCAGAAAACTGCCAGGTACTAAATGTATATTTTTTAGGAGGCTCTGTTTTTTTGCCAGAGTTTAACATTGACCCCTCACACCTCAGTCTTTCAAATCCAGGTTTAGATCTTTGATTCAATCTCTGTGGGTTACTCAATCATGGCTCACAGTAATCTTATGAAGGTCAATGAAGAAAACCAAAGGCCCTATATAAGAATATCAGTCAGAAAGCCTAAAAGGAAGAGTTACTCTTAAGATCAGGAGGGAGAAAAAAAGAGAAGGAAGGAGAGAGAGAAAGGGTGAGAGGGAGAAAGGGAAATGAACTATACAATTCAGAATTATACAAGTGAGCAAGTGTAGCTGGAAAATTTTCAGATCTTCTATTGGGCTCTAAACCCCTTTAAACATTTTGTTTCATTTTGTGTTTGTCTGTGATTAGTGGATACAGAAAATAAGCCTATATTAATATGAGTGTGTGTACTTTCTGGGGAAGGACCAGATTTATTGATCTATGGTTGTTATGTGTGTTAGTTTGCTAGAGCTTGTGTAACAAAGTACTATAGACTGGGTGGCCAGACACTTATTGTCTCATAATTCTGAAGGCCAGATGTGTGAGATCAAGACATCAGCAGGGTTGATTCCTTCTGAGGACTGTGAGGGAGGATCTATTCTATGTCTTTTTTCTAACTTCTGGTGGTTTGCTAGCAATTTTGACATTCTTTGGCATGCAGACATACTACCCCAATCTATGCTTTCATGTTCACATACTGCTCTTTCTTTGTTCATGTCTATTTCTGTTTCAATTTTCCCTTTTTGTAAGGACACCAGTCTTACTGGATTAGGACTCAACCTAATGATCTAATTTTAACTTGATCATTTCTGTAAAGACCATATATCTAAATAAGGTCACATTGTGAAGTACTGAGAGTTAGGATTTCAACAAATGAATTTTGGCAGACACAATGCAACCCATGACATTCCCTTTCCATATCATTCTGGGTAGAGTGTAGTGATCTAGCCGCTTGCCTCTGATTAGTCTGTTTTGGCTTTTCTTTTTTTTTTTGAGTTAGAGTTGGAGTCTCATGCCCAGGTTAGAGTGCAGTGGCACACTCACTGCCATGCCAGTGTCAGCCTGCTGGGCTCAGGCAATCCTTCTGCCTCAGGTTTCCAAGTGGCCAGAACTACAGGCATGTGCTACCACGCCCAGCTAATTTTTGATTTATTGAGAGATGAGGTCTCACAAGTTGCCCAGGCTGTTCTCGAACCCCTTGGCTCAGGCAATCCCCTCACCTCAGCCTCCCAAAGTGCTGGGATTACAGGCTTGAGCCACTGTGCCTGGCCTAGTCTGTATTTTTTGGGGGAAATAATTCAATCTTATTTCGGTTTCAGATGAGCTTGAACTGGTGAAGTAGATTGTATTTTTCAAAGAGCAAAAGAATCTCTCTTCTCAGATGTTCATCTGCAATGTGGCTGTGGCACTCCTTGTAAAAAAGTGGAGTCTAATAATCTCTTTCCTCAATCATGGCTGTTCTTAGTGACACAATATAATGCAGCACAAATACTGTTCTCAAACCTCTAAAGTCAGGTCCCATAAGAAGTCCTACTGCTTCCACCTGGATTTCTTGGGGCGTTGGTTTAGTCTAGAAGTTCCTGCTTTTGGATGCCTTTTTCCTGTGGAGAAGCCCAGGACTCCAATGAAAGGCCCATGTGAAGGGGAACCAAGGCTACTTAACCAAGCTTCCAGTTGACAATCAGTATCAAAGGGGATCATCTAAGGGGATCATTTTAAATGTCCTGCATAGTAAGCATTTAGGATGCATCCCCAGTTGATATTGATTCAAACAACCCCATGAGAGATTCCCAAGAGAACCATGGAACTGAGTCCCTGTCAAACCATAGAACTCTGCCACATACAACTTTACATAGGAGTAGTAGAACTTCAACAGCTTAGACTGTAGCATTCAGTGGGCATCACAACATGAACCCTTTGAGCTAAAACCGTCACACCTGTTGTCTACATCTATATGCTGGGACAGGAGTAACAGCCTTGTTAGAAGGATACTTTATTAACAGACTTTCACTACATTTCATTGTTCTATTTAAGTAACATGGTTTATGGGATATATCTCAAAAGTGAGCCTTTTAGAGTTCCCTAATGCTGTGGACAAGTTAAACACGTTGCTGTTGTTTCAAGCTATGCAGTTTTAGGTGGCTTGTTATCCAGCAATTGATAGATGCTGTTGTTTCAAGCATCGATGGCTATGATGCTTGAAAAAAGAAGGGATCTCTAATTTCCTAAACTCTATCCTTAACTTTTATAGACTCACTTTGTGCTTCTCTTTTATAAAGCATCTTTAATATTTAATGTATTTTAAAAGATAAATTAGAAGACAATCATTTGCATTGCCATAAACTTCCTTATTTTACTAATTGACTCACTACCAGCTTTCAAAGGAAGTCTTCTTAGCTTATGTAGAATATTGATAGGATTAATATTTTTGTGTTTTGTGTAAAATTTTACTGATTGGTTTTTCACAGATGATAGCAGAATCCTGACCCTAAATCTCTAAGGCCTTGAATTCAGGATCTGAAATCCAGTCCAGGAAGTTCTTTCACGTGTCTTAAAACCATGAATGAAAAGAGTCTTTCTCTTTTAAAAATTATATAGAAATAATAGAGTTGAGTACTTAAAAAATGTGAATATTTAAATATTTTTCAAAAGGAAAGATAGGCAAATTGAAAATAAGTATATAAGTTTTCCACATGGCCTCAAGAATTAAACAAGGAGAGAGAGAGAATAAAGGAAATGTGAAGAGGAAAAGATGCTAGTGTGCGATACCTTGGAGTTTTATCAAAGCTGAGCCATTAGGGATGGAATTAGTTGCACTAGACAACTCTAACATGCCATTTTGGTATGTATCCTAAGGAAGCCAAGATTCATGACATACATTTACAGAGGAAATCCTGATACAGGGTTTCTAAATTCCTGAGCTGTGTGGTGGGAGGAACTATTAGGTAATTTATACTTTAGATTATAGAACATTAATCTCAGTTTAACAGCAGGCTTAGTGAAATAGCGATCTTTTTTTTTTTTATAAAAAGGGATTTAATTTATAATTTTCTTAGTGGGGGCATTAAATAAATGATATGCAATCATCAAATTATGTGTCTAAAAGGAATTATTAACAAAAAAGTGCCCCATCTCCAAGATAGAGAATTATTCAGTTGATTATAATTTGGTCTCTTTATCCTGAAGGGTAATTAACAAAATGAATAGCATGTCTTCACGATTTTATATAGAAAGAGCAATGGGGAGGAGAAAAGAGAGCATCAAGAGAAAGGTAAACAGAGAACAGCTTTTACAGTTGTCAGCAATTTCATAGGCAACAAAGTCCTGAACTATAATGCATAGATATGGATTTAGATATGCATGACTTGGGAATGGCTAATAATGGCTTTAATTGGAGTCAGTTTTCTAATCCTCTGTCATGCCAGGAACTTTAATCAAGCAATTGATCAACCAACAACAAACAGATTCATTCATTCATCAACTTATTTTTACTGAGCACTGACTAAGCTCAGGATACTTGGCTAGGCTTGGAATCCAATAGTGAGAAGAAAACATAAAAAGTCTCTGCCCTCCTGGAGCTTACAGTCTGGATCTGAAATCCAGTTCAGGAAGTGAATAAAGTCTAGTGAGGTAAATTTCAAACAACCACAAAAAGAAATTGTAAAGCTGGAACTGTGATGAGTTCTCTGAAGAAGAGTTTACATGTGTTTATAAAAATATGTCACAAAGATATTAAACATAGTCAAGGAGTGACAGGGAGATGTTTTTCATTACAAAGTGGCAATTGGCCTCAGAAATAGGATGAGGAGATAACTATGTGAAAAGTAAAGAGTGTTCTAGACTGAAAAATAATGTACCAAGACCCAGTGAAGCGAGAAACTGCTAAAGACAGTCTAAGGCAAGCTCCTGGAGCTGAATTCACCACAGTTAACCTCCAGTTCCAACTCTTGCCTCCTTCTCTTGTCTTCTACAGTCCAGTCATCTGGGGCTTTTAGTAGCAGGAAAGATATTCTTTCAAGTGGTCCAAAGACAGTCTGCTCCCAAGCTGGTTGAAGGGAGGAAACCCCGCAGAAATGACTTATCCTGGGGGTAAGAGTCATGTGCAAAGAGTACAGTAGACTGAGACGGCTAAACAAAACCTTTTCTTAAAGGGACAGCAATGGCAGGTAAGCTCAGAAGTCCTGGGTCACATCTGGAGACAGAAACATGATGAGAAAAAGTCAACAAGAATAGGGAGCAAGGAATCCCTTAGATGACTGTTCCTTGTTTTTGACCTTAAGATCAGAGACGAATTAGACTTAATCCTCAGTTCTGACACATTATTATTGCCCTGAGAAGGGCTCTCTCTTGCTTGTATCTATATATGTGTGTTTATATGTGTTCAGTTTTTTTTTTCATTTATTTTATTCTCCATTCCCCACTGACTCCCTCTAAGGGATTTGTTATGTGTCCTTGAAATTTTATGTACCTTGGAATAGTGTTGTTTTCTGTATTATACTTTTAAAATTTTTCATGGAAGTTATTGCACTATAGATTTTATACTCTTTTTATTTAGTTAGTTTTACACAGCACTGCTTTTAAGATCTAGTCACATTGCCATATATACCATGTGTCACTCAAAACTTCTGCACAGGATTTCTTCATGGGATTCTATCACATTCTGCTTATTCATTCCTTAAGTGATGAGTTCCTAAATTGTCTACTTGTACCACAAAACCCTGGGCTGAACCTCTACCTCTGGATCAGGCAGCATGCAGTAGGAGAATCAGATTCATTAGGAAGGGTATAAAATAAGGCATATTATCAGGATTTGAGCATATGCAATTGTAGTAACTGGTTAAATGGTTTATATATAGCTGTTGCTTCTATGTCTGGTACTGAGCCTGAAGTCAGAAGGGTAGACAGTTGGGAAGGAATGGTGAACAGGAAGTAGGGGAGTGCAAAGAGAAACTGGAACTTGCAAAGATGAGTTGAACCTTTCACTCCTCGATGGCATGGTGTCTGTAGGAGAACCTGCAGCCCTTTGTATGGAACTAACCCCGTGCCTGGCCCAGAATTTGAAGTAGAAAAAGGAGACTCAGCAAAAATTGGAGAGACTGTAGGCCGAGCTGCCACTGGGGAGATGCTTATTGCTGTCTAGGATGGAAATGGTGAAGTAGGAAATCTGACAGGAAGTGCAGGAACTGCTGGCCAGCAAGATGAGCCAGAAGATGGGCACCCAGTGCTTGAGCTACCACAGTGCTTGGTGCCTGCACCAACTTTCCAAGTAGAAAAGAGTGTGTTAGCTGCTTGTCTTCTGTCCTTCAGACCTTGTATGAAATATACCCATGGCTCAGAGTAATTCAGAATTATGCAGTGAAGATCATTCTAGGAAAAGTAGTTCTAGCTCAGTTCATTTGTCACAGTGCAAATTCACAATGAGCATTACTCCAGTTGGGTTTTCTTTGTTGCTAAACTGGATTATAGAGCCTATCAGGTATACAGCCTAAGGTGTGTGTGTGTGTGTGTGTGTGTGTGTGTGTGTGTGTGTGTGTGTGTTTGGGTAGGAGGATGAAGGGTTAAGGAAAAGGGAAAAGAGGAGTTAGAAGTTGGGAGAGTGTAGAAGGGAAAGGGGTTTTTATATTGGCATTTTGAAACACTAGATGATTAATGATGATTTGCCATTACTTATGTCCTTCTGATGAGAATATCTGTGTAAGAAGCCTGATTGAAGCAGAGGTTTTAGGATAGGCTTTTTCAGTGACTCTCAGAAGTTATAATTGTGATTATTATGATATAAAATAAGTGCTTTAAGTTTATTAGCAAGAGTCATGCAAATTGAGAAAATTCCTTTGTATAAAAAAAGGTAACAAGCAAAGTATGTAATACAAAAACTAATACATCTATAAAGAGAATGTATATATTCATTACAAGGTAGAAGATTTTAACCCAACTTTCTCACTAAATGAGTAAAAAACCTACATAGTTTATTTGTTTTTACTCATTTAGTAAGAAAGTTGGATTCAAATCTACATATAACATATATACGTTAGATATAGTTTTTATATTTAGAAAGAGAGAGAAAACAAGGCAGAAGAGACAGACAGAAATGTAGAGACAGGTAAATATAGACAGGATTGCATTTTTGGGTACATATACACATGTACATATACATAAATACAAAGCTATGTATATATCTAAAGTCATGCATGTATAATTATGTGAAAAAAGTATATTTTTTATTCATCCAAGCCAGAAAATATGTTATTTTCAATCTATGTATATTATTTACATAAATTGCACATGCCCTAGATCACAAAAGATGTCTCAAAAGTTCTCCCAGAAGTAAACACAAAAGATACCCAAACTGTTTTCCCCATAGCACCAACATCATTTATCTGTAAATTAAAAAAAGACTTTTAATAATTCATTAGTAAATATAAAGTTAAAATAGAAACTGTGAAATAACCAGGTATGATGGCTCATGCCTGTATTCTCAGCACTTTGGGAGGTGAAGGTGAAGAGAATTGCCTGAGCCCAGAGGTTCAAGACCAGCCTGGGCAACTCAGCAAGACTTTGTACAATAAATAAATAAATAAATAAATAAATAAATAAATAAATAAATAAATAAATAGTTGGGTATGGTGACATGCACCTTGTAGTCCAGCTACTTGGAAAGCTTAGGTGGAAGGATTGTCTGAGTCCTGCAGGTAGAGACTGCAGTGGCCATGATCATACTATTGCACTCCAGCCTGGGCAACAGAGTGAGACTCCAACAACAACAACAACAACAATAAAAGTGAAATAATTAGGACTGAGAGAAAGTAGAGTTTCTAATATTTTTGTGAATGGAGCTAAAATGATTCTTAGGGGAATTTTATACCCTGAAATGTGTTTAAAAGGGAACAAATAGTAAATAAACTTCTATTTTATAAAGACTTTTACTTTAATTTTCTGTTTAATAGAAAACAACCAGACAACAAAACAAACATAAACACAAAGTGATTAAACAGAAGAAAATAGTAAAGACAACTGTTGACATTAAAGAAAAATGTCAAAACAGAGTTGATCAATAAGTCAGAGACTGGATCTCCGCAAACAAATTAAAGAGACACATCTGTGGCAAATATGACAAGGAAAAAAATCATAAACTACATCAGAAAGTAAATAAAAATTACATCCAAAAATTTTAAAATAAGGACTCACTAAGATAAATCATAACAATACATTTAAATACTGAGGTGCAAATATATATTATCAAATTTGTTCTGAGGAGAAGCAGGAAACCAGTGATGATAATGAACTTAAAAGGATTTGAAACAGTAACTAATATACCAATCTTCAAATGCCACTGGGTCAAAATAATTGTATGTTTTACTAAAAATCTAAAGACCAACTAATTTTCACTATATAGATTATTTCAGAGCAAAAATGTATGAAAAGTTCCCCAGTTATTTTGATGAGATTCACATTACCATAATCCAAAAGTAACCAAAAGGGAAAACAAAATAAAACAAACAAAACTACAGGTCAGTTATTAGTGCAATCAAAACTCAATTATAAATGCAGGTATAAAAATTTTAAATGAGATTATAACCAAAACAATCTAAGAGTGCTTTATAAATGCTATAATTGTATACAATTTATCCTAGGAACTTAAGGATTGTTTGATTTTTTTTAAGTATAAATATAAATTATCTCACAACAGATTAATGAAGAAAATCACGTATTCATTCCAATAAGTGTTACAAAAGCATTTGATACTTTACAATTCCTATTAATGACAAAATTGTATCAATTTATTTTGGAACAAAGATAGCTTTCTTAATCCCAAAAAGAGTATCTACTAGAAACTTATGGCAACGATCACATAACAATAAACCAGCTAAAGAAGGTCCATTAAAATCCAAGAGAAAGATGAGAATGCCAATTCTTACTTATTAATTCATATTGTACTGGAGGGTCTGGTCACATATTGGAAGGTGACAAAAATTAAATGAGATTATTTGAAAAGAAAAGATAAAATTTTAATATCCTACCATAGTGAATGCTGTGGTCTACCTCCCAGACATATCCCTTTAGAACTGATGCCCTCTGATAGTTGCTATAAAAGTTGATGGATGATAGTCATAGCTGAGTCCCCCCTTTGCAGCAGTAGCTCTTTACTGAATAGAGTTCCCTTACTCAAGGTCACACCCTGTTCCTAGGTTTGGCTCAATATGCAAAGAACTGGTCGAGGTGAGGATAAAAGACTTTGTCCCATTTCCCCAACTTTGCAACCCCTACAAAACAGTGTCATCCCAGTTCTCTAGAGCAAACCTTGAGGCCTTTATTGGGACAACATCACAGCTCAATTTCTTCTTCAGCACAATCTTGCTGACTTCTTGTTTTCTACAAGGATTGATCCAGAAAGAACTCCTTAATAAACTTCCTGCATGAAAATCTCTGTCTGAATATTCTCTTCCCAGAGAGTTTGACCTTAAACCCCTAATGAGGATCTCTTGATCTGATTCCAGATAAACTGCAAAAAATTAAGACTAATAAGATGGTCTATCAAAATGACCAAGAGACCAATACAAGATCAACTCACAGAAATCAGTTTTTCTTTCACCAGTAAAACAATTAGAAGATATAATTGATAAAAATCTTTTTTTGTTTACAATAGCAGCACTATAAAACAATTAGAAATAAAACCATAAAATACACAAGATCTTTATAAAGAAATGATAAAACATTTTTTATTGAAAAACATTGAGAAAGACCTGAATAAATGGAGAAAAATATTGCAGGTAATCTCTGTTTTGTCATACTTGGGACTGATAAATGGTCAGTTGATTTTTAAAAGTTTTGTAAAGCATAGAATAACTTACGTAAAAGATAAATGTAAATTTAAAACAATTTTTTGCAACTTTCAACACATAAATTTACATTTATTTACTTCAGTGTTTTGCCACAGAATGGAAGTCTTATTTGTAAGCAAATTCATTGAGTATAGCTCTTCATTGACTTTTTTGCATAAACCATATTCATAGAGGCATCCTCTTGGATATAAGTTTCATTTCCTTTAAAACTAGTAGTTTTGACTGATGAAACAGTCTGAAAGAAGACTCTTAAGAAAAAGAGTTTAACACGTTTCTTGCTCTTTAATATTTGAACAATTTGTCACTTACATCTTATTTTAGCAACAAATGCCAACTCTCTTTTTTTGCATGCCATTGGTTTGTATGGTATTTAAATTTCACAATAATATTAACCAGTACAGATGTAATGAAAGGGTGTGTAAGTTTTCAACTCAATTGGTAAGAAATGAAATGTGGTTGTTCTATGAGTGTCCATCTAGCTGAATACATTCAGAGTGCAATGGGTGTCAGTATGTCTCAAGTAATTTGGTTATGGGAGTTTGACTCAATATTGTAAAGATATAAATTCTTCTAAAACTAGCTTATAAACTTAATGTGATTGCCAGAACTTTATAAGCTGGTTCTCAAATTCATATACAAAAATTCTAATAAAGATAAAATTGAGAGAAAGCAAAGAAAACTAATCCTACTATATGTCAAAGCACATTATTGACCTATAGTATTGTATATTAGGTAGGATGAAAGAAATAGATCAGGAAAATAAAATAAAATAAATCATGTATATGTAGGAATTTGGAATACAAAATGACATTTGAAAATCAGAGGAGAACGATATTGAGACAATTGTCTCTCCATATAGAAGACAATTTCAACCTCCTCATATTTTATGCAAAAAAGCCCCAAACAACAACAAATAAAAAGCTTAAAGACCTAAATATTTACATATATGTTATGAAACCTCAAAAAGGAAACATACAAAAATGAAAATAAAATGGAAATATTGATAACTTTGACTATATTAAAAAAGAGGGCAAATACTAACAAAATGGCATCATAAATAAATATAAAATATAAGCAACAGATTGGGAAAAGATTTTTATAACATATATCACAGACACTATTTGTACTTTAAAGATATAAAAAGAATCTACAGACCAGTATTAAAAAGGACAAACATCTCTATAGAAATAATAGGTAAAGTCTATAAAGGGGGCAATACACAGAAGAGGAAATACAATTGTCCAATAAAACATAAAAACGATGTTCAATTTAAGCACTAATTATGAAAATATAAGTCAAAACAATAATGAGACATCATTTTTACTCTTCAAATTGGCAACAAACTAATATTTAAATAAAATACAAAGCATAGTTCATATTAGAAAAATTGGGGCAAATTGGGAACTCCAATATATTGTCGACAGAAGCATAACTTAGCGTACCATTTTGGAGAGCATTATAGCAGTATTTATTAAAATCATAAATGTACATACCCAATACTCCCCCCTTTTTATATCTAATCTAAACTTGCACATATGTGTAATGAGACAGGCAAAAGGACATTCTTTGAAATAATGGTGAATTAAACAACCCATAACTAGTGGAATAATCAACAAATATGAATACATTCATAAGACATAATACTCCACAACAGTGAAAAAGAATATACTAGATCTTTATATAACAATATGGGTAGGGCTAAAAATTATATGGTTGAATGACAAATGTAGGTACTGACTGACACATATAGTAGCATTTTCTATGGATATATATATATATTTTTTTTCAATCATATATATATCTATATGATTGAAAAAAATTAAATAATATTTTTAAAGCCATAATAGGGCTACCTCTAGTGATGAGTTGATATTAGAGAGGAGTTGATATTTATTGGCTAGACTCTTTAAAGTAGTCTATAGTCATGTATTATTTATGTGAGTAAAGATTAATTTCAAAAAGTATCAATGAGCATACCTGAATTTCAAGCTCCTTGAGGACAGGACAGATAATTTTGTATTTCCAACACAAGGACAGTACCAGGCACAAACTTATTAAAGTTTTGTTAAATGTATAAAGAAATAAATGGATTAATAGATGAATGGCTAGATATGTGAGTAGATGGGTGGGTGGGTAGGTACTGAAATAAGAGTCTGACTTGGGTGAGCTGGGGAAAACTTTTTTGAAACCTAATAACCTTTCCATTGATGCTCCCTTGAGAATCTTGATGGGTGGTGTATTAGTCCACTGGTGCTGTCTTAATCAGATATAACTTGGGTCCTTAAAGGAAGAAGAGACATAAGATTCATATTCTCTCTCTCTCTCTCTCTCTCCTCTCTTTCTCTCTCTGTACATGCACAAATGAAAGGCCTTGTGAAGACACAGAAAAGGCAGTTGTCTGCAGGAAAGAAAGAGAAGCTTAACCAGGCACTAGCTCTCATCTTGGAGTTCCAGAACTATGAGAAAATAAATGTCCATTGTTTAAGTTGTCCAGTCTGTGGTATTTTGTTATAGGAGCACTAACTTACTAATACAGATAGCATGAGGAAATATTTAGGAAAGTTCACCGGTTAATCAAGTCCATTCACTTTTCCACTATTAAAACAATTAATTTAATTGTTTCCTTCTGTTTCCTTTGTGAGAAACTTTACCTTGGCCAATTTGAAGATCACCAGCTTGGAAGAATATTCTCTTTGAAGCAGAAAGGGACGACCAAAGCTTGACTCTTGAAGTCTCTAGAATCCTTTGGATCTGGGCAAGTGCAGCCTGTCTCAGTTCTCACACTTCTGTGTCCACTTTATTTTCTAGTCACACTGGACTGTTTGCTGTTGTCTGTTCTTCCTGATTAATCTGTACTCCTCATGTACATTTTTTGTTCAGCATCACTCACTTCATTAATCTTCCTGGAGGTAATAGGTTCAGTTTGAATAACTTGTACATCTCTCATCATGGAACTTCCACAATGCTTTGTAATTATCTGTATTTACAGGCATTTTCTCTGTGGGCTGAAAGATTGTTGAGAAAACAGAATTTTTGCCTTAATTCAGCACTTTCCAAGATGAATTTTCATCCAAATTACCCTGAGGATCTTGTTAACATGCAGATTCCGATTCAGTAAGTCCAAGGTGTGCCCTGAGACTCTGCATTTTTATACTGAGCTCCCAGGTGATACTAATACTGTCAGTTGTTGGCCCACAACTTGAGTTGTGAGTGTGTGTGTGTGTGTGTGTGTGTGTGTGTGTGTGCGTGCTTTCTTGTGTTCTTAGGATATGGAACTACATGGCTGACTGGGTTTATGCAAAATGGAGCCATTAACTATTATCCCGATGGATCTAAATTCTGACTTTGCATTAGAGTCCCATAGGGAGACTTGAAACGATTCTATTGCCTAGGTCCCACCCTGAGGGACTGAGATTTAATCAGTTTGGAATGAAGCCCAGGCATTGGTAGGTTTTAAAGCTTGAATGTGCCCCTTGGATTGAAAACCACTGGTTGAGACTGTTAACTCTTTAAAGATTGGAATTCTTCTCGTTATTCCTGGGCCTATCACAGGACCTGGTGCACTGGGGCCACTTAATATAAGTTGGTCGAGTAAATTAACTCCTTTATCTTGGCTCAGGTTCAGTGTTTCTAAGATACTTTCATGTTTTCAGGGTGGGCAGAAAATTTTCTTAAAAAGGAAGGTGGTGCTGGAAGTGACACATTTATTAGGTGACAAAGTCAAGGGTGAGTGTGTCAGGGGGCCATGAATTAGGAAGTAAGCCAACTCTAGTGACATCTTACGATTCAGAGTGGGTGGTAGAGGGGCCCCCCTAAGGAGGTCAAACCTTTTAAAGTTACTGCTAGAAAGAAGCTTTGCCCAGATTATATTCTAAGTAGCCCTCTCACCTGATCTTTTAGCAGTGAGCAAATTCAAATTAAACAGTTTCTTGTTTTAGTCTGTTCATATACTTTAAAATATTTAGTGTAGATGTAAGTAGGAAACAAACTGACTGAAGTCCAGGCATTCTAACAAAGAGGATTATTAGCAAAACTCTACTGACTCCAGAAAAATTTTATTTTCAATAATAAACTTTCAAATGTTGAAAAGGTTAGAACAGTCTGAGAGAGGCCTTAATAATGAATGAGGCAAGAGACAATGGATCAGGAAGGTTCTTGGTACCAGAAGAAGGGGCAGAACAATTTTTTGAGAAGTAGTTTGTAGTAAAGGCTGCCTTGACTTGAATGACTTCTGGGAATATCTGGAGGGTCAGATCCAGCTAAGTTCCATGGCTGGAAACAGATATGTGCTGGAGGCAGTGCCTACAAGCTCAGGAGAGCTTACTGTTAAATTTCCAGTTCTGTGAGCCAGTTTTTAACCAGAGCTATTATTAAAAATTAAATTATAAAAACTTACAATCAAATAAATTATATTTAAAACAAACTAATAAATACTCAAACTCATTACTTCTTAATTATTTTACCACACTTCACTATTCTGTAGGCTCTGGAGATTATGCCTGTTTTAACTGTATGGCGGAAATATTATATAATGGGGTGCTACAACATTTTTTTTTTTCTTTTTACTCTGTGTTCAGTGTTGTCATGATGGAAACTTGAGTACTTATACCTTGGAAATTGATAAATAATCAAATGTGGATTTGATTCATTGTTTTGTTTTTCATCTAGTCTTAGGAAAATAATGGAGAAAATGTTAGTAATTCATATTAAAAACATTTAAAAAATTTATGTTAAAGATGGTGTAGTGTCTTTAGCTGTTACATTGTTAATGGCACAAAAATTGATGTAATATTCATCCAGGATGTGAAAATTATAATCCAATCTAGCAAAAGAATCACTCAAATAATTGACAAGTAAGTGAAATTCTGATTTATCTTCATTGTTTTATATTCCTGTTACTCATTAATAACTTGTTAATAACATAAAGGAAAATACCAACCAAAATTCATGAAGGAGTTGCACTAGTTGGTTAATTACAGTGGTAGTTTGGCTATGAATAACAAAGTTTAATAAAAATTGATGAAAGTATTCTGTGAGCCTCAATTGACTACATGAAAATTATAATAAAGGATAATGGCTTATTTTATTAATATTTATAAATTATGTACTACACATTATTTAAACTGATGAAATTTATAACAAAATGTATTTATATCTATGTATACATAGATACACACACACACACACACACACACACACACACACACACACACGTTTTTATTTTCAGAGACACATTTATTTAGTTTTCACCAACTCATCACTGGCTGAAGGTAACCTGTACTCTGCTATAAAAACTGGAAAGCAACCATGCCAAAAGGCAGCATGGAAAAGCGCTTAAGAACATGAAATTCCTGGGTTCAAGTCTAATTCTGGGTAACTTTGAGCATGTTACTTAACCTCACTGTGCCTCAGTTTCTGCAATCTGAACAACCTATTTTATACGATTTTTATGAGAATTAAATGCAGTGATAATGCAATAACATTTAGAACAATGTCTGGTAGTACACAATAAATTATAATTTTATCAGTGGTAGGTAAAAACAAAAGGCCAACAACTCTAACTTCTTATCATAAGGAGGTTTTCTGAATTTTGATTTCTTCCACAGATAAAGTAAAAGAGAAATGAGGCTCACAAAATTGTTGTCACAGGGAGATTGGTAGATGTGCTCTGATTTAAAATTGGTTTTCCATACTAATTTGACTGCAAGGGAAGAATAAAATAAACAGTGGACACTAGTTTCTGCTTCACTGATTTCTTGTAAAAATTAATAATATTCTGGTTTTTAATTTGGTTGAGCCATATGAAATTGCCAATCTTCAACTACTAAAACATTTTTAATGGTTTTCACTCATTTTCACTCATTTCAAGTATATGATTAGCAAGTTTTTAAGTATATTCACAGATATGTGCAACCATCACCACAATGGAATATTTTTATCACTTCAAGCAGAAACCCTGTATCCTTTAGGTTCACCCTTGTATCCCTCTAAGCAACCATTCATCTACTTAATGTCTCTAGAGAGTTTCCTATTCTGGACTTCCATATAAATTAAATAATATAATATTTGGTCTTTTGAAACTGACTTTTTTCACTTAGCATAATGTTTTTGAGGGTCATCCATGTTGTAGAATGTGTACTATATTTCTTTAATAGCTGTATAATATTCCATTGAATGGATAAACTCCATTCTGTTATTCATTCATTCATCTACTGATGAACATTTGGGTCATTTCTACCTTTTGGCTATTGTGGATAATGCTGCTTATTAACATGTGTGTACAAGTTTCTATGTTTTCATTTCTCCTAGGTAGATGGATACCCAGTAATAGAAGCGCTGGGTCATATAATAATTGTTCAAGTATTTGAGGAAAACCAGACTGTTTTTCCAAAATAACCTCACTATTTTATATTTCCACGGGTAATGTGTGAGGATTATGTTTTCATATCCTAACCAGCACTTATTATCTGACTTTTTTATTCTAGTTATCCTAGTGAGTATAAAGTGGTATCTCATTATGGTTTTGATTTGGATTTCTCTGATGACTAATTGTGTTTTTTCATATGTTTATTGTTCGTTTGCATATCTGTTTTGGAAAATATCTATTCAGATTCTTTGCCCATTTTTTAATTGGATAGTCTTTTTATTATGGAGTTGTAAGAGTCCTTTATACACTTCAGATACAGTTTTCTTATTGGATAGGTGATATGCAAATATTTTCTCGCATTTTGTGAGTAGTCTTTCACTTTCTTATGGTGTCTCTCTAAGCACAAAAGTTTTAATTTTGGTGAAGTCCAATTTACTTATTTTCTTCTTTTGTTACTCTTGCTTTTGGTGTCATATCTAAAAATCCTTTGCCAAATCTCAGACTCCTATGTTTGCAAACCCCTATCTTTGCTTATAAGAGTTCTGTAGTTTTAGTTTATTTTTTTGTGGTGTGAGATGGGGGTCCAGCTTCATTCTTTTGCATGTGACTATTCAGTTGCATTAGCATCATTTGTTGAAATTCTACTCTTTTTCCACTGAATGAGCTTGACATCTTTGTCTATAATCATTTGAACATAGATATGTAGGTTTATTTCTAAATTTTCTGTTTCATAGACACATGCCTATGTTTGTGTCTGTAACATATTCTCTTATTACCACTGTTTTTAGTAAGATTTGAAATAAGAAAGTCTGAATCTTCTACTTTATTATTTTTTTCCAGTATCATTTTGGTCTATACTTTGTCCCTTGAAATTTCATACAAATTTTATAATCAGCTTACCACTCTGTATAAGGAAGTCAACTGGGATTCTGATAGGTACTGCACTGAATCTGTAAATTGGTTTGTGGAGTAATTGCCATCCTAACAATATGAAGTCTTCTGATTCATGAGCATTGGATGTTTTTCCATTTATTTGGAGCTTTTTAAATTTCTTCAATACTTTGTAGTTTCCAAAGTATAACTTTTGCATTTCTTTGCTAAATTTATCCCAAAGTGTTTTATATTCTTATGCCATTTGAATAGAATGGCTTTCTTAATTTCAATTTTGGATTGTACATTGCAAGTATGTAGAACTGCAATTAATTTTTGTATATTGATCATTCAACATTGCAGAACTCATTTATTAGTTCTAATAATTTTAGTGGTTCATTATAATTTTCTTCGTATAACATTATGTCATCTGCAAGTAAGATCATTTTATTTTTTCCTTTCCAATCTGGATGGCTTTTGCTTCTTTTTCTTTAATCATTGACCTGGCTATACCTTCTAGTACAATCTTGAATAGAAATGACAAGCGTGGATATTCTTGTCTTGCAATTGATTTTAGAGGGAAAGCATCCAGTATTTCATCATTAAGTGTGATGTTAGTCATGGCTTTTTATAGATGTTCTTTATCAGGTTGAGAAAGTTCCCTTCTATTCCTAGTTCATTAAGTATTTTTACAATGATAGAGTGTTGACTTTTGTCAAATCTTTGACCATTTGATTACAAAAATAGAAACTGCATATGGTTCAATCAAATACATTAACCTCATGTTAATTTTATAATATCGCTATTCAGCTAGTTCAGAGCCAGAGAATGACAAATATTAATGTTGAATAGATGCTTGAGTGTGAGCTCAGGGCCTGGAATGTGGTGATCACACCCACATCCTGCTTCCCTGAGGAGACCTACCTGGGCCATTACTTTTTCCAAGTCATGCCTCCATGTTTTGTCCCTTCACACTACATCCTAGCAATAAATAAAATCATAGCCATGAAGATGCTTTGACTGTGAGGGGTTAGGATTAGTCTATTTGTACTGCTCTAGGTGGTGACCAGGGTAATAAAAGCACATTGCCTCTTATACAAAACCTTTGGGCAAGCTGCATTTCAGAATTCAGAATATTGGTACCTTAGAAAGCTGATATGGTGTGTATTGGGTATATTGTATTAAAATCCCTAGTGGAGTTTGATGCAACAATCTGTAATCAAACACATGGATATTTCTGCAGTAAAATCAATGAATGCTCTCACTAGATTGTACAAGTAAAGACTATATGTAGCCTCATGTTAGGTGTCACTACCAAATGAATTCAGGTCAGGTTGAGTATTTTCTTTTTTCTTTTTTTGAGTTGGAGTCTCACTCTGTCGCCCAGACTGGAGTGCAGTGGCCGCTCCCGGCCACCGCAGCCTCGACCTGCTGGGCTCTGGCGATCCTTCCACCTCAGCCTTCCGAGTAACCGGAATTACAGGGGCGTGCGCTACCACGCCCGGCTAATTTTTTGATATTATTGTAGAGATGAGGTCTCGCCTGCCTAGGCAGTTAAACCAAAGGAGTAATAAAGAAACTCGTGGGTTTGAAAAGTGGATAAGGGGTTGTGAATTTGTTCCGACTGGCCAACTCAAGCAAGTTTGCTTGCAGGACTGGAGTCACGGAAGTGAGCTTGCTTTGGTCCAAACAGTATAGTTTTATCTGCCTGTAGCCTAGTATCTTCCTCCTCCTTCCATTGGGAGATTTCTGGACAAAACAGCAGAACGTGCATTTTTTTTTTCTTCACAACATTCAGCAGCATTTTCATCACCTTTCATCCCCACCAGACAAGAAAGTAGGTCCGAGATCCTGTAAGAGTTTGAACTGAGAGTTGAATTATGTAGGATATGCTTGCCTTGCATAGTTGAAGGGAATAACAAAGGGAACAGCATATGAGTTTGCAGTTTTGTCAGTAAAGATAATGATTCAGCTATGGAGGATAGACAGCTTCTATGATGTTGTATGATATTAATTCTGGATTTCAGAGATGATCCAAAGCCAAGCATCTTGTCCAAGAATATGCCTTTGATAATGCTGAGAAATAGCCGGTTTTGGTGAGTCTTTCCACTCTCCATAGGCTTTCACTAGATCCCCATGCCATTCTAGGTTTCCCTCCTGTTCTAGAACAAAATTTCCACTCACTAGCTGCCATGGGCTCAGAAAGAAAGATAAGAAATATGTATTTACTATCCAAATATCACCATTGACAACCTAACATACATTGCTGAGAATGTAAGGGGTATTGAAGGAAGTCGCATCTTTAGTGACAAATAAATTTACTGCTTCCTATTTTATCTTATACATATACGAGAATTTTAAATTTACAACATAAATTCCTTGTTTTAAAATTTTAAAAAATGGATTTTCCTCAAGCATTTTAAAGAAAAATTAATGCACCAGGAAGATACTTTAAGCTTATCTGGGGTCTTGCATATTTGCTATCAAATTGTCAAGGACCCAGGAGGGCATATGTACCTGCTTGAGAAGAATGGATTTGGTGTGTTTCCTCTGAGTTATCCTTGGAAGAATGGGCTTCAGATACCATATAGATAACTGTCTATTTCATCTACATCTCCCAATTGGACCAAGTAGCCATAGATCTCGGATATATAAGATAAGGGTTTGAAGGGACACAGTTAGCAGTATTTCATGTTCTAAACCTTTTGTTTTACATGTTTGAAAGCTGAGGCCCAGAAAAGTTTGAGGATTTTTTCAAGGTCATAGAGCCAGGACTAGTTTCTAAGCCTCTTAACTACAAACCTGTTATTGTAGGAGGTGCAGACACCAGTCAGAGAACAGATTGATTATGGGGATAAATCAGCTACCTCTCCTTCCTTTTCATGTGACCAAGGTAGTTCAAAGGAGTTAGAGATGCATTTGCTGTATTTTGCCTTTTGCAAAGGGTAACTATCTCTTCCTAACCTTTTCTGATTTGAATACAGATTCAACAATGATTGACAATCCTGAAAATAAAAACTCTAAAGAAGACTGGTAAGTTTTGGATCTTTATTTTCAATGCTGAGCTGCTTGGGATTAAGCTAGAGTGAAGAAAACTGGATCATATCTAGATTTTTGTGATATATTTTAAAGCTGAAAAGAAAGCATTAAAGACAAAGAAATGCTTTTTCAAAAATTTTAAAAGGAGTTTAAGTGCTTGTTAAAAAAAGTTACTCTTTGACTGTCGGTAATCTTTTCGGCAGACATGGAAAGGAAGCCTTTATACCTTTGTATTTTTAGTTTCTAACAAAGGACAACTGTGCATGAATGGGGAGAACATTAACCCCCACTTGCCCTCAAATGTAGCCTGTGATCATACTGTGCCAACTACACCAGTGAACACCAACAAATATAAATAATTATCGGAGGTTTCTCAAACATCTGGACTTTTGGCACTCAGAACCAAAACATCTGGACATTTGTTTGAATTCTCTACTTGTTTTCCAAGTTTGACATTGTGTCAGAGTAATAATAGTTATGGAGTACTTCCTATGTGCCAGAGCCAGGCTAAATATTTTACCTGCCTTAGTGCACAAGAATCAAATGAGTCCCAAATTACTCATGATTTCTTTTACAAATGAGGATACTGAGGCTCAGAGAGGGAAGTGCAGAGCTAAGATGAGAAAGAACACTGCCTGTCTGATTATAAACCCGGACAAACTAACTCATTCCATTTTGCCAAAACAACTGCTGAGAGAATCAAGTGCTATATATTCATTTTGTAGCTACTCTGTGAAAAGAAAGAGGCTGTATAATATCTAAGTTAATGATATTACTCAGTAATATCACCATTGTTATCCCATTTGATAGTTCTGGGAAAGAATGTCCTTCTTTTGAATTACTCAATTAGATAACATAGATACATTCAAATTCACCTGATAATTGTGATTGATCTTTGGGTTTTAAAACAACAAAAATGCATGCATCTTCATCAGATTAAAGAATTTTAAAAATGAAAAAAAGTACACAAAAACAAATTGAATAAGGATACGACTTGATGCCTGAGTCAAAGATGAATATTTCAGTTTTCTGTACCAGTTAGTGGTTACAGTTTAAACTACATAGTTTTGAGCTGGCTTTTATGTCTTAAACCTCAGGTTTCTCATCTTTAAAATACAAATAATAACAAAACCTACTTTATCCTACTTTGCTAAAGATGGAATAAAATAATGCATGTAATGTGCTCAACAGTGTCTGGCTTAGAGTATGGTTTCAAAATATGTTAGTTGTTATCTATGATAACTTAAGCCAGTACTATGGCAAAACAGAAATTCAGAGCTACACCTGAGGCTTACTCCTGTCAGTCATTGGAGAGCGGAGAAATGCCAACTTTCACCTTGTCTCCTTGTGTATTTTCCTTCACTTTCAGAGAAGTAAGCAAGCTTCACTCCCTCTGTTACTACTGCCCCCTGCTGGCTGGGGAGGGGAAAAATGAGATGGCAGAGGTGAAATTCAATTTGCCTTTTTTCTCCTCTCTTCTCACACTTCTCTCTGCCAGGTCTTCAGGTTTCTTAACCATTAAAGCTGAATAACCCCAGGCTTCTATAAAAGGATGTGAGAGCATGAATATGATCATTGCCTCTTTAGTACTGTAAAATTTTATGGTTGTGTAGAAACTCAGTGTTTAAAAAAATCTCCACGATGAAATTTCTCTGGATAAATAATTAGCTATGCCCGGAGACACATTGTGGGGGCAGTCCGTTTTTTGACTTTTCAACATAGACAGATGGTTTACGCATCTTCAGCATCATTCAGAGCTTCCTGAGGAGCATTATATAATCTCAGTGTGGTCACCAAATGAAATAAGAAATTCCTCGTTTGGCAGATGGAGCTTGCATATCGAGTTCATAAACTTGAATGCTTCTCCCAAGTCCAAAATCAGAGACAACCTGCTCCAAGTCAGTTTCCCATTTGCACTTAATTAGGGAGTGTGTTTTGGAGGTCAGTGAAAACCAGTGGAGTATGTTTTCATAATAACTTTCCTCACAATAAAATTATTTGGGAGGCAGCTATCCAACTTTTTCTGGAATGAGGGCAAGAAAAATGGGGACATAGAGTAAAGTTATTGGATACCTTATCTGGAACTGCCCAAAATGTTGTCTGGGATCCAAAGAACACACAGTACCTTCTGGATCATGGGAAAGGAGCCAGATGCTTTTATAGTCCCAACCATTTTCTTAACTGTGCAATTTTGCTTCATTTCTAACAACTAAATAAAATAGTTTAAAGATCCCAAATACTAGAGAACAAAAGCCTTCTCGGAGTGTAATCATGTCATACTTACAGAAGTAGAGGCAGTTAAGTACCCTGGTTAAGAAAAATGTGAATATGTGGATTAGTGAAATTGGTTGATAGGACAGGCAGCCAGACTGTCACTTTACTGACTGGATGTGTACCTGGATGTCTCAAAGACAGCACAATGAGCCCCAAATACTTTGCACCTTACTTTATAAATGTGTGATATAATTGTAGCTGTAGGAAACTGTATTATGCTTGAATTAGGCTTTTCCTAAAAATTTCCAGAGAATAAGAACATAGATTCTAAGTCACAAATTTTCAGAAAATCAAATTAGAGAGGGAATAAATTTCCTTAACAGAGTAGGAAATCAAATTCCAATAAGCTAATAAGTTTTTTTGTAGTTGTTTTCTTTCTTTTTTAAAAATACTATTTTAGCTACTTCTAAATTTCTTTTTAAAAATAAATCCCATTAATCCAGGAGGACATGACCAAGACCCACAATTTCCAAATTGTGATTGATAAGCTTTTATCCCAATATGGAGTGATGTTTGCAATATGTTGAAAAGATCTTCAATCTTGTATACAGAACATAGTTATTCCCTTTCCACCACACACACACACACACACACACACACACACACACACACACACTTACACACACACAGAAGACTTACAGTAAGATTAGTTACATTCGCACTGTGTACAACCAGTGATAAATGACTCTGGAATGAAGTCTTGAGACTTCTAAACCAAGTTTCCATCAAAGGCAGTTCATAAGTCAAGTTGCTACATTCACCAAATGACTGAAGTGTAACCATAATCAATGTAGCACTACTGATGCATTAGACTGAATACATTATTTCTCTTTAGTCTCTTAATTTGATAGTAATGATAACAGAGAATCTGTTATACTTTGTTTCCAAAATTTGACAGATCATTCAGATTATGGCCTTTATAAGTTACCTGTATATAAATCATCCTAAATTCAGTTCAGCTGGTATTTTTCGTATTAATAGAAGTTACCTAATTTTATGTATTAATTGTACGAAGCTTTGGTATTTCTGACTGCTGTTCTGGATCATGAACTATGTGGTAGGCAGCTGCTAAGATACCCCCAGTGATCACTGCTTTCTGGTATTGATGTTGTGCAATTCTCTCCTCTTCAGTGTGGCTGAACTTACTGACTCTTTTTTTTTTTTTTGAAATTATGGAGTACAATTCAGGGTTAGGTATACAAATATTCATTGCACAGGTACCCTTGTTGATGAGGTGTGCCCCCCTTCCCACCTCCCTAGACCCCCACACCCCTGCAGTTTCCCACTACTCTGACTTACTTTTAATGACTAGAATATGACAGAAAACAATGAGATGTCTCTACTAAGGTTAGGCTAGAAAAAGAATGTGGCTTGTCTGTCTTGGGTACCCTGTCTCAACCTTTTACTTTCTTGGAAGCCTCATGCTGGGGGAAATATACTGCTATATTGTATACAGCCCTATGGAGAGGTCCACATGGCAAAACATCTCATGAATCTGGTCAATAGCCAGTGAGCACCTGAAGTAGATCCTACCCCAGACAAGCTTTGAAATGACTGTAGCCCCAACTGACCTTGTAGCTTTGTGAGACACCTGGAACCAGAATGCGCTTAGCTAAGCCATACCCAGATTCCTGGCCCACAGAATTGTGAGGAAGTAAATGTTTGTTATTCTAAATTGCTAAATTTTGGAGTCATTGGTTACATAGCAATTGATAACTAATATATATTTCTAATTTTACTAATGGTGAAACATTACAGATATGCTCTCTCTAAGCATAATCAGTGATCAAATGTATTGATTCACATTCTTTGGCCAGAATTACAAATCAGGCCGTCCTTCAAAAGAAGAAGAAATGCTGGGGGCTATTTGACTCTAGAGTTAAACATATTGTATGTGTGTAATGACATGCTTAATTTTACACAAGATTTGGGTCATCTTCAAAATCATATAATGAAAGGGAAGATGACTGAACAACAAATGGAAGACAAATTATATTTGAAGTGCATTTATTAATTTCGGAGACTTTTCCAAAATTATCTTTTTTAAGGTATTTACAAAATTCAATTTCTATGAAGTCAACTCATATTGTCTTTCTTTGACAACTTTTATTGTATAAGGACTCAGTAAGAAAGGAAATGAGAATTGTGATTTTGTCTGTTCATCTCTTTAAATGACACAAATGCGTCAAAGTACTAACAGCTTAGCCTCAAAAATAGTTTGTTGTGAAATGGAATAACTCAGAAAATTCTTTCCAAAGCAGAGGGTTTTTTTTCTTTAGAAAATTTAACAATAAATGTCTCAGGGTCAGAAGGATGCGGTTGATCAGAGCTGAGAGCCCACAAATATTCTCACAACCACATTAAAACAATATTGTTTACCACCCCCCCTTCATTTCCTCAGAGGTGCACAATACTTTTCCCTCTCCACCCTACAGCTCTTTCTAAAATTGTTTTGGACCTTTAGGATCCTTCTATATTAAGACTGAAGGAAACTGGAAAATCATTATTTGTTCTTTCTTCTGAGCACTTTTCCTGGATATGATACACTGAGAGCAGTAGCTTCCTGGGAGGTTTTGAGCTTGTCTCTCCCAGACTCTTTGTCTCACAGGAGCAAACTGTCTTCTCTCCTCCTGAGTCCTTTGCCCTGTGTCTTCACACTCTCTTTACCACTTGTTGACTTTCCTTCCACCTTCAACAACGTGCCAAAAAAGCAAGCCAGGGGAAGGAGAAGAAAGGGAAAACAAAAACAACAGAACGCCATTCAGAAGTACCTTACTTCTGAAACAGTGAGGCAACTTCCTCAGCCAGGCACATTGATGAATTGTTCTAGGTAATTACTTTCTTGGAAGTTTGCTGTGTTGTAGAATCTTCTTCCCTTGAATCCTCAGAATTTCTGAAATACCAGACAAGGACTCTAACCACAAAGTTCTGTTAAGAGATTTAATTAATAGAACATATTGTGTGTCCCACATATCAAAATTTAAATGAAAGGAGTGAATGTGGCCAGTAAGATTCCTGAGATAATCCCGTATTGCCACAACCTATTTTCTGAGAAAATGAAAGGTGTCTTCCTTACTTTAGTTTCCTCTGGAATTATGTTGGTCCTGTCATTTTCTCCAGTGGTTTCTTTTTGCAAATCTATAGGAAAAACTATTATTATGGATGGTTTATTTGGCTTTTCTTCAATCCACAGTACTGTTAATATTCCTTTTTTGGTTTTACTGAGGACTGCGGAAAACCTGGTTTATTTGCTGGTTCATTTTTTTCTCTTCTCTCTATTCTTCCTGCCTTCTCCTACGCACAAGTCATTTTCTATGTCCCCTACGTTCCTCAAAGAGGCCTTTCTGCTCTTGAGTTGTCTTCTACTGACTATAGTTCAACTTTGTAATAGAGTTTTATTATAAGTTAAAATTAAAGCAATCCCATGTGTAACTAGAATTTCATCTTGCCCCATTCCAAGCACTATTAACTTTCCAGGGTCAACAGAGAACGTTTTCTTCTTCTAGGTTTTGTGGAATTTAAAATCACACCTTCCAGACATAATAGGGGAGAGTTTGCACGGTGACAAGAAAATAAGTGGATGAAGAGAACCATGATTCACATATCTCTGTCCCTTCCCTCTCCCCACCTACCTATCAAGAGAAACAGTTGCCTTCACTTTGTGCAGTCCTGCTTTTTTTTTTTTTTTTTGAGTTGGAGTCTCACTCTGTCACTCAAACTGGAGTACAGTGGCCGCTCCTGGCCACTGTAGCCTCGACCTGCTGGGCTCTGGCGATTCTTCCGCCTCAGCTTTCCAATGTGCAGTCCTTTAAGATCTCTGCAGGAAGAGTAGCAGTTTGGCTAATGGCTCAAAGGCATTTCCATGCTTCAGTCATCAGATGTATCTCATTCTCTTCCCTTCTGTAAAGCAAAAGGCATGCCACCTCTGAGCACACTTTATGATTGCCTGATGGATAGTGTTCTCTGAAATGAAATATTATTAACACATGACTTATAAAATTGTCTTTGCAGTTCTGTGATGGAAAACAACTGTTATTAAAAAACTGAGCCAGATATGTTTTTAAATTGTGTATCTATTCAATATAATATACTTGATGTTAGTTATCAAATATCAAATGACTCTGTGCTTCTTTATTTTACTTAAAATGAGTTCTGTAACACTGGCCAAATCATTTATGTTTTCTGGGCATCCGTTTCTACATCTGTAAGATGTGAGGAGCTGAAAAATAATTCTCTTTTATTTCTTACAGCTCCTCATTCCTGCTTCTGTGACTCTCAGTCTGATTTGGACACAGATGGCATGAGCAATCAAAATCCACAGGTGACACCCAAATCTCTAGTTAGTTAACAGACTTAATCTTCTTTTAAAGTACCTTAACTGGAATGACTCAACATAAGCCAAATAAACTGAGCTCATCCTTTGCATCTTGTACCAACCGACCTCACAGAACTTTTATGAGTAATTAAATGACTAAGAAGGGAGGAGAAAAGAGGGAAGAATCAAATGCCTCAGTTCATTCATAAACTGGACAATGAGTCATGAGTCCTTAATAAGCAGTCCCTCACTCTTCAGTAGCTTATGCACAGCTTCATCTCCTGTGGTACCCCTGGAAATTTTGAATTTCCTCTGCAGAGTGGTTTTTAACCTCTGTAAGCTCTGAAGCTCAATGAGATGGTATGCTCCCCTCTGTAAAGATGAGGGCAGTTAAACGTCACCTGTAGGAGCTGCTCTCTTAGTTGTGTTCTGGAGCCATGTTTCTTCTCATCCTGTATTTTGGTAGAAACATATGTACATTTATATGAAGATGGAGTGACAATGTCTCTGGAAGAGGTATCACATCTTTGATCATTGAGCTATTTTCATTTACTTATTGACTGTGAAGTGAAAGGGTCTTGTGTGAATGGAATGGCTTTTTATTTACTTGATCTAATGAAATTAAATCAACATGTACTTGTTTACTATTTGCCTGATTGACCTATTGACCATGAGAATGAAATTGTATTAGTAGTGTATAAAGAATTGTGAAAGTTTATCCATATTACCATCCAGCTTTCAGGATGAACTAAACTAAACTCTTCCTGATTGATCATATTTTTCTTATCAGAATCTTGTTTTTCTTATTTCAGAATCTTCAAGAGAATTCATACTCCATGACCACTGCCATGTTGGAAAATATTTAATATCTGTTCTTCTGGCACATCTTTGTCAAAAGAATTATTTTTCATGCCAAACGATATTAAGAGTCATTCTAATATCAGCACCTTCAAACAAAAAACATATTTCAAGAGTATTTTTCATCATCTACTTGCTTTCATGTTCATTTTCACGTGAATTGTTGATTGAAAAATAGAATTTCCTACTATATTTGGTGGAGGCATCTCTAAGAACATAGAGTTAATATGCACAGTTACCTGGGGAGAAGAGGAGAGCTTGCAGAAACTGACTACAACTCGGACCCACTATTTAAAATTTGCCATGTTCACTCATCCACCCATGAAGGCCTCTGTCATGGTAAAGTCTCTTTAGAGTCTCAACTTATTTCTTGGGTTCCCTTTTTGAGACCATCACTTGTTAGCTACATCATCATTAAAAAGTTACTGCATCTCCATGACATCAGTTCTTAATTTGGGAAATGGAATAATAATTCTGGCACTTCCTATATCACAGATTGATAATTAAGGTCAAAAAGGAAGACATCTATTATGGACTTTTGAGAGGCAAAATTTACGATACAAACACCAAGTAGTGGATTGTAGTGATATCAACATTTTTATTTGATCTGTCTTGGTCAGTAATTTAAAGAGTATAAAATATATATCTTTTTATGCTCAGGATTTTTTGAATTCCTTTTTTCCCAACTACAAAAGCTTATAAGTCTTGGTTAGCTTCTCTGTGCTTCAGTCCTTCAAGAAGTTGACAACACAGCAAAGATTAAAAATAAGGTGAAACTGGCAGCAGACAGTAGATACCTTTGCTTTTGTCCTGCCTGTTTTGCCTTTCACAGCATGTTTTTTCCTTCAATAAATTTACATTTCTTAATTTTAAAAAATAATAATAAGGCAAATAGACCATGGTCTAGATATGTGTGTTTGTGTGTGTCAGTATGTGTGCATTTAAGAAAATGCACTTGTATCTTTGACCTGGCAACTACTTGTGTTCAAACAATTTAAAAAGGAATAATGACTCATTAACCAAACAAGTTTCAGAAAAAAAAAACAACTCTTTTAATACAATCACAGTGACTTCCTCACTGTTTCCACTTCACTGCTGCTTATGTGAGTAAAAACAACATGCTAAATGGAGACTTTCAGGACCTCGTGGGACCAATTAATGCCATGTGACTTCCTCCTTGCCTTCCATGAAAATAACTATATTATAATGCTCTGTGATATTAATATCAACTTTGGAAAAGTCAGGCAGCGGCTCCATAGGGAAGGAAGTGGCCTGCGCAAGAACTGTGGAATGTGCAGTATTTGACAGACTAGAGGCCACATCTTTTTATAAGCTAAATCACATACTTAAATGAGGCTGGGACACCAACTGGGCTATTGGGTTAATTAGGGTTAAAAGGCCACCAGGGTAGTCTATCTCGATCTGGAACTCCAAGAAAATGTGGTTATTGGGGGAAGTTTGAAAATTAAAGTTCTCAGAAATGAAACCATTATCAAAGTGTTTTCTCCCTGAATTTCTCCAGATTTCTGCCCACCACAGAGGCAGGATGTACTTTGACAGACTGTTTGTATTGGAGTGTAGACCTGGGATGAGGAGGTGGGTACACCTCCCAAGTGTGTTGGTAGCTTGATGGAGTTTTCTAGTGACACTGGAATGGCAGAACCAAAGGCAATGTGAGTTTCAACATTGGTAACCTCAGCCCAATCTTCCTTCAGGTGCAACTGTAGAATTCCCGAGTCCATGACCCACCCAACGCCTATCCCAGTCTCACTCCTTGTAGGGTCCTGGGAAGATTCAGTGTTCTCCCTGTGGCAGGTTAAATTCATGTCTCTAGCACAGGCAATGGAACAGTCAATTTTCTTGGTTGTAAGTTGCTTTAGCACACTAACTCCACTCAAGGGTGGTCCTAAAACATGATAGAGAATATAAATTCTCCTCGTAGCAGATGTTTAGTAGTGCATCTAATTATCCATGAATGAATGCCTAAGGCATTGATCTAGATCCAATTCCTGGACAGTGGTTAATAGTTTGGCCAGACAGTCAGAGGTTTGGAAGGAATAATATTGGAGAGTTGGTGATGGGAATATTTTGGGAACAAGTTGAGTAAATGCCTTAGAATGAGCCCAGATTATGAGAATATTTGTGCCTCATCTGCATGTACCCCAAAAACTACCCACTGTAGAGAGAGCTTTAAATAATCAGGATGACAAAAATCAATTCTTTTTTGGTTCTAGGGCTACCCATCAGTCTTTCCCTGATGCTTGATGAAGAGACTCAGAGCGGCCATCGTGGCAGGGATGAAGGCTGTGCATGGGCATAATGACAAGGACTTCCTCCCATCGTGGTGATCTGACTGGTGCCTCAACTGAATGCCCCACTGGCCAGGAGTAGCAACCAGGCCTGAGCTTCAGAATGGCACTATATACCCAGAAAAATGGTTAACTATCTGACAGAAATTTATTATATTGGACCCTTCCATCATAGAGAGGGCAGAAATTACCCTCACTGAAATAGATGAAATAGATACCTATTCTATATTTAAGTATGTTTTACTGCTTTACTCAGCTTCTGCCAACATTTTCATCAGCAGAACTTAAATTCTTAAACATGATAATGGAGGAATACTTATTTTTACATTCTTTTGTTTTGTAACCATTATGATTTCCATAACGTTTATTTTCCAAATATCCTAAAATAAAATCAAGATGACCTAATGTAAGGGTACTGTCATTCAAACCCATTTTTGAAATAATTTAAACAAACTGACCTATAGTAAAAGTTAAAATTGTAAATAGATTGCTTTGAACTAAGGAATTCACTTTGCAGAAAAAAGAAACAAGGCAATAGAATTTTGTGGTCTAGCCCTGTATTCTACTATCCACAAGTAACTGACCCTATAGAAATACAGAATGGTCTATTGAAGACTTAGATATGGTACCAGCTGGCAGGCAACATTTTGCAAATTTGGGTGCTCTTGTTCAGGATGAGGCATATATTTGAATTAATGGTGAATAAATGTCACTTTTTCTCCCTGTTCTAGAACACACAGATTCAGAAACATTGGGGAAGAATTATAGAGACACAACTCACAATTACATCTAATGATTCACTATTAAATTTTTGCATTTCGTCCCTGAGGTCTCCTAGTTTAATAATGGTACCCAATGGATAATTGCTTCCATCAAGAGATTTTACAATAATTCCATAAAATTGAAAGCTGAAACAATCAGTTAGTAATTTGGAGATTCTTATGCCACCAGAAAGTCATGAAAAGAAGTTGAATTGTTGCTGGGTTGATTGAGCCTGACTAGCAAAAAGGAGAGGAAGGACTATAGTCTGCCTAGTATACTATTGTTTTGAGTGGTAAAGTTAATAGAAGACTATTGCAAGCTTATACAAGCAGGAACAACAAGAGCTCAGATTTCTAAAGTGTAAATAGTTAAGTTTAGGCTACCCTACTGTGTGCTAGCTGAAAATACTAGCTACGGTCTTATGTCTACCTATAGAAATGCCTATTGTGTATAGAATGCATTGGTGGTGGTTATACTTACTATTTTGTCATCAATTTTAGGGAGTAAAGATGAGATTGTAACAGAAAGAATGAGCAGTAGTCAGATAACTCAGAATGAAACTCAACAGAGTAAAATAATAAGACTTTGTATTCTATCTGTTTAAGGAAAGGATGAGAACATTTTTGGTTGCATGAGATGGGTTATCCATATATTGTGTAGAAATATTTTTGGAAGTAAAAGTTTGAGAGGAAGTGTTTGTGAGAATGTAAGGCAGTCAAAAGAGTACAATATAATAAATTTGACTACCCAGAATCTGAACATTCTTCTTATTTGGAAAGAGTCTCAGAATAGGTAGGAGAGCAAGATCCCATTTTCCACGAGGAAAATAAGGAAGATAGATAATTCCTCTCCCAGCTTCCTGACCTCAGTATATCCATGCAGTCTACACTTGTTCAGTCATATTAAGAATCTCACCTAGGACTTTGAAACCTGAGGGAGTGATATAAAGACCAAGGAACAGGTGAGAAGCTGTTTATGAGCACAAAGACAGCAGAGTTGAAGGTTCTGAAGTGAGGTTGGTAATGTCCAGGGAGTATGTGTTGACAGTGAAAGCAAAGCACACATCCTAAGCTACTGGCATGTTGTTTATTTATTAATTTTATTATTTATTTTTTAATTTTAAAGATATGGGGTACGATTCAGGGTTAGTTGTACAAACATTGATTATGCAGGTACCCTTGTTGATGAGGTGTACCCCTCCATCCCCTAGCAGTTTCCCTCAACTGCCAATCCCATCCCCCCTCCCCTGGCAGTAGTTTCCCACCACTGCCAATCCCTTTCTTATAATATTATAATAATCGCTCAAGGTCTGCTTATGAGTGAGAACATATGGTACTCTGTTCTTTTTTTCTGTGATAGATCACTGAGTATGATCGACCCTAAATCCATCCAAGTTGCTGCAAAGTCCATATGTTTGTCTTTCTTTATGGCTGGATAATATTCCATTGTGTATATGTACAACATTTTTAAAATCCGGTCCAGCTTCGATGGGCAGCATGGTTGGTTCCATGTTTTTGATATTATGAATAGAGTTGCAACAAACATACATGTGCAGGTATCTTTTTTGTAGAATGATTTGAGTACCTTTGGGTATATTCCCAATAGAGAAATTGCTGGGTTATATGGAAAGTCAATTTCTAGCTCTTTCAGAAACTGTCACACTGTCTTTCAAAGAGGTTGCACTAGCTGGGTTCGGTGGCTCAGCCTGTAATCCCACGCTTTGGGAGGCTGAGGTGAGTGGATTGCCTGAGCCTGTGGGTTTGAGACCCATCTGGGCAACTTGGCAAGACCTCATCTCTACAATAATTCAAAAAATTAGCCGGGTGTGGTAGTGCACGCCTGTAGTTCCAGCTACTGGAAGGCTGAGGCAGAAGGATCGCCGTAGCCCAGCAGATCGAGGCTGCAGTGGCTGGAAGTGCCACTGCACTCCAGTCTGGGTGACAGAGTGAGACTCCAACTCAAAAAACGCCCCCCAAAACAACAACAAAACAACAAAAAACAAAGAGGTTGCACTAGTTTGCATTCCCATCAGTAGTGTAGAAGTTTTCCTTTTTCTCTGCCTCTGTGTCAGCGGTTGGCATTTTAAACAAACTCTTTCAGTGTTGTGATCTCAGCTATGTTTTGGGTTACCCAATCTTTCTTGATGCCTATCCATTTTCTGAATTAGGGTCTTCAGCCTTCATGTTGGTTTGAGAGCTATCTAATAACCTCCAAATAAATATTTTCCCTGTTTAAGATAGCCAGAGTCAATTTTCACCTTTTGTGTAGTGGTGCAAAGCCTCAAAGTGCCACTCATTCCACTTAAATAACCTCAATTCAGTCTTTTCGTCATAAAATTAGCAAATACTTGGTCACGTTGGAATTGGTTACTGCCCTGATTCAACATTCTTTTTTTTCACCAAATGCTTTCCATGTAGTGACTGCCTATGCTTCCTCTATCTTTCTGTATCAGAGGGCTTTTCTTTCTGAGAACATGGTATTTTTTAAAATTTAGGACATGTTTAAGAGACAGTATAAAGAAATCATCACTATGCAGCAAGACACATTGTTCTTGAAGTTAATTCTAGCTGTTGTATGGAGACTGTTTAGATGAACTCTGACTACCTTGATTCAAGGCAAGTTCCTTTCTCATCTGGATAAAGGTATACTAATTTGTCTTCCACCTTTATAATGTAAAGTCTCATTTCCTGGAGCTGGCAAGTAACCTCAATATGTTACAACCCTCTTCTTCACACACAAGCCCTTGGGACGTTAAATGTTTTATCACCTTGGATTTTTTATTTTTTGTACTCTGACACATTTAAATTCTCCTTAACAGAAACATAGGAAATTTGAAACCTCAACCATAGATATATAGTTTTAGATAGACAGAGATCTACCCAGCATTGCAATCCACCTTGGACCTCTTGAACTGAAAGTTCTCATTGAGAATAAAGGAAACAAAATTTTTAATGGAAAAAAAAAACTATGACTCATTCATTTAAAATTTTCATCAACAAGTATTTGTTGCACCAGGCATTACCCTGGAGATTTATATATGAACAAAATAAAATACTTTGCATTTTGTGGAAGATGAGTCATAAAGAAAGAAAGAATCTATGACCAATGGTGGTAAGTACTATTAAGAAAAATAGAGTAGGGTAAAGGCTTTAGAAATGCCAAGAACATGACTAGATGTTCTAGAAACTAAGCAAAGGCACATATATTCCATGAAATTAACTCCTCTGTTAAAATAAAATATGACCAGTTGCAGTGGCTCAACCTGTAATCTCAGCACTTTGGGTGACTAAGACAAGAGGATTGCCTTAGACCAGGGGTTCGGGACCAGCTTGGGCAACTTGGCGAGACCTTGTCTATACCAAAAAAAAAAAAAAAAGCTGGGTGTGGTAACACACACCTGTAGTTCCAGCTACATGGAAGGCTGAGGTAGAAGGATTGCCTGAGCCTATCAGGTCAATGCTGGAGTGGCCATGAGCATGCCACTGCACTCCAGCCTGGGTCACAGAGTAAGGTTCTGACTCAAAAAAAGAAAAAATTTTCATCATCCTAGACATTTTACTAATTTTCCTTCCCAGTCAATTCCTACTTTCAAGTATCTGCTATTCTGATTTTTATCACAGTAAATTAGTTTTTTTTTCTAGAATTTCATTTGAATAGAATTATATGATATCTACTCCATATGTCTGGCTTCTTCCATTCTGCAAAATGTTGTTGAGAATTGTTTATGTTGTAAAAATTAGTAGTTCACTATTTTTATTGCAGAATAATCTCCCATCATATGACTATGCCACAAGTTATTAACCGATTATGTTGCTGATAGTTATTTGGATTATTCTGTTTTATTTGTTTATTTTTGCCATTATTAATAAAGCTGATATGAACATTATTGAAATGACTTTTGTTTGAAGATATGTTTTGATTTTTCTGTAGTAAATATGTAGAACTGAAATTTCTGGATCATAAGATAAATGTATCTTTAATTTTATAAGAAATTGCCAGATTTTTGAAGAGGTTGTACCATTGTAAAAAAACACCATGCAGCTTTCTTATGTAGTAAGTCTTCACTTGTACCCCACAACATTAAATAAAGTAAAAACAAAAACATTTTAATAGCCTGACTGTGATGTTGCTATGTGCAGTTTTATTTGTGTTTAGTCCACCATTAATGAAGGTGAGTTTTGGTTGCTCAACATGCTTCTAGGAATTTTGGTGCTGTCAGCTTTCTGGATTTTAGCCACATAAATGGTACTTCTATACATATTATAAACATTACCTTACAATACCATTAATTTGGCTTCAAATTTTCAATTTCTTTTAAGGAAGTTTTTAAATAAAACAATATTTTATAGTAACCACATGTTTATTATTTCTGGTGTTTTTAAAAAAATTCATCCTGTGGATTCTAGTTTCTATCTGGTATCATTTACCTTCAGTCTGAAGAAAATCCTTTGGTATTTCTTGAAATAAATTCTCTTAACTTTTATTTGCAGATGCCATTATTTTACTATCCTTTAATTTGGTTATAGAAGTCTATGTTAATATTAGGGTTTTCCCCTTTCATTATTTTGAAGATGACATTCCATTATCTTCTGGCTGGCATTGTTTCAGGTGAGAAGCCAGCTGTCACTTGTATCATTGTTCCTCTGTAGATATAGTGTCTTTCCTTTGGTTGCTTTCAGCATTTTTCTCCTTATTTTTAATTTTTAATAGCTTGACTGTGATGTTGCTAGGTGCAGTTTTATTTGTGTTTAGTCCACTTGGAATTTGCTGAGTTTCTGGATCTGTAAGTTGACATTTTTGCTTTTGTTTTTACTTTATTTAATGTTTTGCAGTACAAGTGAGGACTTACTACATAAGAAAGCTGCACGGTGAAGTTTGGGCTTCTAACTGGCACTCTCTCCTCCTGATAATGGAACAGGTACCCAGTGTGTTGCCACAGGCTTCCTTCCCTCCTTCCTTTGTCCCTCCCTCCCCTAGCAGTGTCCAGCATTTGTCGATCCCACACTTGTGTTCATATGACTAGTGATCAGGGCCTACTTATGAGTGAGAACATGAGGTATTCAGCTGTTTCTGTGGTAGTTCACTTAGTGTGTTGGTCTCCAGATGCATCTATGTTGCTGTGAAGGCCATGATTTTGTTCTTTTTTAGGGCTGTACGATGTTTTTACTATCATGAATAGTGCTGCAATAAACACATGTGTAGTTATATCTTTTTGGTAGAGTGATTTACGTTCCTCTGGGTATATTTCCAGAAGAGGAATTGCTAGAGTATTTGGGAACTAAATTTTCAGTCTTTGAGAAATCACCACACTGCTTTCCACAAAGGTTGAAACTAGCTTACATTCCCACCAATAGTGTAGAAGCATTCCTTTTTCTTCACAGCCATGCCAGCACCTATTTTTTTTTTTGTACTTTTCAATGATAGTTATCTTTACTGGTGTTAGGTGGATATCACTGTAGTTTTGATTTGCATTTCTGATGATTAATGAGGCTGAACATTTCTTTATGTGTTTGTTGGGTACTTGTATGCCTTTCTTTAAGAAGTGTCTGTCCTTGTCCTTTGCCCACTTTTTAATAGAGTTTTTTCCTTACAATTTATTTGAAATTCTTGTAGATTCTGGATGTTAGGCCTTTGTCAGATGCATAGCTTGCAAATGTTTTTTTCCCATTCTGTGGGTTGTCTCTTTACTCTCTTGATGGTTTCTTTTGCTGTGTAAAAACTTTTCAGTTTGATAAGGTTCTACCTGTTAGTCTTAGCTTTTGTTGAATTTGTTTTTGAGGACTTGGCCATGAATTAATTGATGTTGAGAAAGGTGTATTTTACATTTTCTTTTAAGATTTTATAGTTTGAGGTTTACATTTAATCCTTGATACATTTTGAGTTAATTTTTGTATATGTGTTAAGTAGGGGTCCAGTTTCAATCTTCTGCATATGGCTAGCCAGTTTTCCCAGCACCATTTGCTAAATATGATTTCCTTTCCCCAATATGTGTTTTTGATGGCTTTGTCAAAGATGAGTTGATTGAGAGACTGTAGTTTAATTTTTTGGATTCTCTGTACCTTTGGAATTGGTCTGTGCATGTATTCCTGTATCAATTCCATGTCTTCATGGTTACTGTAGCCTTGTAATAAAGTTTAATGCCTGGAGGTGTGACTGATCTGGTTGGGACTTCCAGTACTATATTGAATAGGAGGGGTGAGAGTGAGCATCCTTGTCTTGTTCCAGGTCTTACAGGGAATGTGGAATGTTGAATCAGCCCCACATCCCAGGAATAAAGCTCACCTGGTCATGAAGAGTGATTCTTAAAATGTGTTGTTGGAAACAATTTGCTAGAATCTTGTTGAGAATTTTTTTTCATTTATGTTCATCAGGGAAATTGACCCATAATTCTTTTTCCTTGTTGAGTCTCTGCCAATTTTGTGTATCAGAATGGTACTAGCTTCATAGAAAGAGCAAGGGAGAATTCTTTCCTTCTCAATTGCCTGGAATACTTGTATTAAGATTGTCATCAGTTCTTGTATGTTTTGAAAATTCAGGTAAGAAACCACCTAGTCCAGGGCCTTTTTTGGCAGGGAGGTTTCTTATAACTGAGATGATATGATTTCTTGAATTGTTATTGGTCTGTATAGGGTTTCAGTTTCCCTCTGTTTCAACTTTGGGAGGTTGTGCAATTCCAGGAAATTCTCCATTTCCTCTAGATTTTCTAGTTCATAGTAATTTCTGATAATCTTTTTAATTTCTCCAGGGTTAGTTGTGAGATCAACTTTTTTGTTTCTAATTTTGTTTATTTGGACTTTCTCTCTCTCTCATTTGTTAAGTCAATCTGGCTAGGGGATGGGTTGGTTCATCTTATTTATCCTTTCAAGCTTTTTGTCTTGACCATTTCTATGACATTTTTGGCTTCTATTTCCTGCAGTTGTGGGTTTATTTTAGTAATTTAATTTTTTCCACTATATTTAGGATTTAATTGTTCTTGCCTTTTCAGCTTCTTTAGGTGTGATGTTAGGCTGTTAATTTGTGATTCTTCTATTTTCTTGACATGTGCACATAATGTTATATACTTCCCTCTTAGCAATGATTTCATGGAATCCCAGAGGTTTTGTTTGTTTTCATTTATTTCCAAAAATATTTGTTTTTATCTTGATTTCTGTGTTCACCCAAAAGTCATTCAGAAGCATGTTGTTTGATTTCTATATGTTTGTGTTTTTTGAAAGGTTCCTGCTGGTGATGATATTTATTTTTATTTCACCATGATCTGAAAGGATGCTTGGTATTTTTTTAACATTTTGAAATTTGTTAATGCTTGATTTATGCCTAAGAATGTAATCAGTCTTGACTGATAAGCATATGTTCCTATGCTTATGACTAGAATGTTTACTCTGTGGTTGTTGGGTGAAGTGCTCTGTAGATGTCTATTAGGTTCAATTGGTTGAGTGTTGAATTAAAGTTCCACATCTCCTTGTTAGTTTTTTGCCTCAGTGATGTGTTTAAGGTTCTTATCGGGATGTTAAAGTCTCTGACTATGGTTGTATGGGTGTCTATGTCCTCTCTTAGTGTAAGAATCAATTGTTTTATAAATCTGGCTGCCCCTGTGTTGGATGGATATATATTTAAGATGAGTATTTCTTGCTAGTGGATTAAGCCTTTTATCATTATGTAATGTCCTTCAGTGTTCTTTTATTGGTTTGAAGTTTTTTTTTGTTTGATATAAGAATAGCTACCACTGCTCTTTTCTGTTTTCCATTTGCCTGGAAGATCTCTCTCGAGCCCCTTACTTGGAAGCTGTGGGTATACTTTTCAGTGAGATGAGTTTCCTGGAGGCAGTAGATCATGTTTCTTTATCCAGTTTGCTACTCTATGCTTTTCAAGTATCACATTCAGTTCATTACAAGCAAGGTAATTATTGATATGTGAGGGTTTATCTCTGTCATAATACTCTTAAGAGTTTGCTTTTTTTGATTTTGCAATTGATATGTATGATCTGTCAACTCTGTGCTTAACTTTGCTTTTGTGATGGATAGACCATTTTTTTGTTTCTGTGCTTGGAACTTTCTTAAGCATCTCTCTTTTCTTTAACTTTTAATTATTTTATTTTATTTTGAGTTGGAGTCTCACTCTGTCACCCAGACTGGAGTGCAGTGGCTGCTCCCGGCCACCACAGCCTCGACCTGCTGGACTCCGGTGATCCTTCCGCCTCAGCCTTCCAAGTAACTGGAACTACAGGCACATGCTACCACATCCGGCTATTTTTTTAAAATTTATTGTAGAGATGAGGTCTCACCAAGTTGCCCAGGTGGGTCTCGAATCTGGGGCTCAGGCAATTCACTCACCTCAGCCTCCCAAGGCACAGGATTACAGGCTGAGCCACTGAGCCTGCCTAACTTTTAATTTTTTTATTTTAAAATTGTGGGGCACAATTCAGGGTTAGGTATACAAATATTCATTGTGCAGGTACCCTTGTTGATGAGGTGGGCCCCCCTTCCCCAGGCAGATTTACACTACTGTCAATCCCACCTCTGCACCCCCCCACCCCTGCAGTTTCCTGCTACTGTCAATCCTTTTCTTATAGTATTATGATAGTTGTTCAAGGTCCACTTATGAGTGAGAACATGTGATACTCAGTTCTTTGTTTCTGTGACAGATCACTCAGTATTATAGACTCTAATTCCATCCAGGTTGCTTAAGCATCTCTTAAGGGTTGATCTGGAGATGGCAAATGCTCTTAGGGATTGGATGTCTGGGAAGGATTTTAATCCTGTTTTGCTGATAAAGTTAGCTTGGTGGGCTAGAACACTCTTGGCTAGAATTGCTTTTCTCTAAGAATATTAAAAATGGACCCCCAACCCCTTCTGGCTTGTAGAATTTCTGTTGAGAAGTCTACTGTAATTTGATGGGTCCTCCCCAGTAGGTGGTCTGTCTCTTCTCTCTGGATGCCTTTAGAAATTTTTCTTTCAAGCTTGCCTTGTGGAGACAGATTACTATGTGTCTTGGGGGTGGTTGTCTCATGTAATACCTTGCAGGGGTTCTCTGAATCTTTTGCATTTTGATGGTCACCTCTCTAGCAAGATACGAGAAATTTTCTTGCATGACCTCTTGGAAAGTGTGTTCCAGGGTGTTCTCAGTTTCACCTTCTGTCTCAGTGATGTCAATCAACCATAAATTTGGTCTCTTTTTGTAATCCCTCACCTCTTGTAGGCTTTGAGCATTCTTTTTGAGTTTTGACTCCTTTTTTTTTGTCAGACTGGGTTAATTCAATGATCTTTAAACTCAAAGATATTTCCTCTACCTAGTCAGTTCTGCTGCTTAGGCTTGTCACAATACTTTGAAGTTCCAGGAGGGAATTCTTCATTTTCAGGATTTCAGATTGAACCTTTCTTATATTGGACAACTCAGCTTTTACTTCCTGTGCTCCTTTTGTTGTCTGACTGATCTTTGCTTCTATGTAAGTTGACATTTTTGAAAAAATATAGAAAATTTAAAGTTTTTACTCTTTCTCTTCTGGGACTCCAAATACATGTATATTAAATGGTTTTAATTTTCCATAAGTTCTTGAACTTTTATTTATTTTTCTTCAATTGGTATTTCTCTCTTTTTCTGCATTTCTAATTCTGATTTTTTGTCATCTCCATTGAATTTCTGATTTTTTGTCATCTCCACTGAATTTTAATTTGAGTGTTATTTCAGTTGAATCATTTTTACTTGATTATTTCATAGTTACATTCTTTTGTTGATATTCCCTGTATCACTAAGACCATATATTCCTTTAATTCTTGAACATATTTCCTTGATGATATTTATAATAACTACTTTAAAATCTTATTTCAATATATCTAACATCTAAGCCATCTTGGGGCAAATATCAATTGCTTACTTTTTTCTGGATTGTGGGTCACATCTTTTTCTTTGCATATCTCAATATTTCTGTTGTACTCAACTTAGTAAGTGATAATAGTAGAGAATCTGAAGTGTGCTGAGTTTTGTTTTAGTAGGCAGTTTAATGACTAGCTGCCTGCTATGAACTTGTATAGTCTTTGTTTTTATGTTTTATTGTTATGGTAGATTTACAGAGAGCCCAAAGTGCTTCCCAAGTCCCTCTAACTTGGCAGTGAAGAAAAGTAATCTCCAAACTTTGCCTTCTCTGGTGCTTTTGTCAAAGCTTAGTTTTAAGCAAGTTTAAGGCAGGTATAGAGTAGGAATGATTCTAGAATGGGATTCTAGCTCTTAAAACCTGGTTTTTCTGTTATTTCACATAGTTTCCTAAGATGTTAATAAAGTATTTACTGAATTTCTTTCCTCTGGATATAGCAGAACTCCAGTGTCCCCTAATTACTGCTCATTCCTCTATCTCTGTTTCACTCTCAAACCTATATCAGCCACTCTCTTGTTAAAAGAAAAACCCTAGACAAATTAAATTGAACAAAGTTTAATTGAGCAAAGAATGATTTGCAAGTTGAACAATCTCCCAAACCTGAGTGGACTCAGAGACTTTTGTGCAGCCAAGTGGTGGAAGAAGATTTATGGACATGAAAAAGAAAGTGACATGGCAGAAAACAGAAGTGAGGTACAGATATAGTCAAATTGGTTACAGCTCTGTGTTTGTCTCATCTGGACCCAGTTTTAATAGTTGGGCACCTTTGAGTGACTGAAACTCAGTGACTGTCCCAAGAGTAGGTAATAGTCTGTTTGCACATCTGATTAAGTTACAGTTCACTATGTGAAAGGCAGTAGAGAAATATCTAGGTTGAACTTAAAATATGTAAGGAGGCAGTCTTAGAATAAATTTAACACTCTTGATAGCCTCAACTAGATTTTCCCTATGCATCTTTATTACAACCTTCAACCAAGGACTCATAGTTTCCTTCACTTTTGAACAGTTCCTTTTATTCTGATGACCTATTTTTTAGATTATGAGTGCTTCATTATCCTGCTAGGATATCTGCTTGCAAATGCAGTGGGACTACTCTACTCTAATTTGGTTCCAGCTCAATGCACTATGATCGTGAATTTGTTCTTACCACAGTTTTGTGCCATATCACATGGACTCGCTTTTTTAAATTTCCCTTGGGGATCACAATGTTTCATTGCTTGTTGTCAATGCCTGGTAACAATTGCCACATGTATTTTTCAAATTTTATAGTTGTTTATAAAATTAGAGAGAGCTTGTCTGGTACCAGTTACTTTGTTATAACTAGAAGCAAAGAAATCTTTTTTAATTGACAAAAATTGTATATATTTATGGTGTACATAGGTATTACCTCACACCCTTTTTTGTGGTGAGAAAACTAACTTAAAATCTATTTTTTAGCAATGTTCCAGTGCATAATATATTGTTATTAACTATAGTCACCATGTTATATAACAGATCATTTGAACTTATTCTCCCTATCTAACTGAAATGTTCAATTATTTGAGCAGCATGTCCTCAATCCTTCTACCCCTGAAATCTCTGGTAATCACCATTCTACTCTCTGTTCTATGAGTTTGACTTTTTAAAAATTCCACATATAAGTGAGATCATGTGGTACTTATCTTTCTGTGGCTGGGTTATTTCACTTAACATAATGTCTCCAGGTTCATTCATGTTGTAAAAAATAACAAGATTTACCTTTCTCAAGGCTGAATAGTACATGGTATATATACCACATTTTCTTTATCCATTCATCAGTTGAGGGACACTTAAGTTGATTCCATATTTTGGTTATTGTGAATAATGCTGCAATGAGAATGGATGTGCAGATATATCTTCTACATACTGAATTAATTTCCTTTGGATATATATCAAAAGAGTTATTGCTGAATCATATCAGCCATTCTATTTTTAGTTTTTTGAAAGACCTCTATACTGTTTTCCATAATGGTTGTACAAAGGAATCTTCTTTTTGAATATATTTCTCTACTCTTCATTCATAGTTTTAATACAGTTGGTCTGTGGGCCACACTGCTTTAAATGCTGTTCTGAGCCCGGACAACTATCCTCTTCCTTTTCCTACAGGAAATTTTATTTGTAGCTCTTATTGCTATTCCTTGCTACCGGACCTTCATCAGGATCCTTCTCACTCACCCCAAGTCATTTCCCAAACTGTGAATCCTAGTTCGAGCTGTGCGTTTCTTGTCCCTTTCCTCCCAGAAATCCCTAGACTGCTAATAGAAATTGGCTCACCTTTTCCACCTCTTCTCTCCCACTACTTCATATAGCAAATGAACAATACATAAACAACAAAAGATCCAATCAACTCCTGATTCCAGGACAATGGATGCTAAGAAGGCTGCCCATGAGCCCATTCTCTAACTTAAGCAAAGCAAAACAAAACAAAACAAAGGTATTTCACTACAGTTTTTTTTTTCTCTTTTAATTTTTATTTTGAAATTGTGGGGTACAATTCAGGGTCAGGTATACAAATGTTCATTGTGCAGATACCCTTATTGATGAGGTGTGCCCCTCCTTCTCCTGGCGGATATCGATTCTGGGCCACTGATTCTTTACAAAAATTTAGTGAAGTTCTCCTTCACTATATTTTTGTAAAGAATCAGTGGCACAAAATTTTTAAGGGATGTTTCATAGCTCACACAGCTAGCCAGGGGCAGATTTAGCTATGATCCTTGTTGTTTGACTCTCAGAGTACACTTTTCCAGTACATACACTTCACAACAATTTCCTTCTCAGATTGGCCAATCATTTAACAGGATTGGAAGGGAACCTAGGAATGATAATTTAGTTGTGATGACAGTGATTTGCATGTGTGTGTGTGTAGAGAGGGGATTGTATATATCTGGTAGTGGTCAGGGTTTAGTTGTGGGTGGTGTAGACTATAGAAGTTCTAGAATTGAGGCTGCTACTCTCAGTAGACATGAACTAGAAAAGAAGTTTGTAGTATCTGGGGTTGGCAGAGCTTTGCTATTGGGACTGGTCTAGTTAATGTCTCTCTAGCAACTAGAGAGTAGGTCCATAAGTCTCCTAATTTAAGGTGAGGGAGTTGTCTTCATTCAGCTCCTTTTACCTCTCTAGCTGTTTTCACACTTACAGTTTTCTGATAATACCCATCTTTCTTGCCTTCTGCAGAAAACATTTATTTAAAGACTTGAGCCCTTGGCTATGCTGGCAGAAAATGGGAAACTCACCAAATCAGACATGAGTGAGTTTACAAGGCATTGGGAATAGTTTCTCTCTCTCGCCTGTCCCCAGGATTTTTGCTGGGCAAGTTGGTGATGGTGGAGGTGTTGGAAGCAATGGGTCAGGTGGCTTTCTTGTCTCTGCTTCATCCTTCCCTCCCCAAAGATACTCAGCATCCAGCCCTCTGTGATGCAGTAGTCCTTTCCCCTCAAAGAGAATGCACCCAAGCAGCCCTGAGGGCAGGGGAGCTGGGGGCTCGCCCTAGGCCCCCACCCCCACATTCTTCCCCTAGTGTGGTATAGCCATGTTGCAGCCCTATAGAGAAACCCATGGGGAGCTCCTCAGCAGGGCGGCTTTGATGATTTCTTCAGACACACAGAGCAGACTGACAAATTGACTTTCAAGTGAAAGGTCAGAGCCGGGAACCAAAGGGATAGAGCATCTGGATTCACAATTAAAACGCCTGTGGAGCGCAGTTTGCAGCTCCTGCGTCTCCTTGTGTAGGAGGTGCTATCAGAGAGACTCATTTGGCAGCTGTTTCTGACTCTGGATTGGGATTGGAGAAAATAAAAATTCCTTGTGGTTGTGCGTATGTGCATGCGTGCGCGCAGAGCACCCAAGTTCGTGTGTGGGTGTTTCAAGAAAACCTCGCTCTTTGGCAAAAGCAAGCACAGCTTTCTTGCTAACTTAGTTCTGCCCTAGAGTTGACCTCCAGGATAGCCTGTCCAGGGTGAGTGAGCCCTCAGAAGAGCTGGCTGGTTCATCATTGTGCAGGCCTTCTAATGCTGCAGATTAAAGAACGCTGTGGAGGAGGCTAGTCTCTGATGTACTCTCTAAACTTGGCAAATTGTCTTGTAAAATGCACACAAAGGCTGCACCCAGACACCTGCAGAGTGAAAATGCACTTGCTCTTCCAGTTGAAAAGAAAGCCAAACCCCATTGTTACTTTTCCTCTATGTTAGTCGGTCACAGAAATATTTGTTCTATTTCCAGTTTATCAAGTGTTTCCATACCCAGGAATATAGTGAGAGTGAACAACATATTCCCAAGAAGTGCGTGAGTGCCCCAGAAACTGAAAAGGTGCTGTATATCTTGGGGTCCAGTAAACCCAAAGCGTGACTTTCTCAAGATGCTGCCCAACACCTGCTTTTGAGTTCTTACCGACATAATTAAGCAGGTAGATGATCAAATCCTGTAACTGACACCATTTATTATGGCTTGTTTACTCTACGCCCCTTTGCCACAGTCAGCCCCGCAGGAGGTCTTAAAACCCCTCTGTTGAATGATGGGATGCAAACCTCTCTCCACAATAGAGGCACTGCTTCTCTCTCTACCTCACACAGACCACAGGTGGTTTCACTTTGGGGGGCACTTAGGAAGGGATATTTATAGCTCACTCTTCCCCTTCCTCATCCCAGGAAGCAGTCAAAACAATGAAATTAAGCTGGTGGTAGAAAGTGTTGGAGAAGGTGCTGGGAAGAGAGAGAGACTGAGAGTAGACTTCAGACTGTCTTGATTGGAAAGGACAAAGCATTTTCCAATAAGAAAATAACGGAGACTCTGAGCTACTGCCTGCACTTTCTTGGCAAACAAGGGTCCCTTTTCTTTTCTTTTTTTTTTGAGTTGGAGTCTCACTCCATTGCCCAGGCTGGAGTGCAGTGGCATGCTGAAGGCCACCCAAGTGTCGACCTGCTGGGCTCAGGCAATCCTTCTGCCTCAGCCTTCCAAGTAGCCCGAACTACAGGCACACGCTACCACGCCCGGCTAGTTTTTTAATTTATTGTAGAGATGAGGTCTTGCCAAGTTGCCCAGGCTGTTCTCAAACCCATGGGTTCGGCCTTCCAAAATGCTGGGATTACAGGTTTGAGCCACCACACCTGGCCGGATCCTTTTTCTTAATCCTGTTTCTGTGACTTGCTATGTGACCTTGGATATGTTATTTAACCTTTTTAGTTCAGTTTCCTCTCCTGCAAAATGAGCATAAAAAAAAGACCTGTCTTACACAGCTGTTACAAGGTTTACGTTAGTTAACCCATGTGAAACATTTGGAAGCATCTCTAGCATATAGTGTACATGATTCTTGGCAAGCATTATTTTTGATGGATTAATTCACTGTCTTTTTTTTTATTTTATAAACCTGCCTCCTTCACTTGCTGCTCTTAGGTAACCATTATTATTTGAGCTTTGCAATAACCTATATGTGGGTTATTATCATCCTTTTACAAATAAGAAATTGTGGATGGATTATTTCTTTAATTGGCTTTCAAGGTCCTGAATTTTATTTTCTCTTGTATTTCTCCTATTCACTTTTGTCACTTTCTACTGGGTAAAATACACACACACACACACACACACACACACACACACACACACTCCAAAAATTGTATACACATTTTAAGAGATGCTATCTATGTATTAGTTTTAGCTCATCATAATCAGAAATGTCTGGATGCTGATAGCAACTGCTTTGAGCACCACTTGAAATTGCAGAAGTCAAACTTGGCTTGTGTACATCTTTTCTTATCAGTATGTTTTATAACAATTTTAATAGTTTTTTCTTTCTTAAAATAATGTGTATACATTTTTGACACACTTTGAGATATTTATCTGCCTATCTATCTATTTATCTATTAAGTGAGAAAGTGCTAATATTTATTGTATTTATTGAATATGTACTGTATACCAGAGACTGTTCTGCCTGCTAGGGATGTAAAGGTGAACAAGGCACATAAGTCCTTGCTCGTAGAGAGCTTATAGTTCATCTTTTCTCTTCTGTTAGAATCGAACCTCCTGGTAGGTAGGATACATGCCAGATTTACCTTTATGTCCACCAAAGTATCTAGCACAAAGTTTTGCTCACAGTAAGTATTCAAACACTTGCTAATATTACAGTTATGGTTCATGTTTGACTGCTTACTATTGTAACACACTGTGTTGTTTTACATTATTACCTTGCTAATCCTATAATAATGATCTTCTGAGAATAACTTTCTAAAAGTATAATTTAGTGGATGGGAAAACCAATATTAGAGATTTCTGTAATGTTCACTCACATAGTAAGTTATTATAAGAACTCAGCCCCAGACTTGCCTGACTCAAAATTTTGACTTTGGAAATAAAGTTGAAATGAATGGACTTTATTGAATTTTTTTTTAAAAAAACAGGTAAATTGAATCTCAAAGTGGTTTAACAAGCTACTGAAAGTTGCATATCTCCTTGCTACTCTCTGGTGTTTTCTTCAGTGAACACTTTCTATACTCGTCCAAAGAATGCATTTTTGTATTTGGACTAAGGCACTGGTTTCAGGGTTTCCTTGTTTCCCTGGCATCCATGTTTGGTAGTAAATTTATGTTCTCTTGTATCCTGTTGGCAAGGAAGTAGCAATCTAAATGCTGGGCTGTTGCCACAACCCTGGGAAATAGAAACATCGCTCATTCCACTTGCCACATAACCTAAAACATGGAGACCTATTTTTAACACATGTAGAGCAAGAAAATAATTAAGCAGTAGCTTACTTAGTGACTAACAGGCCTAGGCTCTGTGAAGGTACAAAGGAGTTTAAAATATTTATTTTATTTTTTTGACTATCAGCTGAGTTATCTTGGTCCTAACTGATAGAAAATCAAGTATGTAGGATTGCTCTAGTGTCTTCAGTTTACCAGAGAGATGAGTAATTTTTTTTATTTCTACATGTAAGTGTTATGGTGGTCTTTAAAAACAAATCAATCTTCGGAATATATTTAGGGAATATTTTAAAGTTAGAAACTATAAATATAATCTTCATCTCCATATATTCTTATCACAACAAAAGGGTATGACTCAGTGATTTTTTTTTTTTATCCTTTTTTAAGCCTTTGTCTCATATCTTTGTATCATGAGTGACTATAGGCAAAGTACCAACATGAATTTTCACTCATGGTTGTGGAATTAGGTTCATTACTTTAGATTAATTCATGCACATATTAAAAAAAATTTAAAATAATTTTTAAAAAACTTTCTTGCTATAGAGAAACAAATAGTGGCCATAATAGACTAGCAGCTTATAAGTGAAAATATTTTAATCAATTTAATCAATAAGTATTTATTAAACAACTGTCCTGTACAGAACTGAACTAGGACACAGCCATTGCCTCTAACTATAAGAAGGTTACTTATTAATTCACCATTGCAAATACTCCGTTTTAAAATTAATACATATGTCAGGTTGCTTGGATGACATTTTAAGTGAATCTTATCAAGAAAATGGAGAACTTCAGCTTCTGACCATACTTTGAATTATGTCACATAAAAATTCTCTTTTAAAAGCACTTACAAATATAGACTAAAACATAACAACCATTGTAGTAAGTGTATGACCAAGTTTATAAGTAATAAAATACATTTTATGGGAAAATAAAAAACAATAACTAATAGAAGCAAATAACAAGAGACTAAGTATGTTGCTCTGGTCACCTTGGTTTTGAAGAGATCGCCTTGTAAGATCTAAGAGCCTGGATTATAAAACCAATGAGGAAACACACACATACAACAACAGCAACAAGTTAAAAAATGTCTCCCTTGATCATGTGAGATTATAGTAAAATTTTTTTTCCTTACCAGTCTGATCCAAGGATACTAAAATTAAAACACCAACATAAAACAGGGTGTTACCTGGTGATATACTTAGATTGACTGGCATAAGGTAAAACACCTCTGTTGGGGGATGTTTTCTCATTCTAGGCTATATAAAATTTGTGTAATAATACCTGATGAAGATCAACTCACAATGAAAAATTACAAAATGCATGATAAATAATCTACCACATGCAAAAATCAGATTATAAAAAATGGAAATATTAGGCTACAAGAACTCTCAAATAACAAAACTACCTTGTAGAAACTTTAAAATAAATATGTTTTACATAAAGAAAGGCATTAAAAGAAAGGATTAAAATATAAACATAAGCTGAGCACAGTGCCTCACACCTGTAATCCCAGCACTTTGGGAGGTAAAGGCAAGAGTATTCTCTGAGTCCATGGGTTCGAGATCAGCCTGGATGACATGGGCAAGACCTTGTCTCTATAATAAATTTAAAAAATTAACTGAATGTGGTGGTGCATGCCTGTGGTTCCAGCTACTTGGGAGGCTGAGATGGAAAGATAGCCTGAGTCCAGCAGGTCAGGGCTGTGGTGGCCATGAGCATACCATTGCACACCAGCCTAGGTGACAGAGAGAGACTCTGACTCATAAAATAAATCAAAAATAAAAATATAAACATGTAAACCACTATCAGAATAGGTTGATTCTAAAAAGAACCAAATAAAACTTTTAGAAATTAAAAAAAAGTTTTTTAGCCAGGTGCAGTGGTTCATATCTGTAATCCCAGAACTTTGGGAGGTTGAGGCAAGATGATTGCTTGAGCACAGTGTTCAAGATTAGCCTAGGGAACATAGTGAGACCTCGTCCTTACAAAAATATTTTTTAAAAATTAGCTGGGTATGGTGGAATGCTATTGTAGTCCCAGCTACTTGAGCGGTTGAGGCAGAAAGATCGCCTAAGCCTAGGAGATTGAGGCTGCAGTGAGCTGTGATTGTGCCACAGCACTGCAGCCTGGGTGATAGAGTGAAACCCTGACTAAAAAAAAAAAAGACAAAAATTCTTTGAAAAATGTTCAGTGGCTAGATTAAATAGCAGTTTATTTGTAGCTGGTTAGAGAATAGGTTAACTGAAAGATAAAAATGAAGAAATTACCTAGAGGCAGCACAATAATATACAAAATTGAAATTGGGAAAAATTTTTTTTTAAAAGCACAGATAAAGAGACTTAGAGAATGAAATGAGATGGTTGAGCATCATGAGGAAGAGGCAATATTAAAAAAAAATAAGAATATTCCATAGTTGGTAAAATAAAAAATTTTAAAAATAAAAAATAAAAATAATTTTTTACCAGTTATGGTAATCAACGTTTGTATACCTAACCCTGAACTGTACCCCACATCTTTAAAAGAAAAAAAAATGTGTCTCTAGGTAAAATCTATTGTAAAACAGCTAGGTTAAAAAAAAATAAGGGTGGATTTAGTGGTTCACACCTATAATTCCATCACATTGGGAGGTCAAAGTTAGAAGATGGCTGTTGCCTAGGCTGGAGTTTGAGACCAGCCTAGGAAACATAGCGAGACCTTGTCTCCATGAAAAAAAAAAATACACACACACACACACACACACACACACACACACACACACAGATATAGATATCTATCTATCTATATATATATATTAGCTGGGTATGATGGAAAGATCGCTTGAGCACAGGAGGTCAAGGCTGCAGTGAGATGTGATCATGAGATGTGATCATGCCGCTGCACTCCAGCCTGGGCAATAGAATGAGACCCCATCTCACACACACACACAAAAAATCAATCAATGCTTTGTTAACTAGCTGGAACTTGGCAGTAAACCTCAAGGCAGAATTCTAGTCAGAAAATTAGACCACTTGAGAGGTTCTTTTTTTATTATGTACTAACTAGTCCAATGAAATAAAAAACCAAAGTAGTCTTTTCTATTTATTTGACCTTTCTTTTAATGCCTACACCTGAATCACTTATCTATATATCTCTATCTCTACCAACCTACCTACCTACCTACCTTTTCTGAAAAGGTAGCTACAATAAACACAAGCAGATCCAGAGAGACAGATGGTGAGAGAGAGAGTATGCATACCATTGCATAGAACAGTTTTCCTTGGTTACTCTCATAAAGTATAGGTGAGTAGGGCACCTTATTCTTTGGATTTCACATAAGCAGAAGCAAATGTACAATGAGGAAGAAGATGATACAGTTTTGCTGAGTAGTAAGATATAAGTGAAATGGATTTGATGCATTCTTCCTACACTTTAATTTCAGCTACAAAACAGATCTTATTGACAGTGTTAATTACCATGTCTAGCAAATGATAAAAATAAATGAATGGGGAAAAAAACAGTTGAGAATAGATAATTATTTGAGGAAAAGGAAAAGACCATTTACATTTTAGGAGAGCTTTGTAAAACAAACAAGCAAACAAAAAACTCTACATTTCCTGTAGCAGAAATCTACTTGGTGAGAATTTTGCTAAGTTTTATTTTTCCACAGCTGAACTCTGAGTATGATATCTAAAAATGTGCACTGTTGCTGAGGATGGAGGGGGAGCTGATGAGTAGAAATAAAGGGTTGTTATGCAGTGTGGAGTGCTCAGGGACCACAGAAGCTGTAGAGGCAAATAGATTAATTAAAGGCTTTAAACTTCATCATGAAGACCTTGAACTTTGTATGGGTGTTGTAGCCAAAGTAGTTTCCAAAGGATGGGTCTCAGTGACTCTTTCACCTCAATATTAAAAAGTATCTACTCCTACAGTTTACAGCTGCTACAGCAACTGGATACATTTCAAGGAAGAATGACTCATTTTAGAATCCCTGCAGGCAAAGAGACATATTAATTAAAGCAATAGTTAGATGTAACTCAACTATTTTTAAATATCATCAAGCCCCCTGATAGGCATAAAATGCAAGTATTAGAAAGAATAATACAAATAATCTAACTAAATTTCAATTATCCACACTAATGTCAATTTCCCCAAAATAATTTATGATTGGCTTTGATAGACATTATGAGATGTTGTCTTTGTGTTGCAGCAAAAGTTTTATCTGTCCAATCATTTTTGGCTTACTCTATTACTGAAATGATTTTTGCTTTGCCTGAATACTCAAAGAATAGGAAAGGAGGTTGGGAAGACATTAACTGGCAGCTGGAAAGCAAAATAGTCATTTGTACATAGCTTTAAATTTTTCAAAGCACTTTAAAATGTATCTAATTTTATTTTTATAGTAGCATTTTCAGTAGACATAGATGTCAAATCATGGCATTGGGAATATTTTACCTTATATACTTTTTAGTAGTCTCCCCTAAATTCACAAATAAATCTTCTAAGACAAGTCTGTGTGTTTGCTGTACAAACACAACTTTAAGGAAAAAAATCCTTACTCCTTTCCTTTTGACTAGATTCATACTCAATCCTTGTGGTAATTGATTGCTTTAATGGCACTGGTTCTTCATTCTTCTCTTTGTAGTGTGAATTTGCACCTACTCCCATCAAGAGGTGAACATTGTTTTTCTACTACTTTATTTTGAGTTTGGCCATATGACTTGCTTTGGCAGTTTTGATGCAGAGTTTGAAAATTTCCTCTGATGCTCTTGCTCTTCAACTTCCTTAAGAAAATGTATAAATTAACCTGCTGTTAAAGCATACATAAAGAGCAGAGTCTAGTCTCTTCACTCTAGGAGGGATGCTAGAATGTCAGAAATGAAGGACAGAAGAAAGAAGGAAACAGCAAAGGAGGAATAAAGGGGAGAAAGAAAGAAGGAAGGAAAAAGGGAAGGAGAGATGGAGGGGAAGGGAAGGAATCAGGAAGAGGGAAGTCTTTCATAATTAGTAAATATAGATTATCAGTACTGTTTTTAATAGTTGCAAAGTAGTCTAATCTAACAATATTATAATTTATTTAACCAATTCCTTATATTGGCAAATTGAAAAATGACTACAATTTCTACCTCTCCCTTTATCCATGCTTCTTTGCAATGTGATTTTTCTGCGTTTTTCAGGAAGAGGTGGAGTCCATTTCTCCATCTACCTTTTGACTCTGGCCTGGCCTTTTGACTTGCTTTGGCTTAAAGAATGAAAGAGAAATAGTACCATATAAGTTATGGTCCTTGGCCTCTAGGATCTTATATGTTTACTTTTGTTCTCTTGAAATCCTGCCAAACTGACATGTTAAATGGTCAGGTGTCAGCTAACTGCAGACAAATGGGTGAGATCAGCCCAAACCAGAAGAGCCATCCAGCTGAGCCCTGCTCAAATTGTCAACCCATGGAGATTCATTAGCTAAATAGATGGTTATTGTTGAAGTCACTAAGTTAGGGGTGGCTATTTTTAATAGCAAATTGACATTTGATGTACCTACTAATGATTTTTAGATTGTTTATAATTTTTCATTATTATAACTGTTTTGATGAAAAACTTTTGCTTAGATCTTTGCATACTGCTCATATTATTTCCTTAATATAATTACCCAAAAGTGAGATTGCTGGATCAAAGGGAATGTTCATTTTAAATTATAATCCACATAATGAAATTGTTCCCTAGGAAGTAATATTAATTAATGTTTTAATCAATCACAAATAAGAATATCCACTAGAGTTAGGAGTGGAAGCAAGAAGTACTTTAGACAGAGTGATCAGAGAAGTCTTTCTGGAGAGGTGACATTTGAACAGTTGCCCACAGTGAGCCATGTAACAGTCTAGGGAAGAGTGATCCAGGCAAACAAAAAGTCAATGACAAAAGACTAAGACTGGGAAGTGTGTGTATTAGGTGTTAGCTAGTATAGCTGCAACTGAGCAAAGGAAACACAGAAGTTAGATTGAATATAGACAGAAATTAGATCATGTAGCACCTTGTATGCTATGATAGCATTTTATGTTTTATTTTGAGTTTGATGGAATGCCATTAGAAGACTCTGTGCAGAGGAGTAGCATTATCATTTTTAATGTCAGCAGCAGTGTCTTTCTAATCACTAATACTTATTAAGTGTTCGCTATATGCCAGATGTTGTTCTCAGCATGTGTCATGTATTAATTCACTTAATCTTCCCAGTGCAAGAGTTAGGTACTATTACTATTATCCTCATTTTACAAATGAGATAATGGAAGCACAAAAAGATGAGATGAATTGCTCACATTTACACAGAGAATTAGAACCAGAACTAGGATTCAAATCTAGGAAGTCAGGTTCCAGTTCTGTAATTATGTGATTTATGTTTTAAAGTGATGTCTCTAGTAAGAAGAAATGTCTGCAGCAGCACAAGAGAGGAGCTGCCTCTTCAGAGGCTACTGCTGGAGCCTAGAGGAAAGTTCTTGGACTTGTTGGCAGCTGTAAAAGTAGTGAGAAGTAATTTAAAGGATTGCCTGGTAGATACTAAATGATCTTAACTTATACTTAATCTTATAGGTAAAAAAAAAAAAATCTCCCTGACATTTTATTTACATTCAGTTATTGTAAAATTTAATATTTTTCTTTATTGTATTGGCTATTTAAATTTCTTCTGGGACTTGTTTGTATGTATGAAGGAGGACAAAAAAAAAACCCAGAACGTATTTATAAAGAAAATTGTGTATTTATTTTTACATGCTTATACTTTAGTCATTTTCAAAGTACTCTCTATTTGATGCAATACCTCTATTGAGACACTCTTTTTCCACTGCTCAAGAAAGTTTTTGAACTTGTCATTTTTGATGCCCTTTAGTGCTTCTGCTGTTTTTTGTTTCACTTCTTTTACATCAGCAGAGTGTTTCCCTTTGAGGATTTTTTTCATCTGGAGAAACAAACAAACAAAAGTTATTTAGGGTGAGATTGGATGAATAGGGAGAGTGAGGCATGGGGGTCATGCCACTTTTGGTAAAAAACTGCTGCGCACTTGTGCACTCACAAATCACCTATCATGAAATGGGCAAATGCGTTGAAAAGAATCTCCTAAAGAAAATTCATTGAAGCCAAATTCTGCCTCTCACAGCAATGTTATCTGGTACATTGATACCAAAGTGTTCCTAGAACACTTACGTAGTAAGTGAAGGCTGTACGGGCCTACCCTCCAAAAAATAATTCTAGATTTTTTGGGAGTCTCCCTTTGTATTTTCCATACATTCTTCTACTGGGGTATTGTCCTTTTGTTGATTTATGAAAGCTCTTTAAATATTAGGTATGTTAACCTAAACAGTTTATTTATTTATACAAATGCAGTGTTCTAGTATAAGTATAAAGACATAATAGGCTGTGTATTTCTCAGTTTGTCTTTGCTCTTTTGACTTTGTTAATTTTTTTGCCCAATAATATTTCATCATATTTTTATGCAGCAAAATTATATTATATTTCTGAATTTTCTTCTATGTTTAGAGTAGTTGTCTGCATCAAAAAAATTGCAATATTATTCACCCATATTTTCCTAGTGCTTTAATGTTCATATTTTTCTTTCATTTAAAAGATTGATTCATTTAAAATGCATATTGGAGCCAGGCTCAGTGGTTCAGCCTGTAATCCCGCGCCTTTGGGAGACTGAGGTGAGTGGATTGCCTGAGCCTGCGGGTTCGAGACCTGCCTGGGCAGGCGAGACCTCATCTCTACAATAAATCAAAAAATTAGCCGGGCTTGGTAGCGCGTGCCTGTAATTCCGGCTACTCGGAAGGCTGAGGCGGAAGGATTGCCGGATCCCAGCAGCGGCTACTGCATTCCAGTCTGGGCGAAAGAGTGAGACACCAACTCAAAAAAAAAAAAAATGTATATTGGAATCAGGAGTGATTTGGGATGTGACTTAATTTATTCTATTAACATTTAACAGGTTATTTCAGTGTTATTTTAAGCACACATCATTTTTACACTAGTTTTAAAATCCCACCTTTTTTATATGCTAAATTTACATATGTACTTGGAACTACTTTTATATTCAGTTTCATTCCTGCTTTAAAATTAAAATGCTTTAGTTATGGAAATTTTATAGTTCATTTTAATATCTGTTAGGGTAAAGTACCCCCTGCCCCATTAATCTTTCTTTTCACAATTTTCCTAGCTATTTCTGCTCACTTATTCTTTCAGCTAAATTTTCAAAACAGTTTTTTTTACTTATTATAGAGTTTTTATGTTAAAAATATTTTGCTGTTTTGATAGAAATTATAGAAATATATACTTTTAAAAGATCAATTTAGAGAGAACTGACATCTTTCAAAAAATTAAATTAAAATGATAACTGAGAGATCTTGTTATTCTACCAGTGATAGGTATTGCTGTTATTGTTACTACTAATGTGTTGCATTTGGAGGAATTTATTATCATTCTGTCTTCTGTCTGCCCCCACATCCCCTACACACATAGAAATTGTAGAGCACTTTGAAAAAGGGGATTTTCCGTATTTTCTCCTGAACTTGAGCTTTCTTCTTTTATTTGCTCTGCTTTATCTGCTCCCCAGAGCTAGAAAATTGTTGTTAATCAGCTCCAAATCTTAGTTCCCAGAAGGGAAATGTATATGAAAACATCAGGTTGGTCCTCGACATCTGTAACTTTCCAGTCCATTGTATGCCTATTCTATGAGCAAGCCACTGGTATTTTTTTCCAATCAGAAACTTAGTTCATGTTAACACACTTTTGTTTTACAGCACTGTTTCCAAGTTTATGGCTTTCTTGCTTGAGCCGCTTGTTCCAATTGCATCTAATATTTCAACAAATATGGTAAAGAAACCATGAGAATAAATTGATGCTCCTTTCGAGCTGTCTTAAGCAGACACCGCCAGATTGCCGTAAAATGGTTTGCCTTTTTAGTCCTACAGACTTGTAATATGTTTCAGAGGCCAAATTCTTCAGGGAGACATTATGACTATTTAAGGTCTCCAAACTTTATGCTTCAATACAAAAGGCCTAAGGGTGAGGATTTTAAATGGATGAAGTGGAGAAATTTTCACTTCCTTAAGCAAACATATAGCATTTCCTTCCATGTGTCAGAAATGAAAACAAAAAATACAAACTAATTTGTCATGAAATTTTCCCTTTTATAATTCCCTCTTTGGTACTTTTTCAACCTAACAAGTCATATTTTCTCTTCTTTCGTGTCAGGTTTATAGCTTTGCTGGTCACAGTTTCAATAACCATGATGGACGATCTTCTGTTCTATATATCATGTACAAGTATTCAGCTTAAAAGTATCTTTGTGTTCACAGCTTGCTTTCTGTCACCTCTTCGATCCCTCCTCCCCACCGCACATGCATATGGAGTTATATTATATGCGCGGAGAGCTTTGGGGAAAGCTCATATTTAAGAACATTAAGTAAGCAGAGGAGGATGGCTGCTTATTTGGGCTGAGCCTGACCTCACTATGAAATGAGGCAAATTGTCATATTTATGACTCAGGGTAAGTCAATAATATATTGGCATTCACATGTGGAAACGCATTCACTCCCCAACATGTGGCCTCCCCTTCATTTTTCTCCTAAGTAGTAGTTTTCATTTAAATATGAGTCTTTTTCTTTTCTTTCTTTCATCTCTTTGTTCTCTTCATTCTTTCTCCTTCCTTCCTTTCTTTCTTTTTCTTCCTTGTCCCTCCCTTCCTTGTCACCTCCCTCGCTCCCTCTTCCTCCCCTCTCTTTCTTTCTCTTTTCATATTTTCTTTCCCTCTTCTCCTTTCTGAGCCCTGAGTAAATGTTGTGGCATTTATAGCACTTACGTATAGCACAAAAGACTTCTCTTCAGTTAACTAAAATTATTATTCTCTTAACCTTGCTATCTGTACCCTCTTTTTATCTGATCTATGCTTACACACACACACACATAGTCAGAAACTGAAAAAAATTTATATGGTTGGATAAAAGCTATTCACAACTATTGCCTGGAAATGTGATCCTATTGGGTCCTTTGGAATCTGAATCAGTATTATTTGTTTTTCTTGCTATACTGCTTCCCTGTAAATTACAGCAGGAGAAAGAAAGGTCATGTGGGATGTGATTTACTGTGGAGAATATTGAGAAGGAAAAAAATATTAGAGTAAGGCATTGATAATCAAAAAAACATAGAAAACCTTACTGTGAAAGTTTTTATTATTTCTAAATTTGGTCAGCTCCACCTTCCTTTTCCTGCAACTACAAGGCCCCCATTATCCTGAAGTCTATTTTTATAACAACTCCATTTTGTGAGTAGGATTTAGGTTGGGAGGGTATGCAGAAAATCTCAGTCTCCCTTCTCTTCTCTCCAATATGCTCTGAAAGTTAGGTTTCTCTCCCAAGTTTTTGTAGCTCGTGCAGATTTGTGGGGATGTTGTCAGTCCTTACCACCTTGACTTTCTCCTCCTTCTTGTATCTGGGTCACCATTTTTTGGATTCCATGGACTCTTCAGTGGCTGACCACCCTCTTGCCCTAGTAAGCCTGACCATAAATAGTCAATGTACTGGTATCAAGAGACAGTCCTCTGGGAAGAAACACTGGAAAGGAACAGGAACTTTGCTGGCTGCTATCATTCTTTTTTTTAAATTTTAGATTCAGAGGGTATAACTGCATATTTGTTAGATGGACATGTTGTGTAGAGGTTGGGTTTGGGTCTCAAGTGGTCCCTTCTCCAGATAGTGAGCATTGTATTCAACAGTTAATTTAAAAACTACAACCCTCTTCTTGGCCTCTCCCCTTGTTGGTGTCTCAGTGTTTATTATTTCCATCTTTGTGGTCACCTAGCTGCTGTCATTCTTGATTGTCCTCATGGCTCTCATAGCAGTTGGGCCAACTTGGTGTTGCTGCTAATGAAGTTAGCCGGACCAACTGCCAATTGGAATCAGCAGTTACTTGCTTTATTCTATGTGATTATAAGGAACTGGTTGGGATGAATTTCCCACTTTTTACCCCTTAGATTCAGCAGAAAAATATTGTGAAAGCACAGAACTGGGCACCAGGAGACAGGCTAAAAAAAAAATTATCTGTGTTTCTGCCATTATGATCCCTTGGTGAAGTCACTTAATTTCCCTCAGTCTCTGTTTCCTCATTTGTGATTTGGAAGGGTTAATTCTCTCTGAGGTCACTTTCTGTGATTATATCTGATAGCCCTATCTTATCTTAATTTAAAAAGAGAATTGGGTAGGATTTTCTTATTGCCACATTTTAAATAATTTGTCCTATGATCTGATGCAAAGAACAGAACTGTTTTCCCTGCATCTATGTGGAACGAATAATACTGATGAGCGATCTACTTCCCACAAATGTTGAAAAGATGAGGGACTGAGGGACTTGGGCTGTCTCCATAGAGCATAAAACAAAGCAAGATTTGGCAGCTCTCCAGCTCATTTGATCTCAGTTAAATAGGGACTAATTTTTTATGTTTTATTTTTGACTTGACACTACTCATAGTCTTTAGGAAAGATGATATTAGTGCAATTACTGACCATTTTATTTTGAAGACAATTTATTGGATTCTATCATGTAGCTTAAGAAGCAGGTATTATTCTGAAGAATTTCAGTTGTCTGATTAATTTCTCCTTTTAAAAAATGTTGCAAGTAGGTAGAAGTACCTGACCATGAAGTTTGTATTTCTTCATGCTTTAGATCATTTGCTCAAAATGAATAACCAGAGTGCAGAAGTCAGGCTCAGAATCAGGTCAGGGACTTGATTTATGTGTTTACTCCCATATTAAAGAGTCATACTCATTGACTCCAGTTCTGAATTTACACACAAACAGGACCGGCCTAAGGGATCCTGGATGGCAGGAATCATATTTTGTTCTTTGTGTATAAGTATCACAGTGCCTGAATGTAGTAGGTGTTTAATACATATATTTTGAAAAAAAAAATGAACTAGGATATCAGTTTATTGTACCATCTTTTTCATTATACTTACCATTTTAATAATTTGTAATCATAATTCAATGGCATCTCTACCTATCTCCAGAACGTTTTCACCTTCCCAAACTGAAACTCTATACCTGTTAAGCAGTAACTTCCCGTTTCCTACCCCTCACCCTCCGTAATGACCACCCTATTTTCTATCTTTATAAATTTAACTACTCTAGATACCTCATATAAGTAGACTCCTACAATATTTGTTCATTTGTGACTGACTTATTTCACTTAGCATAATGTTGCCAAGATTGATCTGTTTAGTAACATGTGTCAGAATTTCCTTTCTTTTAAGGTGGACTAATATTCCATTGTGTGTACACACTACATTTTGTTTATTCATCCATTCATTGATGGACATCTGGATTGCTTCTACTTTTTGGTTATTGAGAATAATGCCGCTATTGACATAGCACATGGTATATATTTTACCATCCTATAAAAAATAAAACATTGCTCAGAAAGAATATGTATCATAAGAATCTTTCACATCCATTAATATAACTAAGATTCTTAGGACATTTTCTGGTCAGTTTGCTGGTGTTGGAGAGTTTACCCACTAGACCATGGAGCTCTATAAGGGTGACGTCCTTGTCGTATTAGTATTTACATCCCAAGCATTTGGCATAGGGGCTGGCCCAGGGGAGACTGAGTGAAGTGTTGTTGAATGAATTGACTAGACTTTATTATCTGATTTGCACTTAGGGTACCTGAGGGAAAAAATAAATTAAACCTAGAATGCTGAGTATATTTTTTATGAACTGACTTTTAACTATGTTTTCTTTCCTACTAGTTTGGGTATTTTTTGAGCACAGGGACCAGTTTGAAACTAGTGGACTTCAAACTTCTAAAAGTTTGACATTTAAAATTTTACTTGTGAAGTTAAGCAATTCTAAGAACACTTCTGGTGTGCAGCAAATCGACAGTTCAAGATAAAATTATTACATCACTCTTTTAGATATATCCAATGGAATTTCATATACCATGGCAATTTGATACCAACTTTATTTATTTAAAAATGCATAAATAAACCTTGTTATAACAATTGAAAATTCTACATTGTTTCTTTTTTCTCCTTGAACTTATATTTCCATTCTACTTCCGTCACAAATTTTTTTAAATTAAAAAACTTGTAATAGTTGAAAGTCATTTACTGAGCACCCCATCATTCCTCCTAGCAACAATATACGTTAAATTTCTAATATTTTGCATTTTCTGTGACCATGAGGTTCAATGTTGGAAATAACTTGTTAGGTTGAATGATCATCATTCATTCATCACAATCACTAGTGCATAGTCAATCAAACGACATGACTATATCAGAATTGTATAATTATGATATTATTTATATCTATTATTCATAATACACAAGTTTATGGGAAATACACTTCTAATTAAGATAGAAACTTTAACATTTTCAATTTGTTCTCTTTTTAAAAATTTTTTTATTATAAAGATGTGGGGTACATTTCAGGGTTAGGTATATATACATTGATCATGCAGGTAGCAGTTTTCCTCAACTGCCTCCCTTAGCAGTTTCCCTCAACTGCCAATCCCACCCACCCCCAACAGTTTCCCACTACTGCCAATCACCTTCTTATAGCATTATAATTGTTCAAAAAAGATACCTGCACACGTATGTTTATTGCAGCGCTATTCACAATAACAAAAACATGGAACTCACCATGTTGCCCATCGAAGCTGGATTGGATAAGAAAAAAATGTGGTACATATATACAATGGAATATTATGCAGTCATAAAGAAGGAAAAATACATGGGCTTTGCAGCAACTTGGATGGATTTGAAGTTGATCATACTCAGCGATTTATCACAGAAACAAAGAACAGAGTTCCGTATGTTCTCACTCACAAACGGAACTTGAACAATTTGTTCTCTTTATTGCTAGAATGAAACAAAGCTTAGAAACAATTCTACTTCTGTTTATCATTTTAAAATATGTATCTCTGAGACATCTTGTTCACACAGTAAATTCTATAGAAAAAACTTTTGAATTAAAAGTTAAAGATCGCTCAGCCTGTAATCCCGCGCCTTTGGGAGGCTGAGGTGAGTGGATTGCTTGAGCCCGCGGGTTTGAGACCCGCCTGGGCAATGAGACCTCATCTCTACAACAAATCAAAAAATCAGCCGGGTGTGGTAGCATGCACCTGTAGTTCCAGCAACTTGGAAGGCTGAGGCGGAAGGATCGCCAGGTCGAGGCTGCTGTAGCCGGGAGCGGCCACTGCACTCCAGTCTGGGTCACAGAGTGAGACTCCAACTCAAAAAATAAGTAAATAAATAAATAAAAGTTAAAGATCACATAGAAGATCTATCATCAAAAATTATTTTTAATAATTCATAAGATGGTAATTCAACTGGATCCTTCTTCATTTTCATGATTTTTTAGAAGTATCGCTACTCAAAAAGTTTTAGCAAAGTCTAGAAAATAACGGTTAATTGTACCGGTTGCTCTTTTATTTAGAGACAACTTTCTTAACCTAAGATATTTAAATGTTAGAAGAATAAAAATAATGTGAATTTAAATAATACCTTTTCCCAAGTATATTTTTAAATAGAGTTATTTTCTTTTATCACAAATTTAAATATATTTTTATCAAAACATTTGAACTTCATATGTAGTTTTGCTAATTGATGAAAATCGTGTTCCATATAATCAATTGGCAAAGTTGGTCCTCATTATCAGGTGAATTCTCCAAATCAGATTAACTGACTTCCTATTTCAATTTAAGTAAATGTGCTAATTTACTATCTTGTGACAATTTCACTTCTGAATTCTAATTTTAAGGAAAACAGATAAGGCAATGAAATCTTTCCATGAATTTGCACCTGGACATCAAAAGGTGCAGCTGCCTTCTATATAATATAAATTTATCAGTATTCTCTTTGTTTTGCTTTCACAGGACTCTTACTCAATTGAAGTACACTTTTTGAAGAAATGGGAGGATAGAAAAGACAAAGCAATTAAATGAAAATTGTCATGCATTTACTACTCCACTCCAAAATATATCTAAATTGAAAACACTCTAACTTGGACTGACAGTATCTCATTTCTAATGCCACACTTCGCTTTCACAAATGTATGCATAACACAAAGGAACACAAAAAACCCTCTCATTGGTGTTTGGTACCCTTGAAAAACACAGAAGCCTTAACCAACACCAGTATTTCAAATGGTCTCTTTGCCAGGCATGGGGTGAGGTGGGGTGGGATTGCACCTCAGAACCGTGCATCAATATAAGGTTCAGGTTGAGGAGTATGTCTGTCTTTTAGTAAATTGGCAGAAGCAAGAACCAACAGGACATTTGAACCCCAGACATTTTTTTTCAAACAGACACATTTTAGAAAGAACAAGAGAAAAGCTGAAGATCAGGAAATGTACTCTTTCAAAACTACCCATGCCATATACCCCTTGGAAAGCACATATCTCCAGGTGTACACATACTCCCACTTACAGACCATTGTCTTATACTTCTCAGTGCCCTCACTACTTAGCTTAAAGCACACTAATATTACCATGATGTAGCAGTTGTAAATTCCCTAATTTCATGATGCTATTTCTTATAAGCTACTTAGTTCCATGGATTAGACTCCATAGTTCTGTAAGACAGGCACCTCATTTATTCAATTTTTTCCACTTGTCAATTAAGCAAATACATGATGATACTAATGTTTGCAAGGCATTGTGGCTCAGCCAGAGATAAAGACCAGATAAAATCAGCTTGCATTTTGTAGGTATGAGAAGAATTCTGCACAAATAACTATGGTACAAATTAGAAAGTGATGGGGGATGTTTGGAACAACTAGTTGTGGCTTGAAGAACCAGGTCCTACTGATGACAGTACGTGAGAGTATGGATAGATGCAAATCCACAACTACTTCTAGAAATACAACTCAAAGGACATTTTGGGCACTATTCCTATTTGAAAGACAGCATTTTATTTAAAATTTGTAATTCACATGATCATACTTACATTTATGAGTGTTTGTATATAAAAACCTTTAAAATGAATTAACCTATTTCCTACCTATGGAGTAGATTGAACCATGCTTTATTTTTCTCTGTCAAGAATGTGCATATAGCATCACAATCTGTCAGTTTCATATTTACTGGGAGAATGTTTTCAAATCAATCTTTCCTCACTGACTTGAGAACACATTTACTTTTATTTCATGAACTCTATTTCAACCAAAAAAGTCTCTGAAGCTGACTCAGCATACAAAGCTACATTTCATACCTGTCAGGCCACATATAGATTTGTATAAGGTGAACAATGGTTGTATTTAAGTACTGACGTAGTAATCTTGAAGTCTTCTGGCAGTATCCTTTGGAAACTGAAGCCATAAATTTTATTAGTATTAAATGTTTCTAATGGGAGTTGACAAATAGTTGAATAGGATAGCTTTTTCTCTGTACTTGGCAAAGAGAGAGGGACGCAAAAGTCCCCATTACATAATGAGAAATGCATTAATGCTCAAGCTCATTCATCTCAATTTTGCACAAATATAATTTAAGACCTTTTACAACTGCTGGTGAAATTACGGTGTGCTGCAGGGAAGTTGCAAAATTTTTATAGACCTAATAAAATTGTCATTCTAATACAATTACAGGGTGCTGGGACAATATCGATATTTGTGATACTCATACTCTCATGCCAAACTGAGAAGAGAGATAGTAAGTATGATTGGAGATGAATGCTGAACATGGCTAAATCCCAAGTTTGCTTGATAATGAAAATCTTCCTGTCATGTTTGGTATCAAATGAAATTGAATGGGCAATCAGGTTGGTTGGCTTTATAATGGAACACATAAACATTATCAAGCACAGCCTATAAAATAAACTATTGATGAAATATGTATTATCTTCAGATAAATTTCAAAATAATTTCCATCTGAGTGTTTCCTGTTTTTTTCCACTCCATTTTGGCTTCAGAAATTTGCCCAATGGCCTTTCTCTGCTCTCATTTTTAGCATGCAGCCAGCAACCTCTTGATGGTTTTTAGTGATACTAAAAGCTTTTGAACAAATTCTCATAAGAAATTCAACCACTTTGAAGCACAAGGTCAAAACAAATAGCTCTCCTTTCAATCAACATCCCTAGAGATGTAGGAGAAAAAAAGTATACTATAAAATGACTTAACACTGAAATCTTGAGGATGAAAAACAGAATTTGCAGTATGTGCCCCAAAGGGAGTGGTGGCCATTTCTATATAGCCATTGGATTCATGTCTGAGATCCACTAACAGATTGTGGGGACTGGTAAATCTGAAATACATAGGAAAAGCCAGAAGGGTAAAAACTGGGGCAGGAGTCTTGAGGCAGAATTACTTTTTTCTCCAAGAAACCTCAGTTTTTGTTCTCAAAGTTTTAAATGGATTAGACGAGGCACACCCACATTATTGATAGTAATCTCCTTCACTTAAAGTTAACTATCTGTAGATGTTCTATCTACAAAATACCTTCATAGCATCAAGCACACTGAATTTTGATTAGCTATAAGCCATTCTCTAGCAAAACCGACATATAAATCTAACAATCACAAGTATAATGAGTACAATACATCAATGTCCTGTAGCTGATTTAACAAAAATTTAACAAAAATGCCTTCAAATACTCTTTATTGGTGTTTAAGGCTAAGTGATACAAACCAAGAAGTGTTAAATTCATTTAATTTTTTTATACATTCATGAGCTAGACTTATCTGAATTCTTATAATAAAATATTGACTTTTCTACTAATAGTTTTCTAGTTTAGGCCTTCAAAAGTGACTTAAAAATTCAGTATAAAATATTTTGAGAACCAAAAGTCATTCATTCTCACAAGGTTATTTGAAGCTAGCAAGCGAGTAAATACATAAATGAGCATTTTTGTAGAGTTGTCTTTTTGTTTTAATAAATGTTTTGTTTTGAGGTGCTTGGTTTAGAGTCTGATTGTTAATATAAACACTCATAAAGATACATTATTATGATAGATAAAATATGTTGAGGTCTTACTATGTTTGGGGAATGCTAAACACCTTACACAATTGTCTCATTTAATCTTTACTGCAATCTTATGAGGTAGGAGCTATTGTTGCCCTCATTTTTACAGTTTAGTCTCTTGGACTATGAAGCTCTTAATTAGACTTCATGAAATATCTCTAATACTTCTGCTTTCTTACTTCATACACTAGTTCCAAGCTTCATTCATGTTGCATTCTAAGCAGAGGGGATTATTAGACTGGCTGAGTTCCTTAAAAGTCTTGCTTTTTAAAAAAGTCCTGAGAGGGCCTACTTTAGCTATCCAAGGAGTAATAAACATGCATCTTCTCAACTGAACCTTTTATTGTGGTGCTGCCAAAACCAAAGTACCTTGGGCTGGAAATTTGAATAAGGACACACTTTGATCAAAAGTGATTCTGTTTTGAGCCTTACAGGTTTTGAATTTAAGGTCCATCTCAATGTTCCTTTGAATCTGGAAAAGCATAATTTCATTTTAAGGGAAAAGAAAACAATTTCTTTAATAAAACATCTTTATGAACAAGGTTCGGAAGGCTTCTTGGACAACAAATGACTGTTACAGAACAACATTGTGGTGAGTTAAGTGTAAATGGTTCAGAAACATGCAGATTAAATTTCCCTTAAAACACTCTAGGGCTTCCAAAATTAATGGGGGGAAATACTTGGACAATGTGTATTTCAGACTTTATGGGATTTTTTTCCTTTCCTTTTTCACTTTGTTGATTTTCTTTTCCTCTACAAAACACTTCTTAGGGTGACTTCATCTCTTGTGGTCAGGATGCTGTCAGACCAAGTTGTCATTAATCCTGGTGCATTCTGGGTGGCCCAACCTGGGTATCTGCTCTATCCCCTCTCTTACAATGTTAGCTTTTCTTTCTGTTATTTGTCTTTCAATATAGGAAAGGTATAAAAATAAAAACACAATTCAAAAAAAACAAAATTATGCAAAGATTTTAGACTTTGTGAAAGTCCACCATCATGTCATGTGACAGATAAATGTGCGAGGTTCTTGTATGCTGAAAACTGATAAATCTTCTGAACTTTAACCCAGAAAATACCACTATGGTTATGAATGTGGTAGGGAGATCCGTATATCAAGATCCGAAGATTTTTAGAAGGAACTTTTGAAAGGTCTTCTAGCCCATTCTCAAGCCTCAGATATGTCTTAATACGAAGCATGACAGAAAAAAAATTGCAGTCTCATTTCTTAAATGTTGTCTAAGATAAATTTTTTTTTAATATGCTTCAGACAAATGTTCCTATGTTTTCTTCTTATGGATGTTTCCAAAAAATTAACCAGATTCCATTTTATAGAGAATTAAGTCTATTTTCTTTTTTTCTGTCTTGGTAGTAGGTAAATTCAGGTACTTAGGATTGATTTCCATGCCTTTTCATGTTTGAACCTTGCCCTACCTTGGTCAATGAAGTTTGTCAGACATTTTTGCCTTTCCAAATATGGCAATGCCTGACATTGCTCATGTTGGGATTCTTCCTGCTGTCTCCGAGGAATATAGTCTCCAATGTTACTGAAGTGTTTTAAGTCTTTTCCATCTTAGGATATTATGTGACAGGGAAAAGCAATTCACCTCATTTAATGAGTACAAAAGCAGCAGAATATATTGTAGCTTCCTCCTAGAACTTAAAATTTAATCGGGGTTATAGAATTCAGATAAATGGCTGAATGGGGGGAGGGTCAGCAAATTCTCTCCCTCAAAACAATTATAAACATAGACAAAATTGACCAAAACAACAACAACAACAACAACTATTTCTGGAACTTAACCAAAAGCATACAACAATCAGAAAAGCCTTCATGTTTAAAAAGCTTAAAGTAAGAAGGTTTGTAGTCTGTGATATTCTTGCTTTAAACAGTTCCGCTCCATTCCACTTACCCTCCTGCTCAGTGTGCATAGAGGGTCTGGAAGAGTCAGGCTAGTCAGGAAAATGTGTAGCTTCATTGCCACAGTTGAAGGGTTATCACTTGATCTGGAGTCGTGGGCAACAACCACGCTAAGAGTGGCAGTGATGATATAGGCAGTGGGAGGGCCTATATCTCTACTAGCTTGAATTAGCTGTCATGGTTATATGAAGCAGTAAATATAACACTATATGGTTCGGTTCTAGCATATCCAGGTGCAATACATATGACTATTATAGCACAAAGAACGAGAGAAGAAATGGAGTTATATCAATTTCTATATTTTACCAGAATTAGATTAGTATTAATCTATGAAGTTTGTTGTGATCAGTTATGATGCATATGGTAATCCTTAAAGTAGTCACTAAAAAAATATAATTATAATAGAAAATCAACAGAGAAATGTAAAATGTAAACTAAAAATATTTTTTACACTAAAGAAGTCATTAAAAGAAATAGAGGAACAAAAATGTAGAAGCCATATAGAAGACAAAAAGCAACCCAATTATAAGAACAATTTCATTAAATGTGAAAAACCTAACACCCTGCTCAAAAGGCAGGGATTGTCAAAATGGATCAAAAAAGCTGGATCCAACTTGTAAGTAATATATTTTTTAGATTCAAAAACAGAAATAGGTTATAGTAAAGGATAGAAAATTATATGCCAGGCAAACAGTAACCTAAAAGAGCTGGAGTGGTCATAGTAGCATCAGACAAAATTGAGTTTAAGATATGATATATTACTAGAGTAAAAGAGACATTTTACAGTGCTAAAAGTATAAGTACATCAGGAAAATATAACAATTATAAATATACACATACCTAACAACAGAGCTTCAAAATAATGAAAGCAAACAGCAAAATTGAAAATAAAAAATGATAATTTAACAATAATTTTTGGAGATCTCAATACCCTGTTTTTGAAAATTGATGGAACAACTAGACAAAAATTCATCAAACGTCTGGAAGACTTGTACTACACTTTTAACCAACTCACCCTCTGTTTTAAAATAACAGTCTATTTAACAATAGCAAAATACACATCTTTTCAAGCAGATAATGACATGATACTGAATGAAGAAATACATACATAGAGTTATCTATATACAAAAATCTATTGTATTTATATATATTAGCAATAAACAACCTGGAATAAAATCAATAAAACAATTATATTTCTAGTAGCATTAACAAATTAAGTATTATTAAGATGGTAATTCACCCCAAATGAGTGTAATAAAATCAATCCAATCCTATCAAAATACCAGCAGTCATTTTTAAAGAAATTGATCTAATTTTTAAAAATACTTATATAAGAAATGCAAAGGACTTACGCAAACCACGTTTGAAGAAGAACAAAGTTGGAGGAGTTACTTTACCTGATTTTAAAAGTTATTGCCAGGCTCGGTGGCTCAGTCTGTAATCCCGCGCCTTTGGGAGGCTGAGGTGAGTGGATTGCCTGAGCCCGTGGGTTCAAGACCCGCCTGGGCAGGGAGACCTCATCTCTACAATAAATCAAAAAAAAAAAAAAATCAGCTGGGCATGGTAGTGTGCGCCTGTAATTCCAGCTACTTGGAAGGCTGAGGAGGAAGGATCACCGGAGCCCAGCGGGTCGAGGCTGCGGTGGCCAGGAGTGGCCACTGCACTCCAGTCTGGGCGACAGAGTGAGACTCCAACTCAAAAAAAAAAAAAAAAAAAGTTATTATAACACCCAAGTGAAAAACACAGTGTGGTAAAAGATAAAACTATGATAAAGGATACACTTTAATAGATAATAGAACAAAATCAAGGGTTCAGAAATAAACCATTTCACTAAAAAAAATGATTTTCAACAAAGATAAAGACAATCAATAGAGAAAGAATAGTCTTTTCAACAATAGTACTAGGACAATTGTAAATTCACATGCAAAAATTGAACTTAGCACCATACCTCACACCACACAAACTGACTCAAAATGGATTCCTGACCAAAATTAAAAAACTAAAGCTATATAAATTATTGAAAAAAATTTGAGAAAATCCTATAATCTTGGGTAAGAAAAAAATTCTTAGATATGAACCCCAAAAGCATGGTCCAGAGAAAAATTGAAAAATTGAACTTTATCAAAGTTTATAATGTTTGTGTTACAAAAGATAGATATCATTAAGTCAATAGAAAGACAAGTCATATTCAGGGAGTAAACAGTTTTCAGTCATATTTTTGATTAAAAAAAACTTGTATCTAGAATATATAAAGCATTTTTATAACTCAATAATAAGACAAACAAGCCGGGCTCGGTGGCTCAGCCTGTAATCCCGCGCCTTTGGGAAGCTGAGGTGAGTGGATTGCGTGAGCCCACGGGTTCGAGACCCACCTGGGCGGCGAGACCTCATCTCTACAATAAATAAAAAAATCAGTCGGGCATGGTAGCGTATGCCTGTAATTCCGGCTACTCGGAAGGCTGAGGCGGAAGGATAGCCGGAGCCCAGCAGGCGAGGCTGCGGTGGCCGGGAGCGGCCACTGCACTCCAGTCTGAGCGACCAAGTGAGACTCCAACTCAAAAAAAAAAAAAAAAAAAAAAGACAAGCAATACAATTTAAATGGGAAAAATATTTGAATAGACATTTTACCAAAAAAGGTATTCAAATTGCAAATAATTATTGTGCATAAAACTTGTTCGGCTACATGAGTGTAAGGAAAAAGCAAATTAAAACCATAGTGATATACCTCTATACACTTATTAGAATGATGATGAACACAAAAACAGACAATACCAAATATTAGTGATAAAGTGGAGAATCCAGAACCATCATGCACTCTTGTTAGAAATATAAAATGGTATAGTCACTTTGGAAGACAGGGTAACAGCTTCTAAAAAGTTAGTAATAAATGTGTATGACTCAACAAGTTCACTGCTAGGAATTTACCCAAGAAAATAAAAACATATGTCTACACAGTTATGCTTATGAATGTTTATAGCCAACAACTGGAAATAATTCAAATGTCTATCAAGTAATGAATGGACTTTTAAAACTTACTATATTCGTATGGAGTACTCTTCAGCAATAAAACAAATGAACAAGCAACAAAAAAACTCTACTAATTCTTGCTACATGAATGGTCCTCAAAAATGCTATGATGAGTGAAAGGAGCCAGATGCAAGTAACTACATTGTATGTATCCATATATATTGAAATCTCCAGAAGAAACAAATTTATAGAAACAGGTAGCAGATTAGTGATTTCCTGGGGCTGACGATGGTGGTGGGAATGAACTACAAATAGGTATGTATATACATTTTGGAGGTTAGGAAATACTCTAAAATGGGATTGTGGTGTTGGTTGCACAATCTATAAATCTGATATAAAATCTTGAGTTGTACACTTACAATGGGTAGATTTGGTATTTAAATTATATCTAACAAAGCTGTTGCAGAAGAAAAAGAAAAATCCTTATTGTAGACATATGATTAAGTAGGTACTACATTAGGCACTGGTGACAGAGGGAGATTCAGTCAGACAAAATACCAGCCCTCATAGAGCTTAAAATTTGCAACAGTGAATACAGAATTTTGAGCAGGTTGGCATTGTCTGCTTTTGAAGTTTCAGAAAAAAAAAAGCCATGTTAAAATACTATATTCCTCAAAAGCCCTGCTTTCGTGAAACTTACATTCTATTGCAGCAGATTTGAGAAGATGAAAAATAGGACACAAAACATGAATAGATACATTTTAGTAAGTGATAAGTACTTTTAATAAAATTAGAGATATAGAGAACTCCTAAAACTTCAAAAGAACCTGACTCAAAAATTGGCAAAGGACTTGAATGGATATTTCTCTAAGGAAGATATACAAATGGCTAATAATCATATGAAAACATACTCAGCATCACTAACCTTTAGGAAATGCAAGTCAAAACTACAATGAGACACCATCTCACAACCATTCGAATGACTAGTATAAAAAACAAGTATTGGCAAAGATGTGGAATAATTGGAAATCTTTGTGCACTGTTGGTCGAAATGTAAAATGGTACAGCCACAATGGAAACAATATAGTGTTTACTCAAAAAGTTAAGTTACCATATGATCCAGAAATTTCATTTTTGGATATGTACCTAAAAGAATAGAAACCAGGATCTTGAAGTGATACCTGTACACCTATGTCCATGGCAGTATTATTCACTATAGCCAAAAATGTGGAAGCAACCCAAGTGTCTGTCAATAGATGAATAGATGAAGCAAAATGTGGTATAAACATACAATAAAATATTATTCATCTTTAAAAAGGAAGGAATTTCTGACACATGCTACAACATAGATGAACATTGAAGACATTATGCTAAGTAAAATAAACTAGTCACAAATGGACAAATAGTTTCACTTATATGAAGTACTTAGAATACTCAGAATCACAGAGACAAAAAGTAGAATGGTGGTTGCCAGAAACTAGGGGGAAGGGGAAATGAGGAGCTATTGTTTAATGGATATAGAATTTCTGTTTTACAAGATAAAGAAGAGTTCTGTAGATGAATGGTGGTGATGATTGTACATTAGAGATGTTTTAAATTATGAACATTTAATTCATACAATGTAATCAATACACTTAAAAATAGTTAAGATGATATATTTTATGTAATGTTTATTTTATCACAATTAGCAAATTGGAAAAAATAAATCAGAGAAAATAAATAAAGAATGATGAGGTTTGAGCAAAGAGAGGGTGGCGTTTAAATAGGATGGCAATGGAAGACCTCTTTAAGAAGGTAACATTTGATTAGAGACCAGGAGGACTGAAGGGAGAGTCATACAGATGTCTGGATTTCTCTTTTGCATTCTGCAAAGGAAACTGAGTCAAAGACATGCTTGGCTTCTTTGAGGACCAGCAAGGAGGTCAGCATAGCTGGAACAGAGTGAGTGAACAGAAAGATTAGGAGATGAAGTCAGAGAAGAAATTAGGGTCAGATGATTTAGGGACTTAAAACACTTTGTAGGACTTGTAATTTTACTCTGAGTGAGTTTAGAAGTCATAGAAAGATTTTGAGCAGAAGAGTGAAATGATCTAACACATGCGAATAGTTCATGCTGGTGGCTGATAGAGAACATAGAGAACGGACTGTAGGCTGCAGGATTGGAAACAAAGAGAGTAGTTAGGAGTCTAATGCAATCATTCAGGAGATGCCAGTAGCTCATATCAGGGTAGTAGCACTAAAAATGACAAAGAGTGGTCATGAGGTATTGTGATCTTAGAGCCAACAGGATTTGCTGATGGATTAGATAGATGTCAGGTGAGGGAGAAAGAAGGGAGTCAAAGACGACCCCAAGGTTTCTGCTAAGAGCAACTGAACTAGGTTACGAAGCAAATGTCTTTAGAAGAAAATAACATTTTAGCCTGACTACAGGTAAAAATCTTGTGAAAAAAAAAAATCCCAATGGAGTAGAACAACAGAATGAGATAGCTGTGTTTTCTTTAAACCGTACCTAAGCTAGATTTTGCATAGTTTGAGATTGTGCACGTGTCTGTCTTTGCTCCCGATACCGTAGTTACAAAGGATTCTATCTTTGTTACTCAGGAAAAAATGAAGTGTTTTTTTACTGCGACCTGGGCTCAAATTCTGACATCTTAAAAGATGGCGGTTGCCATCTTCTTGGGTGGGGAGGGTCTATCAAGTGCTTTTTCCACCAGATGGCAGCACTGAAGCTCAGAGGCCTTCACCACACAGCCTTCCTGCCTAATGAATATAAATGAAAAGCTTTAGGCCCCTTCATTAGACAAATCAGACTTTTAGTCTCTCTTCTATCTCCTCCCCCACTGACAGCAACCCCTTCCAATAATCAGCCTTCTAGACTATAATAGAAGCTTTTAACATTATAATCTCTTGTCACATTACTCACCAGGCTCATCTAGGCCCAGGAAACCATTTCCTGGAGGCCTCTTTTTTATTTGTGTTCATTAGCTGTGTTAATACAGTCTCTTGGAAACCACAGTTTAATAAATTTCATAGCGCATGACCAGTGGACTTAATGAATATTAGTCACTCTAAGCAATTTTTGTTTATTCAGCTTCTTTTTCCTCTCCTCCCTTCCCTTACCCAGACCTCATTCTATGGAATGATAATAATACACAAAGAGCTGGCTGGCCACAGAAGACTCTAAAAACAAGGAGTAAAAGATTTTTCTGAGCTCACACCTGTTTTAAGATTTGTTATCCTTAAAAAGAAAGGCTGTAGGGATTCACTCGGCTCCTTCCTTGTAGCTCCCCACGGACCTTGCTATTAAACTGCAGGGAGGAGCCCAGCCTTCAGAGCACTTAAAAGTACTTATGTCAAATCCATCCTATTCTTCCGGCCTCCGTTCCTCAACCCAGCCACCATTCCCAGGGGATGGAGCACATTACAAGGTATTCACTTCATATGAATGGGCACACACAGACTTTTTCACCATTTCGATATGTCTACATTTGCAGGCACATCCTGTAGGCTGCCTGAAACAGCCTTAATTTCAATTTACTGTCTCCCCAAGGATCTTGCCATTCTGCCGAAAGTGGAAAACTCAATGGTCGTTTCTCCTCTCTGACCTCTCACCCCAGGCTCTCCCTGCCCTCCTCCTCTTTCAAGGAAAAGCTGTACTGGGAGAAACATTTTGCTCAAGATGAATGGAATGAAGTTTTGATGCTTCTAACAGCACATAGGATCTTTTATTTTTAAAAAATAATGAGTAAGTTACACCAGATTACTACATTTGGAAAGCGTTCAAAGTTGGTGCACAAAGTCGAGTAAGTGCCGTCTTGGGTCCGCCTGGAATATGACTATACAAGAGAGTGTGAAATCGTAGTCTTGAAGTTTTACATTGTCATTTGTGTTCTGCTGGAACTAGCTGTATTTAACTTTTTACTATAAACATTTTCAAATATATTCAAAAGTAGAGGTAATAGTATAATGAACTTCAATATGCTTGTCTTTTAACTTTACAGCAACAAACATTTGACCAATGTTACTGTATCTAAACCTCTTCCCACATATGGGCATCTGTTTTACTTGGAGATTGAATAATAAATGACAGATGTTTTATCTTTTTCTCTGTAAACAGTTCTGCATGCCCTGCTAACAGATAAAGACTTTCACTATGACATTATTACACCTAACAAAATTAATGATAATTCCTTAGTCATTTAACACTCAGTTCATATTTATTTTTCCCTGATTCTCTCAGTATATCTTTTTATAGTTCAGAACCCAAACAAGACTCATTCATTACATCAGTTGTTTTTTCTTGTCTCTTTTGTCCTCTTTCTCCTTTTCTTTCTTCTCTCCTTCTTCTCCTCCTCCTCTTTCTCTTTTTTCTCCTTCAATTTTATGTTATAAAACTGTTGGTGATACCCAGATTTTTGTCCATAGAAACATCTTATACTGTAGATTTGATGAATGGTTTACTTGTGATGTAATTGAACTGCTCTTGCACTGTTAGGAATATTTCTAGCAGAAAAAGTTGCTTTTTTGCACCCTTAAAGTGAACAAGGAGCATACTTAGGTAACTAAGTGAAGTAGAATATTGAAGATCACCTTTCTCTTATAATGTCCCGGGCACTGTGCTGGACTTTGGGAATTCAGAGTGACTAAGGGGGTTGGGAATATGAAAACTGAGAAAATCATGGAACTTATTCTCATGAAACTTAAGGGTCATGGGTTTCACAATGCTACTTAAAAAGACACCTGTGTTGGGTTCTCCTAACGCCCTTGAAACGTCCATCAAGTTGTAAAGCTCTCTGAAATTTACTAAAGAATACCAGGGATGGAGTGACAGGTACCATAGACAGAAACTATATTAGAAATCAGTAATGAAGAAGTCGGACACAAATCCTCTTGAGCTTTTGGATTTCAATTCTCTGATAAATTAATTTTACTTCCCAAACTCCATCACAAGTGGATCAGTACTGTCAGAAAGATTTAGGCAACTCCTGAACAAAATTTGTATCAGGGTATTAATTTATATTGGCTTAAGTTACAAAATAACTTAGTTCCTTAAGAGTTTCTTTATTTTAACACCCATCTCCAAGAAATTTACCAATGTTTGGAACTAAGAAATGCATTGGAACATAGCATGCACACAACTGAAATACAAGTTGCACAAAACAAAACTTCCCTTGCCTGCCAGAGTGCGATAAACTCTGATATTTCAGAATCTATTTTTTTGTATGTTTTTTAAAATTTTTTATTTTAAAGATATGGAGTACAATTCAGGATTAAGTATACAAATGTTTACTATGCAGGTACCCTTGTTGATGAAGTGGGCCTTCCCCTTCCCCCAGCAGAATCCCACTACTGCCGATCCTGACCCCCTTTCCCCCAGCAATTTCCCACTACTGACAAACCTTTTCTTACAATATTACAATAATTGTTCAAGGTCCACTAATGAAAGAGGACATGTGATACTTAGTTCTTTGTTTCTGTGATAGATCACTCAGTATTATAGCCTCTAAGTCTATCCAAGTTGCTGTGAAGTTCATAATTTTGTCCATATTTATGTCTGCATAATATTCCATTTGGTATATGTACCACTTTTTTTTTTTTATCCAGTCCTCTTTCGTTGGGCAGCACGGTTGGTTCCATGTTTTTGCTATTGTGAACAATGCTGCAATAAATATGCGTGTACAGGTATCCTTTTCCATAGAATGATTTGAGTTCCTCCGGGTATATTCCTGTAGGGAGATTGCCGGGTTGTATGGAAGGTCAATTTTTAGACCTTTTAGGAATCACCAAACTGTTTTCCACAGAGTTTGTACTAGTTTACACTCCCACCAACTGTGTATAAGTGTTCCTTTTTTTCCCCACATCCTCTCCAGCATCTGTTTTTTTTTGAGCTATTGATGGCCATCTTGACTAGAGTTAGGTGGTATCTCAGTGTGGTTTTAATTTGCATTTCTTTCATGACTTATGAAGCTGAGCATTTTTTCATGTATCTGTTGGCTGCTCATATGTCTTCTTTTGAGAAGTGTCTATTCATATATTTTGTCCACTTTGTAATGGGGCTGTTTGTTTTTCTCTTTTTGGCACATTTGAGTTCCTTGTAGAGCCTGGATGTTAGGTCTCTGTCAGATATACAGTTGGCAAATATTTTTTCCCAGTCCATGGACTGTCTCCCTGCTCTCTTGATGGTTTCTTTGGCTTTGCAGAAACTTGTCAGTTTGATGAGGTCCCACTTGTCTTATCTCTTATGGCATGGACACTTAGGGTTTTGATCAGGAATTGGTTGTCAGTTCCAATTTCCATAAGGGTGTCTCCTGCATTTTCTAAGCTTCTTATAGTTTGAGGTTTTACATTTAAGTCTTTGATCCATTTAGAGTTGACTTTTTTCTATGATGATACATAGGGGTCTTGCTTTAATCTTTTGCATGTGGTCAGCCAGTTTTCCCAGCACCATTTACTGAATAGGCTGTCCTCTCCCCAGTGGTTGGTGGTGGAGACTTTATTGAAGACGAATTTTTTGAGAAGTTGAGGTTTTGCTTCCTGAATCTCTGTCCTGTTCCATTGGTCTATATGCCTGTTCTTATACCAATGCCAGGCTGTTTTGATTATTGTAGCTTTATAATAAAGCTTAAAGTCTAGGAGTGTGATATCTCCTGCTTTTTTTTTTTTTTTTTTCTGCTGAGGATTGTTTTGGCTATTTGTGGTCATTTATGTTTCCATATGAATTCCTGTATTATTGTTTCCAGACTTGAGAAGAATGCTGCTGGTAATTTAATGGGTATTGTGCTATATCTGTAGATTGCCTTGGGTAGAATGGATATCTTAACAATGTTGATTCTTCCAAAACATGAGCATGGAATATTTTTCCATGTGTTTGTGTCATCTTTGATTTCTTTGAGCAATGTTTTGTAGTTTCCATTGTAAAGGTCTTTCACATATCTGGTTAGGAAGATTCCAAGGTATTTCATTTTTTTATGTGGCTATTGTGAATGGAATTGTGCTTTTTATTTGGGTTTCTGTTTCTTTATTGTTGGTGTATAGAAATGCAGCTGTCTTTTGCACATTTATTTTACTCCCTGAGATTTTGCCAAAGTCCTTTATTGGTGCAAGGAGGTTTTTGACAGATTTTCTTGGGTTGTCAAGGTATAGAATCATGTCATCTGCAAAGACGGATAACTTAACTTCCTCTTTTCCTATTTGAACACTCCTGATTTCCTTCTCTTGTCTGATTGTTCTAGCTGGGACTTCCAATACTATGTTGAACAGGAAGGGTGAGAGACAGCATCCTTGTTTTGTTCCAGTTTTCAGAGGAAATGGTTCCAATTTCTGTCTATTTAGCAGTATGTTGGCTGTGGGTTTCTTGTAGATGGCTCTTACTATTTTGAGATAAGTTCCATCTATGCCTAGATGTTCAAGGGTTTTTATGAAGAAGGGTGCTGGATTTTATCAAAAGCTTTTTTTTTTTTTTTTTTTTTTTGCATCTAGTGATATAATCATGTGGTTTTTTTCTTTACATCTGTTGATGTGTTTAATTATGTTTTTAGTCTTGCAGATGTTGAACTAGCCCTGCATCCCGGGGATGAAGCCTACTTGGTCATGGATGATGATTTTTGAGATGTGTTGTTGGATCCGGTTTGCTAGAATCTTGTTTAGAATTTTAGCATCTATGTTCATCAAGGACATTGGCCTTTAGTTCTCTTTCTTTGCTGAATATTTACCCAGTTTGGATATCAATGTGATGTTAGCTTCATAAAATGATGTGGGGAGAGTTCTGTTTTATTTCATTTTCTTTTTAAAAATGCTAATTGCAGTCTAATAAGTGAATTTTGTGACTTACCAATGAGTCATGACCTGCTTATTGAACTGTTGTCTCTGGAAAATGCTTGGCATTTGGATGTGATGGAGTCATAGATCGTCTGCTTGAACTATGTAGTTGAGGCTTACTTTCATCAAAGCTAGCTTTTGTGCCTTTGAAACCATATTAGAAGAGGAGATTGAGGTAGGGTTTTTTTTTTCAGAATACATAAGCAACATTAAGGCCTTCCTCCTTTTTATCTTTTTTTCTGGAAAGAAGAGATGACGCAAATAGAAGGAGACAGTGGGGACAAAGTAAGATCTTTGGAAATTTCAAGTATTCTATTTTTAAGACTAAAATTTGTTAAATAAGTAGCCTCTATAGGCTGGATATTTTCTCATTTTATCTTATGTAGTACTCATAACAACATAACAGAGTAAGTTTTATCATTTATATGTCACATAGGAGAAAACTTGGGCTCCAGAGTTTGAGTAAGTAAAAGAAACCAACTATTAACCAACTAATAGAGGCCATTGTCTCCTGGTGATTTGGGACCCACAGTGGCTAGAGTCAGATAGCCTTCAGTTTGAATTCTTGTTGTGTTACTTCATGACTGTCAATAAGTGATGAAGGAATAAGATAAAATGTGCAAATACTCAGCATCTATATATATGTATATATATATAATATGTACATATAATTTGTGCTTACTAGATGAGATATATGTACACATATAAAGTTATATATATATTAAAATTTTGTTTTTTAAATTATTTCTTGGAGCAAAATAATATGTCAAAAGTACAATATTTCTAAGCTTGCAGTCTGTTAGTCACTTGCTGCCTTGTTTCCTACCAATAAACACCAAATGAGGTCAGATCTCCATAAGTACTAGATATTGCAGCAAAACCTGAAGAACAAACAAACCTAACAAGCATCAGTTTCCAGCAGAGAAATTTGATAGAAGGAAACAAAATTTTGAGTATCTACTCATGCTTCATCAGGACTAGGTTCCTTTCAAAACTCAGAGATTTTGTTGTTGCTATTGATGCTGCTCTAAGTTCTGAGAATGTTCCCACTCTCACACATGCCATATTGAGAGGGTATAGTGCATGAGGTTATAGTGTATGATGAGAACACACCCCTCAGAACAAGATGATCTGTGCTCAAATCCTGGTTTTGACTCTTCCCTTCTGTGTGGTCTTGGACAAGTTACTTAAACTCAAAATTTTTGCCTCTATCCTTGTTTGTAATATAAGTTTGATGATGTTGGCCACAGTGATGAGGATTAAAGTGCCCACCATATAGGTTGTTGTAAGAATTTAATGTGTTAGCTTACATAAAACACTTGGAATAGTACCTGTAGTATAAATAGTATTGGCAAGTATTATGATGTTATAAGTTAGAGAGGTACTCCCTCTGCTTTTGAAGGATAAACTTTCTCAGTCTTAGTTGCATTTGGCAACTTTCTGAAGCAGAGCAAATCATAACTGGGTATTCTCTCATTCAGTGGGACATATACAATAGATAAGACACAGTATTAGCTATGGGACAGGTTCAAGAACAAGTGAGACATTTGTTCTTTCTTTAAGAATCTTACAATCAACAATCTTACAAATTGAGAAAAAAGGAGCCACCAGCTAGCTATGAGACTTCTCTTACGATACTATCTCTCTCTAAAAATAAGGGAATCAACTCTTCTACAACCAAAGTTGGGATTTTCTAGGGCTCAATTTGCAAGGGCAGTATCTCTATCCAAGAATTATAAAACAAAGCATGAACTCATAATAATATTTTAAATAAGAAAGCATTTGTAAAATGAAGACCATTCTTGTCTAGTGACATCTCCCAGATGAAAATTTGGGGAAGTTTAAGGTTAAACATTTTTATTTGGGGTTCATTTTCTTTTTCCCCTCCTCCTTCTCTTTCTTCCTCTCTGTCTTCTTCTCACCTTTCTTCTTGCCTGCCTCCTTAGACATTTATGAAGACTTGTCAAAGACATAGTGGGACAACCAAGTTGAACAAGTCAACTTAAATCTCTCCTTTTGGTAATTTTGATTGGAGGTTTACTCACATTCTTTCTTTCTCTCCCACAAGGTAAGTAACTTTCAAGTATATGGGCAGTTATCTCCCTTGATGTCTAGGACAACCTTTGACAGAGGGTTTATTATTCAGACTGATCAATTCTGATTCCATTATGTTAGTCCTCATGCAGACAAATCTGTTATAAAATTCTTACTGATTGAAAATGAAAAGCCAAGTTTATATGAAGTTAATAAAGCTCCCAGAGGGAAACCAAATGCCCACATGTCTTTATTCTTTTTTTAAATTGACCATTTATTTTTCACCAAAGACGTATATCTTCTAAAAGCAAATAGAGTAATTCATCTTGAATTAGTTACCCTACATTCAGTCATATAACAAGTCATTGACTTACTGAAATGTTGAGAACCTCAACAGTGCATCATATGTCTCATTAGCAATATAAAAATCTGTTCCTGGGCAGAAATATTAACCACTGCCAAAATGAACAACTATCTATCATATAGGAAATGTACTGCAGTAGTCAGCTACCTCATATCTTAATGAAAGGGTTCCCTTGGTATAGATGCAACTGACCTAGGAATTTATTTTTCTATGTGGTTCCTTAACATGAGTTGGGTACAGACAGCCATAGAAATGAGTTATGTTTAAAGGAAAGGTTATTTTATAAGCCTATTGTTTACAACTGAAAACATGTCTTCTAATAGTGACAGTGCTACAAGTCAAGGAGTAGGTCTCCAAAATCACTTTTGAAAGTCTATTGAAAGCAAAGCTGAAATGGTATAATTCACAACCACTAGTTGTAAGCAACCCTCTGCTCTAGTGCTGAGTCCCTGAGGTTTCCAAGTTATGAGTTACTGCTGAGATAGTGAAGAAGATGAAGAGATGGGTAGAGGATTGAACAGCTTTTGAGACAAAAAAAGAAGAAAATAAAAGGGAAGGTTCATGATTCTTGCCATTTTCACTGGGCTCACTGGTGAATCAGAGGTGTATTCTTTCCAACTTGTACTTTTCATTATATAGCTATCTAAATTGCCTTCATGAAGGTCTTATGTGTTTGTAACTGAAAAATCATTGCCCTTCCCTTAAAAATAAGAATTTATGGTCAAATCTAGAGCTTCTAAGCAGATAGATATTTTTGTCTATTCAGTGGGGAAAATGCACAACATAAGTTATCTGGCATTATATGCACATTAGTTTTTAAAGGTTGCTGTCCTGATACTATATTTGGTGAGCAGTTAGACTGTTTTGTTTGTTGGCATTTGTTTGAACACTACCAAATCCTAGGTCTTCACAACAGTTCTAGAGAAGCTAGAATCTTGGATTTATAGAACTGAATTATGAACAGAGCCCTGAGACATAATACCCACATTCTTTACCAATGCAGCTAGAGAACAGTCTCAAACCTGATTTGTGTCTCATGGTGGTAAGTATGGGCATGGTCTATATATGAACTTCCTGGCACACAGCCACAGGTGTAGCTTCTCTCAGTATGGTTGTAACAGTGTTTTTCTGAAGCAAGTACCACTAACAAATGATGTTCTTGGGGGTAGATTGGGGATTAATCAAGTGAGGAAAAAATGACTCTGGATGTATGTCCAACTCTTCAACACTGCTCTAGAATTGACTTCATAATGTACTCTCTGTTATCTTTCAAGATATTTAATTAAATAAAAGTATGAAATTTTTTATATGTTGGAAGGCACTAGTGTCTCGGAGATAAAGTCTCAACTCTTGAAAGATTTAGAGTCCAGCTGTGCAGACAAACACATGCATCAATAATTACCACGCAAAAGGATGCATGTTATCACAAAAATATGACCCAGACAAGGGAATAATTAATTCAACTTTAAAAAAGTTTGAAAAAACATCACAGAGGATGTGCCATCTGAGTTTTTTCTTGAGAAACATTTAGGATTGCTGAAAGTGGTAAACAAAGTGGGAATTCTTATTAGCTAGAAAGAACCATACGTAAACATCTGGAAATAAGATAGTATCTAGCTAGGTTGGGTAAGAACAAAGATTCCTGAAGTGGCTTTAATTTAATGATGAACAAAGAGACTAGAAAGGTAAATGCAGGACAAAGTATAAAAACCCTTTCCTATATGTCAAGCTAGGAAATTTAGATTCTTAACCCCCGGACAATGGAGAGTCATGAAAGTGGCAAGCTGGCTAAAGCTTCTGCAGGAAAGTTGATGGTAGAACTTTAAGGAAAGTACAGGAGACTATAGGACTAGAGTTTTCTGAACTTGGAGTTCTTGTGGGAATGGCTGTGTCCCCTCTCTAAGCCTTTGTAGAAAGCAAAAAAGTCTGGTTCTTGGAGTAGAATTCAGGTGTCACCAATAGCTATTAATTGACATTACTTAATTCACATTAATTAACATCTGTCTCAGATTCACACTTAGGATGTGCTGATGTTTCCTATATAAGAGTCCAGGTTTTCTGCATCTACCTCTTAGCAAACTTCTTTGACTACCCAATAAAGTTTCTCATGCCCAATATTGCCAGTCCCTTTCTCTTTTTCCCCTTTGTGACACTTTCTCTTCCCTCCCCTTCTTTCCCCTTCCTTTCTCTCCCTTATATCTGGCACCTCTGATGAACTAAGAGGACACATAGGCTTTCTAGAAGCTCATTCAGTAGTCTTTCATGAAACAAACATGTTGTACATTCCCTATCTGTTATGCCTGGAGGAAGGCCCTCTGTACAGTGCTGAATAAGAAAGAGCAGCTGGCGAGGTTTGGAGAAGCACAGTTTATTCATGGCTTCCTTATTTTGCTCTGTCATTTCTCCTGTGTAACTTGCCTCATTCAAGGTTGTATGAAAACTATAATTCTGAGCATCCCCGTGTGTCCCCTGTCCTCTCTCCTGCCATTCCAGCCTTCCGGCCCTACCCTGTGCTCTTCCTGTCTGTCTGAAGGCCCCCTCTATTCGCTGCTGATCCAAACATGACATCTGTTTGATGGCTAGCATTTTCGCTAATTTCTTTGAGATGTAATTCAGAGTAACAGTTAAAAAATTGGCTATAAATTTAAGAGGGGGATAAACTCTCAGGAGAGAAGGAAGAAATGTGATTGGGAATGTTCAGCGGCTTCATTCATTGATAACATGTTATGTCTTAAACTGGGTGATAGGTATAAAGTTTTTTTTTTTTTTTTGAGTTGGAGTCTCACTCTGTCGCCCAGACTGGAGTGCAGTGGCCGCTCCCGGTCGAAGCCTCGACCTGCTGGGGTCTGGCGATCCTTCCGCCTCAGCCTTTCAAGTAGCCGGAATTACAGGCATGTGCTACCACGCCCGGCTGATTTTTTGATTTATTGTAGAGATGAGGTCTCACTGCCCAGGCGGGTCTCGAACCCGCGGGCTCAGGCAATCCACTAACCTCAGCCTCCCAAAGGCACGGGATTACAGGCTGAGCCACCGAACCCGGCAAAATTATTATTCTTAACTTCAAGATCTATTTACATGTTAACCTAACCCTCTTTGTAGATGATATGATTCCATACCTAAAAAATTCTAGAGAGTTTGTCAAAAGCCTCCTTGCACTGATAAACAACTTTGGTAAAGTCTCGGATTACAAAATCAACATGCAAAAGACAGTTGCATTTCTATACACCAGCAACAAGCAGACATAGAACCAAATAAAAAGCACAATCCCAGTCACAATAGCCACAAAAAAAAAGAAAAAGAGAAAGAAATACTTTGACATCCACCTAACCAGAGAAGTGAAAGACTTTTTACAATGAGAACTACAAATCACTGCTCAAAGAAATCAAGGGTGACAAAAACAAATGGAAAATCAATATTGTCAAGATGTCCATCCTACCCAAAGCAATTTACAGATTCAATGCAATACCTATCAAATTACCACATCATTTTTCAGATCTGGAAATGACAATACAGAAATTTATACAGAAATAAAAGAGCACAAATGGCCTAACAATCATCAGCAAAAGGGACAAAGCAGGAGGTATCGCACTTCAAACTTTTTTTTTTTTGAGTTGGAGTCTCACTCTGTCACCCAGACTGGAGTGCAGTGGCCGCTCCTGGCCACCGCAGCCTCCACCTGCTGGGCTCTGGCGATCCTTCCGCCTCAGCCTTCCAAGTAGCCGGAATTACAGGCATGCACTACCACGCCCAGCTGATTTTTTGATTTATTGTAGAGATGAGGTCTCACTGCCCAGGGGGGTCTCAAACCCGCGGGCTCGGGCAATCCACTCACCTCAGCCTCCCAAAGGCGCGGGATTACAGGCTGAGCCACAGAGCCCGGCTGGTATAAAGTATTTTTTAAAGCATAGTTCTTTATGTCTTTTTGTATAAATTATTTCATAAAAGAACAAAAAGTCACTTAGTAAGTGTATTACCTTGTGCAAGTTCCTTAACTTCTTCATGTACCTGTTACCTCATTTGTAGAAAATGATAATATTACCCACTTTATAGAGTGTTGTGTGCATCAATAATGTAAGTTAATGCCTGTCAAGTATGTCCAAGTGCTTAACATATAGTAAGCACTCACTTAAAAATGCTAATGATTGTCTTTATCTCTCTTTTCCTCCTGAACTCCCTGGAGTACTTTTGCTCAGAATTATACAATCTAATAGTTATTTGGACCATGTCTAATTCTGTAATTTTTGCTCATTTTTCTACTGCTAATCTTTTTTTGCTTAAGAGCAAGTACTGTGTGTTATCCTTCTTCTTAGGTGCCACAGCACCTCAGCATGGTGCTATGGAAATCTCAATAGGTTCATAAATACTTATAAGTTGATTGATATGAATGGTCTTTTCAAGGGTTAACTGTATATGACTTTCATAATTTTTCACTCATCTATGTCTGAAAATCTAAAGAAGAAACCTATGCATGTTTGATACTTTCCTCCTGGGATATGAAGATAGACCTATGTGTAGCCACTGTGGGCTCAAAGTTGAAATATACGAACTAGCAAAGGATACACTCATTCATAAGCTTTCCAAAGTCCACTCACCACTTCCTTTTTCCATTCAGTACTAGAAAATTCCCAATAATTCAATAAGTTTGCACATATTCCCTTTCTTAAAACAGTATTTCTGAAAGTTATAATCTGTTTCACACTTTAAGAAAAACCTGAGCTAACCAGTTGTTCCACAGCCAAGTTCTAATGATGAAAATCATCTTGCTCTTGGCAAGACTGTTTCACTGACTGTTTAAAGCCATGGTGTATTTCCCAGCTGGATGTGGTTGCTCATGCCTGTAATCACAGCACTTTGGGAGGCAAAGGTGGGAGGATGGGTTAAACCCAGGAGTTTGAGACTAGCCCTGACAGCATAATGAGACTTCATCTTCACACAAAATAAAAAAAAATAGCTGGACATGGTAGCATATACCTATAGTTCCAGCTGCTCAAGGGACTGAGGAGGAAGGATCACCTGAACCCAGGAAGTTAAGGCTGGGGTGAGCTGTGATTGTGCCACTGCATTTCAGACTGGGCCACAAAGCGAGACCCAAACTCAAAAAAAAAAAAAAAAAAGAAGAAGGAAAGAGAGAAAAAGAAAGAAGAAAGGAAAGGAGGGAGGAAGGAAATGAAAAAGAACAAAAGAAAAGAAAGGAAGACCATCTCCCAAGCTGCTGCCTGCCTCTTCCTTGGAGTGCCAAACCAATCCAAACAAAGGGGACAAAACAGACTGGCTGAACCCCTAATATGCACTTGCTGACTGCTGAGATATCTTCATTTGCCACTGGAGCTCCTAAGGTTCTAGGAGGCCAACTGTTTCTGCAGAGCTTGAACCCTTCTAGTACTGGGTTCAGTTCTTCTGATCTCAAGGAATATGTTTAGCTGAACTGCCCTTATTGGGATTGGTGATTGAGCAGCAAAGGGGAGAGAAGCAAAAGGGAAAGGCAAAAGATCAAAATAACAAAGATATGCAAATGCAAAAAGAAACACCATTTGGTGTGATAATCAAGTTTCTGAATTGTGTCTCTAAATGGATTATAAATTATAAGGGAAGGATAAAGTCTAAGGAGGTTCAAATTTGTCATCATATCCAATTTTTTAAATAGTGACTTTATTGCCTTTAAGTAGATTCACTTAAGTGAATATAAGAAGTATTTAAGATAGAAACAGAAGGTGTAAATAAAGGTTATGCACAACTTAAATCATAAAGCCTCATATACTTCAACTTCCCCCATTTCTACCTTAACCCCTATTTTCTAAATCGCATCATAATAACACTGAAAACACACACACACATGTCCCTCTTCCCCCCAACCACCACCCCAAAGACCTTCCTGGCTAGGAATTCCAGGCAGTCAGTTCTTACTTCTGTCAATTACCCCAGATGCTGAACTAATTGGCTAGATGCTCAGATGAAAGAATCTAAGTCTAGAAAGGCAGGAAAAGCCCCCTCCTGTGACCAAAGCCATTAAACCTCAATTAGGACATAGACAGGGAAGGTGTAGATGAGTCTGGGATAATTATGGGACTTTGTCTGACAGCTTAGTTCCTGAAGTTCGGGTTAGAGCAGGTGATTTGGAAATCCGATCCCAGACAGCTGCAGACATACTGGATCATTGAACCCTGCCAGCCGGACCTCCTCTCACTGGCAGCTTTCTGCAGTGTGTGTCCCTTCACAATTTAGCACTGCCTGGCAAGCTGGCCCCACCTGTTCATTGATAACCAAGCACACACAGAGAGCCAGTCTGGGGCAAACACCTATAGACTCCAGCAAGAGACATAGTCAAAGGGAGGTGGGGGTGGGAGTGGTTTTTGTTTTGCTTTAGAACTGTCTCCAGAAAATTAATTCCGTCCATGCTTCAGAAGAGTTTGAAACTAATTCAGGCTTCCATGGTAATCCTAGGCTGACCAGGGATGTTTTCTGAAGGCTTTCTGAGGCTAGAGTCATTCCTGCCTCCAGTGCTGAAAGTGCATTGAGGGCAGGGCTGGGCCGTTCATAGTGTTACAGACCAAACTGTGCCCTCCAAAATTTATATGTTGATGTCCACATCCCTTGGATCTCAGAATGAAACTGTATTTGCAGATAAGATCTTTAAAGAGGTGATTAACTTAAAATGAGGCTATCAGGGTGGGGCCCCAACCCAATATACTGGTGTCCTCATAGGAAGAGGAAATTAGGACACAGATTGAGAGACACTAGGGGTATCCATTCACTGAGGGACAACCATTTGTAGAGACAGCAAGAGGGCAGCCATCTGTAAGCCAAGGAGAGGCCTCAGAGGAAACCAACCCCGCCAGTACCTTGATCTCAAACTTCTAGCCTCCAGAACTGTGAGATAAATTTCTGTTTAAGCTATGCAGTCTGTGGTATTTTGTTATGGCAACTCTAGCAAACTAACACAATGGTTTCATTAATTCACCCAACAAATATCTGTTGAATATTTACTACGTGCCAGATATTGTTTACATACTGGGAATACAAAGCTGGAAAAGACAGGGTAGATTCCCGCTGCTAGGTTTATATTTTCATGGGGGATGGGGAAAAGGTCATTAATAAGGTAAAAACAGGCACAAGTTAATTTTAGAGAGTGTTGTCATGAAGGAGACAAAACAGAATGACAGCAGGCTGCTTTGGATAGAGTGTTTAGGAGAAGGCCTTTTGGAGGGGTGATATAAAAGCTAAAACTTGAAAACAAGAAGGTGTTAGCCATACAAAGAGTTAGGGAACAGAGGATGCAAAATTCCTGGGGCAGGAACAAATTGATAACTCTGAGGAACAGAAAGAAGGCCAGTGTGAGTGAGAAAAGTGGTTTGAGATAGATTTATATCAATCTGAAAGGAGGAATAAAGTGGTCGGATGGTGTGAGAAAGCAGGATTTATTGCGAGGACAGAAAAACTCCCAGAGTGGGAGGGGATTAAAATGGGTTGCCCTACCTTTCTTAAATTTGGTGAGGGAGGTTGAAGACCAAGAGTTGAAGGAGGACACCTATAGAGGTGAAACACAGAGAGCAGAGTCCTTAGGATGAAATTTGAGCTTGAGGTACATAGCTGACCTACATCAGTGGTTCTCAACCCAATCAGAATCCATGCTGCTTTTTATAGGAAATATTTTATCAGATTTTTTTTACCTGAAATTACTCTGAATGATCCATCTAAACATATAATTTTTTTAAAGTCCTAAACGTAACAAAAAGGAAATATTCACAAGTAGTTATGATAAATTAATTGCAATGCATAAATATTCATGCACAAATTATATAAGAAGAGAGAAATAAGTAGTCAGCAGCCATCAGGTAGAATCACTGTGAATGTGATCCCCGGTTTGGTTGATCAAAAGGTGATTTTAATCACCAGTAGTTTAGAAAATTTTCTTTCAGCTTAATAACCTGTTATGGTAATGTCATGTAAATTTTGAGATGATAGTCAAATTAGGAAAAATTTCTATCCAATGTCTGCCATTTCTGAGTTTTAAGATTCCTTGGCATTTCAGGTTTTCTTGTGCAATGACTAATCTTCAACACTGAATTGTCAACACTCATTAACCATTACTCACATCCTTGAGTTCTGGGCACTGTAGGATACATACATCCCACAAGAGGCCCCCTGGCCCTAAATCTACATCACAGTGTCAGTTGACAAGGAGCAGTGGGAGTTTTCTGAAAGTCAACCCGAGGCTGGGATTAACTGTATAATTGTAACTTAATTATAAGTGGAAGTGTCTGCAAGGCACAAAAACACATTCTACTACACTCAACCCTTAAATCAACTTCACTTGGATCACAAAAATATCTGTGACTTCACATGATGGGAGGTATGGCAGACATAAGTTGGTGAGGAAACAGGGTGACTTTAGCCAATTAAATATAGTATCTTACTTTTGCAAAATTAAAGAAACCACATGATCATGTGAACACTCTGCTGGGCCCTCTCAGGCATACATGGTGGAGGCCTTGGAGCTTAAACCTCATTCGCTTCAATATTGATGCACTTCTACTTCCACATACTTTTGAACCAGTAGCCAGCAAAATCCCAACTCTAAATTCAAATTTCCTCTTTCTCTGTGGATGCCCTGCTTAGCATTGCAGGAGAAAATCCATACTACTATGCATGAAGCTTCCCCTACAAATCTGGCATTTTGAACCTTAGTTAGCTCTGAGTGATGTCTATGAGTCTTGAATTAGTTCCCTTCCCACTCTTCTAAACAGATGTTTTGAATATCTCTCACTGTTCTTAAGTACTTCTTAAGCACTTACCCCTAGGTCACTCATTTTAGTGACCCTTTATACTCTACGCCTGCGTGCGCGCGCACACACACACACACACACACACACACACACACACACACACACACACACCTTGTACCTGTCCTTATTTTGTATTAATGAAGAGGTATCATCCTTCTTTTCTGAATTTCACTCCACTTAATTGCTTAATGTGTTGAGGACATGGAATCTTCACCTAGATCCTTTATTTATTTATTTATTTTTGAGTCAGAGTCTCACTCTGTCGCCCAGACTGGAGTGCAGTGGTCGCTCCCAGCCGCTGCAGCCTCGACCTGCTGGGCTCCGGCAATCGTTCCGCCTCAGCCTTCCAAGGAGCTGGAACTACAGGCGCGCACTACCATGCCCAGCTAATTTTTTGATTTATTGTAGAGATGAGGTCTCACCAAGTTGCCCAGGCGTGTCTCGAACACGTGGGCTCAGGCAATCCACTCATCTCTGTCTCCCAAGGCATGGGATTACAGGCTGTGCCACCGAGCCCGGCTTAGATCCTTTAATTATCTTTCTTTTTCCATAATCTTCAAGTACTCGTTGTACCCCAATCTATAAATAAGTTCAAGTCTCTTTAAGCCTAACAAAATCCTTTCTTGAACCTGAGTCCTCCTCCGGCCATTTTTCTATTTTGTTCACCCTTTCTAGTTACAATTCTTAAAAGAAAAATTGATACTTGTCATTTCCACTTCTTGACCAACCATTGTTTCCCACAGTCAGATATCCAGCTCATCAGTATATTGAAACTACTTTCACCAAGAGTACAAGTTTACCAAAGGATATCCTAGTTTCCAAATTCAAGGAACACTTTACTCTTCCTTTGCATTTGACACTATTGACCAGTCTCTTATTTTTAAAGAATATTTTTTGGCTTACTTATGTATTGCTTTTTTTTGTAGCAGAAATGATTTCAAAGTGTTCTGTCAAAATATATATAACTTGAAAAGATATCATAAAATTTTAAAAGTGTTTTAGTAGTTCTTTCAGGTTTTAGAATGTGCACTTAACAAATCTTAAATTTAATCAATACTATTAACACTCTTCAGATAATACAAGAACACTTTACCTATAACTGATCCCTTCCAGATTATAGTTTTATGCAAAGTTTTTGTTCCTTTATTTCAGCTTGATCTCTTATAAAACCTATAAGTAGACATTAGTGTTATTTTTATTTATTAATTTTTTTGAGTCAGTCTCACTCCACCACCCAGGCTGGATTGCAGTGGCACACTCATGGCCACCCCAGTGTCAACCTTCTAGACTCAGGCAATCCTGTCGTGTTGGCCCTACAAAGTGCTGGGATTACAGGCTTGAGCCACTGCTCCTGACCTATCAGCATTATTTTTCCTTATTGTGTCTCAGGCCTTCCACCTGGAGCCACATCCTTCTTTATGAAGTGCACCTTGGGTGATGAACAGACAAAGAGGATCTAGTGAAAAAGCCAAATGATGGCCAGAAAATTAGAGAGGTCTCAAACCAAGAAACAAACAAAAACTTCTTAAATTGTTGATGGAAAACTCTTTTTTATCTGGAAGTTTCCTATTTTGTCCTCTTTCTTGGAAATTAGCTTTCTTGGTAAACAACCCTAGATAGATCCTTTGCTGTGTTTTCTTAGCATGTCAAATATATTATTGTATTGTCCATTTTTGTTGTTAAGTTAGATGTTGTTTTTACTGTTTCTTTATGAGTGTACTTTTCTCTCTGCCTATTTTTAAGATGTTCTTTTTATCTTTTGTACATTGAATATCACTATTGTGTCTAGGAACACATTTTCCTTGGAATTCGTTAGGTTTCCTGAAGTTATGGATTATTTCCTTTTCTTCAGTTCTATAAAAATTTGCCAAGATATCTTGAAATATTGCTTTTCCTTCAGTCTCTTATTTGCCACTTTCTACAACTTTTAGACTTTATTTTCAATACCCACTTTTATTTCTTTCATATACTGAGCATATTTATTTTTGTCCTTTGATAATTCTGGAACCTGTAGTCTTTGTTGGAGTGACTCAAATCTCTACTATTTCTGTTAATTATTGTTTCAGTTCTACGTTTAGTTTATGTGTTGACATTTTATGTTTTCCTTTCTTTTACTTTACTGTGATTTCATATTCAAAGAATCTAAGGTCCAGTTGGCAATTATAAATTCTTATGGGAGACTTATTCTCTTAGGGTATTTGTTCCCTTATCAAAGATAAATAAGTCAAAGAAGACAAGATTTTTGGTTTCTCCTTCTAATAAGCTGGCTTACTTATTTTTCACTTTTATACTAAGATCCTAATATTTCTAAAGAGTTTCCTATTATATAAAATTTTTCATCTTTTTGGTTTTTACTTTGTGTACCCTGTATGGCTATCAAAATGAAAACTCAATGTCTCTTGGATTCAACAGGTGTTTATCTGAGAAAGTGAGTCACAGTGCCAGCTTGCCTCTCTGAATCCACACTTTCTTTATGATTTTTGCTACTGAAAATTCCTTACTTATTTGCCAGTTCAGTATTTCATTCAAAACTATGCCTTAAAATTCTATTCACAAATCAGCCGGGCGTGGTAGCGCATGCCTGTAATTCCAGCTACTCGGAAGGCTGAGGCGGAAGGATCACCAGAGCCCAGCCGGCGAGGCTGCGGTGGCCGGGAGCGGTCACTGCACTCCAGTCTGGGTGACAGAGTGAGACTCCAACTCAAGAAAAAAAACAAAAAAAATTCTATTCATCTCTTTTATTTTTAGAAGACAATCTGGGTGACAGAGTGAGACTCCAACTCAAAAAAAAAAAAAATTCTATTCATCTCTTTTATTTTTAGAAGAAGAATTATTCAGGATGTCTAGTCTGTAAAATTCCTAAAATGCAAGACTCTCCAATTTCCTGTCTTTTTTTCCTCTAATTTTCTAGTCATGTTTTGGCTTCTTCATTGGATCCTCTTTGTTTGTCACCCAAAGGGCAATGTCTCACAGTGTTGTATCATTTACTGTCTTCCAGTGTACTTGAAAAACACATCCCTGGAGAAATTATGCACTGTCTAACCAAATCACTCTGGAGCTCTGGAAACCTGTGTTTACAGGTCTTTTTTATGCAAAATCTCAAGGTCAATGTGCCAAAAGTTGACTTAATTGCCACCTCACCTTCTTCTTTTATTTTTTATTTAGGAAAATGACACCAACATCCAGCCAGTTAATCATCATAGAAATATAGAAGCATTATAATCTCCTTTTTCTTCCACATTCTCTACATGCAATTAGTCTGTGAATTCTATCACCTTAAAAATCTTTCAAGTATATCCCTATTTCAAGTATATCCTCTATTATAACTTATACTACCTGATTAATTAGTTGCTTCATCATTTCTTTCCAGGATTGATATAATAACCTCCTCAATGTCTGCCATCAATCTATAGTTCTCATTGGAGTCAAAATAATCTTTCTAAAACACATAAGTGATCATCTCATAACCTGTCTCCTTTCCTACCTATAATTCATCAACGACAGTAGTGCTCAAGATGAAGTTTACATTCCAAGTTCATCTTGTTCTATTCTTTTACTCAGAATGAAGACAAATTGATTTTTCTGCAATTCCTCAGGCATGTTATGCTTTCTCAAAGCTTTGTGACTTTGCCCATACTGTTTCCTGTGCTAGGAATTTCCTTCCTTTTCCTCTTTGTCTAGCCTTCACATTTTTATTTAATAGACATTATACACATGTTACTCTTCCACAAATCTTTCAAGTCTTTCACCTACTGTACTCTTGATTGTCCTTGATTCATTCATTCAATAAACATGCATTGATTATGTATTGTCTATCTATCTATCTATCTACCTACCTACCCTACCTATCCATCCATCTATCTTCTAGATACTGTGCTGGGCATTAGAAAGGAATATAAAAGAAGAGAAAACATGCATATTACATTTCAGTGTAATAAGTACTAAGATAACAAAGAGCACAGTGATGGGGAAAATGAATCAGACTTGAATAAACAGAGACTTTCTCAGAAGGTTGTATAAAAGTTTATGTAAATGCTTCCTCTCTTAATTCTCTTCCTTCTCTACTCCAACCAGCCAAACATTGGTGTATAAAATTTATTAGTATATGTTTGGTTATGAAATTTTTAATTTTCATATATTTCTGTAGTTTATACCAGGTTAACTTCTGCCTGTTATTGACATACTGAGTATCACAAAACTGAATAATTGTGTTCATGTGTTCCAGTAGGACTTATCCTACCCTGAGAAGATAATGGCATCTCACCCAACAAGACTAGAAAAGATCAAACCTAAGAAAAGAGATGAACATGTATTGAACTATATTTTTAGATTTTTAAAAGTACATTCATTCCTGCTTTAGTCCACAATGGCACTGTGAAAATTTATAAAAATATATGCTGTTCATTAGGATAAAAAATATTATAAGGGAATGAGAGTAAAGGGGAAATAAGAAAAGAAATATCATAAATCTGTAATAACATTAGTACATGGAAACAGTAGAAAAAGGCCACAGATTTGATTCCAAGCTTCTTAACAGCCAAAACAAAGAAAGATCATGATTAGTCACAGTTCTGCATAAGAAAAATAAAATAAATGACTTAAAGAGCAGAAAGGAGCTTTTTTTTGAAAACTGATTCCCAAGGAATTTCTCCCATGAATGCAAAAACTGCTGTGTGATGTGGTAGACAATGTTTTTAACATGATCTCTTCAATAGCAACAATCACAGACATAATTAGTCTGCCTCATAATATCTTTTGCTGTGGGTAGTTGGCATAATGCCAAAGAACAAGTCAGGAAAAGCTGTTCTACAAGGAGTAGATTTCAGTAAAACACATAGAAAATTCCAATACTTTAGAGTTAAAAACTGAAGATTAAATCCTGGTTCAATTAAACAGAAGACATGTGAACTTGGTCCAGTAACTTTCTCTTCCTTAGTTTAATCGTTTGTAAATACTGTGATGATAATACTCAACCTTTATTGCTATACTTCAGATAAAATTCAGAATATCTGAAAACAATAATAATAAATATACATTGAACTCTTACACTATGCCAGGAACTGTTCTAAGCACTTTACATGGATTATCTGACTTAATCCTCACAACAATTCCATTACATGGGTACTATTGTTATTCTCATTTACTAACTAGGAAACTGATAACAGAGAAATTAGATAATTTGTCCAAAACCACAGAACTAAGAAAAAGGGAACTGAGGTACCAGCCCAGGCAGACTGACTGTGGACTTCATGTTCTTAAAGCATTCTGTTCTATTATATGCAACTCTAAGGTAACTCTTGATTAAAATCATTTCTCTCAACCAGGTTTTTGATAGAAATCTCATGTCAGCATTATCCTATTATAACCTGGGAAATAGATAGATTTTCTCCATGGCTAATTAAATTAAAAACCCTTTACTTTGCCAAAGATAGCTTGGTCAAGTTCCACTAACAAAAATCAAAGCGTCTTACTATGAAAACAATAAATGGCAGATTACCCTATAGAGTTTTAAGACCAGAAAAGTTAATCCTGTGTTCTACTTACTGCCTGTGGCAAAAGCAGCCCCTTGCTGTCCACTTAAATCATTTACTCAGTTGACAGACAGCTGCTGGCTAATTGACCTGCTACATTGTCTCTGCTGCTGGTTTATGTGGCAAACAGAGTCTGGCAGGAGGCCTTAAACAAAGCTCACCCAGCATGTCTTCTGCTTTGCCAAACTCTTAAAAAAAGAAAGCTCAAGTTCCTCAGGGCTGAGGAGCTGAACTAGTCATTGGTTAGAAGATAGGCCTGTCATCTCAAGGGTGGCTTATGTTTCCTATTAAACTAGGGTTGAAATGACAAGGGCAATCTTTTGAGCACTAAAGTCTGAACAGAATGGCATATAACTGCTATGTGAAGTACTGAATCCTGGTTATAAATCATAGCAACAACAGCCTGAGACTGAGCTATCACAGGCTCTTAAATCTCCAAAGTGTGGCCTGGGTAAGCCATTATGAGAACTCTGCCTTCTCAGATATAAGAATTCCATGTCTTGGAGCTTAAGACATACCTCTCCATAATCCATTCCTTTGTCTTAGCCAGACATTTTTCTGGAATTTTCCTTCAAGCTCCATGACCTGATCAAGGGTTAAAGAGGATTCCATATCCCACACCACATTAGAGAAGAGTGACAGAGGCATTGTGGACCTGTTTAAGTTAGCCTGTCTGGATTCACATCCTGGCTCCATCCTTTACTAAGTATGTTACCTTGGACAAAACATCTAATCTCAATGGATTTTATTACCACCCTTAGTCTTAGTCTTATTATCTATAAAACATGGGTAATAAAGCTCCAACTTCATAGACTGGTTTTGAGAATAAATAAAAATATTCCAAATAAAACTCTTAACATATTTTAGAGAAAATGCACAATGATGGTGGTAGTGGTGATAATGATTACTATTATTATTTTTGAGTCAGGAACTCACTCTGTTGCCCAGGCTGGAGTACAGTGGCATGACCGTGGCCCACCGCAACCTCAACCTCTTAGTTCAGGCAATCCTTCTGCCTCAGCTTCCTGAATAGTTGGGACTACAGGCAGGCGCCCCTATGCAAGGCTGATTTTTACAAATTTTTTTTTGTAAAGGTGAGTTTTCATTGTGTTACCTAGGCTGGTCTTGAATTCCTGGGCTCAAGCAATTCTCCTACCTCAGCCTCTCAAAGTGCTAGGATTACAGGCGTGAGCCAGAATGCCTGGCCAATGATGATTATTAATATCATATATTAGTTGGGGAGATCTTGGTATGCCAATACAGGAGGAACTTTGGAAAGAAATGGAAGCAAAGCTTGAGATAATTTTAGAAATGTAAAATGATGGAGAAGATAATAAAGGAAATTCAATTTTATTCAGGAATGAATTATTCTAAAACACTACACTTCCAGAGGAAAGGCTTCTTCCTTTTGGTAACTGGGAATTTTCTACTCTTTATTTATGCACCTAAAAAGAAGCCTGTTTATGCCCATCCACTTACAACAACACTGAAGCCTTCCTTTTTTTTTTTTTTTATACAGATTGGTGAATATTTTCAGGACTGCAGAGAAAATGACTATCAGTATTAGTCACCCTAGGCATAAGTCTGAAGGGACAGTGAAAATTATTTGAGAATAATCAACTGCATATTAGAAAGATACAGTGAGTATCTGACAAAGGGCAAATATTCAGAATATACAAGAAACTCAATTCAACAAATAAAACCAAATAAACCAATTAAAAAGTAAGTTAGGAGCCCACACCTGTAATCCCAGCATTTTGGGAGGTGAAGATGAAAAGATTGCCTGAGCCCAGGGGTTAGAGACTAGGCTAGGCAACTTGGCGAGACCTCATCTCTACAATAAATTAAAGCATTGACCTTCTATATAATCCAGCAATTCCTTGCCTGGGAATATCACTGGAGGACCATAAATCATTCTACCAAAATGACACCTGCATATACATGTTTATAGTCGCACTATTCACAATAGCCAAAACATGGAATGAACCATACTGCTCACCAAAAGTAAACTAGATAAAGAAAATGTGGTACACATACATGATGGAATATGACACAGCCATAAAGAAGAATAAAATAATGGACTTTACAATTAATCGAATGGAGTTGGAGACCATCATACTTAGTGATCAATCACAGAAACAAATAAGTGAATACCACATATTCTCAATCATAGTGGGACATGAACATTAATTATGATAGCACAAGGGAGGGATCGGCAGTTTCTGGGCACTGCCAGGGGAAGGAAGGAAAGAGGGGACATGTAACAACACAAAGGATGCCTGGTCCCAAACCAGGGGGAGTTAGGACTATTTGGAGGCCCAAACTTCTCCTGTATGCAAAATGCTTGTATAGTTACTATTTACTTGTACACCATATCCCTTTAATAAAACAAAAATTTTTAAAAATTAGGCAAGTATAGTGGCACATGCCTGTAGTTCCAGCTATTTGGAAGGCTGAGGTGGAAGGATAGTCTGAGCCCAACAAGTCAAGGCTGCAGTAGCCATGAGCTACTGCACTCCAGCAGGGGCAACAGAGTGAAACTCCAACTCCAAGAAAAGAAAAAAATGTGGGCAATGAACATAAACAGATATTTTTCCAAAGGAGACATACAAGTGGCCAAAACACATGATAAAATGCTCAACATTGCTAGTTATAAGAGAAATCCAAATTAAAATTATAATGAGATAACAACTTATACCAGTCACTATTTTTAAAAAGTAAAATAAATAAATAAAGATGTTGGTAAGGATGCAGAGAAAAAGAAACACTTATATACTGTTGGAAGGAATGTAATTTAGCATAACCTGTATGAAAAACAGCATAGAGACTTTTCAAAGAACCAAAATCAAGACTATCTTTTGAACCAGCAATCCCATGACAAAGTATCTAATCAAAGGAAAATAAAGTATTTTATCACTATTCATGTACACTATCACTAGTGGTATCACCATATCACTAGTCATATACACTATTTAAGTTATAGGCACACTAAAAGCCCAGATTTCACCACTGTGCAGTATATCCATGTAAAACAACTACACTTGTAACCCTAAATCATTAAAAAAAATAAAAATTCAAAAGAAAGACACAATGAAAACATAACTGACATTGGAGGAAATAGAACTGGTTCATGGAAAAGGAGAAAACTAGATAAAAATTCTACCAGGTAAATTTGGGAATATGTAAAAGGCCATACTAGCCAAAACAGGAACAGACTGCAATGATAAAGAGAGTCAAAGAATAAGAAAGACATTTAAGAATTAAAACTGGAGCCGGGCTCGGTGGCTCAACCTGTAATCCTGCGCCTTTGGGAGGCTGAGGTGAGTGGATTGCCTGAGCCCGCGGGTTCGAGACCCGCCTGGGCAGCGAGACCTCATCTCTATAATAAATCAAAAAATCAGCCGGGCGTGGTAGCGCAAGCCTGTAATTCCGGCTACTCGGAAGGCGGAGGCGACAGAGTGAGACTCCAACTCAAAAAAAAAAAAAAAAAAAGAATTAAAACTGTAATAGTCTGGTTATCAATATTCAAAAATTTTTAAAAAGGAGTCAAGTAATAGAATGAACATGGATGAAGAACATATTCGCTACATATAAAGTGTAAGAAATTTTCCAGAATATATTGCAAAAATTGCTGACCAACAATTTAAAGAAGCATAATGTAACATAAAATTGATAAAAATATGAAATCTTTGAATAAAAATTCTCAATTATTTCAACAAAACTTTAGGCATCAAAGCAGTAGTGGAAGCATGCTGGTAATTGTGTATTTTTCAGGAGGGATGGGTGGTAAATGCTCAATAGTTACCTAATTTGTTTGAAAATATGTTTAATATTATCTATCAAAATTTACATATTGCCATTAGAGATATTAAAAAACAGAAGATGTAGCAGTCAAAGCATTTGAAAGATAGAGAGAAAAAATTCAGGATAAAGAAGCATCATAATGAAAAGTTAAAACCATGACTTCTAGAGACAAATTGCAATCACCTGAGTCCTGATTTGCCAATTTAGCACTTATGAACTGTTGAACAAATTACCAAATCTTACTGAGTCTTAGTTTCTTCACTTGCAACATGAATGATAAGGTTTTTTTTAACATTAAATAAGATAAAAACCACAAGTGCTTGGAATATAGCTTGGTACACTGTAAAATATTTTTATATGTCAGCTAATGATTAAGACTACAAATAGTGGAAAGAATGGTAACAAATAACTTTAAATGACAGCAATAAGTCCAAACATGATAATAATCACAATAAATGTTAGTGAGTTAAATTTTCATATTAAAAGACAGAACCCTAACATGAGTGAACATGCAAAAAACATGTATGCTGCCTCTAGAGATTGACCTAAAACAAAATGTTACTAAAATTTTGAAAATGGATAAAAATGTTAAAATAATAGTAGTAGATAAAGAAAACTCAAATAAAAATCACTATGTGAATTAAACAGACATTTTATGGGACAAAATGTATATTCTTTTATTTATTTATTAACATCTATGAAAGGTGATACCCCAAACCCTGAAATTATCTCTTGGAGTGTTCACCCCTTGCAATGCAAGCATACCCCATGAGGTAAGTGTTATAGGAACCCGTCAGCATCAGTGTACCAGCTAGCATTGTTGTGAGAGGCTGTGTTCAGCTTCAGTGAATTTTTTTGTTTTGTTTTGGATATTCTTTTAATGTGTTTACCCATTTCATGATGGGTGACTTATGAGCACACCTGCCAACACCACATTGAGTATTCAGCAGTTTTTGACCAAAAGAGGCATAACCTCCTTGCCCAACCCTTCCTAAACTTGCCCTGGGTGACTTTTTTTGGATTCCCTGGATGAGAAAGTCCTCAAAGGAAAACGGTTTTGCTTATATGAAGAGATGAAACAAAAAAATGGCAGAAGCATTAAAAGGCATCAAAATCGAGGTGTTCCAAAACTCTTTTGAGCAGCGGAAAAAGAGTCTTGATAGGTATTGCATCAAACGGAGAGTACTTTGTAGGTGACTGGAGTTTAAACATATAATAATAAATACACATTTTTAAAATAAATCAATCCCAGATTTTTGGAGGTCCCCACTTGTACATTTATTTATCGTACATCTAAAATGTGCCAAGGAATTGTAAAAGTGCTGGAACTGTAATGCTGATCTAGGCAAATGCATTTCCTTCCTTTGAGGAGCTTAAATGCAATGAGAGTAGATAATCAACTTATGGATGTATAAATATAATTGATGGTGATTAGAGCTATAAATAAGAAAGAAGGTCAAAAAGAGTAAGAATGATGAGGTTTCTCTTTAAGTAGGATGGTAAGGAATGCTTTTTGAGGTGGTCACCTGGAAGGAGTGAGCAAGTCATATGTAAAGGGTGGGGATGAGCCAGAAAGTGTTCTAGGCAAAGTAAATAGCATAATGTATTTTCTGCATGCAGTGTGTACACAATGCAAAGACCCTGAGGCAAGAACAATCCACCAAAATAACATCCAATATACACAGCAAAAACTGTTGGGAATATGAGGAGATTTTCAGAAATACTATGATAATGAGTTGCTTTAACACTGTCTCTCAGAAATTAGCAAATAGTCATGGTGAAGGATGAACATTCTATAATTAAATTAACAATGCTACGTAAATGTATTTGTATATAGCTTGTTAGCAAAGGAACAGAAGAAAACACATTTTTCTCAAATAGACATAGACTAGTTTTTAAGCATTAGCCCCATATTAACTATGAAGAAAACTAGCAAGTTCTATAAATTCAAGATAAGTAGATATTCTCTGACTATAATGCGAAAAAACTAGATATTTAAACATATGTATAGCCAAATATTGTATCTATTTAGAAAATTATATTTTCTAACTAAAACTAAGGTTAAAGAAGAAATTATGTTAGAATTACAGATTGTTTAGAAATAAAAGCAACTAAAATTACCATATAGAAAATATATGACAGTGCTTAGATGTAACCCAGAATTCCAATGATTATGTATTATTTGAGTACATTGTTTAAAAAACAAGAAAGAATAAAAATAAAATAATTAAAGTATTCAATTAAAAATATAAAGATGAAAACAATAAACATATATAAGGTACATGAATAGTATTAAAAACAATTTAGAGCAGAAATTAATGGAATACAAAATTATGAAATGAATAAAAATCCTTCATTAAACAAAAAGCTATCTTAAAAATCATAAAATAGATAAATATTTAGCTACTTAAAGCATAAAAAACCCCACAAGTCACATTAGCAAATTAGCAAAACAATGACCACAGATACAAAAATATTTTAAAATTAGTAAACATGCTTATTACTTTTATATCATTAAATTTGAAATGTAAATAAAGCCAATGACTTTATAAAAATATATGAAGTAAGAAAACTGACTTTAGAAGATGTATAAAACCTGACAAAAATAATAATCATAAAAGAAGTTGAAATGATTGCAAAAGTCTTGCCCATTTCTATAAAAAAAATTTTAGGGAAATTGTATCAAACTTCAAGAAACATATACTTTTTCTGTTATTTAAATTCTTTCAGGGCACAGAAAAATATAAGACTTTTAAATTCATTTTTCAAGACTAGTATAATCTTGACACTAAAACCAAATATGAAGAGTATAAAAAAATTATAGATCAATCTCCATCTTAGACATAAAAATTCTAAGTAAATATATGCAGCATATAAAGAAAATGCCTCATGTAAAATCCAGCAGCATATAAAGAAAATGCCTCATGTAAGAATGGCTCAACGTTGGAAGTCTACTAATGCAATGTTTTACATTTCCAGATTAAAAGAGAAACAGGAGCATGACGATTTTAATAGAGGACACAAGACTGCTTAATAAATATTTCTAATAAAATTAGAAAGATAATCTTTAGTTTGATGAAGGATACTTACTAGGAAGCTACTGTAAACATTAAACTAAATAGTCACCTTTTAGTTTCACTATTTATGGAACTTTCTAGTTTTCCATTGGCAGTATAAATAGGATAATAAGCTGGGCTCGGTGGCTCAGCCTGTTATCCCGTGCCTTTGGGAGGCTGAGGTGAGTGGATTGCCTGAGCCCGTGGGTTCGAGACCCGCGTGGGCAGCGAGACCTCATCTCTACAATAAATCAAAAAAAATCAGCCGGATGTGGTAGCGCATGCCTGTAATTCTGGCTACTTGGAAGGCTGAAGCGGAAGGATCGCCGGAGCCCAGCAGGTCGAGGCTGCGGTGGCCGGGATCGGCCACTGCACTCCAATCTGGGTGACAGAGTGAGACTCCAACTCAAAAAATAAATAAATAAATAAATAGAACAATACATGAGAGGTCACCAAAATGACATTTATCAAGTGATATCTTATTGACTGGTGAAAGAAAGAAAAACATCATTGAGTGGTGCCACAAAGCATGCTTATTTCAATCACAACTTTCACATGAGACTTATGCATACTTTTAAACCAAAGTAATTATTTTTTTTGTGACACTGTTAACAATGTTCTTTTCTAAAGAAGGAAAACAATTCTTAGGCAATGTACAATTTTCTTTTGCATAATTGCAATTTAATGCAGCATAGCTCAAAGATCAGGAGTGATACTGAATGGATAAATAATAATTAGCTTTAAATTCATGTTTTATTGCAGGAAAACACTTCAAATGTATCATCAAATGTTTCTATGGGCACTTAAACTCTATGGAAGCCATGCAACTTGACACTGGTTATGGAACCCAAAGCCTGAGGTAATCATACTGAGAGTCAGCATTCTTATTCAGAAGTTAAAACAAGTCAAGTTCACTAAGAGGAAGTTTTGAGCTCTAGCACAACATTTTAAAAGTCTAAGAATTTTCTGACTATAATTGAAAGCATGTTAAATTACTTCTACTTAACTGACTCATGGGATTACATGACACTCTAGCACCTCAATAAAACATACCTTCTGAAGCCAGACACGATGGCCTCCTATGCAGCAGGTCATGCTGCAAGATACTTTCTCACTGCTGCTGTCACCAAATGACTTCAGTTCTTCCATGTGGTGTTTGTGTTTATTCCTAAACAAGTTTGCATTTGCTGTAATTGTTATCAAAATTAGTTAATTAAGTAATATGTAAACCAATTACAAGCAATAATGTAAAATAATTGTTTCTATGAAAATGAAGTTGAAAGTTTGGAAAACTTAAGATTGGTGACTACTTTTTACTGTGTACATTTTAGATATTAATATCTTGTCAATTTTGGATCTTACAAATAATTATTATCAGTTATGATATCCAATTACTTTATTTATACTATTCTTTAAGGGCAGCAATCAATTTTTGCCTCATAATTTGGACTTCTCCGAAGAAGTCCTCTCCCATTCCTACATGACAAAGGAATACTCTGACACAAGAATGGATGCATAAGTTGTCAGCCCAGGGCAAAATAAAAATATGGGGGCTTTTTTAAAAAAACTATTAAGTATCTCAAGATGGCAAAAATAGAGCACTCAATTAAGTACTTAACACTTTCGAGCATTGGCATCTCTGTGGAAGCTGGCTCTGTTCCTGTATCATCTTTTGTGAGAATTGTTTTCACATTTAAGGTTTTAATCTTTCTGGAGTCTATATTTGTAAAAGATGTTAAATAGAAATTTAGTATTTTTTTCCTTCATATAGTAAGCCAGTTTTTCCCAAATCATCGACTAAACAGTCTATTCTTTCTTTATTGTTTTATAGTGCTATTTTATCATATATTAAATTTTATATGGCTCTCTCCCACTAATCTCTATGCACGTGTGTGTGTGTGTAGGGGGGTGTGCTTTATTATTTTGGCTAGTTATCCCTTTTTTCTCTTCTAGTTGACTTTACCACTCATTTATAATTTTAGAGTAAATTTGTTAAGTAACTTTAAAAAACATCAGCAGAGATTGTAATGAAGACTGTTAAATGTATAGATTAATTAGGTGAGGAATTGGAACCTTTGTAATATTTGTTTACTCAAGAACTTGAATGTCTGTTTAATCAATTTTTTTAGATCCTTCATTAGAGTGTTTAAATTTTCTCTAGAGGTCTTGTATGCTTTTGGTTAAATTATGTCTTGAATATTTTCTTAATTTTTATAAACCTCTATATTTTCTAAAATATATTTTGTAATTGATTACTGATAGTTTGCAGAAATGATATTGATTTTTAAAAATTCACCTTGTATCCCAAATTTTTAAAATTATTTCTAAGAATTTGTTTATTGATTTCGTTTTTGTTTTCACCTATATAGATGATTGTATTATCAGCAAATAAGACCAGTTATATAATTTTCAGAGCCCAGGGCAAAATGCAGATTCAAGATTCTTTGTTCAAAAATCAGGAAAAAGAAAAGAGCTGTTAAGGTACTGAAAGATAAAGTTTTTTTCAGTGTGCTCTCTCTTTACTTGTCATAGTATCTTACATCTGCTACTAAATGTTGGTCTAAGTAAAACCAAAATTATAAATTTTAATATGAGTTTTACCATTCATCTCCAAATTATGCAATGTCAGTTTTGTCTTATTTTTTTGCCACAATTCAAAAGAGAAAATGTTAGTTTTAAATGCAAATAAAAGAGCGTTTAACTTGTATTCAGAATTACGCAATTCAGGCTAAAATTGCACATATTATCACAACAGCAGAAATGCAGCACAAAACAGGCTTCGTTGTTGGTATTTTTCTCTTTTGATCCTTGCTAAGCATTCTATCAACACTCTACCTTCTGCTCACTGATGGGAAAGAAAGGACTGAAAGGGAAAGAAACTGTGAATTACCCTATCCATCCCTTTTTTTCTCTGTCATAATAATCAGTGTAAATGATTGACTAATATAGGGAAGAAACACAAATAAGAAAAAAATATAATAGGTTTTCTTGGCCATTCACGTTTCTTAGAACAGCTCCGTCTTCTTTCTGTGTTTGAAGAAAGTTCTGATCTGTACCAAAAGCTCGTTATTTCCAGGCTGTCAGTCTCCACTTAGTCATAGACATAACAAGCTCACCTTATATTTGCTTTGAGTATTGCTCAAGTGCTGTGCATCAGAGCCCATGAAAAAATACTGTGCTCATGAGACATCATGACCACTATGTGTAAATGGAGTGGCAAATGACAGCAGACAGCATAATTTGTCGTTCTTCTCTGCTCAAGCACATTCTCAATTGTCCCATCAGACTTCACTTACAAAATACAAATTCAGAAATAAAACTGTTAAGAATTGCAGAATGGTAACAGCAGAGAATTAAACCAAGCACAGGACCCTCTTGAGCTCAGGGTCTCATGTACTGCAAAAGTGGCATGTTCATGAAGTTGACCCTTCAGTAAATAATGACTGCCACTAATAACTGTTATGCTCTTCCCTTCCAATCTTGATACTTTTTAAAAATTTCATTACAGAATCTAGTAGTGATAACAATAAATATTTAATCAATAACAAATATCTGATAATAGTAGCAATATTTGTTATTATATTCTTGTTCCTGATCAAAAGCGCCTAAAATTTCTGTATAAAACATTTTTGCTGTATTTCTGCTATTAACCTAAGTTTTTAAAAATTTCTTTCTATTCTTAACTTACTGATTTTTAAATCATAAATATATGTTAAAATTTATTTAGTACTTTTTTTGAACCAATTGGCATAGTCATATAAATTATTTTCTCAACCTACTAATATGGTAAATTGCATTTATGTTTTTGTTACTAAACTATCCTAGCCTAAGTGAGATAAATTTTACTTAATTCTGAGGTAGTTTAAAAATTATCTACAAGGAAATGACAAATGTTTGAGGTGATGAATATCTCAGTTATCCTGATTTGATCATTATACATTATATGCTTATATCAAAATATTGCATATACTTTATAAATATGTGCAACTATTATGTATACATAAAAATAAAAAATAAATATATATATCACTGGTTTGGTTAGCTAATACTTTATTTTAGGATTTTTATGTACATGTTGAAAGTGAAATGGGCTTACGGTTTTCTTTTCTAATATTTTCATTCAGTGTAGGAACCAAGACTTCATAAAATGAACTGCATGGCTTTTGCTTTTTTCCGCTAATTTCTGGAAAATAAGACAAGAATAAATTAGCAACTGAAAGTTTGTTATAACTCATCTACAAAGATGCCTGGATCTAAGAGTTTTGGAGAAGAGTCCTTTAATTGTCATTTAATTGTCCTTAATGCTTATTAGATTTTTTTTTCATTTTTCATTTCTCAATTTTACCATGACATTTTTTTTTTTTAGAAATTTGTATGCAGAATACTTATGAATATTAGTTTAACATTTATTGGTTCTATATTTTCACTTTTTTTTGCATTTTTACTTTTATATTCCTATTAGTTTTGATAGATGTCTACCTTATTAATTCCTCCAAAGAACCAGCTTATTTTCATTAATTTATTCTGTTGTCTTTTTTCCATTATTTCACTAGCTCATTTAATTAATTCTTATTCTTAGTTTTTAAAAGTCATCCTTTTTGTTTACTGGGTGAAATGCCTGATTAACATGTTTTCTATTTTTAAACTTTTAAGATAATTATATATAATTCTATGAATTAAACTTTTGAATCTTTATCTGTGCTTTACACATTTTATAGTGTTTCTAATGATGCTCAGTCTCAAGTGTTCTTAATTTTAAGTATAATTTCTACTCTAAGTGTAATTTCTGTAATGTGATAATTATTGGTGCTTTTCACCAAATATTTTTGGTTTTCTTCCTTCTGAGTTCATGGTAGAATTGCGTTTCTCCAAATCCTTTGAAGTTAGATGTAGCCATGTGATTTGCTTTAGCCATGTAAACTGTGAGTAGAATTGATACCACCTCTGGCACTTTAAAAAGTTTGTGCATAATACCACCATCTGTGTGCCCTGCCATAGCAATTGAGGAAGTGTGAAAACGAAGTGTTTCTCAGTCTGGCTCCCTAAATGAGGACGAGTTAGAGAAGAGACACTTACCAGTCCATAATAAGCATGTTATAAAATGAACAGAAAACAATTCTTTGTTGCTTCAGGTAACTGAGAATTGATGATTACTTGTTATCTCAACATAGTCTTGTTTATTCTACTGAAATAATTTATAATTTTCTTTTTATACTAAAAAATTATCTAAAAATCTTTTTATCTTAAAAATATATCATGTGCTTGCTGGGTATATAATAATAATAGTATTTATTATAGAAGTGTGGGGTGCAACTGAGGATTTGCTACATAAATAGGTGGCATGCAGGTAAAGTCTAGGCTTCTAGGTGGCCCTCTCTCCCCCCGGTATTGGACCAGGTACACTTTGTATTGTCACATGCCCCTTATCCTCCTTCCTCCTTTCCTCCCCTAGCTGTGTGTCCAGCAACTGCCGATTCACGCTTGTGCTAATGTGACTAGTGTTCAGGGCCAACTTATGAATGAGAACATATAGTATTCAGTTCTTTTTTCTGTGATAGTTCACTTAGTACGATGGTCTCTCATTGCTGTGAAGGCCACAGCTTTGTTCTTTATGGCTGGGTAATACTCTATTGTGTACATGTACCACATTTTCTTTATCTAGTCCACTTTTGATGGGCACCAGCGTTGATTCCATGTTTTTGCTATTGTAAATAGTGAAGCAATAAAAATGCATGTGCAGGTGTCTTTTTGGTAGAGTGATTTAGGTTCCTCTGGATACATTCCTAGGGGAGGGATTGCTGGCTCACATAGACGGTCAAATCTTAAAAATTTAATTCTCTGAGAAGTGACCACACTATGTTCCATAGAGGATGGACTAGCTTACATTCCCACCAACAGTGTAGCAGCATCCCCTTTTCTACGCAGCCATGTAAGCATCTATTGTTTTTGACTTGATGATAGCCATTCTTACTGGAATTAGGTGGTATCTCATTGCAGTTTTGATTTGCATTTCTCTGTTGATTAGTGAGGCTGAGCATTTTTTCGTGTGTCTGTTGGTTGTTTGTATGTCATGTTTTGAGAAGTATCTGTTCAAGTTCTTTGCCCACTTTTTATTTTTTTTATTTTTTCCTTTTCACTTGGTTTGAGTCCTTTGTAGATCCTGAATGTTAGACCTTTGTTAGAAGCATGATTTGCAAATACCTTTTTCCCATTCTGTGGATTGTCTCTTTACTCTCTTGATGGTTTCTTTTGTTGTCCAAAAGCTTTTCAGTTTGTTGAGGGACCTGGTCATGGATTCATTGCCTACTCTGATGTCCTGAGGGGTGTTTTTAATGTTTTCTTCTAGCAATCTTGTAGTTTAAGGTTTTACATTTAAGTCCGTGGTCCATTTTGAATTGATTTTTTGTATATGGTGATAGGTAGGGGTTCAGTTTCATTCTTCTGTATGTGCACAGCCAGTTTTCCTAGCACCATTTGCTAATTATGGTCTCTTTTCTCCAGTGATTGTTATTGGTGACTTTGTGGAAGATGAGTTGATTAAGAGATCATGTTTTTACTTCTGGAATCTCTGTCCAGTTCCATTGGTCTATGTGCTTTTTTCTGTACTAATACCATGCCATTCTTAGTAACTGTAGATTGTAAAACTTTGAAGTGCGATACCTCCTGCTTTGTCCCTTTTGCTGATGATTGTTAGGCCATTTGTGCTCTTTTATTTATGTATAAATTTCTGTATTGTCATTTCCAGATCTGAAAAATGATGTGGTAATTTGATAGGTATTGTATTGAATCTGTAAATTGCTTTGGGTCAGATGGACATCTTGACAATATTGATTTTCCATTTGTTTTTGTCACCCTTGATTTCTTTGAGCAGTGATTTGTAGTTCTCATTGTAAAAAGTCTTTCACTTCTCTGGTTAGGTGGATGTCAAAGTATTTCTTTCTCTTTTTCTTTTTTTTTGTGGCTATTGTGACTGGGATTGTGCTTTTTATTTGGTTCTGTGTCTGCTTGTTGCTGGTGTATAGAAATGCAACTGTCTTTTGCATGTTGATTTTGTAATCCGAGACTTTACCAAAGTTGTTTATCAGTGCAAGGAGGCTTTTGACAAACTCTCTAGGATTTTTTAGGTATGGAATCATATCATCCACAAAGAGGGTTAGGTTAACATGTAAATAGATCTTGAAGTTAAGAATAATACTTTTGTCGGGCAACCCCCTTGGGCCCTCTTCCACTCTGAGAGCTTTAGTGTACTCTCAATAAATCCTACTAAAAAAAATAAAAGAAAAGACGAAGAATAATTTTGTAAAAATAAAAGAATATAGTATATAACTTCCAAACCAAAAGAATAAAATTTAATAGATCCCATGGAAAATAGGAAAAATTTAAAAATGAATGTACAATAAATGAAAACTATGATACTAGATGGCATGTTAACCAAGTCAAGAGCTCAAACCCATTCATATTAGCCACGAAAAAATACCTAAAAATACACTTGACTAAGGAGGTGAAATATCTCCAAAAGAAGGACTAGCAAACATTAATGAAAGAAATCATAGATGACACAAATACATGGATGAACATCCCAACTTCATGAACTGGAAGAATCAGTGTTGTTAGAATGGCCATACTACCCAAAGATTCAATGTAATCCAGATCAGAATACCAACTTTGTTCTTCACAGAACTAGAAATAAAAAATCTTAACATTTATGTGGAACCAAAAAAAAAAAAACGCAAATAGCTAAAGCAACTTTAAGAAAAAAATACATAGGCATCACACTGCCTGACTTCAAATTATACTATAAGGCTATAATAACTAAAACAGCATGGTACTGGTACAAGAATAGACAAATCAATGGAATAGAGTAGAGAACCCAGAAATAAAACCACAAACCTATAACCAGCTGATCAACAAAGCAATAAAAAATAAACAATGGGGAAAAGGTACTCTATTCAATAAATGGTGCTGAGAAAACTGGTTAACCATATGCAGGAGAACAAAACTGGATCCCTATCTCTCACCATATGCAAATATTTTCTCTATAGATTTGTTAAACCTCATCAATATCTATACTAAATCTAATAGTGTAAGTATTGTGGCATAACTCATGTGCCCTGGAAAAAACTTGTCTCCTTTCCTCACTTCATTATAATTTGTCTAAAATGTGTTTCAAATAATCTCTCTCTCCCTCCTGCCTCTGTCTTAATTTTTTACCATTTAGACAAACCATTTGGTGACCATAAATTTTGATATCCCTTACATTAGTCTTCTATTTTTTTTTCTTAATTTCAGTAGCTTTGGGAGATACAAATAGTTTTTGTTCTGGGCTTTAAGAGTACCCACTACCCCTACCCGAGTACATGGTACCCAATAGGTGATTTTTTTTGTCCCCTTCACCCGTTTCCTCCCTTCCCCTTCTGTGTCCCCAGTGTCCACTATAGCATTCTCTATGTCTTTGCATATCCTTAGTTTAGCTCCCACTTATAAGTGAAAGCATCCAGTGTTTGGTTTACTGTTCCTGAATTCGTTTGCTTAGGATGATGTTCTCCAGTTCCAACCATCTGTGCCAGCATCTATTGTTTTTGATTTTTTTAATAATGGCCATTCTGACTGGTGTAAGGTGGTATCTCATTGTGGTTTTAATTTGCATTTCCCTGATGATGAGTGATATTGAGCATTTTTTCATGTTTGTTGACCACTTGTATATCTTCTTTTGAGAGATATCTGTTCATGTCATTTGCCCACTTTTTGATAGAATTATTTGAGTTTTTTCTTTCTGATTTGTTTGAGTTCTTTGTAGATTCTGGGTATTAGTCCTTTGTCAGATATGTGGTTTGCAAATATCTTCTCCCATTCTGTAGTTGTCTATTTTCTCTGATAATTATTTATTTTGCTGTGCAGAAGCTTTTTCATTTACTTAAGTTTCACTTGTTTATTTTAATTTTTTGTTGCACTTGCTTTAGGGGTTTTAGTCATAAACTCTTTACCTAGCCTGATATTCAGAAAAGTTTTTCCTAGGTTTTCTTCTAGGATTTTAAGGTTTCGGGTCTTATATTTAAGTCTTTATTCTATCTTGAGTTAACTTCCGAATATGGTGAGAGATAGGAATCTAGTTTCATTTTTCTGCATGTAGCTATCTAATTTTCCCAGCACCATTTGTTGAATAGTGTGTCCTTTCCTGAGTGTATGTTTCTGTCTGCTTTGTCAAAGGTTATTTGGTTGTAGGTATTTGGGTATATTTCTGGATCCTCTACTCTGTTCAATTGATCTATGTGTCTGCTTTTGTACCAGTATTATGCTGTTTTGGTTACTACAGTCTTCTTATAGCATCCTTCTGATTTAGCTTTTTATTTGCATATTTTCTTTAGTAATTTCTTTCAAAGTGAGTTTTTTGTTTGAATTAAGAGGTACAAGTTTAATTTTGTTACATGGATCTATTGTGTAGTGGTGAAATCTGAACCTTCAGTGTATCCATCACCTGAATAATGTATACTGTACCCATTAAGTAATCTCTCAACACCTATTCACCTCCCACCCTCCCACTCTTCTGAGTCTCCAGAATTTGACAAAAATTTTGAAGTCCATGTGCCTGTGAATACTTTTATTACATCCTCATATTTAACTGATAATATCCTTGAATACAAAATTTAAGATCCTGGGGTTTTTTCCCTTTAAAAATTGTATTTATTTCTTGCATACATGTTGCTGCCAAGTAATATGATATAAATTCTATTCTTTTTCCTGTGTAGGCTATTTTTTCTTACTCTTGGAAACATTCCGATATCTTTGATATTCTTAGATTTCATTATAATGCATTCAGGCATGCTATGAGCCTTTTAATCTAAGTTCTTTCATCCATTCCTTCTGAGAAGTTTATAGTGATTTTTCATGTTTTCTTCTTTTATTTATTTTTTGATTTAATGATTTATATTATTAATATTTTAATATTATTTTTTGGAGTATTTTATAGTGTTTATTTCTTTTGGAGTATTTTATAGTGTTTATTTCTATATTATTGGTCCTGATTATTTTATTTCAGGAGTTACATGATCTTTAGCTGTTTTTATTTTGTAGTGAGCACATTCCTCAGGTAAATAAACATAACAGTCTTCAAGCTTATATATCCCAGGTGTGTCACCTAGTCAATCAAGTAGAATGCTTGAGAGAAGGGCTGAATGTTAAGTTCTTGTGTGTTCCTCCCTCCCTATAAATTAAAAGAAAAGGGAGGTAATGAGATCCAGTTTGGAAAGCCCTTCTCAACACCAGAATTTCATTATCAACTACCTCCATTTATTTCTACTTCACCAAGAAAATCCTTTGTTCTTTGATTTACTTTTAATCACTCATCAAGTGACTTTATAATGTACCAAGGCTGGGCGTTCAGGTGAGGAAGAGGTGTATGAGTAAATGCACAAGGTTGGAGAGCAAAGCATCTCCTGTTTTTCATCTGTTTTTCACCCAGTAGAGTTTTATATTCCTCTGGTAGTATCTTGACAAGTGCTCAGGTGTATCATTGCCAATTTTTTGGCCTTGTGGTGTCCAGTGATTGCCCCCGCTAAGAGGAGATCTTAAAAGTCCTTCTGAAAATGAGCCGTTCATAACGAATATCTGCAACTCTCCACTCAACACTGCAGCCTCTGTACCATACGCATCGGTTGTAGATAGGCTTTGTTTCTCCCCAGGGTTTTCTTTAAAGTTTTCTTATTTTGTTTAAGTTTCCTGAGAGCCTTGCTTCCTTTTGACTTCTGTAGTTTTTCCACAGTTGATTTGGAGGGAGACAGACAGGAATCCATGCTTGTTTGCCATCTTATCGGGAATTTTAAAAAACATTCATCGTCTATTTGATAAATTCTGTATCCTGAATTGATCTCCTAGGTTGCCTCTCTTTTTCTTTTTATGATTTTTAAATATTTTGTTAAAATATGCATAACATAAAATTTACCATTTGTCTCTAGTTCTGTGGCATCAAGTATATTTATATTGTTATGCAATTTCTATGAATTTATACACTATGTATCTAGAGAAAAGTTTTAAAATTTAATACATTAACCTTTACAATATTTTTTTTGCTACAGCAACTATACGTTTAACTTCTAAAAGCCATTTGAAAGCATTCTAATCTTGTTTAATGGATGTATTATCTTCTCACATCTCTCTGAAGAACTAATATTGATACATAATATTTTATATACTTATGGGGTACATGTGATATTTTGTTACATGCATAAAATGTGTAATGATAAAGTAAGAGTATTTAGGGTATGCATTACTTTGAGTATTTATCATTTCTTTGTGTTGGGAAAAGTTCATGTCCTCTCTTCTAGCTATTTTGAAATATATAGTACATTGTTAACTAGTGTCACTGTACTCTGCTGTCAAACAATAGAACATAAACCTTTTACCTAATTGTATGTTTGTACCCATTAGTCAACCTTCCTTTATTCTTCTTTCCCATCTATCCACCTTACTCATCATCTAGTGTCTGTCATTTTACTCTCTACCATTATGAGATCAACATTTTTAGCTCCTGCATATGAATGAAGACATGTGGCATTTGTCTTTCTGTGCCTTGTTTATTTCACTTAATATACTGACTTCCAGTTTCACACATGTTGCTGCAAATGATGTGGTTCATTTTTATGGTTGAATAGTATTTCATTGTGTATATATACCACCTTTTCTTCATTCACTTGTCAATTGATGAATACTTAGATTGATTTCATACCTTTGCTATTGTGAATAGTTCTGAAATAAATACATGAGTGCATGTATGTCTTTGATATACTGATTTCTTTTCCCTTGGATAAATACCTGGTAGTGGAGTTTCTGGATCTTAGGGTAGTTCTATTTTTAGTTTTTTGAGAAATTGCCATAGTGTATTCCATAGAGATGACACTAATTTACATTCCCATCAACACATATAGTTCTCTTTTTTTCACACCCTTGCTAGCATCTATTATTTTTAGTTTTGTCTTTTTAATAGTAGTCGTTGTAACTGGGATAATACCGCATTGTGGTTTTGATTTGCATTTTTTTTGGTGATTAGTGAAGTTGAGCATTTTTTTCATATGCTTATTAGCTATTTGTATGTCTTCTTTTGGAAAATGTCTGTTCTTGTCCTTTATTTACAAAGGACATGATGAGATTATATTTTTTTGTGTGTGTGTGAGTGTATTGATTTGTCTGACTTCCTTGCATATTATGGATATTAGTCCCTTGTCAGATGAATAGTTTGCAAATAGTTTTCTCCCTTTCAAAAGTTTGCCTCTTCATTCTGTTGATTGCTGACTTTGCTGTGCAGAAGCTTTTTAGTGTAATATAGTTTTATTTGTCTATTTTTGTTTTTGTTACCTCTGCTTTCATGGTCTTAGCCATAAATTCTTTGCCTAGACCAGTGTCTTGAAGCATTTTCTCTATATTTTCTCCTAGTAGTTTTACAATTTTGAGTCTTACATTTAAATCTTTAATTCACTTTGAGTTATTTTTATATGTGGTGAGAGATAAAGGCCTAGTTTCTGTCTTATGCATGTGGATATCCAATTTTCCTAGCACCACTTATAGAAAAAAGTGTTCTTACTTCATCATATGTTCTTGACACCTTTGTAAAAAATCAATTGACTGTGGATACGTGGATTTATTTCTGGGTTCTCTATTCTGTTTCATAGGTCTATATGTCTATTTTTATACTAAGTTTATGTTGTTTGGGTTCTTAATTTTTTTTTAATGTATGTTATTTTCTCCTGTTGTTTTGTTTTTTGTTTTCTTTTTTTTTTTTTTTTTTTTGGTGTGGCTCTTCCATGATAATTGCTTTATTCATTGTTTTGTGATTTTTTAAAAAAAATCATATCTGTTAAAGTGGAGAACTGAAATCATTTATAAAACTAATTGATAAAAATATATAAGAAAAGGGAGGTAAAAAGAGGGTAAAGGGGATAGCTCAAGATAAAATAGAAAATAGAGAGTAACAGTTGATCTGCTAGAACCTTGGCACCTCCCAGGATGAAGAAGCTAACTGCCATTTTCTAAAATCAATAAAGCTTTTCCTGGGGAGAAGCTGGCAAGAGCAATAGCCACTGCCAGACTGCCTGAACAACCACAGCACCAGTCTGGACACTGGCAACAAGGGCTGTGGAAGGAGTGCAGCAAGGGAGCCAGAGGTAGAGTTCCACTGGAGAACAAAACAGGCACCCTGCCAACATTTTGAAAACTGGTCAGGAAAGTGCTCTGACTTGCTCACCATGGAACAACAGACCTGCTCTCTGTGACCAGTGGATTAACTACTCAGGAGATAATCATGATCCAGAGGTAGTATCCTGAAAGCACAAATTTCAGAATGAGAGGATGAGTGTGGAATCTCAGTCACCCCAATCCCTACCCTGATCCAGCCATGGGGCAAAGGTTGTGACTAGAAAAGGATGAGGAATTCCTCCAAGAGATCCAGAACCTGCCACAAGAGTAGGTTAGTGCCCAGAAATTCTCTTTTAATGTTCTCTTCTTTTGTTTTTTCTCTTCTTTTGTTTTGGTTTAGTGTGTGTGAGGGTTCAATTTGTATTTCTACCTTTTTTTTCTTCTTCTTCCTCTTTCTCTTTTTGGGGTGTGTGTGTGTGTGTGTGTGTGTGTGTGTGTGTGTGTGTGTGTGTGTGTTTTCTTTTCTGCAGGTTTTGGGTTTTTGGTTGTTTTCTTTTTGTCTTTTTTTTGTTTTTGTTCTTATTTTCATTATGTGGTTTAATTTTTATCATTTTTGCCTGCTGTATTCCATTTTACTTTTCTCTATTCTCCTTATTACTATTACTTTATCTTGGGCTCAGGGGTACTCATATGTCCCCATTGCATTATCACATAGAGTGATGGTAGGAAGTAGATCTCAGCAGACTCAAACACCAGTCAGTGAACATTGTAAATTACAAGTAGCTTCTGAATCCTAACTCCCCATGCTCTGCCTTATTTGACTCTCAAAACTACAAGAAACAGCAAAGCTTCCTACCCCAGCCCTGTTTCAAAACAGAACAAATTTGAGATTCTGATCAGGGCAGAAAGAGGGCGGAGCAAGCAACAAAGGTGAAAGCCCTGTGCACTATCACTGAATAATGGAATTAAAGAGAAAAGAAAGAGATGTGTCCCAAATGAGAAAAGGATCAACAGAAGAGCATAAGTCATTCTCAATGTACCAAAGAGGTAACACCTGAAAACTCAGACCTCAGAGCCCAAACAATGGAAATCACTAACAACAGGGCCCAGAATACAACAAGGATTAGGAAATGGATAGAAAATTGAATAAGACTCAAGAAAGACAAAAGGTAACACTGAAAGAACTTGTAGCAGAAATTTTGGCCATAAAAAACTTCACTCAGGAAATAAATAACAAAATGATAAGCATGGAAAGCAAAATCAATCAAGCAGAAGAAAGAACCTCAGAGCTTGAAGACCAAAACATGGAATTAACCTGATCTGTTAAAAACATAGAAAGAAAACTCAGAAAGAAAGAACAAAGCCTCCAAGAGATGTGCATCTATATCTAGAAGCCAAAATTATGTCTGATCATTGTCCCAGAAGAAGAAAGGGACATGGAGAATACCTTGGAACAAGTATTCCAGGAGGTTATCCAAGAAAACTATCCTTATCTCATCAGAGATGCTACCATTCAAAAGTGATTCCAAGAACTCCCACAAGACATCAAATGAGAAGACCAACCACTAGACATGTAGTAATTTGCCTACACAAAGTTATTAGTGTTGACTCTAACACTATCATAACTGGGGACTTAAATACCATACTAACAACTCAAGATAGATCATTGAGGCAAAAAAATCAATAAGGTGATCCAGAACCTTATCTTGACACTTGATGAAATGGACTTAATAGAGACCTATAAGCCGGGCTTGGTGGCTCAGCCTGTAATCCCGTGCTTTGGGAGGCTGAGGTGAGTGGATTGCCTGTGCCCGTGGGTTCGAGACCCACCTGGGCAACTTGGCATGACCTCATCTCTACAATAAATCAAAAATTAGCCAGGCATGGTAGCGCATGCCTGTAGTTCCAGCTACTTGGAAGGCTGAGGCAGAAGGATCGCCGGATCCCAGCAGGTTGAGGCTGAGGTGGCCGGGAGAGTGCCACTGCACTCCAGTCTGGGTGACAGAGTGAGACTCCAACTCAAAAAAAAAAAAAAATAGAGACCTATAGACCGTCCCCCCAACAACCATGGAATATACATTCTACTCATGATCACATCCTCGGCCATAAACCAAGCATAAACAAATTCCAAAAGATTAAAATACTACCGTGCACCTTCTCAGATCAGAGTGAAATAAAAATAAACTTTACCACCAACAAAATCCCCCTAAAACATGCAAAGACATAGATACTAAAAGGCATAATGCTGAATAATTCCTGGGTCAACACAGAAATCAAACAGAAATTGAAAGATTCTTGGAAACAAGTGAAAACAAAGATACATGTTACCAAAACCCGTGGGATATCATGAAAACAGTTCTAATGGGAATTTATATACCTACAAAACACATATCTACAAAATGGAAAGATCACAAGTCAACAGTCTAACAAATCACCTAAGGGAATGGGAAAGGCAAACCACCAAAACCCTAACTTCAGTAGAAGAATCCAGATCACTAAAGTAAAAGCCCACATATAAAACACAGAAGGCAAAAATACCATAGAAAAAAATTAATGAAACAAAAAGCTGGTCCTTTGAAAGGATAAACAAGATTGATGGACCCCAAGCCAGACTGACCAAGAAAAAGAGACAAAAAGCCCAAATAAACACAACCAGAAACATAAAAGATCAAATCACAACCAACCCCAAAGAAATACAAAAGATTATCAGTGATTACTATGGATACCTGTATGGAAAAAAATTCTAAAACCTAAATGAAATGGAGGACTTTCTGACATCACACAACTTTCCAAGGTTGAAACAAGAAGACCCTAAATATACAATAACATCCCGGGAAATAAATGTAATCCGCCATAAGAAATCTGCCTACCAAAAAAAAAAAAAAAAGCCCTGGGCCAGATGACTTTCCAGCTGAATTCTACAAACATAGAGGGAGGAGCTGAAACCAATCCTATTGAAAATATTTCAGGTAATCAAGAAAGATGGAACTCTCCCCAGATCATTTTATGAAACTGACATCAAACTAATACCCAAACAAAACAAAGAAAGAGAACAATAGGCTAATACCTTGATGAATATAGATGCAAAACTTTTCAACAAGATTCTTACAAGTTGGATTCAACAACCTATTTAAAAAATTATCCACCATGACCAAGTAAGCTTCATTTCAGGGATGCAGGGCTAGTTTAACATCCACAAGACCATAAATGTAACTAAATACATCAACAGATGTAAAAACAAGAACCACATAGTTATATCATTAGATGCAGAAAGACTTTTGTCAAAATCCAGCATCCATTCTTGATAAAAATCCTTGAACATTAGGTACAGAGGGGATTTACCTCAAAATAGTAAAAGCCATCTACAATAAACCCACAGCCAACATATCACAAAATGGACAGAAACTGGAAGCATTTCCCATGAAAAAAGGAACAAGACAAGGTTGCCCCTCTCACCGTTCCTGTTCAACCTAGTGTTGGAAGTCCTAGCTAGAACAATCAAACAAGAGAAGGATATCAGGGGTATCCAAATAGGAAAAGATCTCAGACAATAAGATCCTATACCTGAAAACCCCAACAGAATCTCTCAAAAATCTTCTTGCACTGATAAAGGACTTTGGCAAAGTCTCAGAGTATAAAATTAATGTGCAAAAGATGGTGGTATTGTTATACACCAACAACAAACAGGCAGAGAACCAAATAAAAAGTACAATCCCATTCACAATAATCACAAACAAAAAAGAAATACCTTGGCATCTTCCTAAACCACAAAACAATGCTCAAAAAAATCAAGAAAGAAACAAACAAATGGAAAAATATTCCATGCTCATGGACTGGAAGAAAATTGTTAAGATGTTTATTCTATCAAAGCAAGCTACAGATTCAATGCAATACCCATTAAATTACCAGCATCATTCTTCTTAGACCTGGAAACAATATCACAGAAATTCATATTTTAAAAAAGAAATCTATATAACAAAAGTAACCAGGAATAGCCAAAACAATCCTCAGCAAAAGAAACAAAACAGGTGGTATCACCCTCCCAGACTTTAAACTTTACTATAAGGCTACAATAATCAAAACATTCTGGTATTGGTACAAGAACAGGGATATATACTAATGGAATGGAATAGAGATTCTGAAAGCAAAACCTCAATTTCTCAATCAACTCATCTTTGACAAAGCTACTACCAACAACCACTGGGGAGAGGAGAACCTATTCAGTAAATAGTGCTGGCAAAACTGGCTGAACATATGCAAGAAGAATGAAACAGGACCCTAACTATCATCATACACAAAAATCAACTCCAAATACATCAAAGACCTAAACATAAAATCTCAAACTATAAGAATCTTAGAAAATGCAGGATGCACACTTATGGAAATTGGAATAGGAAATCAATTGCTGATCAAAATCCCAAATGCCCATACTATAAGACATAGGATAGACAAGTGGAATCACATCAAACTGAAAAGCTTCTGTAAAACAAAAGAAACCATCAAGAGACTGGATAGACAGCCTAAAGAATGGGAAAAAATATTTGCTAACTGTATATCTGACAAAGACCTAATATCCAGGATCTACAAGTAACTCAAATGTGCTGAAAGGAAAAAAACAAACAGCCCCATTAGAAAATGGGCAAAAGACATTAACAGACACTTCGCAAAAGAAGATATACGAGCAGCCAACAGACATGTGAAAAAATGCTCAGCCTCACTAATCATCAGAGAAATACAAATCAAAACCACACTGAGATACCACCTAACTCCAGCAGGAATGGCCATCATTAATAAAACAAAAAACAATAGATTCTGGTGAGGTGGGGAGGAAAGGGAGCACTTTTACACTGTTGGTGGGAGTGCAAATTAATTCAACCTCTATGGAAAACAGTGTGACTTGACCTTCCATATGACCTAGCAATCCCCCTTCTGGGAATTTACCCGGAGGAATTCAAATTATTCTACAAAAAAGATATCTGCACATGCATGTTTATTACAGCATTATTCACAATAGCAAAAACATGGAAACAGCCTTGCTGCCCACTGAAACTGGACTGGATAAAAAAAATGTGGTACACATACATGATGGAATATTATGCAGCCATAAAGAAGGACAAAAAAATGGACTTCACAGCAACTTGGATGGATTTAGAGTCAATAATAGTTATCTATCACAGAAACAACGAACTGAGTACCCTATGTTCTCACTCATAAGTGGACCTTAAACAACTATCATAATACTACAAAAACAGGATTGGCAGAAGAGGGACACTGCCAGGGGAGGGTGGGGCACACAATATCAATAAGTGTGCCTGATCCTAATCCAGGAGAAGTAAGGCCCAATTAGAGTCCCAAAACTTCACCTATACCTAAACCACTTATGTACACAATCCTGACCTGTATCCCATAACTTTAAAATAAAATAAAACCACTACTGGGGACAGGAGAACCTATTCAGTAAATGATGCTGGGAAAACTGGCTGACTACATGTAGAAGATTAAAACAGGACCCCTATTTATCTCCACACACAAAAATTAACTCTAAATGGATCACAGACCTAAATATAAAACCTCAAACTGTAAGAACCTTAGAACATGCAGGAGACACTCTTATGGAAGTTGGAACTGGCAACCAATTCCGTATCAAAACCGAAGTGTCCAGGCCATAAGAGATAAGATGGACAAGTGGGACCTCATCAAACTGACAAGCTTCTGCAAAGCCAAGGAAACTATCAATAGAGCAGGGAGACAGTCCACAGACTGGGAAAAAATATTTGCCAACTCCATGTCTGACAAAGGCCTAACATCAAGGAACTACAGGGAACACAAATGTGCTGAAAAGAGAAAAAACAAACAGTCCCATTACAAAGTGGGCTAAAGATATGAATAGATACTTCTCAAAAGAAGACATATGAGCAGCCAACAGATACATGAAAAAATGTTCAGCCTCGCTAGTCATCAAGGAGATGCAAATTAAAACTACACTGAGATAACACATAACTCCAGTCAGAATGGCCATCATCAATAACTCAAAAAATAAGAGATGCTGGAGAGGAAGTGGTGAAAAGGGAACACTTCTACACTGTTGGTGGGAGTGTAAACTAGTAGCGTGGTGATTCCTAAAAGTTCTAAAAATCGACCTTCCGTATGACCCTGCAATCACGCTGCTAAGAATATACCTGGAAGAACACAGGTCACTCTATGAAAAAGATACCTGCCCACATATGTTTATTACAGCATTGTTCACAATAGCAAGAAAATGGAACCAACCGTACTACCCATCAAAAGAGGACTGGATTAAAAAAAAATGTGGTACAATGGAATACTACACAACCATAAAGAACAAAATCATGAACTTGCAGCAACCTAGATGGAATTAGAGTTTATAATACTGAGTGATCTCTCACAGAAACAAAGAACTGAGTATCACATATTCTCACTCATAAGTGGACCTAGAACAACTACCATATTACTATAAGAAAAGGATTGAAAGTTTCCCCACAGGAAACTGCGGGGAGGGGGGTGGAGGGGTGGAGAGGTGAGATTGACAGTAGTCAGTATCTGCCTGGGGAAGTGGGGGACACACCTCATCAATAAAGATAACTGCATGGTGAATATTTATATACCTAGCCCTGAATTGTACCCCACAATTTTAAATAATTAAAAGAGAAAAAAATTAAATTAAATGAAAAAAAGAAAATAGATAGTATAAAGATATGTATAAACCCAAGTAAGGCAGTAATTATGTTAAATGTAAATGAAACAAATGCCCCAAATAAAAGACTAACATTTAAGACTAGAAAAGAACAACAGCTATTTTTTTTTAAACTATCCATTTTCAATATAAGGGCAAAAATAGAAAGATTGAAAAATATATGCAATTCATATACTAACAACTTAGACTTTAAGGTAAGAAATGCTTTGAACATCAATGGCATAGACATTTTCTGTGGGCAAAATGACCATGACATTACCTAGTTCAACGAATACCAATGCTTGACAAAAAGAATTGAAATTCATAGAAAAGAAATTAATTCTCTTCTTACTTCCTCTACTACTCTTAGGTAAATCAAGGAAGTTTGTGTTTTTAACCAATCCTCATCCCTAGTGCTTTATTTGTACATACAAGTATTTTGGTGCAAATGTATACTTTTTCCAATTTTTCGTTCAAAGAAGCAAGTTTCCCAGACTGTAACTGTTAAAAAGAGCCAAAGTGTCTAGTTTTATTTTCCCTATGGCAAGGAGTTGTTTAGTAGAGATGAAAGCCAGCAGCTAGCTACATTTTCTTCTAACTCTTCATCCCTTGATGCCAGTCAACTAGCAAATTTGAGATTCAGAGCTAATATAAATCTAATATCTTCTTGTGACTTTTTAACTTGGTCAGATGCAATTAAAAATTATATGAAAATGAACAAGAACCAACAATTTCAGGGAACCAAGAGAAGAAGCCCAATTCCAAGAGCTGGCCAATTAAGACTGAGACTGGACAAGTGACTGGCTCTTGTCATCTGGCCAAGAGTAAAATGTGATTTGTTTTTTAGGGCCAGCTTACTCCAGAAGACTTAGTTGGGTTTGGGAACATTTGGTATGTTCTATAGGAGAGCTCTTTCCAGTTTATAAAGTGCCTGATACAAGCATTGTCTCCTTTAATCCATGCAATGATCCTTTGCAGTAAGCAAGGCTAGTGGGATTCCCATTTTACAAATGAATAAGCCAAGACTCAGTGACTTCTCACCATGTTGTTGGAGAATCAGTATCTGAATGAGGTCCTTCTGCTGCTCCAGAGATATCCACATACTCTCTGTGAGAGAACGTGACCTCCCTTATCAGTAAGCAAATAAATACAAAATTGGTAAAGTCATTTTGCACATTATTTAGAATGTGAAATAGATAGAAATGAGTGCCCAGAGTGTAGAATTGCCCTATAAAAATGTCTTCCTGGATGAGGGCCAGCTGAAGATTTAACCTTAGGCCTATAGAAGGGTGTGGGAAACTCAATGGAAGGTAACGGAAGAAAGGAGAGGAGGGGGTGCAATAGAGAAAGAGTGATCTCAGCAAAAACTATTTTAGGAGCCTCCTTTCCTGTGGGTGTTCCACAAGATCATAGAAGCTAACCCCAGGCTACAGATTTTCAGGCAGCTCCTCCATTTGCTTTCTGGCCTAGTCCTTTCCACATAACTCAATTTGTACAATACATGGAACCCTAAAGTTACATTTCTTGGAGCAAAATAATAAAAACATTTCTGGTCTTTCCCATGCGGTTTGTTTACTGGGTTATGATTAGCTTAATCTTATCAGTTCTGCTGAGCAAGACTCTCGGAACATTCTTCCTGAAGTTTGTCTCTCAGCAGGCAATTCTCCATTCCTTGCTACCTCATTAGTGTCAGAAATCCTGAGGTGAGGGTTTGCCAAAGTGTTACTCTAAGAATAAAATAGGGGAAGGAAAGAGAGAGAGAGAGAGAGAGAGAGGGCATTCCTAATTTTCTGCATATATGCATATATAGAACATTTTCCCTCTTATCCTTTCAATCTGTTCAATAAAAGGAGGATAGTACCCTAGAAATAGAATGCAGCCTAAAAAGAAAGGAACAACAAAAAAATATTTGGACACTATGACTAAAAATTACTCCATAGACAGGTCATTGAACCAGAATAGACTCCTTTTCTCTTGATCTACCTGGGATTAAGGGTTTATCTCATTGTGTATGGGAAGGGAGAGACATGTATTGGGGATAGGTGTATGACTATGAGAGACAGAGTACGGAGACAAGCAAATAGGAAATGATTGTGGATTTATATTTTCAGTGGTGTTATTTTGAATTGTAAAGCCCCTAAGCATTGAAATAATGATAGAGTCATGGAGTTACAAAGGGAGTCCAGGTTAACATGCCCTATGAGGGTCACCTTTCTTGTATCCCTGCTGCTCCCAGTATGGAGGATGAGTAATGACCAATGGTTTAACTGAAATACCAATGTGAGTGCATGAATCCTGAATAATTTAGAGAGAAACTAAGCAGGCTTACCTCATTATAATAGCAGTGGCCCACTGACCAACCATTGTGTAGCTCTTGCGATGTATCAGGTATTGTCTTAAGGTTCTAAGCACATGTAAAAGTGAATTAAGTCATTAATTCCCAGTGATAACTCTTCTAGTATGTATTGTTACAGTCCCATTTTACAGGTGAGAAAACTGAGGTGCAGAGAGGTTAAGTGATTTGCCTAAAGGTACACAGCTAGTGGTCCGACCAGGAGTCAAACTCAGGAAGTCTGGCTCTGTAGTGTATGGTCTTAACACTACATTTTACTACCTCTTAGGGCTAAACAAAGATGATCATGAACATGTTATTTAACATGGTGAAATGTGAATGGTAAGGTTTCAGCAAAAGGGAGAAACAGTTACATAATTATAACCAAGGTTTTAGAGGCATGAAAATTCGGGTTTTAAAATAATATACACTAGTATAGGAAGTCTTTTTATGACATAGTATCAAAAGCAAAGCCACTACGCAAAATGCCATAGAGTATGACCCTTACTTTGTTTAACAACACAAACTTTTGTACCTACATCTAGCTCTGAATGGGTAGAAATAGAAAGTGAGGTGAGGATAGAAAACAATGCTGAAAAAAAATACATCAAAATATTTATAAGGGTTATTTCCAGGGAGTAAAATCGATAATTTTTTTCTTCTTTGTAGTTGTACATATTAACCACTTTTTAAAACACAATCTACATATAATATGTTTATAATAAAGAAAAAATTTCACTGCACGGGGAAATGATGTGGTTGAATCCGATTTCTTCTTTCTCATTAAATGTGTTCCATTTTGAGACACGCTATTCTCAATCTGGCTGCTCTTCATTATGTGGGGATCGGGGGAAGATGGTTCTGCTTGCATGCCTCCAGTCCCCTGCAGCTCTCTCTTCCTTCTTCTAGTTCAGTACTTTATAAACATTTACCTTGGTCCATGGAAGAGAACCTGTGGTGAACTCAGGGATGGTGCAGAATTTTTTTTTTTTGCAGTTTTTTTAATCACCTTCTAGATTATGATGTTTTGAAGTTTTTGTTCCATGTATCAGATCTCTACTCACAAAGCTAGATGTTACCTGGGAGCTGAGTTATGAAATGTGTGAAGATGGAATTGAAGGATTTGACATAACTGGTGACAGGTAGATAATATATTTATATGTGAGCAAGGGGAAAAAAGAATATGATGTTTTTTAATAATAGAAATGCCCATGCACACTTGTTCATTTATAAATAGATTATCAATGAAAAGACATCATCAGGTCTTTTGCACACTGATTATTATAAAATCATAAATATGGACAATCCAGCCTCAAATTCCCTATCAACTAAGGGAACTTCCACCCCCTCACCTCTCATGTCTGTTGAGTGTCTCTTTCTTAAAGAATGATGAAAGATTATATAACTATTCTTGCTATTTGTGGAATTTTCTTTTTAGTTTTATATAACCTGAGTTCTTCCTTGTGTGCTTCAAAAATGCTTTTCTCTTTCTGTGTACTCAGCAAAAGTATTCCCCAAAGGCACCTCTGGCCTCTGGCTCTCTGAGGTGCCCTAAGATATTAATTAATGTACCTGCATCATGATTCTTTTAATGAGAAATTCAAATCCAGAAACTCTTAGAAACCAGATGTATTCCAGAATTCCCAAGCCACCTACAAGGTACTCTGATGTTTGTCAGTGTGACTGCCACCATTCTCCAAATGACAAAATGGAGGTCCAGGTGAGGAAGAGGGAGAACAGAGGAGCTTGGCTGGGGACAGACCCTTGGTGTGACAGAGTTCCCAGCAACTCGTTGTCAGTCCAATTCTTACCAGGGCTCAGTCTATTTACCTGGAACCTGTACCAGATTGGTTGACATCCTAGAATTAAAAAAAAAAAAAGTCCTGGAGGGACTGCCTGGGCCTGCAGAATTGTTTTCCTTTTACTGGTATGGCCTAAAGGGTCCCATACCACTGGGGGTGACTCAGGTCAGTCTTGACCAGATGTGGGCCCAGCACACCCTGCCTCCAGGCAGACCATGAACCAAAGTCCTCAGTGCCTTTTGGGACAAAAAGCATAAATCATCGATTTTCTATGAATTAGGGATTACTGCTAAATCGTGTGCTTTCTATTAATAGATCTTCATAAATGCTGCAGGTGCGGCCCAATGTCTCTTTGAAGTACTGCTTAACTGCCCCCCTTCCAAATCCTCATAATCCAACCCTCATAAAAAACCCCGGGGATTATTGATTGAGGGGGCCTTGGGGATCCGTAAAGGCGCTGCAGCTCAGACATCGGCAGGTCCTGGAGGTGCGGCTGCAGGCTGCACCCGGAATGCTTGCCAGGTGTGGCCCAGCTCGCAGTATCAGCTTAGAGGGCTGGTGGTGCCTCCCAGGCCGGGACGGGGTGGGATCCAGGGATGGAGCACCAGGGCCAGCCGTGCCCACAGGCCGCCTGCTTCTGCTTCATCGTTTCTAGCCTTAAGGAGTGGGGATTTCTATGCATGTAACAAAATATCACCTGCTCCCCATAAATATGTACAGTATTTATTATGTCTCAACAACAACAACCAGAAAAGAGCAGGGATTTTTTCCTATTTGCTGTCTTGTTTAAAACAATATTCTTTGGAGCTATAGTTTGAGCTAGACTGTCTTGCTTTAAGTAATTAATTGATTATAATTAATTAATTAATTAAATTAATTTCTTTCTGTCCTGAAGGTGACTCCTTTTCAGGCTCTGTCCCTACAGCCAACCTGTGCTACTTATCAGTTAGGCCATACAGGATCATATTTAATGAGATTTTGATATCTTCACATAGTTCCCACCTAGAATGTCTTTCCTTCTCCTGGTTCACTAAATCCTTCTAACCAGTCAAGTTCTGGCTCAAGTATCTCCTTCCTTGTGAAGACTTCTTAAGTTCCTAGGCTGATTTAATCACTCCTTCCTTTCTGTTTCCACGATACTTTGTTCATGCTTCTATTTTAGCACTATTTATGTTTCACTCCATTATATTAATATGGTTATTCATTTGTTCAACACATTCCTTATCTCCTGGGTTCCAGGCACTGGGTGAGTGCTGAAGATTCAGCGCTTGATTCTGAGAAAATTGCAGGGTCTTGAGAATCAGAGGGTCATGTGAGACAGATATGAAAATTATCAGGTGAGAAGATTATGCTAAATGTTACAATAGAAAGTTATCTGAGGGCTTAGGTATAGAGACACTTGGTTGTGAAAACTTGAGAGCTGTCTTATTGGAGATACCCAGTAGGATGCCAGGCACTTCTCTATTGCTCAAGAAATCTTAATGGAATAATTGGTGCAGTTGAAAGATGCCTGAATATGGACTTGAATTCCCCAGGTTAAAGTTCCGAGTAGTGCCTGTCAGACAATGTGCAACGTAAGGCTGATCACTCAAAGATTCTGTCTTCCTTTCTTATAAATGAAGTTGGTAGAGTAATACTTTTCTTCTTCTAGTATTGTTATCAGAAGCAAATGACAAAATATAAGTGAGGGTAAGTGGAACACTCTGAAGAGGTAAATAAAGATAATGCCTCTTGTGAATGCTGCTATCTTCATGTCTCAGAGAAATTCTTTCTAGTGAAAACAGCGCTGCAGGAAACCCCATGGGATTAGCTTATATGATCTGGAAAACTAAAACTATCATGGGGTTTCGGATAGTCAGCAAGAAATAAAAAATCCTGTTCTTTCTTACTCCTCCTGAGCATTGGCCAATATATTTACATGGAGTTCAGAGATTTGAGAAAACTATGAAATGTCCTTGAGGTGAAATTGCTCAGTTTATGAAGAACGGAATCAATGCACAAAAACAGCCACACTGTACTGTTCAAATAGCTTTTCATGGTCTGATAGAAATAACTCTTAGTGGACTCACAAACAGGCAGACACCTACAGCTATCATAGGTGAGCTAGGCTGTCATGTTCAGTTTTCTCCTCATTGTCTTTATAACTGTGGTCAGGAATGAGCAGTAGCCTGTCAGCATGAGTCTGATGGTAGATAAATCCATCACTGGTTTAGGCAGCTTTACATTGCACCACAAAGCTAAAAATCACAAGATTAGTCAGTTGGTAGAAAGACACCCTTGGAGGTGAATGGGTGAAAGAAGATGTGACTAGAAAGGAATGCATTTGGACAGGGATCTATTTATCATTTCACTTTAAGTGCTTTGTGGGCATATACAAATATGGAAATGGGAGATAGAGTGGAATGAGCAAGGAAGGGAGACAAAAGCTTCTAAAGGAAGGGACGATGCTTTTCTTCTGAGAGTAAAATCTACCCATAAGAAAATGAATTTGGCAAAAATCTTTGACTATCCATCCCACATGGAATGGTGTTTGTTGGATGAGGTAATATGCAATGAGAAATAAAATCCCATTTGGCCGACAAAAAGAAAAACAAAGCCTGTTTAAAGAATTCAGGTACTTCTCAATGTATGACTCAGTCAGAAGTTGGCTTTAGCCTGCATAGTTCATTAACCTCCTAACAGTCTTGTTACATGGCGGGGTGAGGCCAAGAATCTAGGCAGCCAGGGCTGACCAGCTGTGAGGTGTGCTGTGGTGTGGAGCAGCACAAACTGGCTTGTGTTTGGCAAGCACATCATTCTAATCCAACAGGCTGGTACAATCCTCTCTATAATAATAGTCTTTTGTCTTTTAAACTGTTTTGTTTTTTTTTACTGTAAAATAAGAAAGACAAAAAAAAAGTCCACAATTCCATCAACTTTGGTTCTGAGTCTGAAGATTAAACTAACCCTATCTTCATGGCTGGGTGTGTGGAAGTGCTTACTACATACAAACTATACCCCCATCATTCCCTACTCCTCAAAGTGGCATTATAGTGGCAGCCACACTGTACCATTCCCTCAATGGTGTCTATATTTTCTTCAGACTAATTTGCGAGGCATAAAATTGTCTGTGTCACTGAAACAGACATATATGTTCTGAAGTTTCTAAGACAGTTTGACTTTTTAACGTTTGTAAATATATTACATTGCTTAAAAGAAGTTAATGTTAAAAAAGTACCAAGCACCCATTTATTACTAAATTATAAATTTAACTCATACTTTAGTTTAATTCAAAATATCCTGCTATTGTTGAAAGCATTGGTACTTAAGCCTTTCTGGTTAGATTGCTTTTGCTGGAAGGAAAGACTTTCTGGGCCACCTGCTCCTGTTGAGTCACCACTAAGACTCTTTCTAGAATCAACTGGATGCCCACCTTCCCTATCAATGATATACTGATGAGGTGGTGGTAATTTTGAACTGTATGGAGCTTGCTAGAATTTATAAGTATTAATCCTACTGGAGGCCAGGCTATTGACCACCCAAGGGACAAGGGGAATGCTTTCTGGAAACAACTGATCCCTACAGAATCCCTCGACAATCCCAATTGTAAATCGTTTCTGTAGGAAAACATGCAGGAAAGGCAACAAATCATGTTGTTTTGAAAAGACAAATAGAAAGGAAATTAAAAGTTTAATCTTTCCATGTAGTACCGCACTGTGATTCTTTGATGTTTTTGCATTTTATTTATAATAAAGAAATAACAAAAAAAATCAGTAAAGAGAAAGAGTCATAGTGCTCCTAACAAACATTTGTTTTCTCTTTTGAACTGTCTTTAGGGAGCCATTTCTCTTTCCCTAGTTTGCCTTGAAAGGTGAGCAGCTACAAGTACTCATTTAACTTCCTGATACCATCCGGGAGTGCTTGCAGTCTTTCCGCCAACATGCTAATTAAAGACCTATCAGGGTCCTCAAGGGAGCTGAGTCCTCACTAACACCATCCAGTATGTGCCATCTGGGAGGGAGGCAAGACCTCTGTGAGCTTTGCCCCAAGTCACCCAGCAAAGGGGGCAAATTCCCAAGGAAAGTATCAAATTAATCTGTTAATGAGCAAATACTAGTAAAGAGGTGGAGGGAGGAGAAGACCCAGAACTGAGTGAGCTGAAGGAAGAGGAGGATTTATTTATCTGGTTCTTAAATGAATGTTAATGTGAAGATCTCTCATCTCAGTTGAGAGCATTTGCAAGCCAAATCTTTAGCTACACTAAGAAATCTAAGACAAATCAAAGGCTTGGGAGTTTACATTTGGAAGAAAAAAAGGGCACTTTAAATCTCACAATATAAATATTTATACATATATTATGATTATATATTTGTCTATGTTGTGATTTCTATCTCCTTTAAGTAAGAATTTATCTCAAATTGGGCCCTGAATTAACTGGTAAAACCTTAGAGGTCAATTTGTTCAAACCATTTCACAAAGAAAATTAAAATGTGTACATTTATACAAATGAATGTAACATCTGGTTAAAAATGACATGGGCCAAACTCCATGTCATTGTGCCACGATGATGTAACTTCTACCATATTATTTTGTATTTTCTGTTTGTCCATTTTGTTTTCTAAATTTCTCCTCCCCTCTCACCTGCCTCGGGCTTCTTGCTCATTTTGAATATACTGAACCTTCGAAGATTTCAAGAGTCTGCCAATGTGCCATGCTTTTTCCCACTTCACATCTACCATACTATTTCTCTCCTGCTACTATTCTAGGAATTATACCCTACTTTTGATAAGATTAATTAAAATATTTACCTTTATTTTAAGAGACCTTAGAAGATTTTTGACTCTGATCATATTTTTATTCAACTTATATTCTACTATTTTTCAATAGTTTAGTTCTATCTTGATTTTTTTTAGTTGAGATAAATGTTACAGATTTTAAGTGTATGATTCTATGTGTTTTGATTAAACATAGGATTGGTTGATATTCACATTGGTATAACCTCCACTCAAATCAAAATATAGAACATTTCTATCAAGTTTCTTTATTCATTCTTCCAGTCAACTTCTACTTCCTTAGACCAAAGGTTTTCTAATTTCAGTCACCATAAATGAGATTTGCCCACTCTAAAGCTTCAAATAAATGGAAGATTTGATTTGTATTTTTCTGATGACTAAAAGTAGTGAGCAATTTTCCTATATTAGTCAGTCACTCATATTTTTTGTTTGTCCAAGACTTCTACTTATATTTTAGTGTTGTCTATATTTTTGTTATTGAATTACAGGTGTTATTTATGTAATCTCTATAAAAGTCAATTGTCAGAAACATGGATTGAAACTATTCTTTCAAGTCTGTAGTTTACTTTTTGTTTTTTTAATGGTGCCTTTTGATTAGTAAATTTTTAACTGTAATAGGGTTTAATTGTTCCATGTTTTTATGGTTAAAGCTTTTGTGCCTTGTCCAATAAATTATTGCCTATTACAAGGTCATGAAGAAACACCTATGTTTTCTTACTCTATAAGCTTCATACTTTTAATTTTTATGTTTAGATCTATGATGTATATCAATTAATTTTTGCATTTGGTGACAAAGAGGTCATTTTCTTCCCTGTAGCCCAAATTCCACCTCCAGGAAACTAGAATCAATTGTTCAAGTACAATCTATGGACACCCTTGTGTTACTGAATGTAGAAATATATCCAAGAGCATTACTGAGCCATTTAAGACCCTCTTCAAGATGATGCCAATCTACTCTTGCAATTTTCAGCATCATCTCTCTCCTACATACACCAGATAATCCAGATAACTAAACTTCCAACACTATGTAATTCCATATGCTAGTCCTTATTCCTGGAACTTCCAATTCTTTTTCTTTATTTGCGGATGCCCTACTTACCCATTAAGCCTTAACTCAAATGCTACCTCTTATTGCCTTGTCTAATTCCCACACTTATTTCTCTGCTTTCACTTGTTTAATAATCTTGACTTTTGTATGCATCTTGCTTGTTCTTTAAAGCAGGTCTCTGTCTTACTCACTTTTAAAGCACTCAGAGAAGCTGGTATAGCAAGTTGCACACGGTAGATGCTCAATAAAGGATTATTTCATTAAGTTTTAATAAAGTTAGGGGTTTGGAAATATCATTTTTTTGCTAAAAAATTTCTTCTTCATCTCCTACCTTGTCTTAGACAATGTGCTTCTTGATGCTTACTAAATAATTCATAGCAGGATACAAGTAAACATCTAAGCAAATGACATTCTGGAAAAATATGCCTCTTTTTAACAGAGAAACCAAAACTTTTCAGAATTCCAGCCCAATAGATCAGTTGGGATACAATTAAATTTTCATGCATTTAATAATACTGTTGAAAGAAGGTGTAACAATTTTAATCAAATATCAGTTAACCTACAAATTTTTCTATGTATAAGAAAAAAAAAGTGTAGAAAAATAATCCAAATTTCTGAGTTGTTTAAAATAAAATATATGTTTTAGTTACAAAATACCTTCATTAAAGGGTTTAGTGGTGATATCCTGTATATTCGGTCTCTTCACCTCAATCTTACTTATAAAATCTTCCAAATGAAGAAACCAAGCATAAGCTAAAGTCTGTACTTTAATTCATTGAAAGCAAGTATATTTTCCAAGGTCATAACATTAAAGAAGAAATTGATTAGTTAAAACAATCTAGTTCTTTCACCAGTTTGTGTCTTGGGTGTGTGTAATATAAACCAATCTTGGTTAAGAAAGGAAAAGCAATTCATTGGCAGAGTACAGAAACTCTTACAGAATCAAGGAGAATGTTAGACAGCCAGGCTTCAGATAGGTTGGGAACAAAGTACTTAGGCAGCAGAAACTAATAGAATGTTTATCTGAGCACCTACCAATAAGATGAGTCAGTTTGTTAGCCTCAACCCCTTTCTCACTCTTCTCCAGATTTAAATTCCTGAGAGACAGAGAGAGAGAGAGAGAGAGAGAGAGAGAGAGAGAGAGAGAGAGAAAACGAGAGAGAGACGCTAGCTTGGTTTGGATCTTTCTTGCTGTGCCCTTAGCTCGGGGAGACAAGGGCACTGTGATGAACCATATGACAAAGAATGGTAGGAAGTGTAGCTCTTGGAGAAAGACTGAGTATCAGTATTGGAAAAAAGGAGTGAAGGGTGGGTGGTCAAAGACAGCAGATGTCCTTTTAAACTCCAGTGCATCACCTCCCCCTACTCCAAGAATTTGCTCACACTTGACCAGGAACAAATGCTTTCCTTGTAATAAAGAGAATTGAAACTTGTAGGAAACAGTGACGCATGTACATCATCTGGCACTCATTTGACTGTAGCTGCAAAGAATGAATTAGCTTATCTTTACTCATCAAAATTGCCCACAAAATAAAAAAGCTTTTAAGGACAAGCAATGATGTACATTTTCACCCCATTCAGAGGATATAAAAACTCAAGGTTAGATAGAATGCTGTCATGATAGCTTTTTGTTATGCTTGTGTGTGTTCTCTCATTCACAGGGGCGTGAAGCCCATGATTTAAAAAAAAAAACAGGGTTATCAGTGAGCTACATGTGCCTCCTTTGACTCAACCTGCAGTCTCTGAAAATGCATTTATTAATAACAATAATAATAATAACAATAATAATATATTTAATGAATGTATATACATATAATGTTCAAGGAGCAGTTGAAATGCTTAGTGTCATGTAATGTAATCAGCCAATAAAACATTAAGGTTTTCTTAGCATTTGGAGTCAAATTCATGAAAGATGACAAAGAACAAGAGCAGTTAATTGTGCTCAGGGTTTTCTCATTGTAGTGAACACTGAGATGCATCACTCAGATACAACTTCAGGCTTATTCCTCAGCAGGGAGAACTGCTAGCTGACAACTCAACTTATCAGCTTTTCCTGAGAATTGATGTCAGCTAAAGAGTTCCGTTGTGCCCACCAGCAGCTTACAATCAATGACTAGCCAGACAATGTAGAGTACAAAAGTTTGCAGCCCTACCAGGTCAACCCTCTAGTGCTATCCCAGCTTTAGTAGAGCTTCCTGCAGGATTGGCTGTGGTCTTTGGTGAGACTACCTCACAGCATATTTTCTTTCTCTAACATTCCTGCTGCTTCCATTCTCTCTCAAAGATCCACAGAGCACTTCTGGCTTATTATGTGCATCTTTGAGTTGGTTTATCAGGGAACATGACTTGCACAACCATAAAGCAGGGACTCTCATTAATGTAGTTTTTGTATGGTAGAGCCAGTTATGACCAGATGTCAGATATGAAGCTTGGAATGTTCTCCTGGCTGCCACTATCTCCACTGCTCTTTCCTAATCAAGATTATGCTATTTTTTCAGTACACAACAAGAGCCATATCCACACTGCCAGCACTGGCACATCCCTGTGTCTTGGAAGTCAAGAAAGTTCCCTTGACAAGGAGTCAGGGAACCTGGATTCTATTTTGGGCCAGTTGCTTTGTCACTGCAGGATACTAGACCATCAGGCCATAAACTCCAATTTCTTCCAGCAGCAGAGACCAACACTGAGCCCACAACATGGCACCATTCCCCAGGATGATCAGTCAGTTTCCTGGTGGCAGGTTGATGACATTGGACTACTTCCATCATGGAAACAGCAACGTTTTGTACTTATTAAAATAGACACTTATTCTGTATATGGATTTGCCTTTCCTATACACAATACTTCTGCCAAAACTACTTTCTGTAGATTCACAGAATGCCTTATCCATGGTCATGGTATTCCACACAACATTACTTCTGAAGAAGAAATTCATTTAACAGAAAAGAGTCTAGTAATGGACTCATGCTTATGGGATTGATTTTACTATACTCTCCATCATACTGAAGCAGCTGGCTTGATGAAATTGTGGAATAGTCTTTTAAATTTGCAGTTATAGTGCTAAATAAGTGAAAATACTTTGCAGGGTTGGGGCAAGGTTCTCCAGAAGGATGTTTATACTGTGCATCAGCATTCAGAATATAGTACTATTTCTCCCATAGCTAGAATTCACAGTCCAGGAATCAAGAAGTGAAAATGGGAGTTGCACCACTCACCATTACCCCTAGTGACCTACTTGCAAAATGCTTGCTTTCTGTTTCCGTAACTTTACCTAATTGCCTAGAGGTCTTAGTTCCAGAGAGTAGAATGCTTTCACCAGAAGATACAATGATTCCATTGACCCCCAACCTCTTTGGGCTCTTTATGCCTCTGAGTCAACAGCCAAACGAGGGAGTAACAGTGTTGGCTATAGTGATTGATTCAGATTTCCAATGGGAAAATTTGATTACTAATCCATAATAGAGGTAAGAAAGAGTTTGCCTCCCTTAGAAGAGGAAGAGGAATTCCCTTAGGGTATCTCTTAGTATTACCATTCCCTGTGATTAACATCTATAGGAAATTACCACGTCCCAATTCAGGCAAGTATAAGAGTGGCTTAGACTCTTTAGCCGGGCTCAGTGCCTCAGCCTGTAATCCCGCGCCTTTGGGAGGCTGAGGTGAGTGGATTGCCTGAACCCACGGGTTCGAGACCTCATCTCTACAATAAATCAAAAAATCAGCTGGGCGTGGTAGCGCATGCCTGTAATTCCGGCTACTTGGAAGGCTGAGGTGGAAGGATCGCCGGAACCCAGCAGGTCGAGGCTGCGGTGGCCGGGAGCAGCCACTGCACTCCAGTCTGGGTGACAGAGTGAGACTCCAACTCAAAAAATAAATAAATAAATAAAAAGAATGGCCCAGACCCTGGCTGGGAGCAGTGGCTTGCCTGTAATCCCAGCACTTTGGGAGGTAGAGGTGAGAGGATTGCCTGAGCCCAGGGATTTGAGACCAGCCTGGGCAACTTTGTGTGTGTGTGTGTGTATGAGATCTTGGCTTTATAATAAATCACAAAAACTAACCAGGCATGGTGGCGCACATCTGTAGTTCCAGTTACTTGGAAAACTGAGGCAGAAGGATAGTCTACGTCCAGCAAGTTGAGACTGTGGTGGGCATTAGCATGCCACTGCACTCCAGCCTGGGTGACAAGAGTGAGACTCCAACTCAAAAAAGAAAAAAAAAAAAAAAAGGAATAGCCCAGACTCTCTTCAGGAATGAATATTTGTGTCATCTATCCAGATAAAGAATCACAAGTTGGGGTAAAGCGGAAGTCAAATAGGCAGTAGAAGAAGGTAATTATAAGTGTCAGCAACAACCTTGTGACCAGTTTCAGAAATGAGGAGTATACTTGTCATTAGTGTTTTTTTTTCCTAGTTTGTTAAGATTGTGTGTGTGAGTGTGTACACACATATATTAAGAAATATATTTGGTTTTGTTCCTTTCTCATTTCTTCATCATGTAACATAAGATTTATTGACCTTCTATCAGTATTTGAGTACTGTTATTTTATACCATAGTATTTAAGTTATAGGTTATCAGGAATAAACATCATCCAAAGACTTTACTTCCTTTTCTGGGAAAGGGATTAGAGTGACTTTGGGTGTACACAGGATAGTTGCATCATGTTAGCACTATTCCCTTGTTATTGTCTTTATTTGCAGATTCAGTATAATTTAAGGAGCTGTATGTGGGTGCCAAGTTGACTAGGAGTAGACTTGTAATGGTTAATTTTAGGTGCAAATGTGACTGGATTAAGAATTATCTAGATAATTAGTAAATAATTATTTCTAGATATATTTGTAAGGGTGTTTCTAGGGAAGATTGGCTTGTGAGTCAGTGAACTGAGTGGGATAGATCTTTCCTAAATGTGGGCATGTACCATCCAGTCAGTTGGGGTCTCAGATAGAACACAAAAATATAATATCCTCTCTCTTCTTGAGCTGGGATACACCCTTTTCCTCCTGTCCTTGGGCATTGAAACTTCAGACTCTCTGGCTTTTGGATTCCAGGACTCACATAAGTGGTCTCCCGGGTTCTCAGGCCATTGGCCTCAGACTGAGAATTATGCCATTTGCTTCCCTGGTTTCCCTGGTTCTAAGCTTTCATACTTGGACTGAACCATTCTACCTGCATCCCAGAGTCTTCAACCTGCCATGGGATTTCTCATTCTCCACAACTGTGTCAGCCAATTTCCCTAATGAATCCCCTCTCATCTATATATGTATCCTATTGGTTCTGTCTCTCTGGAGAACCCTGAGTAATACAGTAACCTTCATACACACTCTCATTTCTCTATTATCCACATATACAATCTTAATTTGTTGACTCTTTCATCCCATCTCAGAGTATCCCTCAATTCACCCCTCAGTGCATCAGGGAGCATTGGCAAAAAAGGCCAGCTTTGGAGACTTTGGGGCATGTCTGATCAAATTCCAGCATGCAATATGAATGCCTGGTTTCAGTCATCGCTTTATTCTAGGCACATCTCTCTTCTTAGCCTTGGTGGGACATGATTGAAGAGCTTATTCATAATACAGAGGGCAGATACGTCACTCAAGGGGTAGATTTCTCCCACAGCCAAAGTTCTCGGAGGATCATGACTCCCCTTGGCTTCTCAGCTTTCTTCTTTATATTTTAAGTGGATAACTATTCATCTTTTCAAAGCATTCTTCTCATATATTTCTAGACAAGGTGTCTGACTAAATTGCATTTTGTAACACATGCTGACTGCAAGCTAATAAAAGAATAACCAGATAAGTAGTAAATAGGCTTTTAATCAGAAGACTATATTGAACTGAAGATAGTAAAATCCTGCATAACTACCTACAGATGCTAAAAAATCTATAAAGCTATAGCCTGGGTCAGAATGGTTTACCTCCCTAATAAGTTAGCCTTTGTTTTGCCATAGCTTTATTATTAAACTTAACAAACTATCAGTTTTATTATGTATAGTACATAACTCCTAGAGTTTTACTATAGTAACTATAATCTCAGCATAGTTGAAACCAGAGATCATTTCATGAGTGGATATCTCGAAATACAAGAATTAAAGACACATTTCTTGAAAACATTTATTTTCACTAAGCCATCTGATTTTTGAAAAATGTTGACAAAATCATTATTGAATATAATATTTCACCTTCCAATTCCTTATGGTGATGTCTCTTATGATATAGACTTTAAAAATCCTTGAAACATCTAGTACTTAACCAGTAAAATTGTTTCAACAGAATCAGTATGGAATTAAAAGAAAAAGATAGGCTATGAGAAGAAGTGACAGCCTTTTCAGTACCCCAAACTTCTTGAGGAAATGTGACCTAAAAATCTTAGGGAGGAGAGAAATATCTTAGAAGACCTTTGGGGTCTTAATGTATTTTGCAGGCTTTCCTATACTCAATGGTATATTTAAACTTGTGATTTTGGCACTTAAGTGTCTGATGCAGTTTAGAAAAAGGCTTTTTGCTGTCATTTTGCTTGCTGTTACTCTTGAAAATGCTAAGTTAAAATTGGGTTAACTTTAGTTGACATCTAAGTTAACAATAGCCAGAGAAATTGTAAATTTATCACTAGTCTGTTGCAAGGAGCAATTTGCTTTTGGTTTAACTCTAGGCTTGAGATCACCAGAGTGAAATAATATGATTGAAAATGAATCCATCTCTTGAGAGACACAAGAAGTGAATCATGCAATGCACATAACCCAAGGAACAGAGACACTAGATAAAAATTAATATCACATTTGTTTTCCCTAACTATTTGTATATTTGAACCATAGAACTAATGGCTTAAAATTTTGAAAATAAATGTCTTCCTTTGTTTAATTTTTTTCAGATAAATGTGCAAGCTAGAAACCGTGGGATCTGCTTATTAGACTTATGTTCACCACCCAAGCACAAACTCTTTGAGACAAAGCTCTTGTTTTACATTTATTCTGTCTCCTCCCTCATCTTCCAGCAGCTACCTCAGTGTAGGAGACAGTTCTATGGCACTAGGGTAACTCAATTGGTTTGCCTGGAACCTGACAGGATATGAAGAGGAGGGGGCAGGAGGGAAATGGTGGGGGAGAAAAAGATGCAGGTTCAATATCAGAGAACATAGTATATCATTCTAGTACTTTAGATTCTTGTGAATTTGGGTAGCACTCAATCTGGGCCTTACTAATTTCACATTACTGCTGCTATCTTATACTAGTAAACCTGAATAGGTGTTTATTTTCAATGAGATTGTGAATCCCTTAAGGGCTGAGACTATAATACCTTATTCTTATCTGGATTTCTTTCAGAGCACTTGCCCCAGATGTTGGATCACCTGAACTTCGTACTTCTCTATCCTGGAGACAGGTCGGAAGTGACCTTAGGAAACTGACTTCCTGTTTTGTGGAAAGTTTCTGTCTTGCCCTCATGATTCCATCTTTGAGAATTGTTTTTAAGGAATCCTGACATTTTGAGAAATGTATAGTTTATGAAGTAAAGACCCAGTGGATCCACTGAACATCAGGTCCTTGAATTCTTGGTCTGTGAGAAAGAGAGATAGTCACATTTCCATTCTGGATCTTGCTTTTTCCTGTAGGAAGATGTAACTCTCCATGACCTAGGGCCTAAAATGGGTAGGAAGGTAGAGGATAGAGTTTGTTTAAAATAGATGCCAAATAATTAATTGCTCCTCTCATACCCGAGACTTAGATTTATTTTCTTGAAAATTTTAAGAACCAATAAAGTGGATGGAAGAAACGTTAGAAAAAGTGAAACTTTCAGATAAGCAATTTAGTCTGCTATTGTGATATGATAGGTCCCATATTGTATATATACTTCAGGCTTATCTAGGATTATGTCTACACAAATATTTGTGAATAAACATTGTTGCATAGGTAGGTAGTCTCAGAGAGAACATAGATATATTTTGATATAGAAAGTTCAAAGTTCAAATGTTAAATTCTACCTTTTTTTGTGAGATGGCTATGACTGACCTGTCTTTAGTAGGACACATACTTTGAGTTGTCTCTCCTTTACTGACAACAGGTCATTTGCACATTTTACAATATGCATATTTTACAATTCTTACTGTTCTTTTTGACTTCTGACAAATAGCACACAATGGTGACTCTGTCAACTTAAATTGAGGTGGCTATAATTTTTTTTTTCAGTGAATGCCAAACCATTATCAACCATATAAATGAGCAGGAATACAGCAGTATGTTCACATGCATCTGGGAAAATTAACTAAGGTTAACTCTGGGTTCTTAGTGACAACTCAGGAAAGTGTTGTGGGTATCTTTGTAAGACTATCCTTAAAGAAATCAGCTCAATATAGCACTTAAGCTAAAAATTTCATAAAACATCTCCTTGAGAAGGGCACTGAACTGATATCACACCTGGTAAAAATCATGGGGGTGTCTGGATCTGTGATCACCATTGCTTTAGAACAGAGACAACGAAACTGGAGAAAGACTCAAACAAGACAACCACCATTAGTGCAGGAATGGGAAGAATTAAGAAAAGGATGTTGCCTCAGGTCACAAAATCAAAAGACTGCATATGCCTATCGGGAAAAACAAAATATTGTAAAAGAGAAAAGATTTGGATAGAATGAACATAACATGAATAATTCATATTATATTCAGGGAAAAGAATTAGAAGCCACCCATTAAACTTTGAGGTTGCTAATAATATTATGTACTTTACAGTTATTAAATATTTTGTATAGTATTCATTATATTCCAAAGTGACACAGACTGAAAATAAATTTCATATAACTGATGTTATCACTTTTACTAAGTGTGTTCCAAAATTATTGGTCTAGTATTGCTTTTAAAAATATTTCCATGGTCCTACAAATAAAAGAAAATGCCACCTATGCATCTGATCCTTGGGTACTTACAATATACATTACTGTATTAAAGGTTCTGAGAGCGCTATTACAAAAGAAAGTTTGCTTAACTTTGTTTAACTGAGTATTCTACATTCATCTTATCAAGAAATATCTTTTGCCGAAATTCTTACTTACATCCTATAGATTAATTTGCCTTGAGAAAAACTAATCTATATTTAGTTATTAGTGAAGGATGAATTTCTGATGTGTATCAAGGGTAATCAAGATTCTCATGTGTTATATGCCCGAAACTTTAAGACTATATATGAAAATATTACTTATTTGGTTTACAACTTTGTGTCTTTCTAATATTGGATGCACTGGAGTCTGACTTTGGGGGTGATGGGGCAGGTGTTACTTCATTTTGTGAATATAAAAGCAATTTATTGTGCACTTATTATGTTCTAGGCACTATTCTAAGGCATTTACATATATTATTTTATTCAATCTTCACAACAAAATCCTAGGAAAAGGGTCCTACTACAATCTACACTTTACATATATGAAATAGAAGCACAGAGAAGTTGAGTAACTTGTCTAAGGTGACCCAGTAAGTATTAGAACTGAGACTTGAACCCAGGTTCTAGTCTTGAAACTTGTAATCATTATATTACCTTGCCATCTTGCTTCAACTAGCATAGCAGCACTTGAGAAACACCAAACAGGTAAGTGATCATTATCATAGGCAACAGGAGCCATGAAGTTTAGTAATTCACTTGGTATCTTTATAAAAACCAAGAGAAAAAGATAAGAAATAGCCAAATGACAAACCTTTTACCACAGCTTGAATGCTTTTGAACCTAAGACCGAGAGAGAGCATGAGGGAAAACCAGGCTATATGGAGTAGTCGGAACAATTTCTGGTGGCTTTAGATATCGTTTGTTGTTTCATCACCTCCAAGGTTACTACCATGGTCCAAGTCCTGTCACATACCACTGGGAATCCTCGCATAGCCAGACCTCTTTATCTCTCTCTTCCATTCTCACCTCCCTATGTGCTTGCAGACCAGCCAGAGTAAAACATCACATCCAAGATAAGATTATGTGATTTCCTCCACTCAAGTTTCTCCGGTAGCCCCCATCTCAGAGTAGGTCCAAACTTCTGAAAAAGCCTTGGGGGAGCTTGTAAGTTATACCCCTGCTTCCCATACATTCTCACCTCCTACCATTTTCTTTGATCGCTGTGTTCCAACTACACAGATCCCTTTGCTGCACGTGGTGTATGCCTTATAGTTCCCTTGACTAGAGTGCTCTAGCTTTAAATACCCACACGACTCCTTCCTTTCTTTAATAGAGCCTCTGCTCAAATATTACCTCTGAAAAATGTCCCTCATAGCTCTGTATAAAATAGCAGCGCCAACCTCTTTCTATACTCTCCCCTTAGCCTTCTTTGTTTTTTTTTACAACACTAGTTATAGACTGCAATTCTTGACACTAGATTATCTATATGTTTACTTATTATCAGCCTATTATGGGATTGTAAGCTCCACGAGAGACATAAATTTTGTTGCATTTAGATTTGTAGTTTGAGAATTGAGATCAGTCTCTGGCGCATAATGGATTTCACAAGGAATAGCTGTTGCATGTCTACTCAGGAAGTTCCTAACCCAGGAAATTAGCATTCTGAGGAACTGTAGGTCTAGAAATAGATGAGATTCTGAGCTTTGTGATTTTGTAGCTTGCCCAGGTTATGTAGGGCTGGTGAGAGGTTAAACAAGTGCTCTTATTTCCTGTCCTGCACTCCTATTCTCTCACACTACCTTCCCATTACCATAGCTCCTCGATAGATTTTTCTTTTTCCAGGAAAGCAGCTATTTTAGGGGAAAAATCTGTTGGTCAATTGAGGGTTTTTTTTTGTTTTTGTTTTTGTTTTTTAAACCAGGAAATGATCTGGGGTCCAAAGTGAAGCTGGTTCTGTACACTGAATTACCAGGAATCCTACTCTGCAACCTCCGACCCCTCCTTCTGAAATATGGCCATAAAATAATGGATCTGTAAACTGCTCTGGGCAATTATGGCACTCCTGGAGTGAAAGTGGGCTGTCATTAGCCACACTTATGGACACCAGCTTGCTGCAGTTGGCTCTCAGCCAGGTTGGGAAACAGCCTTAGACTGGGAGGACACAAGTTCAATGGGATAATTAGGCAGGGTTTTGTGCAAGTTTGTTGATAAAAATGTGCTACAGATTAGCCTTTTCCCCCTTCTGTGCTGAGTAACGATCAGCCAGAACAGGTGGTAAGCTAATGAAATTAATACTTTGTTTCCTGGTCCCCCCTTTGTTGTTTTTGTGTAGAGGATTTCTTCAGAATCTTCAAACACATTGCAAACACCTTTTTCTTCCCAGTTTTATTTAGTTTAGTCTAAAATCTCTGGCCCAAAGGTGCCTGAGCCATCCAGGTTTTCAAACAGAGTTCCCCTACTTTTGTGGGAAATGTTCTAGGAATAAACATCTAGAAAATGGAACAATTAAAAACAATGTGAAGTACAACAAAAGCTTTTCAAACTAGCACTTAAACCCCAACCATAGCACCATCCATCTGAGACTCTAAATGTCAGCTTGACCTTTATCTAAAAAACTTATTTTTGAAAAGTATGCCAGGCCTGAAATATTTCAGCCACTCTAGTCTATGACAGAACTTCTTGTCTGGTGAGTAACAAGTTTTCAAAAATGTTTATGTCCACTATAGGTACTAAAGACCCCAAAGCTAACTTCTAGATGATGACTGTCAGTCAAAACAAACAAATAGGACTTTATGAAAATGTTTCAGAATGATTTTAGGAGGATTTGGAGATTCAAGATTTCTTCCTTTATGCAAGATCCTCAACAATAAAAACTTGTCTTGTTCCATGCATGTGTGTGTTTGTGTGTGTTTGTGTGTGTGTGTGTGTGTGTGTAAGATCTAGTCCAATTTCCTTCTTCTATGAAGTTTATTCTTATTATTCTAGTTTTAATCATTACTTTGTATCCTTAACCTGTACCCATGATTTTCTACTTAATTATATGCTGACATAGAGGTTCTGTTTTGTGTGTTCCTCCCTTATCTTCAGATGGGAAGAAATATGATCTAGTTAAGAAGTATAAGCTTGATAGCCGAGCTCAGTGGCTCAGCCTGTAATCCCGCGCTTTGGGAGGCTGAGGTGAGTGAATTGCCTGAGCCCGTAGGTTCGAGAACGGCCTGGGCAACTTGGTGAGACCTCATCTCTACAATAAATCAAAAATTAGCTGGGCGTGGTAGCGCACGCCTGTAGTTCCAGCTACTTGGAAGGCTGAGGCGGAAGGATAGCCGGAGCCCAGCAGGTCGAGGTTGCGGTAGCCAGGAGTGGCCACTGCACTCTAGTCTGGTTGACAGAGTGAGACTCCAACTCAAAAAATAATAATAATAAAATAAAATAAATAATAATAAAAAAAGAAATATAAGCTTGAGAGTGATGTCAGAAAGATGGTAGACTAGCTCCAGGCTCTCACTCCCTCATGGAATCACCAAGTAAACAGCAGCATACAGACCAAAGTAACTTTGCAGGAATGCTAGAAACCAATTACGAACCTGCAGCATCTAAGCAAATGTCTAATCTAGAAAAAGCCACATTCAAAATGGTAGGAAGTTATATGGCACTGTTGCTCCCTTTAGCTCCACTCCCTCTCTGCTGCAGTGCATTACAGTTGGGACCAAATGCCCAGTTCCTGGTTCCTCCCTCAGGATGGAAGGAAAACTGCTGAACTTGTTTGCAACAATCTGATGTATTTGGAAGCTACTCAAGGGACTGGTTTCTGTATCACTTGACCTGGAATGCTGATGAAAGTGGCAAGTTTGAAAATGAGGTTCGAGGCTGCTGAAAGCAGTGGTGGTCTGTGGTGCATGAGATCTACAAGGGAACTATAGATTCCTGGACACTTTGGACAAGAGATTATGATCAGAGGAATATAATAGGACATCTAAGTCTTTGAGAAGAAGTATATGTGAGACCTGTAGGGAAATTGCAACTTGTAAAAGCAGCTCTAGATGTAGAGGAATGATAAGGGGACATACACACAGGCCCAGAGAAGACATCCTTAGAAAAGACCTGAGAGGACCTTGAGCCTTCATGCCAGAATGAATAGCAAATGTCTTCTCCTGCATAGAGCAAGTCCACAAAGACTGGGAGAGGGGACTTTGTTTTCTAATGTTCAAGTTTCAACAAAATAGCACAAGTCTACAAAGAGTACAGAAACATGGCCTATTCAAAAGAATAAAATAAATCTCCAGAAACTGACCCTAAAGACACATAGGCCTGCCAGGCTCGGTGGCTCAGCCTGTAATCGCATGCCTTTGGGAGGCTGAGGTGAGTGGATTGCCTGAGCCTGCGGGTTTGAGACCCGCCTGGGCAGTGAGACCTCATCTCTACAATAAATCAAAAAATCAGCCGGGCGTGGTAGCACATGCCTGTAATTCCGGCTACTCAGAAGGCTGAGGAGGAAGGATCGCTGGAGCCCAGCAGGTCGAGGCTGCAGTGGCCAGAAACGGCCACTGCACCAGTCTGGGCGACAGAGTGAGACTCCAACTCAAAAAAAAAAAAAAAAAAAAGAAAAAGAAAAAAGAAACATAGGCCTCAGACTTGCTTGATAAAGACTTTAAAGCAAACGTCTTATGTAGACAACTAAAGAAAAATTTTAAAAAGATAAGAATATTAGTAAAAATAGAAATTATAAAAAAATAACCAAACAGAAATTCTGGATCTGAAAAACACAATGACTGTAGTAAAAAAATTCACTAAGGTGATTCAATAGCAGACTCCAATAGGAAGAAAAAAAAGTCCATGAACTTGTGGATAGATTATATAAAATTATTGAGTCTGAGAAGAAAAAATAATAATTAAAAAAAGTAAATGGATGCTGAAAGATTACGGAATGTTATCAAGTTGTCCAATATATACATTATGAAGTTTCAGAGTGAGAAAAGACAGGAAAAGGACAGAGAACTTAGAGTAGTATCCTCTTATTCATAGGGGATATAGTTGAAGGCCCCAAAGATGGTATATATATATCCTATATATACCATGTACAGATTTCTTTTTCTTTAATTACAATGTAATGAATAGTGATTTACTCTTAGAGATCTACAGGTCTTTGTGAGTTTGGCATAAGATTTTTTTTATTATTAAGTTGAGAACTTTCATCTTTCCACTTAAAGGAAGTAATTTGGATTTTTTTTAACATTCAAATTTCCAGCATCACCTCTATTGCACTTTGGCACCATAATTAAGTAAAATAAGGTTTACTTAAACATAAACATGCAATACTATGACAGTCAATCTGATAACCAAGATGGCTACTAAGAGACTAACAGGCAGTGTATAAGTGTGGATATTCCGAACAAAGGAATGATTTACATACTGGCAGAAAAGAACAAGACATGCTACTCGAATGGCATGTAATTTAAAATTTATAAATTGTTTAACCCTGGAATTTTTTATTTAATATTTTCAGGCCATGGTTGACCACAGGCAACTGAAACTGCGGAAAGTGAAACCTCAAATGGGGGAAGGAGGAGGGGGAGGGGACTATTGTATTTGAAGAAATAATGACCCCAAATTTCCAAAATTTGAGAAAGTACATGAATTTACAAGCATAAGCTCAACAAACAAAGTAGGATAATTCAAAAGGAGCCACACTGAAAAATAATCAAACTGTCAAAAATCAAAGACAAAAAAATATCTTGGAAACAGTAAGAGAAAAATGACTTGTCAAATACAAGTCATTCTCAGTAGCATTACCAGCAGATTTCTCAGCAAAAACCTTGCAAAACAAAACAAAACAAAAATCCCAAAACAAAAACTGACAAACAAACAAAAAAACCAAAGCAGTGCAATGATATATTTAAAATATTGAAAAAAAAAGCTGTTACTGACAATTCTGTATCCATCAAAGCTGTCCTTCAAAAGCAAAGGAGTAATTAAGACATTCCCAGATTTTAAAAAAGCTGAAGGAGTTTATTACCGCTAGACCTGCCCTATAAGAAATATTAAAGGTAGTCATTCAAATTGAAATGACAGGATGCTAGGCAGTAACTGTATGAGGTTGTATGAAAATATAAAGTTTTCTAGCCAAAGTAAAATATAGAGAGATATAAAAATCATCATTACTGTAATTCTGGTTTGTAACTCAACTTTTTATTCTTTTGTAGAATTTAGAAGATGGCATAAAATAATTATAAAGGTTTATGATTATATAACGATATAAATTGTGACATTACAAATGTAATTTATAATACATGTAACAATACAAATGAATCTTTAGGCTATTATGCTAAGTGAAACAAGCCAGTTACACATATTGCATGATTTACATAAGGTACATAGATTATGTGTTGTATGACTTATATGAGTAACCTAGAATAATCAAACGCATAAAAACAGAAAGTAGAATGGTGGTGGCTGGCAGCTGGGGAAATAGGAGTTATTCTTGATGGTTACAGTGTCAGTTTGAAAAGGTGTAGAAATTCTGCATTCACAATAGCCACACAAAAAATGAAATACCTCAGCATCTTCCCAACCAGAGAAGTGAAAGACCTTTACAATGAGAACTACAAAACACTGCTCAAAGAAATCCAAGAAGACACAAATAAATGAAAAAATATTCCATGCTCATGGATAGGAAGAGTCAACATTGTTAAAACGTCCATCCTACCAAAGACAATCTACAGATTCAACACAATACTCATTAAGTAACCAACATCATTCTTTTCTGACCTGGAAATTACAATAAAGAAATTCATATGAAAACATAAATAGGACTTCCGGCAAGATGGCAATGGGGCAACCTGGTCTATGAAACCCTCTGCAAAGGAGAACGCAGGGGGTCTCTGGCTCTCTCCCAGGGGGCTGCGGACCCCAACATCGCAGCCTGCTCTTCACACAGAGCTCGGCCGTTGCCACTGCTGGCGCATCGCAGCATTCTGGAAAGCCACTGCACCACAGACACAGCAGCCACTGGCGCTGCCACAGCATCCGTGGGGGCCATAGCACATCCCACCACCCGTGCCTGAGGCAATCACGACTTCAGTCCTTGAAGCCCCAGAAGGCAAGATCTACTGGGATCACTGCCACCTCTCCTGTGGTGATATCCTGCCTACCGTGGGTCTCCTCCCATGTGCCCTGAGGCAGGCTTCCATCTCCAGCCTCTACCCGGTTCCTGTCTGGCCGCACCCCCTCTGGGGCAAGCAGCTGAGATAGTACCACCTGCTGGCGATTCAAGGTAACAACATCGAAACGGGAGAAACAAACTTGAAAAACAGAGAGCCCACAGTGGTGAACAGAGAGTGATCTGAACTGTCCTTCACAGCAGGCCAGGGGCAACTGACCCTAACTGTGAACTAATTTACCAGCTTGAAAAGAAAGCTAGAAATCAGAGCTGAAAGGACATTGGACTTAAACAAAAAGTCTCAGAGTGTGCTTGACTGGTTCTGTTAGTTTAATGACTTAATTCTATTCCTACTGTATTGTTCCTTTTTTCTCTTTTTTTCCTCTTCCTTCTCTTCTCTTTTCTTCTCTCCATAAACCATATCTTTGTAAAGAGGAACAGCACACCAATAAGGTGGTTGGTTAGCTTGTATGTTAGCATCATTGTATGTTTTATTTTTTTTTTGTATGGGAGTTGCTTAGTCTGTAGCTGTGGTCTAATGTTTTTATCTGTTTCAGTATAGGTCTCTCTCTCCATTTGTTGGTACACTCATTTGTTTCCCCCCTTACTCCTCTATCTCTCCACTCCCTTCTTCCCCTCACTGTCTGCTCCATTCTCTTCCCTCTGCTAGCCACATTTTATTTCAGGGAGTAAACCTACAGCCCCACTGCACGGACAGATTCCAAGGCAGTGAGAAGTGGGTTTCAGATTATCCATACACCTGTCAGCAAATACCAGGACCTGCAGATAGATTTTGAATCACAGCTCCCCCCTTAAGTAAATCTCAAAACTGTAAAAACACCACTCCCAACCTACAGTGCAGCTCCAGAGTTGAACAAAGTAAGAGGACATACATAAAGAATAGGAGATTGAACAAACAAAAGTAAAACCAATCCCTCTACCCCTGAATAACAGAATTAAAGAAGACAGTGACATGGAGGGAAGGAAAAAGTAGGGAGGGGGAAAAAACTGCACAAATGAAGAAAAACCAAAAGAAGAATATAGGTCTCACACAGACCCCTGGGAGATCAGACACTGAGAAAACAGATTCTGGAAAAACAAACAATGAAGATCCCCAGAATGACTGGTCACATGCAACAAACCCAGACATCAAGACATTAATAGAGAGAATTTTAAAAATTGAGAGAGACAAGAGGAAAATAGGAAGGAGCTGATGTCAGAAATAACAGCAGTAAAGAATACTGTGATGGAAATAAATAACAAACTAATAAGCATGGAAAGCAGAATTAGCCAAGCAGAAGAAAGAATCTCAGAGCTCAAAGACCAAAACACAGAACTAAGCCAAACTGTCAAAAGAATGGAAAAGAAGCTCAAAAAGACAGAACAAAACCTTCAAGAGATGAATGATCACTTCAAGAGACTGAAGCTGAGAGTAATTGGGCTTCCTGAGGCAGAGAGAGAAACAGAGGCCACAATGGAACAAACATTTCATGAAATCATACAAGAAATCTTCCCTCATCTCATCAAGGATGAAAAAATTCAAACACAAGAAATTCAGAGAACCCCTGCAAGACAACAAATGAGAAGACCAAATCCCAGACACATAATAATTCATCTAAACAAAGTAGGTATAAAAGAAAAAATCCTAAAAGCTGCAAGAGAAAAAGGTCAGACTATGTACCAGGGAAGACCAATTAGAATAGCAGCAGATTTATCTACAGAAACCCTCCAGGCTAGGAGAGCTTGGTGCCCTATCTTCAAAGTTCTAAAAGATAAACAATTTCAACCAAGAATAACCTACCCAGTCAAGCTAAGCTTCATCAGTGAGGGAGAATTGAAATCTTTCCCAGATATCCAATCCCTAAGAACCTATGCTGCCACGAGACCACACCTACAAGAAACACTTAAGAAAGTATTGAATAGAGAAGAAAAGGAAAAAAGAACAACAACGCTCTTCACAAGAGTACAGGTAAAAGATTAAAAACACACATGACCCAACTCTAAAACCAAAAGAAAGACAACACACAAACAGGAAAAAAACAACTCTGTAAGAACATTATGATAGGGATCAACTCTCACATTTCAATAATTAGTTTGAATGTGAATGGACTAAATGCACCACTGAAAAGACATAGAATGGCAAAATGGATAAAATATCACCAGGCAACAATCGATTGCCTTCAAGAGACTCACCTCACTAGAAAGGACACTCACAGACTCAAAGTAAAAGGATGGGAAACAAATTTTCAGGCGAATGGAACACAAAAGAAAGGAGGAGTCACAATCTTAATCTCAGACAAACTACCCTTTAAGCTATCAAAAATTAAAAAAGATACAGAAGGCCACTACATAATGATAAAAGTTTCAATCCATCAACAAGAAATGTTCATCCTAAACATATATGCACCAAACATAGGAGCACCAACTTTCATAAAGCAGCTCCTAGGTAAACTAAAAACAGATATTGACTCCAATACCATCATAGCTGGGGACTTCAACACCCCACTCACAACCCTAGACAGATCATCAGGACAAAAAATCAGCAATGAGATCCGAAACCTCAATGTGACTCTTGATCAAATGGACTTAACTGATACCTACAGAACCCTCCATCCAAAGACCACAGAATACACATTCTACTCATCACCACATGGAACGTACTCTAAGATCGACTGAATACTTGGCCATAAATCAAGCATAAGCAAATTTAAAAGGACTGAAATTTTACCAGGCACCTGCTTGGACCACAGTGGAATGAAAATAAACATTAACACCAACAAGGTCCCCCCAAAACCCACAAAGACATGGAACCTAAACAGCATAATGCTAAACAACTCCTGAGTCAATGATGAAATCAAAACAGAGATTAAAAGATACATGGAAACAAATGAAAATGAAGAAACATCTTACCAAAATCTCTGGGATGTCATGAAAGCTGTAGTAAAAGGGGAATTTATATCCCTACAAACGCACATGAAGAAAATGGAAGGATCACAAATTAACAGCTTAAGAAGCCACCTAAAAAAGCTGGAAAAGCAAGACCACAAAAACCCTAATTTCAGCAGAAGAATCCAGATCACTAAAATAAAAGCCCAAATCCAGGATTAGAAGACAAAAAGGTAATACAAAAAAAATCAATGAAACAAAAAGCTGGTTCTTCGAAAGGACAAACAAGACTGATGGTCCCCCAGCTAGACTGACCAAGAAAAAGAGAGAAAAAGCCCAAATAAACACAATCAGAAACACAAAGATGAAGTCACATCTGATCCTGAAGAAATACAAAAGATCATTAGAGACTACTATATACACTTGTATGGAAACAAACTTGAAAACCTCAAGGAAATGGAGGACTATCTGTCATCACACAACCTGCCTAGGTTGAAACAAGAAGAAATTGAGACCCTAAATAGACCAATAACAATCAAGGAAATCGACTACGTAATAAGAAAACTACCTACAAAAAAAAAGCCCTGGACCAGATGGCTTTCCAGCAGAATTCTACAAGACATTTAAGGACGAACTGATTCCAATCCTACTGAAGGTATTCCAGGCAATTGAGAAAGACGGAATTCTCCCAAATCATTTTATGAAGCCAACATCACATTGATACCCAAGCCAGGTAAAGACCCAACAAAGAAAGAGAACTACAGGCCAATATCTTTAATGAACATAGATGCTAAAATTCTCAACAAGATCCTAGTGAACCAGATTCAACAACACATCTCAAAAATCATCCATCATGACCAAGTAGGCTTCATCCCTGGGATGCAAGTCTGGTTCAACATTCGTAAAACCATAAATGTAATTAAATACATCCACAGATGTCAAAACAAAAACCACATGATTATATCATTAGATGCAGAAAAAGCTTTTGATAAAATCTAGCACCCCTTCTTGATAAAAACCCTCAAACAGCTAGGCATACGGGGAACATACCTCAAAATAGTAAAAGCCATCTACAAGAAACCCATAGCCAGCATACTCCTAAATGGACAAAAACTGGAACCATTTCCCCTGAAAACTGGAACAAGACAAGAATGCCCACTCTCACCCCTCCTGTTCAATATAGTATTGGAAGTCCTGGCTAGAGCAATCAGAGAACAGAAGGCAATCAGGGGTATTCAAATAGGAAAAGAGTAAGTCAAGCTATCGCTATTTGCAGATGACGTGATCATGTACCTTGAAAAACCAAGAGAATTTGTCAAAAACCTCCTTATACTGATAAAGGCCTTTGGCAAAGTCTCAGGATATAAAATAAATGTGCAAAAGACAATCACATTTCTTTACACCAATAATAACCAAACAGAAACCAAATAAAAACCACAATTCCATTCACAATAGCCACCAATAAAATGAAATACCTTGGCATTTTCCTAACCAGAAATGTGAAAGACCTTTACAATGAAAACTACAAAAGACTGCTCAAAGAAATCAAAGATGACACAAACAAGTGGAAAAATATTCCATGCTCATGGATTGGAAAAATCAACATTGTGAAGATGTCCATCTTACCTAAGGCAATCTACAGATTTAATGCAATACCCATCAAATTACCAGCAACATTTTTCTCAGACTTAGAAAAACCAACACAGGAATTCATATGGAAACACAAACGACCAAGAATCCTCAGAACAATCCTCAGCAAAAAAAAAAAACAAAGAAGGTGGCATCACATTACCAGACTTCAAAGTTTACTATAAAGCAACAGTCATCAAAACAGCTTGGTATTGGTACAGGAACAGGCATATAGACCAATGGAATAGAATTGAGATTCCAGAAGCAAAACCTCAATTTCTCAACCAACTCATCTTTGACAAAGCCTCCACCACCTACCACTGGAGAGAGGAGAACCTATTTAGTAAATGGTGCTGGGACAACTGGCTGACCACATGCAGAAGACTGAAACAGGACCCTTATCTATCCTCATACACAAAAATTAACTCTAAATGAATCAGAGACCTAAATGTAAAACCTCAAACCATAAGAATATTAGAAAATGAAAGACATACCCTCATGGAAATTGGAACTGGCATCCAGTCCTGAACAAAACCCAAACCCACAGGCCATAAGAGATAAGATAGACAAGTGGGACCTCATTAAACTGACAAGCTTCTGCAAAGCCAAAGAAATCATCAAGAGAGCAGGAAGACAGCCTATAGACTGGGAAAAAGTATTTGCCAACTCCAGGTCTGACAAAGGCTTAAAATCTTGGATCTACAAGGAGCTCATATGTACTGAAAAGAAAAAAACAAACAACCCCATTATAAAATGGGCAAAAGATATGAACAGACACTTCTCAAAGGAAGACATCCGGGCAGCCAACAGACACATGAAAAAGTGTTCAACCTCACTAATCATCAGGGAGATGCAAATCAAAACCACACTGAGATACCACCTAACTCCAGTCAGAATGGCAATTATCAATAACTCAAAAAATAACAGTTGCTGGAGAGGGTGTGGCAAAAAGGGAACACTTCTACACTGTTGGTGGGAGTGCAAACTAGTATGACCTCTGTGGAAAACAGTATGGCAATTTCTAAAAGCTCTAAACATTGACCTCCCATATGACCCTGCCATCCCCCTACTGGGAATATACCTTGAAGAACTCAAATCACTCTATAAAAAAGATACCTGCACACGTATGTTTATCACAGCACTGTTCACAATAGCAAGAACCTGGAAGCAACCATGCTGTCCATCAAAAGAGGACTGGATTAAAAAAATGTGGTACATATACACGATGGAATACTACGCAGCCAATAAAAAAGAACAAAGTCATGAATTTTGCAGCAACCTGGATGGAACTAGATTCTATAATACTGAGTGACCTCTCACAGAAACAAAGATCTGAGTATCACATGTTCTCACTCATATAATGGAACTTGAACATCCAATGTAATACTATAAGAAAATGACTGACAGTGGTGGGAAACTATGGGGGGAGGGGAAGGGAGATGGGATTAATGGTAGTAAATATCTGTCTGGGGATGGGGAGACACCTCTTGTCAACAAGAGTGCCTGAACGAAGCATATTTGTATACCTAACCCTTAACTGTACCCCACAAAATCATAATAAAAAATATTGATAAAAAAATTAAAAAGAAAACATAAATGACCACGAACAGCCAAAATAATCCTTCTCAAGAGAAACAAAGCAGGAGGTATCACACTTCCAGACTTCAAACTTTACTAAAAGTCTAAAGTAATCAAAACAGCCTAGTATTGGTACAAGAACAAGCACATAGACCAATGGAACAGGATAGAGATTCTGGAAGCAAAGCCTCAATTCCTCCAACTCATCTTTGACAAAGCCTTCAACAGCAACCACTGGGGAGAGGAGAACCTATTCAGTAAATGGTGCCAGGAAAACTGACTGACCACATGCAGAATATTGAAATAGGACCCCTACCTATCACCATACACAAAAATTAACTTTAAATTGATCAAAGATCTAAACGTAAAACCTCAAACTCTAAGAATCTTAGAAAATGCAGGAGACACCCTTATGGAAATTGGAACTGGCAACCAATTCCTATTCAGAACCCTAAATGCCCATACCTTAAGAAATAAGGTAGACAAGTGGGACCTCATCAAACTAACGAACTTCTGCAAAGCAAAAGAAACCACCATGAGAGCAGGGAGACAGCCCACAGAATGGGAAAAAATATCTGCCAACTGTATATCTGACAAAGGCCTAACATCTAAGATCTACAAGGAACTCAAATGCGCTGAAAGGAAAAAAAAACCAAATAGCTCCATTAAAAAGTGGGCAAAAGACATGAATAGACATTTCTCAAAAGAAGATATACGGGCAGCCAACAGACACTGAGCACTGAGCACTGAAAAAGTGCTTAGCCTCATTCATCATCAGAGAAATGCAAATCAAAATCAAAATCACATTGAGCTACCACCTAACCCCTGTAAGAATGGCCATCATTAATAAAACAAACAGCAACAGATGCTGTCGAGGATGTGGAGAAAAAGAAACTGTTCTACACTGCTGGTGGGAATGCAAACTAGTGCAACCTCTTTGGAAGACAGTGTGGCAATTTCTGAAAGAACTAGAAATTGATCTACCATATGACCCAGTAATTCCCTATTAGGAATATCCCCGGAGGAACTCAAATCATTCTACAAAAAAGAAACCTGCACACGTACATTTGTTGCAGCTCTATTCACAATAGCGAAAACATGGAACCAAACATATTGCCCATCAAAGCTGGACTGGATGAAGAAAAAAGTGGTACACATACACAATGGAATATTACACAGTCATAAAGAAGGACAAACATATGGACTTCATAGCAACTTGGATGGATTTAGAGTCGATCATACTCAGTGATCTAGCACAGAAACAAAGAACCTAGTACCACAAAAGTGAACCTTGAACAATTATAATACTATAAGAAAGGGACTGGCAGTAGTGGGAAACTGTCAGGGTATAGGGGGTGGGATTGGCAGTTGAGGGAAACTGCTGGGAGTGGGGGAGAAGGGCACATCTCATCAATAGGGGTACCTGTATAATCGATGTTTGTATACCTAACCCTGAATTGTACCCCATATCTTTATAATAAAAAAAGAAACAAAAAAAAAGAAAAGTTGTAAAAAATCTGAAGCTTGGTTGCACAACAATGTGAATGTATTTAACACTATTGAACAGTACACACAAAATTAGTTAAGATGTTAAATTTTATGTTATGTATGTTATATAACAATTTAAAAAATTAAAATATAGGCTGATATTAGAACTAAATAACCATGAGTTTGAGTTTGAAGTTCTTTTAACGACTAGCTGAGTAGTCTTAGGCAAACAACCATTCACTCTCAGCCTCAGTTTCCTGTAGGATAAAATGAAAATAAAGTTGTGGGCTATGGTGAAGTTAAAATGGGCAAATACATGTAGAGTACCTGGGACAGAGTAGACAAAGCAAACATTTAGTTGGCAACCCCTTGATGGCAGGTCTTGAGTCTAGTACTACTCCAAAATATGCAAGTAATTTCAATTTAACTTATGAGTTTATTTTTGCAATTGTTCATGTAATCAAAGAGTTGAGAACAAAAAGTTGCATTAAAATCATTATCCAGGTGAATGGGTGGAAACTGAAATAGCTTTCTCACTTCTGTTACTGTGCACACATTTTAAAATAAAACAAAGTCAGTCTCCCAAAACTAATTCTTTAAAACTTTGTTGGAGTGATATGAGAGTGGAAAAAGGAAGGTTTCACTGAAAGGGATGTATGGATACAGATATTTTGTCATCCCACTAATGGTTTTGTGATCATCTACACAGCGCTTCCTTCTACCGCCCTTTTACTTTTCTTAAGGGACAGCATACCAGTATACACACACTTTCATGCAGATTCACAGTATCCACAAAGAAAAGAAGATCTAGGTCTAGGACTTCTGATCTTGTTTAGCCTCTGCTGACAGCTTCAGAGGAAGATTTCAGGCATAGGGAGTGAAGTTTCTCCTTCCTTCCTTCCTTCCTTCCTTCCTTCCTTCCTTCCTTCCTTCCTTCCTTCCTTCCTTCCTTCCTTTTCTTTTCTTTTCTTTTTACTGTGATCTGAAATCTATCCTAACAGAATCCAGCCCAAGGAACTCCATCCTTGGCTTCAACCAAACAGGCCAAACAGGCAATAAAGAGTAGCCTTTTGGTGACTATTTAGGTTCCCAAACTCTTGTTTATATGGCTGTATTTGGAAAAATAAAGCCTTAAAATATAAGTTCAAGCTTGTCATGTGAAGCTCTTTTCCTACCAACTTATAAGCAACAAACTGTTTGTTGTATTTTTTCCTCCTCTTTGAGACAGAGTACATTCCAAGAGGAAGTTGATGTCAAGTATTTGGATAAGCAGCTAAGATTTGAGGACTGCTTCTGGGATGGGGGAGGTTTTCTCTAATACTTCACATGCTGGTGAGCTACAGGTTTATAGAAATTATTATTCGTTGTTGTTTTTCATTTACCAGTTTATTATAAAGGATATCACAAAGGATACAGATGAAGAGCTACATAGGGCAAGGCATGTGGGAGAGGGCAAGGAACTTTTATGCCCTCCCTGGGCATATCACCCTCCAGGGACTTCCACTTGTGTGGCTATGTGAAAGCTATACAAAACCCATCCTTTTGGATTTGTTTTTGTTTTAAGAGCATTTTTATCTAGTTAGGGAAAAGACCTCTTGAGTAGGCGAAAGGGACACATGGGAACTCAGAGTGCTCTGTCATTACCCCTGGGCCTCTGTAACTATGATTTCTAGGGCACCCAGGTAATTTGTTGGGCAGTCACCAGGGGAAACTAAACAGGTGTCCAGGTTGGCAGCCCCTAGTCTAAATTCTTAAAGCCATAGGCCAACAATGCTCCTTCTCATCCAGAAAAAAGGAGAAAGAGCAAGGTAAGATTGTTGCAAAGTCATGTCCCCCATCAAAGGGGTCCCTTTGAGAGAGTGGAGTCACCTAACCTGTCTGAGTATTGCAGGGATCCAAGCCATAGGGAAGTAGGTGACTGAATGGGAAAAAAGGCCAAATACAAACTTTTTTTTTTTTTTGCTTCCCTTTTTGGAAGCAGCTCATGTCTTGGAAAGATAAGAATTTCTTACTATTATCCCCACTTAGTGATACAGAAGCTATAACAATGATGGGTCACTGATCTGCACAACAAAGAGACTTTGGTGTGTGTGTGTGTGAGTTTAGGGAGGGTTCTGCAGATTATTGCTCAAATTGTCATTGTCTAATAAGCAGTGGTGATTGAATGGAGAATGCCTTTGAACCAGATCTCAGATTCAGTCTTGCCTGAAGCACAGAGAAAATGACTGAAAAATCTGCTCTAGTGAGAAGTGAGTTCCTACTGCAATTCAGCCTAGAGAATTAAAAACTCCTTCCTAAAAGGGTGAAGGAGATAAAGATAACATCAGAGGATCAAAGCTGCCACATTTTTTATGGTTAGATGAAGATTACAGTAGAGAGTGACAGATAAAAAACATACAACATCCCAATTTAGACACAGCTCCTTCCCTTTCTGGCCATAGTGACAGTTCTCTGGCAAATGCAGTTCAGGGAAGATAAATCAGTCAGCCAGTGGCCTAAGGGTTAGGACTTTGAAAAACAACAATAAAAAAACAATAAGTTATAAACCCGAGTCCATGAGTAGCCCCAGGAGACTTGCTTTCTGCATTCCCTCTGTCTGTGAGGGATCTCTGGGAAGCCATCAGCTCTCAGGATCAGACACAGGGAACAGTTCCACTTTTGGCAAAATCCAGTTTGGTTGTTTGGAACAGAGTAGACAGAGAAATAAATACTTTTAGAAAATTGTTCTTGGGCTGAGACTTAAGGGATGTATAAAAATTTATTAACCTAACACATCCATAGAAGATGAATTCTGGGTCATTTTATAGATTGTCTTCCCTAGAAAAACCTATGAATTGGCAGAGTGGAAACTAAAAATGATTTTGGTCTGGGACCAAGGAACCCAGGGAACTCAGCAGACCATGCCACTGCTCCTGCCACCAATTAACTCTGCGGACAAATCGTTCCCTCCTCTTGGTTTCTTTTCCTCCTTGTAAACAGATGCATTCTTTTAAAATCCCAAACTCACCAGTTATTTTCCTTCTTATGTACTAATGTTGACTTCTTTTTTTCTCGTATGACACAGCATTTTTTTTTTTCCTTCCTGATGTCAGGTTCTAGGAAAGAACTAAAATCTGGCACCTGACAGGGTCAATGGTGAGAACTGGGGACCATGTCAGAATGACAGGCCATTCTGGCCTAACTCCTTCAGTGGTGCTGCCTCCTTGGTGTGGGAGTGATAACACAGAAAATGAATTCAAAAGTTATTTTATATTCTACAAAGGACATGTTTTCTTTAAATTATCTTCATTTTTAAAATAAAGATTTTCTCTCACAGATGCCACAGGCCTTATGTGCCATGCAGTACCCATTTCCAGAAACATCTTCAGTCACTGAGAGATCCAGAGACAGTTCTTGTAGAGTTCCAGGCTTCAGTCTCTGTTGCAGGGCAATAATCAGACATACCTGCCATCAACTGCACTGAGGCTTACTGGAAACTGCTTGGCTGACAGTTTTAAAAGGTAAAAACGATCCCTCTTATTTGTGATTATATATCTCCCCAAATAAGTCTTTCTTACATCTACAGGTATTGTTTAGTCTTTTTCGAGAAATTTCGGTTGTACTTGAAACATGCACCAGGCTTTATATTAATACCAAGGCTTTGAAACCATAGCGGTTAATGACTCTACCAGCTGCTTTTTGTCGTATTTAATGGTGACCTCTTTTTAGGAATAACTGCCACCTAATACCTCTTTCTCAAAGACTAGGTTAACGGAGAGTCATTTGGCTGATTTTTCCATCAACAAGCTGGAGGGCTGGGGGTTGGCACAAACTGGTTGTAATCATTTTATTCTTCAGGCTTTTTCCTGTGCCTGTACCTTAATATTTCTCGAATGAATACTAACTGCCTCGGGTTGCAGTATAATGATGGTACTATTCAAACCCTGCACTACTAAGGAAAGGCACTATTTTCCTGCACCTCCCCCTACCCGCTGCAAAAAACAAACACACAAACCATGTGCTGATAGCATCTTTGTTATAAATACTGACTGGAGATATTTAAATATTTGTGTTTATATTTAATCTTTATTCATCAGTCTTTTGTCTTTGCCCAGCTATGAAATGCGACAATTTTAGTCAATATCAAAACATTCATCCATCCTCTCTCAGGAGGAATGTTAGCCTAGTGAGGTCAAAGCTTTCATTTCTTTGGTTACAAGTTTGTTGGGGGTCGATACAAGAGAGCAGACTGTAGCAGTTCTGGCATCTGGGGCAAGAATGATCAGAGTGCAAGTCCATCCTGAGTACACAGCAGAAGTAATTCAAAGCTGGGGTAAGGCCCTCCAGAAGAAAGAACTAATTCAAAATATGGTGCATGCTTCCAAATTGTTTCTGCCTTTTTGAGATCCCTGCCTTTTGCTCTTCTGGCCAGAGTCCTTCCAGGGTTTCAGACTCAGACACTGGAAGTGAAAGCCTTCCTTTTCAGTTGATGATTGGCTGCCATCAAGGAATCACGGATGGCAGGAACCTCGACACAATAGCAATTTGGGTCTCCTGTCACTTCTGTTTTTGACTATTATTTATATGTTATATACAACTGACTGAAAATCATCAGTGAACATATTTACTGGTGGAAATGTACTGTATTTAAAAGCATAGGCTTTGAAGTTGGAAATCTGTGCATTAATATTATCTCTTGCTGTTTGTTAGCCCTGTGGTCAGATGAAAGTCCCTTAACTGAGCCTAATTTTTTTCATCTGTAAGGTGTTGCTAATTATATCTACTACACAGAGTTAGTGTGAATATTCAAGGAGATACTGTATATAAGGTATAAGCATGATATTTGGCATATATTAAGTATCAAATAATGTTTTTATTATCAATAATATTGGTATTTTATGATTATGAAAATTACTACATTTAGAAGTACTACATTTATCTTATGATAATGTATTTTTTAATCTAAGACTAAGGATCCAAGAAATAAAATAACAGCAAAAAAAAATTCAGAGTCTTTTCTTTTGTCTCACTTCTAGTTACATGGACATGATCCTACTCAGGTCATGAGAATTCTCCTCCACAAATTTATTTTCTGGTAACTCTTGTTCAGGGGTTTGGTAATATGGAAACTGTTTGATCTTTTGAATAGTGGTAGTCTTATAACCAAATATAAAAATTAATCCTCTCTTTTACTGTGGGACAAGAATATGATTCCATTTATTTTTATTTTTTTGTTTTAAAGATGTGGGGTACAATTCAGGGTTAGGTATACAAATTTTCCTTATGCTTGTACCCTTGTTGATGAGGTGTGCTCCTGCCTCCCATAGCAGTTTCCCTCAGCTGCCAATCCTACCCTACCTCCCCTGGCAGTTTCCTACTGCTTCCAATCCCTTTCTTATAGTATTTTGATAATTGTCCAAGGTCTGCCTATGAGTAAAAACATATGGTACTCTTTTCTTTTTTTCTGTGATAGATCACTGAGTATGATAGATTCTAAATCCAACCAATTGCTGCGAAGTACATATGTTTGTCCTTCTTTATGGCTACATAATATTTCATTGTGTATATGTACTACATTTTTTTTTAATCCAGTCTAGCTTCAATGGGCAACATGATTGGTTCCATGTTTTTGCTATTGTGAATAGAGCTGCAACAAACATGCATGTCCAGGTATCTTTTTGGTAGAATAACTTGAGTTCTTCTGGGTATATTCCCAATAGAGGGGTTGCTGGGTCATATGGAAGGTCAATATCTAGTTCTTTCAGAAATTGCCACACTGTTTGCCAAAGAGGTTGCACCAGTTTGCATTTCCACCAGCAGTGTTGAAGCATTCCTTTTTTCCCCTCATCCTTCCCAGCATCTGTTGTTGCTTGTTTTATTAATGATGGCCATTCTTACTGGGGTTAGGTGATATCTCAGTGTGGTTTTGATTTGCACTTCTCTGATGATGAGTGAAGCTGAGCACTTTTGCATGTGTCTGTTGGCTGCCCACATACCTTCTTTCAAGAAATGTCTATTCATGTCTTTTTTCTCACTTTTTAATGGGGTAGTTTGTTTTTTTCCTCTTGGCGCATTTGAGTTCCTTGCAGATCCTAGATGTTAGGGCTTTGTCAGATACACAGTTGGCAGATATTTTTTTCCCATTCTGTGGGCTGTCTCCCTGCTCTCTTGATGGTTTCTTTTGCTTTGCAGAAGGTTGTCAGTTTGATGAGGTCCCACTTGTCCATTTTAAATATTGCCAGACACAGAGGACAGTTTGCTGATGGAGAAAATCTAGAGAAAACATTGGCAAAAGTGAATTGTATAAAAGCATCCAAATACCATCTCTAAGTATCTAAGCTTTAGTGTATGTAATCATAGTAAAAATGAGATCTCTCATTTTTTTTTTTTTTTAACTTGGAATCCCCCTACCATACCACTGCTTGCAAACTTTGAACCAAATAGGTGATAGGAAAAAAGTGTTGCTTTGATATACTCTTTCTGAGAAAGAGGTCAAAGATACAATTAATTAATTCTTTTTTCTTCTTTTATTTTTTTGAGGCATGGGAGAAGTACAGAGAGAGATTGTGTGTCTTAAGGTGTATGTGTTTGTGTGTGTGCAAGTGTGTGTGTATGTGTGTGCAGGCATGCATGTATACATTCCCAATGGGGAGATAATCCTCCTTGATGAGTTAGGGCTGCTTGCAAAGTACATTTACAATTAACTCCCCCCACCTTTTTTGCATTGCTCTCTCTTTCCAAAACCCATATGTTGTAACTGATATGAACCTCCAACTGCTTTGCAGCACATGTGAATTTAATAGAGGCAAATTTGGATGAAATGGCTCAAACCTGCCAGTGTATTTTCATCTTCAGCAAGATCATCATGTTAATTATTTTGTCCATGTTCATGGTGAATCTAGGCTTCTTGAAATGGATGATTGATAGGACTGGCTGCAACCAAGCTGATGAGCATAGGTGTTTGCTTGGAAGCTAGCCCTTCTGAACCTATGCCACTTAACCTCTGGGCTGCATGGGTCCTTGTTCTTCCACCACCACAGAGCTCATGTCTTTTGAGGTTTTAGAGCTGGTGCCTCTACATTGTGTGTGTGAAAGGGATTGAAGAGAACATAATGCAAGTGATCTCTGTTTCCTGTCCTGCAGATAAAGGCTGCTATTGGTCTGCAGTTGTGCTGTTTTGTAACTCTGCTCTTTCCTCTGGAGGTTAATGTAAACGTTTTTCTAATAATAGTTTCTTCTAGTTTGTTCCATAGAAGTCATATCTCAATGTAAGTGTGGTTCTTCTGCCCAGCTTGTTTATTTTAATCTAACTTTAATCACCAAATATAAGCTGAGAGGCCTTCTACTGCCAAGACCAGCTATCCTCTATCAAGATCTGACTTGCAGATTTTTGTTTTTATAAGCTTCATTTAGAGTTGGTTGGAATACCAGATAGCAATAAATACTGCTTATATGCATATTCATATATACTATTCTCTTGTGTCTAAGAGGCCCTCTCTACCTAATTTTACTATTATATCACCACTATTTTACACACAAGGACACTGTAGCTCAATGAGATTGACTTTGTCCAAGGTCACACAGCTACTAATTCATTCAGGAGTTGAACTCAGGTCCTTCACCTCGAAGTATATGCTGATTCTACTGGAACATCATGGGTACTTCTGAGAGTCTGGAGTCCTGATTTCTGCATATCGACTGTTACGAAAGCACTTATGTGGTTCTTAGAGTCTCATACCTTCTCTTCAGGTTTTAGGACAAGGCAGAGGCTCAGCAGGAGTAGAGGAAGGAGAGGCCACCAAAACTGTGTGAGTGAGCAGGGACAAAAACTGAGGATGGAATAGAATGTCACAGATCCAAAGAGGAATGTGATAGTCTTCAAAACAAATAGGGCTAGAAAATGTATCAATGATGGGGAGTGGAGAGATGAGTCAGGTCATGAGTGAGGAAAAGTAGCAAGTTGAACATGAGAGTGGTGGTCCAAGACAGTTGCCTAGAGTGAACTTTGTTGTCTGTGTCATAATTATAGTCTAGGAATGAATGGTATTGACTGTTGGCCAGTGACTTTTGTGAGATCATATTCCCATATTGTAGTAACGATATGGCATTGCTTCAACAATTTCAAAGAAGGAATGAGGGGTGACTTTTGCTCTACCCTAGGACATTATTTCATTAGCAAGTGCTGATGGATGTGAAGAGTCACTGTTCTGATCAACCCCTACCCTGCCATTGCTCACTTAGGAAATAATACCAATGGCATATATACCAAAGTCAAATTCTAGGTTCCACACTTACTTTTGTGGGATTCTTTAATTTTATGAGATTCTCAATGTATGGTTTTCACCTAGGCCTGGCACACAAGCCTTGCAATGTATCTAGTAAAAGTGTCTAAAAAATTATAATGTCCTCCTTGTGCCAGCCAAAGTCCTAAACAGTGGGGGATTCTCCAGAGCAGATTCAATTTTGTTTCCTTCCTAGGATGCAAGGATGTGATGAACCTTAAGGCTCCCTTGAGGAGAAATCTGTCTACCTTGCCACCTTGGGGTCTTAAGAGAGAATGATGCTGCCTGATCTGAAATACTATCAATGGTAAAGGGTGGGACTTAGGCCTGAATTGACCTCCTCTCTGAAGGAAGTCTCCAGCATTCCCCAAGAAAGACAGACCTAGCCATATATACATAAACATGTGACTTGTTCAGATTAAATACTGATTCATGTGTCCATTTATTCATTTATCAAACATTTATTAGATTCCAGTGCTAGGTACAGGAGAAGCCAAACTGAATGAAATGATAACCCTAGAATTTCTTCATTGCACATTGCTCCTGTTGCTGTCTTAAAACTTACTTCAATGTTTATTGCAGAATAATTCACAACTGCAAAGATGTGAAATCAATCCAAATGCCCAAGTGATCAATGGATAATGAAAATATAGTATTTGTCTGTCTGTGTGTACACACATATATACATTTATATATACACATATATAATAATGCTGTGTGTGTGTGTGTGTGTGTATTTGTGTGTGTGTGTGTGTGTAATGGAATACTATCTTGCCATAAAAAGAATGAAATAGTGTCTTTTGTAGCAACTTGGATAAAGTTGGAGACCATCATTCTAAGTGAAGTAACATAGGAATGGAAAAACAAATACTGCATGTTTTCACTTGCAATTGGGAGCTAAACTAAGGAAGTGCAAAGCCATATAGAATGATATAATGGACGTTCGAGACTCAAAGGGGGAGGGTGGGAAGGAGAAGAAGAATGAAAAATCACCTATTGGGTACAATGTGCACAGGTGGGGGGTGGAGGATACACTTAAAGTCCAGACCTCTTCACCACTCTACAAGGCATTCAAGTAACCAAAAACCATTTGTACTCCCTAAAGCTACTGGAAAAAATACTTCTATTATGAAGATATTATGTTTGTCTACTTATTAAAATATAATTTGTATAAAGGTAAATTTTTTGATCACTGGTGACAAAACAGTGTGTGACTCATAGGTGGTACTTGGTGAATATTGATGGATAGAATAAAAACAACCTCTGCTAATTGAGATATTTGCTTTCTAGCACAAATTTATGTGTGATGAGCATAATAGAAAATAATATAGGTACTACTAAAATTTGGTACTAAGTGCAGTGATGATCAATATTCAGATATCAGTTAATTAAACTTTTCATCCTAAGGCAGAGAATTATCTCTTATCAGTGGAATCAGGATTTATTATAATTCTGCATTCACTAAATTCTTTATTCATTCAATAAACATTTATTGGATCTTTACCAGGTACTGAGACAAATCTAGTGAATTATTTGGTGTTCAACATTTATTTCCTACCTTTTTGAAAGAAAAATATTCTTTTTTTTCCCCTCTGTAAGTTTAGTACCACTTAGGACCAGTAATCTTAATGAGTAACCTTCTTGGTAATAGAACTCAACAAGAATGTCGTATTCTTGTGATATAGGACATGGGCCAAGTTCCTTAAACCAGTCAAGGAGGCAAGGTAAGAGGTCCCTGCACACTAGGTACAATAAAATATTCATCCTTTTCAAAGTATTATAGGAGTATTATAATTTTTTTCTAAATTACATTAACTTTCAGCTATTTTTGTGGAAAATCTTTGAATATGTCTTAGCTTTATTCTGTCTTCATCATTCCCATTCTTGGTCAATTCTCAAATATTTCAATTTTTGAAATTATAAAACTTCTAGTGGATTCCAGAACACCTTCAAAGTCTTTTTCTAGATAACTCTGACAAAACATAGCATCACGGTCAGGGTGACCTCTTATTCTTTCTTAAGGTTGACACATCATTCCTTGGCTCTTTCTTATTTCTAGATTCTGGCTAATCTTTGACAAATTTTCATTACAGTTTTGTTTAAAAAACTTAACTAATACTTCAAGGCTCTTACAGTTTAAAAACTACATCTCAAATTTCACTGGCAATTTTCTGACACCAAAGCTAAATTTCTTCCTCCAAAGCTCACTTCAGATTTAGAAGTAAGTCCACGTCTAATTTCCAAATTGGAAGGCAAGAAGAGATAGATGTGAGACAACTTTTTGTTTTAAAACAGATTTTTAGTGAAACTATGCAGCCCCTTTGTTTTTTGCTGACTATCATAGAAGTGATTGGGGCCGAGTCATTTGGGCTGTTGTGCAAGTAAGTACATGACAAACACTTTATGATCACTGAGCTTTGAGATGCAGCCATAGAGGACAGGTGCCAGGACCTGCTAAAAGGCTAGGGAAGTTGAGGTGAAGAGTTGACTCAAATAGGTCCTGGGTCTGGAGTTCTGACCTACTCTGGAAAGATCTCATGTAGTTTAGATTAAAACAATACTCCCTGTGCCTTGAGTATTTCAGGATGCCTAAGTATTCCCTTCAGAACCTCCCAACCAAGGAATTGAATAGAACAGACATGCTCTTGTTGTAAATCTCAGTTCTAAACCCAAACTGGAAGAGTTCCTAAGCTAGTTTCAGAGGTTTTGAAATTCTGGATGGGATTTTTTTTTTCCCAAAATTGTACCAAGATGAAAAGAACATGAAAGCAGAGTTAGTGGGATGAGAACAGGAGAATGTGTATGTCATGAGATTAAAATGTCATATAAAAATATGGTTGGTATAAGTGTATTGGGCAAAGAGAAAAAGAAAATAGCACTTATAAGTATTTCTTCTGCATCCAGGACAACACTAAGTCCTATTACTGCCAACTGTGAGGAGGGTTTAGGTTGGTGTGTTGGTCCATGTGCAACTTATTCTCAGGCTTATTTGATCAAGGAGCACATGGTGTTCGTTACATGCATAAGAACTGACTAGGAGGCAGAATATTAATGCTGGTTTCCTATTATTGGTTCCTATTGCTGCCAGATATGAGAATTGAATTACCTGACAGAGTTTTAGGATTTGCTTTCCTTGACCCACAAAATGGTGATAATGGTCACTTCCTCAATTGAGAGAGAAGTGACATCTCAAAAGGCAATGGTGGCACATTGGAAATAACATGGGATTTGGGATTTGGAAGATTTTATTTAGAGTTAAATATATGACATTTATTAACTGTGCACCCTTGTTCCAATCACTTAATCTCCCTCAGACTTAATTTCCTCAACTCTTAATTGGAGACAGTAATACCTGCCTTACAGGATTATTATGAGTATGAAATGAGATAAAGCACATAAAAGTGCTTTGAAAATTTAACAAATAGTTGAGCTAGAGTCTTCTTTTTAAATGCCAGGAACATTGCTGGGGCTGGGGATGAACTGGTAAAGAGAACGCTCTCTTCCCTTAGGGACTTGGAAGGTACAATAGGGGAAAGGTGATATAAATAAATGATTATAATGATTATAACCCCATAAGACAATATATTTAATAATGCTGACCACAAAGTACAATGGGATTAGAAAGAGGAAAATAATTGCGCTGGGAAACAAAAGATGAATTAAAGATTGCTAGAGAAATGTATTTGTGGGGATTTCAAGGGGGAGTTTGTCAAGAGTAGGGCATATCATGTGTTTTTTTTTTTTTTTTTTTTGAGTTGGAGTCTCACTCTGTCGCTCAGACTGGAGTGCAGTGGCCGCTTCCGGCCACCGCAGCCTCTCCTGCTGGGATCCGGCGATCCTTCAGCTTCAGCCTTCTGAGTAGCTGGAACTACAGGTGTGTGATTTATTGTAGAGATGAGGTCTCGCCAAGTTGCCCAGGAGGGTCTCGAACCCGCGGGCTCAGGCAATCCACTCACCTCAGCCTCCCAAAGGCGCAGGATTACAGGCTGAGCCACCAAGCCCGGCTTGTGTGTTTTATCATTATTGTCCAATATTAACTATTGCCCAGACTGTACTCACATAATCTGACTATAGATCTTTTGATCATTTTAATAAGAGGTATAATGTAGATAATTTAATCATTTTCCTTTTAAACTTTGAACATAGATATCTTTAAAAACTGAAAACATAATGCTACGTATATGAAAACTTCAGTTCAACACAGGTATTTCTGAACTGGATTGAGGCTAATGCAGTGAGATTTCATCTTATAAATAATGCCAATAATGTGACAAGAGCAGACATCAGTTGATTGTAACATTGATCATATTTGGCAGATGTCTTACAACTATCTAAATATCTACCTATTCACTCTGGTTATCATAATTAGGGGTTCTGTGCCATCTGAGCTGTGCATACAGTACTCATTGGGCCTGTGTAGGAGATTGTGTTGGGAGCCCTCTCCCCACAACTCTTGCCCTGCTCAGAAGGACCTAGGGAACCTAGAATTGATGCAAGGGTTTGTCTTTCTTATTCCAAACTACCTACATATGCTGTGTACAATAGTAAAGCAGTATCCAGACTGAACTATGCACAAATGAAAATCCAGACTTCTCTGACCAGTTGTCTTTGTCAGGATATGAGCAAAAAGATTAAGTCCACTTCAACTGAGTACATAGGCTTCAAAGACTCCATTTAGAATTTGGTCCACGTAGAAACAATAAAACAGCCCTCTACAGAGTAGCTGGGAATGTGCACATTAACAAGGGGGGATCTGTGACCTCCCTCACCCATACACTGCCAGAACTTTCCTAACCCAGAAAGGCAGGGAAGAGCCTGTAGAGACCAATAGTAGAGCATCTTAGGGTCTGCTAAGGGATTTGAACTGAATGGAAATTCAGTAAATGATGGTGAGGAATTGAATGAAATTCAAATTCTTTCATTCCTATTGCAGATTGGATCAAGAAGCTGGGGCTTTATAAAATCTATTCTTTTCGGCTGGGTACAGTGGGTCAAGTCTGTAATCCCAGCACTTTGGGAGGTTGAGGCAAGAGGATTGCCTGAGCCCAGGAGTTTGAGAACAGCCTCGGCAACTTCGTGAGACCTTGTCTCTACAATAAATCAAAAAATTGGCTGGGCATGGTGGCGCATCCTGTAGTTTCAGTTACTTGGAAGGCTAAGGCAGAAGAATTGCCTGAGCCCAGAAGGTCAAGGCTGCAGTGATTGTGAGAATGCTACTACTGCACTCCTGCCTGGGCAACAGAGTGAGTCTCCAACTCAAAACAAAAACTATTATTTTCTTTTTTTAAAACATATTTTTTATTTTAAAACTGTGGGATCAGTTAAGGGTTAGGTACACAAATATGCATCGTTCAGTCACCCTTGTTGATAAGGGGTGTCTCCCCATCCCCAGAAAAACTATTATTTTCTAAGAAGGGTATTTGGGATGGACAGAAGGCTCCAAATGTGATTCCTAATTATTTACTGTCTAACTTGCCTAATTCTTTTTAACCAATAGCCATTCATCATTAACATTAAGGAATTTTTAACATTCAAAGTGCCACATCAGCTTGCTGCTCAACAAGATGACAAAAAAGAAAAACAAGCATTTTATGCAGACTTGCTCATGTACTGTATTTAACAAGTATTGCTGAGTGCCTCTATGGGTTCATGCAGCTGCATGGCGGTGTGCAAAGAGCTGGAGATACAAAGATGTATTTAACAAGTGATCTTTTATTCCTGTATGTCTTCTGGTGTAGTGACAAAGGAAAATGTGGCTCTGAGCTAGAGAGAGGACATTGGATGCGAGCTTCAGGGCACACTGGGAGAGGAGCTAATTTAAGAAGACAACAGCACTGAAGAAAGTCAGTTTCATTAACTAAGTAGGAGGCTTTGGAGGGAACTCAGACTGGGGCTGATTGCAAAACACATCGTTAGTAAAAGTGATTACTCAGCCACCAAATAAAAATCCAGAGGACTTAAAATCAGGTCAAACTGAGACAATTTACAAGTGGGATCAACAGAACCCGACAGTACGTGTTGGTAATCACACAGATACCATATGTGGAAAACTACCTTCCAAAGAACAAAAGGAATTGATTTCTTTTTATGAAAATAAAGGCGTAACCAATATATTCAGTTCATGGGCTTACCAAAAGAGACGTGCACCCTACCAGAAGTTAATCCTGAACCCCATTTTCTGTGATCCTCATTCTGTCTGACTTCCCAATTTTAGACAGAAATATGAACTGGCAAAATTAGTAAAAATAATTCACCTTTACTTTGCCTCCCATGCTAGAAGATAGACTAAAAAGAGTCGAAAGAATTGATAGAAATAAAACAAGTGGCCTGAAAATGATGTTTTCGATTTATTACAAAACTTTTTCTGCAATTTCTTTTCCTTTTTTTTTTTTTTTCAGTTGGAGTCTCACTCTGTCTCCTAGAGTGCAGTGGCATGCTCATGACCCCCGCAGCCTTGACCTGCTGGGCTCAGGCGATCCTTCCGCTTCAACCTTCCAAGTAGCTGGAACAGCAGGCATCTGCTACCACACCTAGTTATGCAATTTCTTTATAAATTTATAGATAGTATTATGCAAACAGTAAATAGCTACGTTGTAATTAATGATGCAATCATGGTCTGTCTGCAACAAAATTCTCAAACAGGTACATATTTCCAGTTTCCCAGTTGCAGCCCAGAAGACCCGGGAAACCTGATACCTAGAAGGTGCGTGTGGGCAAAATGAAACCGGGGAAAGGTTGATATGCTGTAGTCTAAAATGCAAAATCTGTGTGCTAAATCATGAACAAGAAGGCAGATGGACAAATTAGGATAAAAGGGGGAATGTTCATTCCTTTATTTATTCAATATTTGTTAAGCTTCTATTAATAATATATAGCAGGCACTGTGCTGGGCATAGGAGGAGTTGATGTCCATGAGTGATAGGTTAGGTCAAAGAATTAGGCATTTCTCTGGAGATGGGGAGTTCCTTTAGGGGTTTGCTTCCTAAAGAAACTGTAACATGCCAAACACAACTCCCACTGACCCCACAGATTGCTTCTCTTCACCTCACAGGTCTAATGTGGTCCCATGTATTCTACTATAAAGAAAATTAAAGCATCTGGTAAGACAAAAATTATTTGCTTTATAGATTTTGTGCTTTGTATTAGATTATAATTGAGAAAATGGAATGTCAGAGAGTTAATATAACATATCTAAGGTCACAGAGCTGCCAGTTCTTTCCGATCCCAAATCTTGTGCTCTATTCACCACATATAGCCTTGAAAGTATCAGGAGCTTAATAAATTACTCCATTCAAGGCACATTAGCAATATAAAGTATATGCCTGAAAAAGGGAATACTTACTCAAAGGAATATATCTATATGTAGGTTGTTAGGCACTGGGATGGGGGAAATACTTTTTCAGCTAGGGGAAGGAAGACAAGAGAATGTTAACTTATATAACTCAATGATTGCTAACAACTCCATCTTTTGGCTCTTCTTTATAATAACGCTACTAGAAAGAGTTGTAAAAATTTGCTGCACTTAGTTATTCTGGTACATTCTCTTAAACGTACTCTCTAGTCAGGCTTTTTCCATAAACCTCCAAAAAAAAGGTGCTCTTGTTAATATCATTAGTGAGCACTATGACGCTAAATCTAATACTCAATTCTCAATCTTTATCATCATAGAATATCAGTACCTTTTAAGTCAGTTTATCATTCTTGTTTTTTGTAAGTTTTCTTCAACTGGCTTTGCAGGGGTCAGTTTTTCTTGGTTCTCTTTCTACTCCCTGAGCAATTATTCTCAGTTGCCTTTTCTGAATGTTCCTGCAATTCCTTGATTTCTAAATATTTGAGTGTTGTTGGGTTGATTCTGTGAAACTTTTCTCTATTTACAAGCATCTATTTATACTCATGTAGTTTCATGTACTTAACATGAAGATGACTATTCCTATGAGTTTGGGTGAGTATAGCAGCAATTCATTGTGTGATAAATTAGGCCTAAGTCCAGAAGACACACATAAGGTATACAATGAAGTGCCACAACTCCCATATCTCCTGCCTGTCTCACCAATGCTTCTCTCCCAGGTCAACATCTATGGTCTCATGAGAGATCTCAGGAAATGGCTGATTAAGGAGGGAAAAAATGGGCCTGGGTCATATTGACTGGATCAACTTCGAATTTTTGTGCGAATCAAACACGGACAGCTGCTGTGCTATATCCCCTTTCAGGAATGGCTCTGAAAGAGCAATGAGAGGGATTCCTCCTGGTGGACAGAGTTTTAGGTGGTACATCTGGTCACTCACTTTGTGAGAAGAGAGAAGTGACCCTGTGCTTTCCCATTTTAGAAGTCCTCCTCTCCTTTCACACACAATGTTCTTATAGAGCTCCAATTCTTATCAAAGTGTCTCTTTACACTGAAATTATTCTTCTACTTTCTCTTTCTGGAATAACGTTCAATCTTTTTCTAAGACTAAGCGGAAACTTCTTCATGAAGCTTTACAAGACTCCTGCAAACCAAATCATCTCATTCTTTGGCTGTCACAATCCTGTGTTTACATCTCTAGTGTAGCACTCTTCACTTTGTGTCTGCACTAGCTCATTACCCCCGGGAGACTGTAAGAACTTCAGAAGAGACAAGAGAATGATCGAACAAGTAAACAAACACCTAGCTGTAGCAGGTGATGAGGAAATAGATGGACTCTGATGAAAACCTCAAGACCTGTAAGACAACTGTCTTTAATTACAAATTAGGAGACAGTTTTGCTATCCCTGTAGGCGTAGGGAAAAAGATTTTGCTCACATTATCTTTCCTCACGTGTGGTAATTCCTCTTGTCTTTTTCAGCCCTCTTGCCCTTGATCTCATTCTGTCTCTTTTGGATTGAGTAGAGACAGAAAGAATCATTATGATATCCTCCAGGGCATCCCAAGCTTTGATCAGAATGGAAGGCTGCCAAGTGACCACCAGCATGGCTTTGATTGGTTTATACAGATGATCCTGGTCTGAAATGTCTGACTGTGGTAGGACCTAGGGCTAGACCTTTCTTTTCTAACACTGCCCAACAACATGCAAGGTGACCTCTCCAAATAGAACAAAATTCACAAGCCAGAGAACTAAACTCCCTAATCATATTTCTCTCAATATAAACTCCCAGGTAAGACGTTTTCATGGGAAAATTTGGAAATCAAATCAGATGTTTATATGTGAAACATTTATTCAAGTATTTTCTGACTACTGTGCCATTTAGTGTTTTAGGCTCCAGGGATACATCATTAAAAGATATCTCTACAGGTACAAAGCACACAGCCTAGTTGAAGGAGGGAGATAGTGGTATAATAGGGCAATGAGACAGATCACAACAATGGGGACAATAAGATAATAATAGAGTGTGATATGTGCTATTAGGGAAACAAAACAGGTGACATGACACATATATTCCTATTAATTATATGAGGAAGGGGTTAGTTTAAAAGGTACATTATATTTAAGCTAGGAGCTAAATATTGAGAAGAAATCAGCTCTACAAAAAACAAAGGGAAAGAGCATTCCAGGCAGAGGGAACAAGAAATACAAAGTCCCTGAGCTGAAAAAAAAACAACCCAAAAGACAAACAGACAAAAAGTCCCTGAGCTTAGAAAGACGTTGACTGATAAAGAAGAAAAATAAGAATCATTGTAGCTGTAGTACAATATAAGACGAGGGACAGTTTATGATATGGCTGGATAAGTAGGCAAAGGCAGTGGTAAATACAGATTATTTTTTTTTTGGTCCCTGAAGTTTATAAAATTGAAGAAACAATTTCAGGAGATAAGAAAGCAGAAAAAAATTGCAAAATTAAGAATGAATGGATATTTATTCAGAATAAGAAAAAAATGGAATTACCAAGACTTTGGAGATTTCTATTTCTTCCTTCTGACATAGTTGCTGGCAACTTATTGATAATTCTTACATAGAAATGTTTCCTAATTGTAACCTCACTTTCTCTCCTTACTTAGTAGAATCTACAATTGCTGGTACTCAGAAGGACTCAAGCAAGTGAGATTCCTAAAGCTTAAGCTTCATTAACATCATGGTAAATCCACATCTGGGCAGGGGCCAAGTGTAAGAGGATTTTATAAGACATGGCAGGAAGGTTGGACTTCATTCAAAATGAAGTGAGGAAACATTGGAGGGTTTTAATCAGTGGAGGAGCAAAAGTAAATAACCTACATGCTTGCTCTTGTGTGGGGAATGACAGTACAGGGAAGGGTGGTTGTAGAAAGACCAACCAGAAGGCTTTGTACTTGTAAACTGTAGCTGATTCCTTGGTTTCAGTCTAATGAGCCCCTGAGCAGAGAATCTAGCCATGCTGTGCTATGCCTGGACTTCTGATCTACAGAATCTGAAATAATAGATTTGTGTGTTTTTAGACTGCTTAATTTGTAGTAATTTGTTATATAGTAATATAAAAATGAATACATTCCACAATAAAAGATAATGATGGACTAAACTAGGATCATGCCAGTGGTAATAGAGGGAAGTAGACATGGCAAAGTACAGCCAACAGAATTTGCTAAAGGGCTGGTTGAGGATAATGGGAAGGTAGAAAACCAGAATAACTTTTTTCTTTAGATGTAACTGAATGAAGTCGTTCCTTTTACTGAGATAGAAAAGATTTGGGGAAATAAATATGCACCAGGCAGGCAAAAGTCAAATATTTAATTTTTTTCAGGACAAAATGGTTAAGTTTTTGTTCTGAAATTATTTTAAATTCATGATGGGTTGCAAAAATGGTGCCACATATTTCATTTTGGAAAATTAAATTTTAGATACCTATATTATTTCTAAGCATAAACATAAAATAGGAATTAGATCATCCAATATGGAAGCTTAGAAAAAGGGTCCACACCAGAACTATAAATTTGATACTATTATGGATAGTACATAAAGTTATGGAACTAAAAATGATCCCCAGGTAGATAGTGGAGTGAAAAAAGAAAAGAAGACCAGCGATTCAGTCCTGGAGCAGTCCAACATTTTCCTCTTTTGAGTAAAAGAGGAAGATCCAGAAAGGAATCAGAGACATACTATTCACTGAGGTTGGAGGGGAATGAACAAAGGAAGAAAAATTTTATTTTAAAACTTCCTATAAATCTCTCAAACTTTTGAATTCAAATATATGTATTTACTTGAGGACCACAAATGAGTAGAGGGTTGGGACAGACTTCCAGAAATGTATTTAAGTCTCTAGAGTTTCTGTGAATGACAAATTGGGGTTAAAACACCATATTTGGATGATTTAACTGTAAATGAACAGAAACATATGGATTATATTGCCTTCCAATTGCATATGAGTTTAACAACGAAGCACAGAAAGGTGGTTGAAGCAAAAGGCTTACTGTGGCTTTATTAAATCCCAAATATGGAAGCCATGGTTAGAGAATCAGCAAGCAAAACAAATGGCCCAGGTTGCTATGATAAATTAAATCTGGATTTCATTTTCTCTTTCCCTTCATCGTTCCAGGTTTCTCTCTGTTTCTGCCCTTCTCTGTTGCTGTTTTAGTCTGTCCCTCCTGATCTTCCTCCCCCATCCATCTATGGGTTCAGGCTACCATCTGTATGCTCAGGGACATCTTGAAAGCACATTTCCCAGCTGTCTAAAAGGAATAGCCAGAGTCCTCCTCTGTTTGTAGAATTCCACCAATGATTTCCAATTTAAGAGGAGAAAAAAAAATCAGTAGCAGGTGTTGCAACTCTTCAGGGAGAGTGTTGTTTATTATGGCTGTCCTCTAAAGAAATATTGTGACTCATGCTACAGTGGATAATATATTGCTTCATATAATTTTGCATTATGACCTTTCTTTTATTTATTTCTCTGGCTTTTCTACTTTTACTATGGGGTCAAGTTTGCACTTTGCCAGATTAGTTTGAAACAAAGGAATTAAAAATCATTTTCCCATTTGTTGTTAAGTATGGTTACGGAATGTGCACAGCCCTTGTTTAAAACACTGTGCACAGAAATTATGTAATGATTATAGAGTTGAGAGTAGGTTGTGGGCAAGATGGTTTGCCTTGTCCTAAGAGTTTTTAAGGAAGCAGTAGTGGGGTTTGGGATGAGAGGGTGGAATGACTAGATTAGTAATTACCATCTTTATTTGAAAGTGAAAGATTCAGTCTCAGTCAGTTTGGGCTGCTATAACAAAATACCATAGACTGGGTAGCTTTAAAACAATAGAAATGTACTTTTTACATTTCTGGGAGCTGAGAAGTCCAAGGTCAAGATGCTCTCAGGTTTACTGTCTGGTGAGGGCCAGCTTCCTGGTTCGTAAATGGCATCTTCTTGCTGTGTCCTCACATGGTAGAAAAGGCAAGGCAGCTTTCTGGGGCCTCCTTTCTAAGGGCTCTAATCCCATTTTCGAGAGTGGAGCCCTCATGTCTAATCACTGCCCAAAGGCCCCATTCCTAATACCATCACATTGGGGATAAGGTTTCAACATATGAATCTGAGGTAGTGCAAACATTCAGATTATAAGACCCAAAGAAATACTACAAGCAATTAGGAAAAACCACACAGGCTAGAAATTTGAGCAGAGAAAAAGAGAAAAACCCAATATTATCCCTGCCTACCATATGGTTTTGTGGGAATGGAAGTTGTGGACTGTTGGAGTCCAGAATGCTTAACATGGAACATGGCATTTTTGTTTTCTTTTGTTTTTATTTTTGTACACAGTTTAGTGAATTTCAGCATTTCTAGACAGTTGTGTAGCTACTACCATGATCAAGATCTAAAACAGCCCATTATGTCGAAAAGTTTCCCCTACCCTATTTAACAACTACCCTGATTTTCAGCCCAAGTAACCACTGATCTACCTTCTGTCAATGGAGCTTGCCTTCTTAAAAGAACCACATATAAATGAAATCATACTTATCATATATATGTATATACACACATTTGGTCTAGATTCCCTCATCAGCATAATTATTTTGAGATTCACCATTTTGTACCATGTATCAATATTTTGTTTTTTTGTTGCTGTGTAATATTTCATGGAATAGGGGTATAGCTATTCATCAGTTAATGAGTTATTTTCTGTTTGGGGCTATTATGAATAATACTACCATGAATATTTTTTACAATTCTTTGCACATCTGTTTCATTTTTTGACAAATGCTTATGAGTAAGTGTATATTTGACTTTTTAAGATACTGTCCAACTGTTTTACAAAGTGGTTATAGTGTTTTACACCTTCATTAATAGTTCCATTTGCTCCACATCCTTATCAGCACTTGTTATTTTCAGTAATTTAAAATATGGCCATCTAATAAGTATAGTGACATCTCATTGTGGTGGCTTTTCTTTTTTTTCCCCTGTGGTTAAATATACGTATATATAACATAAAACATATCATTTAAATCATTTTTTCAGTGTACAGTTCAGTAGCATTTGATGATTTTTCATCATCCCAAACAGAAATTCTGTATCTGTTAAAAAAAAACCAAACTCCTGGTTTCTTGTTTCCTCATCCCCCGGCTCCTGTTGACCTATTCTACTTTCTGTCTCTATGAATTTTCTTATTCTAGTTACCTTGTATAAATGGAGTCAGACAATATAAATGGAGTCATACAATGTTCTTTTATGTCTGGCTTATTTCACTTAGCAAAGTCTGTCCATGTTGTAGCATGAATCTAAGTTTTATTCCTTCTTAAAGATTTCCTCATATTCTGTTGTATGCTTATATAGAACTAGATTTTGCTTTTCCATTCCAAATAAATATTTGGGTTACTTCCATCTTTTGGCTATTGTGACTGATGCTTCTGTGAACATTGGTGTTTAAGTATCTGAGTCCCTGTTTTCCTTTATTATTATTATTATTTGCTATATATATTTCAGAGTTGAATTGCAGAATCATTTAGTAATTTTATATAATTTTTAGAAATTGCCAAATTGTCCCATAGCAGTTGTACCTTTAAAAAAATTTCACATTCCCTCCAGCCATGTGTGAGGGTTCAATTTTTCTATGACCATGTCAAAACTTATTTGCCTTTAAAAAAAATTAATAGCATATTAATGATTGTGAAGTGGTACTTCATTGAGCTGTAGGTGAGTGATTTTAATATTGACCTATACTGGTTTGCCTTTTAGGACCAATTTAATAAATATACTTAAATAAATATGTTATGGTTGAAGATGTTGACTATAGAGCTTCAAATCTTAGAGCCTTCACCCTTGAATCTCTGTAGATTTTTGAAACTTATGAAGTTGAAATGTGACAAATTTAATCAGTCAGTCATTTGCTCTCTGTTACATCAAGAAAGAAATGTTATTTTTTGGAAGAGTAGTGAGGAGATGGAAATAGAAGACAGATCATTTATTTGGTATTATTTACTATTTAATAATTCATTTTTACTATTCTGGATCACTTAAATGTGGATTTTTTAATCTCTAGCCCAGTGAATTGCACTTTTAAGCTATTCATAATCACTTCCTATTTTGCTTTTATTAGTTTCTTATTAAACAAGAAGCCACATGTGAAACTGCTCGTAATAAAATATATATGATCTTTTCTGATGGGTGTTATAGAAACAAATTTTATTTTCCTAGAAAAGTATTTCTATAATTTAAGGACATGAGTTAAGTACAATAGACAATTTCAATGTTCATATCCCTTATGGATTTTATATGTTAAGTACAGCACGGTTTTAATGGAAATGTGAGGATCTACCGATCCCAAAACATCTTCTCAAGATACCTAGATGTACTTAAAGCCTTTGAAAATTCATGATCTTTTATAAAAATGTAAATGTGCTGATACACATATTACTGTACTGAGATCAGTTGTCCACATGTTGGTATTGATACCTTCATTTAATTATTTCATTCATCTCACTGAGTAGGTGATTGATTACAAATTATTGCCAGCAACAAAGTGATAGTCTCTGGACAGAGTCTCAAATTCTATATGAACACCTTCCTAAAACAGAGCCCCTGAGATCATGTCTGTGATGGGGCCCCAAGATAGATTTCCTCTCCCATATTCCTTTTCAAAATCACCAAAAAATAACATTTCTTTCTTGATGTAACAGAGAGCAAATGACTGACTGAATGATTAAATTTGTCACATTTCAACTTCATAAGTTTCAAAAATCTACAGAAATTCAAGGGTGAAGCCTCTAAGATTTGAAGTTCTGTATTCAACATTCTTCTTGTATTTTACAAAGGACATACCACCTATGTAGCCTGACTCTATGGGACACTAAACTATAGGAAAATTAAAAATATTGGTATCAGAAAGACCATTTTAGTCAAATCATCATAACTCATGGTAGGGTCTTTGCCATATATTTCTGTTAAGTGAGAAAATGGTAGTAGGAATGGCCCTTGTCAGAATGTTCTGAATTGAATTATATTGTGCAGTGGTATACTTAGAGTCCTAATGTCTTCTTCCATTTATTGAATAATTTAGACCATTTCCTTCCTTCTCTCCTTCCTTCCTTCCTTCCTTCCTTCCTTCCTTCCTTCCTGTTGTATATAAATATTGTATATTCATTAACAAACATTCTATGAATCCACAAAAATGGGTATTCTTTGTTTTTACTATTAATAAAAAGATAGAAATTGATGTGTATTCTCACTGATCTGAATCTGTCTTATTTGTGCATTCTGCATTATTTCAAGGAAGGTGAAAAGCTCCATATTTCATTCTACATGATGTCTTCAAGTAAAGGTTCCATATACTGAGGAAAGACAGTGTTTTTTATTTTCCTGAACATTTATTAAAGTGGATAGAGGAAATATTTTCATTAACTTTGAAAACTACTTTTAAAAGTATTTTAAAAAATAACTTGAGTAAATACAAGATTATTTGATAATATAAATTTATATTTACTCTTGTTTTCTGGGTGCAAGTGTTGTGCTGTCATTTGTTAATTATTTCTCTGCTCATTAATTCATACCTAAATTATATTTATTAGAGTTAACAACAGGACTATTTTGTAAATTATACTCCAAGTAATGTATTTTATTACAATAATTAATTGCTTCTTGTATATCCCACAATTACTAGTGGTTCAATATCTTCTTCTCCTTGACTAAATAAATTAAATTCCACCCTCAAAAGCAGAATATTGATTTTTATTTTGCTATTGGAAGAAACCTGTATTTTCAACATTTCTTTGGTATTCAGGAAATGACATGCAAGAAGCTCTAGAAACAGGATTATCAGGATTAATTCCTTTCTTTCATATGTTGATATACTATTCTACTTCTGTCAAATGCACATGTGTAAGTGCAAGTGTTTTAAACCAAAACGTTATCAATCTACCTCTATACTGATTCTCAAATATACTTAATGTACTTTGAAACTGCCTAGAAAATTGAAATATGGTAACTGCCAGCATTAAAATGTGCCATAAATTCCACATATATGACTTTTAAAGACCACAGTTCCATCTAATTGTATTTTCATTAACAAGGTGACTTTAAGTGAAAGACTACATATAATGGTTTGCTTAATAAGTTACAATAAATTCCTTTTGGTCTACATCTTGATAATCAAGAAAGTGAATTAAATTTATAATAGCCCAACAAATCCTTTTGCAAGTTAGATGATTTCCAAGTCATTGCTTTTAAGAAAATTGGAGAAAAAAACTAGAAAACTGTCAGCTGAAGGGTCTTTAAAATAATTTCTGATGCTAATTTGCTTTGTGATTTTTGGCATAAAACTCAAATCCACACCAGAGCTTCTTCCACTTCCATCTACTTACTTACATGAATATGATTTCTCAGCATTAAAAGAAAAACTACAAAGTTGGAATAAAATCGATGTTGAACCCTGTTTTATTCTAGCAGTATGCAATATTCTTCCATGGATAAATTAACTACTTTTTTATTTGAAAAATTCATCCATATATGAAATAAATTTTCAAAGCTCCAAAAGAAAATATTAACATTTGGAGTCTTATGCCAGAAAAATATGGTAAGATGATCAGTATAAGACTTTTAAGCATAAATATATTAAGGTAAAAATCTCTGGCAGAGTGGAATAGAAATACCAGTTCAAGGATAAATGGGAACAAAGTAAGATTTAGTCCTAGTGAAGAGTCTTTTTAAATGCACTTTTTTGAGCAAATCACTGAGGTAAGAAATTTCATTGGTTATATTTAAAAGACTGATGAAACAGTTTTATCTTAAAATATAAATATTAATAATATAATAATAAACCAGAAATTGCAACATCTATATTTTTACAATATTTCAAAATATCAATATTTATAATTAACTGGAAATTATATCTTTTTAAAATATTTAAATTCAAAAAAAAAAGTTATGGATTTCAACTTAAAACTGTGTGACTATAGTTATTTAAGTATATAGTTTTACAAGATTCTTCTGGAGTTATGAAAACAAATTATTAAGGATCATTGTTCTAACTCACATACATACAAATCTCAACCATTTCTTCCGGTGGGTCTTAACTTTGTTTTTGTTTTTGTTTTTGAGTTGGAGTCTCACTCTGTCGCCCAGACTGGAGTGCAATGGCCACTCCCGGCCACCGCAGCCTCGACCTGCTGGGCTCCGGCGATCCTTCCGCCTCAGCCTTCCAAGTAGTTGGAATTACAGGCATGCGCTACCATGCCAGGCTGATTTTTTTTTATTTATTGTACAGATGAGGTCTTGCTGCACAGGAGGGTCTCGAACCCGCGGGCTCAGGCAATCCACTCACCTCAGCGTCCCAAAGGCGCGGGATTACAGGCTGAGCCACCGAACCCGGCTAGGTCTTAACTTTGAGTGAGAGCTTCAATCTGGAATTTATAGGGAGGAACAATGGTTGGAGAGAATGATGGGAGGACCTGGGTAGACTCTGGTCAAAGAGGAGTATTTTGGTCAGGCCTCTGCTGTATTTGAATGCCTGGCCATCTTTTCCCGGCTCTAACATCTGTGCCAAATCACCACCTGGTAGAGGATCAGAGAGCTAATGAAGCTCAGAGGCCTCCACCTTCCAAATTGAGTTATGCCCAAACGATCAGAGTTGTCCTCAGCAGTGCACAGGACAACTGAGACTGGCCACAACCTCTCTGGGACATCTTGCCTACTGCCTTCTCTCCTTTCTGGTCTTCAATCCTATTCCAGGCACAATCAAGTTTTGTTTGTGTTCTGCTGATTTCACTCATATTTAGATGAGTGCTGGGTACACAAAAGAAGCTGTACAATTTTTCTGTCATAAATGGGGTCAAGAAATCATGCTTTTTTACCCTGGCCTCATGCTTTTGGTGTCAAGTCTAAGAAATGTATGCATAACCCTAGATTTTATTATTGATTATTTTTCTGAAAGTTTTATAGTTTTACTTTTACAATTAAATCCATGATCCATTTCAAGTTAATTTTTCTGTATAAGATATGGAGGTTAAAATGCAGTTTTTGTTTGCTTGTTTTTTTTAACCTGTGGATATCCAATTGTTCCAGCACCATTTATACCACTTATTTAAAAGCATATACATCTTCCATTGCATTACTTTTGCACATTTGTCAAAAGTGATTAAGAATATTTATGTAAGTCTATTACTAGATACTCTATTCTGTTCTGTTGATCAATGTGTCTGTCTTTCTGTATCATACTATTTTAATTACCATAACTGTATAATAATCCTTCCTATTGGAAAGAGTGATTCATCACACTTCATTCTTCTTTTTCAAGATTGTTTTAGCTATTCTAAGGACTGTGCCTTTTCATATAAATTTAAAATAAACTTATCTATGACAATAGGAAGCTTGCTAGGATTTTGATAATAGGAATTATATTAAACCTATATATCAATTTGGTTAGAATTGACACTTCTACTATGTTGAATCTTCCAATGTATAAACACAGTTTCCCCTTATCCATGCTTTCAGTTACTCATAGTGAACCATGGCTCAAAAATTGGTAAGTAGAATACAAAAACAGATGACATTCATGTAACTTTTATTATGGAATAGTTTTAAAATTGTTCTATTTGTCATTAATCGTTTACTGTGATGGTTTTATTAAGTAACTTTTATCATAAGTCTGTATGTATGAGAAATAAAACAATGAATAAATAGGGTTTGGTACTATCTATAGTTTCAGGCATCTACTGGGGTGTTTGGAAAATAATCTTTAGAGGTAAGGGAGGGACTACTGTATCTTCTTTGGAGAAGTATCTGTTTAAGTTCCTTGCTCATTTATAATGGGGCTCATTCCTTGTTGCTGAGTTTTTAATATAGTGAACTATATAATCTAGATTCAATATTTTCTGTTAGATATGAAATTTGAAAATGTTTTCTCCTAGCTTGTGGCTTGTCTTTTTGGTTTCCTAACAATAAATTAGCAAAGCAAAGGTTTTTAATTTTTAAAAATCACATTTTACTTTTATGGATCATACTTTTATTGTCATTTTAAAATCTCGGTAATAAAGATTTACTCCTGTTTTCTTCTGAAAATTTTAGAGTTTTATGATTGATTTTTGATGAGCAATGAAAATTAGTTACTTGATAGTTAATCCAATAATAATGGATTCTAGGGCATCATAGATGCCTTCTGAACAGGACTGTATGTCTGTGAATTTCTTTTTCATCACATACAGTCAGAACCACAGTCTGTTATCCACCATTTAAAACTGAAAAATAATCTAAGGAGATAGTCTTAAGCTTGACAACATGAGGCAGCTAGAGTATGTTTCTCCCACAGAGTAAACGAAGAGTTTACCCAGCACCTAGAGAGTAACAAGATCAACCGCACAACTCTTCAAAGAAGTGATAATATCCATAGGGAAGAGAAAAATCCATCAACCTAGGCTGGAACTGACCAGACTTGCCTGTATCACCACAGCACACTGGTGTCTTCTAGGCATAATGGAGAAGGTGAGTGAGGAGAATTCAAGAGTTCTGTATTCCTGCTGCACTTGGAGAGCCCCCTGAGACTTGCAGGACTCTAGTTACAGCCATGTCCTGCTGAAGTGCATATGGAATGGTGCAGGAAAAAAAGGCATGAGTAGCACCAGCTGCCATTTCTCAAGAACTCAACTCTTGCTGGCAGTTGGCTGCTTTTCAGTCAGCTTGGGAAGGAGCAGGCCTCAAACGCAAACTCCACAGCTACAGATAGTGCCTGGCTGGGGTATGTTGCCATGAGAACACCTAAAGCCCTGAAGCCAGCTGCACTTTGACTTTCAAAAGGCAAATAGCCCGAGGCCAAGACAGGAGCCAGCTGGGACATACTGCACAGGAGCTTTATTCCTCATGTAAACTCTTCTGTGTCCATCCTATATGATAGTATTACCCCTGTGGCCTGTGACTTCCTTCTAATTCCCACTGGGGTAGCCAAGAGTGCACACAAGTGGGGTGCCTGAGTTTTTTTCCCCCTACTCCCCTCAAAGCCTCAAAACAGACAGATAACTTGGGAAATCCCCAGAGCCCTGCCCTTGGTCTAGGCTGGCTAGGCACTTTCTTGGTACAACACTCACCAAGAAGAAACCCCATAATCACAACTGCAGCTGACTTTCTCCTACAAGTACCACCTCCTGGCCAAAGATCAACAGTATAGCCCACAAGATTGACTGTAATACCTCAACTTTGAGAAAGGCCTGGTCCCAAATCACAGCTAACACCACTTTCCAAGCCCCTCTAGGCACTTAGGATGTCATGAGCCAGTGCAGGTACCCAGCCTAGGACTGCTGCAGCTGAGGAACTCACCACACCAAGGATATATATAACCAAGGGAACCCTACAGTGCTTATGTCAGCCCTCTTCTAACCTTAAATAAGAAGAAATAGTCAGCCCAAATGAGTAGGAATCAGAAAAAATAGTTCTGAAATATGAAATAACAGAGTCTCCAACACACCCCCAAAGCCCACACCAACTCTTCATCAACAAACCCTAACCAAAATAAAATTTTTGTGATTGCATAGAATTCAAAGGTTCATTATAAAATTGGTCAATTGACTTCAGGAGAAAATTGAAGACCAACACAAATAAGTTAAAACAAACAAGTAAAAAACTATTCAGGACATGAGTTTAAAATTCTCCAAAGAGATAGACAACTAAAAACAAGAAGCTGAAACTCTGGAAATGAAAGAATCATTTAGGGAAGTACAAAATGCAGTGGAAAGTTTCAACAGTAGATAGAACAAGCAGAAGAAAAGAACTCAGAACTTGAAGACAAGGCCTTTTAATTTATCCAATCAGACAACAATAAAGAAAAAAGAATCAAAAGAATGAAACAACATCTCCAAGAAATCTGGGATTATGTAAAATATCCAAATCTAAGAATCATGGGTATTCCAGAAGAAGAAGAAAAAGTAACTAGTTTGGAAAACCTATTTGAGGGAATAATGGAGGAAAATTTCCCTGCCCTTGCCAGAGATCTAAACTTCCAGGTACAAGAAGCCCAAATAACCTCCAGAAAATTAATTGCGAAGAGGTCATACCCAAGGCATATAATCATTCAGTTAGGCAAAGTTAATGTAAAGGAATAAAAAATTAAAAAACAATGGATGCTGGCACAGATGCAGAGAAAAGGGAACACTTGTACACTGTTGGCAGGAGTGTAAATTAGTATAACCTCTATGGAAAGTGGTATTGAGATTTCTTGAACAACTAAAAGTATATCTACCACCTGATCCAGGAATCCCACTGCTAGATATCTACCCACAGAGATCACTATATTAAAAAGACATTTGCACCTGTATGTTCGTTGCAGCATAATTCACAATAGTAAAGATGTGGAATCAGTCTAAATGCCCATCAGCCAATCAGTGGATAACGAAAATGTGGTATATATACACTGTGGAATACTATCCAATTATCAAAAAGAAGAAAATAATGTCTTTTGCAACAGCTTAGTAGAATTGGAAAATATCATCCAAAATGAACTAACTCAGAAACAGAAAATGAAACACTGCATGTTTTCACTTATAAGTGGGAGTTAAACTGAGGATCTGAAAAGACATAGAGAACGATATAATGGATGGTAGAGACTCAGGAGTGCGGGAGGGAGGTGTGGAAGGACAAAAAATTACCTATGCAGTAAAACGGGCACAAGTGGGGTTGGTGGGTATACTTAAAGCCCATACCAAAAACTATTTGTACCCCTTAAGGCCATTGAAATTTAAAAAATAGTCCGATAAACAACTCTTAAAATGTGTGCTAGATGTATTTGGAGAAAACACCTTATCTGAACCAATGTGAGATTACTTGCAATTTTTATTTATCCTTTAGTATATGGACTGTATAAATTTTTTTACCATCTAAAGAAAGTCTGAATTCTGAAACAGATTTGCTCTCAAGGGTTTTAGAAATAAGACTGTGCATTTGAAATTTAAGTGGCTCTTGTGATGATAGTTCTCATAGTTGCTATAAGGACACTCTTCTTCAGGGTCCTCCTCTACTCCTTATCCAAAGGTCTCACTAACATGACTGAGGATGAAAAGAGGTCTCATTATATGCACTACTTCATTCAACCTATATAAATCCGTTTCTCTTTTAACAAACAAGATTCTTTGGTATCTTTTCCCATTCTTCTTTCTGGTGGTAAATAAAACATTGACAAGTGAGCCCCTAAATATCAGAGAAGGCATCAACTTTTACATTATGGAGTATGTGTGTGAGTACATGTGTGAATTAAAAACGGATGGAGCCAGGTGCAGTGGTTCACACTTGTAATCCCAGAACTTTGGGAAGTGGAGGTGAGATGATTGCCTGAGTCCAGGGGTTCAAGACCAGCTGGGGCAACTGGCAATACCTCATCTCTTCAATTAAAAAAAATTTATATTAGCTGTGTGTGCCTGTAGTTCCAGCTATTTGGAAGTCTGAGGCAGAAGGATTGCAGAGGCTAGCAAGTCATGGCTGCAGTAGCTGTGATCATGCCGTTGCACTCCAACCTGGGTGACAGAATGAGACTCTCACTCAAAAAATAAATAAAAAATAAAATAAAAACTTAAACAATAAAAATAAAAACAGAATGGGAGACCTGGGTTAGATTCATAACTGTCTGTGATTTACAGCATTTACTGAGGGTCTTGGAATGTCTCCCCTAAAGATATTAGGAAACATCTGTATGTCTTTGTTTCATTTAACTCTGATTTCTTTCATCAGCGTTTTATAAGTTTAATCATACAAGTCCTATACATGTTTTGTTACATTTCCTTTGGAGTAATTGTAAGTGGTATTATTTTTAATTTTGGTTTTTGTAAGTTCATTGTCAGCATGTAGAAATGCAACTGATTTTCACATGTTGACCTTTTATTCAGTGACCTTGCTGAACTAACTTATTAGTCCTAGAAGTTTTTTTGTAGTTTCCCTTGAATTTTTTACATAGACAATTGCAACATGTGCAAATAGGGACTGTTTTATTTCTTCCTTTCTAGTATGTGTACTTTATATTTTTAAAATTTTATTTTAAAGATGTAAGATACAATTCAAGATTAGGTACACAAGTGGTCATTGTACAGGTGAAGTTTAGGCCTCCTCTTTGTCCCCACTTAGCCTGATTTAGGATCAGGTACCCTTACTGATGTTTTCTATCCCCACATCACTCCCTTCCCTGGTAGTGTCCCACTACTGCCAATTCTTTTCTTATAGCATTAAGATGAAAGTTCAGGGTGCGCTTATGAGTGAGACCATGTGGTACTCAAAAGTACCACCTAACTCCGGCCAGGATGGCCATTATTAACTCAAAAAACAACAAATGTCAGAGAAGATGCAGGGAAAAGAGAATGCTTCTACCCTGTTGGTGGAGTGTAAATTAGTACAACCTCTGTGGAAGACAGTGTGGCAATTTCTAAAAGATCCAATATGTATACTTTCTATTTTTTCTTTTTGTCTTATTGCAGTGGCTAGATAACTTTTTTGTGGAAATACACTGTAAACAAAAACAAACACACAAACACAAAACTCTTCTGCACTTGCCCTTATGGATCACTATTCAGGGTTGTCCTGATTCAGTGCAATTTTTTTTCCCCCACACAAATGCTATTTTCTTTGACCGCTTGTCAATCTACTTTTTAGATAGCATTGCTCTCACTCTCCATCTCATCAAGATCTCGTTGACATCTTACACACAAATTTGGGGAATTTCTTGCTGTCTTTCTATTAACTTCTAGTTTTATTTCATTATTTTCAGAGAACATATTTTACATGATTTCAGTTTTTTAAAAAATTGAGTTTTATTTTATGGCCTAGGATATGGCTTATCTTTGTGAACATTCTAGTCATTTGAAAAAAAAAGTGCATTCTTATGTTGTTAGGGTCTTTATATGTGGATTTTATCCTGTTGCTTGATTGTGCTGTTAAGATCTTCTATATCCTTGTTGATATTCTTCTCCTGTAGTTCTATCAGTTGCTGAGAGATGAATGTTAAAGTTGCCAATTATAAGTGTGAATTTATCTGTTTCTCCTTTCAGCTTTATCAGAATCTTTCTAATGTATTTTGAAACTGCATTATTTGATTCATATATACTTAAGATAGTTTTGTCTTCCTGCAATTATTACATAGTGTTCTTTGCCTGGAGTGATTTTTTTTTTTTCTCTGAAATAAAATTTATCGTATTATAATATTATTGAAAAATCCTATTTTATATTATTAATATTTGTGTATTTGTGTATGAAATATTTTTACATTCAACCTATATTCTTGAATTTGAAGTCATTTTCTTGTAAACAGGATACAATTGAGCCTTTTATTTTAATTCGTTTGGCCAGTCTCTGCTTTTCATTGACCTATTTAGGCCATCTATATTTAAGGTAATTATTGATCTGTTAGAGCTTAGCTTATAACTGTGTTATTTGTTTTCTACTTATTTCCATTATTTCTTGCTCTTCTTTTTTTTTTGAGTTGGAGTCTCACTCTGTCACCCAGACTGGAGTGCAGTGGCCACTTCCGGCCACCGCAGCCTCGACCTGCTGGGCTCCGGCGATCCTTCCGCCTTAGCCTTCCAAGTAGCCAGAATTACAGGCATGCGCTACCATGCCCGGCTGATTTTTTGATTTATCGTAGAGATGAGGTCTCGCTGCCCAGGCGGGTCTCGAACCCGCGGGCTCAGGCAATCCACTCACCTCAGCGTCCCAAAGGCGCAGGATTACAGGCTGAGCCACCGAGCCTGGCTTGCTCTTCTTTTTATGTTTTCTTGCTGTTTCATGGATTATCTGAACATTTGTCAAAATTCTGTCTTAATTTGTTTACATTGTTCTTGTATTTCTTTTTCTATAATTTTTCTTATACATACACAACTTGTCACAGTCTACAAATATTAGCATTTTTTAACAAAGTGAACTATGAACTTTTCATTTGCGTTTCTTTACTTTATTATTTTAAATATATTGTCTTGAATATCAGATGGTGCTACACTTTTTTTCAATCAAGTATGCTTTATAAAATTCAAGATGAGAAGAAAAGTCCATTGTATGTACCCATATTTATGCTCTTTCGACTGTTCTTTCTTCTTTCTTGATGCCCTGAGCCTTTTTGGTAAAAAAATTTCCTTTAATCATTATTTAAAGGTAGGTCTGCTAGTGACAAACCTTTAGTTTTCTTCTTCTGAAAATGTCTTTTTTGCCCTTCAGTTCTAAAGAACTGGATATAGATTTGTGACTGATAGTTCTTTTGTTTTATCATTTGAAAAATACTCCACTTTTTTCTTATTTCTATGGTTTTAGAGAAATTTGTTGTCATTAAATTATTTCTTCCTTCTAGGTAGAACATTGTTTATCTCTAAATGCTTTCAAAACTTTTTTTTCTTTGTCCTTAGTTTTCAGAACTCTAATTATGATGTCTCTAGATATTAATTTATTTGGATTTATTCTATTTTGAGTTTGTTCAGATTCTTAAATTGGCAGGTTTGTGTTTCATTATATTTAGCAAGTTTTCAGATATTATTTTTTCAAATACTCTTTCTGCCCATTCTCCTTCTCCTCTCCTTCTGGGATATCTACTGTTTGAACTTAGCTATTGTACAGGTCTCTGAGGCTCTTTCATTTTTTTTTCCAGTCTATTTTATCTCTGTTGTTAAGATTGGGTAAATTCTATTTATCTGTTTTCAAGTTCTCTAATTCTGTCCTCTGTCTAAATTTACTTTTAGAACCTTTGTAATGCTACTTTGTGATGCTTCCTGTATGTAGCACAGGTGGAAGTACCAGTGGTCCTTGCTCAGGAGGTATAAGGAGTTTTCCAGTTGCTGTATCTAGCTGGGAAACGTAGTAGTCTGGACCACTGGGAGAAACAAGTTTCCTGGTCCAGAACACTTGTTATGCTGAAAAATCCTCTTCATGGTTCTGTCTGGCTACCTGGTAAAAGAAACAAGTATCAGGCCTGAGGAGACTAAGGGGCTTTTAGGGTAGTCAACATGTTGTAGCTGAATCCCCCTTTTGGGTGACCCCTGGCTTCCTAGTATCTCTTGGTGGTGACGAGGTTCTCAGACTCAACAGTGAAATTGTTTCCAAGGTAAGGTGATTTTTGTGGCAGGATCCTCCTTGACCGATGCCCAACTGGCTGCCATTTTTGGATACTATCTGGGCAAGACCACTTACTGTGCAGGATTCCCCTTGATTGTCCCTCTACAACTGTCTGCTGTTTGGTGTCTCTGGGTGGGGAAGGAGAGTCTTCTCCCAGCTGTTTATTGTCAGTAGGGCTCCTCATCAGTCTCCCTCACCCTTGCTGTCAGGCTTGCCTGATATTGTTGGCAGGACTCATTCAATATAGAAGAGGAATAAATCTGCTTGACCTACCTTCTCTTTCTAGGTTGGGAATGAGGAAGCATGAGATCTGGTCACCTTATTTTTCTAGGTGGGTTTATTGGACATATTGCCACTGTTTTGCTCCTCCAGAACTGGGGTCCCTAAATAATTTGTTTTCCTCTTTCCACATTTTAGGGTTTTCTTTTGGTTGCTTCTTGAATTATTTCCAAGGTTTATAATTGTACTCAGTGGAGAGGGACAGAAACACACACACACACACACACACACACACACACACACACACACACACACACACGCAACAACAAAAAAAACAAGGATATACTTCCTTCTCTGGACCAGAAGTCAATAATTAGTGTTGTAGATAGAATGCCTAAAAATAAATGGGCTCTTTGTCAAATTTTCTTCAGGAAATGTGAGGTTAAATGCAACATACAAATCTCCAATAATTTGTTGGAAATTGCTAAAAAAAAAAATGAGGTGAAGTACTGGCTATTGAGAATCACACCACTTTTCATGAATCTGCATTAACCAGACATTGATCTGCAAACTAGAACAGAACTGATACATAGTATGTGCTCAATAAATACTTGTTGGGTGAATTAAATAATGGGTGAAAATGTAATAATCTCTTCCCCAATTTTATTTGATACCTCAGGTGGTTTAAGAAACCTTAGAGGCTTGGAGTGAATATCACATACATTTTTCTGGATTTGCCCAGATATTTATATTTCTGATTATGTACATAAAGAATCCCTTATCAATCTATAATAAACACAGCAAGAAGAAAACCTGAATGTGTCATGTCACTGTTCTAAAGACCAGAAAGTTCATGAAGAATGAATGAAAAAGAGGAGATCCCAGAGACATCCAGACTTAACCACAAATTAAGGAGCATCTGTGGTTTGGTGAATTGCTCCAGCTCAGGTGCTTGAGCCAAACCGTAATGTTAATTACCAGTCACTTCAGCATGACTTGAATCAGAGATTTCGATTGTTAGGTTTCCCTTAACAATTGGAGCACCTACTGCTCTGGTAATGTAGAAAGGCAAAGGTGGCTGCATTACATGATCAACAGAGGACAGAGTTCAGACTGATTGTCCCTTCCCAAGAAAGTGTTCTTTATTTTGTTAAAATGCCAGGCTGCATAAGGATGCCTTTAGGAGGAAGACAAGAATGTACTATCTCATTCCAAGCTTACATGCTTCTCTCTGTGGACCCAAATAACTGTTCTTCCCTGCTGTGGTCCAGAGCTCTGAAGATATCACCCGAGAAGATGCTGCTCTAGCTCATTGTTCCTCCTCTGTAAGGCTCTATTTCCCCTTTTCGTGTACTGATATGAATTTCCTTTATCAGGCATGGAAACTAGTTATAGCTCTCCTCTGAGTGAACACAACTGTTGATCACTTTGTGAATCTCTTGGCCCTGGGAGACAGCTGGGTCATCCAGGGCATGAACGGCCCCATCCCAGGGACCTGATTTTGGTTCTTGACAGCAGACCCTAGCTGGAGGCTTAGCCTCCCTGCATTCCACTGCTGATGAGCTCCAGCATGAGAAATCAGAGGGGAATGGCACAGGCCTCTGTCTACAGACTTCAAACACTAACAGCAGATGAGGCCTGGTGTTGGTTAAGGGCCATTTGCAATTGCAACTCTTTGTCTCAGCTGTACTTTTTTATGTTTCACATTACCCATTCTGCCCCCCTCCCTTACACATGCCCTGGAGATGGATTGTTCAAGCAGACTCTGTCTGCAATACCTCAGTGGGAGATGGAGGCCTGCCTTCACATTGCACATGTGGTATTTTTTGTATGTGAGGAAGCTACAAGTGACCCCTCATCAGTTGGACATCGGGCTGTTGTTCTGCATTGACAATGGGCAAGGCTGAGTCCTTAGTGCTTTCCATCCCGACCCTCTTCTGACCAATAGCATATTCAGTGAGTCCACACTCTACTTGAGGAATAGGGGAATTCACTGTATAAAGCTGGGGTTTCATATAGGAACCTCATCTATGAGCAGGACCATATGAAAGACATAGCTTTCTGTGGACAGCCACATTTTAGAGACTGGAATGCCATGTTCTGGATTAATAACTTCCTCACAGCCAGGGGAAAATAGACAGCTGCCTGCAGATCTCCCCCAAGAATGTGCCTGCACTGAGTCTGTGAGCTGAGTTGCCCAGGGCCCAGGCTCAGATGATCAGAGGAAGTTTGAGGTAGTCAAAAAAAGTTTTTTGTGCACCTGCTACTCCCTTTGCTAACTGTACCTTTTTTTTTTTAGAATTTTAGCTTTAAAAAATTCCTTATGAAACAGCAAGTTCCCAAGAAGCAATATCATTTTTTAAATGAATTATTAAGAAAGATAATCTCAGGTTATGTTGGGAGTGAGGAAAAGTTATTTACAGTATAAATGTGGTTCATTTTACAAAAAAAATCTCTCAATATTACTCTGTTTTTCCATTCGAAGTTTTTGTTTAAAAAATTAGCATATATTATGGAATCAAATGGAAAATTTATCTGCATTTCAGTTATAAAATAGGATACTTCAAAGAATTTTTAGACTTGATTTCAGGTTTGTTTGGGTAGTGTCCCCCAGAATGCTAGTTGCTGAACCCTATCATAGGGGGCTTAAGCAAAGCATCAGGGAAACACCTTGCCTGTGCTTCTTGAGGAATGACCAGCTCAGTGATGGGGACCCTTGTGAGACTGATGAGAACTAGAGGTAAAAAAGAGGACCTCACAGGAGAGGGGATATTACTTTAAGAAAGCATTAGGAAAAACATGAGAATGAGCTCATTAAAAACTGATCACTTAGAGTCTGAATATCGAGAAATCTGGTGTAGGAGTTTATTGATGAATAGCTTTATGTCTATTTTTCCAATATAAAATTCATTAGGACTCAATTATGAAACAAATATTCCATCAAATCTGCCTTTTTGTTTCTTTAGAGGGATTCTGGGTATAAAAAATGTTTATGCATTATTATAGGATGCCATATACAGAATGTATAATATGTTTTTAATGATACCTTATATTACCTTCTTTAACCTCAGAGATAACTGGAGCAGTAAAACAATTTTAGAGATGAGAAAACTGATGCTAAAGGAATTAAAAGACTTATATAAGGTGACCTGGCTGTTGGGAGTGGCAGAAAAGACACCCTCAACCCAATTTTCTTGTGTTTTTTGTTCTACTTTTCTCCTCTATTCTGCATGGGCTCAAACTAAAAAGTGCACAGCAAAGCACTTTCATGACATGTGGTTTAGAACATCTTTCACGTATTAAAGTTTTGAATATGAATTTGTATTAAGAATGCGTGAAGAGTTTAGTGATGCTAATATTTACTTACTTGACTTCTTGCAATATATACCTGGAATTACAGGTTTTGAAATCTAGGTCTGAAGTCTAAGGAAGACCTAAAAGTCTTTGAAATGTACTGTTTTGTTTTGTTTTGTTTTTCACAGAAATGCTGCTAAGTTTTCCAGTTAACTCCATAATATATCCTGACTTTTTTAATATAACAGTTTCAAAATGGAAACAAAAATTGCATCCCATTGATTTCTTCAGCGAAATAAGCAGCCGTTGCACTTAGGTAGAGCAGAGGCAGAAGAAGGTAGTGACCTCTTACTCATGGAAACTATTGGAAGGAATTACTCAGAGGTAATCTGTGTGTGGTTTCAATGACTGTGTCAAAAGGGTGCTCTTAGAAACTGCATGGTCTAAGGTTGTAGGCCCCTCCTGCTTCCTCTTCTGTGTGGACAGCTGTGGTTGGGATGCCCATCACTACAGACCCCAGATTTTGGCATCAATCCATGGTCTTGCTACCAAGCTACTACATGTCCAAAAGACAAAAGTAGCATGAAGAGTAGAAATCAAGGACCTTGAAGCAAAGTATCCGCAGAAGGTGGATCAGAACTCACTGTTGCTGTTTTCTAATCCAGTTATGCCTTCACTTGGTTTTATGGCTCTCAGAGATTTAAAACAGAGTGATCTAAACCTCCAAAATGTCCTGACCTCCAAAAAAATTTCTAAGAATTAAGTTCTAAATTAAGAAATTGCTCCTTCATTGGAAATAAACATTACAGCTGGAAGGAGTCCTTGATTTGAACACAGGTATGACACTCATTAAAGACTTTTTCTTTCTTGTCGTTCCCCTCCCCCCTTATTTAAACTGGGTCAATCTGTTTCTCTTTACATTTCTAAATCAGAATATGATAGATTTCTCATAAGACTCTGCTTAAACAGTGAAACTTTTCTGAATCACTGACATAGTAAAGTTTTATTTTTATTGTATTTTTTCACTTAACATGCACTTATTTGAAAATAAATGCATGTTATTTGAAATTTTGGCCATTAGGCTTGCTGCCTATAAACCTGTCTGTTTGTGGAGACCCTCTCAGGGGCACCCTGCAGGTGCTAAAGGCTCAGCAGCTGTGGCAGTTACACACTGATGAATTTAGAGAATGGAATGACTTCAGATCTAAGATAACCAATGAGATACACTTTACAACACAAGCCAAAGCTTATGTTAGAAATTAAAAGGACTTTATAGGTGGTTTTTGTTTCCCCCTCGAGTCTTCTAAATCAGGAAGACAGCTTGCAGCAGCTCACATATTGGGTATTTCTTGCATGGCCTGGCTCCCTGAAACACCAGAGGGCCAACATATTTGTCCCAGTTAGATTTGGAACGAAGAGGGGAGAGGGTAACTGAGAGGCTGCAATGGAGGTCAGACTCCTGCAAAAGAAGGTAAATGGCTTTTCCAAATGGGTTTTGGCAGCCATTTGTGTCACCTGAATTTCTTAACCTCTTGGTGGCTTATTTTTTGCTAAGATGGCAGCTAAGACCAATGCGACAGCAAATAAAGCAACATATGTTGGCTGTTGTTCAAAGTAGACTAAATAAAAATATCAACAAACAATCTCCTTGTGGTATAGAAAAGTTATAAGTCGATAAGGAAAAATGTGACAATAATATTGAAGGTATAGCCCCATAGCTTGGGGGAGCATTGATTTATAGAAATTATGAGATAGCTCCCCCACTCTGTCAGCCTGGTATTAGCACACTGTGACACATTCACGGGGCTCTCGGTGTATAGGCACTCCTTTTCCATATTCTAATCACAACTATGATTAAAAGAAACATAAAAATCGACTGAAAACATTTCTTTTGAGAGAGAAGAGCAAATCACTTGTCTGTTTTATTTCAAATATTTTAATCCTTTCAAATACTCTTATAAGAAAAACTTACTGAGAAATAACCTCATTAATTAATCATATGGCCTGAAAAACAAAGTCCATGCTTAAAGTTCTAATATTATACTTCCAAAATTCTTTACAGCACTTTATAAACCACCATCCATCAGTGCAGAACATGTGGAGCTGGTGTTAGCAGAGCATGCAATGCATTTGGAACATTTTCGGTGCAGCAGCCCTGCCTGTAAGGGTCAGTAAGGGGAGCATGCTCCTTTCAACAGCACATCTCTTGAAGACCCTATGCAAGGTCTTTGAAGAGTTGCATGTTTACTAGCAGCAGTAAAACAGAGAAAAGTAGAAATGTTAAAGAAGCTCTAGATGGCTGAACTCCCAGGAACAAGCAAGTCTGGGTCTTGAGCATAAATTTCTTCAGAATGGGACTTTGAAGTTTGTTTCAATCTGTGAAATTCTAGTAACGGTCTAAATTTGTTTCTCAACATCTGGTGAAAATAATTGCAACAGCAAATGGTATGGATATGTCCATTTGTTCGTTTACTCATTCATTGGAAATAGTTTTACTGAAAACCTCCTATGTATAAGAAAATGGTGTTAGCACTTCAAAGAACAGAGAAATGAGTAAGATAGTCTTTGCTTGCAAAGACCTTATTCTGTATTTAGGAGGAGAAAATCCGTAAGTACATAATAGTAATATGTGTACACTGATTTACATACATCAAAAACTGTATCAGATTCAGAGATAAAAAATGGGGGATAGTATATTGCTAAGATTGATGTAAGGATTCATAAAAGGGTTTGCATTGTAGTCAAAGGATATGTTGGAGTACCGTAGCTGAACAGGTCAAGAAGTGTGGGAGGGTATTCTCTCTGCAAAGGCACAACCTAAATAAAAGCATATGGGTGAAGAAATGTAAGGCAAGTTTGAGAACACTGAAAAGTTCAATCTGATTAAATCATATAATATGCATAGGAAAGTAGTAAGTGATGAAATTATATAGGTAATTTGGTGTTAATATTATAGCAGACGTTGAGTGCCAGACAAAAGTGTTCAGGCTGATTTAATTTCCCAGCCAAGTACTGGGGAGAAACACTTTTAAGACTGTGCAAGAACAGGTAGAAGATGATGAACTCCTATAGCAAAAAGAACTTCTTATTCCAGGGACAACTGCTATTCTATTACTTCGTGTACCTGAATCAAAACTGGTAAATTCAACCAGTTGGACTGCCCAGCTATGTTATTCTTCACTAGAACTTTCTTTCGTGCAGAATGAATGATACTCTAGCTCTCTCGATGGAAAGAATCTATATCCCTTCTTTCCTCCACCCCATCTATTCATGATTGTGCACTAATCATTGCAAATCATAATCTAGTCATTGTGTAGCTTCTATTGACACTCTACTGTCTGGTTCTGCCATCTCCAGAAAAAGTCATGAATGCTCACAAGAATGACTTACCCAAGGTTACAGAGCTAGTAAATATCACAGCCAAGAAACTCTCAGATTGAAAAGTTACAGTTACCATTTAGATTACCCAGGAAATTAATATTCTCAAGTGTCCCATAATCTGTATTCTCTGATTCATTGCTTCATTCTGTTACTCATTCAAATATTAATTTAATAAACATTCACTGAGCACTTAATATGTTCCAGCACTGAGTTAAATGCTAAGGATGTAACAATGAACTACATAGATTTAGTTTCTACTCTCATGGGTGTTACAGACCATTGGAAAGACAGACAAGAAAATAATTATATGAACAAAAGAGTACTCATTTTCAGTCCTCAGCTGTCAAATATCCAGTGAACCCTCTGGGACAAACATTTCAAGTCAGCTTTCTTTGTTTTCTCCATCCTCTACCAGCCACTCTCACTGGAATTCTCTCACTGAAATTTGCCTGATCTGACTCCTTCTTTTAGTACTGGATGCTCTGGATGTTCTTAAATGTATGAATTAACTTACATAAAATATAAATATTAATATTAAGGTAATACAAGAAGCAGTAAGTGTGCTTACCTAGATATTTCAGGCTGACAAAAATGGAAATTTAAAGATCAGAACTTCAGAATTCAGTTATATGTAGATGAGTTCAAGAAGGCAGAACAAAATTCCATGTATGGTGCTTTTGCAGGCCTGATTTAGAAATATGTCAACTGAATATAAAACTTGGGACAACATGAAAAGACTTTACTAAGTCCAAATAGTGCCTTCTGAAGATTAACAGGAGGACCTATGATTATTGACCCATGGGAACAAAGGCTAAATAAAATTGTCAAATTATAATTTACCTTTTAAAAAAGGTAGATTTTTGACCTTTATACAATTAACATATGACAAAGCTTTTATTTAACTCATTAGTTATTAGGGGAACTGGTAAGTTATTAAAACTTTGTTCAAAGGAAAATCTTAAGAGCAGGCACATATATAGAAAATCAAGGATACTGAAATGAACTTGTGTAATATATGCAAAATTGACTTATTACACAAGCCCCAAATTACAATTGTACCTCCGTGGGACAAAACTTGCATTTCTATGAACAAGAATAATTTGCATAAACACTAGTTTTCTAAAATTTGCAAAGTTGAAAAATAGCTCAAAGACAATGAAGGATGCCAACCTCATGGAATCAGATGACTTGGAAGGGTACAAGTGCAATGCCCAATTTTCTATTGAAAACAGACAATAAACTTTTTGGTCCAATTAAAAGCCTGTCATTAACTGAGTGTGGTGGCTCACACCTGTAGTTCCAGCTACTTGGAAGGCTGAGGCGGAAGGATCATCTGAACCCAACAGGCTGAGGCTGCGGTGGCCATGAGTGTGCCACTGCATTCCAGACAGGATGATAGAGTAAACTCTGACTTAAAAAAAGGAAAAAAAATTTAAAAATAAAAGCCTTTCACTTTTTTTCTATAAAGTTTCGCTGTATCTTCTGATAAGAGAAGAATAGCTCATTGGTGGATCCATTTGGAAATGGATCCTTCTCTGTGTTAGAGAATTCATGTACAATCTAATGAGTAACATCAGCCTTGCCTCTGGGAAAAGACAGGTATGCAAGTTGGTGAGTATAAACAGATATAGTGTGGTATAACCTGGAAACACTGGAATTGAACTGAATCAGAGAATAAGCAGAGATGCTTGTTTCTAATGAGTAACATCAGCCTTGCCTCTGGAAAAAGACAGGTATGCAAGTTGATGAGTACAAACAGATATAGTGTGATATAACCTGGAAACACTGGAATTGAACTGAATCAGACCATAAGCAGAGATGCTTGTTTGAGTGATAACTCCAACCACAAGAAGTCAGGAGTTGGGCTCTTTTTAACACAGAATTGACAAATGACTTTCAGAAATAGAAAAGAGTACATGAAACATTGTTGTGCTAGGGAATGGAAGTGATAAACAAGAACCAGAAGATGTAAATCAGGGAAAGTAAAACAAATAAAATAAATTCTAAGCACTGTGCATTGTGGTAGGAGTTTGGAAAGAGATAACTGTGCACTACAATACTGAGAGCAATTTGTCCACATGTGGTGAGCGGGAACAGAATCAAGGAGACTGCATTTGCGAAGAAGAATAATTGAGTGTGAGCACATGTGATAAACAGATTTCTTAGTCTGACATAAAATAAGCTGAAGATGCAACATATTACTATATAATTACATTATTATTATACAACAGAACCAACAAAAGGCTGCTATGGTTCATAAATAAGGGAATTATATGAAGGTAATAATAAATACCTACATCTTATAGCGTTTTGTAATTTCACACAAAATTTCTCACTATTAACTCTAGATGTTTGTATTACTTTTTCTGATTTACAGTGGAAGGACAGAAGCACAGGGAGCTAATGAATGCCAGAGGCTTTACTTAACCAGGTTACCCTGACTCATCAAATCACAGAAACCTCTTCTATACCATGAACCTGTTCTCCTATTATGCTGCACTGGACAGATCCTGGGTAGACTTCTGTATGGAACCAGAAGTCAGGCAACCATCTACCCAGGGGGCAAAACACAGGAAAACAATATCCACTAACAAAGTCTAAAATATTTTTTTATTATGTGCTTTAGAGACTAGAAAGCTGAAGAGGAAAGAGTGGGTATCACTGTGGCTGAAACACTGAAGACAAAGTAATAACAAGCAGGATTCCCTGATGGAAAATACAAAATGAGGAAATAATATACAAAATGAGAAAATAATAACAAACTTCTTGGGAAGATTGACTATGTGCCAAACATTGGCCAGCTACATTGGCTTTCTCGTCTTTCTTCACAAACAAGTCTATGGGGTGGGTACTATCATTATTTTCATTATTTAGATGTAGAAACTGAAGCACAGAAGAGTCCCCAATTTTCATGTGTTATAAATAGTAAAGCTGAGACTGGAAACACAATTTTTCCAGCTCTAAATCCTCTATTATTCATCACTCAGTCCTGTACATACACACTTTGCTGTAAAAATGATTATGATTGATTAAGGCTTTTCTGATTTGAAGGAAGCATCTGAGGGAATTTCAAAAAAATTGTTCTTTGTGAGTGAAGCCAATAATTAGGCAATATTACTAGTTTATATAAAGTGTATAATTAAAGGATAAAAGCAAAGATATAATCCATAGTCTTAAAATAATATTCACAACATTCTGAAATTGCAAATGTGGTTGCCATAAGAGGTAGAGTTGAGAGACAAGGAAGGAATGGTATGATTTAGTGGAAAGTCTGTATCGTACAAGGTTTTGAAATAAATTGAGTATGATTCTAGTTTAGTAACCATCAGGTGAATGGATACTAATATAGACACTAATTAGTAAAATAAAATAATGAAATCATTATTATTCACAATAAACTAATGTTGCATAAACCTATAAAATTCTATGGAAAGAATTCTCGATTTCTTAAGCAATTCATTTGAAAAGCACTACTGTCTTTTAATGGGATTCCAATTAAATACAAAGAATATCCTAAAGATTTGCCAAGTGCTATCTTTAAACATTACATTGGTCTTCAATTATTATTCATTCTGAGCCAATGGCATTTGCGTTGGGGAGATATTGCCATGTTCCCACAAATTGCCTCAGATGAAAATCTAATACAATTAAGCAGATAAAGTCCAGAAAAACTATGATGTCACATATCCCAAGCTGTCAGGGATTGCTTCTATTTCCTTTGACTTCTTTTGTTTGATCCTTGTCCCAGTTCGTTCTCTGAGGTTGTTCAACCCTCTCTCTTCTCCCTACCTCTCTATCAACACTAACTTTCAGTTTAGTTCCTTTCCTCAGATCTGTTTAATACCATTTTGGGGACTAAGGGTCCCAGATGTTCTGTACCAAAATACCAGACCTCCAGCTAGCACTCTGGGGTGAGTTTTCTATAGAACCCCTCCTCCTCTATGGCACATTATTAAACAAAACACAATATCTTCGTAGGAAAACATTTGCATCTGGATTGCTTTATTAAAGCCCAGTGTCTGTACCAACGATAATAAGAACTCAAGTGATCAAGAGGATTCACTGAGGTAACTAAAGAGTCTGGCATGCAGAAAATTCCTGTTTCTACCTTCAGAGTCACAGAGTATGCATTTTCTCCTGGCCATTTTTGAATGCTTCTTTTGTCCTTACCTCCACTCGCGTTTCAGAAACATTCAGACTTAACCTCATAGCACCTGGTCATAAAATGAGGACATCTAAGACATTTAAAAATACTAATTACATAAACTATTTTCATATTCTCACTGGACTGAAAGTTAAAATAGTCTACCCAGTTTAATCCAAGGCATGTGGTTACCCTGGCGACAGCCTATCTATAGTCTCCAATCAAAAAAGCCTTCTGCTGGCCCTGATCTGGAAAGAGTTCTCTCATGATGAACTTTTGTCAGGTTGATCATGTACCAGCAAGTACTAGCTGGTAACTCATTTCTTTTGCAAATTTTGTTATTTCTGGAGGCAGAGGTATGGGTCAGACGATATTGCATTCTTTTCCTCCAGTGTGGTGTAGTCTGTGATACTCTGCTTCTCTTTAGGGTTGACTGGTGTTTGCTTTTTCTCTAGTACTCCCTGCTTCCCCTAGTGACTGATTAAGGCTCTGGCATTTTGCCATCTACATTTTCTAAAAACACGCCATGGCTCAAGGCAGTGGTAACTATTTTATTTCATTTTCTCAATCATTTATGAGGACAGTGAATGGTTTTAATTTTACTCATCCAAACCTTATTTTTTCCCAGTAGATGATTTTTTCCATTGCCTTGTTTGGCAAAATTTCTGATTTGCCCCAGGCTAATTCAAAGAACAAGCAAAAGAGATGTTTTCAGGTGTCCTTCATCTCAAAGTTGATAATAAATTATGTAGTTATTAAATGAACTTGTGTTGCTGCCAAGGGCAAAATAAATAAAGATGTTTGCTTCAATTAAGATAGCTCTATATTTCTAGCCTTTTCTAAATCTTGCCTGAATCTATAGGGCATTAGCACGTTAAAGAAATCTTTAGCAGAGATTAAAGGCCTCCATTCCCAAGAGTATTTTCATCCCACTGCTTAATCACTGCTCCTCTGGGTTGGGACTCAGAGGAGAAGTACATTTGGAAGGAATTTGTAGATATAAAATAGCTGAAGACAACTTGATGGAATGAGTCAAACAATCCTCAGGTAAAATGACAAACTATTTGCGGGGAAAGGGCCAGATAAGTACCAGAACTTACTTTTTATTGGTTATATTGGCCATTGGTTGCATATTTTTGCTTTCTGTTTGACTTCTTTTAGCATATATTTTTTCTATACATTCTAGGGATGGATATCCTTCTTGCATAGACCCCATATGTTGACTGACTCCACTCATTCTCCAAGTCTCCCTGTTGAGATTTAGCTAATTCCTTTCTCTTACTTACCTCTAAGATCTTTAGACAAAACTTTGATAGGTGTTTCAAGCCTGGACCTATAGAAAAAACTAGGAGAAACTTTCTTCAAAGGTTTGCGGTTCCCTGTCTAAATGTCTAGTGCTAGTATTGACACAGTCTTGTGGGCAGTATCACACAGTCTGATGGGATTTGTAAAATCTTCCTGGAAAGCATTTCATCAGTATGCATCAGTAAGCTTATCTCATTCATACATTTTGACCCAATAATTCTAACTTTGGGAATTTATCCTAATGAACTAATCTCAAGTACAGCAAGAGTTTTATGCATCAAGATGTCAGTTTCATCATTGTTTATATTAGCACAAAATTGAAAACAATCTAAATGTTCAATGGTGGGAAAGTATCTATAAATTGTGACATACCCAGAAGATGGAATATTATGCAGCCTTCAAATGTGCTATAACATGGATAAATGTATATTAGGAGGTTACATAGTGTAATGTTAAGTAAAATGCACAGTATGAACTCAATACATGATAGAACCTATATAGAAAAATTACAGAATGGCAATACACAGCAAAGTGAATAAAGACTTTTTTGAGTGGTTGTTATTGAGTGACCTTTTGATTGTATTGCTCTCATTTTTCCAAAGCTGGCATAATGAGCATATATAACTTTGAAACAAGAAAAATAAATTTGGAGGGGACATTAGATTTTACCTACTTTTCCTAAAAAAGAGCAGGTAGAGAAGTCAGGTAGTAGTAGCCTATGAGTTATCCTGGGAAGGCAAGGGTTTGATAAAGTTATCCTTGATACAGTTCTTGGGGCTTCCCTTTAAACCAAGTCTGTTGGCGTGAACTTAAAGGGTTTTATACTCTGCTAGAAGGAGATCTACTGAGATACTAAAACTGTTCAAATTTAGGCTTACTCCCATATGAATAAGGGGATTCAGTAAACTTGTAGGAGAGGAGTCTCAATCTGTATAACTTTTGGGGTTCCCATGAGGGTGCAGTTACCAAGAAAGACACCACTTGACAATGGGAAAGCCAATATGCACTCTGATATATCCTCTTGAGGTCTCAGCTCAAATGCATCCCCTTTCAGTCCATACTTTTTCACCTGATGGGTAATGAGTATAGACTCTAGAGCAAGACGGCCTGTTTTAAGATTGTGATCTTGACACATAGCAGCTGTGAGACCTTGGGGACGTGTATTAATACCCCTGAGGTTAAATCTTCTCACCTGTAAAATGGGGCTAATAACCACCCCTATTTCATAGAGTTCCAAAGATTAAATAATATAATCTATATAAGATACTTAGTACAATACCATAGAAAACATTCAATAGATGTATGCTGATATTACTAGCCATTATTTATTCACAGCAGTTATTTTTACATAAATTAAAATATTTAAAATTATTTATCATGAGTTTACTTGTTTATTATGTTTCACTCACTCGAGTATGATCTCCATGAAGGCAGGGGCTTTGTCTGTCTTGTTAATAACTAATAAATAATTCCTAGTTGTTCAAAAAATGATTATTTGATGACAGAATGGTCACATGTAAATCAGTCCACTTCCTCTTCTATCAGAACATGCTTGAAGCTAGCCCATCTCATAAGAATCCATTGGGAGCCGGGCTCGGTGGCGCAGCCTGTAATCCCGCGCCTTGGGAGGCTGAGGTGAGTAGATTGCCTGAGCCCGTGGGTTCGAGACCCGCTTGGGCAACTTGGTGAGACCTCATCTCTACAATAAATCAGAAAACTAGCTGGGTGTGGTAGCATGCGCCTGTAGTTCCAGCTACTTGGAAGGCTGAAGTGGAAGGATCTCTGGAGCCCAGCAGGTTGAGGCTGCGGTGGCCGGGAGCTGCCACTGCACTCCAGTCTGGGTGATGGAGTGAGACTGCAACTCAAAAAAAAAAAAAAAAAGAATCCATTGGGAAGATACTACTGGTGGGCAGGTCTCTTAGCAGAGAGGATCCACTGAGAGCATGGTGCAGTAAGGAATGAGGGCCATCAAAGAAGTGGGCCTTGAGCTGAATCTGGAAATGATATGAATGGTCAGGGCATCCAAAGGCCAAGGAGACAAAAAAAGGAGAATATAACTCCAATGCAGAAGACTGGAAGGGGTCTGAGCATGTTGTAGGAACAGACTGTACACATGAGAAATCATCTGTATGGGACCCTCAGCAGGGTCACAAGCAGATAGGGCAATCTATCTCAAAGGTTGACTTCCTGCCTGGAAGCACAACTAGGACTTGGGTTATAGACAATGATCAAGGAAGAGCAAAATTTTTAAAAGTAGAGTAATGGAACAGCCCAAGGAAAAAATGACTCTCAGGCCCATATCATGTACTACTTCCATTAAAAGTCTTCCTTAATCCCTCCAGCTAGTCATTTATATAGCATTCAGCTTCATCTGCTTTGTGTTTTGAATGATTTGTGTTCATTACTTACTTGGACTACTCAATTATAAACTGACCTTTTCTCCAACAGGATAGTTTTGCTTAATTTTGTGACACCACTGGGGAGAAAAAGTAGACTGATTAAACCAATGTCTCAAATACCACTTTCAATTTTTTTTTAATAATTGGAAGCTGAGCCAGGCTTGGTGGCTCAGTCTGTAAAGAAAATAAGAGGTCACCAGGCAAAGCTTGTCTTTAGCATTTTTATGTCGAATCCTTACTCAGAGAGCAGAAACATTGCCTCTGCATAAGGATCCTTAATTGCTATTTTGCTGATATCATTTAGCAAATGATTAAATTTGGTTGAAAATGCCTTGATTTTACTACCCCCAATTTTTTCTAAAAAAAAGAGCGACATTCTTGATCAAAGTCAAAATTTGTCTAAAAGAAATTTTGCTAAAATGAGGGCATAAATACTGTGATGCCTGGCACACTCTGTTACATTCTTGCATTTGGCTCTCAGCACTGCCAGTGTTTGGAAGTTGAATCCTACCAGAACAAAAGGTTTGGATAGAATGGATGCATTCCATGTGAGTCATAGGTGATGAAGTCATAATACAACTTCCAGTCTGACCAACTTCTTGAAAACCAGGCACATTTTGAAACAACAGTATTCATCAAAGGAAGGATTTAGCCTGTTCTGCTCCTGAGCCTCATCAATACGTTACTTTCATACATGTGGATAGTAACACTACCAGCTCATTATCCTCTCAGAAATCCACTTCCAACATTTGAGGAGTTATGACAAATATTGATATTGCTTCATAACAACTTCATAGAAATACTCTGCATACAGCATTTTTAAGTTGTGGTTAATTGAAAAGAATTTTACTTTGAGAATTAGTCATGGAGATATAGTTACCAAAGAAGGAAAAGTGAATATCACACACACACACACAAAACCATCAGAATATTGCAAACTTAGGGCTTAGTATCACTGTTCTAACTCAAAAGACAGAAGTAAAAATACACTAATAAGCACAATGCCTATTGTCTAAGAGTTTACAATTGTAGACAACAGCAATCTGCATAAGCATATGAAGGAACGTGTTGGGGCTCAAAAATAATACCCCCAAATGAAAGCCTCAGAAATAAAAGTTTTTACTTTGACTTTCTCCTGCCCTCCTGTCTCTCAGTTTCATTTTTTTTTCCTTGAGGGTAGCTATAGAAACTAGAATTCCTTTTCTCCAAGGCGGATTGTAGAAACTAGCACCCCTTGTCCCCAAAGTCAACCATAAAATCTAAAAATATTACTCGTTTTCTCTGCCTTTCTATGTAAAAACTGAACATAAAGAAATTATCTGACCTAGTTTGTTTGACCATGGGTCATAAGACCCCCCTTCCAGATAGGCCCTGCCCCATATCTCCCAAAAAAGGAATGCATACTCAGAGAAGCCAAGAAGAATCTAGACAGACAGACCTTGCTGTGTTTCTCCACTCAGTCTATTGGCTTCAGATCATATACTTTTTGTTTAACCATGGTTCTACATGATTGTTCGTACTTTGTTGAATGTATGCATAAAAATGAACAATTTCCCCTGTATCTTTGGGTCTTCATTCTGAAGGCTCCCATATATACACATTAAATAAATGTGTATGCCTTTTGTGGTTGACTTTTTCAGCAAACCTTCAGAAGGTCAATGGGAACTTTTCTTCTTGGCCTCCACAAATCCTAGAGTAAGACAAGACATGTGGTCTAAAAATTCAGGACAAAAATGTCAGTGATGTGTGACAGGGAGAAAAAGATAGAATGAGAGAGTTGGAGTTGTGAGCTCTCTAGGGAAATTACATTTTGCAGCTTAGACTCAGGAATATATCAGCTTCCAATTATTTTATTTTATTTTATTTTGAGTTGGAGTCTCACTCTGTCGCCCAGACTGGAGTAAAGTGGCCGCTCCCAGCCACTGCAGGCTCGACCTACTGGGCTCCAGTGATCCTTCCGCCTCAGCCTTCCAAGTAGCCGGAATGACAGGCATGCACTACCATGCCCGGCAGACTTTTTGATTTATTGTAGAGATGAAGTCTCGCTACCCAGGCGGGTCTCGAACCCGCACGCTCAGGCAATCCACTCACCTCAGCCTCCCAAAGGCGCAGGATTACAGGCTGAGCCACAGAGCCCGGCTTGTGACCTATTATTTTCTTGCTCAACCTCAAATAATGAGGTGATCAGTTGACCGTGAAATCACGAAGGGGCTAATTCAACAATCAGATACCTACTGTAAAAATAATGCCAATAATATCTGAGACTTAGGTGATGCTTTATAGTTTACAGAGAACTTTTATGCACTGTCTCTCATTTAACCCTAACAGTGATTATTTGTGATGGGCAAAGTTGATATTCTTATTACCATGTCCAGGTCTAGCTCAGTGTTTGTTGCATACATAGTTTGTACTTGATAACTGTCTATAGAATTGACGTTGTTGAATTTCAATTTTTTAGATATAAAAATAATGTTTAATGATTTCTGCAAACTCAGCCATACCAGATGAAGCTGCTAATACTTAAATCCATGTCTTATGCCCTGTGTCCTGTGATCTTGCCGTTGCCATTTGTGAAAACACTTATTTTCCCCAATTGATGTTGATACCAAAGCAAGCTACTATTCCCACAGTTATCCCTGGTGCCTTTGAACTGCAAGTATCTGAACAAGCTTGAGAATAGGGTTTAATGTAATAAGTCACATACTAAAGAGAAAAAGAGGAGGGAGGGGGAAGGAACAGTAAGCAGAAAGATGATGAAGGCTTTGAGTGTGGATCAGAATGTCATTTAAAATACAATAAAAGTCACCCTGTAATTAGTAAACAGCAATATAATTAGAATTGTTTTTTTCCTATTTACTTCCTTTAACTTGCAATAGGGGGAAATAGAAAAAAAATGTCAAGGACTCAATCAAACAGATGGTTCTCAAGTTATTATTTTCCCCTTGCAGTTGTTTACAAAAAGAGACCCCTTTAGTAAAAAGTGACTCAGAGATTCTGGTGAGACCAGCAATTCTCTATGAGAAGGAGAGAGGAAAATAGTGGGAAGAGAACTCACATCATAAGCTTTTATTATGCACATTATTATGCCTCATTAATTAACCTAACCACTGTCCTACTGACGTCCCAGGCTCACTTCACAGGAAAAAATTAGTTTGGATTGCCAACTTAAATAGACAATTACAGGAAGATCAAATTATGCCTACATTGCATTCCATCGGGGCACCAAGCCAAATTCATGTCAAACTCATAAGACTGGAATATCCTCTAGAAAAACAACCCTGAAGAACCGACGTCACAAGCCATTTGACGTCTACACAGAGGATGTATTGATTTTGCCTGAGCTTCCTTTCTCAGAGTCACATTATAGACCAAGAAAGAGGGCTTTCTGAGCATCTTATTCTTCGCCATACTGCAGCTGGCTAGATCCTTTGTTATGTCCAATAAAACACAATGACACCAGGGAAAACAACCCACCTCATGAGCTCCCATCCTTTATCCGGGCTGGCAGCTGTCATAGACCTGTAGAAACAGCTTGGACATTTAAAGAGAACAACGGGAACTTCTAGTGTAGGTTTTCCACAGTGTTGAGGGAAGCTTTTCCATGAAAGAATGGCCAAAAAGAAGAAAGCCCACCCCAGATTTTCAAGACCCACTATGAAATGTCTCTTGTCTACAGCACCAGAGACAACACTATACTAGAGAGAATAAGAACAATCACTACAATGATTTCAAATAAGGTGATATTACTGGTAGTTCAGCTCTCAGAAATGGAAAGTAAAAGCCCACTGAAGAGTAAAAAGTTTAAGAATTTAAGCATGGAAGTCCGAATGTAACTTGGAAATAGATTGTCTTTCTGATTCCCATTCTAGGGCATTCTTTCTTTATAATCAGAGATACCTACCTGAAGCCTTTTTTCCATATTACATTCCTTTTAGGCAGAAAGTCTGCATCCTTCAAGAGGTGGAGTCTATTTGCTTCCTTTTTGTGATTTTCTATGAAGCAGAAATAATGTTTTGACAATTATCAGTCAAATCTAAAAAAGGTAGACAGTTTTCACATTCTGCCTCTAAAAAAGTCATTTGACATATAAACTCTGCTCCCTGGGAACCACTATGTTATGGGAAATCATGAGTTAACTCAAGGAAACACCACAAGGAGGAAACCAAGAAAGCAGAGGATGGTGAGAACTTAGGTCCCAGCTCTACAGCCCTTGTTAAATTGTCCCAACCAGCTCTCATTGGTCAAGCCATCCTTGCTGATGTCCAGACATTGTGGAGCAGAGGTGAGCCATTCCTACTGTGCTCTGTTTGAATTGTAAGCAAATAAATGGTTGTTTATTTCAAGTGCTAAGTGTGGAGCGGTCTTTTGTACTGCAGATAACTAAAACCCTCCAAATCTGGCATAGATGAGTCTCCCATAATCTTGTTTATGCCAAACAGCATATACTATCCCCCACAATCTTCAAAGTACTGATTTCTTCTTTTTTCTCCCTTGCACCAATTTTCTGCCCCTTAAGGATCTGGCAGAATTCCTCTTAGGGAGGAAACTGTCTTCATTTGTAAAGATAAGTTTCTGAACACCTGGGATTGAAGGTTCTGTGGTCGAGAGCCAAGTCTTCTGAGAAAAATGGCAAAACTTCTCTGCAAGGGAATGAAAGAGTAACTTTCTTTTAGAGCAAGGGATGGAGTTGGGAGGGAGGGGGAAAGAGAGAAGAGAGGAGGAGAGAGGAAAGAAGAGGAGAGGAGGAGAAAAGGGTGGACTGGGGGCGGGGGAGGAAGTTAGAGAGGTCCTGGGAGACAGAGGGCTGTGTGGGCATGAAACCATCTCCATGAGAGATGGCAAAGGTACATTTTAAAGTGAGAATTACTAATATAAAATTTGAATATGCTTAATATTTTGATATATTATTTTTCTTCCTGCCTTGCCCATCTTTTCATAATAAAACCACCATATCTTACCATATTCACACCAAAATCACAGCAACAACAAAAAATAGATACATTAAACTTCATTAAATTTAAAAGCTTTTGTGCACCAAAGTATGCTATAAACAGAGTAAAAAGGCAACACACAGAATGAGAGAAAATACTTGCAAATTATGTATCTGATAAGGGATTACTATTCAGAATATATGTAAAAAAAGAAAAACTACTAAAACTCAAGAATAACAATAACATAAATTCATATAAAAATGGGTAAAGAACTTGAACAGACTTTTCTCCAAAGAAAATATATAAAAAGTCAATATGCACATGAAACAAAGCTCAACATTACTACTCATTAGGGAGATACATATGCAAACAACAATGTGATACCATTTCACGTGCCTTAGGATGGCTATTATCAAAACCCTAACCACACTGACCAAAAACAAAAGAAAATAAAAATGGAAAATAACAAGTGTTGAAAACGATGAGGAGAAACTGGAACCCTTGTGCACTGCTGGAGAGACTGTAAAATGAGGTAGTCACTGTGGAAACAGTATGACAGTTCCTCAAACAAGTAAGCATAAGATTTCTTTTTTTTTTTTTTACTATCATTGAATCAACATTTTATTTTATTTTATTTTTCAGTATTTATTATTATGGTTTTGTGGGGTACAGTTAAGGGTTAGGTGTACAATTACGTTTCATTCAGGCACCCTGTTGATAAGAGATGTTTTCCCATCCCCAGACAGATATTTGCTACTGTTAATCCCATCCCCCTCCCCCCCATAGTTTCCCAGTACCGTCAGTCTTTTTCTTATAGTATTACATTGGATGTTCAAGGTCCATTATATGAGTGAGAACATGTGATACTCGGATCTTTGTTTCTGTGAGAGGTCACTCAGTATTATAGACTCTAGTTCCATCCAGGTTGCTGCGAAATTCATGATTTTGTTCTTTTTTATGGCTGCGTAGTATTCCATCATGTATATGTACCACATTTTTTCAATCCAGTCCTCTTTTGATGGGTAGCATGGTTGTTTCCAGGTTCTTGCTATTGTGAACAACACTGCAATAAACATACATGTGCAGGTATCTTTTTTATATAGTGATTTGAGTTCTTCAGGGTATATTCCCAGTAGGGGGATTGCAGGGTCATATGGAAGGTCGATATTTAGAGCTTTTAGGAATTGCCACACTGCTTTCCACAGAGGTTGCACTAGTTTACACTCCCACCAACAATATAGAAGTGTTCCCTTTTCACCACACACTCTCCAGCAGCTCTTATTTTTTGAGTTATTGATAATTGCCATTCTGACTGGAGTTAGGTGGTATCTCAGAGTGGTTTTTGATTTGCATCTCCCTGATAATTAGTGAGGTTGAGCATTTCTTCATGTGTTTGTTGGCTGCTCGGATGTCTTCTTTTGTGAAGTGTCTGTTCATATCTTTTGCCCATTTTATAATGGGGTTGTTTGTTTTCTTCTTTTCAGTACGTTTCAGTTCCTTGTAGATCCAGGACGCTAAGCCTTTGTCAGACCTAGAGTTGGCAAATACTTTTTCCCAGTCTGTAGGCTGTCTCCCTGCTCTCTTGATGGTTTCTTTGGCTTTGCAGAAGCTTGTCAGTTTCATAAGGTCCCATTTGTCTATCTTCTCTCTTATGACCTGTGGGTTTCGGGTTTTGTACAGAAATTGGATGCCAGTTCCGATTTCCATGAGAGTATTTCCTTCTTTTTCTAAGGTTCTTATGGTTTGAGGTTTTACATTTAGGTCTCTGATCCATTTGGAGTTAACCTTTGCGCATGGGGATAGATAGGGGTCTTGTTTCAATCTTCTGCATGTGGTCAGCCAGTTTTCCCAGCACCATTTACTAAATAGGTTCTCCTCTCCCCAGTGGTAGGTGGTGGGGGCTTTGTCTAAGATGAGTTGGTTGAGAAATTGAGGTTTTGCTTCTGGAATCTCAATTTTATTCCATTGATCTATATGCCTGTTCCTGTACCAATACCAAGCTGTTTTGATGATTGTAGCTTTATAGTAAAGTTTGAAGTCTGGTATTGTGATACCACCTGCTTTGTTTTTTTTTTTTTTGCCGAGGATTGTTCTGGCTATTCTTGGACGTTTGTGTTTCCATATGAATTCCTGTGTTGTTTTTTCTAGGTCTGAGAAGAATGTTGTTGGTAATTTAATGGGTATTGCATTGAATTTGTAGATTGCCTTAGGTAAGATGGACATCTTCACAATGTTGATTCTTCCAATCCATGAGCATGGGACATTTTTCCACTTGTTCGTGTCAGCTTTGATTTCTTTGAGCAGTGTTTTGTAATTTTTATTGTAAAGGTCTTTCACGTCTCTGGTTAGGAAGATGCCAAGATATTTCATTTTTTTTTAGGTTATTGTGAATGGCATAGTGTTTTTTATTTGGGTTTCTGTTTGTTTATTATTGGTGTAGAGAAATGCGATTGTCTTTTGTACATTTATTTTGTATCCTGAGAGTTTGCCAAAGACCTTTATCAATGTAAGGAGGCCTTTGACAGATTCTCTTGGGCTTTCAAGGTACACAATCATATCATCTGCATAGAGAGATAACTTGACTTCCTCTTTTCCTATTTGAATACCTCTGATTACCTCCTCTTCTATGATTGCTCTAGCCAGGACTTCAATACTATGTTGAACAGGAGGCGTGAGAGTGGGCATCCTTGTCTAGTTCCAGTTTTCAGGGGAATTGGTTCCAATTTTTGTCCATTTAGGAATATGCTGGCTGTGGGTTTCTCGTTGATGGCTTTTACTATTTTGAGGTATGTTCCCCGTATGCCTAGATGTTCAAGGGTTTTTATCAAGAAGGGGTGGTGGATTTTATCAAAAGCTTTTTCTGCATCTAATGATATGATCATGTGGTTTTTGTTTTGACATCTGTTGATGTATTTAATTACATTTATGATTTTATGAATGTTGAACCAGCCTTGCATCCCAGGAATGAAGCCTACTTGGTCATGGTGGATGATTTTTGAGATGTATTGCTAGGATCTTGTTGAGAATTTTAGCTTCTATGTTCATCAAAGATATTGGCCTGTAGTTCTCTTTCTTTGTTGGATCTTTACCTGGCTTGGGTATCAATGCGATGTTGGCTTTGTAAAATGATTTGGGGAGAGTTCCATCTTTTTCAATCACCTGGAATACCTTCAGTAGGATTGGTATCAGCTCCTCCTTGAATGTCTTGTAGAATTCCGCTGGAAAGTCATCTGGACCAGGGCTTTTTTTTTGTAGGAAGTTTTCTTATTACGTAGTCGATTTCCTTGATTGTTATTGGTCTATTTAGGGTCTCAATTTCTTCTTGTTCCAACCTAGGTAGGTTGTGTGATGTCAGAAAGTCCTCTATTTTCTTATGGTTTTCAAGTTTGTTTCCATACTAGTGTACGTAGTAGTCTCTAATGATCTTTTGTATTTCTTCAGGGTCAGATGTGACTTCATCTTTTGTGTTTCTGATTGTGCTTATTTGGTTTTTTCTCATTTTTCCTTGGTCAGTCTAGCTAGGGGACCATCAATCTTGTTTATCCTTTCGAAGAACCAGCTTTTTGTTTCATTGATTTTTTTTCTACTATGTTTTTGTCTTCTATGTCCTGGATTTGGGCTTCTATTTTGGTGATCTGGATTCTTCTGCTGAAATTAGGGTTTTTGTGGTCTTGTTTTTCCAGCTTCTTTGGGTGACTTGTTAGGTTGTGAATTTCTGTTCCTTCCATTTTCTTCATGTGTGTTTGTAGGGATATAAATTCCCCTCTTACTACAGCTTTCAGGGCGTCCCAGAGATTTTGGTAAGATGTTTCTTCATTTTCATTTGTTTCCAGGTATCTTTTGATCCCTGTTTTGATTTCGTCACTGACCCAGGAGTTGTTTAGCATCATACTGTTTAGTGTCCATGTCTTTGTGGGTTTTGGGGGGACTTTATTGGTGTCAATGTTTATTTTTATTCCACTGTGGTCCGAGAAGGTGTTTGGTAGAGTTTCGGTCCTTTTAAATTTGCTTATGCTTGATTTATGGCCAGGTATGTGGTCAATCTTAGAATATGTTCCATGTGGTGATGAGTAGAATGTGTATTCTGTGGTCTTTGGATGGAGCGTTCTGTAGGTATCAATTAAGTCCATTTGGTCCAAAGTCACATTGAGGTTCCGGATCTCTTTGCTGATTTTTTGTCCTGATGATCTGTCTAGGGTTGTGAGTGGGGTATTAAAGTCCCCAGTTATGATAGTATTAGAGTCAATATCTTTCTTTAGTTTTCCAAGAAGTTGCTTTATGAAAGTCGGCGCACCTATGTTGGGTGCATATATGTTTAGGATAGATATTTCTTGTTGATGGATTGAACCTTTTATCATTATGTAGTGACCTTCTGTATCTTTTTTGATTTTTAATAGCTTGAAGGGTATTTTGTCTGAAATTAAGATCTCTACTCCTCCTTTCTTTTGTATTCCATTTGCCTGAAAGTTTGTTTTCCATCCTCTTACTTTGAGTCTGTGGGTGTCCTTTCTAGTGAGGTGAGTCTCTTGAAGGCAATAGATTGTTTTCTGATGGTTTTTTATCCATTTTGCCATTCTATGTCTTTTCAGTGGTGCATTTAGTCCGTTCACATTTAGGCTAATAATTGAAATGCAAGAGTTGATCCCTGTCATAAGGTTCTTACAGAGTTGTACCTGTTTGTTTGTTGTCTTTCTTTGGGTTTTGGAGTTGGTTCATGTGTGTTTTTAATCTTTTACCTGTACTCTTGTGAAGAATGCTGCTGTTCTTTTTTCTTTTTCTTCTGTGTTCAGTACTTTCTTAAGTGTTTCTTGTAGAGGTGGTCTGGTGGCAGCGTAGGTTCTTAGGGATTGGATGTCTGGAAAAGATTTCAATTCTCCCTCCCTAATGAAGCTTAGTTTGGCTGGGTAGGTTATTCTTCATTGAAATCGTTTCTCTTTTAGAACATGCAAGATAGGGCTCCAGACTCTCCTGGCCTGAAGGGTTTCTGTGGATAAATGTGCTGCTATTCTAATTGGTTTTCCCTGGTAGGTAGTCTGGCTTATTTCTCTTACTGCCTTTAGGAATTTCCTTTTATAGCTACTTTGTTTAGGCAAATTATTATGTGTCTGGGAGTTGGTCTTCTCATTTGTTGTCTTGCAGGGGTTCTCTGAATCTCTTGTGTTTTAATTTTTTCATTCTTAATGAGATGAGGGAAGTTTTCTTGAATGGTTTCATGAAATGTTTGTTCCAGTGTGGCTTCTGTTTCTCTCTCTGCCTCAGAAAGTCCACTTACTCTTAGGTTTGGTCTCTTGAAGTGATCATTCATCTCTTGCAGGTTTTGTTCTGTCTTTTTGAGCTTCCTTTCTATGCTTTTGACAGTTTGGGTTAGTTCTGTGTTTTGGTCTTCGAGCTCTGAGATTCTTTCTTCTGCTTGGCTGATTCTGTTTTCCATGCTTATTAGTCTGTTGTTCATTTCCATCACAGTATTCTTTACTGCTGTCATTTCTGACATCAGCTCCTTCCTATTTTCCTCTTGTCTCTCCTCAATTTTTTTAATTCTCTCCATTAATGTCTTTTTTTATCTTTTTTTTTTTGAGTTGGAGTCTCACTCGGTCACCCAGACTGGAGTGCAGTGGCTGCTCCTGGTCACCGCAGCCTCACCTGCTGGTGCTCCAGTGGTCCTTCCGCCTCAGCCTTCCGAGTAGCCAGAATTACAGGCATGCGCTACCACCTCCGGCTGATTTTTTCATTTATTGTAGAGATGAGGTCTCGCTGCCCAGGTGGGTCTCGAACCCGCGGGCTCAGGCAATCCACTCACCTCAGCCTCCCAAAGGCGTGGGATTACAGGCTGAGCCACCAAGCCCGGCTTCATTAATGTCTTGATGTCTGGGTTTGTTGCACGTAACCAGTCATTCTGGGGACTCTTCATTGCCTGTGTTCCAGAATCTGTTTCCTCAGTGTCTGATTTCCCAGGGATCTGTGTAAGACCTATATTCTTCTTTTGGTTTTTCTTCATTTGTGTAGTTTTTCCCCCTCCCTACATTTTCATTCCCTCCACGTCACCGTCTTCTTTAATTCTGTTATTCAGGAGTAAAGGGATTGGTTTTACTTCTGTTTTTTCAATCTCTTGTTCTTTATGTATGTCCTCTTACTTTGTTCAATTCTGAAGTTGCACTGTAGGTTGGAGGTGGTCCTTTTTGCAGTTTTGAGATTTACTTAAGGGGAGAGCTGTGATTCAAAATCTGTCTCCAGGTCATGGTATTCACTGACAGGTGTGTGGATAATGTGGAACCCACTTCCCACTGCCCTGGAATCTGTCCGTGCAGTGGGGCTGTAGGTTTACTCCCTTGAATCGCCAGCAGGTGGTGCTATCTCAGCTGCTCGCCCCAGAAGGGGTGGGGCCGGACAGGAACAAGATGGCTGCCTGCCTCCGAGCAGGCAACAGGAGCCTTATGCCGGGCAGGCAGGACAGTCTTGGTTGTAGGAGAGGTGGCAGCGATCCTAGCAGATCTTCCCTGAAGGGGTTTGATGTAGATCACCTCGGGCCCGGGTGTTGTGATGTGCTACTTGTCACAGAGGCCGCGGCAGCAGTGGCAACAGCAGTGGTGGCAGCGGCAGCGAGGGGCAAACATACGATTTCATGAAACATGTAATGAAAAGTAAAGCATTGTGAGTTTCAATAAGCATTTGTTGAATAAACGATTGGTTAAACAAAAGAAAGAAACAGCGAAAGTATGATTTATAGGATAAAGCATCGCTCTTAAAACCTAGGGTGTAGGGTGGCAGAACAACATGAAATCTGAAGTCAGAGAATCTGTGTTTAAGTTCCTCTTACTCATATGTGACATTGGTCAAATTGCTTTTCTAGGATTTAGACTTTTCATTTGGGAAGTGAGATTAATAGTAATGCTTCTCTCACAAGATTTTAACTGTCACAAAGTCAAAACTACTTCTTTTTTTCTATTCCCCAAGACAACAGCAGTTTGGTGTATAGGATATAAGAAAGTTTGCTCAGGGTCTAGGTGGAAAAGGGGAAGGTGGCTATTCCTGTAAAGGCAGAACATATGGAGAACACAGGGTTGTTTTCCATAGTTCTTGCCAGACATGTGTTGGTAACTTTGTGCAAATGATTTCCATTTATGAATTCTGTTTTTTCTGTTCATCTCTAATGTTCTGAATCTGGAGGTGGAGAGACATGTGAGAAGAAAGAATGATCAATTTTGATAAGTCATCTAAGAAGGTGAAGAGCAAAGAGAATTAACGTTAACCATAAAGGATCATTGAAAGTAAGCACTGTGTCCATGTTTCTCATTTTATCATTGCAACTGGGTCAAGAAAAGCAAAAGAACAGGAAAGAATTTTAGCTGTAGGGTGCATAAATCGTGACACTTAAATAGTGAATCCAGAGAATATACTTTGTTTTCAAACTGGACTTCTCCCTTGACCATCTCCCTTCAAGGGGAACAATGTCTCTGTTGGGGCAGATAATCAGCAAGTAAGCTTGGTTCTCTCTTTGATCTTTGGTCCTTTCCCTCCTTAGTCAAGTGGCCTATATTTCCTTTTTCTCCTCTCTTGTAAAATGGTGGTAAGAATCATTTTACACATGGCTGAATTTGAAGCAATAACCTCTTTGCACTAAACTGATTTTGATCTCTGATCTTTTGTGATATGGAGATTGAATTTTATTAATCTCTGCTCTAATACTGATTATTTCCTTCCTTATATTGGCCTTGGGTTTAATTTGTTCTTCTTTATGGTTATTTTTAAGCTGAGAACCAAGTTTATTTATTTGAGGCACTTCTTCCCTAATAAAGATGTTGAATACTATAATTTCCCCTCTAAATACTGCTTTATTGACATTTCTCACATTTTATTATGTTGTATTTTCATTTTCATTCCATTGAAAATACTTTCTATTTCTCCTCTTGATTTCTTCAAGAATTTTGTCTCCGGTCATTTAGAGTGTTATGTAGTTTTCAAATATTTGCAGATTTCTACAAATATTTCTGTTGTTGATTTCTAAATTGATGATATTGTGGTCAGAGAACACTCTCTGTATGATAAAATTCCTTTATTTTATGGTACAGAATATGATCTATCTTAGTAAATGTTTCATGTGCACTCAAAAATAATTTTTATTGCTATCAATGGGTAAAGTATACTATAAATGTGAACTAGGAAAAGTTGGTTAGTTGTGTAGTTCAAGTTATCTGTGTTCTTGTTGATTTTCTGTTTTACTGTGTCATAAACTATTGAGACAGGGCTGTTGGAATATTCTACTATTATTGTGGGTTTATCTATTTCTTCTTTCAATTCTACCAAATTTTTAAATTTACTTTGAAGTTCTGCTCATAAACATTTTGAATTCTCTCCTCTTGATCAATTGATCTTTTATTAATTGTAAAATTATTGTTTTTATTCCTAATAATAGTCTTTGATCTGAAATCTACTTTGCAAGTTAAAAATTTACCTACTCCAGTTTTCTATTGATGGTTGTATCTTTTTGCCTCCTTTAAACCTATTTGTGTTGTTATATTTAAAGTGGATTTCTGGTAGGTAGCATATTGTTGGGTGTTGCTTCTTTATGCACACTTACGATCTCATCTCTGGATTTTAATTGAAATATTTAGACAATTTGCATTAAAGGTGATTATTGGCATGGTTAGGTTTAAACTTATCATCTTGCTATTTTTTTCTATTTGTCCCATCTGTCCTTTATATTTTTTTGTATTTCTGCCCTCTTTTGTATTAGTTGAGTATTTTCTGTGAATTCCATTTTATCTCTTTTTGATTTTGTATAAATTCTATTGTTGTTTTAAGCAGTTGTCTTCTAATTTAGAATACACATATTTAACTTATCATAGTTTTGCTTCAAATAACATTCTTTTTCTTCTCATACAGAAATTTCACAACAGTATACTTTTGCTTCTTTCTGCCTGGCCTTATGCTATTGTTGTCATAGATGCTGCTGCTACATGTTTTATAAACCTAATATATTTTAATTATATTTTCTTTAAATAGTCTTATTATTTTAAAAATTATGTCTTAATCAATAAGAATAATTACCATTTCTAGAGTTATTTATCCCTTTGTGTTGATGCATAGTCTCATCTGGTATCATTTTCCTTCATCCCAAAAGATACTCTTTAATACTTTTTGTACTGCCAGCCTGCTGATAATGAATTCTTTCCATTTTCATATATCTGAAAACATCTTTATTCTGCTTTAGTTTTTAAAAGGTTGTTTTTCTGGATACAGAGTACCTTTTTAAACTTCAGCATTTTAACCTTCTTGATGACATTGTTTCTGATGACATCCTTATCTTTGTTTCTCTGTCTATAACTGCTTTTAATCTTTTCTCTATCAATTGCTTTGAGCAAATTGATTTTAATATGCTTCAGCATATTTCTTCAGTGTTTCTTTTGCTTTGGTTCATTGAATTTCTTGGATCTGTGGGTATATTGTTTTTCTCAAGTTTGGAAAGTTTCAGCCATTAGGTATTTCTTCAGATTTTTTTGTGCACCCTCTCTCTCCTCTACATTAGTGTCTCCAACATATTAGGCTGTTTGAGTTTGTCCCGTTGCTCATTGATGCTCTTTCCTTTTCTTCTTCTTTTTTTTTCTAGTTTCTATTTATATATCTTTAAGTTCATTAATTATTTCTTCTTCATTGTCTAATCTGTTGATAATTCCTTCCAGTACATTTTTTTATTTTAAAAAAATCATCTTTATTTAGGCATAGTATACTTAAAATGTGTACATATTACAGTTTTGACAAATGTGTAGATTTTTGTAACAATCACCACGAACACCACTGTCAAGTTGAAAATGTTTCTAGCACTCGAGAAAGTTCCCTTGTGGCTCTTCCCTGTCAGTCACCCCCCTACCACTCTGATCTCAGACAACCACAGTTCTGCTTCCCGTCACTACAGGTGACAGGTTTTTACTATAGAACTTTATTGAAATGAAATCACAAGTATGTACCATTTTATTCTGTTTTATTGTGGTGAGCCAAATGCCTTTTTAAAGTCATGAATGTTTTTGCATGTATTAGTAGTTTATTCTTTTTTCATTGGTGAGTAGCGTTCGTTTTATAGAGTGTATTCCAGTCATATTCCAGATATTCATTCACTTCATTTGGACATTCATGTTGTTATCAATTTTGGGTTATTTTGAATAGGCCTCTTTTTGAACATTTAAGTACCAGTATTTGTGGACGTGTTTTCTTTTTTAAAAAATTTATTTATTTACTATAAAGATTTGGGGTACAATTCAGGGTTAGACATGCAAACACTGATCATGCAGGTACCCTTGTTGATGAGGTATGCCCCTCCCTTCCCTAGCAGTTTCCCTCAACTGCTAGTTCCACCCCCCACTCACCTGACAGTTTTCCACTACTGCCAATTGCTTTCTTATAGCATTATAGTTGTTCAAGGTCACCTTATGAGTGAGAACATATGGAACTCATTTCTTTGTTTCTGTGCTAGATCACTGAGTAAGATAGACTCCAAATCCATCCAATTTGCTGCAAAGTCCATATGTTTGTCCTTCTTTATGACTGCATGATATTCCGTTGTGTATATGTACCACTTTTTTTTTTTATCCATTCCAGCTTCAGTGGGCAATATGGTTGGTTCCACATTTTTACTATTGTGAATAGAACTGCAACAAACATGCGTGTGCAGGTATCTTTTTTGTAGAATAATTTGAGTTCCTCTGGGTATATTCCCAATAGTGGAATTGCTGGATCATATGGAAGGTCAATTTCTAGTTCTTTCAAAAATCACCACACTGTCTTCCAAAGAGGTTGTACTAGTCTGCATTCCCACCAGCAGTGTAAAAGAGTTCCTTTTTCTCCACATCCTCACCAGCATCTGTTGTTGTTTGTTTTATTAATAATGGCCATTCTTACAGGGGTTAGGTGGTATCTCAGTGTGGTTTTGATTTGCAAGTGAGGCCAAGCACTTTTTCATGTGTCTGTTGGCTGCCCATATATCTTCTTTTGAGAAGTGTCTATTCATGTCTTGTGTCCACTTTTTAAAGGGGCTGCTTTTTTTTTTTCTTTCAGTGCCTTTGAGTTCCTTGTAGATCCTAGATGTTAGGCCTTTGTCAGACATACAGCTGGCAAATATTTTTTTCTCATTCTGTGGGCTGTCTCCCTGCTCTCTTGATAGTTTCTTTTGCTTTGCCAAAGCTCATTAATTTGATGAGGTCCTACTTGTCTACCTGATTTCTTAAGGTATTGGCCTTTAGGGTTTTGAATAGGGACTGGTTCCCACTTCCAATTTCCATAAGGGTGTCTCCTGCACTTTCTAAGACTTTTATAATTTGAGGTTTTACGTTTAGGTCTTTGATCCATTTAGAGTTAATTTTTGTGTATAGTGATAGTATGACTACATTATTAATAATAATATGCCTTAAAAGTGATAATTTCTTATTTAGTTTGGATTCAAATTTATCCAGTTGGCTCTACAAGAATGTTATAGTGACTTTTCCTATGCGTGTGTGTGGGAGTGTAGTGGAGGTGGCCAACCAAAACAAGGCCTACGAAGTTTATGTTTTTGCATTCTTTTTCCAAAAAAAATTTTTTTTAATTTTGAAGAGTTAGACATACAAATGTTCATTATGTAGGTACCCTTGTTGATGAGGTGTGTCCCGTCTACCCTGGCAGTTTCTCACTACTGCCAATACTGCCTCCCACTAACCCTCCTGGAAATTTCACACTACTGCCAATCCTTTTCTTATAGTATTATGATAATTGTTCAAGGTCTACTTATGAGTGAGAATATGTAGTACTCAGTTCTTCATTTCCATGATAGATCACTAAGTATTATAGACTCTAGGTCCATCCAAGTTGCTGTGAAATTCATAATTTTGTCCTTCTTTATGGCCATGTAATATTCCATCATGTATATGTACCACATTTTTTAAATCCAGTCCTTTTTAGATGGGCAGCATGGTTGGTTCCATGTTTTTGCTGTTGTGAATAAAGCTGCAATGAACATGTGTTTTCAGGTATCTTTTTCATAGAGTGATTTGAGTTCATCCAGGAAAATTCCCAGAAGGGGATTACGGGGTCATATGGAAGGTCGATTTTTAGATCTTTTACAAATTGCCAAACTGTTTTCCACAAAGGTTGTATTAGTTTACACTCCCATCAGTAGTATAGAAGTGTTCCCTTTTCCCTGCATCCTCTCCAGCAGATGTTGTTTTTTGAGTTATTTGATTTTGACCATCCTGACTGGAATTAGGTGGTATCTCAGTGTGGTGTTAATTTGCATTTCTTTGATGACTAGTGAGGCTGAGTATTTTTTCATATATCTGTTGGCTGCTCATATGTCTTCTTTTTAGAAGTGTCTATACATATCTTTTGCCCACTTTTTAATAGGACTGCTTGTTTCTTTCTTTTCAGCACATTTGAGTTCCTTATAGATCCTAGATGTTAGGTTTTTGTCAGATAAACAGTTGGCAAATACTTTTTCCCATTCTGTGAGCAGTCTCTCTGCTCTCTTGACTGTTTCTTTGGCTTTGCAGAAGTTTGTCAGTTTGATGAGGTCCCACTTGTCTATCTTATCTTTTATGCCATTGGCACTTGATTTTGGGCACGTGCGTTTTGATCAGGAATTGTTTGCCAGTTCCAATTTCTATAAGGGTGTCTTCTGCATTTTCTAAGCTTCTTATAGTTTGAGGTTTTACGTTTAGGTCTTTGATCCATTTAGAGTTGACTTTTGTGTATGGTGATAGGTAGGGGATCTTGTTTTAATCTTCTGCTTGTGTTTACCCAGTTTCCCCAGCACCATTTACTGAATAGTTTCTTCTCTCACCTGTGATTGATGATGAAGGCTTTGTCAAAGTGATTTGGTTAAGTGTATTTAGGAATCTCTGATAATATTTTGTATTTATTCAGCGTCCGTTGTGACTTGATCTTTTTTTATTTCTGATTGTGTTTATTTGTGCTTTTCTCTCTTTTTCTTGGTCAGTCTAGCTAGGGGTTCAACAATCTTGTTTATTCTTTCAACAGGCTTTTTGTTTCATTGATTTTTTGGTATTATATTTTGTCTTCTGTGTTCTCTATTTGGGCTTTTATTTTGGTGATCTAGATTCTTCTCCTAAAGCTAGGACTTTGGTGGTCTTGCTTTTTCAGCTTCCTTAGGTGATTTGTTAGGCTATTAACTTATGATCTTTCCATTTTCTTCATGTGTGTTCATAGAGACATGAATTCCCCTCTTCATACTGTTTTCATGGCATTCCAGAGATTATTGTAAAATGCTTCTTCATTTTCATTTGTTTCCAGGAATCTTTTAATTCCTGTTTTGATTTCCATGTTGACCCAGGAGTTGTTCAGCATCATGCTGTTTAATGTCCATGGCTTTGTTGGTTTGGGGGAAACTTTGTTGGTGTTGACATTTATTTGTATTCCACTGTGGTCTGAGAAGGTGCATGACAGTATTTCTATCTTATGAAATTTGTTAATGCTTGATTTATGGCTGAGGATGTGGTCAGTCTTAGAGTACACACCATGTGGTGATGAGTAGAATATATATTTCATAGTTGTTGGGTAGAGTGTTCTGTAGATATCAATTAAATCCATTTGGTCAAGTGATGCATTGAGGCTCCAGATCTCCTTGTTAACTTTTTGTCTTAGTGATCTGCCTAGGGTTGCTAGTGGGGTATTTAAGTCCCCAGCTATGATAGTGTTAGAGTCAAATTTTTTTTATTATTTTGCCTAAAAGTTGCTTTATGAAAGTTGGTGCTCCTATGCTTGGTGCATATATGTATAGGATGGATATTTCTTGTTGATGGATTAAAACTTTTATCATTATGTAGTGACCTTCCATATCTTTTTAAATTTTTTGATAGCTTAAAGGGTATTTTGTCTGATATTAAGATCATGACTCTTGCTTTCTTTTGTGTTCCATTAACCTGAAAATTTGTTTTCCATCCTCTTACTTTGAGTCTGTGAGTGTCCTTTCTGGTGGGACAAGTCTCCTGGAGACAGCATATTGTTACATGATGTTATTTTATCCAATTTGTCATTCTATTTCTTTTCAGTGGTCCATTTAGTCTATTCATATTCGGACTAATTATTGAGATGTGAGAGTTTATCCCCGTCATGAGGTTCTTATAGAGTTTATTGTTGCCGCCATTTGTTTATTTGTTTGTCCTTTTTTTTTATTTTTGAGTTGATTTATGTGTGTTTTCAGTCTTTTTCCTGCATTCTTGGAAAGGCTTGGTTGTTCTTTATTTTCTTTCTTTTGTGTTCAATACTTTCTTAAGTGTTTCTTGTAGAGCTGGTCTGAAGACAGTGTAAAGTCTTAGGTATTGAATGTCTGGGAAGGATTTTAATTCTCCACTCCTGGTGAAACATAGCTTAGCTGGGTAGGCAATTCTTGGTTGAAATTGTTTATCTTTGAATATTTTGAAGATTGGATTCCATTCTCTTCTAGCCTGAAGAGTTTCTGTAGATAAGTCTGCTGCTGTTCTAAATGGTCTTCTCCAGTAGGTAATCTTCCATAACATTTTTTTTTTGAGTTGGAGTCTCACTCTGTAGCTCAGACTGGAGTGCAGTGGCTGCTCCCGGCCACTGTAGCCTCAACCTGCTGGGCTCCGGCAATCCTTCCGCCTCAGCCTTCCAAGTAGCTGGAACTATAGGCGTGCGCTACCACACCCGGCTAATGTTTTGATTTATTGTAGAGATGAGGTCTCGCCAAGTTGCCCAGGTGGGTCTCGAACCCACGGGCTCAGGCAATCCACTCGTCTCAGCCTCCCAAAGCACGGGATTACAGGCTGAGCCACCGAGCCTAGCTTCCAGTATATTTTAAATTTAGATATTGTGTTTTTTATCTGTAGATGTTTTATGTTGCCTTTTATAATAAGCTAAACTCTTGAACATTTGAAATATAACTATTTGGTTGTTCTTTTCACAATTCTATCACCTATTTCATTTCTGGGTAGGTTTCAATTAATTGATTTTTCTCCTTATTAGAGATTGTGTTTTCCTGCTTCTCTGAAATACTAGCAACTTTTTATTGCATGTATTTATGTGTACTTTGTTGGACACTGGTTATTTCTGTACTCCTGTTGATATTCTTGAGCTCTGCTTGGTAATATAAATGAGGTACTTGGAAATAGTCTGCCACTTTGGATCTTTCTTTTAAGATTTGCTAGCTGGAAAAAGAGGAGTTTTTAGTCTAGAGATAATTTGGCCCCTTTACTGAGGAAAAATTATTCTGAGTATTCTTTCCCATGGCTCAGAAGTTATAAGTCTTACTGCTCTTGTGACAGGGGACATGAACTATTCCCATTTTCCATTTTTGTGTTATCTCCAGGGTTATTCTCTCTACTCTTTTCAGGTATACCCCCACCCCATCCCAGATAGTTTTCTGACCCATTTATACTGAGTTGTATTCAGTTAAAGATTCATAGAGAAGCTCCTCTCTCTCTCTCTCTCTCTCTCTCTCTGGCCCCACCCCCAGCTCTTTTATCTCTAGTACTCCTCTTGTTGTGAACTCTATGTTCCCAGAATGTATAGATGTATAGGTCCACATCCCCAGCTCAGCAAAACCTCTGAACTAGACTTGGGTTTTCACCTTCTTGGGCCACAACCTGGAAATTCTAGCCAAACAGTAAGATGGGTTAATTATTTGGTCTACCATCTGTTAGGAATCACTGCCCTTTGTTGTCTGATGTCCAATACCTTAAAGTTGTAATTTTATATATTTTGCCATGTATACATGTATTCATTTATTCAGTTTGTTTGAGGTGGAAGGATAATCCAATCCCTGTTATTCCATCTTAACCAGAAACAGAAAACAATTGGTAAATGAATTAAAAAAAAAATTGGTACGTGTTGGGCACCCAGGATAGGGATTTAAGTTGAACATGTCCTAAAACATGTAATTTATTTTCTTTTCCTCTCTTTTCAGTTTTGTAGTCTGGTATACTCATTGTTTTCTTCTGGCTTGTCCCAGAAATTTTGCTTTTTTGAGCTAGTTAATAAAAGATGTCTTTGGAGGATCCAAAGTCCCTATAGTCTCAAGAATTGATAGTGCTCATCAGAGCCTATTAATTTAATGAATTCAATAAACTAAGGTTACATAGTTATACTTGCATATACACATACATACATACACACACACATATGAGGGGGATCCCCCCAAAATATGAAATTATTTGCCCCCTGTAATACAAGCTTCTCCCATGAAATAAATTTTCTAGGAACCCATTAGCAACAGTGTATCAGCTAGTGTTGTAAGGGGCTGGGTTCAACTTCAGTGAATTTTTTTGGAATTTCTCTCAACATGTTTGCCCATTTCATGATGGGTGATTTACAAGCATACCTGCCCACACCATGCTCAGTATTCAGCAATATTTGACAAAAAATGGCAAATTTTGACATGCTCCACCCTCCCTATTCACTCCTTCTTCCCTGAGTGACTTTTTGCTTGTTTTGTTTTTGTTTCTGTTTCCCAAGATGGAAAAAGTCCTCAAGCAGGAACATGTTGCCCATGTGGAAGAGGTAAAACAAAAAATGGCGGAAGCACTAAAAGGCATTATAACTAATTTGTTCAAAAACTGTTTCTGAGCAGCAGAAAGAGCATCTTGATAGGTGTTTTGCATCAAATGGAGAGTATTTTGAAGATAATTGGAGTTTAAACATGCACAAAGAAATACACAAGTTTTTAATAAATAAATTCTGTCTTTTGGGTCACTCCCTTGTACACACAAATACTTTATATTCTTTATGCTGTAATGACTATATGACTGATTGGTAGAGATATCTAAAAGCCTGAAAACTGAGATGACCCAACCATGATAGGATTAAAGTCCAGTCATCTTTTGAGAAACTTTGTTATAATCCAAGATTTCATTTTAATAGAGTTGTGTCCTGCTGGGTGGCTGGATTAAGGAAAGGTATTTACAAGGCTGTTGTAAAGATACTGGGTGAAAGAGATGCTGCAATTACACAGCATCCCTCTTTTGAGTTCACTTGTAAAAGCCATTATGATACCTGTCACACACACGAGGGAAGAAGCAGTGTCAGAGAGTTGAAGATGCTGTCTGGAATGAGGGCCCTGCAATAAGCCAAGAGCATCTGTCACCAATATTTCTACTTCTCATGGCATCTGCAGTGTTTCTGTTTTTTCTGTATACTTCCTGCAGTCTTTGTCTCACTTTTTTTTCTCACCTCCTTAAACTACAGACATTCTGCTGTAGGATTAGAGCATGTCTAAATGTGTTGCTGTATGCTTTAAATCCTTTGTCCTACCATCTGAGCCCACATTCTAACAAAGACAATCAAACCACACAACTTTTCACGTTACTTTCAGAACCCCGCCCTCATCTCTCCTTTTCCTAAAACTCTTTTCCTTCATGGCTTCAACATTATCTCTCTATAAACTCCTAGACTTTGTCCTAAATTCCGTATTTGGAGTTTGAAGTGTTTGAAAATCAATGGAAAATAAAAAGGCATAGGATCATATTATAACTGATTTTCAGTAGCCAAACAAAACTCTTTAATGAATGATCAACCTCATTCAAAACGTTCTGGATCAATAGTCACATTACATTTTTAGGTTTAAATCATTACAGAATAGAGGCAGAGAAAAAGGACAATTTAAAAGCCTAGGAATTTTTTGCTTTGAAAGTAAAGTTTGTTTCATTTGGGTAGTCATTTTTTTAAAAAAAATTAACCTTAAATTTTGATAAATCTATCCAATCTACTTTCAATGGGCAGCATGGTTGGTTCCATGTTTTTGCTATTGTGAATAGTGCTGCAATAAACATGCATGCACAGGTATCTTTCTTATAGAATTATTTGAGTTTCTCTGGGTATATTCCCAAAAGAGGGATTACTGGGTCATATGGGAGGTTGATTTTTAGATATTTTAGGAATCTCCAAAGTGTTTTCCACAGAGGTTGTACTAGTTTACATTTCCACCAACAGTGTAGAAGTGTTCCCTTTTCCCCACATTCCCTCCAGCATCTGTTGTTTTTTTGAGTTATGGATGATGGCCATCCTTACTGGAGTTAGATGGTATCTCAGTGTAGTTTTAATTTGCATTTCTAGTTTGAATTTTCAAGATATGAGTTGCTTAACAACTGTCATGAAGTGGGTTTTCTGGGTGTAGCATGCTGAGGACAGAGAGTAGACCAGAATCATTGATCTTAATCCATTTGCTTCATACTTGAGGCTTGTACCTCTGTGGTATTTGCATTTAGATACCTGAATGGTCATAGGAGATTAAGAGAGAAAATCCCCACTCAGGCAAAAGCAAGAGCTGTAAGAGTCACCCGTACCATCCTGTACTTATAATCCATGCACCCTGAAGTGCTCAGGACAATGGAGAAGCCACAAGTCAGTCTCTCTTTGCCCTTAGATGTATATTACTGGCTAAGTCCATTCTAGTAAATAGACTTCATTTCTATTGGAAAGAGTTTAGCAGTCAGTCAATCAGAAAATACAGGGGGTGGAGCATGTTAGTGTAGGCACTAAATGCAAGCTCTAGCAACAGTTCAAATCCTATCTTCACCACTTTCTAGTTATGGGACAGTGGATGCCAACAGGGAATATTTCTTTCCCTCTCCTGATGTTTCCTTCTATTTGCCAGAAATTTGTGATAGGTTATAAAAATGGAAAAACTCTTTTCCTTCCTGTAGCCACACCCCTTGCAGTCTACCTTTTAATGCTCTTTCACTCTTACTTGAACTTGGCCATGATTTTGCTTTGGGCAATGAAATGTTAGCAACCATAATTCAAACAGGAGCTTGAAAAACCCTTTCACATTGGACCAGTTCTCTCTTGCAGTCCTTGAGAACCACTTGACTATTGTGGGAAAGAAAGTCACCTCAAATAAAATCTGGTAATGAGACTGCCATCATGACAAATTCCTCAAATTCACAATGGGACAATAATGTCTTAAATGTCAATTGGAGAGAAAGGACATGATGTATATAAAAATTTCCTCCCTATATTTTATAAATGTACTGTGCCCAAATTAATCTTTACGGGGCAATTTCTGCCAATTGACTTTGGGTTTCCCAGTTATGAATTCTGACAGACTGAATTGCACCTTGTTGTAACTGAAGAAAATGAAATCTCCATTTATCTTAATTCTATCAACTTTGTAGTATTCTTTGGCAAAGCAAGTTCACCATTTCTTCTCCAAAATCCTTGGGAACGTGTGTCTTCCTGAATTCAGATTATGTATGTTCAGATTATGTATTCCAAATATTACATTACACCTGTAATAGGATCTTCAGAGGCATACCATAATCTAGCATTTATATCCTAAAGAAAAGTAAATGATTATTCATACTTGGCATGATACATTAAAAACTGTCAATTATAATCAGTTGAGGTGAATACTTCCCATCAAATGTTTTTTGAAATTTAGAAATTCAGATAAATAACTATGGATAAGAACATAAGTTTAGATTCTAGGAATAAGCTTCTCTAGCATATTTCTCTAGAGCTGGAGATAGTTTGTTTTCTAAATTTGGCAGGTGTGAGACCAGTGCTACATAATCTTGTGTGTTCTGTTCACTCTTGAGACTCTTAAAAAAGTAAGGAAGATTAGAGACTCAGGGTTGAGCTAATATATAGTCTTAAGCCTGACTGAACTGCATTCTCTCCTGTGAGATACAGTCCAGACTACATGAACCACAGTAATTTTGTTCTATGTAATCAGTAAGAATCCTTCTAAGACTAAAACAGGGAGGAAGTTGTGGGAACTTTGAACATCTTTGAGTTTTTGATTCACATTTGAGTTACCTGTATTCAATAATGATTTAAGAAAAAAAGAGAAAGAAGGAGTGAGGGAGAGAAGGAAGGAAAGAAGGAAAAATGTAACTGACAGGCTTCGATAGATGAGTCTCAGCTAAGGATGCAGTAAAGAGGCCATACAGTCAGGCAAAATGAACATACATGGTAGAAAGAAGACTAGAGTTTGGGAAAATGAGGCTCTTTGCTCATAGAAGACCATGGTCTCTGTTACCCTTAACACAATACATGAGACCTAGGACATCAGATCAATCTTTATTCCTCGCTCTCTAGTGAGGAAGAATTTCTCAATATTTCAAGAAGGCTGGTTCTCAGAGGCTCAAGGGATGGTTGAATTCAAGTCTCCTCATGGGAGGATGTTAATATTATAGTTAAGAAGATTCAGTGCACATTAGGATTGAAAGATACTTGATAACTACCAATTTTATAAGTGTTTATTTGGGTAAAAGGAGGAATGAATGAATAAATCATTTTTAACTTCTCCAAAGAATACCACTAGATAACTGTAGGCATCTGTAGTGAGACTTCACTGTTTATTGTCAATTACTATCTAGTAACATTTTATATTTGACACACGGGCAATGCTCAGATTTTCTTTACAAGCACTACAATGAGAGATCCCATACACCTCCTAGAATATATATAACTTTACTTCCTTTGAAAGTTGACCACTATTTTGACTAATGGCCTGACTAATGAATGTCACAGGATTACTAACCTAATTTTTTATTTTCCAGTAGGAAAAAAAAAATCTCTTTTGCTGTTTAATGCTTTCCTGAGGTCACAAAGGCGACTTGGTGGAACAGTCAGCACCAGAACCGATATAATTGTACTTATGGGTGACTCTGCCTAGCCTTCCCGTCTCCATGGGCAGTTACATAGCCCTGGCATGCATCCAAAAAGTGGTATGTCAACAATCACCTTTGTTTTATTTTACTTTGTCATCAGTGGTTAATATTTCCTGGCACATCAGAAAAGGATTACATCTTGATACACAGGCTTCCTTCTTCTATTGATAGCCTTTGCAATTTGTCATAGGTTGTTGATCATTAAAAAAGCATGTCTTTTAATCATGACCAGCCTGGGAACAGTTTAGACTAGCAATCCTAAGAAAAACCTACCACTCCTTCCTAAGCCAGATTCCTTTCAGTAGAACTGTGTTATGTTGGACTTTGTTGTATTTCCTGCTTTGGGCCAATAATGGGGCTTTAGTGACCCTTGCTTGTTTTTGAGAAGAATGACAGATTTCCTGCAGCTCTTTATACAAACAGACAGCTGTGGAAACATCACAATAGTGAGTCAAACATCTTCTGGGCATCCAAGGAAGTTTTTAAAACTTCACTATCTTTTTATTCCTTGCTCTGAGGAATTTCATCTCATATGATCTGGAGGATCAAGGAACATTTTCTACCCAGAATCCTTGCTTTGAGCATCAACCATGATCATTTCCCTTTTTCAGCCCTTGTAGCAAGATAACTATTAGGTATTGTTAACTTGGGTGTTAAATACTTGAACCCAACCAGCCATTTGAAGTACACAGATTTGATCACAACAAGAGAGAGCTTTGAAGACATATATGGTACATTGATCAGACAAGATAAGAGGTGAAAATGCAAATGGCATTTATAAATCAATTTCTGATTAAGTCTCAGTTGAAGCAATTCTGGATATTGAGGAAGTATGAACCATACTTTGAATACTTTACTTTCACAAGAATGGCAGTACATTGCTCCAGTTCCTTATTTTATTTTTTAGAATAAACTAAGAACTGTCCAAGTAAATTGCATTGCTTTTTTTCTTTTTTTGCATTGTAAGATAAAATAAAGTTACAGAAAACTACACAAAGCAAATGTAGGCCTTTATGAGTTATTACAAGGTAAACATCCTTGTTACCATCCCTTAGGTCAAGATAAAATTTTCCACTACCTCAGAGGATTGCTCAATTATAACCCTCTCTGCTCCAAATTTAACCACAAACTTATATTTTCTTGTTAATTTAAAAAATTATCATGATGCTTTTATCACTTAAGTGACCATCTCCAGGAACTTGGTCTGTACCATTTAAGGAAAATTGATATGTCTTTTACGGTTTCCATTTTGTCCCTTTCTTTTCCTTATAATTTTATCTGTTGAAGAGAAAGGGACATTTGACCTGGATATTTCTCAGCAATCTAGATTTTGTTGATTGCCAACAAAGGTTCAATTCAGCATGTTTCTCTATTCCTAGGATTTGCTGCAAACTTGATCAGATTCGACAGATCCTGCTCAGAGTCAGTTTCCATCCACTTGTGATGACCACGTCCCTTATTACTTGGGGGGTACTGCATGAAGGGTCATTCTAATTCCATTATTAATTTTTATTTATTAGATGGAAAACTTTTTATAACAGAACCTTCTTCACATCTACAACTTGTTTACCTACTGTCAACCAATAATGATTCTGGCTCCAGAAGTTTCTCCTTTGTTTGTGGATCTACTTGGAAGGGAGACCTGGGGGTCAGTTTTGAAAACTTATGGGAGTTTGACTGCTATAGCCCCTTTCGGACATACCACAGGCCGCTTTGTCTAATCTACTATTGTATAGAACAATACCTCTCCTGGTGCTAATCTAAAATTGCTTTCCACTAATCTGGTTAGTTTGAATTTCTTCTGATCTCAGGTATTTTAGGCAACTCAAACACCAATGTAGGGCTTGTAGGTGCTGTAGCTTGAGATTTTTGGATATAACCTACTGCTTGGTTTTATTTTTAAATAACATCTTTGTGTTTTTGTTTTGCTATCTGGTTCTTCTCTCCTTTTTCATGTTGAGATTTGGAGAGATTGGAAAACAATGTAGATACTACTGCTGTATTCCTTCCAGAATCACATTGTAATTGGCATATTAGAGTAAGAGGAAGTCACATGCTAAAAGTGTGAGTGTGGGAGGAGTGTACAAGTGTAAGAGGAGGTCTATGTTAAGAGATGTATTTTATATTTTATTAAAATAAAAGTGCCAGCACTCCATTTTTTACCACAAAGGGCACCAATCCTTTTCTTAAGTGTCTCATTTCCTGGGTCAGACTTACTCTCTTACAAAGCATGTAGGAATAGTTTCAGCCATGAATAAAATCCTGTCTTTGCTGTTGGACTTGCCCAGGTTCAATCCTGGCTTTACCAGGGATTGACTCTATGACCCTTGAGAAGTTAATTAAATTATCTGAACTTCTTCTAAAATTCAGAAAGCATATTGTTCACCTTATGAATCCTGTTTTTCCAGGATCACTCTAATATTTCCTTTTTCCCTCCTCTCACTCTCACTCCCCACCAATACTTGTTTCATTTGTTATTTCTCAATAAATATCTCTTGAATCTGCTCATTTTTCTCCATCTCCACCACCACTGCCATGCCTACTCTAATACAAAGTTGTATCTTCTCTTGCTTGGGTGGATCAGTTAAATTCTTTCCCAAATTAATTGCCAGCATCCCCGCCCCGGTCCCTCTCACACCCATTATTTAAACTCAGCCAAAATAATTTCAACACATAGTGTGTCAACCTTTTGTTTAAATAAAACTGAATATGTCAACTCCTCATTTAAGTGCTTCATAGTATTCTCATTGCTTATAGAATTTAGGTGGAATTTATTTTGAATTAGAGGGTCTGGCCTCTGCCCACCTCTCAAGTATATGTCACATCGCTCTATTTCCTGTCTCTTTTTCAGTCTCACAGGCCGGCTTTCATCACAAGGACTTTGCACACACAATGTCCCAAAATGCTCTTCTCTCTCTTCTTCTCCAAGTTAATTCTTAATGAATCTTAGTGTAGGCATCAGTTTCTCAGGGAAGTCTTCCCTAACCTTGTAAGTAGCACAGATCTTATACAGCACCAATGCCTCTCCTTCAAAATGTGCAACACTGATTTATAACTAGGACAGAGAGAATGTCATTTCTGTTCACCACTGTATCCTCAGCAAAATGCCTGACGTATAGTACTTAGACAATTTTTATTAAATGAATGAATGTTATTTATAACATAGAAAACTTTTCCTTGTGCTGTGAATAGACTTAGGCCACTCAGTTTTACACAATAATTAAATTTTTTTTAAAAAGTCTCAGCAACCATCACCTTGCAGGAGATGGTGGAGTTAGTTGCTTCCATCCAGCCTCACTAACAGGTTGTTTTGATAAAGCCAACTCTCAGACTACATTTGCCATATCCACAAAAATCACATAATCAGCTCTGTCAGTGTGATGGTTTTATAGTCCTCTGTGGTTCTTAGTTGTCTAAGAAAACTTCTTGAAACTTATAACTGAGACAAATACAAAATTATCCTTCAAGGAAATTAACCTGTATATGACATTTGTGAATAATTTTATTTAGGATGTAATAACAGGACTGTTCAGAATTCTAGATCTCTCTGGACTGTCCAAACTCAGGGTGATTACTTTAAAGAAAAACCATCAAAGACTTAAGAGTTTTTAGGTTCCTGATGTATTCTTTTATCCTGAATTACCACTTTCGTAAAAGCTTGGAATTCTAAGATAAAAGAGTGCAGTAAAGAATAAAGCTGTTCCTGTGTAGGTTTGATTACTGTGGAAGTAAAGCAAATGAATAGAAAGGAACTTCTCTCATTTAAAAAAAAAATCAGAAGGCATTGTTCCCTAGCCATGTAATAGCTGTTCAAAACAATTCAGATAATTGTGATTTATTATTAACATTCTCTGAGCACCTGAAGGCTGAGGTTCCTTGCGCCTGCAGTGAATGAGTCATTATAACTTGTTTGTGCAATATAAAGAGGAAAACAACAAGCTCGTATCTCTCTCTCACACAAATAATAAGGTGACACATACTTAATCTAAATAAAGGGCACTGAAATAATTCAGAGGCCAGTTTTCAAAGGACTTATTGAGCAGTGTCCTTTCAAGTTGCCAGAAAAACAAATCTCAGGAAAAGGATGTAATAATCACTCAGATTAGTAGTTCAAAACGGAGGGTGGTTATTTTATTTATTTATTTATTTATTTTTTCTTACTTCCCTATGGGACATTTGGTAATGTCTGGGGACAGTTTTGGTTGTCACCACTGAGTGGATTGCTACTGGCAATTATCTTAATAGGTAGGGGCCAGGGGTGTGGTAGCTTAGCACCCTGCATTGCCGAGGACTGCACTCCTTGTCCCACCCACCCATCCAGCAAGGAACATCCAACCCAAAAGGTTAATAGTGATGCCCCTGAACATCTCTGGGTCTGATCATAGACGAGGGACAGTTCGAGCTGGGAAGGACCTGTGAGTCATGAGACTCATGCTATGTTTCAAGAAGCAAATAGATCACCAAATAGCTAGAAGTTGAGCTAAGCCTAGGTTATCTCTACTCCATCATACTCTTATTATCAGATACATAATCTAGTTTTATCTCCTTGATGATGTTTTGTGAAAATAAATGGAAGGTGAATTTTACAGTGAGGTAAGACACTCAAGAAAACAAAGATAAAAAATGTAGCCTGATTTTTAAAAACATTTTATTTTAATACTTTGTCTTAATACAATCTTCCCTAATTTTAAAAATTATTTTCTCCTCCTCTATTCCTCTTTCCCTATCACTGCACTAGTGCTTTCTAACCCAATCAGGACATGACCTTCCATATTTTCTATGTTCTTGTAGATATAAAGACATAAACATGTTACATTACACATATTCATGCATATGTTTTGCATTTTTTGTTTTGCAAGTGTAGGTTTACGTTATACATAATTTTCTACAACTTGCATTTCTCATTCAAAAATATATTGTGGAAAATATTTCTAAGGCAACTGTTATAGTCTTCTTTTTTTTTAACAATGTTTATCCACCATAATTTATTTAATCATTTCTCTATTGATGAACATTTATTTCCATATTTTATTTTTATATGATGAATCATGGTACAATAATGTTTATAAATATAATTATGTCCTGGTGTTTTTATTTTTATGGGACAAATTCTTAGACCTGAGATTGAATATTTGGGAGATTCTGGGTAAACCCAGAGATAAAAGAAACTTCTTAGTTAAAAAAAATCTTAAAATCTATAAGAGAAGCAACACATTTTAAATTAAATAAAATTTGAATAAAAATTAAAAATTTTAATTAAATTAAATAAGCATCAAATTGCAATGTGTGTGGAAAAATATAAGCAATATCAACGAATGTTTACTTTTGAAAAATGTTTTTAATATAGATGGTGGGCAAAAGGAATAATTATAACATCCAAATAGCTTTTATAAATTGCTAGAAAATGTACAGGCAACTCATTGAAAATCATATGCAAATGGCCACCAAACACATGAAAATACGTTCAAATTCTGCAGAAGTCACAAAACTACAAACTAAAGTAACAATGTGCTATGAGGTTGTACCTATAATACTGGTAAAGATTTAAAAGTATAACACCTATTGCTGGCAGAGTTGCGGGGAAAAGGATATTTCATATATTCCTCATAATAATACAAAATTATAAACCAATTTGAAAAACTAACTCGATTTTTTAAAGTTTCTGGCCACAAAATTAATTATTGTTAAAGTGGTTTGGGAAAAAGACAGCAGAAAGAGGTTCCATTCATATTTTAAAGTACCAGTAAAGCAGCAAAATGAGAGCCAGAAATGAGCTTCAATCAGTATTCACATTCTAACTCCCCCTTGGACAATTCTGTCCTATCACTCAGGTCAGATATTTGATAGTTATATTTCTTTCCTGAATAGTTGGATAGAAGGGTAATGTTGAATTCTGGAGAAATCATGATGGGGAGAGTATGTCTGACATGCCCACTCCAAAGCTGTGATTTAGATCAGACTCTAGACACACCAGGATTAAATGCTGCCTTAGAAGGGACAAAGCTGTCAAGTGCTTGAGGATTCTAATTGTGGCTAAATCAGAAATCAGCACTAGTTGGTGTTGGAAGAGACAAAGACACAGGCAGCAGGGAGAAAATGAGTCTGAAGAAATTCACATGCCCAGGATGCTGCCCTTGAAGCCTGGAGACCTAGCCAAGCTCAGGTAGGCTGTGCCCATTGAAGGAGAGTGCCCTGGGAAAGAAAAAAGCACATTCACAGATTCAGACTATACGTGAGATCCATCTCTTTTTTTCCATTGCTTCACTTGATCCCTAGGCTCACTACCCTAAATCACATCTTTAAAAGTCATATCAGAAAGAAGAGAGCTCAGCCCCTGGGGTAGGTGTATGTGTGTGTGGGGGGGGGCACAACAGAATGCATGTAAATTAGAACTCTGCATTATCATTAATTTCAACTCGAATGAAGACAAATGATAGTAGAAATTATTTGCTGAGGCTATAGCAGGATGAGAATAGTTTGAAAACAGTTTCCAAACTCAAATTTGGGACACATGATCTCACAAGTATAAATGATCTGTTAAAAACAGTAGAATGATCTATTATCAATCAGAATCATTTCAGAACATCTGAGGTATATATAATCACTATGAATATGTGGGGAATTGTAATGGAAAATTAAATTTTGCTTCTAATGGAGGAATAGAATAATCCTTTAAGTTCTTTCTCACTTTCTACTTCCAGATTCAGATGCCAGTCTCAATCCTTCTGATCTGGCTTGTAACACATGGGACAGCGCAGGCCACAGAACTACAGAAGGAAGTGAGAGTTTGGTCTCTGTTTCCCTCATTCTTCTTCCCAATAACTGCTGAACAGCCAACACACCTGCCAAAATAATTTGAAAGGACCCCGGCATTAGGGCAAGGTCTGAGCAAAGTGCAAACTAACAATGGGGCCCCAATATGCAAGACTGTCTCAGCAATCACTAAGATTTATGATATTAATACCCTCAATTTTTCATAAAGGCAGCAGAAGGTGTGCTTCCTATATGTGAGTGGAACTTGGCCCAGATTCCCAACGTTGGCGCCTATAATCAAAGCCAATAAGCAGCCTCCCCTGGGCAGAGACGAGTACAAGTACAATTGCCACCTGTCCTGGGGTAAGAGGACATTCCTTCTCCCTCCATCCTGTAGTTATCCAGCTCTGTCACTTTTGGCTAAAGTTGTACTTGGAATGAAGATGTTAAAAGAAAGACTTCGTGAGTCTTTGAGTCCCAGAAAAAATTTGGCTGAGAGTCTTGGTTTTGAGGACATTAAACTCAGAATGGGTATGTTGACAGATTGTATTTAGCCAAGAATGAAACTTCTCTTGTGCAGCTGAGTCACAAGACGCTTTGATGCAATTGTTAATAGCTGAAAACCCAGTAATAAGTTCCGTATTTCACAAATGGTATCTCATACCAGAGATGTTTCTCCATCAGCATGTACATGCTCCATGCTTATAAATAATCTTGGTTATAGTGGCAGGTAAATTTTAATTCTCCACGCTATTTTAGGCACCAGATGTGCCTGCTAAAGATAATACTCAGATGTTCCACGTCGTTCTAAAGGGTGAGGTTATTCTTTGCTTCTTTTCTACCACAAAATGCAGATTTTAAGTGGACTTGGTGTATAACAAGACCATTTGTTCAAATGCATTATCATTATCCAAAGTTTGTTAAAACACGAATTTTTTGAGTAAAGATAATTGGTAAAAAGAAATATTATTATTATGAAAAAGAGAAAAATAATTGTGGTCTTAAACCAATGAAAGTAACATCAGGCTTCAAAAAACTTCAAACATCTACTTCTATGGTAAAGCCAATATTTTAAACTTGGTTACTCAAGGGTGGCTTACTCCTGCCAAGAGACTCTTGTTAAAGGAGGAGAAAATTAATACATATATGTCACAGCAATGTGACAGGTAGGTCTGTGAAAGCCAAGACTGTAGGTATTTTTAACAAGTTCTCTGGAAAATTTAAAATCTATGGTGGGATGTTTATTTCTAGCAATAAGAGGAGTAAGATTTCATTAAGAAAATACAAAATACAAAATAAAAATCTTAAAGTGCAGAGTAAATTGTACTTTTAAATGACTTCTAATAAGCCTAAACCTCACTCACACACAATTTACCTATGAAGTAGATCTTCACATGTACCACACAACTCTAAAATAAATAAGTAAATAGTTTTAAAATGTGTATTTGAGTCCATTCATGAGGTTGAAAACACAGTTAACATATTAATCTATAGTAATATATCAAATAAGAATATAATCTAAGTTTTATATACCATTCTGCAATGGAGTAGAAAATATCAATCAATTATAGATGTTGGTAGGTTATACACATGTCCTTAGTGGTTATGGTAAGCACTAGAAATGCCAGAATATAAACTTTCCATAAAATAGAGGTAAAGAAAACCAAGCACTACAAAATAAAAAAGTAAAGGAGAAAGAAGAAATACACAGAAACAGAAAACAAATAAAAAATTTAAAGTGGAAATACATCTGTATATATTGTTATTATAATAAGTATATATTTTTCCATTCAAAGACAAAGATTGTGAAACTAATATATCTTTCCAATCCAAATATCTACTATTTACAATATACACCTCTAGAACATAACAACATAGACATGATTAAACTAATGGAAACAAAACTAAACAAAACATGCCAAGCAAACAATAAAGAAGAAATTTTATGTAACTTCATTACTGTCAGAAAACTGAGACTTTAATAAAAAGCATTCTTCGAGATAAAAAGGTTATTACATTAAATTTCAGCTTTAATTTATCAGTGAAAATAAATAACGCTAACCTTGAAGCTTTCTAATAATATAGCAGCAAAATATATAAATAAAAATGGAGAAATTGAAGATTTTATCATCAGATTGGTGGGAGAGTTTTATATCTATTTTGGATTACATGTATACATAAATATATTTTCTATATAGTAAGTAGACAAAAAGTGCAAATGGTTATCCTAATTACCTTATTATACATTGTTTGCCTATACCAAAATATCACATATACCCCGTAAATATATACGTATCCTGAATAATTAAATTTTTTAAAAGATAAAAAAGATCCAGTTAAGTTATCATCTAACAATATATATAGGAAACTGCTCTCAATAATTGGAAAATAAAAGTTATTTTTAAGTACTAGGATTATTTATAAAACTTACTGTCTGGTAGGATATGAAGAAATACTAATGAATTTTAAAGAATTCTTAGCAGACAGAGTCTTTTATATAGCCACAATGCAATGAAATAAAAATAATGAAAATATAGCTTTAAAACTTAAAACTATTTAACTTTTAAACATCTATAAAAGGTCAAAGTGAAATAATTTAAAAACAAAATAATAAATAATCTAGTGTTAAATTATAATGCAAAGTAAAAAATAACTATCCATCACTTCATACTGCTATAAATAAATTATTGAATAAAAAATGAGGTAAAGAGACAAATCTACCATATATAGAAAATCCAAATAATTTGTGTAGATATCCTCAGGCCCTTCCCCCAAACAGAAAAGCATGATTCCTTACCCTGTAATGTAAATTGTGCATAGAGACTTCCTTCTAAAGAGTATAGTGTGGAAAGGGGGAAAAAAAATTACAACAGAAAAACTTGAAAAATGCTACTTGAAAAATGTGATCAAATGTAACATCATCAGTGCTAAGTCATATCAATAGCACAAACGTTTGGTAAGCTGTGATGAAAATGGCACTTTATCTCCCTAAAGAAAACCCATAACCCTAGTCTAACCATGAGAAAATTATAAGACAAATCCAAATTGAAGAACATTTTGCAAAGTAACTGACTAGTACTCTGTAAAACTGTCAGAGTCATCAAAAACAAGAAAGGCTAACAATGACAATCTAGGGAGTCTAAAGAGACATGATAAATAAATGTAATGTGATATTCTGGAACAGAAAAAAATAGATTAAAAACAAAGGAAATATGAATAAAATATGAACTTTAATTAATATTAATGTGTTATTATTGGTTCATCAGTTTTTGTGGGGGTCCAGCCCCTGCCAAGGGTGTGAGGTTTCCTGAAGGAGAGACTGATAGGCGAAAGACGAAAATATTATACTCAGACACCTGCTTCCTGAACAGATGCCATTTAATGTTGGCTAATGGAAAGCTTTTCTACCTTTTGTAAAGGGGCAAGACAAAGAAAATTCCTTCACATACATATCCTCTAAAAGTTACCACCATCTAGTGGTCTTAGCAACAAACAAGCCAAGAACCCTATAAACATTCAGGCAATGAGTCTTATTCATAAAGTCAAAAATGATAGTTTTAGTCCAAAGTCCTGAATTACAGTCCTTGAAATGTTTCAAGAAAGTTTCCAAGTGCACATTTCTTCATGTAGCAGTAGTTTTCCTTCTGGGGCTTCTATAACCTTCAGAGCTTTGTAATTGCCTCTCTTGTCCAGGTGTCTTTGTTACTTTTCTCTTATCCTGCAGTGTTTATTTCTAAAGAAAACTCAAAAGAAGCTTTTAGTGATGATTCCCAGGCCCCCAAGTTTGCTTTCTGTATTTAGTTAATTATCATAAAAGTATCTAATTAGTATATTATGAATTCAGTGAAAACCTACTCTATAAACGTTTACTTAAAATTTTAACTACAGAATTAAGTAAAAATCTTAACAATTCATCTTTATCCTAAGTCTGTGAAAACAGTGTTATAAATCACCTACATAACTCCTAGATAAGTGTTAGAACTTATAATGAATTCATAATGAACTTACTATAAACTTGTGCTTCTAAAAAACCTTATGTCTAAACACTAAACTACATAATTCTAAATCAACTAAGGAGTGAATATACTTATATCATTTTTTACTCAAGCAATATCTAGTAACTTATAACAAAGTGAAAGAAAGCATTCTTGATGTGCTTCAGAGTTTAACCGTTGCATATGTTAGAAAAGGCCAAACAGCATAGTGAGAAATGGAAAAATAAACCATGACATTCTCAGGTTAGCTGTGAGTACTTCGCATAAGCATGCCATTTTATTCTTCCATGACTGCACAGAATTCTTCAGTGGTACCAAACAGCAAAGGTGGAAGACAGAAGGGCCTCAGCTTTCCGGGCTCACCCTGTGGCCCAGGGTCTTTGGCCCACCAGGACCCTGTCAATCAGGCTGGCTCCCAACAAGTTCTGACAAATGTACCATAGTAATGTAAGTAATGTAAGGTGATGTAAGTAATGTAAGGTGATGTAAGTAATGTAAGGTGGTGTAAGTAATGTAAGTAATGTAAGGTGTTGATAACCAGAAAACTGACTACGGGGACTTTTACTCTCTATATCCTCCATACTATCCTTCTAACTTTTCTGTAACTCTAAAACTATTCCAAAATCAAAAAGTATGGTTTTAAAAGTTCACAAATTTATAAATAAGGTAAAAATGATAATTAAAAGCATACAATTCTTAGTGGAAATTAGTACTTGGAACAATGACTGTGAAAATATTCCTTTCAAAATGTGTAGGATGTAAGTAAAGCAGTAGTTTAAAAAAAGTAGAAAGACTTAAATGTTTATAGTAGAAAAGAAGAAAGTTAAAACTTAATTAGTTAAGCATCCAACTTCTGGAGTCAAAACAATATTATTATAATAAACATAAGTAAAATGGAAGAATAAATAATAAAAATAAGAACAGTAAATATAAAAATACAAAAAATAGGAAAAAATAAACATAGAAAAAGTTGATTCTTTGAAAAGACATAAAAATTGACAAGACTGATCTAGAAAAAACCCAAATAGACAATATTAGATATAAAAGAGATATAATTACAGTATAGCAGATATTTTTAAAAGGTAATATGCTATGAAACATTTATACTAATTTTAGAACCCAGATGAACAGATTTCATGAAAAACAGAAATCACAAAAACAGATTCAAGAGCACAGTGTGACCTAAAATGAGTTTAAAGATAAGTTATTCAAATGCTTAAAGATCAGATAATTCTATCCTTACCCCAAATCTTCCACAGAATAGAAAACATGGGACTACTCCCTGTTAATTTTATGAGGCTTACATAACCTGCATAATAAACAAACAATTGATAAGCACATTTTGAGAAGTGAATAAGATGGTCTTTTGTTCATAAATATAGATGTAGAAATACTAAGGAAAATTTTAGCAATCTGAATCTTGTATTGTTGAAACAAAAATTCAGGGTGGCTAAGCTGAGTGTATTACAAGAATACAGTGTTGGTTCAATCTTAGAAAATCTATTAATCATATTCATCACATAAACAGATCAAACAAAAAAGTCACATAATTACCTAAATGTATGCAGAAGCAGAATGCAATAATACCCAACATTTGTTACATATATACATATATTTTAAATAATTTTCTTTGTTTTAATAACTTTAGAGATATACATGATTTCTGGTTACATGTCTGCTTTGTGTAATGGAGATGAAATTTGGAATTTAAGTGTACCTGTCACCCCCATGAATGTGTACGTTGTACCCAACAGATAATTTTTCATCTTTCTCCCTCTTTCCATCCTCCTACTTCTGAATCTCCAATTTTTTAATGTCAATTTATATGCCATTGCAAACTGTTAGCTGAACTCCCATTTGTAGTGAAAAATACAGTATTTGGCTTTTCATTCTTGAATTATGTCACTTAGGATAATGGCCTCCAATTCCATCCAAGTCAATGTTCTTTCTTATAGCTGAATAGTATCCCGTGGGGTGTGTGTGTGTGTGTGTGTGTGTGTGTGTGTGTGTGTGTATTACATTTTCGTTATTTATTTATCAGTTTGTGGACATATAAGTTTATTCCACATTTTTACATTTGTGAATTGTGCTGCTAGAAACATTCAGGTACAGATCTTTCTTCTGTATAATTAACTCTGTTGCTTTGAACAGATATCAGGTAGTGAGATTGCTGGATTGAATGATAGATCTACTTTTAGTTCTTTGAGAAATCTTCACATGATTTCCATAGAGGTTGTACTAATTTACATTCCCACTGACAGTGTATTAGTATTCCATTTTTTACCACATCCCATCCACATCATCTATTTTTTTTTAAATAATAGCAATTCTGACTGGTGTAAAGGTAGTATTACACTGTGGTTTTAATTTGCATTTCCCTTATGATCAGTGATATTGAGCATTGTTTCATGTTTTGTTGACCGTTTGTATCCCTTTTTTTGAGGGATGTCTATTTCTGGAGTTTCCCCACTTTTTAATGGGGCTATTTGTGTTTTTTTTTTTTTTCCTTGTTGATTTGTTTGAATAATGTAGATTCTGGATATTAGTCCTTTGTCAGATGCATTATTTACAAATATTTTCTCCCATCCTGTAGATTGTGTATTTATTCTGTTGATTATTTCTTTTGCTATTCAGAATCTGAAATGATTAATTAATTTAATTAAGTCCTACTTATTTTTGGTTTTGTTGCTTTTGCTTTGGGGATGTTAGCCTATGTCAAAAGCCAAGAAAAAATTTTCCTAGTATTTTTTCTGAAGTTTTAGTTTTAGGTCTGACTTTTAGGTCTTTAATCTTTGAGTTACTTTTGTAAATTCAATAAGGATAAATGTTTAAATGTTGAATTATTTTTGAGTTATTGAGTTATTTTTGTAAATGAGATAAGGTTCCAGTTTGCTTTTTCTGCATGTGATTGACCAAATTTTTCCAGCACCATTTGCTGAATAGGGTGTTCTTTCCCCAGTGTATATTTTTTGTCTGCTTTGTCAAAGATCAGTTGGTTGTAGGTATTTGGGTTTATTTCTGAATTATCTATTCTGTTACACTGGCCCATGTGTCTGCCCTTGTACCAGTACCATGCTGTTTTGGTTACTATAGCCTTATGGTATAATTTGAATCAGGTCATGTGATGCCTCCAGCTTTGCTCTTTTTGCTTAGGATTGTCTTTGCTACTCAGACTCTGAAAGGTTCTGTATGAATTTTAGAGTTGTTTTTTCTATTTCTGTGAAAAATAATGGTAGTTTAATAGAGATTGCCTTGTGTAGTATGGTCATTTTAACAATTCAACATTTATTCTTTATTTTTAAAAATTCCTTTGTAAACTAGGATTGGGGGAGGATAGTTCAACATAAAGAAACACTACATTAAAAAATTAGCATTGCAAATAGTAAAACTCTTAAGGCATTCTTTATAAAATTAAAAACATGACACATCTTCCTGCTATTACAGTTCCATTATACATTATGTTAGAGGTTATGTCCAATATAGTGAGTAAAATAAATCAATAAAATATAATAGATATAACTGTTGAAAAAGAATAAAAACTAATCTTACTATTTTCAGATGATATTATAATCTGTATAGAAACCCCGGAATAATTTTTAGACACTTAATTTTAGAGTTAGAAGAAAGTTATGCAGATTGTCCATTTATACCAGCAACAATTAGAAAATATAATGTTGAGATATCATTTATAACATTGATTAAAAGATTAACACTCATGAACAAAGATAACAAGATATATGTAAAGCCTTTATAAAACTTTACTGAATGACTTTTAATACCCAATTAAATCAAGATATGTACTATGTTCATGATTAACGATACTTCAACATTACAACAATGTCAATCTTTCATAAATTAATTGACTGATTAACTACTATTTCTATCAATATTCTGAGAGGATTTTTTATAGAGCTTGACAAACTAGTCCTAAAATTTCTAGGTAAAAGCAAAGGTACAAGAAATACTCAAAAGACCTGTGCAGAAGGTAGAATAGGAGAACTTTCTTTACTAAGTGTCAAGATAGCTGTAAAAAGTTTTAGTGATAATGGTGAGTTATACTGGCATAAGAATGAAAGATTCATGAAACACAATAGATGTTTCAGATATAGACCCACTCGTATGTAGAAAGTTGACATAAGGAAAATGTGATGTTGTACCTGGGTGAATAATAATTTGTGCTGAAAAACTGACTGTCAATGTGTAAAAAATAAAGTGTATACCTGCTTTACTTTATGCAAACACTAAATTTCAGAAGGATTAAGGTCTTATTTGGGAAAGGCCAGATTTTACAAATCTTGAGAAGAAAATATAAGAATATATCTTTATGGTTTTGGAAGGACAGTGTGGACATCTTAAGATTAAATACACACACACACACACAATCATAAAAGAAAATGCTGATAAATTATAACATGTTGAAATTAAGAACATCTGTTTATCAAAAGATTTCAAGAAGAAAATAAAGAAGATAAGCCAGAAACACAGAGAAAATATTTGCAACACATGTAACTAGCAATGCATTGGTATTAGGAAAACCTAAATAACTTCCAGAAATCAATTAGAAACAGACACACATCAATAGGAAAATGAACAAAAGCACAAACAGGCATTTCGCAGATGAGCATGTCTTATGGACATTCTGTTTCCCATATGTTTATGGTATTTATATAATATATGTGTATACTGTATATGGAAAAATAAATTAAATATCTTTAGTATGCATAAAAATGCTAAGATTTTACTTCACATTCACTAGATTCACAAAAATTAAAAAGTCTGGCAATACTAAGTATTGGCAAGGATGTATCCATCAGGGGGCTCTGACACTGTGTTGATGAGTATGTACATAGCACATTCTTACAACAATTTGTCATTCTCTAAAAAAGTTGAGATGCATCTAATCAACCACTGTGCAATTCTACTCCTAGACATATATGCTAGAGAAGCCTCTGCCCGTGTAGACTAGAAGACACGTAAAAGAATGTTCTTTGTTATATTGTTTATAAAAACAAAGAACTACTCAGTACATTGGCAGGGAATAGATAAATTGTAGTGTGTTCTCACAATAAAATCTCAAAAATCAATAAAGAATGAGCTGTACTCTAAGCATTAAGGAGATAGATCTCACAACTGTGATATGGGTAAAAGAAAATTGTCATGCAATTATATATGCAGTATGATTCTTTTAATATAAACCTTAAAAATATACAAAGCAAAACAAATTGTGTAAGGATGCATACTCTTTTCAAAGAAAACAGAAGACTTATGAACCCAGAAATAAATATAGTTATTCTCAAGTTATCTGTTTATTTACACAATGCAACTTCTACTATAGCATGGACACTGATAATTTCAGAATGGAGTCTTTCCCCCGCTATGCCAGGCAAAGTTTCTTTATAGTGCTGGATGATGGAATAGTCTAGAGGGTTCCAGGAAATATGCTTAAATTGTGGCAGCTTGAGGCAATGGTTTAGCAAACAATGTGTAACTCTTTCAAGTATGATCATCTCAGTGTGTATTAGCTGGGAATTAGTACCAGAAGGAACTTTGACGAAGATGGAAGGGAAGAGTTATCAGGAAGGGGCACATGGGGAAATTCACAATTATTGGTAATGCTTTATCTCTTACAATAGAAAAAAGTTAATTTAGTGTTATTATTATTATTTAAGTATAGATGTATTCTATTGCATGTATGATATAGCTCATAAGAAGTATATAATAAAATTGAAAGCACCTGTAGTAATGCCAATGGCTTTCTTCAGAATGAAAATCCATAAAAAAAGTACATGAATACTCAAAAGAATGTAGGATGCAGAAGACTTGTAGTTAAGCATAGATTAATGTAGAGAGCAACTTCTTTAAATTTTAAACTTCTTTACTTGCATGAGTTGATCGAATCCCAAGCTTTAACACCATCTGTTATGACTCACAAGGTTCTATTGTTAACTATAAAATAAGCTCCATATCCAGGTAATACATGCCTACTTGCTGTGTAGATAAACTTCCTGAATGCATCACATTCTTAACATGCCCAGCCCACTGTTTTTGGTCAGTAGTCTGAGAAGTAGGTTTGCATGCAGGAAGTTTATTGGGAACAACACCATCAGGGAAATGAAGGAAATATGATTAAGTAAAAGTTAGCCATGTAACAGTGGCAACAGAGGCCCCACATGATTGCATTGAAAGGTTTGAAGCTGGATAGACCTTCAGAGTTCTCCTGCCTTGAGGCACCAGGGATGGACATTTGTACCCAAGAATGGCCAGTAATTGTGTGAACTTCCCTTCCCAGCCAGGGACATGCCCTTAAGGGAGATGACTCTTCAGATGAAGGTAGTTTCTGAAAAGACTCAGCTGAGAACTGTCAGCCACCGATACTTCTAGCAATGTTGAATTAATGAGTATCTTGGACCTGAAGCGGGGATCTGGGCGGCACCATTGCATGTATTTTATTCGTCCTTATTACTTTTCCTCTTCCTGTGTTCCTACCTTATTAATGGCATCCCTATAACCTGGTTTCCTATGCCAAAATATCTGGTTGACAAGCTTCTTGAGGGAGGAGTGGGTTTCTGTCATTTGGATTTCATTCCATTATCCACACAGTGTCAGATGCATAATATACCCTCCCTTACTAGTTTAGATGAATAACTAATTAAATAAATAGGTTTCTAATGTAAAAGGAAAATGATCACTTTTCATGGGAAGACACTTCAGGATGAGGGACAAGGAAGAAGAGATGTTTCCCTCTCTCTCTTCTTTTCATTAAATCTATTTGAGTTCACTTGATTGTGCTTTTCAAATGCCTCCTCTCTCACTCATCATTTTGCTTCCTGCCCCACTGCCTTTACCCTGTTTCAGACAGAAGTCTTCCTAACTTTTCATCCTGTCTTTTACTTCTTTTGCCATAATTCTGTCTTCCATGCTGCCAAAACATCCTTCTAAAAGAAAATCTGGCCATATTACTCTCTTGTCAAAAGTCTTTAATGTCCTGCCTTCAGGGTTAATAAAAAAATTATAGAGTACAACAGCAAAGAATTGTGAATTAGTAAGTTATGCTATTTATGAGAAAAGAGAGATTGGGCACACTTCTCGGCTTCTCAGAATCATAGCTTAGTTATTTTGTTTTCTTGCCCAACATTGACTCCTCTTTCTTTTGGCCACAGTACTTTGAGGTCATCATGACTTCTGACAGAGGCCAGGCTGCAGGGGTGGAGTCCATGTACTTGGCTAAAAAAAGCAATTCATGCATCCCATTACTCTGGCCACAGTGCTTGCTTTAGGATTTGATGTGTCACCAAGTTAGGCTAATTGAGACTCAATGCTGACCTTGTCATTTAAGCTATCAGAGGATTGGGCTTTCTTGTGGTATGGTTGATAATATGTCTTTTAAAGTAATTATTTTTGTGGCAAAAGCACATGCATGTGATATTCCCTCTTAACACATTTTTAAGTAAACAGTGCAGTATTATTAACTCTAAGTACTTTGTTGTATAACCGATCTCTAGAACTTTCTCTACTTGTATGACTGAAACTCTATGCCCATGAATGGCAACTCTCTATTGCTCCTTCCTTCCAGCCCCTGGCAACCTTTGTTATACTCTTTGCTTTAATGGGTTTGACTATTTTAAATAGCTTATATAGGTGGAATCATGCAGTGTTTGTTTTTCTGTGACAGGCTTATTTCACTTAGCATAGTGTCTTCAAGTGTCATCCATGTTGTCACAGGTGACAGAATTTTCTTCTTTTTTAAGGCAAATAGCATTCCATGGTTAGTATATAACACATTTTTAATCCATTAATCTTTTTATAGATATTTAGGTTGTTTCCACTTCTTGGAATATTGTGAATAATGCTACAATAAGCATAGGTGTGCAAATATCTCTTCTAGATCTTTATTTCTATTCTTTTGGATAAATCCCAGAAGTAAGAGTGCTGGATTATATAATAATATTATTTTCAAGTTTTTTGGAAAACCTCCATACTGTTTTCCATAGTGGATAAATTTATAATACTACCAATAGTACACAAAGGTTCCCATTTCTCCATATCCTCACCAACACTTACTATATTCTTGTTTTTTGCTTTATGTGTGTATTTATTTATATGTGTGTATGTGTGTGTGTGTGTGTGTGTGTGTGTGTGTGTGTGTGTGTGTGTTTATAATGGCCATTCTAACAAGTGTGAGGTGATAGCACATAGTGGTTTTGATTTTAATTTCACTGATAATTAGTGCTTTTAAACATCTTTTCATGTACCTATTGGCCATTATATGCATTTGGTGAATGCGAAATGTCATGTTTTTAAGCCATTCTAAAACTAGGTATTGTTTTGTTGTGTTTTGTTTTTGCCATTGAACTGTAAGATTTATTTATACATTTGAAATATTAAGGCCTTAACAGATATATGGTTAACAAATATTTTTGCTCATTCCATAGGTTGTTTTTTGACTTTTGCTGTGCAAGAAATTTTTAGTTTGATTTAATTGCATTTGCCTACTTTTGTTTGATTGCCTATGCTTTTGGTGTCATAGTTTAAATGTTATTGTCCAGAACAATGTTACAAAGCATTTTTCTTATGGTTTCATTCAGGAGTTTTACAGTTTCAGGCTTACTTTTAAGTCTTTCAATTAATTTGTGTGTATTATGTAAAATAAAGACCCAATTTGTTTTCATGTATGTATCCAGTTTTCCAAACATTATTTGTTGAAGAGATTATTTTTCCTCATTGTCTAGTCTTGGCACCCTTACTGAAGATTGTTTGACCATATATGCATCAATTTATTTATTGACTGACTATTAAGTTTCGTTAATCTATATGTCTGTCTTTATGCCAGTACCATATTGTTTTAATTACTATAGCTTTGTAATATGTTTTGAAATCAGAAAGTATGATGCTTCTAGTTTTGTTCCTCTTAAGTTTTTGTGTGTTTGTTTGGTTGGTTTCCTAGGGATTCATTGTTATTTCATAAGAATTTTAGAATTGTTTTTCTATTTCTGGAATAAAATAACATTGAGATTTTGATAGGGATTGAATTAGCTGTGAAGATTTCTTTAGATATTATGGACATTTTAACAATATTAAAATTTTCAGTGTATGAACACTGAAGATGTCTTCCCATTTGTTTGTGTTTTCTCTAATTTTTGTCAGCAATAATTTGTAGTTTTCAGGATGTAAGTCTTTTACCTCTTTGGTTAAGTTTATTCCTAACTACAGGCTCTCCTTGACATACAATGGATTGCAGCTCAAACTCATCATAAAATAAAAGTATTGAAAGCCAAAATGTGTTTAATAGAACTAATCTACTGAACATCATAACTTAACCTAGAAGTGTTGTTATGGGCATTGTTGGCTTTGTCCTGATTTGAGAGGAAAAGCTTTCAATTTTTTACCATCTAGAATAATGTTAACTTTTCATACATGACCTTTAATATGGTGTAGTAATTTTCTTCTATCAATAGTTTGTTGAGTGTTCATCCTAGAAGACTGATAACACTGGGCAAATGCTTTTTCTGCATCAATTGAGATGGTGATATGATTTTTATTTTTTCTGCTAATTTTGTGCACCACATTGATTGAATTTTTATTGGTGGTTTGTAATGCAAACCATCCTTGCATTACAATGATAAATTCCAGTTGGTCATGGTGTATGATTCTTTTTATGTGCTGTTAAATTTAATTTATTTGCATTTCAATAAAATTTTTGTATCTACATTTATTAGGGATATTAACCTGTAGTTTTATTTTCTTATAGTATTTTTTTCTAGCTTTAGTGTCAGGGTAATGTTATTCTTATAACATGAGTTTGGAAGCATTTCTTCTTGTTCAATTTTTTTTGGAAGAGTCTGAAAACTATTGGTGTTCATTCTTTTTAAATGTTTGGTAAAGTTTATAAAAGAAGTCATGCGTTCCTGGGATTTCTTTTGATGGGAGGTTTTTAATTATTTACTCAATCTTCTTGTAAGTTATCAAATATTTTGGCATAAAATTGCAAATAGCAGTCTCATAATTATTTTTCTATCATGTGAGCTGTGATATCTGCCCTCTCATTTCTTATTTTCTTCAAGTCTTCTTTCTGATTTTCTTGGTTAGTCTAGGTAAAAGTGTATCAATTTTGTTTATTTTTCCCAAAAAACTTTCAGTTTTATTGATTTTTATATTGTTTATTTTGTTTACATCTGCTTTAATCTTTATTATTTTCTTCCTTCTGCTAAATCTGTTCTTTATTTTCCTAGTTTCTGGAAGTCTCAAGTGAGATTATTTATTTAAATCTTTTTCCTTTTTAAATGTTTCTTTTTAAAGTTTTTTCAAACTAATGCTTTAAATTTCCTTCTTGGTTCTCTTTTTGCTGCATCCAATGTAGTTTGGCATGTTGCATTTTATTTTCATTTGACTCAAGAAATTTTCTTGTTTACTTTTTTAATTTTTTCTTTGACCCATTGCTTGTTTATAAATATTGTTTAATTTGTACATAATATAATTTTTTTCTTTATTTTAAAGATGTGGGGTACAATTCAGGGTTAGGTATACAATTGTTCATTTTGCAGGTACCCTTGTTGATGAGGTATGCCCTCCCTCTCATGGCAGTTTCCTTCAACTGCTAATCCTACCCCCTCCCCGGCAGTTTCTCATTACTGCCAATTCTTTTCTTATAGTATTATGATAATTGTTCTAGGTCCATTATGAGTGAGAACATATGATACTCTGTTCTTTGTTTCTGTGAACATATTATAAAATTTTACTGCTTTCGTTTTGCTTTGATTTATAGTTTAATTCCATTGTAATTGAGAAAGATACTTGATTTTATGTCTTCCTCTTAAATTCGTTAAGACTTGTTTTGTAAATTAACATGTGACTTATCCTGGAGAATGTTGCATTTAAAATTGAGAAAAATATGTATTGGTTTACTCTTGGGTGGAATGTTCTGTATAGGTCTGTTAGGTCCACTTGGATTAGTGTACTTCAAATCCTCTGTTTCCTTATTGATCTTCTCTTTGGATGTTCTATCCATAATTGAAAATAGAATTTTAAAATTTTTGGCTATTATTATGTTGCTGTCTTTTGCTTTCTTTAATTTTGTCAATGTTTGCTTTAATTATTTAGGTTTTCTGATATTTGGCACATGTATATTTATAACTGTTATATTTCCTGGTGATCTGAGTCTGTTATTATTATATCACAGCCATCATTTTCTTTTGTGACACTTTTAAACTCAAAGTCTATTTTTTCTAATATAATTATGAATACTCCGGCTCTCTTTTAGGTGCCTTTTGCACGCAATATCTTTTACCATCTTTTCACCATTGGTCTATGTGAACTTAAATCTAAAATGAATCTCTTATAGTCAGTATATGTTGAATGAATATGTGTATATAATTGTAGCTATTTAGCCACTCTATGTCTTCTGACTAGGATGTTAAATCTGTTTACATTTAGCATAGTAATTGATGGGAAAAAATTTACTATTGCCATTTTGTTACTTGTTTTCTGTCTGTCATACTTCTCCTTTGCCCTCTCTTTGCTGTCTTCATTTGAGTTTCAATAATTTTTGTAGCGATATGCTTTGGCTCATTTCTCATTTTCTTTTGTATATCTCCAATAGGCATTTTCTTTGTGGTTATTATAAGGGTTACATAGAATGCCTTAACAATCTACTTTAAACTGATAACAACTGGACTTCACTTGGATACACAAGTATATAAGACATTCCTATACATGCACACTTTATGTTATTGATATCACAAGTTGCATATTTTAATTGTATCAATCATCATAATTTATAGACATGGTTATTTTCTATAATTTTGTCTTTTGACTTCTTGACCAAAATTAAAAGTGATTTACACACTACTGTTACATAATTACCATAATTTTATTTGTATATATACTTACCTTTACTAGCAAGCTTTATGCTTTTATATATTATTGTTTTAATGTCCAGCATCTTTTTGTTTCAACTTGAAGAACTCGCTTGAGTATTTCTTACAATGCTGGTTTGTAGTGATGAATTCCCTCAACTTTTGTTTATCTGGGAAAGTCATTATCTCTCTGTTTTTGACCAGCAGTTTTGCTGAACATAGTATTCTTGGTTGACAGTTTTGGTTTTTTTCTTTCAGCACTTTTAACACACTCCCTTTGCCCTTTGAGTTTGTTGCTAAGAAACCTAATAAGAGGTTTACATTGCTCCATGGAATGTGACAAGTCACTTTCTCTTGCTGTATTCAATTATTCTTTAAAATTTTTACTTTTGACAATTTAGTTATAGTACATCTCAGTGCTAACTTCTTTGGTCATTCTTTAAATTCCCCATTGGACTTCTTGAATCTATATGTCTATTTCCTTCCCACATTTGGGAACTGTTTAATTATTTTTAAAATAAACTTTCTGCTTTTTGTTATTGTGTGCATGTGTTTGTGTGTGTGTTGTGTGTGTGTGTGTGTGTGTGTGTGTGTTTCTGTGTGTGTGTGTGTGTGTGTATTTGGACTCCCATATTGTTTGGCCTGATAATTGTCTCATAAGTTCCTTAGATTTTCAGCAGTATTTTTTTTAAATTATTTATTTATCTTTTATTATGAAGTTGTGGGGTACAGTTAAGGGTTAGGTATACAATTGCATTTCATTCAGGCACCCTGTTGATATGGGGTGTTTCCCCATTCCCAGACAGATATTTGCTACTGTTAATCCCATCTCCCTCCCTCCACCATAGTTTCCCAGTACTGTCAGTCATTTTTGTATAGTATTGCATTGGGTATTTAAGGTCCATTATATGAGTGAGAACATGTGATTCTCGGCTCTTTGTTTCTGTGAGAGGTCACTCAGTATTATAGACTCTAGTTCCATCCAGGTTGCTGCGAAATTCATGATTTTGTTCTTTTTTATGGCTGCGTAGTATTCCATCGTGTATATGTACCACATTTTTTAATCCAGTCCTCTTTTGATGGGCAGCATGGCTGTTTCCAGGTTCTTACTATTGTGAACAACACTGAGATAAATATGCATGTGCAGGTATCTTTTTTATAGAGTGATTTGTGTTCTTCAGGATATATTCCCAGAAGGGGGATTGTGGGGTCATATGGGAGGTTGGTATTTAGAGCTTTTAGGAATTGCCACACTGCTTTCCAAAGAGGTTGCACTAGTTTACACTCCCACCAACAGTGTAGAAGTGTTCCCTTTTCGCCACACCCTCTCCAGCAGCTGTTATTTTTTGACTTGTTGATAATTGCCATTCTGACTGGAGTTAGGTGGTATCTCAGTGTGGTTTTGATTTGCATCTCCCTGATGATTAGTGAGGTTGAACATTTCTTCATGTGTTTGTTGGCTGCTCGGATGTCTTCCTTTGTGAAGTGTCTGTTCATATCTTTTGCCCATTTTATAATGGGGTTGTTTGTTTTTTTCTTTTCAGCATGTTTGAGTTCCTTGTAGATCCAGGATGTTAAGCCTTTGTCAGAACTGGTGTTGGCAAATGTTTTTTCCCAGTCTGTAGGCTGTCTCCCTGCTCTCTTGATGGTTTCTTTGGCTTTGCATAAGCTTGTCAGTTTAATAAGGTCCCACTTGTCTATTTTTTCTCTTATGAGCTGTGGGTTTTGGGTTTTGTTCAGGAATTGGATGCCAGTTCCGATTTCCATGAGGGTATTTCCTTCATTTTCTAAGGTTCTTATGGTTTGAGGTTTTACATTTAGGTCTCTGATCCATTTGGAATTAACCTTTGTGCATGGGGATAGACAGGGGTCCTGTTTCAATCTTCTGCATGTGGTCAGCCAGTTTTCCTAGCACCATTTACTGAATAGGTTCTCCTCTCCCCAGGGGTAGGTGGTGGAGGCTTTGTTGAAGATGAGTTGGTTGAGAAATTGAGGTTTTGCTCTGGAATCTCAATTCTATTCCATTGATCTATATGCCTGTTCCTATACCAATACCAAGCTGTTTTGATGATTGTAGCTTTATATTAAAGTTTGAAGTCTGGTAATGTGATACCACCTGCTTTGGTTTTTTTGCTGAGGATTGTTCTGGCTATTCTTGGACGTTTGTGTTTCCATATGAATTCCTGCGCTGTTTTTTCTAGGTCTGAGAAGAATGTTGTTGTAATTTGATGGGTATTGCATTGAATTTGTAGATTGCCTTAGGTAAGATGGACATCTTCACAATATTGATTCTTCCGATCCATGAGCATGGGATAGTTTTCCACTTGTTTGTGTCAACTTTGATTTCTTTGAGCAGTGTTTTGTAGTTTTCCTTGTAAAGGTCTTTCACGTCTCTGGTTAGGAAGATGCCAAGGTATTTCATTTTTTTGGTGGCTATTGTGAATGGAATTGTGCTTTTTATTTGGGTTTCTGTTTGTTTATTATTGGTATAGAGAAATGCGGTTGTCTTTTGTACATTTATTTTGTTTCCTGAGACTTTGCCTAAGGCCTTTATCAGTGTAAGGAGGTTTTTGACAGATTCTCTTGGGTTTTCAAGGTACACAATCATATCATCTGCAAAGAGAGATAACTTGACTTCCTCTTTTCCTATTTGGATCCCCCTGATTGCCTTCTCTTCTCTGATTGCTTGAGCCAGGGCTTCCAATACTATGTTGAGCAGGACGGCTGAGAGTGGAAATCCTTGTCTTGTTCCAGTTTTCAGGGGAAATGGTTGTAATTTTTGTCCATTTAGGAGTATGCTCGCCTTGGGTTTCTCGTATATGGCTTTTACTATTTTGAGGTATGTTCCCCGTATGCCCAGATATTCAAGGGTTTTTATCAAGAAGCGGTGCTGGATTTTATCAAAAGCTTTTTCTACATCTTATGATATAATCATGTGGTTTTTGTTTTGACATCTATTGATGTATTTAATAACATTTATGGTTTTACGAATGTTGAACCAGCCTTGCATCCCAGGAATGAAGCCTACTTGGCCATGATGGATGATTTTTGAGATGTACTGCTGAATCCTGTTTGCTAGGATCTTGTTGAGAATTTTAGCTTCTATGTTCATCAAAGATATTGGCCTGTAGTTCTCTTTCTTTGTTGGATCTTTACTTGGCTTGGGTATCAATGTGATGTTGGCTTTGTAAAATGATTTGGGGAGCGTTCCATCTTTTTCAATCGCCTGGAATACCTTCAGTAGGATTGGTATCAGCTCCTCCTTAAATGTCTTGTAGAATTCTGCTGGAAAGTCACCTGGTCCAGGACTTTTTTTTGTAGGAAGTTTTCCTATTACGTAGTCAATTTCCTTGATTGTTATTGGTTTATTTAGGATATCAATTTCTACTTGTTCCAACTTAGGTAGGTTGTGTGATGTCAGAAAGTCCTCCATTTCCTTAAGGTTTTCAAGTTTGTTTCCATACAAGTGTACGTAGTAGTCTCTAATGATCTTTTGTATTTCTTCAGGGTCAGATGTGACTTCATCTTTTGTGTTTCTGATTGTGCTTATTTGTTTTTTTTCTCATTTTTTCTTGGTCAGTCTAGCTAGGGGACCATCAATCTTGTTTATTCTTTTGAAGAACCAGCTTTTTGTTTCATTGATTTTTTTCTATTATCTTTTTGTCTTCTATGTCCTGGATTTGGGCTTTTATTTTGGTGATCTGGATTCTTCTGCTGAAATTAGGGTTTTTGTGGTCTTGCTTTTCCAGCTTCTTTAGGTGGCTTGTTAGGTTGTGAATTTCTGTTCCTTCCATTTTCCTCATGTGTGTTTGTAGGGATATAAATTCCCCTCTTAGTACAGTTTTCAGGGCGTCCCAGAGATTTTGGTAAGATGTTTCTTCATTTTCATTTGTTTCCAGGTATCTTTTGATCTCTGTTTTGATGTCAACATTGACCCAGGAGTTGTTTAGCATCATGCTGTTTAGTGTCCATGTCTTTGTGGGTTTTGGGGGGACCTTGTTGGTGTCAATATTTATTTTTATTCCACTGTGGTCCAAGAAGGTGCTTGATAGAATTTCAGTCCTTCTAAATCTGCTTATGCTTGATTTGTGTCCAATTATGTGGTCGATCTTAGAATATGCTCCATGCAGTGATGAGTGGAATGTGTATTCTGTGGTCTTTGGATGGAGTGTTCTGTAGGTATCAATTAAGCCCATTTGGTCCAGAGTCTCATTGAGGTTCCAGATCTCCTTGCTGATTTTTTGTCCTGATGATCTGTCTAGGGTTGTGAGTGGTGTATTAAAGTCCCCAGTTATGATGGTGTTAGATGTCTTTCTTTAGTTTCCCTAGAAGTTGCTTTATGAATGTTGGCGCACCTATGTTGGGTGCATATATGTTTAGGATAGATATTTCTTGTTGATGGAGTGAACCTTTTATCATTATGTAGTGGCCCTCTGTATCTTTTTTAAGTTTTGATAGCTTAAATGGTATTTTGTCTGAAATTAAGATCGCGACTCCTCTTTTCTTTTGTGTTCCATCCGCCTGAAAATTTGTTTCCCATCCTCTTACTTTGAGTCTGTGTATGTCCCTTCTAGTGAGATGGGTCTCTTGAAGGCAGTATATTGTTGCCTGGTGATATTTTATCCATTTTGTCATTCTATGTCTTTTCAGTTGTGCGTTTAGTCCATTCACATTCAGACTAATTATTGAAATGTGAGAGTTCGTCCCTATCATGGAGTTCTTATTGAGTTGTTGTTCTTCCACTTGTTTTTTTCTTTTTTCTTCTTTTTTTTTTTTTTTCTTTCTTTTGGTTTTGGTGTTGGTTCGTGTATATTTTATTCTTTTCCCTGTACTCTTGTGAAGAACGTTGTTCTTTTTTTCTTTTCTTCTGTGTTTAGTACTTAAGTGTTTCATGTAGAAATGGTTTGGTGGCAGCGTAAGTTCTTAGGGATTGGATATCTGGGAAAGATTTAATTCTCCCTCACTGATGAAGCTTAGCTTGGCTGGGTAGGTTATTCTTGGTTGAAATTATTTATCTTTTAGGACTTTGAAGATAGGGCTCCAAGCTCTCCTAGCCTGCAGGGTTTCTGCAGATAAATCTGCTGCTATTCTGATTGGTCTTCCATGGTAGGTGATCTGGCCTTTTTCTCTTGCTGCCTTTAGGATTTTTTCTTTTGTGCCTACTTTATTTAGGCGAATTATTGTGTCTAGGAGTTGGTCTTCTCATTTGTTGTCTTGCAGGGGTTCTCTGAATCTCTTGTGTTTGAATTTTTGCATCACTGATTAGATAAGGGAAGTTTTCTTGAATGATCTCATGGAAAGTTTGTTCTAATGCGGTCTCTGTTTCTCTTTCTGCCTCAGGGAGTCCGATTACTCTTAGGTTAGGTCTCTTGAGATCGTCACTCATCTCTTGAAGATTTTGTTCTCTCTTTTTGAGCTTATTTTCTGTGTTTTTAAGAGTTTGGTTATTTCTATATTTTGGTCCTCAAGCTCTGAGATTCTTTCTTCTGCTTGGGTAATTCTGCTTTCCATGCTTATCAGTTTGTTATTTATTTCATTCACAGTACTCTTTATTACTGTTATCTCAGATATCAGCTCCTTCCTAGTTTCTTCTTGTGTTGCCTCAATTCTTTTTAATCTCTCCATTATTGTTTTGATATCTACATTTGCAGTTTGAGACCCTTCATTCTGGGGGCTTTTCATTGTTTGCATTCCAAAGTCAGTTTTCTCAGTGTCTGCTCTCCCAGGCGTTTGGGAGAGACCTATACTCTTCCTTTGGTTTTTCTTGATTTCTGTAGATTTTTCTCCCTCTTCCCCTTTCCCTCCCCTTCTTCAATTCTGTTTTTGAGGGAAGGTGGGGTTGCTTTTATTTCTCTTCTGCAATGACCTTTTCTTCCTTATGAGGGTCTTCTGGCTTTGTTCACTTTTCCCTCTGCTTTACAGTCTGTCTATTCAGCAGTATGTAGTCTTGGTCCCTAGATTTAAAAAGGGGGCGTATAAAAGAGGAAAATAATGGAGGAAGGAGGGGTCAATAGGGAATTAGAAAGAGAGAAGTGCAAGAAGGAAAACAGATATACATACCAACTATCAGGTGAGAAAGAGACACAGGGCCGGGAAGAGGTGAAGAAAGACATGTAAGAAAGATTCCCTAAAGAATACTGATAGCTACTCAGAGACAGGCCAATAAAATCGAGAAACAGTATAAGTCAGAAGGTAAACAACAAATGTGATCTAAACCAACATTACAATGATAAAATCATAAGTCAAAATAAGCGAAAGAGAGAAGCACGAGAGGGAAAACAGATATACATACCAACTGTCAGGTGAGAAAGAGACACAGGGCCGGGAAGAAGTGAAGAAAGACAGGTAAGAAAGATTCCCTAAAGAGTACTGATAGCTACACAGAGACAGGCCAATAAAATCAAGAAACAGTGTAAGTCAGAAGGTAAACACCAAACGTGATCTAAACCAACAGTTTCAATGATAAAATCAAAAGTCAAAATAAGCGATCAGACTAGAGTCACTTCTCTGATCTCCAATTCCGGCCTCTCCCTTTTGTTTTTCATTGCAGCGTAGGGGTGGGGCTTTGTCTCCTATTTCATGCTGTTGCCTTAGGAACTGAGGTAAAGTTTGTTGATAGGTGGGCGGGACAATGGAAGTCTCTGCCTGGAGAATAGCAAGGTAGTTTAAGCAGATCTGTTTTTCTCCACTTGTCTGGGTCCCCTGGCTTGGGGTCTCGCACTGAGTGCCTCAGCCAGGGTGGGCCCGGAGTTCCAGAGCTCCAAAGCTCCAAAGGGCAGGCAGTGGGCGGCGAGAGTGGCTCTGGGCCCCCCACAGTGTACTTCAGCCAGGAATGGGACCGGTGTCTCTGAGGGGCGGGTGCCCAGAGTCTCCCTGTGTGACTGGCAGCTTAGTGCCAGGTGCTGGGTGCCGGGCTGGAAACAATTCAGCTGGGGAGAGAGCCGGAGGGGGCTGGCACCCAAAACTCCCATGCATGCAGTGGAATAGCAGCAGCAGGAGGCTGCAATATCTGGCCTTAGGAAATGAGGTAAAGTTTGTTGTTAAGTGGGCGGGGCAATGGAAGTCTCTGCCTGGAGAATGGCGAGGCAGTTTAAGCAGATCTGTTTTTCTCCACTTGTCTGGGTCCTCCAGCTTGGGGTCTCATGCTGAGTGCCTCAGCCAGGGTGGGCCCTGAGTTCCAGAGCTCCAAAGTTCCAAAGGGCAGGCGGTGAGCAGTGAGAGTGGCGCTGGGCCCCCTACAAGGTACTTCAGCCAGGAATGGGACCGGTGTCTCTGAGGGGCTGGCATCCAAAGCCTCCCTGTGTGACCGGTGGCTTGGTGCCGGGTGCTGGGCTGGAGACAATGCAGCCAGGGAGGGATCTGGAGGGGGCTGGGTCCGGAGACTTCCACACATGCAGTAGAACAGCAGTGGGGGGGCGCAATATCTGGCCCTATATGGGACCGAAGTTCCCGGGCCTGGCACCAGTACAGTTGGTGGTGGGCTGGGGGATGGGGGAAGAGAAGTAATAGCCTTTTTGGGAACTCACGTTCAGAGAATCTCACCAGTTCACCTATGCCATTGCCATCTTGCTTCCAGCACCCTTCTTCAGTATTTTTAATTTTTTTTCTTTTTGCTCTTCTGACAAAGTAATTTCAAATCCCTTGTCTTTGAGTCCACTGACTTTTTTTCTTCTGCTTAATCCAGTCTGCTGTTGAGCACTTTTAGTAAAATTTTTATTTCTTTTATTGCATTCTTCAGCTCCAAATTTCTTTTTGCATTTCTTTGTTGAAATTCTCATTTTTCTCAGTCATTTTTTTGCTGAGCTTAATTAGAAATTTTATGAAATTTATCTTTAATATTTTATCAAGTACTTCATACACCCTCATTTACTTAGGCCTGATTTGTGGAGATATTTTCTTTTTTTATGAATCATTTCTGCCTGTTTCCTCATTCTCTTTGTAACTTTGTATTGATATTCACACATTTGAAGAATCAGCCACCTCTCTCGGTATTACAAACTAAATTCATACAGGGAGTTACATTGATTATTATTCCAAACTAGGGACTCTAGGGGCCTCTCAAAACAGTTTCTGTGATTTGTCTTCTTTGCACTTTTGTGTGTAAATTCTTAATTATAGAGATTTGCTGGGGGTTTTTTCCCCAGGTGATCATAATTTCTTATTTACTCTGGTGTCAGTCTGATTGCTGTTCAATAGGTCCTTTGAAATAGCAGTATACTTTCCAGCTGTTTTGTTTTCAGCATCCTCAAGCATATAGAGTATACTGGATTCTATCAACACCCCAAGTTAAACTAGGAAAAAACCAGTCCCCCAGGACCCCCCAAAGCCAGAATGTTTGATGCATACTCCACTTCTCTCTTTGTCTCCTGAGAGAGAGATTATCAAATTTTACCAAACCTCTATCTGCTCTACCACAGATCCTCAGAAGCAGGACCATGCTGCCCAGCTCTTTTTGTTCTCCATGGCTCTTGGGAATCTACTGTATGCTGGGTTCCATCAGTGTGCTGAAATAGGTGAGACAGAAGCCAGTCCCTTAGGCACTCCCAAAAAAGTCAGATACTGGACAGACAGTCCAAATTTCTCCTTCTCTCTTCAGGGAGAAGGCAGGAGCTAGGGGTTTCTTCCCAATTGTGTGGTGCCATGACAATAGGAGGAACTATAGCAACAGAGCACTATACATTTTTCTGTTGGATTTGATATGGCTAATTTTGCATTCACCTGGGGGTGCAGAAGTGTCTTAATTGGTTTCTAGGTTTTCATAAAGGATATTGGTTCATGTGGGTTGAATCAATGTTCCCATGAGAGGAAAGAGTGTCTAAGGCTTCATGTTCTGCCATTTTGTTAATGTCACTCTCAATAATGCACTTTTGAGGTCATGTGACAGAGTGAGGTAAGGCAATACCACTAGGATCCTGAGAATAGAGTCAATCCAGAACAAACAGAGATGGATCCAGTGATGTTATATGGTTATTAACTCTAAGTTATGCCTGAAGTTTGCCAATGTGCTTATTTGTTTATTCAATCCAATGAATTGTGATTTTTTTTTTGCTTAAGCTTTTTGAGCAGGATATTTAGTTACATATAAACTGAAGAACCTTATGTGATATACCTATGATGTCAGGTTTTTTGAAAAATTTTATTTTAACTGTAAAACTTCCTCTAAATGTAGGTGCTACATAATGAGATTTTGTTCTTTCCAATGGTATCAATAACCTAGTTTCAATTTACCATTTCTACCTTCATCTTTTGTTACTTTTATCCTATACATACATGCTCTAGCCACATTATCCTCTGCTTAGTTTCCAAGCATATAGTTATATAATGTCTGTTTTTTTCATGGCATTCTTTATTTTTTCCTGAAAATGCCTTCCACCACCTTATGACTGTCCAAAAACTAATTATACTCTATGGGCAAGCTTAAATACCCCTTTATATGTGATGGTCATTATCAACTCTCTCGGCTGATGAAATTATGTTAACATCATTGTAATTCAACTCTGGCATTTTTGGTTAGTTGAGGGATCCATTTTTCCATCCCATTAGAAAGGTAGCCACTTGATGGTTAGGCCCATGTCTATACATTTTCATGCCCATTATGAATGCTAGCTGACACTCAACAAACCTTAAGTGAATGAACAAATGAATGCTTTTCTTAAGTGGAAAGTAGCAAGAAAAATGCAAAGTTTGCAATCAGCAAATTAACCAGAGCTCAACAAATAAATGAAACTGTACATAGAACTTCCTTGAGCCTGAATTTATCGTATACAAATTTTACAGGAGCACTTTCTACTCAAGCAGGCTTATTATTTTCACAGTTTTACAATGCAGTATTGTTCTGTTTTTTTTTTTTTTTTCAAACCATGTCAAGTGGACCAATTTTGCCATCCCCAAAAAAAGCAAATTTCTCTTCACCATTTTATCTTGCTTAATGAAAAACCCACTCATCTTGGCCTTTTGGCTATTGTTTATAACATGCACTCTGGGGTTTTTAAGAATGCTTTTTTAGAGGAAACGAGGTGATGGTTCCTCTCCATTTCATTCTAGCCAAGGTTAATCTAAGCATTTAGAGGTTTTCCTTCCAGGTTTGTAACTGCTTTTATTTCTTTCCCTATGTTCATTCATCACCATGGATGCTATGCTTGGAGAGAAAGAGGTTTCTGTTGCAGAACTGGTTCCTGTTAATTCTTCCATTGCAGAAAATTTTGGAAACAGATGTAATGACTTAAGTATAATAATAAAAGTAAAATAATTATATCCAGCCAACTAAAGCCAAGTGAAAATAATTCTGTAAAGTCAAATTCTATTTTCTTTTTCATAGAATGGGTATAGAAATTCTTACTTCTCTGCTTGCATCTATTAGTTTCATGAAATAATATTGGAAAGATGATTTTCATGGTAATTTTGTGTACACATATAGGCCACTGTGTTCCTCCTCTACTGCAGTATGGTTCATTATTTTATGTATTGCAATGACAGTGCTCTCAAAACATAATAATTATATATTGAAAGCATGTTATATGACATAAAACAGAAATTTGTTCTAGTCTACAAATTCCAGAAGCATAACATATTTCCATTTTATTCAAAAGGATTCCAAAGTGTACTTATGAAATAGCTTATAAAGTTATTTTCACTGGCTTAATAGCTTTTTGAGAGAGCAGACTGGTTCCTAGTCATTTTTATTTAATTCACAGCAGGAAGTTCACAGTGAGTAAAAAAAATGACTAAATTAATGCACAAATGAATATATTGTAAGAAAATAGTATTAAGAAACACATAATTTGGGAACAAACTGAGCTTTAGTAAATATATCTATAAATATTTGAGGAACCAAAAATTGCAAGCTAACATTGGTAAGAGCACCATCTATAATCAGCTTGATGACTATGGTAACTGGATAAACTTATTTTAATGTCACCAAAGTATCAAAAATACTACATAAAACCAAATGAAAAGTAATAATAACAATCAAAAGTGCAATTGTCAGGTTTAACACAGTACTTTGATGTATACTATGTTTAGCTCCTAGTCCTCCTGTCTCCACTAAAATGGTTGTATAGGATAGTACAGTTCTTTTTCTTAAAGTACATCTGTATCAGCTGATTCTTTTTAGTCTTGTTTATGTATAATTTAATTATGAATATTTTTAAAAGGCATCTAAGTCTCTCAGGAACGTTCATCTTTTGACTAGCAAGAGAATGAAAAGAGAAGATTCCTAAAATTGTGGAAACTAGTTTTTGGGCAACTCAGAGCAAAACAAAACAAACAAAGATAATAATAGAGTGCAAGATATAAAGTGATATCCCCGAAACTGCTTCATCTGGTTACTCTTCTTTACAGACAACAAGAGCAACACTTCTTCCATAAAATTGGCTCAAATGCATAAACTGTGCATTTTACCCTTGCTAGAGTTATCTAATTATATTATCATGTCTCTTCTAATTCTGGGGGAAAATAAATCAGATCTTTTTGGTAGTATATGTTTTAGCTGTATCAGGGCCTAGGATTGAAGTTAAAAAAACAAGCTAAGGTAAATACTGAGCCATCACATTTAACTATTGCATATAGAAGCCAGCTCAGAACCTAATTTGTCTATTCTTACCAAAAGACACGTTCCTGGAAACATAAACCTATTTGCATACTAAAAATCTTGTATTTTAAAAAAATAAGATGATGAGATTTAGAAAGAGGACAAATATGTGTTTTTTGCTTGTTTGTTTGCTTTTTGTTGTTGTTGTTTTTTATTTTTCTCGCCATTTCCCAAACCCATTGGCCAGTTTCTGCCTTAATTAGTTTCTTCAAACAACTTTAGAAAATCCAAACAAGCTCCAATTGATTGCCCTACTTAGATAAGGAATTGTAAAGTATTTAGTCTGGCTTTGACACCTCATCTTACATTTGCACATTTACACTCAAATGTACCCACATCCAGAAAATTGCTTTGATTTTAAAAATAACCCCATAGTCAAGTAGTACACCATCTACTTGTGTGAAGATAGACACCTTGTGGTCAATGTGTAGAACTGCAGCCCAGGAAACCTAGATTGCTTCCAAGATATCACTTGGTTTGTTCTCTCCATTTCCCCCCTTCTTTCTGGGTACAGACTGCTGTTGATGGTGGACATACTGCAGCTGTGTGCAAGTGAGTCTCAAGTTCAAGTCAAGAGATTTCCAGAATATTTACATCAACTCCATGAAAGTTGCAGGTCACAAGTACTCTAAATTATTTAGAAAGCTAACCAATGTAGCATGCTAACAATTTTTAAGTTACGGAAATTTCTTAACCAAAAAGTTGAACAGGAGCCTCAGTGTTTGGGCGTAAGGTTTAGTCTTCATCTAAAACCTTCCGCATTTCCTCTGTCAGGATAATATGCTTCTGTTTTCTTTTGGGAAGAAAAAAGAAGTGCCGATTCCTTTGGCACCACAAAAACAAGCATTTTCAGCTTCTAAATATGGTCCTGCCCCTGAACCGACCCTGCTTCATGTCTAAGCGCTTTTCTCCAAATTAAACTCCACAAGACAAAAATACTTAACTGAGAGAAATGGAAAGCCAAAAATCCCCCTTTCTTGTTGCTCCTGGCTCCTGGTTTTGTTCTCTTAATTCTTAAGTCTTGAGATAGCTTCTGGAAGCTGATAGAAATAGTTCCTGAACTTTCTCAGGGTGCATGTGGTTTTAGACAAGGAATGAAATCATATTGTGGGTTATCATTCTAATAGCTATAAATGAGGAGTAATAAGGAATTCAGTCCATTAGACAGTAAATGAGGAGGAAAGACATGCACCAGACAAAGTATTTCTTCCAGTGGGATCAGCATCTGATACAGTGACATACTACAGTGCTGGAGATCCTCTGATTTTCCCATTAAACTATCTCATAAGAAGGCATAGCTTTGTCTAATGGACTGAATTTCTTCTTATAATTACAAGCACTGTCAAACCTGAAATGACAAGATACTGCAATCAGAATGCCCTTTGTCTAACATTTTTTGGGCTTTTGCTCTATGTCAGGCATGGTACACAAACTGCTTCAAATCATGCTACACACATCCCATCCTCCTGCTTGCTTCCACCTGGCTCTAGTGAGTACACAGCATCCCAGTCCTGGCAAGGTGACAGCTAGTGTGTCCATGCTTGAGTCTAACCCAGATCCATCCTAGTTCTAACTCCCACATGCACTCACACACACATATCTGATATTCAGTGGCTGACTGGCTAGTATTTTTTTGGGGGGGGGGTTGGAGTCTCACTATGTCGCCCAGACTGGAGTGCAGTGGCCGCTCCCGGCCACTGCAGCCTCGACCTGCTGGGCTCCAGCAATCCTTCTGCCTCAGCCTTCCAAGTAGCCGGAATTACAGGCACGCGCTACCACACCTGGCTAATTTTTTGATTTTACTGTAGAGATGAGGTCTCGCCTGCCCAGGCGGGTCTCGAACCCGTGGGCTCAGGCAATCTAGTATTTTTTTATTACCAGAAAGGATAGGAAAAGATATAAAATGTCTTCTTTTGTCATATGAGAAGCACGTTCATTTGGGTTGTATGGAGCAGTTTATGTAATGACCCTTCCTTTCATCCTGTGTCACATTAGTGAGCACTTTTGACAAGGACTAGAGGACACCTGAAGAAGATGGTCCCTCTAGCAACCCAGAGAATTACCATGTCACAAGAGCCATTTGAAATTCTGATGTACAATCCTCTATTTGAAGCCCCTTAAGCAAATGTCTTTCAATATTCATAATTTTTCAGATGGTAGCTATTAATATGGTCCACATACTGAATATTATAGAATAATCCAATCAGGGAATGGAGGAGGACCCCTCGTGCAACACATGAAGAGTTTGGTAGCAGAATATGTGTGGTCACATTAAGAGGGATAAAGAAAGACTACCAGTAGTCTCACAGTGGTTCAGATTAGGTGTGGTCACAGAATTAATCTAACACACATGAAAAAATCTTGCTTATCAGACTTTTTTGTATTTTAAATGGTGAATAACATACTGTAGTCCTACCTGTATGTGATGAAGAAACCATTCACAGAATACTGTCCTGTTCAGAAGGCTCCCTAGAACGTATAGGATTCTACACCACCCACAATGAAATCTATTCTCAAGTAAATCATTTCCTTTGCTCATCAAAAGTTATTCATCATAAAATTGTACAAATTTTAGGAGAAAATCTTCATGATCTGGAGTTTAGCAAAAAATTAGAAATGACACCAAAAGCATGGACCATAAAAGTAAAAATGGAATTTTATCAAAATTAAAAACTCTTGCTTTGCTAAATCACTGACAAGGGAATAAAAAGACAAGCCACAGGCTGGAAGAAAATATTTTCAAATCTCACATCCAACAGAAAACTTTGTATCTAGTTTATATAATGAAGTCTCAAAACTCAAGAATAAGGAATTATTATTAACAATAATACCTAATAATAGAACAATCATAACAATGTACTGTAGTACACATTATGATGTGAACGTGGCCTCTTTCTCTCAAAATATCTCATTGTGCTCTGCTCACCCTTCTTCTTGTATGATGTGAGATGATAAAATGCCTATGAGATGAGAAATCATGACTGTCGATCTAATACCCAAGATGCCTACTAAGTGACTAACAGGGAGCCTATGCAGCATGGATAGACTGAACAAAGAGATGATTCACAGCCCACACTGGGGGATGGTACAAGAAAAAACTTATGAATTATTTATGTCTGGAATTTTCCATTTAATATTTTCAGACTGCAGTTGACTGTGGGTAACTAAAACTACAGAAAGCAAAACCTTGGATAAGGAGAACTACAGTATCAAGTACAAGAAAAGATGTTCAACACCATAAGCCATTCAGGTAATACAAATTTAAACCATAATGAGCTACAAAGATACACCTATTAGAATGTTTAAAATTTAAAAAAAAATACTACCAACACCGAATGTTAACAAAGCTAAGTAAGTGGAATTCACACATTTTGCTCCTGAACGACTTTGGAAAATGGTTTGGCAGGTTATTTGTAAAGTCAAGAATACATTTACCATATGACCCAGCAAGCCCACTCCAAGCTTCTTACCCCAGGAAAATGAAAATGTATGTTTACATGAAAACTGATACACACATATTTAGAGCAATTTTATTTGTAGTACATCCAAACTAGAAACAAGTCAAATGCCCTTCAGTGAGTGAAAGGAGAAACAAGCTGTAGTACAACTTAAGATAGAGCACTACTTAGTAACGAAAAAGAACAGCTTGGATGAATCATAGTGGCGGAGAAGAGATCAGTGATTGCCAGGGATTATGAGTAGAGGCATGGTGTGACCATAGAGGAATAGCATAGGGGAGTTTTGCTTGTTTGTTTGGGGTCTTTTGGTGTGTATGGAGATAATGGAACTATTCTGCATCCTCACTGTGGTGGCTATACAAAGTTCATGTTGAGCATTCATGATGTTAATCGTCATTACGTGTTTTCATGTTGTTCAAAGTTGTTCCTCAAATGTACAGGGTTATGACTGACTTGGAATAAACAGATGGTGGATGAACAGATTTAAAAAAAAACAAAGAAAAAAGTCAACTTTACTACATGATAATTTAGAAAATGAATTTTTTAAAAAAAGTGAATGCATTCCTCTTTGGCTTTTATATTCACCGTTTGTTATCAGCCTCATCTTTACTTAACTGATGACATCCTGTTTTAACCAACAGAATGTCTTGCATGGCTGAGAGACATAATGCATGTGTGAGGCATTGTGGGCACAAAGATGAGTCAGGCAAAAGTCCTGACACTTGTTACTCAATACCTAGGCAGGGAAATGACACAAAGAAGTGAAGAGATCTCAACAATTTGTGCTACAAAAATTCAGAGTGAAAAAAATCTCTGATCTCCAGGGAGCTATAATGTTATCTTAACTTAACCAATTAGGAATAAATCATATGTACTTATTGTTTTCTTACCAACTATATTTTGTTTGATAATTTTGAAGACTCCTTCACTTTAATAAAAAAAGTTAAATTATCATTATAAAAGTCTCATTAGTTGATAGAAATGAATGCCTGCTGGAATGTAAATTTATTGAAATATGGCCGGTGTCTAATTCCACTTATATAATCCAATAATTAGTACTCTGACACACAAAAGTCTCATCACTTATTAAATATGTATTAAATGAATAGATGAAAATGACATCAAGAACACAATATTTTAATCATTGCTTGTCTTTACATTTTAAAAAAATTAGCTGGCATATGCATCAGTATAGCTTCTGTCATGGTCATTTGGAGATGACACATGTGTTTTCAGTAATATGTGCATAGCCCATCCTCATGCTGTGTGGGTGGCACTCTCAAGGGGAAAGTCCCCTAAAGTGAGTCACAGTGCTTACTCATATCCTATGGCACCAGTCTTTGAAACCAATATCTACAGGAAATAAATACCAGGAATGTGAATGCAGATGCTTTGAGAAGACCACTAATCCTGCTATGATAAGTGACTGGGCAGTCATTCAAGTGGGGTGTTTGCAGTGCCATGGAAACAGACAAAGTTGGTGTTTTCCAGGGGAAAGTGTTCTAAATCCAGAGTCCTACCTAATCTGGATATAAATATGTCGACTGTTATGAATCCAGTTTCCTACACTAAGCCCTACCTCAATTTCCTCCTCTGTAAGATAAAGGTCACCCACCACAGTCTGGTGTGAATTTATGACAATTAAGGTTCTTGCTAATAAGAAGTCATTATTTTAATTCCCTAGTGGGCAAAAGTGAAGTTCAAAGTCAGAGTTGTATCAGGGTTCAGCTTTTGTGATCAGTCAGACCATTTCTGTTTTGAAGGGAGTTTTCTAAAGTAAGTGCTAAGTATTTTAGGCAAAGAAACCCAGCTGTGAAAATACCGTTAACATTTGTACAGTTGTTTTATATGTGGATTTATTTTTACTTGCACTTACTTTAGTGCAATTCTTTGGAGAGAAGTTCCTCTTCCCCTCCTCTCCTTCCCCATGACTGACTCTTACTGCCTCTCATGGGTCTTTTGAGAAACGACAGTCTCTCTCTCTAATCCTTAAGGGTCACAAGTGTTCTACATCATGGCACACCCTTGACTAATTAGCATTAATAAGTGATGCTGGGGGAAAGAACTGTGGAGGAAAAGCAGTAGGCCTGTTTTTGCCAAATTGGAATTGACCCAGCTAACAAAATTTTCCAGTGTACTTTCATACTCTCCTGCCTCTTGTGTGTTCTTGCTGCCTAAACATACATTTCTGACATGAGGTCTTGGACAGCCCATGAGGTACATGGCCCTGCGTACTTTTGTTCCAGGGGCATGGAGGTTTTATTTATTTAAAAAACTTTTTCTAAACTGTCTACTGTGTACATTCCATGTAGGAAATAAGATATTAAGATGTTTTAGCAGAGATTTAGCAAACATTTATCTAATTATACATTAGATATTGAGTACTACTGTATGCACGGCATTGGGTTAGGTACAGAGTATAGCCTTAAAGAATGAAAAATATTTCCATAGGCAGGAAACCAATATAGGACAGGACAAGTAGCCTGGGGTAGCAGAAGAAAAAGCTTAGAGGCAAGATGGCAGAGCCAATTAGAGGGCTAACTAAGTAGGAAATCTGAAGCAAAAGGCATAGTGAGACCTTCTGGTCTACACCCAAATGGATTAAAAGTAGAGTATTGAAGAGATAGTTGTATACCCATGTTCATAGCAGCTCTATTCGCAATTGGCAAAATGAGGAATTAATGGATTAACAAAATGTGGTATATACAATAAGGGAAGCAGCATTTAAAAAGGAAGGAAATTCTGTGATATATTAAACATAGATAAACCTTGAGGACACTATGATAAGTGAAATAAGCCAGTCACAAAAAATAAAATACTCTAGGATTCCACTTACATAACCTACTTAAGAGTAGTCAAAGGCATAGAGGCAGAAAGTAGAATGAGATTTCCAGCAACTGAGGGAGGGGGAGAATGAGGAATTATTGTTTAACGGGTACAGAGTTTTTCTTTTTCAAGGCAAAAGTTATGGAGATAAATGGTGGTGATGGATGCACAACATTATGCATGCATTTAATAACACTGGATTGTAAAATGCTTAAGATGGTTAATTTTATATTATGTGTATTTTGCCACAATATAAAGGTTGGAGGGAAAAAAGTAATAGTGAAAAAACTTAAAAATTCAAACCCTATCTCTTTCCTCTATATACTCTGAGTCTCAGTTTCTTCATATATAAATTAACAACAATTGCACTTTTCAAGATTATATATGTAACCCACCTAACACATGGCAGGCAGTCCATAAATGACAGTTATTAATATTATATTACTTTGACTCTAGCAAACAATTTACAAGGGAAAGCACGGAAAATTAGGTGGCAAAGGCAGTTTGGAGTCTCAAATAAAGTGCCTTGAATGCCTCCCCATGGAAGTGAACCTGTATTCTGTCAACAGTGAGGAACAATTGATGGTATGAAAACAAAAGAGTGGCCTGATCATAGGGCTGTTTTCAGAACAATGAAGAGCAGATTAGGAGAAAGGGGAGAATTCCAGCCAAATAGCTGGCAGCTGCTTCAATGGTTCTGCTGAGAAAATGGGAAGGAAAGTGTTCATTTGGAATGATGGTACTGGATCATCAGAACATTTTTTACTCTATTTTAAATAAAATTCAAGGTCATATCAAGAAGATATTAGGTAGGACATAAATAAATTAATGCTATTTTCCATCCTTTATTACTCCCTAATTTTTAAGTCAAATATTTAAGTAAGCACTATGTGTTTGGTGACAAAATATAAATGTGATATGCGATCCTTCTATCAGTACTCACCTTGTGTGTTAACAAAAACATGCCATGACTTCAGAAATGTCAGACTAGACAGCACCTCTAGTCTGGGAGCTCTGTGCCTCCAAGAACCCACTCAACTTTCGAGGGTCCACTCAGCTCTGAGTGAAAAATGATAGGAATAATCATTTTGAAACCAAGTCACCTCAAACTGTTCAAATGTTTATTTTTACATTTAAGTTCATTTGGAAGAAAAAACAACATCGTGTCCCCAAGGAAGAAATCATAGAATAAAGGCACATGTTTAAAACAATTATTTAATGACATGAAAAAATGCTTATGGTCTATTGTGTGAATTAAGCTGTATTAAACATTGTTTCAAACTGAGAGGATTGCCTGAGCCCAGGGGTTTGAGACCAGCCTGGGCAGCGTGATGAGACCTCGTCTCTACAATAAATAAAAAAAATTAGCTAGGCATGGTGGCACACACCTGTAGTTCTACTTGGAAGGCAGAAGCAGAAGGATTACCTGAGCCCAGCAGGTCGAGGCTGCAGTGGCCGTGAGTGTGCCAGTGTACTCCAACCTGGGCAACAGAGTGATACTCCATTAAAAAAAAAATGTTCATTAAGATATCATTTGTTACAAAATTAAATATATATAAACATAACATTTAGGTATATAAAAGTAAAGAGCTAACAGAGCACACATGAAATTTTTAACAGAGGTTATCTATAACTGAAGAAATTATGATGGTTTTAAATGAGAAATTACCAACTGACACCTTGAGATTACCTTTGCCTTCTAGACATTTTTGTTTGCCAACCATTCCTGTTCTATTTTATACCACTTTACATTAATCTTTAAGACCCATTCTTTGTATATGTAGGTTGCCTGCCTGGGCACTGTATGAGTTCCTGAATGAAGTTTTCATCTTTACACTTTTCTATAATAAGCAGGTTCTAGTTTTTATTATTAGAAAAATAAAAGCTTTATTACAATTAAATTATGGGTAAAAAGTTTTAACCAATTTGTAGTCTGCACATTGGAAGTGAAAGACGTAATGTCCTTTTTAAAAAATTATTTTATTTTTAGATGAGTCATTCTCTCCCACTACCCTTAGTCCTAGAGTACAAGAAACAACCGCACACTTTCTAATGTCTCCTCAGGCAGAATTTCAACTGATAGCTCTGGATGTGACCAGTCCCACTTTGGACCTTGTTCTTGAAGGCTCTGAACATTCTGGTCTTAACACATAGGGAAGAAACCAGAGCAAACTACTTAAATAAGTATGTTGGTCAGATTTATTTTGAAGTTGGAAAATAATAAAATTATTATTCAATAAATGCAATTTTTGGATACCCAGAATCTTTAAAAATATTAATACCTTGAGTGAGGAAAATCGAGGCAGTGTTGGTGATAGCCCAATCAATATAATTTATTTAATCCCATAAGTTCATTCTACAAATTGGGAAATTGATGGCCAAAGACAAAGAATCAAGCAAGAATTGATTGAGATACTAGAGAGAACACTAGGTAGAACTTACGCAGAAACTACCGAAGTAAAGGCCTTGTTCACATGTATTGCATATTCATTCAATCCTCTCAGCAACCAGCATGGTAAGTGTTACTTCTGCCATAGTGTTTGTTTCATTTTCAAATATATTAATGAAGATGTACAGAAGCAGCAACATAGAACTTAGAGCTGACAGAGTCCTTAGTGATCACCTTTTCCAATGTTCACATTTTATGAGTAAAAAAGCAGAGGACTGGACATATTTGAAGACTTGCCCAATGTCACCAGTTTCTAGGACTAAAGCTTCAGTCTTTTGGCTCTACGCTCAGTGTTATTTCATCACGTTATGTTCTCTGCACTTTTGAACTGAAAAATAAATAAGTTAACTCATTAAAATTTTAGTTCAATAAAGTAGGATGATATGAAGAAACTATTTATTAATGAAATCAGGAAAGGCCAGCACTGAAAAAATGAAGATCATACTTTAAAATCTCATATCAAGGACTTCTGGTTAACAAAAATAAACAAATAATGATATTTTAATTCCATCCCTTAGAAAATACAAGTACTAAATGTTACCTAAAAATAAATAGATAACATTAGTAACCCTGTATCTATTAAGTAATTGATTGTAAAATTATAACTTTCCTATAAGAAAACTCCAGACACAGATTGATTTTATTGGTGAGTACAAGGAGTTAGCGAGCTATGATATGTGAGCGAAATCTGGTCCAACACCTATTTTTCTATAGCCTACAAACAAAGAAGGATATTTACAATTTTAAATAGTTGGGGAACAAAAAAGTAAAGAACAGCAATATTTCTTGATGTGTGAAAAGATCATTCAGATTTCAATGTCCATAAATAAAGTTTTATAGGAACACAGAAATGCCTATTTATTTATAATGCTGTAACAGCAGGTTTGAACAATTGTGACAGAGGCAGCATGGCCTGTAAAACCTAAAATATTTACTATCTGATTTTTTGCAGAAGAAATTTTCTGCATGTGAATTCTGCAAACAAAGAAGTAATACCAGCTCGATACATCTCTTCCAGGAATCAGAAAAGAACATTTCTCAATTCAATTTATATAGCTACCAAAACATATGCATGACAGATACAGCCATTTCTTGGTATCCATTTGGGATTACCTCCAGGACAGTTGTGGATACCAAAACCTAAAGATGCTCAAGTCATTGACATACAGTAGCACAGTATTTGCATGTAACCTACATACATCTTCCCATTTACTTTAAATCACCTATAGGTTACTTATAATACCTAATACAATGTAAGGGGTATGTAAATAGTTGTTATACTGTGTTTTAAATTTTGCATTTTTTTATTGTTGTATTGTTATTATTTTGTATTTTTCCCAAACATTTTTGATAAGGTGACTGGTTGGATCTGCCAATGTGGAAGTCCCAGAAATAAAGGGTCAACTGTACACCAAAAACTGTATAACATGGCAAAGAGAAATTAGGAAGACCCAAACAAATAAGTCCTCATTAATCAAAAAACTAAATACTGACATACCAATTCTGCCCAAATTGATTTATAGATTCAATGCAATCACAATTCAAATCTAAGCAAGAATTTTTTGCTTCTTTGTTTTGTTGTTTTGGTAGAATTGCAAAACTGATTTAAAAATGTATAAGGAAGTGCAAAAGACCCAGAATGGCCAGAATAATTTTGAAAAAGAAACAAAGTTGAAGTTTTTACACCATGATATTTCCAGATTTACTATAAAGCTAAAATAATCATGACAATGTGGTCAAGGCTTCAGGATAGATAGATAGATGAGTAAAACGGAATAGAGAGTCCTGAAAGAGTAACATACATATTTAGCAATTGTTTTACAACAAACGATCCAAGATAATTCAATGGAGAATGGAGAAGGAATAATCTTTTCAGAACTGGTGCTGAAACAATTGGATACCCAGACCCACACCTCCCAAAAAGGAAGGAAGAAAATAATAAATCATATTTCCTGTCTCTCTTCCTTTCTCTCTCCCCCTCTTTGAATACAAAAATGAAAGTCTTTGGAATATTATTTTGAGTAATAAATATATGTTGAGAGAGAAAGGTAGTAGCCACAAAGAAGATGGTCATTGACTTCAGGATCAAAATGTTTTTAGTATAGCAACAATAGAAAATATTATAAAGACTTTGATTGGAAATGTGACATAACATAAAGGGTGTTGTAGATAGCATATTTAGACTGAAATATATAGTATGGATTTAAGTATTAAGAGACTAAAAATATGGAAGGCAATAAAGGAGTTTTTATTAAGTTAAGGCATGAACAAAGACAAGCTAGGGCAGAGTGTTGCTTCCCTGTACATGTTCTCTATTTTTCTTGTCAGAGGCTGACAAATTCTGGGAAAAACTGAATGGCACTGTGAAACAAAAAGAGCCATTTCATGGCAAAAATGATAAAGTACAAAAGGAGATCCAGAAAGAGGAAGATCAATGAAGAATCAAATAGTTGAGGAAGACTTCATGGGACAGTTAGATTTAATTTGTATTTTAAAACAGAGTAGAATTGAGATGCATGGATTAACATAATTGCACCAAAAAAGAAGAACTCTAGGCAAGCACTATGGAAAAATAAAATGTAACTCTCAAATAGCCAAAGAAGAAGGTTTGGGTTTATTTTATTTTAAGAGAAGTATAGTAGGCAGAATAATGGTTTCTCTAAAAATTTTCTCATGCCAATCTCAGAACTTTGCATGCAAATATTTTATCTTACATGCAAAAGGAACTTTGTAGATGTGATTAAGGTTGAAGACTTTGAGATGAAAATACTATCCTGGGTTATTTTAATGAATTCAACCTAATCATGTGAGTTCTTACAGTTTGGGAGAGTTAGAAGTCTAATGTGTTTGACTTTTTATTAATACATTTGTGACTCTAGTCTCCAATTCCTGACAATTCCTCTCTTTTTTACATGTACTTGCCTTTTAATTCTGGACCAGACCTGTGACTACCTTTGATCAATAGATTGTGGCAGAAATAATATTCTGGAAATTCTAGATCCAAATCTTAAAAGGATTGTTGGTGTATTTACCTCCTGCCTTGTATAATCTAGCTACTATGCTATGAAGCAGCACAGTAGCCCCTGGAGAGACCCATGTGGAGAATAAAGGCCATTGACCAAAGTCTTAGGTAAGCTTCCCATTCAACATTCCCATCAGCAACTGTCAGTGATGTGAGTGACTTTCCAGCCACCCTAGCAGGACAGCGTGTTATGCAGTAATAGGTATTCTAAATAGGATTACTTTTAAAATGTTTCTTTTTGAACTGTTTATGATAAACCACAGCCAACATTTTGCTCAATTGACATAAGCTGGAAGTATTCCCACTAAGAAGGAGAATGGGACAAGGATGACCACTCTCACCCCTCCTGTTCAACATAGAGCTGGAAGTCCTAGCCAGAGCAATCAGGCGAGAGAAGGAAATCAAGGGTATCCAACAGGAAAAGAGAAACTTAAGCTAACACTTTTTGGAGCTAAAACCCTATGGAGTCTGTCCAAAGCATCCTAACACTGGTAATTGACTTTGGTAAAGTCTGAGGGTACAAAATTGATGTGCAAAAGATAGTTGTATTTCTATACATCAGCTACAAGCAGACAGAGAACCAAATAAAAGGCACAATCCCATTCTCAATAACCACAGAAATAAGTAAATATGTACATATACATACATACATACCTTGGCATCCACCTAACAGAGAAATACAAGACCTTTACAACAAGAACTACAAAATACTGCTCAAATAAATCAAGGATGACACAAACAAATAGAAAAACATTACATGTTCATGGATTGGAAGAATCTATATTATCAAGATTTCCATCCTGCCCAAGGTGTTCTATAGATCCAATGCAATACCTATCAAATTTCCAACATCGTTTTCATAGACCTGAAAAAGACAATACAGAAATCATATGGAAACAAAAAAGAGCATGAACAGCCAATATAATCATCAGCAAAAGGAACAAAGTGGGGGATATTATACTTCCAGACTTTAAACTTCACTGCAAGGCTACAATAACCAAAACAGCCTGGTATAGGTACAAGAATAAGCACATAGACCAACAGAAGAGGACAGAAATTATGGAAGCAAAAACACAGTCTTTCAAACAACTCATCTTTGACAAAACCACCAATACCAATCATTTGGGGAAAGGAGACCATATTTAGCAAATGGCGCTAGGAAAATGGACTGACCACATGCAAAAGAATGAAACTGGATCCCTACCTATCACCAAATACAAAAATCAACTCAAAATGGACCAAGGACCCAAACATAAAACCTCATACTACAGGATCCCTAGAAGAAAACATAGAAAATGTCCCTTTAGACATCAGAGTAGGCAATGAATTTATGACCAAGTCCCGAAAAGTGAATGCTACAAAAGGTAAGATAGGCAGGTGGGGCCTCATCAAACTGGAAAGTTTTTGGACAAAAAAAGAAACCATCAAGAGCGTAAACCATCAAGAGAGAAACCATCAAGAGAGACAATCCACAGAATGGGAAAAAAGTATTTGCAAATGATGCTTCTGACAAAGGTCTAACATCCAGGATCTACGAGGAACTCAAAACAAGTGAAAGGAAAAACAAACAAACAAACAAAAATAGAAAAATGGGCAAAGAACATGAACAGACACTTCTCAAAACATGACATAAAAGCAGCCAACAGACACATGAAAAAATACTCCACCTCACTAATCATCAGAGAAATGCAAATTAAAAATATGAGATACTATCTAACTCCAGTAAGGATGGCCATCATTAATAAATCAAAAAACAACAGATTCTGGTGTGGATGCAGAGAAAAGGGGGCTTTCCTACATTGTTGGTGGGAGTGCAAGCTAGTTCAACCTCCATGGAAAACAGTGTGACAATTACTAAAAAACTGAAAGTTGATCTTCTATATGACCCAGCAATTCCTCTCATGGCAATATACCTGGAGGAACATAAATCATTCTACCAAAAAAACAACTGCACATGTATGTTTATTGCTGTACTGTTTACAGTTGCAAAAACATGAAACCAATCTACTACCTATCAGAAGTGTACTGGATAAAGAAAATGTGGTACATACAATGGAGTATTACACAACCATGAAGAAGACCAAAATCATGTACTTCACAGCAAATTGAATGGAGTTGGAAGCCATCATACTAAGTGAACTACCACAGAAACAAAGAACTGAATACTGCATGTTCTCACTCGTAAGAGGGACCTGAACATTAATCACATTAGCACAAGGGAGGACTCGACAATTGCTGGACACTGCCAGGGGAAGAGGGACAAAGAGCACAAAGAGCACAAAGAGCACAAAGAGCACCTGATCCTATACTGGGAGAGCGAGAGCCAGTTCGAGGTCCAAACTTAAACTGCATGCTGCCTATTTGTGTATTTAATCCTTACTTGTACCTCATATATCTATAATAAAATAAAATTTAATTTGAAAATTATTTTTATACTTTAAATTTTTCTCATATTTTCTTCCATAAGCATATATTTGCTAAATTGAAAGTACTTTGATGGCAGGGACTCTATCTTATTTGCGTTAATATTCCAAGAATCATTCCATTCCTGGCACATAAAATGTACTCCAAACTCTTAAAGGAATGAAGAGTGTGTGAATGAGTATTTGACCTATAATCAAAAGGAAAAATAATACAGCATATTAATTTTTTTTAAAAAATTAAATTTAAGTAAAGTGCTCTGTTGCACTTGGAATCAGAATTTCACTTGGAGATTTTATCCAAACCAAACCCTCAAATTGCCATTAAAACTAAGTAATGAATACCACCTCATCTCAATCCTAGCATGCACTGGTAAAATGTCTTAATCCCCGTTCCCAAGACAACTCAGTTCTTGGGTCATGCTGTATATTCCTGTGTGTTCTCTTCAGCACTCTAAATATACTCAGCAAAGCATGTTACAGGGAGCAGCTCAAATGATTATGCTTGCTGGCTGTTTTTTCTATGAAAACAAAAATGCCTTGTCTTCAGATTGTTTTGGAAATAAAATACTTTTCTCTGATTGTTGGAAATAGTGCTCATCATAAGTTTCAAACAGGAATTTCAGAAGTTTTTAATGATTGTATATTATTTCCTCCCTATAAAGCCCTGAGCTCATAAAAAAAAGAGGTCTACCATTGTGGTTGGTGTGCCAATGAAGCCTATTGTGAACTTGAGTATAATATAAACCTCCTCTGAACACATAAAATTCTTGGCTTCCAAGAAAAGTATTGTAGAAAAAGAGCACTGCATTTGCTTCCAACATAGTTATTCTATTCAGAACTCTAAGTCCCAAATCAGTTTTAAAAGACTAAGTCCAAAGAAAGTTGACACAGTTCACATTTTTTAAATTAAATAACAATTTTTACTCTTTTAATAGTTGACAAGAGTATTGTAGTACTATCTTATTAGTAGTGAATAATTCTAGAATACATAAAGAGTTCACTTTATAAAAATATTTCAGGTAGTGGTGCCAGATCAAAATGAAAATCCAAATAGTTTAACCAACTAAACTTCCCATCCGAAATGAGCTGCCAAACTACCCAGATGGGGAGAATCAAGTACAACAATTTTTTTTGTGTGTGTGAAATCTGAGAAACATATCAGGCTGGTCATTTAGACTTCAAGAAATAAAAGTGACAGGGGTTAGGCTGGTGAATTTTACTTATTCTGAAAATGAAAGGCTGACAGCATGATCTCAAGAGTCAGAACTCTCAACAAGAATTTCAGCTTCATCCCTTGCAAACTGTATGGAAGACAAGCATGATGCAGAATAAGTGATCAATAATCATCAGCTATTATGCATCTGTACATGAAACAATGCAAAAAATAAAAAATAAAAGTCCAGAGAGACAAAATAAGTCAACATTGGCTATTAGTCTGTTTTGAGTTGCTATAAAGCAATACTTGAGGCTGGGTAATTTATATCGAAAATAATGTTTATTTGGTTCATGATTCTGCATGGTGCTGGCATATGCTAGGTTTCTGGTGAGGCTTCAGGAAGCTCTTGGGGCAGAAGGCAAAGAGGGAGCAGGCGTGTCACATGGCAAGCGTGGAAGCAATGACGTGTGGGGAGGATAATGACTCATTTTGACAACCAGATCTCATGTTAATGTGGCAACTAATAGAGTGAGAATTCACTCATTACTGTAAAACAGCATAAAGCCATTCATGAAGAATCTGTCCCCATGACCCAAACACCTCTCACTAGGCCCCACCTTCAACACTGGGGATTACATTTCAACATGAGATCTGGAGGAAACAACAATCCCAACTATATCAGTTGATTATGATTTTCTCTATTTTCTCACACATTCCCTCAGAGTGATAATCAAAAATTGCAATATAAGCAGACTCCTGCCCAAAGGGAATAGAACAAATAAAACAAAAAATGCCAATGAGTAAAGTCACATAAGATTAGAACATACTAGAGGAGACTCAAATAAACAAACAAACAGAATTATCGTCTGGAGGGTGGCCCTTGTTGTACACTTGGAATTTGTTCTTCTGGATCAAATGGTCAACCAAAGTTTACATCTGGAAGTTTTAAGAAGGTTGCATCATAATTTGTGGAAGAAACAAGTCGTGGCAAACAGGTGACTGGTTCTTCCACCATGACAACGCACGTGCCCACACCACACTGAGTGTTTAGCAGTTTTTTACCAAAACAGCATGATCACTGTGCCCCACCCTCCCTATTCATCTGATCTCACCCTAAGCAACTATTTTGTTTCCCCGGATGAAAAATTTCTCAAAGGGAAACATTTTGCTGATAGAATAGGTCAAACAAAAAACAGTGGAAGCACTAAAAGTCATCAAAATTGATGAGTTCAAAAACTGAGCAGTGGAAAAAGCATCTAGATAGGTGTAGTGCATCAAATGGAGAGTACTTTAAAGGTAACTGAAGTTTAAAAATGTAAGAATAAATCACATATGTAAAAATAAATTAATTCGGGTTTTTTTGTGGTGTTCCCCAATAGTATCACATGCATTTGGATGACAAAATGAATATGTGATTTTAAGTTCTTTGAAAGAAGTTTGTATATTTTGCTCATTACTTATTCTCCTATTTCTCACAGATATAGAAGAGATCTAAGAACTTAGGATTCATTAAATAACTGATGATAAAACAAGAATCGTGAACAGAAGGATGTTTCATAGTTTAAATCCCCAAGGATACTACACTAAAAAGGACTTCAAATACTGAGACAAATATACAAAGGAGTACCCATGGCATGACTATGCTTATTCTCCACTGTTGCATGGTAGTGATAGAAAAGACAACAATGAATAGATGTGGAGGTCTTGGGACCATATTTATTTAAGAAGGATGTGGCTGATGAAAATAATGTGGGTCGGTGGAGACAGATAAATATCTGTATGCTAATGGCCATGTTATTTTACCTGTCTTATGGTAACTCCACGTTTAACTTTTTTAGGAATTGCCAAACTGTTTCCCAAATGTAAAAAATTTAAACTTAATTGTTAAATTTTGTCTTGAAGAACTAAGAGTTCTAAGGAAGAACATCTTTTCATTTGTTTTCTCAAAAAATAGACTCCAAGATAAAGATTTGCATATAATTTGTTTATTTGGAAGTTGATCTCAGAAATTGGTCTGTGAATGGAGAAGTGAAACAGAGCAAAGAAGTAAGTCTAAAATCATGTGATATTACCTCTGTGAGCAGCTTAAGATTGGTGTTACAGTGGAGCTCAGAAACACTGAGAAACAGTAGTGTTGAACTTTGTTTTTACCATATTGAAACTTACTGGGAACCCCCAAAAGCTGTTGTTTGTGTGGGTTATATCTAAAAACATTGATTATGTTAGAAGTTAAAATTGATAAAATTCTAAAATATGTACTTATTAATTTTAAAGTAACACTAAAAACATTGCAGGTTAAATAAATGGCAGATATTTTATGAAAAAGTTATATTTTCTCATGTAAAAGATGGGAAGAATGGTATCATATTTCATAATTTTTACAAATCTCTTTAATATCTGGACTAATAGAAAAAAATAAATTCTCAGATATGCTTCTGTATTCAATCTGTTGCTATATTTTGACTGAAGAAAAGCTTGCTTCAAACAGATATGTGGTTGAAAAAGAAAAGTGTGTTTTAATAGTCCTCCAGATAATTGTGTATAATCTTCTTTGATACTACACTAAAACTTGACAAGTGATAATTTTGTAAAGGTTAGTATCAATGTAGAAATGAAAATCACATTCATGAACTTTTTGTACTCTATTTCATTAAAATCAACTTTTTTTATTTATTTTATTAAAAAAAATTTTTTAAAAATTTATTTATTTATATATATAAATATATATATTTGAGTTGGAGTCTCACTCTGTTGCCCAGACTGGAGTGCAGTGGTCGCTCCCAGCCACTGCTGCCTCGACCTGCAGGGCTCTGGAGATCCTTCTGCTTCAGCCTTCCACGTAGCCGGAATTACAGGCATGCGCTACCATGCCTGGCTGATTTTTTGATTTATTGTAGAGATGAGGTCTTGATGCCCAGGCGGGTCTCGAACCCGCGGGCTCAGGCAATCCACTCAACTTAAGTCTCCCAAAGGTGCGGGATTACAGGCTGAGCCACCGAGCCCAGCTAAAATCAACTTTTAAAATCTTGTACTTTGAACATCATGCATTGACATATGGAAATTACTGGTTTCCTTAGGCAAATATTCACAATGTTGACATACTTTATTATGCAACTTTAAAAATTTACATTTTTAATATCTCCACTCATCTCACCAGAAAAACCTTTAAGATTTAGAAAGTCATTAAGCTCTAACGGCAGATGTAAGCTTTCCAAAAATTATAATTTACTCTTGAAAGCTCAGATTTTATTATTGGTGACAAATACTATCAGTGGTTTTTTTGAAATGATGGTCTTATTTCTACCATTTTGAAAAACTGTCAGCCATTGCCTTGCTAAGTTATAGCATGACTATGTGTGCTTTGAGCTACGGCCAGGTCGTTTTCTTAAGCTTTGGTCCTCTCCCATACCTTGAGGAGGTGAAGCTCCTCTTTCCCTCTCTCTCCAATTTACTTTCTAAATAAACTATATGTGTGTGTGTGTGTGTGTGTGTGTGTGTGTGTGTGTGTGTGTGTGTGTGTGTGTGTGTGTGTATATATATATATATTTTTTTTTTTTGAGTTGGAGTCTCACTCTGTCACCCAGACTGGAGTGCAGTGGCCGCTTCCGGCCACCGCAGCCTCGCCTGCTGGGCTCCAGCGATCCTTCCGCCTCCGCCTTCCGAGTAGCCAGAATTACAGGCATGCGCTACCACGCCCGGCTGATTTTTTGATTTATTGTAGAGATGAGGTCTCGATGCCCAGGCGGGTCTCGAACCCGCGGGCTCAGGCAACCACTCACCTCAGCCTCCCAAAGGCGCAGGATTACAGGCTGAGCCACCGAGCCCGGCTAACTATATTTTTTTAATCTAAAAAAAAGAATGTCTGCCAAGTACTCAAGCCTGAATAAATAATTTGTCTATACTTTCAACTCAAGCACTCACACAAACGCTCTTCTTTGAAATAATCATCATGCTTCAGTATGCAGCTGAAGTGCTTTATTCATAGTTCTTATTTTATCACAAGGAATATGTAAAAGACTTACATCAATATTTAATAAAATGTAATAATTTTTTTACTGCTTCATCAAGGATATTCTTTATGAAATCATCCCCACAATCATTTTGGAAAATTTTTGTCACGCCCAAAAGAAACCTTTATAGCTGATACTACCATTTCCTTTCAACCCCAAGCCCTAGACAACTAATCAAATTTTTTGCTTCTAATACGTTCACTTAATCTGGATATGTTATATAAGTGGAATCATATGGTTTTTTGTGGCTGGTTTCTTTCATTTATCTTAATGTTTTAAACATTCATCCATGTTGTATCCTCTATCAGTACTTCATATCTTCTAATTGCCTATTAATATTCCATTATATAGATATACCACATTTTAGTTATCCACTCACCAGTTAATGAACATTTGGGTTGTTTCCACTTGGGAACTGTTAGGAATAATGCTGCTGTGGGCATTTATCTATAAGATTTTGTGTGGACATATGTTTTTATTTCTCTTGGGTATACACCTAGGAGTAGAACTGCAGGGTGATATGGTAACTCCATGTTTAACTGCCAAAGAGGCCATACCCAGTTTACAGTCCCATCAGCAGTAAATTAGTATTTGGATTTTTTATATTCTTAACAAGACTTTTTATGATGTCTTTCTGATTATAGACACCCTTGTGAATGTGAATTTGTCTCACTGATGGTTAATAAATTTGCGCGTTTTTACAAGTATTCTTTTGAAATACTGATTTTCTTTTTTTTGAATATATACCCAGCAGTGGGCTTGGTGGATCACATGGTAGTTCTATTTTGAGTATTTTTGGGGAAACCTCTATAGGTTCACATAATGAATATACCAGTTTACATCCCCACCAACAGTGTTAAATGGTTCATCTGTCTCTACATCCTCACCAGCATTTGTTATTTTTTGTCTTTTTGATAATAGACATTTTAATTGAGGTGAATGATAACTCATTGTGGTTTTGGTGTTGAGCATTTTTAATATATCTGTTGACATTTTATATGTGTTCTTTTGATAAATGTTTATTTAGATTCTTTGCCCATTCTTTAATAGGATTATTTGAATTTTTATCCTGTTGAGTTGTTTAAGCTCCTGGTATATTCTGGATGTTAGTCTGTTATAGGATGAATAGTCTGGAAATATTTTCTCCCATCTACAAATTGTCTCTTCACTCTGTTGAACACTTTGCTGTGCAGAAGCTATTTAGTATAATACAGTTTTGTTTATTTTTATTTTGGTTGTCTGTTTTTCTGAGGTCTTAGCCACAAGTTATTAGGGCCCTGAAGTGTTTTCCCTGTTTTCTTCTAGTAGTTTTATAGTTTTGGGTCTTACATTTAAGTGTTTAATTCATTTTGAATTGATTTTTAATATAGTGAGAGATAAAGGACCAATTTCAGTCTTCTGAATATTTCCCCAGTTTCCCTAGTACAAATTATTGAAGAAAATATTCTTATGTCACTGCTTATTCTTGACACCTTTGTAGAAAATCAGCTGACTTTAGATACATAAATTTGTTTCTGGGCTCTCTATTTTATTCGTCTATGTGCCTGTTTTTATACCACTATTAGGCTGTTTTGTAGAATATTTTGAAGTCAGGTAGTGTGATACCTGCCGCTTTTTTTTTTTTTTTTCTCAATGTTACTTTGACTATTTGGGGTATTCTGCAATTCATACAAAATTTAGGCTTTCTGTATTTCTGTAAAAAAATATCATTGATATTTTAATAAAGATTGCGTTGAATATGTAGATTGCTTTGGGTACTATGGTCATTTAACAAAATTATTTCAAATCGTGAACACGGAATGCCTTTCCATTTATTTGTGTCCCCTTCAATTTATTTTATCAGAATTTTGTAGTTTTTCTTTTAAAGATCTCTCATCTCCTTGTTTAAATTTACTCATAGATTTTATTTCTTTTTGTAGCTATTGTAAATAAGATTGTCTTCTTGATTTCTTTTTCATCTAGTTTGTTATTAGCATATACAATACTACTGATTTTTCAATGTTGATTTCTTTTTTTTTTTTTTTTGTCCTACAGCTATACTGAATTTGTTTATCAGTCCTGGGAGTTTTATGATGAAGTCTTTGGATTTTCTAGATATGACATCATGTCATCTGCAAAGAGGGACAATTTTACTTTCTTTTTTCCACTTTAGATGCCTTTTATTTCTTTCTCTTGCCTGATTGTTCTGGCTAGGACTACCAGAACTGTGTTGAATAAGAATGGTGACAGTGTGCATCCTTTTCTCATTACAGTTCTTAGAGGAAAAGCTTTCAGCTTTTTCCCATTCATTATAATGTTAGCTTTGGGTTTGTCACATATGGTCTTTATTATGTTGATGTATGTTTCTTTGATGCCTAATTTGTGGAAAGTTTTTATTAGGCAAAAACCTTGAGTTTTATCATATGCTTTTCTTCATCTACTAAGATAATCATAGGGCTTTTGTCCTTCATTCTGTTGATGTGATGTATCTTATTTATTGATTTGTGTATGTGAAACCATCTTTTCATTCCTGAGATAAATCCCATTTGATCATGATTTATTATCTTTTTGATATGTTGTTGGATTTGGTTTGCTAGTATTTGTTGAGGACTTTTGCAGCTATGTTCAACAAAGATTTTGAGCTATAGTTTTCTTTTTTATTGTGTCATTGTCTGGTTTTGGTATGAAAACAATGCTGGCCTCATAGGATGAGTTAGGATGAATTCTCTTCATTTTTAAAAAAGATATTTTGAGAAGCATTGATATTAGTTATTCTTTATAAGTTTGGTAGAATTTAATAATAAAGTCATCCAGTCCTGCATTTTTATATGCTGGTAGACATTTTACTACTTACTCAATCTCATTTCTCATTATTGGTTTGTTCAGGTTTTTCTGTCTTCCTAGTTCAATCTTGGTAGATTGTATGTTCCCAGAAATTTATCCATTTTCTCTGAATTTCCCAATGTGCGAAGATTATAGTTGTGCCTAATGGTCTCTAATGATCCTTTATATTCCATACATTATGTGGTATCAGTTGTAATGTCTCCTTTTTTGCTTTTTATTTCATTTGGGACTTGTTTCTTATTTTCCTGATTAGCTAGTGGTTTATCAATTTTGTTTGGCTCAAAAAAAAACCCCAAACTTTTTGTTTTGTTAATCCTTTGTAGTTTTCTTGTCTCTATTTCATTTAATTTTTACCTGATGTTTGTTATTTATTTTCTTATACTAATTTTGGGGTTGTTTTCAAGTTCCTTGTAGTTTTTGCTTTTATAGTTTTTTGAGGTGTATCATTAGGTTGTTTATTTGAAAATTTTCTACTTTTTGTTTTAACATAGGCATTTATTGTTATGAATTTCCCTCTTAGCACTGATTCTGCTGTATCCTATATGTTTTAGATGTTGTTTTTATTTTCATTTGATGTAAAAAATTGATTTTTTTCTTAATTTCTTTATTGACTCAATTGTCATTCAGTAGCATGTTGTTTAATTTCCATGTATTTATATAGTTTTGAAAATTCCTTGTTATTGATTTCCTAATTTTATTCCTTTGTGGCCTGAGAAGACACTTGATATAATTCTGATTTTTTATAAAATATGTCAGGCTTGTTTTGTGTCCTAAAATATGATCTATCTTGGAGACTATTTCATGAGCTGATGAGAAGAATGTGTATTCTGCAGCTGCTGAATGAAATATTGTGTAAACATTTGTTAAGTTCATTTGTTCTATAGTGCAAATTAAGCCCCATTTTCTTTGTTGATTTTCTGTCTAGATGATGTGTGTAATTCTGAAAGTAGGGTGGTGAGGTTCTCAACTATGATGTTATTCAGCTCTGTTTGTCTCTTTATATCCAAAATTATTTGCTTTATATATCTGGATGCTTCAATATTGGGTGTATATATGTGTGCAATTGCTATGTCCTTTTGATAAATTGATCCTTTTATCATTTTATATTGACTTTCTTGTCTCTTTTCATGTTTTGTTATTTGAAGTCTATTTTGCTTGATAAAAGTACACCTACTCTTGCATGATCTTGCTTTTTGTTTACATGCAATATATATTTTTTATCCCTCTACTTTCAGTCTACTTGCATCTTTACAGGTGAAGTGAGTTTATTGTAGGTGGCATATATTTGGTTTTTTACCCATTCAGTTAATACATATGTTTTAATTGTGGAATTTACATTTTTTTTACATTCAAGTTTGTTCTTGATAGGTGAGAACTTACTCCTGTCATTTGTTAATTGTTTCGATTGCTTTGTATATCCTTTGTTTCTTTCTTCCTTTTTTATTGTTTACCTTTATGACTTGCTGTTGTGTATAATGATAATGTTTTACTTCTTTCTCTTTCTCCTTTGTGTATCTGGTCTCTTGATGAGTTTTATTCTTTTATCTGTTTTCATGATGGTTGATATCATTCCTTTGCTTCAAGATGTAGAACTCCTTTAAGCATTTCTTGTGGGGTTGGTTTAGTGGTGATAAATCTCTCAGTTTTTGCTTGTCTGGGAAAGACTATTTCTCCTTCATTTTTGAAGAATAGCTTTGTTAGGCATAATATTCTCAGATAGCTGTTTGTGTCTTTTAGTTCTTTGAATAAATTATCCCATTGAATCCTGACCTGTAAGGCTTATGCTGAAAAATCCACTATTTGTATAATGGAATTTCTTGATATGTAACTTGATATTTTACTCATGCTCTCTTTAGAATTATCCCTTTATGTTTGACTTTTGACAGTTTAACCATAATGTGCCTTGAGGAAGATGTTTTTGGGTTGAACCTAATCTTTTGCATCGAAACTTTAGCTTTCTGTATCTGAATGTCTACATCTCTTGTAAGACTTGGAAAGTTTTCCACTATTTTTTCATTAAAAATGTTTCCTATGCCTGCCCATCTCTTCTTCAGGAACACTAAAAATCCAAATATTTGTTTGCATTATAGTATCTTTTGTGCCATTTAGGCTTTCTCCGTTTCTTAGTTATTTTTTAAAATGCTTTTTTTGTGTGTGTGTCTGTGTATGAGTGTGTCTGTGTGTGTGTTTTCTGACTGGTTTTTTTTTTTTAACGGACATTAAGTTCATAAATTCTTCTTAACCTATTGTTAAAACTCTCAATTTTATTTTTTATTTCATTCTTTGAATTCTTTATTTCCCAGATCTCTGGTTGTTGTTTTTTTTTTTATGCTACCTATCTCTTTGTTGATTTTTTCCATTCAAATTGTTGTTTTCCTGATTTCTTCATACTGTTTATCTGTGTTCTCATCTATCTCATTGAGTTTTCTAAGTATCAGTTTTTAAAAATTTTATTCCAGGCACTTAATAGATTTTTTTTCTTCCTGTGGGACTCTGTTATTGCATTATTATTTTGTTCCTTTGAAGGTGTCATGTTTTCTGCTTTTTTATGTATTTTGCATCCTTACATTGATATCTGCACATCTGGCATAACAATCACTTTTTCCTAATATATGGACTGGCTTTCGTAGAGTGCTTTGGTTTTGATTCTAGGCGGGTTCAGTAGTGTTTCTATATGATTTCTTCAACTGCTATTAACACTAGTCATGTCTGGGAGTCCCTCAGTAGTTTACGATGTGGTTAATAGTGGAAATTGTGATGGAGCTTTGCTGGAACAAGAAGCCGGGAACAAGAATGCTAGGCAGGCAAGTCCTTGGATGCCATTGGCAGTATCAGTGGGTCTAGTGTGAAGATTCTTGGATCCCTGATCAGCATACATGACTGTTAGCTGTGATAGGTTTAGGTAGTTAAGTCCTCAGGTATTGGGAGCTGGCCATGGAGGCCCACTGAGCATTAGGGATCAGGAAGGGCCGTTGACCCTGAGACCACTAGGATGTGTTCAGGAACTGTTGACCCCATTCCCTACCTTCTTTTCCATTTACCAGGAAGGCTCCTGCTGGCTCTAACAGAAAACTCTGAGACTGGAACGTACACATATAAACCTGGGAATCTATTGTTCCCATTTTCCACAGTTTATGGTTTTTTGCTTTTAAACAATTTAAGTTTGACTTCGAGTCACATTGAGGACCCTTAGTGCAGGTCACAGGTTCTCTTGATGTGATTTTAGAAATTTATAGATATAGGTTTTAGAAAATAGTTTACATAGACTAAGAAAATTTTAGTAATTATTTTATTATAGAAGTGTGGTTAGTTCAGTTTGATTTGGGGGGGGGTCAGTGAAGTTTGAATTACGCCGGCTGGTGCTAGGAGAGTGTAACCATAGCACCAACTGTTTTATAGAAACCAGTTTGAATTAGCATAGAATAGTAAAAGGTAATATATCATTATGTTGGTTTCAGGTATAAGTATTGAATGATGTTATGTAGCTATAAACAATTAAGGGTACATAGAAACTGGATAAGAATTTCATGTTTTTCTTCATATTTGAAAAATGCATCTGCTTGAGAGTGGGGAGTGTCCTGTGTGCACCTGGACCTGTTCATGTGAAAGGCACATGCTACTTTTTGTGTGACCATAGCAGCAGGAGTTCCTGTGATGATAACTTTGCAGAGTTTGGGGATAAAAGCCCTGGGATTATACCCATTAAATGGCTTCTGCTCAATCTGAACAGTTGTCCAGTGTCTTTCTTTTATGCCTCTTTCTTTCTCTTTATATCTATTCCTCCAGTTTAATCACTGACGCCGTCTCACATACCAAGGACCCTGATTCTTGCAGGGGCAGGACCCCCACACTCAGGCTGTCAAGTGGTATGCTCAGATGCTAGTGGTGGGCAGAGGAGGCCTGACCTCAGGCCCCCAAAGGGTGTGCATGGGCACTGCTGGTGGTAAGTGGGCTGGATTGACCCTCAGATGCCAGATGGTTTGCTTGAGCACTGGTGATGGTGGGAGTAGTTAGGGCAAATCTCTTCTCAGGCTACAGGATGGTATATGGGCAAACTGGTCCTCAGTCCCCCTGAAGCTGTGTGAGGTATGCAGTTTCCCTGCTACTGGAGAGTACAGGATTGCTGTCAGTAGCAGCAGCCACAGCCAGGCAGATCTTGGGCTCTGAGAGCACATACTTCTGCTCGCGTTGTCCTGGGAGAATCTTCTCTGGTGTGTAATACTGCCTATTCCCTGGGGTGTAAGAGACTGTATGAACTAGACTGCTGGGGACCCAGCCACACTGCTGGGTTTATTTGGTATTAAGATACTTCTGTTTTCTTGGTGGATATGGGAGGATGTTAATGGGGCCCCAGGATATTAAGATGTAGATGTTGTTGGGTGCCAGAACAGTATATAGTCTGATGGGGAGTAGACTTTCAAAATGCTGCAGCTGCTTGGACTTTGGGGTGTATGAGAGAGAACACAAACTCCTTCTCTGAAATGATGCTTCTATGTGGACTTTAGGCAGCTACCTACTTCTACTAGTCTCGAGGCCCACAAGAGCTGAAGGAGTTTCCTATGGCTAGCACTGCTGAAGTTCATGATGAGAACATGGACCTCTGAGGATCTCTTGCTTACTTTTACCTACAATGGAAAATTCCTCTTAGCTCTGAGCTGATCCTGGCCAGGCCAGCTGCTTTCCTTTCAACCGTGTCTCTTCCCTATCACTTCCTTGCTGAATTCCAGTGTTCTCTCTTGGATGCTCCGTTCATGATGTGGTTGTCTACTCATTGTTTTCTTTGCATGCAGGAGGTGAGTGCCTCTAGTCATTATCTTTGAAACTGCTCCCCCATCTGTATAAGATGATGAAAAATACACTACTAGTATAACTAGTACAACAGGTTTCACCGCGTGATTCATGCAAAGGTCCAGCATGTTTCCCAACATTGTTTTTGGCCTGTAAGTGCAAATGTCAACACAGTGCAAAAGGCAATAACACTTTAAAATGATTACAACAATAGTTTCTTGAGGATCCCCAGGTATCTGTGAACCATACTTTGTATACATATGTATCACAGTTCTCCCATCTGAGGGACAAGTGAGCTGGAAATTTGTAGATTGAGAACTGCTTCAGAAATGCGGTCTGGACTATACAGCATTTCTTACCTACTGCGCACACATGCTGAATAGGCTTAAACACTTAAGGGAAGCCCATAGGCGAGGGCACTGAAAGTTGGAAATCAGCAGGATATGCTCTGAAACTGAAGAGACAAAGGAGAAATCAGAACGATAGACTGTTACAGCCACAGATAAAGGCAGGGTTGGGTGAAAAGTGACACAAGTTATACTCTCATCTGCTTTCTATATTGAATTCTCATGTAACAGATTACTTGAAGAAAAATTTTCACTACTAAGGAAATACGAGTTAGACCTGTTGAATTAGATGACCTCTAAACCCCTTTCTAACCTTAATAATTTCTTATTGTATTATTATTATTATTATTATTTGAGTTGGAGTCTCACTCTGTCACCCAGACTGGAGTGCAGTGACCGCTCCCAGCCACTGCGGCCTTGACCTGCTGGGCTCCGGTGATCCCTCCGCCTCAGCCTTCCAAGTAGCTGGAACTACAGGCGTGCGCTACCATGCCCGGCTAATTTTTGATTTATTGTAGAGATGAGGTCTCGCCAAGTTGCCAAGGCGTGTCTCAAACTCGCGGGCTCAGGCAATCCACTCACCTCAGCCTCCCAAAGGCGCAGGATTACAGGCTGAGCCACCGAGCCTGGCTCTTTTATTGTATTATTAATCACCATAAGATTTTTAATGTGGAATCCTAATTATGCAACCAAAAGAAAGGAAGATAAAAGGAAGCATGTTTATTCAATAGAAATCTATTTTAGGAATCTTGATAATCCATAGCACATGTGAATTACTCCCTTTATTTATCTTTTTTTTAAAAAAATGTTCCTCTTTGTCAACTCTAGATTTACATACAATTTACAGTTCAGTAATGGGCCATAAAATCACCTGGAATAGTTTACACCAGTCATCAGGTCTACCTCTTTACCAGTCAAATAAGAAACCTTTTGCTATCATCTTGGAGAAGTTTATATGGAGACAAAATCAGTATTGGTTTTGATGACCTTTCCATATACACTATGACTATAGGCAAATGTTCACACCTTCTACTGGGGGCCCAAGAGCTGCATTCCAGTAGAGATGTGAATAAAAATTATGCTTTTGTGTAGATTTCAACCTATATTACATGAGAGATCCACATCCCTCAATTCATGAATTTGATCTAACTTAGCACAACACTGGTAGTACCCTCCTGTTATCTAGTAGAACCAAATGCAAATTCTTAGAGGAAGACTCTTTGAGGCTCAATGAATTTGAATAACAATTTCATTAAAGTAATGAGTCAATACATGTTCTTCCTGTGTCTGTTCCAATGCTTTCTCTTGTAGGTTAGGAGATAGCCCAACTCAAACTGACATAAAAACTAAAGGTTGTTTAATGGTCCTTATACATGGAGGTTCAGTGTTAGAAGTGTTCCAGGTGAGGTTTGACCCAGTGCTTTACTTCTGTTACAAAGGACACGAGGTCTTTCTGTATCTTGGCTGCCATGTAGTTAGCATCAACCTAAAGTTACAAAGGTAGGCTAACTTCCTTTGTGCTTTCAAGATTACTGCCTCCAGCAAGCTAGTCTCCCTTCCTCCTTGTCCGTGTGCATCTAAAACAATAGCAGGAGAAGTCAAATCCCAGACTGATTTACTCAGAGGTTGAGGAAATTTGTATTTTGTCTTTGACAGAGTCAAGGCAAAGACATAGCAGAGACTAAAAGAAATCTAGCTCAGAATCCCATTGTGATCTGTCCCCTATCAAGTTTATAAACAATTTTAGAATAAATACTGATATACAATAACTAATAACTGATCCAAAATATGTAGCACCTCCCATTCCTTGCCACTTTGGTTATGCAGCCATTATGCCTGAAGTGAACTGTATTGTTGAATTGGCTGAAATAACCCTTTCTTTACTGGGCATATAGGAGACCAAAAATAAATTAAATATGATTATAGAAAATAATATCAAAGTTGCATTTCTTGTGCACTGAAATCTGATGTCACACACATTACCCTAGCTAAGTAGTTTTCATTCTGCTTTTTGTTTGTTTTTAAATGGTGATTTTCTTTTTTTTTTTTTTAACATATTTTTATTTTAAAATTGTGGGGTACAGTTAAGGGTTAGGTATACAGATATGCATCGTTCAGGCAACTTTGTTGATAAGGGCTGTCTCCCCATCCCCAGACAGATATTGACTACTGTTAATCCCACCTCCCTTGCCCTCCCCCCCCATAGTTTCCCACCACTGTCAATCCTTTTCTTATAGTGTTATGATAGATGTTCAAGGTTCACTATACGAGTGAGACATGTGATACTAAGATCTTTGTTTCTGTGAGAGATCACTCAGTATTATAGACTCTAGTTCCATCCAGGTTGCTGCGAAATTCATGATTTTGTTCTTTTTTATGGCTATGTAGTAGTCCATCGTGTATATGTACCACATTTTTTTAATCCAGTCCTCTTTTGATGGACTGCATGGATGGTTCCAGGTTCTTGCTATTGTGAACAATGCTGTGATAAACATATGTGTGCAGGTGTCTTTTGTATAGTGTCATTTGAGTTCTTCAGGGTATATTCCCAGTAGGGGGATTGCGGGGTGATATGGGAGGTCGATATTTAGAGCTTTTAGGAGTTGCCACACTGCTTTCCACAGAGGTTGCACTAGTTTACACTCCCACCAACAGTGTAGTAGTGCTCCCCTTTCACCACATCCTCTCCAGCATCTGTTATTTTTTGAGTTATTGATAATGGTCATTCTGACTGGAGTTAGGTGGTATCTCATGTAGTTTTAATTTGCATCTCCTTGATGGTTAGTGAAGTTGAACATTTCTTCATGTGTCTATTGGTCGCTTGGATGTCTTCCTTTGAGAAGTGTCTTTTCATATCTTTTGCCCACTTTATAATGGGGTTGGTTTTCTTTCTTTCTTTCTTTCTTTCTTTCTTTCTTTCTTTCTTTCTTTCTTTCTTTCTTTCTTCTTTTTTTTTAAGGCACTTGACATGATCCTCAAGTTTCATTCATGTTGTAGTACATGTCAGAATTGTCTTCCTTTTTAAAGTTGAATAATATTCCGTTGTATGTATATGCCACACTTTTTATGTATTTTGGATCTTAACCCCTTAAAAGACATATGTTGTGGTAATATTTTCTCCAATTCTATAGGTTGCCTTTTCACTCTTGATTTTTTTTCCTTTTCTGCACAGAAGTTTTTTAGTTTGAGATAGTCCTACTTGTCTATTTTTGCTTTTGTTGCCTGTGCTTTTGTTGTCATATCCAACAAACCATTGCTAAGACAAATGTCAAGAAGATTTTCCCCTATGTTTTCTTCTAGGAGTTTTATAGTTTCTGGTTTTACACTAAAGTCGTTAATTCATTTTGAGCTGATTTTTGTATACAGTATAAGACATGGATCCAATTCATTCTTTTGCATGTGTATATCCAGTTTTCTCATTACCTTTTTGGGGGGGACAAATGTTAAAGGTTATTAGACCTTTTATGTGTGGGTTTACTTCTGGGCTTTCACTTCTGTTCTATTGGTCTACATGTCTGTCTTTATGCCAATGCCATACTATTTTGATTACTGTAACTTTTTAATATATTTTGAAGTCAGAAAGTATAAAACTTCCAGTGTTGTACTTCTTTTCAAGGCTGTTTTGACTACTTGGGGTCATTTATGGTTCCATATGAATTATAGTATTGCTATTTCTATTTCTGCAAAAATGTCATTGGAATTTTTATAGGGATTGAATCTGATTTGTAGATTTATTTGGGTAGTATAGTCATTATTCAGTGAGATGGGCTTTGTTTCTCTCTCAAATGATTTAGACTCCCTGATTCATCTTTCACATCTGTATAATAAACATACTTATTGTAGATATTTTGAAGATTCACTAAGATCAGCAGCAGAACACCTGCTAGAGCCATGATTCAAGAAGTGTAACTTCTTGATGTTACTTCTACTTCTACCACTGCTAATACTAGAGTTTATTTAACTGTTTCTTATTGTTGCATTTTCAAATTTTCCCTTTTTATTTTATAAGCACAATAAAGAATTGTTTTAGACTAGAGTAAAATAATTGTTTTTAGACTAGCTAAAATATATTATAGGATCAAGACTTATGGGACCAAAGATTTCATTTGGAAAATTCTTAAGTATTTTTTATTGCTTGGTGAACACAGCCTGAATACCTTCATAAGGATGGGACTGTCCTAGGTGCCAGAGTTATATGTAGTTCACATCAAGGCTATTGCTGGTACATGGTCATATAAAAGGGAGTTCATAAGGGAACATAAACGGAAATGAAAGAATATTGACTTGTAGAGCTATCTCAATAAAAAAGTACAAAACAATAACCAAAATAAACTTTCTATAATATTCTAAGTAAGACTTGTCTGTTTATGCTGAACTGATAAGAGAAATTGATAAAACAGGAAGAAAATCTATTTTCAACTTGTGCATACTAGTGTGAGCATCTGAGCATTGAGCACCACTCTGTCAAACACAAATTCTGTTTCATTTCAAGTTCCACAGCATTCCAGTTCAACACCGACATAAGATCATAAGATGAAGTTAGAGGAGAGAGTCACAGACAGATTTCTGAGTTGTGTAGGGCTCTATAATGGAGTCATTGAGAAATAATAGATATAAAGATAAATTAGGTGTAAAATCCTGTCCCTAACTTTCAACATTTAGCAAACTGATAAGAAAGTGGCAAGAATAATTAAAGAATTCTAACTGAAGTGCCATAGTTGTTGAGAGTAGAGATCATAATAATTTTAACATCCAGAGAGTATGAGAAGGCTTATCTAGAATCAAGTCCCAAAGGATGAATAGAATTTGAATTTGAACAGGTAAGGGCACTGTATTCCAAGCTAGAATAATTGAATGAGAACACACAAAGAAAAGTGAATTATGGGTAACATATATGGAAGCCAATAAACAGTTCAGGTTGACCAAATAATAAAGTGTGGACTACAGATAGTAAATGCTTTTTACTGAGCACTGACTGTGTGATAACTCTAGAGTAGAGGGTTTGATGTAGTAATCTTGTCTGAACTCTACAACTCTGTGATAGATCATATCATGCTCATTTTGTATATTGGGACAATAAAGACCAACTGAGGATTTTAGGCAATAAAAACTACTCATTTGGAGCTGTGCTCCTGGAAGATTAATTTGGCATCTGTGCGCACAAATGGAGTATAACTGGGAACAAAGGAGATGGAAGACCTTTCCATTGTAAAGTCTACAACAATAGCCCAAATGAAAACTGACGAAGATCTAACTTGTAAAACTGTAACGGAGGAGAAAGAGTGAATGTCAGTCTGTTGTAGAGGCAAATCCAGGATATTAATAAACTGATTGCATGAGACAGGAAAGAAAAAACTGCTGAAGTTTCAAACCTAGATGGCTGTGAGAATAGTGGTAGCTCTAACAGGGACAAATAGGAGAACCTTGGGAGGATTTATGATGAATTTGGTCGGGAACATACTAAGTTTGTAGAACAGCCAGAGTGGAACCTCCAGCCGTCCATGGAGGTTAGCAGGCTAGAACTCAAGAGACAGAAACATCAGAGTAGAGATGCAATAAGAGTTAATTGGCCGGTAACTGAACACATTTCACAAAATTGGACTGCGTAAGAGTGCATCATAGAGAAATAACAGGACAATCAAACTCTCAAATGTTGAAGTTCCAGGATTATTTGAAACATTATATAGCCATTTAGCTCAAAGTTATATTTAGTGAATTTTAGTTAAATGAAGATAGCTGTTCAAAATATTATTCATTTTATGTTTGGGGAAAAAACTTTAATTTCAGAGCAATGCAGGTGTGTGTGTGTGTGTGTGTGTGTGTGTGTGTGTGTGTGTCTACATCTCACTTAACTCCCCTTGGTCCGGCCTTCATTCCTGTGTACTTTGAGTGTTAATGATTAAAGAAGAATATGTATGCTGCTACTGTTGAGGCCTTAAAGAAGCAAGTCATTTAGAACAAGAATTTAAGCCATGATTGAGGTAAGGTACTCAAATTGTCTAAATTAGGAATATTTTCTACTTATGTGGTTGATATGCTTATTGAAATGCTTAAGAAATAAGGCTTATTTTATACATAAATGTTTCCACTCAATGGGTTCTTTTCCCTAAGATCAAAATAGAATAAAAGCAATTTTCATGATATGTCCTTCGAAATTGGATAGCTAGTAATAATTTTTTTCTCTCAAGTCTTGATAGTAAAACAACTTCCTTTCAAATCTAAAACATAAATCATAATCATGTTTTCTTTCTGGGGCTTCTGCCTTTTGTCAAATTAACAGCTTTCGAAAGAAGCACATATTTTCAGATGACCTGCAGTTAAACCTAACATTTCTTCCCCTAAACTGTTCTCAGACATTTTAGTCATGGAGAGAGAGGACACACTTTCAGAATCTGCTGTGTGTGGCCTGGATCCTGGTCTCTGGCCCCAAGCAGTTTAATCTCTCTACCTAACAGGGGCTGCTTTTGGCTAATGAATCCTTAGTTCCAGGTTTTTCTCCTTCTAATGAGTGCTAATAAAATGCATTTAACTCTACTAATGCAACGAAAACTCAGCATTATTTCATTGTATCTACTTAATAAGAACCTTGTTTAATATCAAATTACAGCTTGCTCAGCCAAAGCATTATACTGGGGGAAGTGGGACTGTAAGAAGGGAGTATCAAGTGCTCTAATTTGGACATTCCTCCTTAATATGCCCTGCAGTATTATGTGATTGCTTAATTCATTTAGCTGAGCTAGTCTGATCCATCTGCCAACTGTTGTGTAAAATTTACTGCAATGCTAGGCAACCAGTCCCACCACACAAGCTCGAAATATAGTATCACTTTTCCTGGGACCAAGTTATTAACAGTTGTTTGGGGAGAGGCAACAGGCAATGGCATGGATACTGTTACAAAAAGGAAGACATTTTGGATGTGCCTCATTTTATAAAATAGTTACAGCAAATCCAACTTTTATTAATCAAATTTTTTTCTAATTGTTTATGATCCAATTTCAGAAACATTTCACCTTTACTTCAAATTTATCTTCGTTAAGCAGTGATGTCTAATCTCCTACTTAATTTAGCTGTGACTCCCTGTCTTTTTTTAAAACCATACAACTTCTCAGTAACAAATATCTATTAATGACTTTTCATTTAATGAAAAGAATCATTTTATAATTTGAACAATCATTGCCTAAATTAGTTAAAGTTTCATGTATATTGGATTTTCTTAAAGTGAAGTACATCTGTGGTCTTATTTCCTATAAACTAGAGGTAAGAACATTTATTTGTAGTTTCCCCATCAGACCCAGTGATCTGGAAATATTTTTGGTCCTCTTGTTACCTAAGAGAGATTACATTCAAAGACCTTTTTTAAAATATTGTTCCTTAAAATACAGGATTCTATTCTCTTTGATGCCTGCCTATTAAACTGATAGATACACCTCTCTTAGATTTTAGAGGAAGTTGAAAAGAATTGTGACTTATCCACAAATTTATGAATAGAAAAAAAAGGTGGGGGACTGCAAAAGAACTTCCTTCTATCTTTTTGTATTTATTCAAAAAACACCATTGTTATGTATAGATACAAAAACATTTTACAAACTGTTTAGGAAAATGCCAGTGTAGAGGAGTAACAGTTATTTCTTGAGACATTATAACTGGTGACCTACTAAAAATATAGATGAAGATAATTAAGACTTCATTCAAGACTTAGCTTGTAAAGATCATGTACTAGTTGCCAAGACCATAAGACATTGTTGCTGAATTTGTAGTAAATGGTTTGAATCAAAAATTTGACTGTGCTACATAACAAGGGCTAAGTACCCTTGCAACTTCTTGGTGGGTAAAGTGGAGAAGCTAGATCCCTCTAGCCAAGAACAAAGCAGGCAATTACTGCCAGCTATAACCATGTTACATAGATTTCCAACATCTCAGAAGAATAACTGGATATTTCCACCAAAATAGGAAGCATACCTTTGTTCAAAAGTGAGTCTGGATGTCACAAACATAACTTTTTATACCTTCTAGTAATAAATTTAGCATTTTTTTCTCTTCCAACCCTAGTTTCTGGTCAAAATACAAAATACTTTTCAAAATAAAATGATGTATGCATCGGAACATTGCGTGAAATAAGCTAGTAATAAAAGAACCAATATGCAGTGCTATTGTGTGATAGGAAATATGAATATGAACATATGCTCTATAGAATCTGTTATTCTTTCCATTTTTTGAAAAAACTCTGTAATTATAGATCATTTATTTATTTGTAAACAAGTGCTATATAATTTTATATTGAATATTTCCAGCTAAGTTTATTTTCAATGTATTGGTACAAAAACGTTTCTAGGTAGCTTTGTGGTCAGATTACATTTGTTCATAAGCTAATGAAAAGTTAACTCGGAGAAACTTCTAAGAAAGCAATCAGGTACTGGGATTCTCTTAAACAAGAGACAAAAAAAAACTCAGAAGAATACCCTTTTAGCATGCCCATCTTCTTCAAAACTTAGGGAAGACTAGCTTTCGTCCAAAGTAAGTTATTGCCAGAAATGACAGAATTAAATGGCTTATAAGTAGACATTTTGTCCCCTGAGATAATGTACTATTCGACTCATGTAACTGTGAGAGGAAGCTTCAATTACTTCAGGGAAGAGGCTAAAAAAGGAAGAGGTTTATTATATCCTTAATGGGCCATGATTTCCAAAGGTATCTTAGCCTCTGTGCTCCTAAAATAAAATGCAATCCTTACTAGAGCAGCCTTGCCTGGGATTTAATATACTCTAAGTTTTCTCTGTATCAGACTTTCTGAAAGTGCTTCCTTTAAAAAACCAAGACTGGTAAGAATGAAGGAAAAAAGGCAGTGAAATCTTTTAATTCTAAATGTTTAAGGGATTCGAAAACAGAGTTGCTATGTATAAAAATGAAGAAGGTCATATAGGCATAGTTTAACAGTTGTTTTTTTGAGAACTTACTCATTATTTTTCTTGTGTTTGTTAAATATTATTACCCATTTCTCCATCAAAAAACCAGGGAGTCATCCTAAGCTCTTTCTTCCCATTCATCTCTCAGAAACAATCAGCCACTGAGTCTAGAATATTCTGCATTCTTCTTCCCCAGCTTCTTTTAAATGTGTCTTCTCATATACCCTTTCCCCCCACATGATTTTAAATAGCTGTATTGAAATATAATTTAAAAACCAGAAATCTACCCATTTAAGTGTACAGTTTGATGAGTTAGGGTAAAATTATACATCTGTGCAGCAATCACCACAATCCAAATTTAAAACACTTTTAGAACTCCAAAAGTTCCCTTGGACTCATTTGCAGCAAATTCCCACTTGCTGAGTCTCTGTCAAATACTTTCTGTCTCTATGAATTGCCATTTATGAACATTTCATATAACTATAATCATGTGATCTTTTGTAACTGACTTCTTTCACTTAGTGTGTGGTTTTTGAGGTTCATCCATGTTGCATTGTGTGTCAGTACATTTTTAAAAAATTTCTTTGTAGTATCCCATTATATGGTTACACAGACTTTTGTTTATCTATGTTCAGTTGATGGACATTTTGATTGTTTCCAGTTTGGAGATATTATGTATGATGCTGTTGTGAACATTTGTGTACCTATCCTTATGTGAGCATATGCTTTCAGTTTTCTTGGCAGATATATAAAAACAGAATTGCTGGGTCATGTGATAAACATATGTTTAACTTTATAAAAAATGGACAAACTATTTTTTAATGTGACTGTACCACTTCACGTTCCTGCCAGCAATGAATGAGGTTCCAGTTTCTCCACATCCTGGCTAATACTTGTTCTTCTCAGCCTTTTTAATTTTAACCTTCCAGTGGATGTGTGGTGTGCATCTCATTGTACTTTACTTATTTACATTTCCCTAATGACTAGTGATGCGGAACACCTTTTTCCTGTTTTATTCTCTCTATCTTATTTCAAATCTTCATTTTTTCTTATCTGGACTACTGCATGTAATGAACTATAGGGTATTAACAGCTTTATGGTATCTAGCATACCTTCTCTTTACTTTTTTCCCTGATACTAGACCTCCTGTTTCTCTGCTGAAACCCCATTACACACAATTAATCATGGCAGATTCTGCCCTCCTACTTGATGCCAAAGGAATCAGGCCTGGCTAATTAGAAAACAATATTTTCTAAGCAAAGTGATTGGATTAAGATTGGGGTCATCACATTTCCTTTGAAAGATGCCTTCCTGCAGAGACCTGTAGAAAACAATTAAAGAGATAATCTGATCTTGTTAGTTGCAAGTACCCCAAACCAAAAAACTTAACAATTTTTGAAATTGTATGTGGTATATGTGTGTACACACAGCACATTCTAAGGCCTTCTTGGTTAAGGCTCCCCTTATGGTCATAATGAAAATGTCCCTCCCACTCACATACCTTCAAGAAATGGTTTTATTCTATTCTACTTTACTTAATTCATAAAATTTTATTTTATAGCTTATTTTCCTCAAATCTCCCTCTTTTGCCCTGTATTAACTAAGTGTTTGGTTTAAAGAGGACAGTATGTCTGGTTATGACTGAATATTCAGGCTCGTTTTATCTGTGCTTGGAAAAATGAGGCTTCCATGGTGGCCACAGGTCAGAGCTGCAGACATGGTTTGTCTTCAGTGGTCTGCCATTGTTGGGATAGCTCTTCTCACAGAACTGAGTGAGAATTAAAAGGTTGGGGGTTTCTGCAGGGTGCAGCAATGGGAGTGACCCACCTACCTGCTGGCTTAGAGAATAACAACTCTCTACTCCTTCTCTTTTACCCCTGGATGAAAAGTCAGCCCCACCCAGATGCAAGGGGATCACTCCACCCGCCTAAGAACACCAGAGCCAGAATAGAGTCACAGGGTTCTACCTGGCTACCTATCAATTCCATTGCCAAGACATGCAGTCTGGAGAGAAGACTGTGGGAGCTCCAGTCAGGGCCCTGGTTCCTGTGCTGGAAGGGAGGGAAGGGAAGTCCTCTGAACTAGAGAAAATGTCTTGCTTGTCCCTACCAGACTTCACTGGTGAAGCAGTGCCAGACAGTTTCTTCCTAATTTGTCATCCTTCCTGCCACCACTGTCACCCCTCTCCCCCAGGTGAACCAGAGGAGAGAGACCAAGCAAAAAGCAAAAACAAATTCACAAGTGACCAACCCAACAGTAGCAACCTTATCTAATAAAAATATAGCAAGACAAACAATAAAAAGAAAAGAATCTACACTCACAGATAAGGACAACCTGGGGAAAAACACCACTAATCTCCAAAGCTTTAAGGAGTTGACACCTACAAAAAGGGTTCCCAGATCCCAAGCAATGGAACTCATCCAGAATGATTTGTCCCTAATAACAGACATGAAATTCAGACTATGGATGAAAAATACATTTGATGAGATTCTTGAGATGGTGAACATCCTTCTCATCCAAGCAATGAAAACAGTGCAGGAAGTAAAAGCTGACCTAGCCATTCTAAGAAAAATTATACTGAACTTCTAGAAATAAAACTTCTCTTCTGGACTTTCAGAACACAATAGCAAGTATCAGCAGCAAAATTAACCAGGCAAAGGAATCTCAGAGCTTGAGGATCAAAATATTGAACAAACCAAGTCCCCCAAAACAAAACAAAACAAAAAACAACAAGGAGAAAAGACTTAATAAGAATGATCAAAACTTATGAGAGCCTTGAGATTATGTAAAAATATCAAATTTATGGTTTACTGGCATCCCTGAAAGAGAAGGGAAACTGAGAATATCCTGGAACAGCCTCCAAGATGTCACCCGAGAAAATTTTCCCTATCTCACTACAGAGGTAGCCATACAGATGCAAGAAATTTAAAGAATTCCTGTGAGGTGTTACATGAGAAAACCATCCCCAAGACATACAATAATCTATCTCACTAAGATGAGCATCAACTAAAAAATCCTAAAAACAGGATCAGACCACTTACCGAGGAAGACCTGCAGACTTCCTAGCAGAAACCCTACCAACCAGAAGGGACTGGGGTCCCATCTTTAACATTTTTAAAGAAAAGCAATTCCTGCTAAGAATATCTTACCTCACCACACTAAGTTTCATTAATGAAGGGTAATTAAAATTCTTCCCAGAAATCCAGTCCCTAAGGGAATATGCAACCTTCAGACCAGCTCTTCAGGATCTACTTAAGAAAGTTCTAATCACAGAAACAAAAGAATGGTTCCACTCATCACAAAGCCATAAGAAAGCACAGAGTTCACAGACCATAAACCCTAAAAAGCAAACCAGCCTTTTATTAGCAGTATGACAGAGACAACCCCCCCACATATTAATAATTAACTTAAATGTGAACAGACTACAAAACTCAAAAGACAAAGAGAGGCAAATTGAATAAAGAAGTATGATCTATCCTTTTATTGCCTTCAGGAAACCCATCTCACTGCAAATGATAACCACTGGCAAAGGGCTGGATAAAGATCTTCCAGGCAAATGAAAAGCACAAAAGAACAGGAATAATTATTCTTATATCAGATGAAACAGACTTTAAACCAATAAAAGTTAAAAAGGATGCTGAAGGACACTACATTAATGATAGGGCTCAATTCATGAACAAGAAATAGCTACCTTGAATATATATGCAGCAAGCATAGTAGCAGCCACAGTTATAAAATAATTGCTAATTAAACTAATAGCAGACATAGACAACCTTACAATTATAATCAGAGACTTTGATACCCCAACTAATAGTATTAGATGAATCACAGAGGAAAAAACTAACAAGGAAATCCAGAGCCTTAACTTGACTCTCAGCTTATTGGATCTAATAGACATCTGCAGAACACTTCACCCAACAGCCACAGAATATACATTCTTCTCATCAGCACATGGAACATACTCCAAGATCAAACACATGCTTGAACATAAAGCAAGTGAACAAATTTCAGAAGGTCTAAATCATACCAAGCATCTTCTCAGATAACAGTGGGATAAAAATAATTATCATCACCAACAGGAATCCCCCCCACCAAAAAAAGCACACAAAACGTAGAAAGTAAACAATATACTTCTGAATGACTTTTGGGTTAGCACAAAATCAAGGCAGAATTCAAACAATTCCTAGAAACAAAAGAAAACAAAGACATAACACACACAAACCCCTGAGATACTAGGAAAGCAGTACTGAGAGAGAAGTTTATAACATTTCACATACATACACAGAAAAGAGAGGGAACTCAAGTAAACAATCTAACATTGTGACTGAGAGAACTGGAAAGACAAGAGTCATCACAATTGTAGAAAAATTAAAATTGTTAAAGTCACAACTAAATGAAATAGAGACAAAAAATATATAAAAGATCAAGTTGACAAAAAGCTAGTACTTTGAAAGAATAAACAAGATAAACCTCCTAACCAGTTTAATGAAAAAAGGAAAGAGACAGAGAAAATCCCAATAAATACAAATAGAAATGAAAAGAAATGCGATGTTATAACTGACCCTGAAGAAATATTAGAGATTATTAGAGATTACTACCAACATCTGTATGTGAGTAAACTAGCAAATTGAGAGGAAATGGAGGAATTCCTGGCATAAAACAACCTCCCAAGGTTAAAACAGGAAAAAGTTGAAACCTTAAACATACCAATAACAATTCAAGAAATTGACTCAGTAATAAAAAATCTGCCCACCCTTCCCCCTAAAAAGCCCAAGTGCAGATTTCTCAGCTGAATTCTACAAGAAATACAAGAAATAACTAATATCAATCCTACTGAAAGTATTTCAAGCAATCGAGAAGTAAGAAATTCTTCCTACCTCATTCTACAAAGCTAATATCATTCTGATACCCCAAAGTGGCAAAGACACAACAACAAAAAAGAAAACTTCAGGCCATTTTACCTGATGAACATAGATGCACATATTCTTAACAAGAATCTAGTAAATTTTATTCAACAGCACATTTCAAAAATAATTCATCATGTTCAGGTGGGCTCAATTCCCAGAATCTGAGACTGGCTAAACATATGCAAATCAATAAATTATTGGTAAGGCATAAAATCAAGAATCACATAATTATCTCAATAGAAGCAGAAAAAGTATCTGATGAAATCCAACATGCCTCCTTGATAAAAATCCTTATACATCTAGGCATCAGAGGAACATTCTTCAAAACAGTAAGAGCGATGTATGACACACCTGCTGCCAACATCACACTTAATGAGCAGAAACTGGAGGCATTTCCCCTAAGAACTGGTATAAGACAATAATTCTCACTCCCACTCTTCCTATTTAACAGAGGCCCTAACCTCCTATTACTAGATAGAAGTAATTTACTCCTATTTACTAGATGCCCTAGCCAGAGCAAGTCAGCAGTTGAAAGAAATTAGAGGCACCCAAATAGAAACAGAAGTTAAATTATTCCTCTGTGCAGATGACATGATTATATACATAGAAAATATTAGAGAGTCTGTCAAAAACCTCCTTGCACTTATAAATGACTTCAATAACTCTTGAGATACAAAATCAATTCAAAAAAAGAAAAATTGTGTTTCTATACACCAACAACAAGCAGACTGAGAACAAAATAAATAAAATAAAAATTAAGAAACAACAACACAATTTCTATTCACAACACACACACACACACACACACACACACACACACACACACACACACACCTCAGCATCCATCTAACCAAAGAAGTAAAAAAACCTTTACAATGAAAACTGCAAAGCATTGTTTAAAGAAATCAAAGACAATACAAATAAATAGATAGGAATCTCATGCAAAGACAATACAAATAAATAGATAGGAATCTCATGCTCATGGTTTAGGAGAATAAATATTATCAAAATGTCCATTCTGCTGATTCTGTGGCTGTCATTCTAAACACAATACCTATCAAATTACCAGATCTTTTTTCACAGATGTAGAAAAGACAATACAGAAATTCATATGGAGGAAAAAAGAAAAAGGGCCTGAATAGCTAAAGCAATCCTCAGCAAAAGAAACAAAGCAGGAGGAATCATACTTTCAGCCTTCAAACTTTACTACAAGGCTACAGTAATGAAGAGAACTTGTTACTGGTACAAAAATAGATACAAAGATCAATGGAACAGGACAGAGAATCCGAATATAAACCATACACCTCCAACCAACTCATCATCGACAAAGCCAACAAAAATAAATACTGGGGAAAGAAAACAATATTTAGCAAATGGTGCTGAGAAAACTGGCTAACCACATACAGAGGAATCAAACTGTACCCCTACCTATCATCATATATAGAAATTAACTCAAAGTGGATCAAATACTTAAATGTGAAACTTCAAACTTTAAGAATTGTAGAAGAAAACTTAGAGAACAGCCTCCTGGACATTGGCTTAGGCGATTAAATTCATGGCCAAGTCCCCAAAAGCAAATACAGCAAAAACTAAAATGGGCAGATGGGATATTATCAATCAAAAATGTTTTTCTTATAATAAAAGTTATCATCAAAAGAGTAAGGAGATAACCTGCAGAATGGAAAAAAAATATTTGTAAGATATGCGTCTAACAAATGCCTAGCAACCAGGATCTATAGCTCAAAAGAATTGACAAGAAAAAACAAATAACTCCATTAAAATGTGGGCAAAGGACATGAACAGACAATTCTCAAAGGAAGACATCTAAGCAGCCAATAAATACATGAAAAAATGTTCAAATTCACCAATCATCAGAGAAATGCAAATCAAAACTACAGTAAGATATCACCTCACACTGGTCAGGATGGTTATCATTAAAAAGTAAAAAAAACCAAAACCAAAACAGGCATTGGCAAGGCTGAGAAGAAAAGGGAATCCTTCTACACTGTTGGTTGAAATGTAAGCTAGTTGAAACTTTGTTGCAAACAGTGTGATGTTTTCTCAAATAGCTAAAAATTGAGCCACCATATGACGCAGCAATTTCACTTCTGGGAGTATACATAATCAGCTGAATACAAAATGTTCTACCAAAAAGATATCTACACATGTATAAGAGGGCAACCCCCTCAAAAAATTTTTATTTATTAGAAAAATGTCTTACATGTGGAAACTTCAGTCACCATCAATGTACTCTTCATATGACACAATATACCTATCAAGATGCTTTTTCTACTGCTCAAAACAGTTTTTCAACTCATCAATGTTGATTCCTTTTGGTACTTCTGCCGTTTTTTGTTTCAACTCTTCCAGATCAGCAAAAGTTTCTTTGAGGATGCTTTTCATCTGGGGAAACAAAAAAGGTCACTAGGGGCAAGTTTGGGTGAATAAGGAGGGTAGGAAATGGGAGTCATGCTATTTTGGTTTAAAAAAACAAACTACTGAACACTCAGTATGATGTGGGCAGGTGTGTTGTCATGGCAGAAGAACAAGTCACCTGTTTGCCACAACTTGGAATATTTATGACGCAAATTGTTATGCAACCTTCTCAAAACTTCCAGATAAAAACTTTGATTGGCCATTTGATCCAGAGGAACTAATTCAAAGTGTACTACAAGGGGCCCATCATTCAAAAGATAATTCTGGGGGTTTTGGGGGGGAGGTGGATCCTCCTTGTATATTTATTGCAGCACTTTTCACAATAGCAAAAATGTGGAAACAACCCAGATGCCCAAAAACAGTGGATTGCAAAAATATATGTGGTATATGCGCATGATGGAATACTATGAAATCATAAAAGAAAAGCAAAATCATGTCCTTTTCAGCAACATGAATGCAACTGGAGGCCATAATTCTAAATGGACAATCCCAGAAGCAAAAAACTTAATATTACATGTTCTCACTCATATGTGAGACCTGAACATTGGGCATGCAAGCACAAAGGCAGGAACAATAAAAATTGGGCATTGTCAAAGTTGGAAGGGAAGGAGGGGGAATAAAATTCCCACAATCACCCTTTAGGTATCATGTCCACTACCAGGGGACAAAGGTCTCACTTGAGCCCCAAATTTCACCATTATGCAATATACTTATACACCACAGGTAACAAGAAAGAGTAGGCTCTGAAACCTCCAATCATTTCCTTGTCCTACTTGGCAGTTGAATTTTAGTTTATGATTCTGAAAGAAAAAATATACTTGTGAAAAATGTAATGGTTTCAGATCATCTAATCCAGTTTCTAGTATAAATCATCACTACTAAGACTTTTTATCTTTCTTTCTTTTTTTTTTTTGAGTTGGAGTCTCATTCTGTCACCCAGACTGGAGGGCAGTGGCTGCTCCCGGCCACTGCAGCCTCAACCTGCTGGGCTCCAGCGATCCTTCCACCTCTGCCTTCCAAGTAGCCGGAATTATAGACGCGCACTACCATGCCCAGCTAATTTTTTGATTTATTGTAGAGATGAGGTCTCGCCAAGTTGCCCAGGTGGGTCTTGAACCCATGGGCTCAGGCAATCCACTCACCTCAGCCTCCCAAAGCACGGGATTACAGGCTGAGCCACCGAGTCTGGCTCCAAGACTTTTTTCTACCACCTTTTTCTCTCTATATTGCCCTCCCTCCATATAGTAACTGCTGAAAATAATCAGCTTGAAATCTAACTTGATGAAACCTCTTAGCAATCAATCTTCACCATTCTTTAATAATAAATATCTTCCTTTGAATGAAATGAAAAAAAGACTATACGACTTTCAAAACACTTTCTCTTTAGCTAAGTCCAGAAACTTTATACAGATAAAATTAACGTTTTATTGTACAAGCCGCTTTAGCAAATTTTATTTATATTATTGACAAAATAATGACTACCATCACCTTTATAGGAGTGTATTTATCCTTTATTTGTTTATTCTACATATATCTGTTGAGTATTTACTAGATAAGGGGATGTAGAGTATATAATATTTTATATCATATTATCATTATTTTTATGGGATTTGGATCTAATAGAAGGGCAATTTTAAAGTTACACACATAACTAAAACACAACATCACATTTCAAATGGTGAATAAGTGGAACAAAAAAGCATGCTTGGAAGTCTAGAAGAACCCACTCTGGTGTGATGATCATGAAGGTCTCCACAGAGCGTAGGACATTGAAAGAGGATGGGAAGATTTGCACATGGAAGATATTGGAGGAGTCAGGAAAAACCAAGTGTGATCATAAATGTCAATGTCAAGTGGACCCATGATGCTGTGGGGATGGAAATGTGTATTGGACAGACTGGAAAATATTTGAAAAGCGTTCCCATGGTCATATTAGATTTGCTCATTGTAAAGTAATTGCTCATGTATATGAAGATAAAGATACTGGCAAACTATTAGTAAAATATATGCTGTGCAGCTATTTTTCTAACTGCATACAGAATTTAGTTCTGATATACACACACTGTCTCAATCTGGTCCATTTGGTGATCCAGAACATACAACTACTTAATAGCTGGTGTCTGAAATGTGGTGCATTGAAAAAGGGAACTAGACGGCTTCTTCTGCTGCTGCTCGGACTAATAGCCACTAAGTTTCTTAAATAATGTATTAATCAAAGAGACGTCATCAACACTTTTGTGAGACTGAGAGTTGTTTAAGGAGAGGCCTTCTCTCCATTTTTAGTAAAAGGGATGCACCTTTGCTGAAGATGGTGGAATAATCCCAAAAGGATCAACAAGTTTAAGGGGGTGGGGGTGGCGGGATTATTCCTATCCAGATACTGGGTTTTTGACCCACTCGAGGGTTTCACTCCAGCAATTCTTCCTCCTCTCTCCTCCCTCTTTCCTGGATCATTTCCATCTCTCTCTCTCTCTTTTTTTTAACATTTCTATCTTAAAATAGAACCTTCTTCATTCACTTAGCTCTCCAATGCAACATAGTTCTCTAAGAGTCATTTTCTCTGCTGGCTTTTCCATCCTTTTCTACTGTATAGTTAAGTTTTCACACCTATTTTTCCACACCAAAAAAAATGTCTTGTAAAGGTCACCAATGAACTCCTTATTGCCAAATTCATTGGTCAATTATCATTGATCTCATCTAACTTGGCCAATTAGCAGCATTTGAGATAAATGATTCCTTTCACCTTTTGAAATATTTTCTCTATTTCCAAAATAATGCACTCTTGACTTTCTCTTCACCTCTGAACACTTCTTCTCAATCTCCTTTGCTACTTTGTCATCTTTTTTTCAACCTCTTCACATTAAAGTACTTTGGGGTCAGTCCTTGGAACTCATCTCTTCTATCTTCATTCACTCCTTTTAAAAAGTTATCTATACACTGATGACTCCTAAATGTATATCACAAGCCCATACTTTACCCCTTCACTTGGATTGGAAATCCAACTTGGATTGTATTGGAATATCCAATAATCTATTGACTGTATTCAACTGGGATATCTAATTGATATCTTAAACTCAAAATGTTCAAAACTTAATTCTAGAACTTTATTCTACTCTGGCTCCTCCTGAATCCTTCTCTATCCAATGTATCCCCCCCAAAAAAATATCTTAGTATTATCCTTCACCTGTCTCTTTCTCTCTATGTCAAAATTTCTGGTGGTTGTACATTCAAAATACAACAAAACTTCAATTAATTCTTACTACCTCCACCACTTACTATCTGATTCCACCACATAAACATCTCTCTCCTGATTACTGCAGTCTTTAAGTCAGATCATGTTACTCCTATGCCCAAATCATCCAGTGACTTCCCCTTTCACAAACCATAAAAGTTTAAGTCTTTATAGTGGTCTAATGCCCTGTGGGATCTGGCCATTGTTGTCTCCTTGACATATTCACTCTGCCTCCCTCTCACCGACTTCATCCTGACCACACTAGTGTCTCTCTTCTTTCTGACCCATCAGAGCTGTGCACTGCTGGTTCTCTAAATCTGAAAATGTCTGTCCTCAGGTATTCACACTACTAACTCCCTCATGTCTTTCAAATGTTAGCTCAAATATCATCCTATTAATGAGGCTCACCCTGAATACCCTCCTTAAAACCGTAATGTGCCCCCAAACACTCTTTCTGCTATTTACTTGCTTTTATTGCTTTGTTTATTATCAAGGTGCTCCCCTTTTCCAGCCTTTTCTCTAAATTCAATATATGTGATTAAAACTTCATCTATGGTACTTGCTAAAAAATATGTTAGTTTTATCAATAAAACATAAGTAGAAACCACTCTCTTGCATATTACACACTTATGCAGGATATGACTGACATAAACACCCACTTGGTTCCCAAGGGCTTTTTTTCTCAGCTAGGATTAAAGTATATCTCAGAACATCAATGGGAACATACATTACTACATCACAATGAAAGAGAACTGACTTTTCCCTGTCCCTTGTCCTGAATGGGAGTGGTGGAAGGGGAATTTTGCCCTGATTGATCCTTCCCTTAGAAAGTCACACATGCAAAGTTTTATCTTGAAAAAGACACCTAATGTTTTAGATAATAATGAGAAAGACTTGGTAAGAAATGACTGGACTGTGAAATTTTACACCGAGGAGCAAGTGTTATATGTCTTACTTGTAGTATAAGGAAGCAACTTCATTTTCAATAATGTAGCAAACATGGATGTCATTGAGGTTTACAGAAGAGAGAGGAGGAGAGAAGCAGTACAGATATCTGCTGCACTACAAATAGCTGGTTTTAAAGGATGCCTACTAGATAGTAACATCTGTCAAAAAGAAAACATTGTGTCCACAAACATTGAGGAAGTGCCCCATGGCAAAGCAATTCTCTTCAGAAAGAATGTTTGAGAAGTGATTTTTGTGATTGGCAAAATTTACACATTTTATTTTATTTTAAAGATGTGGGGAACAATTCAGGATTAGGTATACACATGTTCATTATGCAGATACTCTTTTGGATGAGGTGAGCTCCCCCTCCCCTGGCAGTTTCCTTCAACTGCCAATCTCACCCCCCCATGCAGTTTTCCACTACTGTCAATCCCTTTCTTATAGTATTATGATAATTGCTCAAGGACTGCTTATGAGTGAGAACGTATGATGCTCTGCTCTTTGTTTCTGTGATAGATCACTGAGTATGTTAGACTCTAAATTCATCTAGGTTGCTGCAAAGTCCATATGTTTATCCTTCTTTTGGCTGCATAATATTCCATTGTGTATATGTACCACATTTTTTATCCAGGCCAGCTTCGATGGGCAGCATGGTTGGTTCCATGCTTTTGCTATTGTGAGGAGAGCTGCAACAAACATGCAAGCGCAGGTATCTTTTTTGTAGCATGATTTGCGTTCCTCTAGGCATATTCCTAATAGGGGGATTACTGCGTCATATGGAAGATCAATTTCTAGGTCTTTCAGAAATCACCATACTGTCTTCCAAACAGGTTGCACTAGTTTGCATTCCCACCAGCAGTGTAGAAGTGTTCCTTTTTCTCTGCATCCTTGCCAACATCTGTTGTTTGTTGTTTGTTTTATTAATGATGGCCATTCTACTGGGGTTAGGTGGTATCTCAATGTGGTTTTGATTTGCATTACTCTGATGATTAGTATTAGAAATAAATCACAGATCTATTTCTACTGTGGACTAAAACAATTCTAAGTGTGTGATTCTGTCTCATGAGCCAACAGGGTCTAAATAGTGAGAAAAAGATGGGGTACCGTACATTTGGGGGGAGTGTTGACTTGTCCTTGACCCTGGGGGATTGTTTCCAATGTAGACATTGGCTCATTGTTTTCACTTTGTCCTTTAAAGCCAGGGCATTTTATTAAATTCTGAATATCTCTGAGGTAGGAAATTGCTCATGTCCTTTTGGTTTAGGTGATGAGTGAGACTAAGGCTCAGAGGATCATTTAGCACCTAACATTAGCAACCTTTCATTTGGGTGGGGGTAGGCAAGGGCTAGGATGTAAGAGAGCATAATTCATTCCTGCAGATTACATTCCTCTCTTATTCCTAGTCTGAGTCATTCTTTTTCCCAGTGAAAATCAGGCAATTTGGGGGTCCCAATTCAGGAAGTTGTTTTTTTTTAATTTTAAAGAATTTAAAATTTGGGTTTAGGCACACAAATGTTCATTATGCAGATGCTCTTGTTGAAGAGGTGTGCCATCCCCACTCCCCCTCCCCCTGCAGCTTCCCACTATGGCCAATCCCACCCCCCAGCAGTTTCCCAATATTGCCAATCCTTTTCTCACAGTATTACAATAGTTGTTCAAAGTCAGCTGATGAGTGAGAACTGTGATACTCAGTTCTTCTTTTCTGTGATAAATCACTCAGTATTATAGACTCTAAGTCTATCTAAGTTGCTGCAAAGTTCATAATTTTGTTCTTCTTATGGCTGTGTGATATTCCATCGTGTATATGTACCACATTTTTTTTTAATCCAATCCTCTTTCAATGGGCAGCACAGTTGGTTCTATGTTTTTGCTATTGTGAATAATGCTGCAATAAATGTGTGTGCAGTTATCTTTTTCATAGAGTGATTTGAGTTCCTCTGAGTATATTCCCAGTAGAACGATTATGGAGTTGTATGGGAGGTCGATTTTTAGATCTTTTAGGAATCCCCACATTGTTTTCCACAGAGACTGTACTAGGTTTCACTCCCACCAATAGTGTAGAAGTATTCCCTTTTCCCTGCTTCCTTACCAACATCTGTTTTTTTTTTTTTAGTTATTGATGATGACCATTCTGACTGGAGTTAGATGGTATCTCAGTGTGGTTTGAATTTGCATTTCTTTGATAACTAGTGAGATTGAGCATTTTTTCGTGTATCTGTTGGTTGCTTGTATGTCTTCTTTTGAGAAGTCTCTATTCAGATCTTTTGCCCACTTTGTAATGTGGTTGTTTGTTCTTTTTTTCTTTTCTGCACATTTGAGTACTTGTAGATCCTAGATCCTAATTCCTAGATGCTAGGCATTTGTCAGATATACAGTTGGAAATATTTTTTCTCAGTCTATGGGCTGTCTCCCACTCTCTCAATGGTTTCTTTGGCTTTGCATAAGCTTTTCAGCTTTTTATGGCCTGGTCGCTTGGGATTTTGATCAGGAATTAGTTGCCAGTTCCAATTTCCATAAGGATGTCTCCTGCATTTTCTAAGTTTGAGGTTTTTAAAATATGCCCTCTTGTTGATATTCCTATTACTCTGAATAAACAAAGCTGAGCATTGTGATCCTTGATTTATCAAGTCTTTTACGAACTCATTTTCCTTTGTGCTCTGCCTTCCTCCCTGACTCCTACTGTACACAAATGCACATTCTGGATACTTGTATCCAATGGACCTGATTGTTTTCAGTATAATCTGAAGCTTAAGATCTTAAACGGATTCCCTCCAGCACTAACAAGTTGATAATTACCAAACCTATTTATCTAATCATTTTCCCTTACCAATTGACTTTCTGTGAAAAAGATGTGATGCCTCAGGATCTGTGAATTGCATATACTCATACAAGGTAAAAATTACTTGATCATTCCTAACTAAACCTAAGGCTTTCTCAGACATGTCTTTGTTGGTGTTCTAAAGAGGAAAAATTGTACAATTGTGTAAGAAAATTACTTCCAGTACACAAAAATGCAGGATCTACTGTGTAGCATCAGAATTTTAGGCAGTCTCTAAACTCTGTGAAAAACTTTTTGAATTCTATATCAACCTGTCCCAGGTCATGTAAGCTTTTTTTTTCCCCTTTTTTCTTTGTTTTGTAACTTTTTTTTTTTTTGAGTTGTAGTCTCACTCAGTCACTCAAACTGGAGTACAGTGGCTGCTCCCAGCCACTGCAGCCTTGACCTGCTGGGCCTCAGCCTTCCAAGTAGCTGGAACTACAGGCACGCACTACCACTCCCAGCTAATTTTTGATTTATTGTAGAGATGAGGTCTTGCCAAGTTGCCCAGGTGGGTCTCGAACCTGCAGGCTCAGGCAATCCACTCACCTCGGCCTCCCAAAGTGCTGGGATTACAGGCTGAGCCACCAAGCCCGGCTCTTTTTTTTTTACTTCTTTCAGAGGTATTCAAGGCTCTCCATATTCAATTCTCATTCTCTAAGGGAGTTGGACACAACAAGGTTTCTGTTATTCAAGAGTGTCTTGCAGTCACGGTGTTAGGCAAAGTTGAGATCCAAGTTTGTAAAGGCTTTCCATTCAAGACCATAGACATGCAAGTTCCTATGTGAAGGAAACATGCTTTTGTGTCAGGTATTAAGCACATGAAAGAGAATGTGCACTCCCACTAAAGAACATAGAAGGGCAGTTTCCGAAATTATATTTTGTAATTAACTCTAATTTCTCTATATAATAGCTCTAAACCATGCACCTGGCATTCATTGCCCTAGGGAAAAACCAGTACTGGTATAGACCTTATGCGAGAAATTAAGTGTATCCCACAGCAGGAACCATCTTCAACCACCATCTTGCTCCACTCTTCAGACACCTACTGGAACAAGCCTTGTACAACTCCTTTCCTGCATTAGTCTTTCCTCATCTTCCCAAACAATGCAACTCACAGTAGTTCAAAGCCCACTGTCTTTGAACTTGAAAAATTTGCACCACATCTCAAATGCTTTCTTCAAGGCTATCAACACCACACAAATTAGCAGTTTATTATTCTAGCATTACATGGGAGTTAAAAGAATGAGCTTTATTGACAGATGGACTTGGGTTTGAATCCAAACTAGTTCACTTTCTATACCTGTGACCCATCTAGTGACATCACTTCCATAAATTCTTTTAATCATCTATAAAAGTAGGATTGTAGTAATTCCTAAGGTAGAGTGAGAATTAAATGATATCCTGTGTATAAAACATTTTCACATAACTAGAGTTCCATAAATGTAGTTATAACAATTATATAGCAATTATTATTATACTGTCCTATTAAGTAAATGTTTTTAGTTATTCAATATATTTTCTCACATAATGTGGATTTTAGCCAAAGTACATTATTAACGCCCAGAGTACTAATTTGCAAGATCTGAATCTCACTTCAGCACCTAGTATAACAATTGTCATCAATAAATAAAGTAATTGTATTTATATTGCTATTCTGAACATTCTAACATGTGTTCATGCTATAATGTTCAGAATAACACGAAGATCTTAAGAGGACAGAATATTCCTTCTTTCTTAAATAATTACTAAACAATAACTAGCTTTTATTTGTGCCTATTATGTGCCTGGTTCTATGGTAGATAATGTGCACAGATTATCAGGAGCCCTTAAGAAACCTCACAGGAATGGATTGTAGGTTGTGTGATAAACCTCTAATGATTTGGATAAATAGATTTGGATATGACCATGGAGGGTGATTAACTGGCACATGGAGTGAAGATGTTTCTTCATTCATTCATTCATTCAACAAATATTTCTTGATTTTCTTCTTCTACATTCCCAGCTGCGATTCAAGGTCCTAGGTTTACAGCAATAGACAAGGTAGAGGGGAAGGCAGACAATTAAGTAATTAACAAACCAATAATATAATTTCAGAGTGGTAAATGCTATAAAGAAAATAAAACATAGTAATAATATACAGATAATTTAGTGTACGTGGGAGAATATTAAGTTGTTTGGTCATAGGCAATCTGTAACAGGGACTCTCATGCTGAGACCTGACTTTGCACAACTTAAATGCATGTTGTTACTAAAAACTACTCACTACAAAGAAATAGGAGCCTGGAAAAGTGTACATCATTCTGTGGGAATTTCACCATAAGATGCTGAGGAAATGAAATGGAAGCAGTGGAGGGAGTGAGGTCGAGTGGGTCAAATAAGTAAATGAAAGAATGAGGGTACACTTCAGCACATTACGACGTTGGGTGCCTCTGATACTTCATGTCAGACAGAGCAGGCCATGAACTATTACTGGGGTCCCAAGAGTTATAACAGAATTTCCCCTGAGTCCTACTCCTTTCTTGAAGAGGATTCCATTCAGACCATTTTCTTCAACTCCCAGTCCTAAGAGCAACATTTTGCATATAGTCAATGTTCAATAAATGTTTGCTAAGTAGCTGTTGCTCAAGTACTCTAACTGCCTTTAAAAAATGCTTTAAGGGGAGCAAAGAATTATTGGTCTTTTCAAATGAAAGAGTTTAATTAATAATCTGTCTAGCAGCTATGTGACCTCAAGTTAATCACTTAACCTCTTGGTTTTTTCATCTGTGAAATGCGGATGATAACAGCTGTCTCCCTGTGTTGCCCTTGGACTAGAAGAGATGAGGGGTAAGAAAGCCCTTAGTCACATCTAACCTGCTACACCTGTGTGGTGGTGGGGGGGAGTGGGGAGGTAGGGGGAGGGTGTCCATATTCTATCATGAGGAATAGGAGAGAGGGTAGGGAAAAAGCAAAGAGACCCAGATGGAAGGAAAGGGTGAGGAGGACTTACTGCATTTTTGTCACCATTTCCACCATTGCCTCTGTCATGACACAGTTGTGGGAGATGGGGAATGGGATGGGAGAGAGAACCAGACACGTTAGCAATGTCATGATTGTTTATTGTTTTCATCCAGTTAGTAATAAATCAAGGCGAGATTTGTCATTTTAACTAGTCTTATTTCAGTTTGGAAAGTCAAGGCTATTAAATGCTGATAGGAAGCTGAAAAATTATCTGAGAACAAGTGTCCACAAAGAGTCTCAGAATCCTGCAGGTCACTAGAGATGGGGAAACCATTCCCGTCTCTACTGTCTGGTGAAGAACCCTCCACTTCAGAAAGGGGATATCAGAGCGGGGTGTAAGGCTGTCAGGTTAATAGGCGGTGGGAGAGACTGAATTAGTTTTTTCTATTCTTCATCTAGTCCCATGGTGAGCTGTAGGGAAGGTTGGATGGAGAAGAGGGAGAGTGAAGAGATAAATCTCTGTGGATGTTTCTATACAGTCTAAAGTGAGGATTCAGAAGAGAAAATATACAAAAGGATTTGGAAGTTATGTCCTCCAAATGGTGAGAACAGGACAAAACTATGTGAAGCAAATCAAAGCTCTATTTTAAAATTTGGCAAACAGCATGTTGCCAAATGGATTGACATACCTTGAATTGTGTTGTATCATAAGGAAGACCATTTTCTCTGATGTGTCTCAGGGAAGATTCAAAGCAAAGCCCTTGTAGAGTGTGGAGTTGCACAAGAATGCCCACTGGCTTGTCGAAGATTATTGTTTTATCTTTAGTGGATAATGGAAGGAGAAATGATCCTGAGACCTTTAAACACAGTCTTTGCTGGGCACAGTAGCTCAGGCCTATAATCCCAGCACTTTAGGAGACTAAGTCAAGAGGATTGCTTGAACCCAAGAGTTTGAGACGAGCCCAGGCAACATAGTGAGACCTTGTCGCTACAAATAAAATAAAATAAATAGCTACTCATGAGGCTGCATCAGAAGGATCACCTGAGCCCAGTAAGTTGAAGTGACAGTGAGCCTCAACCACGCCACTGCACTGCAGGCTGGGCGACAGAGTGAGACTTCAACTCAACAGTCTCTCTCTCTCTCACACACACACACACACACACACACACACACACACACACACATACATCTTCACTGATCTTTCTGAAATCAGCTATTCCTTCCTCTAGCAATGTCTAGAGTGATCTTTAATTTCTCCTCTTGATCAAATTTGGCAGCAAGAAAACAATGCACAGGCATCTCTTGGGTACTCATCTTAGTTATTCTACTTACTGTTTTTCCTGGGGAAATCACTTAACTCTCTGAGCCTCTGTTGCTTGTATTCAATAAAAATAAGATACCTATTCTATCTGCCTCACAGAATTTTGAGGATATGATGGCATATTGGAAAAAGCATGATATAGTAATAAAGAATTATGATTATTGTTATATTTTTGTGAATAATGATAAAGAGCGTTTTTCTTCACGTTTATGTAATTTCCAAATTTGGAAAGGATCCTAAATTCAACTACTTCAATTTATTCTCCAATCTCAATTTATTTGACCATTTCTCTATGAGATGATTGTCTAACCTTTCCTAAACACTTCAGTAAGATTTACTGCCTTCCAAACAAATCTGAGCCATGTTAGGCATGTCTAATATTTCCTGCTCTAATGACTGAGTTGAGTGGAAATTTTCAACTTCTATTCTTTAGTGCTAGTTCTGCCTTCTAGGACCTCAGTCACTTTTTTAACATGATTTTTCCTTTTCCATGTTTTAGCAGAACTAAATCTCCTCTTTCCCCAGCTGAGGAGACTGAGTGTGTTTAAAGTTCTCAAGTTATATATTTTTGGGAGGTAGGGCTCTCGTCATTCTAATTAACAGGCTCTAAATGTTTGTTTTCTATTTCTTTCTTAAAATGTGTCTCCCTAAGCTGAATATCCAGGCATGGTATAACCAGTGTGTCTAAAAACACAACCTAATGTTCTCTCTAGCCAGATTTGCTTACCTTTCTCTAAGTCTTTATCTTGCTTTTTAGTACAAGTAAAATGTCTTAATGCCTTATTTGCTTTTTAAAAAATTTTTGACCACCTTTCATCTGTCTTTATTCTATAATCTGCTCCTTCATTAAAGTCTACTTTACCTATATGATGACCACTTGTATACCTAATCCCAAATTGTATCCAACATCTTTAAGATAAAATAAAATAAAATTTTCTTAAAAAGTTAAAAAAAATAAAGTCTTCTCTGAATATTTTATCCAGATTTGCTTACCTCCCTCATTCTTACAATCCTTGGACATTCAGGACAGCAGGTGCTCTGGGGAAATGGGACTGGAAAAGTGAGCAGGTGAGTGGGTATGCTTGGCTTGTCATCAAGGAGGGAAGACAGAGGAGCTTATTCCAAAAATATGAAAGACGAACTTCTGGAAAGGGGCTAAATTTGTTCTATGTTGTCCTAAACAGCAAAACAGAAACCATTCAAGACATTTTCCCAGGGGAGGTTCTAGGTCTTTGTCACAGTGGTGAAGAATATAGGATTTGGAACAGGATAGGATAGCTCTGGGATCAAGTTTGACCACCTAGTTCAGTAGTTTTAGGTGATTTTTTACATCTCTTCCCAATCTTATTCTCTTCTTCTACAAAATGAGGAGGTCTTGGACTTTGTGACCTGAGGTCTTTTTACTACATGTGCTAACTTGTCTTGCCTCTATTCACTTTACAAGAAAGTTTTGGTGTGATAGAATAAATTCATGTTCACAAATATTCATTCCTTCTCCACAACCTGCTCCATCACTGGTGAGCTTGGCCATGTGAATTGTTTTGGCCAATGAGATGTTTGCACCCATGATGCAGCAACCCTAAGGTGTCTTCATGACTGAATTTGGACTCTTGAACTTCTGCTTTGCCGTGAGAAACATATGCTCAAATATACCCAGAACAGACAGTTTATCCCAGGAGGAATAGGAAAGTCATGAGAGTGGATCTGCACCACCTGAGCTAAGGCCACCTGGGATGAGCAGCCTTCCAGCTGACACTAGCCTGCTGCAGATTCATTAATGAGCCCAGCTGAGACCAACAGTACTGCACAGCCAACCTGCACACTTACAGGTACATAAGTGTATTTTTGCATGCTTCTGAGATTTTGTGACTGTTTTATATGCAATGTTATGGTGGTCACAATTATCTGAAATAACCAGTAAAATAAGATATAAGTGGCTGGCACAGCTTAATGTTTCTCTTTCCTGAAAGACATGGGAAGGCAATACTTTTATTTGTTTAATAAATATTTGAGTGCCAGGTCCCCAATTGTAGTTAATTTTCTATTGCAAGGGGACTCTACTTTGAAAAAGGTCCCTTAAAGTAGTCTAGAATTAAACTAGAGCCCCAATTCCCTTATAACACACAAAGCACAACATGACCTGCTACATGTGTAGGGCTTGTGCTGCATTCCTCTTTTCTAATTTCTGTGTATCTCTCTGCCTTGTGGGCTCTGGACATCACTTTGTTCCCTAGTTTCTAGGACTGGTCTACCCGAGCATACTGTAGTGTTGGATGATGAAATAGAGCTCTTTTCTTCTCCTTTCAGTAAAGTGTCCTTAACCCTGCTTCCTTGTCTTTTTTCACTTTTCTAGACACTTCCAGAGGAATTCAGTGCTACATGACCCTCAGGCGGCAGGAAGCAAAAAAAAAAAAAAAAATAGAAAAAGAAACAAAACTAATAACTTTATTTTTGCTTAGATGTGACTTCCTCAGAATGGTGCTCACAACGGGACTACAGGAGTCCATCACTCCCGTTCTCTGAAGGCTGGGGCTGCAACTGCACAGAAGAGGGTGCTCTTGTGTAAAGCTGCAGCTGGCTTCCTGGGAGGAGGTGAAGTTTCCTGGTTCCTTGCTGAGCGAATGATTCATCGCTTATGATATTTGGTAAATGTAGTCTGCATTAGTGGACACACATTCTGCAACAACAGATAAAAACCCCAAACAGCAAAAATGTCAGAAAACTCATTCGTGTGGAGAATGCACATCCATCATCCTCTGCTGTTCTGTTATGACATAGCCAACTTTTATCAGCATTCTTCCTTTTTATCCTATCTGCCAGGACCCTCTAAGTAAAAATTATCAAGGAATAAGGACAAAAATACTGTCATCCTTTTTGGACTTTTGAAACTGCTTTCACCATTTGGAAAATAACTACTTATCCAATAATTCATTTGTTACACAAATATTTATTGGAGCCAGTTATTCAGTTTTTTAAAATGCTTTTAAGGAAAATAATTCAAAATCCTTCCTTACCCATCAGACCCAAATGACCTGGTTCTTGCTTCCCACTCATCTCATGCTTTTTGGCTTCTTTCTGGCTCTTTTCCACCTCTGGCTTTTGCTCTCATATTCCATTTTACTAGAATTATTTTTTTCTGGTTCTTACTTTTTTTTTTCAGTTCCCCAGAGCTCAGCATGAATGTCATGAGTGACTTTTTTGAAGCCTATGTATTAGAGTTTTCCAGAGAAACAACCAATAGAAGATATATATAGTTTTATGTCTTGCAATTATGGAGGCTAAGATCATAAAGCCCCAAGACTTTCAATTGGCAAACTATAAACCCAGGAGAGCTGATGGTATAATTCTACTCCTAGTACCCATCTGAAGGCATTAGATAATGATTTCCTATCTGAAGGGATAGAGAGCATTCTCCCTTACTGTTCTATTCTGCCTTCCATGGATTGGACAAGACTTTAATCAGTCTACCAATTCAAATGTTAATCTCATCCATATATACCCTCGTAGACATACTCTGAATACTATTTAACCAAATATCTGGGCACCTGGTGGTCCGGTCTAGTTGACACATAAAATTAGGCTTCACCGTCCATGCCTAAATTGTATTTTCCTAGTTACTACCACCTAGTCCTGTTTATTATCTTCTCAATGCTTAGGACAATTTGCATGCATTCTGTCTATTTATTTGTCACATGTTTGTTTCTTGTCTGTTTCTCCTAGAATGTGAGCTCCATGAAAGCAGGGACAATCAATTGTGTTTATTTTTTATCCCTGAACTCAGGAGAGTGCCAGTCTCTCAGCAAATATTCAGTATGTACCTTTGAATGAAATACATGCAAATAAAAAAAATTGTATAATGAAGTAAGTACTAAAAGGCAATATTAACATAATGTCATAGGAATATGGAAGGGCAAAAGCCTAATTCTTCCTGGAATAGTCAGGAAAAGCTTTATAATGAGGAGGAATGTGAGCTGATGAGGAATCTCCTAGGCAGTGCAGAAAGAGTCAAGTGGACACAAGCTTTACAGAGCAGACCAATGTGTGGTGGTGGGGGGAGAGCTAACGAGATTAACATATACCAGAAAAGGCAAGAATATCAGGGTTCTGAGGGGTCAAAAGGGACTTAGAAGGGTCTTGTATGCAGTGGCAGGATTGGCATATGACTTGGCAAAAATGGGAAGACAGTGGAAGCTGGAGGTTTTGAAACAGGAACATTGATTTTGAGAGCAGAGTAGATAGGGGCTTGGAATAGGAAGAAATTGGAGCTCAAGAAACAAGTTAGAAAGCAGTACAGTAATTTGGGAGAGAAAAGATGAAGTAGCAGCAGAGGCGTGATTTGTGGCTGACTTCCTCCTGGACAGGCTTGGGCGGAGGCTTTGGCAGGAGCTAGAGTCCTTGTAGGCAGCCCTGGCTATATGAGTGGGTAAAGGTGTCCTGTGACTTTGGAGACAGGCAGAGAAGAGTCAGCAGAAGACACCTTGTAATCCAAGAAATAATTTGATATTGCAAGGACATGGGATGGGGAGGTGAGCATAAAGCATGCCTGGATCGGGAGCAGAGATTCTGCCATGGGGATAAGATGAAGCAACATGCCAGGTGGCAGGGCAGGGTCATTACAATTGGATAAGGAGAGAGAGATACTTTGTGGGGAGTTGGTGTGTCTGGAAGACACTGAGTATGTTCAAACAAAATAAAAGAAAGCAGGTAAATTTGGGGGTGCTTCTGAAGTAGAATTATACAACCTGATGACTAATTAGATATGGGATGAGAAGGATGAAGACAAGAAATTTGAGGATGACTTTTCTGGAATTTGGGAGAATGGACTAGAGGAAGAACGGTATTGGAGGAAGTATTTGAGGATTACTTTCTCCTGTAAGTTGAATTGTTTAATCAACCACTTCACCGCATGTCCTGTGATCAGCTTCTCAGTATTCACGTGGCAGGACTTTCTAGCAAATAGCTCCACAGGAGAAGACACACTGCTTAGTTCCTAACCTCTGTCACATTCCAGAACAACTCTCTTCTTTACAAGAGGCACCAGAGAATTTACTTCATCCTCTTCCTCATCATTGTCATCATTGACCTCTTCCTCCAAAGCATCAGTAGCTCTTATTTACTGAGCACTTATGATAATAATAACCACCATTTACTGAGTATATCCTGAGTCTCAGGAGTTTTCTTGGTCTTCACGTTAATTGTCAACCCCCTTACAAACCTAAGTAAAGTAAGCACATCATTATCCACTTGTTACAGAAGAAATAACTGAGGGACAATGAGGTAAGTGATCTACCAAGTTAAGCTGACAAGTCAGACACAATGGAAATACTTACGTGTATTGGTGCCTTTAGTCTTCCCAACATATTTGGGATATCATGATTATTCCCTTTTTTACAAGAACAATTAACACAAGATGTGAGGAAGAGGTCATACTAATTTCCTCAACCCATTCAGCCCACAAATATTGGAGCTAATATTTAAAACTACCATTTCTAAGCTGATGTACAAAGAGGAAACTAATTCTAAAGCTCTTTCATCTTTGTGTTCAAAGGCAGAGACACAAGGAAAAGGATAATATTTTAAAAGTTGTAAATAATAGCTGTGGATACTATTGACCCTTGAACAACACAGGTTTAAAGTGTATAGGTCCACAAATATGTGGGTTTTCTTCTATCTCTGCCACTCCTGATATAGCAAGACTAATTTTCCTCTTCTCCTTTTGGCTTATTCAACATGAAAACAAAGAAGATGAAGACCTGTATGATGATCCACTTCTACTTAATGTATAGTAAATATATTTTCTTTTACTTTACTTTTCTTTTCTTTTTCTTTTTGAGTTGGAGTTTCACTCTGTCACCCAGACTGGAGTGCAGTGGCCACTCCCGGCCACCACAGCCTTGACCTGCTGGGCTCCAGCAATCCTTCTGCCTCAGCCTTCCAAGTAGCTTACTTTTATTTTCAAATAACAGTTCATTTTCTCTAGCTTACTAATTCTAAGAATTCAGTATATAACAAATACAACATACACAATATATGTTAATCAACTTTATGTTATGAGTAAGGCTTCCAGTCAGCAGTACACTATAAGTAGTTAAGTTTTAGAGGAGTCAAAAGTCATATGCAGATTTTCTACTGCTTGAGAATCAGTGCCTCTGATCCTTATATTGTTCAAGGGTCAACTGTGTTTATCAAACACACATAATGGGAAGTGCCTTACGTCACAGTCTTCTGTAAAGGGATTATCATACCCATGTTTCAGATGCAAGTTTGAGGACAAAACACTTTGCTCAGGGCACATAGCAAATAACAGAGCCAGGATTCAAACTTAGGTCTGGTCTGACTCCTGGGAATTACTCAGTTATTAAAAAGTACTGCACCTTAGATGCATGGACCCTGTCTTGTTTTTCTGACTTCCTCTGAGTTGCTATTAGAAACCACTTTTACTTTTATTCTTAGCTTTTATTTCTGAGGGCAGGATTTACAAACACTTTTTTAATCCTACCACCTTCCACATGCCTCCAGCTCCCATTCTGCCTAAAACTGGACCCATTCTTCCAAAATCTCTTTGTCAAATCTGCGGGTATCACCAGGCCAGAAATAGTTGCTTCTTTTTACATATATCTGAGAATCTTCATATGAAGTGAACCTGGGTTACTAGGCTTTTCTCCAGCACCACCAGGAATCATCTCTGCACATGAATTTTTATTGTCCAGGCATACAAATTGAGAAGAAAATGGCATTTTACAGTTAAAACCCAGAACACAGTTTCTCTGTATATTAACTGTGTAGTCTTCTCTGCGTACTTACTCTCCCTACATGTAAAATGTAATGAGAATCTTCAGTGAATGGGAGCTGTCTGTCATCTAGTTCATAGGCCTCTGTCCCTACTGCTCCCGCAAGAAAATTCCATTCATTCCATTAGTGCTACTGCCTGAGTAATTGACCAGGATGGGGTGATTGATAGTGCAGGAGGTAACTTTTTGAAATCAGGCCCCAAGCACTGATTTAAGAACAAAATTTTTGCCCCCTTATAACCTCAGCCCCTTCCTCTGTGTGAACTTGATAGATTTGAAGTGGCAGGGCTGGAATACTGGGCAATCACCTGGAGCTTTATGAAATGGAATAGCTTCCTAGTGAATTTTGCTATGAATATGTCCCTTCCAACTTACTGTAGAAGAAAAAAAAGAGAGCACAGCTGTTACTCTTCTGAGCCTATAGTTTTATTTTCATTTTAGACTTGCAAGTGACCTAGCTACTATGTGCATTTATTATAAAGGTGATTGAGTGATGATGTAGACAGGCTAATAGCATTGGAGGAATAATTTATTACTTACAGTGCCTGAGGGAAGAGGGTACGCCATGCCATGAAGGGCCACATGGATGGGAAAGCACGTGATTTGATCAGGAAGAAAAGGAGGAGCAAGGGGAAAACACAGACTATAGTCTTTTCTGTGAGAAAAGAAGGGTACTGAAACAACTTAAGATTGGCTAGTTTGGGGCATGAGGTCTGTCTCTAGTTGTTTGGTACCTCTCCCTAGCTGTGTTGATTTAGGGCAGAGGATATGTCAGCTTGATGTGTACGAGTTACGTAAAGGAGAAGGTTGGCTGTATAGACTCAGGATTGGTTGGATGGTTTGGAATATGATTTTCATGTACCTGTGAGAACTGGGTTGAAGGGAAGATATAAACATGTTTGGCCATTAGTACGTCCCTGTGATTAATGGCTGTCAAAAGAATAAATACAGAATCGATTAAAACAGTTATAATGCCACTGCAGAAGACCTAGAAACACAAGGGCAGGAAACCTTAGAGCATACTTCTCAAATTTCTTTCTATTTCGTTTCTCTTCTCCCCTCACTGCCCTCAGTCAGCAGGATGGGGAGCGAATCTTCATATGGAGTGAGCCCAGGAGAGTCTGGTAGTCTCTCTTAGTGCTCACCTCAAGCTGTGGTTGAATAAACCTAGGCTTTAGTGGCTATAGCTTCAAGACCAATATATGGTTTTATCCCACTGTCTTATCCTAGAGCTGGCATCTACATGAGCCATAGTGTAGAGACCAAAGGACAGTGCTATTGTCATTGTCATTGTCCAGAGAAATTGTGATCTAATTTGGAAGAGATAGATAAGCAGATTTTTAGCAAAAGTCTTCAAAATAACAATGATAATGAAAGTATGTAAAGCAAGAGATAGACTGTTTACTTAGAGAACAGTCAGAATTTAGGGATAAATCCAGAGTGGCCAGAACCCATATTCTCAGTTATTTTATTAGTAGGGCTTCAAAGACACCTATTATGATTGTATAAAAATATCAGGGGTAGCCAGGCATGGTAGCTCATACCTGTAATACCAGAACTTTGGGAAGTGGAGGCTAGAGGATTGCCTGAGTCCAGGGTTTCAAGGCCAGCCTGGGCAACTTGATGAGACCTCGTTTCCACAATAAATCAAAAATTTAGCCAGGCACAGTGTTGTGTGCCTGTAGTTTCAGCTACTTGGAAGGCTGAGGCAGAAGAATCACCTGAGTCCACCAGGTCGAGGCTGCACTGACTGTGAGCATACCACTGCAATCCAACCTGGGTGACAGAGTGGCACTTTGACCAAAAGAAAAAAGAAAAGGAAAAAAAAAAAAAAACGGGGCCAATCTGTCTAGGTTGCATGGTCTGCAGCAAATATGAATGTCTATAGTAAGAGGAAATTCTTCAGGAATGATTCATGGTAAAATAAATTTTTTAGAAATATAAATGAGTAAATAAAAGATTTATAGATGAGAAACACGTTCAGTGGTGGTTTTGCACCCCATTCTTTGGAGGGAAGAAGATGGCTGGAAATATGTATAGACTAACCACATAAAAAGAATGCACATACGTTCTTTTTTATTTATCTGTCTTCTTGAGCTTTTTACCACTAAGAAAAATAAAGGTGCCTGGAGAGATAGCCCCTCTACTTGTCCTTTCTATTCAATGCAATTGTATGGCATCATTTCTTAACTTTTCTTATTTGCCACTGTAGATAATTTTCAAATTTTTATGTCAAAATATATGTTCCTCAAAAGAAAGTGTTAATGTATATAGTCTATAGTGGATGATTGAAGAAATAAAGATATAAGCACTTTGTGTAGGATGATGATAGAAGAGCTAAACATTGTAAAGTGTTCTTTAAAAAGTAGACTGGGGTGAAGGCATAGATTGTGTAAGGGTGTCTCTGGGAAACAGAATTGAAGGTCCTTCCCACATGAAAGTCCAAAAAGTGAGGTAATAAGGTCCCTTCTGCCCCTCCAACCATATCCAAAGAAGGTTGTTCAATGTAAATTTACAGTGCTGCTTGAGAAAACAGGCAATATGTCTCTTCACTCCCTCCTCTACCATTAGGGGAAATTTTGATGGCTGATACTGCTTTTCACATTACAAAGTAATTCCTTTCCACTCTTTTTTGTTACCTAAAGCTTTTCCTTACTCCTAACTTGTCTGCCTCATGGCTCCTGCTTCAGTCTTATTCAGTCCTGCTACTAAAATCTGTTTCTATGTCTCATTAGACTTTCTAAAAAGAAACTTCTTGCCTGAATATATCATTCTCCTGGGTAAAATCTCCACACTGGGAAAAATCTAGCTTTAGCCCTCTTGCAGGGGTCTGACTAGCTTGCAGATGGTAACCAGCCCTTGCTAGGGTTTGAGTACAGTAAAAAAAACCATCTCAGAGAGAGACTACAGGGGTGTCAAGCTTCCTGAGGCTTGCCAAAGGGAATGCTGCAACTGCAGCAGACACCCTGGGGATGCTTGTATTTTCATTACAATGTTGCAATAATTAAGCTTGATGTAGGCATTTTCCATGATGGAAAATTTGGCCTCAAAATTGAAACATCAGAGACCTTTTCTGAGTTTTCAGTCTGCCAGTTTGCGCTGCTGTCCAAAGTTTGGACCTGTCAGCTCCTGCAGACTTGTGAGCCAATTCCTTAAAATATCTTGTCTCCCTTTAGCTTTCACCTATTATTTGCTATGTCTATATTTTTATCATATGAAGAATGTTCAATTTCACTTCTACCTAACAATTGTTCACATCAATGAATAAAATTTTCATACAATTGACAAATCTAGAGGACAGATATAAATATTTTCAGTGGTCTAGACAAATATCTGACCTCCTAGGTTCTCAACCTGTGATCCTACCTTAAAACCACCACAAAATAAAGTACAATGAGGTCTAGTGTCAGGTCAAGAGCATAGGCTTTGAGGTCAGCTTGAATCTGGGTTTTAATCTCCAGTTATTTACTTTGTGACTTTGAGCAAGTTACCTAACCGCTCTTACCTTCTGCTCCCTAATCTGTAAAATGAGATAAAAATACCCACTTGCTTGGGTTGCTGCAAGGATTAAGCAAAGTCATGTGTGTAAAGAGCTTAGCACAGTGCCTACGATATGCTGGTGAAGGACAAGTGGTAGCTATTTCTACTCTAGTATAGATGGCAGGTACCATTTCATCAGCTTGTGCACGCTCTAAAATGCTACTGACATTTTCTTGTCTCTGGCAACTCGAGTAATGTACATAGGTCTTTCCTGAGTAAGAGCAGGAGGGAAAAGTAATGGTCTCACTGCCTTCTTTCTCACTGCCTGTCCCATCCCCGGTCTCCATCCCATTTCTTCATCTGACTACTTCTTGTAAGTCTTCTCCTGGGCATCAGTTTCTGTGAAATGTTCTTCATGGACCCTCTCAGCTGGGCTGGTGCCTTTTGATGATTCCGTAATGCCTTGAGCATATCTTCATTATTACCATAATGGACTATCTATAATTGTTATAGGAAAAACTTTGGGCAAGGATTTTAATCTATTAATATTTATATCCCTATTATTGGTAGAGTATCTGGAACTTTCTAAATACTCAAAAATGTTTAATTCAACAAATGAATAAATGAATGCCCCAGCCATTTCTAATGAACAGATTATATTTCTGGGACAAAGCAATTTCTATCCTTGTTTCTTATGCATTCATCTGGGACCTAAGTATTGCTGTTAGTCAATAGATTCTAGTTCTTGCATTTGAAAACCGAAGTTCTGTATCTACATTGAAAAAGAAATTCAGCTCTAGAGATACATTTCTGATTTTAGACATTGGCTTTATAACCACTCTCTCTGCTTCTTCCACCCTGAGTGATTTTCAGCATCTCTATGCAATTTCTGTATGCAATGTCCCGGGAAGCCCATTCGCACACTTGACATTAAAAAACAAAAAAGCGTTGTATTTGTTTATACAACTGGCTCAGTGAACAAGGATGAGAAATTGAGTTATTTATTCGATGACTCAGGCCTTGATTACTAAATTGGAATTTGCCTCTGTACCTTGAGGGAGTGGAGAAAAGAAATCAAACAGATTAAATGAGACTGTTGTGTGTCTCTCTGTATCTCTGCCGGGTGCACTATGCATGGGATAATTAAGTCTCAAGAAAAGGAAATCTGGCCATGAAATAAAAAATACAGACTTTTCATCCATAGGAAGTAGCCAGGTTCTGGGCTCACCAAAATGTTTGGTGTTAACAAATGTGTTTCCCAATCTAGAAATTTCCAGTCACAAATGTTCAGTACCTCTTGGAACTAGTCAGCTCTGTGATGATTTTGCAGTGCACATCTATCACTAGACATCAGCGTAATGTGTGTTTTTCCCATGTGAACACTGTGTGGAAGGGGGTTTACAAAACACTATAACATTAAATGTAAAAAAATTTCATCTTCTGGGATAATGCTGTCAGAAACAATATGTGCTCTGGGAATTTGATTGATGGACAACAAACTTGCATGTAACCGTTCTGCGTCCTATTGTTTGTATTCAAGAAGTGCTGATGTATGTATGTGAAAAGGGACAATCCATTCCCTCTCTTGTCCATCTATCTGTCTTAAGTGTACCTTCTCCTCCCTACCTAAGAAATGCCTAGCAACATCAAAGGCATTAGCATGTGCACAATAAAATTGTATGTGTTTATTAATTATCAGTAATTGGGCAACTGTCTTTGTGTGAAAACCTCAAAGCTACATGGCCATTACACACAGGATATCTCACACTTGTATCTTAGACAAGTCCAGAGAAGATTGTCTAATTCTGTAATGCATTTTGTTTTGGTATACTAGCTTGCATTAGCAGTCATTTCCTAACTCTTCAGTTTCTGCCAATTTAAAAAAAAATAAGAATTGGTTTGCAGAACTAATTAAACATGTGTCAGTGTATGCCCTATGTTATTGTCTTCTTGTACTGCCCTGTATTTCTTGATGTTCTGTAGCTGTAAAACATCCCACCTTATGGAACCTATATGTATACTTGTACATTTCTTCCTATCTGAAGAGTGATATCAAGTAAATTTTGTTTATTCATTTTTTAACACAATTGTTCATTGAATATCTACTGTGAGTCAAGCAAGGTACATGGATCCTGATTTTCTAAATTGTAAACAAATATTCCAAGGACATCCTCTTTTCTGGGTAGCAAGATGCTTCCTTCTCCTTGTTTTGCTGCCCTGTCCCTGCCACTACCTTGTGTTACTCAGAGAAGGAAGCAAACACAAATGGAATCCTTTTAGCTACGGGCCCACAGGAAGACACACCAAGGGAGAGGTGAGACACAGTGCTGTCTTCTAAGGCTATTTGCCTCTGTCTACAGATCCGGGTTGCAGAGCACAGGTTCTGCAGTGTTGCCTCACAACAAATGGCCCCTCATCAACTTCATATCCTGTCAAGCAGTCTTCTTTGCAGAGCCAGTATCAGCCTTCTCACATTTATGTTTTGAGAGATAATGATATATTTTTCCATCTTCTTTCAGGCGGGCTTGCAAGATCTTATTTTGTTCTCCTTTAACTTCTTCCCTAAAAATAAAATAAACCAAATATCTGTCAGTCAAAACTAGTCCATGACTGCATCCTTTGTTTTTGTACCAAATGAAGTACTATGTTCCCAATTCAATTCAATTCAACTCAACTGCTTTAAAATTGATTTTAGACTCTCTCTTGGATTTTTTTCAAACTAGAAAAGTAATTTATGCTATGTTCACTGTTGCTGCAAATTAAATAATATAATAAAAACAAAAGCATTATGTTAAATATTTGTTTTTCTCTTCCACATTTATTTTTCTGAATCTCATACTTATAGGCACATATACCTATAATCTTGCACACATACATATTTTCTTTAAAAAAATAAATTTTGAGCTACAAACTTTTACTGAAAGAAATAGTGTTGTCATTAATATTTCTGAATTTCTATTTAATTTAAATAAGAGCAAATGACATTTAGAAACCAAAATGTATTAAAAACCTAATATGTGCAAAAAGCAACAACAATAAAACACCTCTTTTTTTTAATTAATCAATATTTTTTGTTATGGTTTTGTGAGGTACAGTTAAGGGTTAGGTGTACAATTACGTTTCATTCAGGCACCCTGTTAATAAGAAGTGTTTCCCCATCCCCAGACAGATATTTGCTACTGTTAATCACATCCCCCCCATAGTTTCCCAGTACCGTGAGTCATTTTCTTATAGTATTACATTGGATGCTCAAGGTCCATATATGAGTGAGAACATGTGATACTTAGATCTTTGTTTCTGTGAGAGGTCATTCAGTATTATAGACTCTAGCTCCATGCAGGTTGCTGTGAAATTCATGATTTTGTTCTTTTTTATGGCTGCATAGTATTCCATCGTGTATATGTACCACATCTTTTTAATCCAGTCCTCTTTTGATGGGCAGCATGGTTGTTTCCAGGTTCTTACTATTGTGAACAATGCTGCGATAAACATACGTGTGCAGGTATCTTTTTTATAGAGTGATTTGAGTTCTTCAGGGTATATTCCCAGTAGGGGGATTGTGGGGTCATATGGGAGGTTAATATTTAGAGCTTTTAGGAATCGCCACACTGCTTTCCACAGAGGTTGCACTAGTTTACAATCCCACCAACAGTGTAGAAGTGTTTCCTTTTCACCACACCCTCTCCAGCAGCTGTTATATTTTGAGTTGTTGATAATTGCCATTCTGACTGGAGTTAGGTGGTATCTCAGTGTGGTTTTGATTTGCATCTCCCTGATGATTAGTGAGGTCGAACATTTCTTCATGTGTTTGTTGGCTGCTCAGATGTCCTCTTTTGTGAAGTGTCTGTTCATATCTTTTGCCCATTTTATAATGGGGTTGTTTGTTTTTTTCTTTTCAGCATGTTTTAGTTCCTTGTAGATCCAGGATGTTAAGCCTTTGTCAGACCTGATGTTGGCAAATATTTTTTCCCAGTCTGTAGGCTGTCTCCCTGCTCTCTTGATGGTTTCTTTGGCCTTGCAGAAGCTTGTCAGTTTAATAAGGTCCCACTTGTCTATCTTCTCTTTTATGAGCTGTGGGTTTTGAGTTTTGTTCAGGAATTGGATGCCAGTTCCGATTTCCATGAGGGTATTTCCTTCATTTTATAAGGTTCTTATGGTTTGAGGTTTTACATTTAGGTCTCTGATCCATTTGGAGTTAACCTTTGTGCATGGGGATAGATAGGGATCCTGTTTCAATCTTCTGCATGTGGTCAGCCAGTTTTCCCAGCACCATTTACTGAACAGGTTCTCCTCTCCCCAGTGGTAGGTGGTGGAGGCCTTGTCAAAGATGAGTTGGTTGAGAAATTGAGATTTTGCTTCTGGAATCTCAATTCTATTCCATTGATCTATATGCCTGTTCCTATACCAATACCAAGCTGTTTTGATGATTGTAGCTTTATAGTAAAGTTTGAAGTCTGGTAATGTGATACCACCTGCTTTGTTTTTTTTTTTTTTTGCTGAGAATTGTTCTGTCTATTCTTGGATGTTTGTGTTTCCATATGAATTCCTGTGTTGTCTTTTCTAGGTCTGAGAAGAATGTTGCTGGTAATTTGATGGGTATTGCATTGAATTTGTAGATTGCCTTAGGTAAGATGGACATCTTCACAATGTTGATTCTTCCAATCCATGAGCATGGGATATTTTTCCACTTGTTTGTGTCATCTTTGATTTCTTTGAGCAGTGTTTTGTAATTTTCATTGTAAAGGTCTTTCACATCTCTGGGGAAGATGCCAAGGTATTTCATTTTTTTTTTGTGGCTATTGTTAATGGAATTGTGTTTTTTATTTGGGTTTCTGTTTGTTTATTATTGGTGTAGAGAAATGAGATTGTCTTTTGTACATTTATTTTGTATCCTGAGACTGCCAAAGGCCTTTATTAGTGTAAGGAGGTTTTTGACAGATTCTCTTGGGTTTTCACAATCATATCATCTGCAAAGAGAGATAACTTGACTTCGTCTTTTCCTATTTGTATACCCCTGATTGCCTCTTCTTCTCTGATTTCTTGAACCAGGATTTCCAATACTATGTTGAGCAGGAGGGGTGAGAGTGGGCATCCTTGTCTTGTTCCAGTTTTCAGGGGAAATGGTTCCAATTTTTGTCCATTTAGGAGTATGCTGGCTGTGGGTTTCTCGTAGATGACTTTTACTATTTTGAGGTATGTTCCCCATATGTCTAGATGTTCGAGGGTTTTTATCAAGAAGGGGTGCTGGATTTCATCAAAAGCTTTATCTGCATCTAATGATATAATCATGTGGTTTTTGTTTTGACATCTGTTGATGTATTTAATTACATTTATGGTTTTATGAATGTTGAACCAGCCTTGCATCCCAGGAATGAAACCTACTTGGTCATGATGGATGATTTTTGAGATGTATTGCTGAATCCGGTTTGCTAGGATCTTGTTGAGAATTTTTGCATCTATGTTCATCAAAGATATTGGCCTGTAGTTCTCTTTCTTTGTTGGATTTTTACCTGGCTTGGGTATCAATGTGATGTTGGCTTCGTAAAATGATTTTGGAAGAGTTCCATCTTTTTCAATCGTCTGGAATACCTTCAGTAGGATTGGTATCAGTTCCTCCTAAAATGTCTTGTAGAATTCTGCTGGAAAGCCATCTGAACCAGGGCTTTTTTTGTAGGAAGTTTTCTTAATACATAGTCGATTTCCTTGATTGTTATTGGTCTATTTACGGTCTCAGTTTCTTCTTGTTCCAATCTAGGTAGGTTGTGTGATGTCAGAAAGTCCTCCATTTCCTTAAAGTTTTCAAGTTTGTTTCCATACAAGTGTATGTAGTAGTCTCTAATGATCTTTTGTATTTCTTCAGGGTCAGATGTGACTTCATCTTTTGTGTTTCTGATTGTGTTTATTTGGAATTTTTCTCTTTTTCTTGGTCAGTCTAGCTAGGGGACCATCTATCTTGTTTATCCTTTCAAAGAACCAGTTTTTTGTTTCATTGATTTTTTTGTATTATCTTTGTCACCTATGTCCTGGATTTGGGCTTTTATTTTGGTGATCTGGATTCTTCTGCTGAAATTAGGGCTTTTGTGGTCTTGCTTTTCCAGCTTCGTTAGGTGACTTGTTAGGTTGTTAATTTGTGTTCCTTCCATTTTCTTCATGTGTTTTTGTAGGAATATAAATTCCCCTCTTACTACAGCTTTCAAGGTGTCCCAGAGATTTTGGTAAGATATTTCTTCATTTTCATTTGTTTCCAGGTATCTTTTGATCTCTGTTTTGATTTCATCATTGACCCAGGAGTTGTTTAGCATCATGCTGTTTAGTGTCCATGTCTTTGTGGGTTTTGGGGGGACTTTGTTGGTGTCAACGTTTATTTTTATTCCACTGTGGTCCGAGAAGGTGCATGGTAGAATTTCGGTCCTTTTAAATTTGCTTATGCTTGATTTATGGCCAATTACCTGGTCGATCTTAGAATATGTTCCATGCAGTGATGAGTAGAATGTGTATTCTGTGGTCTTTGGATGGAGTGTTCTGTAGGTATCAATTAAGTCCATTTGGTCCAAAGTCACATTGAGGTTCTGGATCTCCCTGCTGATTTTTTGTCCTGATGATCTGTCTAGGGTTGTGAGTGGGGTATTAAAGTCCCCAGTTATGATGGTGTTAGAGTCAATATCTTTCTTTAGTTTTCCTAGAGGTTGCTTTATGAAAGTTGGTGCACCTATGTTGGGTGCATATATGTTTAGACTAGATTTTTCTTGTTGATGGATTGAGCCTTTTATCATTATGTAGTGGCCTTCTGTATCTTTTTTGATTTTTAGTAGCTTGAAGGGTATTTTGTCTGAAATTAAGATCGCTACTCCTCCTTTCTTTTGTATTCCGTTCGCCTGAAAGTTTGTTTCCCATCCTCTTACTTTGAGTCTGTGGGTGTCCTTTCTAGTGAGGTGAGTCTCTTGAAGGCAATAGATTGTTGCCTGATGATATTTTATCCATTTTGCCATTCTGTCTTTTCAGTGGTGCATTTAATCCGTTCACGTTTAGGCTAATAATTGAAATGCAAGAGTTTATCCCTGTCATAAGTTTCTTACAGAGTTGTTCCTGTTTGTTTGTTGTCTTTCTTTGGGTTCTGGAGTTGGTTCATGTGTAAAACACCTCTTTTTTGAGTCGAGGTCTCATTCTGTCACCCAGACTAGAGTGCAGTGACATGTTCATGGCTCACTGTAGCCTTGACTTCCTGGGCTCAGCCTCCCGAGTAGCTGGGACTATGGGCGCATGCCATGATGCCCGGCTTATTTATTTGTTTGTTTGTTTATTTATTTATTTATTTATTCATTTATTTATTTATTTTAGAAGTGAAGTCTCGCTATGTTGCCTAGGCTAGTCTCCAACTCCTGGGCTCAAGCAGTCCTCCTGTCTTGGCCTTACAAGTTGCTGGGATTATAGGTGTGAACCACTGCATCTGGCCCCTAAATAACCTTTTCTTTATTCAAATTATTTAACATCACTTATTTAATTCTAAAAATCACTCTGTGGAGCAGATTCTGTTGATGTTAATTGGCATGCAAAGACACCAGAATCTAAGGGAGACTTAGACTTACCAAGCATCGCACTGTTAATAATTGATAGAGCTAGGACTTCATACTTATTCTTTCCAACTTTCAGTTATTTTTTTTCTATTATATGGTTATTCTGTCAAAGACACTGTGCTAACTACCATGGAAGCCAAAAGAATGAATAAATAAGGTCCTGGACAGTATCCTTTCAAAGTAATTGTTAACTAAGGGAAGTTCTTTGTCACATTGACTAGTATGTGTGGCATAAAACTTAGGAAAGGTGTCTTGTCATGTGCCGCACAATCCCACACAATAAAAATTTTCCCTGTTCCATTCAAGAAAGATTATACCATAGGCTTATAATTGTGAGAAAAATAATGTAGAAATAAAAATAATTGCACTGTAAAACAAAATTAAGTAAATAAAAATAGTTTCAAAATATTTTTAAAATACTCTGGGAATGCAGAGGAAGGAAAGACTAAACTCTGGCTTTCCTAGGCTTATAGAGGCTTTGATATCTTAAACACATGGTTTTTAAGGTTGTTGACATCTATCCAGTAGAAGAGAAAAGAGGAAGAGAACTGTGTGGTGGGATTGCATGAGCCTGTCCTGGAGGTAGCACTACCATTCATTCTCCATTGGCCAGAACTCAATCACATGGCCACATCTGACTGAGAAGCAGTCCAGGAAATGGATTCCAACTGTGTTCCCAAGGGGAATGAGGTTTGATGAAAAGCTAGCCAGTCTCTCACAGAGGTATCAAAAAACATTAAAGAAAAGCAGAGTTATTTTCTCCCCAAATTCTGCTCCAAATCCTATATTTTCTTTCTCTGCAAATGATGTCAACATCCACTCAATTTCCAGATCCAAAAATTTGGCATTCTGCTCCCCTAAATGCCATATATATCAGTCACAAAGTCCATTTAATTTATCATTTATTTTACAGATATCTGTGGATTATCAACCATTTCCCCAGTAACAGTGCTATGCACTGAGAACCTAACAGTGCAAATTATATAATCTTTGCTCTTAAGAAACAGTAAAACATAAAAAAAAAAGATTTATTATCAGTTTATGATAAAGCAACTTGGTGAATGTAGTAAAAGAAAAATACAGTTGACCCTTGAACAATGAGAGGATTAGAGGCACCAACTCCCTTTGCAGTCAAACCATTTGCATATAACTTTTGACTCTCCAACACTTAACTACTACTAGCCTACTGCTGACTGGAAGCCTTACCCCTAACATAAATAGTTGATTAACACAGTATCACCTTATAATTTTAAATCACCAATTTATACATAAATTGCACTTTATATGTTTATATACTGTAGTCTTACAATGAAGTAAGCTAGAGGAAATAAAACATAATTAAGAAAATCTTACAAAATGAAACTATATTTAACATTCATTAAGTGGAAATGAATCATTTATCTTGAAATGGTAGCCAACCACAGCTGCCGATCTCAATTGATGGTACATATCAAGGTTTCAACATTTTTTTTGTAATTTCATGACTTTTCTCTGTAGAGAGAACTTCCAATATCACTAGTGGCACTTTGTATGGATCCTGTGGCATTATTCAAGGTTTATGGTAATGTATTAAACATAATGAAAAATATGCAAGAACTACAAGAGATTGTTTTGTTACTGCAACGCTCAATTTATTGAAGAGATAAACTGTTCATGAGGAGATGATTGGCATCACACAGTGTTTAAAGCAGATACAACACTTGAGCTCATTGAGATAAGAGGTGACCACTAAATTATTACGGTAACATAGTATGTGCTACAGTTTATTTTGGTCAGTTATAATTTAATACTGCATTTTTACATTTGATTACATTTCCCTTGATTGCAAATGGGATTATTTATAAGCTGCAAGTGTTTGTCAGTTTTTGATAAATTTTAACTTTTTATAATGTTTGTGAATATTTTATTATAATAAATGATAGACTAGTATCTACATATATTTTATGCATTTATGATATATCTTTCTTTTCTTAATGTTTTTTGATATTGATAGGCTACATAATTCCTCTGCAAGTTTTTTCAAATTGTTGCAACTCTCCAAAAATATTTCAAATCCATTTATTGAAAAAAAACACATATAAGTGGACCTGTGCAATTCAAACACATGTTCAAGGGTCCACTGTGCAGTCAAGATGGTCCTTTCAAAGTGTAAATCAGGTCATGTCACTCTCTTGCTTAATTGTCTTCAATCATTTTCCCATTGCTTTGTTAGAAAAAAATTGGAAAGAATTAGAAATGATAAAAGAGATTACTAAGCGTTTCTCTAGTGAAATATTGAATATTCTCTAATTCAGTGGTCCCCAACTGTTTTAGCATTAGGGATTGGAAGACAATTTTTCCACAAACTGTGGGGGTAAAGGAGAAGGGGAATTGTGCAGTCAAATCTCACTACTAATGTTAATCTGTATTTGCAGCCGCTCCCCAGTGCTAGCATCACCACCTCCACTCTACCTCAGATCATCAGTCATTAGATTCTCATAAGGAGTGCATAACCTAGGTCCCTTGCATGCACAAATCACAATAGGGTTTAGATTAGATTCCTAGAGAATCTAACGCCACCACTGATCTGACAGAAGGTAGAGTTCAAGCAGTGATGCAAGTGATGGGAAGTGTCTGTAAATACAGATGAAGTTTCCCTGGGTGCTCACCTCTTGCTGTGCAGCCTGCATCCTAACAGACCACAGACTGGTATCAGTTTGTCGCTCAGGGGTTGGGAACTCCTGCTCTAGTGACCCTTTAGAATTATCTCATTCTATAAGGTTTAAGCTTATTTTACAATTTATAAATTTATGGTCAATATATAGTAATACAAGATTCTTGTCTTATAGAAATGCAAATGAATTACACTGGTAGAGGTAGGTCATTTTCCACTGTGGAAAAGATTATTCTAAGCATTGAGTTATATTGTCTTATTAACAGTTTCACTTTCATTACCAAAGGTATTTGAGCATTCCTAATTGTGAATGTGTGTTTGTATGTGTTCTTCAAATTCAGTTTTCTTTTTCTTCAGATTTTATTTAAGCCAGCTTAATAACTTACTGGTTTTCTTATAAATTAATGAACTAAATAAAATTTGCAATGTATGTTCATTTCATATTTGTAGGAGAGTCATAATTTTCATTTTTGAAAATTATACTTTAATAGTATTTAGAATAAAATCTGTAATTTCCATATTTTCTTCACTTTTCATGATGTAAGGCCCTTACAAAACCTAGGATTTACTCACCTCCTGATCTCATCTTCTACTCCACCTCACCTAGCTTCCTTGGCTCTTCTTTACTTCCCCTCACTCTTAACAGATATTTTCATGCCTGGCTCCTTTTTTCCACTCAGATATTACCTCAAATTTTGTCTCCTCAGGGACACTTTTCCCATCAAGCTCAATCATGTCACCTTGTTTCAGTTTCTTCAAAAGCTTTAGAATTATCTGAAAGATCTTGTTCTTGGATTCGTTCAGGTATTTATTTTTATGTTTTTGTCTATTTTTATGTTTTTGTCTAGGTACTGTTATATTTCCAGTGCCTGAAGATTATCTAGCTAATAAATAGTTTCTATAAATAGCTTTGGTAAAATAATGAACAAATAAGGCAAAAATGGAAAAAAAAAGGACTATGTCCAAGTTATTATAGAAGATGATAATGATACTCCTGGTCCACCTTGGAGTATTATTAGTGAGTCCCTGAATTGGGCCTTTCCTTTCTTCTCTGAGGGCACCATCATCTCTTTCCACTCTTATCCTAATCTTTTTCTAACTAATCTTTACTGACTGATTTTCTTCTTCTAGGCTATTCTCTGCCTAGGGATCCTCAAATCAGTTTTCCATTATACATGTTGTATTAGTCAGCATTCTCCAGAGGAACAGACACTTTAGAGTATATATAGACATGTGAGAGGAGATTTATTAGGGAAATTGGTTCATGTGGTAATGGACAAATCTCAGAACAAGCCATCTGCTGGTCGGAGAACCTGGGATGCTGGTAGTATGACTCAGTGCAAGTCTGAAGGCCTGAGAGCCAAGGAAGTCAATGGTTTAATTAGTAATTTGAGGGCAAAGACTTGAGAACCTGAGATGCTGCTGGTGTAAGTCCCAGAGACTGAAGGCCAGAAAATCTGGAATTCTAAAGTCCAAGGGCAGAAGACGGGAGCCAAAATTCAGTATAGACAAAGAAAATTTACCTTTTCTCTGCTCTTTTTTCTATCCCTCAAGTGTTTGGGTAGGGTCTAGCCATATTGGGTGAAGGCAGATCTCCTATACTTAATCAACAGATTCAAATGTCAGTTGCTTTTGAAAACACCCTCACAGTCATGCCCCAAAACAATACTTTATCAGGTTTCTAGGTATCTTTTATTCCAATCAAGTTGACACCTAAAATTAATCATTACATGTCTTAGGAAGCTCTTTTTTTTTTTTCTTTTTTAAATACATATTTTTTTATTTTAAAATTGGGGAGTACAGTTAAGGGTTACGTTCACAAATATGCATTGTGCATGTACCCTTGTGAATGAGGTGTGCCCCCCCATTCCCAGACAGATACTGACTACCGTTAATCCCACCTCCCTTCCCCTCCCTGGCCCCCCCATAGTTTCCCACCACTGTCAATCCTATAGTATTACGATAGTTGTTCAAGGTCCACTTATGAGTGAGAATATGTGATACTCAGATCTTTGTTTCTGTGAGAGATTACTCAGTATTATAAACTCTAATTCCATCCAGGTTGCTGTGAAATTCATGATTTTGTTCTTTTTTATGGCTGCATAATATTCCATTGAGTATATGTACCACATTTTTTAATCCAGTCCTCTTTTGATGGACAGCATGGTTGGTTCCATGATCTTGGTATTGTAAACAATGCTGCGATAAACATACGTGTGCAGGTATCTTGTTTTATAGAGTCATTTGAGTTCTTCAGGGTATATTCCCAGTAGGGGGATTGCGGGGTCATATGAAAGGTCAATTTTTAGAGCTTTTAGGAATCACCACACTGTTCTCCACAGAGACTGCACTAGTTTACATTCCCACCAACAGTGTAGAAGTATTCCCTTTTCACCACATCTTCTCCAGCATCTGTTATTTTTTGAGTTATTGATAATGGCCATTCTAACTGGAGTTAGGTGGTATCTCAGTGTAGTTTTAATTTGCATCTCCTTGATGACTAGTGAGGTTGAACATTTCTTCATGTATCTGTTGGTTGGTTGTATGTCTTCCTTTGAGACTTTGCTCATATCTTTTACCCACTTTGTAATAGGGTTTTTTTTTTTTCTTTTCAGCATGTTTGAGTTCCTTGTAGATCCTAGATATTAGGCCTTTGTCAGACATGGAGTAAGCAAATACTTTTTCCCTTTGTCTGCCTGCTCTCTTGATGGTTTCTTTGGCTTTGAGAAGCTTGTCAGTTTAATGAGGTCTCAATTGTCTATCTTATCTCTTATTGTCTGTGCAATTTGGGTTTTGATCAGGAATTGGATGAAGGTTCCAGCTTCCATAAGGGTGTGTCCTGCATTTTCTAAAATTCTTATGGTTTGAGGTTTTACATTTAGGTCTCTGATCCATTTAGAGTTAATTTTTGTGTATGGGGATAGATAGGGGTCCTGTTTCAATCTTCAGCATGTGGTCATCCAGTTTTCCCAGCACATTTACTGAATAGGTTCTCCTTTCACCAGTGGTAGGTTGTGGAGGCTTTGTCGAAGATGAGTTGGTTGAGAAATTGAGGTTTTGCTTCTGGAATCTCAATTCTATTCCATTGTTCTATATGCCTGTTCTTGTTACAGTACCAAGTTGTTTTGATTATTGTAGCTTTATAGTAAAGTTTAAAGTCTGGTAGTGTTATACCTCCTGCTTTTTTTTTTTGCTGAGGATTGTTCTGGCTATTCTTGGTCATTTGTGTTTCCATATGAATTCCTGATTGTTTTTTCTAGATCTGAGAAGAATGTTGCTGGTATTTGATGGGTTTTGCACTAAATCTGTAGACTGCCTTAGGTAAGATGAACATCTTCACAATGTTGATTCTTCCAATTCACGAGCATGGGATATTTTTCCACTTGCTTGTGTCATCTTTGATTTCTTTGGGCAGTGTTTTGTAGTTTTCATTGTAAAGGTCTTTCTCATCTCTGGTTAGGAAGATGCCAAGGTATTTCATTTTTTTGTATGGCTATTGTGAATGGGATTGTGCTTTTTATTTGGGTTTCTGTTTGTTAATTATTGGTGTAAAGAAATGCAATTGTCTTTTGCACATTTATTTTTATTTTTTATTTTTTTTGAGTTTGGAGTCTCACTCTGTTGCCCAGACTGGAGTGCAGTGGCCGCTCCTGGCCACCACAGCCTCGACCTGCTGGGCTCTGGCAATTCTTCCGCCTCAACCTTCCGAGTAGCCGGAATTACAGGCATGCGCTACCACACCCGGCTGATTTTTTGATTTATTGTAGAGATGAGGTCTCGCTGCCCAGGTGGGTTGTGAACCCGTGGGCTCAGGCAGTCCACTCACCTCAGCCTCCCAAAGGCACGGGATTACAGACTGAGCCACGAACCCGGCTTGCACATTTATTTTATACCCTGAGACTTTGCCAAAGTCTTTTATCAGTGCAAGGAGGCTCTCGACAGATTTTCTTGGGTTTTCAAGGTACACAATCATGTCATCTACAGAGAGAGATAACTTGACTTACTCTTTTCCTATTTGGATACTCCTGATCACCTCTTTTCTGATTGCCCTTGCCAGGACTTCCAATACTATATTGAACAGGAGGGGTAAGAGTGGACATCCTTGTCTTGTTCCAGTTTTCAGGGGAAATGGTCCCAATTTTTATCTGTTTAGGAGTATGCTGGCTGTGGGTTTCTCGTAGATGATTTTTGCTATTTTGAGGTATGTTCCATTGTTGGGAACCGGCCACGGAGGCCCACTGAGTATTAGGGATCAGGAAGGGCAGTTGACCCCAAGACAACTAGCATGCATTCGGGAGCTGTTGACCCTATTCCCTCCCTCCTTTTCCATTGGCACAAGCAGCCAGGAAAGGCTCCAGCTGGCTCTAACAGAAGACTCTGAAACCAGAATGAACACAGCTAACTTGGGAGTCTATTGTTCACATTTTCCACAGTTTGTGGTTTTTGCTTTTAAACAATTTAAGTTTAACTTTGAGTCACCTTGAGGAGCCATAGTGCAAGTCACAGGTTCTCTTGATGTGATTTTAGAAATTCATAGATATAGGTTCTAGAAGATAGTTTATATAGATTAAGAAAATTTTAGCAATCATCTTATTATAGAAGTGTGGTTAGTTCAGTTTGATTCAGGGGGGCCAGTGAAGTTTGAATTAGGTTTGCTGGTGCTAGAAAAGAGTAACTATAGCAGCAACTGTTTCATAGTAACTAGCTTGAATTAACATAGAATAATAAGAGGTAATATATCATTATGTGGGTTTCGGTTGTAAGCATTGAATGATGTTATGTAGCTATAAACAATTAAGGGTACATAGAAACTGGTTAAGAACCTCATGTTTTTCTTCATGTTTGAAAAATACATCTGCTTTAGAGTGGGGGGTGTCCTGCATGCACCTGGACCTGGCCATGTGAAAGGCACAAGATACCTTGTGCGTAACCATAGCAGCAGGAGTTCCTGTGATAAAAACTTTGCAGAGTTTGGGGATAAAAGCCCTGGGATTACACCCATTAAACGGCTTCTGGTCACTTGAGCAGGAGTCCAGTCTCTTTTTTTCTCCCTGCTTTCTTTCTCTTTATATCTGTCCCTCCAGTTTTAATCACTGATGCCATCACACCGCCAGAGACCCCGATCCCTGCAGGGGCAGGACCCCCACATTCCATGTATACCTAGATGTTCGAGGATTTTTCTCAATAAGGGGTGCTGGATTTTATCAAAAGCTTTTTCTGCATCTAATGATATAATCATGTGGTTTTTGTTTTGATGTCTATTGATGTATTTAATTACACTTAAGGTCTTATAAATGTTGAACCAGCCTTGCATCCCAGGGATGAAGTCTACTTGGTCATGATGGATGATTTTTGAGATGTAAGGTTGAATTTGGTTTCTAGGATCTTATTGAGAATTTTAGCATCTATGTTCATCAAAGATATTGGCCTGTAGTTCTCTTTCTTTGTTGAGTCTTTACCTGGCCTGGGTATCAATGTGATATTAGCTTCATAAAATGATTTGGGGGAGAGTTCCCTCTTTCTCAATCACCTGGAATACTTTCAGTAGGATTGGTATCAGCTCCTCCTTAAATGTCTTATAGAATTCTGCTGGAAAGCCATCTGGTCCAGGGATTTTTTTTGTAGGTAGTTTTCTTATTACATAGTCAATTTTCTTGATTGTTATTGGTCTATTTAGGGTCTCGATTTCTTGTTTCAACCTAGGCAGGTTGTGTGATGTCAGAAAGACTTCCATTTCCTTAAGGTTTTCAAGTTTGTTTCCATAGAGGTGTACATAGTAGTCTCTAATGATCTTTTGTATTTCTTCAGGGTCAGATGTGACTTCAGCTTTTGTGCTTCTGATTGTGTTTATTTGAACTTTTTCTCTCTTTTTCTTGGACAGTCTAGCTAGGGGACCATCAGTCTTGTTTATTCTTTCAAAGAACCAGTTTTTTGTTTCACTGATTTTTTTTTTTTTGTATTATCTTTTTGTCATCTATGTCCTGGATTTGGGCTTTTATTTTGGTGATCTGTATTCTTCTGCTGAAGTTAGGGTTTTGGTGGTCTTGCTTTTCCAGCTTCCTTAGGTGAGTTGTTAGGTTGTTAATTTGGGATCCTTCCATTTTCTTCATGTGCATTTGTAGAGATATGAATTCCCCTCTTACTACAGCTTTCATGGCATCCCAGAGATTTTGGTAAGATGTTTCTTCATTTTCATTTGTTTCCATGTATCTTTTGATCTCTCTTTTGATTTCATCATTGGCCCAGGAATTGTTTAGCATCATGCTACTTAGTGTCCATGTCTTTGTGGGTCTGGGGGGGAACCATGTTGGTGTTGATGTTTATTTTTATTCCACTGTGGTCCTAGAGGGTGCATGGGAAAATTTCAATCTTTTGAAATTTGTTTATGCTTGATTTATGGACAAGTATGTGGTCAATCTTAGAGTGCATTCCATGCAGTGATGAGTAGAATGTATATTCTGTGGTCGTTGGAGTGTTCTGTAGGTATCAATTAAGTCCATTTGGTCAAGAGTCACATTGAGGTTCTGGATCTCATTGCTGATTTTTTGTCCTGATGACCTGTCTAGGGTTGTGAGTCCCCAGCTATGATAGTGTTAGAGTCAAATATCTTTTTAAAGTTTACCTAGAAGTTGCTTTATGAAAGTTGGCAGTCTATGTTGGGTGCATATATGTTTAGGATAGATATTTCTTGTTGATGGATTGAACCTTTTATCATTATGTAGTGGCATTCTGTATCTTTTTAAATTTTTGATGACTTAAAGAGCATTTTGTCTGAGATTAAGATTGCGACTCCTCCTTTCCTTTTTGTTCCATTTGCCCCCAAATTTGTTTCTCATCCTTTTACTTTGAGTCTGTGAGTGTCCTTTCTAGTGAGATGATTCTCTTGAAGGCAATATATTGTTGCCTGGCGATATTTTATCCATTTTGCCATTCTGTGTCTTTTCTGTGGTGCATTTCATCCATTCACATTCAGGCTAATTATTAAAATATGAGAGCTGATCCCTATCATAAAGTTCTTATAGAGTTGTTTTTGTTGTTCCTGTTTGTCTGTTGTCTTTCTTTTGGTTTTGGAGCTGGTTTGCATGTATTTTTCAACTTTTTCCTGTACTCTTGTGAAGAAGGTTGCTGTTCTTTTTTCCTTTTCTTCTGTGTTTAATACTTTCTCTTTTTTTGTTTTTTTGGTTTTTTGTTTTGTTTTGTTTTTTGAGTTGGGAGTCTCACTCTGTCGCCCAGACTGGAGTGCAGTGGCCACTGCCAGCCACCACAGCCTCCACCTGCCTGGCTCCGGTGATCCTTCCGCCTCAGCCTTCCGAGTAGCCAGAATTACAGGCATGCGCTACCACGCCCGGCTAATTTTTTGATTTATTGTAGAGGTGAGGTCTTGCTGCCCAGGCAGGTCTTGAACCCGCGGGCTCAGGCAATCCACTCACCTCAGCCTCCCAAAGGTGCGGGATTACAGGCTGAGCCACCAAGCCCAGCTTGTGTAATACTTTCTTAAGTGTTTCTTGTAGAGGTGATCTGATGGCAGCGTAAGTTCTTAGGAATTCGATATCTAGGAAAGATTTTAATTCTCCCTCACTGATGAAGCTTAGCTTGGCTGGGTATGTTATTCTTGGTTGAAATTGTTTATCTTTTAGAACATTGAAGATAAGGCTCCAAGCTCTCCTAGCCTGAAGGGTTTCTGTAGATTAAATCTGTTGCTATTCTAATTGGTCTTCCATGGTAGGTAATCTGACCTTTTTCTCTTGCTGCCTTTAGGATTTTTTTCTTTTATACCTACTTTGTTTAGGCAAATTATTATGTGTCTGGGAGTTGGTCTTCTCATTTGTTGTCTTGCAGGGGTTCTCTGAATCTCTTGTGTTTGAATTTTTGCATCACTGATGAGTTGAGGGAAGTTTTCTTGAATGATATCATGGAATGTTTGTTCCAGGGTGGTCTCTGTCTCTCTTTCTACCTCAGGAAGTTCAATTATTCTTAGGTTTGGTCTCTTGAAGTAATCACTCATCTCTTGAAGATTTTGTTCTGTCTTTTTAAGCTTCTTTTGTATGTTTTTGACCATTTGGGCTAGTTTTATATTTTGCTCCTCATGTTCTGAGATTCTTTCTTCTGCTTGGCTATTTCTGCTTTCCATGCTTATCAGTTTGTTACTTATTTCAGTCATGTATTCTTTATTACTGTTATCTCAGTTATCAACTCCTTCCTAGTTTCCTCTTGTCGCTCCTCAATTCTTTTTAATCTCTCCACTAATGTCTTGATATCTGGGTTTGTAGTTTGAGACCAGTCATTCTGGGGGCTCATCATTGTTTGCATCCCAAAATAAGTTTTTTCAGTGTCTGACCTCCCAGGGGTCTGTGAGAGACCCATATTCTTCTTTTGGTTTTTCTTCATTTGTGTAGATTTTTCTCTCCCCCTTTCCATTCCCTTCTTTAATTCTGTTTTTCGGGGAATATGGGGTTGCTTTTACTTCTTTTTGTTCAATCTCCTATTCTTCCTTATGACCGTCCTCTGGCTTTGTTCATTTTGAGGCTGTACTGTGGGTTGGGGCTGTACTTTTGCAGTTTTGAGATTTAATTGGGGGAAAGCTGTGATTCAGAATCTATCTGTAGATCTCAGTATCCACCAACAGGTGTATGGGCACACTGGACCCCACTTCCCACTGCCTTACAATCTGTCCATGCCATGGGGTTTAGGTTTGTTCCCTGGAACAAAAGGAGGTAAGAAAAGTAAAATAATGGAAGAAGGTGGGGTCAAGAAGAAGTTGGAGGGAGAGAAGAGTAAGGGGAAAACAGACCTACATACCAGCTAATGAATGAAAAGAGACACAAGGCCAGAAAAGAATAAAAATAAACAAATAAACAAACAAAACTCCCTAAAGCAAACCGGTAATCACACAAAGACAGTCGAATAAAATCATGCCTTTTGAGATGCTTTTCCCTAACACAAACAAGTAGTCTAACTCAAAAATCAAACAAAAGTGAACAAAACAGTCAAAACAATAAAATGATACCAGACTAGCTCTGAAGTCTTTCCTGAGTGTCTAAAGTCTCTTCAGCTCTGATCTCTAGCCTCTCCCCTTTGCTCTCATTGCCAGCAGTTAGATTTACTCATAGCTTGAGTTGGTTTCTTTGGCTTGCTGCCTGAGAGGTCTGCCACAGGACTGAGTTGTCTGTGTCTGATTCAATGTAGGGGAGGGCTTTCTGTCTCTTGTTTGGTGAGGTTACCTTAGAAACCAAGGTGGAGGCTGCTCGTAGATGGGCGGGGCAATGCAAATCTCTGCCTGGAAAATGGCTACGGTGGGCGGCTCCTCTTTCGCCACTCCTTTCTCTCCACTCGGCCTTTCTCTCCACTTGTCCAGGTTCATGGATGATACACTATGACCAGCTAAGGTGGTGTGTGTCTGGTGTCAGGCACTGGGGATCAGTGATATAGCTGGGCACTGCATTTGGTGTGCTGCCAGTGGCTTGGGGTGGAGGAGGGAGCTTGGAATTCCCTGGACCAGAGCAAAGAGCTGAGAGCGGCTATTCAGCACCTCCTTAAGATGTACAGTTCCCTTACACAACCATGAGGTCTTAGCTCCCAAGTTGGAAGTTAGGTAAAGCTGGGTGGGTGTGTCACTGCAGGTCTCTTCCTGGTCACAGGGCTCTAGCTGTTCTCTGGTCCTGCTGTAGTCCCAGGCAAGTTGGGGGAAGTGGAGTGGGAGACTGCTGGGCATTGCTGGTCAGCTTAGTGGTCAGGGATGCTAGGGGGTGGGGAGGTGTGGCCACCAAGGGAGTCCAGAGTTCCATGTGGAAGGAGCCTTGGACCTCTCTGGGCGGTGGAGGCTTGGGGCCAGGTGGGGCCAGGTGGACCCTTCAGTCAGGGGGGAAGTCTGTAGCTTTGAGGTGCATGTGCATAGCAACTCTGCAGACAGTGGTAGCTCAAGGTGGGGGGCACTTCGGCCAGGGCCAGGACCTGGAGCTCCAAAGCACCTGGATTGGGGCCTAGAGTTCCAAGGCACCTGGGCACGATGCTGCGGCCCCCGGGGGGGGCGCTTCAAGGTGGGGCTGGGTGTTTCAGTCCAGGCGGGGGCCCAGAGCTCTAAGGCACAGGCACCAGGGGCCTCCACAGATGCGGTTGCTCTGAAGGCAGGGCTGTGCACTTCAGCCCAGGCAAGGGGGCAGAGTTCTGAGGCACAAGTGCTGAGGGACTGTATGGGTAGTGGCAGCCTTGGGCCTGGTGGGGCACCCTGGGAAGGGATGGAACCCGCAGTCCTGAAGGGTAGGCACCACAGCCTCCCTGGGCAATGGTGGCTTGAAGTGGGGTTGGGCGCCTCAGCCAGAGTGGGGACCTAGTGCTCCAAAGGGCAGGTGGCATGCAGCCGCAGTGACTTTGGACCCCACGCAGGGCCCTTCAGTCAGGAATGGAGCTGGTGTCTCTGAGGGGCAGGTACCTGGAGCCTCCCTGGGTGGTGGCAGCTTGAGATGGGGCTGGACATGGACCCAGAACCCATGGCAGGGACCCAGAACTCTGAGGGGCGAGCACCAGCTAGGGCTTTGGGAGTAGCAGCACAGAATTCCAAGGTGCAGGTGCTGGGGCTTGCATGGGCAACAGTAATCTTGGGCCTAGTGGGGTGCCCCAGGAAGGAATGGAGCCTTAGTTCCAAGGGGCGGGCATGGAGGGCCTCCATGGGCTGCCACAGCCTGATACTGGGCTGGGCACCCAGCCAGGGAGGGAACTGGCAGTGGCTGAGTGCTGGGCAGCTCAGTGTAGCCAGCAAGGGAACCCAGATCTCCACAAGGCAGTATCTGAGGGCCTCCATAGGCAGCAGCAGGCACCTTGGGGTCGAGTCAGATGCTGTAGCCAGGGAGGATGCTGGGAGCTCCATGCAGCCAGGGCCTGGGGTGGAGCAGCAGCAGCAGAGGGGCCTTGGTAGCCAGCTGTGCATGGGACCAAGGGTTTCCAGGCTCAGACGGTGCAGCTGGTGGTGGGTGGGGGATGGGGGAAGGAAAGCAAGAGTCTGTATGGGAACTCACTTTTGGAGAATCTCACAGTCCCACCTGTGCCATCACCATCTTACCAGAACTCCCCAGGAAGCTCTTTAAAGCAATAATTCCTGTGACCTGTGCTGACCCCAAGAGAAGCTGATGTGGTATATCTAGGATCTTTATTATTTCTGATAAGCTGAACAGTTGATCTGTGGGAATCTGGAGCAACATTGGCAAACAAACCAAAATGAGGCCAGAATTTTTGTGAAAAATAAAACTAATCACATTGTTCTTGTGTTTCTCTCTCTCTTTTTTTGAGTTGGAGTCTCACTCCATCACCCAGGCTGGAGTGCAGTGACACACTTAACAGCTACCCCAGCATCGACCTGCTGGATTCCAGTGATCCTTTTGCCTCAGCCTTTCAAGTAGTCGGAACTACAGATAAGTGCTACCATGCCCAGCTAATTTATTTTTATTTTTGTTGTAGAGACGAGGTCTTGCCAAGTTTCCCGGGCTGGTCTTGAACCCACGGGCCCAGGCAATCCACTTACCTTGGCCTCCCAAAGGGCTGGGATTACAGGCTGAGTCACTGAGCCCAGCCTGTTCTCATGTTTCTAAATCTTTGTGCCTCTTCACTGCTAGTTCCATAGTATTCAATTTTTTGCTTAATAAACAAAGTCAGATACCTTCTGACCTTCTGTTTCCTTCCCACCCTGTCCTCTTCTGTCACTTCTTGTCTTCTACCATGTGAGCGTTTCATCAGATGCTCCTTTCATTGCCCTGTGTTTAGCATATTCTGCTCTACCCAGGAAGACACCTTTCTCTCTAAGTAATATAAACCTCTATTCATCTCTCTGAATATTGCTCCAATGTTGCATCATTTCCACATTGCCCTGCAGTTTCATTTCCTTATATTTTGTTGTTGTTGTTGTTAGTATCTTTGGAATAGCTTTTGTCTGCTGTTTACTAGTTGCTCTCCTCCAGTAGATTGTGGAAATTTCTGAGGTCAGGAATGGTGTCCTACTTATACTTATCTCCCTGGCACTTGACAAAACATTGCCAAAGTTAAGTGTTTGATAAGTGTTTTGATAAATAGAAAAATGATGAAAAATATGCTATTTTCATTGAACACTGAAAAACTAGAAGGTAAGCAAAATAGAACAGGGAAAATATCATTACTTTAATTGTGAGCAGAAAGGCATGGAAGAACCATCTAAGAAAAGATACCTCTGGAAAAGGCCATAGTTTACGAAGAAGAAGGATTCCTGGGGATTTAGAGGGAGGCACAACAACCTGACAGGGACTAGTTGATAAGAGAGTCGAGAATGAAGCAAGAGAGTTGAGATTTTAGTCCATAAGCCAAGTTATAGCTAAGTTGTTGATTTTTCTATCTTGAGTATTAGTTCCATTCCTCCACTAATAAATGTGAGAATCACTTTCTAATTTTACCCTTGTCAGCAGCAAGCATTCCACTGCACTGCAAGTCTGATAAGGACAGTTGAAGAGACGTTAACTGTAAATATTGTCAGGAATTATCATTGTTCTGACTCCTTCAACTGGTCTTATCGTGATGTCAAGGGGAATTGCCCTAGTGCACCGATGGCAAACCTGGAGCAGGATGAGAGGGGCACGGAAAAGGGAATGTACTTTCCTGGTGAAAAGAAGGATTCACAAGAGTAAATATGGCAATCCCATGTGCAGGATAAGAATATTCGAAGAATTTAAATCAGATTACATCTGCGTTTCCTACCAATATGCTCTTGAATTGGTCTGAAAGGGTGACCATAGAAATAGCTTTTTACATGCTGCTCACATACTAATATAGATCCCTCATCTCCCTCTCTCAATGACATCCCAGGGCATCCTGCATCAAAGATTCTTTGGTGCTCCTTTTCACTCAGGGTTCTTCCAGTCTGTGCCAGACTAGGACTCTGTTGAAGCACACACTGGTGCCAGGTAAACTTCTAAGTGCTTTAGATACATTTATTTCCCCCACAAAAATTCTGTAAAGTAAAGAAAGCGAGACTCAACTTGATTAAGTGATATCAAGATCACAGGTTTAATTTACAGATCTGAAAGACACAGTAGAGAACCTGCACTTTAGAATCCCAGATACCTGAAACCTATATTTTATCTAACCTAAGACACCATAGGTTCTTTAAGACTGACCATTATTTTATATGCCATTACAAAATTGTGGATGGTCTGCCAATTAACCTACAGCCCATCTGTGTCTAATAGAAATATTCCCATTCAAAGATGTAAACATTTTACAAAAAAAATGTTTTTTTTTAATTAATGAAATAAGGTGTGTTGGGCAGAATTCTCTTGATCCCTTTGTCTACAACTTCCTGTTATGAGAATACAACTGACACTAGCATGAAACTGAATATTATATACAAAAGAATATTCTGAAAATTTAAGATTATTATATGATTTTTATGTGTCCTTGCTGGTCTTATAAATCTTTAAAATAAACTGGGACTTGGTATAACATTTTTTGATTAATAACATTTCAGTATTCCTGAAAAAAATGTGTTATCTCCTTTATGAAATTTAAAATACTTGGAATCCTCTGTAAAAAATAAAGTTAAAGATTCAGTTCGAATTATCCAAAGACAGCAGATCAGCAAAGCACAGCTTATGTGATAATCTGCACAAGGCAGAATGTATCTTTGCATCTTAAGTAGGTTTCTGTAAATAATGGGTTGGTACAATTTTGACAAAATCCAAAGAATTGACATACCAATCTTGTTCTCTGAGTATAGTACTAGAAAATAGACATAAATAACAAATAGATGTTAACACACAATCTTTTAACATTAAAAAAATCATGCGACAAAGACAAAATCAAATTATAAATTTAAAATATTTGATGGCAAAAAATAGAAATACAATAATGTCAAAACATATGCTATATAGTTAAAATCATACTTGTAGAAAATTTTAGAGCCTTGTATATAAAATTAAATGCAAAAAGGTGAAAATTAATAAAGTTTCCAAGGCAATGTGCTAGAAAGAGGACAGCAAAAAAAGAAAAGTAAAATGAAGGAAATAATAATTCTAAAGTCAGATATTAAAAAAATAGATACAGAGCATCCAAGTGGCCACTGTGGAGCAGCAGACCAAAGCCTTTCTTCCCAAGCAAGGCCAACAGTAGGTACCTAAGTTGTGATAGGAACATCTAAAACATTTTTGTATAGGTTAGGCACCCTGCAAGAGCTTTTTGAACACATAGAGATGCAAAAATCTGGGCACAGAAGTGAGAATCCAGGTACCCAATCCTCCACCACCTGTCAGGCTTGCACAGGTACTGAAACCATACCTGGTGAAAGAGAGTGGGTGATTCTAAGATGGTTTGAGTCAGTTCTTCCCGTCCCAGCTGTGCATGAGTCATCAGTCACAAGCAGGAAGATTCCTTGTGAGGGCACAGTAGCAGGCCACCAGAACACAAGTGGAATGGGGAACAAAACCTGTGACCAGTCAACCACCACAAGCATGACTTCCCAGCAGAGCCCTACAACCATCTCCTAGGCAAGGAAAACCAACCTGCAGAGTGAACTCAGCTGCCAATAATTAGTGACTATCTTCCCAGTCAGATGAGAAATAATTACCTCCAAACCCTGTGTGTCTACAGAGTAGATCCATCTCCTAACCTGTGGGCATAGGACTCACTCTTTTTCAAGAGAAGATTGTAGATTTGAATTGGAAGAGAGTGACATGAAAGACACCCAAAGGCTTTCTCAGGGGGAAGGCTTCAGGGCTGCAAACTATGGTTGACAGGCAGTGGGGCCCATCCCTCTACTCACTCTCCACAGAGTGCTAGCATCAGGAGCTGAAAACTAACCTGACTGAATTAACAGGAAGAGAGAAAGACTACATGAGAGAAATCTACCACAGAGTGGAGCAAGGAGTAGAAGTGAATGTCCCCTTCCTCAAAGAGTGATGTATATCAAACCACAGAAAAGGTGCTAGAACAGAGATTCATGACTAGGTTCAGAGCAACAAAAATAAAGGCGAATTATAGATAGGAAAGAAAGGCCTGTCACAAAAAAGGGAAAAATCAACAAAAACATTAAAAATAGGCAACCTTCAGAGTTCTAAAGTGATAGCACCCAAAAATTCAACTATCAAAATGGAAACAATAAAAATGCCCCAGAATGACCTGTCTTAGATTACAGTCATAGAAATCAGAGAATGTATGGCAAAAATGAACAGGAACCAAAAGAACTAGAAGTGAAACTCACTGAAGTTGTACACAAAGTAAAAGCAGAGATGGCAATTTTAATAAAAGCCCATTTTGAAATAATGGAAATAAAAAACTTCACTCTGAAAATTAAGAACACAATAACAAGCATAGGGAACAGAGTCAACCAAGCAGAGGAAAGAATCTCAGTGTTTGAAGACCAAAATATGGAATTAACCCAGTCTGTCAAAGGAGAGACAAAAGCTCAAAAAGAAGGAGCAAAGCCTCCAAAAGATGTTGGACTATGTCAAGAAGCCAAATCTATGCCTGATTTGTGTCCAAGAAGCAGAAAGGGAAACAGAGCACCATGAAACAAGCTTTCCATGAAGTCATTCAATAAAACTTTCCACATCTTGCTAGAGAGGCAACCAGTCAAGCACAAGATATTCAAAGAACCCCTGCAAGGTACCATATCAAAAGACCATCCCCAAAGCACATAGTAATCTGCCTCCACAAAATAAGCATGAAAGAAAAAATCTCAAAGGCAGCAAGAGAGAAAGGTCAGACTATCTACTGGGGAAGACCCATCAGAATTGTTCCAGACATATCTGCAGAAATGGTACAAGCCAGAAGGGACTGGAGTCAAATCTTTAACATTTTTAAAGATAAGAAATTCCAGCCAAAAATTTCTTACAGTGCCCTGCTAAGCTTCATTACTGACAGAGAATTAAAATCCTTCCCAGACATCCAATTACTAAAAGAATATGCCACTTCTAGACCAGCCTTCAGGAGACACTTAAGAAGGTGTTAAACAAAGAAAAAAAAGAAAAGAAAAAAAAAAAGGAATGGTCATACCCATCACAAGGGTACAGAAAAGCATAGAGTTAACAGAGCACTCACAAAAATAAAAACACACATATATATAAATACAAAAGTAAAAAAGGAAACAAAGAAACCCCCAAAGAATCCTATGATAGGAATAAACTCTCATGTTTCAATAATTCATTTGAACTTGAATGGTCTAAATGCACCACTGAAGAGATATAGAGTGGTAAATTGGAAAAAGAAACATTATCCAACAATCTGCTGCCTCCAGGAAACTGACCTCACTGCAAAGGACACCTACAGGTTCAAAGTTGAAGGCTGGAAGGTGATCTTTCAGATGAACAGAAAACAGAAGAGGGCAATTGTAGCTAATACATATCAACAAAGCAGTCTTCAAACCATCAAAAGTTAAAAAGGACATGGAAGGTCATTACATAATGATAAAAGGCTTACTTCACCAGCAAAAAATATCCATCCTAAACATATATGCACTCAATACAGGAGCACTGGGTTTTATAAAAACAACTACTAAGTAAACTAAGAGAGGACGTTGACTGTCACACAATCATATTTGGAGACCTAAACACCCTACTAATAGCTTTGTATAGATCACTGAGGCAAACAATAAATAAGTAATAAAAAACCAAGCAGATCCTGAGCCTTAAATCTATGCTCAATCAAAAGGATTTGATAGACATTTGCAAAACATTTCACCCAACATCTAGAGAATATACATTCTACTACATGGAACATACTCAAAGATCACATTCTTGGACATAAATCAAGCATGAAAAAATTTCAAAAGATAGAAATAATACCATGCATCTTCTCAGGGGTATCCAAATAGGAAAAGAGGAAGATAAGCTATCCCACTTTGTGGGAGATATGATTCTACATCTTGAAAACCCTAGGGAGTCTGTCAAAAAGCCTCCTTGCACTGATCAATGACATTGATAAAGTATTGGGTACAAAATCAATATGCAAAAAATAAATAAAATTATTTTTATAGACAATTCAACAATATAAACATACAGATTATAAGAATTAACAAGCAGAGTTACTGGATATAAGATTTTTAATTGAAAAAATCAAACTATCTCTATGCAGTAGCAACTAAGGATACTTAATGTTTAGGAAAAGTGATAATATGCTTAAAATATATCTTACATTGTCAGTAAGGCAACAAGAAACATAGATATAAATGTAACAAAAGATTTTATTATAGACAATAATCTAAAGTAGTTTATTAAAGTATATAAAAGAAGACCTAGCATATATAGGAAAGAAATCTACGGTCATTTCTTGGTATCCACAAGAGGTTGGTTCCAGAACCCTCTGCTGATATCAAAATTTAAGGATGACTAAGTATCATATACAAAGTGGTGCAGTATTTGCATATAACTTATACACATTCTCTTGAATACTATAAATCACCTCTAGATTATTTGCAATATCTCATAAAATGTAAATGTTATATAAACAGTTGTTACACTGTATTTTTATTTTTATTACTTTGGTGTTATCTGTCATTATTTTTTTCAAATAGTATCAATCACGATAGGTTGAATTTGTAGATGTGGAGCCCATAAATACAGAGGGCCAATTGTGCACTAATGGATGGGAGTACTTAAATTACAAATATGAAAATTATCTCCATATTAATCTATATATTCAATATAATTGTAAGAAAAATCACCCCAGAGTTATGGACAGAACTTGACAAAATTATCTTAAAATTCATATTAAAGAATAAAGAGTCAAGACTAAGAAAAAAATTGAAGTGAAAGAATAACAAGTGGGAATTGACACTATCCAATATTAATATTATTTATAAAGTTGTTATATTTAAAACAAAATATTATCGGCACATATTTGAATCAAAAGAACAAGAGATCGTAGAAGGAGGCCCTTGAATATATAGGAATTTGCTATATAATGGAGGTGGCATTGAAAAAATTGGGGAAATGATAGACTGGTTTAAAATTGGTCCTGGACTTCAAATTCATCTGCTGCTGAACTGAACAAGCATCAAACCATGTCTGTTGGGTCCCCAGGTGCTATTTGGCCCTGCAAATTTTTCTTACCAGAAGTTCTTAGTTTGGATTAAGCTGATGCTGACTCTCATGTTTGTCAACAGTAATGCAGTTGTCCTCTTATTCCAAGAATTCATCAATTGAACTGTTCAAAGACAAAATAGCAGGTAATTTCATGGCTTGGTTCATTTTTCCTTTAAAATCTTATATGTACATAGGTCAGAACTTGTATGTCTTTCATGGAAGCACATTGGAATAAATGTTGTTGCGGGTAGTAAAATGTGTTGTTCATGGACTTCCCTGTTTTCCAGAAGAGCAGCATCAACCCTGGAGAGCTGTTGAGCCAGGGTCCTAAGGAGTGAGGTCTTCCATTCCAATGCTGACCTGAGTCTGCTCTGCCCAACTCCTGTGAAGCAAGGGCACAAGGAGGCCCAGGAAAATCTCAAGTTGCAAGCAATCATGTAGATGCTTGTTCAGGAAAAAATTTGTGTTTGTCTGTGTGTGTGTGTCTGTGTATGTGTGTATCTCCATTGTTTGTTTTAAAAAATGGTGTTAAAGTGACTAAGTCATTTTAAGTAATTATGTACCCAATGAAAATTTTTAAAAAATGAGTTCTGAGACAGAGAGATTATGAGAATTGCCTCATGTGATTATGGAGATTTACTACTATGATCTGCTGTATGCAAGCTGAAGAACCCAGAAAGTCAGTGATTTACTTCAATCAGAACCCAAAGACCTGAGATTCAAGGACCTGAGCATTCAGTGGGATACCTCTCAATTGAGTTGGAAAGCCTGAGAGCTTGAGTGGTGATAGAAGGAGTGTGGGGGGGGTGTCACTGGTATTCCTTGAGTCCAAAGGTTGAGAACCAGGAGCTCTGATGTCTGAAAACAAGGGAAGTGGATGTCATAGCTCAAGCAGAACACATAAATTTGTCCTTGATGTTCTGAAAAATGATGCCCACCCACATTGGTGAGTGTTATCTTTATCCAGCCCACTTGTTCAAATGCTAATCTCTTCCAGAAACACCCTCACAGTAACACCCAGAAATAATGTTTTATCAACTAACTGGGCATCCCTTAGCCCAGTCTAACTGACATATACATTAACTGTCACACAGACTCTATTTCAATTTTTATCTCAGGATAAGGAAGAATTTGTTAAGTGATATACAAAAACTACAAACTTAAAGGAAAATAATGATAAGTATACAAGTATTTTAAAACTTTCAATTTTATATTAACAAAAAAAAGGAGAGGATATTTACAATGTATATAACTAACTTTACATGACTCCTACAAACCAATCCAAAGACTTACTACCTATTAAAAAAATATGCAATGGAAACAAATAGGTGATTCACCAATCAAGAAATAAAATTATCAATAAACATATGAAAAACTGCCTTAAACCTGTAAGTAAACAGAAAAAGGATGTTAAAACAATAGAAAAAGTATTGTTTTTCTTCCATAAATCTGACAAGAAAAGTTAAAAGTCTGATAATAGCAAATGCTGACAAAAGTGTAGGAAAATAAAAACATTCAGTGCTGGTGGAAATATTGATTCATACAACCACTTTAAAGAAGAATTTGGCATTTCTAGCAAAATTAAAGGCATATCTCAGGCTTTTTGTAATGGATAACTTGTATAAGGAGAAGGGAGACAGGAAGATGCTGAAAGCAGTAGAAAAAATATAAACTTGTGATCTTTCCATTTTCTTGATGTGTGCTCATAGAGATATAAATTCCCCTCTTAGAGCTGTTTTCATGACATCCCAAGGATTTTGGTAGGATGTTTCCTCATTTTCATTTGTTTCCAGGAATCTTTTAATTTCTGTTTTGATTTCTGTGTTGACGCTGTAGTTGTTAAGCATCATGCTGTTTAGTATCCATGTCTTTGTGGGTTTTGGGGGAATTTTGTTGGTGTTGATATTTATTTTCATTCCACTGAGAAGGTGCATGGCAGTATTTTGATCTTTTTTTTTTTTTTTTTTTGAGTTGGAGTCTCACTCTGTCGCCCAGACTGGAGTGCAGTGGCCACTCCCAGCCACCACAGCCTCGACCTGCCGGGCTCCAGTGATCCTTCCACCTCAGCCTTCCGAGTAGCTGGAATTACAGGCATGCGCTACCACGCCTGGCTGATTTTTTGATTTACTGTAGAGATGAGGTCTCACTGCCCAGGTGGGTCTCGAACCCGCGGGCTCAGGCAATCCACTCACCTCAGCCTCCCAAAGGCGTGGGATTACAGGCTGAGCCACCGAGCCCGGCTAGTATTTTGATCTTATTGAATTTGTTTATGCTTGATTTATGGCCGAGGATGTGGTTGATCTTGGAGTACATAACATGTGGTGATGAGTAGAATGTATATTCTGTGGTTATTGGATGGAATGTTCTGTAAGTATCTATTAAGTCCATTTGATCAAGTGTCAAGTTGAGGTTCTAGATCTCTTTGTTGATTTTTTTCCCTGATAATCTGTCTAGGGTTGTTAGTGGGGTATTTATGTCCCCAGTTATAATAGTGTTAGAGTCAAAATCTTTTTTTTAGTTTACTTAGTAGTTACTTTATAAATGCTGATGCTCCTGTGTTGGGTGCATATATGTTTAGGATGGTTATTTCTTGTTGATGGATGGAACCTTTTAGCATTATGTAGTTTTAAGTTTTTGATAGCTTAAAGGTTGTTTTGTCTGATATTAAAATCGCAGCTCCTGCCTTCTTTTGTGATTCATTCATCTGGAAACTCATTAACCATCTTCTAACTTTGAATCTGTGTGTATCCCTTGTGGTGAGATGAATTTCCTGGATGTAGTAGATTTTTGGGTCATGGTTTTCTATCAAATTTGCCGTTGTGTCTTTTTTGTGATGCATTTAGTCCATTCGTGTTCAGGCTGATTATTGAAATGTGATTGTTTATTGTTTAAAGTTTTTTGTTTCTTGTTTGTTTTCTTTTAGCTTTTGAGTTGATGTACATGAATGTTTTTAAGTTTGCACTCATGACATGCATTCACTGATAGGACTCTGGCAAAGTCTCAGGGTACAAAATAAATGTGCAAAAGACAGTTGCATTCTTACATACCAACAACAAGCAGGCAGAGAACCAAATAAAAAGAAAACTCCAATTCACAATAGACACACACACACACACACACAAATGAAATACCTTGGCATCTTCCTAACCAGAGAAGTGAAAAACCTTTACAATGAAAACTGCAAAATACTGCTCAAAGAAATCCAAGAAGACACAAACAAATGGAAAAATATTCCATGCTCATGGATAGGAAGAATCGACATTGTTAAGATGTCCATCCTACCAATGGCAATCTAAAGATTTAACACAATACCCATTAAATTACCATCATTCTTCTCAGACCTAGAAATGACAATGCAGACATTCCTATGGAAGCATAAATGATCACAATAGCCAAAACAATCCTTAGCAAAAGAAACAAAGCAGGAGGTATCACATTTCCAGACTTTAAACTTTACTATAAGGCTATAAAAATCAAAACAGCCTGGTACTGGTACAAAAATAGGCATGTGGATCAATGGAACAGGATAGAGTTTCCAGAAGCAAAACCTCAATTTCTCACCCAACTCATCTTCAACAAAGCCTCCACCAACAACCACTGGGGAAAGGAGAACCTATTCAGTAAATGGTGCTGTGAAAATGGACTGGCAACATACAGAAGACTGAAACGGGACCCCTACAAATCACCATACACAAAAATCAACTCTAAATGGATCAGGACCTAAACATAAAACCTCAAATTGTAAGAACCTTAGAAAATGCAGGAGACACCCTTGTGGAAATTGGAACTGGCAATCAATTCCTGATCAAAACTCCAAGTGCCCATGCCATAAGAGAGAAGATAGACAAGTGGGATCTCATTAAACTGAAAAGTTTTTGCAAAGCAAAAGGAACCATCAAGAGAGCAGGGAGATAGCCCACAGAATGGGAAAAAAATATTTCCCAATCGTATATCTGACAAAGGCCTAACATGCAGGATGTGCAAGGCACTGAAATGTGCCAAAAGGAAAAACAAAAACAGCCCCATTAATAAGTGGGCAACAGACATAAATAGCCACTTCTCAAAAGAAGATATATGGGAGCCAAGAGACACATGAAAAAGTGCTCAGTCTCACTAATTATCAGAGAAATGCAAACCAAAACCACATTGAGATACCATCAACCCCAGTAAGAATGGCCATCATTAATAAAACAAACAAGTAGGGCTCGGTGGCTCAGCCTGTAATCCTGCACCTTGGGAGGCTGAGGTGAGTGGATTGCCTGAGCCCACAGGTTTGAGACCCACCTGGGCAACTTGGCGAGACCTCATCTCTACAATAAATAAAAAATTAGCTGGGTGTGGTAGTGCGCGGCTGTAGATCGCTGGAGCCCAGCAGGCCGAGGCTGCGGTGGCCGGGAGCAGCCACTGCACTCCAGTCTGGGCGACAGAGTGAGACTCCAACTCAAAAAATAAAATAAAAATAAATAAATAAATAAATAAATAAAAACAACAACAAATGCTGGTGAGAATGTGGAGAAAAAGAATGCTTCTACACCACTGGTAGGAATGCAAACTAGTGCTACTTCTATGGAAAACAGTGTGGCAATTTCTAAAAGAACTAGACATTGACCTATATGATCCAGCAATAACTCTACTGGGAATATAAAGAGGAACTCAAATCATACTACAAAAAATAAAAAAAAAACACCCTGTACACACGTGTTTATTGCAGCACTATTCACAATAGCAACAATATGAAACCAACCATGCTGCCCATTGAAACCAGACTGGATAAAAAAAAGTGTGGTACATATGCACAATGGAATATTATGCAGCCATAAAGAAGGACAAACATAGGGACTTTGCAGCAATTTGGATGAATTTTGAATTTATCATACTCAGTGATCTATCACAGAAACGAAGAACAGAATACCACATGTTCTCACTCATAAGTGGACCCTGAACATTTACCATAATACTATGAGAAAGGGATTAGCAGTAGTGGGATACTGCCAGGGTAGGGGAGGGGGAAACACAGCATCAATAAGGGTACCTGATATCTAACCAGGCAATGTGGGGACCAAAGGGAGGCCCAAACTTTACCTATATAACGACCACTTGTATACCTAACCCTGAGTTGTATGTACCTCATGTCTTTAAAATTAAAAGAAAAAAGAAAAATATAAACTGTGGTATGTCTGTGACATTTAAAGTGGATCAACATTTTAAAATATATTGCTGTCGGGCTTGGTGGCTCAGCCTGTAATCCCGCGCCTTTGGGAGGCTGAGGTGAGTGGATTGCCTGAGCCCACGGATTCGAGACCCGCCTGGGCAGTGAGAACTCATCTCTACAATAAATTAAAAAAAAAATCAGCCGGGTGTGGTAGCACATGCCTGTAATTCCGGCTACTTGGAAGGCTGAGGCAGAAGGATCACCAGAGCCCAGCAGGTCGAGGCTGTGGTGGCCGGGAGCGGCCACTGCACTCCAGTCTTGGAGACTCCAACTCAAAAAATAAAATAAAATAAATAAAATAAAATAAAATATATTGTTGAGTGGAGAAAACAAGTGGCAAAAAGATATATATGATAATAGTACATTAGTGAAAATATTATATATTCATGGGAATGATAGATACCAACCTAGTATAATAGTTTTCTCTTGAAGCATAGAAGTGAAAAGCAATGAAAAGTGAAATTTTAGGTTGTACCGGGTAACGTTTCATTTACAAAAGAAAATGCAAAAGAAGAAGTAGAAAAAGTATAAGATAAAACCAATGTCACAAAATTTTAACATCTAAAATATCTACGATGGATATATAGGTATCTTTTATATTAGTTTCTGAATGTTTGAAATAAGTCTTTTCTAAAACAAAACAAAAAATAATATCTATTTATTTATGTTACACAAATCCAAGAAACAAACAAAAAATACTTGGAGTACTAGAGTTGCCAATATGAATTAAGGGCATGAAATTTTAAAATGAAGTGATTTCTTGAAGACCAACTCTGTTCTATAATTTTGGTAAAGCTGCATGTGCCCACAATGAGTCATAAGTATTCTCACAACTGGAGACAGCCTATTAATAATTATCACCAAACTTATCTGCCTACCCAGCACCTACAAAGTTCTAGGACTCCCTTGTTGGAGAAGGACTCCCTCTTTAATTTGCTTTAAAGCTCTGAAATTTAACGACATGATTATATGCACCTGGTACAAAATTTCTGGCTCAGGGTTGTAGCTTTTTTGTAATGTGGAAAATTAAAAGGCAACAAAATATTTTTCTATAGATCAGAGAAAACTATAGGTTCACATCATCCTGCATTCTGTGTGCAGAAAAATTCCTCAATGGTTTACAAGAAACAATGCTCAAGTAAATATAATAATAAAAGCAATGATAGGTTCCATTTTTTTGTAAATGTATTACTTCCTTCTATTTTCACATTGACTTTTTCATGCAGGTGTTTTGTTATCTCTAGTTGATAAATGAGGAAACTGAGAATTGTAAAATTTCAATAACTTATCCTTGGTAGAGCAGCCACCGAATGACAGATTTAAACCCACCGGATTCCAATTTAGGTTCCTTATCTGTAGTCTACATTGCACTGTTTATATGGTAATCTTCCTCGACTTCTGAAAGAGTATTCCAGAAGAAGAAATTTTAAAGTTTATTTTACTTGAATCTTGTCTTTTTGTTTATTTTTCTAGTACCGATTGCAGGGTTAGAAAAAGGGAACATATGGAGAGCCCTCATTTCCCACCAGACTGATAGAAATGCTGAAGAGCCTTCTCTCCTCACCATGAACCATCTTTTTGCTGTCTTAAGCCTGGCTTATGCTTGTGAGCCTGGAATTTGTACTCCTAGCACAGAGCAGACAGGACACAGGACAGCAGCAAAATGCTTTGTTCCAAAAACAAACAATAAAAAAACCCTCCACTCTTAGATTATATAGCCAGGAACTTGGAATAACTGCAGAAACAAGTTTTCCCAAAGAGTATTTCAAGCTCAGTGCAGCATTTCTCAGGAGGAGGATGACCTCAGAGCTGCAATATCTGGAGCATGGCAAAAGGACATCAAATGAGTAGGGTGCTACAGGGATTGATGAAGTGTTGACTAGACTGGCTATCTTGCAGGAGTTAAAGGAAGGAAGGAAGGAAGGAGCTGTACTTTGCTCAGATGCTGAGGAACTGAAGTCAGATTCTGAAACCTATGTGAATGAAGGAGTATGAAGATAAACAGTGAAGGGAGCGCTCTTGAGAAATGCCAATGGTCAGTTGTTAGCGAAAGGTAAAGAGAAGGGAGCTCAGAGCCTCAACCAGCTCTCATGGCCTGGTTTTGAGAAAGATTTTGGTCCTCCCTGCTCTGTGTCATCCATGGGGACTCTTCAGATGGCTCTCTTTTCTAAGGATATGGTCACTCCTGTATCATACAGCTGCCTCCATACCTCCAACTTGTCTCCCTCCAGTTTCAGGAACAGGGAATGGGGATTAATTTATTATGCCTTATTTTTTGCCTGAGCTCTAGGGCTGTATTCTTCTTCACTATCAGATATCTCTGTTGGTCCTACTGAACCCTCAAAGTTGAAGTATTTAAAATGAAATTTATCATCTTTCATCCTAAATATCCTTCCCTATTTTTGTGGCAGTCATCATCACAGGCTGAATAACCTAACTTCATTCCTGCCTCATCCTTGTCCCCACACCTGCTCAGTTGCAATCTGACAGGTCTAATGGCGAAATGTTTCTCACTTTCATCCCCCAATCTCTGTTTCCATTGTCCCCGGTGCTCATTATCTCTTATCTAACCTGCACTAACTGCCTCCTAATTGATCTTCCTGAAGTTCATTCTTCTGCCTCCAGCACATATCATCCACTGTTGCCAAATAAATCTTCCTAAAGCAGGGCCCTGATGGTGTCACTCCCCTGCTCTGATGACTTTAAAAAGTCTTGTGGCCTACAGAATCCAAACTCTTCAGCCTTGTCTGTGAGGCTCTTGTGATCTAACCTCATTGCTTCAAGACCTCTTCCCTTTAGTTACCTTCACTCCTCTGTCCTTACTATAATGGGTCTTTGCATTAGTTTTCTTTTACCTATAATGTTCCACCAACTGGAAGTTTTTAAACCTTACTTATCTGTCAAGGCCATCACATGTGATCTTCTGCATAACTCTTTCCCTAAACTCCTCAAATTAAAAGTGAACATGACCCCTTTGGAATTTGAAGAATTTGGAATTTGCATGTATTATTTTATCTTGTGGCATTTATTGTTGTCTATTTTCTATTTTTGTTTTTTACTGCTATGTTCATTCATTTATTCAACAAGTAACAGATGCAGTAGTGATTTTAAAAATGCTCAATGAGGCCACATGCAGTGGCTCAGGCCTGAAATCCCAGCACTTTGGGAGGCCCAGGCTAGAGGATTGCCTGAGCCCATGGGTTCGATGTCAGCCTGTGCAACATGATGAGACCTTATCTCTACAATTTAAAAAAAATGTTAGCTGGGCATGGTGGCACATGCCTGTAGTTCCAGCTACTTGGAAGGCTAAGGCAGAAGGATCACCTGAGCCCAGCTGGTAGAGGCTGCGGTGGCCATGAGCTTGCCACTGCACTCCAGCTTGGAAGACAGAGTGAAACACCGACTCAATAAATAAATAAATAAATAAGCTCAATGATTAGCTATCGAATGAAAATAATCTTACTTTTTTGGCCATCTTCTTAACTCTTTCTCATAATAATGGCGAAGATGTCTTAAGTTGCTTGAACTATGTGCTGTTATGTGACTGTTTTCCTGCAAAATCAATAGTAAATTAAACTCTGAAGTCAAGGACTCACACATACTTTTTTTTAATCTTCAAGAGAAGCTTCAGCCGGGCTCGGTGGCTCAGCCTGTAATCCTGCGCCTTTGGGAGGCTGAGGTGAGTGGATTGCCTGAGCCCACAGGTTCGAGACCCACCTGGGCAGGCGAGACCTCATCTCTACAATAAAATCAAAAAATTAGCCAGGCGTGGTAGCACACGCCTGTAATTCCGGCTACTTGGAAGGCTGAGGCGGAAGGATCACTGGAGCCCAGCAGGTCGAGGCTGCGGTTGGCGGAAGCAGCCATTGTACTCCAGTCTGGGTGACGGAGTGAGACTCCAACTCAAAAAAAAAAAAAAAAAAAGAGAAGCTTCTATTTCATCATTGTCATTGTTCCTTATGCTAATCATAGAAGAAAACAGATATTTAGAATGTGACTGACAAGTTGCATTTCATGACAATCTTCTCATCCTACTCTTTTTTTCCTATGGGTTCTATCTGTAGGTGGAGTGTGAAGGAGAAGGAGCACTTACAATTCCAAGAATTTGTGCTAGTTTAATTTGGACAGGCATTACTTCAAAGACTACACATGCTTCATCATCACCAAACACTCCTGAAAACATAACACCAGCCATAATTTTCCCTAAGTCATTTTTTTTCTTAAGGTTGACTTTGATCCTTCCGCAGGCATTGGGTAACACTTCTAATCTTATTGTAACAGGAAAGATGCGACAGTATCTGGGATCTTCTTCAAGCTGAAAAGATGCATACTTTAGTCATCAAAGGTTTGCTTTCTTTGCATTTTCTATGATACTTCCTGCAAAGATAGTTGGCCTTTACTTAAACTTGAATGCAACCCTGGATTAACTGACATTTTATAGGGAAGCACTTAACAAATGTTACCTTAATTCACATCATCACTGTAAAATATTTAGCAAATAGACTAAATTTATAAATGAGTTCCATGAAAAAGTCACTTTTTTCTTACAATGTCATGACTTTTAAAATAAATTTATTAGCTTTAAATTTTTTTGCCTTTCATTATTTAGAAATAATGCCTTCTGAATAGTCCCACAATTTTTTTAGCTGTAAATATTTACGTTTTTATTTTTGCTATGTGAAGAATATGCTCTAAGTTTTTTATAGAGGATCAGACAGAAATCAAAGCAATATAAGGCAATATAATATTGGAACATTTAAATTTCACTTCAAATTTGACTAACTCTCTTTATCAGTTGAGTCTATGTAACAAAAATGATCTTTTATTTATACTTATTCAGCAACATTTTTCTATGCTTTCTATTTTCCTACATGTACAGAACTTTTAAAAATATTTTAATGTTAGCATAAACTTCTTATGCTTGCTCTTTCTTGGACAAACAAAAATTTAAAAACAACAAAATAAATTCAAATGGCATATATGGGAAATAATTTACACCTAGATTTAGTTTGCTGCACACATGCAACAACCACAATCACTTTCATTTTTGCCTGGTATTAATTTCACTATAGAACAGCATATCCAAATGTACATGAATGCCTCATAGGCAATTTTCATGTATTATTTGAGTGCCATGAACCACCATCTCACATAGCAGTGCTATTAAGAGTATTGACATATGTAAAGTTTATTTTTTCCTTCACAGAATGCTTTCAAACTACACTACTTTTTAACTTTGAGCATTTCTAGAGAAGGATAATTCTTTCAAAAGCTATTAAGATATAAAGAGACTCAAGTGACACATGAACCCCAAGAATCAACTTTTATTAAGATTCTAATATGTATACAGGATAAGCAGTTAAAATAAAACATGAGATATAATTTGTCAATAAAAATTATAATTATAATTAAGTTGAAAACAGTTAAGTTGACCATGTGGTTATGTATCACAAAAATGCTATGTAGTCACTGTGGCCTGATATAATTCATAACTTATGAAGGAGGGAACTAGAGATAACTTTGAGGAGAGGTAAAATTTTAGGAAACATAAATTACCAGCCCAGTGATGGGCACTTCTTCAGCAAAGGGTAAGAGTTGAGCATAAAACAATACCACTTCAAAGAATGATTGCTTTAATAACCCCATGGTGCTCTTGTCTTGTTTTGTACCAGAAATGTCATTATACTCATCACCACACATTTCCTTCCCACCTTTCTAAAGTAACTTCTGTACTCACAGCCTAGAAGGAGCAATTTAAGTAAAACTTGACAGTTTATTCTACACCCAGTCACTGGTGATTGGCCAAAGATCATGTAACACCCAAACTAAGCTCATTGGATTTCTGTACCAGAAATTGAAAGCAGAGGTCCACAAGCAGAGTCAGTCAGGATTGGACACTTGAGGTGGAAGATTATATGGATTTACACATTGGAGCTTCAGAACAAGAAATATTAAGAGCTTTTTGAGAAGGAGTTGATTCAATAGACTCAAGAGGGAACGAGTACTTGTTTAATGACTTTTCAGTTCCTGTGAAGGCCCAGTGTATTCTCTGAGCTTGACATCCTTAATCTAGTCCAACTATGGTATTTTTATTTTCACCTTGCACTAAGAAATCTCTTAGATGACTTTTGGATGCACTTTTGTGATCACCTCTTATTTTTCATTGATATCTCTCATTAGACAGAATCTCTCATTAGACTGAATCTCTGACATCTTTTCTTGTCACTTCTGCTATTTATATAGATAGATTCCTTTCATAGTTAATCATTTTTTTTCTTTTATATCTTCGCTTTACTCTTTGTTACTTTACCTGTCTATACTTTTCAGCATTGTCACTAACAAGGTTTAGTCATTTAACAAGGGCTGGGCCACTTATGCTTGACCAATAAATTGACCAATTATATCATCCAGTCAGTAATTTTCTCATCTTTGACACTTGACTATTTTCATTATTCCTTAACATTTGAGGTTTTTTTTTTTTTTACTTAATTTGGATTGAGAATTATTCCAAAATTACTAAACGTCCATTAATGATTCTCATGAATGGAAACAATGGCTTTCGTTGCTCTTCTTAAGCAACCAAGAAAATTTAATAGTTCTACACATACAAATAATGTGGGTTAAAAGAGTATGATTTATTTCTGCATTAAGTAATTAACAGAATGATCCCACTACCTATAAAAGCTATGTTCGACTAGGCCATCTATTTCCACCCCTAGTCATCACGCTGCTTTGGGAAAAGATGGAAAGCAGTGGCAAGTTAGAAGTCATGAAAATCCATTCACTATAAAAATAAATACATTTAAAATGTTTATTTTTTGCTAACATATTTGGTAAGTCATTCTTTCCTTCCCTTGACAAGTGCATATTAGTGTTTCTGATGGACTGGGCTGTGAGTAAGACTTTAAGAGGACAAATGTGTGAAACAAAGTCTCTACTCTCCTGGAGTTTATATGCTAAAGAAGACAGAGAGAAAATAAGTAAACAAACAAATGTAAAATCTAACAGGTGATAAGGGGTGGTATAAAGAAAAACAGGGTAGAAGTTAAAGAGTCCTGGGGGTATGGTGCTGTTTTCCATAGAGTAGTCAGCAAAGATCTCTCTGATATACTACCTTTTGAACAAAGATCTAAATAAACAAGAGAGGGAGCCATTATATACTTTGGGACATTATCTACACTATTCACAAATAATTGTTGATCACATATAATATCATGTCACTATATATTTCATGGAAGGGGTTCTATAATGGCTTATACTGTGTAGTATTTAATTTGAAGAATATATGTTCATATCTTAAATTTAAACTCATGGTACTTGGAAATGTGAAATGGTTAGGAAATAATGTCATTGAAGGTATAATCCAGTTAAGAAGAGGTCATACTGAATCCAAGAATCCTAAATCTAATGACTGGTATGTTTATAGGAGAAAGGAGTGGAAGACTTGAACAGACACAGAGAGACACATAGGGAAGGCCATGTGAAGATCGAGGCAGAGATTGGAGTGATGCAGGCACAAGCCAGGGAAAGTCAAGGATTGACAGCAACCATTGAAGCTAGGAAGAGGCATAAAGGACTCTTCTCTAGAGACTTTAGAGGAAGCATGGCCTTGCTGACACTTTGATTCTAGACTTGTGGCCTCCAGAACCATGAGGTAGTGATGTCTATTGTTCTGATCACCCAGTTTGGGGCAATTTGTCATGGTAGCTATAGGAACCTAGTGCAGAAGTAGAAACTGGAGACAACATTGAATGGACTGTGCTAGATGGTTTCAAAGTACATACATACATGCAAACAATCACTACCACACCAGCAACAATTAATTTATAATAGATAAGCTGGGCTCAGTGGCTCAGCCTGTAATCCCGTGCCTTGGGAGGCTGAGGTGAGTGGATTGCCTGAGCCAGTGGGTTCAAGACCCACCTGGGCAACTTGGCGAGACCTCATCTCTACAATAAATCAAAAATTAGCCGGGCATGGTAGCACGCGCCTGTAATTCCAGCTACTTGGAAGGCTGAGGCAGAAGAATCGCCGGAGCCCAGCGGGTCGAGGCTGCGGTGGCCAGGAGTGGCCACTGCACTCCAGTCTGGGTGACAGAGTGAGACTCCGACTCAAAAAAAATTAAAAAATTAAAAAAATTTATAATAGATAATCAAGAATACATGAAAATACAGCTGTTTAGATGAGGATCACTGAAAAACTTAAGGTCACTCTTTCCATGTGTTCATACAGTAGCCATTGTAGGCTACATAGGGCCTTTTTAAATCTTACCTTCCATTACTACAGCCCAAGAGTTAACAGGTGGTATATCCTAGTGACATTGAAGCATTACTTCTATTCTTCTGGCATTAAATTTGCCTTTTCCATTTTGCCAGAAAGCCAGTATTTGTCCTGTCTGAAGTTGTTCTGCCCAGAACAGTGCTTTAGTAAGTATTGTTTCAAATGTTGATTCATATCAGGACCTGAATGACAGTACTCCTGCCAAAATGACAGAGTTAGCACAGCTGTATATTCATATCCTTGCAGCTTGCAGCATCCAGATGAGCAGGGTAGAGACAATGAACAAAGTGGAGGGAGATCCAGTTGATTCCAGCAAAGGTTGATTTGCCATGGCTAGCTTCTCCATGCAAAAGCTGATGCCCAGGGAGTTCTTTTGTTCTGGTAAACATATCCCTTTCCAGGGTAATAATTTTAATATGTTGGTATTGCAACAGAATTGCCTGAAGACCTCAATGGTCTTGTATTTCTTTCACCTTAACCAAAAACAGTGATCTCCATGAATATTCATACTCTATTAAAGTTGCACACTTGCTTGTCATCTGTGTTCTTATTCTTTGTCATGTTGCCTTGTAGTTCCTCTAACTAGAAGCAGATGAAGTTTCCATCCAATTTATGCTGCATTTGGCCATTGGTTGGCCTTACTTTGGCCAGTAAAATATGGGAACACATGAGAGAATTCCTATTTTGAGCTTAGACTTTAGGAGTCTTACATATTTCAGCTCATCCCTCTTGTGTTTCTTTCATTTATTTATTCCACAAATAGTTGTTCATTCATTTTCTTTTGTGTTTTTGCTATCATTATGAGAAAAACACGCCACAGCTAATGATGATCCAAGGAGAATGAGATACGGAGATCTGAACTCAAACTGCAAATTGTAGTCAAGCTCAAGAAAGACTTGGAACACCCAACCTGTGACTGACCTAAAAATGCATGTGTTAGGATAAAATATTATTTATTTTAAGTTGTTGCGTTTTGGCATTTTGCAATACAGCATTGTTATGACAATGACTAACTGATACAGATGGGTTTTGACAAGGTGTAAGATATTTTATAAAAAGTATAGAGTTTTCTCATGACAGTACCTGCCAATGATTTGATCATGATCATGGAGAAAGAGTATGGTGTTCTAGAGGGAAATAAAGACTGGCATGCAGGATTACTGTTTTATTGATGATGACCTTAGAGATATGCAAATCACATATCATCTCTAAACTCCATTTTTTTTTTACTCACTGCATACTTTTTCCCCTCATTCCAGAGTTCTTGAGAAAGTAATATATTAAAAAAATTTGAAAAGACATATGTGCCATATAAAAACATAGTAGTTATTATTAAACATCATTGTTATTTGATCATCATCATAATTTTATTATATATATTATATTATACATTGATATTGTGAAGGGAAAGATCATAATTATGATAACCAACTGTAAGTTAGGACATTAAGTTTAGGTAACATTGGCTTGCCGTAACATGAAAAGTTAATGGTAATATCTGGGTTGATATTATCCCTTACATTTTTTAATTTATTGTCCTTATATCTTGGTTTAATATTTTCCTTTCAAGTTCAGCTAATGATACATGTGGAAAGATATGGACAACTTGATAAAAAGATGAGTTCACTAGAAAGAGATAAGCATAGTTGAATCCTTATCTGTAAAGCACCATCACTATTTCTATACACATCAATGTGACTATATTTCAAGGACCCAAGATTTATTTCTGAAGCACATGTTTATATTTCAGGCAGTTTGCTTAAAACCATTATTTTTTAAGTTTGGAATGAGAATCAGTTGTCTTCATAGTTTTGAAGTTCATATTTTTGCATGTGATCTTCCAGAAGGATCTTGGATTCTGGCTAACATGGAGACCTAGCAGAGCTACTGCTGAGGCAGCTGGCCAAAGCTAAAGGGTTTTAGTGACTGGTGCTAGGGAAGAATTTGCTAGTTTATCCCATAGTGTCATGGATTAATTTATTAACTTATTTGTCCAATAAAATCTTATAAGCCCCTAATTCGTGGATGTGTCTGTAATAAGCTCTGCGATAACTGTTGCTCTGAATCACTTGTGAGATACTGCTGTGTCTCTCTCATATGAAATTTGAAAGTAATCTCCCTGTCCAAAGAGAAGGACTCTAGTGAGAAAATTTTGATTTATATTTTCTTGCTTGAGAATCCCAACCCTGGCACTTTCTTATCATTCAGTGACATAAAAGGGTTAACACATATTTTTCAGCAATCTGTCACAATTCTGGAGCAACTCAGGCAGTAAAAAGAAGAGGGCTCAACTGATGTGGACAGAAGTGTGTGGGCATTTGGAATACTATTCATAGGTTGTTCTCTTATTCTTTGTTCTCTTTCCCCTACCCTGGCCTGGGGATGTGAGTGGTGACTTAAGTGAACCATAAGATATTGCTGGAAAAACCTGCAGTATGCCAAAGGAAGCAGCAAAACATCGAGATGAATAGATTTGGGAGCTTTCTGAGCAGGGGAGAGATAGCACCTAATATTTATGGGATTGTTAAATGCCCATGTGCTCTGGGTCTATGAATCTGGGGAAGTGTCAACCAGTCATCAACCTAGGCCTCTTCACTGGCATTTATCAAAGTCATGATCCCTTCCAAATGCTAATGATGGGAAAAAGTCAGACAGTTCATCCTGAACTACATTGTCATAACTCTTGTTGCTTCCTAAGTGAAAGTATATTATTTCATCTGTGTGGATGAACAGTTGCTTTTCTTCCTTTTTCCTTTCTTTTCTTTCTCTCTCCCTCCATCCCTCTCTTTCTCCCTTCCTTCCTTCCTTCCTTCCTTCCTTCTGTCTATCCTTCTAATAAAGCTCTTGCATTTACTCCTTGCCAAAGCAACTCCTATGTCTTCAGATCTCAAAGGCCAGAGGATCCCAACATAGACTTACAGTAAAATACTGCAGAAGTCACTTTTACCTACCAGATGTTGCTCAATTCAACAGGAGGAAAAGCAGAACCACAGCTGTTATTTTCAGAAGACCAGAGTTTGAACCCAAATTTGTTACTTAGCAACATTTTGGCCTTGGGCTAGTGGTAACCTTTCTGAACCATGCTGTTCTTATTTTTCTCATTTATAAAATGAATTCATAAATGCCTGTTCTGATATTCATCCCACAGAGTCTGGGTCCTTCCTATATGCCCAGTACTGTGTCACATACCAGAGATACAATAGTAGATGAAGCACTCTTTGTTTCTGGTCCCAAGGTTTAGAGGTTTAGTGTGGGAGAGAGAGCACATATTTTAAATGTGATGAGAGTCATGAGGAAAAAGTGGAGCACATGGCAGAAACAGGAAAAATGAAGTCTTAACTTATTCTGGAGTGTTTGAGGAGCCTCCCTAAAAGAAAATGTTGTTTGAACTGAAACAGGAAGGAAAAGTACACAATGATTAGATATTGGGATGCTGGGAAGATTTCAGGCTTAGGAAAGAGCATGTGTGAAAGGCATGAAGGAGAAGGAAACAGTGCATGTTATTTATACATGGCATTGTGGATAAATTAATAGAAAAATTGCCTAGCCAGGTCTGGTGGTGTGCATCTGTAGTTTCAACTACTTGGAACATTGAGGCAGAAGGATTGCCTAAGCCCAGCAGTTCCAGGCTGCAGTGGCCGTGAGCATGCCACTGCACTCCAACATGGGCAACGAAGAGTGAGACTCCAACTCAAAAAAAAAAAAAAAAAAGAAAGATTGCATTTGATAGAACCTTATGAATTGTCACTGAACATTTGCCCAGAACCATTCAGGACCTTTGCAGAGCCATAAGAGACCCTGTTTGCTTAAATACACACTCTAAGCTAACACCACTAAATGTTTTTGAAGTCCATTTCTGGGGTAAAGAGGCAGTTAAGGCCTGGATAATAGTCACAGTGGGAGTAAAATTCTGATCCTCGCTTATGGTATCCTGGCCAGTGGAAGGCAACATGGAGGGCAGAAGTCGACATATCAGCTGTCTCAATGTGTTAGTGATGCTTTTCCCTTCTTCCACCCACTGATCAGTGTTCTAAGCTGGACATAATCTTCCAGCTTATCTCACTCACAGGGAGTAACCTCCCTGTCTGCTCAGACACACACAAAATTGGAGGTAGCCTTTGTTTTTCATCTTTGAGGAGGTTAGACCCTGAGCCCAACCTCACAGCTCTCTTCCCTGCATCTCTCTTGGTCTTGTGGATTATTATACATGGACTCCTGTGCATTGGTCTTGACACAGGTAGAATAAGTTCACCTTTGCTCAGAGTCATGCTAATATTACAAGACATACTTTCTGAAAATTATGTAAGAGGTATTTTATTCTGGTTCTGTGATCTCCAAGGAAAGGCTATAGATATCTACACCAGAGATTGTCAAACTGTTTTCTTTCTTTCTTTTTACTTTTTGTAAAGGTCTAGATTGTAAATATTTTAGGATTTACAATCCACGTGTGGTCACTACCACATATTGTTTGTTTGGTTATATGTATGTTACAACTCTCTAAAAATGTAAAAATTCTCTTAGCCTAGCTGTAAAGAAACTGGCCACAGGCTATATTTGGTCTATGGAGTGTAGTTTGCCATCCCCTAATTTAGAGTAATGTTGGACCAGAGCCAAGTAGCCCAGACTGATGAACTGCCTCTTCCCTTACTCTCTTTAGCATTAATAATTTTCAAATAGACTCTGTACTCCTAACAAGGTCCATTTATTTTTCAGTTTACATAGGATAACGAGATCCTTTCTGAGTCTTTTGCTTTTGCCCTACTTGCAAGTTAATAAGTTACACTGCCACAGTTTCACAGGAAATGGTAAAATGCATAAGACTCCTGGCTCAGAGAGAAAGGACATATTATTATTCACTGCAACAGCAGTGGTCAAAAATAAACTTTTTGTGCTGATACCTCAAGCACCAGTTCCCACAAGGTGACACCTGGATGGCCAGATGGTGTCTACATAAAAGGGGAAAATTCCCGCCAAAAAAACTGGAATTTATTCACTAAAAATATGTATTTATTTATGTTTAAACTTCAGTCCCCTTCAAAGTACTCTCTGTTTGATGCAATACGTCTATCTAGATGTTTTTCTACTGCTCAAAACAGATTTTGAACTCATCAATTTTGATGCCTTTTAGTGCTTCTGTCATTTTTGTTTCACCTCTTCCACATCGGCAAAATGTTTCCCTCTGAGAACTTTTTCCATCTGGGTAAACAACAAAATATTCCCTTGAGGTGAGATCGGGTAAATAGGGAGGGTGGGGCACAGAGTCACATGCAGGTTTTGGTCAAAAACTGCTGAACATTAGCACAGTTCGGGCAGGTGCCATTGTAAATCACTCATCATAAAATGGGCAAACACATTGAAAGAATCTATACAAAAAAATTAACTGAAGCTGAACACAGACTCTCATTATAACGCTAGGTGGTACACTGATGCCAATGGGTTCCTAGAACAATTACCTAGTGGGGAAAGCCTGTACTACAAGGGGCCCACCCTCTAAAAGATAATTCTGTTTTTTTTTTCTTTTGGTTCCGTTCATATGTAGTGGGCTACATTACAGGAGAAGAACTTTGAGTTTATTAAATGGAATCTTTTATAATTAACAGTAAGCACACTTATCCTTTGTTCCAGAGGAAGACACTATCTCTATCATCACAGGCTCCAAACACATCTGCTCTTCGTTCTAGAGGAAGATACTATCTCTGTCTTCTAAGACTGTTTGCAAACATCTTTGAAAAGATAGTAAAGAGGGAATAAAGACAGAGCCTTACTTGTATGACATGTAGAACACAAATAATCCATGCAAAGTTAACTTTCAGTAAACAACCAGTGTCTACTTATACTAATGTGAGAGTCTATCAATTTTGGAAAAATAAAACATCAAATAAGTCATTCCTGTTGGAAGTGATCTTTTCTTAGTGTCATGAATTTATTTGTCACCTAAGGATAGACCTAAGTTCTAATCTCAAAATGGTATAGTTCTATAATAACTAAACACTTTGATATAGAGATTTGGGCTCCAAGAGCAAAGGAAAAGAATTCTGTTTTTAAGAATGGCTCATTTTGGGGAATTTTCAGGATAGTTAAAGTGGAATCTGAAGTATCCCTAAAGAAACATTAAATGATCACTTCCTTCAAAAAGCAACCCATTTTCCCCTCTATTGTGTCCCAAATGATATATAATTTGGCAGAATTCAAACCAGAAATCATTGAATATGGGCAACGATTTATGGCAAGATTATAGGGAAAGCAGGGCATGAATACAGGTAGTTTAATGGGAGACACTAACAGCTAATTGATACCTGGGTCAAGAACAGAAATCATCAAGAATGGGCAGTGCAAATGTCACTAGAGAACAAATGTAGCCCAGAAAGCATCAGTAAAGAAGTTTGTTTTAATAACTCTCTGGTCCAAAGGAATTTCCCTTTTCTTTTAATGATGTTTCTGTGTACATTTTAAAGATATTCCCTAAAATAGGACAACTTTATACAAGTTTAATTTTGAACAACATGTGCCAGTTGAAACTTTTATAGTCAAATATATTTTCCATGGTCACATTTGTTTCAGTGATGCTTCATCTTCATTTTTTAGTTATATTTTCCATTCTTGAGTCAGCAGTTCAGGGGTCTGAAGTTTCTAAGCCCTTATTCAAAATACAGTCTATAAACAAAATATAGAGAAACACTCTACTTAAACTTCAAGAGGTGAATATATATTTGTAATAATAAAATTATTATTAATGAATCAAACTAAATTTGATTTCATCAATGTTAATATAATGTTTATATTCTTAAACTTATAAAAATGGTAAATATTTAAAAAGTGGTAAGTTGAAATCTCTTTATTGGAAAATGTGGCATAAATGATCCTCTCTCCTCTCACTTGCTGGTGGAATATGGGTGATTGAAATAATCCAAGGTAGAGAGACAGTAGTGTTTAGAGTGTAGATTCTAGAACCAGGCCAGCTAGCTTCATATTCTAGTTCCAGAACATACTAGCTTTGAGAGTAGGCTACTTTATCTGTTCTTCATAAAGTTATTGAAAAAATAATTTAAAGTAATGATTGTAAAGTGTTTGAGATATTGGCTGATACATAGGAACCACTGATAATTTTAGAATACTTAATTACATGCATCAAGAATCACAATGTAGTATTAAACTGAAAAACAAGAAATAAAATGTGTATAAATTAAGTGCTTCCTAAACTTCAATTTGTAGAGACTCTGGGTGAAGTTATTTTCCGAGATAAGTTGCACTACTTTCTGACAGACAGCTGGATTAGGGCATATCATCTTATGGCAATCAAGTATTGTGCTGATTCGAGTCTTGGTTACAGACTTTGTAAGGCTCCTTCTACTGCTGGTTTTCCCTTCACTTGAGATGTAGCCCTTCAGGCTCCCAACTGGGAGCAGAGGTGTTTCTAGGGCAATCCTACGTGGCATGTCTTGAACTTCTACTTTTGTTTTATTAAACACTTCGTTTCCATTGTGTTTCAGATTGACTTTTTAGCCTCTTGCCCTGTACAGCTTACATGTTTTGGTCTTTCCAGCTGACACTTAAATAAATAAATAACACAATCAGCCCTGGATATTGTCCCATCCTTTATTGATTTTCTTGAGCAGAGGTTTAGTTTTGTCTGGGAAACAGAACTGACTTAGAATCTGCCAGAGGGTAAACTGTACCTGTTTTCTTGGCATATTTCCAGTTGCAGTGCTGTCCAATAAAACTATCTGTGATAATAAAATTATTCTAGATTTGCAAGATCCAATCAGGTGGCCACTGGCCACATGTGGCTATTGAATACTTAAAATGTGGATAGGGTAGCTAATTAGATTTGGTTCTAATTAATTTAAACCCAAATAGCTACATGTGGTAAGTGGTTGTCCAGTTGGACAGCATAGCTATATATTGTAGTTTCAGGTACATCATTTGACAATTTCCATCCAACTGGAAAAATGTTAATTAGATTACTGGAGGTTGATTCTAGCTTGTCATGGCCACCTCTATATGCCAGCCCTCCTTGCCTTAGAAGAGGCCTTAATTAGGTAGCAGCATCCTTAACAAAGTCAAGAGAACCAATGGCCTGTGACAATAAAAGAGGCAGATATGTTGAAGATGATGTATTTTCTCCATTTTCAGGGCCTTTCCTTCTCTCATCTACCCTCCAGTTGATGTCCTGCCAAAAAAAATCATCATTCAATGTTTTCAAACTTTATTGCTATTAAAACCGTAATAGATTTGGCAATAGAACTTTTTGTGACACTAAGACTCTCATGAAACCCTAATATGTTAAACAGATAAAATCAGGGATGCAGGACTCATAGATATACTTAATCTCGTGCCCCCTTTTCTAGCCACCCCAGAGGGCAATTTGAAAACTATGCTTCTGATAGACTGTTCTGACTTTGAGTGCTAAAGACCAGATAAATGAAGCAGTGGCTCCAAGGTGCTTGGATGTTTTAAAAAATATTTTTAAAATTATAAAAACAAAAAGTGGAATCTGTATTCAGGTTTCCTGTCTCTCAGTTCAGTGGTCTCCATGATGTTCCTTCTTCATGAAACTTTTTTTAACTTGATTAGTCTTTGTTCTGTCTCTAAAAATAGTGTTCACCTTTATCCTGTGACACAGTAGATCATCCAAGTCCTGATGGGAGTTGTTCACTATTGTCTGCTGCACTTTTCTCTTTTTCTCTTGTTTCCTTGCCCATACTTCAAGTTCCTTAAAAGCAGGAAATGTGCCATCCATTTCTGTTATAGCCAAGGTACACTTGGCAGAATGTAAATAAGTCTGCAGTCGATATCCATTTAAATGATGATTCTTGCTGCAAGTCCCTTTATTGAAAGCTCACTGAATGCCCAGCAGGCCCCATTGCCTTGGGAAAATGCAAAGTCTAGAAAACAGTTTCTTCCCCTAGGAAGCTTCAGGCTTAGTTGAAGAAACAAGACAGCACAGAGAAATAACCACAATGGTGTCTGTCTTCAAGAGTTCCATAGTTCACCTGCACCAGAACTACTTGAAGAACTTACTAAGAATTCAGATTCCTATATCTCATATGCTGAGATTCAGATTAGGGGAGACCCAGGAGTCCTCATTTATTTTAAATTTCTCAATTGACTTTGTGCATTTATAGTTTTGCATATTGGAGAATATAAGTAAGTTATTGATTATTTATATAGTAATAGTCTTGAGTACAATATTAGAAAACTTTCATGATCTAAGAAATACAGCTATATGGTATTGAGTAGAAGGGCTGAGAGGTGAACAACAAGGGATCTACCCTGCTGAAGCTGCCATGATAACCAAAGGACACAGATGCCACTGATTCCTGAGGAAGAGTGTCCTGTGCTCTGGTTGATGATGGTGAGTGGTACTTTTATACTTCTGATCAGCTTATACTCCAGATAAACTAGCCACCAGTTAAGAGAGGTAGAAACTCATGATTAGTCTGCGTTTGTGGACAACCTACATGGAGAAAAGCAGAGAATATGAGGAGGATTTGGGGAGGATTTGTCAATCATTGCATTAGGTATCCAATGTTACATAACAAAACACTGCAAAACTTAGCAACTTAAAACAACAAATATTTATTATTTAACAAAGTTTCACATAGAATCTTGGAGCAGTAGTTCTGGTTTAGTTTCTAATAAGGTTTCAGTTAAGATGTTGGCCTTGGTGACAGTCATCTGAAGGTTTGACTTGAGCCAGATGATCTGTTTCCATGCTCACACATGTGGCTGTTGGCTAGAGGCCTCAGTTTCTCGCCTTATGAATCTTTCCATAGGATGGCTCATAACATGGCATCTGTCTTTCCCAAGAAGGTGATGAGAGACAGAGACAGAGTGAGAGAGAAAGAGAGAGAGAGAGAGAGAGAGAGAGAGAGAGCGAGAGAGAGCAGCGAGCAGCCATGGTGATTTTTATAATCAAATATAAGAAGTGATATTCCATTCAATTAGCTACACAGACTAAAACAAGTAGGAAGGGATTATACAAATATATGAATACAAAGAGGTATGAGTCAAAGAATGAGAAATATATTGTATCATGAGTCGTATCTGAGTAGAAAAACCTGAGAGTCTTACCTTGTCTGGAAGTATTGCCCTTTGCTAAGATGTTACAGTGATTTGGCGATCTCGAAAACATCTCAGAGACCAAGTTATTCCCATTATGTTCAGACTGGAAAATGCACATTATTTTTTTCAAAATGGGTTCATATGAACTTCCCTCCACTACCTTGGGTTCAGAACTGCCGGGCTTAGGGCAGGTACCCGTTAAGAAGATTTCTAAAAGATCTATGGACTCTTCTCACTGGAATGTGAAGATCCTGAAAGTTGTGAGCCTTCCTTTACAGGCTATAACTTATTTTACATTAACTCTTCTTAAAAGACTGAGCAAAACCACGTGATGCCCAAGCCTTGTTTGGGTTGGGAATGATGATCCTTCTCTCACATTCTTAAAAGATGACTTGATTATGCACTTCATCATGTTCTCTACTTGCTTCCTTCTCCCACCTGCATATTCTTTGCCCTTCTCTGGACCCAGGCACCTTGCCATCTACCTTGTTTTGGGGTTGGCTATTGGAAGCCACTGGTAGGTGAGCAATATTCCATGTCCTTCTGGTTTGGCGCTATCTCTGAGAGTATCTCTGAGAGTATCCACATCTCTTCCCACCACTCTCCAAATTTCTTAAGTTCCTGCTGGATAGTCCCTGTTTCAAGAATTCTGATGTCATTGGCTTTCACCTATACTCTTTCTTCTCCTTGTCCCTTCAACACTAAAGGCATAATAGCTTCGCATACTGTTAGTTTCTTGGTATTTTCACATACTTTATTATTTCCTTTAAGCTTAGTCCCACATCTATTAAGTGGTCTCCCAACTAAGTACTCAATGACTTGTTTTAGGCCAGGATCCTGACTCATATACTGTCAAAGGAAACAATGTCAGTGTGCACCCTGATCCCATCTCAACATACATTGGTCTTCATTCAGTCTGATCCTACTGCTTCCCTCGTGTGAAGGTGAAAGAAGTGTCCACCACCTACCTCTACATGGTCTCTGAATTCCAGACCCATCTGTTCTTTTGAGCATCTCATGCTGACAGTCATGTTCTGTCTCTCCCAGATCTTTTATTTGACTCAATTTGAATTTAAATATGTTCAAGACTTTTCCACATAAAGACCAGAACAAAATAATAAATCACTTTTCTTCAACTCTGTGGTCCTTGTCTTCTCTTTCTTGGTAGAGAAATTTCTTCAATCATCTGCCTATTTTACAGTTTCTTGTTCTTAACCTCCTATTCGTTATCCATGGAGTGTGACTTCTATACCCACCACTCTCCAAATTGCTTTTTCCAAAGTTATCTACCACTTCCATGTCACTATGATCAAAGGACTTTTTTTAAGTCATCACTGTGCCTACAGCAAGGAATTCTGGTGATCATTTTCTTTTTTCTGAAATCCTATCTTCCTTTGGCTTCCACAACATCATATTTTTCTGAATTTCCTCTGATTTCTCTAGCCATTGTCTCTTAGTTTTGTATCTTGGCTTTTCCTCTTGACTCATGCTTTAAATTTTGGTATTTCTTTGGTTGTTTCTTCATTGTTCTTTGTCTCAGTAAATTACCTTGTTAACCACCAAACTATTGGAGACAAAGTCTTTGGATTCACTCTTGACTTCTGCCCCTCCAATTAATCACCAAGTCCCATAACTTCCAACCTCTTAGGCCCAATCATTCAACCTGTGCTCCCCTCAACAGCCTTCTCTGCAGTAGTGCCCCTTAGCCCTTAGATGATCCCCTACACTGGACTAATTTGAGTGGCTCAAGCCTTTGTCACGCCCTTCCTTGCTTTCAGGCCTTTGCATAGACTACTCTTCTGTCAAGAGCACTTCCTTTGCTCATTCCCTTTACATGAATAAGATGTATTTATTTTTCCACTCTTACCTTACTGTAATAATCACTTCATCCAGAAGTCTCTTCTGAATAATTTTGACAAGCTCAGAACTCCTTGCTCCTGCTGTCTAGTCCTAAGACTTTTTTCCTTTCCCTATTATAATTTAATATCTACAATTATTTAATAATTCACCTTTTCCTTGAAACTCTATTCATCACTGATTCCCCAATTTCTGGCACACGGAAGTTGCTTTGGCTAAATGCTGAAAGATAATTAGGAGAACTAAAGGAGAACTAGAGGCTCCCCACGTGTACAATGACTATACCCCTAAGGCAAATTTTGGAACATATAATATATACAATATTTGACATTTAGTCTGACAGACTGAATATCTGAAGTCAAGCTGTTGACACTGCCAAAGAAAATAAAAGTAGGTTTTCTTGTTTGTTTTTGTATGTGTGTTTAATCCATGACGTTTGTTTTGTGCATGTGTATGTGTGGGAGAGGGTCACATAAGCAGCACCTGGGTCATTGCTCATCTCTCTCCATCTCCTTTCACCAACATCTGGGCAAACTAATCTGGCTGTTAGTAATTTTGTACTAAGTAAATCAAAGCCAGGGCCAGAGATGACTGAGAGGAAAGAAAATGAAAAATATGCAAGGCAACTAGTGACCTAGGTCATGACCCCTGACACATCAGCATACCTCCCCTTCCCACCCTGCCTATCTTCACCTCTTCAGTCAAGCCTTCCCTTTCCCAAGCTCCTCTAATTGTGCCCAGTTCTTGCATATCTGTCTTCTCAAGTCATTTATCCTTTCACTCCCCATGCTTCCCCTGGTGGCTTCATTCATGCTCATGATTTCAATTTCCATTCCCATGCAGAATGATGCTGGTGACCAAATCTTTTATCCTTCACCGACAATACTCACTGGAGTTCAGACCTATGGGATCAGCTTACTACTAACCAAAGATTTCCAGTTGGGTGTACATGAGACTTCTTACTGTATTCAAAAACAAATTTATTGTTGTCCTTGCATGCCCTCTTAGCCTTGTCCTACAATTTCTAAGTAAAAATTTTACAGTCATGCATAGCAGCAATAACGGAAAACATTTATTTATTGTAAACTATAAGCCAGGTACTGCTCTAGGGGTTATATATTTTTTACATATTTAAAAGCCCATTTTCATGGGGAGTTACTGTATAGCATTGGGAGTGAAGGACAGAAGGTTCACAGGCTTATAGCCTGTGTTCAAATCCCTATCATCCGTGTATTTGCTCTGTCATCCCAAGCAAGCTCTTTAATAATTCTCTTTGCCCAGATTTCCTCACTTGTATATTACAACTGATAGCAGAACCCATAGACTTAGAAACTAGATAGATGGATCAAGCTCTGGGGGTTTTATATATATGATATATATATATGAGTTTTACACTTAAAATAAAAGGTACTATAAAAGCCCCATTTTACAGACAAGAAACTGAGGCACAGAGAGGTAAGGTAACTTGGCCAAAGTTTATGTGGAAAATCCAAGATTCAAACGAAAAGCATTTGGATGGAGAAGCTAAACTCATAACTACTATGCTATGTGCCTCTAGAAGGGTTAGGTATTTTTATATTGTCTCCTTCACTAGAGAGCAGAATTATCGAGGACAGAGTTTCTAACGTAATATATTTTATTTCCATCACCTAGTTCCATGCCTAGTACACAGTTGTGCTTGCTGAATAAATAAAGAAAGAAGTGAAAATATTTAGGGAGATTGGAAAAATAGCTATGAGGTTAACCCCAAGTCCATTGAAATCCTTTTTAGAAAGTGATCTTCTACTTCCTCCCACTTTCTCCACATTGCTTCTTCTACTCAGGTATTTGCAGAATCTTGAGAAACCACAGAAATAAGTCTGTAAAATATGGCACAATAGGAGTGAGGGTGGGGACTGGGAAGAAAAATAAACAGAAAAAAAAATAATAAGCAACTCCACTTTTCTTAGAGCAAGACTTTCCAATTCTCCAGGCTTTTATTTGTCACATTAAAGCAGAGTCTGATATTCTCACTGTTGTTATAAAAGCATAGTTGTTTGTTAATCTCAAGAGGAATAAAATACAACCATATAAATTTGATTTTCCAGGAGAGAACCAAATAATAATTTCTAATTCTTCCTGCACTATTATCAGGTTCTAGATCTTGTACTGGACAGTTTCTAAGCCTATGGGCACTCTTTCCAGTTCTAATATACAAATGGGGAAACTGAGGCAAAGAAAATTGTTAAGAAACTTGCTTACGATGACAGCAAGTGCATGGGTAATAGGGATTTGAACTCAGACTCTGAGCCTGTGAAGCTTCTGCCAATGTAATATAGTAGCTTCCCATGAAATTGGTTTTTAAATAATCTGACCAGTGACGAATTGGGAATAGAAGATAATGTATTATTGACAATATCTTTCCATTTTGTGAGGGGTAGTAAAAAGAGCTGTTTCTCTATTCTCCATTCATCTTGCTCTTGGCTTCATTAGCATGCGACATGGGAAGTCAAGAGAAGGGAAAACACCCATAAAAATAAAAACTAAACTTGAAGTAAAGCCTGTTCAATCAACTGCAGCTGCCATTTATTTCAATAAATATCCAATTAAATTCATTGACAGGAAGCTTATGAATCTTGGAGAAAAATGGATCACTTCAAAGAATTTGGAACCTTGTGGAGGCTTGCTGAGTAATGTAATTTTTCAATGTAATCATGTTTAATATTAATTTTAATTTGATGAATATGCTCCAGATAATTTGGAGTGTCTATAGGGTTTAGTTTACAGATTGCCTTTCCTTTTAAGGGGCTGAAAAATGTAAAAGCAGAGTTGATTAAAATGAACATTCATTATAAATATACTGGCAGAAAACTGCTTACTCCTCATATTTCAAGCATTTGAATATCATGTCTAATGATCAGGGTTGCTTCTGGTTTAGACTGATGCTTAGAGATGGTTCTCATTACTAGAGAATAGTCAGTCTGCACAAAGATTTCTCTACAACATTGGTATGAAAGCCACTGCTCAGAATCAAATAGACTTTTAATTTAGTTTAGTTTAGTTTCTTTTTTTTTTTAAATTAAGCACTTACTTTTGTGTTTAGGTAAACTGTGAGGATATAGGAAAAAACAAACTCAGTTTTTCCTACTATACTTATGACACCAGATGTGTGGGGACTTTTCTCTTAAACACCAAGCAATTCTCTGGCTGAAAATTCAGCAGACAACAGCTAGGCATTCTGTAATTCAGTTCCCTTATGACACTACCCACCTAGAGGTAGTGTCAGACATCACAGATTGAGTGCTCAGGCAAAGTGGTTTGAGATCAGGTACCCTTATTGATGTTGTTCACCTCTCCCCACCCCAGCAGTATCCTGCTACTGCCAACCCCTTTCTAACAGTATTATGGTGAATGTTCAGGGACTACTTATGAGTGAGAACATGTGGTACTCTGTTCTTTGTTTCTATGATAGATCACTGAATATTTGTTTGTTACTGTTTGTTATTATTGTTCCAACATTTCTATTGTATTCAAATGCTAGTTGCAAGACCAAGTTGTGATTTGTACTTCTGACTGGCTTAAATCAGTGTACCCACAACTCCTTTCTTGGGTTTGATTAATTTGCTAGAGTGATGTACAGGATTCAAGGAAACACCTTACCTATGTTTACCAGTTTATTATACAAGATATTACAAGGAATAGAGATGAGTAGTCAGATAGAAGAGATGCATAGGGTGAGATATGGGTTACGGGAGAAGGGGTGTGAAGCTTCCATGCCATGTGTTCAGAAATCTGAAAGCTCATCCAAACTCTGCCTTTTTAGGTTTTTATGGAGACTGTATTATATAGGCATGATTGATTCAATCATTGGCTATGGGTGACTGTCTCAACCTTCAGCTCCTCTCCTCTTTCCAGAAGTTGGAGTGTGGGGTTGAAAGTTCTAACCCTTTAATCACATGGTTGATTTTCCTGGCAACCAGTATTCTTCCTGACCCTATCTAGGAACCTGTCAAGAGTCATCTGATCAGAACAAAAGACACTTCTATTGCCCATGAAACTCCAAAGAAATTAGAAGCTCTGTGTTGGAAAATGAGGAGGAAGAGAAGTATTTTACAATATTATGTAAGCTGAGGCCAGGAAAGCAGTAGTCTTCATAATATATATTTTCATAGTCATTTTTATAAGTTTCTGTAGCTCCATAAGAGAATACTTCTAAAGCAACTGAGGGATATTTTTTTTCTTAATTATAAGTTCTCAGCCGGGTTCGGTGGCTCAGCCTGTAATCCCGCGCCTTTGGGAGGCTGAGGTGAGTGGATTGCCTGAGCCCGCGGGTTCGAGAACCGCCTGGGCAGCAAGACCTCATCTCTACAATAAATCAAAAAAAAAATCAGCCGGGCGTGGTAGCGCATGCCTGTAATTCCGGCTACTTGGAAGACTGAGGCGGAAGGATCGCCAGAGCCCAGCAGGTCGAGGCTGCGGTGGCCGGGAGCGGCCACTGCACTCCAGTCTGGGCGACAGAGTGAGACTCCAACTCAAAAAAAAAAAATAAATAAATAAATAAGTTCTCTCTGTCCCTATAATTCTATTTTTCTCCATAGTTTTCTAAAATTGTATCAGAAGTCCGAGAAGACCTCAGGCAGCATATACAAAATGTAGTTACATTATTTTAAAGAGTTTCCAAATATAAAAACTGACCACATAAATTCAGTTCACTTTGGGTTCTGTATATAAGCCTGCCACCTCCACCATATGCATTAGTCTCTATTTGTAACCTAATCCACCAGCTCCAAGCCATTTTACCAAGTAATCATTCTAACATTTTTCATATTATTGCCATGCCTCTCTTAAGCGATCAAGAAAAGCCAAAAACAAAATTAAACCACCCTAATTGAAGAAAATAATTTACTTTTCTCCTCTTTCTATTTTTTTTTATTTCCTGGAAATATAGAGAGGAATTGAGATGAAATATTTGTATAAAAATGTAACAATTATGGGGAAAATTGGCCTTGGTGGATATTTTTTGTTGATACTTACTATTACATCATTACTATAGATGTTCAAAGTCTAGAAACCACATTTCCCAGACTCTTCTTGAGTAAATTCCACCAATGAGGGGTGCTTACATGAGACATGGAAGGTAGAAGAGAAGTTATTACTCTACTATGTCAGCTATAGGCAGATACAGGAAGGGTTTGCTGATGGTTTTCAGAAGGACTCTTGGGAATCATCTGCTTTGGTGCAACAGGTAGCTGCAGTTGACTTTCAGTGTCTCTGGGTATCCTCACATCACCCACATTGCTGGCATAGTAAGCTGAGACATTGGTAGTAACTCTCCTGCTATGCTGGCTCTTTCTGTGTCTAGAAAGCAGGCTTCCTGACCTTCAGTCCTCTGGTCTTCCAGCAGGTGTGCAAACCTCTAACAATCTGTGTTAAACTTCTTCTACTTCTAAACACCTGGAGTCATTTCTGGTTTTCTGACCAAACCAGTTTCCTTGATTTCTTCACATTTGAAGTAAAACTCACTATGAAATAATAGTTTAGAAAGATATAGAACTGTTCCATTCTTATAAAATAGGGTACCAAGATATTTTGCTATCCCTGAGTAAAACAATATAAAAAGTAACAGTGAACTGGTAACACTTTTTTCAATTTAAGAATTCAAAATAGACATTATGTTTTATGTAAAGAGACAATAAGTGCCTTAACATGAATTGAGCCCTTGCTCTGGCCAGAGTCTTTATCTGTTTCTGAATTTTCATGCTTCCTCTGTGGGTTTTTTTGTTGTTTTGTTTTATTTGTTACTGTTTGTTGTTGTCATTGTTGCAACATTTCTTTTTTTCAGTGTTCATAAATAAAGTTTTTAATTTCATAAATAAAATTATTTTGTCTTTTATTATAAAAGTACCAACATAATAGACTTGGTTTTGCCTCTTGGCCAACAAACTCTAAAATATCTATAATCTGAACCTTTTCAAAATGTGTATTCTAATCCCCATCCTAGAACAATGAGAACAGAATATTGGCTAACCCTTCTCAGGGAAGAGATTGTGTTTTTATTATTTTTTTACATATTTTATTTTAAAGATGTGTGGTACAATTTAGGATTAGGTATACAAATGGACATCATACAGGTAAAGTTTGGGCCTCCCTTTGGTCCCCACTTTGCCTTGTTTGAGATCAGGTACCCTTATTGATGTTGTGCACCTCTCCCCACCCCAGAAGTGTCCTGCTACTGCCAATACCTTTCTTATAGTATTATGGCGAATGTTCAGGGACTGCTTATGAGTGAGAACATGTGGTACTCTGTTCTTTGTTTCTATGATAGATCACTGAATATTTGTTTGTTACTGTTTGTTGTTATTATTGTTACAACATTTCTATGGTCTAGATTATTGTATGGCACAGAGCACTATATAATAAAATTTTTTTGAATGAATAAATACATAAAACATGAATAAAAGTTGATATGTTTCCAGTGACAAAAGTATTTCATGATTTCTTCTAGATTTTCCAGTCTTCTGAGTTCACTTGAAATTCTCTGTTGTGAGAAGTCTAGAATCTCCTAAGCAACCTGGGGATTGGCTATAATTTCCTAGTTTTCAGTTAAAAGACTGCCATATATCCATTCACTCATTAATTTATTCATTCATTCTCTTTATTTGTTCACTCATTTATTGAGCATACCAGCCACATATAGACATAGTATTAGGTAAAAGAGATACAATGCTGAGTGAGGTATAGTTTATGTCCTGGAGGTTTTAGAGAAATTAACTCTAATGTGTACAATATAATATAATTCAACACACAATGGAATGCAGTGCAGGACCCATCAACCTTAATTTAACACTCTAGGGTCAAATAGACTTCAGAACAAAGCTTAATTTCAGACTTAGAAAGATCATCTGGTGTTTATATTGTATATTTCTTAACACCATTCATGATATCTGAGGCAGCACTCCACAGCCACACATAGAAAAACTGCATGACTATATTCTCACCAAATGGAATATGTTTGCACTAAACTTAATATTTGAAATACATAGATTTTAGGGATTTGGGGATTTTATGTTTATGAGATGGGGTTTGGATTGTGTAATTTACCACAATGTAGTGTAAAGAATACAAGGGAGGGGGGAATTTCTTTGGCACAGTGTGTGTGTGTGTGTGTGTGTGTGTGTGTGTGTGTGTGTGTGTGTAGCTGTGTACACATATGCACAGAAGGTTTAGTATTCCAATTTTGGGTATGGAGAACAAGCTTCCCAGAGTGCAAAAGCTAAGTTGGAGTTGGTCAGGTGGAGGTAAGAAAGACACTTCTGGCAGAATAAGTACAACAAAGTACGGAATTATAAAGCACTGTGGAAAGTAATAGCACAGTGCATTCTTGACACTTCCAAGTGATGAGGTTAATGAAAATATGGGGAACATAAAGAGATGAGGCCACATCCACCCCGGCTGGAGAAATTAAGGGTAAGCACTAGGCCTCATTCCTGAGTGAACTCCCCATGAACTGACAAAACTGATCCTCCATGCCTAATCATGGTAAATTCTCTAAGTTGTAAAAAGCTATCTCCCAACTACAAGTTGGCATTGCTGTGAGATAGAAACATAGCTTTCCCTGATGGTAAACTCTCTCTCAGACTCAACATTGCCCTACAAATTCTCCCTTATGCCTTTCAGGCAGCCTGGAAGCAGTTTCCCAACTATTTGCTTTACATAAAAACTCTGGGATAGTCCTGTCATTTCAATGTCCTTATTGTTCAGAGTTTGAATTCATACACTGAAGTTTAGAGCTATTGATGTATATGATGCCTTTCTTTAATCATCTTTGTAATTATAATCATAAGGTTGGATGGTTCTATTTTTCCATTCATTCCATTTACTATTAATTATGCCAGGAACTGCATATAAAATTTGGAGTTTTGCACTCATCTTCAAATATATCATTCATCTCCACTTCTATTTTTGTTTTCAACATTCCTTTGCCACCTTTTAAATTAAGTAGAAATAATAGCAGCTGGTGCTACTTTTGGTGTTTGAACCTAGGTTAATCATAAATTTGCCACTTATTAACTGTAACATCAGGAAGATTATTTAACCTCTTATATGACTTCATTTATACAAGAAAAATATAAAAAGACAAGATGTATCTCAGTGGGTTGTTGTCAAGATGATCTATATGAAGTGCCTGACTTATGCTGGGCACTTATTAGTGACAGATACCTTTCATAATAGAACTATCTCCTCCCTTGTTCATTTGAGGATGAATTGTATGGTATTGTTAATGCTCATCTTGTCTTATTGGAATCATGGGGAAAATTTCTTCTGGGTGGAATATTCCTCATGTCAGCCAATTTGAGACAAATTTGTTCCTCCAATCGGAGACCAGAACTTGGTTGACAGGTCTCATACAAGTGGGTGTTGAAATTCTTATTTCCCTCTGATCCTCCTTCTCCAGGATTTGGTCCTGTTAAAGATTAATTTCTAAGTATGGTCTTCAGTTTAGCAGGTGATATGATACCATAAGAGGTAGATCAGGTAGATGGAAACATTTATGCATAGAGAAAGCCACATCTGTTAAAGGAGGTGATCTAATTTTGAGATATTTTCCTGCAGAGCCACCTCACTGCACAACTCCAAGGGATACTATTGTAATCCCAGGTTATGTGCATAGCATACCCTGGAATTGGGCAGTGCACAGCCTGTACTACTCTTATGTACAGTGTTGCCTGTGCCTGTTAACTTTGTGTCACCCCTGAGCCTTTGGTAAAGCTTTATTTCAGTGTTCCAGATTTGTGTTAGCTGTGCTATAGGGAAGGAAAGAAAAATACAGGGCATTAAATGAGAAACAGTTCTCCATAAACCACCTCTCCGAGCAGGTAGGTGGGAGCAGAACTAATTAGTGGAAGAAGATGAAGGCAAATCATGAGATACGTGTGTAAGAGACATGAGCTATGGCTTCTTTTTCCTTTGCAAAGATACTGCTAGTCACATTTTTTATATTATTAGAGGATATTATGCTTTCCTAACATCTTCATTCTTTTTTCCTTTTAATTCTACGAGGATTTTCTTACGTAGAACCTGTTTCTTACAACAATGCTATATAGGTTCTTTAAGGGAAGCTGAGTTTTGTGTTTTTGATGGAAACAATTTCTAACTCATGGTCTTAGAGCTTCCAAATGTTAAGCAACTAACATAATTGCTTTGATTCCAACATATATGTGCCTCCAAAATACATATGTTGAAACTTAATTGCCAATGCAATAGTATTAAGAGGTAGGAAACTGAAGGAGGTGATAAAGTCATGAAAATGAAGGCCTATGAATGAGATGAATGATCTTATAAAAGAAGTGCAAGATAACTGCTTCCTTCTTTTGTGTTTCTGTCTCCTCAGCAATTTGAGTACACAACATTCAAGGTGCCATCTTGGAAGCAGAAATGGGGCCCTTATCAGACATAGAACATAAAAGCATCTTAATTTTGGACTTAGCCTCCAGAACCATGAGAAACAAATTTCTCTTATTTGTAAGTTACTCAGTCTCAAGTATTTTGTTTTAGCTGCATGAATGGACTAGGACAATGACTTACCAAGATTGATCACATCTTTGTGCTCTTCTCAACTCCTGATCTGCTTTATAAGTTATGCTTACTTCAGTCTTGCAACAAGCACTACTGTTGTATATTTTAGGAAACAGAAATTCTTTAGAAACCTGGGTGAGTGACTATAATGATTGGACTAAGGCTATTCTGAGTGTGGCTTGCTGTTTTTCTGGAAGTAAACTCAATTCTTTCAATTTCTATTCTGTGGAAATATCTTAAATGGAAAGCTGGAAATTTTTTGCAAGGGCCTTATAAATTCTGCACATGATTTTTGGAGTCTCTCTCAGGAACCCAGAGTTTTCATAAATAAAACCTGTTGCTGGGAAAAGATCCTGTACTCATAACTTTCCTTTGCTATGCATCCTTTAACAATGGTAGGTATCTTACTGCCCTACCAAATATAGCACAATAAAAATGAAAAATTAAAAGAATTATTCCAAATCTTTATCTGTCATGTACTATATTAAGAATTTTACATACATTATTTTATTTAATACTCAAATCCTCCCTATGATGAATAAACACTTATTATTCCCAATATAGAGATGAGAGTCAAATAAGTTAATTACATTACAGAAGGTTAGTAAGAGGTTGAATAAGGGTTCAAACCCATATCTAATTGATCTAAAAGTCCATACTTTTAACCTTTATAGTATTCTTCTTCTAAATACAGCAACTGAAACAAAATGATCTGGAACGAAGTGTCCGTGTATATTTGCTGATATGACTACTTTGGCATTTAACAAAATTGAAAACCTCCAAATGAAGCTCGGTCACACACATTCCATATCCCCATTAATTATACAATAAGTTCTTCTACCACTCGACATTTAAAGAGATGTCCCTTTCCTTTTGGTGCAGTGCATCTGAGTTTCCTGCCTTTTCTTCATTCTTCTGGGTATCTGGTACATGGTCTCCTGGCCTGACCCACTGTGTAGCACACTCTGAGATTCAGTTACATTGAGCCCACTTAGTGAAGACTTGAGGTGGCTTTTCTAAGGTATATTTGCATGAGGAACCTAGAGGGCCATACAATTTAAAAAATAAACAGACTAACAAAAATTATCCTAAGAAGCTAGAGGGTCAGGTCTATAAAAATCGTCGCAGTAACAACTGCCTCAGTCACTGAAGTAAGATGCTGGAGAGGGTAATTCTGCGAAATGCAAACAAAGTGTTTCATGATTCTTCATCCTCTGACACAATCTCACAATCTCCAGGTTGAATGGGGAAGACATGGGGTAGCCACAGACTCTGCAAGTAGACAGGTTTAAATGAATTGTTTTCACTGATATCTGTGAGACATGGAGTCCAAAACAATGTGGCTTTTGGAACCCACAGGACACAAAATATGGAAAGAGACATACTCTCCCCACTGGTTAGTGTTAATGCAAGGAGAATTCAAGAAATCAGAGTTGCTTAAATCTTTTAAGGCTTTAACTCATTAGCAGTACACAGTATCTAGTAATAACAACTATGAATGCACATCCCACTTACAGAGGTAAGTATCAAAGGCCACAGTGGTTGTAGCAATGTTTTTAATGCCCTAAGACAGAAGCCCAGGTGAAGTGTCAGTGGAAGTAGATCCCATTTCCTTGTGTACTCTCACAGTGCTTTGCTAGTAGGGATGGTGAGAGACTTATACATGAGCACTTGAGAGGCATCACTTGCAATTTTCTAGGGATGAGCGGCACAACCAGAGAGTGACTGGATGTCCAGCAGGATCTGGGAGACAAAAGAGAAGGGAAGTACTGAAGAAATGTTTGAGATAGACGTGTAACAATAATTTGCATAGTTGTTTCTCTTTGATCCTTTTAAGTACCCACAAATTTTGGGTTGTTATTTCCATTGCATGTGTGAGATGTCTGAACCTGGGTGAACTGTCCATGATCAAATAGCTGGAAAGTGTCTGGGCACAGTGTCTGGTACTCTGGGGACTGTGGTCTCAGCACTTGGGAGGCCAAGGCTGGAGGATCACTTGAAGCCAGGAATTTGGCTTGGACAAATTGGCTTAGATCAGCCTGGACAACATAGTTAGACCTCATCTGTACAAAAAAATAAAAAATAAATAAAATAAAAGCAAATAACTGGAAAGTAATAAAAATGGGATCAAAATTGAGATCCTCTAACTTTCCATCCTTTCCTTTACCCTTTCTACTTTTCACAATTTCATGAAAATTATAGTCTTGAATAAAATTATATTTCCTTTTACTGACTGATTAGGCTTATATAATCACACTTTTCATTTTTGAACTGACTGTTAAAAATATAAGTTGGGGGAACACCCCTTATCAACAAGGGTGCCTGAACAATGCATATTTGTATACCTAACCCTTAACTGTACCCCACAATTTTGAAATAAAAATAAATTTAATATATATACATATATATGCATATATATGTATATATATATCCTTCAGCAAAAGTTAATGCAAAAAAAATCTAAGTTGACTTTTTTTTCTACTGGCAATATTAATCTAGGTGGTCAATATATTTGCCACAATGTTTTTCTAAATTTTTTCTTTTACCTGCTTTTTGCTACACTTCTCTTTGGTTGAAAGACAATTCAGTCCTTCCTAGATGCCAAAAGGGGTATGCTCTTTAAATAAGTAAAGAAAGAAATCTAGAAACTAAAATTGCTAGCTGCAGAGCATGTGTCAAGTTGGTCACTCCCAGGGAATAAATAGAAATTCCAAGTGAACTGGAAGATACCACAAAAACTTTGATTTTTTTTTCTAGTAGTCTTAATAAATTTTGCTGACTCTTGTTATCTCCACATATTCTCCTCTTTGAATCAAAGTTAAATATTTGAGGTAAGTTTGGCAGGGGCTTGAAAGTCAGAGTTTAGTCATGGAACATGAGAAAAAATGTCTAGCAGTCTAATAAATGCATAGAATAAAAGACATAGTATGCAAACCAATCTGAATTTGAAATAGTAAAATGCTGAGCAATCCCCGTTAAACTGTTTGACTGGATTTTTTTTTTTTTTTTTTTTACTTATTGAAAATTAGCTACAAGAGTCTACCATATGCATCTGGGACGGTATACTTGAAAGATATGACCTATGGATGAGGAAGAGAAAGTAACAGGAATAGACAAGTCACACATATGGGAAAAGCACTAGTTGTTCCTAGCTAGAGCTGAAGGTACAGTCCAGAAAGAAGTGGGTTGAGAACAACTGCATAGTTAGAAGTCTTGAGGGAAGAGAAGAGCTGGGAAAACCTTAGGACTTAGAAGCACCTGAGAGGAACTCCAAAGCAAATGCTATCTGGAATGGGAATTCCATTTTTCAAAGCAAGATGGAAATATTATACTACCTCATAAGGGAAGAATATGAGGGAGTAGGGGAAACCACTAAACCAGACAACCATCTACCAAAGAGATATATCTTTTATGCTTCAGAAGAAATCTTGTAAAAATGCACATTGGGGATAAGCAGTGAATTGCACTCGAGACATTTGTACAGAGGGAGAAGCTAATATTTTTTAAATGATGTATGATTCTGTGAGAACGATGACACTGATGGCAGTATAGATTTTGAGTCTGCCAGAATTTCCATCCTAGAACAGAAAAAGCAAATAGAAAGCAAGCAAACAAAAACATGGAGAGTATTTACAATGTAACTTGATGATGAAGTATCCCTGTGAATTCCAAAATGCAAGCAATTGGAGATAAATGATCAACAGCCAGAAGACTAGATGACATTGGCGTTTGTGTGGGAAAAACAAAAAGGGAAGCAGTGAAAGTCAGATAAACCCGAGAGGAGGAGAACATCCAAATAGTCAGAAGGTATTCACTAGAAAGTAATTTGGACAATTTGAATTTAGCAGGGTTTTTACTGTTCCACAAATAGGTGACTGCAAGGGAATCTCTGCTAAATTCTCAAGGGGTAGACATAGCCTAGCCCTTGTGAATTTCTGAACCTAGCTAGCCTGAGCAACCTTCATGATAAGGGGCCAGATTTACAGTAAACTACTGGGGATTAAATCAAATTGACCAGCGTAGGCAACAAACGAAGAAGTTTTGGTGAAAACTGAATAGAAAACAGAGCCCTCTAGTTTCAACATTTCACAGAAGCAACAGAAGAGGGAGCTCCGTAAGGTTAAAAAATATATATTAAAAGTGATCTGAATCCAACCTTTGCCTAAAAGTACAAATAAATTAAATTCATAGCATAATAAACAACAGAAAAGTATTAAAGTCAAATATCACAAAAAAATAACTAAAAAGAATAAAAATCAGAATAGTACCCTTACAATAAAAACATGTCAGAAAGATACACTGCTAAAACAATTAAACTATAATATACTATTTTGAAACAATTACAGGTAATTAAGAAAAGTGCATTATATAAAACATGCAGATACATAAGTCATAAGTAAAAACTCATAAATACCTCAAGAAAGACTTCAAAATAAAGGAAAAACATTATTTTCGGAGAATAACTAAATTAGTTATGCAACAGCAAATAAACGCAACAAATAATATCTTAAGAGAAATAGAAAATAAAAAGAAAAAATCTTTAAAAATAATTTTTTAAAATGTTTTTTAGTAAGTAGGAATTTATTAGGAGACAGGAAAGTCCCTGGCAGTGGGAATTGTCCTGAAAGAGGGTTGCATATAAAAATATAAAAAAATTTTTAAAAATTATAAAAAGACTGACAAATATTGAAAAAAGGCAAAAGACCTAATATAATGAAATAGGGGTCTCCAAAAAAGAAAAACAAAACAAGGAAACAACAATTAATAAAAAACTACATGGAAAAGTAAAGTGTAAATAAATATAAAAACAATGATTTAAGAATACTTTCCTGCCGGGCTCAGTGGCTCAGCCTGTAATCCCGCGCCTTTCGGAGGCTGAGGTGAGTGAATTGCCTGAGCCTGCGGGTTCGAGACCTGCCTGAGCAACTTGGCGAAACCTCATCTCCACAATAAATCAAAAATTAGCCGGGCGTGGTAGCGCGCGCCTGTAGTTCCAGCGACTTGGAAGGCTGAGGCGGAAGGATCACCGCAGTCCAGCAGGTCGAGGCTGCGGTGGCTGGGAGTGGACACTGTACTCCAGTCTGGGCGACAGAGTGAGACTCCATCTCAAAAAAAAAAAAGAATACTTTTCTAAAATTTAAAAAATAAGTAAAATAGTAAAAATAGCCGGGCTCGGTGGCTCAGCCTGTAATCCCACGCCTTTGGGAGGCTGAGGTGAGTGGATTGCCTGAGCCCAAGGGTTCGAGACCCGCCTAGGCAACTTGGTGAGACCTCATCTCTACAATAAATCAAGAATTTGGCCGGGCTCGGTGGCTCAGCCTGTAATCCCGCGCCTTTGGGAGGCTGAGGTGAGTGGATTGCCTGAGCCCAAGGGATCGAGACCCACCCGGGCAACAAGACCTCATCTCTACAATAAATCAAAAAATCAGCCGCGTGGTAGCGCATGCCTGTAATTCTGGCTACTCGGAAGGCTGAGGTGGAAGGATCGCCGGAGCCCAGCAGGTCGAGGCTGCGGTGGCCGGGAGACGCCACTGCACTCCAGTCTGGGTGACAGAGTGAGACTACAACTAAAATAAAATAAAATAAAATAAAATAGTAAAAGAATACACTGTGTTTCTAAGAATTTTGACCCAATAAACATTTCGATAAAGACCAGACAATTCAGCGGGGGAAAGAAATGCACTAGCAGAAATGACATATCAGAAAACGTAGAGTTTTGGAACCAGTAGTAGATAAAAAGATAATATCAGTCATTTTAATCACCATTAGCATGCAATAAAAAGATAATGAACAGTTAAGAATAAATAGCAGGCAATTGAAAGCCAGGTGAGAAAGATTAAAAAGCACACACAAAACTGCTATAGATGTACAAGCATTTAGAAAATATTCTTCCTACAAACCCTTTCTAGGAAAATCTATTAGAGAATAAGCTTCAAACAATCAAAATGACTAGAGAAACATCCATATAAGGACTGGTGGTGTGCATTTTTACTTGCAGAACTAAGGTTAAATAAGTGTTAAAATGGAAAGTTTACAGTATATAATAAGTATATAATCTGACAACGGAGCTATAGTTCAACTTTTTAAAAATTTGAAAGATGGGGGATATCATAAACAATTTTTTAAACTTTTCAGTAATCATAATTGTTTGTATTTTTGTTAGTATGCTGAATGTAACATACAGCAAGTGAGTAATCTTAGGTTATTCTAATTTTATAATTCCATGTGCCCCTGAGAACCAAGATTTTTAGTGTGGTACAGAGGAGATACTGATGTAACATCAAAGAGTCGAATAAAAGCCCTGTAGTCTTGAGCTGAATTAGAATTACCAACATGAACTCACAAGGTAATAGATGGTAGATAGGGAGATGATGATGATGAAGACAGAGATAGATAGATAGATAGACAGATAGATAGATAAATAGATATAGATAGATAGGTGAGAGAGAGAGAGTGATCTGTCCACTATAAATGCCTAGAAACAATGACTAGCATGTAGCAACGAACATCCCAGATGTCTAGATTACAGGGGAAAGCTGACTCAACAACCGAGGCAGTAAAATACAAGAAGAGCCCGGAATGTCATGGCATACCAAATAGCAAGAAAACTGTCAAAGGCCATGGGAATCATGTAAAAGGAACTTGGAAGCCAACTTGGAAACACTTTAATTGACCAAAGACAGGGTAATTTGAACTTCTGTATGTATAAGAATCATACTATGTTGAAACCCATAATTATTTTTAAATATTTGTGCTGAGAAGGATATTTAAAATAATGTTAAAACTTAGTCATTTTCAAAGCCTCCACCACCTACCACTGGGGAGAGGAGAACCTATTCAGTAAATGGTGCTGGGAAAACTGGCTGACCACATGCAGAAGATTGAAACAGGACCCCTATCTATCCCCATACACAAAAATTAACTCCAAATGGATCAGAGACCTAAACGTAAAACCTCAAACCATAAGAACCTTAGAAAATGAAGGACATACCCTCATGGAAATTGGAACTGGCATCCATTTCCTGAACAAAACTCGAAACCCACAGGCCATAAGGGATAAGATAGACAAGTGGGACCTCATTAAACTGATAAGCTTCTGCAAAGCCAAAGAAACCATCAAGAGAGCAGGAAGACAGCCTACAGTCTGAGAAAAAGTATTTGCCAACTCCATGTCTGACAAAGGCTTAACATCTTGGATCTATAAGGAACTCAAATGTGCTGAAAAGAAAAAAAAAACCCCATTATAAAGTGGGCAAAAGATATGAACAGACACTTCACAAAGGAAGACATCGAGCAGTCAACAGACACATGAAGAAATGCTCAACCTCATTAATCATCAAGGAGACGCAAATCAAAACCACACTGAGATACCACCTAACTCCAGTCAGAAAGGCAATTATCAACAACTCAAAAAATAACAGCTGCTGGAGAGGGTGTGGCAAAAAGGGAACACTTCTACACTGTTGGTGGGAGTGTAAACTAGTGCAATCTCTGTGGAAAGCAGTGTGGCAATTCCTAAAAGCTCTAAACATCAACCTCCCATATGACCCTGCAATCCCCCTACTGGGAATATACCCTGAAGAACTCAAATCACTCTATAAAAAAGATACCTGCACACGAATGTTTATTGCAGCATTGTTCACAATAGCAAGAACCTGGAACCAACCATGCTGTCCATCAAAAGAGGACTGGATTAAAAAAAAGTGGTACATATACATGATGGAATACTATGCAGCCATAAAAAAGAACAAAATCATGAGTTTTGCAACAACCTGGATGAAGCTAGAGTCTATAATACTAAGTGACCTCTCACAGAAACAAAGATCTGAGTATATCACATATTCTCACTCATACAGTGGACCTTGATCATCCTACGCACTACTATAAGAAAATGACTGACAGTGTTGGGAAACTATGGGGGGGATGGGACTAATGGTAGTAAACATCTGTCTGGAGACAGGGAGACACCTGTTATCGACAAGGGGGCCTGAACGAAGCATATTTGTATACCTAACCCTTAACTGTACCCCACGATATCAAAATAAAAAATACTGATTAAAAAAAACCTTAGTCATTTTGAAAACTGGGTAAATAAAAAAGAAATAATTAAGCATTTATCCTGCTTTTCCTCTATGAACTATACCACTGGGTCACTAAATAGCAGACAATGGGAAGTATCTTTTTACAAAATATTCTAGTTAATAAAATGAAATGAATTAGAATATTACTGTTTTATAATCCTCAATGAATTTGTGTCATCTATGGCTAATAACTTCCAAGCCAAAAGCAAAACCAGACAAAATGTGTCCTCACCCATGAAAGATCACATCACCATGATCTATAATACTGCTGAAGGGATTGAACTTGAGACTAATAAAACCTTTGGATCCAGCTGCTCATGTGCAGAAAACATAGATGACAGAAAAACATACTGGACTTCACTGGGAGCATGCAATCTAAAGAACGTAGGCATTGGGAAATGCTAGAGTTCAAAGGATCAGTTCTTCAACCGATAATCTACAAGGGAATGAAAGATCAGAGGGGAAATTTTTAGTTTAAAAAATACACCTATGTCCATAGCAGCATTATTCACAGTAGACAAAAGGTAGAAGCAACCTGAGTGTTCATTGATGGAAGAATGGATGGATAAACAAAATCTGATTTATCTATATATAATGGAGTATTGCTCAACCTTATAAGGGAAAACAATTCTGATACATGTTACAACATACGTGACACTATGTTAGTGAAATAAGCCAGTCAAATAAAGACAAGGACTACATAATTCCCCCATTTAAGGTATTTACTGCAGCCAAGTTCATAGACATAGAAAGTAGAATGGTGACCGCCAGTAGTTGAGGGAAGGGGGATGGGAAGTTACTGTTTAATGGTAGTTTCAGTTTTGCAAGGTAAAAGGAAATGGTTGCCAGTGATGTTTGCACAAAAATCTGAATAAACAATATTATTGAACTGTACATTTAAAATGGTGAATGTTATGCTATATATTTTACCCATAATTTTAAAAAATAATTAAGAAAAGAGACTTAATTAAGAAAAGACAAAAAATTTTTTAAAATTTAAAAATAAAAAACAGAAAAGACAAAACAAGTTTTTAAAAACAGGTGAATCTGTCTCAGTGATTAAACCCTGAATACATGCAAGGAAATGATTACTACTAAAAACATAAAAAATGATGTTGGTTATGTTTAAAGGATTAAAGAGGCTGTGATTGGGATGGAGTGCATAGTAGGAATTTTTAAGGAGGCAAGGAAGTTAAGGTTCTAGTTGTTGACCTGGGTGGGAACTGCAAGACTCTTGACATTAGAATAATTCACCATGCTACTCATTTGTTTTGTGCAGTCTATATTCATGTTTCATTTCCAAATAAAAAACTAAAAAGAATGGAAAAAAATAATATAACTATGAAAGTATTCAGATTTGCAAAATCTAATAAAGAAAAGTATTTTCATTTGATCTGGTTACTTCCCAGTTATAGATCTTCATCGCCAAGATATTTATCTTACTTATAGATTTCTCATCCAAACTTTCTTTCATTCATTTATTCAACTTGTGGATTAATGTGCTTACGATTTAGAAGTCAAAGATAAAGTGCTGAAGAAGGTACAACAATACTAGTAATGCTCTGTTCCCCTGACTTTGCCAAGACTCATTCTCTTCACCTTTTCTGTTCTGCCGTGTGCTACTGTGGATGATCCCCATGGGTGGAATCTTTTAGGCCTCACATCCTCTGTTTTGTTTATTAGATGGGAGACAACATCAAGACACTGGAACTCAAGAAGAAGGAGAGGTTGAAGTATATCTTTTGCCTCACTTCTGCCCGTCCTACACTTACATGCCATAGTCCTGGTATTGACTTTATTTCTCTGTGATTACTACTAGAATTCCTCTTTTCCAAGGTACCTCTCTCATCGAGTTCCTATAGCAGTTTTCTTGACTTCCTCCTTTTAGTCTAGCGTGGCAATGGCTTTTTGCTGTTGCTAGTCTAATCACCCTATAAATGACTTTTTATGTCTATGCCATAACCTTTGCAGCCTGTGTGAAAAGAGGTCTTTGCAAATGTGATCTAGAGATGAGATTATCCTGGATTATCCAAGTAAGCCCTATATCCTATGACAAGTGTCATAAAAAACAGAAGAGGAGAAGACACAAGCACGAGAATGTTGTCCATAAGAAGATAAAGGCAGAGATTGGAGTTATGCAGTCACAAGCCAAAGAATACCTAGAGCCACTATATGTTGGAAGAGGTAAAAAAGGATTTTCCCCAGAGCCTTTGGAGAGAGTGTGGCTGTAACTTGGTTTTGAACTTCTGCCCTTCAGAATTATAAAAGAATAATTGTTTGTTGTTTTAATCACCAAGCATGTCGTACTTTGTTACAGCCACCACAGGAAATTAATATACCATTTAAATGTGCCTTCTGTTAAGTAGCTGAATTAGAGAGTGTAATCTACTAAGAAAAGCAAACATTAAATAAATTAGCTCACATCCTCCACTCAATATTCTTCAAACCATACCTTTACACCTCATCCAGTGAAACATCTGAATGGCTCCAAAGAAAATATTGCACTGATATTTGAGGTTCAACCTATAGTGAATGTTCAACCTACAGTGAATCCCCCAAAATATGTCTCCTTCATCCCTATTCATCCTCCCCCACACAGAGAGATTTCAACTAGCCTTTAAGAGCTTACTCTTAAATACGAATATGCAAAAATATTTGCTAGATATTTGAAAAATTCTTTATCATGGAAACAAAGACCAATGTGTATACAATGCACATGCATATGTAATGCACACACACAAACACACACAGAAAAAAAGAGAGAATAAAAAAGATAAAAGGGAAAAAACTTAAGAAAATTATGAATATTGTCCTTAAAAATGAAAGAGGATATTGCATCTATGAAACAAGAACAGAGTACTACATAAAAAGAAAGATCAGAGAACAAGAAAGCAAACTTTAAAGTTACAAATATGGTTGCTGACTTCTGAAACCACTTTACAGCTATGCTAAAACTGAACAAATAAATAAATTATAATAAGAATCAAGAGTCTCACTGACAAATAAATAAATCACAGAAAAACAATGAGGGAAGGCTAGTGAATCCTGTGATGCTAGATTAAAGCCAAAGAATCATTATAAACTCATAATTATGTATACACATACATGATTCAGAAATATTTAAAATATGTATGTATGCATGGGTGGCATAAATATGTATCTATTTCTTAGCTCTCTGTTTCTCCCTCCCCGCTCTCCCTTCACTGAGGTAACCTCGAAGCAATGACACCCAATAGCAGCAAACACACTAACACTTACATCTTTGTTTCTAAAACTATTCTCCAATAATAGAAACAAGGGATCCTTGGAAAAATAGCTGATGATAGGACTGGGGCAGAAAATATAGAGTTGAACCTGGAACATCTTATAGTGTTATAAAATAGAAAAGTGTTTAAAACTACAAAATAATAGGTATATGCCAAAAAGATGCAGGAGCCAACTTAGAGAGATTTTAATGGCCAAATCCAGAACAATTTGAAGAGCAAAATAAATAACACAGTATTGTATTATGACCCAAAGTATAAAATCTCATGAGTCTATACCAATACCAAGAAATGATTTAATAAATAAATTGGAAAAAGAGACAAACCTCACATACAGAAGAATTCCAAAGAACTTAAGTTATTTATAAAAATGGAACTTAACTCCCCATTTCTTGAGTGTGGGCTGTTCTTAGTGACCCACTTCCTGATAAAGACTGGATGTATGGGGTGTAACTTCATGGAGAAGCCTGGCAAACACTAGCTTGGTCAGATGATAAGGATTAACATCATCCGGGATAAGTCATGTGAATTTCAAACACTACTATAATGAAAATAGCACTTTACCTCTGTGGTCTTCTAAAAACTTATGTCATCCTCACAAAAAGCCAAAGAGGTTGATATTTATTTTTGTCCTTACTTTGTAGACATGGGAGTTTAGTTGAGAGAAAGGAAGTAACTCTGCCTATATTGTTCATATAGGGAGTAGATCTGGGATTTGAACCCAGGTCTGTTTGACTTCAAAACTTATACTGTAAATACAGCATTCATTTGAGTCTCCAGTCTAACCAAAAATCAAGGATCACAAAACAGAAAAGATTGATTTAGTCTATCAGTTAGTTTTGCTGCATCATCAACAGGCTCGCTTGGTCTCAATTGCATGGGGTCCTCCTAGGGTTTCAATTAGCAGCAAGAGGAAAAACCCCAAATTGCAAATGCTTCTTACACTTCAGCTTGTATTACATTTATTAATACCCCATGTGCCAAAGCAAGATCCATGGCCCATGGAGTTTCAGAAAATGAAGAAGCTGATTCCAGTTACTGATCAGAAGACCTACAGAATCATATTGAAGAGGACTGGAGCAGGGTGAAGCATTATTGATGACCTCACGGTCACTTGGACAAGAGGAAGAGAAACAGTGCAAATGCAGGCCTCCGGACTTCCTGCTTGGAAAGTCTCTAATGATCTCCCTGACCTGTAGGCAGAATCCTGAAATGTAGGGATATGAACTATGTGGACACAGAACGGTCAGCGAAAGTCTGTAGAAGCTGTGTGAGCAGGCTGAGCTATGAGGCAACCAAAGCTCGAGAATGACTGAAATGGAGGCAACTGTGGGAAGAGTAAGTGGGATAAAGCCTCTCATGCCAGGAACAGACACCGGGGCTTGCTAGGTCAGAAAACTTCAGGCCAAAAACTAGGTCTAACTCATTCCTGGGCCCAGAATAGTTCCTGACACCAGGTAAGAGCTGATAAGACTGTGTGTAAATGTAAGGTAGTAAGTGGATGGTTATAATTCATATAATCATATTTTAAAAGAAGCATGAACCATTTTAGTTTTAAAGGACTAAATTGAAAAAAAGAATAATCTAAAAATGAAGATCAAATTTCCAAATAAAATGTCCTGTTACATCTTGCAAACAACCATTCAATACATTCTGCAATGTACTTTTTCTACTTCTATGAAAGTAATTGACATATTCAACATTTTCTATCTTCATGGGTGACTTTCTGCTCTTCATAAAAACCTAGTTAAATAGCTTGTATCAATTTACACTTCCTTCCTATATAGTGAATTTAGAATAAGTATAGGCAAGAATACCAAATAATTACATAAAATGCCAAGACTCTGATTAATTGACAGTGGATCTTTAAATAACACAAGCTTCCAAGCAAATCAGAACTTTAAACATGCAAACATATGAGAGGTGACTGGTGAAGGGTACTCAGCGATCCAGTGAAGTGATAAGTTCACCATGACAACCATTATTCAGATAGCCGCACCCTAGGCAAAGCAGAAACTGATCAGAGACCAAATATACCTTGCTTTGCACATACTGATGCAGAAAAGGGCACTGCCGCCAATAACAAGAAGATATTGATGCCTGGTAGTACAACAACACTGAGTTTATTTGCAGCTCATGTTATTTGGCTTCTATCCATCCTGGATAAAGGGATGCTAACTAAAACACCCAGAGCAGCAAACACCATTCCAAGGGCATTAAGCTCCATATCATAACAAGAATTTAGGATTACACCTAAATTTACAGGAAGCAGAGTTGACTTGTATTCTGATGGAGAAATTCCTTTTGTGGCAGGTCTGCCTGGCTGTGATCACCAGTGTGGCCATTACCTTGACCAGCTGATGGGTGTCTGTGATGTTGTCCTGCAGAGGTTGGTGAAGATCCTGAAGCTGCAGAAGCTGAAACCCAGGAGAAGAGCTTGGGAGCAGCACACTTTTGGAACCAGAGATGGCTAACTTCTGGAAAATGTACAAGCCCATCCAGGTGACCACAAGATGCACCAAGGTCACACTCTTATCGGGGATCCTTTTGTTGAGGAATGTGATGCAGATGGACACCTGCAAGTTGCCAGGAGCCTGGCGGTGATGGTCATCTTGTCCTGCCTGAGAGAAGAAAGAGAAGGGAAGTGCTGAAGAAATGTTTGAATTAGAAATGGAGAGTCTTTCAACATGTTTGCTCATTTCATGATGGGTGATTTATGAGTGTACCTGCCCACATTAGGCTGAACGTTAAGCTGTTTTCGACCAAAATCAGCATGACCCCTATGTTCCACCCTCCCTTCTCACCTGATCATGCCCAAATGACTTTTCTTTTTGTTTCCCCAATGAAAAAAGTCCTCAGAAGGAAATGTTTTGCTGATGTGAAAGAAGTGAAACACAAAACATCAGAAGCACTAACAGGCATCAAAAAGCATCACGATAGGAGTATTGCATCAAATAGAGTACTTTGAAGGTGACTGAAGTTTATACATGTAAGAATAAATACACAGTTTCTTATAAATAAATTCTTTCATTGGCTCCAGTCAAGTTCAATTTAGTTAGGTTTCTGTCTTAAGATTAGTTGAAAGTGTTCTTCAAGAAAAACTTCAGGTATAAATTCAGAAATGTTCCAGCTCTGTTACTGAATTAAATGTTGTTACCTTAAAAGACTTGTTCTTAACAGGCACACTTATAATCCAAGGAAGCATTTGTCAATGACTGGAGCCATTTTTGGTTGTCAGTGCTACTGGGTCTGTGGGTGGAGGTCAGGAATCCTGCTACGCATCCTACAGTACATAGACAGCCCCCTTACGACAAAGAATAATCCAGTCTAAAGTGTCACTAGTGCCAAGATTTTGAAACTTTCTTAAAGGCCTGGTAAAAAGAATTCACCAATAAACAGCTGTATTCCCACTAGGCAAGAGAACATTTTCTCTTCAAAAGGAAGTTAGACAAAGACAAACATGCAGCCTGGAGAAAACAGGAGTCAGGCTCATTGTGTTGATTTCGTCCATTGCTGGTATATAATTCTAAGCTTTCTTTTCCTGCTCATGTTTTGTGGAGAGGATATCTGAAGAGCCAAGGGAAAGAGAACAGAAGAACCAGAGAAAATAATAAGTGTATCAATTTAATTATCACTTCAATCCTAAAAAGTTAAAATTCTTCCCTGAAGGGGAAAAAAAGTCACTCATAGATAAGAAAAATTTTTTACAGGAGTTTTTGATACCAAGTTGCAACCACTGGGGAGAGGAGAACATATTCAGTAAATGGTACTGGGAAAACTGGTTGACCACAAGCAGAAGATTAAAACAAGATCCCTACCTATCACCATACACAAAAATCAACTCTAAATGGATGAAAGACCTAAATGTAAATCCTAAAATTGTAAGAACTTTAGAAAATGCAGGAGATACCCTCATGGAAATTGGAACAGGCAACCAATTACTGATCAAAATCCCAATTGCCCATGCCATAAGAGATAAGATAGACAAGTGAGGCCTCATCAAACTAACAAGCTTCTGAAAAACCAGAGAAACCATCAAGATAATGGGGAGACAGCCTACAGACTGGGAAAAAAAATTGCCAGTTGTATGTCTGACAAAGGCCTAACATCTAGAATCTACAAGGAACTCAAATACGCTGAAAAGAAAAAAAACAAACAGCCCAATTACAAAGTGGGCGAAAGATATGAATAGAAACTTCTTTTTTTTTTTATTAATCAATAGTTTTTATTTTGGTATTATGGGGTACAGTTAAGGGTTAGGTATACAAATATGTTTTGTGCTAGCACCCTTGTTGATAAGGGGTGTCTCCCCATCCCCAGACAGATATTGACTACTGTTAATCCCACCTCCCTTCCCCTCCCCGCCCATAGTTTCCGACCACTGTCAATTCTTTTCTTATAGTATTACGATAGATGTTCAAGGTCCACTATATGAGTGAGAACATGTGCTACTCAGATCTTTGTTTCTGTGAGAGGTCACTCAGTATTATAGACTCTAGTTCCATCCAGGTTGCTGCGAAATTCATGATTTTGTTCTTTTTTATGGCTGCATAGTATTCCATCGTGTATATGTACCACATTTTTTAATCCAGCCCTCTTTGGATGGACAGATGGTTGATTTCATGTTCTTGCTATTGTGAACAATGCTGCGATAAACATACGTGTGCAGGTATCTATTCGATAGAGTGATTTGAGTTCTTCAGGGTATATTCCCAGTAGGAGGATTGCGGGGTCATATGGGAGGTCGATATTTAGATCTTTAGGAATCGCCATACTGTTTTCCACAAAGGTTGCACTAGTTTGCACTCCCACCAACAGTGTAGGAGTGTTCCCTTTTTACCTCACCCTCTCTAGCAACTGTTATTTTTTGAGTTATTGATAATTGCCATTCTGCCTGGAGTTAGTAATCTCAGTGTGTATCTCAGTGTGGTTTTGATTTGCATCTCCTTGATGATTAGTGAGGTTGAACATTTCTTCATGTGTCTGTTGGCTGCTCAGATGTCTTCCTTTGAGAAATGTCTGGTCATATCTCTTGTCCACTTTATACTGGGGTTGTTTGTTTTTTTCTTTTCAGCACGTTTGAGTTCCTTTTAGATCCAAGATGTTAAGCCTTTGTCAGACTGGAGTTGGCAAATACTTTTTCCTGGTCAGTGGGCTGTCTCCCTGCTCTCTTGATGGTTTCTTTGGCTTTGCATAAGCTTGTCAGTTTAAGGAGGTCCCACTTGTCTATCTTCTCTCTTATGGCCTGTGGGTTTCAGGCTTTGTTCAGGAATTGGATGACAGTTCCAATTTTCATAAGGGTGTGTCCTGCATTTTCTAAGGTTCTTATGGTTTGAGGATTTACATTTAGATCTCTGATCCATTTAGAGTTAATTTTTGTGTATGGGGATAGATAGGGGTCCTGTTTGAGTCTTCTGCATGTGGTCAGCCAGTTTTCTCAGCACCATTTACTGAATAGGTTCTCCTCACCCCAGTGGTAGGTGTTGAAGACTTTGTCGAAGATGCGTTGGTTGAGAAATTGAGGTTTTGTTTCTGGAATTTCAATTCTATTCTATTGGTCTATATGCCTGTTCCTGTACCAATACCAAGCTGTTTTGATTATTGTAGCTCTATAGTAAAGTTTGAAATCTGGTAGTGTGATACCTCCTGCTTTGTTTTTGTTTTTTTTTGCTAAGATTGTTCTGGCTATTCTTGGTCATTTGTGTTTCCATATGAATTCCTGTATTGTTTTTTCTAGCTCTGAGAAGAATGTTGCTGGTAATTTGATGGGTATTGCTTTAAATCTGTAGATTGCCTTTGGTAGAATGGACATCTTTATAATGTTGATTCTTCCAATCCATGAGCATGGGATATTTTTCCACTTGTTTGTGTCATCCTTGATTTCTTTGAGTAGTGTTTTGTAGTTTTCATTGTAAAGGTCTTTCACATCTCTGGTTAGGAAGATGCCAAGGTATTTTGTTTTGTGTGTGTGTGGCTATTGTCAACAGGATTGTGTTTTTTATTTGGGTTTCTGTTTGTTTATTATTGGTGTAAAGAAATACGATTGTCTTTTGCACATTTATTTTATACCCTGAGACTTTGCCAAAGTCCTTTATCAGTGCAAGGAGGCTTTTGACAGATTCTCTTGGGTTTTCAAGGTACACAATCATGTCGTCAGCAAAGAGGGATAACTTGACTTACTCTTTTCCTATTTGGGTACCCTTGATCGCCTTCTCTTTTCTGATTGCTCCAGCTAGGACTTCCAATACTATATTGAACAGGAGGGGAGAGAGTGGTCATCCTTCTCTTGTTCCAGTTTTCAGGGGAAATGTTTCCAAGTTTTGTCTGTTTAGGAGTATGCTAGCTGTGGGTTTCTTGTAGATGGCTTTTACTATTTTGAGGTATGTTCAAGGGTTTTTATCAGGAAGGTAGCTTGATTTTATCAAAAGCTTTTTCTGCATCTAATGATATAATCATGTGGCTTTTGTTCTGATGTCTGTTGAGATATTTAATTACATTTATTGTCTTGCAAATGTTGAACCAGCCTTGCATCCCAGGGTTGAAACCTACTAGGTCATGATGCATGATTTTTGAGATGTATTGTTGAATCTGGTTTGCTAGGATCTTGTTGAGAATTTTGACATCTATGTTCATCAAGATATTGGCCTGTAGTTCTCTTTCTTTGTTGGGTCTTTACCTGGCTTGGGTATCAATGTGATGTTGGCTTCATAGAATGAGTTGGGGAGGGTTCCATTTTTCTCAATCACCCGGAACACTTTCAGTAGGATTGATATCAGCTCCTCCTTAAATGTCTTATAGAATTCTGCTGGAAAGCCATCTGATCCAGGGCTTTTTTTTTTTTTTTTTTTTTTTTTGGTAGGTAGTTTTCTTATTACATAGTCAATTTTCTTGATTGTTATTGATCTATTTAAGGTCTTGGTTTCTTCTTGTTTCAACCTTGGCAAGTTGTGTGATATCAGAAAGTCTTCCATTTCCTTAAGGTTTTCCAGTTTGTTTCCATACAGGTGTACATAGTAGTCTCTAATGATCTTTTGCATTTCTCCGGGTCAGATGTGACTTTATCTTTTGTGTTTCTGACTGTATTTATTTGGGCATTTTCTCTTTTTTTCTTGATCAGTCTAGCTAAGGGACCATCGATCTTGTTTATCCTTTCAAAGAACCAGCTTTTTGTTTCACTGATTTTTTGTATTATCTTTTTATCTTCTATGTCCCAGATTTGGGCTTTTGTTTTGGTGATCTGGATTCTTCTGTTGCAGTTAGGGTTTTGGTAGTCTTGCTTTTCCAGCTTCCTAAGGTGACTTGTTAGGCTGTTGATTTGTGATCCTTCCATTTTCTTCATGAGCATTTGTAGGGAAATGAATTCCCCTCTTACTACAGCTTTCGTGGCATCCCAGAGATTTTGGTAAGATGTCTCTTCATTTTCATTTGTTTCCAGGTATCTTTTAATCTCTGTTTTGATTTCAATGTTGACCCAGGAGTTGTTTAGCATCATGCTGTTTAGTTTTCATGTCTTTGTGGGTTTGAGGGGGAGCTTGTTGGTGTTGATGTTTATTTTTATTCCACTGTAGTCTGAGAAGGTGCATGACAAAATTTCGATATTTTGAAATTTGTTTATGCTTGATTTATGGTCAAGTATGTGGCTAATCTTAGAGTATGCTCCATGCAGTGCTGAGTAGAATGTATATTCTATGGTCATTGGGTGGAATGTTCTGTATGTATCAATAAGTTCATTTGGCCAAGAGTCACATTGAGGTTCCAGATCTCATTGCTGATATTTTGTCCTGATGATCTGTCTAGGGTTGTGAGTGGGGTATTAAAGTCCCCAGTTATGATGGTGTTAGAGTCAATATCTTTCTTTAGTTTTCCTAGAAGCTGCTTTGTGAAAGTTGGTGCCCCTATGTTGGGTGCATATATGTTTAGGATCGATATTTCTTGTTGGTGGAGTGAACCTTTTATCATTATGTAGTGGCCCTCCGTATCTTCTTTAATTTTTGATAGCTTAAATGGTATTTTGTCTGAAATTAGGATAGTGACTCCTCCTTTCTTTTGTGTTCCATTCGCCTGAAAATTTGTTTCCCATCCTCTTACTTTGAGTCTGTACTTGTCCTTTCTAGTGAGTGAGTCTCTTGAAGGCAGTATATTGTTGCCTGGTGATATTTTATCCATTTTGCCATTCTATGTCTTTTCAGTGGTGCATTTAGTCCATTCACATTCAGGCTAATTATTGAAATGTGAGAGTTGGTCCCTATCATAGATTTCTTATAGAGTTGTTCTTCCACTTGGTTTTTGTCTTTCTTTTGGTTTTGGGGTTGGTTCATGTGTATTTTATTCTTTTTCTTGTACTCTTGTGAAGAATGTTGTTCTTTTTTTCCTTTTCTACTGTGTTTAGTACTTTCTCTAGTGTTTCATGTAGAGGTGGTCTGGTGGCAGCATAAATTCTTTGGAATTTGATATCTGGGAAGGATTTTAGTTCTCCCTTGCTGATGAAGCTTAACTTGCCTGGGTAGCTTATTCTTGGTTGAAATTATTTATCTTTTAGGACTTTGAGGTTAGGGCTCCAAGCTCGCCCAGCCTGCAGGGTTTCTGTAGATAAATCTGCTGCTATTCTAATTGGTCTCCATGGTAGGTGATGATCTGGCCTTTTTCTCTTGCTGCCTTTAGGATTTTTTTATACCTACTTTGTTTAGGTGAATTATTGTGTGTCTAGGAGTTGGTCTTCTCATTTGTTGTCTTGCAGGGGTTCTCTGAATCTCTTGTGTTTGATTTTTTGCATCACTGATTAGATAAGGGAAGTTTTCTTGAATAATGTCATAGAAAGTTTGTTCCAGTGTGGTCTCTGTCTCTCTTTCTGCCTCAGGAAGGCCAATTACTCTTAGGTTTAGTCTCTTGAAGTAATAGCCCATCTCTTGAAGGTTTTGTTCTGTCTTTTTAAGCTTGTTTTCTGTGTTTTAACAGTTTGGGTTAGTTCTATATTTTGGTCCTCAAGCTCTAGGATTATTTCTTCTGCTTGACTAATTCTGCTTTCCATGCTTATCAGTTTGCTATTTATTTCATTCACAGTATTCTTTATTACTGTTATCTCAGTTATCAGCTCTTTCCTTGTTTCTTCTTTTCTCTCCTCAATTATTTTTAATCTCTATTAATGTCTTGATATCTAGGTTTGCAGTTTGAGACCAGTCATTCTGAGGGCTCTTTATTGTTTACCTTCCAAAGTCAGTTTTCTCAGTGTCTGCCTTCCCAGGGTTCTGGGAAAGACCCATACTCTCCTTTTGGTTTTTCTTCATTCATGTAGATTTGTCTCTCTCTCCCCCTTTCCCTCCCCTTCTTTAATTCTGTTTTTCAGGGAAGGTGGGGTTGCTTTTGCTTTGCTTGTGCAATCTCCTGTTCTTCCTTATGAGGGTCCTCTGACTTTCTTCACTTTTGAGACTGGAGTGTGGGCTGTGGGCTGCACTTTTTGCAGTTTTGAGGTTTAATTGATGGGGAAGCTGTGATTCAGAATCTATCTGTTGATTCCAGCATCCACGAACAGGTGTATGGGCACACTGGAACCTATTTCCCACTGCCTTACAATCTGTCTGTGTGGCGGTATGTAGGTTTGGTCCCTGGAACAAAAGGAGGTACAAAAGAGGAAAATAATGGAGGAAGGGGGAGTCAATCGGAAGTTAGAAAGAGAGAAGAGTGAGAGGGAAAACAGACATACATACCAACTAATGGGTGAAAAAGAGACACAAGGCCAGAGAGAAATGAAAAAGACATGCAAGCAAAATTCCCTTAAGAATACCTATGCAAAAACAGAACAATAAAATCATGCCTTTTGATGCATTTTCCCCAACACAAACAGATAGTGTAAGTCAAAAAGCAACAAAAGTGAGCAAAACAAACAGTCAAAATGATAAAATCAAAAGTCAAAATAAGAAATCAGATTAGCTCTGGAATCTTTCCTGAGTGTCTAAAGTCTCTTCAGCTCTGACCCCCAGCTTCTCCCCTTTGCTTTCATTACAGGCAGCTATATTTACTCGCAGCTTGGGTTTGTTCTTTTAACCTGCTGCCTGAGAGGTCTGTGATGCTTAGTTGCCTGCATCTGATTCAGCGTAGGGGAGGGGATTTGTCTCCTGTTTAGCGCCGTTATCTTAGGAACTGAGGTGGAGGCTGCTAGGAGGTGGGTGGGGCAATGCAAATCTCTGCCTGGAAAATGGCCAAGGTGGCAGCTCCTCTTTTGCAGATCCTTTCTCTCCACTCATCTGGGTCCCTGGGCAATCCACTATGATGGGCTGTGGTGGCATGTGAGGCATCGGGGATCAGCTGCACAGCTGGGCACTGAATTCGGTGTGCCACCAGCAGCATGGGGTGGAGGAGGGAGTCAGGAGATCCCTCCTCTGGAGCTGAGAGCCTCCAATCAGCACCTCCTTTAGATATGCTGTTCCCTTACACAAGCATGGGGTCACATGCTGGGTGCCTCAGCCAGGGTGGGCCCAGAGCTCCAGAGCTCCAAAGGGCAGGTGGTGAGTGGCGAGAGGGGCCCTGGACCCCTCACAGGGTACTTCAGTCAGAAATGGAGCCAGTATCTCTGAGCGGTGGGCGCGCCCAGAGCCCCTCTGAGCTTGGTGCTTGGTGCTGGGTGCTGGGCGAGACCTGAGACTCCCGCATGGGCGGGGGTCACGTATAGTGGAGCAGCAGAAGCCGGGGGCCACAATATTCAACCCTGCATAGGACCAAGGATCCCCGGGCCTCAGACTGGTGCAGGGGGGTGGGGGAAGGAAAGTAAGAGTCTTTTGGGGAACTCACATTCGGAGAATCTCACAGTTCCACCTATGCTGTCGCCATCTTACTGGAACTCTCATGAATAGACACTTCTGAAAAGAAGGCACATGAGCAGTCAACAGATACATGAACAAATGCTCAGCCTCACTAATCATCAAAGAAATGCAAATTAAAACCACACTGAGATACCACCTAACTTCAGTGAGGATGACCATCATCAATAACTCAAAAAACAACAGATACTAGAGAGGATGCAGGGAAAAGGAAACACTTCTACACTGTTGCTGGAAGTGTAAACTAGTACAGCCTCTGCGGAAAACTGTTTGCCAATTCCTAAAAGATCTAAAAATCAACCTTCCATATGACCCCACAATCCTACTATTGAGAATATACCCAGAGGAACTCAAATCACTCTCTGAAAAAGATTCCTGCATACACATGTTTATTGCAACATTGTTTACAATAGCAAAAACATGGAACCGCCCATGCTGTGCATCGAAAGAGGACTGGATTTTTTTAAATGGTACATATACACAATGGAATATTAAGTAGCCATAAAGTACAAAATTATGAACTTCACAGCAACTTGAATGGACTTAGAGTCTATAATGGTGAGTGATCTATCACAGAAACAAAGAACTGAGTATCACATGCTCTCACTCATAAGTGGACCTTGAACAATTATCATAATACTATAAGAAAAGGATTGGCAGTAGTGGGAAATTGTGGAGGGGTGTGGAGAGGGGCAGGATTGGCAGTTGTGGGAATCTACCAGGAAAGGGGGGCACACCTCATCAACAAGGATACCTTCATAATGAACATTTGTATACCTAACCGTGAATTGTGCCCCACATCTTTAAAATTAAAAATTTTTTAAAAAGAAGTCTCAAAACCATCTTGGGATGTCTTTAACTCTAAACATGAACCGAAATAAACATTCTATTTATCTATTCAGCATTAAAAATTAACTATATGCACTAGAAAACGAAGCAGCAAGCTTTAAGAAGGAAGCTTCAAATGAAAACAAACTGCTGAAAAAGTAGCTACTAGACTTAAATATCTCTACATACTACTGATTATTAATAAACACAGTACAAAATCTAGAAAAAGTATATCACTACAATCATAAATAACCAGGCCATTGAACTTAGACTTTTAAGTGAGCTAAAGACATTTGAGATAGTTTAAGCCATTGTTTAGTAAAGATTCTCTCCCCCTCCCACAAAGGATGAAGTTTACTTTCCCACCCCATTAATCTTGGACTGTCCATGTGACTTGCCTTGACCAATGAAACATTAGCAGATGTGATCCAAGCAAAGGCCTAAAACATTTGTGCAATTTTGTTGACCTGTGTCCTCTAGCGGTTTGTCACAAGAAGAATATGTCCTTTTGACCACTGCACCCTCAACTTGGGTACAAGTAAGTACATATGGAGCACACTAAACCTAATCTGGAACCTGGAGCCATGCCTGTAGCCTGAAGCAGGCTTATCTGGCCAAATTTTACCCTATCAGCTGAAGCACAGAATGCCTACACACCTATGAGTGTGCGAATTCATGCTTGTTACTAAAAGTTATTAAGATTTGGAGTAGTTTTCTACACAACATTCTGATGGCAATGACAGTAATAGATCACCAGATATTAATGATTGTGCTTGTAAATAAATTCACTAATTCTAAATGGAATTCTAAGTAGGGATTTGTAAATAAATTTTCTAGACAAATTATGACTACTACTTCTTTGTCTTGATTTGATCAAAATATATGTTTTATAGAGCATAAAATTGGCTACATTGAAGGCAAACTTTTATAAGGATTAATTTCTACAATATGTAGACATGTCTTTCAAGTCATTTTAGAATTCTTTCAGGCATTTGAATAACAGTGACCTTTGCTGGGAAGTTTGCTTGACTGCATGTTAACTTTGAAATAAAATAAGCTCCAATTTATAAAACAATTGGTATACCAGTCTATCTATGGCATTCTGGGGAAAGTTGAGTGGTGTCATTATTTTAGTCTCTGAATTTCCAGAAACATTTATTCTTTTTGCCTTGTGAGATTAGGAATTTAGCAAAGAAGTAACAAAACATCAATTAGGCAACTGATGAGCTGTTTAAACAAAGTTTTTTAAATTCATTTTGATCAGAAATCTCATTTGCATGAAATAAGGAATAATTATATTGCATCTTAATTGTGATCTCTCCCAATTTAATTGAATATTAACACTTAGGTTAGTGATTGGAGTACAAAGACAATGTTTTTTTTTTTTCTAGAAAGGCTTTATTATTATTTTAAAATTAACTTCCCTCCTTATTCACAAGAGGATAATAAGGGAGTCCAATATGAAAAAACTATTAAATTAGCCTGTATTCGGTTTTGGACAAGAACATTGACTCAGGTCTGACAAGCTTAGGATGGTGGCTAGGTGTATGTATTTTGTTGTTACTGGTGAATTCACACATGTAGGCAGGTGCAGAAGAAAGGTTGTGGTATAAGCTACACAGTTTAGTCAAAGCTTTTTGTCTCCTGAGGATGGGGTACACAGAATGAGCTTGAGAAATAGCAGCCTGAAGAGTGACAAGAATCCAAGAATGCTATAATTTGAAGCCATCTGGCAGGTCAGCAAATCTATGAGAGGGGACCAGAAAACAATCTTAAATTGATTTATTAAAACATTGTGCATTTATTCTTCCATGTTCAAACTTCAGTCACCTTTGAAGTACTCTCTGTTTAATGCAATATTCCAATAAAGATGCTTTTTCCACTGCTCAGAATAGTTTTTGAACCACTCAATTATGATGCCTTTTTGTATCTGCCCTTTTTTTCTGCCTTTTCCACATGGGCAAAATGTTTCCCTCTGAGGATTTTTTTCATCTGAGGAAACAAATAAACAAAAAGTCACTTGGGGAAGATGGGGTGAATACGAAGGGTAGGGCATAGGGCTCATGATATTTTGGTCAAAAATTTCGATCTAAAACTGCTGAACACTCAGTGTGGTATGGGGTAAGTGCATTGTCATGGTGGAAGAACCAGTCATCTGTTTGCAACAACTAGGGATGTTTCTTCCAAACCATGACACAACCTTCTCAAAACTTCCAGATACAAACTTTGATCATTTGATTCAGAGGAGCAAATTCTGAGTATACTACAAGGGACTTGCCCTCCAAAATATAATTCTGTTTTTTTTGGCAGGGGAGGGGTTGCCTCTCATAGTACAGCCTTCCATCTAGGGAAATAGAAACCCTCAGAAAGCCAGTGATCTACCCAAACTGTACAGATAGTAAATTCCAGAGCTGGGTGATCCATCTGGATTCTCTGAAACCTAATTCCAAGTATATCCCAAGCATATTTAAGGAAGATTATCTGATTGAAAGTTATTGAACACAGGAATAATTTATTATGGTCATGTATACAGGGATTACATGACCATAATAAATTATTGGCCTTTAAAGGCAAAAGTAGTTGTTGCCTTTTTTTTTCTGTGGCATCAGCAAATCTTCGGGAGGGGTCTGCTAGGTGTGAGTGGCCATGTAAGACCTCTCTCTCCCATTGGGAGAGATATACATTGGGTGTACTCCCAGATCATTGTCTCTTGCATTGTGGAGTCCTGTTTTCTACAGGATCAATTCTGACAGAATTGTCCTGGGTAAACTGTGGCCTCACAGTCATGCCTGTCAAGGTAGTGTAATTGTCCAGGACAAGAATGTACATCAGTGGCTCCTGGCAGGTGATGATTACATAAACATCCTGTTAGCCACCAGAGTGGAAATGATAGCTTCAGCCCTTCTGAGAGAAGAGAACATGCCAGGGGCAGCGTGCACTGGGGTGCAAAAGTACACATGCTCTCTGGCCTGGCAGAAATATTTTCCAGTGAAGTGATTTCTCACACTGTGGAAGGAAACATGAGAAAAGACTCCTTCATCTGCCAGACTCAGGTGCCCTAAAACACAAAGTGCTTGAGTTTTCTCTGGGCTTTGAAGGGGTTGGGGCCTGTTTATTTTTATAGTTATTTATGCTTTACTCTCATTTCAAGTGGCAAGCACTTTATTCAGTTTTCTCAGTGGAGCAAGAACAGACTGATTGGCCCTCTGGGTGTTCGGGAATGAAAGGTCATTCATCCACTTTGCAAACACATTCACTCAGGCGAAGAAAGTGCAGACAGTCTGTGACCTGAAAAAGCTCCTCACGAGATGCCCCTCGATCAGGTCAGATCCAAATGCTTTCCTCAGAGGGCTGAGAAGTCAGGGGTACTCACTCATAAGCTCACCTAGCAAGGCTAGGACATGGATGAGGGTCTTAATCAAAAACAGAGAGAAGATGGCAGAAAGGAATTAATAAGTACAGCAAGAGAGAGAACCTGGGATAGAAGGGAAGTGAAAAAGATTGTGGAGATGGTAGAGGGGGAAGTATTGCTATTGTTTCTTTGAGAAATATGCTTATCAGGACAATATCTAGGCCAGAAGAAAGCAGATCTTGGTTCCAATGTATTAGGTCAACACAAAATATAATTGCTTACCTCCAGAAACACAGTTTTGTTTATTCCTCTACATTCAGTGAGCAGTTTAACATAGTGGCTAAAAGGTCAGACTCCTGAGTCAAATGGATATGGATTTAAATTCCAGCTCAATGACTTACTATCTTCCCTAAAGCTCCGTTTTCTCATTATAAAATGAAGGAAGAATAGTAGCTACTCCCTAGAGTTACTGTGATTATTCAGTGAGATAATACATGGAAGTACATCAAAAATATCTAACACTTGGTCAGTTCTCAAATATTAGCTGAATTAGTGAGTATTGCAATGAGCACAGCACCAACAGGATTTAGGGACACAAAGATTAGAAACTGCCTTCAAGGACTTGCAGTCTGCTTGAGGATATGAAATTCACATACATGAAGCAATATTGGACAGCCCAAAGCAGTATAAAATTTATGGAATATACTAAGTTGTGCACAGGTTTACAGAGCACACAGTCATTAGATACATACATTGTTAATCATCACTTAAGTGGTATACTTAAGTAAGAGCTGGAAATGGAATTGGAAGAAGAGTGTCTTTTAAATGAGTGCTTCTCTAATTGTAATGTGTTTATAAATCACTCAGGAATCTCCTAATAATATGGCTCATAGTTCAGTCCTGGGGTGGGGCCTGAGATCCTGAATTTTTAAAAAGCTCCTAGGTAATTTCCATGCTACTAATCTTCAAACCACTCACCAAGTAGCAGGGATTTAGAGACAGATGTTGGAGCATGTTCCAAGAAGCTAATATGCCCACCCAGTGGCCAGTTGCTTACTTTACCTGTTAAGTATTAAGTATGATAAAAATAAAAAGGAAAGAGAGGTAAAAGGAATGGGCTGCAAAGTTTCTATTAACAAGGAATTTGGGGTTGGTTTTTTTCCTCCTAGATTTTCATTGATCAATATCATGATCAACATTTATTCAAACATTGTCAATAATACCACCCTCAAGAACAACAGCATTACCCTACTGAAATAACTAGGGGAAAAATATACATTGAGCGAGTATGTGATAATCCAGTGCCAAGATTAGACTAAGTGCCACACTGAAGTGAATCAGTCAGCAATTGCCATGGGATAGGATTAGTTAGGGATGGTTTCCTATGTTGGTGATGTTCAACTCAAAAGCTAAAGAAATGACAACAAGGAGTGAAGAAGTGGATGGTGACAAAACTCAAGACAGGAGTTCCCAATTCTCCATACTTTTATTCCTTACTCTTTATTACCATACACTTACTTATGGGTTGCTCTCCGATTGTTCTCAAGATAATTCATTCAAGCATATTTGTGGTCAGCCCCTCATTCCCTGACACACACACACACACACACACACACACACACACACACACACACACACACGTAGGCACATGCACACACATTCAAGCACACACACACACACACACACACACACACACACAGTAGATTTCTCTATCCTTGGTTATAGATATCAAAATTATATTCTTCTTCACCCTTCAGTTTATTATTAGACTAAATGTAAGCCATGTTTACTTTTCCAGAAGTAAAATTAAGTCTAGAGAAGTCAGTTCCTAAGGTTGTAGGCCATGAAAATGTTTTTGATATTGGAAGCATTATAGAAATACAGAGATAACTGACATGTTGTCCATGTGACTGTGTAATTCTAGGTAACAATGTATGCTTGTTCTGATTTATAAAAATACTAAGTCTGTAGAATGAGTTTCTTTGGTGAGGAAATGAAACCTGCTTTGCTATCTTACCCAATTGAGCAGATCCTAAAACATATGCTTTGAAATCTTCCTTCTTCCTTGGTATTTATTCCAAGACTGAAAAAGAGTTATAATCCATTTATCCCCAAGAAGCAAGTGGAGGGAGAAATTACATGAAAGAAAAGTCATTGGTTTATTGCATATGTAGATCTAGTCTTTAAACTCACATATAGAGACAGGAAGGACATTTTTGTCCCTGGGACCAGAGCAAATAGAAGATGTGTAGCAGTAGGCCTGACCAACCCCCCACCATGGTGGTCAGTACAAATAGAAGGCTGCTCAGATGAAGTGATTTCAGAAGACTTAAGATGATTCCCTCGACTACAAAACCTCGCCCATCATGCTAACTGATTGCAGAAATGTATATATTATGAAACAAGAAGCTTGGTTTCATAATTAGAGAAATTAAAAATGATTACCTGCATTTTGGAGTCCTTTGAGTTTTAATGGCTTCAGGACAGCCACAAGTTCTATAATAGTTTGTTTTTTTGAAACCACATTTTCCCCAATATTGGAAAAATCAAAGAACCTGTGGTGTGGGTTTTCCTTTTGCTTTCTTTTATGATTCTAGTGTTTCATCTGTCTTGCCACATCCACTGGAAACTAACTTTCCTAGAAAAGAGAATCCTGAGTTCATCAATGAGCACTGGCATTTGATACTTTGCTGACAATCTTATTACAGGCAATCTTAGAAGCTGGCTTCTCACCCAAAGAGTTTTTAGGCATCTATCTGTATACAAACACAAAATATTCTTAATGGCTTGTTCTTTCAAAACATCACTAGGCCTGGGCCTCTGATCTTTTATTTTTTTGTTTCATTTTATCATAACTCCTTATATTTGAAAAACAAGAGAAGAACACATTCATCCTAATAATGGAGTTATCAAGCTAGATTAGGCTAAGATGACTGCATAGGGTGGTTTTGAGAACATTTCAGCCAAATCAGTGGGCCATTCCTGAGCAGAAATTACTTAGTAGGGGAGTCTAGCATTAGGCTGGAATCGCCTGACTCTAGAAACTCCACTATTTTCCTAAAAACCTCATCATTTCAGGCATTAGCTAGGCGCAGCCTGAGAGGATTTCCACAGGGGCACCTCTGAGGGCAAAGCAGCCAGGAGATTGTTAGTACCTATGTCCATTGCCACAGGTTTTCTGGAAGGAGAGCGGAGTAGTGCACCATCAGGGAATACCCATGGGCTCTTAACTATGCATAAAGTTTATCCCATAAGGACAGGAAAGAATTATTTTAATTAGAGATATCTATGTGAACTCATGCAAACAAAGATAAGAAGATAAAAGCAATGAATTTTATGTTTAAAAAGGAGTACAGCATGCATGCAGGCATAATGTCAGAAAAGCTAAAGCTTAAAAAGAGCTCAAGGGAGAAAAAGGACTCTCTTTAAGACACATTTGGAGCATGAATAAGAATGAGAAAACTGTAGCTCCTTTTCTTAGGAAAGACGGAATTTCATTAAAGTATTCATTTATTCAGTCAACCAAAATGTGTTGAATACCCCTCTACATACTGAGAATTCTGCTAAGCACTAGGGATAAAGACAAAAGACATTTTCTCTTTTCCATTATCATGCTAGAGGGTCATATACCCTTCGAAAATCTGATCAAGTGAAAGAGTTTAGAAGGAAGCAAGTGGGGAAAAAGAGATGATAGTGTATGATGAAGGAATAAGAGAAGAAAAGAGAAGCAGCATATAGTAAATATTCACAAAAATGTGCATGCAGATTCATGAGCTCTTTAAAATAGGGCACTTCTAGGTACTTTAATTCACTAGATTATAAACTTCTAATCTTTTGTTTTTGAGTTGGAGTCTCACTCTGTCACCCAGACTGGAGTGCAGTGGCCGATCCCGGCCACCACAGCCTCAACCTGCTGGGCTCCGGCGATCCTTCCTCCTCAGCCTTCCGAGTAGCTGGAACTACAGGCGCCCGCTACCATGCCCAGCTAATTTTGATTTATTGTAGAGATGAGGTCTCACCAAGTTGCCCAGGCAGGTCTCGAACCCACTTGCTCAGGCAATCCACTCACCTCAGCCTCCCAAAGGTGCGGGATTACAGGCTGAGCCACTGAGCCCGGCTTAAACTCCTAATCTTAAACTCCTAATTCTCACCTGTCTTCTGAGAGGAGAATGATTTTTTTTCAAATGACAATAGATACTCATTAAAATAAATGAAAAAATATATGAGCACATAATCTGCTCTCAGTGTGTTTATGTTTATTGATTGTAACAAATGTCATCTCAGGATTCTCAAGGGTTATACATAAATAACATTGCCAAGTCACAGTCTGTTTTCTTCTAGAAAACATGAGGAACAGGGCACCTGTTGGATAAATGATGGCACAATATTTCCAAAAGGAAAAATGTAGATAAACCAACAAGTATCTTAGTAATCCTAAGTAGAATTCTAGAACAGGTTGTATGTGCTTAGAAATGGAGAAATGGTTACTAGTAACAAGAATGTGCTGAGTAAAAGCAGAGCATAGCATGTCCTTTTGAGGTAGGTTGTCACTAGATGGTAGATTAGGAAACTGGAGTAATCATGTGTCTGTAACTTGGCAAACAATTCAAAGATGACTTTATGTGTTGGACAGAGCAGTGCCACTGAGTGTTAGCACAGCTGGTAGAAAATGCAAACGCTTGATGATTTAACGCAAAGAATCTTTACTCTCAGACTGATGTCTTCATTGGTGCTTTTCGGAGCTCTGTCTGGCTATTATTCAGTTCAGCACTATATCATGGACTATGATGAGTTTATAAAGAACATGTAGTTACAATTGGTGAATGGCATCAAACTAAGGGTGTAGCTAATACTGTAATGAAAGAATCAGCATCTAAAATTGATGAATTTAATATGGCACCTTTAGTTGTTGTTAAATTTAGGGTTAATGGAACCATAACACTGAGAACACAATTATATCATTTTATTTCACGTGGGTTAGGTCACACTTTCAATAATACTATGTGTACTTCTGGGTACCATATTTTAAATAGTATATTGAAATACTGAGCCTGTCCTGATAATAAATTTAAAATAATAAAGGGCTTCAGAATAATTCAACATAGGGAATGATTGAAGGGACTGAGGAGTGTTCAACATGGAGAAGTTGAACTTAGAGAGTTCACGCTGCTTAAATTATTCAGAAGGATTACATAAAAAGAGAATGATACATGTTCTCTGTGACTCTGGAGAAAAAGATAGGGACAATTAAATATACATTACAGGAAAATGTTGATTTAACTTAAAGAAGAACTTTTTAATCACTGATTGCTGAAAAACAAATGAAACAAAGTATTATGGGAGTATGACAAATTTCTCATTACTAAAGGTATTTCAATAGATATTTAAATGAGTAACTCAAAGATCACCTGGTAATGCCCAGAATTGATGGACAAAATGCATTCTAAGGTATATGAAGGTTGAAAGAACTCCGAGTAGAAGCAGAAGTTAAAGAACCAGACCCTCAAGTTCCTTCATGGAAAATTACCTCCTGGGCTCTTTCTAATTAAAAAATTGTAATGCTATTATACTCTGCATATTTTAAATTCACCTCCATGATCCTGTATTAGTCAAAACAAGTCAGGTTATGTCGTAGTAACTAACAACTCCAAAATTCTCAGTGGCACAAAAAAACTAAGGTTTATTTCTTGCTCTCAGGTTGATGGAGAACCTTGAGAATCTGAAGCAACTTGACTTGGGTGACTGGCAGAGAGAGAATTCAGTGAGTTGTGCACTGGCTCTTGAAGGATTCTGACCTTTCTAAACTACTCTCAAGGCTCATTCTACCACAAAGGGGGCAAAGGGGGGCAGGCAGTGTAGTCTTTTACGTACTCAGAGAAGAGGAAAGCCAGTTTTTGTGAGCAGTAACTAATGACTATCTGAATAAAATGGGCTCAAGCCCTCAAAAAACAAAAGAACCCAAATGCTCTGCTGTCTCTTCTGGGATCAAATTTTGCCCTCATTAGGAACTTTCTCTGGGTAGGTCACCTCACCTTTCTATACCTCCTTTTCTGTGAAACAAAGAGGAATATCTGTCTCCATGTCTCAGGATTACTATTCCAATACAATGATTTTTTAAAAATGATTGTAATCTGAAACATTTCAATAGCCATTCTTAAAAGAAATGTTTTAGGCAAGTTAAATTTAGCAGGGTTTATTTGAGCAAAGAATGATTTATGAATTCAGCAGCCCTCAGAACCAGTAGAGGTTCAGAGAGTTCTACCCAACAACTCCAGCAGCAACCTTTTATAGGAGGAAAACAAACAAAGGACAGAAGTCATCTGATTGGTTACAGCTAGACATCAACATTACCTGGCCATGGCATGATGAGTTGGCTGCCTGTGATTGGCTGAGATCTAGCTATTGTCACCAGAAAATATGCTCCTAGCTAGGTTGTGATTAGTTACACAAGAACTCAAAGTTCAGAGAAGGCCTCACATAAATGGCCTCATGCTTACTTAACACCATATAAATATTCCATACTCCAAACCTAAGAGAAACAACCATACAGCAGACAGCTCCCTGTTTATTGAATAAGTTTTCAACAATTTTTTTTAAATGCGGGAAACACTTCTACCTATGCAGTTTAATATTCTTTCAACTATCTGTCCTCCCCCATTTTCTAGTGAGGTAGGTAAAGACAGTTGTCCCACTCCATGTTACAGAAGCAGACTAAGGCATGGGACTCAGCAAAGACTCTTCTGTAGACTCCCAAAGCAGGTGTCAGGATCAGCCATAGATAGTTGCGTAAACTGACCGTGCCAGTTTACGTACTCTCCTCCTCTTCTCTGGTTTTGTTCCCTCTCTTACATCTATTTCAATTGCTCCACAAAGTCTTGGCGTGGAGAACAGAGAATGGGGGGTACTTGGGCAGTGAACGAGGAGATTTCTGCCAGTGGCCTTCTCAAACATAGTCCCAGTTTGTAATGACCTGGACTGCCCCCATGGCGAGGTCACATGAGGGAGTCTGGGTCCATGACCCAGACGTTTTGGTCCAAAGGCAGCCCAGATGTTCCAGGCACCCACTTTCCCTGTACAAATGGCCCAATATTAATCGCGGCATCCAGGAATGTGGGCCCAGGTCCATGTGCTTCCAGCCGAGGAAATTCCCCACTCCGGGAACTGATTGTGACTTGGAAGTTGAATTGGAACGTTTGGAGGCACAGGTCACCAACTAGATGGGGGTGAAGGCAGATCCGCAGGCTCTGCTGTCTCATCCAGGAGCCGCTGCCCTTCCATGGGATAAAGGAGCAGCCACGCACGGGAGACCCGGGCGAGAGTCAGCGTAAGGGCAGGGTCACTGAGCATGCGCTGAAGTCACACAGGCGCTGATCACTGTGATCCTCTGCAAACACTTGCCAAACCAACCTAAAAAGATTTACTAAATACCTAATAAGAGAGCATCAAATGCAGACAACAGTCACAGTGCGTGCCCTTAAGAAATTCATAAGTTGAGGAGGTAAGGCATAAACACATGTAACAACTAGAAAAAAAATCACAAGGCAATATAGAATATTGCTAAATGCTAGAGTTCAGATGAAGCAGAGTTTAGATGTGGATCTGAATTATTGAGGAAGTTTTCATGAGTAATTTATATTGTGGCTCAACCCTGAAAACGGCTCTTCTACGCTGTTTTGTACTATTCTAAATTGTTCCAATCTGGTATCAACTTTCTTCTCAACTAGCTAGATAGCTTTCTCCTCACAACAAACCGATATAAAGAAGTACCTTTTCAGAAAGAAGCAACTAATTACTCTTTTATAAGAGCAAGGCATATATACACTCCCAAGGCATTTTAAATAATTAGGGTGATATTTTCCTTTCCTTTCTTCCTCTCTGCTCTCGCCCCCCCCCCCTCCGCTGTTTTTAAAGAGGCAGGATCTTGCTTGCTCAACTGGAGTGCAGTAGCAGGATCATAGCTCACGGCAGCCTAAACTCCTCCCACCTCAGCCTCCTGAGAAGTTAGGGCTAAAAACATGTGCCACCACTTTTAACTTTTTTTTTTTTAATGTAGAGATAGGGTTTTGCTTTCTTGCCCATACTAATTGCAAATTCCTGGCTTTGAACAATTCTCCCACTTTGGCTTCCTAAAGTGCTAGGATTACAAGCATGAGCCACTGTGCCCAGGCACATTTTTCTTTAATATTGATATTCTACCATTTACAATTTTCATTTGGTAAGCAAATGTCAAACTACTGCTCTGCTCAACTGCGACTCATTTCTGTGTTTTTATTTAGCTGTAAAAATAATGCTGCTAGTCATAATATCATGTCAGCTATGAAAAGGATTATCAATGCAGGGAGATTATCTTGAGTGTGTCCAAGGCAGGTGCCACTAGTACAATCCTTTTATGTAGGACCTGCACACCACTTTAAGTTAAGGAGCATGGAGGACCCTTCCATGCTGCCTAATATGACAGAGCTTAATACAGCAAGCACTGAGCCTAAATGCTTACTCAATAAATATCATCTACATTTATTGGAGTTCTCTGAACTCATGCTCTTATTGAACACACCGAAATAAAGTACCTTTTCAAGATGGAAAAATATGACTTCTCCTTGTTTAGTTGTTCTAATTTTAGTATTCATCCCCCCAAATCAACTCTTATAGAAGCGTACTTGATTTTTTTCTATTTTGTCATGAAAATAGAATGCAAGAAGCAAGAGTCTCTAATATTTACTTTCATCAGAATTATCAAAATAGGCATAAATCCCTTATGTCTGCAAAAGTCTCACAAATTAAGAAAGGTCACAACTAGCAAAGACTGATAGGAGAGGAAAGACTACCAGGCAAAATTTGCCTCAAAAAATTGAAAGAACCAGGTCACATCCTCCAAACACATTTAGTATTTTCACTCTCCCCTCTTTTTTTTATGTAGGAGATTTCTTTTTATTAAAGCTGCTTAAGAAATACTTAATGTAACATTTTGCCCAAAGTAGCCAGCTGATTTTTTTTTAAAGAACTGAATACAGCTCTCATTATAGACACAGGTGAGATTATGTTATAAGTGTTCACAGGGTGAATGTTTTATTATAGGTCAGGGATAGGGCTGGACATGAGACCCTTTCTTTCTCGATCCTATTTTTAGAGGGCACATGTGATACACGGCACTTGCACCTGTCTTAGTAGGTTCAACAGCCAACAGCCTGTTTGTGCTACTACTGTATGTGTGGCCACATGGTGAGGCTTGGATTAGGGCTGAGAGCTGAAGCTGTGTAAAGGTCACAATCACCCATGGCCTTCAGAAAACCACATTCTTGCTGGTCCCTCTCACTTGCAGATTCTTGGCTCAGAGTCAAACACTCACATCCTAAGGCAGTAATCACAGTTGTTTTGCAGGAAGGAAAATAGTTTTCCAGTGGTTGTTAAAAACAATGCAAAAAGAAAACAATATGCATATGTACAAACAATTATACATACACATAATATGTACTTACAGGTGAAATATTTAAAATTATGTACCAGTTAAGCGTATGTAACAATTACCACCTATAGGTAGAGAAGAACAGGATTTGGAAAAAACGAATGAAGTATGAAAAAATTTTATACTTGATATTGTTTGAAGTTTTAACAACCAGAATGTTTCATTACCACTGGTGTAAATTTTAAATCTCTTGGCAGTTATATAGTATGAATTATTTCTTAAAAAAATAAAAAGAAGAATGGAAAAGAGAGGGAAAGGGAAGCTGAAAAGAAAGAGGTAGAAATGGGAAAGGAGGAGTTTGTGCAAATTGACAAGAGCCAAATCCAAGGCTCTGAACGAATGGAGTGCTTAGAGATGAATGGAGCTAATGCAGAAAGCCTTTAAGAAATTGTTGAACTTGAGTAGAATTTTTAAATAATTTTTAAAAGTACTTACTGTATCCTATGTTTATTGCATAAAAATTGAGTTGTATAAAAGAGCACAAAGAAGAAAATTAGTATCACTAGAAACCCATCCTCCCAGAGAAAACAGTTAAATCATACTAGCATTCCTTCCATTCTTCTCTTTCTGTGTTCTTTTAGTCTACATTTTAAAGGACAACAGAAATAAGATATAGCAGAGATAGCAACTAAGTATGCACCTGCAGCTATGAACTGCTCCTTTATCTCAGGGCTGAGATCTCAGTGAGCTTGTTAGAACTAAGAATATTGGTATTGTGTCTATCCCTGGAGCTTTGCCATAGAAACGTCTTTCTGGGCCTCAGTTGCCTTCCCTGTAAAATGGAGATATGCTCTTTGCTCTGCCCACTTTGCTGCACTAGGTACCACAGATGGAAACAAAGTACACTCCAAATGTTCCTTTACAAATCAGTTCTTACCTGGAATACATAATAAAAATATTATGCAGGTTTGTGGACTAGCTCACAAAAGCCTATTTAATCTAAAATTCTGTACTGGGTATTTATAACAATATGATTTTATACCCTTTTTCCATTATAAATGTATCATTTTTAGTCACCATATAGGCACTTTAAGGTAAATTCTGTGCATTTACCTGAGGTCTCAATCGACATTCATTTCTCTGAAAAAATGCATTCTATTGACTTAGTAAGGGGACCATAGATAACCCTGCCTGTAATTCTGGGGCATCTCTTGGAAGCATTATCAGGGAGAAGGGAAGATTGCAGTCTGGAGACAGATTTCATTTTTTGAGAACACTCTTCAAATAGATAATGCACAGGTCTATCTGATAACACAGGTCTATCTGCTAACAATAATAGCCACAAAAACATGTGAAAACAGGAACAATAGCAGCATTCATTTACTGAGGGATGATTTATGCTCCTAATGTACTTCATAGGCATTACTGTGTTTAATTCCCACATCAACCCTATGGCATTGTTAGAATCATCTTCTACATTTTCTTTTTGTAAAATTTATTTATTATAAAGATGTGAGGTACAATTCAGGGTTAGGTATACAAACATTGATCATGCAGGTACCCTTGTTGATGAGGTATGTCCCTCCCTCCCCTAGCAGTCTCCCTCAACTGCCAGTCCCACCTCCACCCCCTCCCTTGACAGTTTTTCACTACTGCCAATCGATTTTTTCTTCTCCATTTTCTAAAGGAGGAAACAAAGCACAGAGAGGTTAAGTGACTTACTCAAGGTCATGCAACTTTTTCTGAGGCAGAACCAGCATCTTCACTATGACTGTCTGACTCCATAGCCCAAGCTCTTATCAACTGTTAATATAAAGGTAGAAGAGTGAAACTAGTTACCATTTGCAATCAGCCATCACTAGCAAGTATTGTTAAGTTATTTTAGAGCTCATTCAGGCATTTTATCACTTTATGAGGTCTACTAAAGGGTAGGAAGATGGCAAAGGCAGAAATCTGGCCTATCTCCCAGAGATGCTTAACAAGCAGTTGCTCAACCCCCACCATACTCCCATGCCAGAGATGATGACCTGGGTGGGCAGCCTGGCATGGGGAAATTTTGTTCATTCTACTGGGAATGGTAACACTGTCATTACCTGTCATTTGGGAAGTTCATTTAAGGTTCTATGAACTAAGACTTTGGCATTAGGATTTGGTGTGTATGGATGACTGGGCCCAGGGGTGGGAGAAGAGGTGGTTATAATCATCCCATTCTCTTCTGAAGTACCCACTCCTTGCTGGATCCATATTCCTGAGTCATCTCTCAATTAACATTAACCGCCCATAGCATGCTCTGTTTCAGAAATGCGTCCTTTGATGCTAGCCTCTACACATTTTTTTGTTATATTACTTATAATGTTTGTGCAGCTGCTTTGAGAACTAAATATGCAATCAGTGTGATGCAATCATGTTCCTTCCTTATCAGGGAAGGGAGAAAATGCCAACTTGAATTTTATGCAATTTTCAAGAACTCCATGATACAAAATGATAAGTTGACTTAATTGATGTGATCTTAATTGAAATCACAAGAAAAATTGGAATGTACATTGAGTTCAGTTGTTTGTGTTTTTAATAGCACTGTTTGGCTGAGATTGGACCATTATCTATCTCTGATTCACCAAATGATGGAGAGTTTGTATTTCTGAAGTTTGATGAATATTGAATGCTATGTTACATTTTTTTCCAAGCCTTTTCTATTATGCTGTTTCTTATGAAGCTTAAATTTCATGGGTTATGTGTTGAGAATGAACTACCATAAGTTGGTATATATACATATTTATATTCATATTATAGCAATTAGAAACGGATAATCATTCGTGTTCATTTTCAACTGATGATATTTATTTATTCCCTTGTTTTATTCAAACTTTTATTAAATCAGTAAATATCTATTGAGTCCAAACTGTGTGATAAGCACAAGAGATGGACAAAATAACAAAACTAAATCCCTGCTCTCAAGATCTCATAGTTGGAGAGATGAACTAATAAACCATGTGCAAGTCCTGGGATGGAACTATGCAGAGGGTGCTAAGGGAGTAGACAGGAAGGAGATAGTCAATAGATTTAAAATATAGGTTGAATTTTACCAAAGTGTAGAAAAATGATGTCCCCAGAATCAAAGATATTGGTGAGATTTCAACCTTGTTTTTAATTTATCTTGCCTATATTAATCAAACTAGATAAACTTTAAATATGCCATTCATTTTTATCATTGACGTTCCTCCATTAGTTTTGAATTGGAAGAGCTTATTTTAAAAGAAGAGGAATCAGGCAACTTAATTTGTTGATGTTGGTATGTAGTATCCTAGGCTTTCAGATAGCAGAGTTGCATATTTCTATTGGAAGCAAATTTTATAAAGTATCATATCACGTGAACTAGAACTAGGATGTGATGCTGTCCATAGTAGTGCATTCATTCAATCCATTGGAAATGTGTTAAGTATGAAAATTATCTAGTTTCTGCCCATGAGTTAAAATTTAGGAAAAGGGGACATAAAATATCCAAATTTATGTGTTTAATATTCAAAGAGGTATTTTCTCTCAATTTTCAGAGCTATTCATCCACAAATGACATCATAGAAAAATCTGAAGATGTCTAATGTCAAGGTTCATGTTGCACTTTTCCAAGTGAGAGTAAGAAAGCAAGAGTGACCCTGATAGGGCTTCCTAATGTTGCCTAACTTTAACTTCTTTGGGGGCTGCCATAGACCCTAAAAGAAGGAACATTTCACACACTGATATGATTGAAACTTTCAGGAGAGGAAACAGCACTGTGATAGGAAGAATCACACAAACATGAACATAAAGAGAGATCGGTTCTGCTCCTAGCTCATTAATCTAACCATATGACTTTGAAGAACTTCTTAATGCCTCCAGTCCTCTACTGCTTGATCTAATACATAGGAGAGTTGAATATATGATTCATAAACTCTAAAATGTAAATTATAGTTAAAATATAACATATGAGATGACCCTTGGTTACTTAGTTTGAATCAGTCAGTAAAAAGACCAAGAAAAGAGAATTTAGTTGAAAAGATTTTTGATAGAGAATCAAGAGACAGATTTCTAGTTCCATGTCTCCTACCAGCCACTTCCTGTCCATAGTTGCCTCATCAATGAAACATGTGGGAAATGTGGTAGATGGAGAGTGGTCTGGGGACATAGATCGTATGATTGTCATGCTCTCTTACAGTCCTAGCCTTCAACATGTCCACAAGGTAGGCCAAGATTCCCTGAGAAATTTTACAAGTTCTTCTCTAGTTTCTCAAAAATATAATAATACACTTCTACAGGAGAGAAAAGCAAGATGGCCATTCATTTTTATAATGCTGAGGGAATGTTTCCAATACAGCTTAGAATTTTGAAGTTCTAATGATATTGAAATTAACCAAGATTGTTGAATTATCTTATTTTAGACCTCATGATAAATACCTTTACTCATAGGGTAAAATAAAAGGGTCTTTCTTCAATTTTCTTTGATTCTTTTCGAAACTGAAGGTGTCCCTCACCTTTGAAGTCTGTTCACCTCTAGAAAATCAGTCAGTGCATCCTACAACTTATTATTCTCTGGATGGGGGGATTCCTCATGTTTGTAATTTGTGTGGAGACTGAGATGAAGTGAATGTTTTTGCAAGTTCTCTCCAAACTCCGGAAAACTTTGGTACAAATTAAAGGCCTCTTTGATTCCATACTTGTGGCCTCAGTCATAAATGATCTTAAAGAGCTTCTAAGTGCCTTTTGAACTTTCATCTCCTACCTTTATTAAATTTTAGTCTTTCTTGCATACACAGAACCAGAGAAGAAATAAAACAATTGAATAAGATTTGGAGCTAATAACATTTGCTGATATTTTTAAGGTCTCTGCCCTTCTCAGAGATCTTTTATATGCACTGGCCTTGCAAAACAGCAGACTGAGTAACAGTAGTCCATTTACCAGATGAGAAACCGAAGACATAGGCTAGTAAGTGATATTCAAAGACACATAGCTAAGGAGGACTGGAGTAGGAGCTGAAACTATGTTTTCTGATATCTAGTCATGTGTTCTTTCTGCCGAAACCCCTACATGTTTAGTGATATTTCAGTTCCCACTGTACAGTGGTGCTTTCCACACAAATGTCACTTGTGACCTCTACAGAGGACACTATGGATTATAGCAGTGACAACTAGTTGTCTTTATATCATGAATATGGGATTAAGTAAAATATTCTTTTCCAGCTATTAATCCTTCCTACTCTCACTTTCCTCATCTTTTACATGAACTGTCACCTTGAAAAGAGACTGAATCTAAAATTCTTCAAGCAACTTTTTTGTCAATGAATTGCTTAATAGTTCTTCTGGAGAATTCTTGGGTGGAAAATGTTTCTTTTGCATTTTTGAAGATGATACAATAAGTATGTGTTTCTTCTATTCTGGGCTGAAAGGCTTTGTAGCTCCATGGGTAGTGATAGGATTTCTGATAACCCACAGGCATAACTTGGTTGGTTTTAATTCCTGGTTGAGTCTCCCACCCTGGATAATAATCAGAAGTAGATTTAAGTGAAAACAACTTAAATGTCCATGCTAATGAATGGATAAGCAAAATGTGATATACACATACACAGGATATTATACATGGCCAAAAAGAGGAAGCAATGTTGCATGATACAACATAAATGAACTTCAAGAAAGGTACAATAAAGGAAAGAAGGCAACACAAAATACATATTGTATGATTTCATTTATATGAGATTTCCAGAGCAGAGAAATATAATGGGGAACCCCCCAAAAACCTGAAATTTATTTATTTAAAAATGTGTATTTATTCTATGTTTAAAATTTGATCACCTTCAAAGTATTCTCTATTTGACACAATACACCTATGGCGGTGCTTTGTCCACTGCTCAAAACAGTTTTTTTGAATTTGTCAATTTTGATGCCTGTTAGTGCTTTCACCATTTTTGGTTTCACCTCTTCCACATCGGCAAACATTTGTTTCCCTTTGAGGACATTTTTCCATCAGGGAAACAAGCAAACAAAAAAGTCACTTGGGGTGAGAGACGATGAATAGAGGGAGGGGCATGGGAGTCATGCCGTTTTTGATCATAAATTGCTGAGCATTCAGTGCAGTGTGGGCAGGTGTGTTGTCATGGTGGAATAACCAGTTACCTGTTCGCCACAACTCAGGACGTTTCTTCTGCAAATCCTGATACGATGTTCTCAAAACTTCTAGTTAAAGACTTTGGTTGACCATCTGATCCAGAGGAACAAATTCTGTGTGTACTACAAGGGACCTACCCTCTGAAAGATAATTCCAGTTGTTAGGAGGTTCCCTATCCTAAAATTGGAGATGATTGCATAATTAAGTGAATAAGCTAGAAACCATTGAACTTTACACTTTAAATGGGTGAATGCTGTGATTTGTGAATTATATTTCAATGAAATAATTTTAAAAGAAGGATATTTATAATAATAGCATTCTCTCTTTTGTACTCCATAAGTACCACATAAGGTACCCTGACACTCTTGATCGTTATGAACATCATTTGCTTTTACCATCCTCTTAGCCAAGAACTGAACAAAGGTCATGCTGACTATAGAACATTTTTCCTATAAATAAAACTCCACCATATTTTTCTAAAATAAACAATTTTTCTCCTTGTGCTCCTGGAGTAGTCAATTCACATCTCAGCCCTATTTAATTTGTATTGCAGCTATCTCTTTACTTGTTAGTTTTCTGTACTCAATGATGAACTTACCTAGGACAAGGGGCATTTCTTATTTGTCTTTGAATTCCTAGACCAAGCATCGCGCTTTATAGCAAGTAGGTTCTCTATACAAGTGGAAGGGAGGGAGGGACGGAGGAAGGGAGGGTAGTAGCTCTTTGTACATGAGTGCCTGTATCAAATTCATGCTGGTAAGGGATCAGGGTGCAATTGAGTAATGGGTTAGACATGAATGAATTTATGCACATCTGTGAAAAAAATGCATATCATCAAATATCTGAATTTAAGTGAATTATCTAATCTTAGTTTATATTAAATATGATATAACTTTATTGCTTATTTTTGGCTTACATATGTGAGTTCCAGCATATATATTTCCTTTGGCATGTATAGGTTATAATTTGAGTCCAGAGATCTTACATTTTACATCATATATGTTTCTCAAAGCATAGACTACAAAGCAATTTATTAATAAAGACTTTTGCTCTCTGAATAAGTGCTGAATGGTAACATTAAATGAATTTTCTTCAAAAGTTGACACTGTGTGGCAATTTTAAATAGTGAGGTTAGTTGATATATATTTTTTTACCCACCATTGAGTGAACAACCTAACTCTTCATACACTAGAATTCCAGTTACTCTATGTATACATCTATATCACAGGCTATTTTGTGATATCGATACAAAAGAAAATATTTATCCAAAAGGAAACCAAGTTATTGTATCCATAATCTGTGGTCATCAGTGGCCAGGTGCCACTGAGAAGAGAAACCTTTTCTCTTCAGTCTTGTGACTCCTGGTTCCAGGCTCACCACTCCTTCCCATTCTGGCTGCCAAACTGTCATATGTGTGAGACAGTCAAGCACTGCTCCACTTTCTACAGTAACCTTCCGTTTGGTCCATGCCAACATGTAGATCGTTAACACCATTAAGTGCTTGTTAAATGTCTCCTTACATGTGATGTGGAGAGTGGGTTTCATAGTTAGAGTCCAGGTCTTCTATGAATTTATATATCTTCTTGGACAAGGCAGTTCAAAGCTGAATTGGAAATCTGGTTGTTACCAGATTCAGCAAAGAGTAAAATCTGTCATGTTGTCTACAGGAAACGTTTTTTGGGAAACAGGAAGCAAATTATTCAATTCAAATTGTTCAATTTATTGTTCAAATTGTTCAAATTATTCAATTCAAATATGTAAATTTTAAGGTATCAGATGACAGTATTAGAGCCACCCTATTTGTTCTCTAATGGAAAATTTGATCCAATAGGGAAAGACTAGGATGGGCCCAGGTCCAAATATTATGACTGCTATTTTCAGTATTTCCAACGACTCAGCAAGGCTGGCTTCACTGTGCCTGGGACAGAGCCAACCCCAGGGCAATGTGAGGTCACACTGGTTTGTCCCTATGTGGCCTTATGTATGAGGCAAATTATTTCTTCTGCAAGCGAGTACATTTCTATGTTGTTCAACTCTTCAGTAGACCAGAATCCCAGATTTGTGACATTTAATGGAGACATTGGGAAGAGAGGGGATGCATGCTTATGTTGGGTCATTTTAGATTCTTTTTAACCCTGACTAGTCTTTCCACATTCATTAATTTGATTTAACAAGTATTTATTGAGCAGCTACTATATTGTCAGTCACTATTCTAAATGCTGGGGATATGGTGAAGCATAAAATAAACTCTCTCCTATGGCATTTATTTTCTGGTGGAGGAGTGGGCACATGTGGGTACCCTCCCAAAGCACTCATTGAGCTTCCCTAGTTTGCAATAGCCATCCATGAATTTTCTTTCCAGTTGGGCATTTTCTTGGCCAGAGAAATTCATTTGAGAGAAGACATAAGTGAGAATGCTTACTCCATCTTAATACAAAGTCCTCAACCTGCAAAGTTCAATCTTATTCCTGACATCCTTTTTTAATAGGCCCTGAGTATGGCAAGTAAGAGGTAAGGCCCCAGAGTCACACCCTTTGGGTTTGAATCCTAGCTCTGCCACTTACTAACCACATTGTAGAAGATAAGCTGCTTAATCTAGCTGCTTTTCACTTTTCTTATTGGTATATGGGGATAATATTAATAACTACCTCCTAGAGTAATGATGAAAATTAAATGAGGTGATGCATGTAAAGTACCTAGCACATTGTACATGATCCCCTTTATTTTTCAGGATTAACTTATTATAAATATGGTGGCTTAGAATGTGCCCAAGCTGTCTTACTTAGCTAGTATTTTTAACTTTAATTTCTTTATGGTAGAAGTCCTGCTTTGTTTTCTTTCCTATAGTGATTGTTTCAATGGTTCTATACACAATAGGAAATAGGAAGTGCTTACTGGATGCTGCTAAAAAAATTAATTATATGTAATTTATAAGACCCTACTGGGAATATACCCTAAAGAACTCAAATCACTCTATAAAAAAGATACCTGCACATGTATGTTTATTGCTGCATTGTTCACAATAGCAAGAACCTGGAACCAACCATGCTGTCCATCAAAAGAGGAATGGATTTAAAAAATGTGGTACATATACATGATGGAATACTACGCAGCAATAACAAAGAACAAAATCATGAATTTCGCAGCAATCTGATGGAACTAGCATTTATAATACTGAGTGCTCACAGAAACAAAGATCTGAGTATCACAAGTTCTCACTCATAAGAGGACCTTGAATATCTATCACAATACTATAAGAAAAGGATTGACAGTGGCGGGAAACTATGGGAGGGCAGGGAGGGGAAGGGAGGTGGGATTAATGGTAGTCAATATCTGTTTGGGGACAGGGAGACACCCCTTATCAACAAGTGTGCCTGAACGATGCATATTTGTATAACTAACCCTTAACTGTACCTCACAATTTTAAAATAAAAAATGTGTTAAAAAAAAGAAAAGAAATTATATATAATTTATAAGATCTCAATATTGTTGAGAACATATACTATGTTATGTCATCTCACTCTCAACCTTCTTTATTTCTGTCCATAGTCCTCATATTCATCCCTTATCAGCCAGAGTCCAGAGCTCAGATATTCCTGCCTCCTCCCTTTCATTTTTTAAAAAATAAGCAATTAAATTCAAATGATCAAGTATTGGAAAATTGTCCTTGTCATATCTCTTCAATTAATTCTGTTGCTTTTATTTCACCACCACCTTCCCTGTCTAGGTTCTTATCATTCTATACCCTTTGTTGGAAAGTTATTATCGCTAGTTTACATTATGGATGCTGAATATTTTGTTTTCATTCACCAAGTAAGGATAAAACCAGGAGCTATTTTATCATCACATAAAGAACACATCTTAATGGAACGTTCTCACTGCTATGAATTCCAAGGAAGAGGAAGAAAGAAGGTGGGGATAAAATATCTGAAAATTGTCCTGAAATGTCTTCCACTTTTTTCCTTCATAAATGAAAAGTAGACTCAGCTTCTGGTTTGCCATCTAAAGGGATTAGATGTCTGTCATACTCAGGAATTACCTTCTCATTTGTGAATAATATTACTTTGTAAAACAAAAAGAAGTTATAAATAAAAACTTGTGTTGTCTGTTTCATTCTTTGAAATGATATTGAGAGATACGACAAAGATGGTGATGGCATAGGTGGACTTGTGAGATTCTCCGAATGTGAGTTCCCAAAAAGACTCTTACTTTTCTTCCCCCACCCCCTGGGCCCACCACCACCCACACTGGTCCGAGGCCTGGAGACCTTCGGTCCCACACAGGGCCAGATATTGCAGCCCCGGGCTGCTGCTGCTCCACTATACGTGTAACTCCTGCCCACATGGGAGTCTTGGGTCTCGGCTCCCTCCCTGGCTACATTGTCTCACCCAGCACCCAGCACCAAGCTGCCAGTCACCCAGGAAGGCTCTGGGCACCCGTCCCTCAGAGATAACAGTCCCATTTCTAGCTGAAGTACCCTGTGAGGGGCCCAGGGCCAACCTCACCACTCACCGCCTGCCCTTTGGAGCTTTGGAGCTCTGGAACTCTGGGATCACCCTGGCTGAGGCACTCAGCCTGCAACCCCATGCTTTCGTAAGGGAACAGCATATCTTAAGGGGGTGCTGATTGGAGGTTTTCAGCTCCAGAGGAGGGAATTCCCGACCCCCTACTCCACCCCAGCCTGCTGGTGGCACCCCAGATCCAGTGCACAGCTGTGCAGCTGATCCCCAGGGCCTCCCACAACACTACAATCCACCATAGTGGGTCAAATAGGGACCCAGGTGAGCAGAGAGAAAAGATCTGCAAAAGTGAAACTGCCACCTCAGCCATTCTCTGGGCAGAGAATTGCATTGCTCCACTCACCTTCCACCGGCCTCCACCTCAGTTCCTAAGGTAACTCACTAAACAGGAGAAAAAGCCCCTCCCCTACGCTGAATCGGACAAAGGCAACTAAGCAATGCAGACCTCCCAGGCAGCAGGCTAAGAAAAACAAACCCAAACTGCGAGTAAATCTAGCTGCCTGCAATGAAAACAGAGGGGAGAGGCTGGAGATCAGAACTGAAGAGAGCTTAGACACTCAGGAAAGATTCCAGAGCTAGTCTGATCTCTTATTTTGACTTTTGATTTTATCATTTTGTCTGTTTGTTTACTCACTTTTGTTTGCTTTCTGACTTACACTATCTGTTTCATGATTTTATTGGTCTGTCTCTGTGAAGCTACCAGTATTCTTTAGGGAATCTTTCTTGCAAGTTTTTTTCACTTCTCTCTGGCCTTGTGTCTCTTTTTCACCTGTTAGTTGGTATGGATGTCTCTTTTCCCTCTCACTCTTCTCTCTTTCTAACTTCCTATTGATCTCCCCTTCCTCCATTATTTTCCTCTTTTGTACCTCCTTTTGATCCAGGGACCAAACCTACATACCACTGCACAGACAGATTGTAAGGCAGCGGGAAATAGCTTCCAGTGTGCTCATACACCTGTTGGTGGATGCTTGAATCAGCATATAGATTCTGAATCAGAACGTTCCCCTCAATTAAACCTCAAAACTGCAAAAAGTACAGCCCCCAACCCACAGTCCAGCATCAAAAGTGAACAAAGCCAGAGGACCCTCATAAGGAAGAACAGGAGATTGAACTAAAAGAAGCAAAAGCAACCCAATCTTTCCTGAAAAACAGAATTAAAGAAGGGGAGGGAAAGGGGGAGAGAAAAATCTACACAAATGAAGAAAAACCAAAAGAAGAATATGGGTCTCCCCCAGACCGCTGGGAGGGCAGACACTGAGAAAACTGAATTTGGAAAGCAAACAGTGAAGATGCCCAGAATGACTGGTCTCAAACTACAAACAGATATCAAGACATTAATGGAGAGATCAAAAAGATTTGAGGAGAGACAAGAAGAAACTAGGAAGGAGCTGATATCTCAGAGAACATTAATAAAGAATACTGTGAATGAAATAAATAACAAACTGATAAGCATGGAAAGCAGAATTACCCAAGCAGAAGAAAGAGCCTCAGAGCTTGAGGACCAAAATATAGAACTAACCCAAACTCTTAAAAACACAGAAAATAAGCTCAAAAAGACAGAACAAAACCTTCAAGAGATGAGCGATTACTTCAAGAGACCGAACCTAAGAGTAATTGGCCTTCCAGAGGCAGAAAGGAGACAGAGACCACACTGGAACAAACTTTCCATGAGATCATTCAAGAAAACTTCCCTTATCTAATCAGTGATGCAAAAAATTCAAACACAAGAGATTCAGAGAACCCCTGCAAGAAAACAAATGAGAAGACAAATTTCTAGACACATAATAAATTGCCTAAACAGAGTAGGCATAAAAGAAAAAATCCTAAAGGCAGCAAGAGAAAAAGGCCTTATCACCTACCATGGAAGACCATTAGAATAGTAGTAGATTTATCTACAGAAACCCTGCAGGCTAGGAGAGCTTGGAGCCCTATCTTCAAAGTTCTAAAAGATAAACAATTTCAACCAAGAATAACCTACCCAGCCAAGTTAAGCTTCATCAGCGAGGGAGAATTGAAATCTCTCCCAGATATCCAATCCCTAAGAACTTACACTGTCACCAAACCACCACTACATGAAACACTTAAGAAAGCACTAAACACAGAAGAAAAGGAAAAAAGAACAACATTCTTCACAAGAGTACAGGAAAAAGAATACAATACAAAACCCCAAACCAAAAGAAAGACAAAAAACCAAGTGGAAGAACAACAACTCTATAAGAACTCTATGATAGGGATGAACACACACATTTCAATAGTTAACCTGAATGTGAATGGACTAAATGCACCACTGAAAAGACATAGAATGGCAAAATGAATAAAATATCACCAGGCAACAATATACTGCCTTCAAGAGACCCACTCACTAGAAAGGACAAGCACAGACTCAAAGTAAGATGATGGGAAACAAGTTTTCAGGTGAATGGAACACAAAAGAAAGGAGGAGCCACGACCCTAATTTCAGACAAAATATCATTTAAGCTATCAAAAATTAAAGAAGATATGGAGGGCCACTACATAATGATAAAAGGTTCTCTCCACCAACAAGAAATATCTATCCTAAACATATATGCACCCAACATAGGAGCACCAACTTTCATAAAGCAGTTTCTAGGAAAACTAAAGAAAGATGTTGACTCTAACACCATCATAACTGGGGACTTTAATACCCCACTCACAACCCTAGACAGATCATCAGGACAACTAGTACAACCTCTGTGAAAAGCAGTGTGGCAATTCCTAAAAGTTGTAAATATCGACCTCCCATATGACCCTGCAATCCCCCTACTGGGAATATACCCTGAAGAACTCAAATCACTCTGTCAAAAAGATACCTGCATACAAATGTTTATCGCAGCATTGTTCACAATAGCAAGAACCTGGAACCAACCACGCTGTCCATCAAAAGAGGACTGTATTTTAAAAATGTGGTACATGTACATGATGGAATACTACACAGCCATAAAAAAGAACAAAATCATGAATTTCACAGCAACCTGGATGGAACTAGAGTCTATAATACTCTCACAGAAACAAAGGTCTGAGTATCACATGTTCTCACTCATATAGTGGACCTTGAACATCCAATGTAATACTATAAGAAAATGACTGACAGTAGTGGGAAACTATGGGGGGGCAGGGAGATGGGATTAACGGTAGTAAATATCTGTCTGGGGATGGGGGGGCACCTCTTATTAACAAGGGTGCCTGAACGAAGCATATTTGTATACCTAACCCTTAACTGTACCCCACAATATCATAATAAAAAATATTGATTATAAATAAATAAATAAAAATTTTAAAAATTTTTTTAAAAAAGAAAACAGATCTATGGGTACAGGAGGAAAAAAATGCATGGGGATTTTCTTGGAAGATGAATTTATATAAACACAGATATTGGTATTCAAGGCACTTTTTTATTCACATGACATGAGATCGTTGTTCATTTCTTGTGCTAAAGATAATGGTCCTTGAAATATTTATTTAAAATATCTGATTGACTAATATTTATATTAATGATGAAAATACCATGCCCTTCAATAAATATACTTACAGCAAAAAAAAAAAAGAAATGATATTGATACTGAATTTATCAATATTCAAGAATATCTTTTTGCCTCCCTTTCCCAAATAATTCTGAGATACCAGCCCTTTAACTTTAAAAATAAGTAACTCTGGTGAAGTTTTTTTTTCTCATCATAGCTAATCAATATTTATCTATCAATTCATTCCATTTGATTTTGTAGGTACATTGTCCCATAATTGACAACAAATAAGAATAATTTAGAAAACTTTTAAAACAAAATTTATCCCAAACTTCTGGAAAAGTTGAAGTAACAGGGAATAAGTTTTTATCCTGAAAGAAACAAGTAAAAAGTGGAAAAAAATTATAAAACAGCATCATTCAAAAAACTGAATGTCAGACAATGAAAGATTGTGTTAACTGTTAAAAGAAAAACTTTAGATATATTAAATTTAGCAAAGTTTATTTGAGCAAAGAATGAAACAGACAACATCCTGAACCAGAGGGGTTCAGCAAACTTCACCCAGCAACTGGAGCAGGTAATATTTATAGACAGAAAATGGACTTACAGAAACAGTTTGGTTGGTAACAATACAGCATTTGCCTTATTTGGACATGATCTGGTCAGTTGGAAGCCTGTGATTGGTTGAAGTTTGGCTGCTGTGATTGACTGAGACTCAGCTACTTGTTATAAGAATGTACTCCTAGGTGGGTTCTGTGGCTCAGCCTGTAATCCTGCACCTTTGGGAGGCTGAGGTGAGTGGATTGCCAGAGCCCGCAGGTTCGAGACCCACCTGGGCAGCGAGACCTCATCTCTACAATAAATCAAAAAATCAGCCGGGCCTGGTAGCGCATACCTGTAATTCCGGATACTTGGAAGGCTGAGGTGGAAGGATCGCCGGAGCCCAGCAGGCGAGGCTGCGGTGGCCGGGAGTGGCCACTGCGCTCCAGTCTGGGTGACCGAGTGAGACTCCAACTCAAAAAAAAAAAAAAAAGAATGTACTCCTAAATTTGGCCTAAGTTTGTTTACATACTGAGTTCAGTTTTAGGAATTTAAAGTATGGAGGCACTTTTAAGAAAAATTCAATTTAATTTAACATAACTAAGAAAGAAAGCAAAGGAGATGAACCCTATGACTACCCTGGCCTATTGCTTAGAGAAAGTTTCAGGAAATGGTATAGGCAGGAAAACCTAGGAGAATCCTGAAGTCTCTCTGAAATAACCCCAAAAGTATCAAACTATTTCCAAGTGACTTAGCTCTAGACACAATTCTCTAGAATATTTACAGAAATCTGAAAATATACAGAACCCAACAAAAATTTTTTAAAATATATATCTGACATCCAAAAAAATTTACAGACATGCAAAGAAGCAAAAAAACTACTGATAATAGTGAACAGAAAATCAGTCAATTGAAACTGACCTAGAAATGACACAGATAATAGAATTAGAAGACAAGAATACTAAAACACATGCTGTAATTAATTCCATATATTCAAGAAGCTAGGAGAAAAATTAGACATGTTAATTAGTTACAGGAAAGATTTTTTTAAATCCAAACAGAACTATTAGAAACAAAAATCACAATGTCTGAGAAAAAAAAGACACATTACATGAAAATAATAGCAGATCAGACATTGCAAAAGAAAAGGTTACTGAATTCGAAGACATAGAAATTATACTTTCTCCAATTGAGATATATAGAGAAAAAATACTGAATAAAACTGAACAAACATCAGTAAACTTAGAATAATTTTCAGGAGACAAATATATGTATAATCGGAGTCTATGAAGGAAATGACAGAGTGAGATATTTGTAGAATAATGGGCAAAATATTACCAAATTTCATGACACAGTAAACCTACAAATCTAAAATGTTCAACTAACCCCAAGAAATATAAAGAAGAATACACTAAGGAAAATCTTCATTAAATTACTTTAAACCAGTGATAAAATGGCAAACTTATAGCAGCCAGAGAAAAAAGATACACAAATAAGGAAACAAAGATAAGAATGAAAGCAGATTTTTTTCAGTATCATGCAAACAAAATTAGAGCAGAGTAAAACTTTTTTAAATATTAAGAGCAAAAAAGCCTGTCAAACTATAACTTTGCTATATTTTTCCCAAAAAATATATTTCAAAAATGAAGGTAGAGACTTTTTATGCATATAAAAGCTGAAAGAATAAATAACCAGCAAGTCTGCATCAGGCAGAATGAAAATGGCACAATAGGTAAATCTGGAGCTACACAAAGAAATGAAAAAAAACACTGAAAATGATAATCACATGGGTAAATAGAAAGGTTTTTTTTAATTTAAATCTCTTTAAAAGATAGTCAAATATTTAGAGAAAAAAATATAATAATATACTGTGAGGTTGTTTATAAAACACTTAAAAATTGTATGACAATAATAACTCAAAGTTTAAAAATGAAAAAATGGAAGTATACAGTTTTAGTTGTTTATACTTTACATGATGTGTTATCATTGGAATGTACACTATGAGAAATTAAATTATGTCTACTGCTAACCACTAAACAACCACTAAAATAACTCAACAATTACTTATAGCTGACAAGATAATAAATGAGAAAAAATTAATCATATAAATAGACAGCCAAGAGAGGTCTGGAGATCAATGGTTGTGATGACTGCAAACAATTTGACTATAACTCATTGTCACTGAACTATATACATAGAAATAGTTAAAATCTTGTTATATATATTTTACCATAATAAAAAATACACAATAAAAATAAGATAGGAAATAAAAAGAAAATCAAAAGTGGAGAGAGAAGTAGAAAACAATTAGAGACAGTAGATTTAAACCAATCATATCAATAATGACATTAAATGAAATAGTTTAACTATCTCAAGTTTTAAATGTTTGTAAGGTTAGATAAAAATCAAGACCTAACTTTATTATATGATCTACTCTGACTATAAAGACAAAAATATTTAAAGTAAAAAAAAGAAAGAAAAAACATTTACCATACTAACACTAATCAAAAGAAAACTGTAAATCCTATATTAATATCAGACAAAACAGATTTCAGAATGAAACATAAAACAAGAGATAAGGAGGGTCAATTCATGAGAAGAACATAAACATTCTAAAAATATTTTCACCTGCTAACAAAGTACATGAAACAAAACTAATAGAACTGAAAGGAGACAAATCTACCATTACAGACAAAGATTTCAACACTTTTTTCTAAATAATTATTTGAACAAGAAGCTGAAAAATTAGTACAGATACTGAAGACTTTACCAACAGTATAAGTCAACTTGGTAAGATGGATATTTATAAAACACTCTACCTAACAGCAACAGAACCTTAATCCTCTATTTCTTCCATGTGTATATGAGATATTTATAAACACAAACTAAGTGTTGGTCAATAAGATAAGTCACAATTAATACAAAAGGATTTGAATCATACAAATTATGTTATTTAACAATAATAAAATAAAATAATTATTAAATAACAAAAAGCTATCAGGCAGATTTCTAAATATGTGAAAATTAAGTAACAGAATTCTAAATAATTTATGGGTCAAAAAGGCAAGGAGGGAAATAAATAGTATTTAGAAAAGAGTAAAATAAAAAATATTATTCTTTCAATAGATGCAGAAAAAGCATTTGATGAAATCTAACTTTTTTTCTGATTTAGAAAAAAAAATACTCTCAATAAACTAGGAAAGGAAGGGAATTTTTGACACCTGATAATGGTCACCTATGAAAAATCTATTGCTAAAATCATAGTTAGTGGTGAAAGACAAAACACCTTTCTACTAATACTATAAACAAATATGGGATGTCTGCTCTCACCGACCCTATTTAATATTGTAGTGGAGAGTCTAGGTGGCACATTAAGGCAAATAAATTAAAAGTAGATAGAAAAAGATAAAACTGCTTTTATTTGCAGACAACATGATCACATATGTAGAAAATCTCATGGAATCTATAGATAAAACTACAATGAATAGCACATGAGTTTTGCAAGGTTGCAGGATATAAGATTAATATACAAAAATAAATTCTATTTCAATATAATGGCAACAAAAAATAAATTAATTAAAAAATATAATTTTTCTTTTAAAAAATATGATTTACAACAACATAAAATATAGGATACTTATGGGCAAGTCCAATAAAATATATGCAAATTATGACACTGAAATCTATAAAAATTATGAAAAATTTTAAAGCCCTAAATAAATTAACATTACAAGGATGTAAATGTTTCCCAAATTGATCTATAGATCCAATACTATCCAGTCAAATTCCCAGCAGGCTTTTGTAGAAATTAACAAATTGTTTTCAAGTGCATAAGAAAATGCAACTGATCTAGTATAGACAAAACAACTTTGAAAAAGGATCACAAAGTTGGAGGACTAACAACTTAATTTCATGGTCTATTACAAAACTACAGAAATCAAGAAAATATGACAATGGTATCAAAATAGACAGATCAATGCAATGAAATAGACCTACACATTTATCTTCAGCCAATTTTTGACAAGGGTGCAAAGGTACTCCTATAAAGAAAGGATAGTCTTTTCAACAATGTGATGGAAAAATTGAATATCCATATTGAAAAAATATGAACGTCAGTCCATATCATACATCCCATATAAAAATTAACATAAAATTGATAATAAACTTAAAAATAAAACCTAAGACTATAAGACTTCTAGAAGAAAATACAGGAATAAATCTTCATAACTATGAATTGAAAAGAACTTTCTTTTTTTGGTTTATATTTCATTTTAAAGATTTGAAGTATGATTCAAGATTAGGTATACAAATGGACCTCATACAAGTAAAGTATTTGCCTCCCTTTGGTCCCCACTTTGCCTGGTTTGAGATCAGGTACCCTTATTGATGTTCTGTTGCCTCCCCCTACCACCCCTAGCAGTATCTCGCTATTACCAATCCCTTTCTTATAGTATTAAGGTAAATGTTCAAGCTCGTCTGCTTATGAGTGAGAACATGTGGTACTCAGTTCTTTGTTTCTGTGATAGATCACTGAGTATGATAGACTAAATTCATCCAAGTTGCTGTGAAGTCCATATGTTTGTCCTTCTTTATGGCTGTATAATATTCCATTGTCTATATGTACTACTTTTTTTTTTTTTTTTTTGAGTTGGAGTCTCACTCTGTCACGCAGACTGGAGTGTAGTGACCGCTCCCAGCCACCGCAGCGTCGACTTGTGGGCTCTGGCGATCCTTCCACCTCAGCCTTCCAAGTAGCTGGAACTACAGGCACGCGCCACCACGCCCGGCTGATTTTTTTTGATTTATTGTAGAGATGAGGTCTCGCTGCCCAGGTGGGTCTCGAACCCGCGGGCTCAGGCAATCCACTCACCTTAGCCTCCCAAAGGTGCAGGATTACAGGCTGAGTCACCGAGCCCGGCATGTACCACTTTTTTTAAATCCAGTCCAGTTTCAATGGGCAGCATGACTGGTTTCATGTTTTTGCTATTGTGAATAGTGCTGCAATAAACATGAGTGTGCTGGTATGTTTTTTGTAGAATGTTTTGAGTTCCTCTGGGTATATTCCCCAGTAGGCAGATTGCTGGGTCATATGGAAGGTCATTGTTTAGTTCTTTTAGAAATTGCCACACTATTTTCCATAGAGGTTGAACTAGTTTGCATTCCCACCAGCAGTGTAGGAGCATTCCCTTCTCTCCACATCCTCACCAGCATCTCTATTGTTTGTTTTATTAATGTGGCCTTTCTTACTGGGGTTAGGTAGTATCTTAATGTGGTTTTGATTTGCATTTCTCTGGTGAATCACGAGGCTGAACATTTTTTCATGTTATCTGTTGACTGCCCATATATCTACTTTTGAGACATGTCTATTCATGTCTTTTGCCCACTTTTTAATGGGGCTGTTTGTTTTTTTTCCTTTTGGCACATTTGAGTTCCTTATAGATCCTTGATGTTAGGCCTTTGTCAGATATGTAGTTGGCAAATATTTTTTCCCATTCTGTGGGCTGTCTCCCTGCTCTCTTGATGGTTCCTTTTGTTTTGCAGAAGCTTTTCAGTTCAATGAGGTACCACTTGTCTATTTTATCTCTTATGGCATGGATACCTGGGGTTTTGATCGGGAATTGGTTGTCTACTCCCATTTCTATAAGAGTGTCTCCTGCATTTTCTAAGATTCTTGCAGTTGAGGTTTTACATTCAGGTCTTTGATCCATTTAGAATTGGCGTTTGTGTATAGTGATAGGTAGGGGTCCTATTTTTATCCTCTGCATGTGATCAGCCAGTTTTCCACTCCCCAGTGGTTGTTGGTGGGAGCTTTGTTGAAGATTAGTTGGTTGAGGACTTGAGGTTTTGCTTCCAGAATCTCTATTTGTTCCATTGGTCCATATGCCAGTTCTTGTACCAATACCAGGCTGTTTTGATTATTGCAGCCTTATAGTAATGTTTAAAGTCTGGAAGTGTGATACTTCCCACTTTGTTTCTTTTGCTAAGGATTGTTTTGGCTATTCTTGGTTATTTATCTTTCCATGTGAATTTCTGTATTGTCATTTCCAGATCTGAGAAGAATGATGTTGGCAATTTAATGGGTATTGTGTTGAGGGCTTTCTTAAATATAGTACAAAAAAGAAAAAAAATTGATAAACACAGTTAAGAACTTTTGCTATGTAAAAGATACTGCTAAGAGATAAGCCACATTTTCAGTTTTCAACTTGGCTTTCAAATCCCAAGCTCTTTCCCTTCTACTCTGCATGGTCAGAAATTATTTTTTTCAGGCTTTGTTTTCTAGTCTAATTTCTTTGCTGCCTCAGTTCCAACATCTTTAAAATGGAAATAACAGTACTCACCTCATAGAGAGGTTAGGAATATTAAATGTAAAATGTTTAGAACAGGGTAGGTCCCTAATAGTGCTCCCACATCTTTGATCTTTGTCTCACATTCTGGATTAGAGGCATAGAGAAAAGTATCTTCCTTCTTTCAAATGACTTTTAAAAATAAGTTCCTGTGAATTCTTTTTTGTTTTTCTTTTTGAGTCAGGGCCCCACTCTGTTGCTCAGGATGGAATGCAGTGGCATGATCCTGGCTCACCACAGTCTCAAACTCCTGGGTTCAAGTGATCCTCCTGCATCAGCTTCCTGTACATGCCACTATGACCAGCTAACTTTGTGATTTTTTGGAGGGGTTTCTCTATGTTGCCCAGGCTGGTCTTGAACTCCTGGGCTCAAGCAATCTTTCTGCGCAGGTCTCCCAAAATGCTATGATTACAGGCTTGAGTCACTGTGCCCAGCAGTTCATGTGAATTCTTTAGGTATGTAAACATACTGAGTAACAATCAATAGCCACTGTTCCTATCATTCTTATCTCTCTTAACTGTTCATCAAGATGAAACATAGCAAAGTCCTTGCCCAGCTGCATTCATCTTCCATCATACCCGTCCCAACATATCTCAGGTCACAATTCCTTATTCATAACTCAGAGTGCACAAAGATTTAAAAAAACAAAAGTATTTTATTTTCATATTTGGTAGCAAGACCTGATACTAGACTTTTCATAATATTTCTTTTTTCCACGTAGTATAAATATGTATACAATTATGGGGTGCTGCTTTATGTCCTATGAGGTAGAACCTAATATGTATATATGCACACAAGAAAGTTAAGGTTTCTAAATAGTTTTTTTAGGCCAGGTGCAGTGACTTTCACCTGTAATCCCAACACTTTGGGAAGCCAAGATGAGAGGATCGCCTGAGCCTGAGTCCAGGAGTTCAAGACCAGCCTGGGCAACATGATGAGACCTCGTCTCCACAATAAATCAAAATATTAGCCAGGTCGTGGTGGTGTGTATTGGTAATCCCAGCTACTTATGATGCTGAGGCAGAAGACTCACTTGAGCCCAGCTGGTCGAGGCTGCTCATAACTGTGATTACACCATTGCACTATGGCCCGGGAGACAAAGTGACACTCTGACTCAGGAGAAAAAAATCATTTTTTGTTTGTTTGTTTTAAAAAATTCAAGGTATTATTCTGCATTTCTAATACTTTGTCAAAAATTCCATTTTTGTAACTCAATGTTAAGCTTTCTTTAAGTAAAACTCACCTCTGACAGTTTCTTTTACTCTTTCTAGTCCTTAATAGTAGCTAAAGCAGAGAATTTGCAATCTCTTTTAAACTTTATAATGAAATTTATAGTGAGACGTACATTTTTCTTCATTGAAATGAAGTTCACCCATTTGTCTATGTAAGTGAAAGAAATGTTTAATGAATTAATATTCCTTCATTCAAAGTGCTCTGATGTTTTCTAATTTATCTTATTTTAACAAAGACAGCTGGCCACAAACTACTAAGATGATTATGGAGCCTGCAGTTTGAATAATGCCATGTGTTTTTAATTGTCAAAACTGATGATAGATATAGGAAGGGTTATTATATCAATATTGTTCTTTATGCAAGTTCCAAATTTGTCATAATAGAAAGTTAAAAAGAAATAAAAATGAGACAAGCCAGTGGCTCATATTTGTAATCCCAGCACTTTGGGAGGCTGAGGCAAGAGAATTGCCTGAGCCTATGGGTTTGAGACCAACCTGGGCAACATGGTGAGACCTCGTCTTTACAATAAATCAAAAATTAACTAGGCCTGGTGTTGCATGCCTGTAGTTGGAAGGCTGAGGTGGAAGGATCACCTGAGCCTAGCAGGTAGAGGCTGAAGTGGCCATGAGTGTGCCACTGTACTTCAGCCTGAGTGACAAAGTGAGACTCCAAATCAAAAAAATAAAAAATAAAAGAGAGAGAGAAGTCACAGACTGAGAGAAAATATTTTAAAATTACCTACCTGATAAAGGATTTGTACCCAAATTTGTAAGAAACTCTCAAGACTCTATAAGAAAGTAAGCAATCAAATAGGAGTAAAATATTTGAACCACAATTCATCAGTGAAAATATATAGGTGAAAAATTAACACATGGAAAGATATTCAACACTAAAAGGTATTGGGGAAATGCAAATTAAAATTACAGTGAGATATTGCTACACACCTACTAGGTTTTTTTTTAAATTGTTGAGACGGTAGAGAAGCTGAATCTCTCTTATGCTGTTTGTGGGGATATAAATTGGGACAACTACTTTGGAAAACAGTTTGTTAGTTATAAAGTAAAGCATGCAATGGACATATGATACAACTATTCCACTCCTAGACATTTACCTAAGTTAAATGAAAACACATGTCCGTATAAGGCTTGTACCAAATGTTCATAATAGCTGTATTTGAAATAATCCCCAAACGGAAAGATCCAAAAAGGAAGACTGATAGGTACATTACCTTGTTTATGGTGTTGGTTTCATAATTGTATTCATATGTAGTCTATTAAACTGTGTACTTTAAACCTATGCAGTTTATTGTATGCCACTTATAACTCGACAAAACTGTTAAGCAGTTATTCCTGTGACTCATCCATATGATTTACTGGCTTTTGAAAACTCCTGAATTAGGCCTCTCTGGACCATGATTGCCTTATTGGCTACCATATGAGCTACTGTTCAACTCAAATTATATCAAGAGCTGTGTATAATATTCAAGAAATACAGCCAGGTTCTCAAGAGACTTGAAGTAGAGCTCAAGAGACTATTAATGAATGTATTCATTCACTCACTTAAGCCAAGCCCCTTTTGGGGGTGCTAGAGATTAAAAGACAAGTAAGAAATAGTCTTTTGGGTCCATTGATGGTTATTACAATAAAATATAATAAATTTATGCAAAGAATGATAATGGAATACATGTAAGGAATGCTTTGGTCATCCTTGACAGATCAGGGAATTATTCCTGGTATGGTCAAATCTGAGAATGAAATCAGTCAGACAACTATTGGTAAGACTAGAGGGGTTTTACATACAAAGCAAACAATATGTATAAATGATCAGAAGCAAGAAAAGGAATGGAATTTGGAGGAAGTACAAATCATTCATTATTATTGGGAGTCAGAGAATGTGTGTCAGGGGCTATGGACAGACCGAGAAGTTCAGATCATGAAAGGTCCCGTGCATCCTAAGGAGTTTATATTCATCACCAACAGCATTGATCACAGACAAAATAAGGGAGATGTTTCTACTGGTCTAATCTGGGACAATTTGATCAACAAAAACCAACAAAACAAAATTAAAAATAATAGTAAAAGAAACCTATGAGCTAAAACTGCTAATAAATTATGGTAGATTAAATAAATAAACAGGGGAGAAAAGAAGGCCGTTGCCCTTCGGTAAAATGCCGAGTGTCAACTGACAAATGTGGAGAGTGCTGAATTTGGAAAGCTGTCTTTTTTTGCAACAAGAATAGTGAAGATCAGGCAAGAATCATCAGTGGATGCCAAATGTAGGGGAAATGTTGAAGAAGAACAAAATATTTGTATGGTCTTAAAAGTCTCTTTTACAGACTGCTTATTAGCTTCAAGAGAAGAAAAATAGTAACTGTGGAGTAGAGAAACTGGACAACGTCTTGACTGTGTGATGAAAATCAGCAAACATCACCAATATGAGGCAGATAGACATCATGCCACTCCAGAAGTAATACCTGAGGAAGACATAGCATCTCTGATGGTGTATTGAGACGATGAACACAAAGCCTGGATCTGTTCATGAGTAAACTTCAGATAAATCCCAAATGAGAAAAATTCTATCGAAAAAATTAAGAAGCACTGCATCCTTCAAAAATAGTTTATTAAACAGACAAAGAAAGGTTGTAGAAAAGTTCCAGATGTGAGGTGACTAATCAGACATGACAAATGCATGCAATACCTGATCTTAAACTGGCTCCTAGAATAAAGGGGGAAAAATACTAAGAAAGGACAATTTTAAATTCACTGACAAAACCGAAATTTAAATGGCAGGTTAGATAAAACTATTCATCAGTATTAAATTTACTGAAGTTGATAACTGCTGTGACTACATAGGAGAATGCTCTTATTCTTGGGAAAATGTCTTATATGTGATGCATAATACTTAAATACATATGAGGAAAGGGCCAATATGCATGCAGCTTACTCTGAAATGGTTCGGGAAAAAATATATATTCTATGTTTATATATATTATATACAGAGAGTGAGAAAAAGAGAGAGAAATTGAAAGGCAGCATGAAAATGGGTTAAAATGTTAGCAGTAAGAATCTGGGCAAAGGATATTTTGATATTTTTAAACTTTTGTTATCATAATTTTCTGTAGGTTAAAAAGTATTTCCAAATAAAAAACGTTTTAAAATTCTTGACTTCCTAAATTAAATGTTGAAATGAAGTTAACAAAATAAAATTTAACTAGCCAAAAAAAAAAAAAAATCACAGCATGAATATTGGGTAGAGAACACGCACCTTCATGACAGTATATGTGATGTGATGAAGTTGGTATAACTTTTGCTGACTGTAAGCTAAGTATGGTCTCTCAGAATGGCTCAGGGTCAAAGAACAGAAGACAGCTATCAGAGCAGAGTCAGGAAGTCCTGTAAACTTCAGTAATGCAGAAGCTCACATCTAAGTTCTGATGGTGTTCTTCCCAAGTTATATCCTTTCTGACAAATCCTGGAGTTTCCAACGAGGTGCCTGATCTACCCTTGAAGATTCCAGGATTCCTCTATCTAGGGGTAGATTAGCCTTTAACAGATTTTCTGGAATTAGTTGGCTGAACACTTTACTCCCAATATATTTTCTTTTTCCAATAAGTTCCTCCTAGGGGGAAGCTGTGGGAAGAAAAACAAATGATAAGAGCTTATGATATCATGGTAGCATCATGCTGTCAACACACACTGCAGATGTCTTCTACCTACAGCCTCCAGGACTTTTTTTTCTCGTTGTATGAGTTGGAGCTCACTTTGTTGCCTAGGCATGAGGGCAGGGCACAATCACAGTGGACTATAGGCACACACCACCATGTCTGGCTACTTTATTTATTTGTTTTTGTTTTGGGTTTTTTTGTATGTGTGGAGACAAGGTCTTTCTATATTGCTCAGGTTGGTCTTGAACACTTGGACTCAATTGATCTCCCACCTCAGCCTTCTATAGTGCTGAGATGAAAGATATGAGCCTCTGCACCCGGCCCTCTCTGAGTTTAAACCAGGCTCTATAACATAGTAGCTGTAAAACTATGAGGGTACTAAAATCTCTGTGTCCTACTTTTATCACTAGTAAAATAGTATAAATACTGCATTGTGAAGATTTAATGAGTTAATACTATAAGACACTTATCCCAAGGAAATATTAAGTGCTTAATACATTTATTGTTTTAAATCTTTTAATAAAGCCCTTTAAATGGTAAGGTTTTAGTTTCCTTTTCCGTTGCTATATTCTATAATACACTTTTTTGCTATTGCCTTTTATCTGATTCTTTCTGTGTCTCTTACAAACCCTTAAGCTGACTAGGCCATATGACTGATAAAGAGTCAATGACCCTCAACACATAATACCCACATATACTCACACATGCACATGCACATGAATTAGATTAAAAAAAAAGAAGAAGAATCTCCTGATGTACAAAGTGGGGGCTTTTCTAGATTAACCAAGGATGCACTCTATCTAGCCAGCAGGGATATAGGCAGAGTGAGCAATGGATTTAAGAGGCTCAAAGTACCCTTCTGACCTCAAACATCCATCTAACATTCTGAAATTCCTTTTATGTTTAATGCTTTATTGGATAGATTGATATTTAATTGAGATAAGAACCTGTTAAGAGAGATTTGTGATCACTGCAATTATATTGCATGGGTTCCAATCCTAGCTCTGTACTATCTTCTATGGGTTTCTTAATCTCTCTGTGCCTTAGTTTTATCAACAATTTTTTTAAATAGTGCTTACACCATAGATTTAATAGAGTTATATAAGTAAAGTGCTTGGAATGAGAATGTCATTAGATCTAAATAAGTGTCAGCTGTTATTTGTATTACCGCTCTACACATTCAACAAATAATAACTAAGCAACCACGTTATGCTAAGCTCTCTGCTAGGCACTGGGAATATTATGATGTAGAAAATTAATAGTTATAGGCAATTGGGTAAAGTAACACTAAGCAAAGCAAACAAATGTTTTAAAGTGAATAGTCATATATACCATAAATGGAAAAGGAGACGCAGTGCAAAGATGGTGGTGGTAGGTGGGGGAATGGGGCAAAATAACTTGGGTTTAGCCATCAGATAGGACACTTGACCTAGGGCCAGAATGAGGAAAAGAAGCCAGTTACTGAAAAGGAAGAGGAGGAGTCCTTCAGGCACAGGAAGCAGACTGTGTGAGGCCTCTAGGGTGGACAGTGGTTGTACAGTAGAATCTGGGCTTGGTGGGTGAATGTGTGAATAACCTGAAATGAAGACAGGGTCTGATTATGCAGGACCTAGCAGGAAATGGTAGGAGTCAAACTTGATTTTACAAGCCCTGTGAAGCCACTGAAAATTTTTAAGCAAGACAGTAACATGATCCAATTTACTTTTACAAATGCTCTTTCTGACTGCCATGTAAAAATGTATTGCCACAAGGGCAAGGCAGATTACAGGAAGACTGAGCCCCATCAGAGGAGACCTGGCTACTGTATCCTATGAACCACAGAGACCACCTAGGCAATGGTCTGTTTGGGTCACACATACAAAATGCATCCCTCAGTGTTTCAGGGAACCAGTCCAATGCCTTGTGTATTTTTGGGACTTGGATTGTTTTAATGTCCCTTTGGGGCTGGGATGGAGGGAGAATGTATTTGGGCTGTTGGATAATGTCTTGCAGCTTGTAATATATGACTTTGATCTATTTGAGTGGGAACCTCAGTCTATTTAACTGACATCATTTATATAATCTCTTGGGCATGCAAGAGGTAAATTATCCCTCTTCAAATTTTTAGTTTTAATTCTAAGTCAGTTTATTTTAACTTTTTACTATTAATAACATTTTATTTTCATTTCTAGAGGTGGACAATTGAGGAAATAATTCAAGGGTTCAAAATCCTTTTACATTGAGATTATTTACATGCTCAATAGTTTGGTTGAATTTCTGTGGTTTTTCGTTTGCTTGTTTGTTTTTGAATAAATATGTTTGATGCCTTGGAACTACATGGCACCATTAGTTAGCTTGACTGTTATTTCTTATTTTTATTTAGGTCTGTCTGGTGTTACATAAATAGTTTTGATGTATTGAATATCTGTGGATCCTTATTCTGTCTCTTAGTGGCTGTATGAATTTGGATCTCTGAGACTGTCAACAAGTTTGACTGTGACAACTTCAGTACTAACATTCTAAGGCTTTATTTAGATGGTATCTGAGTATACTGGGGAAGCATGGCATTGTTTCACTTTAGTTATAATTTTATAAAATTGTGCTAATTGTGTTCTCTGAGAATCAGATGCTGAGATGGAGTTAGGAGTGCAAAAAGTTTATTGGGAAATAAGACTTGCAAAAGGAAAGAAGATTGGGCTGGGTTGTCATCAAACTGTGTCATCGTTCTAACAAAACCTCTGCCAGCCAAATTCAGGCTCTAGATTAATGCTTGCTCATTAAAAGAGTCCTATGCCTTTGTATTACCATCTAGCTCAATAATTAACCTATAGTTCCCTTAAGAAGAGTATGACTCCAGTTCAACAGCTAAAGTGAACCTGAAAGAGGTATCCACTGAAGACTGATAGCTAACTTCATTGCTTGCAGCTGAACAGCACCTCATTCTTTGCAGAAGATACAGAATGGTGGCATATCTCTTTATCTTCCATGCACAAACTGCATTCTTTTGCATTTCAGGGAAGCTTGTGCTAGGCAATCTACTTGTCTATATGAGAAGACAGTTCCTTTTTTTCCCCTAAAGGCAAACTTAGAACAGGGAAGTTGGTGGAGCAAACTACAGTCCCTGTATCTTCCCTTGGTCTAAGAACCCCAGCTGGTACTCATCATTTTCCTCCTCTACTATTTACTAAAATATGCCCTTATCATCAGCTACCACCTCTGCAGTCTCAGTGTCTTACTTCGTGGTGTAGTCCAAGCCTCATTTCTGAGAGCTGATCTCCTTCTCATTAGTAAGAGTGCTCCCCTTTGGGGGGATGAGGATCTCCACCTCTATAGTAACCTTTCAGAAATAAAAGGCACAAAGTTCTTCAATCAATTTTTGGAAGTGGCGGTTGATGGATCTATTCACGTATTCCTTGGTTCTCAAACCCATGTATTCCTTCTATTGTAGACCCAGTGTCATATAAACATCTCTGATACAATGTGTATATTACATACTGAAGGATGGTGTTCCATTTTTACAGAGATTTCCCTCTGGACTGGTACTTCAACTGTGCCTTCAACAGACCTTCCCAATGCTCTCTGAGACTGACCTCTGCTGAATGGTATGTTACTTCCAGTGGATTCTCCTCCCACACCCCCATTACTGTTAAGTGAGTCCTCTGATCAGATTCTATACTATGTGGAATTCTGTCCCTCTGAATTAAACATTCTCTTAGTGCCAAGATAGAGGTGTTAGCTGAGGCTCTGCAGGTGGAAATGGCAAACTTGCACCTGGATTAGGTGCCTATTCATGAAGGAACCAATATAATAAACTTGCCGCCAACTTGCCAGTTGGTCTTCTCCAGGAATAATGTCATAATAAGACTTCAAATTCTTCTCTGTTACTAATAGGTTAGACATTAATAAGTTAGATGGCAATAGTTAAAGTGACCTTGGTGAGTGGAAGATGCTACTGTTAATTCCAAATCTAGCTTTCATCTCTGCTTCCGTGGTCACTTGATTCTCCTATCCATTGTGCTGATACTGGAGTGACTGCTGACAAAGGCAAAGGTGGTTAATGTCAACTGACCATGTCATTTTTTTCAATTTGGTTGTTTTGTGTCTCATCCATAGTGAATGCTTTCTGGTGAGATTTAACATGTAAGCTTTTTAAAAAATTTCTTCAAACTTTGACCCATTATAATATATCTATTCACACACCTCTTCTGATATTTTTGCTTCTAATTTTCCAATATTTTACCCTCCAGCCTATGGACCAACTGACCAGGCCATTTGCCACTAATCATGAAGATTATTTCTCTCACTTCTATTTTTCAAGATCTTCTCTGAGTGAAGCTATAATATAATCACTATTAATTTTTGACTTGTACTTACTAAGAAGATTCTCCATTCACATACTAAGGTCTGGTTTTTTGTCTTTCTTTTCTGGTCTTACAATATGGCCCTTATAATTGGCCCCACTTAATACAACCATAAGTGGGATGAGAAAGAAGCATTGCTACAATTGTGGTGAGTGAATGGAATTTGGGCAACTTCCTCATGTACCTTGATGACACTCTCTGGTCCTGGTCCTGTTAATAAGTCCTGGATACACCATTTCTATCTTATGATGGACTCAATGGGCTGCTGTGGTAATCTCCCCAATGTTTTAATTTAGTGAGTTCAAGAAGACATAGCAATTTCAGGCCTATGGTCACTTGGTGTCTCATGGCCAAGTGTTTCATATCTACCAAGTTCAGCAGCACAAGAGCTTAGGAGCTGTTTTCCAATGCTATGTAATTCTCTGCTAGAGATGACATAGCCTATCTCCAAATCTTCAGGTGCCAACATTGCTATTCTTGTACTAGAACTTGCCATAAAGCCCACACTACATCTATTTCTTCCACTGATATTTCCAGTACCATAAGGTCTGTCAAGTTATATGGCTCAAGTGGCAGAGTTGTTTGTATCACAGTCTGAGCTCTCTACAAAGCCCTATTTTGCTCTGAACCCCACTCAAAGCATACAGCCTACTGTGTCACTCAGTATTTTCCCCACAGCAATATTTCTAGTTGTCTAATGTGTTACCTGCAGAAGGAAAAAGGCATCCTAGCCCTTGTGCATCCTTCTTTATAAAATGGGATACAAGATGCAGCAATTTCTCTTTTACATGGAATAAGATGGTTCCACATGACTCTAGCCAGTAGACCCCAAATATTTTACTGAGGTGGCAGCCCATTTATTTCCCACCCTCTGGAATACATGTGCTTTACTCATCTTTTTCTCATCCTCACTGTGATGTTCTACAAGATATCCAGATAGCACAGAACTCTTCAGATGATATAAAAAGAGAAATGGAGTTAACAAAACTAACAGAGCACAAAAATATAAATATGCATTGTTTTCTGTTCCACCTGAATGCAAACTATTTTTTGAAGGTCTTTCACCATTAAGATAGGAAAGAATACATTTGCCAAGTCACTGGCTGCAAGTCACTTTCCTTTGGCCATATTAATCTGCTCTAGCTACCATTAGGGCTGCTGCAGATTGAGCCTGTGATGGTCTACGCAGTCATTCTCCAGAGCCCAACAAATTTTCTCAGGGACAAAGCAGAAAATTAAATGGATAGTGACTGCCACCTTACCATATTTAAGAATGAAAATAATCACTAATAACCCCAATTCCAGAGCATATGATTCTGTCTGTGTCTTACCATCTTTTCCAGGAATGAGGTAGGGTAGTTTTTGAGGCTCCCACTCAGTCTTCCACACATAATGGCTTTTACCCCATAGGTCAAGAACCCGAACTCCAAGTATGTCAATTACAATTATATATCTGTTGTATGGAGAAATAATCATTGGGTGAATCTGTGGAGCAGACTCAATGTAAGTAGAACTTTGAACCAGAAACTCTGAGTTCTCTGGGTATCAAAGCCAACTCAGATCCCGTATTCAAGATTCATTGAAATATCTCGTATCCCCTTTCCTTTGGTAATACAGTCACTCCAGAAAATAGCCCTAGTAACATTTGGGAAACGACCGAAATGATCATTACAATGTGTACTTGCCATGGGGTTGCAGAGTCTCTCCCCAGAGAACCTGGCGGCTTGTCAACAGCTCTTGGTTCTGAAAACTGATTCAGTCTAAACATTGGGTAAGTGATTGTGAGTTTTTTTTAATTGCAGTGACTGCTCCTGGCTTCCTATTTGCCCATTCTTGGTCTCGCTATAATCAATACCCTTGTTGGCTACCCATCTATTTTGTTAACCTATGATGGCCTTGGTGAATGGAGTGTTCTCTGGATCTTGCTGTGTAATATAACCCTCTAGTGGCTCTGGTACCCCTAATAAATACTTCCTTGAGCCTTTTCATTCCTTCCTCTGCCATAGCATGGAAAATCAGGTATTTCAAACATACTCAGTGTGTGTTATCATTTTTTTAGGATCTAGGAGATACTCCAGCAGTAAGTTTTCCCCTTCACAGAAGGTTCTTCCTGATTTTAATTTCTTATCTGGAGAGATTGCCCCCAAATCTTTAAGCTCTTTTCCATTTAATCTTTATTTCCAGGCCCTGGATCCAATACCCTCGGAATCTAGTTTTATAAGTACTGATCTGGGCTCTGCTAGTACTAAGGGGACCTGGGTTTTGACACAGTACTAGAACTTCCTGGGTTTTGACACAGAAAATCTGCATCCTAGGAAACCCCTCAGCCTTGAGCAAACCAGAATACTTATTTCCCCTATAATAAACACTAAGTTTTCCAGCTTCTCTGGAATACAATCCTTTTCCTCTTCTATCCGGACCAATATGCACCATGAGGATTGTGCTGTGAGCCTTATTTATAGACCTGGAGCCAGGAGAGGAGATGGTAGCAGCTCTTGAGGAAGAAATTATTCTGCCTTTTTGGGGGGGAAATCTCATTTTCTCCTAATAAACACTTGCTTTGATTGGGAAGAGGCTTCCCACTTCTATAGGCTGAAATTGTTCAAAGAAGTTTATGGAGTCAAAATCTTCATAAGTGTTATCCATATTTTCTCATCCTATGTGTCAAAGATGCAGGTTTTCCCAACTAGGACTTTGCCTTTGTCGTAACAGACTTGCCTTGGTTGAGCATTCGACAGTCTTTGAGATTTAGCTACTCTGATTCTTAAATCCTAGATTTGATATACTTTGCTCACTGCTGCAAGTGAGAGGAGAGCTTTCTATAACCTGCCAAAGAGACCCTCTGGCTCTCATGCTTAGTTTTCAGTGTTTCCATTGTTAATACCCTCAGCATTTCATTATCCACATGAAAAACATTAATGCAATTTAGTAACAATTACCCAATACATCATTTATCACCACCACCAGCAATGACCCTGTACATTTCAAATGCTTAAAATCATCCCACCAGCGAGTATATACTCCTCTACCAAGATATCATCAGTGAAAGCTGACAGACCATCACATTGCCCCAGCTCATGTGTGCTCCACCTGCCATCCAGGATGGAGTCCTCCTCCTTAGTAACTGCAAGATAAGTGTTCCAGTCCACAAACTCCACCTTATCACCTGCTTTCTCAGAACACTTCTGGTGTCAGCTATGTCGATTGGGTTCTCTGAGAAAGAGCTTCTGAGACAGATTTAGGAGTGAGATCTATTGGGAAATAACATCAATTAAAGGAAAAGGAAGGAGACAGAGTTGGGTACAGGAAGCTACCAGGTCTCGATACTGTCTTGACAAAGTCTGTCAGCCCAAAGAGGAGCTCAGGAGCAAATCTTGCTTATTAAATGAGTCCTGCATTCTGTTGAACATCTGTGTCATTAACTTGTTGGCTCAGGGCCGTCCTGAGAAGAGGTTGACCACGGTTGTCACCAGTTTGTTCTGTCCTTGACTGAGGGGCATCCCAAAAAAGTGATCCAGGCTTGAAAGTTGAGACAGATACTGAAGGTCTGTCTGGAGGCTGCCAGCTGACCAATTGCCTTATAGACAGGCAGAAAGTCTTTTCTTAAAGGGATCAGGGAAACGTGTATGCTTGCCAAAAACAGCCATAGACATCCTCAGCCAGACAAAACTTTGAAGAAACGTTTTGTCCCTTCAACTGCTTTCTGATGTCACTAATAAAAGATACATTATTTGTTTGTATACCTCCAAGAAATAAACACACACAGAGTCCTTCCGGAGCCAGACAGTCACCATGAAGTTCAATCCCTTCATGACCTCAGACCACAGAAAAACCACGAATATCATTTCAATGCCCCCTCGCATGTGCGGAAGAAGATCATGTCGTTCCCGCTCTCCGAAGAGCTGCTGCAGAGGTACAAAGCCCGCTCCATGCCCAATAGCAAGGATGATGAGGTCCAGGTGGTTCAAGCACACCACAAAGGTTATCAGATTGGCAAGGTGGTCCAAGTGTACAGAAAGAAATACGTCATCTACATCAAGTGGGTCAGTGGGAGAAGGCTCAGGGCACCATCGCCCATGTGGGCATCCACCCAAGCAAGGTAGTTACCACCAGGCTAAAACTGGACAAAGGTCAGAAGAAAATTCTTGAATGCAAAGCCAAATCTTGACAAGTAGGAAAATAAAAAGGCAAATACAAGGAAAAACTTATTGAGAAAATGCAGCAATGAATATAGCCTATTGTGCTCCATGATTTAGCTGTTTGTTTTTGGCCTAGTGTGTGTTACTTTGGAACTCTTCAAAAAGCGTCTCTAGAACATTTCCCTCCTGTTTTGTCATTCACCTGTGGCTCTATAAGTCTACTTTGCAATGCCAACAATTTTGTGAATAAAAATTGGAAATGTTTCCTAAAAAATAAAAAAATAATAAAAAAAAAACACATACACACAACACACTGCATCATGAAAGTCCATCGATTTAGATTGCATCCCATTTCATAGGTATTAAAATTTGGGAAAATTGTGATAACTATGTTATTGGCTTTCCTTTTTGATAACATTTTAGAGAGGGAAACACATTGGAGCTCCTTTATAACACAGGGATTCAGGCAAGCACTATCCTGAAATGAAAAGGAAGCTCAATTTCATTTCTTCATGTTCTGTTCATTGCTGCATGTGGAGATGATATCATCAGAATCTCACTCTAAAAAAACAAATGGCCTTTCTGGATTATCTAAGTTTACACATATCCTTTCCACCTTGGTTCAGAAAACATAGAAATTAGAGATTAAGTAAAAAAGAGAAAATCAAAGAATATAGTCATGCTCAAAAATACACAAACAATTCACCAGTGAATATTAAAACTGGTACAGCCACTTTGGAAAACTGTTTGGTAGTATTTATTAATAATGAACAAGTGGGTCAGACACGGTAGCTCACGACTATAATCCTAGAACTTTGGGAGGCCGAGGCTGGAGGATTCCTTGAACCCAGGAGTTCGAGTTCAGCCTAGGCAACATTGTAAGACCTTGTCTATACAAAAAAAAAAAAATCAAAAAATTAGCCAGACATGGTGGCTCAGGAGGCTGAAGCAGAAGGAGATTGAGGCTACGGTGAGCCGTAATCATGCATCTGCACTCCAACAGAGTGGGCAATAGAGTGAGACATTGACTCAAAAAACACAAAGTGTGGTCAGGCATAGTGGCTCATGCCTGTAATCCCAGAACTTTGGGAGGCTTAGATGAGAAGATTTCTTGAGGTCAGGAGTTTGAGACAGCATAGCTAGACCTTGTATTTACAAAAAATAAAAAAGTACTTGTGCATGTCTGTTGCCCCAGCTATTCAGGAGGCTGATGTGGAAGAATTGCCTGAGACCAGTAAGTTGAGGCTGTGGTAAGCCATGCCCGTGCTTCTGCACTCCAGCCTGGGCAACAGAGTAAGAATATGACTTAAAACAAACGAACAAACAAAAATGAACGTGTGGATACCACACAATCCATAAGTTCTACTCCCAGATATATAACCAAACAGATATGTGCAGGTATCCACCAATAGGCACTGGCAAGAATGATAAAGCAGCACTGATTAATATAGCCTCAAACTGAAAACCACTGAAATATCCAAACATAGTAAAATGAACAAAATTAATGAAATACAAATCGCAATAAAAATGAATGAATCATCATTTTTTGAGTCAATGTCTCACTCTGTTGCCCACTCTGTTGGAGTGCAGTTGCATGATTATGGCTCACTGCAGCCTCAATCTCCTTCTACTTCAGCCTCCTGAGACACCACATTTGGCTAATTTTTTTGTGTGTTTGATAGACAAGGTCTTGCTGTGTTGCCTAGGCTGAACTCAATTGTGCTCATAAGTTCCCAAGAATATAAAAACAGGTTTACAATGTTAGAAATCAGGAAAATTGTTAGTGCTGAGGGGAAGATGAAGGTAGTGACTAAGAGGTGTCATAAAGTTGCTAAGTTTCTGTGGTCTTGGTAATTCTCTGTCTTGATGCAGTTTATACTTACTTTGTGAAATCTCATGTCACTGTACACTGATGATTTCATACTTTACCATGGGTACATTCTACTTCAATAAAACATTTACAATTGATCAAAATTATATGAAGACATATAACTAAAAAGATAGGCGCTAGTACCTGACTGAGAGTACTCAGTAGTTTGCTATACTGTTTTGCATTTTCTTGTGCACTTAACAAAATTTACTATAAAAAGCTTAAAAGAACTTGAAGATAGTGAACAATTCAATGCTCAGCTTTCTTCCCCATATGGAAAATGTACTTAATCACTGGGAGGTCCATTGATCTAAAGAGAAACAACTGCTGTCTCACAGTCAGGTTGAAAGTAAAAGCATGAAAAAGATAATCATGAAAATTCTAACCAAAAGAAAGATGATATAATTATATTTGTGTCATTCAAAATAGACTTCAAGTTAAAAAATAAAAATAAAAAATGCATTTTACAAATAAAGAGGGTCATGCCAAAACATGAAAGTTTCATCTGGGGGCGGTGGCTTATGCCTGCAATCCCAGCACTTTGCCGGGGTGAGGGGGTACCGTTCAAGACAGGAGGTTTGCTTGAGCCCAGGAGCTCGAGACCACGGTAGGCAGCATAGCAAGACCTACTCTGTATTTAAAAAAAAAAAAATTAGCCAGGCATGGTAACTCACACCTTTATTCCCAGGTATTCAAGAGATTTAGACAGAGGGATTGCCTGAACTGAGCTCACAAGGTAAGAGACTGAAGTGAACCATGATCTTGGAATTGTACTCCATCCTACATGACAGAGTGAAGCCCCAACTACATAAATAAATATAACATAAAAGTTTCCATTTCAGCATAGCCTAAAAATACATCTTTTTAAAAACTGAAGAACTATAAGTAGTAATAAACAAATTTACAATCATATAGGTAAATGATAAAATACACAGGTTAAAATATCTGTAGCAAAATATGAAATAATCACAGAAAAAATGTGCTTTTCCATAATATAAAATACTACGTAGCAAACTTATAGGAGGCAACAGTTCTCGGAGAAAAAGTATACCCCTAAGTTGTATATTTTAAAAAAACACTGAAAATGAAGAAGTAAAAGACTACTGAAAGATGTGAAAAACTGCAATATAAATCCAATGAATGAAGAAAATTTTGAAACGGTAATTAAAATGAACTAAGTTGAAAATAGATATATTTGAGATTTTTGTAGCCAATACTAACCAAAAGTTAGTTTTTGAAAAAGATCAATAAAAGTGATTAACCTATACAAAATTTATTCAAAACAGCAAGCACAATAGATATTAAGAATGAAATGGGCTGCAGGTATAAATAGGCAATAAAAGATAATATTAACACCTCACTGAATGAATTTGAAAATGTAGATAAGATGGGAAAGCTATTAATTTATGGAAAAAAAGGTAAATAGAACTCCTAAATCTCCTAAAACTAATAAAGAAATGGAATTACTTATTCAGAAGGGAATTTTTTCACAAAGAAAAACTACTGGCCCGCATAGCTTCACCAGAGAATTCTATCAAACATTCAAGGACCAGATGAGTAAAATCTTATCCAAGCTACTCAAGAATTAGATTTAATTTATGGGTTTGACATTAATATTGTAGAGATATTAGTTCTCCCCCAAACATATAATATCAATATCAATTGCATTGCCAACCACAAGTTTTTTAGAAACTTGTCAAGTGAATTCAAAATTTACATAAAAATATAAAGAATTAGCAATAGCTAAGTCAGGCTGGCATGATGGTTCATGCCTGTAATGCCAACTTTTTCAGAGACCAAAGTGGGAGGATCACTGGAGTGGGAGGAGTTTGAGATAAACCTATGCAACACAGTGAACGATGATCAGGCCACTTCACTCCAGTCTGGGTTACAGAGCAAAAGTCTATCTCTAAATAATAAATTAATTACTTAATTATATTTTTTAAGTAGTCAAGATATCTAAGGGGAGATGAATAAGATGAGAGTCCTTGTCCTATTAGACACAAGACTTATTTTTAAGCTAACATTATTAAGACAGTGTATCTCTGGCACAACAATACACAAGTAGAACAATGGATCACAAAGGATCACCAAGAAATAGATTATGCATTCATAGACATTTTATTTATGACAGAGCAATTGTAGCAGATCACTAAGGATGGACATTTTAGTAAATGGTTTGGGGACAATTGGGTATCCACTTAGAAATTCCACACCATGCTGAAACATTAAGTTTGGATGGAATAAAGATAATTGAAAAAGACAACAGTATGACATTTTTAGAATACAGTGTAGTATAATATCTTCATAACTCACAGACGGGAAAAAAGGTCTTAAATGAGATGTAATAAAAATAAACCATATAAAAAAATAAACTTGACTAGCATTAAGTTAAAAATTTGTGTCAATCAACACATATTATTTATTTATTTATTTATTTATTTTGAGTTGGAGTCTCACTAGGTTGCCCAGGCTGGAGTGCAGTGGCATACTCAAGGCCACCCCAGCGTTGACCTGCTTGGCTCAGGCGATCCTTCCACCACAGCCTTCCAAGTAGCTGGAACTACAGGCACGTGCTACCATGCCCAGCTAATTTCTGACTTATTGTAGAGATGAGGTCTTGACAAGTTGCCTGGGCTAGTATCAAGCCCGCAGTTTCAGGCAATCCACTCGCCTTGATTTCCCAAAATGCTGGCATTGCAGGCTGAGCCACCGAGCCCAGGCTAACACATACTATTTTTTAAAAAGCTACAGAGTAGAAGAGTTTCTGAAAATCTATTTAAAAATACTACTATCCTAAAGATATAAGAAAATATGAATCATAAGACAAACAAACTGATAGAAAGATAAGCAGAAACATTTAATAGTTATTTCACAATAAAGAAACTTTAATGACAAGTAAACATATGAAGAAAAACATCATTATTAGTCAAAAAATGCAAAATAGGGTCACAAAATATGCTATATTGGAAAAAATGTTAATATCCAACAATATTAAGTGTTGGTGAAGATGAGAATTCTCATCTATTATTCTGAGAATGTGCCTTGCTTCATCCATTTTGGAAAACAGCTTGGAATTATTTAGTAAATCTATGCATGTACATTCCTGGCTACTAGCAATACCCTTCCCAGCAGAACTGTTCATAACATCTTTCTTGGTAATTATCAAAAGCTATAAACACCTCAAATGTATATCAGTAGCAGAATGGATAAATTATTTTTGGTATAGTCAAAATTTTTTCTAAAAAAAAGAGACCAAACTATGGCTATATACAAAAACATGAAATCACAAACATAATATTATATTTAAAAAATGAATAAAAGAACACATTCAATATAATTCTATTTATATAAATTTTATAAGCAGCCATATAAATCGTACCTATGAGGAATTTAAACAAAGCACAAAAAGGGTTATCAAAAGAGACAGAACAGTTGTTATTTGTGGGGAAAGGGATGAAAGGAAAACCATATAGGTGGGTCACAGAGAGCTTCTGTCAATATTTTCTTAACCTGAATGGTAGTTACTCAAATAGTAGTTTTAATCCTATTATCTAAAGTGTATACATGACTTATATACTTTTTGGTATATACAGTATATAATCAAGTGTCACTTAAGGATAGGGATATGAGAAATACATCATTAAAAGATTTGTCTTGCAAACATACTAGGACATATTTACACAAACTTAGATGTATAGCCTAGGTTACGTGCTGTAGCCTATTGCTTCTAGAATACATCCTGTACAATATGTTATGTACTGAATACTGTAGGTAATTGTAACACAGTGGTATTTGTGTATCTAAACAGAGAAAAAGTACAGAAAAAAAAAGCTGGAAATTATTAGCCTTAGTGAGGAAGGCATGTCAAAAGTTGAGACAGGGCAAAATCTAGACCTCTTGTGCCAAACAGCCAAGTTGTGAATGCAAAGAGAAAGTTCTTGAGGGAAATGAAAGGTGCTACTCTAATGAACACACAAATGAGAAGAAACTGAAAAAGTCTTATTGCCGACATGGAGAAAATTTGAGAGGTCTGGATAGAAGATCAAATCACAACATTCCCTTAAACCAAAGCATAGAACAAGGCCCTGCTCTATTCAATTCCATGAAGGCAGAGCAAGGTGAGGAAGCTACAGAAGAAAAGTTGAAAGCTAGCAGAAGTTAGTTCATGAAGTTTAAAGAAGGAGGCCTTCTCCATAACATAAAAGTATAAGGTAAAGCAAGTGCCAATAGAGAAGCTGCAGTGAGTTATCCAGAAAACTAAAATTGATAAAGAAGCCTACACTAAATAACAGATTTTCAATGTAGATAAAACAACTTTCTATTGGAAGAAGATGACATCCAAACTTTCATAGCTAGAAAGAAGAATTCAGTGTTCAGCTTCAAAGGACAGACTTTATTGTTAAGGACTAATGCAGCAGGTGACTTTAAGTTGAAGTCAATCCTTCTACAATTCCGAAAATTCTAGGGCTCTTAAGAATTACAATAATTCTACTCTAACTGTGCAATACAAATGCTTCAACAAGGCTACCTGGCAACACATTTGTTTATATCATGGTTTACTGAATATTTTAAGCCTACTGTTGAGACCTACTTCTTAGAAAAAAAATACATTCTTTTCAAAATATTACTGCTAATCAACAAAGCAAGGCACCCAGTCACCCAAGAGGTCTAATGGAGATGGACAAAGAGATGAATGTTGTTTTCAGGTGTGCTAACACAACATCCATTCTACAGCCCATAGATCAAGAAATGATTTCAAATTTTATTATTATTTAAGAAATATATTTTATAAGGCCACAGTTGCCACAGATAGTGATTCCTCTGATAAACCTGAGGAAAGTTCATTAAAAATCTTCTGGAAAAAATTTACCATTCTAGATGGCAAGTTTCTTGTTAAGAAAATCTGCAATTCATGGAAGAAGTTCAAAATATAAACATTAACAGGAGCTAGAAGAAGTTTATTCCAATCCTAATTATGACTTTAAGACATTTAAGACCAGTGGAAGAAGTAACTGAAGATGTGGTGAAAATAGCAAGAAGACTAAAAATGGATCCTGAAGATGTGATTGAATTGTTGCAATCTCATGATAAAACTTGACAGAATGAGGAGTTGCTTTGCACAGATGAGCAAACAAAGCGGTTTCTTAACATGGAGGCTATTCCTGGTGAATATGTTGCAAACATTGTTAAAATGAAAGCAAAAAAAAAAAATTTAGAATATTACATAAACTTAGTTGATAAAATAGTGACTGGGTTTGAGAGGACTGACTACAATTTTGAAAGAAGTTCTATAATGGGTAAAATACTATCAAACGGTATTGCATGCTACAGATAAATATTTAATGAAAAGAAGAATCAATCAACGTAGCAAACTTCACTGTTGTCTTATTTTAAGAAATTGGCACTGCCATCCCAACCTTCAGAAATCATCGCCCTGATCAGTCAGCAGACATAAACTTTGAGACAAGATCCTTCACCAGCAAAAAAGATTATGTTTTTCTTAAGGTTCAGATGATCATTGGCATTTTTTTAATCAATAAAGTATGTTTAAATTAAGGAATGTGCTTTTTTAGACATAATTCTGTTGTATGCTTAGTAAACTATAATATAATGTAAATGCATGCACTGGGAAACCAAAAAATATTTGTGATTCACTTTATTGCATTTTTTGCTTTATTGCAGTAATCTGAAACTGAACCTGCAATATCTCCAAAGTATGCTCGTATATTGCCCAAGAACTGGTAAAAAAAAAATAAACAAAAAAGAAATCCAACAAAAAACTTCTTTTTTACAGTATTGTCTGGTAAAATAAGAATGTAATATCCACATTTCCCAGGACTTTTCCAGTTCCTTCAAATATTCCTTGTCTGTACCTTCCATTTACCATCTTCTCCTACTACTCAATTACAAGAGAAGCTCATACCAAGAAGGGACTTTCAGTGAATGGCACTCTATCATGCTACTGAACTAGACTAAATCAAAATTGTTTTTGAGTCAGGTTTCACTCTGCCCTCCAGACTGGAGTGCAGTGGTATGATCACATCTCACTGCAACCTCAAACTCTTGGGCTCAAGAGATCCTCCCATCTCAGCCTCCATAGTTGGTACTACATGCATGTACCACTATGAGCAGCTAATTTCTTTTTTTAATTTCTCGTAGCGATGAGGTCTTGCTATGCTGCCTAGGGTAGACTCAAACTCCTGGGCGCAAGCAATCCTTCTGTCCTGGCCTCCTACAGTTCTGAGATTACAGGCATGAGCCATCACACCTTGCAAAGTCAGCTTTTAAAAATCATCCCTATGTAACTTTTAATTATTATTTAGTATCACTTTGTATACTAGACTGTAAAAATCTTCAAAAGAGAAGATACCCTATCAGTATTGCTCACCTCTTTAGTCCCAGCTCTTAGAAGAAGACTTTGCATACACAAGGTCTTCAATTAATATTTAGCAAATGCTAAACAAGTGAATGGATACATGAATTAATGAACATTTGATGCAACATTTACTGGCTTCTTCATGTGATTACAAACTCAGGATTCAAAATTTTTTCTTCTCCCATTGTTGTTTTTCTATTAGAGTAATTTTCCATAACTTCAGTAGATCTATTAGTAAATATATGATTTAATTGAAAACATGATCAAAAGAAATTCAAATTAAATAAAAGCCAGAATATAATTATTTGCCATTTTAACACTCAAAACTGAAAAAAATAAAATAAAGAAGAAGATAGTGGTCAATTTTGGCAAAGCTGCTGGGCAAAGGCTGTCTGTAAATGGGAGTATAAATTATGAAGAGATGCATAAAAACGATTTATCAAGTGGACCAAAAACCTTCAAAATTCTATTTCCAGGTATTTATCCAAATATGCTGGGCAACATATTAGGTTTTTATAACAGTTGGACAACAGTTGGACAACAGTCATTTTAGGTTTTTATAACAGTGAGAAACCAAAGGTATCCCAAACACTCCCAAACTAGAAAATTGGTTCAATAATTCAGGTTATATTAATTCAATGCAATATTATGAGTGGTTAATACTTATGCTGCAGGAAAATATTTGATGAATAGGAACACAGTTACTATATATTGTTAAGTTTTAAAAAAGGAGATTGTAAAGCAGTTTGGTTGGTGTCATCCTTTTTATGTTGGAAAAACAGATATCATAGGCATATAAAAAGGCCTAATTGAAACTTTAGAAGAATGCATGTCAGTTTTATAATGCTTATCTTTGGGTGGCAATATTATGAGTAATTTTATATTTCTTTTGTAATAAGAAAAAATGGTAAAAGTTAATTAAATTCTAATAAAAGATATATATAGCCAAAAGAAAAAAACTGAAAAAACATATAGCAAATATTAAATAGTCATTATCTCTGGGTATAAGATGTGGGCTAGTTTTATTTTCTTTTCACTTGAATGTATTTCTAACTTTTCTTTAATAATCTCATATTACTTTTATAATAAGGCCATAAAAGTTTATTAAATTTTAATAAAATGTATATGATGGCATAGGAAATTTTAGAAAGACATACAGCAAAAAAACAACAACAAAAAAAAACAGTTATGTATCTCTGGCTGTAGAATTAAAGGAGTGCTATATTTTCTTCTCTTTGCTTCTTTAGAGTTTCTAGAGTTTTAGAGTGAGTATACAACGTGTGTGTAATGAGAGTTTTTTAAAAAGTTACTTGAACGTTTTGCTCATCAAGTCACAGGGACAAAAGTCCCTGAGCTGGTGATGCTGGTCTCACCACTTCAGCTGATGGCTTTCCACTGCAGCTGGAGACTGTCGGGCAATGGGAAGTGGGCTGGGCGGAAGTCCGAGGTCACCCAGGGTGGGAGGGAGCAGGCAATGGTAGTGATGGTGGCAGCTGCCACTTCACAGTGCATGAAAGGAGCTCCACGAGCCTGACTCTGGGCGAGGGGTAGGGCATGGCAGTGGCAGTGGCAGCGGTGGTTTTAGTTGAGCCTGCTTGTGGGAGGCTTCACGGTCCGGAGTCATGGGTCACCTCAGGTAAAGGTGGTGCAACAGTGGCAGTGGTGGCAGCAGCAGCAGAGGCAGCCAGTTGAGACAGCTAAGGTGGTTGAGGCAGTGGCCCAGCAGCAGTGTGAAAACCAGGCTTCCAACAATGGGAGCTGCAACCCCCGGGGGAGAGCTAGAGTCTTTGTGTGTGCTCTCTTTCACAGAGGGTCTCAGACCAAACTGCCCCACCAACATCTTGCCGGAAGTCGATTTGAGAAAATTGTTTTAGACACTCGCAGCCTCATTCCCTGCCAAAAGTCGACATGTAAACCAAAAGTACCTTGAACAGGTAATTTATGTGTTGTAAAAACATTTTCATGGATGAAAATTAACTGAGGAAACCCCATTTGAGTTAGTAAAATTCTGATTTATAGACTTTTCTAAAGGAATCATAATTGTAATTCTGTTTCATACAGTAACTTCTGTTAGTTGTAAGTTGTTACTAAGCAGGGCCTGAATTAATGAAGAAAAAAAACTAAGCAACACCCTTACATTAGTAAAACATTTACTAACATAAAAAGCATTTTCATGTTTGCTTACTTGATTACAATGCTGTGAAGCACTTAAGACAGACTCAAATGCTGGGAGATATTCCAGCGTCATGCAGAATGTATGTGGCAGAGCAAGACCTTGAACTTTGATTATTAGACTCCAAGGCCAATACTCTTCACATCACAAAACTCTGTTCTAGTTCTAATTAATTGTAGATCACTGATAATAAACAATGCATTGAATAAAGTCCATACAATCATTTCTTCTCATGTACTGGTTAAAATGTGGCATCTGATGTCTTATTCCATGTTTCTTCTTAACATCTTTTTACATGGAGGCTGCAGAGATACACTGTTGTCAGATCTGGCTTAAATTATTACACATTCCTGTTGAGTGAAATCACAATTGCTCAAGTTTTGGTGTAAATGTTAAGATTTTTGCTTTGTTTTGCTTTGTTTAACTGCACCAAGAAGTCTGAGAAGTGGGAAACTAAAAGCAAAAGCAAGTGAATAGGAATGGAATATGGATAAACAACACTGCCCAGGGACTTTAAAGGGGAAATCTAGAGGTGTGACAAGATGAGAGGGGGGCTGGATGAATGGGTCTGATGTGAAGTGGATAAGAAAATCACAGGAGCAGCTGGTTGTATTACGCCACACTCAGAATAACATAAAAAACCCACATACCACAGACTAACTTAGCAGTAATATGAGATAGAAATGCATTAATCCAATGACTTTTTTTGGCAGCCCCAAATCACCTACTACCTACAAGCTTTTAGGAGCTTAAATAACCCCAGGGCTAGAATGACAAAATGAGGCCCCAGAATAAACAAATCCCAGTTTAGGGCAGCATGAGTCATCATGGGAGGCCTTAATAGCCAGGTGCCATACTTCCTGCCTGACATGAATGAACCCAGCTCCTGCTTTGTGCCTAGAAAACCTCTTCCTTCTCTGCCCCATTCCTCCAACCAATGCCATTAGCTCTGAAAGATAAACCAACTTTTTTTCACAGGTAGTGTTAATTGTTGCTAATCACATAGGCAAGACTTCTGCTATCCTAAGATTTTTCTTTTTTGTGTGTGTGGAGTCTCACTCTGTCACCCAGACTGGAGTGCAGTGTCCGCTTCCGGTCACTGCAGCTCCGACCTGCTGGGCTCTGGCGATCCTTCCTCCTCAGCCTTCCGAGTAGCCGAAATTACAGGCATGCGCTACCACGCCCAGCTGATTTTTTGATTTATTGTAGAGATGAGGTCTCGCTGCCCAGGCAGGTCTCGAATCCGCGGGCTCAGGCAATCCACTCACCTTAGCCTCCCAAAGGCGCGGGATTACAGGCTGAGCCACCGAGCCCGGCTCCTAAGATTTTTCAAGTGTGGTTACATAAAGTCTCAGGTGGTTGAATTTTCAAGACATAGGGTTAGGGAATAAACATTGTTAGGCATTATATGGGGAGATGTTAAAGAGAAGTATCTTAAAATTTGAGAATTGAAAACTCGTTGATCACATGCAGATTGAAACAGGACCCCTACCTATCACCATACACAAAAAATTAACTCTAAATGGATCAAAGACCTAAATGTAAAACCTCAAACTATAAGAATCCTAGAAAATCCAGGAGACACCCTTATGGAAATTGGGACTGGCAACCAGTTCCTGATCAAAACCCCAAGTGCCCATGCCATAAGAGATATGATAGACAAGTGGGACCTCATCAAACTGACAAGCTTCTGCAAAGCAAAAGAAACCATCAGGAAAGCAGAGAGACAGCTCACAGAATGGAAAAAAAATATTTCCTAACTATATATCTGACAAAGGCTTAACATCTAGGATATACAAGAAACTCAAATGCCTCAAACGTGCCAAAAGAAAAAAAAAACAGCCCCATTAAAAACTGGGCAAAAGATATGAATAGACACTTCTCAAAAGAAGATATATGGGCAGCCAACAGACACATGAAAAAATGTTCAACCTCACTCATCATCAGAGAATCAACAACAACAACAACAACAAAACCACATTGTGATACTACCTAACCCTAGGAAGAATGGCTATTATTAATAAAACAAACAACAGTAGATGCTGGAGAGGATGCTAGAAAAAGGAATGCTTCAACACTCCTGGTGGGAATGCAAACTAGTTCAACCTCTTTGGAAGACAGTGTGGCGATTTCTGAAAGAACTAGAAATTGACCTTTCATGTGACACAACAATCCCTCTAGTGGGAATATACCAGAGGAATTCAAATCATTCTACAAAAAAGATACCTGCACACATATGTTTGTTCCAGTTCTATTCACAATAGCAAAACCATGGAACCAACCATGCTGCCCATCGAAGCTGGACTAGATAAAAAAAAAAAAAATGTGGTACATATACACAATGGAATATTATGCAGCCAAAAAGAAGGACAAACATATGGACTTCGCAGCAACTTGTATGAATTTAGCGTCTATCAAACTCAGTGATCTATCACAGAAACAAAGAACAGAGTACCTTATGTTCTCACTCATAAGCAGACCTTGAACAATTATCATAATACTATATAAAAAAGTGATTGACAGTAGTAGAAAACTGCCAGGGGAGGAGAGGTGGGATTGGCAGTTGAGGGAAACTGCTGGGGAGGGGGGCACACCTCATCAACAAGGGTACCTGCCAAATGAACATTTGTATACCTAACCCTGAATTGTACCCCACATCTTTAAAATAAAAAATTTAAAAGTTAAAAAAATTGAGAATTGGAAAAAAGAATATAGATTTATTTTTTGTGATGGTGGAGACTTTCCTTCCTGCGGATAAGTATTTAAACTACATAAAAAATGAACTTGAGCTATTCCTTTTAAAAAAAAAAATGAGTTTTTTAGAATTAGAGGGACATACAAATGAGATGGCCAGTAGTTTGTACTTCACCTACTAATGCTGACCAGTTTGTAATGACCATCTGCATCATGTTGAGATGGATGATTTGTCTGGATTTAGGCAGAAAGGTTGCCGTGATGAATGTATGGATGGCTAATGGCTGCCCTCTAGTTCACTATAGTAAATTTTAAACACAAATAAAATCCTAGAGTGGTCACATAAAGTGACAACTATAGTAACTCAAGTTCCGTTTATTTGTAGCTTCACAGGGGTTAGAGAAAAAACTGCACTCAGAGCAAGCTGGAGTGATGTTGACCCATCACAAACTTCCTCTCAAAATAAACACTTGTGACTGAGTCCACACACGGTTGACTGCTGCCTATATCATTCAGATCTCATCTGTGTGACTTTGGAATACAATACAATGTTTGTAAAAATATAAATAAGAAAATGAGCTAATTCAAAGCTTACTTATAGATTATTAAAACAAAATAATAATTGTTTCTTTAGAGCTTAGAAAAAGTATTTTTCAGGGAAGATATTTTATCATTGATATTTTTTAGATTTGCATTCACTCTGTGAAAATAAAAGAAAAATCTTTAATGGATTTTATTACTGTTTTGTTATTTTCTATAGACAATGCATCCCCTTATTGCCTAACTCTGGGCAGATGGCTCCCAATGCCCAGCCTTGCTCAGTGTCCACAGCATCTGTACAGTATTTGACACCCAGATCGTCTATAATCCTCCCTATTCTGTGAGCCCTAATGAAATAAACTTTGTGTGATAATATAGATAGTTCTTTACGGAACTTGAATTAACATTTCAATCACTTGATTAAAAAGCTGATTAAATTTATTGACTAATCCCACATTTTCCCTCTGACTTGCATGTCACCTCTATTAAGTATCAAGCTTCCATCTAAGTATGGGTCCATTTCTGTACTCCTTATTTTTGTTTGTTTAGTCAGTATGCCTATTCTTATGCCAATACAACAAGCAAGATCAAGAATAGCCCCAGATATCAGGTAGGGTGGGTGTCCACCATGACTTTTTTCCTTCTAAATCATCATGGATTTTCTTGGCTCTGATCTTCTTCACTGAAAAATTTAGGGTCAGTCCATCTGGTTCAATGGAGAAACTTACTGAGATTCTGACTGGATATTTTTGCATTATAGATCACTTTGGCAAGCATTGTCACCCTTAAAATACCAAGTCATTTTCCTTTATAAAAATTTGATCTCTTTCCTTTTGTTTCCATTAATATCTTTCAAAAGTATTTTATATTTTTCGATAAATATGTGGCTTCATATTTCATAAAATGATTTTTAGGTGCAATATTTTTGCATTCATGAATTTCTACCTCTTAGTTTTTGGTATATTGAAATGCAATTGACTTAGTATATCAATTTTATATCATGCAAGATGACTAAACTCTCTTAATAACTCTAATATTGTCCCTGAAAAATTTTTAGAATTTTGTAAGTAAACAGTTATATATCCAATGAATAATGTGCAGGCTATTTCTCTTATTAAAGTATCTTTCCAGGCCGGGTTTGGTGGCTCAGCCTGTAATCCCAGCAATTTGGGAGGCCGAGGTGAGTGGATTGCCTGAGCCCGTGGGTTCAAGACCCGCCTGGGCAACTTGGCAAGACCTTGTCTCTACAACAAGTCAAAAACTAGCCGGGCATGGTAGCGCTCACCTGTAGTTCCACTCTTGGAAGGTTAAGGCCGAAGGATCGCCTGAGCCCAGCAGGTCAAGGCTGCAATGGTCCACAGCATGCCCCTGCACTCCAGTCTGGGCCACTGTGTGAGACTCCAACTCAAAATATATATATTTTAAGACTTTAGAGCAAACTAGTTATTGGTCTGTAGATCTCTATTGTATATTATTTTCTATTTACATTTTCTCAAGTTTTTTTTGGTTTAGTCTTCTAACTTGATTTTGTGAGTTGGGGTCTCACTCTGTCACCCAGGCTGGAGTGCAGTGGTGTAACCACAGTTCACTGCAGTCTTGGCCTTCTGGGCTCAGACAATCCTTCTGCCTCAGGCCTCCAGGTAGCTGGGACTATACGCACATCACCATGCCTGGATAATTTTTTTTCTATCTTTTGCAGAGAGGAGGTGTCGCTGGTCATGTTGCCCAGACTATCTCAGACTCCTGGACTCAAGTAATCCTCTTTCCTGGGCCTCCCAAAGGGTTAGGATTACAGGCATGAGCCATCATGCCTATTCTTCTAACTTCTAAAGTTAAACATTTAGTTAATTAATTTACATCTTTTCTTCTTTTTCAAATATACGTATTGAAGGAAGTACATTTTATTCAACCAACCATTTTTTCTATATGAGATTTATTTATTTATTTTTTATTTGTCTTGATATTTTCTAATTTTAATGATGATTTTTAAAAGATGCTGGACACATGCATTTTTATGATGTGCATTTTTAATTTACAAAGTTGGGGTGTAAGTTTCTTATTATTAATTTCTAAATTAATTTGTAGACAGAAAGATAATATGAATTAAACAGAGTCTATGAAATGTGTTGAGATTTGCTTGTAATCTATTTTGCAGCCACATTTCATAAATGTCTTGGGTGTGCTTAAATGGGTTGTTTATTGTTCATTAGTTGTTTATCCTACATACGCCCATTAGACCCACTTTAATAATTGAGTTGTTTGAATCTTTACACATTTACTTATTTTTGTATCTCTTATCTAACAGTTACTGAGAAAGATATTAAAAGTGTTAAAATCCCCTGCTATGATAAGGATTTTTCAATTTCCTCTTGTTTTATATATATAAATTCAAACAATTTTAATAAATGCATAGAAGTTCAGAACTTTTAAACATCTTTTATATAATTTAAGTTTTTATCATTATTTATATCTAAACTTCTTTATGTGTTGACTTAGAATATTTTTTGCCTCAAGGTCTAATTTTTTAATGTTAGTTTTGCTGTCCAAGGTTAGTTAGTATTTACTTGGTAGATCTTTTTTCATTCTTTTATTTTCAATCTTTCTGTCTTCTTAGAATTTGTTTATCGTTCCTTGTCAACAGCATATACTTGAAGTTTTTGTTTGTTTGTTTTTAATCATTTCAGTCTTTAAAAAAAAATCAAGACTTCTTTTGCCTAGTTATTTGTTGCCTAGGCTGGCCTTGAAATTCTGGGTTCAAGGGTTGCTTTCATTTCAGTCTCCCAAATAGGTGTGACTATAGGTGAGCCGGTGCATCCAACTTGCCTTTTTTCTCCCATATTATTTTTGTCTGGTTCCCTCATACACTGAGAATATAACCCTGTGGTTTGCAACAAATGTTATTACTCCTTGAGAGTGAATGCAAAAGGGTTGATTCCAGGAATATTAGATGCTCTGCAATATATAGAACTACATAGTGTAACAAAAATGTAGCTTATAGATTTAAAAAAATTGTTTAAAATTATCTAATTCTAGTATATATAACTTCATCATATAAATCTAAAGTATTTATTCTTTGGTGGGCAGGTCTATTCAAGCCTATCCCCAAAGTCCAAAGAAGCTGAGAGACCAAAGAAAGAGACTGACAAATCCAGCCTGCAGGTTCGAGACCTGCCTGGGCAACTTGGCGAGACCTCATCTCTACAATAAGTCAAAAAAGTAGCCGGGCGTGGTAGCACGCGCCTGTAGTTTTAGCTACTTGGAAGGCTGAGGCGGAAGGATCCCCAGAGCCCAGCAGGTCGAGGCTGTGGTGGCCGGGAGTGGCCACTGCACTCCAGTCTGGGTGACAGAGTGAGACGCCAAAAAAAAAAAAAAAAAAAAAAAAGAAACATTTAATAGGGGTATACAAACAGAAACCATCTCTGTGTCTCAGGTGGCAGCGAGACACGATGGTCAATTTCTGTGCCTCTACCCCCCAGATCTAGGGCTTATATACCACAGGGAAAGGGTGATTCAGAAAGGATGTGTAGAACAACTGAAGTCCGATAACATCGAAGTTGCTTGACCTAAGGGCAAGATTTACAGCAAGTACCTGCTCTTAACACTGGGAACAATAGATAAACTGGAAATCTTAGAGATCTTCTTCAGACTGGAGTTAAAAGTTAACATGGTGACTTAATATCCAAGATGGAATTGCTTTCGACTCCATAGTAATTTTTTTCACAGTTAAAAACTATCCTAATGCTTTTTCCAGAAATGGAGCTTTCTTTCATATTAATTATTATTTGACTTAGCTCAGACTTTTGTCAAGAGTTGTTTACCATTTTAGAAAAATATTGTCAATGAAAATACTACTAATAGAACTACAGTTTCCCTACTATTCATTTATATCAGCTGCAACCAAAATTGTCACTCACAGTGAATCCATAAATAAAAGCAAACAATCTGACTTCTTTCTTATGGCTTCCAGTGTCTTCATAATTATGTAATTATAAACAAATTACTTTTGTTTTTTGTTTATGTTTTAATTAAGGCAATGATACTTTTAAAATTATGCAAGTTATACTGTGAATTTTATTTCAGAAAATAAAGGGGACGTTATATATATGTATATATATATATATGTGTGCATATATATATGCATACACACACACACACACACACACACACACACATGCTGCAAATACTAGCAGGATAATTGGAATTATGCTGGTTAGAGTGAAGTAAAGATTTAGAATCATGAGTGAGCCTAGGATAAGCAGTAATTTTATTATGCCTTCTAAGCATAACAAGGAAGATATAAGATGTGATTGATAGATTAATATGCTTAGAAGAGATGTGGTAAAAGCTAGGAGTAGGCTGATATAAATGGAAACCATGTTGGTGATTATGATATAGTCAAAACAATGACTATTAAACAAACTGACTGTTAAACAAAATGAGTTGAAATCACTTATTTTATTTTAATCGCATCACCATACTCAACTCATTCTAATCCCTTTTGGATTCATTCATAGGAAAGTCCTAGGACTAAAATGGAAATTAAAATTAAAGCCATAATTAGTATAAGCTTGAGATTGTCTGTTTGGAAAGCCCAGGGAAGGGGAAGTAAAAGAATAATTTCTAAATTGAATAAAAGAAAGATAATAGCTACTAGGAAGAATTTTTATGGAGAAAGGTAAGCAGGCAGAAACTATTTGTTGGAAACCATATTTGTAAGGACTAGATTTGTCTGCATATACATTCAGTTGGGAAAGTCAGAATGTGATGGTAACGAGGAGGAGTAGTACCAGTGTAATGTCTGTAATTAAGTCTATTGTTAAATTAATTATTCTTTTCTGGACTATACCACAGCTAACTGATTAGAAGTCAGTTGTACTAAAAGTATATAATCCTCATCAATAAATGGAGACGCATAGGAATAATCAGCCTACATCTATGAAATGTCAATAACAAGCAGCAGCTTCAAACCCAAAATGGTGACTGGATGTGAAGTGAAATTTTAATTGGCAAAGGAAGCAAACAGTAAGAAAAGTTGAGTCAATAATAACATGTAGTCCATGGAAACCTGTTTCTATGAAGAATGTTGAGCCGTAATGCTGTCTGAAATAGTGAAAGATGTTTTGAAGTATTCTGAGGCTTGGAATAGTGTAAAATAGGTGCCTAAAGCAATTGCTACAGATAGGGCTTGAAGTATATATTTTTGGTCACTTCTATGAGGCTGTGATGGGGTCAGGTAATTGAAATTCCAGAAGCTAGTAGGATGGATGTATTAAGTAGTGAGACCTAAAGGGCTTAAGGAGTGAATTCCTGTTAGAGGCCAGCCTCCTACTTCTGGAGTAGGGGTTAGGTTAGAGTGGTAGAATGTTCAGAAAAAGGCCTATGAAAAAGAAAACTTCTGAAATGATAAAAGGAATTATTACATATCAGAGGTCTGTTTGGACAATTGATGTATGGTGACCTTGAAATGCACCTTCTTAAACAATATCATTTCATCATTGGTATATAGTTAGAGTATTAGTTAAAAGGTCTAGAGATAAAAGTAAGAGTGAGTGAAAGTGGAATCACATTACAAGACCTGATGTCATAAGAAGAGCCAAGAGAGCTCCTGTTAATAGTCAAGGGCTAGGATTGACTACATGATATGCACGTGTTTGGTGGGTCATTAAGTATTAGGTAGGTAAAGGCTAACTAGGAGTATAAAGACATAGACTTGAATTAGAGCTACGGCAAGTTCAAGAATGGTTAATAAGATTAGTATGATAGATGTGATTGATGCTGCAATTGATTTGATCGATGATAGGACTAATATAGCTCCTCCAATTAAGTGTATGAGTAGATGACCTGCTATGATGTTGGTAGTCAGTCATAGAGCTAAGGCTATGGTTGAATAAAGAGGCTAATGGTTTCAATAATTACTAGTATTGGAATAAATGAGATGGGGTTTCTTGGTGTAAAACATGGGCTAGGGATGCTTTAGTTTTGTGGTGGAAGCCGGCTCATAATGGAGTAGCTATCCCTAGATTTATTGATAGTTGAGTGGTGGGTATAAATAAATGAGGCAATAGGCCGAATAGGTTTGTTGAGCCAATAAATAAGATAAGAAAAATTAATGTTAGGGATCAAGTCATCCTTTAGTATTATGTATTGCTATCATTTAAGTATGAGTTGCCCTAGTCATTGCTGCATTGAGATTAGGTAGTTGTTAACTAGGCGATTTGAGGTGGGAAATAATATATTCAGGAATAGAATAATTAAGATTACTATTGATAATCCTATTTTTGTTAGAGTAATGAAAGAGTTGAATAGATTTTCATTCATTTTAGTTCTCAAGGGGTTTCACGTTTTTGTTTTTTAAAAACTTTTTAGGTTTGGGCTTACAGAGTAAATACATTTTGAATTTTTAGTTGAGATATAATAAAAAGTGCTAAGAATATAGAAATAATAGTAATAAATCATGTTGATGTATCTTGCTGCATTTCAGTATGGAAAGACTGAGACTTTCAATCTTTAACTTAAAAGATTAATGCTATAAGCTTATATATATAATAGTGATATTATAATATAGATGCTGATCAGTTCTTGAAATGTTTTAGTGGGACTAGTTCTAGGATAATAGGAACGAAGCTAGAATTGGAGCCACAGATTTCTAAACATTGGTCATAATAAAGGCCTGGTCATGCTGATGTTAGGATTGCTTGGTTTAAGTGCCCTGAGATTGCATCGGTCTTTAAGCCTAACGATGGAATAGCTCATGAATGAAGAATATCTGATGAAATTAGTATTTGGACTGGAATTTTCATTGGTAAAACTACTCAGTTGTCGACTTCTAATAATCAGAGTTCTCCAAGTTTAAGGTCTATTGTAGGGATTATGTGTGAATCGAAGTTTAGATCCTCATAATCTGTATATTCATAACTTTAGTATCATTGGTGGTCTATAGTTTTGACAGATAGGGAAGGATTATTGATTTCGTTTATTATGTAGAGAATGCATAAGGAGGGAAGGGCAATTAAGATAAGAATAATAGCTGGTAAAATATTACATACTGTTTCTACTTCTTGGTTGTCTATTGCACTTGTGTGCATTAATTTATATGTTAACATAAGGAAGATGATATAAAGAACTAATGAACTAATTAAGAAGACAATTATTATAATATGGCCATAAAAATTCAGTAGTTCTTCTATAATAGGTGAGGTAGCATCTTGAAAGCTTAATTGGAATGGGTAAGCCATAAAGTTTATATAGGATTTTAACTGATAAGTTAACTTTGACAAAGTTCTATAATGTTTTGAATGTCTTGTTAATTAAGAAAGTCATAGCCGGGCTCGGTGGCTCAGCCTGTAATCCCACGCCTTTGGGAGGCTGAGGTGAGTGGATTGCCTGAGCCCGCGGGTTCGAGACATGCCTGGGCAGCGAGACCTCATCTCTACAATAAATAAATAAATAAAAAAATCAGCCGGGTGTGGTAGCGCATGCCTGTAATTCCGGCTGCCTGGAAGGCTGAGGCGGAAGGATCGCCGGAGCCCAGCAGGTCGACGCTGTGGTGGCCGGAAGCGGCCACTGCACTCCAGTCTGGGTGACAGAGTGAGACTCCAACTCAAAAAAAAAAAAAAAAGAAAGTCATAATGGTTATGGAGTTGACTTGAAACCAATTTTAGGGGGTCCAATTCCTTCCTTTCTTGTTTATGCCTTAACATAAGTAAGCTCTTCAAATGTTTGGTAAGGTGGTGGGCAGCTGTGAAGTCACTCAAGGTTTGTAGTTGATAGCTTTAAGACTTCTCACTTGGAAGTGAAGGTGTCTCCGACTATAAAAATGATTAGTATTACTGCTGTGAGTGAGATAAATTAACCTATGGATTAGACAGAATTTCATATAGTGATGTATCTGTGTAGTTGGAGTATTGTCAAGTTATTCCTGATTATCCAAGAAAATGTTGAGGGAAAAAATTTTAAGTTGACTCTGACAAATATAATTGTGAAATGAATCTGCATTCCAGTTGAGTGGAGTATATAACCTGAAAATAAGGAGAATTGGTAGACAAAATTTCCTATAATAGTAAATACTGCTCCTATTGATAATACATATTAGAGATGAGCTACAGCATAGTGTGTGTCATAAGGACCAATATTGAGTGATGAGTTGGTCCTGTTAGACTGCCAGTGGTAAAATAAATAAATAAATAAAACCTAAAGCTCATAGTAGAACTGGAGAACATTTAATGTTACCACCATGTAAGGTTGCTAATCAGCTGAATACTTTTACACCTGTGGAGATAGCAATGATAATAGTGACAGATGTGAAGTAGGCTCGGGTATCTACACCTATTCCTACTGTAAATATATGGTTAGCTCATATGATAAAGCCTAGGAAGCCAATGAATATTATGGTTCATACTATTCCAAATAACCAACTGGCTCCTTTTTTTTTCCTGGAGTAATAGATCATAATATGGAAAATTATATCAAATCCCGGGAGATTAAGAATGTAAACCTCTGGGTGATCAAAAAATCAAAATAAGTGTTGATAGAGAATGGGGTCACCCCTCCAGCTGGGTCAAAGAAGGTTGTATTAAGATTATGGTCTGTTAATAGTATGGTAATTCCAGTAGCTAGGACTGACTGGAAGGAACAGGAAAAGTAGGACTGCAGTAATTAATACAGATCGTATGAATAAGGGAGTCTAATAATGAGATATATCTGGGGGTTTCATATTAATGGTAGTTGTAATAAAATTAATAGCACCTAGAACTGATGATACTTCTGCCAAGTGGAGAGAGAAAATGATAAGGTCTATGGAAGCTCCTGCATGGGCTAGATTCCTGCTAGTGGGGGATAAACTCCAGCACCTGCACTCGCTTCAACTACAGAAGAGGCAAGTAGTAGCATGAAAGAGGAGGGAAGGAGTCAAAAGTTGATATTGTTTACATATGGAAAAGTCATGTTGGGGGCTCTGATTATTAGAGGGTTCAGTCAATTGCCAAATTCACTGATAATGATAGGCATTACTATAAAGAAAATTATAACAAATGGGTGGGCAGTAACAATAACATTGTAGATTTGATAATCTTCTAATAGGGCTCCTGGTTGGCCAACCTCTGCTCAGATTAAAAGACTAAGGGCTGTTCCTACTATTCTACCTCAGGCACGAAATAATAGGTACAGCGTATGGATGTCTTTATGGTTAGTTGAGACTAATCAATGGCTAATGAACATTGGTAAGGGTAAAATGGCTAAGCATTGGACTGTAAATCTAAAGACAGAGGTTAAATCCTGTTTTTACCATAAGCTCTGAGGTGAATATATCACATTGAACTGCAAATTCAAAGGAGCTGATTCAGTTCTGCTGGGGTTTCTCCTGCCTCTGTGTGTGTGTGTGTGTGTGTGTGTGTGTGTGTGTGTGTGTGTGTGTGTGTGTATGTGTGTGTGTGTGGTAGTAGTCTGGGGTCTCACTCTATTGCTTAGGCTGGAGTGCAGTGGCACTATTACAGCTCACCACAGATTCACCCTCCTAGGCTCAGGTGATCCTTCCACCTCAGCCTCCATGGTAGCCAGGACTACAGGCACAAATCACCATGTCTGGCTAATTTTTTTCATTTTTTGTAGCAACAAAGTCTCACTATGTTGTCTTGGGCTGGTCTTGAACTCCTGGGCTCAAGTAATCCCCCTGTCTTGGCCTCCTAACATGCTGGGATTATAGTCATGAGTCACCGTGCCCAGCCATAAAGGGAACATTATAAAAAATAAAAAAGAGGGTGTACTTTCTGACAGATTTATGAACCACTGAGGTATGAAAAGTCTCAGATTTACGTAAGTAATTTATATTCTTCTTCCTACCTGGAAAACCAAAAGTTTAAAACTGTAACTCTAATTCACTGGGAGTAAGAGAATCATTGGAATCCTGTTCCTGTTTTATTTTTCTTCCCCAAGGATTTTCCTTAAAATCTTGCCAATACAGCCATGAATTTTAGTAGATTTTATTTTTAAAAATATTTAATTTAGGATTTACATCTGTAAATGGGGTGGCAATACTTACTTCCTTGCTTCACAAGGACTTTCCTTGAGTCAAAGCAGGATGCGTATACAAGCACTTTATAAAATATTAAGTCCTGAGTAAATGCAAGTAATTGTTAGTCACAGTGTGCCCATTGTTTAATTATTTACACAAGGATCTCTAAGAGAAACTCAAAACACACAAAAAAATACATGCTTCCTAATCTTATCATTTGGTGGTCTCACAGCTTGGAGCCTGTTCCCTCTTCTTCATTACCCTCCAATCTTATGAAAAGTACTTGGATATAAACAAGGGAAACAACTAATCGCCAAATTGCTTTGAGAAAAAAACAGATTGTATCATATTAGCTAAAGATCTTTAAATGGGCAACAAGATCACCGAGTAGGTTTTATAAAAACATATTTTCTTAGATGAGCATAAATTCTCCTGCCATAGGATCAGAGTTATTCACCTGGCCTCCTTCCAGATTAAGTAATTATTATGTGCATCTGGCATAGTTCCTCATTCCCTGTCTTTCCTGCTTCCCAAAGTGCCAATTGCTTGTGTTAATCTCAGCAGAAGGATCTTGTATGGTGGAACAATTTCATATCCTGGGTTTGGGGAGTGGAAGGATTTGAAGTACATTTTGGGGTAGGATAGGGGAGATTTTAACTTGCTCTTTAACGGTGGAAGGAGACTTTGGAGAGCAGTAGGACAAACCTTATGTAGTATATCTCTTCAGCATGTGATATGAAATATTGTGGATGATTATAAAAGGGTCTCTGGATGGACTCCTAATCTTTAAGAGTAGGCACTGAAAAACCACAGTGGCTGGCAAAAGGCTAGGAATTAAATACCTTTAACTTATTCATCATAGTTGCTGTGGTAGAGCCTCATAGCATTGGCTCCTCTCCAGGAAAATTTGCTAACTAGTCCTATAAGCCTGACTTCACTGATTGCAAATCTAATTATTGACTAATAAACTAGACCACCAGTCTTGAAGTGTCTCAGTGTTTCATGTTAGCAGCACGTAAAGCCTGAAATGCAACTTTAAGAAGGTTTAACTGCTTTTTATTCAAGGGTTCTTAGCAACACAAACATAAATTTGAGAAGATGCACCTCCTTAGTTCAAAATCAACATGTGTCATTCCAAAGATGAGAGAGCAGGAGTCTGGGTCTTGCCAAGTGGACAAATAAGAAGGGTTTTGGACTACAATACTCAGAGCATGGGTTAAAATAAGTACAATGTTATGGAGAAAAGTAAGATACAAAAGAGTACATTCTGTACAGTTTCTTTAATGAAGTTTTAAAAGCAAGAGAAACAAATATTTGTTATTAGGAGCCTGAGGTGAGGGTGGGTAGTTTCCTTGCTGGAGTTAGTGTCTATGAGGGGCACAAAATAATTTTGGGGGGATTTGTGAGTTTCTGTGTCTTAACCTGTCTTTACCTGAGTGCTAGTTATATAGGAGCATTAGGAGCATTTACTTTATAAAATTTTGTCAAACTGTAACTTATGATCTGCTCATTTTTTTGCATGTGTTTTATAGTTCAATAAAATTTTTAAGAGTTTGGGGCCAGTTGGACTGCAAATATGGGGACCTGATCTTTGGTTGGTCAAAGAATACAAGGTGAAGTCATGGGACAGGGAGAGAAAGAAACTATATTCTCATGCTGATTCCATTCTTCTGTGGGAATCTTTAAACCAGATAGCATCAACTGTTCCAATGGAACTCAGGATTTGAAAAACACCTTAAGCAACTCTCAAACAAAACCTTTATGATTCTAAGGTCAAAATCAATCCATAAGTGCAATGGGGAGGCAAATTCATTGTTAAACACAGGGCTTATGATTCTAACGTCAGAAATCCTATCCACAGGAACAATGGGATGCAAAAGGTCAGTATCTAGCACTATCTGACTTTTGGCTACAAGGAAGTGGGTCAAAGTTCAGCCTGATTAATGCTTAATTATAATTATATTTCTGTCTAGAATTCATCTTAGCCCCGTGAGGATGGCTCCCTAAGTCAATCTGAATCAATCCTGCAAATATCTGTTGTACTTTACTGTATGGTTGAAGTGGAAAGCACCACGATAGGTAGGTCCTAACCAGGAAAAGAATCTATTGTCATCTTGGATTTTAATTGGGAAGAGACTCTTTCCACAAAGAGAAGTTAACATGATCTCCTCTTTACTACAGAGTGGCAGCAAAGACAAAGTAAGAATAATACAGACAGCTCAGATGGGAACTGAGTGCCACAGACCAAAGAAGGAAATCTGATAGATAACCAGCATTCTGGTATTCTTAATGAATAAAGAAACTCTCTTAGCAATCAAGTGATAGACTCTACTAGAGTAAACTTTGAATAAATATTTAGGAAAAGAATTGGAACACACAGCATAGGATACAGAGCAGTGCATTTTATCATTCATTTGTTCTGTGTGAAACAAAACCCTACTGGGAATATGGAATAAATAAAACCAATGAAATTCTCTGCTTTCGTTAAGTTAGCAATTCTAGTGTGAGTGTTAGAGAAAGAACATATATAAATAAGTAGGAAAATATGTAACATATCAAATGATAGTAAGTGCTATACTTAGAAAGAAATCAGATGAGTTGGTCAGAAAGTACTGGAGCGTGGGGAGAGTTGGTATTTTATATACAGTGACTATAGAAGCCCTCACTACTCAGGAGTGACCTTTGAAAAAAAGACTCAAAGTAAGGAAGTGAGATATGCAGATATCTGGGAGAAGAAAGATCCAGGAGAAGGAAAAGACAAGTACAAATGTCCTGGGGCAGGAATATGTTTTGTGTTTAAGAAATAACAAAACCAGTGTTTTTAGATAAGAGCCAATAAGGGAGAGGACAGTAAGAGAGGAGATGGGAGATAGCAGAAGCCAGATCGCAAGGGCCTTTGTGGACCATTATCAAGAATTGGCTGACTATAATGAAAAGCCATTGAAAGGCTTTGAGAAGAGGAGAGATGTAATGTAACTCTTATTTTTACAAATTTTTCTGACTGCTAGGTTGAGGATATTCTGTAGTGCAGGGATCCCCAACCCCCAGGCAGCAGACCGGTACCAGCTCAACTGGCACATGGGGCATACTGAAGGAGGTGAGAGGCTGGGTGAACAGAACTCCATCTCCTGTCAGATCAGCAGTGGCATTAGATTCTCATAGACGAGAAACACTATTGTGAACTGCACGTGTGGGGGGTTTAGGTTGCACTCTCCTTATGAGACTCTAATGCCTGATGTCTTCCCCCCACCTCCCTCCATGGAAACTGATCCCTTACGCCAAAAAGATTGGGGACCACTGCTGTAGAGGAGCAAGGGCAGAAGCAGAACAACCCACTAGGAAATGACTGCAGTGACCCAGAGGAAAGATAGAGAGGTGTGACTCAGAGGAAAGATGATAGAGTGGCTCAGAGTGGCAGCAGTACAGGAGGTGAGGACTGGTTGGATACTAGGCATATTTTGAAGACAGAGGTGACAGAATATTCTGATGGATTAAACAAACATGAAACATAATAAAGAAGAATCAAGAAAAACTTTAAGGTTTTTGGGCAAATCCACTTTTGGAGTTTAACTGAGAGTCCTGGCCTGATGTGAGATGTAATAAGCCAAAATTCAGAATCTACTTAAAAGCATGAATCAAGATAAGATTGCTTCAAAAGGCCAGTTATGGTGGTGCCCACCTGTAGTCCCAGCTACTCGGGAGGATGAGGTGGGAGGACTGCTTGGGGCCAGGAGTTTGAGACCAACCTGAGCCACATAGCAAGACTCTGTCTCTAAAAGAAATAAATAATTAATTAGGTGTAGTTATGCACACTTGTAGTCCTAGCTACTCAGCTAATGCAGAGACTGAAAAGGGGAAAATTGCTTGAGTCCAAGAGCTCAAGGCTACAGTGAGCTATGATTATACCACCACTGCACTCCAGCCTGAATGACAGAATGAGAGCTTGTCTCTACAAAATAAATAAATAAATATTTTTTAAAAAATTACTTAAAGAGTTGGCATAGGTAGAGAAAAGTTCTGAGGGCCAAGCCCTGAGGTTGGGTCAATATCTTCGAGATGAGAGAGATGAGGACAAATTATAAAGGAGGTCTGAGAAGGAATGAACACGGAGGCCAAAAGCCCAAGAGAGACCCAGAAACCAAGTACAGAAAGTGTCTCAAGATGAAGGAGTGGCAAACCCCATCAGTACTTCTCATAGATGGGCTGGGATGAGGACTGAGGCCAAGTCATTGGGTAGGCCACTGGGAAGGTCACTGGTGACCTTGATGAAGAGCAGTTTAATAATAGGAATAAATGTGTATGTGAGTGATTCAATAATAAACAAGAGAACAGAGACCAGGGATGGAGAGTATAGTCCACTATTAATACAGAGTTTTAGTATAAAGCCAATTCGATAAATTAATAAGGTCTTTGTCTGAAGTTACAGATTATGTAGTGGCCTAGAAAATGCACCAGTCAGATGTCTTGCTATCAGGGGCATAGTTGATGAGCAGCCCCTGCTGAATCTACCCCTCATTTGTACCAGGGACACTCTTTCCCCAGGGCTGCTCCCGGACAATGGGCAAGTTCACTCAGAGGGGAAATCCTCTGACAGGCAACTTTGGCCCATTATCTTTTATAGTTGAAGGTCTCTTAGAATTGTGCTGCAGTTTAGGACTCTCCTATTCTATCCTCTTTTGCTTTCCTTTCTTTCCTTTCTTCCTGTCAGATTTGCATTATGAACTGAACTTCCCTCTGGGAACTTTTGTTTCCTCCCTCCTCTTTTATTTTATTTGTTTTATCTTATTATAATGTTTTTGAAGGACAGACTCACACTCTATGGAAGGAACATGACCAGTGTGTGAGCAGATGTGTTTTTCCTTGTTTGTTTGTTTCTTATTTTATTTAGAGACAGTCTCACTGGTACTCAGGCTGGAGTGTAATGGTGTGATCATAGCTCACTATAATCTAAAACTTCTGAATTTAAGCAATCCTCCCACTCAGTCCCTCCTGAGTAGCTGGGACTGCAGGCACACACCAACATACCTGGCTAATTTATTTATTTTTTGTAGAGATGGGGGTCTTGCTATGTCACTCAGGCTGGTTTCAAACTCCTGGCTTCAAATGATCGTCTCTCTTCAGCCTCCCAAAGTGCTGGGATTACAGGCATGAGCCATCATGCCCAACCTATTACCAATTTTTACATTATGAAGGCACTTAAAGCTATGTATTTAGGTTTTGCTAAGGCTCATAGCAAATAATCTCAATGTCTGCTTCTTAAGACTTGAACTAACACAATTGGTAAGATGTGAGCTAAGATTTGAAGTTTTAAGCCCAAGAAATCTGGCTTTAGAGGCTGTGCTCTTAGTATTTTATACTGTGCCTACAGCAGCATGATGGCAAAAGACTCTGAGCAACGTAAGAACATGAACATTGATCAGAATAGAGACTGGCTCTTTTGGTTTTCTATAATGAGTATCTAGAGATTTTTATTTTCTTTTACTTTCTCTTTGTGTGTTAAAGATTATAGTCTATTTTAATATCTGTAGATATACAAATAAAACTAAATAATAATACAGTTTTCATTTCAGAGTACAGCTGTAATAATCCTCTATGAATCTTTTTCTGTCTCTTCAAGTTCTAAATTTTAGATCCTTCCTAAGAATTATTGCATGTGCATACATAAATGAGATAACTTCTAATGAGAAACAACCCCAAGATTTGTGTAGCAAATATTGGTCCTATGTGTTAGATGCTGTGCTGAGAACAGGGAATAGAAAGTGAGCCAGAAAGATGTGGTCTCTGCTGTCATGGAACAGAGACTGAATCCAGAGCAGGTAAAACAAAACATTCTTACCACCTGATGTCTGTATGCTACAGCATTATGTGAGCCAGTAAGACATAGGTTCAAGCACTAGGCCTTTTATCAGTTATGTGACCTTGGACAATTGACTGAAATTCTCTAAACCTCATTATCTCCTTTGTGAAATGAAGGTACTAATTCTATCCTATGCAAACATCTGTAAGGACTAATAGAGATAAAGCATATATAGGCTTTAACAGGATCTGGAAGATATGAGAGGACAATAAATATAGTAGAAAGAGGACTCAGAAAAGCTTGACTCAAGTTTACTCAAAAAGAGAATCTCTATTAGTGTCCAGGTGAAATTTATCCAGTAAGTTATCTAGTAAGGTTTCTTTCAATGATTTTTTTTTTTTAGCTAGGACCCTAACTTTTATCGGACTCTAGGAGATTCATTCTTTCAACAACATTTTTATGTATGCACTTAACAAATTTTGTTTACTAAGTACCAATTAAGTGTCAAGTGCTGTGCTAGACATTGGGGATTCAATAGTCATTTTGTTCCATCTGACAGTGTTAAGTGGGGACAGGTAAATGAAAGAACCACAACTTGTGGTAACTAGGGGGAAAAAATAAGCAAAGGGATGTACTAGAAAATAACAGGGAAAACTGGGCCACTGAAAATAGAATGGTCAAAGAAGAAGACCTCTCTCAATTTAAACTGAGAAATGATGGGAAATGTGGCATTGGCCGTCCCATGAGCTCAAGAAAAAACATCACAGTCATAGGGAACAAAACTGGAAGGACTCAAAGCAGGATGGAGCTGGATCACCCTGAAATGTCAGAAGGTCCCTGTAATAAGGCAGGGAGGATGGGCAAGTGGAGGCAAGTGCTGTGGAAGGAACACAACCAGAATGTGAGCAGATGTGCTTTTCTTTGTTTCATTCTTTCTTATTTTATTTAGAAATAGAGTCTTACTCTGACGTCCAGTCTGGAGTACAATGGTGGGATCATAGCTCACTAAAGCCTTGAACTCCTGGGCTCAAGCGATCCTCCGTCCTTAGTCTCCCAAGTAGTGGGGATTGCATGCATGTACCACCACACCAGGATAATTTTTTTAAAAATAGAGACTGGGGTCTCACTATGTTGCCCAGGTTAGACTTACTTTCTTAAAACACTACTGTAGACACTGTGCAGAAGACTAAGTCAAGGACAAGAGAGGAAAACAGGAGACTCATTTACTAAGTCTATTTAGGTAACCTATGCAAGATATGTTGGTGGCATAGGGCAATTAGAGAAAGAAGACAAGACATCCTGAAGGATAATGGTGGGGAAGGGTTATGCTACATAGTAGATTGCCCCCTGAAGTGTCTTTGTGTCTCACCTGGATATTGGATTGATATAGACAACCACTCTGTCAAATGCATTGTGGACACCATGTGTTGGCCCTCACAGAGCTCTCAGATGGACAAGAATGTAGAGGACCTAAAATGTGTCAGTGAAGCCAGATGGGTGAAGCAATATTAGCCATCTCCTCCATCTCACTCTTGCAATATGCATGTCTTGTGTAGCCACTATATGCCAGGAGAATAGAGCAATGAATGGGACAGGTAGGTTCCCTGCCCTTCTATAACTCACACTGAAGGATAATGTGGATAATTAATTGGCGAACAAATATATTTTGTAATTTCAGTAGGTAAGAATTCCTATGAACTACAAATGAAGCCAGGTGAGGAACTGGCATTAAATCAGCAATTTGAATGACTCAGGGGAGCAAACGATGCAGAGGTGTGGGGTGGGGAGGACACTGCTAGCCCCCCAAGGTGAAGGGGATGCTCAGGCTTGGCACATCCCCCACCTTTGACAGCTCAGAAAGTCCTTTTCATTTTATAACATTTACTCTATTAAGTCTCAACAATCCTAGCTCCTATAAAACAGGAATCATTCTACCTACTGGAGGTTGGGTGACTTTTGCTTTTTATAATCCCAAATGTCTTTCATTAAATATCCAAAATTCCACGACAGTCCAATGAAGTATCTAAGCTTTATACTTAGATGAAAATTCATTTTAAACTATTCCAGTTTAGGCAGAAAAAATTAATTATTTGGGCTTTTAGAAAGAGAGAACATTTTGTGTGTATGTGTGTGTGTGTGTGTGTGGAGAGAGAGAGAGAAAATGACAGACAGACATAGACAGAAACAGAGAGAGATGGAAAGAGAAGGAGAAAAAGAGGGAGGAAGAGAAGGAGACAGAGAAAGAGATATAATCTTAGACCACACTGGCTTTGTGCATTACAAATGAAGTAATTTGTTTATAGTTGTTCAGAAGAGATGTTTACCCAAGGAACTGATAGCAACCTTGAGACACCAGTCTGACCCTCAGGTTTATGTGTCTGCTTAGACAAGTGGCAGCAGCTAGGCTCAAGAGGCGTTGACAAGAGAGAGTCTACATGGTTCCATTTATTTTTTTCTGATCCACTGTCCTGGTCACGAATCTTCCCCAGAAACCCTGTCTCTTACCATGGCCTTCATTTCTGGGACTTCTTGAAGGAAAGCACAACAAATGTTTGGCCACAGTCATTTTGATAATGGAAAAGGAGTTAGTACCAAGCGTGGAGGCCCTGCCACTAAACTGGTATTTTTAATTGAGAATTACTCTCCTCTGGAAAATTGGACAACATATCTTCTTTTTTAAATGTTCCTTCTTCTATTGCCTGGAGCTGAAATGATTTTATATCTATGTCCTATTATTTATCCAGGGAATCTGTTCACACCAAAATTCCACTTTAAAAACAGTTGGACTTACCTCTTCCAGAAACCAATACCTTGAAGCTGCCTCAACAGACCTTCTCTAAAACATCAGGTGCGTGATCCTAGGGAAGGCACTGTGACAGATAAATTGTTGGCCATCCCATTAGCTGCCTAGTCTTGGATATAGTTTTCATTCATGTAGACCTGTGAGAGGTCATCAGAGTAAGCAACATGTAGCCCACATCTCCTACAACATTCTGCCCACAGCCCTCTGGAGCAGACAACACCAGTCATTGTTTCTTGAGGCTCTGCCAAGGGTATTTTTCTCCAGCCTCCAACCAGCTTGATACTGGGACTACAGCTGTACCAGGCTTTTTGCAGGTGTCTCTGTCTTTCCCCTCTGGGGCATTTTAAGTTATTTCAAAAGTAATCATGGCTCCTCTCTCAGGGACAGACCTTACGTTGACTGATTCTCAGATATCAGCAAATAAACTGCCCAAAGGGTCTTATTACCCCTTCACTGCCATAACCAGGAAATACACTGACTCTACTTTCCCTGTACCCATCCTTTGCCTGAAGATGGAAAACTTCTTACTGTAATAGTTTAGATCCCCAGACCCAGAACAGTTCACTTGAACTTTGGGAGTAAACAGCAGAGAAGAGTGACTACTACCTGTGGCAAAGTTCCTGCCACCAAGACTGGAGTGTTCAGACCATTTAAAAAAATCAATTTATTTTGAATAGATGAAGCAATGGGGACACCCAGCCACAACTCTCTTTCTTATTTGGAGCTCTGAAAGGCAAATATTAAAATAAAGAAAATTTTCAAAAAAATTTTTACAGATATTATGTATTTTTAATCCCATGTTGAAAATACATAGTTCATCTTCTGGGAAGGAATACCAGTAAGTGCTTGAGACATAGACATATGGCCATCAATCTATAAATTTCTTCAACATTTCATGAAAAAGGATAAAACATTGCTATATGATATTGTCAAAACATTCCCCAAAGATATGTTCCCTAAGAGTTACGTTTAACAAGAGATGACTGTATATCATGGGGAAAACTACCTTGTCTCTCTCACTTTTCATATTTGTACAACCTTGGGGGACTCTCATCTACCATAGTCAGTCATGCTGTCAACACAGAAGATGTAAGTGAACTCTTCAAAGGAGTGGAAAATGCTGCTGCCTGGAGGATAAACTAAAATTCACTCCATTCTTACCTCACTGATTTGAATACTCATTTTTAAACATCGTATACTAAATTGTCATATTTATTTAGACCTATTTATAGATCATTATATTAACTCTGTTTTCTGACAGTACCTTGGTGTTTTCACTATAGTAGCTGCTTTCTCTGTTGTGGGATTTCTGAGGTTGATGTTGTAGAAACACAAAATCTTAAAACCCCAGGTCAGTAGCCATCCCAGGCCAGGAGCAAGTTGAATGTGATCACATGTAATCTATTAAAGTTGAATATTTACCGTCTTAAATAAAATATATTCAGCTGTGGTTTGCGAAATTGATAAATCACAAATGCAGGTAAGTTCCTGAATGAAAGGATGTTGCAATAGTAGGAAGTTAATTCGATATGATGAGATCAAAGGAAAGAACCATGTAATCATTTCAATAGATGAAAAAAGAAAAGAACATTTGATTCTATTCCAATTCTATTCCAGGTTTTAAAAAAAAATCTTAGCAAGCTGAGATAGATGAACATGATTAAAATACACATCTCAAACCCAAAGCCAGCAGCACGCTAGCCAATGCAATCAGACAACAGAACTAAATAAAAGCCGTAAATACTGAAGTGACAGAAGGAGAGAGGGAGGGGGTGGGGGGAAGAAAAAAAAATTTTTCAGATGATCTTATATCCAGAAATTCCAAGGAAAAATGATAACAGAAAATATAAAATTATTAAAAAACATTTCTATTGCTTTCAGTTTCTAATTTATGATTTATTTGCAAATCTTTCTCTGGCCTTTCCTAGATTTTCTTTTGTGTATTTTTTTTTTCTTTAAATGTATCTCAAACAATGTTAAGTGGATCACATTATTTCCTTCTTTATTGTTCCATGTGACAGTGTTTTGGGGTTTTTTTGTGGTTTTTGTTTTTTTGCTTGCTTGTTTGTTTGTTTTTTGAGTTGGAGTCTCACTCTGTTGCCCAGGCTGGAGTGCAGTGGCACTCTCACGGCCACCCAGCATCGACCTGCTGGGTGCCGGCAATCTTTCCACCTCAACCATTCAAGTAGCTGGAAATACTGGTGCATGCTACCATGCCAGGCTAATTTTTTTATTTATTGTAGAGACGAGGTCTCACCAAGTTGCCCGGGCTGGTCTTGAACCCACGGGCTCAGGCAGTCCACTTGCCTCAGTCTCCCAAAGTGCTAGAATTACAGGCTGAGCCATTGAGCCCAGCCTTAATGTGTCAGTGTTTGAGCTATGAACTTTTCTATGAGAAAATCTCTTCATGTATTCCATAAGTCTTTACACATCTCATCAATTCTAAGATGCACCTTTTCACATTTTACTTTCTCTGTGATAGAAATTTATCTAACAGTATCAATGGCATCTTACTATCACAGTGTCCAGGAAGCAATTGTGATGTAGCTGTCATTGTACAAGCTTGACTGTAGCTGTTTATATTTTTATTACTTCATTTAAGATAAAAGCACTGCTGGTAATTGCCACATAAAATATCTTCAAAAAATTTTCCCTGTAATTTAGCATCAAAATTAAGTTGTTGTGAGTGCAGAGATACATGATAATAGATCAGCAGGTCACACGTTTATATTAGTGGTGTACATTTCCACATTAGACAAAGTACTACAGCTTCTTTTTTTTTTTTTTTTTTTTTTGCAAAGCAGCTACCAAATCCTTTGCTGGACCTAAGAAAGGAATATATCCCTGAGTATATGGAGCTGTGTTACGTTTTGTTCCTGCAATGCATCACACAGTAAGCAACGCAACTGAAGAAAGGAGACAATGTCAAATTCCTTGGGATAGATAGAGGAAATATAAAAGGAACAAGAACTGGTATGTCTCATCCATGCATAATGCAGGACTATTTTGTCAAAGTATCAAACATCTGTTTGACTGAACCTTCCAACTGATTTTGAACAGAAGCTGCTTAAAGTCTAGTTACATACAAATGTATGTATATGTTTACACATATACTATATGTATATATACTGCAGTTGAGGAAAAAATTAAAACATTAGTTTGATCAAATAAAAAATATTGATAAAACATCAGTATTCTCTGATATGGCTTTAAATTATACTGCAAATGCTAAAGGTGATGAAGAGAAATGGGCACAGAATAAGATCATGGGCACAGGATAAAAAACCAGAAATCATTTCTGTGTAATGCTTTTCATGACTGTCATTAACCAAATTTTCCATAATAGTTATAAACTACAAAACAATACCTGAGCACTACATGTTTCTCAAAAATGTTATTATACATGTACAGAAAAATGGATAAGCCATGGCTTAATGATACAGAACTGACTAAACATCACCTGGAAAAAATGTGTAGCTATCTTAAAAGGATAAGTGTTTCAGGAGAATAAAAAAAAGAAAAGGCATTACAAACCAAGGGAAGAACACGACAACCTATAAAAGAATACAGAGAAAGTAAACCCATTTGAAAAAAATTATGTTTTGATAGGAGCTTCTACATGGCAAGGGAAATGCCAGTTTGTCTACATCCTTTAAACAGGACTGACTGAGCTAATTGAAAACTGCTTAGCGATATTTTTGGTAGCAGAACCCTTCAGTGATAGTACAGCATACAACACACTGAAGGAGGTGCCACCTACTTTTGATTTTATTCCTCTTTTATTGCCCCCTGTGCCTAGCACAGAGATTAGTTCTCACTGGATATGGGATAAATATTTTTGAGTTAAAAATATGGTGATTTATGTATTTGCTGATTTGCTAACAATTTTCATGAGCTTAGTTGGCAGAATTAATTGCCAAAAATTATATGTACTATGTTTCTTGCTTTATCTACCATACAAGTGTGTTCCCTCAGGGTCCCTCTGTAGTGCTATGCCTGTCTCCATATTTCATGGTGACTTGACCTCACTTGTCTCTCTCCCCACCATTTCACCCAAATCCATGCAATAGTGAGTAGTTTACAGCAGCAATGCCAAACATAGTATAACATTTACTCACAGCAACAACTCTGGGCAAAAGCTCACTTTACTCAATTTTTGAGGGGAAAAAAGTCTGCAATATCCATATAAAATGAAAAAGCATCATCATTTTGTGGAATCTTATTTTAGGTCTTCCTGTTTTTAGCAAATGCCAGGGGTTATACCTTCTTTCTGTCATCACTAAATAAATTAAAAGGAAACAAACACAGATCAGTCTTTGGTTCAGGGGTGACACTGAAGCTCTTGCATTAATAGGAAATGTTTGAGATGTGCAATAAAAATATTTAAGATTGGATTATTTCTATTTTCCACCAAAAATCTTTAGTATATTAAATACAATAGTGAAGATCCATGACTAGAGACAAGAGGGACATTGTGGAGAGATACAGCAAGACAGACAGGCAGGTAGACAGACATTGGCTAGTTTATAGACTATATTCTTGCTTTAGCCTCAGATTGAAATCTTGCTTATTTAACAACAGATATAGGCACAAAAAACTTCTTCCATCTTTTCCAAATGTATTTTATTATTTAGACTATTAGTTGTGTCTTTCTTTAAAAAAGAGAATGTTCTATTTCACAGAGCTAGAATTGACTACCAGCTTCTGCCGGCCAAGAAGAGACACTAAATACCCAATTTACTATGTCAGTAATTTGGCAACAAAGAATTATTCTTAACGGAGTGAAAGAAAGATACCACTTTTTCTGTGTTTTTAAAGCCAAAACGTGATGCTTCTTGAAAAAGAAACAATATCACAAATCTCAAAACTATACTACTATAGACTGTAAGAGCAGGAAGGAACAGTGAAAGGTACCTAGTCCTGTCCTCTCACTTTACAGATTGATTAAATAAATAAACTAGTTTCAGACTTTATAACAAGCTGATGACAGAGCTAAGACTAGGACCCAAGTTCTGATTTTACATAACTAATTTTCTCAGGACATTTTACAGACCATGTAGAATATATCAGAAACATCTGGGTTGCTCGTGCAACCACAGGATAGTTACAATAAAGTTGCAGTAAAGTTCAAGAAATCTTAGAATCTCTCTTTTTGTAGATTCATGAACTTATGAACTGTAAGTAAAATGTATTGAGTTAATGTTTCCTTGGGGAAATTCATAATTAAATCTAAGATATCAAAAGTCTTAACTACCACTGCACCATGGTTGCATTGTAAAGGGAGTTATCAGAGAGGTGAGAAATAGCTACATGCTTTTCCCCATTTCTCAGATGAGAAAATTGAGGCATAATAAAAACAAAATCATGTAACTGCAGAGGAAATAACTCCAAAGCAAAGGCTTCTCTTTCCTGGGCTGCATTCTGCAACCCAAATTTTGTGTAAATCTATAAAACACTCAAGATTCAGCAAGGACTCCAGCTCAATCAATCAATAATATGTAGAGTTGAGAGACTGAGGTCTTTCGGCAGCTTTACCAAGATCTATTAAAAGTAATTTCAATTCCCTTTTGGTTTGCAGTTCTTTTTCTCTTAGCTCTGCCAGAAGGTTTTTATTTTATTTGTTCTTACATTTTTGGATGGCCTCCTTTGTTGGCTGTAGGAGGGATTTGATTATCTCATCTCATCTGGTCCTTTCCAGCCTGTTTCTGTGATTGGAGTAGGTTAGAAATGGATTCCAAACTTGCTGCCTGAATGGGAGGGAGGAGGACTTTCTCCACAACCTTGCCTCTTGTCTTACCCAGTGGGCCAAGACCTGCATCTACTCTAAGAGAGACCTGCATCTACACTCCTCGGTTTTGTTCTAGCTCCAGCCATGCTCATTCCATTATTTGCTGCAGGGCCAATTGACACCCCAAGACCAACTTTTGAGGAGAATAGTGCCCATTGTCTACAGTATTCCAAGTCAATTTTAAATGTCACAAAATTATTTAGTAAAACAAACATCAACTCTACTGAGCACCTTCTGTGCATCTGGCATATTAAAAAGTCAAATAATAAATCCATGGAAATCTTGGCTTAGAGGAGCTGAAGGTTCTCCTCACTGACCTCTACTTCTCTGTTCATACAGAGATGGACAGAATTCCTTTTCAGATAAGGAAAGTAAGTTGACCAAGGTCATGCAACAACTTTGCAACAGAGGTTGAAACCAAAGCAATCCACCACATCATATTTTCTGTTCTCACAATCTTCCAAGACATTGCAATGCTAATCCTCCAAATGGCATGCTATGATTTACACAGTTTTCTATGAAACAGCACCTAATTACAGCAATTTCCTGAGAACTTCGCCCCTGATTTCAAGACAGCCTGCCCTTTACAGCAGACAGTTACTATGATTCCAGTGATGAGAATGGAAGAGAAAGGCTCACTTCAGAAGTCCTGTGAAATGACAGCCCCTGCTACAAATGCACCAGCCATGTTTTATCTCACTGGAAATTGTGCTCCTCTATTTCTTTCAGAGGGCATATCCTTTTACAATAAGAACTCGGAAATATTCTGATCCCTCTATGAATAGAGGCTTGTAAGTCTGAGAGACCGCTGCATTCTGAACTGTGGTTCTTAACAGAGATACAACACACTGCACCTGTACCAAAATCTTGGGCAAAGCTGAGGTCAAAAGACATGCATAGTCTGGTTTGAAACCCCTAGTCTACTTGGGATGCTGATGGGTTTCCAGAAAGGACTAAAAGAAGACCTTGGATGCTTTGACTAATTGCCACACCTATTATCATATTTTAGCTAATAAAAGAAGCATAGATTTTCTCAAACATTTAGAATCCCTTTCAGACCAGGTTCTGATTTATTTGGAATAGGGAGGAATTCAAGTCAAGTCAATAACAGTAGTGTTGATGAAAAATTTTCTTCTAGCTCAACGTGGTCCTGAAGGTTTGCTCACCCTTAGAATCTTGTAAGTCTTATTGTAGAGTCAGTATTTATGATATTTAGGGGAACAAAAGAAGATAGCAAATGACCACACAATTGCAGAAATATAACTTGAATAATTTGAAAAACAGAAACTCAATGCAGATTAATTTTTAGCAATACTTTATATGGAGAAAAAGACAGTTGAACCAGATTTTTTTTTTTTTTTTTTTTTTTTTTTTTTTTTAGTTAGAGTCTCACTCTGTCGACCAGGCTGGAGTGCAGTGGTATACTCACGGCCACCCCAGCGTCGACCTGCTGGGATCCAGCGATCTTTCCACCTCAGTCTTCCAAGTAGCCGGAACTACAGGCACACGCTACCACACCTAGCTAATTTTTTATTTGTTGTAGAGATGAGGTCTCGGCAAGTTGCCTGGGCTGGTCTCAAACCCTCAGGGTCAGGTAATCCACTTGCCTCGGTCTCCCAAAGTGCTGGTATTACAGGTTGAGTCACCGAGAGCCCAGCCTGAACCAGATCTTAAAGTGTGAGCTGGGTACACAGAGAGGAGGGGACAGTGGTCATTCCGATAACCGTTCCAACCAAACAGTTACCCTTTCTCACCCACCTCGGCCATACCAAGCAAGTATTAGGAGTATGAACTCTGGAGTTAAATGCCATCCATGGTCAAGTCACTTAATCTTTACTCATTATTTGACCAAGGACAAGTTATTGAATCGTTTTGTGACTTTATTTTTCTCTTCTATAAATGGACACAGTAATAGTACTATATGCTTCATATATTTTGTATGGATTGAGTGACATAACACTTAATAGCTTAGAACAGGGTCACAACATAGTAAGTACTCAGTGTAAGTTAGCCATTATCATTATCACTATTTTTAGCTCTATTCTAGCAGAGGCATGGCCAACCGTCAAATAGTGACAGATAGGAATTAAGTTCTCTTTCCTCACACTGCACTCTTATCCAGGCTGTTTCTTCAATCATTTGTCATAACAGGATTTTGAACATTTTTTCTCTTTTAAGTTTGCCAATAATTCTTTTAGAGGTAATGGATTAGATGTATTGCAGCCAAAAGAGTGTAAAGCAGAATCAATATACTCCTCATTCTAGAGGCTACATTTCTAGAGGCTCAAGCAACATTAGTTTTTGTGGACTTCACTCTGTACATTAGTAATCCTCAATAGAGGAGAAATGAGGGAGACATATCAGAATGTTAGTATGTCATATGCAGTCTGATTGAGCATCCTCAATGTTGTAAGTATGGAGTATTTTAAAGTCTGTTATGCAAACTTAGAATATAAAACTCATTAGAATCTTCCTGGACGGTAGTGATATGCTTACGCTTTGACTACACTCAAAGGCAGGTGCCTACTCCAGTTCTGCCTAAAGCCAGTCTTGTTTTTGTTTCAGATGGTTGACTCCTAGCTAATTACCAAAATTTTCTGAGAGGTACAAAAGAGACAAATCTACAATTCCTTACTGTTATGATTTAAATATGTCATCCGAGTAGTATGTGTTAAAAACTTAATCATCAAATTCACGTGTTGGTGGTATTTGAAGGAGGGGTCTATAGGAGATAATTAGGATTAGATGGGTCATCAGGGTAAAGCCTCCATGACTGAACTGGTGACTTTATAAGAGGAAGGATCTGAGCTGAGACATTCTTGCCCTCTAATTCTCTTACCATGTGATGCCTTCCACCATATTATATAAGTAAGAAGGTCCTCACAAGATCCCCCCTCCACAGATGTTGGACTTCCTGGTCTCCAGAACTGTAAAAAAATAAATTTATTTTCTTATAAATTACCCAGTTCAGTCTGTGGTATTCTGTTATAGTAACAGAAAAATGGACCAAGACATTGACCTTTATGATTTGACCATGTATAGATTTCTAGTCATCTCATGTGAGGTGATAATATGATTTCAACTCAATTTGTTGGTAAATTAAAAATTTAGTTAATCTAATTGGTTATTCTGTTACAGCAACTAGTTGAGTTATTATTATTATTTGCCAATAGTAAAGTAATTGAAGTTTTTAGACCTTGAATTAATAAAATCTGCATATTCTATATTTATTTAATCTTGATTTGATCTCTTCACAGTCCTTTGAAATTATTGGATAATATCTGGGCTATGAATTTGGGGGATTTGTTTCAATAGTTGCTTGGATTCCCCAGCATAAAAAAAGGGAAAGACAATGGAAAATAAAGTGAAAATATAATTAAGGATTGTGATGTGATACCCTTCCCCTGCCTCCCATAAATGAAGGAAACGACTAGGTATTATAAAGTAAGATAAAAATAACAATAGTTACCATTTATTGAGTGGCTGCCACTTGCCAGGTATGTTTTGGTATGTAATCTTACTTAATACTGTATCATTTCTGTGAAACAAGTATTATATTCTGTGTAATTGTCCAGGAAATCAAGGCTCAGAGAACGTCAGTTTCTTCCTCAAGGTCTTACACTAGGTAATTTGCAGATTTGTATCTACATCTGTCTCCCTCTAAAGTTCTTATGCTTCTCTGCCTCTTCTGTGGTACAATAATATATCTTTAAAGAGAAAAAAATTCCATAAATAACTAGAATATAACCAACCCATGAATTATAAAACATGTCGGACTTAAGAATAATGCTGGGCAAAGTTAATTATTATCACATTTTGATAGAAATACAAGATTAATACACAGGAGATGCCATATCTATAATAAATCTTTATATGGAAATAGTGCTTCCTTTCACTTGTCATGTACTGCAGTTTTTCAACTGGTATAAATTGGTTTTTGAACATCTCCAGGAAACTTTTATTATTAACAGAAGGAAATCTAATTACCTTAAGTGTCTTGTGCAGAAAGCAAACTCCAAACTGTGCTAGCTATTCTATAGGCAGATCTGGCACTGGGTTTGGAGAGAGCTTGAGCCGCAGAAGGGGACCATGCACAGCCTCTGCTCCAGCCTAGCCCTTACCTTCTTCATTTGGAACATCATGTAACACCATATTCAAAAATCAGTTTCAGCAAAAGGTTTAAGTGAGAAAAATTAAATAACAATGTTTTTGTCAGAAATATTTAATAAACAACAGGCACAATGGATTCTAACCTAATACTATAATCTAAAAGTTATAAGGTGACAATGGAAACAGATAAATACAATATCAAGATGAAAAGCAATCATATGGAAAAAGATGCCATACATAAAGTCAGTAGACATGCCATAGATTTGGGTAGAGTGGATTTGTGACTCACAGAAAAGTATAAGTTTCCATACTAAACAAAAATGATCAAAACATTTAAAAATGGACAAAAATATATAAAAATAGGTAAAGATATAACCCACAAATAAAAACAGGATTAGAAGAAATGCAGATTGAAGTGTCAACTTTTCTAGTCAGGAAAATGCAAATCAATAGAAATAGTGAGATATTATTTTGTATCTGTCAGAACAACAAAAATTTTTTAAAACTATAAATATCATAGAAGATTTTTTCCACCAGAATTGAAAGCTCCACTTTGAGGAATGATATTTTTGTCAGTTTTATTCCCTGTGTATCCCTGGAGTCTGTAACATACTCTGAAAAAATAATGGGTGCTTATACACAGTATAGTATGCTGCTATGAAAAGAAAAAAATTAGAGTTACAACAGTTGACCTGTATCAATGCCAAGGATGAGAGCTTGTTTAAAAAAAAATAAAAAAAACTTGTTTCCTATAAGTTTGATAGGAAAAAACAAACAAATGAATCAATAAATAAGATGCAGAAATATAAATATAGTATGTTCTCATTTTGGTTTTTAAAAAAAAAGGCAAACACGTTGTGAATGTGTGCATATGTGTGTGTTTATATAATTAAATTAGTAAAGAAAATATTTCTAGGTTTTACCATGGATATCCAAGGGATTAGGGCCAGGTATAATGTGAGTGAAATAAGGAAAACAAAGCAGAAACCAAGCAAAAATCGAAAAAAATTAAGACTCTTTCTTTTAAAGTATATGTTATCACATTTACGTACTTGCATAAAATTATGTGTGATAAAAATAAATTTAATGTATCTATTCAAATGTTTTGCTACTCTTTTATTAAATGAGTTTATTTTTGAGTGTAAGAATTGCTTATATATTCTGGATTGCCCAGTGTCTGAACATGTTGTATTATATATTTTGTCCAAGATTCTAGCTGTTCACAGCAAAGGAGCAAATCTAATATCAGTTATTTCATAATGGCCGTCAGTGGAAGACTGTTGAGAAGCAAAACTTAATGAATAGTTTTATATCTTTGCACTATCAGAGATATAAATTACTGGCAGCTTGACTTGAAAGATGATTGGATGGTAAGCATGCTGTATACCTTGGAAATAGTAAATTGCTCTGGAGAGATTTAAAGTCTCATCTGCTTCAGAACCATTCTAACTAATAAAAACTTAGAAACCATTCTCTCGTCTCTCCAGAGAGGGTTTGCTTACATTCCAGAGCAAGATCTCACTTTCTCTCTCTTTCTCTCTCTCTCTCTCTTTCTCTCTTTCGCCTTCTCTTTCTCCTCACGCCCCTCCCCACTGCTGCCTCAGTGCAGGAGAAACACGTGCCAACCATCTTTTATAAGCTCAAATGTCATAATATTAGGTTCCTCTCCAATGAAGCAACACTGCACATGCAGGTATATTTGGCCCTTAGTGTGCTTCCCCCAACAAGAAATTGAGGTATGGGTAACTAGTACTGTTAAGATGCTCTCAGTAAATGATCTGTTTCTGATTCAGAGACCTTCTGTTTTCTGTCAGAAAAAAATAGATAAGTAAATATAGAGACTTTTTAAAAACCCGTTTAAATTTTCTCCTGATTATAAGTCAAATGCATGTTCTTATTTAATATCTTTAAAATAAAAATTGAAAATTATGAGATGAAAACATTGCAAACATTTTATACGTGTTTTTGAGAGAGAAAAAAGAGATACACAGAAAAAGGTAAGGAGATGAGAGAAAAAATGGGGAAAGAAATCTTTAAATTGTGTTAATAGTTATTATTTAACATTATATTGTGAGTTATTTCCTCTGTTGCTAAATAATTTTTGGAAATATGAGATTTAATAACTGAATATAATTTCATTCATATGGTCTCCTTAGTTTTATCTAAACACTCACCTATCACTGACATTTAAGTCATTTCAAATTTCATTTATTGTAAATAATATCTCACATGCAAGTTTTTAACTACATCTCTGATTAAATCATATTCTTAGGTTACAATCATAGAGGTCAAAATTCTAGGTCGAATTTCAAGAACTTCTAAAAAAGTCTGGAATTATGTTATCATCAAATTACTTGGCAAGTTTTGAAAGAGGCTTCTCTTTTATTCTTAGTAGAAGCTTCTTCCTGTTGTTTACTAGCCAATGGATAAAATTTGCATGTCAAAAACATGGAGAAGAATGAACCAACATGTGCTAGCTATCAACAATCAGCAGGAACCTCTGAGGTTTTGAGGATACACTCACATAAGATTAGTGATTGGAAATTTGTATGCAGATACTTGGTCAAAGTGTCGATTGACTACTTTGTCCTTGGTTTTCCTGCTCACTAACTATCCTCTGGCCAACTCTGCTCATTAATGTGTACATCCAACATTATTGCAGAAGCAAGAGATCAGAAAGAGGAAGCTTGGTGACAGCTTCAAGGTCAATTACTAGAGAAATGGGTTAATCTAATCTCATTTCTGACTCAGATCAAGAGAAAACACTAATATATCCCCTCCTATGCCCAAAATCTCATCTGACATAGATCAATGTTAGTCATGTGGAAGGGTAATTACCAAGAAGACAAAAGCTCTGTCTTTGGCTTCCCACACTTATTGGCATGCTCTGTGTATAAGGACTATGCTAGAACACAGGAAACAGTGATTAACAGTAATCATGTGAAACTAACACTGAGTTCAGTCTGCTCCAGTATGTAGAATCATCTGTTCCTGAAATGAACCCAAGAAGATCAACTGCATCAATAAATTAACAATTACATTGGCAAATATTGGTGTGGAAAATTGCAAATTGCATGCTAGCTTAGAAGAGTGGTCTATGGGTATCTTTTAATTTTTTTAAAAAAAGGAATATGTTGGCGAACTCTGTATTCAGGGGGACCCTTTGATCTCTAGAATTTTGGTTCCAAAACTTTGCTGGAATCTCTCTGCTGTGTTTCCCCTTTTTGATTCTGATGGCTTTTGTTTGCCAACTTCTCTGATTTTTCTAGCTGTCTTTATCTCAGATCACCGATGACCCAACACAACTGTTAAAAACTGTGGGTAGATCAGCCTGGGCAACTTCGCGAGACCTCATCTCTACAATAAATCAAAACATTAACAGGGCATCGTAGCGTGCAGCCTGTAGTTCCAGCTACTTGGAAGGCTGAGGTGGAAGGATCACCTGATCCCAGCAGGTTGATAATGGAGTGGCTGTGAGCATACCACTGCACAGCAGCCTAGGAGACGGATTGAGATGCCAACTCAAAAAAAGAAAAAAAAAAAAAACTGTGGGTGTCCCCTTTGGACTAGCCAGGATTCCTGATGCTTAGGAAATCTACCACATGGATAATTTCTGAATGTAACCAGATCCACAAGGTGAAAAAGCAAGAGATAAAGTCATGGAAAAGAGTCCCATTTATTGTTGAGAAAATTTTTTACTATTCTGCTGTCTTTAATTGTGCTTCATGAGAAAGACTAAAGTATGGAAAAATTAGGCCACCTCTAATTTCTCAGTGGGTATAATAGAGAAAACATTTCATTTCCTTTTACTATTGGTTTAAACAAAGAAAAAAATATAGTTATACTAGAGAAAGAGGATGGGTGAATCACAGATGATTTATAATTGTGTTCAAATTTTATAGCCAAAATGTCTAGTGTCAGTAATATTTAAGACAGAAAAATAAAATATAAAGAGTTCCAATGAAGTAAACCCTCCTTGACTCTTGCCATTTGCAGTGCACTGCATGTGACACTGGCAATTGAGATTATTATAGTTCTCATATTGCCATTCTTCAAACAGAAGACATAGCTTCTTATAATTGTTTCAAGTCTGTAATGGCCCAAGTTTTCCCAAGATACAATGAGCAGCTCAAGGGTAGGTACCACACCTTCCATATCTTTATATCTCTAATGTGCAGCATTAGTGCCTCGGGCATGGTAGGTAATCAATAAATATTGTTAAACTGAATAAACATAATCAAACTTGGGTGTTCCAATGGAGCTGATTCTGAGCCCTGATATGGACCAGTACTTCTTTTAAAATATCTCATTTATTAGTTATATCAGCCCTATGAAGTAAGTCCCTATCACCTTCATTTCACAGAAGAGGAAATGGAGGATCAGGGAAGGAAGCACAATCAACTGCCTAGCTAATAGCAGTGCTTAGATTCAAAGCAGATGGGTTTGACTCCCTAAATTACTTGACCTCCAACTGCAAAAGGGTCTGAACAGAAAGGGTAAGTTATCTTGTCACCAGCATCTTTACTATTCCAAAACTTCCTTCAACCAGTATTTACTTAGATGTTAATGCCAGAACAATAAAAATTTTTGCATACATTTTATTCATCATCTGAAGTGGGAGTCATTCAGAGAGAGAATGTGAATAAAGTGACAACTAAAATGTACGTGAATTTAGGCAAAATTTTAATGTTAATACTGATTGGGGATATTAGAGACTAACATGAAGAAGAAAAAAAGGTAAAATTTGGTTGGACTGGATAAAAATAGTACTAATTATAGTTATTTACATAAGCTCCTCAGCATTAGGTCTAATTATTGTGCATTGCAATAATTTGCAGGTAAATGTCTAAATATGGTTTTGATTAACATATGTAGGTTGATGCATATCTCAGAGTAAGCTTGGCCCAGGGGCTGCTCAGTCTGTGAGTATATCACCTATGGAACTTGGATAAGAAGGCATAGAGGCAAGAAGCTTGCTCAGAAAACAGAGATTAACTCGTCAAAAGTGGAACCCACCCTTCAGTAGCTCAGCCTGTAATCCCAGCACTTTGGGAGGCTGAGGTGAGAGGATTGCCTGAGCCCTTGGGTTTGAGACCCTCCTAGGGAACTTGACGAGACTTTGTCTCTACAATAAATCAAAAATTAGCCGGGCATGGTAGCACGCACCCATGGAAGGCTGAGGTGAAAGGATGGCCGGAGCCCAGCAGGTCGAGGCTGTGGTGGCCAGGAGGGTGCCACTGCCCTCCAGCTGGATGACAGAGTGAGACTCTAACTCAAAAAAAAAAAGCAGAACCCTAAGGATTAGCCTCCTCTTCAATCCCTACTCCTCTTTTCCTTTCTCATTTCAAGTTTTAAACATTTTTGTTAAAAAAGAAAATTCAAAATACAGGCTCTTTAGCAATACCACCAAAAGAATTATCCTTTAATTTGAAGAAAAAAGTCTTTCCTCTCTTTCTATGTTTTTGCTGATTGGACCAGTGTCTTTTTAAAAACTCAACCAATTTCACAAAACTTAAGAGACATGTTTCCAACTTTCTGGCAGTCTTTAATATTATTATGTATTTATTTATTAAAAATATGTGACTTTATAGTAGGCATAAAATCTTAACTAAAAGAAAAAACACTCAAAGGAAAATCTTATTTCAAGAATTCATGTAGAGTCTTAGGGGCAAGACATATGTGTTGAATTACTTGTGCTTAGACCAAGAGCCTTGAATTGCCAACTATATGCCCCATCATAAAAATATTGTATTTGTAAACTTCCATGATATGCTGACTCATTAATATGTGTGCCTAAAAGGTAGATATTGGTTAGGCAACAAACCATGAAATTTTTCTATAGCATAATAGGTAAAGGTACCATGCTAGGCTGGAAGCATAGTTTTAACTGGTAACACAATTAGAAATAAAGTCGGTGTTAGTCATTCAAGAAATAGAAAACTATAACTTTGTTTAGCAAAGATTTGAAAAGCAGTGTTAGTTCACTCACTCTTTCTTTTTCTTTCTCCTTCCACAAACCACTACTAATCTTTAATAAGGGCTCAAAAACAGAGGAAGTGTTTTGGTAGGGAGAACATGATAAAATAACAAGAAAGAAAAACCACATGTGGACAAATGCCAGACACCATAACGGTCACTTTCTAGATGAAAGCTGAAGGGTATGGAGTACAGTCAACTTGAAAGAAATAAAATTGAAATGATCATCAGGAATGGCCAAGTGACTTGAGAAAAGTAGTAGAGAGGAGAAGGTTGTGCAGTCAGAGGAAAGTGTAACCTCGGAGGTAATTTTATAGACATATAGTGTGGCTTAGTTTGAAAGATACGCTGGGGATGTTCACAATTTTAAAAATAATAAAAGCATCCATAATACCTAGCAGTGTATCAAGTTTAGCAAATAGTACATATATTCACAGGATAATATATCATGGGATTTTACTATTATTTTTTTTTTTGAGTTAGTAATCTCATTCTGTTGCCCAGGAGAGAGTACAGTAGCATACTCACAGCTCACTGCAGCCTGAACCTCCTGGGCTCAGGTGATCCTTCCGCTACAGCCTCCTGAGTAACTAGGACTACTGGCTCAAGCCACTATACCTAGTTAATTTTTTTTAAAAAACAAAAACTTTGTGGAGATGAGGTCCCTCTATTCTGCCCAGGCTGGTTTTGAACTCTTTAGCTCAAGCAATCCTAATGCCTGGGCCTCACAAAGTACTGGGATTACAGGCATGACAAACCGCACCTAGCCTCACGTGATTACTAAAAATGATCTGTAATGCTAAGTAATAACTTGAGAATAAACCTTTTTATATCATGTTAAGCAACAAGAGTAATTCTGTAATTATACATATGGCATGACCACAACTACATTTAAAAATCTGGAAAAAAATGTGTTCTGAAGTAAACCCAACTACTTACACTGAAAATAAGTGGTAAAATTTTTCTACTTTCAAAATTATGTTTAATTAACATATATTTGTAATTAAAACTTTGGAGAAGCACAGAGCTGCTCAGGAAAGGGGGTTACTCATAATATTCTACTTCTAAGAGATCTCCAACATAACCTATCTCCAGGCTTTAATCTCTTTATTTGGGAAATCTGATTCTTACCTATAACAACTTCACTGGGTGGCTGTCAGAGTTAATTGAGATAAGCAAACCAGCACACATGACACTATCTTATTTACTAAAGAGTCTGATAACTCAATCCAGACATACATTTATAATAATAGATGCTCAGTTATGCTTCAGTCTTCTGTCTCATGATAAAAATTACTTTGAGCAGATTTTCAGCCTAAAGTAGAATCACTGGTAATTATCTAATTATTATTCAACCTCTAGACTTTAGAATTAAGATTTAGCTATTTGTAATGATTACCAACAAAGTCTGTAGAAACTTAATGACAATCACTGGCACAACCCAACAGGGACATGAATGAATATTGTTCGGACAGTGGATCCATTTCTTAGATGTCAGATGTTCAAGTTTCTTGGGATTACAAACTATTTTTGAGTCATTTTACAAGTCAGGACTCTTGAATATACAAGTAACAAGAACCCCTGTAGTCTAGCATAAATAATAAAAAATCAAAAAATAGTATTGTAAGGATTCAATAATAGCTCAGAGAATTCAAGAAAAAATAAGTGTACCCTTAGGAAAAACATGAGAATCAGAAACTGAAAAGTTGTAAGAAATCCAGGCAGACCTCTCTCTGCACCTCTCAGCTTTGTTCTTTCAGAATATCTGTTTCTTTTTTTCCCCCACTCATATGCTACAGACACCAACTTCACCCAAATTTACATAGTACACGTCCATTTGCCCAGAGAAACTGACCTCTCATGTTTTGTCTAATTCCAAATTCTTGGAGATGTCACTCTAAACAGCTCAGCTTGCTAAAATTCTCAATCTACCCCCAGTGAGCAGTGACCCAAAGTACAGATGGGGGGGTGAGGGTGCAGAGTTACTAGTTCTAAACAGCTACTAGGCTCATAGTACTGTTGTCATGTGCCTTGAGAGACAGTCCCAGAAAACTGCATGTGATGTGAATCAGAGAGCTGGCCAAACAAAGCAATGCAATTGGAGACCACACTGGTTTTGAAGCATGAATTTCCTATTTGTACATAACACCCCTCAATGTAAATAAGACTTGCTGACCCAGCATTAAGTCAGAAAGTCACTTATCTGATTTGCCTTCTCTGGACACTATAATCTCAACTGCAGTGGTCACTGGGGCCTACATGAGCCAATTTTCTATTTATATCAATACCTTCAAAGTGATGTTTATGTTCAGGGTTTCATGAGGGCAATGTAATAATATGTCAAGAATAACATGTTTTTTGAGATAGAGTCTCACTCTGTCACCCAGACTGGTGTACAGTGGTCAATAACTTTGAACTCCTGAACTCAAAGGACCCTCCAGGCTCAACCTCCCAAGTAGCTGGAGTGCCTCCACCATTTCTGGCTTTTCAAAAATAATTATTGTAGAAATGAGGTCTTGGAACACTGTCTAAGCTGGTCTCAAACTCCTAACCTCAAGTGATCCTCCCATCTAGGCCTCTCAGAGCACTGGGGTTATAGGCATGATCCATTGTGTCTGGCTTTTTGAAATAACTTAAAACACACTGTCTTAGTTTGTGTTGTGGTGTTATAACAGAATACCACAAACTAGGCAATTTATAAATAAAACAGAAGTGTATTTGGGTCATGGTTCTGGAGGATGGTAAGTTCAAGACAGACGGGTAGCATCTGGTAAGGTCTTTCCTGCTGCATTATAACATGGCAGAAGGCATTACATGGTGAGACACTATGTGAGAGAATGCATGAGGTGTCTGAACTCACTTTTATAACAAACTCACTCTCCCACTCTTGCAATAACAGTATCAACCTATTCATAAAAACAGAAACTTTATAAACTAATCACTTCTCAACACTGTTGCATTGACAATTAAGTTTCTAACATATGAACTTTGGAGAACACATTCAAAACATAGCACTCACTAGGATATTAGAATAGTGAGTAGAACCAAACAGTGATTTGGGGAATCTTTATAGGCGGCCCAATGATAGCCTTTAGCTCCCGCCCAAGCCATCCTAAATAGATGTACAATCTAAGCAAAAGCCTTATGCTTACTATGCAAATACAGCCTCAAGTTAAGTGCCCCAGCTGCCTGCCTCCTTCCAAATTGCCAACGTTAAGTCCCTTCTATACCTAAATTATATAGCTACCTCTGTGCACTTCACAGTTCACTATACGGGTAACTCCAGTGCAATCATATTCACTAAATATTACTATAGAAATCATTTTGATATTAAATTCCAGTTGTATGTCACTAAGAAACATGTGATGATCTTTAGCCAGTTTAATTGGGAAATTCTGCCCTGCTGTCATCTGGATGTTGTAGCACTGAGCTTTTCTTAATTCTTTCCTGGGTGGCCCTGTTAGACTTTTCCTCTGCAGTTCCATCTAGTATTTGCATGCCTGAATCTGGTCCCCCGTCTCAGTGTTCAAACTAAAAGTTAAGTTTAAGTAAACACATAAAAGCATCTCCATCAAAGGCATGGTTAAGGGTTACTTTAGCAAAATTGGCAAACTGTGTGTTGCCAGTTCTTCGTTATTAGAGAATGCCTTTTCCTTCCTTCTGTTTGGATAACTTTCTCTCTTTTCCTTTCTCTTTCTTCCTTAAAAATATATTATGTTTTAGCTGCTTACCTTAATCATCTTTTGTAATTTTTTTTTTTTTTTTGAGTCAAGGTTTCACTCTGTTGCCCAGACTGGAGTGCAGTGGCATGATCATGGCTCACTGCAGCCTCAAACTCCTGGGTTCAAGAATCCTCACTCCTCAGCTTCCTGAGTTGCTAGGAGTACAGGTGTACATCACTATGCCCAGGTAATTTTATTTTTCCTGTGGAGATAAGGTCTCGTTATGTTGCCCAGGCTGGTCTCAAACTTCTGGGCTCAAGCGATCCTCCCATCTCTACCTCACAAAGTGCTGGGATTACAGGAATGAGCTGCTGCACGTGGCCCTTAAACATCTTCTGAAACCCTGGAGTCAGCAAAGATGTTCTATCACATGCCCTATGATGAAAAGAGAAACATTCAGGTTGGTAAAATATGGGTTCCACCATAGTGCAGAAACATAAAATCCTGGAAACATCCTATATCTATGTAATACACATCCTCTTTGGTCTATGGCAGCCTGGTAGTTTACCCTGTAACCACTCAATGCTTATTCATGTGTAGCCTATACTTAGATTTTCCACTGCATATTCTTTTTCTCACTTAGCTGAGAGAACATACTGAAAACATAGTAATAGGGTAGTAATAGGTGAATGCCAATTGATTACAGTACTTTAGACACTCATTGCCTAGAAGACGGAGTACTGGATCTATTTCTTCCTTTTCTGCATCACCCATTTTTAAACTATCTACATCTAGCCAATGTATCCCATCCTTCCTTCACCAATACCAAACAGTTAAATCAAAAGGGAAGATCAAATGGAACTTTTTATTTTTGGAGTGTCCAAACAGCTTTTGACGTTACTCTCCCAAAACGTCTCAAGGTCTTTTGGCAAAGGAAATTTTGCATTTAAAACCTTGGCATGGTAGTATCTTTTTTTTTTTTTTTTTTTTTTTTTTTTGAGTTGGAGTCTCACTCTGTTGCCCAGACTGGAGTGCAGTGGCCGCTCCCGGCCACCGCAGCCTCGATCTGCTGGGCTCCGGCGATTCTTCCGCCTCAGCCTTCCAAGTAGCTGGAATTACAGGTATGCGCTACCACGCCCGGCTGATTTTTTGATTTATTGTAGAGATGAGGTCTCGCTGCCCAGGCGGGTCTCCAACCGCGGGCTCAGGCAATCCACTCACCTCAGCCTCCCAAAGGCGCGGGATTACAGGCTGAGCCACCATACCTTGGCATGGTAGTATCTTAATCGAGAATTCCAACAATTGTCTGTAGTGCTCTTCATTTCCCACGGGAAATAACTGTAAGATACTGTTTATTAAAGAACTTCCCCAATTTGGCACTTCCCCACCCACTAGGAAATCACTTGTATTTCCAGGTTGAATACAATGAAGTCAAATAATAAGATAATTGACAAAAACCCTTTACCTTTCTTGGTAAGACATTTCTATTGTTATCTCTTATATCTGATGCACACTTGTGTGGGGAGATTGACAGGAAATTCTGAAGGACAAAAGCAAAATCACATTTGCTGTCTCTTCCCTTCTTAGAGTAAGAATGCCTAAGAAATGTAAAACAAACCCAGCCCCTAATTTGATGTTGAGTATGACTCAACCAAATATCCCTCCAGGGACACAGGCAACTTTGTACATTTTTTTGTGATGGCATTATTAACTCCACCTTTTGCCAATAAAAACTAAAAGTCTATTCGAGGACAGTGGGATCTAATTGCTCCAAGAAACATGGCTCAGGCCCTTTTCTCTAAGTCTTCTCCTGCACGGAATCCACAAGGCACCTCCGGCTTGAATTAAAGACATCTCTCAAAGAAGGTCTATTGCCCTCAAAATACATGTTGACTCAGGCAGTGTGGGTTCACGGATGGTATGTGTGCTTTTCACATTCCCATTGTATGAGAGACAGAGGGAGAGAGATTTTTAAAAAGAGAGAGAAGAGTTAAAAGCAGGAAAATTAAATGTAGTGGTTTAAATAAGTCATGTTAAGTGTCACTATAATATATTCCAGTCACTTAATAGTCCTAGAGCAGTGCCTGGCACAGAATGACCACTAAGTAAACATTTGTTGAATGAATGAGATTCTCAAACAATCAATAATTTAGGAGGTCAGTTTAAATGTTATTCATCATCCCAAAGAGATGGTGAGAACATGAAAATGCTCTTCTTTGGAATTCAACTCTCTTTTTCAGTTTATGTTTGCCTTAAATGGCTTGCTCATTTAAAAATACTAATTTAGAGAAAAAATGCTAAATCAACTTCTGTTTTATTTCCACAACACAAGTGATCAATTGCAATTTGCCATTTTCATCTCCTGGTTGGGACAACTTCCACAAAGCAGGTTGAGAAAACATTCAGTTCACCCGGTCACTGGGCAGGGGTCAAGGCTCTAACCTCATTTGCTCTCTCTATCTCACTCCAAAATGTCAAGATAACCAGAAAAGAGCTAGGAAAATGCTTGTAGATTTCATAATGAATGAAGTCTTCCAGGGTTATTAGGAAGCCTAGCTACCCCCTCTGAGAGCCCAGTCCAAATGCTATTGCCACAGCAGATAGGAGCAGGGCAACAGACGATAAGAAGGGAAAGCCAAAAGAGTCAGAGCAAGACTAGACCATGAACCTTAAAACTCAACATCATCAGCAAATAACCCTCCCTCCACTTCTACCAACTAAACAGCTCAATGCAGGCCACTGGGTTTCCTAGAGGTTTTACAGAGGTGTTCAAGCAGTGAGTGGGCCCTCTGCTTTGCCCTATATCATGCGAAGAGATAACTGCAGATCAGTTTCACTCAGGTGCAGTGGCCAGTCCTCTTACATAGTATAATCCTCCACTTAATTATTCATTTATTCTGCTCTTCCTCATTTCATTTGTCAATGTCCCTGTGGGACTTTGATATAGTTCACATGACAGATAGTGGCATATTTAAGCTTTTTGATAAGTTGAGTTTGGTTCATTCCAAAGGTATTTTATCTTCTCCACATCATATTGATGTCAGGAGGTGGCTCAATAACAGAGGAGATGCCAGCTATTCCTTTTCTAGACAGCCTTCTTTACCCTGGTGGTGCATGATTAATGGATGCTATGGACTCATATCACACGTCTTTGCATTTGGTCCTATAGGGATATTCATCTCTCCTTCCCACCTACCCCATAAATATGTTTAACTCCTTCATATGCATATCTACACAGATTCTAAATATTATTCAGTTTCTTTGTGTTGCAGAAGGTAGCTCTTCTCCTTGTTTTATAGTAACACAAAAAGATTAGTCATTTCAGTCTAATTCATAATTCATTAACACCAATGTTACACTTCTGAAAGTATTTCTAAAAGAATTTAGGTGCTGTGGCTCTTTTCTAAGACATCAGTGACAAATGGCTAGAGATTCTTCATGCCATCCCAAAGAATTTTTAAATTCTCTGAGATCATTTAAAGGAATCTATTAGGTGCAAACTATTTTCATAATAGCACCAAGCCATTATTTGACTTTTTCACTGTATTGGCATTTTGACTGTGCTGACCACTGGTGCAAAATCAGTGGCAGATAAAACTGCTGATGCTAGCCGGGCTTGGTGTCTCAGCCTGTAATCACGCGCCTTTGGGAGGCTGAGGTGAGTGGATTGCCTGAGCTTGCAGGTTCGAGACCTGCCTGGGCAGGCGAGACTTCATCTCTACAATAAATCAAAAAAAAAATTAGCCGGGTGTGGTAGCGCACACCTGTAGTTCCTGCTGCTTGGAAGGCTGAGGCGGAAGGATCGCCGGAGCACAGCAGGTCGAGGCTGCGGTGGCCATGAGCGGCCACTGCACTCCAGTCTGGGTGACAGAGTGAGACTCCAACTCAAAAACAAAACAAAACAAAACAAAACAAAACAAAACAAAACAAAACTGCTGATGCTTTAGCACAAACCAAGGCACTAGCACTAAGTTGTATTACAGATTGAGTACCCCAAATGCTTGGGACCAGAAGTGTTCCAGAGTTCAGATTTTTTATATTTTGCAGTATATCAGCTTAGCATTCCTAATCTGAACATCTGAAATCCAAATGCTTCAGGGAACATTTCTTTTGAGTGCCATATCAGTGCTCAAAAAGTTTGGGATTTTTTTTTTTTTTTTTGAGTTGGAGTCTCACTCTGTCCCCAGACTGGAGTGCAGTGGCTGCTCCCGGCCACCGCAGCCTCGACCTGCTGGGCTCCGGTGATCCTTCTGCCTCAGCCTTCCAAGTAGCTACCACGCCAGGCTGATTTTTTGATTTATTGTAGAGATGAGGTCTCGCCAAGTTGCCCAGGCGGGTCTCGAACCCTCGGGCTCAGGCAATCCACTCACCTCAGCCTCCGAAAGGCGCAGGATTATAGGCTGAGCCACCGAGCCCGGCAAGTTTGGGATTTTGAAATGTCTTGAATTTTGGAAATTTGAATTAGGGACACAACCTGTAGTGGTTATTGTTTTCTTTAATACTTTCCCAGTTAAGGCAAATGTGCCCATTTCACCTAAAAATGAACTTCATGAATTAGTAAAAGCTATTAATGTTATTAAATCTCAACCTTTAGGTACACATCTTTCATATCTTTAGCATGACAAATTGAGAAGTAAGCATAAATTAATTGTGCTATATACCAAAGCATTATAATTGTTTCAAGGAAAAGCACTTGGAGATTGTTGGAGTTGCAAACTGAACTAGCCACTCATTTCATGGAACACTGTGTTTCCTTGAATGGCTGATAGATAAACTGATTATTTAGGATTTGAGCTTTATCAAACGTTTTCTTGAATGAGCCTGTCACTTGGGATTTCAAGTGAAAACTAGAATTTTAGAAAAATTTAAATTAGAGACATATATAGCAACATTTAGCTTAACAAATTCCCAATATTCAAAAACTTTTCTGATGATATAAATGAATATGGTGTTAATTAATATAATTTAAAAATATTGTTTAATTAGATATGTCAACATTGGGAAGTACTGCATAATTCAATGTGGTAGGTAAGCTTTGACCCCATTACTTTTGCCTCTGGTCATAACATGGTTTTGATATGTTACACAACAAAAGGGTGTTTGCAAATATAATTAAGGTTACTAATTAGTTTATTTTAAGATACAGAAACTATCCTAGATTTTCTGGTTGGGTCCAAATTGCAGAAATCCTTATTAAGAGAGAGAGGAAACAGAAAGCCAGAGAAATGTGAACCATTAAAGGATTCAATCTATTAGGTGACTTGAAAAACAGGAGACCAAGGGGAAAGCTTGGGGAGGAAATTAATTCTGCCAACGTCCTGAATGAACTTGGGAGCAGAATCTCCCCCAGAGCCTCTATTCAGCAACACAGCACTGCTGACATGCTGACTTAAGGGAGGTGAGACCTAAGCAGAAAACCCAGTTGAGTTGTGATGTGTCCAGATGTTTGATACATGGAAACTGGAAAAAAATGAATGTTGCTTTAAGCCACTATTAAGTTTGTGGAAATTTGTTGCAGCAGCAATAAAAGACTAATACATTCAGTGAACCAATCTTTTCCAAATGGCCAATTCATGATGTTACAAAATCATGTATGAGTTAAAGGACATGCTAGACAGATGGATTTTAATATCACCAAGTGTTAACATTTTGTAATACAGTTTGAAAATTCATTTTGCAGCTTACCTTTAAGAAATGATTACTTACATAGGCGAAATATAGTATCAAAGAAGAATGTGCAGCTTGCCTTTAGAAGTTATAACTTATATAGATTGAATACAGTATCAAAGAAACACGTTTACACTTTTCTAAAAATGCTATTAAAATCCTTCTTCTTTTTGCAGCTACATTTATCCTTCATATATCTATATTAATGCTTTTTGCCTGAAAATTTACTTGTCTATATTAATATAGCTACATCAGCTTTCCTTTGGTTAGGGTTTGTATCTTTGTCCATTATTTTTCTTCCCAGCTCTTTGTGTATTTTCATTTGAAGTGCCTCCTATGAGCAACACATATTATAATTTTTTTTCCTATCTATACTGTTACTTTTTGTTTGGAGTATTTATTCCATCTACATTTTGTGTCATTGGAATATTAATACATTTTACCTTAAATCTTAAATGTTACTATTTGTTTTTCATGTATCCAATCTCTTCTATTTTTCCTTTGTTTTCTTTCATCTTTTGAATCAACTGTATTAAAAATTCTATTATTTTCCCCTCTATTCACATATTACCTATTTTTTTTTTTACTTAAAGTCATACTATGCACACATTTCAAAGTTTAGTTAGTACTTCTACTTCACCCCAGGTAATGCTAAGACTGAGAACACTTTGGCTTTAATCATGGTCCTCCAAATAAATATGTTAATGTTGTTGTATAATATGTGTGTGCATTTAAGCTAATATGATATTTTATGTATACAGTTAATATTCATTTAGATTAACCCATATTTTATCTTTTCTTTTGTAATTTTTTTTTTTTTTTTTTTTTTAGTTCTTCAAACTTCCATCTATGATAAGTTTCCATCGACCCTAAAAACAACTTTTATATTTTCTTTAGGGACAGTTTAATGATTAGTGCCAATAGTTTTGGTTAGACTTAAAATGTCTTTATTTTTCCTGTCTTATTGAAAGGTATTTTCACTTTGTATAGAATCTTAATTTGGCAATTATTTCTTATCAGCTATTAGAAAATATTAAATTGTCTTCTATTTTTATTATTTCTGTTAAAAATTAGCTGTCAGTCTAGTTGCTGCTCTTTTGAAGGTAATTGTCTCCACCCCACCTTTGGTGACATGATTTTTCTATCTTTGTTTAACTATGATATGTTTAGATTTGATTTTCTTCATATGTTTTCTTCTTTGGACTCTAAGTGCTTCTTTTTTTTTTTTTTTGAGTTGGAGTTTCTGTCACCTAGGCTGGAGGGCGGTGACACGCTGCTCACAGCCACCTCAGCCTTAACCTGCTGGGCTTAGGCAATCCTTCTGCCTCAGCCTTCCAAGTAGCTGGAACTACAGGTGCATGCAACCATGTCCAGCTACTTTTTTGATTTATTATAAAGATGAGGGTTCACCAAGTTGCCCAGGCTGGTCTTGAACCCCTGAGCTCAGACAATCCTCTCACCTCAGTTTCCCAAAGTGCTATGATTATAGGCATGAGTCACTGTGCCCGGCCTCAAAGTGATTCTTAAGTCTACAGTTAGAAATCTTACATAATTTTTAGAAAAATATCTAGGCAAATATTGCTTCAGCTGTTCTATTTATCTCATCCTTGGAGTTTACACAAAAATTAGACCTTCACTGAATTGCATATGTATTTCACCTTATCCATATATATATATATATTTAATATTTTTGGTTTTTCATTTTTTTATTCTAGAAATTTCTAAAACTTTTTCAATTCATTTTCAAGCTTCCTAATTCTCTCTTCAGCTATGTTAAATTCATTCATTGAATTCTTAGTTTCAATTATCATATTTTATTCATTCTAGAAATTCTCCTTGGTTTATTTTTTAAATTTCCTATTCTCTTCTGAAATTCTCAGGTTATCATGCGTTATTAAGTAAAGATATAATTTAAAGTCTATGTCTGAAAGTTCATTTTCTAGACCACCTGTAGATCTGTTTCTACATTCTGTTGTTTTCTTGAATTTTAGTCATGTTGTTGTCTTGCCTCCTCATTTACACATGGTTACACATGGCCACACACACATATGCCCTTGCACAATGTATCTCATACAGACACACACACACACACACACACACACACACACACCCATAATTGGAAAGATAATTTGAAGCTCTGGATAATATATCTCTCAACTAAGCTAGTTTTAGGAGCATACTCAGTTCCAGACTCACTTTAATCCAATAAGTGACTGAGATGCTAAAAAACTGATTTACAACCTCCATGAGGATTGACATATACATTACACAATCTCACTCCAAGGCTATAATCTCTTAGATTACCAATCAAAAACCTGGAAGATTTACCAGTAACCTTTTCTCCTTTCTGAACTCTAATGTTTTCCCTAGTACCTTCAGTCTTCCAAAAGCTTTGCTCCACTTTTTTGCTTCTCAGAGCCTTCTCCCACAATTGAAAGATACATTAGAAGGAAGGCATTCCAAAATGTCAAGCTTACCTCTCTGAGTTTTCTTATCTTTAATTTTGTCTTCATAATTCAGAATGACTTTTGCAGCTATCTGGCATTTTCAAACACATTGTTTATATTTTGCCCAGATTTACTAATTTTTTCAGTAAGATAATTGATTCAAATTACTAGTCTTCCATTATTATAAGCAAAACTTTCTCTTGTGGCTTTTAATATTTTCTAATTTTCCTGAATTCTATAGTTTGCCTATGATCTATCTAAGAATCAATTTTTTTTTATTTATTGTAATTGGTACCCTTTACTCATTTTTGATCTGCATCAAATGTCTGCTTTCAATTCCTGAACACTCTACTACAATCTTTTTTAGAGTTAACTGTTCTCATTGTCTCTGGTCTCCTTTTCTAGATTTCTATGAGACTTTTTTTGTAGACTTTCCTTCTGTCTTTTATATCCTTCAACTTTTTCTCCAAATTATTTATTTATTTATTCTTGTTTAGTACATTCTAAGTTTTTTAAATCAGAGTTTTTTTTAATATATTAACCTGTCATCTAGTAACTATAGTTTACAACTTAAATTGTTCATTATATTTATATTTTAATGATAATATTTTCTATTTTTGAAAATTTTTATTTTTTTTCAAATACATCTGTTCTGGTTTATTTCCTATTATTATATTTTGAATTATTTGTTTTCTTTATGACTTGAACAACTTTTTTTTTTTTTTTTTTTTTTTTGAGTTGGAGTCTCACTCTGTCGCCCAGATTGGAGTGCAGTGGCCGCTCCTGGTCACCGCAGCCTCGACCTGCTGGGCTCCGGTGATCCTTCCACCTTAGCCTTCCGAGTAGCCAGAATTACAGGCGCGGGCTACCACGCCTGGTTGATTTTTTGATTTATTGTAGAGATGAGGTCTCGCTGCCCAGGCGGGTCTCAAACCCGCAGGCTCAGGCAATCCACTCACCTCAGCCTCCCAAGGCACGGGATTACAGGCTGAGCCACCGAGCCCGGCTGACTTGAACAACTTTAACATGGTAATTTTAAAGTCTTTTTTAGGTTGAAAAAAACTAAAGACTTATCAGAACTGTTTTCTAAATGGTTTTTACACATTCCTTTAGTTAGGAATATATCCCTAAAACCACTTCATGCTTGTTTCTGCTGAGAACCTTTTGATATCACTAATTCTAGACCAGCCATGTATTAGAGTCTTGTTTCTGAATTTCCTAAATGTGTAGATAATTATACAGGCATCCCTTTGTATTCATGAGAGATTTAAGGACCTCTAGCAGACACCAAAATCCATGGACTCTCAAGTCCCTGATATAAAATGGCATCATATTTGCATATAATCTATGTACATCCTCTCATATATTGAAATCACTTCAAGATTACTTATAAAACATAATACAATGTAAATGCTATGCAAATAGTTGTTATACTATGTTGTTTAGGGAATAATGATTTTTTAAAAGCCTGTACAAATTTGATAGAGATGTAATTTTTTTCAAATATTTTTGATCTGTGGTTGGTTGAACCCATGGGTGCAGAACCCACAGATATGGAGGTCCTACCATACAAGAGTTTTATCTTACACCAAAGCATAATGTACCCTAGAAGTTTTAATTTGTAATATCTTAGTATGTTTTTATCATATTAGAAGAGGATCCTAATTCAGTTTTGTGTCCTTGAGCAAGGCTAGTGTATTATCTGGAGCCAAACTGTCTTGCAAAATATCCATTTTCATCTTTCTTTAGGTACCTAGCTTGCTGCTGGGCTCCAGTTCTTACTTTGGTGTTTAAAATCTACATCTTTTACCTGGTTGTGTAACCTTCTGGACCATATGCCTTCAATTCTTACTCATTTTTTTTCTCTTAATTTTCTTTGTTAGTGGCACTTGGAAAACTCACTTATTTTTAAAATTGACAATATACTTTGAAAAATTTTTCTTTAACTCCATTATCCTATATTTCCATATGTTTGAAGCATAAGAAAGGTCAGGTTAGTGAGGAAATTTCCAGAATTTGCCCAGTCTACCAACTTGAAAGGGAGCCAGAATACTCTTTAAACTTCCAAGTGTAATCTTGTTTGTCAAGAAATGCTGGGTGTGTCTGCTGGCAACTTATAAAAATTTGAACTCCTTTGTTTCTTCCTGAAAAAATAAATCAATAATTTAGATCAATTGCCAAACCCAGGATCACTTTTGTATGCATTATTAAAATGTATACATGCATCAAAACACATTGTATACCATAAATAGGTACAATTTTTATTTGTCAATTATATCTTATTAAATCTGGGAAAAAAATAAAATAAATACATAAAAATAATAATTATCAGGGATAATTATTGATCAGAGGAAAATTTTTTAGGTATTCATCTTATTCCTAATCTTATTACTAATAAATGAGAATATGTTAATTACTAGGACTTATTTCAGATATGTTTGTCAGCTTTGCCTTGATCTAATATACCAATAAACCAAAAGATCAATCATGGAAAAAATTTAAAATGCCATTTTTATTATAAGCTGAAAAAAATTTATATGTTATATTTATATGATATATTCCTAACTAAAGAAAAGTGTAAAACAAATAATCCAAAATATAATAATAGGAAATAAAACAGAACAGATACATTATAGGGAATTTTAGTGTTATTGATGGTAGAGAAATATTCTTATCTTGGACCTCATTTTCAAAGAGTTTCACTATGAAGTATTCAACAGACTCCATCATCAAACAATGTCTTCTGTCCTTTAAGTATTGCCAGGCTTTCAAGAACTATGGTCAGGACTCAGAAGGCATTTGAGAATATAACCCTACAAGTATATATACACATTTTATGAATGAACCTCAAAGCTACCTACTTGAAGAAACAATAGTATTTATTCAGCAGCAAAATGGGCACCACTGCTGTCTTTTCCTCAAAACTCAATAGCCCACAGTAGGATTCTGACAAAAGTTAGTTGGCTAGTTGAATAAACAAATGCTGTGGGAGAAATGAGTTTGCTGAGAGTATAGTATTGATAACTTGCTACAACTCTCGGTATAGAGCTCCTAAAGTCATAGGCAGGGGGAGAGCCTAGTTCTGTAGTCTAGGGGGATCTAGAATAAAAGCAGATAACTGATTGCTCTTTGTGAACTTCTAAGAATTTTTCATCATATGAGTAATCTAAAGAGTTGAAATCCCTTCAGTTCCTTGTGTAAAAGCAATAATAGGTGAAGCAAGTATTTATTATTCTGCAGTGGAAAGAAATCAAGCTTGGGAATGAATAGGCTTAGTCTTGGCTGTATACCTTGAACAAGTCACTTCCCCTTTCAGGGCTTCAGTTTCCTCATTGTAATTTAACATTTGAGGGACTTTGACTTGATGACATTTTAAAGCCCCTTCCGGTATGAACATTCAGTGATGGATTAGTGACCTTCTAGCCAATGTAATAACAGGTGATTAGGCCATTTTTTTTTCAGCAATATGGTTATTTCCAAATTGCTGGTGGTTATTAAAAATATACATATATATCCTAGTTCATCCATAATGATTCTCCAAAATCAGCAGGTGATTTATCATGCATTCATTCAACATCCCAAAAGCCAGGGCTTATATTAATGCCAGCCTCCCTTGACAGAGTACATTTTATTCTAAAGTGCATTACCTCTAGAATTACTCTGCAACATTCTTTCACCCAGCAATGAAATGCAGCTATTTCAGTAAGGAAAAAGTATCACCTATACTCAAATATGTACCTGTGTGACCAGATGAGCACAGAAAAACAAACCTGCTGTATTTGAGGAAGGAACTCCAGGTAGAGGAAAGGAGGCAATGGATAGTCTTTTGGTGAGGATTAGCATCCTGAATCCCATCCATCACTTGGCACTTCTAGCAGTGTGGTCTTGAGCATATCATTTCACCTCTGGTTTCTCATGTGTGAAACGGAAGATTTCTCTAGCGACTTTATAACCCTGGCTGTGCCACAGAATTATCTATGGAACTTTTTAAATGCAGATGCAGGGTCTTGGCTCCCATCCAATATAACAAAATCAGTACTTCTAGAAATGAGGTCTTTTCTGGTGAATTCTGTCTCCACATAGACAAGTGTTTGGAGACAAGCAGGCTTGGAATCAGATCTCTCTCTCTCTCTCTCTCTCTCTCTCTCTCTCTCTCTCTCTCTCTCTCTCGAGTCTCTAGGATTCTGTTAGAGCATCTTTTGAATGAATTACCCTCAAATCTCCTAAGCATATGTGATAAAATCTCTTAGCAGTGATAAACAAACAACAGAATGAAATATTAAGTGTTATGATAATCCAGTCTAATTATTTAATTTATCCAAGAAGTATCTATGGGCAATCTACTACATGTAAGTAAATGTGCCAGGCACTAGGGATAAGCATGAACAAGGCTTGCAGATCCTACGTTTGCTGAGAGCTACAGACCAGTAAAGAATCGGTTATAAAGCAGGGTAATAAGAATGTTAAAATAAGTACAGGGAACAATGAGAGGTGTTGAAAGGGTGATAATACAGGTTTCAGTACATCAGGAAGTGTTTCTAGAAGAAGAGACATCTAAGTTGAAACTTGAGAGGCAAGGAGAGAATGGGGAAGAGGGCTCCAACTGGAGGAAGAAAATGCTCGAGTGAGATCAAGAAGCTCCATGCCAGTATAGGGCAGGTACTGGAGGGTGTGGATGGAGACGAATAGAGCTGGGGTGAGGACAAGAGATGTAGCGGGAGAGCAGGAGGGGGAATCAGGACTAGAACATGAGTGTTGGGCTCAGGGTCACAGCGATGACCACCACTTTGGAAACCTGTCAAATCCCGATGTGGAGTCTAGTATGTGCATCTTTAGTACCACTGAGGTGCAGGTGTAACCCCAGCCTTTCCCAGGAACACTCTCCCATCTTAAAGGCCATCAACACAGCAAAAGTGCAATAGGGTCACACTATTTTTCCATGTGTTCTTTCTATCAACATGCCATTCATTAGATTTGAGGTTTTAGCTAAAGCTCTGGGGAGTGGAATGGAAGGATAGGACTTCTCAGCTCAGGTTCTCGGCTCAGGCCCAGTGTGAGCATGTTTCCTGAGCTGAGGAGGAGAAGGCCCAAGTAAGGCTGTCAACTGGGATGTGCCCAGAAGGTACAGAGGTCAAGAGCCACATGAGCAGGGCACCAACCCCTCCAACTCAAACCACCACTTTGAATTGTCATAAGATATAGAGGTCTCATGCCTTACATTTTGTTTTTCACTTGTGTAAGTTTATGATGATGTTGTTTCAAATTTACAGAAAAAAAATCTAGCATTCCTGTATATTCCTTTGTCCAGATTCATCATGTATTAAGTTTTGCCCATATATTATGTTATTGCTCCAAATTTTTTATGTATATATTATTTTCTGAATCATCTGAGAGTGGTTATATATAATCAGTCTTTTTACTACTAAATAGTTCCATGTTTATTTTCTCAGAACATTCACACATCATCAGAGTGTGTTATCAACATTTTAAACATTAATATTATTATGGAACTATTATCCTATTCAAGAGCCATATTCAAATTTCGCCAACTTTCCCGAAAAACGTTCTTTATTACTATTTTTTCTGATAAAATATCTAATTCAGGATTACACCTTGCATTTAGTTGTCATGTTTCTTTGGTTTATTTCCATCACTAGGAGTTTACAATGCAATTTATTTCATTTAATCCTCACAACTAAGGCTCAAAGATATTTATGAAACCTGTCTAAAGTCACAGAAATTGAAATCTTAATTTATGTGGTTCTAAAGAGTTTTTTCTTTTCATGATACTATGGTCACCATCATTGAGATATTATGTTTCTCTTACAAGGAACCATGTGTCTCTCATAACTATCCCAGAAAAGATCTAGTTTCTTGTTCAAGATCTATCCATTTGTAAAGTATACGATCTTGGGGTGTTCATGCACATGTTTGCTGAGCCTCACTTTCCTACTTTGTAAAATGAGAATAATGCCTGCTACTCAAAGTAGGTGAAATGAGTGTGTAAAGGAAAATGACCTTTGTAAATCGTTAAGCTAGAAACATGTAAAAACCTATCATTGGCACATTCGCACTGAGGTGTAAATGACTGAAATCAAATCTTACAAAGAGTAGAGACAGGAAGGACAGAGCTAATTTAAACAGAGTAAAGTCATGCATAACAGTAAAGGACATAAGAACAGGCTGAGGACTTTGGAAAGACATATTTCAGCTACTTCATAACTTTTCTGAACCAACCTTGCCCAGACTCAAGGTGATATTATGCACTTTTTCACATCCTGTTTCTATATGTTGACTTAAGACTCTAGAATTCAGAGTGTTCTGTGACCCTAAACACAAACACACTCACACACACACGTGACCCCAAACATGCACACACACACACACACACACACACACACAACACACACACACACACTCTCCCCCATTCCTGAGGAGGAGATTCTTCCATTCTTCCTTCTCCAAATATGTACAAAACCACCAGCCCCTAAGCCGACTGTGGGCTGGCTGAGATCAGGGCTATTCTGGGGCCACCAGTTAGCATGCTGATAGAGAAGGATTAATGAGACAGTCTGCTCATCCATTGCAATTAGAAACAACACTGGAACTATTCTGGGGCTATTTCTATGCAGGGAACTTGAACTGCTCATCAGCCCTTCTCACTCAGAGACCTGTGGGTAATTAGGGCCGTGTTAAATATAGGAGAATCAACCCAGAGCAGCCCCATCTGTGCTGGTGCCTTGGGCTCTGAGGATATATTGTGCCCTCAGCTAGCCCTCTAAAAGCAGTGAAAGGGGGATTTAGCTTCAACCTGGAGGATTTTGGTATTACTTAACTAAAGCTAAAAATGTTCTGGCCTTTCAGCCTCACACAGGATGTCAGATACAATTCAGGAGTAAAAACGACATCAGCCCAGGAAAGCAACCTAACATTTCTGGGCCCTATTTGCCAAGCCACACGTTTGCCACCAGCTCATTATGATGGACAATTTCACTTAGGAAGAGGGCATGAAGGGAGTGCAGTGTGTCTGTGAACCTTATATTTGAACAAGAACAACTAAAAAAACAAAAACAGTGGGTAGAGAAGGATGCCATGTCATGTAACTACAACACCCTCTGACTTCAAACAGTTGTGCTGACATTGGGTCATTAGGCAGGACTTTTCTGTTCTTGTAAAAAGTTATTCTTAAGTAATAGGTTCATAGTACTCCAGATTTGAAAGTACTTGACAGCCATTAAGCTACTTTATGATTATATTGCTGAAGGGGGGTGGGGCTGAGAAAGAACATGTATTATTAGTTCTACTTTACAGATTTTGTCACCCTCTCTATTTTCTAGAAATTGATTGGTGGTGGGCGATGGAGAGTACAATCATACCAGAAGGAAGAGCCCACAATAGGTTCCAGAGAGAACCATCCTGAGTTCCTGTGGCTATTAGTCTTCATGATAATTACCTCTTTTGTGAAATGTGTCACCCGAGGCCTGCTAATCAAAGTGTGGTCCTTGTAGGGGGCAGCTATGCCATCTCCTCACTGAAAGTGTAGTAGAAATGCAGAATCTCAGGCCTCATCTTCTGAATTGGAACCTGCCTTTTAACAAGGTCCCCTGGTGATACATATGAACATTAAAGTTAAATAAATACTCTCTAGGAGGCCTGTTGCCGTGTTTCTGGGAATTAGGTAGATAAAAACAGGTTTTCTAGATGAGCTCAGCCATGAAGATGCTATGAGGTCATCTGTTGCAACACCCTAGCTATGTAATGTTTACTTGTTTATTGGTTGGTTGATTTGGGTTTCCTGATTTCTGATGATTAGAAAGGTTTACAATTTCTAAGCCTCCCAAAATATGTGAATTTTGGGCCAAGCTCTAATCCTCAAGCCTCTTCATTTCATCAAGTCTCATAGGGATGAGAATTAAAAGGTTCTAGACTAAGAGGTCCTATCCCCTACTTGATTTAGAATATTCAGTTGTGGTTGTGGTTAGCAAATGTTGTAGAGACTCATTCTGCACTTATCTATAGCTCAGTGACTAACTCCTCAAGATGGGGAAGTGGTTGGTTTGTCTCCATTGAACTCCATTTAATTCATGCAAACTCTGCCTGGCCTTGCCAAATCTCTGGAGTGGTGGCAAGGACCATTCTACCTTAAGAAGATTCACAGGAATCGATTTTTTTGTGTAAGATAGCTCCAGAAGAGATCAATTTCCCCAGATAGGAAAAGAAATTGCTCACTTTCCAGGTATCTGGGGGACTTGCTGACCAGTAAGGTCATGGTCAGGGTTTGAAGATATTAAGACTCAGGAAGCAGATACTCAGACTACTGCAGCCCAGCTGCTGAGTCAGACCCAGACTTTCCAACTCTGACAAGCCATTTGGACTATCTTTTTTGAGTTCTTTATAGTCATAAACTTCAGAAAACCAAAACCACCTATGTGACATCCTCTTTCAGCTGCAAAGTACCAAAGGATGGCAGATATTGCGCTACACTGGAGACACTATGCCACAGACAAATTTGCATCGTTAGCCACAACTGAGGTTGAATGAAGTAGGCTAGTATAGGCAGCAAAGAGACACATAGATGATGGTATCTCTGAGAGCTCTAAGATTTCCCAGATTACCAAGGACAGTTATGATAAGGTGAGAGGCTGCATTTCTCCAAACTTGGATGGTAAACGTGCTTTTTACTTCATGGGGTTACTCAAGTTCTGATGTTGTCAGGAACTTCAAATATCCCCAAATCAAGAGCTACCCCATGTATTATACCACCAGTTATCACATGACACAGGGAAGGGACTTTCAGAAGAGAAGTGTCACATTTGACTCTACTTCCTTATTCTTAAATAATTCTCTTCTTTGCCATGGAAGCAACATAAGTGCTATTTCCCAAACTACCTTCTTTGTTGATTTGTTTCTTTGACAGAGTTAGAGTCCCAGGTCAGACATTGTGAGTATTGAAAGTATAGCAGTAGCCGGGCTCGGTGGCTCAGCCTGTAATCCCGCGCTTTGGGAGGCTGAGGTGAGTGGACTGCCTGAGCCTGCGGGTTCGAGACCCGCCTGGGCAGGCGAGACCTCACCTCTACAATAAAATCAAAAAAATTAGCCGGGCGTGGTAGCACGCGCCTGTAATTCCGGCTACTCGGAAGGCTGAGGCAGAAGGATCGCCAGAGCCCAGCAGGTCGAGGCTGCGGTGGCTGGGAGCGGCCACTGCACTCCAGTCTGGGCGACAGAGTGAGACTCCAACTCAAAAAAAAAAAAAAAAAAGCAAGTATAGCAGTTAACAGGCAGCCATGGTTCCTGCCTAATAAAAACTGCAGCTTGGTGAGCTTTCTCATTAAGTAAGCAATCAGAGAATTGATTGCATAACTAAAATCATGACAAAAAATATACATAGTGCTATATACAGTAGTTGTTGGTAAATCAGGTTTCAAAAAAGCTGACTTGTAGCATCTGACAATTTCTATAGTATAAATATGTTCATGGTTGATTTCAAGCTACCAACAATTGCAGTTCCCAGTCACACGGTTCTAGAATTTTTAACAATCAGCTCACATTAGCCAATGTGAGCCAACTTCAGCATTCCACTGAGTCACATAGGATATTATAGAGAGGGACTAAACTGAGTAATGTGGTCAGAGTTTTTCTGTTGAAGTGGAATTTAAACTGAGTTCTGTGGAATCATCAGTAGTTAGCAAAGAAAAGAATCAAGGCGAAATATTGTCCATGCAGAAGGAACAAGATATCTTCTTCAAAGACTCTGAAATAACATGGTATATACATAAGTATGTATGAATGTATTCATATATTTTTTTAATTTATTTTAGAACATGGAGTTTAATGCAAAGGCAGAAAACCAATGTGACAAAGGTTAGTGTACCTCTAAGCCAGATGAGATAGATATCATTTTTTTAGACATAAGGAAACTGAGCATCAGAGAGTTTGAATAACCAAGCTAACTGGCTCAAGGCCACACAGCTGCTCAGTAATAGGGTGTGGATCTGAATTTTTGCAATCTTTCTGTGTAGATTGCCATGTTATCACTACTTTCTGCTGCCTTTCAGCTTAGAATGAAGTATAGGCAAGGGTACCAACCATGAAGAAGAAAGCTAGTGAAATTTGGAACTTGCTTCTAAGAGTAACATCAAATTTATTTCTTAAGATATCTTTCTAGGTTGGCAGTTTTTAATCCATTTGGTTAAGTGACCACTGGAAATCTGATGAAAGATACAGACATGGGCATCATAAACAATGTGTTCAAACACATACACAAATTTACATACGGTTTCTGAGGGTTCACAGACACCCTGAAGTCCATTTAAAATCTCCTTAGTGGCCCAAAGATTGCAGGAAAGAAATCTCAGTGGGCTGCGTCTCTCCCTCCTGCTTGCCTCCTCCCTTCTCTCTATTCAAGATAGAGTCTAATTCTTGATCTATGCCTGCCATCTTATGGAAAATTTTAAAGATTTTCTTGTTATTCCATGATCAGAGGATTTATTGTTTTATCGGAGTCTTGGAGCCATGTCATTTAAAATACCTCTACCAAAAGTGTTGAGCTATGGCTAGGAAATGTTGGCTTTCATCTCAACCTGCTCCCTGACAACTTTCTCTTCTGGTTCCCTATCTATAACAAAAAAATCTGTTAGCACCTATTTTTGTGCTTTTTAAAAAAAGATTCGTATCCTGGTATTTTCTATGTTAAAATATTCCATAACAATATGCATGTCTATATCTATGTCAATAATTTAATTTCCATTAAGTTCACGTTGTATGTATTGAATTATAGAGTAAAATTCTAATATAATTATAATTTGACTTCGCAATCATTTTTTAATTTAAAGGAGACATTCAGAACAGTGCTGTGAGACTGTTGAAAAGAAAGAGCCACTTAAATGCAGAGCATTACAACTATAATAATAACTATTTTCTGCTTTTCCACTATTGATACTGATATTGTCCCTCCTCCCACTTCCAACCAGCTACACTATCTGCCATGACATCCTTATGGGGTAGAAGATATCTTTTTGATACTATCTCACATAAATGCAGTGGCTCATGAAAGCTGACACCAGCTTATGAGAGCTAATTGTTAAATATTCTGATGTTTCATAAGCTGAAAATTGTTTTAGATGGCAAAAACCAGTGAGATGAAAATGCTCTGATTAGTCAGTAATAAAATACTGAGCAATACTACAAACAAGATACAGAGCTGGATGCTTATTCAGGTATATTATGTTAATAATATCATGCTGACTATATCTGGCAATCGGGATAAAGTTACTAGTCTAGATATGTTGGTAGGTACTTGCACACCAGAGTAGGAAATAAATCGCACAAAATCCAGTGGTCTATACCCAATGAAATTGGAAAAATTTAGTGTTTGAGAGCAAGCCAAGATATTCCTTTTGTAGACATTATGACAAGTTGTTGCATACCTCCTAGCACTAAAAAAGAGGTACATTTCTAATGAAACTTTATGAATTTTGAAGGGAACATATATCTCACTGGGCATGCTTCTCCAATCTATTTACCAAGTATGATGAAAGGTCATTAATTTGTGTAGGTCCAGAACAAGAGAAGTCTCTACAGTAGTTCAAGGCTGCCATACAAGCTGCTCTTACATTTAGTTCCAGTATATCCCATGGGGCTAAAATTGTCTGTATTGGATAGGGATTCGGTATGGAGCTATTCACCTGGTAGATAAATCAAAGGCAGGTGCTTAGGATTTTGGAGCAAAACTATGACAACCCCTTCAGAAAAAAATTTATTTCAATTCAAAAATTCTTCTTTTGAATAGCAGTTTGAAAACAGAAGCTTGATCATGGGTCAAGTTAAAATGTATCCTGAACTACTCACAATGAACTAATGTTGATCCATCAAGTCTCTAAGATGGGCATGAGTAATAGCATTCCATGATCAAGTGGAAGTGAAATATGTGAGATCAGGGATGCGTACATTGAATAAACAAGTGACCTATTTTCCCATGTTCTCTATTTCTACAATGGCTTCTAGAACTTACATCTTTGACTTTGTGGAAAGTTCTCAGTGACCAGTAGACTAAAAAAATATTTGACCTAGTTTACAGAAAGTTTTGCATGATATTCTAGTATCATCCAAAAATGAATGACTATATCACTGTGGCCCCACATGGGAGTGGCCCAGGAGGATAGTGGTAAAGGGAAAATTTCCTAGTGGGCAGAACTTCCTACAGTGCACCTGATTATTCTTTTTGCCTTAAAAGAAAGATAGCCAGAGGTATATAAATCTACATTTCTTTATGAGCAGTGACTAAAGGTTTAGATGAATAATAAAGAACTTAGAACATGACTAGAAAATTGGAGACAAGAAAGTCTAGAGAAGAAGTAAATGGACCTTGAATTGGGTCTATGTGAATGCTCACCAAAGCTCAACCTCAGCATGGAAGGATCTTAATAATGAGCAAGATGACACATTCTTCAAACCTCTGTCAAGTCTCTGTCTTCATTCATTCCTGTCCTTGGCCAATGAGCTCATGAACAAAGTTGCCATGGTGGTAGACATAAAGGGTATACATGGGTTCAGCAATATAAACTTCCATTTACTAGGCTAATCTGACTACAGCCACTACTGAGAATCCAACCTAGAGACTAGGGCTGAGCCTCTGAAATAACACCATCTTCAAGGGGAATCAGCCAGTTTTCTGATGTTGGGTTAATTGCGTTGGAACACTTCTCTCATGGAAGGGAAGTATTTTGTTCTCACTCTATGGAAACTTACTCTTCATATGGATTTGCCTCTTCTACCAGTAATACTTTTTCCAAAATCACCATATATGGACTTATAGAATTCTTATGTCTTATTAACCATCCTGGTATTACACAATGCTTTGCTTTTGACCAAGGAACGAACTTTGCAGAAAATGAAGTATGGGAGCAAACACATGTTTATAGAATTCATAGTCTTATTGTGTTATCCATCACTCTAAAGCAGTGGAAAGGTGGAATAATTCTTCTGACAATTCATTTACTGTGCTATATGAATAGAAACACTTTACAGGGCAGGGCTAGGGTAATGTCCTGAAAGATGTTGTAATTTATCTAAATCATTAAAAAATGTATGTTACTGTTTCTCTCTTATCCAGGTTTTATAGGTACAGAAATCAAGGGGTGAAAATAGAAGGAGGTCCTCTCACTGTTACTCCTAGTGATCCACTTGCAAAGGTTGTTCTTTCTGCTTTCAACTTTAGGCTCTTCTGGTCTACAAGTCCTAATTCCCAAGGGAAAGATACAGCAATAGTTCCATTAAGATGAAAGTTGATACTCCCTGCTGGCCACATTCATCTCTAAATGCTAAAGAATCAACAGGCAAAAATAGAGTAATGCTGTACTCATTTTGGCTGTGATGACCATGACTACCAAGGAGAATTTGGATTACTATTATACTATAAGAGTAAGAAGAAGTATGTCTGGAATTCAAGGGCATCTCTTATACGCTCAAATCCTGTAATTACTGTTTTACTCTAACAAAGTAAATGGAAAACAACCCAATGCAGACTCAACTGCCAAGGCTCAGATCCTTCAAAAGTGAAGATTGAGGCCACTTCAACAGGCAAGGAATCATGACCAGGTGATGTGCTTGCTGAGGACACAAGGTATATGAAAAGGGTAGTAAAAGAAACTGTAAACACCGGAAGATTGGTTATGAAAATTAGGATGATAAAAATTATAAATATTCATTTTTATGTTGATATAAATATATTTGGTTGTTAATTCATTCTTTTTTCTCTTCTATCAACCAAATATAAAATCTAGTTACTGTAATAGTTCTTAGGGTGGCTGTAACAAAATACCACAAACTGGGTGACTTAAAACAACAGAAATTTATTTTATTACAGTCTGTCAACTAAAATTCCAAAGTCAAGGTGTCAGCAGGCTCACTTACTTTTTGGAGGTTCTGAGAAAGAATATGTTCAATGTCCTTCTAGCTTCTTGTGGTTGCTGGCAATCTTTGTTGTCCCTTTGTTTGTAGATGTATCATGCCAATCTCTGTCTCTGTTGTCACAATCTTTGTTTTGTGTCTGTGTCCAAATTTCTCTTTTTATCAATACCCCAGCCATTGAATTAAGCATACCTTAATCCAATATGACCTCTTCTTTATTGCATATGCAAAGACCTTATTTCCAAAACAGATCATATTTACAAGATCCAGGGTTTAGGACTTCAACATATCCTTTGGGCAAGTACAATTCAACCCAGAAGATCCTTATATATCAGTATGTAAATTACATGAGACAAAAAAGAAAGTGGATCTTAGCTAGAATAGAAGAAATAAATATAATCCCCAAATGGATAAAGTAAAACATGAGTCCTGTCCCCTTTTAGGGAGAATGGGTGTTTTCCTCTGTAGAAATGATAGTTGCATCTTATCAGGTAAAAATATCATTTTGCTAATGTCTTCATTTGGAAGTTATATTTGGTTAAAAAAGGTGTATATGGATGCCAAGTCATCAAGGGAGGGACTGTGGTGGTTTTGTACATCAACTTAACTAAATAGAGAACTACGTTTTACAGAATTCTTTCTCCTGTTTCACACTAGGTTAAAATCAATCTTTAGGAAAACTTACATGAGGTTGGAAAAGCAGAATTGAAGCAGCAGCCATTTGAAGGGGGGCACCAAGCACCACATCATCACACATTTTTCCTGATCTGGTAACTCACCTTGACCTAAGGAAGCAGCTGACTGCAACTCCTAAAGCTCTGCCTTCAACTTTGCCAAGTCCGGTACTAGGCACATATTCAGATCCACGGAAAAGGGCACTATATCCTTCTCCAAGTCACCCACATTGCAGTTGGTTAAAGGCTGATATGAGTTCCAGTTTTTCCTCCTAATTTCAGTGCTTCTCTGCTCACCTCTATTTAATGTCAGCCTTTCTTCCTGATGGCCCTGCTGATCCATAGTGAGTTCAGCCTATCACCATTAGATTCTTCACTAGATCTCTCAATTGTCTGAAGCCTAATCCCTAGAATAAACTGCTCATTCTATATCATTGTTTCTGCTTCTCATCAAATGCTGATACATGTTTCTTGCAACAAACGTTGACAAAGGTTGCCACAGAGGAGGAAACTGGGAACCATGGAAAGCGTTGGTATTCATATTCTATCAGCCACAAAAGGCAGGAAGTCTTCTACAAACAGGGGTAATTTTTGAAACTTTTTTCTAAATATTTTATTATCGCCCATCCTTCTGGGTGCCATTGCTTAACAGTCTTCCCCCCTCCTCCACCACCCCATCCATATAAAATGATTGTCTCCAATCAGAGCTTGAAACCAAACAGCAATTCATATTACCTGAGACTGGATGTTTCAACTTTGGAGACAAAAAAACACTAATGTGTTGCGGCCTATATACAAGAGCCCATCTCCAAACAAGGTGAAAGTCATTATTGATTGATCTTTATTTAATTTGACTTGTCAGACTTCTTAACTTCAGAAGATCTAGTTGAGCAATTTATTAACATTCTGTCTTAGTCAACTTCTAGAGTATAATTTAGGCCCTAGTTCTTTATTCTGAAACAGGCTTTTCTTTTTTTTATACTCTAACCTCCCACTTCCCAATTTCTCATATTTCACTACCATTTTGAAGGCTCGTGCTTCCCTATTTATTGGCAGTGTGTGATTGCAGGATTGTGTACATTTCTTCTTCCATGTCTCCGCTTGTGCATGTCCTCCATTTATGGGCTTTCTGCCCCACTACCTGTCCTGGCCCAGATGCTCTTATTCAGAAGTAGCTGGCACAATTTCTTCAATGAAATGTAAACCCTCTATCCTGATTAATATGCATTGATTGGAAATGTATTATTAATATAAATATACTGCATATATAGAAGAGCTAGAGCTGCTATACAACTTAAGACAGCAATGCCTGCTATATCTGATGTTTTTTTATTAAGTATATTATAGATTCATTCTATTAAATTTATTCAGTATAAAATAAACCTTGCTGGATTCTGAGAATGATGCACACATTGGTCAGAGACTCTTCTTTTATGGGATGAAACAATTATCTCCTAGCTCAGCCTAGAAACCTGGAAGTCTGACTTCTAAAGCTACAGCTTAATTAATCCATGTTATTTTCATGAAGTGGATAATATTGTTTATGAAGAAATGGAGGTTAAGTGACTCACAGCAGATTAGTAGAAAAGACCTGAATCTCTCCCAGAATTCTTGGTATTTTGATTGGTGGGATTACTGTTTGCCCCAGGATAGACTTTCTCTCAAAATCATAAACTTCCAAAAAACATAAATCATTTCCACGTACCTAAAAAGAGAAACTGTATTGATTTTTCTCTATGTTTTGTTTGGAAAGAAAAAAGAAAAAGGAAGGGAGGGAGGGAGAAAATAAACTTTACACAGTATCAGAACAAGAAATTTCACAATTAGACTTAGAATAACAAAAAGAAATGTCTGGTAAATACCATGCACTTTAAGTCACTAATTATATATCAACCTGACTCCTTAAATACATTTATTAGCATTCTATCTTAATCATCTTAGTCAACTCCTGGAGTGTAATTCAGGCCCTAGTTCTCTAATCTGAAATAGGTTTTTCTTTCTTTTTTTTTTTTTACACTCTAACTGCTCAACAAAGAAGCTGTTAGTATGAAGAATAGAAAGAACAATGACAGATATTAACTATTCATCTAATTAATACTTATATTAAGCTAAAATAATCCCAAACAGCTTTCAGTTTATCCAAGTTAAATTCATTCTCCACTTTTCTAATAAAATAAAAATTTAAATTACTTTTGGTAGAAAAGCTATTTTAAAATGTCAAAAATATTTCCTTGCATTTGTACTACAATGTACACAAAAAATATTTATGTCAAATTCAGTCATATAGAATCAGGCATGCCAGATTCTTCAACTCTTTTATTCACTCCAGGCAAATTTCAGTTTTCCATGAATCTTCCTTATGATCAAATCCCCTTAGACATCTCTTTTAATTAAACATAGAAAATATTTGTATTGTGTTCTTTTCCTTTCCCCACCCCCAGTCAACAGTGAGTTGAGAATCCAGCTATGTATTAACCAAGTGTTATCATAAGGAAGGTGTACATACAAGGCTGGGTTCAGTTTGCTGGGAAAAAGGTAGACAAGAGCAGTCTGCTGCAACATACTACATAGCTAATGTCACCAAAGATGTTAAATAAACAAGTGACAGTGGAGGGGTGGGGGAATACCAAGAACTCCTAAATAGTAGATTGTCACAAATTTTTATCACATAGCTTTTGGGGACATCACCGATCATCAAGGTTCAAAGGCTGATGGGAATCCCTGCCCCCATACCCTTAAGTTCACTTTACCTGAGGAATTATATTTGCAGAAGAGGCTGACAGGACTGTAAGAACAGAGGGCATAGTGACAGGGAAGATCAACACTAGAGCTCTTTCACTTCCTTGCTAATTCTCTCTACTTCATGGTGAGAACACAGGATTTGTTCTCTTCCTTAATTCTCTTTCTCCATATAAAAATGTGTGTTTTATTTGCAATTATATGTACAAGTTACCAGAGCTAAAAGGCTTTAACCTGAGTTGAGGTTAAAAAAAAGGGGGGGGGGGAAGACACATCCCAAACAAGTTTCATTTATATAATGAAAATAAATTTTTACACAATCAACAGAAACACACCAAATTTTTTTTTGCGAAAAATATTTTTAAATAAATTTTTGTCTTTTTTTTTTTTTTACATTCGGATATACACATGTAACAAGGTTTATGGCACTATAACCAGAATCAAATCAAAAAAAAAAAAAAAAAAGGAAAAAGGTGGGAAGGAAAGTAATTGGTATATTGTTGAATTCCTTTCTATCTCCAAGCTGGCAAATTTGCACTACTTGTCTATCATTCAGCTGCCAGCTCTAACTCGTTTACACACTCAAAACACCATATTATTGCACAAGAAGCCAGTGAAGGCATATGGTATAATGGTCAGTTCCTGGCTATTTCAAAAAAAATCTCTTAAACCCGAGAAAGAAAAAAAAAATCCAGAACATGAAACACACAAAATCAACAGTATCTTTTGTCTCTTTAAAGAATGTCTGAAGGGTTCTTAGACCACGTAAGCGGCCCTGATCTTCTCTTTGCACCAGTGAGCACAACGGGGCTTGATTTGGTTGGGTTTTTCTTTTCTCTATGGACAGCCCAGGTGGGTCCCAGGCCTTCATGGTTCAATGTCTTTTCTATTTACTTTTGGTTCTTTTTAATTGTTTAAAGTATAGTATCTTCGGTCTATGAACCTGCACAGACTATTTAGTCATAAACTCTACAAATAGCTTAAAAGGAAAAGGGAGAGAAACCAGTTTATTCTATTTTTATTGTTGGCTTTAAAAAATTGTTTCTTTAGCCTCCCTGCTTTGTCAGTTTGTGGGAAGTGAATCTCAATGGCATCAAAAGTTATAATCTTCTCACACTTGTTAAAAATAAAAAGTCTTTAAACAAGTTTGTTTCCATTCACAAACTTTACCCCCAACTAAAAAAAAGAAAGAAAGAAAAAAAAAAAACAGATTCCATCCTCCTTCCTCGTTGTCTCCTAATGGAGAGCAGCGATCCTTTCCATTCATACTGTTGTCACACAACCGTTTCCACGCCCATCAGCTTTGGTGTAAGGATTCGTGGTGTCACACCGTTGTTTAGGTCTTCCTCAAACTCCAGCAACTGCCCCATGAAGTTAAGGTTTGGAGAAATAATTGGTCGTTTGCCTTTGACAAATTTATAAGCATCAGTCATGGTCATCCGAGTGTGCTTCATCAAGTATGCGATGACAATGGTGGCAGAGCGGGACACCCCGGCCTGGCAGTGGATGAGAAGCCCCTTCCCACACTGATGAGCTTCCTCTGGAAAAAGGGATAAAGACAGTTGGTGAAGGGAAGAAGAAAGAGATGGATGAAGAGAGAAACTTTTATCGAAACCTGGCAATACCTTATTTTGCAGAAAAAAGAGTGATTTAAGAGGGCTATAAAACCAAATATGATCTACTAGTTAATTATAAATGTTTATGTAACAACTTCCAGAACTGGCTAAAATCAATATTGGCATGAGGAAGATGCTATATATCTACATGCAAAGAGAAGATTAAGTGAAGGAATCATTCATCGGTGATGGCAGCGACCTGAAACTGAACCGACAACACAATAAACTTAAGTGTTAAACAAGTTACTGACTAAGTCGACTCCAACAGTCACTGAGCCTCTCTCTCAAATGTCTTGTTCACTTTCTCTTTTTTTTTTCTGGAATTATATTACTGAACAAAAAGAAAGGAATGAAGGAAAAGAAGAGAAGGAGGAAAAATTATACCCACACACAAATATAAACATATATGTGTATATATAACATAGTTTCTCTTCTGATTAAGGATGTCAATTCCAATTGCCAATTTGTGTGACTTATCAACACTAGTACTATTAATAATATTTCTATCACCTGTGGTGAAAAATAAAAACAAAACACTTTTTCTTTACACCAGATAGTTGCTTTGTACAGGAACTGGCATTAGATGGATAAACATTTTAGTCTTACTAAACCCCAATCAAGTTTAAAAGGACAAAATTTGACTAGACAGATGCTCTATTCAGCTTCTCACCAGAAAAGTAAATTGCTGCAAAGTTAACCAAAGATTGGTAGTATACAGGCCCAGCATGTCAACTCTCAAGTGTTCAGTTCCCTTTGTATCCATGGGTGACATTCCAACATGGCAATAATATGGAAGATGGAGAAATTCCAGCAATGGTTCAGAATCTGGAGTAATTGATAGCAGGAAGTTTTCCTAAGTTTTCAGATATATTAAAAGTTCAGGAAAACAGCTTGTGTGCACTGCCTGAATGAATTCTTAATATTTCTAGACCAAAAGGCATCCCCAAGAAAACTTTCTTGAAGAAATATCAATGAGATTTAAAAGTAGGAAAGGAGAGGTGTATAGAAAGAGTAGTGATTTGACTTAAACTTCTATTAGCTAGCCACTAGTGAACCAAGAAAAAAAAACATGATGGAAATTTTTTTTTTTTTTTTTTTGAGTTGGAGTCTCACTCTGTCGCCCAGACTGGAGTGCAGTGGCCGCTCCCGGCCACCGCAGCCTTGGCCTGCTGGGCTCTGGCAATCCTTCCGCCTCAGCCTTCCGAGTAGCCGGAATTACAGGCATGCGCCACCACGCCCGGCTGATTTTTTTTTTATTTATTGTAGAGATGAGGTCTCGCTGCCCAGACGGGTCTTGAACCCGCGGGCTCAGGCAATTCACTCACCTCAGCCTCCCAAAGGCGCGGGATTACAGGCTGAGCCACTGAGCCCGGCTTGATTGAAATTTTTATCTTAAAAATTTACAGATAGTTTGGCATGGTAGCTTACACCTATAATCCCAGGATTTTGGGAGGTCAGAGTGGGAGGATGGCTTGAGCCCAGGAGTTCAAGACCAGCCTAGGCAACATAGCAAGACCTCACCTCTATGAAAAAAAAAAAAAAAAAAAAATATATATATATATATATATATATTTTTTTTTTTTTTTTTTTTTTTAAGCTGGGTGTTGTGGTGCACACCTGTAGTCCTAGCTAGTAGGGAAGCTGAGGCAGGAAGATCATTTGAGCCTAGAAGTTGGAAGCTGCAGAGGGCTATGATCATGTCACTGCATTTCAGCCTGGGTAACAGAACAAAACCCTGTCTCAAAAAAAATTATAGATAATCTCAGTTACCAGTATTTTAAGTAAAGTAAGCATTTCCCTTTTTAAATTTCTTCTCTTCAGCACACACTATTGACTTTTGAATCAAGACCAGAAAGCACAGTGATAAGAGACTGAACTGCTAAGTGCTAGGCTTGACCACTGGTTCTACTATACATTTGCTGAGTGAACTGATGTGAGTTACATAACTTCTCAGAGCTTCAGTCCCCTTGAGTGAATAATAGGAATGACACTAAGCTAACCAGCCTCATGGAATATGTGAAAAATACCACTAGATTCAAGAGTAACTAAACTAGCATAGTTAAACCCTATACCTAGGCTCTGCTTAGTTTATATTAGACTCTTAGTGAAAGTTATTATGTTAATAAAACCTGCTGTGCTTTTCCTAAAGCGAGATTAAAAGATTTAAGTTTATCAAATAATATAACAATGAAAATAAAATTATGCCCCTGCAGTCTGTAATTGTGAATTGTTCTTCAGGCTAAATGCTATGTTATTGGTTTTCTTTTCCTTCTAAAAAAGCAGGTATGCCTGAATAATCTATAAGGAAAATGAGTGCTTTGGTTGGAATTCTCATAGAACAAGTCTATTTTATGCTACTCATTAAATGGAAAACAATTTTCTAACTTCCCTCAACTGAAATTAAGTCATATGGAATCTCAGTCACAACATCATATATCAACCAGAAGTTCCTCATTTACTTCGTGACAAATATTTCTTCCTCGGGGCTCAAGGTTTGGCTCATATTTTATTAAGAAAGAATCTGAGGTACCTTTGCATCTACAGTGCTGCCATTTGGGAACTTATTAATAAGGCATTATACATACCATCCTGGTGTGTTGTAGAAAGGTCTCAGGCCTGGGAGTCAAGAACCCTGGATTCTACTCTTCTGACACTAGAATTCCTATGACCTTGGAGAAGTCGCTTCACTTCACTTAGTTCAGTGACCACACTGAATTTCCTTCCAGAATGAATACTCTGTGGTCCTGTGCTGAAGGCACAATTAGCCAGGAAAACAGCTAGGTAAAGTGATCAGAGCTGCCTACTCTACAGCAAATCCACCAGACCTGGTGGCTGTTAAATCTAAGGCTCCCCCCTCCAACCCCTGAGAAAAGGAGCACCACACATGAGTATATTCTTCCTGGAAGAGCAACAACCTGTTGCAATATTTAGGAAAAGTACTGGGTCACCCCTTTATATCAATAAAAGTTGGAATCACTTTAAAAATAAGTTGAGTATCTGCTATGTGGCAGGTGTTCCCAAAATGATACTGTGAGTCTTACAAAAGTTTGAGGCTATAGAAATAGCAAAAGTTAAGATTAGTATTAGGTTGGCATTTGCTTCCTTCTGGGAATTAGAGCCCCTGTTGCTAGAATTTTCCTTCTTGGGAACTATTTGGGCTACACAACCTGATCTTTCCTACTTCAATGAGTTTGGGAAAACCTGTCAAGAGAAAGCTAGTACCTTCCCATCCCATGCTTGATGAATGAGGCATGGGTGTGTTTGGAAGTACATCCATCTTCACTATATTTTACTTCCTACTGAGGGGTGCTATTAGATCAGGTAGCAGCAGCAACAGCTCTGACCTCCAATTCCTTACTTTCCATTCATCCTGGTTACAGAGCATATAAATGCTAACCCCTAACACTTTCTCATTGATACCTTGAGGGATGAAGATTTCTAGTTGAATGAATCCCAACCAAATTCAATTACTGTTCTTTTATATCCATTCTGACCTCACTGATATGCTCCACCAGCTATGACTTAGGAGAACACTTAGGTTGCGTCAGGTAGCAAAGTCCAAAAACACCTCTGGACAGCAACCCCCGCCCCCCCAACAGAGGAAAAAACCTTGAACTTGACATCAAAGCAAGAGCCAGAGGGGAAAGAAAGGCAAAAGATGAGAATTCCCCATGGGAGATAGTTACCAATGAACTCAAAAGCCTCTTCAAAGTACTGCCGCAGGTTCTGCTTGTTGCTGTCAGTGGCCGGCAGTCGCTTGTAGTTGAACAGACCTTTCTCATAGTGGTAGAGGGGAAGGTGAGTGGTGACATTGATGACGTAGCCAATGTTTAGCCGCTGCATGGTGTCCAGGTCCTGAGCATCCTGCTCGTTGCCCAGAAACAGGAAGGGCAAGATGGGCGTCAGCTCTGCGTTCTCTATGTCGGGGGTGGTGGGGATGGGCTGAGGTAGCAAGCTGGAGGCCGCAGACGCACCGCCCCCCACCTCCCGGCACTCCTGGAGCTGGAGGGAGTTGTCACAGAGGTTTTCATGGTTCTGCTTAAAACTACTAAGTCCACCTGGAACACAAGCACAGAAAGACAGAGTGACTAAGATTCCAGAGCTGGCAGCAAATGCTACTTTCCCCATTAGAATGCGTGTGCATTGTTGCTTATGCACACTTTTTAAAATATATAAAACCCAAACCAAAAAAACGCATGTCCATTTGGAGACTCAGGACAAGCTTCAAAGGGTATCACTGCATGGAATAGTTTGGAAATATGCTTTTTATACAAATTAGGGCATGTTCCCTTGGAAAGAGTTCCATGCAGCATCAGGCAATTTCATCAGCCGTAAATTTCTTCTGCCTCAAACAGCCATATGCTCAGTGGCCTATATAGAACCCTGCGCTTGGGAGCTGAGGAAGGCATGGATGACCTCCTTGGGTGGAATCTCAGTGCTACGGGCACCGGTCTTGCACCCTTCATCGCTCGCCTCACCCAGAGGGCCAGGAGTGCTCCCAATACAGTAGAATGGTTACAAGCAGGATCCCTGGAAGAACCATAATCTGGGTACCACCAATTCCTGGCTCTGTGACTTGGGCAAGTTTACTTCTCCCTCTGTGCCTCAGTTCCCTCAACTGTAAAATGAGGGTAATGGCATCTACCTCTGAGAGTGACTCTGAGTCTAAGTTGAATGACTTTGTGTAAAGTGCTCAGCACATTTCCAGGCACACAGTAGTGCTCAGTGACTATCAGCTATTTTTACATATAAAAATACTTAGAAAAGACAAGCGAAGGTAGGTGGGGTGGCTTGTTCTTATGGTTCCCTTTTGATATCTTCCTTGTAGGTCTCTGACACTTGTCAATCTTGATTTCCAGTAGAAGGAATCTGAGAACAGCCCACTTCCTTGAACTTGACGTTCTGAGGCTTCTGTGCACATAAACCCATCATAAGACCTCTAGTGGATCTGTGAATACACTGTTTGAGCCTAAGGTTCTGTTCTGCCCCCAGAGTTATGGGTCTAGCATAAAAAGTTTAAACTCTGCTTGTTTCTCCATTTTAAAAATGCAAACATTCCCCTAAACAAGTGAAGTCAGGCCAGGCAAGGTGGCCCACGCCTGTACTCCTAGCACTTTGGGAGGTAGAGGCAAGAGGAATGCCTGAGCCCAGGAGTTTGAGACCAGCCTGGGCAACTTAGCAAGACCTTGTCTCTGCAATAAATGACAAAATTAGCCAGGTGTGGTGGCTAATTCCAGCTACCTGGAATGCTGAGGTGGAAGGATCACCTGAACCCAGCAGGTAGAGGCTGCGGTGGGTATGAGTGTGCCACTGCACTCCAGCCTGGGCAACAGAGTGAGACTCCAAATCAAAAAACAAGAAAAAACAAACAAAAAAAAAATGCAGTCCTACTTATTGGAATGGATCTTAGGGAAATGATCTAATCAAATCTAGATATGTGAAGATGCTCACTACAACATTATCTGTTTATGGAAAAGGCCAAGTAAAATAAATAAATAAATAAAACGACAAAAGTAAAGAAAAAGTTACTATATACATTCCATGAAATATGTAGTCATTAAAGGAGTAGTTGTAAAAAATATGTAAAAACAAAACAATTCTGCTTAATATTAATTTTTTTAAAAAGTTAACTCAAAAGCATTCACCAAAACCTAAAGGGCTATACAAAAAAGAACAAATGTTTAAGTTAAGGACTTTATAGATCATAGTTTTTGTTCAAACTTTCCTCTAATATTTGTTACATACAATCATGCACACAGACAAACCCAAATGATTATTAGGCGGCTCAGATTCTACTATAAACACGTAAGGGCTATGAAATTTAGGTTGACGTAATCACCACCAACCGAGTTCTAATTCTAATCAAGCAGAACTAGATACATTCTACCTTCCCTTTGAAAAGAAGGGGAAGGGAAGTTAGAAATCTCCTATGAGATGAAAGCTACCAAAACACAACATCTACCCAGAAAGACAAATGCCCTGTGGCTGTCTTAATAGTTCCAAGAGATAAGACAGAAAATACAAAGTGTGAAGAGCATATGGTTATGTTAAATAAGGACAGGAAGTCTATCTGTCCACCAGCTTTTGAACCTAACATATGTCCTTCTCCATCTCAAGTCTCATCTTTGGCAACCACAGCAGGAAGCTGCAGACTGTAACCGAGACTGGGTCTCATGAATGTTTACAGCTGATAGACACGAAGCCAGTTGTGTAAAAGAGAGAACTCATATTTTCCTTAAGGTAGTGTAATGATCCAAAGAAAATTCAAAGGGACAATATCATGATCATTTTACTCATCAAAAATGAATAAGGTAAAAAAACACCTTTACTATATAAAAAGAAAAACATGAGCTTTATACTCATTTTAATCAATTTCTAAAATTAAACTCTGCCTTATATATTATCAGTTTATTCGGCTAGGCAATCATAACTTAAAAAGTTTGGGCCCAAAGAGATCATTTTTAAAGTGGGAAAAAAGGAAAAATGGAAAACCAGAAAAAAAATGTATGAGTGAATACTTTTAAATAATTAAAACTACCTACTGTTACCATCACAGACTCAACAAAAGGGGCGCTAAAGAGATATTTTGAAATCTGCTCAGCTTCGTCTCCATAAAAATCCAAATAAAAAGTTCCACACAGACTCTGTGATGGGAACATAATTCACTTTTTTTTTTAAGGAGTTGTAACATTTTTCCATATAAGATGAGAGGGAAGAAAAACAAAACAAGCTCAAAAGAAGTCTCTGGGGGGAGGACTTCTCTCTGTTCTTATTTAGGGTACTCAAGCTGTAATTTATCTTAAAGGCAGCTAGTTTTTTTTAAAATGCATGCCAGAAAACCACACACAGAGAGAAAAACAGCATACAGCTTTTTAAAATTCTGTCTCTACACCTCCTTTCCCAATGACATCAGCTGGAGGCTCCCCACCTGCCCAGTTGCCATAGCAGTTACACAAAGACATACAATGACATCAGTTGGCATGATATCAGCTCTTTGAGTGCAAACAATACAAGAAGAACTACTTTGTTTAAGGCCTTTGGTGCAACTGTGTTCTGAGGAGCCAATGATGTAATGCTAACAGGTGGCATGGGCCTTCCATTCGTCTAATGGGGGAAAAAACCCCATGGGGGAGGGGGGCAGGAGGGAATTTGAGACGGACACACACTGAATGCCAGAATGCTCCAAATCACAGGGGGTGCTTATGTGCAAAATTATGGTGTATTGTATGTTGAAGCCATGTGGGAACTCTTTTCATACCATATTTGGAAAGAAAGTGGACCGAAAAGGAGATACGGCAATTCAAACATCTAAGGCAGACATGAACATTCTCCTTGAAGGGTCTGAAATAGTCTCCTGTTCAATTTCAGTCTGCTAATCAGTTTAGGCATCGGTTTTCCTTAAGACTTATGCGCATCAATATACTGCAGTTTAAAACTCTCTCTGTGAATGGTGCTTAAAGTAAAACGAGCCAGTAGAAGCTCACAATGGAGACTTTTTTAGAGAGAAGTTTGCAGAAAAGATTGTTTTTCTTCTCTTCAGTGGGAGTTGAAAGCTGAAAGGGAAGGGGAAGAGTAGAGCTAATATGGTTTTCTCTTCCAACTACTTTCTCTCTGCCCTACCCCATCAAATACCACCAGAGGCCAAAGTGATCACTTAATGAGGAGATTTGATAATGTTATATTTGTTATTACTGCACAAGAATATTACAACATGATTATTACATGATTACATATTCATGTAATTCAATCATTACATGATTCATATTACAACATGAATATTACAACATGATTATTACCATACAATCGAAGTAGAGGCAGTGGAGTATGGAGACTAGTGGAGTATGGAGACTAGGAAACATGACCATTGATTTGTTAAGCATTGACCAGGCCACATGGCTCTTTGAGCTTTGGCCCCCTCTTGGGAAGATGAATCTCCCTATCTTGGGGAGGTGAATCTCCTCTCTCTCTCTCTCTCTCTAATTTGCTTTCCAAATAAACTATATTTTCCAATCTAAAAAAAAAAACACACCCAAGTACAATTATGACACTGCCTCCAAGGAGCTATGAGACCTAGTACAAATAAATCACCTTCCCTCATTAAGCCTCAGTTTACCAATCTATAAAGTGGATTTACTATCATCTACTCATAGGACTGTGGTACAGTAAGCCTATGTAAAGTTTTTTATATACAACCAGGCATCTAATAACTAATATTTTATTACCCCAATATCATCTGCATCATCCTCACCTCCAATGACTTGTGGACGAGAGAGCCCCAAGTATGGTGCAGTGATTTAGAACAGGGATTCTGAGGTAGGATTTTTTTTAGGCATGAATTCCAGCACAACCAAACACTAGTTATGAGACCCTGAGCAGTTTTCTCACCTCTCTTTTCTTCTGGTCTTTGCGTATAAAACAGGGAAAATAATAGTACCTACCTCACAGTACCATTGTGAGGATTAATCTGGTTAATAAGTATGAAGTACTACAAAACAATGTCTAGAATACAGTGCTTTTTCCCCCATTACTTTGGGAAACTATCATTTTAAAGATCTTTAAAAAAAAACAAAAACAAAAACAAACAAACAAAAAAACCCTGCCTAATACAAAGAATCTAAATGACAAGCTAATGTTCCGGAGTTTTTAAATTTTTATTTTAAAAAAGAACTAGGAGCCGAGGTATGTAAACAGTTTTAAAATTTGAAGAATATACTTTTAACATAAAAAAAGCAACAGCTCTCTATCCTTCCTAAACAAATATATCTTTTTAAATTTTGTTTGGCCTAACTTTCCTAATAAAAACTGCATATCTTTGGATTCCTGGTTTTTCCAGAGGAGGATTGAATTTTTAAAATAAAACTGATCTTCTCCCCTCCCTCCTTCCTCTCCCCAATTTCTACCAAACTGGTTAACCTTCCTATGCACACAACGGATTGTAGTTATCAGGGCAAATATTTTCTAAGCATGAACAACAATGCTGGAGGGAGGCAGGGGACAAATATTTCCAAACCTTATCTCAAAACTAGGTTCTCTGCCAAAATGGGTATGGTCAGCATGTAGATTCTGAAGGACAACAAAAAAGAATCCTCCAAAGACAAATATATAGAAATACCACCTGCCAGTGTCTTCCAACAGAAGGTCGGTTAAGTGACAGTCCCACTGAAGCAATGGACCTTAGTTTTAGTGGAAAACCTCTCTTTGTAGATGCCTTTCAGCTCCTGCTGCTGTTTTGGCTATTGCAGTTCTAGAAACGGAAGAGCTCTCTGTAATGTGATTCAGAAGCAATGCTCTGGGCCGTGAGTTACAGAAACCACACCCCAATACAGAATATAAGCAAGAGATTTCCATATTCTAAAGCTGGACAGCACTTTTCAGACAAGCTATTTGGTTTTATGCTAAGCTGAAAAGTGAGCACTTTCCAGAAATTTAACGAAAACTCTCCCTGAAAGTCAGCAAATAGAATTAATGTCCAAAGAACAGAAGGAGAGGATTATGCTAAAATTGGACTCTTCTACAGTTTGCTACACCCCTGTTTGTTAACTAATTTTTCTTACTGAGTGATTAGTCTTTTAAAGTAAAATAGTATCTTGATGATAGTGGTAAAGAACATAGACTGGAACCAGACTGCTTAAGTTAAAACCCTGACTCCTATCACTTACCAGCTGTGTTCTTTTGGGCAAGTTATTAATGTCTCTGTACCTCAGTCTCCACATCTGTAATTTGGATATAATTATATCTCACAGTGTTCTTAATATGGATAAAATGCTACATAAGAGTTAGATGTTATTGTTTTAAGTGGGTGAGATACTGATATAAAATGGATACTGTTTTGTCTATATACACTAATAATGGATGTATACTGATACTCCATGGAAACTTTCTTGATAGCAGACTCTCAAGTTTCTGTAAGTACAAAGAGCCTGTGAAAAAACAAAACCCACCCGGATGAACTGGAGCTGATGTTAGGCTTCCAAGGCTGAAAGCTGCAAAGACAGCTCCAGAGTCACTTCATAATTTTCAGGAAAGACTATTACCTAGCTTTACAAAAGAAATATGTGTGGTATTTAGCTAGATCCACAAACGCTATGTATTCTTCTTGTTTTCTATAAAATTGTCTTTATAGTCCATAGATGTGACTATTTTATAGTAGGAATGATTTCAAGTTCCACACTAGGAGGTGTCACTTAAATTATCTTATGATCCTGTCCCCAAGGAACTTGTATTTCTCTCCCAGGAAGGGGGAAGGGAGGCTATATCAGAGAGAGAGGATGGCTTGAGGGAGAGTGCTGTCTTACTAGGCATAAGTAGGCATAAGTGTGAAACAAAGGAACAAAGAAGCACTTCTGTTACCAAAGGAAGGGAGAGATTTAGCGGGCTGACTATGAGTCAGAAAGAAGTGTTCCCATGATCATGTCATTTGATTGCTTCCCTCAAACCAGTGTGGCTTGGCTTACATGTGAAATGTCCAATGTGTGAAGGAGGTCCCACAAGCTTAAATCCTATTTAAAGGCCAGGCTCGGTGGCTCAGCCTGTAATCCTAGCACTTTGGGAGGCCGAGGCCAGTGGATTGCCCGAGCCTGCGGGTTTGAGACCCACCCGGGCAACTTGGCGAGACCTCGTCTCTACAATAAATCAAAAATTAGCTGGACATGGTAGTGCGCACCTGTAGTTCCAGCTACTTGGAAGGCTGAGGCAGAAGGATCGCCGGAGCCCAGCAGGTCGAGGCTGCGGTGACTAGGAGCGTGCCACTGTACTCCAGTCTGGGCGACAGAGTGAGACTCCAACTCAAAAAAAACCCCAAAAACCTATTTAAAAACAAAAATCAAAAACTAATTTAGTTTCCTGAATCCAATTGAGCACATACTGATTTTTTAGCATGGTGTATTATTGTTTCAGGAAAATGTATCTACAGATATGTTATATCAGGCCCTCTCACAGGTTTGGTCCCTCTAGTAGATGATATAAGTCATCTATAGCTACATCTTAAAAGTCAACTTTAGAAGACAATCTACAATGTGTGCGGAAACAGAAAAAGAGCTTTGCCTTAAATTTAGAATAGTTCACATGCTAGCTGCATGAACTTTTGAAAGTTATTGGGTCTTCTGGGCAATCTTTCCTTAACTATAAAATGAGGATATTACTGCCCAGGTCTTTTGTAATGATTCAGTAAAATACATCCTGGCATCTTTAAGAGAACATTCAAACCTTGTAGCTATTGTGATAATTGCCAATGGTGTAGCAAAACTAATAGGCAGGGGAGGTGGTCAGATGCAAGAGGATGGCTGTAGACTACAGAGGTCAAAACTGGTTTTGCTAGAGGTAAGCCCTTGACATTGGTATATTTGGTTCAGAGAAGTGGAAAAGGAAATCGTCTGCCAGAGCCGGCCCATGCAAAGATATCCTCAAGGAGGAAAGCCTAAGCAGGGGTTATAAGTGTGGCCCACTGAGGTTTTGCTCTGGTAAAGGTGTATTCAGTACCTAGGTGTATTGGACTGAGTCTGGAGTTACTGCAGGAGAAAGTAGCAGGCAGAGTGGGGTCTGGGGCTGATGACTGGCAGTCTCTCTAGGAAGCCTCATTACATCGAGTCCTTTATGTTCAAGATTTCAGTATAAACCCCCTCAAAAGACATTTAAGGTTTATCAAACAGCCAAAAATGCATTCCTCATAAATTTTCTAGAAATATATATGTATTCCTAGAAATGTTAGAAATAGAGGTATAGAAAAGTTACATATCTAACGCACATACACAAAACTTTTCTATACCTCTATTTCCTTAATAAGTCGAGGTATTCACCATTTTATCAGGGTCACTTTATGTAAACTACATTTTAATAACATTATATATGTATACGTATACATGCAGACTCACTCAAACTAAAACTGTTATTAATAATTATTCTTTTTTTATATCTTCCTTTCTATATATATACAAATTGAGCACTCTAATAGAACCTAGGTTTTTGGAGAGCAGGACTAGTTTTATTTAAATTATTTTGTATACATGTCTTAGCTCTATGCCACATGAAGACAGGTGATTTGCTGATATTAGATACCAACAAGAGCTATAGGAAAAAGGTATTGACATAGGTGTTCAATCTCTTTTTGGAAAGAGTTTACAAAAATTAAAAAATAAAATAAAAAGATCTCCCTGTGCTTTTATAACATCAAATGATAGGTAGAAATCACTTCAAGAATACCCCTCACAAATATCTTCCTATGATAAAGGTTGCTCATTCTTACATAATATTAGTTAATCTAATCAAGTTGTGTGTGGCAATGTTTTGAGAGAAAAAAAAAAACTTGAACAGTTTATGCCAGAATTTGTCTGAATTTTGAGTTAATAATAGAATATTTTCTTTGAATTGTCTGCTGAACCAAAACAAAACAAAAAAACCCCACATAATTTAGACCAACAATATTTACATAAAATAGATGTTGCTTACATTGTCATTGTAACTCTTGTTATTTTTGTTTCCCTCGCTTATGTGCCATCCCTACCACCCCAACAATTTGGCATATTATATGAGCCCTGCTGCATCTTCTTTGATCTAGGTTAACTATTTTACGGGTTCTCTCATTAATAAAATAACAAATAATATGAAAGCATTAAAAAAAAAACTAGCATTCTGAAAATAAGCTAATACTTGACTATAACACAAAGAACTAAAAAACAGTAGGTTTGCTTCTCCCTAATTTTTGTACAAATTAGTGATGATCTTTCTTCTAAATTGTTGGTTCTATGTACTTCTACAACTATTTTTAATCATAAACTTGCTGGAGGAAAGTCTTATCATTTTTCTTGTTTTGAAATGATTGCTTTTGCCTCTGCATGATAAAATCTTTGTAATGCCCTCAACAGAAAGATTTTTTTTTAATTTTTGCTTAAATATTTACCTCAAGAAAGTGAACTGAGTCAGAAAGATCCAATGATTTAAAAACTGATATTAAAAACTGAAAATAAAGTTTAATTAAAGGTTTTTCAAGAAATGCTAACTCAGGAATTTTTTTGTCAGAGTTTAAAAGATTCCCCCCTCCTCATGCTCCCACCACCCCACCCTTCCAGAGGCTCAGAGTTTGCCTCATTACAGAATTGGTGCTGAAAAGCACAGGGGATTAAATTTCAGCCTGCTGAGGTAGCAGGGTCCTCATAAAAAAAAAAAAAAAAGTCAGCTTCTGGTTACTACCCATGAAAGGGTAGTAGTGCCCTCTCCTACCATTTCTACTTTAAAGCTTTAACGAGTAACCAATGTTTGAGACACCACAAGTTTAATTTGTGTGTATTTGAATAACAGGCAGATTGTTTTGAGAGGATACTTCACAAGTATGTAAATACAGCCTGTTTCTTTAAATCTGTTACCTCATTTATTTACATTAGAACAGAAAGCACTGCCAGAAGCAACAGCTGATGACAGTCATGTAATTTTCCACAAAGACAACAATTAAACAGCTTTGTGTAGTTTTAATGAGCAGATGACTTTTATGTGAGCAGGATTTGAACTGTAAGATTGCAGAGTTCTCAGAGCCAGGAATCTTCTCAGGTTTTGCGGAAGTCAGCATGACTCTAAGAAAGAGCACCTTTGGCCAGGCTCGGTGGCTCAGCCTGTAATCCCGTGCCTTTAGGAGGCTGAGGTTGAGTGGATTGCTTGAGCCCGCAGGTTCGAAACCCACCTGGGCAGTGAGACCTCATCTCTACAATAAATCAAAAAAATCAGCCGGGCGTGGTAGCGCATGCCTGCAATTCCAACTGCTTGGAAGGCTGAGGCGGAAGGATTGCCAGAGCCCAGCAGGTCGAGGCTGCGGTGGCCGGGAGCGGCCACTGCCCTCCAGTCTGGGCGACAGAATGAGACTCTAATTCAAAAAAAAAAGAGCACCCTTTAGCTTCTTCACCAGAGAGCTGTGATAGAGAGTCTGGTCTCTTATCTTTACCTTCCCTTTCCGCTCTTCCTCTGCTCCCTTTATCCCTCTTCTTCACCCCCTCCCTCCTTCCCTTTCATCCCCTCTTTCTCTCTTCTACCCTTCTCTCCCTCTCCCTCCACCTTCTCTCTCTCAGAAACTCATCAGCAGTAGGTGAGAACAAAACAAGAGAGGGTGAGATTGTCCTTGAAACATGGTTTGTTTTTGTTTTGTTTCAGTCAGGGTCTCACTTTGTCACCCAGGCTGGAATGCAGTGGCAGGATCACAGGTCACCAAAGCCTGGACCTCCTGGGCTCAGGCAATCCTTTCACCTCAGCCTGCCAAGTAGCTGGGACTACAGTCACATGTCACCATACCTGGCTAATTGTTGTACAGACAAGGTCTCACTATGTTGCCTAGGCTGGTCTCAAACTCCTGGGCTCAAGCAATGCTCCTGCCTTGGCCTCCCAAAGTGCTGGAATTAATAAGTGTAAGCCACTGCCCCCAGCCTGGAATATGTTTTGATGCTTGAATTTCCAATGAATCTACATAATATTTGTTAGCCTATTTTTTAAAAAGTTGAGGATGGGTTGGAAAGAGTGATAGAGGTCTCTTCCCCCTCAGTAAGGCCCTGTTACTGTAAAAAGCCCACCCTCCCCATTCTGTCTTAGAAAGAATCACCTGAAGAAAGTGGTGGATTTAGTTGACTTCTCCAAGTTATTCACTCTACCAGAGTGACAAGGAAGTGCCTTCTGCTCTCTCTTAGGCCTAATCTAGAATAGAAGGCTCTGGTGGGTCCAGTTGTCCCCTTCATTCCCTGTCCTCCCAGGCTGTAGAGTCTCATTTTCACCAGAAATTCATCTATCCAAGATTAAACTCCACTTCCACTAACAAAAACACCAATTAAAGAAAGTAAAATTAACTATTTTTGCCTTTCAAGATAGAGTTTCAGGATTCAAACAAATGAATGGCTAAGAAGAATGCCCATGAAGATACTGGGTGTCTGGGGCAGAAGAGCAGAGACTAACAGGAATGTCAAATTCCAGCCCCCATGTTCCTGAAAACTTGCGAGATCAGTTTTCCTTCTGGTTTCTCTAACTTACATGTCTAAACTTTACCTATGTTACCACAGACCAACAAGTTTCCAAGGAGAAAGGTACTATGTAAACACTCAGCTCATGTCTGGGTTTTCTTAACATACAAGCCAGTTTCATGAGCACATTTTTTACTTTTATAATCTCTTATCTAAGATCAAACCTTCCACAGCATTTTGGGACTCGAGGAAGTGAGTGTCACACTGAAGATGCCCCTTCCACACCCCTCCCCACTCCCCCACTAGTCAGGGTCCGGTGGGCAGAGGCAGATGACAAACATAAACATTCAAAAAGTCATCATAAATTAGGAGACAGGCCATGAAGCTGCTCTCCAGCCCCTGGGTGCTGTGAGAAAGGATTAGATTGGGGTTTGTGGAATGCCTCTCTGAGGAGTGAAAAGGGGCTGATTTGAGACAGGAGATGCAGAGAGGGAGTCCAGGAGAACAGAGGAAGAGGGAGACATACCACACTGGGAAAAGCAGGGAACCTAGGAGACCTATGAGTGATTGAAGATTCAAGGGAGTCAAATGTGGGGAAGCACAATGAATAGGCAAGAGGGAGAGCGTGACCAGAAGAGGCCAGAGGAGTCCAATGAGCAGGGACCATCTACAGAGAGCCTACTTAGAATGATTTTATTCTATGGTCGAGGGGAGCTCCTAAATACTCAGAAGTTCACAACAGGTGATCAATAAGTGTTGTGGGGGGGGAGAAGAGAGAATGCATTAATTGACCACATGGTGCAATTTACATATACTCCAAACTGGGCAAAATTCACAACCTTTCTTTCCCCGAATGCATGTTTTGTACCTTTTATGAACTGACTGTGTCATCCCCTCCCCTCCAATTCATACGTTGAAACCCTAATCTCCAATGTGAGGTCATGAGGGTACAGGCCCTACAATGGGAGTAGTTCCCTTAGAAAAAGAAACAACAGAGAGTTTGCTGTCTCTTCTCTGCCATGTGAGGACACAGAGAAAGCAGCTGCCTGCAAGCTAAGAAGAGAGAGCCCTCAACAGAACCCAACCATTCTGGCACTCTGACCTTGAAATTTCAGCCTCCAGACTGTGAGAAAATTAATTTCTGTTGATAAGCCACCTAGTCTTCGGTATTTTGTTATAGCAGCCCAGACAAACTAATATGGTGTCACTTCTAATTCCCAGTATAGCTTACTTTATAGAAATATAAATTATAAAACTTCCTTTTGAAGAAACACCAAAACTTGTGGACTACCTGTGAACAAGGTCCCTGGAAACCAACCCATGTTGGTACTATACTTAAAGTCAGGCCAAAAATGGTCCCAGATCAAAATGGGGTTGTGTCTAAAAAACCAGCATACTCCTAGGAGACAAGCCCATGAAGCCTTCCAGAACCTCAGTTCCATAAGCCAGATGCAAGCAAAAAAGCCCACTCCTCTCCCAAAGACACATTCCTCCTCATTGGATATACCCTCCTTATAGATCAGTATTGGCCCATGCCCTTTCTGCAGCAACTTTTTTGGTCTGAGAATATTTTAGCTAGAGGCTTTCTATGTATTTGGGAGGCTACTCTATACCATGTTAGGCTCCACCTTCTTTACTCACTGGTCTTAAACTCAGTACTGGTTAATCCATCAAGACGGATTAAAGAAGGGAGAAAAAAAACTCCATGAGATCATACTGGGAGGCTGTAGGGAGAGGAATGTTAACAGGAGGAGAGTGCTATAAAACATAAAGCTATATTTCCCCCAAGAGTTCAACCAGATACTCTGCATTATTGTTTAATTCTCTGAAGAGAGGGAAAATATTTTTGCTTTTCAGGGCAGAAGTTTAAATAATGAAGCATTGCTAATCAAACAAACAGAGGAAAGCCCAGTAAAGCTATTCATTAAACAAGCCCACTGTACAAAAGGAAAACTGTTGCTTAACAATTCACCCCCTCCCCTGAGGACCAACATTTATCTTAGACCCCAAATTAAACACATCACAACTTCACGGCAAAAGTATGTTTCCCAATGGGATTTAAGTAAAGTCCAATTAAATAAATCTCTAGAAATGTCACCAGCAAACCACAAGGGAAAGCATATTTCTACTGTGAAACATTCCTATTGGACATTGCATTCGCAAAAGGTCATCTAGAAACATCCATGTCAAAAGGAGGGAAGGAAAAGCAGGAAGAAAGGCAAGTTTACACAAGTGAAGCCAGTGTAGGATTCCATTGCTAAAATCATATATGGAAGTGTCCTGCTAAAAATGTTGAATCTATCTTAGCTTGTTTTAAATGAAGCCCTGTGTCCAAACAAACATACAACTGTGTGTTTTAGTATGATCTGGAGGTCAAAGGGCTGTGGCTTTAGGGAATTCAGGAAGCGGTAAAGGAAAGGACAGAATGTCAGCATCGAAATTTATAATTGTTTTCCTGAACCAGTGTTTGTAGTTCACAAAAGGCATAGCAACAACTTCCTCAAGCCACTGAGCTGAATTCTATATTTGGCAAATATACTAAGCAATGCTAGCAACTACCAGAAAGAGAAGGCACAAGCTGTCCTTGCACATGGAGTCAGCCGTGTTCGCCAATCGGACCACACCACAAGGGCTGAGCTTGTACAGGTCAGCCTGAAGCCAGGTGAGGTCTCCATATACTAAGAGATATACAAAGGTTTATCAAGCCAAAAGTTAGCATGTCCCTGCTTAAGTGGACCACCTTCTGAAACAAAGGAAAAAGTAAAAACAAAACAACAAACTGAAAAGCCTGCTTGTCTTTGAGGAGGTGGACTTAGTGGACTTAGATTATATATTGTCAACATGGACTTGAGGCTAAGTGGAAGACCAGCCAAGTAACGGTCAGTTCAACCTGGGACATGTGGAATGGAGAGCTGACCTGGGGTGCACCCCATATCTGGCACCATCAGACTTCTTGGCCACATCCCACTGAAGCCATGCCTACTATTGCACAGAATGACAGAAGCCTTGACAGAAAGGACTCGGAAGGCAGCCCTTCTTTCCACACCGGAGTGATCTAGGGTTCTAGCTCTATGACCTATGTTGCCACATCTATAAAATCAGGACTTTGGATAATGTTTAAGTTTCTCACAATTTTAGCATCCTGTAACTTGGACAGCTTTGATAAACCAGATATGAATGAATATGGACAAACAATGGCAAGATCAGCTGTTGGGTGTTGTGTAAGGCTTAGGTGATCTGCTTCCCACCTCAGAGCCTTTGCACTTGCTATTCCCTCTTCCTGAAACTCCCTTCCTATAGTTCTCCATTGTGATATGATAAGAAATAAATATTTGGCCTCTGCCCCTGGTTCCTGGAGCATATCTCCTAAAACTCTTGGAATCACAGAATTATAAAAGTGTGTTTTGAAGTTACAAAAGTGTTGGAGATGATTGGTGGCTAGGGCTTCTAGATAGCTTCAGGATGGGAGCTGGCCACCAGAAAGACCAAGAAGGCATGATTAGAGGGTTGGAAATTTCAGCCCTACCCCTCAACCTCCAAGGAGGAGAAAGGGACTGAAGGTTGAATTGATCACTAACGGTCAGTCATGTAATCAACCATGCCTAGGTAATGAAGCTTTCATAAGCCCTCAGAAGAACAGGGTTTGGAGAGCTTCCAGATTGCTGAACACAGACCAAATGGTTACACATCCTTTAGGGATGCGGAAGCTTCACTCCCCTTCCCCAAACCTTGTCCTATTTATCTCTTCCATCTGACAGTTTATCTATATTCTTTGTAATATCTTTTCTTAAAAAATGTGTTTCCTTGGATTCTGTGAGTTGTCCTAGCAAATTAATGAGACCCAAGGAGGGGGTTGTTAAAAACCCCAGTTTATAGCTGGTCAGTCAGAAGCACAGATCACAACCAAAGGCTTTCAATTAGCATCTGAAAGAAGGTGGCAGTCTTGGGGGATGGAGCCCTAAACCTGAGGGGTCTGTCACTAACTCCAGGAAGACAGTCTCAGAATTGAATTAAATTGTAGGACACCCAGTTGGTGTTTGCTGGAGAACTGCTTTGTGTGTAAGGAAAAAAAATCTCACACAAGTGTTCTATGCTGTGAGGGTATAGGTAGGAGAACAACTTATTTGTGCTCCTTTAGACTCACATAAGTGACTCAGGTCTCAGACCAAGTGAAGTCTTGTCAGGTCTTCCCTGACATTCCATTTACAGCTATCTTCCCATATCTCTCTTTCATCATATCATGAAGTTTTAGAGTTAGTCTTCAGAACACTTAAGACTGAAATTACTTATCTGTTTCTTCCTTGTGTATTGTTCTTATTAAAACGTATTGTTAAAATGCATTGTTCTTATTAAAATGTATACCCCAAGAAAGCTGAGATGTTTTTTGTCTTAGAGGAATAGAGCACAAGGCTTTGGCGTGCTTGATCTTGACAAAGCTGTTACCTATTTGCAAAATGTAGCCAATAATAGTCCCAACAGGCCAGGCAGTAATGGTTGTTTGAGAATTAAATGAGTTACAATGTGGTTGTTATTAATGGAACATCTAAGTATTCACTGTTTGGCATCTGAATTGTATAGTAAGTGCTAGTTAAATATTTTTAGATTCAATTGAATATTGGAATGAGACAAGATAGGACTAGTTAATTGTAAAGCATCTATTATGTGTGGTTCACCATTATAGGAATTTGGGAGATTTAATTTAGGAAGTAGTCCCAAAAGATAAATCTAATGGAGGGAAGGAGGTGAGATAAAGGAACATTAGAGGAAATTCAACAAAAAGATAGGTAATGAAGCAAAAAGATAGAAATGTTTTAAGAACACACTACAGATTGACCAGAATGATGTCCTCTGGCCATAACTCACTCAAGTCAGGGGCAAGATCAGCCTAATGAATTCAGCACAAGGACTGAGAAATTCTGACATTCCCCAAGCTGGAAAGGAAGGCTAACAGGGATCATAAAGAAGAAGCAAATCTCAGGAGTGAAAAATGGGTATCTCTGGGGTGAGCTGAGACCTAAGACAAATCATGCTTGGCAGCCTCTAACCATTTTTCCCCTCTCTTTGCCCCCAGCCCTTGAACATTCCCATATGAGTGATGAATGGTGAAGATGAGTGGAAAGTAGTGTTGGAAGAAAAACTCTCAGGAGGGGACACAGCCTGAGGGATGTCAGTGGCAGTAAGAGGAGCCCTCAGTTCAACTCAACAGGCATTTATTAAGCACTAAACATGGTTGGGGCACAGTGCTCAGAACTGCTGTATAACACTGAGTAAGAACTGATTGGGCTCTGAGCTCGCTACCCCCGCCCCCACGCTTTGACTTGGTGAGCAATAATGGATAACAGAGTCAGTGTCTTCACCACCCTAGTTTTCCTGTTTCTTCAGCTTCCTATTGAAGGGATACTACACTGCATCTAAAATCAAGAATTGTGTGTTCCTCTTATCCTTCTTATTAACTGTGTACCTTTGAACAAGTTACTTGACCTTAAGGCCATTTTAAACCACATGATCATGTCTTAAGGGCTTTTTCTTCAGACACACAAGTTTCCTCTTTTCTAAGAAGGGCTGTTACAGCCCTAGATCTCCCAAAGAGCATTATGATGCTCTGGAAAGACAGAAAGGTGACTGGAAGCCTCAGTTCTCTGGAAGGTGAGATGTTCAGGGGAATTGTATGAGAAGAGAATGCCTAATGCTCAGTGCCTCTTCAGCTGGTTCTGATGAATCCTCTCTGCTCCTCTTAGAAACTGGCACTGACACTCCCATAGTCACTTAAGAATGTCAGGGAGAGCTGGTGTGAACTGTCCTCAACCAGAAAGCCGAACGCCTCTGAAGAGCAAGCCTGGCATGGTGGCATAAGGTGAAAAGTGCCCAGGGTCAGCCCAAGTTAGAAAGAAATCAAATCATATTGATTTCTTTTTGCAAGAGGACTCTTTTACAATTCCGGAATCTTTTTTGCTTTATTCCTGGTTTTCACGGGTGAGGGAAACTTTCCTTGCAATAACTACAGAGTTTATGTTTGTTTTTTCTTCCAGGGTGGCCCTAAGATGCGCTCACAGGAATCAACTTTCGAGGAGCTGGTAACCTAAGAGGACCTTGCAAAACAAGTGCTGGGTCTGAGCAAGAATGGAAGGGTAATGGTTACCAGGACCATAGACTAAAGGTAGTGTCTATTTTAAGCAGGGAAAGAGAAGCCAACCCAAAGGAAAAATAAAATAAAACACATGGGCTCATGGTTAAAACATCCAAACAAAAGCCCCAGAAGAAAAGGCAACTGAATTAAACAACTTGTTTACAAGATGTAATAGGAAACACCACAAAAATATAATTCCAGACACTGCGAATGATTTAAAAGAAAAAGTAAATTATTCCTTTATCACTCTACATCAATTTTCTATATGGAATCCAATCCCAAAATCAATATTTAAGAATCCCTGGTATCACCGGGCTCGGTGGCTCAGCCTGTAATACTGTGCCTTTGGGAGGCTGAGATGAGAGGATTGCCTGAGCCCGTGGGTTCGGGACCTGCCTGGGCAACTTGGCGAAACCTCATCTCTACAATAAAAATCAAAAATTAGCCGGGGGTGGTAGCGCACACCTGTAGTTCTGTTACTTGGAAGACTGAGGCGGAAGGATCACCGGAGCCCAGCAGGTTGAGGCTGTGGTGGCCGGGAACGGCCATTGCACTCCAGTCTGGGTGACAGAGTGAGACTCCAACTCAAAAAAAAATAAAAATAAAAAATCCCTGGTATCAAAGAGGGTCCAGTACATATGTATGTCGCCGCCACTCATGTGATGGTATCTGGGAGATAGAGAGGACTCCAAAGGTTGCAGCCTGGAGGTATCAAAGCCTGCCTGCCTCCAGACAGCTTAGTGGTCAACAGCAGTTGCTCAAAGACTGAGTCACTTTCCAAGACTAGAATGTAAATTGCCACTGTAACCAAGGAAATGAGAGAAAAGCAAGTAAAGTTGCAGCACTTATCTCTCTCAACTACTGTGCCTGTAAAACATATATCCAGATTAAAGGCAGTCTATTCTTGTAATGCTGCAATGCAATCCTAACACTGACTGACCAGAGTCAGCACAGACCATACAAGTTAAGGTCACTGTCCTCAAGGAGACTGCACTCACTTTCAGATTCTAGCCACAGGTTCAAGGTTCCCAGGCCATCCACACATCTGACCAACTGGTTACAAATTTTGTGACTCCCATGATTCTTCAGTTTGATAATTTACTAAAATGCCTCACAGAACTCAGTAAAGCACTATAAATTACAGTTTTATAATAAAAACAAATCAGGAACAGACAAATGAAGAGACACATAGAACAAAGTAGGGGATGGCCCTGAACATGAAGCTTCTGTGTCCTGTCCCTAAGGAATCAGGACACATCCTGCTGTTGGCACATCAATGTGTTCACCAACGAGGATACTCAACTGAGCTGTCCAGAGCTTGTATTTGACTTTCATTACTTAGGCACAATTGATTAAATCATCATCGGCCTTGTGATTGAACTCCATCTTCAATCCAGCTCTTCTGCGGAGGAGGTTGGACTAATACAAAGCCCTAACCCTGTGATCATAGGGTTGGCCTTTCTGATGGCAAACTGCTACCCTGAGTCATCGCATTAGCATAAGCTCAGGTGTGATCCAAGAGGTCCATGATGAATAACAAAGGCACTCCTATCTCTCTGGAAATTCCAAGGATTTAGAGGTTATTTTCCAGGAACTGAGGACAAAGGCGAGAAAAATTCTCTATTATACAACACCATTCCTCAGTGATGAAGAGTGTGGGATCTGGAGTCAGACTGGGTCTGAGTTTGGTTTTCTACTATGTGACCTTTGGCAACTCATATAACTTCTCTCAGCCTCAATTTTCTCTTCTAAAAAGTAGGGATGATAATACTGTTATTACTATGCAAAGATCAGCACCATTTGATAGAAATGTAAGCAAATATGTAACAAGATTATTTTTTCTAGTAGCTACATTCAAAAAAGTAAAAAGAAACAGGTAAAATTAACATTAATAATATATTTTACTTACCATGTCCAAATATCATTTCATGTCCAAAATATTATCATTTCAACATGTAATTGATAGTAGAACAATTAAGGAAATTTTTACATTATTTTCTACATAAAGGTTTTGAAATTCAGTATATATTTTATACATATAGCACAATCAGTTTGAACTAACCCCATTTCAAGTGCTCAATAACACATGTGGCTTGTGGACTATATTGGACAGCACAGATAGATAGAATAACACTGTTGCTATCCCCATTAAATTAGTTATTGCTTAGTGTCATAATCATCCCCATTCTACAAATGTTAACTGAAATTTGCATGTGTTTGTGTGTGTATGTGTGTACATGCACGCACGTGAAGTAGTGACCAATAACTGAAATCTAAAGTGATAAAAGCCACACTGCATGAGGAAATCAGTTGGCTCCCACAGAATATCAAATAGCCACTCTTTTCTCAGGAAAAACAACACTTCAACTTGGAGAAGAGAGGTTCTCTGATTGATTAACCACAGCATGGTTTTCCATTCGCATACTCCCACATCTCCCCAGCAAATGTTTTAATATAAGCCAAATCAAGTAGCCATGGACAATAGCTTTCAGTGGGAAAATATACCCCCAAATTAGTGTGCAGCCAGATGGGGAAACCTCAAGCAGTTCGGAATGGCTGAGAAGGGGGAGGAAGAAAAACTGCAGGGAGGAACTTTGACTCATTGAATCATTGAGCAGCTGTTCTTGCCCTCTCAGGTCACCTCCCAGAGCCACTGCCCAGCCCCAGCTAACTATCCAGTCAATCACCCACTCCACTCCCTAGAAAAAGTTCTGCATTGTGAATCCAGAAGAATGTCACTAGTAAGAGATTGATTTCAAGGTAATTATTTAGGCAGTTTTGTAGCTGATTCTCAAGCCCAAAGCTTTCTCAAAGTTTGTTTTAAAAGATGCAGGTAAGCTGGGCTCAGTGGCTCAGTCTGTAATTCCGCGCCTTGGGAAGCTGAGGTGAGTGGATTGCCTGAGCCCGCGGGTTCGAGACCCACCTGAGCAACTTGGCGAGACCTCATCTTTACAAGAAATTAAAAAATCAGCCGGGTGCAGTAGCGTGCACCTATAATTCCAGCTACTCGGAAGGCTGAGGTGGAAGGATCTCTGGAGCCCAGCAGGTCGAGGCTGCGGTGGCCGGGAGTGGCCACTGCACTCCAGTATGGGCGACAGAGTGAGACTCCAACTCAAAAGAAATAAAAATAAAAATAAAAATGCAGGTATAATAGCTGGGTTCGGTGGCTCAGCCTGTAATCCCATAATTTGGGAGGCTGAGGTGAGTGGCTTGCCTGAGCCCGCGGGTTTGAGACCCGCCTGGGCAACTTGGTGAGACCTCATATCTACAATAAATCAAAAAATTAGCTGGGCGTGGTAGCATGCACCTGTAGTTCCAGCTACTTGGAAGGCTGAAGCAGAAGGATCGCCGGAGCCCAGCAGGTCAAGGCTGTGGTGGCCGGTAGCAAGCCACTGCACTCCAGTCTGGGTGACAGAGTGAGACTCCAACTCAAAAATAAAAAATAAAAATAAAATAAAAGATGCAGGTATTTATAGGAAAGCTCTGTTTTTCTTGTTTTGTTTTTTTGTTTTTTTGGAGTCTCACTTCTGTCACCTAGGCTTGAGTGCAGTGGTACACTCATGGCCACTCCAGCGTCAACCTGCTGGGCTCTGGCGATCCTTCCACCTCAGCCTTCCAAGTAGCGGGAATTACAGGTGTGCGCTAATTTTTGATTTATAGTAGAGACAGGGTGCCGTCAAATTGCCCTGGATGGTTTCGAACCCCTGGGCTCAGGCAATCCCCTAGCCTTAGCCTCACAAAGTCTTGGGACTACAGACTGAGCCACTGAGCCTGGCCAGCTCTGTGCTTTTTAGTAGTGGTGTCCCACATTCAGCATCTCCCAGTCTTTGCAAAATTCAGCTGCCTGGACACCATCACTCCAACATCCATTGAGTTTCTTCTATTCTCACTGGAGTGGGAATGGGGCTTTCTAGTCACCCTCAATGTAGAAATGAAAAGATTCACCTAATAAGGACACACAAATTGATTTTTACATAATATACAGGATTACTTATAATAAACTCAATCTAATTCACATGTTTTATCAAAGAAGACAAGGTAATTATCTGTCAAAGAATTATCTCCTATTTAAAGGGCATTTTACCTCAATTTGGCAAAAAGAACAAATGGAAATTGTCTTTCCACTCTGATGTGTTCATGTTGCCTGCGTGTTTAAGCACTCAGGAGACTTCAGTACCACACTAAATCCCCAAGGTTTAGAAGAAGTTGGGGGGGGGGGCACAAACACACATCCCTCAGCATCTCAGCATAATTCTTTGTTTTTATCATCCCTTTCAAAGTGTTGCACCCACTGTGTAAAACTGGGAGTGACTCATATTTATGAAACAAGGAGCTATTGTTAGCTCTGCTAGATACTTCATTTCCACAATAGCTTCCGGTTTTTAATAGTGCTGAGGAGGGACTCCAGACTTCCTCACTTTGCCCGACAAAAGAGAAGTCCAAGATGTGCAGCACATGCCTTCGAGTACGTGTAGTAAACACACACGCTTGGGATTTGTGTGAAGACCTGAGACAGTGATGGATAAAGAAATCCCTAAAAACTCACAGCTTTGGTGGGTAGTTGGTTCCCATATTTTGGAGAAAGAAGGAGGAATGAAAACGTGAAAGGGAATGGGGATGGGAGGAGAAATCACCTCAAACTGGCTGACAGCTAGCACCTGTTCCTCTAATGGGGAGTGGAGCGGGTGGGGAGTGGAGAAGATTCCAAACAGGAAATTCCCTCAAGAGGTTTCTCTTATAATGTCAAAACTTGGCAACAATCTTAATTTCCATTAACAGGCAAATTAGCTAAGTAAAATGTGGTAATAAAACAGGTTACAGCATTAAGGAAGAAAATCTGTGACAATACAGGAAGCAAAAGTGCATGCAGTATAAAGTGAAAATGAACTTCAGTTTCTATATGAGAAACTCTGCAAAACATGCACATATATGGGTAGAGAATGAAGAGAATATGTAAAAATGAAACTAGGCCAGTTAGGGCGGGATTGGTATCTCAATTCATTTTCTTTCCAAAATTTTCTTAATATCCCAACAATGGTTATGATAAAGAGTTTCTGCTAAGACTTAATTTCATAAGATTTTCTTACATAGAAATAGCATATATATTTTTAATTATGGCACTGACTCAGAAAAACAATTATGTGGTTATCTATCTACTGCACTGAAAACACTGGGTTTTTCCAAACCTGTAAAAAAAGATCTAACAAGCATCAAAAAAGTCTTTCCTATTTATATTTTACTAGTGGTGATGTCAAAGTATTTTACAGAACTTTGTCACTCACATATTGCTTGGATATAAGTAGGTGATGAGTTAGTATTATAAATATTCAATATTCTATTTTTGGCAACATTTTAACACTATTTTGCTATTATGTGCCATTGTTTAAAACTCTTGACATATATTATCTAATTTAATTCCCAACTGGTCCCATGAGAAAAGTGCCATTATACTCCCCATTTTACAGATAAGGAAACTGAGGCACAGAAAAGTTAATTTTCTCAAGCTCATAACTATAGTAAGTGGCAAAGTCAGAATTCAAACTCAGCAAACTGGCTCTAGAATTTATGTTTTTAGCCTCCTGAATACAAATGTGAGGTGCATCAGTCTCCTTCAATGAAAATTCACTTCATAAACTCATAGAAAGAAAAGAGGAAGAATTGATGACCTTGCTAAACACTTGGGCCCATAAGATTTGCTTATTTAATAACACCTCAGATACTAAACAAAAGATCTATACAGCTTCTGGACTTTAAAAAATAATTTTGAACCGAGAGTTAGGAAACACGAATCCTATACCAGTTCTGCTACTAAAAAATAAATTTGAACTGAGAAATTAGGAAACATAAATCCTATACCAGTTCTACTACTAGCTACATGTATCCTCTTGGGTAAGAAATCAATTTCCATATCTGTAAAATGGGACAGTTGGACGAAAAGCTCAATAAGGTCTCTTCTAATGCTGTGATACAATGCTCCATGAAAAATTTCTTTTTCTTTTAAAATTCAACATACATAAGTGAATGCTTGCTGTGCAAGGGATGATGATCACTTATCTTGTTTCTTCAACATCTCTAAAGTCATCCTGGGGTTGCTGTGGTTCAGAATCTCCTTGCCATGTAAATGTGAGAGTTTATGATCAATGAAGTTAATATGTTTGGAGTTATTTAAAATTTTCCTAAAATTGATTACTTTTATTTTTCAAACTAAAGAATGCTCACATTTTTAGACTTTCTTCTTCATTCATTAATTCTACCACCTTGATCACACACATCCCATCTACCCTTCCCTGCTAATGGAAGACCTAAGTGCTTGGAGTGGCATGACTACTGTGGTTTGAACATGTTTCTTAAAGTTTATATGTTACAAACTTATTTGTCACTGCGACAGTATTAAGACATAGAACCATTAAGAGGTGATTAGGTCGTGAGGGCTCTTCCCCCCTGAATGTATTAAGGTTATTATCATGGGAGTGGGTTGTTGCAGGAATGGGTTCCTAATAAAAAGAATGAACATAGCCCCCATTTTCTCTCACTGGCTTGCACACACTCATTCACAATGTGATATCTTCCATCATGGGATCACCCTGGTGAGATGCTGGCACCATGCTCTGGGATTTCCCAGCCTCCAGAACTATGCACCAAATAAACAGCAGTTCTTTATAAATTACCCATTTTCAGGTATTCTGTCATAGCAGCAAAGAATGGACTAAGAAAGTGACAAGTCTTTATAGTTGATATCTGAGAGGACAAGTGCATATTTTCACTGTGTGAAGCTGGGTGCCCCATCAGGAGACAGAATTCTCTCCCTCTATGAATTCTGCTTCTAACACAGGGTTCCCAGGGGCCCATTCTGCTGTCCCTGAAAGGTCTTCGTTATCCTTTTTTTTTTTTCCTGGGGTCTGTCCTGTCACATCCACAAATTACCTGAGCTATATTTGTATGCTTAGACTGTAGAAGGGAAGTACAGCGATAGCAAAGATTAGGAAAGGAGAAGAGAAAAACAGTAATGGTTTGATAGGATCTTTGTTCACTTATTCTAGAGAATTAACCTTCCCAAAGAGTAACGATAACCTATTAGAGATTATTTCTCCACATACTTGAGGGAAAAACAATCTATAGTTGGCATTATTATCTACACTAATAGGATAGATAATGAATACAAAGCAGAGGCAATCAAATGCCTTTGGGCATTAGTCTCTGGGATGTAGCCGTACACACCCATCCCAGACTCCTCCCTGCTCATTATACCTAATTTGGTAACCTGTCTTTACCCTTACTCAGTTACTTCCTATTCTAAAAAGTGAGCATATTAATATGTGTGGAAGAAGGAATATCATCATTAGATACACAGGCTACTAGAAGAATGCATTCTAAGGTCCCAGGCGTTAAAAACACACTGAGAAGAAGCATAACAGCGCTAAGCTCAGGCTCCATCATGCATCAGCTGAGTGACCTTGGACAAGTGCTTTAATCTCTCTGAGGTTCAGTCACTCACACGTAAACTGGAGTGTTATTGTGAGATATCATTCTTGTAGCACAGAGTCTGGGATGTAAGAAACACTTTATAAATGTTAGAGATAATTATCACAGCTTTGATTTGTTATACCTTTAAAAAGTCTTCCATGACCAAAATTTACATTTCCAAAGTCTGGAAATGTAATTTCCAATTTGAGTCAAGGTCACTGGCAAGTCAGTTCTAGTCTAAGGACACAGAGTAGGACACTTCTTAGCACTAGAACTTTCGCTTGAGGATATACAAGAAAATGGGGGAAGGAAGATGGTGTTATAACTAAGGCAATTCCAAGACAAGGCACAGCTAAAGCAACCACAGGGGATGAGATATATAGCTCACTGGTAACTAGATATGTGGCCAGTCCAAAAGGAACTTGGGCTTTGAAATCATAAATATGGGCTTTCAATTCTTGTTTTCCCACTCACTAGTTAATAGCATGGGAGAAAATACTTAATCTATTCCTCAGATCCCTTATCTATAAAAGTGGGGATATAAAACTATTTTCACAGAGCTGTTCCAAGAATTAAGTAAGACCCACAGGGCCAGGCTTGGTGGCTCAACCTGTAATCCCAGCACTTTGGGAGACCAAGGCAAGTGGATTGCCTGAGCCCACGGGTTCGAGACCCACCCAGGCAACTTGGCGAGACCTTGTCTCTACAATAAATAAAAAAATTAGCCAGGTATGGTAGTATGTGTCTGTAGTTCTGGCTACTTGGAAGGCTGAGGCAGAAGGATCACCAGAGCCCAGCAGGTTGAGGCTGTGGTGGCTGGGAGCGGGCCACTGCACTCCAGCCTGGGTGCCAGAGTGAGACTCCAACTCAAAAAAAAAAAAAAAAAAGACACACATATAACAGCCCCATGCCTACCACATAGAAGATACTCAATAGCTATTACTTTTTTTTATTCTTCCAAACTATCTGGAAAACAATGATCTATCTTCAGGGATTATAGTTTGGTCAGACCCTGAGTAATCATACATGATTAAATGACATTCCACTGGCAGATTAAAATATCACTTCGTGAGAACCATTCTTTTAAAATCTTATCATCAAAATACAGCATATTAATAAGAATAGAAACATAAGACCTAAGAAAATGTCTCCTACATCTTCGGGGAAGGTCCTCTTGGAAGTTTGTGTCTAGTCATATTAATTATAGAGGGAAGCAAAGACATTGTAATGACTAATGAGAATAACCCACAGTCTTGACCACTGAGGCCAGATCTCAGGTCTGGGAGCTAGAAGATATGTTGCTGCCACCCCAAGCATACCCTCTGCCCTCATGCTGTTCTTTTCTCTCTACTCCCCTGCCCCTCTGCATTCTCCTGCAATTTGTTTTCCTTTTTCTTGCTTGCTGATAGCAACAGCTGGTAATGTGTAGCCCAACTGTAGTGACCCTCAGGGCTGTGATTCAAAGAAAGTGAGTTTATCTCTTCATAAAATAAATATCAAGTATTAAAGAACTGGATACAGTAGTGCTAGTCTGATGCAAAACGGTGACTACCTCCTTACCTTGGGACACAAAATAAGATCCATTGAACTCACATTATAACATGAGAAGCTTAAGCTCCTCAAAAGGAGGACAAACCTGACACTACCCCCTGAATCAGGCAGTTTCATCTATTTACTTGATATTAGAAACGGACAACAGATGCTTAACGGTGGTCCCATCTGGAATGATAAGGAAAGAAAACAAAATCCCTCATGGAAGCACTCAGGAAGAGTTGGGCTTTGTGTGTTTTATTTTTCATAAAATTCAAGTCATGGAGTGAGGGTTGGAGGGTGTCCTGAGTAGGCTTTCACCAGAAATAAAACATTAAGGGCAATGCAGATAATTCAATGAATTCACAAACCCTTTTTTTCTGTCAGTGATCTCCTTTGCCAGAGGCGGAGTATGGGGTAATAGCCTTTATCTTATATGAAAGCACTGGGCACCAGGACTGCACAACTCATTTCCGTATCCAATAACATAGGCTCAAGGCTTCTTTTCTTTTAAGTTACATAAAATATAGGTCTTGTTTGGGGGGATGGAGTATATATATATATTTCCAAATTTTAAGTAATAATAGATAATGTAGACATAACCTGGAAAAAAACTGATGCTAAGATCTTGCTCTTGGGTTATGGTTGAAAACATCTAAAAAATCAAAGACTTCATAATTAAAAGATTATATCAATTTGAATATAAAATGTATATTTTTAAAAATTTTATAATGAAATTCAGGCTGTAGTTCATATTCATTTTCTCTTCCACTTTTTTCTGACTTAGAAAAATTATCCTCTGTGAACATAAGGCATATAGTATATAGAAACAAGAAACATAAACAATAAAAATTTGTTGAAAAGGGATTCACATCCCTCTTGAAGGGATTTAGGGAAAATAACACAGGCTTTGAAGTCATAGAGTTAGGTTTCCATCCCAGCCTTGTCCCTTAGAGTGGTTTCTAATTGTACTTCCAAATATTTTTTTTGTTAAAAATCAGGCCAAACCCTTGTCTCTGAAATACTGTTTACAATGCTTGTTTGCTTAGCACATCCCCTTTCCATAGAGAGCATGCAGGGAAAATAAACGCAAGCCTTGTTCCTATCAGCAACATATTCAAAATTAGTGGGGTCCAAATTATAAAGTTCCACTCTATCACACAGAGAAGGCCTGTCAGCCCTGAGTTTTTGAGGCAGAGAGAGCATGTATATTTCTTTTTTTCCATTAAAAATCAACAAATCATTTCTTTTCAAATCAAGACATTGGAAAGAAATTCTTTTGGCCCATGATGTGCTTCAAAAAGGCCAAGCTATATCTTGAAGGAGAAAAAGAAAAGGAGAGAAAAGTACAAATATGTACTTCCCAGGAGAACAGCATTTCTTAAAGATAAATTGTTGTTCCCTAAACAAGATTGTGTGGCAGAAGAGAATGGAGAATGCAAACGTGTACATGGTCTTCTAATTGGACGGGATCTAGAAAATTGAACCTGTCTATGTATGCTCTCATTGTAGCATTTGGGTTATAAGCATTGTGATGGCAGAATCCCCAGCCTGCAGACTAATGTGTACCACACAGAAGGCATTCAATATTTACCAAACAAATGAATGAATCTCCTGTACCCTCCAAGTTGTTACAGCTGTGAAGACCCCCCCCCACCAAAAAGCCCCTAGGACCCTGAAACGATTAAGTACAGGGGTACATTTTGATAAGTGTTTCCCAGCTCTTCCATAAACCATCAAGTTTCTTAGAAGAATGTTAAATTAGTGCTAATATTTGGCCCACATTTTTAGGACCCAGGTAAATATCTAGACTATGAGCTGCTGGTTTCCAAAGTCCTCAAATGCAGAGGTTTTTAGTTCTGGGTTGAAATATCAAAATCCAGGGGGAAAAAAGCATCAATACTTAAGTTTTTGATTACATTATTTTGTATTCTTATGCCATATATTAGATACTGTTATTATTAAATAATACTACATACATACACATCAATCTATCAACCCAGCAAGACCTACTTTAGCACTAAGGACCGAAGCTCAAAAATTAATCCTGCATGCAACCTTGGACAAGTCATAAGCCTCTCCAGGCCTCTTTTCCATAATGGCATAATAACAAGACTCAATCCATGGTTCTCAAACTATGCTGCACATTAGAATCACCTGGCGAGCTTTTAAAGACCTTGATGGGCAGGCTGCACCCCAGATCAATTTAGTTAGACTCTTTGTAAGTGTGTGTGGATCACACAGGTTTTAAATCACGCTCAAGTGATGCCAATGAACAGCCTACAATGAAAACTACTGGATTAGGGGTACTGTAAATTTCCTTCCCATTTTAAAAACTGGGATTCTTCAATTCAAAAAAAGGTGAGATGACATTGCCTAGAATTAAATTTTCTACCCTTAGTGTAGAGTGTATCTGTTTCTACCAACTTGGATTACATTGCCTAAGCACTGCAATATAACTCATTTTTATGTTTAAATTGCTCTCCAGCAATGCTGGGGCATGGAAACCCTGGCTGCTTACAACACAAGGTCTAAAGAATTAGGATCAGCTACCGGCCAAAGTCTCCCACCCAGCCCCAGAGGATGTATGCACCAGAAGTCAGTGGCAGAGTTTTTCTGCTCCTGTGATTTTTGGCAACTCTGCAGATGGGATTGCCTAAAGGACCAAGTAGAAAATTGTACATATTCACCATTGTCCCTTCTCCTTTCTCCTACACACATGTATTTTGAAAATAGAATTAGGCAAACTGCTTTAACTATTTCGTTTCCTTCCTCTGTTTTGTTTTTTTCTAATCTAAAATTATCATCTACTACTGCCAGTAGAGATATTACTTGAACTTGTCCTTGATGAGCTGGATGATTAACCTAACTGATGTGAATTAGTAAGGATAAAAGTGATCATATTTAGCATGCTCCCACAGTGCTATGCTTAAAACAACTTGCCATTCCCCCATCACCCTCTTAATGTAACAGGTTCTGAAATCAGGACAAGAGAGTAGGGGAGCAGGGTCCAGGGGCCCGATTTACTAAGAGTCGTCTATGTGCCAGGCACTTGATTGACATTGTCTCATTTTATCCTGTGATATTGGAATCATCTCTATTCTATCACAGAGAAAATGTGACCTCTGAGAGGTTCCCTGAATTGCCTAAGGACACACAGTTGTCAGTAGAATTGCCTAGATTTGAACCCAGGTGTAAGTGATCTAAACTTTGCTCTGCTGAGCACATAGTGTATGAAGAACAGATAGGACAGGGATAGGAAGGGGCAAGAGAGCACAATTCTTTCATCTTCTCACGTACATTTTAATTAGAAAGCAGGAGTGTGCACCCAAAAACTCAGAGAAGACAGGCAACTGTGCAGCAAAAAGTTTCAGGACTCCCTGAAAGAAGAAGAAAGTCATTTGACTCCTTTTCTTCTTTTTCCTTCACCCTCCATTCCAACACAACCTAAGACTTTGGGAACCTGCTCCCCCTCCTTCCATCTACCCTTTTATAGTCAGACGACAATCCTTATTCCAAAAATAAGTCAGCCTGATGAGATAATGAGAGGCCAGAATAAAGCAAAGCTTAAAAGTCTTAAACTTGCATTATTTCATTATGGGACATTAGTTGGACAGATTTAGCATCACTTTTTTACACATTTCGCTACAAATAAATAAGTCTAAGATATGTCCAGATTACTCTGGCCTCTTGACCCAAAATGGTTTTGCAATTACTTGGCACTCCAACTGTATACTACTTAAAGTGGGTAACAGTCACCGAGTTATTTTTAGGCCATAGCAACACACAGATACACACTTCACTATACCTAGCTTGTTATTTGTACTGCTTTGGAAGGGAAGCCAAAACTGCCTTTTTACTGGCACTATTATTTATGTTCAACCAACAGTCATAATAACACTAAACAACATTTATAGAGTGCTTATCATGTATGAGAAGAGTTCTGAACACTTTATACATGTTAATTTATTTCCTAAACCAATACCATGAAAAAGCTATTGTTATATCCTCTTTCTGTTAATAAGGAAACTCAGACACTACTTGCCCAAGGGCACAGAGTTAGTAAGGGGAGAACCAAGACTAGAATTTAGGCTGACTAGATGCAAAGTTCTGCTTTAATTTCTCCACCATTTGCTATCAGGTCCATGTTTGAAATTTAGCCTTGGATGTTGTTAACTAGAGGCTCAGAAAAACAACAGCAAGTCTGTGATTGTAGATATGTTTATTTTACATATCTTAAAGAAAAATCACAACATCTCCAAGAAACAGGGAGAGAATTCTGCCCCTCCCCCAAAAAATAAACAAAAGCAGGGACAGAAAGAATATTTTTGCAGGGTCTCTGATTTCTGAGGCTAGCTACCTACTTTGTAATGAAATGCTGTATTGCCTACAAGTGTATATCTCAGAAACCTTTTTGACTAGAGGAGAATGTGTAATCTATGGCGCTCATTTCTCAGGAGTTATGAAGGCAAGTTTTATAGTATAAAAGTCTAACTCCCTATTTGAGAGACTCCTCCCTATATATCAGCCTCCCAAGCTATTTCACTCTTCTTCCCTTGTCCCCCCAGTAAATGTCTCTGGTACAGAGCAGGCCTGTCAAAGATGGTAGCAGTCAGCCAATCTTGGTTTTATAACACCACAGAACAAGTACAGGCATGGGCCTGACATACCTATGAGCAAGGGGGAGATACAGACCACAAGGAAGCATCTGGAGCCCTCCTACTCCAAGGGAGGGAAGTTCCTCCTTAGACCTGACAGCCAGTCAGTCACAGTGGGATTCTAAGTTAGAGAAACACTCAAAAATGGGTACACGCCATTGAAGTACTTAGGAGTGAAAATGTTCATACTATATTGCATTCCCAGCTTTGTTAAATTAAAAACATCATGTGTACACATTAAACATACTTAAATTCACTAAAATGTTCTCTATATTTTAAAATCTTTCAGCAAAAAAGAATGAGAATGCAAATAGAAAAAAATGTAATTGTTTAATCAAGTTGAGAGGCATATGGTTGTTCATTATATACTTTTCTATTTTTCTAAATGTTTGAAAATTTTTCTAACATAATTTTTGAAGGCATATGCTGTCTTTAAGGAAGAAATAGCAGAAGACTACTCTTTCCTACATAGATAAAGGACAAATTATTACCCAGAACTCAGTTTCACTGAAAAAAAAGCAAACCTTATAAACACTGTAGCAAAAATGGGAGCTCTCATTACGGATGGTCCAGAATTATCTAGTCTTCTTATTCGTTTGGCTGTAAACCAAGTTTCAGTTGATTTACAATCAACTTTGGGTAAAACAGATTGTAACTCTTTTAGAGACTCACAAATCCCTAAATATTCATTCATTTGGAGACCAGTTTGAAGAGAAGCACAGGTCTGATGCCATTTATTCTACAGAAGATGAGAATAAAACATGGGTTCTGACCCAGGTCACAACAGGGAGGGCACTGTAAATTAGAACAGTTACTTAATCCCAGGGGCTTCCGTGCCTCTGATCAGTTTCTTCCCAACCTGACACAGCATTACTAAAATGGCAACCAAGCAGTCGCTCGACTTGACAGGCAGTGCCAAAAATGGAGAGCGTGGCATTGAAACAGGGGGGCATAGAACTTGGACAGGGAGGGTAGCAACCAGTGTTTACAAACATAAACCAAAGAATCAGATGGGTCAGTCATAAATTATCCAAGACTTTACTGAAATCTCTGAAAATAAATTAACAAGGCCTTAGGACTTTCTACTTCATATTCTCACTACCCTCCTACACCTCATCTTCACTCATTCCAAAATGGTACCACCACCACTCTTGCTGAAAAGCAATCTTATTTCCAAGGGAGGGATTTACTAAAATAAAACTCAGAAGAGAGGCCAGACCAGAATGGTCTGCTTGACCCACTCAAGAACCTGGGAGAAGTTGCTGACCATGCCTTTAGGGAATGCCCACCCTATCCTTCACCTCAATGTGCTATGTATTAACCTTTGGCTTACCCAGATGAAAGGATAATGAAGGGCATTCTAATATTGACCCATCCCTTTTCCTTCTTTCTCATCTTGGTCCCTGTTTTAGGCCACTCTCCCAAAAGATACCAAAATAACAATGATAATAATAAATAAAGTAGTTTACAGAACCTTTTGCTTCTGAACTATGTATTTTTCAACCAAATTCCCAGATATTTGAAAAAAAGGACCAAAAAACTACAAATAATCTAACCTCTACCACCAGAGCGTCTTCCAAGTCGACCGCTGCGGTGTCTCACCAACCCGAAATGACGAGCCCTCACAGTGGCCACCTGGGGCGCCCAGTGGTGAGGTCAGCAGTATGTCCAGCCCCGCCCCATTGAGGCAATCTTACTCTCTGACACTGAGGAACAAGCCAGGCTGCCTGGAATCCCAGCTACATCCACAGGAAAGGGGGAGAGGAACCCCACTTTCATCAGTAGTACTCAGGAGATCTACTTCTCAGCAATTGACTGGTCACCCCTATATACAACAGCACTCACTGGAAAATAGAAGGTAGGATCTAAAACTCCTCTTAATCATCCCCATGTTCAAGTCCACGGTCATCTTGATTTGTGCTGTTTGAAACCTATCCTTAGATCATACAGACACCAAAGATTTGCTTTTCATCAAGAACATCCATCTACATGAAAAAAAGACACTATCAAGACCATAGGCTACCCTCCTCTTTGCTCCCCAAGAAAAAGGATTACAAATGGGAAATTTGTAGATGAGATTTTCTAATCTGAAAAAGATGAGGCAAGCCAAGATCATGGTAGGAGAACAGTAGGAGGGTAAACCTGTTGGGAATCACTTAAAGTCTACCAAACAAGAATACAGAAACAATAAAACATCATGATACACAGAGGAAATCTGAACATACTTATAATCTGAAGAAAACTCACCACCACCAACAAGATGCCTGGGAGCTTCTAGAACTACTGCATGTAATTCTATGACATTCTCCTTCCCACCAGAGCCCACCAACCCTAAGGAAAGATGGACCTTTTGTGATAGTTGAGAGAGTAAGAGAAAGTTTGAGGAGGGGAGTGAAGGGTGGGAAGAAGGGATTATATAAAAGGATTTCAAAACCATATTTCCAAGAACACTGCTTAATAAAAGGCAGAACGCATCACTGTGAAGACAAGGAGGAGAATGGCAGAGTCGTCCCACAAAGACAAAATAACTAACATGCTCACCCAAATGGCCTATTAATTTTTTTTTTTTTTTTTGAGGTGGAGTCTCACTCTGTCGGCCAGACTGGAGTGAAGTGGCCGCTCCCGGCCACTGCAGCCTCGACCTGCTGGGCTCCGGCAATCCTTCCGCCTCAGCCTTCCGAGTAGCTGGAATTACAGGCATGCACTACCACACCAGGCTGATTTTTTTATTTATTGTAGAGATGAGGTCTCGCTGCCCAGGCGGGTCACGAACCTATTAAAATTTTAACATGCAATGTGTTCAAAGGAACACAGCAACACCTTTGGTCAACACACTACAGGAGACCAACTGGAGGTGTGACCCAGAAACTGTGTACCTGTACCTCAGCTCAGAAGACAAGAAAAGAAAGAAGATGTCTATGTCTATATCTCTCTTACTGCCATCAGACAGAAGACACTGAAGAGAGTGATGTGTAGTATCCCAAAGGACAGTATCAGAGGGCAAAGAGGTGCAAGATGAGGACTCCCCTGGGAAATTAGATAACACTGTAGGGAAGGTGCTCAAAGAAGAGTGGGTCAATAATTCCTCCTGCTGGGGCCCAGTTCCACTAACCTCAGAGCTATTCGGCATGCAGTATAATAGGGCAACTGGCCCATTACTCCATGTTGGGAGGAGCCACAACGCCAAAAGTCATCAGGTGAGGCTAGAATGGCTTGGGGAGTATCCATAAAAATGTCTCTGTCCCCTTGGAGCTTTGGCAGGGGAATGGACGTATTTGGTGAACTTATACTTTCCATTTTGGGGTCTCAGAAAAAGGAGATCTGCCTCTCTTGAAGGTCACTTTAGAAACCATGTAAAAGCCAAGCTGGTCAGAGAGATGAGAAAGAGAAAGAACTGGTACCTGTAGGTTTACTTGCAATTCGCCAGAGTTGCTGCTTCCTTGGTTCCATCAACATTGGTTAAGTCTAAGAGACAGTAACTTTCCAGCTAGTTTTGATTAGAATAGAGAACTACCAGACCAGGCATGACTTGAGACACCATCTGATGCTATAAAGCCCCTTTTTAGAAAAATGAGAAAACAGTCTCAGTGAGGTGAAATGACTTGCACAATGCAAATTAGAAGCCAAATCAATGCTAGAACCCAGATCTTCTGGCTTCCAGTTCAATGCTGCTGGGTTTTTCTTACTAAGCCAAAATAATAAAGAAAGGGCATGGAAGGGAAGACGAGAAGAAAGTCTATTTGGTCTCTTGTAGCCAGGTTAAGGAGAATGCTGTCACTTCTGAAAGAAAACTCAAAGTGAATCAGGCTAATCAGGACCATGCTTGGGAAGGGAGCAAGGACATTACCTTTCAACACCAGAGGTTCTTTGCCTTCTCTCTTCAAGGATTCGAGGACTATGTGAAGTGGCTGGGAGGGCATCACTCGGCTTGGCTCATTGGTATTCTCATCATAAACTATAATTTCTTTGGAAAAGATCCTCTTGAAAGAGTCCTTGCCTTCCCTACAGGAAATCAAGTCTAAGACAGTGATCTTGCCCTGCTGCAGTCTCCGCCGGCTGATCTTATCGGCACAGTTAATGTGGACAGCTCCTTGGATGTGGCTCTTGTTGTACTCCATGAAGGGCCTGCAGTCAATGATGACAGGGCCCTGGCTCGGCAGGTGACTCTTGCTGCATTTGGTCATCTTCTTTGCCAAGTCATTGGGGTAGATTATTTTGATGCTGGCTAGCTGCTTAGGGGTCCCTGACACAGGGCTGCCTACCCCACCTGATGGACTTAAAGAGCCTGTATTCTCATTATTGTTGACCATCTGGTTAGCAGGGCAGGTAGTGGAGGTTCCGATGGTGGTGGTGGCAGTGCCGGCGGCAATGGCTTGGGTTTGGGCCTGATTGTCCTTGTCGTAGGTTGCCACAGTGCAGCAGCTGGCACTGCTGCATCCACAATTCAGGGAGCGGGCAGAGCCGCTGGATGAGGGCATATACGTCAGATTCGCAGCCTTGAGGGACACAACGGTGGTGGCGATGACAGGAGGGTGGCTGTTACTGCCTGGGGTGGCAGGGCCAAGGTAGCTAGAGTCTAAACAAAGGTTGAGATCCTGAGGTCGGACGGGCCTAGATAGTGCCACTACTACCCTGTCGTCTAAAGGAGATGGAGGCATGAGGAGGCTGAAAACTGGCAATTCAAGAAGAACTCAAGACAGTCTGTAAAGAAGGGGAGGGGGGGAAAGAAAGAATAAAGTCATGTGACACAAAAGGCAGTCTCATCCAATCCCTAGGAAAGGCCTTTGCACCCCTTCAAGCAGAGTTGTCTTAAGTGCCCTTTACAGTGCCACTATTAAAGCTTGAAACTCATCTTTTGTATTCAAAGAGGATGCAAATAAGGACCCCCATCTATTTGGTCGCTATATCTCAGGTTAAATTTAGACTTAATGTTGTAAGTGTTAATGAACAACCTTTCCTACATAACAGATCAGCCAGCCTTAGAGAAGGTAAAAGCTCAAAGAATTAGAAAAGCTGAAGACAAAAAGGAAGGCTCTTAAGAGACATCTATTCTGGACTTCATCTCCTGGCCAGAAGTATACTACTGCAAACATCTGAAAAACACCCATCTGTCTACCCTTATCATTTAATTACTTCACCTACTGCAAAGGCAAAAAGATGACGAAGAGCGTTGGTATGGTTCACAAAAATATACAACAGCTAAATATACATCAGGGCGGATGTCAAGTTTCTGTATATGAGAATGAATGTATCCCCCCCAAGTGAATCTCTTTAACTAGGGAGCTATTCTTGCCTTCCATTCTATTGGGTTCCTTTGAAAAGCACAACAAAGCCATATCAAAGCCTCACATGTTTTCCATTAGCCTCTTATAAATTAATCTGCATTTCCCCTTTTCATTACAAACCAGTCTCCTAAAACGAATTCTCAAGCAAGGAGTCAGATCTGAAAACCTCAGCCCTGGCAGACCCAACACCCCTGGCGGTTCCATCACCCCTGGCAGACCTATCTCACCCCTTGCTCCCTGCTTGCCTCATTCCTCCCTCCTAACTCTAAGAAAAGGACCACTTGGGCTTTCCTTCCGGCTTCGTCTTTGCAACTAGCACAGAATATGCCTGCCAGAGCCACTATCAATGGGAGGCAGCCACTTTGTGTAATATTTCCCACCCGGTACAGATATCCCCCCTTCAAGAGTATGGATTTGATAGAGGACTTCCCAATTAGCTGCCCCTGTTCAAGGAGGCAGTGGATCTCTCTCTCTCTCCGGCACGGGCGTCTGCAAAGGGATGGCTCCTGTATGCACAGGGCACTCTGCACCCTGGCCTTTTAATTCTTCTTTTATTCGACATGCAGACAGCAAAGGAACCAAAGCCAAGCGAGAGCCGCTCACCTAAACTAACTTTATGAGCAGTCTGAAAAAATGTCATCTATCACCCGTCTACACACGACCGTCAACATTCTTTGACACAGACTCATGAATCCACACACAAGCGCACACACACGGGGCACGCACCCATCACGTCCGCAGATCCCCACCGGCTCGGGTTTCTCTCACCCACCTTTGGATGGGAGCGAAGGATCCAATCCCCTCCCTTCCTTGCGTAGTATTTTTTTTTTTTTTTTTTGAGAGTGAGTACTATTCCAGAAGCTATAACTGTTTCCCAGCTGGACCAAGCGGTGAGTCTTCGCTATTGTGTTACCTGGTGGGCATATCCAGGATCAACAGCCCATTTCTTTTGAGAGGGGCGCGGGAGCGTGTTCACAGAGACACACGCTGGGACCCTCACTCCACACGGCGTGCGCGGCTCTCTCTCTCTCACACACGCACACACACGGGGTGTACAGAGAGATCTGCATCCCTGCAGCAGAAAGGGTCGGCCGTATATACTGCCCGTGAAACCATCCAGTCTAGCCCAGGAACCCTTCCAGAAACACTGAGCTATCTCCCCTCCCTCACTAGTCGCCGTTCCACCACCAGGCGGGGGCTGGAGAGAACATTCAGTGGTCAAGAATGCTCCTTCCCCACTCCTGGGGCGCTTAAGCATCCCCTCCCCTCTCCTCGCCACTCATCGCACTAATAAGCCCCAAGCATTTAAAACTGCCGCAAAGCATCCCAACAAACCTCATTTTCTCTTCTCCCCTAGTCTAAGTAGACTGCAGAGAGTAAACGCACAGAGCTGGGGAGCCAACAGCTAGAACCTTACAACGTTACCTGCTGTGGCTCCTCCGACAGCATTGCATGTCTCTCTCTCTCTCTCTCTCTCTCTCTCTCTCTCTCTCACACACACACACACACAACACACACACACACACACACACACACACACACCACTCACACTCATAAAAGCACCGCCTCTCACGTCCCAGGCTCTTAGGAGTAGCCACGATGACTTTCACTTACTTCATAAATAAGTGTAGCCCTCCACCATCTGGCGCTCCGCTTCAGCTACGGACTCGCACATGCAGCCCCCATTCACTTGGCTTCATTGATCTCGAGCAGCAACATAGTTACTTTCTCTTTGGCTACACTGTAAATGTAAGGTTCTGAAGGGGCGGGCCGGCCGCCGACCGACGGTACATTAGACCAATAAAAATACGGAGAAAGTCGACCGCTGCCTCACAGGGACCTACGACCAATGGGAGATCTAGGGGGCGGGGTTGAGGGCGTGGCCTCGTCTCTTTAAGGAGGGTTCATCCGACGCTGCTCTGGGTCCGCTGTGTTATAACACGGGCGGTGATGTCATTGGCAACCAATCAAAAACTTAAAAGAGCCAGCCGGGGCCCGCGCGGAGCAGCTGCTCTCTATTTACATGTAAACCGAACCGCCAGGATGCAGTTAACCCTTTCTGGGACTGAATTGTCAATGAGCTGGACTCGCCGCTCCACTGACACTGGCTCTTCCCACTCGACGGGATCCTCCAACATCCCCTCACCGTGGAAAGGCCGAGTGTCTCTTTATATTTCTTCCTCTGGACGAATGGTCAAAAGTGTCGGAGTAACTTTCTAAAGGCGAGACACAACGAACAGTCACCGTCCGTAATGGGAAAGCCGGGTTCTCCGATTCGCTTAAAGGGACTTGACAAACCCTAACCCAAGATTCCCGGGCATCGCTGAGACTCCTGCAGTGGGACAAACGCGAGCGCGGCCCAACTGATGACCGCGCTTCTCCGACCCGCGGCCCCGGGCCACCCGCTCAAAGCCTGGGCTCAGGCGCAGCTGGCGGTGTGGCTGGCCATCACCAGTCACCGAGAGCCTGCCAGCCGGGACCCACGTCCTCCGGGCAGTCCCCTCTTGGCCCCGGATCCCCGGAAGCGTCCGCCCGCCCGCAGATGTCGCTGCCCCTCTGGCTGCCCTACAGCTACCCAGCACGGCCGCAGTGCACCGCCCTCCTGTACACCCACTTCCGCGCCCCGGTCACGCCCCCGCCGGGCCCGCGGGGCTCGGCTCCGAGCGCGAAGGCTGTGCGTCAGAGGGCTGCTCGGAGGAGGAGGCCTGAGTCAACGCCAGACGTGACCAGGGGCGCGCCCTGAGCGGTGGTGCCAGCGCCAACCCTTTGGGCCGAGTGTCCCGGGGCCCGCAGCGCGCCTGCCACGCCCCCGGTGTCTGGCCCCTGCCTGCCGCTACCCGTTGTCCCGCCCAGCGCGCAGTGTCCCGGGTCGCGCCCGCCTTCCGCAGCCCAGCAGACCAGCGCGCCTAGCCCGCGGCCCCTCAGTCCTGAGTAGCCCCTGGAGAGCCGAGAAAGGCCAACCAGGCACTTCTGGGAACAGCCGCAAATGGAGGATGAGAGCCAGAGTAGAGTGTAAATAGTCAGATTGAATGGGGCAGAAGGAGCGTCGAGGAGGCGACGCCGCCCCTCCCAGGTCCCCTGACTTTCGCCAGCCTGGAGGTCGCTGGCGCAGGGGGAGGAGAGGGGAGGCAGGGCAAAACGCCTCATTGGGAAAGTATCAGGGAAACTGCAGGAAAGTTGCCCCGGTATACAAAAAGGAGTGGAGGTGAACAAGCCCAGATGAACGTGGAGAGTCTGCATAAAAGAAGCCTGAAGAACAATCAATTTTTCTTTTCTCCCTTCTGTCTCAGAGAGGAAGGGCAATACAGTGAAATAATTACAATGGAGTAATTACCAGACCATAGAATGGCTAAGATTTTTCTCCTTTACCTGATTGGAGATGTTTGGAGGCCTACTTCAGACTCAAGGTCTAATAGTATGCTAAGTAGCAGGAACATATTCATTTAAGTGCAGATCTGAAATCAGGAGGTGCCAAACCATAGCTAAAGGGCCAGCTGTGCTCTATGAACCGCTTAGAGAAATACCCCTGGGTAACTCCACTTATATGCAGACACACACAAACCAGCTTTTCACACCGGTGTTTCAACATGCATCACATGTATCCAATCATCTTATACAGGAACGGATTTTGTGTATCCACTTTTTCACCCACACACCAACATACATAAATTCGCTCTCTTGATAGTAACTGAGTGCTTGGGGCGTGTCATTTGTTTCGTAAACACTTGAGAATCATCAGGTCATGGCCAGGAAACTTGGGCTCTACATAATTTCCATAGAAATCAGAAAAGAACTTCCTAGAGGGTCTATTCTAAAACTGTTTGGAGCTGAAAGGCTGCTAGCTTGCCTCTCCCAAAAGATAATTATTGGGGGAAAAAATCATTAACTCATATTTTGAGGGGTCTAAGTCCTGATTATGACTCTATCTGTTGTTTCTGTTTATCCAGTCACTGTAAAATGGTAATACCCCAGCCCAGAAGAAAAAGAGGAAAGGACTTGTGCAATTTCTGGGGGTGAGGGGCTGAGGGGGGATCATCTACTGATAAAAGGCATTCAGGAAAAATATATTGTGTTTGCTTCAGGAAAGGAGGTGCCTCTATTTAAAAGTACTTATGAATTCATTGCTAAGTCCTCAATGTCTAAGTCCAAACAAAGTATAGGTTTAAATAATTGCAGAAGAGTTCTTAGCAGCTTTTCCCATAAGGCCCAAATATGAAAAACAATTTCAAAAAGAAATGCAACTCTTTTAATGAAATGTTTTTTAAATTATAGCTTGAAACTAGTAGATTATTATAATTTAGTTGACTAAGAATTGAAGTCATCCAGGCTGAAAATTTGGGAAAGATGGCAGAATTCCTTATTATCAAACCTGAAACATTGAAAAATTACCAGATTATTAACATAAACAAAGATGCTTTTTTAAAAATTAAGCACTTCTAAGCTTATATTGAAGTCATAGAGTGGTAGAAAAAAATCAGAACGTAGATGGAATTTTTTCCATTCACTACTCTTCTAAGCTTCTTTTGTACAAGAAGAGGTGGTTTTGTTTCATTGTCTTTGAATCATATGTGTGAACATACTATCTGAAACACTGCCCTTAGATTTAAATTTGTAATACTAGTCAGCCAACAGCCATGAACCTGATCTGTTTACAAATAACTAGTAGTAAAGCCTTAATATTCCATTTTAGTCCCAAAGAAACAATGAAACATCTTTGCTGTGTTTGGATGTTGTAACATGATTGTATTGAGCCATATCTTTTTCCCACAAACATCATAAGAAAAATATCGATTGTTTCTTTCAGTGCAAAGTGCTATGTGTTAAAGCCAAAAGATGAAGATAGCTTAGGCCAGCATATACAATATAATATGGATAGTGCTAAACAAAGGTATTCATTAAATTACTTCTTTTTGTGCACTTAAATTATTAAGTATATGGGATGATGGCAGAAGGTAGGGTCTTCAAAATGATTTTCAAGGTCAAGTGGATTTCTGGAGGTACAAGAATTAAGGCAGAAAAAGTCTTAGAGAAAACTTAGAAATAATAAATCTTATGATAAAGATGATATTAAATAATCAAGAAGTGGGGAATAAGCTGAGGAATAGAGAAATGAATGGTAAGCATTTGAAGTCATTGAGACCCGCCTGGTGAAACATCCTGTAAAACTCTTCAAGCCTGGGAAGTGCTGATGAGAAGGGTTTCCTGAAAGAAGGGGCTACCATAATCCGAATGTGACTCCCCGAAGTCACACGTTGAAACTTAATCACTAATGTGATAGTATTAAGAGGTGGGGGTCTTAGGAGGTGATTAAGTCATGAGGGCAGAACTCTCACAGATGGGATTAGGGTCATTACAAAAGGACATGAGGGAGTATTCCCTTCCATTTCCATATGGGGACATAAGGTTCATCTCCTCTGAAACACACAGCAACAAGTTGCTATCCTAGAAGCAGAGACTGGAAACTCGTCAGACACGGAAACTACCAGCACCTTGATCTTGGATTGCCCTGTCTTCAGAACTATAAGCAGTACATTTCTGTTCTTCACAAACTCCCTAGTCTCAGGTATTTTGTTATAGCAGCACAAACAGACTAAGACAGTGGCCACTGCAGTGATGGGAACAGAAGCGGGACCATGTGCTCATCTTACTATCCATAAGTTTGGACATAGGTTTTTCCCCACTAAATTCATAGGAAGGTGCATTTGTGACTCAGGAAATGGCTCTGAGCCATTTAAATCTCTCTGTCTGCATTTTTAAGTACAGTGACATTTTCCACATGTGTCTATTAAACACTTGAAATGTGGCTAGTCTGAATTGAGAAGTGCTGTAAATTTAAAATGCAGACTGGATTTTGAAAACCATATAAAAATGTAAAAATCTCAGTTATTTTTATATTGATCACATGTTGAATGGTTTATATTTTAGACATGTTGGGATAAATAGAATGTTATTAAAATTAATTTCACCTGTTTCTTTTTACTTGGAGCATGGCTATTAGAAAATTGTTAATGACTTATGTAATTTACATATTTCTGTTGAACAGTGCTGTTCTAGAACTTATAATTGCACATTTCATTTGAGGTCACCTTGATGCCAAAGGCACCAGAACCACAGCCTGCTAGATCTGAAAGGGACTTTAGAAAGTATCTAGGTTAGGGATACTTAGACTGTGTTAGGATGACCTACAGGGAGAAAGGACACCAATGCAAGTGAGAGCAAGTGAAGTGGGAGCAGAGCTAAGCTGGTGGAACTCTGAGACCACACTCTTGTCCCTCAGTCCTCCACACTTGGTAGATGTAGATATAGATATGGATAGATAGAAGTAGATACAGTACCGGTTTTACTCATGAGATTCCGGAAAAAATTTTCATTTAAAGAAAGGTTTTGTTGTTGATGGTTGGGTTTTGTTTTTAATATGGACTTTTTGTTTTCACCTGTAAGGCAATTTGAGGCCCAGCCGATGGAGATGGTGTGACCACAGTCATGCTTGATCTCAGGACTTGATCTTAGACTCAAAGTTCACCCTGATCTCTACTGACCACACAGAAGTGACTGACTGATTAGGGGAATGAATACACTCCCTGTCTCCACTTAGGCAGGCAGATTCCTTTTTCCAGGCAGTCAGCCTTTTCTCCCCCTCAACTGATTCCCTCACTTGTGACCTCACAAATGCCTACTGCTTTGTTAGAAGAGGCTTCTGACTAGGCCAAAGTGTGTGGACCATGGACATAAAAGTATTTTCTTTATGAAAATGACAAACAAAACTAATTCATTGGCCATGGGTCTCCAGCAATGCCCTCCTCTGTTATGGATAACCTGTTATTATTATACATTGCTATATCAAAGACTGCTCACATTTTCCCCTTCGCTAAACTGAGCAAATTATATTTTATCATTAGGAAATGTTGTCAGCACCACAGTTCCTCAACCCCAGGAGGCTGTGTCTGACTGTGTTATTGAGGTGTGCTGTGAGCTGCAAAGTTAAAAGGTAAACATGCACACTAAGCATTAGTAAGCCCTCTTAGGACTTCCTTTAGATCTAATACTAAGGAATAAATCTCACCTTCTCAGCATCTCCTAGTAGGTTATGGCTGTACCATTTCTGCATTTAAAAAGTTCCTTTCGATGACCAAGTGTGCCATAATATACCTTATTTATCTTTACAATTAAATATTAACTGAACCAGTTCCAAAGACCTGAAATGTGGGGGGAAAATAATAATAGGTAACATTTATTGAGTGTTTTGCTCTGTGCCAAGCACTGTGGTGATTTACATGGATTAGTTCATTTAATCTTCAAATCCACATCAATGCTATAAGTAGGTACTTTTTATTAACTTTAATTTAAAGATGAGGAAACAGAAATACAGATGGGTTGAGTAATTTGCCCAAGGTCACACAGCTAGAAAGCCACAGAGTCAACATTTAAATCCAGACAATCTGGCGCCAGAGCATCTGCTTTTTAACCATTGTATGTTATTTAATTCATTCTCTTTGAGATTTTATAAACTTCTATCATATACCCCTCAACTTCCAGACTACTAGTATATTTTTAATTGCCTCTTCATAAAAATTCACTATATTTTCCTTTGTTTTCTTCTGAACTTTTCTGAGTTTACTATAAAGTAAGTCTTCATGTGGTCTTACTCTCATAATGTCATCTTCCATGTTGGAACTGATTCAAAACCTCCACTTTATTTCCAGAATAGTCCCAAATATTGCTCTAAATTTTGTCAGTGGTTTTGTTGCTATTGCGGGTTGGACTGATGAATTTAAGGAAGAGCCTATGACACTTCTATTACGAAGACCATAAAACAAGACCATATCTTGTTTCCTATCCCATCCCTAGCATTTGGTAAAGGAGCTAACATATAGTATGAGCTCAGTAAGTTTCTGTTCAATGTATAAATGAATGAATGAGTGCACGAATGAATGCATTTAGCATTTTTTTCCTGAAACATACTATCTTTGTCTATCCTGGCTGCCATAACAAATACCATAAAATGAGTGGCATATAAACAACAAAAATTTATTTCTCACAGTTCTGGAGCTAGAAGTCCAAGATCAAGGTGCCAACATGATTGGGTTCTGCTGGTTGCCTTCTTACTGGTTGCAGACTTCTTACTGGTTGTAGACTACTGACCTCCTACTGTCTCCTCCCATGGTGGAAGGTGCAAGGGGCCTCTGTAGGGCCTCTTTTATAAGGGCACTAATCCCATTCATGAGGACTCATGATCTAATTACCTCCCAGAGGGCTCACCTCCTAAAACTATCACCTTGAGCCTTAAGATTTTAACATATGAATCTTAGGAGTCACAAATATTTGAATCATAGGGCTCACTAGTACCTTTTAATTTTTTTTTTTCCTAGTGTATACCCCAGCTCATCTGAGACTTTTCTAGCTACTGATTTGGCCTTCCGCAACAGCTGGAAGCTTAGGAACTTATGAAGTTTCTAAATAAAATTCTCTTTTGAATTATTTATGCAGATATTAAACAAGTGTCTATCTCTGGGGAATCCCATTATTTACACATCACTTATTTTGTCTTACCATATTCTCCACTTTACAGTTTAACTTCAAGTTCTTTTTTCCCCCTAGAAACTAGGAAATATTAGCATCTTTCTCTCTCTCTTTTTTTTTTTCATTTTGAACATATTTTTTATTTTAAAATTGTGGGGTACAGTTAAGGGTTAGGTTTACAAATATGCATCGTTCAGGCACCCTTGTTGATAAGGGGTGTCTCCCCATCCCCAGACAGATATTAACTACCGTTAGTCCCACCTCCCTTCTCCTCCCTACCCCCCCATAGTTTCCCACACTGTCAGTCCTTTTCTTATAGTATTATGATAGATGTTCAAGGTCCACTATATGAGTGAGAACATGTGATAACTCAGATCTTTGTTTCTCTGAGAGATCACTCAGTATTATAGACTCTAGTTCCATTCAAGTTGCTGTGAAATTCATGGTTTTGTTCTTTCTTATGGCTGCGTAGTATTCCATTGTGTATATGTACCACATTTTTAAAATCTAGTCCACTCTTGATGGACAGCATGGTTGGTTCCAGGTCCTTGCTATTGTGAACAATGCTGTGATAAACATACATGTGCAGGTATCTTTTTTATAGAGTGATTTGAATTCTTCAGGGTATATTCCCAGTAGAGGGATTGTGGGGTCATATGGGAGGTTGATATTTAGAGCTTTTAGGAATCGCCACACTGCTTTCCACAGAGGTTGCACTAGTTTACACTCCCACCAACAGTGTAGAAGTGTTCCCTTTTCACCACATCCTCTCCAGCATCTGTTATTTTTTGAGTTATTGATAATTATAATCCATCTCATTATAATCCACACCATACTTGATTTTTGTATCTGTCAGTGCTCTTTGCAATTGTGATTCTCTTTCAGCTTAGGAAAATGTCTTCTTCTTGTTCACTGAGTTTCAGCAGAATAAAGGGGTCTTCCTTTTCTCTTTCAACATCTTATTTCTTCTAATACTCAAAGGCATGCATTTCCTGGTACTAATCTCTCTGACAGATAGCTTGTCCAGTGTTTATTTTCTAGCATGTGACTGATGCCAATAAACCGCTTTCTTGAGAAAGGCATTTTATCAAGGACCTGTGCCTGGAAGTCAATGAGTTCTTCATGTTCCTGGTGGATGTGCTCTGAATGAAAATGTCACTCTCTGATTCAGTACTGGACAGGGAGAAGCAACCTGAGAAGTCCTGTTTCTAGTGCTCTGTGAATGGGACCAGAGTCCTCCTGGATTTCCTACCCAGAGGAGTGTTTGGGTTCTAATTCATGTGGTAAATAAAGCAAGCACATTAGAATTATACTCGTGGCCTATGAAGGCCAAGAGTGTACAGGCATGGTGGATGAGGCCCTTTCTGTGTGAATTTGAGTGTCCCCTCTATAGAGAACTGAGTAGTGAGCCCACAGTACCATCCAATCATGTAGTAGGTACTCAAATGAATCCAAGTCAGATCACGTCTAGGCAATTCAAGCTATTCAGCAGGTAAGAGAAAAATCCCTATCAGAATTAACTAACGTTTTAGTTCAAGTAGAAACCTTAGACAAGAAGGATATGTTATTGACACCATCATCTTTCAGCTCACAAAAATTTAGAATGTAAACAAATTAGATCTGTAACAAATTAGATTTGTAAACAAATTAGATTTGGCCAAACAGAGAACTAGAGTCACATTTCACTTGCTGAGGGGCAGAGTGGCAGGTGTGCCACTCTGTGACACTTTTCTATGATAGCACACTAAAACATAGAATTCAGAGGGGATTCTTAGACCCCTTTGGGCTTCAGTTTGCAATTTCAATTCCCAGGAAGCAGGAAAATTGATGCAGTTCTGTGAGCTGCCATTCTGAACTTTAAATTGGATTAATAACAGCAGCCAGCCTAATGAAGTGTCGTCTCCATATTTTACACAGAGTAAAATGCCAGTAGATCCAGGCTCTATTTTCAACATATCCCAATTCTCATGTAAAACATGAATCCTGCAGAATGTGAACTAGAGGAGTAAGAGACTCAGACATTTTACTCATCAAGATTACCCAGCACATTTTACAGCCGGCTGCTTCTAATCCTTTCATCAGGTGTGACTGCCTTCCATAAAAGTCAAACTTTTCCTTTCCCATCTCACATTCTGCAACCACTAAAATTACTGGTGAAAGGAAAACTCAAAAGAAGAAAGGCAGGTAAGCAGGCAAAAGGAAGAATGGGATGGTTAGGTTTCGTTTTTGTTAAAAATTTTGTTTGTATTTTTGACTCCAGAGTTAAGAAGGGTAATTTTGGGCAAAGAGAAGGCAAATCCAATATTACAAGCTAAATAGACTAGATCAGGATCTGGTTACAGAAGGGCTGTTGAATTCTTTGAGGCTAAAACGTGTATCACTGGAGCTCAGTCTGGTTGACTTCAGCAGACTCTTGGTTCTTGCACCTGGTATGAAAAGGAAGGAATAGATCTGTCAGTCTTGTGCATTTCTGAGGAGGGGCTCCACTAACTCAGATAAGAGCCAACTGCTTTTGTGCCAGGACTAGAGGGCTTCAAAGGAAACTATGGGGGGGGAGGGAGATGGGATTAACGGGCAAATATCTGGGGATGGGGAAGCACCTCTAATCAATAGGGTGCCTGAATGAAACGTATTTGTATACCTAACCCTTAACCGTACCCCACAACATCATAATAAAAAAAATTGATTATTAAAAAAAAACAAAAACAAAGATACCCTGCCCTCTGGGAAAGTCAAGTGAAAAGATTTGAAGGATGTCCAAGCACATGCCCAGAGGCTCTCTTTTTAAAGCCTGAGAGAACCCTAAAGATGAGTTATGCCAATCCCATAGTATGGTGAGCAGCTTGTGTCTCTCCAGCGGGGATGCAAAACTTTTCCCTTTGTGTGTTTAAGCTAGTATGTGCTTCATCTCTGATAGTTAATTTTATGATTAACTTGACTTGACCATGGGGCCCAGCTACGTGGTCAAACTTTATTCTGGTTGTTTGTATGAGGGTGTTTTGGATGAGATTAACATTAAAAGTGGTGGAATTTGAGGACAGCAGATCACACTCCATAATGTGGGTAGGCCTCATCCAATCCCAGAGTTCTAAATGGAACAGAAGACTGCCATCGCCTTAGCAAGAAGTCATTTTACCAGGTAGCCTTTGGATTTTAACTGCAACATTGGCTCTCTCCTGTATCTCTAGCCTATTGGCCTGCCCTGCAGATTTTGAACATGCCAGTCTCCGTATTGCATGAGCCAATATTCCTTTGTACTGTATATACACACATCTCTCTGTCTCTTTGTACTATATATACACACATTCAATTGGTTCTGTTTCTCTGGGGAACTCTGATTAATGCACCTTCTTCCCCTCTGATGGACAGGGCAAAGCAAATCTTGAAAGATGAGCATTGTACCAAGTGTTCTGCGTTTCTATTCTTCATTGCTAAAGACATACTGAATTGAGTTTATTTTCACTTTTAAGTGCTTTAATTTTCAAGAGTTCAAAACTACCCTAAAAGTGTGATAAAAAAACTTAATGCATTTAAGGTAGGATTTTTGATGCGTAAGGAAAACAACCCCCCCCCATAATTTGTTAGGGAAAAGTGGAAAATCCCACTGAAGTTTCTGGCTTTGGATTCTAAAGAAATCTGGAAATTGGAAATATAAAATTAAACCTGATATATAGTTTCTGAGCCTCTGATTTGTGTCCATTTAGCCCGAAGGATGACAGATATGAATATTTGTGCTTTCTCCCAAATGCATATTTATTTTTGTCTGAACATCCTGAATTTTGAGCCCACCAGGAGTTTCCATAGTAAGTATAGATTGCTTTCCCAATTTTATATCATGTATTATGAAAGCCATTTTAAATCTCAGTATTAATGTTGACATCTTGTTGTGGTTATTTAGTTCTTGTTACATCTGCTTTCCCAAGTTAATCGACATATGGTTGAATTATTATACAATCTCAGCATAAGAGCCTAAGGAGTGGATTTCTCAAGAAGGGGTCGTAGTTTACAAAAGGAACTCAGAGATAAGACAACTTCATTTTCACAGCTGCCTGATGTTTTCTGTTTCCCTGGCTCTTTATCAAAAATGTGTGAAGTGCCTGATTGTGAATACACAGCTCTTCCCTTAATTCTCTCTGGTGTCTAATAGACTGGAAGCTACCTACCTATTAACCAGACCAGTGTTTCTCCAATTAAACGCACACAGATCACCTGGGGACCTGGTTCTATAGATCTGGGATGGGACTGGGGAGTCTACATTTCCTAGCATGCTTTCTGGTGATTCTTAAGCAGCTGTTTAGTTACCACACTTTGCCTGTCAAAATGCACAACATCCAGTATAGTAACCACTAACCATGTGTGGCTATTTAAGTATTTGAACTGCGGCTAATGTGAATTAAGATCTAATCTAAGTATAAAATACATACCGTTTTGAGGATTCAATAGGAAAAAAGGGACAAAATAGCTCATTCATAATTTTATATTAATTACATGTTGAAATAACATTTTATCTATATTGAGTTAAATAAAATATATACAAAATTAATTTCACCTGTGTCTTGTTATTTTTAAACATGTAGTTAATAGAACATTTAAAATTACATGTGTTGTTCACATTTGTGGCTTGCATTATATTTCTATTGAATAGTGCTGCCTAGACCAACAGAGATGGCCCTGGAGACTTTGTGAGGGGAAATACCTTCCCAACTCCTTTGTTCACTTTCACCAGGCAATGAATCCATCTCTTCAGCACCTTAGAACTGTTGCAGTAGTATTCCTCTCTGTGGTTCCTCTACAGTTGTCCCCAATACTACTTGACCATCTTGGGTCCTATCTATCTGGATATATACTCTCTAGCAAGACATGGCCAAAAATAATATGGACGACTTCTCAAAAATTTCATGAATGGGACTCCCCTTTGTGTTTCAAAAAAACTTTGTGACACAAACATTGTATCTATAAAGGACTAAATCTCATAGCAAAAAGGGCATAGGCTTTAGAATCAAAAGACACTGGAGTTTAATTTGATCAACTGACTGATTCGTTCATTTAGTAACTTACTCTGTACCTATCTATTAGGTGCTAGGGATTCTGTGGCAAACAAAAATCCACATATTATCTGCCCTAAAGTGCCTACTGTTTAGAAGGGAAGATATACATTAAACTAGAAAGCACATAATAGATAATTAAAGAATACATTCCCAGCATCTCTTATTTTTTGACATAAAAATGCCTTATATTTTCTGAACCTCAGTTTAATTTTTGGTAAAATAGGAATAATAACTTTGCCTTCCAGAGTATTGTGAAAATTAGAATAATGATTATATTTGTGCACTTAGCAAAATGTTTAACATAGAATAGGTGCTCAATGGATAGCTAAATAAAAACGAGCAACCTAATCATGTTTATTTTTATGTTGCTTCATTCTACAGAGTATTTGCAGTAGCTGGTTAAATTATTGTTGCATTGCAGACAGTAGATGAACTTTAATGCCTGATGTAATTCACGCTTCTTGAGTATATTTCCTAAACCTATTCTTAGCACATACAAAACATGCAATAAATGTTTCTTGAATCTAACTATATTTGGAATAGATGTTGTAGCTGTTTTAGTACAAACCTCCTCAGCTTGCAGAAGAAAATAAAGAATTGGAAGTGACTTACCCAGAAACACATTTTCAATAATAGTTTCAGAAAAGAATACACTGATTATATTTGCTAGGCACTTGTGAAAAAAGAAGAATTTGTGGCCAAGTGGTCAGAGAAGTGAAGAAAGAACTGGGAGAAAGAGGACCTGAGAAATAAGTAAGTTTCAAGAAGAGGGAGTAACTGATGTTTGACTAAGTGTCAAGCTTGGTAGAGAATTTTAGTGAGTTGAATGTAACAACTGCAAATCTCAGCAACAGCAAGTTGCAGAGAGGCAGGGAAGTGTCCCCTGAGTGGTAGTGGAGACTAAATGACAAGGACTCTTCTTTCAAGAAGTTCTGTGTTGAAAGAAGGGAGAGATCTAAGGAGCTAGATAGAGGAGGCAGAAGAACCCAAGGGATTTTTTTGTTTTGTTTTGTTTCAGAACGGAGGACTTAGGTATGTTAGAGGCTGAGCTGAGGAATTTGTTGAAATGAGAATGTAGAAAGTACAAGAGGCAGTTGTCAACACCACATCCTAGATGAAGGAGGAGAGATAAATGGGACAGCAGGACTGGGGAATGAATTAGCCTTAGAGACGAGGGAGACAAAACCACCTAGGAAGAGTGAGGAGGGCATCATATTCTGATGGTCAACCTGGACTTCCAGTCCCAACCCCTAATACTCCTGCACTCCTAACCTAGACCCAGGCTTCTCAAAGTGTGGCCCTTGAACTGGTACAGGACTACAAATGGTCTGTTGTTGACTCAGATTCAGAACTTGTGTCTGAATACAAGTAAATAACATCACTAAGCACACTTAGTTCAACTAAATTTTTTCCTCTCTCTGAAAGAAGCAGAGCATTAATTTACCTTCTGGCAGGGCTCTGTTTCTTATCACAGTATGCAAAGCAGGTACTTTTGGGTAACACTGATCCAAGCAATTTCCTACTGACATGTCAATCTCAATACTCCATAGACATGTCTAACCAACATGAACCCATCTCCTTACTTCCTATACTTGCATCTGCTTCTTTACTCTCTTTCTTGGTGAGTTAGTGACTTCCACTATAAGGCCACCAAGCCAGAAATATGGAGTAGGGGAGTTCATCCTACACCTTCTTCACTTCCCTTGAGCAATCATTCACCAACCTAGTTGATACTCTCTCCTACATAACTCTCAAATTCACCCTCTTCTCTCCATCCACATTACCCCCAATCCAGTCTAGGCCATCTTGAAATCTTGTTTAGATATTGCCACAGGCCACAGGTCTTTCCTGTACACTGCTGCCCCAGTGAGTCCGAAGCCCATATCTAAACACTTCACTCCCCTGGTTGGCTCTTCATTGGTTCCTCATAGTGCATGTAAACACTCTGGAATGACTCACAGTCTACTCCCCACAAGCTTGCATTTTGAATTACTGGTATTTGCTATTTTTTCAATCTCTGAGTTTTCGTGCATGTTGCTCCCTTTCACATGTGACTTTTGGCTTATATTTCTGTCACCTTAGTTCCTCACCACTAAGAACAGAATCTCACTTCTCAATACTCAGAATAGTGTCTAGAAAGTAGTAAGCACCCAGTCAGGACATGTTTGTTGAATGAATAAAGTCAAGGCAGAAAGTCAATCATACTGAGAATAGTTGAAGAAAGTGGGTCATTAAATGCTGTCTATCACAAAGATGGTCTCAGATTCTGGTGCTGGGCTAAGCCTGTACATGAAGTCACAGAACTCCAGCAATAGAGGTGGAAGGCTTTAGAGTCTGGAAGCCAGGTCAATCAATAATGAAATGCATTAATTGGTTGTGGCTTCTATCACTGAATCTGGTACATTCATGAAGGCTCTCCTGGATCACATTAAAATCAGCTATGGGTAAGACCACCTTTCAAAATGAAAATCCTACCATTCCTATGCTTTGTCAACTTTTGGGTACTTTTGGGTAACACTGATCCAAGCAATTTCTTACTGACAAGTCAACCTCAATACCCCATAGACAATATTCATTTCTAGGCTTCCCTGGTTTCTCTCTTTTCCAGCCCTAATATTACCATCTCTTCCCACATTGCTGCTACCACTACAACCATTCTGTCCTCGACTTACTATCTTATTTTTGTCTTTGCATTTCTGTAAGATACAACTTGCAGAATCTGGCCACAATCACGGCTGTAGTAAGAGATAACATAACAGACCCAGTTATGACATTCTACTGCGTTCTTAGAACCTCTTGCTAGGTTGTCACTTTATGCCAAAAGAATGGTAGGTAGGACAGAGAAGGGGGGGTGGGGAAACTAGCACAGTCATTTGGAGCCAAATAATAGATTATGGCTGGAAACTCCCGTCTTGATTTGGCCCAAGGGCCACAGCTATATTTGACTGGCCCCTGATTGACATAATTATTATTGCCAGAAAGTAATTTTAGAAAGAACTTAAAAGGAGGACATGGGTGATTAAAGTTCTAATAATAACTTTTTTTTTAAAGTCTGGGTTAATGAATCTGTAACTCAGGTAAAAGAAAAGAGGCTTCAAGTGTTCAGGGACTGGTACCTGGAACTAAGCTTAGAAAAAAATATTCTGTTGGGGAGTCAAATAGGGCAGGAATAGATCACATGCCCCGAAGAATTTTGGGGGAAATAGAGATGCAAGTCATTTTACATCGGAAGTTCCTCTAAAAATGTGTGCAAAATAAAGTGTTACAGATAGTGTTTTAAACTAATTCGCTGAACATCCCTTATATGCAAAGTACTGCATTAGTCCCTTTAGAAGATTCCCATAAGCATGAGCAGGGCTGAAGTGAGCACTGGCTTAGGCATTCTGGCTGTTTACAGCCAGTATCTGCTTTGAGTAGGCCAGTGTTCAGTCAATTGGTTAATGCTCTACCAGTTACTAAATATTTTGAATGTCACCCTTGGATGTAAGGTAAACTTCCTGTTCTAAAACAGCTTTAATTTAGATGATGAGATATGCTCACAAATAGCTATAATGCAATGCTATGTCATAACAATTGTCTTTGCAAAGTGCTTTCATACGTTTTATCTCATTTGAATTCCACAACTGTGTGGTGCATGTTCCTATTCTTATCTTGCAGATTAAATAAACAAAAAATAAAAAATCATGAAGTTCTTTTTTCATAGAGCAAGAACTTGTCCTGATTTGTCAATGTCTGATTACCCCTTCAGCACTCATCCCACAGTGCTCATGGCCTTCTCTATTTAAAGGAGCAGATCCATTAAAGCAAATAATCCTTATTTCATGAATAATTTTTTTATTTCTAAATACAGATTTTCATACCCAAGTAACCGTATGAAGATTAGACTTTTAGCCCTATCATCCTAATGGGAAGCTTAAACAGCCTCATTCTGAGAAACAAAAGATCACAAAGCTCAGGTAATACACATTGGGAAAGAATGGAGTTGCCTTCATGCCCTTTTCTAGGCATTGATACATAAAACAAACAATACAAAACAAAACAAAGCAAGGGCAATGACAGAGTTGACTGCAGAGGAAAGAACAAAGAGAAACAAGCAAGCAAACACCAAAAACCTTCAAAAATAAAAAGTGGCAAGTTATCTGTGGTCAAATCTACACTCCTGAACAAGCCTTAGCACATCATTATAGCTCAGCCCAGAACAGTGTTGATGCTTCTCATTCTGGCTATGAGTGAAACAGGTTAGAAGCTGCTAAAGGGAGTGCTGATATTTGTGGAAATAAGCTCAAATTTTTTTGGAATTCACTCAGGTGGAGCACCATATTCTCCAAGGGGTGACATGCTCATGGCTGCTTTTAAAGCTCCTCAAGTCTTTACACACAGGGCTATGCACAACATGTAGGTAAGCCAGGGAGGAAAGTAAACTGTCTCTGGAGCACATGATATCTAGAGTTTACATAATAATATGTCCAATGATCCTGATTCAGGAGGATGCTCAGGTCCAGGCTATGGGAGCTGGGATCCCTGGTTAATTCAGTGGCTTTTCCATTGTATCTGGCTCACTTCTAGCCACATTCCAGCCATCCTAATCCCCTAGAGGAATTTCCTTCATGGAACTGTACAGAATGACTATGTCATAGTGGGAAAGAAACTTGGAAATTGTTTAATGCACTCCTCTTTTTTTCCAGGAAAGGAAAATGGAACTTGAAAAAGTCAAATGACTTGTTCAAGGTGATGAGAAAGTTAGGTACAAAATAAACACTAGCACCCCTTATCAACAAGGGTGCCTGAACAATGCATATTTGTAAACCTAACCCTTAACTGTACCCCACAATTTTAAAATAAAAAATATGTTTAAAATGAAAAATAAATAAATAAAAAATAAATAAACACTAGCAACTAATTTCTGGTTATTGTTGCTAGACCTTTCTTATTTCATGTGGTTTCCATGTCTGAAATAACCTTACTACCAAAAGACTCATAGAGCTAGTAACTCCACTAGGTATTATAGTGTCAGTCACAGAATTAGGCCACCTTATTAGTACCTGCTCACTAGAACATCCTGCCCTCTATATGAGGAAAATTTCTGAAAACTCGGGCGTAAATACACTTTCTATTATTTAGATTCCATTTTGCACGTACTCAGGGATCTCTCTCTGGTGCATCTCTGAAAAGTCACCAGAATCAACTTTTTAAATGTGAAGCAAAGAGTCTTGTTACAGTGAATATTTGCTGTCTGAATAATTCTTTTGACAGCTCTAACTGTGCTTATCTTCAGGCTGGCATACCCATATCTCAGCATCATCTGGTTTGATTTGGCCAATGATTAATTCACTTTGCTGCAAGAGATGCACAAATTAAACCCCTATAAGAGCAGGGGGATACTTAGGTATTTTCTTTAACCCTGAATGCCTGATACTTAGACTAGGGCCTGGAACAGAGAGAGTGCACAATACATATTTACAGACTGAATAAATGAATTTGTTTTCAAGAAGGGAATTCCTGACCTTGACTCAGCCCTGCACCATATCCACATTCATAGATACTCCTCCTGCTTAAGGATGCTTCCTGTAAGGTGTGTGGTTGCACAGCTGCAACCACCTCTTCCTTGCTGCACTAGCACAGGAGGTTTGCCGTCTCCTTCTGGACTCTGAGCAACAAGCCCTCCAGACAAATAGGTCAGATCCCTCCTCCCTTGGCTCCCTATCATCAATTGTTGCTCCTAGGACCATCTTTTAAGCCTCCTGAGTGTATTTGTTTCCTCCTGCTGGAAGCTGCCCCACTTAAGCCCACCCACTGTTAGAGTTTCCTTGATCCCTCATCTTGGGGCATACATGCCCATTTAATACTGAGGAGTCTTGGCACCACTTCCACAGTAGAGACCTTATGGCCCTGCTCCTGCTAACAACCTAGCACCCTCTCGCCTCCAGGGGACAGAGCTGCTGCTGCCACTACTGCCTTCTTTATGAGCAGATGCAGCTTAGTTTCCATGATCCTTGTCAACTTGGAAATGACTCCCACATGAAGGGCATGCACAGGTTGTGGAGTGTATCAGTATCACTTGGAAACAGGAGGCATCGTGGTGAAAGGCATGGGCTTTGTAATGAACAGACTCGAGGTCATGTCTGGCAACTTCTATTTCTTGTGTAACCTCAGGCAAGTCAATTTCCTTATGACTCAGTTTTCTTACTTGTAAAAGTGGGAAAATACCAGAATCTATTTTAGAGTACAAGTGAACATTCAGTGTGAAAACTCTATGCCTGGTACTTAATATAAATTCTCAACAAGTCTTTCATATGTATGAGATGGAAAAAAATTGATTATTTTCAAAGGATGGTAATGCTCATTGGAGAGGTTGAGAGGAGACCAGACATTCCGTATAAGAAACAATGTGGCTCTAAGAAAAAGACTAAGGACAGGGTTGGACTAAAGGAGATACAGGCAAAAGGAGGTTAGAGAAAGTTCAAACAGGTTTGTAGGGAAGGAGAAGGAGGAATTGAAAAAAGAAGAGTAGAAGTAAGAATAGGAGGAAGAATGTATATGCTAAGTTTCTAAGGAGATAATTTTAAAAGAAGATTCTGGATGTCTTAAACAATGTTGCCAACTAGTTGTTCTCACCTCCACAGCAGGGCATGTCCCCTCAGACTATGGGAACCTACAGCCCTTCTTCTATTTTGTAGTCTCATAATGTTCTACCACCAGACTGATCTTGGTGAAAGTAGCAACTTCACTAATTTTGCTTATTCACATATCCCAACATCTAGCATAATCCCCTCGACTGGATATCTGATTACACATGGAGCAGCTCAAGTTTCTTACTGTTTTCTCACAATACTTGAACTTCAAAATTTATTTATTTATTTATTTTGAGTTGGAGTCTCACTTTGTTGCCCAGACTAGAGTGCAATAGCATGCTTCCGGCCACCACAGCCTTGACCTGCTGGGCTCCGGCGATCCTTCCGCCTCAGCCTTCCGAGTAGCCGGAATTACGGGCATGCGCTACCACGCCCGGCTGATTTTTTGATTTATTGTAGAGATGAGGTCTCGCCAAGTTGCCCAGGCAGGTCTCGAACCCGCGGGCTCAGGCAATCCACTCACCTCAGCCTCCCAAAGCACGGGATTACAGGCTGAGCCACTGAGCTCGGCTCAAATTACTTTAACTTTAAAATGATTCTTGAAGAAGTACAAGTAGTTTGTTCGCTTTCTGGCTGCTCTTGTTATGAACACAACAAAAATAAATAAAGTTAAATGTTTATTCTTTGTCAACTCATGTTGTGATTTAGAGTTTTTTATTTTTATTCACTCAGTAGTGTACATGGCTTTGTGAGAGAACACAGTTATGGCTGAGAGAGACCCTCGCCTGTGTTACAAGCTTCAGTCACTCTTTTTGTAATCATAGGTGGTCTATGTCTCATCAGGACATGCCCCCAGGGCTGACAAAGGGCAGGCAGCTGAGAAGCCCTGCTTTTAGATCTTAAGTTCTGTCCATGGTTTCCAGTCTCATTCTGACCCTGGGTAGGAGGAACTGCACCCAGTGCACATGCCTGGCCTGCTGTGTTGCTCAGAATGTGGCTCTGGGTCTCATTCTCCAGCCCTTCCCCACCGAGACTGCATTCTTTTTTTTTTTTCTATTTTATTTTATTTTATTTTTTATTTTTTATTTTTTTAATAATTAATCAGTATTTTTTATTATCGTTTTGTGGGGTACAGTTAAGGGTTAGGTGTACAATTACGTTTCATTCAGGCACCCTGTTGATAAGAGGTGTTTTCCCAGTCCCAGATATTAGCTACTATTAATCCCATCCCCCTCCCCCCCATAATTTCCCAGTACCATCAGTCATTTTCTTATAGTATTACATTGGATGTTCAAGGTTCATTATATGAGTGAGAACATGTGATATTCTGATCTTTGTTTCTATGAGAGGTCACTCAGTATTACAGACTCCAGTTCCATCCAGGTTGCTGCGAAATTCATGATTTTGTTCTTTTTCATGGCTGCGTAGTATTCCATCGTGTATATGTACCACATTTTTTAATCCAGTCCTCTTTTGATGGGCAGCATGGTTGTTTCCAGGTTCTTGCTATTGTGAACAACGCTGCGATAAACATACGTGTGCAGGTATCTTTTTTATAGAGTGATTTGTGTTCTTCAGGGTATATTCCCAGTAGGTGGATTGCAGGGTCATATGGAAGGTCAATTTTTAGAGCTTTCAGGAATCGGCACACTGCTCTCCACAGAGGTTGCACTAGCTTACACTCCCACCAACAGTGTAGAAGTGTTCCCTTTTCACCACACCCTCTCCAGCAGCTGTTATTTTTTGAGTTGTTGATAATTGCCATTCTGACTGGAGTTAGGTGGTATCTCAGTGTGGTTTTGATTTGCATCTCCCTGATGATTAGTGAGGTTGAGCATTTCTTCATGTGTTTGTTGGCTCCTCGAATGAGACTGCATTCTTATAACTGAGCATTAGCTTTAGTCACTTATCTCCAAGTTCTTGCTCTAACTACCAGTTTTCTCCTACTTTGATCCTAACAACAGTAATAATAGCTAATTTTTTTTTTTTAGTATTAACGGTATGCCAGGCATGATGTGAAACACTCTATTTGCACAGCCTCATTCAAGTTTTGCAATAATCCTATTTAGTATTAGAACCATTTATTTCATTTTACAGATTAAGACACTGAGGCTAAAAGAGGTTATGTAACTTACCCAAGGCCACATAGCCTGGAAATGTCAAAGCTAACCCTCAATCCAGATAATTTGTCTCCCTGTTTCCTTTATTACTTCTCTCTAATCTATTTCTCTTACAGAATTCTTTTAAAGAGGAAAATCTGAATCCATCACTCCTTGCTTAAGATACTTCATTGCTCACTCTCCTGTGCATTGTGAATAAAATCACTTTTTACTGGGAAGTCTTGTAAAGTCTGGCCTCCACCTCTCTCAACAGTTTCATCTTATATCCTTATTCCTTCCCTCACTACATTCCAGCCCCCTCAGTTCCTGGAGTGATCTCTTTCATCAGGAAGGCTCTCCTTGCCCTCCCGCACCCCCTCCTCCAGTTCTTTGCATATCTGGCTCCATTTTCCCCTTCAGGTCTGAGCTTAAATGACACTTCCCAAAAGATTTTTGCAAACTGGATCCCCTTCTTCTGTGTCATAGTACCCTGTATATTTTCTTCATAGCAAATAACATTTTGAAATTACTTGTGTGTTTATTTGTTCTGTTGAAATTAGTTTTTGATGAAGGCAGGAACTTCATCTCATTTATTGTTGAACCCAGTCCTTTATATGTGTAGGTACTCAATGCATATTTGTTGGATGAATGAAAGAATGATCTGTCTGACTCAGTGGTAGATTTGCCCTGAAGTTAACAAACTTAAGTTTCAGGGTCCATTACTTGTCGAGGAATCTAGTAATGTGTACACATGGTCACATTTTCTTTTTTATATTTAAAAAAAACACTACAAAAATTAGATATTAAAACTGCAATGGTTAGAACTATTGGAGTTTTTATGTGGTTCTCAGACACTTTTTTTTTTTTGAGTTGGAGTCTCACTCTGTCACCCAGACTAGAGTGCAGTGGCCGCTCCCAGCCACCGCAGCCTTGACTTGCTGGGCTCCGGCGATCCTTCCGCCTCAGCCTTCCAAGTAGCTGGAACTACAGGTGCGCGCTACCACGCCCGGCTAATTTTTTGATTTATTGTAGAGATGAGGTCTCACCAAGTTGCCCAGGCGGATTTCGAACCCGCGGGTTCAGGCAATCCACTCACCTCAGCCTCCCAAAGCGCGGGATTACAGGCTGAGCCCCCAAGCCCGGCTTCAGACACTTCTATGTACAGTTAAACTGCTATTGCCAAGCAACATTGAGTTCCAGGAATATTTCCACTATCCGGGTGACCTTACTTGCTGTTGTGACACAAAGATACAGGGCAATGGCATCAAAAGCATGCGTTTTGTGAAGGAGAAAAACAGTTTGAATTGTAGAACATCAGGTGCTAGCCTATAGAAAGTTCTTCTAAAATTTATAGCTTATTTATGAAACCTCAATAGAGTTTTTCCAACTTTGATAACTTTCTAAAAATGTATTTGACATTACTAATAATGAATGACAAATTTGAAAGAAACTCATCTAAATTATCACACAAAAAAACAAAAATAAACTTTCTGTATTTGTGGGTCCATGATACTATGCATTTTATAGCATAAAAATGAACCTTAATACAAGCATTTTTTTAAATCAGCAGACTGGGCTTGGTGAGTCAGCCTGTAATCCCAGCACTTTGGATTGCCTGAGCCTGCGGGTTCGAGACCAGCACAGGCAACTTGGCAAGACCAGTCTCTACAATAAATAAAAATTTAACCGGGCATAGTAGCACACGCCTGTAGTTCTGGCTACTTGGAAGGCAGAGGCAGAAGGATCCCTGGAGTCCAGCAGGACGACACTGGAGTGGCCATGAGTGTGCCACGGCACTCCAGCCTGGGTGACGGAGTGAGACTCCAACTCAAAAAATAATAATAAAATAAAATCAGCAAGTCAGGAGATCCTAGGATGGAATGTAGAATGTGATAAAACAATCTAACTACAATACAATATTTAAAAACAACCTTACTGAAGAAGATGGAAGGAAAAGAAGATAATTAACTTTGGAAATGAGTGGGGTCTATAATAGTCAAGACAAAAAAAAAAAAAACTGCATGAGCATTGTACACTATTTGATAAAGTTGTGTTCCATAGGGGTAAGGGCTAATAATTCTAAAATTACTATTTATGTCTCTTAGTCTGTTTGTGCTGCTGTAACAAAATAACTGAGATGGGATCATTTATAAAGGACAAATTTATTTTCTCACAATTCTGGAGTCTGGGACATCTAAAATCAATGCACTGGTAGGTTCAGTGCCTGGTGGAGGGCCCAGTCTCTCCTTCCAGTATGGTTCCTTGTTGCTGTGGCCTCCAGAGGAAATGAACACTTTGTCCTAACATGACGGAAGAGAGGAAGAGTAAGAAAGGCCTAAGCTAGTTCTTTCTCTCCAGCAGAGCCCTCATGACTTAATCACTTCCCCAAAGCCCCACTTTTTAATATCACCACAATGGGGGTTAAATTTTAACATGAATTTTGGAGAACACATTCATACAATAGCATCATGGATACTGGAATTGAATAATTAAATAAACAGATGGTGGATGGTGAAATCCAGCTCTCTCATTGCTGGAGTGGGAGGTTTACAGATAAGCAAGGGAATGAAGCTAGAATGATCCATGAGACAATGGACTAGAGTTAGAGACATCAGTAAGAAGTGATGTTTGTCTTAACATAGATACAGATGGTTACATATACAAATATTTATAGATATGTATATATACATAGGTGAGTGTATAAACCTCTATTTCCTCGGTTTGTCAGCTGAGAAAGCCTAGAAGTAATGATACTCTAGCAGCACTGAGCACACCTAGTACTCAGGTCTTGGTTTCTAATACCATTCTCCACTAAAAGGAACCAGAGCTCCTTGGAAAAATAACTGATTCTAGCACTGGGACAGGAAACATACAAGATGAATCTGGAGCATCTTGTGGTATCAGAAAATAAGGAAGTATGTTTTAAAAAGTATATTGGGAATGTCAAAGGGACACAGGAGCCAACTGAAACAGCTCCCAATGGTCAAAGCAGGAACAATTTGAGCAAAAAAATAAAATAAAATAGGATTATAATCAAAATATAATATAAATATTCATGAATCCATACTGATATAAATAAATGATTGATTGAATAAATAAGTAAGTAGGGGAGAAGAGACAAATATCCTATGCTGAATTATTCCAAATAATTTGTGTAGATATACGTTCCTCAAGAAAATGGATTATAACTCAAGTATAGGCTATGTAAAGTGACTTCCCATCAAAGAATGGAAGATTGGTGGTGGGAGGAAATGAATTTTCAGTGGAGAAACATGACAAAAACTGCCTCAACTGGGCAGTCAAGTTCAACATCAAGAGTAATAATAAGTCATTTTGATAATATAGACCCTTGATACAATGTGATGAGAATGGCACTTTACTTCTGTATTTTCTTTCTTCCCAAAACCCATAACTTCAGTCTAATCATGAAAAAACATAAGACAATTGTTGAGTAAAGGACATTCTAAAAAAATGCCTAATCAATATTCTTCCAAACTGGTCCTCAAAAACAAGAATAGTCTGAGAAAATGTCACAGCAGAGAGGAGCTGAAAGAAACACTATTACTGAGTGTAATATGGTATCTTAGATGAATCCTAGAGTAGAAACAAAAAAAGCCTTTTGATTGAAACTAAGAAAATTGAAAACAACATAGATTTTAGTTAATAATAATATACCAGTATTGTATCATTAATTGTAGTAAATATACCATACCAATAAGAGATGCTAAGTAGTGGGGAGCACTGGGTGTGGGATATAAGGGAACTCTCCGTACTATCTTTGCAATTTTTTTTGGTAAATCTAAAACTGTTCTAAAATATAAAACTTATTTGAAAACTTTTAATAAGACATGTTAGAGAAAAGCTGAATTTATTTTTCTACTCTCGGTATAGAAAATGATATTATAAAATTATTAGTGTATGAACAAATAGATGATCACAGACTGCACAGTCAAAATATATGAAAAGAAAACATTTTAGAGGTGAGTCAAGCAGTTGTGTTCTAGAGGTCATAGAACTGAGCTGGGAAGTTCAGTGTGTTAGTATATTATTTTTCTGTATTTTGTGGAATTTGTGAGCTACCAGCTTTTCCAAATGTGTAATTTGATGTGATTTCTCATTTTATTTATTTATTATAATTTTTTTTTTTTTTTTGGAGTTGGAGTCTCACTCCGTCCCCCAGGCTGGGTGCAGTGGCCACTCCCAGCCACCACAGCCTCGACCTGCTGGGCTCCGGCGATCCTTCTGCCTCAGCCTTCCAAGTAGCTGGAACTACAGGCGCGTGCTACCATGCCTGGCTAACTTTTTTGATTTATTGTAGAGATGAGGTCTCGACAAGTTGCCCAGGCAGGTTTCAAACCTGTGGGCTCAGGCAATCCACTCACCTCAGCCTCCCAAAGCGCGGGATTACAGGCTGAGCCACCAATTTCTCATTTTAAATGAATAACCACTTTTGAATTTAACGTGGTATATGTAATGTTACATTACATTGGACAACCTCTTCCCAAATTATATAAGCTTTAAGTCCCAAAGAACCCTATTCCAGAGCTATTACTCCTGACCATGATTCTAGTTTAGTGGCCCTGCCTTGACCCACAACCCAGTTGCTTGAGGACTTTCTGAAATTCCTTACTTGTCAGCTGTCTTCCTACCTTCTAGAACCTTCTCATTTCCACCTACTAACATCTCTAACTTACTATCTTTGGACCAATATTTACTGAGAAGTTAGTATTTCTCAGATTATTTGGGCATTTGTCTTTTATATCAGACAGTATCATTCCTAAAAACTTGCAGCAACATGCATTCCCTCTGGTTCCTATGTGGTCTGTGGTCTCATCTCCATCCAAACCCTTCTTGATCCCTTGGCACTACCACCATCCTTGGTAGGTAATTGGTCATGCTCTGTACTGCCCTTAAATGCACTTGTTTCTTTAAATACTTTGCACTTGTTCTTTGTCCACAGGATTCCACCATACTGTCAGTAATCAAGTATCTAACCCCAGTGATTCCCCTCTTAGTTTCTCTGGCAATAAAATCATAATCATCTTTCTTTGAACTTCTTGAAAACGGATTTCCAAAAACCAAGGGTTAGCACATGGTGAACTTTTCTCAGAGTGTCCTTTATAGGTTATTACAAAGTTAGGACAACTTTGGGTTACTATCACCCTCTATCACATTCTTCCTTTTCAAACAGAATTAGCTTCTTTATAGTAGGAGTTTCATGTCATTTTTCTCATTCATTTATTTTTATTTATTTATTTATCTGAGCTGGAGTCTCACTCTGTCACCCAGGCTGGAGTGCAGTGGCACACTTGTGGACACTGCAGACTCAACCTTCTGGGCTCAGGCATTACTTCCACTTTAGTCTTCCAAGTAACTGGAAGTACAGGCATGTGCTTCCACGCCCAGCTAATTTCTTATCCATTTAAAGGATTTAAATAAATAAATAGTGACAGAAACTCTTCTTATAGAAGAAAAACAGGTCACTTTCTGACCATCTGGGTGATGTCCCCATCATAGCCACAGTTTCCTTCTGCAGCTTTTTTTGGTTTTCTATTATCCATGACTTTTGCTGGGGTAGGTGGTAAGTAGTATATTCCCGTGAAAATAGTACCTTACTTTTTATTTTTACTCACATAATTTTCTCCATACTTCAAGACTCACATTTTTAGGTTTGCATATACTTTTTTTTAAACCAATAGTATTACTCCCCAACTTTGATAGGAATGTGTGTATGAGTGTGTGTTTATGTACATATAGAACTTACAACATCCTTCTAAAAAGAGGTTAGAAGTGTCCACTTCTTCTGCACTGCTCATGAGGATAAAAAATAAAATTGCACTAGGAGGAGAGTGGAAGAATTATCTAAGATAAGTTAGAATGTTGTTCTAGTTTTGGTTGTTGTCTTTCAGAGAACGATTTGTTGCAGACTCTGAACTTATAGTAGATATGAAATAGATGTTTTCAATTATGGATACCAAAATGGGTGTCCAATTATCAAACATTCCATTAAAGTGTGTGTGTGTGTGTGTGTGTGTGTGTGTGTGTGTGTGTGTGTGTGAAAACATTACTCCCTGTGTGATACTTGACATGTTCTGGACCCAGAAGAAAAACAAAAAATCAGATGGCTAATTAAACCTAGCTATAGGGAGCTTATTAACTTTTACTTAAACGGTAAGTCAAACCAGTTGTTTTAGCCCATTGTTTATTCAGAATGGTTGCACTAATGCACAAAATACTATATGTGAAGTGCTCGGCACAGTGCCTGGTTCAGGAACTGAGACCTTATCATGCACCATGTTCTCACCTCCCTGCTCTCTCTAGCCACACTAGTTTCTCCATAGGTCAAGGTCAAGTGAACTTCTACACATTGTGCTCTCTCTTTCTGGAGCCCTCTTCTCCCCAACCTATGTCAGGTTCCATTTTCTATGCTGTCTTAGAACCATAACCTTTCCTTCACATCACTCATCTCAAAGTGATTATTTGGTTAATATGTTTTCCCCACTAGACGATAAGCCTCATGAAAGCAGGGACAATGACTGTGTGTGTGTGTGTGTGTGTGTGTGACCACTCTTTTTCTCCTGCAGAGAGACTAGCATATACTAAAGCTTCAGTAGGATTTGCTAAATGAATGAATGATTATAACCATTAACAAGTGATCATATGCTGGCTTTTACTGATTTTATGCTTAATTTGGGCCATCATCTGCATCTCCTCCCCCTCTTCCCCTAGTCCTCTTCTTTCCCCTTCACTCCCTCCTCTTCCTCCCCCTTTTCTATATTCAGCATCATCATCAAATATTTACTAGATACTCTACAAAAGGCTTTTCATAAATCAACTCAGTGAATACTCATAAAACCTCATAAAAGCACAAAAATAATGATAGACTCTATTACCATATCTATTTTTCACATGAGGAAAATTGAATTATAGAATGTTATTAACTTGCCCAAGATCATACGTTCAGTAGTGATTAAGTCAGAATTTAGTCTTTTGAAATTTATTAAAACTTATTTTATGAACCAGTATGTGTTCTATCTTGGTATGTGTTCCATGTGCACTTAAAAAGAACATGTATCTGAAGTTGTCTTCTGTATTTTCTCCAAATGTCAGTTAGGTCAAGTTGACTATTTCTTCTATTTCTCTACTGAATGTCTATATACATGTTCGGCTACTTACTGAGAGGCGTTAGTTTTATGTGTCAACTTGGCTAGGCTATAGTATTCAACTATTTAAGCAAACACTAATCTAGATGTTGCAGCATCTGTATAAGATATTTTGTAAAAGTGATTAACATTAACAATCAGTTGATTGTGAGTGAAAGAGATTCCTCTCCATTATGTAAGTGGGCCTCATTAAAAAGCCTTAAGAATAAGAATGCAACATCATCAGCTCCTGTCTGAGTTTTTAGTCTGCTGGCCTGCCCTACAGATTTTAGACCTTGACAGACCCCACACATCACACAAGCCAATTCCCTGACATCGATCTCTCTCTGTGTGTGTGTGTTGTGTGTGTGTGTGCACGCATGTATGTGTATGTATACGTGTATATTATAATTATATATGTGTTCTGTTTTTTTAGAGATCCCTGACTGACATGGGGTATTAAAATCTCCATTATGATGGTCTTGTTTATTTTTCTTTAGTCAGCTCTTGCTTCATATATCTTTAAGCTCTGTTATTAATTGCATTCTCATTTAACTTGTTACATCTTCCTAATGATTTTTCTTTGTATTATTAGGTAATATCTTGCTTTGTTGCCAGTACTTTGTCTTGAAGTCTACTTTGTCTGATTATTAACAGACACAATTTTAAATGAATATCATTTGTACTGTAAACTTCTATCTTTTACTTTCTATTCATTTTGTTCCTTTTTAAAAAGCATTTTATTTAATCTGACAATTACTTCCTTTGCATTGTAGTGTTTAGTTCATTTATAGTTAATGAAATTATTGATGTCATTGAGTTTAATCTACAGTTCTGCTGTTTGTTTTACATTTGTTCTTTATGTTTTTTGTTCCTCTGTTGCTCTATTTTTTAAAACTTATGTTGGATTAATTGAAAAATCTTAGTATTCTATTTCATTGCCTATATTGTCATATTAGTTATATCTCTCAGCTTTTGTTTTTCTGAAAAAGTATTTTATTTTCATTGTTGAAGGATATTTTCCTTTGGGATATAGAAAGCTTGACTGGCAGAAGTTTTGTCTTTTTTTTTTCTTTCATCATTTTAAAGGCATTATTACATTGCTTTTAATGTGAAGTAATCAAAATTTCTTATAATTTCCCCAGTATATAACATGTCTTTTAATAAATTAATTGATTAAATAATTGACAGATTATTATTTAGGTTAGTTTTAGTTTTACAGAAAATTGAATAGCTAGTACAGAGAGTTCCCCTCATTTCTCCATTTAGTTTCCCCTAAACATCTTGCATTGTTGTGGTACATTTATTACAACTGATGAACCCATATTGAAAAGACATTATTAACTAAAATCCATAATTTATATTAGGGTTCACTCTGTGTGTGATACAACTCTACAAGTGCACAATGATGTCATGTATCTACCATGACAGTATGATATAAAACAATTTCATTGCCCTACAAACTCCTGTGCTCTGCCTATCATTCCTCCCCTTCACTCCACAAATCCCTGGCAACCACTGAGTTTTTTTACTGTCTCTATAATTTTACCTTTTCCATAATGTCATATAGTTGAAATCATATAGTATGTAACCTTTTCAGACTGGCTACTTTCTCAAAGCAATATGCATTTAAGTACCCTCCAAGTTCCTCCAAGTTCGTATGGCTTGATAACTATTTTATTTTATTCCTGTTTGCTTTAAATAATTTTTTTCTATTTAATTTTGGCTTGCAACAATTTGACTGGGATAGGGCTGGGTATGGTTTTCTTTGCATTAATTTTTCTTAATAATTTCCAAACTTCTTAGATTTGTAAGTAATGTTTCATTTGGAAATTTTTCAGCCACCATTCTTAACATTTTATTCTGCTTCTTCTCACTCTAATCTCCTTCTGAAAATCCAATAACATGCATGTTATATTATTTAATTTTACCCTACAGGTTTCTGAAGCTCTATTTGTTTTCCTTTCACCCCCCCCCCACCATTCTGTTACCTGGATAATTGATATCTACATTTCTTCAAGTCCATTATCCCTTTATTCTTCTATTACCAATTTTCTGTTAAGATCTCCTGGTAAACTTGTCATTTCAATTTATTTTACTTTTCAGTTTTAAAGTGTCCATTTGGCTCTATTTATAGGTTTTTTTCCCCTCTGCTAAGATTTTTTGTGTCTACTACTGTTAAAATATGTTCATTAAGATTATACTTTAATTTGGGGATATGTTTTAGATAAATGCTTTAAAGCAGGCATACCCAATCTGGGGCCTGTGGGCCACATGTAACCCAGGACGTCTAGCAATGTGGTGCCACAAAATCTTTTGACATGTGTTTTTTAGCATTTATTTTCTTAATAACCCCATGCATAGTTCCATTTTTGAAGTTCACAATCACACTTATTCATGACATAGCTTTTTGGCAGTGCATACATTTGTGAGCAGCTTTTTTTGCGTGTGTGATTTTTTTTGAGTTGGAGTCTCATTCCATCGCCCAGGCTGAAGCGCAGTGGCATGTTCTGCTGGGCTCCAGTGATCCTTCCGCCTCAGCCTTCTAAATAGCTGAAACTACCAAGAGATCTAGCTGCTGTGCCTTCTAGTTTTTTTTTTTTGTTGATGTTGTAGAGACAAGGTCTTGCCAAGTTGCCCGGGCTGGTCTCAAACCCATGAACTCAGGCAATCCACTCATCTCAGCCTCCCAAAGTGCTGAGATTACAGACTGAGCCACCGAACCTGGTCAAGCAGCTGTTTTTCATCATGAAGCACACGAAGTATGAAATTCGAACAAACATTTCTGATGAGCACCTTGAGAACTCACTAAGAACTGTGGCCACTTCCACTGAACCAGACACCGATAGATTAGTTTGACAAAAACAAGTTCAAATATCCCACTAGTTTTATATTATTCCCATTTTCCTATACTTTATAATAAAAATATAAACATTAAAGAAGTCTTTTTATGTATAATGCTAACTATATCATATAATTTATGTGTGGCCCAAGACAATTGCTCTCTACTCAATGTGGCCCAGTGAAGTCAAAAGGTTGGACACCCCTGCTGTAAACTATTTATCAGCCAAATCCAACATCTGGGCCACTCTAAGGTCAGAGTCTATTGACTTCTTTCTGGACCATAAATCTTATTTTCCAGTTCTTTTGTGAGTTTAGTATTTTTGACTGTATATTTTGAACATGTTGAGACCCTTGTTTCATGTTATAATTCTCTGGAGTGTGTTGGATTTTATTCTAGCAGAAGTTCAATTATTGGCCCATCACTTTAAACTTGTTTAAACTTTATTTTAGGCTTTCTTAGGGAACATTTGTGGAAAGCTCAAGATATTGCCCACAGGATTTTTTTTTTGTTTTTACTGCACTCCAGTCTGGACGATGGAGTGAGACTCCAACTCAAGCCCACAGCTTTTTGTCTTGGTAGGTTTCCAATTCCTAACTTTGCCTCCCATCCTGATCTTATCAAGGCTTGGTTTTAGAGTTTGACAAGGTTATCTCTAGGATATGCCCCTTAACTCTATTATATGGTTCTTCTTATATCTCAGCAGGATATCTTGGAGCTAGAGAGGTCTAAGCTGGACCTTCAACATTTCTAGCACAGCTAGATCACAAGCATATCTGTTCCACTTTCAAAACTATAGCAAGCTACTCTCTGGTAAACCTCTTTTTGTCTCTCTGTGCATGCACAGTCCAGTCCTCACTCAACAACTCATGGAAAACTTCCAAAGAGAGTTATGGTCCCCTCTTCACAGTTCCTTTCTCTCCTGTATCCTACCCCACATATTCTGGCACCTTTAACAGCCTCAGTGCTGATCCTTAACCAGAGGCCTTTCTGTGCTGCACTCTGCATTTGCTCTAGTTCTCTGTGTTATAGTGGATAAATTTTCCACAAGAAGAAGCTGGAACAACTATGAGTTTTATCTTGTGAGTTTTCCTTCTCTCGGGAATTATAATCTGGTGCTATTATTCAATAACTGACAAAAAAAGACTCACATATGTTATACAGTTTTATATTTGTTATGGCAGGAAGGCAAGACCAGTAACAGTTGCTGAATCATGATCAGAGGTAGTTGTCTTGATTAACCCAGGATTTAAATCCTTTTCCAACTGAAACCAGAATTAGTCTTCTCAACCATTATGCTATCTTGCCTCCCAATATAAAGAAAATAAAGTTGCAACTAATAATAAATTAGGAGCAAGGGAAAGTGCATAGTTAAAATATAGAGTAGAAATCATTCTAAAAAAAAAGATACCTGCACACGTATGTTTGTTGCAGCTCTATTCACAATAGCAAAAAACATGGAACCAACCATGTTGCCCATCAATGCTGGACTGGACTAATTGCGGTACCTATACACAATGTAATATTATGCAGCCATAAAGAAGGACAAACATATGAACTTCTCAGCAATTTGGATGGATTTAGAGTCGATCATATTCAGTGATCTATCACAGAAACAAAGAACAGAGTACCATATGTTTTCACTCATAAGCAGACCTTGAACAATTATTATAATACTATAAGAAAGGGCAGTAGTGGGAAACTGTCAGAGGAGGGGGGGTGGGATTGGCAGTTGAGGGAAACTGCTAGGGGAGGGAGGAACATACCTCGTCAACAAGGGTACCTGCATAATCAACGTTTGTATACCTAACCCTGAATTGTACCCCACATCTTTATAATAAAAACAATAATAAATATAGATTAGGGAAACTGTCCAAAGTATTTCAGTTTTCAGATTGGATGAGAAGAAGCTGTTCATATGAATACCAGTAATAATAATAACACCTTAACCCTATGAAGTTTCAATATCTTCAAAGAGCTTTTGTGCTCATTATTTTATTATCACAAGAAAACCTTTCTATACAAATACATTAATGCTGTCACTACAGTATGACAAACTGAGAACCCAGACCATGAATAGTGAAGTAGCTCAACTAAGATCACACAGCTAGTTAGTTAGGGAAAAGAAACAGAACCTAGGCCTCCTCACTGCGGAACCTATGATATCTGCCTTACCCTAACTAAATTAAGGACATCTTCATAGATAAGAAAGGGTTGGGAGAGTAGTTGTAGACTTCATGTCAAGAAAGATGTTCTAAACTAAGGACAAAATTATGAACTTCGCAGGAACTTGGATGGACTTAGAGTCCATAATACTGAGTGATCAATCACAGAAACAAAGAACTGAGTACCACATGTTCTCACTCATAAGTAGACCCTGAACAATTATCATAATACTATGAGAAAGGGATTGGCAGTAGTGGGAAACTGCGAGGGTAGGGAGTGGGAACACCTCATCAATAAGGGTACCTGATCTCAAACCAGGTGAAGTGGGGACCAAAGTGAGCTCCAAACTGTACCTACACAATGACCATTTGTATACCTAACCCTGATTATATCCCATAACTTTAAAATAAAAAATAAATTAATTAAATTAAAAATTAAAAAAAAAGAAAGAAAGAGGACCTGCTCAAAACTACTCAGTGAAAACTTCATACTCACTTGTTGTACCTATTCGATGGATGCTTAGCCAGAGACACAAAGGAGCAAGTATCTGGACACAGTGGTCTCCCTTTTCAGAAAAAGAAACTCAGATCCCCCTCAGGAAACATACCATAAAAGACAGTAAAGACATCTTTCTTGACCTTTATAGCAGCCCATTCTTCATTCCCTGCTCTTTCTTATTCAGGGAAAATACTGTTTAATGTAAAATTCGTAATAAATAACTGCAATTCACTTTGCAAATATCAAACACTACAGAAGTAATTATTAATATTGCATCCTCCAGATTGGGTTTATAGCCTGCATCCATCAAATGAGCCTTGGAAAGAATTTACCTAGCACATATATATGTATGCATATTGTATAATGCCTACTTATCTCACCTTCTGAAGGTAAGAATTTATATAGCAAGTTTGGGATAGAATTAATTATGGTTGAGTTAAAGAAAAAAACTATTCAACAGCAGTTCTTATAGAAAAGCTCACTAGTCTTTATCAGTAAAGGTTCTGTTGGCTCAGCTATTATATTATCAATCATATTTAAAAGTAATACTTTCCTGTAAGAGTTTGTTCTATGTTTGGCTTATCACTTAGATGGGGATAACAGGAATTAGGAAATCTGCCACTGATTAGTTTGCAAAACTCCAAAACTAGGACTGATCAATGGCTCCTGCTCTTCCTAGGAAGGGTGAAGAGGCCTGTAGGAGGTTTCAGACTACCAACCCCCATGTGGCTGAGGCACAGCGGGTGATGACAGCTAAGCAGATTTATCATGGTGTCTCCATTCTTCAGTTTCCCAGCTAGTGGGAAATATAGGCTTAGACTCAAAAACTCACACAACAAAAACAAAACACAAAAAAACCAAAAAAAAACCTGAACTATAAGCTTTTTTCTTTGTTTGGAAGACAGATACAGTGCCCCAATATAAATCATGCCTGCTATGGGGTAGAAATTCTATGAAAAAGAGAAAATGCATTCAATGACTTTATTTTAGAACTAAAGACATTAATTCCCAGAGAATTCACAGAGCACTTGGACTTAAGTTTCCTTCTGATCACAATTGCAATGCCTTGTCTCTAGGAAGACCTTACATCTGCTTAGTCTCTCAAGCAGGGCCCTGACACAGCACAGGAGCCATGGCTAGTTGACAGGTGGGGTCTGCCAGACCTGAGGGAAAATGAGGGACAGCTGAGGCCTGGAGTAGGTAGAATAAGAAAAATAGTTATTACCTCTTATTCCTGTAGAGTAATGGACAGTTCATGATGCTTTCTCAATGCTTTAGCCCTAGCATCTTTGAAGAAGTTAGTATAGTTGTCTTTATATTTCAGGTGAAGAAAATAAGGCCCAGCAGAGACCTTCACATATCTAAACCTGAGCAAGACAGGAATTTGAACCCCAATTTTTTTTAAACTACATCCAGCATTCTTCTGAGGTTCAAAACTCAGTTGTCTTCGGCTCATCAAATCCTGCTGGCCCTGCTGCTGCAATGAAGGGATACTTTTAAGAACTGCAGTGTGAGTTTAATGCTATCTCAGCCATTTCCCTGTATTCCTCTAGCAAATCCTGTGTAAATAGAAGTTTTATTTGAGCGAAGGAGAGTGCTTAGGATTCTTGAGCTTTGCAGCAACATCAGCAAAATCTGCAGAGAAGACGGAATTCAAACCAATCAAACTGCAAGAATAGAACAGGATGAAAGCTCTCTCCTTCTACCTGCAATGGAGCTTCCTTTCCCTTTTATTTCCTGCTTTACTTGGTGAGTTTGTCTCTCTTCCTGACTAGGATGAAAGTCCCTCTGCAGATACAGACTGTGTCTTATTCATCTTTATGTATCTATTCCTGAGGTATAGGCATAGTGTGCTGTATGTTACAGATACGTACTACATGCTTATTAAATAAAAATCAAGTTGTATGCATAACTCTTTCACAACCCATTGAAAAGCTCATAAACTTTTGGGTTTCTCTCTTTCTGAGGAGATCTTCTGAACCTCCTGCCCACTCCTCAAATGAAAACATGTTTAGTGTTTTGAATATAGAAATTATTCTTGTGCTTTAAAAATATATAGTCATGTTTAAGTGATCTTAGACTTAGCGCAACTCAGGATTTTCCCTATGATGCTAAACAAATGGTCAATTCAGTTCAAAAAAATACTCAAACAAGTTGTTAGGTGCTTTCCCAAAATATTACTGTGCATGAAAGGATTTTACCGAGTTGGATGGTAGCACTGGTTCATAACCTTCCATTATTCACATCTAATAACCGGATGAAGAGTAGAAAAAATGCATTGAATTGCCTGTGTTTTAAAAAATCCTGATATTTGATTGAGTCATAGAGCCTGGCACTGAGAAGTTGAAGGCTGCATCTTCATTTGACAGAGCCAACAGTGGAAAAGTAAACATTTCAATTATTTAGGTCTGTAGTCCAGATCTCAGCTCCCCAAATTGCAAATGGTAGGAACATTAGCATCACTTGGAGTCTTGCTAGAAATGCAGAATCTCAGGCTGCATTCCAGACCTAATGGGTTAAAACCTGCATTTTAGCAAGATATCCAAGGTGATCAGAATGCACATTAATGTCTGAGAAGCACAGAACTTAACCTCTAGCAATTTGTATTTGGGAATATGAAGGCATTTGCTTTCATTCATCAATTTTGAGCAGGCAGAATTGAAGGAATATCTGCCCCTAAGACAAGGTTAGAATAGATGGTGTTGGGCACTGCCCAGGATCCCTCGGGAGGCTATGGCCAGAGGAAGTTATGATAGCCACAGACCAGAGCCAGTCTTTTTTTTTTTTTTTTTTTTTTTTGAGTTGGAGTCTCACTCAGTCACCCAGACTGGAGTGCAGTGGCTGCTCCCGGTCACCGCAGCCTTGCCTGCTGGGCTCCAGTAATCCTTCCGCCTCAGCCTTCTGAGTATCCAGAATTACAGGCATGTGCTACCACGCCCGGCTGATTTTTTTTTTTTTTTTTTGATTTATTGTAGAGATGAGGTCTCGCTGCCCAGGTGGGTCTCAAACCCGCGAGCTCAAGCAATCCACTCACCTCAGCCTCCCAAAGGTGCAGGATTACAGGCTGAGCCACCGAGCCCAGCTTTTAAAAATAGCAGCTGTATTGAGATATAATTAAAGTTAGTCATATGGTCACCCTTTTAAAATGTGTAATTCACTGGGCTTTTGCATATTCAAAGAGTTATGCAATTATCACCACAATCAATTTTAAAATACCATCATAATTCCTAAAAGAAATCTGTATCCGTTAGCCATCAGTTACTAGTCCCCTCATCTAGCCTCCAGTCCTGGGCAATCACTAATCTACTTTGCACCTTCATAAATTTCCTAACCTGGACTTTCATCTAAATGGAATCATACATTATATGACCTTTTGTGACTGACTTCTTTCACTTAACATAATGTTTCCAGGGTTTACCCATGTTGTAGCATGTGTCAGCATTTCATTCCTTTTGATGGCTCAATGATATTCCACTGGGTGGATATGGTACATTTTGCTTATCCATTCATCTGTTCATGGATATTTGGGTTGCTTCCAGTTTTCAACTATTATTAATAAAGATGCTATGAAATTCATTTACAAATTATTGTATAAACACAAAAGAGCCAGTTCTGACCCCTAAACAAAGTGACTGATGTGACTTCTAGCAAGAGAAAGGCAGGTAGTCAGGTCTCCTGGAAAGAATGCCAACCTGCTGAGGAATAAATCCTGGTGCCAGACCCAGGTCTTTCACTGACTACCTATGCAACCACTAGCAAATTATTAGATATCTCAAAGCCACATCTGCAAAATGGACATAAATATTGGCCGCATCAACCTCACATTTTTTTCAGTGTGAATGTCAAATGGAATAATGAACATGAAACTATTTAAAGACAAAATGAACATAAAGTCTCAAAAGGATGATAGTTCTTATCGTCGCCTTGTTATTTTTGCAATCCTTAAAATTGCCAATAGGTAGTGAGATAATGACCTTTTCACTCAGAACCTGGAGAGGAGAATCACAGGCAGGCCTTCCTCTCTAGTGCCTAAAGAGATTACCAATGCAGTAGAGATGTGAGTTCATGGTGACTCTGAAGCTGTGTTTGTTTTTCAATCAATAACTTCTTTGGAGGAATAGGACTATATTGTTCACAAGGGCTTGCAACAGAAAGAAAAAAGAACAAAAAACTATTAATTAGTCGATCAATTCACTTGTCTTTCAGCATTTATGATGTGCTCAGTAGCAAGCTATGTGCTTGTAGAGAGTGAGGTGGGGACAAGCTTACAAGAGAAGTACCTGAAATTTGATGCTGCTTTCAGGGGAATCCAACATGGCCACTTCTGCTTTCTTATTGACTATTGGAAATGTAACATAGTTACATTTTTATTTTTTTTTTGCATAGTTACAATGAAATGTACCCAGGAATAGACCAGTGAAAGGGTATTAGGAAAGAGTGGTCCAGAAAAGACTATAACTCTGAAGAAGAAGAATAAGAAGAAGAAGAAAACAACGGGGAAAGAAAATAGAAAAGATGGGGAGAGAAAGAGAGAGAAGAGAAAGTGAGAAATCATGACTTCTTCCACCATTAAGGAAGTGATATAGCCCAGGATGGTTTTGAGTTAAATATGAAGCTCGTGGATTCCCCCTAATACCCAATTTGGTCTCTGAAGGTAGAAAGCAGTGTGGTGGTCACAAAGCAGTGACTCTAATTTCATAGCAGGTAGGAGAGAATGATGGGTGTGTGGGAGGAGGGAATTTACCTGCTTCCTGTCCCAGCCCCCATCGCTAAAGTGAAATGCTGTGGTTTTGCTGGTTATACTTGTTAATATAATCCCCTGCCCTTGAAGGATATGTGTGTGGTAAGGGCACCATCTGGGTTAGTGAAATAGATACTCCCAGGTATAACAGACTAAACACAGCAGGATGTTCATAAAATTCTTAATCTAGGCCCTTTGGGCCAACCAAAAAGGAGGCACAGAGTTTATACAAGCAAATTACTAAGTCAGGCTGAAAACAGACATGCACACATTTTCATAAATGTTTTAAAAATTCACCCACACAAGAGGCCAACTCTCAAACCACTCTCAGAAATATTAGACCACCCTGAGGTGCTGGTAGCTTAAGCAGACATTGTCGCTTCTTGCTATGTGGTCACCACTGCCAGGAGACTCGCTCCTCTCCTTTCCAGAACATTTGGGGCAACTTGGTCAGGGAAAGTTTCTTTTCAGAGCATTCAATTACTACATTTACATAAGGAGAAAATTCTCCTTTCACATAAAGGCTTCAGGTCTCCTTCCTGAAGTGACACTAGGGTGAGAAGGAATTATGAACTGAGGAGATGCAGGAACTTGTACTTAAACCCCAGCTGGGAGCAGTGGGTCCTGGACAATGACTTTGCCTCTGGGAGGCTTTGTCTTCTCAACTGAACTACAACCATAAGAACTCTGAAGTATTTTGAAAAGAGCATCTATTTTTGTGTCTGGTACATCGTAGGCATTCCAGTAAGACTAGCTCTTCTCCATTCTCCTATGAAATGACTTTCTCTGACAACTGACCCTGGAGGGAGCCATGAAGCTCACAGTCTTTGCACAGAGAGTTCTCATCCTTGGCCTTCATGCTAGTGGAGGAGCCGGTCCCAGTTGACAATGTTACGTTCTGAGTAATGCTCAGCTGCTCCCCTTGATACCAATAAATCAAGGGGGCAGGGAACTGGTAGAAAGAAGTTTATTTCTGAGTTCAAATTCAGGGAGCAGAGCCAGACTCGAGGTCTTTCTAAAATGGTTCTGTTCTCCTTCCAGGCTTTTACAGTTTACTTTTATAAGTTCAGAGTTGTCAGTACTTAAACATTAGCTAAGTGACCAGCAGAGCATTGTATAGAACTTGAGTTTCAGCCAATAGTGACATTTTTCTGTCCAGACTTCCTGGTGCCAAGTATCAGAGGGATCTCCTAAGCGTCTATCAGTAGGGCCCTGCAGAAGCATTAACCAAGCTTGCCATAGAGTAAAGGGAGTTTACAAGGCCTATGCAAAAGTTATACAAATCACAAAACTTATGATTACATTGATACAAAAGTTACACAAATCACAAGGCTTACGATTACATTGATACTATATTATTCAAACTTATAACCATTCAGAAAAATGGAGTAAATGGATATTTGCATCTTTCAGTTGATTGAGCATAGACTATAGGGAAGTCAAGGATCCCCTGAAGCTGCTTACTGGGAGTGCATAGGAGATAAGGGGAAGCATATCTTTTATTAGCTCTCAGGAATATTGTTCAGGAATGTACAGAAGTGCTTGCACCCTTGCCATGCTCTTCTCTAGGGGCTGTGACAATATGGACAGACATTAGAGGGTCTCTATCAACAAGACTCACTCCTTCTATCTACTCTCAAACCTTAGGTGCTCAGCAGTGTGTACAAATCTGTCTACACTGAACTCTAACCAGAATACCTAGCAAGGGTCATGACCTTGCTTGTTCAGCAGCTTGGACTGGACAGGACCTTGGTTAATAGGACATCTAGGATTCAATAAATTCACCACTTTGCATTTGTGACTGCTGAAAAGTCAAGTGCAGAGGGTAGGCAATTCATTTCATAGTAACGACTGACCCATTCAAAGGACAAAAAGGGAGCCTACTAAAGAGGCCCCGGGTACTCAGTTCCAGGAGCAGAGTGAGCTTGTCTTCATAATACGTGCTAAGGATGTATATAGGATGATTTTTATCATAAAAATATGTATGAATTTTTAGGAATGGAAGTTCTTCCAGCTGCCTTGCAAGAGTTGAAGTCTTTCCCCATTGTCTGGAATTCAGATTGCTCCTTTTCAGGAGCATGTGCACACAGCCCTTTGGGGGTCTCCTTTGCTGATGTCAAGTTCAAGGGGTGCACAAACCATGGCCAAAGTGCCAGGCTCAGCCATGTGAATCTAGATGGGACTTCTTGACTCTTTTTGCCTCCATTTTACCATGTATCTGATGATGTTAATGATGTCAACTTTTCTCTAGCTGTGACTCATGGAGATAATATTGATAGGACTTGGGATATTTAAGATTTTGGTAGAGAGGTAAGGGAGCAATTTTTTAGATTAGCTCCATGTGGCTGGGGGGGGCATAACAAAGCATATTGGGGCACTGTTTATGAGCTTGCTTACACATCCTCAATATCCTCTTGTCTGAAGAATGGTGTCTGTTCACACAGCTAAAAACCATCCTAGGGGAGCCCTGTTCCTACTGAGGACATGAGACAGAGCCCAACACCCAGTCTCAGAACAGACACAGGTAAAGTCATGTGAGATCCTCTGTCTCTGTCTTTCCCTTGCATAGTTGCCACTCTACATCCAAGACCAATCTGGAGTTGAGAAAGGAAGTTCCTGAGCAGTCTCAGCCCTGACCAGTGGGCTTAGCACCAAGCCAAAACCCCTAGGAGTCTGCCTGGAGAAGCCAGGCCCAGAGATGAACATCAGGACCCTGCTTGGCTCACAAAATCCCCCACAGTTAACCCATAGGGTCAAGACAGTGCTGCAGCCTGAGTCATGTCACCTCCCTGGAAGGCTCCCTGATGATGACAAGTCTCCTCTGTATGGATTCATACTCCGTGTCCCAGTTTGAGTAAGTTGGCCCATGACTTGGGCTTTGGGCCCCAGTCTCCTGTTTTGATTTCTATCTGCTATTCTTTGTCCTCCTCCCTAACACTCCAATCCTCAAATCCAGTTTTCCTAGATTTCCAAATAATACCTTTCTCCCTGTGGTAGACAGCCCCCAAGATGGTGGTGCCCACTGATTCTGGCAGCCACACTCTTGAGCAGTTTGTTCACACATTGACTCAGGGTGTCCTTTATGATCACAGTAGCATGCATCCTATGTGATGGTGTGCAACCTCTGAGGGGAGGTTGTGGATGGTGCTGGAGCTTCTGTCTGCACTCTTGGACCCATCACCCTGGGGAAAGCCAAGCATCTTGTTGTGAGGACACTCCACTAGCCTTGTGAGAAACCCTTGTGGAAAAGAACCAGAGCTGCCCCCCAAGAATCAGCACTGCAGGAAGCAACCTCCTTGGAATCAGATCCCAGGGCCCAAGCAAGCCTTTACGAGACTGTGGGCTGACCAGCATCTGACTGCCACTTCATGAGATACCTCAAGCCAGAACTAACAACCAAGCTGCTCCTGAATTTTTGATTCACAGAAACCATGAAAGAATAAATAATTATTTTAAGTTACTAAGTTTTGGGGCTACTTGTTACACAGACAACAGAATAATAGAGAACAGATAGTCAATACACTGGCTTCTCTAATTTCCCTAAGGAAGTGCTTACTTACCCATTGAAGACCTCATTACAGCCAGGGAAGACAATCCCCAAACCCTCTTATCCCCACCCTGGCGATACCCTAGTGATTGCTGCACTAGTGATCATGAATTCTATTCCAGTCCAACCTTTTGTATGAGTTCTGAAATAATTCTTTAACTAGGCAGGATCCCCACTGCCAAATCCAAACTTGTGCTAAGAGGATGTTCATAAGGGTGGGATTCCCAGGACCCAAATAATCCTATAGAATTGGTTCACTCCATTTTTAAAAATTTTTTTTGCTGATAGACTTGGGAGGTAGAAAGACAAATACCTTCTCCAAAAGTGACAGTATCCATTTTACAGATGCGAAAACTGAGGCTTGTGTGGGAGCCCTACTGGGTTTGTTTTACATGAGGTTTCAGCCCCCTGGATGACTGGTCTGCCCATGGATCCTACTTTCTGCTTCCAGGGCCACAGCCTGGTATTGCTCCACATATGGCCTTTTTGCCTTAATACACTTGACCCAGTTCATTTTGGGGAAACAGTGAAGTGAAACTACATGACATCATCTGGCTGCTGCCCAACTGCAGGCTTCCCTGTCCATCAGGGTTGCAAAGTCACAGAGGAATTGTCACCTGATGCAGCGGGAACCCCCGGGACAGGGGGAGGAGCCAGGGGTAAAGGTGAGCAAGGCAGAGGCATCAGAACCAGAGCCAATCACCAGCATGTGCGGTCCTGACACAGGCCCTGACATAAGCTGCCAAATTGGGATAAATAAATATGACAAATCATCTCCTCAGTCATCTTGTGAAAGGGCTTCAGAAATGCAATGTCATCATCAATTCCCTATCTGGTATTCTCACAGATACATTTTAAAATGTCAACCTGAAATGGAAGCTCCAAAGCCCCAAGCATTACAGAAAAATGGATTTTGTATCAAGACATTTTCTCATCTGGGCTCCTTCTCTCTTCACCCTGCCAAAATGCTTTCTTAAGCTGATTCTAATCTATAGTTAAATAATAGCAAGGCAAGAGGTAAATTGAAGCAGAGAAATACCTGGACACAGCCTGCCATTGCAAAAAGATGACAAGTCAGAAATAGAAGGAAGATGACCACTCTCAATGGACATGACTGAGCCCAGGAGATGTGTGTGTGTTGCAAGGGCTGCCGGGGAGGAAGAGGCAGGGGAAGGGGTGGGAGAACAGTGAGTGCTTACCTACCTGTCCCACCCCTGCCACTAGCTCTTCTCCAGAATCAGTTTTTCTTTATTCCCCCAGGTTTGAATGAGAAACTTGGGGTTTCAAGTGTACCCATGGAACCTCAAGAATATATTGGCACATCATTTTTTAGTTCAAGGTTGGAAACTGCTCTGTGTACAATGAGGTCCACAATATGGTTCTGGGCCAGAAAACCATTTCATGCTGCAAGACGAGAGTTTTGGGGACACCTTCTCTGGTAGGGCCAGCATTTGTTGAAGACCTGCAGTGTTGTCCAGGGGTCAAATATATCTTGGCCATACCAGTCACTGTCGATTCATTGGTACTTTGGAAAGAGCCACATCTTTTCTATGAGAGAGAGCACCACTGCTTTTTAAAAAATGTTGCTGCGCTGGACTTGGTGGCCCAGCCTGTAATCCCGCACCTTTGGGAGGCTGAGGTGAGTGGATTGCCTGAGCCTGTGGGTTCGAGACCCGCCTGGGCAGCGAGACCTCATCTCTACAATAAATAAATAAAAACTCAGCCGGGTATGGTAGCGCATGCCTGTAATTCCGGCTACTTGGAAGACTGAGGCCGAAGGATCGCTGGAGCCCAGCAGGTCGAGGCTGCAGTGGCCTGGAGCAGCCACTGCCCTCCAGTCTGGGTGACAGAGTGAGACTCCAACTCAAAAAAAAAAAAAGTTGCTGCAGTGATTTTTGGTTATATGGATGCATTGTACAGTTACAAAGAAGTCTGGGAGAAGTGTACTCTCTACTCTCACCTGTGCACATTATACCTGATAGGTGATTTTTCATCCCCGCTCCCCCACCCTGCCCTATCTTAGTTTTCAGTTTCCATTATGCTATTCAATTGCATTTGCAATTCCTTAGTTTAGCTCCCACTTATAAGTGAAAACATGTGGCATCTGGTTTGTTGTTCCTGTGTTACTTTATCACATAGGATGATGGTCTCCAATTTCCTCCAAGCTACCACAAAAGGCATTATTTTATTCCTTATCATAGTTGATTAGTATTCTATGGTATACCTCATTTTCATTATTCATTGGTCAGTTAAAATGTTGAAAGGTTGATTCCACATCTTTGCAGTTGTTAATTGTGCTGTGATAAACATCAAGTGCAGGTGTCTTTTTTGTGTAATGGCCTCTGTTCTTTTGGATAGATATCAAGCAGTGAGATTACTAGATCAAATTGTAGAGTGAATTTTACTTTTTTGAGAAATCTCCATACCAATTTCCAAAGAGGTTGTACTAATTTACACTCCCACCAACAGTATATAAGCATTCCCTTTTCATTGCAACATGCCAATGTCTACTTTTTTTTTTCCTTTTTTTTTTTTTTTGAGTTGGAGTCTCACTCTGTCGCCCAGATTGGAGTGCAGTGGCATGTTCACAGCCACCGCAGCCTCGACCTGCTGGGCTCTAGTGATCCTTCTGCCTCAGCCTTCCAAGAAGCTGGAACTACTACCAGACACATGCCACCATGTCTGGTTATGTTTTTTGATTTTTTACTAATGGCCATTCTAATGATGTAAAGTGGTATCTCATTGTGGTATTAATTTGCATTTCCCTGGTGATTAGTAACGTTGAACATTTTTTCATATGTTTGTTGGCTGTTTGTATATCTTCTGTTAAGAGATGTCTGTTCATGTTATTTGCTTACCTTTTAGTGGGGCAATTTGCTTTTTTCTTACTGATTTGTTTATGTTCTTTGAAAATTCTGGATATTAGTCCTTTGTCAGATGTAGAGTTTGCAAATATCTTCTTATTCTGTAGTTTGCCTATATACCCTGTTATTTTGTTTGCTTGCAGAAGTTTTTAGTTTAATTAATTTTCACTTGTTTTTGTTGCATTTGCTTTTGGGGTCTTTGCCTCAGACAATGTCCAGAAGAATTTTTCCTAGATTTCATTTTGGAATTTTTATGGTTTCAGGCCTGACATTTGAGTCTTTAATCCATCTTGAGCTAATTTTTGTATATGGTGAGAGATAGGGATCAAGATTTATTTTTTTGCATGTAGCTATCTATTTGTAGTACAATTTGTTGAATAGGGTGTGTGCTTTTGTTTACTTTGTCAAAAATCAGTTGCTTACAGGTATTTGGATTTACTTCTGGATTCTCTGCTCTGTTCCATGTGTCTGCTCTTATACAAGTCATTTTGCTTACTATATCCTTGTATAATTTGTATAATTTGTATAATCCTTGTATAATTACTATATCCAGTATAATTTGAAGTCAGGTAACGTGATACCTCCAGCTTTGTACCTTTTTGTTTATGATTACTTTGGCTACTCTGGCTCTTTTTTTATGCCATATGAGTTTTGGGATTGTGTTTTCTAATTCTGTGAAAAAATGACATTGACAGTTTGATAGGAATTGATTGAATTTGTAGATTGCTTTGGGTGATATGGTCTTTTTTTTTTTTTTTTTGAGTTGGAGTCTCACTCTGTCGCCCAGACTGGAGTGCAGTGGCCTGTCGCTTTCAGTAACGACTCTCACACGATTCTTCTGCAAGCTGCTTTAATCCCAGGTTACTACATCGTTCTTCTTCAACTTCAGCTCTTTGTTTCTCTTTCCCGTGACCTTAAATCTAGTATCTCTGCCAATCAATTAAGGTAACGCGGCACACACCGATAGGCCTGCGAGAGAGGAATGTATGCTAACATCCTCCAGCTGCCTAATTAGGGCTTGTTTTGTCTTGAGGTCTGGCCGCTTCGGGCGCCATGTTAGGGCGGAGGCACTCCACAGTGGCCGCTCCCGGCCACCACAGCCTCGACCTGCTGGGCTCCGGCGATCCTTCTGCCTCAGCCTTCCAAGTAGCCGGAATTACAGCCATGCACTACCATGCCCGGCTTATTTTTTATTTATTTATTGTAGAGATGAGGTCTCGCTGCCCAGGCGGGTCTCAAACTGCGGGCTCAGGCAATCCACTCACCTCAACCTCCCAAAGGCGCGGGATTACAGGCTGAGCCACCGAGTCCAGCTGGGTGACATGGTCATTTTAACAATGTTGATTCTTCCAATTAATGAACATGGAATGCTTTTTCATTTGTTTGTGTCCTCTACAATTTATTTCATAAGTGTTTTGTAGTTCTCCTTTTTGAGATATTTCACCTCCTTGACTAGGTACATTCCTAAGTATTTTAGCTTTTTGACCATATTGTAAGTGGAATTGAGTTCTTGATTTGATTCTAAGCTTGGTTGCTTTGGAGCATAGCAGTGCTACTGATTTGTGTGGCATCTGTGTCTTCTGGCTACGTGAGAATACAATTTAAAAATAAGAGCAGTGAGCATTTAAATAGGGCTAATGGTGCAGGCAATATTCTAAGTGATTAAAAGTATTATCTCAGTTAATCCTCACCACAAATCATGGTTATTCCTGATTTCTGAACACTTAGTCATGCATCAGCCTTTTGTGATAGTTAGTTAATTGATGGTGGAAAAATTACTGATGTCCTCATTTGCAGACAAGGAAACTGAGGCTCCAACAGTTTCAGAGTTTCAGTAATTTGCCTAGTCACCAGGCTAGTAAGCAGCAAAGTTGGTGTTCAACTTAGCCCTTCTTCTCCAGAGCTGTGTTACACAAGATTTCCAGCAACACAGGTTCATCAAAAATGTGGAGAATACTTCTAGGAAAACCCTGAGATACCACACAGCCCACACCTGCCTCCTACTACTCCTTTTGGGCACAGAGTTAATGCGTAATTGTCCCTGAAAAAGCAAGGGAGCAGCTTCAGGTGGCCCTAAAGCCACTGAGAACCCCACGACATTGTCCTTTCACTGGTGGCTTTTTTTTTTTTCCCAGCACTGATATTCCTTTTCCTCATTCATTTTAGCCCTGGCACCATGATAGTGAACTAGCCTGCTTTCTAGACCCTCTGTGGGTAAGTGACCCAGAAACCTAGGACATTAATATGAACATCCAAATTTTACTAATCAGCAGCCCGGTGAGGAGTCCCGGGAAGACCCCAAGCTAGGGAAACCAATGGACTTAGGGATGGCTCCCAGTTCTGTCATTTGTGAGCTGCATGTTCTTGGTATTATAGGAACTTTCATGGACTTTGACTCTTCATTTGTAAAATGGGAATTGACAAAAGCCTACCTTGTAGAGCTGATGTGCTCATGGGGTCACAAGGAGACTGCATGTGTGAAACTCCTGGCATGGTTATGGCTTTTTGATGGGTGCTTGATAAATAACAACAACTGTTAGATGTGAAATAAAGAATATTCTACTTCTGTGGGGAAGTACACATTTTTTCTAATCATTTCATTTTAACAAATAGGAATTTTATTTGTGCATCACAATTTACTTGCCATCTGTCTATTTTATGAGGCCTGGGGAGGTCATACTGACTGACTTGAGAGGGCTTTGTCTGCGTCAATAACAGATATTTTGCAACAGATAGAATGTGAAATGCTATTTTTCCCCAACTCCATGCTAGAGTATATTTTTTAGCAGTCCACCAGGCCCATGAGCAGAGCAATTGATCCCTTGTTGTCAATTGCTTGGGAGACCTAGTGAGGAGTGCTCCAGCTGTGACCTCCCCAACCCAGTCCTGCAAACCTTACGTCTCTCCACACAGCTGGGGTGGGAAATGTTGACATTAGCTTCCAAAGAGGCTTCTGTGCTTTTCATAGCCCCACATTCTGCTTCTCCCTAATTGGGTCTCCAGAAATGTTTTCTGCAGATAGAGGGATTCTCTAAAATGTGCTGAATGAATGAATGAATGAATGATGAATGGATTATCCAATATGGGATGGAGCATGGATTCAGAGAAGATAGATGTGAAGTCTTTCTAAGTTTCACCTAACTAATTGATCATGTGGTTCCTGAACTGGATTAGAGCTACCATCCAACTTCATTTGTATATTTGACAGAGTTGTTCACAAGGGGCATGGTGAACAGCATGGGTAGGGATTGAATCTACATAGTTAGAGTTCCAGGATACCTGTAGGACCCAGGGTCCAACCAAGAAAACGGAACCCACTCTACATATTTAAAATAGAGGGAATTTAATTGGAGAAATTGATCACCCAGATTCGAAAGGGGAGAGGCAGAGGAAGGAGTCTAAGAGGGAAGCAGTTTTATTCAACATTGAAAAATCAGAACTACTTGTGTAGTTTCATCTAGGCCACACATAGAAAGTCTGGAAAATAAAGAGGTTCCACCTTTAGTAGGCTAAGTAGCTATGACAAAACGAGGCTGGCTTTCTCTAACACTGTGGTGACCTAAGCTAAATAGAGGCTTCCTTGTGGATGTGGTGTGGTTACAGCGATAATGAACCAGGCACAGGAATGTAGCAGCAGCATTGACCTTACAGGAGTCCAGATCGGGAGCCAAACCACAGCAACCTAGTCCTGAGATCCTCCAGCATGTATTAATGGCTATGTCTTCTAAAAGCTCAGTATACATGAATCATCCAAATCCAAATCAACCCACTTGTAGGCAAGGCCAGCCCTCAACCATGACAAAAATGAGTGAGCTGAAAAAAAACCTATTCAAACTTCACAACTGGCATCCTGCAAGCCAAATCATTAAGCAGAAATGAGTGCAGCTATTTTGATTAAATTGGCCAGAAAAAGTGGAAGCCAAGCTCTCATTTGCAAGGAAGCTTTGATAATCCAGTGAACTGAGTATTCAGAAAGTTCTTTTTTGAGTATTCTCATTCAGCATTGCAACTTCCTTTATGGTCATTCACAGAAGTAGTGCTTGAAATGCAGGCTCGCCTCAGATGAAACTCCAGAGAAGAAAGCCACCCAGAATTCAGCCTGTCCTCTCTTCCAGGATCCAGGTTAGGGAGGCTTTGGCTTTGCATGTACCCAGAGTGACCTGCCTCTCATTCCAGCCTCCCTTCCATGTGGTAATCACTCCTAATGAGCTCACTAATAAAGCCCCAGGTGTTATCTAGATTCAAAAGAGAAAGCAATTTAAATGCAAATAAATATGAATATCTTTGTATCTGTGAGACTAATGAATGTTGTGGGAAGAAAACATATGACAACTGTGGGCAGAAATAGTCCCAGAGAGCAAAAGATGATTTGAGAAGGTCACAAAATACTTCCCTCTGACTTCTGCTAGGCTATCATCCAAGACAACTTGAGTAGCTATTACTTGTGTATTCTTAAAGCTCTACTAAATGAATAAAATATCTTCTGGTGAACTGTCCCAGAGTTTAACAGTTAGAACAGTCTTCTTAGTATCGACTTGAAATCTCTTTTTTAATAGTTGGGGTAGATTTTTTTTTTTTGTATATATGATGCATGTGACAGCAGCTCATGGTTCTTCTTAATGGCAACACTTAGCCACACATCTGTCTTTTTGTGGTAGTTGTTTAATTATCTAATATGCATGAGGGATGGTGCATGCTGATATTAGAATTTATTCTTTTACTCAAATTGTCATTTTAAAATCCACAATGTTCTTTAAGTAAATGAGCAGCACCTTAGCTAAAGGGGCTCTTCAGAAGGATGCCTGTTCTCAATACCTTTAGCCAAGATCTTTAATCCTTAATTTACCCTGATGCTCCAGGAAAATGCTAGGCAGCTTCCTAAGTCTTCCCACAGGAGCCAAAAGTGAACTAGAGACTGGAACTTACTATACTCCAAACATCTGGAGAGTAAGTGAGAACATCTGTCAACTGTCCATGTTCTAAAGCATTCTAATGTTGGGTACCAAGTTTTGTTGCCACATTTTCCTTTGGCAGAAAAAAAACTTTGAGGATAGTATACTGTGGACTTAACCTAATATCAGATACCTCCATTTATATTCTTTGAGACATGCAAATTAGAGAAATATCAATCCCATTCAGGGATATCCAAAGGCCAGGGCCTTCTGTGTTCTTAGGGAGTTATTCCAGACCAGCTTGGAGGAAGAGAGGCCATGTGACATCTTAGTTCATGGCCAGCATCAACTGTAGACACATGAATGAGGCCATCTTGGATGTTCCAGCCCCAACCAAGTACCAAGCTAAGTACAACCACATTAGTGTCCAAGTCAGCACCATATAGAGCAGAACATCCCAGCTGAGCCCAGTAAACCCACAAAATCATGACAAATAATAAATTGTCATTTGAAGCCACTAAGTTTTGTGGTGGTAAGTTATACAGACATATATGGTCAAGTAGTCCAGATACTCAGGGATGCTTAATATGCAGTGTCAACCTTAAATACAGATGAAGAAGGAAGGGTCCACACCACCTGAATAGAAGAGTGATCAGAAGACAAGAATTTTCTCAAAGACTCTAGACCAGGTTGTCATTGTGCATAATAGTCATAATCCCGAATTCATTCCACTGGGCAAACCATCATCTTTTCCCTTTTGTCTTCTTTTAAAATGCAAATATAACCCACAGGGATATAGTAAACAGAAAAGAATTCAAGGAATCAAAGTTCTTAAAGAGAACATTTCTCCTATAATTGCAGTAATCTAAACATAGACCACAATTTGTGTATTAAGTATGACACTTGTCCTGATGTAAGAAAAGAAGGAGAAATATTTAAAAGAAAAAAAAAAGGAAAAGAACAAAGAGAATGAGACCAGGAGACAGTCTCTCCAAGTCTATTCTTCTCCAAACCCAAACTAAATAATAAAGAGCATATCCCAGCTTTCTGAGAGTAGTGATGATCAGAATCAAAGGAGCATAGCGCCCAGGTATCATGACATGCACTGCATGAAGTCAGGTTTGTCACCAGATGGCCTGTGTGGATGGTGAGAAAAGGAAGAGAAGACCAGGGATTGACATGATCAAGTCAATGACTTTTGGCCAACAACTAGGGGTGACCTTTGAAGACCTGCAAATGAAACCAGTCCAGCCATGTCTGAATAGTTCTAAAATGCTTTTTTAAAGAAAAGTGTTGATAATTCTAGCACTTTGGAATGTCAAGATGGGAGGATTACTTGAGGCCAGGAGTTCAAAAACAGCAAGCAAGACCTCATCTCTACAAAAAATTTTAAAGAAATTAGCTGGATGTGGTGGTGCCTGCAATCCCAGCTACTCATTATTTAGGAAGCTGAAGTAGAAGGATTGCTTGAGCCCAGCAGTTCAAGTTTACAGTGAGCTATAATTGCATCCCTGCATTCCAGCCCGGGCAACAGATCCTGTCTCAAATATAATGCAAGACAATATAATACAATACAATAAATGGGGAGTGACCTTTGAGAACATCATTTTTCAAAGTATATCTCATGGAGCACTAGTCCTGCAAACAGCTTCCTCTTAAAAGAGCCTATAGTCAAGTACACCTGGGAAAGGTTCTCTAACACACAAAGTAACCCCCTTCCAGAATTATAGCACATACCAGTATATCAAAGGCTTTGGGCTGGTCTAGAGATAGGAAGAAGCCTTCTCAGCTTTGTTAAACCCAGGGTTTTGCAGGTGTTTTTTGATTATGAGAATTATTCCCCCAATACTGGCTGTTGCATGTCAAACGGAAAGGAAAATCCCTTTTATATGGAGCAAAATGTCATTTTAAAAGCCTCAGTCAGCCGGGCTCGGTGGCTCAGCCTGTAATCCCAGCACTTTGGGAGGCCGAGGCAAGTGGATTGCCTGAGCCCGAGGGTCCGAGACCCACCCGGGCAACTTGGCAAGACCTCATCTCTACAATAAATTTTAAAAAATTAGCCAGGCATGATAGCGTGCACCTGTCGTTACAGTTACTTGGAAGGCCGAGGCAGAAGGATCGCCGGAGACCAGCAGGTCAAGGATGCGGTGGTGGGAAACGTGTCACTGCAATCCAGTCTGGGCGACAGAGTGAGACTCCAACACTAAATAAATAAATAAATAAGTAAATAAAGCCCCAGTCATGAAAAGGATTAGTGTTTGATGATTATTCAAGGTCAACCTCTCTGCAACATGTCCGACGGTGGGCAGCCCATCTATCCACCTACAGAGGTTATTCAGGCAAGACCAGGAGACTGAAGAAGAAGATCGTGTAAAGCCACCATCCTGGTCTACATGAACCCCACCCCCATCATCTCTATCAGAGACCTACATCTAGCTAAATAAATGCCACACTGGGATTATTTCCTCTGTTCTGCTGAATAGTCCTGAAGATAAGGAAACATTCTTCCCGACATAATAAGCCATCAAAATACATTTATAACAAATCCCAGGTACACCAAAGTTATCTGTGCTGCTGACAATGGGCTTTCTTTCTGCCTGTCTCTCTCATTATGTTCTCAACAAAGGAGCTCTGCTATTACTCTTGCCCTGGCAAAAGATAGTATTTTGGCCCTTGGAGCTCTGACAATTGTGCACAGCCCATTTAATTACTTCTAGTACAGGCACATGCTTTATTAACAGAGCCAGGATCAGCAGGGGCTCCCTTTAGGTCACAGAAATAATGGTTAATTGAGACTTATTTATAAGAAGCTATGCACACACCAAGGGGACAGGAGTAGTGGCTATTTTCTTCCTTGTATATGAGGTTTAAGAATCATGACCCAATCTATACAAGAACCTACAAAGAGTCAAGAAGGCAAAACAAACAACAACAAAACAGAAATGGAGAAATGAGTTTTCTGTGTATTGTTTACACATTGAGAAAATTTAAAACTCCCTCTGGCCCTGATGCAAAGCCTTCTTGTGCTTTCCAATGCCCCACTGCCCTCTCCAGCCCCTGCCTTCCACCCCAAACCTTCCTCAGCACCACTCTCAAAACACAAACAAACAAAACACCGGGCTTTCCTCATGTTAAGATATTAACCGTTGTTATGAAAGTTTCCCTCATGGGTCTGCATTTGTATAGAAGGGCATCTTTGGGATCCACAGTTGATCCTCACTCTCAACCTGGTGAGAAGGCCTCACCAGGAGCTCAGATATTCTAACCTCTGTGGCATCTTCAGTAATGCTTTGTGCCAGCTCCCCCTACCAGATACACACATTCAGGGAACCCTCTGAGGGAGCTCTGGGGGAGTATTTTGCTCCTTGAAACACTATTAAATAAAGAAAGTCCTGGAATTTAAGGCACTGCCTTCAAAGTCTTTGATAATTCCCTGTGCATCTCCTATTTTGTGAAGGGGCTATCAGCACAGCCTCAGACAGGCTACAAGGGGAATCATTTGGAATCTATTCATCTTAGGGACTTCAAGTTCTGTCCAGGTCACTTGGGTGGTAGCTAAGTCAATGTGTCCAGAGGAAGGGTGGGGAGGAAGTAAGGGGGTTGAACCTAGGCAAGTTTCCTTGTTATTTAAGTAAAGACAGTTGTTTAAAAATAGAAAGAAGAGCTAAGAAAGGTCACAGCCATTTAATTCAACTTTATTTTTTAAATTAAAATACCTTTCTTATACATTCATAAATTTGTTTTTTCATGGTACATTGCAATTAGGGAAGATTTAATGGTTCAGAGATCTGGATAAACATGCAAAAAAGTTCAGAGCTCATCCAAATTTTATCTGATGGCCTAATCAAAATACCGTGCAACTGGGGAGTGGAGGGGTGTCTCCTAAGAACAGAGCATCAGTCACACATTGCTACAAATACTATTTTCTTCAGTGATAGCCATTCACCCACTTCATGTCAGGTCAGGGAATTAAAGCAAAAGGAGTTTTGGCAATTCCAGAAAGCCTTTCTCCCAACTAGTAGAACAAATTTCACTGAGTACTTGGACATTGTTTCCCCAGCCTGGGGGAATGCAGAGGCAGAGACTAAGATTAAGTTTTAGTCCTCACTCTACTGCTTTCCCACCACGCAGGGTCCCTTCTCTCTATATTCATGGGCTCACAGAGGCCAGAGCTGCCACATCTCAGCATGTCATGGACCCTTCAGGGATTCCACAATCAGGGGGAGATGAGATCATGTATGGAGAGCGAAAGAATCTAAGAAGAAATGGGTGGAATGCAGATTCATTCATTCAACAGATTTAGTAATCTCCACCATGTACAATGCATTGTATTGGAGATATGAGAGATACAGAAACGTCTACAAGTCACTGACAGGGAGGGACTTACAATCTTTGGGGAATGGCTTATACTAATAGCAGGTAGCGGTATTAAGTCACATACATAGATAATTACAAACTGCTGTGGTTTGAAAAAAAGAATAAACTTGTTCTGTGCAGGCCTGGGTTTGGGTTCTAGGATGACTTTGATGAATTGTGTCACTGCAGGCAAGTTTCCAAATTTTCTCAGTGTTGGCTTCCCCTAGGTAGATATGAATGGAAAACAAACAAACAAACAACGACAACAAAAAACCCTTTCCCCAAGATTTTGTCAAGCATTAAGTAATGAAAGGTATGGAAAGCACCTGGCCCTAGCACTGACACAATCAGGTGGTTTCCTGATCTCAGTCCCTGTGAACTAAGCAGTGCCTCTCTTAGATCATTCATGATCCCTGAAAGGGGAAGAACCCTATTCTATACCTCCACTGTCCAAAAGTTTACTAAAATGAATACAGAAGTTAAAAAAAAGTAACACTAATTATTCATGTTTATTAAACACCGAATATATGCTGGATTTTGTGTTACATGCTTTTCAAATATAACTTTGTTTCATCTTTATACTACATGAGGAAGAAACTTTAAAAATCCTTAATTTATACAAGAGGCACCCAAAGATCAGAGAGGTTAACTGACTCCCTTAAATTAACGCTGGATTCAAATCAGGACCTTTCTTATTTCGGATCCTGTGCTATTTACTTGCTACCTACTCGATTCTCTAAAGTCTCTACTTTAGAGGGTAGAGAAGGGTCTACCTGGGCGCAATAGGTTTCAGATGTCTGTCCTCATCAACAATGGGGGTGGCCTTACTCAGGTATCCCTGAAAGTCGTAAGACTCGAATTGGCAAGGGATGCTTGGAAGCCTGGGGTAGTTGCTACAGTGAAAAGCTGAAACTAGGTTAAGGCACACATAAGACATTGCCCTGCCTCCTGTCCCCTCTACAAATGTGTAAAGATTCAGGAGATTTGCTATAAGATACTTTAAAGAAACCATAATTCAAGGGAAATGTCACTATACATGCTTCCAAAAAGCCTAGCCATTGAGTGGCATCTTCAATTCTCTTCATAAACCAAGAGTTTTTCATTTGAATTTGGTTTTTCTGTGGATAGACCATGCTGCTACACCCACTGTTTTAGTTGATAGATTCAATTCTTTCCTAAATTGGTCCATTTATTTCCGTGTGTCATTTTTTTTCATCTGTTATGGAACTGTGATCATAACATTGATAAAGGCATTATTTTGGTCCTGGTAGGGGAAGGTTGCATAGCTGGGGGAAAAGCTTCAAATGCTGTACTGCTGTCTTCAATACACAGGGAATCACCTACAAAGTCTGTATCATTCTATTCTGAAACTTTTCTCTAACTTAAGAGTCAGCAAACTATGGCTCATGGGCCAAATCCAGGCTGTAACTTGCTTTTGTAAATAAAGTTTTATTGGAACACAACCATGCTCAATTTTTTGAATGACTCGTCTCTGGCTTCCTTCATGCTATAATAACAGAGATGAATCATTATGACAGAGACCACATGGCCTGAAAAGCCTAGAATATTTACTCTCTTATCCTCTACAGGAAAAGGTTGCCAACTTTTTCTCTAAGTTATTATTTTTTTGTTTTTCATATTCATTGCTTGGGTTGTTGTGATTGCCAATTCTGAAACTTCTTTCTGTTACCACCTAATATTTCTTAACTCTTCAGTGACTCTCATTGCCTCCAGTACAAATCCCAACTGCCTCCAGTACAAATCCCGACTGAATCTAGTATGCAAGGCCTTTCCTAACTTGGCCCCTACATAGATTTTCATCTTCTTCTCCTGTCATTTTCCTGCCACCCACACACACGATAAAACCACAGTGAGCTTCTCCCTCCCCATAAATAGCCTAGGCTCATGTCTGCTCTGGTATGTTGTATGTTACTTACTCTACCTGGAGTCCCTGTTCTTCATACTATGCAATGAAACACTCTTCCTTTAAGATCAAATCCCTGTATCATCTAGTCTTCACTTTCTTCTTCTGCTTTAATGATTTGTTTTTACATCTTTCGATTACATAAGACTGTGTACTCAGGGCAGAGATATATGTCAATTAGTTTTTATATTCAATATGTCTGGCATATAGCTTGGCCCATAGTAGATACTCAGTGGATGTTTATTTGACAAATTAATGAGCCAGTCAAGAATGCTTGCATATATTGGTGCTTCAATTAGTAGATTACATGCTCTCCCTGGGATTATCCTCCCTACTTCCCACTAAATGCCAGGAATCTTTATGTAGGGCAAAAATAGACATAGCAATGAACATGAAAAGGGATGAAGGTACTCTGCCTATAAGCCCACTGCTCACTACCCCAGGCATCACCAGATGAGGATGGCAGAAGAATTTGTTTTTCCTGAGAGATTTTGAGCACTGGCCTCTACATCAGAAGGTCTAAAAATAAGAGAGGCTATATTAGAATGTCTAGGGGAAAATCCATCCTAGAGCTGCCTGGGAATCAGAGGCAAGTGAGCGTGCTCCTGTGTACACTTGACAAGGTCAAGAAAGCAGTGTTGACAACTCTGTCGCATGGCTCAGGGCAACTACACAGAGCAGAGTCAGACTTTGGAGGTTAGTGTGGTGGGGAGGGAGGAAAAGAGGATTGGGAGGACTCTTTGGGCACATTCATTGGCTCAGTCAGTGTTCAGCAGCAATTTTAGCCCAAACTTCATGCCATAGACCAAGCAGAAAGAGCCTGGAATTCCTAGAACTAAATCATGGGTAAAGAGGAAGGGCAGAAAAAGACAGGGGAAAATAGGAAGAAATAAAAAGAGAACAAAGCAGTCAGGGTGGAAAAATAAAAATAAAAGCAAAGGAATGAGATTAAGTGAGCAGGGATGGTAGAGTATGACCCTGTGCCATGTGTAAGTTCTCTGGCATTTCCTGGAGAGCTTCTCTTTCTCTCAGACATAGGCCAACTCCCTCATTTGTAAAACAGGCATATCCTGCCTTTCCCTCGACTCTCTCTCCTTGCCTTTTCTCCACATCCTTTGCTTTCCTCCCATCTCTTTCTCTGTCTTCCTCCTGGCCCCCCTTAGCCTCTATCCTCCTCCTTTATTTCTCTATCTCACTGCTCTTGTTGTCCCATTTTCTAGGCCTGCTTTCCAGTGTTAACTAAACCACAAAGGATCTTGTGTTACAGGGAGAAAGCTCAAATCAGTGAGAAGAAGCTGCTTCTATTGGGATCATCAGGGAAACAGTGCCTGAAAGCACCAGACTGAAGCACAGGCTTTAACCTGCCACTGGGAAAAGTGGCCGAGCTTTCTTTAGGCAAGACCATTTACACACACACACACACACACACACACACACACACACACACACACACACACACATGCTCTCTCTCTCTCTCTCTCTCTCTCTCTCTCCCTCTCTCTTTCTCTCCCTCTTTGGTGCAGCATGCCCACCAATTCAAATGCTCTCCTTGGACAGCACACATTATGCTCTAGTCTCCTGGCTCAAGAGAACAATGCCATGGGTCAGGATGTTTATCACAATTCCTCTGTGGGGAGTTTCAAACTATCATAACCAAATTCAGAGAAGTCTGATGCCATGCTAGCGGCAGGGGAATAACCCATCTGTTGCAGGCTAACCATGTTACATCAAGCTTTTATTGCATGCAATTAGATTGGTGGAGAAAGGGATGACTTAACTTGAGGCCCTATCAGTAATTACAGGCTAGGCTAAGAAGGGACTTTTGCTGGGGAAGTTAATGGTGCCCTTGCATGATGCAAATACATACTCTACAAAAGGAATCAGTTGCCGAGTTCTGTTGGCTTATCCTCAGTGATGTCTGGAATTATCCATCCCTTTGTTTCCTTTCCATTTCATTGTTAGTGCCCCAGCTCAGCTCCTGTTTCCTCAATCCCAATTATCAACCATCTTTCAAATAGTTTTCACCCTTCCCAGAGCTTTACTTTTCAACCCAAATTGCCTGTTAAAAGTAGATTAATATCGTTGTTAAGAAAAATCCTATCATATAACCCTTCCACTCACCTACAAAAATAGCTCATTTTCCTATTATATCCATGGCTCCTAGCAGTCTGCTCTCAGACCACCTTTCAAACCACATTTCCCATGACTCTCATATGGATCCTAGATTCCGGTTATAGCAGACCAAGAGCTGTTCTCTCAACATATCTCATGCTTAATTGTTATTGCAATGCCTGATACCTCTATGTACCTAATCTTCCAGGCCCACTTACCTATGGCCTGGACGCTGGAAGCCTCTTTATGGTGAATTCTTCAGAAATGATGTCTTCCTCCTCTGAGTTAGAACATTCATATAGACCTTGTTTCTGTAAGGCAATCCAATATGGACATGTGGGTTTATATATCTCAACTAACAGCTCGTTGAAGGCAGAGTTTGTTTCTATTTGATTCATCTTTTAGCTACCGCAGTATCTTAAATAGAGTAAAAACTAAATAAATAAATGTTGGAATCTATTGAACAAGTTTAAAAACAATGACTTCAGAGCTCATAAGTTGACAAGGAAATAAAACCCAAGAAGAGGAAAAATATTTAAATTACATATACAATCAAATCTTACCATCTGTTTTGAGAATAAAACAGCACCAGGAAGTTACTAGAAGTTTATGGATGGAAGCAAAAGATACAAAGACAGGGTGGGTGACGTCTTTGAAACCAAAGGGGGATTCTGACTATATGGGAGAAAGAGGGAAATTAACCTCATCTGTGCAGGGTACTCTGCGGTTTGCCTTGCCACAAGTCTCTCATTTAGACCTCACAGACACCGATGTTACACATAAGAAACTAGCCTTGGGTCATTCAGCTTTAAAGGAGCACAACTGGGACTTGAATTCAAGGCTCCTGGCTCCCAAGTCCATGTGCTGTTCATAATACTCTGCTCCCCTGGCATACTATCCTTGATGTAAGATGTCTGTTGTATCAAAACTATTCTCTTGTCTTAGCAGTTAAGAAAACAGGACAAAATTCACTGTTAGAATAAAGTTACACAGGCCAGACCCAGTGGCTCATGCCTATAATCCCAGGGCAAGGTGAGAGGATTGCCTAAGTCCAGGAGTTTGAGACCAGCCTGGGCAACTTGGTGAGATGTCATCTCTACAATAACTCAAAGAATTAGCCGGGCATGATAGTGTGTGCCTGTAGTTCTAGCTACTCAGAAGGGTGAGGGGGAAGGGTGGCTTGAGCCCAGTAGGTCAAGTCTGCAGTAGTGGTTGTGCCATTGCACTCCATTCCAGCCTGGGTGTCAGAGTGAGACTCCAACTCGAGAAAAGTCAAAAAAAGAATAAAGTCACATAAACCATATTTTAGTTCTTTGTAGTTCTTAAAAAAACAGAAAACAACAACAAAAAAATGTTTCATCAAGTCACTTTTTGGCTTGTCAAAATTTTATTAGGGCATTTTCATCTCCTCCCCATCCCACTTGCTCTCTTCTCTGCCACTGACTCCATGATCCCCAACACTCTGTCCACAGGCCTGTCAACTGCATGCTTTTTCTTGATGGTTGTGTTCTTTACTGATGTGTTCTGATAGAACAGGATAGGACAGTTTTATATATATATATATATATATAGGACAGTTTTATATATATATATATATATATATAAAACCATGTCAATGCTGGGTTTTTTTCATATTATCACCAGAAGAAAAATGGATGCCCTTTAGAGATTTTTTTTTGTTTTTTGTTTTTTGAGTTGGAGTCTCACTCTGTCGCCCAGACTGGAGTGCAGTGGCCACTCCCGGCCACCGCAGCCTCGACCTGCTGGGCTCCGGCGATCCTTCCGCCTCAGCCTTCCAAGTAGCCGGAATTACAGGCATGTGCTACCACGCCCGGCTGATTTTTTGATTTATTGTAGAGATGAGGTCTCGCTGCCCAGGCGGGTCTCGAACCCGCAGGCTCAGGCAATCCACTCACCTCAGCCTCCCAAAGGCACGGGATTATAGGCTGAGCCACCGAGCCCAGCTAGAGATGTTTTTTAAGGTGAGAAAACAAAAAGCCAGAAAGAGCCAAATCAGTACCGTAAGGTGGAATTTTAATGATTTCCCATGGAAACTCTTGCAATGCTGCCCTTGTTTGATGAGAGGGATGAGGAGGAGCATTATCATAATGGAGAAAGTCTTTCTGGTGAAGCTTTCCCAAGGTTTTTTCTGCTGAAACTCTGGTTAGCTTTCTCAAAATACTCTCATTATTATTCTTTGGCCTTCCAGAAAGTCAACAAACATCTCAAAAAACTTCTGTATGACCTTTGCTCTTGACAGGCTGCTTTTGCTTTGACTGAACCACTTCCATCTCTTGGTAGCCATTGCTTTGATTGTTCTTTGATTTCAGGACTGTACTACTAAAGTCATATTTCATCTCCTTTTACAATTCTTTGAAGGAATTCTTCAGGATCTTGTTCCCATTTGTTTAGTATTTCCATTGAAAGTTCTGCTTTTGTCCACAGCTGATCTGGGCACAATAGTTTTGCCACCCATTAAGTGGAAAGTTTATCCAACTTCAATTTTTTGGTTAGAATTGTGTAAGCTAAACCAGTTGAGATGTTTATGGTGTTGGCTATTGTTTCTGCATTTAATCATTGGTCCTCTTCAATTAGGGCACAAACAAGATTAACTTTTTTCCTTGTAAATTGATGTGGATGGTCTGCTACTGTGAGCCTCACCTTCAACATTGTCTCATCCCTTGTTAAAATGAGTTATCTACTTGTAAACTGCTGGTTTCTTTGGGACATTGTCCACATAAGCTTTTCATAAAGCATCAATGATTCCACCATTTTTTTCACCCAAGCTTCACCATAAATTTGTTGTGTGTTCTTTTTCAATTTTAACAGAATTCATGTTGCTCTGACAAGGCCTCTTTTCAAACTAATATCTTATTCTTCTTAGTGCCTCAAACTAGACCCTGTTCAGATATGCCATAACAAGTTAGTATAAGTTCATTTTAGTTCAAAAAAAGTTTTTAATCCATGCATACATCAATTTTTGAAGATTCCTTGTGCATATGTGTGTACATATATTTTTTAAAATAAGGAAATTGGCTGGGTGCTTGTAATTCCAGCACTCTGGAAATCCAAAGTCGGAGGATCACTTGAGCTCAAGAAATCAAGACCAGCCTGGGCAACATAGAGAGATGTCATGTCTTTAAAAAATATATATCTGGGTATGATATTGCATGCCTGTAGTCCCAGCTAGTAGGAAGGATGAGGCAGAAAGTCTCTCAGTGTGTCTGGCATAGCAGACATTAAATACATGGCTGCCTACTAATGAATGAAAGGGAATGAGGACAGACGTATGAGAAGAAAGGACCATATAAACCTTGGTGTGTGTCTTTCAGGAACCAATGCCTTTGGCTTTCAACACTGACATTGCTCTACCACCATTAGAGAAACTCTTGCTCTGCCATTTCCATATCAGTTCAATTCTGTAGGTAGGACTTCCAGAGACCAAATTAATGATTTGAAGCCAAGTAAATTCATTTGTGTGGCATTTTATTCATAAATTATCCCAACTATTGGTTGGACCAAAAGTTATTTCAACAGTCACTTGTTTTAACATTTTTTAAATCCAAACCAGTTTCCAAATCTAAAAACCAGATTGTGTTCCACTGAAATAGCAGGTTACCTGGAAAGTACCTAAGTAGAAACTTTGTCTAAATTCAGTAATTCAAGCAGAAAAAAGCAAAACCAATTAAAACTTACTGACTTAATTTTTAAAAATAAGATGAGATGTATATAAAAAGAGCATTGCTCAACACCACTTGCTGAGCACTACCTGCCTGTAGAGGCTTACACAGTGGTTGTTTGGAGATGTTACTCAAAGAGAAGAACATTTCTGCAAGACATAGTTGCACAGTATGGCAAAATTGCACACCTTACATGATATCCTATGCCTTTATTGTATGACAGTCTGTGGAGAGGCCAGAAGATAAAAATGAACTAGGGTAGAAACAGGAAGAAACAGACTTGAGAAACTGGGATTTGTTTTCCAATTCCATACATTTAAGTTACATTTCAGGCATTTCATGGAGTTTAGGCACATCCTAAGAGTGGGGGGGGAGCTATTAGGTTGAAACAAGGCATTTCAACCATGCCTTTGCCTCTTAATAACTTTGTGACTTTAGGTCAGCCACATAAACTCTCCAATGCTCAATTTTCTCATCCGTAGAGAACTGCCTTGGAGTTGGCCATCTTGGTGTTGCCTTCCAGCTATGATATTCTAAGATGATGGTCAACCTTGTTTTAAAATATTTTCTGTTACTTTCCTAGGTAGCCAGTTTCACAGTTCAGTAATACTTGTTTCCAAATGTCTAATTTGAAACTCCCCTCCTGCACTTTAAATCAATTTCTTGAGTTTGGGGCTTGGCAGAGTTACCGGAGAATAGGCATTTACATGATTATGAAGCATCATATACTTAAAACAAATAATTAACTCTTTTTATTTCATAAAAGTAAAACATACCTTGTAAAAACTTAGAAATATAAAAGATTACGGCAAACAAAATAATAACTACTTATAATTCTATCCTGAGAGCTAATCTTTCTAATTTTCCTAAAGCATTGGATCATATGCCAAATAGACTTTGAACCCTGATTTTTCAAAATTTATTATCTCATGAGGATTTGCTTTGTCATTAAAAATTATTTAAACACAATATTTAAAGGTAGTTTAATATCCTATTATATGCAAACAAAGTCCATGGTTAGAACTTTATGTTTGTTTATAATTCTAGTTGATTTTAAACTAAATTTTGGTTTTACCAAACTAATAGTAGCACATATTTAAAAGTTAAAGGATAATTACAAAACTTCTAAGATAAGACAGCAGACCCCTGCCATTTCTTCTTTTCTCCAGGGCCCTACTTCTAGATTAATGTTTTTCAACTCTTTGTCTATCTCTTTACGTAGTTACCTCCCAATTTCAAAATTATGTGTTTTTGAACTCACTGACAACTTGTCAGTTCTTTGATTGAGGTCAGTGACTTCATATGATTGAAGATAAGGATTCACATTCTCATCCCAATAGCTTCCATCATACCCCTCTCACATTTATCCCATCAGAGTAAAATTATGGTTTTTATTTAAATCAGTATTAATATAGTGGTTATAAAAATATTCTTCTCTGTTGAGACAAGGGTTATCCTATTATTAAATTTAATTTTTTAAATGTGCAATATTTTACTATTATAAAATGGTAAATAATTGGATATTTTTGCTTTTTTTGTTTGCTCAATTTTCTATGTGTATGTTATGTTTTATTCTCAAACTCACCTAAAACTTCTCACATTTGTTAAATACATCAAATTATTTATGTTTGTTTTCCCTGAATATACCCTTCTTGGAGCCCTTTTATTTTCCTGTTCTAAGTTCACTGGTTGCTTTCTGGGTCAGGTTATCTGTTGTCCAGGCACTTATCATTGTAATCATTACAGCAAACAAAATATTTCTTGCCTCTCTCCTGTTCTGTACCCCTATCTTTTCAGTATTTCTGCCCTGTTTTCTTTTGTTTACTCCTTTAAATGAAACATATCTTCCAAAAAAGTTTTTTGTTAAAGGATTGTAAGAGGTGAAATTTTTGTCCTTAGTATGTCTTAAAATGTCTTTATTTTCCCATCACCATCACAGTTGATAGTTTGGTTGGGTATAGCATTTTAGGTTGAACTCCTTTAGCACTTTGAAGACAGTAATCTACTGTCTTCTAACTTCTAGTGTTGTTTTAAGTAGTCTACTGTGTTTCTAATTCCAGACCTTATATATTAGTTTTTATCCTCCCTCTGAAAGATTTTAGATTTTCCCTTTATTGGCAACATCTTGAAATTTCGTGGTGATCTGCCTTCAAGAACTTTGTTTATTTATTCAAGCTAGGCACTTGGTGGTCTTTTTATTATAAAAACTCATGTTCTTCAATAATGGAATTTAAAAATAAAAACATTATTTCTTTGATAAATGATTTCCTTTTGTTTCAAAACATTTTACCAACTTACACAATGAAGCAGCATCTATTTTAAATAGTTTTTTTGATAAATAATAAGTTTGTAATTTAAAATTTACTGCTGATTCTTATTATAAAAATAATACTTGCATTTATTCATCTTGTACATGATTCCAACAATACAGAAATATTGTGAACAGGCTGTGAAAGTCTTCCTTTCCTTTTCCTATATGTATACTTTCTCCCTAAGTTAACTCAAGCTAAAAGTGTGCTGTGCATCCTTTCAGTCTCCCTTTTTTTTAAACATATATGTTGTCATACATTTGTAAGATATGTTAATGGACTCAAACCACACTTGTAATTTTGCAATTGACAAACTTTTTCACTTATTAATGAATCCTGGATAGTTTGTTTTCTATATCTGCATATATATGTTTCATGATATATAGTACCACACTGGTTTATCCAACTCCATATCTATTAAGATGTTTTTATTTTTCTTAATGATATTTAGAAGCTGGTTGTATATTAAAATATTAAACTTTAAAAATAATATTTTATTATAAACTGTAATACACTTTGATGGCATTCAGCCCTTAAAATGACTTGTTATGCTGAACTATGAATCAAATTAATTGGCCCTCCTACCGCTAAGTAAGAGACAGAAAGGAAAATCAAAGATGTGAAAGACAAAAAAGGTGAGTTTATAGCTATAGTTTACATTCAGGTCAGACTTATTTTTAAGAAATTATACTATGCACTATGGGTGTATCTTTGCTGTGCTGAGAAGTTGGCTCACCACAACCTCAGCTATGTTCATTTGGTACTGGTGATTCTAAATATCAATCTGTTTTATGATATATGCAGTCTTACACCCAGCAAAGTGGTAATAAATACAACCATAATAAAGTTAATAACATTTGAAGAGTACTTCATAGTTACACAGCCTTTTCAAATATATGACCTCATTTGAAGTAGACAATGCATAGTAACAGCCATGCTATTTGCCCTCATGGCTCCCATTAGCCATATATTTGTTAATATTCAATGTTTGGGATGGTGTGGGCCAACTTTCCAGACAGGCAGACCTGGATTCACAAATTCTTTCTTGGTCACTGACTGACTTTGTGACTTTGGGCCACAACTCAGCCTACCTTTGTCTTTGTTTCCTGAGTCAGCAATCATGCTCTGAAGTATTGTTGCTTTAATTAAATATATTACAAAAGTAAAGCATCCAGCACACAGCTCAAATATTTTAAAGTTTGCAATAACTTTGAGCTTTGTTTCCTTCTTACCCAATTCAAATATCTGAAGAAAATAGACATATTCCTTTTTTCCTAGTTGTTTTGGAGCTTTGCTTCCTTCGATGAAGGTTGACAATGTCTAGAGATCTATGCTTATTTCATAAGGCCAGATATGGAGCAGGAGCAGAAAACAAAAGTCATTGTGAGGTAACGGGAGGGTGGGAAATGGTGTTGGCATGGAGGAAAGTGAATGAGGCCCATATGAATTCAGAATATAGTGTGTTCAAGTCATAAGCTGCCTGGTATCAAAACTGACTCAGCAATTAGTGAACATAGAGTCATAGCATCTTCAGATTGGTGAGTTACAAGTTTTAACCACAGACACCTGTAATTAGAAGATTGGGTGACAGGTTTCAACACAAGCCTCATTTAGTAGCTGCCTTTCTGTAAATAGTCTGTGTTTTGGGGCCAGGTGCTCCCAGAGCCTCTTCCCAGGAGGAAGGAGTGATTCAGAAGAGATGACTCACCTGGGTAATTTGTATTAACATCCACAAGCAGCTTGTATTCATTTCCTGTAACCCTTTATCCTCCTAAGACTCTTTTCTGTGTTCTCTGTTCTTCTTTCAAAGTATATAGGGCCTGACTTCAAGAGGGAAAAAAGAATACTTAAGATAACATCTCCTCTGAGATTACCAGCCCTCAAATGCATGAGGAACAGCATGGTGACTGGCAGGGGCTGGTTGTCCTGGGAATCATCTCAGTTCATGCGAGCTATTCCTTAACATTATTTGATAATGCTGAATTATTATCATTACCATCTGGACAGTTAAGTGAGAAGCCCAATTATGGGCTAATTAAAAAGGCTCCCACAAAGGAAAGAAAATCATTTTGGCTGGCTTTATTGGTGTTCAATGATAAAGTCCAATTGTGCATTCCAGAATTTTAATGATCTATTGATATATTCAAATGTTACACTGATGATTTCATTCAGTACTTTAGATTCAAGGAAACAGTGCTGCAATATTAGCTAAGTTTTACTGTTTATTGGACATGTAAGGTGTCATTAAGTAATCAATTGTCTACTTTTTGCTCTAGAAAAATTGCCATAATTAAATCAAGTTTCTTTCCAATGAGACACTGTCTATTGTTAGGTGATACATAATGATTCAAAAAGCTAATAAGTTTCGGTGCTTATAGGTTTGTCTAAGGAAAATCGTATGGTTGATAAGCCCTTACTAAATAAATCTGCTGTTCCACAGACTTAAAAAAAAATCAAAAGTTTTACTGGCAGTTTATGATAAAGTACTCAAAAACAGTTTTAATTGTTGTTTCCTATTTTTATATTCAACTGATGTTTGCCTAATCTTATAAATAATAGTATGAAAAATTTAGTTTACAGTAATTTCCAGATGCTATTTAGCACACTGCCATTCCATTTATCTTGAAAAATATACACAAACCACACAAACCTACTCCCCTCAGCTAATCACTCATTTCTCTCTCTTTTTTTTACACTTTCCTATATCCCTAGGGTAGAAAAAAAATAAACACCATTTAGTTGTAACATCAAAATATAGTCACTTTCTATATTAATAGAAATTTATAAAACAAAAACAAAAAGAAAGAAAAGCACAGCCATAATTTTTTCCAATCACATGTACTGCTTTTCCTTTAAACTTGTAGCACTTTTTTTTTTGGTCATGACTAGAACAAAGCAGCATTCTTCAGATATGAGTGGTTTAGTTAGGGTGAAGGTAGGGCTCAAATGTGAGAAGGAGTTTGAAAGAGAAAATAGAAAATATTTGATACAGAATAGTTCTTGAATGAAGAACATTTTCCTCTCTTTTGAGACCCAACTTCACAGCTTCCAGACATAGAGTTTCATGTTCTACTTAAGAAAAATCAAATGACTTTTAAAAATTTATTTTTGTAGAGATGGGTCTTGCTAGGTTGCCCAGGCTAAAGTGCAGTGGTACAATGATAGCTCATGGCAGCCTTAACTACTGGGCTCAAGCTATTCTCCAGTCTCAGCTTCCTGAATAGCTGGGACTACAGACTTGAGCCTAAAGTGACATTTTTTTTCCACTGCAAATTAACCATTTATCTACTGACTACAGTCTTAAAGATAATAATGTGGAGTTAATCAAAAGGCACATATGCTTTTTATGTCTGGGTTATTGTGAGGACTTTTTAATCTCATGAAATCTGGGTTTTAGGTGTTTGGGTTTGTTTGGGATTTTTTTCATGTGTGTGTATTTTTTTCTTTTATAATTTATTCCCCTATGACTTATCTATTCTCTTTTTCTGAAACTCTTTATTAATTAAATTGCCTACTTTTTTCTTCTATTTTTTTCCTCTTCTTCTTTCTGGTATATTTGTATTAGATGATCCTTCAACTGCTTTACTGAATTCACAGTATAGAGTTTTTAATATTTTTATATTCCCTATATCATATTATTTGTTTTTATAGCTACTATTTTTTATGAATAAACTATCTTATCTCTCTGAGACTCATACTTCCTTAATAATTTCTTAAGGTTTTATTTCCTTCTTTCATTTTCTTAGTCTTCTCTTATCTTTGTTCAGGCTGCTATAGCAAAATTCTATAGACTGAGTGACTTAAAAACAACAGAAACTTATTTCTCAAAGTTCTGGAAGCTGAACAGCCTAGATCTGACATCCACCATGGCCATATTATGGTGAGGATCCTCTTCTGGGTGGCAGACTGCCATCTTCTTGTATCCTCATAATAGAAAGAGGGTGAGAGAACTCTCTGGGATATCTTTCATAAGGGTACTACTCCCATTTATGAAGCTTCCACTAAATACTTCCCCGAAGTCTCACCTCCTAATATGATCAATTTGTGGTTTAGGATTTCAATATATGAATGGGGGGAGTAAGACAAAAATGTTTAGTTAATTGCACTTCCTAATTTCTTTCTTTCTTTTTTCTGTTTTTTGTTTTGATATCTCTTTTAATGTGGCAACATGTCTGAGGATCTCTGGTCCTGTATTCATACTTAAGAAAGGGGCACTAAAACTAATATTGGAACTGGAAAAAAAGTTAAAAGGAAAATTTCAAATAAGAGAAAATATTTGTTATCTATAACACAATAATGGATTATGCTTAGATATCTAAACAGTATGAACAAATCAATAAGAAAAGATAATTATTTCAATAAAAATGGATAAATCAATGGATAAACCAACTTGTAAAATATAAGTAGCTAACGACAGTTCAAAATGCTAAACTAGTCATCAAATATATATTAAAACAGCAACAAGATGCCATATTTAGCATTAAATTGCTGAGGCTTTTCTTCCCTTTTTTAGTGATAATTCCAAATGTTGGCAAAAAATGGGAAAAAAAAGATACTCTCATCCTTTGCTGGTAGAACTATAAATTGTTGAAGATTTTCAGAGCAACTCAGCTATATGCATTAAAACTTTGAAAAAGTGTGTACTAAAAAAATAAATAATATATTTTAAAAAAGAAAAAGTGTGTACTCTTGGATCCAGCAATACTTCTTTGAATAATCTTAAGGAAGTACTCAAGTTTGCAATGATCTATGTTTATTTCAGTGTTGTTTATTATACTGAAAATTGGACACAGTACAAATGTCAAACATTAAGGGATTAACAGGATAAGTTATGGTAATACCCATCTGAGGAATGCTATTTAGCTATACGAAATAATGTTATTGCAATGTATTTAATTGCAAGTAAAGATGTTAATAATATATTATTAAGTCAAAAAAGTATAATAGAAGATTTTATCAAAGTAGAGATATATTGAAAATATTTATGATATAAATATACATAGGAAAAGCCTACATGTTTTTATGTTTTGATATATTTCCAGACTACTTAAAATATATAACACTCTATGCATAATTTTTTTTTTAAACTCTGGAAAAGGAGATAGAGAGAATAAAAATGGATTGAGAATCCCTAAGAATGTTTATGCTGTAATCCCAGCACTTTGGGAGGCAAAGGCGAGTGAATTGCCTTAGCCCACGTATTTGAGACCAATCCAGACAACTTGGCGAGACCTCGTTTCTTCAATAAATCAAAAAATCAGCCAGGTGTGGTAGTGTGTGCCTGTAGCACCAGTTACTTGGAAAGCTGAGGCAGAAGGATCCCCGGAGCCCAGCAGGTGGACACTGGGGTGGCTGTGAGTGTGCCACTGCACGCCAACCTGGGTGACAGAGTGAGACTCCAACTCAAAATAAATAAATAAATAAAAAGAAAAGAAAAGAAAAGAATGTTTATGGAAGTGGGCATTGGAATTGCTTGTTCATTAGTGGGCTTTACCATAGAGTGATAAGATGGAGACCGTGTCATTTCATGAGAAACCATACACAACAGTACCTACAAGCATCCTGGGCCCATGTGTCTCTTTCTACAAGGAGCAACCTTTTAGCTGCTTTCTAGGGGAATATAAGATTGGCAGCCAGAGCTCTGGGAACCAGATGGCTCACCAAGATAAACCTGTCACATAATGGTACCTGTTTCCTTCTTGACATTCTCTTCTACCTTCTGCTGAACCTTTATACTGAAGAAGAGCTTTCCAGGTTAAATTTCCCTAGAGAAAGAGAAATGCCTCCACTCTCCTGCCCAGGTGAAGGAGGGTTAATTCACCAGTGGTCAGGAATAAATAAAAAATAGAATTGGAAGTCTCACCATTCTTTACACAGATTTTTTAACTAACCTTTCTGTTTTAAGCCCACACTTCTTCCAGCCTCGAAATATGTGTTGCCTCTAATTCCTAAATCTGTCTAGGGCTCGGCAAAATGCATTGACATTTCTTGTGCCTTTCTCCTCAATATTCTTTCTGGGCTCTGATAAATTAGTTACCATTTGTCCATCTGTTTCCAGATTCCAAAATTTTGTTGACATTTCTTATTTGATGAGATTATATTTCTTGTTCTCTTTCTCCTTGTTGATTTGTATCCTTTTTTTCCTACTCTCATTTTAATACAATTTCAGAAGGAGCAAGATAAATATTTGCTTTCAATCTGATACATTTAACAGGAAGTCCCATGGATATTTATACATTTTGATCCTATTCATAAATAACATTGGGCACAGATGTCTCACATAAGAAGCGTCAAGGGTCTGGCAAGGCACGTTAATGCTAACTTGGTGAAGAGGATACACATGATGTCACTCGTATTCACCTGACCTAGCCAGGAACTAGAACATAAAGATACTTCTTTCCTGATTAGTCTAGCCATGGGGAGGAATATGTGAAAAGCAAGTGGCAAACACAATATGCCAATTTCTCTATAATAAAATGTTGCACTTGGATAAGAAGGAAATTGCAGCTGTTCAGTACAGATGGCAAATAGCTGACTGCTTTTTAGCAGGATTCAGTGAAATATCTAAAGTAAATAGGCACATTGAGAGAGAGATGTGTGAGCTAAGATCCTACTTCCCATTTAAAAAAAAAATCCTTAAATAGTTAACATTTATTTAGATTTTTCTTTAATTAAAATTTCCCCCAAACCACTGACTGATGTAAAGAATTTTCAAAAGTCAGTTCACCAAATGCTATTTCCCAAAATGCAATGGAACTTGCCTAAGATAGATTTGCTTTTATAGATATGTACCACTGGTTCCAAAGCCTTCATTACCACATCATGTTAATGAGGTCAGATATCTACATGTGAGTAGGCATGTTTTTGTCTGTATACATGTGTATATATGTTGTTTCCTACTATTTTATGTGTGTTCATTTTGTCTCCAGATCTACAAAATTAGAAGTTTCTTAAGGGCAAAGATAATGATTATTTTTCAAAATTCTTATTTTCTCATGGGACCTATCCATCTGCTAAACACATAGAAGGATTCAATAAGTTCTTACTGATTAACTGATGGAATATATTGTTGAAAAGGGATGTTTGGAGCCTCAATAAAACCAAAGGTACATCTGGATCTATGTGACATAAAAACAAGTTGGCTGAGGAAAATGTTGGTTATGAATTATTAGTGAATCAGCCAGTTGCAAAAAAACAAATACCATATGATCCCACTTATATGAGGTACCCAGAGTAGTCAAACTCATAGAGACAAAGTAGAATGGTATGGCCAGGGAAGGGGAATGAAGAGTTAGGGTTTAACAGACACTGGATTCTCTCTGGGAAGATGAAAAAGTTTTGGAAATCAATGGTGGTGTTGGTTGTACAACAATGTATATGTACTTAATGTCACAGAATACACTAAAAAATAGTTAGTAAATTTTATATTATGTAAATTTTACCCTCAATTTTTTTAAAGCATTGTCAGTAGCATCATTAATGGCTTAGGAGGCTTTTTAGTAGCAGGACTATCTGGGATTTTTAAAAGATTACCTACTTACCTGGGTGATTTCAGTCTCATGAATCTCTAGGTCATTGGATCTGAGGCACTGGGGTCTGGTGAAAGAAAAATGCATATCTGAATGAAACAAAATGAAAACTTACTTCTTGTACATTTCTTTTTCTTTTCTTTTCTTTTCTTTTTTGAGTTGGAGTTTCACTCTGTCACCTAGACTGGAGTGCAGTGGCCACTCCCAGCCACCGCAGCCTCGACCTGCTGGGCTCCGGCGATCCTTCCACCTCAGCCTTCCAAGTAATTGGAACTACAGGTACGCACTACCATGCCCGGCTCTTTTGATTTATTGTAGAGATGAGGTCTCGCCAAGTTGCCCAGGCGGGTCTCGATCCCATGGGCTCAGGCAATCCACTCACCTCAGCTTCCCAAAGGCGTGGGATTACAGGCTGAGCCACTGAGTACGGCTTTCTTGTACATTTCTTAAACACTGGTCTCTGTCAGTGTTACTCCATCATTTGACCTCTTTGGAGGAGATAACATTAATAATGGATATTCTTAGGCTTTGAAAAACTGCTTACTGCTTGAGCTATCTAGCAAGCTCCATCCATTAAGTGAGCCTGGGTCACATTTGTACAAATGTGTTCTTGCTGGCTTGGAAACTGAGAATAGGATATTTGGTGGGGAGTTGAAGGAAGCAGATTTCAGCTATAGAGCTCCTAGTGGTGGAAAAAACTCTTTCCTATGGTATTTTGTTCTTCAAGTCTCCAGAACTTTCCTTACTTCTCTTGTGATTTTGCATTCTTTGGAACATGCCAAAGCAATATGATCCATTCAAAAGTGCAGCCCTGAGGACACTCAGATATTTGCTAAGTGGGTTGTGGGGTGACTTATGTGTTCACAGTTTGGAAGAGTCAGCAGTAGGAGGTCTGCCTATGTCCTGAAGTCCTAAAAATTTTCCATCTTGGTTTTGGGAAATCATCCATGGATTGGTGAGACATGCTCTAGTGTCATCTGGAAGACCACAGGAAACTCTGCTCACAAGAAGCACTACAAGGGTTGTGGACCCAGTGTGACCTAAAGGGAAATCCTAATTGTGGCCAAGGATGACCTCAGGAATTTAAAGTCAGGAAGAGAAGCACAAGGCTGGCTAGAGGGAAAGGCGATAGTCCGAGGATATGAACAATATGAAGGTGTCAGAGGCCCGCAGTTGGTTTCAGTTGGAGCCAAGGTAGCTGATGAGGTAGATGTGATTCTTAAGGTTGCTAGTCAAGATCAAATAACAGGAAGCAAAGCAAATTACAGAGATGGAAATCAGCAACCACCACATGGCCCCATAACATATAAGAGAGATAACGTTGGTGAAAAGGAGAAAGTTCACTTAGTTAACCAGATGTCTTATCAAATCTCTGCCTACATGAATAAGTTCCAGTTATTGAGTTTTTGCATTTCCTTCAGCTATCCAGAGACACAGAGTAAAAGTTTGAAAGATCATATGATAAGAAGAGAGAACAAGGAACTAACACTTGTTTTACAAGATGATTTTTGTCACTTTTTTTGATGTTTCATCTTTTTCCTATTATCTTCAGTGCTTGATTAACTAAAGGTCATTTCCTGGTTTTACATTGTCAGCTTCCTCCTGGGTCTGATTCCTCTGTGTTTCTTTCCTAACTGAATTTTCTCCAGGAGTCTCCTTGCACCATTATTTTGTTAATTTATTTACCCCTTAGAACATCCTCCAAAGCTTTCTTGCTCCTCCCTTAACTTTCTGAGGTCCTGGACCTAAGGCCCACACAAGCAGGCTCTTCCTTCTGTGGGGGGAGGGAGGTGGAATAAAATAACATAATTTTGCAAATAATAAAGAAACAAGGAGCCATTTCTGAGATGTTTACTTGAGGACCAAAAATTAGCTGTCTTATAGGTAAAGGTTAAAGGACTCAAAAAACCCATTCTTCAAACCATTGTTTGAAGTCAGTTTGGAGCTAAAGAAAGAAAAAAAATAGATATATAGGAAGAATATCTAATTTTGTGAATCTCATTTTCAAATTCAAACCTCAAATGTTCCCTGAGGCAGTGGATTGCAAAGGCAGCACAGTGATGAAAACTTAATAAAAGATCCAGAAAGATCATAGATCATGCTAGCCCATCAACTGTCAGAGGTAAGGGAACAATAATGACATTATTCTAATATTTGGGAAGTTCTTGGCTGTGTTTCATTCTCTGCAATGACAGCTACCCTGACTTCGAATTTCATCACTGTCTGCCATGAGTTCATATGCAGTCTCTGGTTATTTCTGCTGTACACCTTCTTCCTTCTGCCTCTGTTTAAAGATGTATTTAGCCAAAAATCCTATGCATGGTGATGCCTTTACATCATGACTTTAGTCACTTCCCAACCCAGGCTCTCCCCTTTTCAGCCCATTTACTCTGCCACCAGTTTTCTTTTTATATCAGAAATATAGATAATATAAATGCTATCTATATAGATAATTTCTGGTTTCCCCAATCCTACCAGGACAGGTTAAAGCCCCTTGAATAAAGTACAACGAACTTATAATGTAAACTGATCATCTTACAGTCTCACTTTCTGTCACTGTGGCCCTGTCCTACTTTGTCACCCAGCTCCTACCTCCACCACAGTCTATGCTGCCACAATCCAAAACGTGTGGGAGTCATTGATTTTGCCACACCTTGGCACATGCTCTTCTGGAATGCCCTTTCTCTTTTTCTCTGCTTGAACAAAGTTGTTTTGGCCTCTATGGCTTTCAAGTGTCCTCATCTGGGAAGACTTTCCTAAACTCATGCCTGGACAATTGCCCTACACTCCAATGACTCATCTCACTAGAACTGTCTGTACATTTGGGATCTACTCCTATTCGTCCGGTTTTACTCAAAGACACATTAGACCATGAACCCCTCAATTTTGCATCCCCTTTTCTTTTACAGTGCCTAAAACCACATGCTAAATTATTGTTAAATGAAGAAAAGAATGTTCAAAGAGAGAGAGAGAGACAATCTACCCAAGAGGAGTGAATAAGCTATATGCTGTCTTTACTTGAGCAAATGTTGCCTTCGTACAAGTTACTATACCCAGGTGCTGGGGATACATCCCCTTGCCCCTCCTCTCTGAGCTCCCAAAATGGCATACTTTTGAGAGATTCACCCATCATTGGTTTCTTTTTGCTGTTGTTATCATTGTTTTCTTTCCTGATTGATTTCCTACTTGAAGTTCATTGACTCACAAGTGGAAAGTTGACATGAAAATAAAAATAAGTACTTTCTATGTGTATGCCCATCTAGTGTGATCTTGATTCTTCTTTTTTTGTTGGGGATAATTGTGACAGGAGATAGCTAGAGAAAGGCTAGGCACACAGTCAGGCAAGTCCTCAGGTAACGATGTAGTGAACTCCTGGCAGGCCTCTCAGGTTAAGTGTTGATAAACAAGCTCCCTGCGAGCCTCTCAAGCTACAGCTAAAGTCCTCACTCCTGGGACCGAAAAGCAACCAATCAGCTCACCATTAGGCCCCTACCTCCTGCTGATTGGTCCTTAATACTGACCAATCAAAACAGCAGCAGCTCACAGCTAGTGCAAACCAATCAGTTTGGACTTAGGGCTACATAAGCACCAGGTTTGGGCTCCAGATGGGCAACCCCTTCGGGTCCCCTCCCACCATGGGAGCTTCTCTGTCCTTTCAATAAATCTTGTTTATTCACTTTCCAGTCATCTGTGTCCCTCATTCTTCCTGGGCACGAGACAAGAGCCTTGTACCTAAAGAGTTATGACTTGCAGAGCTGCGGAAGATCATCAGAGCCGAAAAGCCATGCACCCCAGAGGCTGGCTTGCCAGTCAATGGAGCCAGCTGAACCAGGAGAGCTGCCAGAAGAAGGCAAGACTCCAAAGCTGAGACACCCAGGGGGCTGGGCTTGCCAGCCCCCAAACCAGCAACACTCTCAGAGCTTGGATTACCAGCCCGTTAGAGCCAACACCCTGGAAACTAGGCTTGCCAGCCCCCAGCACCCCCACCCCCCAGGCCTTGGCTTGCCAGTTCACTAGAGCTGACACTTCTGTGGTTAGGCTTACCAGCCCCTCCACAACCCTCTCTGGGGCTTGGCTGACCAACCCATTGAGCTGACACTCTCAAAGCCCATGCTGATCTGAAAAATTTGCATCTAGTGACCTTCCTAAAGGAGGCAGGATAACCTCCCCCACTTCACTCCATAATCACCCATTCTCAGGAATCTAGAATCAGCAAGTGTGACTTCTTCCACAAACTCCACATCCTGAGAAAGTCACAAGAACAAACTTATCAGTCTTCTTTTGCTTTGCTGCTGGGAGTTTTAATTAGCACAATTTTCTTGAAAGCAATTTAGAAAACTGTATTCAAAATATACAAAATGTTCTGCCCTTTGATCCAGCAATCTCACTTCAGTAATAGGGAAAAATACATACACATAGATGTTCATTCCAGAATTATTTATATTAGAAAAACATTAAAGGGCAATGTGTTAATTATGGCACATATAGCAAAAGTTACATCTTAGAAAAATATTTAGTGACATTCTCAAAATGGTCATGCTAACTTGTTAATAAAAAAATAAACAACACCACCTACCAAATTTTCCATCTTCACAGCTGCAAATGTTAAAGAATTGAAGACTTCTTCTTGACCCTAGGAATACCCTTATCCTGAATGGGGGAAGAGAAGCCCCTGTTCAGTTCACTGATTTAAGCATCAAGTTACTCTAAGCATCTCCTATTACCCCTTTCTACCTTTCTCTCTCCACACAGAGGCCCTATGACTACCTGGGGTGAGTCCTGAGGTGTATACTCCTCTGCTGGTTTGGCACAGCACCCTGCTACCAGCTACCACACTCCTGAAAAAAGACACAGGGTTGCTACTAGCCCAAATCAAGTCTGCATTTCTACTTCCTGGGCTTGCCTGCTCTGGTCCTACTTTGCCTTCTAGATCAGGGAGTTCTCCCCATCTGTTTCCAGGAGTATTGGGTACACCTGACACTCTAACCCACCTCTCAAATGCTTCTCTAGGGGGAAATTTAAAAGCAGAGAAGTTGAAAGACTAGACATAGTCTCATTCCTGCCCTAGAAATCTTCACCCTAAGTCCCAGGTTCTGTTTCTTGGTGGCTCTTTCTATATCTTGAATTCTTTCAGGTCCCTTACCAGAGAGGACTGGGTGAGAAAAGGAGGGTCAGTGTGGGGCCACAGAATTCTGAAGGTGTTTTCACTTACTTTTTTGCCCATTCTCCTCTCCAGGAAAAAATGCCTGTGGTTAATGACAATTGGCCACCTAAAGAAAGAAGAGGGTGAGCACAAATAAATATAGATGCCCTGGCCCCACCTTCTCTCTGAAAGAAAAAGTTGAGCATTTGTTTTGAATTCTTAAAAGAGGTCAGTGTCACAAGATAATCTATTCCCTTTTGCTTTCTGTTTCCCAAAGCAGATACTATTTGGAAATCATAGGGCTTTATGGCTCAGCTTCAGAAAATAGTGACTCTGTTCTTAGCTTACTCCTCATTTGTCCAGCAGTTTGGGAATCATTTCAGGTTCTTTATATGTAACAGTTTTACAATATTCTCTCTTCTGGCAGTCTTTCTTAGGGGAATCTCCCCCTGGAGAAAAATTGCTTATGTGCACTTCTCAGTGTGCTTCCTTATCTGGCTTAGCTGTTCCTCTGCACCCATTTTCTCCAGCTTGACAGATATTGCAACACTAGCTTCCTTTATCTATAACATGCCTGCTACCACTTTGGTAGCCTGCGCCACCAGATAGTCGGTATATTTGTGTCTTCAGGCTTTCATAAGTTTAACTAATGAAATGATTGCTTACTTGGCAGTAGCTCCTGAGGTCTCAGTGTACCTTCCTGGCCTCTGTCCCATGCAGGTAAATAATGACTGTAATAAAATTATGGAGTCAAACTCTTTCATCATTGTGAGGCTTCCAGGGAGTTGGAGCTGTAGAGTCAAGATGCATCTAAAAGGGTGATCTCTCTTATCAATGTCAGCTTAAGGGGAGAAGAACAAAGACAAAGGACAGAGAAAACATACTCAAAGAGTGTTTTGGGAACATTTGAAGGGAAAAACGTCTGGAGGGAAAGGCATATGAGGTGGTCAAATCCTGATGAGGTCTCTGTGTAGATGCCAGAGAGAGTGCTCACAAGATGGGTGTGGGAGTGAGGGCAGGAGCAGGGACACTGGATATGTGTCTTGTCCTTCTAGAATTGATCTCCAAAGACTGAGTCCTAAAGTTATTAGAGTTTAGCAATATTTCTCGCCTGAAGATATTCTCCAGACAGGGATATTAGGATCATTGTTGATATCATTTCTTACTCAACAGTAGAGTTATAAGAATTAATTGGGTTAGAATGAAGTTATCATTTAAAAACTTAATGAAACCCTTTTCTACATGCCCCTGCAAGGAGAGCAATAGTGTCTGCTTCTCCAGTTTGTGCTCTGCAAAGTATGTTTTTAGGAATTACAACTTGAGTTCTAATATTCCTTTCTTCAACTTTCTATGCCCATGATGCCCAGTTCTGGAAAAACAGGTACCATGGCAGACACTCTCATCTGTTTGAGAAAGTAACCTAATTCCCTTTAAATCTCCTTGTCCAAGTGAACTATTTTTGAGTCCAGGACTTTTTGGAAATTCTACTACTTCAGTTATTTCGATTTATTTATTTATTTCTCTCTCTCTCTCTCCTCTCTCTCTCTTCTTTCTTTCTTTAAGCAGGATTTATTGAGAGGACAGAAAAGCTCCAAGAGTGGGAGGGGACTCAATGGGGTTGCTGAATTATTTCAATTTCTAAACAATTATTAACCTTGCATCAAAAATCACTCATTTGAAATTGTTATGAAAAACATAAAAGTGATTAACATGGTTCTCAGACTCAGGTGGTCTTGGAAAACTTGCCACATTAGAAATAATAAACATCGTTGGCAGCCTGCTCTTCACACAGAGCTCAGCTGTAGACTGCACTGAGGCATCACTACGGTCTGGGCAGCTACTGTGGCTGCCGCTGCTGCCGCTGTCTCCACAGTCAGCAGCCATTCCACATCGCAGCACCAGTGTCTGAGGCGAGCCGCAGCTGCCGCCGCAGCTGCTCCCTCCAAGGCAGCCATTACACATTGCACCACCTGTGCCAGAGGCGAGCCGCCGCTGCTGCAGCTGCTGCTGCCACTGCCGAGGCAGCCATTCCACATTGCCACCATCAGTGCCTGAGGCAAGCCACAGGTGCCACCACCAAGGCAACCATTACACAGTCCATGCCTGAGGTGATCCATGACTTCAGACCTTGAAGCCCCTGCAAGCAAGATCTGCTGAGGTCTACTACCACTGTGACGTCCTCCCGTATGCCTTGAGGCAACATCTCCCTCCCCTTAGGGGAGGGCGAGCAGCTGAGATAAAGACCATCTGGAGTAAGGGATAATACCAACTGCTGGCGAATCAGGGTAACAACACCAAAAGGGGGAAAAATGGAAGCCTGACAGACACAGGTCAGATCTGAGTGGTGAAAGAGGCAGTGGTGAACTAAGTGATGATCTGAACTGCCCTTCACAGCAGGCCAGGGGCAACTGATCCTAACTGTGAACAAACTTACCAGCCTGAAAAGACAGTTAGAAATCAGAGCTGAAAAGACATTCGACTTAAACGAAAAGTCTCAGAGTGTGCTTGATTGGTTCTGTTAGTATACTGACTTGATTCTATACCTTCTGTTTTGTGCACCCCTCCTTTTTTTTCTTTTCTCCTTTTCCCTTCTTTTCTTCTCTCTGTAAACTATATCTTTGTATAGAGGAATAGCACACCAATAAGGAGATTGGTAAAGCTTGTATGTTAGCAACATTGTATGTTTTCTTTTTTTTTTTTTGTATGGGAGTTGGTTAGTTTGTAGCCATGGTCTATTGTTTTGTAGGTTTCAATTTTTGTCTCTCTCTCCATTTGTTGGTATACTCATCTGTTTTCACCCTTACTCCTCTCTCTCTCCACCCCCTCTTCCCCTCACTGTCTGCTGCATTCACTTCCCTCTGTTAACTGCATTTTATTTCAGAGAGTAAACCTACATTCCCACTGCATGGACAAATTCCAAGGCAGTGGGAAGTGGGTTTCAGATTATCCATACACCTGTCGGCAGATACCAGGACCTGCAGATAGATTTTGAATCACAGCTCCCCCCTTAGGTAAATCTCAAAACTGCAAAACGGACCACCCCAACCTACTGTGTAACTCCAAAACTGAACAAAGTAAGAGGACATACATAAAGAATAGGAGATTGAACAAACAGAAGTAAAAATGGCCCCTCCACCCCTGAATAACAGAATTAAAGAAGATAGTGACGTGGAGGGAAGGAAAAAGTAGGGAAGGGGGAAAAAAACCGCACAAATGAAGAAAAACCAAAAGAAGAATATAGGTCTCACACAGACCCCTGGGAGGTCAGACATTGAGAAAACAGACTTCGGAACACAAACAATGAAGAGCACCCAGAATGACTGGTCACATGAAACAAACCCAGACATCAAGACATTGATAGAGAGAATAAAAAAAATTGAGGAGAGACACGAGGAAAATAGGAAAGAGCTGATATCAGAAATAGCAGCAGTAAAGAATACTGTGATGGAAATAAATAGCAAACTAATAAGCTTGGAAAGCAGAATTAGCCAAGCAGAAGAAAGAATCTCAGCGCTTGAAGACCAAAACACAAAACTAACCCAAACTGTCAAAAATATAGAAAAGAAGCTCAAAAAGACTGAACAAAACCTTCAAAAAATGAATGATCACATAAAGAGACCAAACCTAAGAGTAATTGGCCTTCCTGAGGCAGAGAGAGATACAGAGGCCACACTGGAACAAACATTTCATGAAATCATTCAAGAAAACTTCCCTCATCTCATCACTGATGCAAAAATTCAAACGCAAGAGATCCAGAGAACCCCTGCAAAACAACAAGTGAGAAGACCAACTCCCAGACGCATAATAATTCACCTAAACAAAGTAGGTATAAAAGAAAAAATCCTAAAGGCAGCAAGAGAAAAAGGTCAGACTACCTACCAGGGAAGACCAATTAGAATAGCAGCAGATTTATCAACAGAAACCCTCCAGGCTAGGAGAGCTTGGAGCCCCATCATCAAAGTTCTAAAAGATAAACAATTTCAACTGACAATAACCTACCCAGCCAAGCTAAGCTTCATCAGTGAGGGAGAATTGAAATCTTTCCAGATATCCAATCCCTAAGAACCTATGCTGCCACCAGACCACCTCTACAAGAAACACTTAAGAAAGTATTGAACACAGAAGAAAAGGAAAAAAGAACAACAACGTTCTTCACAAGAGTACAGGCAAAAGATTAAAAACACACATGAACCAACTCCAGAACCAAAAGAAAGACAACACACAAGCAGAAAGAACAACAACTCTGTAAGAACATTATGATAGGGATCAACTCTCACATTTCAATAATTAGCTTGAATGTGAACAGATTAAATGCACCACTGAAAAGACATAGAATGGCAAAATGGATAAAACATCACCAGGCAACAATTTATTGTCTTCAAGAGACTCACCTCACTAGAAAGGACACCCACAGACTCAAAGTAAGAGGATGGGAAACAAATTTTCAAGTGAATGGAACACAAAAGACAGGAGGAATCGCAGTCTTAATCTCAGACAAAATACCTTTAAGCTATCAAAAATCAAAAAAGATACAGAAGGCTACTACAAAATGATAAAAGGCTCAATCCATCAACAAGAAATATCCATCCTAAACATATATGCACCCAACATAGGAGCACCAACTTTCATAAAGCAGTTTCTGGGTAAACTAAAAGAAGATATCAACTCCAACACCATCATAGCTGGGGACTTCAATACCCCACTCACAACCCTAGACAGATCATCAAGACAAAAAGTCAGCAATGAGATCCAAAACCTCAATGTGACTCTTGACTACATGGACAATCGCATTTCTTTACACCAATAGTAAACAAACAGAAACCCAAATATAAAGCACAAATCCATTCACAATAGCCACAAAAAAAATGAAATACCTTGGCACTTCCTAACCAGAGACGTGAGAGACCTTTACAATTAAAACTATAAAACACTGCTCAAAGAAATCAAAGCTGACACAAACAACTAGAAAAATATCCCATGCTCATGGATTGGAAGAATCAACATTGTGAAGATGTCCATCCTACCTAAGGAAATCTACAGATTTCATGCAATACCCATCAAATTACCAGCAACATTCTTCTCAGACCTAGAAAAAACAATACAGGAATTCATATGGAAACACAAATGACCAAGAATAGCCAGAACAATCCTCAGCAAAAAAAACAAAGTAGGCGGTATCACATTACCAGACTTCAAACTTTACTATAAAGCTACAATAATCAAAACAGCTTGGTATTGGTACAAAAACAGGCATATAGACCAATAGAATAGAATTGAGATTCCAGAAGCTAAACCTCAATTTCTCAACCAACTCATCTTCGACAAAGCCTCCACCACCTATCACTGGAGAGAGGAGAATTTATTCAGTAAATAGTGCTGGGAAAACTGGCTGACCACATGCAGAAGACTCAAACAAGACCCCTATCTTTCACCATACACAAAAATTAACTCTAAATGGATCACAGACCTAAATGTAAAACCTCAAACCATAAGAACCTTAGAAAATGCAGGACACACCCTTATGGAAATTGGAACTGGCATCCAATTCCTGAATAAACCTGAAACCCACAGGTCATTGCGGGGGTTCTGCCCCTGCAAGGGTCATGAGGTTTCCTGAAGGAGAGACAGATAGGTGAAAGATGAAAATATTATACTCGGACACCTGCTTCCTGAACAGATGACGTTTAATGTTGGATAATGGAAAGTTTTTATACCATTTGTAAAGGGGCAAGACAAAGAACATTCCTTCATGTACATATCCTCTAAAAGTTACCACCATCTAGTGGTCTTAGCAACAAACAAGGCAAGAACGCTATAAACATTCAGACAATGAGTCTTATTCATAAAGCCAAAAATGATAGTTCTAGTGCAAAGTCCTGAATTACAGTCCTTGAAATGTCTCAAGAAAGTTTCCAAGTGTACATTTCTTCATGTAGCAGTAGTTTTCCTTCTGGGGCTTCTATGACCTTCAGAGCTTTGTAATCGCCTCTCCTGTCCAGGTGTCTTTGTTACTTTTCTCTTATCCTGCAGTGTTTATTTCTAAAGAAAACTCAAAAGAAGCTTTTAGTAATGTTTCCCAGTCCCCCAATTTTGCTTTCTACCTTTAGCTAATTTATCGTAAAAGTGTCTGATTAGTATATTATGAGTTCAGTGAAAACCCACTCTATAAATGTTAACTTAGAATTTTAACTACTGAATTAAGTAAAAACCTTAACAATTAATCTTCATCCTAAATATGTGAAAACAGCGTTATAAATCACCACATGACTCCTAGATAAGTGTTAGACTTATCATGAATTCATAATGAACTTACTATAAACTTGTGCTTCTAAAAAACCTTATGTCTAAACTACATAATTCTAAATCAAATAAGGAGTGAATATACTTATATCATTTTTTACTCAAGCAATATCTAGTAACTTATAACCAAGTGAAAGAAAGCATTCTTGATGTGCTTCAGAGTTTAACCCTTGCACATGTTAGAAAAGCCCAAGCGGCACAGTGGGAAACGGAAAAATGAACCATGACATTTCCAGGTTAGCTGTGAGTACTTCACATAAACTTGCCATTTTCTCCTTCCACGACTGCACAGAATTCTTCAGCTTGACCAAACAGCAAAGATGGAAGACAGAAGGGCCTCAGCTTCCCAGGCTCGCCCTGCGGCCCGGGGTCTTCGGCCCACCAGGACCCTGTCAATCAGGTGGGCCTCCAAGGCTGGCTCCCAACAGGCCATAAGAGATAAGATAGACAAGTGGGACCTCTTTAACCTGACAAGCTTCTGCAAAGCCAAAGAAACCATCAAGAGAGCAGGGAGACAGCCCACAGACTGGGAAAAAGTATTTGCCAACTCCAGGTCCGACAAAGGCTTAACATCTTGGATCTACAAGGAACTCAAACGTACTGAAAAGAAAAAAACAAACAACCCCATTATAAAGTGGGCAAAAGATATGAACAGACAATTCTCAAAGGAAGACATTTGAGCAGCCAACAGACATATGAAGAAATGTTCAACTTCACTAATCATCAAGGAGATGCAAATCAAAACCACACTGAGATACCACCTAACTCCAGTCAGAATGGCAATTATCAATAACAAAAAATAACAGTTGCTGGAGAGGGTGTGGTGAAAAAGGAACACTCCTACACTGTTGGTGGGAGTGCAAACTAGTGCAACCTCTGTGGAAAACAGTGTGGCGATTCCTAAAAGCTCTAAATATCAACCTCCCATATGACCCTGCAATCCCCCTACTGGGAATATACCCTGAAGAACTCAAATCACTCGATAAAAAAGATACCTGCACACATATGTTTATCGCAGCATTGTTCACAATAGCAAGAACCTGGAATCAACCATACTGTCCATCAAAAAAGTACTGGATTAAAAAAATGTGGTACATATACATAATGGAATACTACGCAGTCATAAAAAAGAACAAAATCATTAACTTTGCAGCAACCTGGATGGAACTAAAGTCTATAATACTTAGTGACCTCTCAGAGAAACAAAGATCTGAGTATCACATGTTCTCACTCATACAGCGGACCTTGAACATCCATCGTAATACTATAAAAAAAGGACTGACAGTGGTGGGAAACTATGGGGGGAGGGGAAGGGAGGTGGGATTAATGGTAGTCAATATCTGTCTGAGGACAGAGAGACACCCCTTATCAACAAGGGTGCCTGAACGAAGCATATTTGTATACCTAACCCTTAACTGTACCCCACAATATCAAAATAAAAAGTATTGATATATATTAAAAAAGAAATAATAAGCAACATGGTTGCAATTTTTCTCATAGTTGTACTGTTAAAGAAATTAAAGAGAACTTTTAAAGTATCTTGCAGCTAGAAATTTCTCATGGGGACATATTGACAGTGTGGTGCTCAAGGTTGCTGCTAATTCAAATAATAACTTACCATTGTACAATACTTATTTGGTTTTACAAAATATTCTTTCATGTTTTATGAAAGTCTTCTTCCGAATCAGTACACTTCACTTTATTGCACTTTGCTTTACTGTGCTTTGCAGATATTGTGTTTCTTTACAAATGGCTTGTGGCAACCCTGTGTCAAACATATCCATTGTCACGATTTTCTCAACAGCACATGCTAACTTCATGTCTCTTGTCACATGTTGGTAATCCTCAAAGTATTTCAAACTTGTTCATTATTATTATATCTGTTATGGTGATCTGTGATCAGAGGTCTTTCATGTCAATATTGTAGTTGTTTTGGGGCACTACAAACTGAGCCCATATAAGACAGCAAACTTGATCAATAAATATGTGTGTGTTCTGACTGCTCTGCTGGCCAAATGTTCCCTGTCTTTCTCCCTCCCCTTGGGCTTCCCTATTCCCTGAGACACAAGGATATTGAAATTAAGCCAATTACAATGACTTCTAGGGGTTAAAGTAAAAAGAAGAGAGATAAAAGATCAAACTAGACACAACATTCCCTTAAACCAGAGCTTAATCTAGAGCAAGGCCTTAACTCTCTTCAATATTACAGAAACTGAGACAGGCGAGGAAACTCCAGAGGAATATTTGGAAGCTCACAGGTTCATGAGGTTTAAGAAGGAAGCTGTCTCCATAAGATAAAAATACAAGGTGAAGCTATAAGTGTTCATGGAGAAGTTGTTCAAGTAACCAAAAAGATTTAGCTAAGGTCATTGATGAAGGTGGATAAACAACAGATTATCAATGTAGACAAAAACACTTTTTATTGGAAGAAGATTCCATCTAGGATTTTCATAGCTAGAGAGGAGAATCCAGTGTCTGGTTTAAGAGCTTCAAGGGACAGGCTGATTCTCTTGTTAGGAACTAATGCAGTGGGTGACTTTGAAACCAATGCTCATTTATTATCTCAAAGATTCAATGGCCCTTAAGAATTATGCTAAATCTACTCTTCCTGTGCTCTGTTAAAGGAACAATATAGCCTGGATGATAGCATATCTGTTTACAGTATGGTTTACAAATGTTTTAAGCCCATTGTTGAGATTTACTTCTCAGAAAAAAGAATTCCTCTCAAAATATTACTTCTCATTGACTATTTGAGAGGGAAGCCCCCCCAAAAATGAAATTATTTTTTGGAGGGTAGACCCCTTATAATACAGGCTTCCCCTGCTAGGTAAGTGCTCTAGAAATCCATTGGCATCAGTGTACCAGTTAGCATTGTTGTATGAGGTTGCCTTCGGCTTCGGTGAATTTTGGGGGGAAAGATTCAACACATTTGCCCCTTTCATCATGGGGTGATTTATGAGCACACTTGTCCACATTGCACAGAGTATTCAGCACCCTTGTGACCAAAAATGAAATGACTCCCAAACCGCATCCTCTCTATTCACCCCATCTGCCCTTAGTGACATTTTTTCCTTCCCTGAATGAAAAAACTCCTCAAAGGGAAATGTTTTACTGATGTGGAAGAGGTGAAACAAAAAACAGCAAAAGCACTAAAAGGCATCAAAATTGATGGGTTCAAAAACTGTTTTGAGCAGTGGAAAAAATATCTTGATAGATGTATTTCATCAAACAAAAAGTGCTTTGAAGGTGACTGAAGTTTAAGCATGTAAGAATAAATACACAATTTTTATAAATAAATTCTGGTATTTTTTGGGTCCCCCTTATACACCTGGTCACCCAAGAGCTCTGATAGAGATGAACAAAGGGGTGAATATTGTTTTCATGCCTGCTAATACAACATCCATTCTGTAGACCTTGAATCAAAAAGTGATTTAACTCTCAAGTTTTATTACTTAAGAAATATATTCTGGGAAACAAGATGGTGGGCTCACAGTGAGGCACTGTCTAGGGAGGGACATTGGTATGCCTCGAAGCAGATTGTAAGAGCAGCTTCTCTTCTTTTTGCCCATCACTTGATAAGCAACTTGATCGACCAAGGCCAGAGCAGCAGTAAAGTGGCTGATGGCAAAGAGGCCTATCTTGAAGCATTTGTTTACAATCCCAAACAAAGCCTTATATTGTGTTTGTCATAAATCTATGTATCCTTCTCTACCAGATGACTGTAATCGCAAAGTCGAACTTGAGCTGATATGTGATGGCAGGACGATAGTGTGCTACCATGCTTCTGTGGACATTCTGTACAAACACACACACCTACCCCTCAACCAGATCCTGTGCATAACAATGAAGAGACACATGATCAAGTGCTGAAAGCCAGGTTAGAAGAGAAAGGCGGACACCTTGAGCAGGGACCCATGATAGTGCAGCTGAGCAAGATGTTTTTCACGACCAAGCACCCACTGGTATACAAGGGGACAGTATCACAAACGTTATAAGAAATTGGATCCTCCACAGGACAGACAATCCTGAGGCCCTCGGCATCAGAGAGAAGGCACTCCACTTGCCAGGCAGCCTGGTGCATGCACTCATGTGGTGTATACTAAAGTAATAACAATAAATGCCTTTCATGTAAAAGAAAGAAAGAAAGAAAAAGAAAGGAAGAAGGGAGGGAGGGAGGGAGGGAGGAAGAAATACATTTTATAAGGCCGTAACTGTCATAGATAGTGATTCCTCTGATAAATCTGGGCAAAATCAATTAAAAACTTTCTGGAAAGAATTCATCATTTTAGATGCCATTAAGATATCTGTAATTCAAAGGAGTAGGTCAAAAATAACCACATTAACAGAGATTTGGAAGAAGTTGATTCCAGCACACATGGATGACTTGGGGGGTTGGTTAAGATTTCAGTGAAGGAAGCCACTGTACATGTGGTAGAAATAATTTAAAAAAAAACTAGAATTAGAAGTGGAGTCTAAAGATGTAGCTGAATTGCTGCAATCTCTTGCCAAAACTTGGATGGATGAAGGATTGGTTCATATATATGACAAAGAAAGTGGTTTCTTGAGAGAGAAGCCACTCCTGGTGAAGATGCTGTGAACATTATTAATATGACATCAGAAGATTTAGAATAGTACATAAGCTTAGTTGTTAAAGCTGCAGCAAGTGACTGACTCAAATTTTGAAAGATGTTCTACTGTGGGTAAAATGCTGACAAACAGCATCACACGCTACAGAGAAATTTTTCATAAAAAGAAGGGTCAATCAATGTGGCACACTTCATTGTTGTCTTATTTTAAGAAATTGCCACAGCCACCCAACCACCACTCTGGGCAGTCAGCAAGCATTAATATTGAGGCAAGATCCTCCACCAGCAAAATTATTACAACTTGCCGAAGGCTGAGATAATCACTAGCATTTTTTAGCAATAAGTATTTTTTAACTAAAGAATGTACATTGTTTTTAGGCAAAATGCTATTGCACTCATAATAGACTACATTATTATGTAAACATAACTTTTATATGCACTGGGAAACCAAAAAGTGTGTATGAATCACCTTATTGCAATATTAGCTTTATTGTAGTGGTTTAAAACTGAACTCACACATCTCCAAAGTATGCCTATACTCTGTTCTCTGTGTTGAGGTCTTCTTGCCATTTATTTTATATGTTAATGCATTCATTTATCTATTCACTCATGACCCACAAGAATGTATTTCTTTAGAAAGTACATTTTCTACTAGTGAATCATCACTATTGAGCTTAAAAATGAGCAAACCATGCAATATAAAACACAGAGATTTTATTTACGTAATGGGAAACACCCGTGGGCATAGTTGAAAATGCAAAAGTGTCTTTTGCCCCAAAGAAAGAATCCAGAGTTTGGAAGGATCAAGGACTACTGCAATGAAACAAGGCACACACACACACAAACAAAACAAAACAAGCAAAACAAAACAAAAAAAACCAAATTGATTCCATTCTTACTCAGAAACAACACTATTAATTCATCTGATTAATATATTTTGTTTAAGATATCAGGAATAATAAAACAAGGCAATCATGTATTATCATCATTTTAATTAATTCTGAGCATTGTAATCTGGTTTGAAAGAAATAATAAGGTTTAATACAAAATTGGCAATACATATAACTAAGAAAAGTTTCATATTCAGAATTTACAGAGACTTCCCATGAATCAGTAAGAAAAGACAAATAACCCAATAGAAAAATGAGCAAATTTGTGTATCACTAAAAAAGAGGAAAATGATCAATGAACCTATGAAAAGATGTTCAACCTCACTGGTTCTCATATAAAGGAAGTATCTGCAAACTATTGCCTGCAGGCCAAATCCAACCCAGAAACCGTTTTGGTAAGCCAGGAAGCTGAGCGTGTGCTTTTACATTCTTAAAAAGTTTGTTGAAAAGCACACAACAAAAAAACCCAAAGAAGACTATCAGATAGAGGTCACAAGAGCCTAAAAAATTTACTTTCTGGCCCTTAACCCAAAAACAAGTCTGATATAAAGGCATATTAAAACAAAATAAGATACCATTTTGCATCCTTCAGATGGGCAAACGTTAGAAAGTCTTACTGTATCTAATTCAGGGTAGGATGTGGAAGAAGTCTTATTTGTACAGTTTCCTGGAGGGAATTTGCGCTGGTACCAGCCCTACAAAGAGCAAGTAGGCAAGATTTAATCATGTGGAAGGTGAGCATACCTACATACATCCTAAAGAAGCCCTTTTATAGTTGTACAAGGAGAAATACGGGAATGGAAACATTGTCGGAAATAGCAAAGTTCCATTAGAAGACAAATGTGTAAATACATTATTGCATATTCATACAATCAAATATAATACAGCTGTAAAATAAAACATAAAATAAAACTATGTCATGAATAATGATTACAGTATAACACTGAGAGAAAATGTGGAAGAATATATATAGTATAATTTTCATAATATTGAAGCAATAGTTATTATTAAACACAATGATAACATAGCTTTTACTAATATATAAGAAATAAGTATAAACCATATGAAAGAGGCTCATAGTCAGCTCTGAGAAAAAAAGAAAAGGAACTAGTATTGAGGAGGTTATCTAGGAGTTTTCAAATATGTCAATAATGTTTCATTTCTGGAATGTTTCATTTTTCTTAAAAAATATTAGAAGCAAATATGCAAAAACATTAAAACTTGCTAAAGTTTGTTGGTGAGTATAATGGTGCTAATTATATCATTATTTTTTCTATGTTTGCAAGCTTTTATAATAAGAAAGGGCAAAAAAGAAAATACAAGAAAACATTTGGAGAAAAGTTATAATTAAGTCAAAAATTCAATGGAGTCACTGAATACAAAATAAATACATCAGAATTAAAAGTGTTTTTCACATGCTGCTGAAAAATCAATTCAAAGGTAACAGAGAAAATATATCATTCTTCAGAATAAAAATATAAAGCAACAAAGAATATATAGACCTTGAAATGGATAAGATACACATACTGAAAACTATGAAACTTTACTGGGATATATAAAAGAAGTTCTAGACAAATGGACAAATGTATCATATACCCCGCATGAAATATGAATATTTAAAATATATTTTAATACCATTCTACTGACATTTTTTGAGGGATAATGACTAAATCAGTCTGAGAATTGCTGAAAAATATATTAGGGCATAGCAAAGAAAGTTTAAAAAGGGGCATAATGAGGGGGTTTGCTTATTATTAAAACATACCATGTAAAACTGTAGTGTAAATATAGAAACTGATAAACAATTCAGTGAAAAAGGCTAACACAGCACTAGATGTATATGTGTATATATCTACAGATATCTTTCTATATATACATTGCATACTTATATATATAAATTTAGTATATATTACATAAACATACATAAATGGAAAAGTGTTATTTATTCTATTTAGTATCCTTGGGAAAATTAACTTTTTACTTCTCACACCAAATTTTTTTTTTTTTTAGAAAACAGGATTTATTGAGAGGAGAGTAAAGCTCCCACAGTGGGAGAGGACCCGAAGGGGTTGACCTAAATGTTTTTTTTGTTTGTTTGTTTAATTTAATGTTAATTTTAACATATGAACCTATTTGGAAATCTTTATGTAAAAAAATAGGGTTTATTATATAATTTGTGGCCAAGAAAATAATTTTTTTTTTTTTTTTAGTAAGAAAGCAGGATTAAGAGGACAGAAAAGCTCCCACAGTGGGAGGGGACCCGAGGAGGCTGCCTGAAAATACATTCTAAGTTTAAAGCCAAGTTCTTACATTTAAACTTACATTCTAAGTTTTAAAAATGTAGAAAAAAATTATTTATATATAAAAGCGAAATCATTAACAAAGTTAAAAGGCAACTGACAGAGTGAGAAATGATATATGCGGTTGATATTCTTAATGTAGAAAGAGCATATGCAAATGAATAACACATATTCTAAGAAGTTATTGAAAAATGGACAAAGAACAAGTGGAAACCTCACATTAAAAAAGTACTAATGACTAGTGAAACTTGCCATGTTTAATCTCACTAGCAAAGAAAGAAATGAAAGATTATGACAACATATGTAAAGGTGACACTCATGTGAGAAAGAGTTCAGCAAAGTGGATGTTCTTACACACTGTTGTGCGGTAGATACAACCTTTCTGGAAAGCAATTTGGCAGTAGGTATGAAGAGCTTTAAAAATATTCCTATCTTTTGATCCAGTGATTTTACTCCAAGAAATAGATTCTAATAGAAGTAAAGTAGTTTTCTAGAAACATATCTGGGCATATAGAAATAATATTAGGTAAATATTTGACAACAGTAAAAGTATTAAATTGAGACTATTCATTAATTGGAATATTACGTGGCCATGAACATGATGTTTGCAACAAACTGCTAAGGACTTCAGGAAATTTTCATTATATAAGTAAATATGACTTGTATATACTATATATAAATTCCATTTTGTAGGTTCTCCAGTATATACTTATAACCATAAGTATGATGGTTATAAGTATATGCTGGGGAACTTGTAAAATGGAATTTATTTATAAAAATTGTGTATTTATTCTTACATGTTTAAATTTCAGGCACTTTCAAAGTACTCTCCATTTGATGCAATATACCTACTGAGATGTTGTTTTTCCCTGCCAAAAACAGCTTTTGAACTAATCAATTTTGATGCCTTTTAGTGCTTCTGCCTTCTTTTGTTTCACCTCTTCCACACTGGCAAGACATTTCCCTTTGAGGACTTTTTTTCATCCAGGGAAATAAAAACAAGTCACTGAGGGCAAGACTGGGTGAATAGGGAGAGTGGGCCCAGTGGTCATGCCATTTTTTTGGTTAAAAAAAAACTGCTGAACACTTAGCATAGTGTGGGCAAGTGCACTCATAAATCACCTTCATGAAATGGGCAAATGCATTGAAAGACTCTCCAAAGAAAACTCACTAAAGCCCAGTGCAGCCTCTCACAACAGTGCTAGCTGGTACACTGATGTCAATGGATTCCTAGAACACTTACCTAGTAGAGGAAGCCTGAATTACAAAGGGCTTATCCTCCAAAAAATAATTCCCTTTTTTTGGGGTGGTGCCCCCTCATATATCCACCTGTACACATAGACATGTGTGCTGAAAAGAACATTTCAAAAGTTAATAGTGGTTAGCTTTGAGTTTATGGATGATTATTTTATTTCTTTCTATTTTTCTCATTTTCTAAATTTTAAAGCAATTATGTTAATTTCATAATCAAATGTCAAATTGACTAATTTTATTAATTTGTCAATTCAACAATTAATTATCTGTTAATGTTTGATTGACAAGCACTTACAAAATTCTTACCACATGCCAAGCAAAGAAGCACACTTTGTGAAAGTAGAGGTCTGTTAAGCTGATGTAGTGTCTCTCAACGAAAGTTGTTTAAAATTCTCACACTCAGAAAGAAATGGAATGAAATCAAGTGTACTTAATATTGCACAAGTAAACCATCAGCAGAGTTCAAACACACATATATTTGTTTTCAGGAATGAGAAGATTTATCTTTCTAGATATAGGAGTGAATTGAAAAGTCTAGAAGTCTATAGAAATAGCTGACCCTTGTAAGAGACTAGATTTAAGACTTCATCAGTTTTAATATTTAGTGAGGTATCTCAAAATTGACTTCGCATTTTCCATCTCCAGAGACTTGTTTGTCTCTTACATAGTGAAGGTACCTGGTAATGAGCTAGTAGTTAAGAGCTGATTAGAAATGGAATTTTTATAGAACCAATTTTTTGGTTGCTTAAAGTTAATTGCTTTGTACCTAATTTAAGTCCCACAGGGAGCAATTCTGATCTCCCCCAGCAAACTTTATCTTAAATGAAGCTGATCTGTAATCCTATTACATGTGTCTGGGTGTCCATCAGTAAATACCATGGGATGCATCAAGTTTCTAAAGGATACTGTGTGATTTTAACATCCTCCAAGAACTTTACTTTTGCTGGAGAAGTAAGATATTTTCCTGGAGCCTGGTTAGTCCACTGTATCAAATAAATGTTATGGGAAGGTGGTGAGGTTTGTATTACCTTTATTTGCCCAAGCAATTGGACACATTAGCCAAGCAAGTTGCAAGAAATAGGATGCAGGAAAGAAAATGAATGAAGCAGAGGAATACATGAAACACTGCACTTAGAGTAGAAGGGTATCTAGACTGCAAGCATCAGAAAGAATGCAGATGTTGCCATTAGCCAGCCTATAGCAGAAGTTCTTGAACTGTGGTCCCTGGACTAGCAGCATCAACCTGACCTGTGCAAACATTTTAGAAATGCAAATTCTTCAGCCCCACCTCAAATCCACTGAATAAGAAACTCTGAGGATGGTGCTGAGCAATCTTACTGTAACAAGTTCTCCAAGGTGATTTGACTGTACAATAAAGTCTGAGAAAGAATTCTAGCTAAGCTAGAATAATGAGTTTCGCTGAAATAGAATATTGAGGCGAGTGTGGTCAGTAACAAAAGCATTCAAATATGTATCCGATTTTCTCTGAAATGTGGAGGCAGAGATGAACAACAATGGGAGTGGGCTACTAACAGAAATTCATGCAAAAGTGCTCTAATAGCTATTTCCCTTTTGTAGAGGAGTGTAAATCTAAGCCAAGTCACGAATCAGGTGTAAGTAAGATAATAGTCAAAATCTTGGGACCAGGCACCGTTTTTCGCTTTTGCCTCGTCTTGACTGATATCTCTTGCTTGACATATTAAAGTGACCAGCAGTTTCTGACATTGGGAGAAGCTCGTTAAAGAAATAACCTACAGGAAACAACCCTTTCATTCACCTAATTTCACTTGTAAGACAATGAATGATAAAAAAAAAAAAACACAAATAGAACTGAGCTCATAGGGTATAAATAGGTGAGCTCTGGGTAGCACATAAGGAGAACAAAGAGACCTTTCAGCAAAACTTGATTACTCCCTTTTACACCATTCCAATTCTGGTGGACAATGGGGTTTCATTAGTGTGACTAGAATAGATTGTTAACAAAGCATTTGCTGCTTCTCTCAATGGATCTTATTATAGAAATAACTATAGAGAGCTATTTGACAAAGAAAACTATGCCAAGGATACCAAATTATTTTATAGAATCCAGAGTACATGAAGATGATAAAATATAACCGTGAAGTCTTATGACAAGTACTTTTCCAGACAACTTGGTTTTAGCCATGGATTTTAATGATCAGAGCAGTCTCTAAAAATAACTTGAATATTAATTGTGTGTTAATTAAATATTTAACAGAATTGAATCATAGTTTGATCTCGGGCCCAGCTTATCAGTGGTTAGAAGTTAATCAAAAGGATCCGTTACCTTAGAAAAGTGATTTTCAAACTTAATGTGTATCAAAATCCCTTTGGAGGGTTTGTTAACACAGATTATTAAACTCTATTACTAGAGTTCCTGATTCAGTAGGCCTTGGGTAGGCCCAAGAATTTCATCTCTAGCAAACTCCCAGGTGATGCTGATACTGCTAGTTCAGGAACTACACTGTTGATGAAAAATGCTAAATTCTATAAAATATTTAAGAAGGTTCAACAATAAGGGTACCTGGTCTCAAACCAGGTGAAGTGGGGGCCAAAGTGAGGCCCAAACTTTATCTGTACAATGACCATTTATATACCTAACCCCGAATTGCACCCAATATCTTTAAAATAAAAATTTAAAAAGAATGTTTATTGTGAGCCAAATATGTGTGACCTGGGCCTGTGACACCATCTCAAGAAGTCCTGAGAACATGTGCCCAAGGTGGTTGAATTGCAGCTTGATTTTGTACATCTTAGGGGAACAGAAGTTAAATAAATAGATAAATAAATGTGAGATTTATATTGGTTGAGCCTTGGAAGGCAGAACATCTCCAAGAGAGGGCTTGCAGGTAATAGATTTTTCAAAGATTTTTCTATTGTCCATTAGTAGCAAGAGTTAGGCTTTTTCTAGAGAATTTTGAAATCAATAAAAGAAATGCCACCTTGAGATAAGGGGTATTGAGAGCAAGTTTCTTGATATATAGATGAAGTCTCATAGGTGGCAGTCCTGAGAGAATAGATAGCAAATGTCTAGCTTTTCTGTGGACTCCTGGGAAGGCGATTCTATACAGATGCAAATTTTCCCCAAGAGATGGCTTTGCAGGGTCATAAAATACTTTTGATTTACTTCATCTGTTATGTGATACTATGCCAGAGTAAGGTTGCAAAGTAAACTCCTTAGTTAGGAATTTGGCAAGAAAGAAAGAAAAAAAAATGATCAGAGTTTAGCCCTCAATACTTTGAGAGCCACGAGAGGATGAGAGAAAGTACTGAAGAGTAGAGATGCATTTTGAGGATTAAAACCATAGAAAGGAAGCAGAAAGTACAAAGAAGCACTCCAACGCATAAAGCTGAAACTGATATCCAAGAAAGAGAGATTTCAGACAAACTTTGGCTGACTATAGGAGATTACTTCCAGAAGGGTAAAAATAAAGTCAGACCTCCTTATATCTAAATAATTTTTAAGAAGTTCCCATTAAACAAGAACCCTAAAGGAAATTGTCTCTGAGATTGTGTTCCCTACCTGCTGTGCTCCTGTGCTGGGAACTCAGCCAGGCTGGCTACTTGTTTCCAGAAACAAGCAGGTGCATGGGAAATGGCCCTCTGCTGAAGCTGACTCTTGTGAATAGTCTCTGTTGTATGGCTGCAAAAGACAGGTAACTGGGACATTTGACTTTCTACCACTCATCCACAGAGGCTACTCATGACCCACACTGTTAGCCTCTGAACCCAAAGGATCAATGTCACCTTTTTCTCAAAAACTTTGGCACGTCTCAGGTCTCTCTGCAGTTTCAGGATGCAGCGTTAGGTGCCACGTGAATGCTGCAGAAAGCTTCCTCACCGAAAAGGACTTGACAGCACAGAAAATCACTAATTTGTCAGACTTTTGTAGACCTTGATTCTTCTGTGCTTGATTGTAACTATATCACTCTGGTCTGAGTCAGTCACCAGCAGGAGTCCCCTTACTGCCCAGTGCCCAGTGACTGGCAGCTTTGACTGGTGCAGAGCAGAGGATGGAAGGGAAGTGGCCCTCAGTGGTGGTCTGTTTACTCCATCCTGGGGACTTTCTTGATCACACTCTGCTAAAAGTAACTCATGAGAAAAAGAGAAGGCCAGCAGGACATAGGAGGTAGGACTATTTCTATTGCTCACATGTCATTTGGCCAAGCTAAAGCATCTCTTCCACAGCCCATAGAGGAAGGTGCTTCCACTAACACCTCCATCATTTGCAGGGAAGGGCTGGGGTGGGAATTTCCAGGACTCACTTCATTCCCATAGCTTTCCCACTCCAAAGTAGTGAGGGGATAGGAGGGAGATGACAGGTAATCAGATTCATTGATAAGAGATGACAATCACTGGCCATTTGTCCACTGAACAGGGTTAAAAAGCTCAAGATCACTCACTGCTAGTGCATGTTCCCCCAACTCCTGATTTCCCTTGGACTAGTCTAGGCTTCAGAGCCTTGGGTTCCACGCTTTCAGTCTCTGTAAGTTAGTTCCTTCGTGGGACCACCCTAGAGCAGGGAGGCCAATCTTCTCCAGCTTCTCTGTATGAGGCTGGGTAGATTAATGAACCTTGCAGGGAAGACTTGGCTGTCTTTAATTCTGAGTGGGAACTCAGAAGCCCTGCTACATTCTCTAGTCTATCCATCGCAGAAAGTTGAACAGAACTGATATTGTGATCGTTGTTTAGCAATATGTGTATTTTTTTTTTTTTTTTTTGAGTTGGAGTCTCACTCTGTCGCCCAGATTGGAGTGCAGTGGCCGCTTCTGGCCACCGCAGCCTAGACCTGCTGGGCTCCGGTGATCCTTCCGCCTCAGTCTTCCGATTGGCTGGAATTACAGGCGTGCCGCCCGGCTGATTTTTTGATTTATTGTAGAGATGAGGTCTCGCTGCCCAGGCGGGTCTCGAACCCGCGGGCTCAGGCAATCCACTCACCTCAGCCTCCCAAAGGCACGGGATTACAGGCCGAGCCACCAAACCCGGCGATATGTGTATCTTTTACCAAGAATCCTTAAGGAGAAGCAAAGTGTGTGTTAGGATCTGGGAACTGGCCCTCCATTCCAACCACTCCCTTACCACCAATTCCCAAGAAGCTCTGAGACTGACACTTTCCCATATAGGCTCCTCTTTTGCCAGGATTTGTCAGGAGGTGTGAAGGTTTGTTGGCAGCAGGACTGTGTAGTCAGGAAAGAGACTGAGACTTGGCAATAGATATGCCATCAGGGTAAGGCAGGTCCGGCTAACGGGAGAGGCTGGAGAAGGCACAGGTGGAAAGAGTTCAGCTAAATAGTTGGCACCAGCTGCTCTAAGTGAAATGATAAATTATGCCAAAAGGTTAAGAGGGCCCCCTGGAAATTGGGGCAGGCAGTTTTTGGAAGTCAGGGCAGGCTACCAGCCACTGGTAGGCTTGTCCCCAGGAATTCAGGCCCCAGCATTTAACTAAGATAAAGATCTTAATTCTAATAAACAGAGGGATACCATCAAGAGCAGGACAAGAGAAGGTGGAATGGGAGGCAAGGTCAGAAAGTCTAGCATGCTTCATTGCCTCCCAGGGAGAAGCTTGGGTATAAGACTTCTGTAATTACAGCAGGGATGTTATTAAACCAGAAAGCTACAACTCAGAAGAGAAGGAGGAAGCCCATTGGGGATACTAGGGCTAATAAAAAGTGAGGGTGACTCAAGTTACAGGAGACTAGTGGTCAGCTGGTTCAATCTAATCTGGAGAATGACTCAATATTGAGATGTCATTGCAGGGGTTTGAGGACGAGGTACTGAATCTGTCTCAGTATTTCCTTTCTCAAGTCATGTTTTCTGGGGACAGAGGCCTGAAGTTGGAGTGGGAACAGGAGAGAAGTCAGTGAATCTGGCTACAGACATCATAAATCTTCAGAGAAGGGCTTGAGACAGGTTGAAACTTCTGTGATATGTACTCACAAGGAGGGCCTGGAAGTCCAGACAATTATCTTCATTTAGACTGCTGCCCAGTCCAAACAGACATGCGCATGCCTGAAGACAGTGGGCACACTTGTCTGCACCGGCACCCATGGTGGCAGCTGGCCTCCCGGTGGTGGGACAGCCTCCAGCTCCCTCCAAGATGCTGTTCGGGTTTCTGGTCTCCTTCTTAGAAGAGTCTTGTAGGATGATTTAAACTGGAATCAACTTGCTTTCCTGGGAAACTGTTGTTCCTTTTGTCTGCTCTGCCTCTGGGTGATATCTGTAGCCCTTACTTGCTACTATTTTCTGCTATTCTAATAATAACTCATTGTCAAGCAGACATGACGCAAACACACTTCTCACCATCTTGCAAGATTTGGGGGATCTTACCTTCTTAGTTCTTTTTAAAAACAATTTTTTTTTGGCTTGTTCTTTGCTTGCTCTCAGTTGGGTAGATAAGTAGACGAGCTGTTGATGGAAAAAAATCAGCTAAATATCAGTACATTTTGAGTTGCTCTAGCGAATTACTTTTTCCATAATCTTCTGCTCTTTCCTCACACCTGTTGTTAAAAGTACTTCATGCAGTGAAACTGCCCTTAATGTGTGTTATAAGTGAACTTTCTAAATTTGGTGTGCTGCCATCAATAATCTCTCACCCGACCATTAGTGGTAGCTTCAACTATTACCTCTTTTTTATTATCTTGTTTCCCAGTTTATCAGTTAGGAATCAAGCACACCCACCCCTGATCCTCCACTTGGAATGTTTTTTCATTTAAGATAATTTTGATTCATCATCTTGAATCTTCTATCTACCCCTAGTGATCCCATTTTCCCAGCCCACCCATCGTCTTTATTACTCCCTAGAAAAGAGGCCAAAGGCAAAAGACTCTGCCACTGAGGAAAAGAAAGAAACCTGACATCTGGGAATTAAGGAAAGTCAGAGAAACATATTCTCAACCCACAAGGTGACGTTTCCAGGAGAAACATTTCCAAGAACCTGGGGCCCCAAATCCAGGCACCTTTTTCAAGATAGAATCTTAATAATGAAACCTTGGATTGGGAACTTATATGTTTCTTTGTCTACCTCAACCTTTCTTCAAGAGCATTTCTGCAGCCACAAACAGCTGTCTTGTGGGCACAGACAAAAGGGCACTACTTCCCGGGCTTGTGGCCAAAGCATACTTTCCCTCTGTGCTCTTTCTTTAGTCACCAAGTCTGTTCCTTCTGCCACCAGGTAGCTAAGTGGTGCCACTCCAGACAGAGCCATTGTCTTCATGCGTGAACCTCTGCCCCCTTCCTTTGACACATACTTGTTACTTAGCAATTATGTATCAATTTGATTTCCAATTTTTTTTAACATTGGCAAGTTTTAAATTTGCTTTAATTGACCATTAAAAATTATGTACCTTGTGTTGTACAACATGATATTTTGAAATATATATATTGTGGAAAGACTAAAGTCAGCTAATTAGCATATATATTACCTCCACATTATTTTTTTGTGGGGAGAACACTTGAAAGCTACTTTTAGCAACTTTCATGAACATAATACCTTGTTATTAACTATAGTTACCATGTTGTACAATAGATCTCTTGAACTTATTCCTCCTGTCTATCTGAAATTTTGTCCTTTGACCAATGTCTTTCCAGTTCCCTTAAATTTTCAGCTTCCTTTATTTATAATGTCTCCAATTCTTCTTCACAATCAGAATGCTCTCCTCTCTCTATCACTACCCATCAAAATTCTCTCTATTGTCTGAGTTCAAAATAAGTTCCAGTTGTGCCATAAGATTCCTCCCCCAACTCTTGTCTCACTGGTCCTCTTTGATTATGTTCTCTAGCACTTGTTACAGTGATTCATATCCTGAATGCTCATGTTAATCACCTGTGGCCTATTTAAAAACATAGGCTATGACCAGGCAGACTGAATCAGAATGTCTGTATGTGGACTACAGGCATCAATGGGTTTACAAAGCTTCACTGGTGGCTCAAATGAATAGCTAGAGAGTGGGAAACACAGGTAACATATAGATGACTAATTTTAGTATTTAACCATGTAATCTCTGTTGCTACTTATCTGTCTTATGAAAGTATGACTTTTAAACTCCTAGACTGAAACCATATCTTACCTTTTTTTTGAGTACCTTTCACTTTGCTGCTGTGCCTAACTCAATGTTAGGTTCAGGGCTGAGACTTTTCAATGAATATTTCAGTCTATTGTTGTAAATAGTAAAATTATTTAATGGTTCAATAAACATGTATGAATACTTTCACTGTGCCTGGCACTGGATCTGGAAGATGAAAGCAACATAAGCCCTTTTAGACCAGAGTCCTTAGCTAACAAGTAAAGGTTGTTGAGACTGTTATTTGGTTGTTGAGGCACACATGAGGCTAAGAAAGGTTTGCTATGATTAAGATGATTCACTGTTGAAAGAGGAAAGTAGAGGATGGACGAGGCATCTGAATTTGCAAAGAATGAGAGGTTTCAGAGTTTTCAGAGAGGTTTCAGGAGATTTAACTATTTGTGTCATCAGACATTCCACACCTTCCTATGCCGTGCAACAAGCAGCAAGAAAACGAAGTGTCCCTATATCTCCCCCAGATTGTCACTTATTGGAAGAATCATCTGTAGCTTTTCTACTAAAGGAATGTAGGGGATGCATTAGACATATAATTGAGAGCACATATGTTTGCCATGGCCTAAACATGGGCTGCATCCAAGTGCCCATAGTCTGGGTGTATGCACATGGTGGGGTCTATAGCTTTCTGAAGACTGCTGGTATCTCTTTGTTCCATTCCTCTGCTCTCAGGGATGCCCCAGGAGATATTGGGAAAATTATGAGGAGTTTCTCTTGGATGTCCTACTGTGTCCTACCCATATCTTTCATCTTCCCTGGGATATTTTCTCCTTCTACTGCCAGGTTCCTGGTGTCCTGAGAATCTCTCTTTCTTTCCATTTAACAAAACTGATTCTTTCAGAAAAGATTTTATAACTAAATTCATAGGAAGGCATAATGTACTCATAAAGCGCTTGTATTATACCAAATAGATAAAGAAAGTAACATCTATTGAGTTTCTAATATGTGCCAGGCTCTGCTATGCTGATGAATTATTAGCAAATTAAATAGAAAAGGTGATTGGATTGCAGGATTGATTGGGGTCTCTTATACCTCAGCACCCATGATACAGATGGTTGCTTCTTCTTTCTCCTCTAAAAGTGAGCCCTGTCTGTTGTTGTTCCAGAAGACCACACATTTTGCCTCCATTTCAAATTCCTTTCTGAGCAGATCTCAGAATCTTTCTCTCTCACTCTCTCACTCGCTGTCTGTCTCTCTCTCTGTCTATGTGTGTGTGTGTATGTATGAATGTGTGTGTTTTCTATGAGCAACCAATTTCTTTTATTCCAAGAGGCACAAGGTTACCTTTTAAACTAGGACACTGGTGTCAATAGTAACCCCTGGGAATGGGAATTTTCTAGTGAGGATGACTACCTTGACAAATAGCCTGGTTTGATCCCAAAGGACACTTCTGTATGTGATCCACATACATGCAATATCAATCTTTACGAAACTACATGTAATATCAATCTATTTACAATATCGCTTGCTATATGTAACATCACCCTTCTACATGCAATGTGATAGCAATTCATTTGCCCTAAAGACCATAATAGTTCCTACCTCATAAAGTTGTGTAGTGAAGAGTCGATGAAATAATATGCAGGTAAAGAATATAGAACAGTAGCCAGCACATAGCAAGTGCTGCTCAGAGGTCCGCTCTCTTGTCATCACTTTCCCTTCTGAACAAACAATTGATAGTATGGTGTTCCTTCGGCTACCTCCGTTAGTTCTAACCTACCTAATTTCCTCCATTCCCCCTCTATCCCCAAACTCTCATTTCTTCCTCTTTCCATAGAATTTCTACCATTTCTGATGGTGGTGATAGTAAGAGCAGGAATAGAACTAAGAAATAATAGTAAAGGGAAAAAAACCAGCCCAATAAAAAAGGAGGCAAAGGACATGAATAGACAGTTCTCAAAAGAATGCATACAAACAGCCAATAGATACATGAAAAAATGTTCAGCCTCACTAATCATCAAATAAATGTAAATGAAAACCACACTGAGATCCTACCTAACTCCTGTCAGGATGACCATCATTAATAACTCAAAAAACAACAGGTGCTGGAGAGGATGTAGAGAAAAGGGAAGGCTTCTACACTGTTGGTGTGTGTATAAATTAGTACAACCTCTGTGGAAAACAGTGTGGCAATTTCTAAAAGGTCTAAAAATTGACCTTTCATATGACCCAGCAATCCCCCTTCTGGGAATATACCCAGAGGAACTCACATCATTCTACAAAAAAGATACCGGCATATACATGTTTATTGCAGCACTATTCACAATAGCAAAAACATGGAACCAACTATGCTGCCCATCAAAAGTGGACTGGATAGAAAAATGTGGTACATATACATGATGGAATATTATGCAGCCAGAAAGAAGGACAAAATTATGAACTTCTCAGCAACTTGGATGGATTTAGAGTCTATCTTACTCAGTGGTCTATCACAGAAGCAAAGACCCAAATATCACATGTTCTCACTCGTAAGTGGATCCTCAACATTTATCATAACACTGTAAGAAAGAGATTGGCAGTAGCGGGACATAGCCGGGGAGGGAAGGGGGAGGCACATAACATCACCAAAGGTACCTGATCCTAAATGAGGACCAGTAGGATGCCCAAACTTCACCTGTACATAGACCACTTATGTACCTAATCCTGACTTGTACCCCACATCTTTAAATATATATATAAAGAATTAATAGTAAGATATTTTATATTGTCTACTTAGCCATCACCAATTGCCATTGTTTCCTTAGCATCAATAAACATGAAAGAATTTTGGCTGTAAAGGCATTTCAGACACTATTCCAACTGGAGTCTTCAGCCCCCTCCTTACTCCCTGTCATTTATGGCTCTGTAAGCTGCCACTAAACACAGTGGCTTCTTGTTAGACCTGCTTTCTGTGAACTTCACTGTCATTAGGAATTTAATCACTTTGCTGAACCAGGGACTACTGCTTTGTTAATCCCAACTGAGTTCTGATGTCAGGAAGAAAAGCCGACAAAAGTGAAGGTCCAATGTTACAAACAACTACTTAGGATGCCTCATCTCTGTCTAAAGAGAGAAAAATACAGTGATCCTAAAGTTTATGATGACATAAAGAAAGTTCAAGGAAAATTGACTTTGTAGCCAACAGCAGTGACATGTAAACCTTCAACAAGAGTGAAAAAGACACTCAGGTTAAAATTTGGGGTTTATCCAGGCATGGTGGCTCATGGCTGTAATCCCAGCACTTTGGGAGGTCCAGGCAAGAGGACTGTTTTAAACCCAGGAGTTTGAGACCTGCCTAGGCAACATAGCGTGATAGCGAGACCTCATCTCTACAAAAAAAATCTAAAAATAAGCCAGGTGTAGTGACACATACCTGTATTCCCAGCTACTCAGGAGGCTGAAGCAGAAGGATTGACTGAGTCCAGGAGGTTGAGGCTGCAGTGAGCTATGACTGTGATACTGCACTCCAGCCTGGGCGACAGACTGAGACTCTGACTCAAAAAATAAATAAATAAATAAATAAAATAAAATTTAAAAATTATAGGATTAGAGGAGGTCCTTGGAGTAAATTTAAAATAAATGTATAGTTATAGAAAAGACTAAGACTCTCTCAGACATGTTAACCTCCAGATGTCCCATCCCATGTGGTACTGTTTACCTGTACTAGAAAAAAACCGAACAGTTAATGGGTGATGTTTTTAGCCCTGGCTGCAAAAATCTTCAGGGGATACATGACCTTCCTTTGTGTGGGGAGAAACACTGTCCCTTCTTACTCCTTGCTCTTGACTAAATAGATTCTGTGTCCTCCCCCCAAGATAAAATGGGGAGAGTCTAAGCCCAGTTTTCTGTCTGTGTAATGTAAACATTAGGAGCCATTAGGCAGCACAGCCTGGAGTTCTGATTTTCTTTTGACTATAATAGCTTCTTGCAAGGAGCATAAAAGCAGTTGTGCAGCTACAATTTGCTTTAACAACAACAACAACAACAAAACTATGAAAATTTAAAAATCAACAGAGAACAAGGGGAACATTATTTGATTTTCAAAGGCTATTTGCAAGGTACCTTGTATCTGGGTGGGGAAAGAGGGAGCTAGCTATTAGGTTTAAGCTCAGACTTAGGTTTAACTCTGCTCAGTGAGGCTACTACCCAAGCTGTTAGTACCCTGATGTCAGAGAGACAATGACTCCTCTGAGACAATTCCGGGTTGTCTGGAGCTTTGAAGGACCAGGCTGGGGAAAGGCTCAAGATGATGCTTGTTATCATCAATGAGAACAAGAGATATATTTCCAGGGGCTTGATTTGGGGGTGGATTTGCATCTACATTCCACTGAAACTTTGACTAATTTGGGGTGGATAAAGGCCACCAATATCAAGTGCTTAATCCCCAACCCAATACATTAATATTTCTTTTCATAGACCAAATTTCCTAATGTTTACCCAAGTATCTCTGGCTTTAAGAGGATACTAACATATAGTGAGAATGTAATAATATGCATATCATTATTATGGATGGATGGATGAACATCAGTGTCAAAAACAGGACATAGATGTTTTACTAGTACAGTTAGGTGGAAAATAATCCAGAATCATGAGTGTTGAATTGAATGGGCCCAGAGAATGGTTTAGGGTAGACCATTGATAAAATGGCAGGTTTGAGGGATTAAGTTCAGTGATTTGGGGATATTTTCATATATATTTAGGAAATATGTAAGAGGAGGGCAACAGGGATGATTCTAAGAGCAGCACATGACACCAGTACCCAAGTAAAATAGATTGAATTAGTAATTTTTAAATGTCTGTTTGTCTGTCCCCCACCCCCACCCCCCGCACACACACAAACACACACACCATGCACAAATGGAATTCATACAAAGGAGTTCCATCTTGTGACAGGCTACCTGGCTTCACTCCTGAGACAGGGGACATGCTGAGATAGGGCCATTGTGTTTGAATGGATTGGGTATGTAGCTTCTAATCTGACTCTCCACCAAGAAAGTAGAAGTCTTTGGTGTTCAATAAATTAGAGTCAGTGGGAGGTACGATGCTCACTGCTGAGACTGTTTCCTGTGCAGGGATCAAGTTATCCTGAATCTCAGAATGGATTGTTGAATCTCTGAACCTCAATCCAGGTAGGTGAGCTTTATATTAGGCTGTGCATTTCCCTGGAAGCAAGATTGTCATTTTGAACATAGTGTCTCTGACCTGTGGCTTTGCCAAACAAGATAAAAAAGGTGAGATGATATTTCACTCAAGCTTCTAGAAGAGCAAAAATAATGGCCATGCTCATTTACTAAGAACCGTCCTCTCTATAACAGCTACTGTGCTATGATTAGATATATTAATACAATTAATAATTACATCTTGCAATACTCCTGATCTTATTTAATTCTGCAAATGAAAAAGCAAAGAATCAGAATTACTAAATAACTCTTCTAAGAAAGTGGCAGAATCAAGATTTGAACCCAAGGTTTTGATGATGTTACAGCCCATCCTTTTTATACTCCACTCTGTGTTTCTCAAGTTACCGTGGGATTAATGCCACATCACACCTAGATGTGCTGTGGTAGGAAATGGAGTGTCAGGGGATCATGTATTTTATTCATGCCATTGTGAGTACATTTATTTGGAGGAATCTTTTCTGACAGTTCATTTGGCTAGAGCAGACAATTTAAGTTATATTTTCTTTAAGAGGGCATCCATAATCAGGTTATAGCTTGAAGACCTTTAAGGAAGATACTAGTGGTAGAGTCCGATGTCTGCAGCATGTTTTTGTGAAGGAGAATATGAGCTGGCTCCTTCTTCCTTCTGCAATACTAAGAAATGAACTGGACAAGCAGTAGGAAGTTGAATTTTCCAGAAGAGGCATTGTTCCTGCCCCACCACCTCTGCTGTCTTCCCTGCTGCCTAAATAAGTATGACTCCAAATACTTGAAATAGTCACCTTCTGAGAATGTACCTGATACTTCCAAAGCAGGATGGGCTTCTGAAATGGTAAGTCCATACAACTTCCAGATCCAAGGTGTTGCAAGGTTTGAGGTTTTTTTCTGCTTGCTTGTCTGGTCTCCCTTGTTGTTTCTCTGATACCAGTTCATTCGTTTTCTGGTGTTTTCTCTTTGGCCAATTGCCTCCTTTTAACACTGTACAAGTAACAACCAATGGCATGCATGGCTGGCTTGCACAGACCCCACTCTTTAATTTCAGGCTTGGGCATTTGCCATCTATTACATCTCCCTGTCTTGTCAGTGATGTCGCAATCAATAGAAATAAACTTCAGGGGCCCTGGGCTATAGGTAAACTGCGCCAGCATAAATTAGTGAGATGTTGAGAAGCTCTATGTCACATACTCAGCTATTCTGTAATTCTATTTTTCTGGCTACCCACAGATTCCAGAACTTGGTTTAGAAATCACCCTGCCTTTCCTAACTTGACTCATAATGATCTCATCCCAAAATTTGGACTTCTCAGAAGAGACACTTGAACAATATGCACTATGGGCATTGCATTATTCTTCCTATTTGACTTATTCTGGACTGTGTCTCCTGTAACAGAGTCTCTCAAAGTCGTCCCTGGGCCACCAGCCTCTGAATTAGGTGGCTATTAAAAAAATGCAGATGTCTCTAAAGATCCGCTATTCATTCAGCATTTCTGCAGTCAATACCCAGGATTCTGAATTTTAAACAAGCTACCTATAGATGTGTGTAGTGCTCCTATAGGAAACTGATGACACACTCAAATTAGTATAACTTGAGGAGAGTTTAATAAAGGGACAATTTTCAAAGAGTTAGTCAGGGAGAGGGGAATTCACAAGTGCTGTGCTCTGGCTGGTAAGAACTCAGGCTCGAGCCGGGCTCGGTGGCTCAGCCTGTAATCCCGCGCCTTTGGGAGGCTGAGGTGAGTGGATTGCCTGAGCCCGCGGGTTCGAGACCCGCCTGGGCAGCGAGACCTCATCTCTACAATAAATCAAAAAATCAGCCGGGCGTGGTAGCGCATGCCTGTAATTCCAGCTACTTGGAAGGCTGAGGCGGAAGGATCGCCGGAGCCCAGCAGGTCGAGGCTGCGGTGGCCGGGAGCGGCCACTGCACTCCAGTCTGGGCGACAGAGTGAGACTCCAACTCAAAAAAAAAAAAAAAAAAAAAAAAAAAGAACTCAGGCTCAGAAACGAAGTGGGGCAGGGACAGGGAGTGGTTATAGGAAATTCAGGCAGAGGGACTGTGGAAAGGGCCACCAGACAGGATGTACTTGGGATTCTCCTGATAGAGGGACTCAGCCAGTGTCTGGTGGCCCCATAGGTGCATAAAACACCCAACTCTACATTGCTGATCTCTTGCCAGGTTACACTGTCGGCCGAACCTAACCAGAAGCCAGAGTCAAGAAAGCCTGTTGTTTTGGTGCCAAGGAGTCAGCACTCCGGTGCCACAGGGTACAGAAAAAGGAGGGCAATTTTCTCTGCAGGGCAAATGGAGACTGCCCGGCGTCTGCCTCAACCCTATCAAACCCTGAGAACCTGGACTAAATGCTTACCCTGTCAGTAGCTGGTGAAGGCCAGTCTCAGTTCCTAAGAAAGTAAGAGAGGGGGTGAAGGGAAGTCAAAGAAGAGGTGAAAATTGAAAATCCAATTACAGGAAAGCCAGAGATCTGGGAAAAGAGGATGAGGCAGCTGGATGGGTATGAACAGGTCTGGACTTCACTTCCCTGGTGTTCTCCAGATTCCCCCATGCTGCACTGCATGTTTGGTCTCCTGCCTTCGCGTTTTTTCTATCTCTTTTCACTTGGCACTTTCCCCAATACTCTCCAATCTAGCATGAGACCCTCCTTTATAGTGCACTGGTAAATGGGGCAACTCCTCCTCTTTTCTCTATGATCTGTTAAAATTGGTTCCCATGTAGGAGACACTTTTTCCAGAGGTGTCTGTGACTCCTGTAGCCCTCCTTTATCCCAGGTTTTGCTTTCTGGTATTGGCTACCCATGGATACAGTACAATGGGATATTTTGAGAGAAAGAGAGGGACCACATTCATATAACTCTTATTATAATACATTGTTATAAATGTCCTATTTTATTCTTGTTGTTAATCTCTTACTGTGCTTACTTTATAAATTAATGTTTCATTGGTATGTATGTATAGGAAAACACACAGTACATGTAGGGTTTGGTGCTATCTGCAGTTTCAGGCATCCACTGGGGATCTTGGAATGCATCCCCATGGAGAAAGGGGGATTACAATAGTTTCTATCAAAGCTGTGACATTTAACAGAGAGATGCAGCACCCGTGAGAGCTGCAAGACCAGAGGTGGGTGTTAGAGGGATCATTAAAGAAAGCCCATTTGACATTCTTCAAAGGCTTTGCTGAAGAGCTTGGTAGTATTTAAGATTACCTAAATGGTCTCAAAATTATATGTGTCTAGACTAAAGTCTTGCTGCTGGCTCCCTAAAAGTGCCATTTATCTTATTTACCTTATGTAAATAATTACATAAATATTAATCTTATTTACCTTATGTAGTGGAACCTGTACCAAACTAACCTTTATACTTTTTCAATAAGAAAAATGCAGACTTTATGACCAGTTTTGCCCTCCAACTGTATTTTCTTTGTTACATACAGCTACAAAAGCATTCTCTTTACTGTATCTGATACCATGTAAAGCAGTGAGAATAAAAATTAGGAGATGTGGTTCCCATCTAGCTGGGGAAGAGTGAAGGCAAAGTATAAAATTCATTGACTCTTTCTCTCCATTTTTGACTGAAAATGGAATTTTAATTTCTCTCTCTTCTCCATGCCCTAAAGGCATCCAGTTGTCCATATGCACAAAATGCACAAGCATTTTGCCAAAATGAATCAGATCTAGAGGGAAAGAATAGGCAATAATAGTTTATATTTATTGAGTACTTACTATATGCCCAGCATTATTTTTTTTTTTTTTTTATTTTTAATTTTAAAGATGTGGGGTACAATTTAGGGTTAGGTATACAAATGTTCATTATGCAGGCAACCTTGTTGATTAGGTATGCCCCTCCTCCCCTGGCAGTTTCCCATTACTTCCAATCCTGCCCCCCACCCCTGGCAGTTTCCTACTACTGCCAATACCACCCCACCCCCAACAGTTTCCCACATTGTTCAGGGTCTGCTTATGAGTGAGAACATGTGGTACTCAGTTCTTTGTTTCTGTGATAGATCACTCAGTATTATAGACAGTTCATCCAAGTTGCTTCAAAGTTCATAATTTTGTCCTTCTTTATGGCTGCATAATATTCCATCGTGTCTATATACCACATTTTTTTATCTAGTACTCTTTCAGTGGGCAACACACTTGGTTCCATGTTTTTGCTATTGTTAATAATGCTGCAATAAACATGCGCATGCAGGTATCTTTTTCATAGAGTGATATGAGTTCCTCCAGGTAGTAGGGGAATTGTGGGGCCATACGGAAGTTCAATTTTTAGATTTTTTAGGAATCGCCATACTGTTTTCCACAGAGATTGTACTAGTTTATACTCCCACCAACAATGTAGAAGTGTTCTCTTTACACTTTTTTCCCATATCCTCTCCAGTATCTATTGTTTATTTTAAATGCTTACCATAGATTATTTTATTTAATACTCACAAGAGGCTAAGCATGGTGGTTCACACCTGTAATCCCAACACATTGGGAGGCCAAGACAGGAAGACCACTTGAGCTCAGGAGTTCAAGACCAGACTAGGCAATATAGCAAGACCACATCTCTACAATTTTTTTAATTAGCTGAACAAGGTGGCAAGTGCCTGTAGTTCCAGCTTCTCAGGAAGTTGAGGCTGAAGGATCACCTGAGCCCAGGAGTTGGAGGCTGTGGTGAACCATGATCATGCCACTGCACTTTAGCCTGGGAGGCAGAGTAAGACCCTGACTTAAAAACAACAGCAGCTTCACAAGAACACTATGAGGCAGGTACTATTATTGTTGCTATTTTTCAAATGTGGAAATTGAGGCACAGGGAAGTTAAGTAACTTGCCAAGAATCATACCCTTGGCAAATCTTAGAGCCAGGATTAAAACCAAAGCAGTCTGACTTCAGTGTATGTGCCCTTAACCACAAAACCATGCTGCCTCTCTGGGTGTTAAGAGCTTCTGTACTTAAGTTTACCCCCTTTGTTTCTATTCATTGTTCTTTTTTTATCAGTAGACATTTGCCAAGTGTCAGTCACGGTGGTAAAAAAGCTGAGGAAGACTGGTTCTCCCTTCAAGCAGGAACACTAGGGTTCTACAGAGTAGAAGAGAAGAGTGATGTATCTTTTTAACATGTATAAGAGACATAATAGGAGGATAAATAAAGTGCTCCAGAAGGACAGAGAAGGAAGGGCTAATTTCCAGGGAAACTGTGGGAGTAGGAAACTGAGGCTTGGAAAAAGTAATATCCAGGCTTAGAAAGTATAAAAGAAAGGACTCAAATGAGATCATCTGCTCTGTCTGAGGGTAGCTATCTTGCTGCATGTTCCATCATGAAGGATGCACACAAAGCTTACTTTCACTTCATACCTTTTCCATTCTATTTTCATCCAAACAAACTTGTGTTTATTCTGCTGCTTTTTGATATCTCCTTGAATTTTTTTTTCTCAGCAAAACTACGGTAAGTTTGATCTGTCTTATTTTATAGGTTCCAAATAAATGCACACCAGTTTCTGTTTGTTTGTTTAGTTGAATTCTCACTCTGTCGCCCAGGCTGGAGTGCAGTGGTATGCTCATGGCCACCGCAGCCTCGACCTGCTGGGCTCAGGCAATCCTTCCACCTCAGCCTTCCAAGATGCTGGAACTACAGGCACGTGCCACCATGCCTGGCTAATTTTTTTTATTTATTGTAGGGATGAGATCTTACCAACTTGCCCATGTTGGTCTTGAAACTGTGAGCTCAGGCAATTCTCTCACCCTCGCCTCCCAAAGCACTGGGATTATAGGCTTGAACCACCACACCCAGGCTTTTTTTTTCTTAAAAAGTACTGTCTAGTCCAAGCTACACAAGAGGCTGAGGTGAAAGGAAATCTTGAGTCCAAGAGATCAAGGCTGCAGTGAGCCATGATCATACCACTACACTCCAGCTTGGGTGACAAAGCAATACTTTGCCTCTAAAACAAAAGCAAAAACTGTCCAACCAGAATGACTGGAATGTACTTTTATTTATGTATTAATGTATCTATTAATTTTTGGGGGGAGGAGGTGCGTTTTTATTTCTTTTTGACTCTTGCTTACTGGTGATTAAAATGTTTAATTAATTGTTTCCATGACTATAACTTTTTCCAGTTTTTCTTCTTTTTTTGAAATAGTCTCTAAATGACCAAGAAATTAACTAACATCTCAAGTAACCCTGAGTAGTCTGTATGACTTTCAGTGTGATGCTGTGTTTGTGTCTATTATCTTCCTGCTTCCTTGAAGACATCCATCTCCCTCAATTGGTGTATCATTCTGCTGTCTAACCTCTTTAAATATCTGTTCCATTACATTTCTTTTGAAATTTTTTTCATTGTAGAAAATTTCAAACATACACAGAACTAGAGAGACTAGAATAATGAAGCCAGTGTACCTGATGTTAATGACAATCATTACATGTACGATATTCCATCATCTGTAATCCTACCCATCATGAGAAACTGCATTATTTTCCAGTAAATCCCAAATAAAATATATCTGTAAATATTTCATATGCATATCTAGAAAAAAAGAGTACTATTAAAAAAAGCATAACCACAGTTTTATTACCACAGCTAAATAAATTAATAGTAATTCTTTAATATAATTAAGTATCCACTCATTGTTCATATTTCACTGGCTGTCTTTTTAATTGTTTTAGTTTATCTATTTGAATTGGTATCCAAAAAGTTCCCACACACAAAATGAAATAATATATTTAATATAATAAAGAGTGAGACATTTTATATCAACCAAAACTTATTTTCAAGTACAAAGGACATAGGAAGAATTGTATCAACATCCAGTAACTCAGTAAATATTATTTTTGTCTGACTCTCCTGGGGCATCTGCTAGAAAACAAACCAGACAACCAAAATGACTGGAAGAACACTAGCGTAATTACTGGTGATGAGCATCACATATATACAAATTTACTTACAGGGCTTGAACTGTAAGAGAGAGAGTATACTATGTAATAGCTGAATGTTTCTACAATGTAAGTTTGGTAAAATATAAAAATGGGGGCATATTGGAGGAAGTAAATGCAGAATAAGTTTTAATTATTTTAGTATTAGAATTCTTTTCTTGAGACTGCTGAGCATTTAGTATGAAATGGAGCATATGAGGAATTATGGACTAAGCTAATTCTATTACTCCTTGTGTCCTTGAAAACCAGGAGGCTTGACCTAGAGAAAGGAGACAGAGTTGCAGTACAGAAAAAGTTTTTTAAAAATCCTGTATATGTGGTGTGTGTGTGTGTGTGTGTGTGTGTGTGTGTGTGTGTGTGTGTTTACATATACATACATACACACATAGTATGTACGAGGAAGGCGGCTCCAAAAACTGGAATTATCTTTTGGAAGGTGGTCCCTTGTAGTACCCCCCGAATTTGTTCCTTTGGAGCAAATGGTCAACCAAAGTTTTTATCTGGAAGTTTTGAGAAGGTTGCATCATGATTTGCAGAAGAAATGTCCTGAGTTGTAGCAAACAGTTGACTGGTTCTTCCACATGACAATGCACATGTCCATACCACACTGAGTGTTCAGCAGTTCCTGACCAAAAATGGCATGAACCCCAAGGCTCACCCTCCTTTTTCACCCATCTTGCCCTGAGTGACTTTTTTTTGTTTCCCCAGATGAAAAATGTCCTCAGAGGGAAACATTTTGCCGATGTGGAAGAGGTGAAACAAAAAATGACAGAAGCATTAAAAGACATCAAAAGTGATGGGTTCAAAACTTGTTTTGAGCAGTAGAAAAAGCAACTCGATTGGTGTATTGCATCAAATGGAGAGTACTTTGAAGGTGACTGAAGTTTAAAGTTTAAACATATAAGAATAAACACACAAGTTTTTAATAAACAAATTCCAGATTTTTCTGGGTCCCCCCTCATATGTATGTTAATGTGGAATATTAGTATGGGTTTGTGAAACACTTTTTCTCTGAAGATATAAGTACAAATATATATTTTTAGCTATGTTCACTGAAAAGTCCTAGAAACAATGACTAACCAAATTGCAATGAGTGACCTTAGTGAAAAACTATGATCTTGACAGAAACCAAGGATTTTTGAAGATTCTAATTCTGGTGCAAGAAATGTACAAGAAGAGCCCAAAGCAACTTGGCACACCAGATCACACAGAAACTATGAAAGACTATGAAGTTTGTGTTTAAAACACATAGAAGGCAAATTTATGAGGCTTCCACTAGCCTGAAAGGGAAAAATTGAAGCACAGTAAGAATAAAGTTGATTGATTAAAACTCAGAAGTTCTGTCTGAGTTCATATCTTTGCAATAATATAAATTTAATTTGTCATTTTTGTGGGATGATAGTAGACAAAAGTTTTATCTTGAAAACTGAGGAGGTAAAGATAAAGGACAAACATATGGACTTCGCAGCAACTCAGATGGATTTAAAGTCAATAATACTCAGTGATCTATCACAGAAACAAAGAACAGAGTACCATTTGTTCTCACTCATAAGCAGACCCAGAACATTTACCATAATACTATAAGAAAGAGATTGGTAGTAGTGGGAGACTGCTGCGGGTGGGGGGGGGGAGGGATGGGGAACACAACATCATTAAGGGTACCTGATCTCAAACCAGGCAAAGTTGGGACAAAAGGGAGGCCCAAACTTTACCTGTATGATGACCACTTGTATGCCTAAAGAAAAAAAAAGAAATTATGCACACAAAAAAAGAAAAGAAGGAAAGACTCAAAGAAAGAGATAAACTTGTATATATTTATGCTTAGGTGTGATGGAAAATAAACAGTTGTGGAGAAATATGATCCTGGGACAAAAGGGAATGATCTAATGGTAATAAACTCAGGGGAACTTAGTAAGGCCTGCTTTTTCAGATTCTTCTTGATGTCTCTGTGTCCTCGAGTGTAAGAATATTCCTTTCCTCGAGGTATAGGGAAGGTACTCCTCTAAAGAGGGTCTTATTGCTTATTCCAGGAGATCAGAGATCTCTGCCTCAGTTTTATAGCCTGATTCAGGGAAGAAGGGCAGAAGGAGGTCAGACAATATTCTTTCTGCTTTTGTTTTCTCAAATGCCAAGGTCCTATATTGAGTAAGATGTCCTGAACCCCATCACCAGTAAGAATTGAACAAGGCAGTTTGCAACCAGGTCAGGGAGTGAATGAACAGGAGTCACAGCCAGAGGTATCTCTGGTGACAGCAGGAGCTGAGGTGAGTCTAAATCAGCCAGGAATCCCCATGAGCCCAGAAAGGAAGGTGATGAACAGAAGGAAGACCAAGCTAGTCATAGACAAGAGGTAAGAGGGACGCTGTCTCTGCACATTCCAGTTGTATTAGCAGTCGATTTTGCACCCTCACTGTTCCTAGAGGCTAGAACATTGTGAGAAAGTCAATCCTTTCAGAGTGTGGAAGACTCATTTCAGCTGGACCTACCAAATCCATCTTGCACACTTTGCTTCAGCATCAGAAAGTATCCTTTTTCATTTTATTTTCTCATTCACTAGGGACCAAGATGGATTTCCATCCTGGATGTTCTGGTGAGGATTATACCCATGAGCAGGGGAAAGGACCATGTGCCCTCCTGAGAGCCCTTGCAGTCTTGCATTCAGCTACCCTGTGAGAATCACCATGAGTCACCCCCATCAGCCCAGACTCAGCTGTGCAGAGTCTCAGACCCTGGGGTGGAACCAGCTAAGTTCATGGGTCTTTCCTGTCTGTGTTCTCAATGACTCACCCGAAACAGATAATAGCAGTGAGGCTGGGCATACCACATGCCTGGTACTAGCCAGGCGGGTCACACCATTAACCCCTGGATCCCAGTACATTGTCTGTCCACTCTCAGACAGGATGACAGGATAACAACATACTCCACTCATGTCTCCTTTTCTCTTTAGGATCCTTAGTCAAAGTTCCAGCTTTGGGAATATACCCTTCTTCATAAAGAATCTCGAATTTGGTATGGTTACTAATGGAGACTGAACCCACAACTTCTACCCAGGATGGGCCCACTGTCCTAAAACATCACCAGAGTACAAGTGAGAAGTTTTCATTTATCATACTGGGTGTGATTTGAAGTTTGCCAAGGCACAAACCTAGACTCCCTCCTTGGTTTTTTTCTGTCACTTGGGCTATTTCCAAAGCCTGGAGAAAGAGAAAGGAGGAATTTAAGAATGGAACAGATGGTGTCTCCCACCTCAGGCAAGCAAACTGTGAGCTCACTGTGTATCCTAAGTGATTGTGGGCAGGAACCCAGGCAGGACCATGAAATATGTTATCATGTGACTTGCGGGCTTGGTGACAGAACAAGGATCCACCCAGTTCAGTGCCCCACCAGGGTTTTCTGATTGTCTGACTAGTTTCAGCTCACTCTCCAGGGAAGTTCCCTTAATTATTAAAACCCCTGGTCAAGGCCTGTAGGACATATGACATTACCTCACTGTTCACATGGGAGAGTTCAGAGGTCTCAAGGCAGTCCAAAATATTATCATGATGCAATCTCATAAAATGTGACAAAGCATAACTCAAAATTTAAATGACCCATAGCTGACCCTTAAGGGAGGCTTGAAGTGGAAAAGAACCAAGGTGAGCTGAGCTGCTGGTCCTGGACAGTGACCTAAGTGTTGTGAGTTGGCAGTTCCTCAAATCACATGTTACTCTAGGGCATGGACTGTGTGTCAGAAGATAAGAACATATGTGCACATGAGTGTGCATGTGAGTGTGTGAGAGTGGGAAACTGGGCGGGGGAAGGAGTAGGGATAGGGATGGGGCATGTTGCCAAGGAGAGAGAGGTTGGGACCATGTGATGAAACAGTCAGTACAACCAAGTAGTCAGTCACGGATCTGAGTCCCAGCTTTGCTGTTCACCACCCAGGTGACTTTGGCAACTTGTAAGCCTTCTATCCTTCATCTACAGATCACTTGCTACGTGAGGAGATAATATATGTAACTGCACTGCCTAGGAGAGCACTAGTCACATCGTGGATCGTCAATGCGGGGGCACTGTAATCACAAGTGAGAATTAGCCCAACAGTAAGTTAATCAGGCCAGAACGTCTTAGGAACAGTGAAAACTGCAGCTCAAAATTTCATGTGTTTCTGTGTAGGAAAACATCTGTATCCTGTTTTGCGGTATACAAACACTTTCACTATGTCACCTCATTTTTTCTCACAGAAACCTTCTAAGTCAGTTATGAGAGAATCAGGAAACTGAGGCCCAAGACCACACCATTGGCAAGGCTAGAACTGGACTCCACAACCTGTGCATTCTTTTGCTACCCCATGAGGGAGCAGCCACAAATCATGAATATATCCATTACGCAACATCATCTGTGTGGCACCCAAACGAGGAGCTGGTAAATGGGACATTATGAAGATTCTGTGTTAACTGCAGAAATTCTAGAATTCATTCATTGACTCCTTCACTCTAGAAATATTTAGCGAACATCTACTTTGTGCTGGTCCCTGTGCTGTGGAGATAGGCAGAAGGAAAGTGAGGAAGGCAGGGCTGGCACATTTGAGGAAACAGCCAGACACAGGGCTGGTACCATATGGCTTAATCAATTTATTATAATGGTCGATCACCAACCAACAATCTCAGTTTTGTGGTTTCTGGAAGAGTCTATTCAAGATGACAAGGGCCCTCAATTTATGAACTCACAAATCTGAGCCCACTGAGCCAATAAATGGAATGAGATAGTGTTGTTCCATTTTATTAAGGGTTCTTTTCTTTACAAAAGGGATCTTTTCAACAGTGAATTGTGCTCTCAAACTTAAAATGATTTTGTCTTTAAAGGCTCCATTGATGTCTAACTTGGTAGGAATGAGTTGGTAGCGTAGAGAGGACCCTGATATAGACATTGCTATTACTGACACTTGACCTGCTGCCGTTTAGTTATACATTTTATTAAGGCAGGCCATATGTCCAATCTCCTTACTCAGACACTGAAGTCTTCTGGCCATCTGGCGCCTCTTGTCCTTGTATCCTAATCTCCCCTACTGCCTTTTGCACATCCTTCGCTATAAGTCAAGTTAGAAACCCGGCTCCCCAAATCCTGCTGGTACCAATTTAGAAAAAGATAGAAAGTTTTATCTCTATAAATGACGGTGTATAATGATGAGCTAAACAATGAAATCTAGATCTGAAGTTAATTTTCCAATAGCTTAAACTAATGTTGAAAGAAAAAATATATATTTGGCAAATAAATTGTGTCTTGGTCCCATCCAGATGGCATGTCTTTCTCGGTGTTATCTGTCTCTCCTTTCCTTGTCATACCCGTCTTCTGCTATCACTTGTGTCAGGCCATAAACTACTATATCCCTTAACAGGCCGAGACAAGTCTAGGAAGGGGACTACTATATTCCTAAGCCCTTAGAAATCAACAGGTCTTAGCCTTGCTGATTAAGCTCTAGAGACGGTGCAGAGGCTGCTGTTCCCCTAAGAGAGGGTGTGAATTATCAAGGAAAGTGTACTTTGCTGCAGCTATGCCTTCCCTGGCCCTGTCCGCCTGGCCATCCTGGCCACACTGCCTACACTGCCTATTTCTTGCCCCATCCTTAGGTCAGTCACCATATTGCCTTTTGTGAGGGGGCTAGGAAAGGGTGGGTAGGGAGTGGTATTAGAACTGAGGAGACTTTGTGGAGGAGAAGGAAAGACAGAAAAGAGAAAAACAGAATGGTCTTTCAAAATCTCTGGGCTCAACTTTCTCATCTGCCTGAGGCAAACCAGATGATTATCACATAAGCATAGATGCTTGTGAAAGTTAAACAAAAAGTAATCTCATATACATCAGGCCATGTGCTAGGTGTTTTAGATGAATCATTGCATTTAATAATTCTTCATTTAATATTTATTTAATTCCTTCAACAACTCTACAACATAAACATTATTTTTAAGCCCATCTTACCTATGAGAAAAGTGAGGTGATGAGAATAATTAATAATTGGCCTAAGGCTATTCATGTTGTAGTAGAATTGAATTCAAACCCTGGCTCGTTTTAGATTCTATGAGTTTTAAACCTCATATTTATCTAAGGGAAAACAAATAGACTAAAAAGTGGAGCGTACATTCTGTTTGTCATAAGGCCTATGCCCAATTTCTCTTCCATCTAGAGTTCCCAGATTCAAATCTCTCTCCTTGTCTGCTGTGAATGCAATATGCTAACTCACCAGAGATCACCAACACATTCATTATCAAGTTTTGGGATTAACTATGGGTATCAGTTATCAGTGTATCTACATAAGAACAATTTAAATAAAATATGTGTAGCAAACATTGAAAAAGTTTTCATAGAAAATACATTCTTTTTGGATGTAAGTTAATGTTCACCAAGATTAGTAGTGGATAAAATTCCAGGAGATCTCTCCTTCTTTCTCCCAGGCAGAATAAGTCACAATAAATGATCACTGGGAAGACCTTGGACAGTAGCCCACATTGCAAACTAAAAAACTATAACAGCGGGATTACTGGTGTTTGTACTATGATTCTGGATATGCTTACTTGTCGTTTGTTTTAGACTTGATCCAGCCTTTTTTTGTTGTTTTTTCTTACATTAGTGTTTTTATTCTTAATACCATTTGAGTGGAGAAAAGTTGTGAGGAAATAATCAAAGTTTGAGACCTGGCTCCCCACTATATTTAAATGGATAATAATAAAAACAATAACAACAGCAACACTAATAACAATATCAACACCAAATAGCAATAGCAACACCAACAATCAATAAAATCAAGCAATGATTAAAGTAAGAATGTAAGAGAGACAAACACACATGCAAATGCCAACTATAAGGAAAGAAAATCAAAGAGAATAAAAAACAAAGAAATCCATAAAGAAAATTAGACATTGATTTTCAGAGTACTCTTCACTTTCAAGTTTTAGTTTCAGGGCTTAGTTGATTTTATTACATGTTTAGATAAAAGTAAAAGGTTGCCACAGTCAGTGTTTTCTTTTAGGGTTTCACATCCAATTACTTCCTTGAAGAGCCGATAATTCTGGGAAAATGAGACAGAGACAGGCAAGAGAGATATGAAAATAAAGGAAGCTGAAACTAAGAATTAAGTCCATTATCCAAGAAAATACCTTACTTCTAGATGGATATTGACAAAAAAATTCACTGGCTCTCAATAGACAGCAGTGGTTACTACATTAAAGCATATAGAAAATGTGTATGCACGTGAATGGCCACAAATTACTCAGAAAAATTCAGTTTTCCCTATTTTCCTCTCCATTGAGGATGGGATTAAGATTTTAAAAACTTTAAGGCAAATAATTTTATTGTAAAATTAGGATTATATGGCTCTGTAAGGGCAAGACATAATCCTGGACTTCTGATGAGGGAGAAAAGGAAATAGAGATTTACACAGGCATGTGCTTGCAAACTCATAATTCCTGGTCCTGTCCATTTTCATCTCTAATCACATCCACCTATTTTTGAAGTAAATATTTGGGACAAGAAGATTGAAATGAGAAGAGAAAAGTATGAGCAAAGCCCATGAATAGGTGCCAGCAAGGAAATGGTTGTGTGCCGCTCTCCAAGTTATCCATTACTTTTGCCTACTCTGAGCTTTACCAGAAATGCTGAGAAAGTCAGTCTCGAAGTCCAGGAGAAGTGACCTGATGATACTGAGTTTTCTGCTTAAAAACACCATATTGATATCTTATTACTCTACTTAGCTATTTTCTGCAACGATGATCCATTTCCATTCCAGCTTCCTTGCAGGATTGCCTCTGCTGATTGCCTGGGAAACAGGCTACTCTATAAAGAGCTACAGTGGTCAAACAGTCAGTTTTGTTGAGGCATAATTAATGCCTAATAAAATCAATCATTTGGGGGTACCATTTAATGGGTGTTTGCAAATTATATAGCTGTGTAACCACTACTACAATCAAGCTATAAAGCGATTAATTCCTTTACCCCAAAAGTTGATGACCATTTGCAGTTCATCTCCATTCTTTACCTTGGGAACCACTGGTATTTCTGTGGTTTACCTTCATAGAATTTCATACATTATAGTATAACCAAATAGTAAGTGGTCTTTTAGTCTGGCTTCTTTCATTTATCAAAATTCTTTTGAGATTCATCTATGTTATTGCACAAATCAGTAATTAATTTCTGATTGTTCCTGAGTAGTATTGCATTGCACAAATGTACCACAATTTGTTCATTCATAAAACGAGTTGTCTGGCACTTCAGTTGTTTCCAGTATTATAAACAAAGATGCTATAAACATGTAAGATTTTTGAGGACACAAGTTTTATTTCTAAGTATTTTATTGTAACTTTTTTCTACTGCAAATGGCATTTGTCTTACTCATTATAGAGTCTAGTGGCTATTTGTATATATGAATGCTATTCGTGTTTTCATGTTAATCTTATATCTTGCTGTTTTGCTGTATTATTTTATTGTCTTAGTTAACTTTATCATTAATCCTCCAGGGTTTTCCAGGTTACTATTATGTTTTCTACAAACACATGCTATTTTATTTCTTTTTTTTATATTAATTTACCTATAATTGTTTTCTCTAGTCAAGTTGCATTGGCTAGTACCTCCAGAATGATGATAAATAGCAGTGAAGTTAGTGTGCATCCTGACTTGTTCCTGTTCTTTGTAGGAATGTCCTTAGCATTTCTCATTTAATAAGATGCTGTCTTTAAGACTGGACTATATGTCTTTTATTATCTTAAGAAAATATGTATCAGTTTCTGTTTTCTCAAGAGTTGTAATTAAGAAGGGATGTTGTATTTTGCCAAATAATTTATAACCTCTCTAGAAATACTCATATGGGTTTTCTTCCTAATACTATTAAGATGGTTAATTATATTAATATAGTTTCTAATATTTAGTCTTCTTTGAATTCCTAAACCTCATCTATTTGTTGTATATTATTTTTAATATAGTTTTATAATTTGTTTACTAAAATTTTATTTAAGGTTTTTATATAACTTAAAGTAATTCTTTGTAATTTAATATAATGTAATTATTTCTTTTGCTACCTTTAGAAGGTTTAGGTATGCTATATTTGCATACCACAAGAAAGGGATTGGCAGTAGTGTGAAACTGGGCTGGCGGGGGGGAAATACGTCATCAATAAGAGTACTTGATCGCAAACCAAGTGAAGTAGGGGCCAAAGTTAGGCCCAAACTTTACCTGTACAATGACCATTTGTATACCTAACCCTGAATTGTACCCTACATCTTTAAAATAAAGATTAAAAACAAAAGTTTGGAAAATTTCTTTCATTTGTGTATGCTCTGAAGCAACGTGTATGCCATATAAAATATCTAGCTTTGACTAATTTAGTAATTTAATTCTGATGGGGTTATTTCAGGGTAAATTTTCACTGTGGGTTTCCCGGCACTCCTACCTCTTCCATTGCTGTGCACCAGAGGATTTTCTTTTAAAAGTAATGATAAAAGCGATGGTTTTTGGCCAACTATTATAATCCTTCATTTTATATATGAGTTTTGAATACTAGAGACAGAGGAGTAACTCAAAAGATTTCACTTTCTTTCCACCTAACCAGAAGGTCTGACCTTAGTTTCTTAATGCCATTTGACAAAACAGGTTTTAAATCTCAAGTCATTCACTTATGAGTGATTTAATCTTACATGGTCCCTTAACATTCTGGACCCTTCCCCAAGAATTAAATAAAATAGCATTTCTGAAGAAAACCTTGTAAACTGGAAAATATATGTAATAGTTTTTACATAATAAATATATTATACCAATAATATTCTATATTATGCTAATTATATTTTTATTATATTTGTATTAGTTATTATTAAAGCTTGTACTGAAGAAAAAAGCACTGTCTGTGTCACTTTGAATAAGTTGTTTAACCTCTCCAAATTTCAGTTTTACTATTTATTAAATAGAAAATAGGAGTTTATGATATGACAAAAGTAAAGTATTAGCACAGTGGCTGACATACGGTAAACACTCAGTAAAAGTAATTAATTACTGTTGCTGTTTTTGTTATCTCAATTTCCCATTTCCAAGTGAGTAGGTCAGTGTTCCAATAGCCTGGGACTGGTTCTTGTTAGTTTCAGTGGGAGCCTATGACAGAGCTCTACAAAGAGACAGACCAGCGTCCTGTCCTCAGATTTATAATGGATGTTCCATTTCCCCTCCCAGAGATCAGCTTTTGGAATGGCAAACACTTAAGCCAATGAGCAGAATACAAAAAGAAGGGAAACATCCAGCAATGTCCAGATAACTCATTTTTGGATACAGGTTATAATGGACAGACATTATGTAGAGCTTGGAAATAAACTCTGAACTTATTCAACTGTGCCTCCTCTTGGGCCTATGCTAATCTGCCAGCTCAGTCTGTCCTTACATGAGCACACACACTCCTACCTCACAAGGCAGTGGGTTTCTATTCTTTTTTTCCCCCACAGAGTTACAGAGACCATGCATAGATCCTGACCCGTAGAGCAACCTAGGAACCCCCAGCCGTGCACTAGGAGGGGCCTAAGCCTGAGACATAGGAAAATCAAAGACACAAGATAAAAGGCAGCTAACGAAGAAAGAAAGGTAGTCAAAATGATTTTTAAGTTGCCTGCTAACTCCTCAAGGGGAAGAGAGGGTGGAGGGAAAGCCCGGGGCTCAGGAGGAAAGAGAAGAAAGAGAAAGCTTCTAACCAGCAGATGCATATACATTTCCACCTCTTTGTTCTTTTTTTGATTCTAGTTGAAGAAAAGAGCCCAAGATATAGTTACTAATATGTAAGATAGGACCCAAATGTGAAAATCTTGCCTTCATCAGGAACCAGGTAAATATAACAATAAAAACAAACCACTTAGAGGTGATGGGGAGGGGGGTAATTTCAGCTTTCAAAACTTTGTTTTGAGAAACAAAGCTTTGTTTATTTGAAAAACACAGGCTTTTCATTATTCTTTATGACATTTGATTAATTATACTTTATTCCACTTACATGTGCAGTCAGTCTAGTCAGAGTCAATGTCCCCAGCGATCCTAAGTTGCCAAACGTGTTCACAATGAAAGCTTGACACACACACACACACACACACACACACACACACACACACACACACGTCATTCTTTGAAATCCAGGTCCAAGGCCAAGCACTGTGGCTCACACCTATAATCGTAGCACTTTGAGAGGTCAAGGTGAGAGGCTTGCCTGAGCCCATGGATTCAAAACCAGCCTGGGCAACTTGACAAGATCTCATCTCAACAATAAAATCAAGAAAAATTAGCCGGCATGATGGTGCATGCCTGTAGTTCCAGCTACTTGAAAGTCCGAGGAGGAAGGATCGCCTGAGCCCAGCAGATAAAGGCTGCGGTGGCCATGAGCATGCCACTGCCCTCCAGCCTGGATGACAAAGTGAAACTCTGACTTGAAAGAAAGAAAGAAAGAGAGAGAGAGAAAAGAAATTCAGGTTCTATCCCTTGACCTACTCCTTGAGGACTCCCTAGATTTTCAGCATTTGTGATAATGAGAATCATTCCATGTTATTTGTTAGTTACTTCTCTGGGACTAGATTCTGATACCTGAAGACAAAAATCTCTCTGCACTCCTTGTCTCCTCTTCCTGCCTGCCACCCTCTACCCATCATGAGACAGGTTGAGCACCTAGGGTGGAATGTAATTGCTTTGTAATTGCACAGACTTTAATAGAGACATCGCCAAGCTTTATCTTCCCCTGTTAGATGCAAATTCCACGACAAGGTCTTTTACTATCTTCCTACATTTTTTTTAAAACCATATGCATCTTGTTAAGGGCAGTTCTTTAGGCTATCTCAAATAACCAAAGAAAACCCTGAGGACATTTTACAATAACTGTACCCTGCCCACCTTCACCCACCAGTGTGGCACAATTTAGTAAATGCAATTTGTCTCCTGTTATTAACACTCAGAGAGGACAAGGGTGGAATTTGGCGCTCCTTCAGCCATCCAGGTGGAGGTCTGGATCCTTGGGCTTTCATCATGGCCACCGCCTAAAGCCTGGCCCTTTGGGCCACAAAGGAGAGTGTAGCTCTTCCTCAGCGGCACCATTGTTTAAAACCCCCTCTCTGCCTTTGTCTCTCTGCCGTGTTGCCCGCCAGCAGCGATGTCTGATGTCTCCACTTGGCAACCACAGTCTGTGAGATCATCTTTTCACCGCTGTTTCCTTCACTGTTTAAACTCTAGCAGTGACTCAGTGTTTACAATCACATCAACCTGAGAGAAATGCTGTGGCTGTGTCGAAGAATGAGAGCCTTGCTGGCACCAAGGTAAGTGTGGACATGTTCTTGGGAGAGGATGGGGGAAGGGGCAGGGAGCCAGTGGCAGGATGGTAGGGATACCTGTGTGTGGTGAGCTCTCTTCAGCTCTTGGCAGGACATCCAGTCCTGAAAGGGGGATAATGACCTGTCAGGCTGTCTAGTTTGTGCTGTTGCTTGGAGAATGACCAATAGCTGTCTTGTTCACAGGTCAGGGTGAGCAAATCCCCCATGCAGCCAATACATATGCATAAGGCAGGCACAGTGACATTCATGCAAAGGGAACCTTTCAGGACATGTTACTTTACAGAGGCCAGAATAAAACATAGATGTTGAAAATCAATCTAGAGTGGGAAAAAGCAAAAGGAAGTGCTTTCTAATATGGAGGTGAAAACACACAGAAAGAATAGGTAATGGAGGTGAAGACACACAGAAAGAACAGGTATGCATAACTGAATGGAGTTCTTCACACTCCAGCGGATGGTCTTTAGATAAACTTAATGGTTTCTAAGTACAGTGAGCTCACAAACTTAATTTACATCATAAGTCAAATATGATGACGTACACATATTTGGGGTCATTCAGTTCATTCCTTGGAGACTGTTTCTAGTCCCTTACCATGACACACAGGAATCAAGAATGGCACCAGAAAACTAAGCTTCAAGGCTTCCAGTCACCAACCCATGCAACATGGCCAAGCTAGCCTTGATGGGGATGCATCCACAGAAGGATGAATCTGCCTTCTCCTCAGAGTCCATACAGGGAACAGTCCAAGATCCTCACATACTTAAAAATTCTGAAGTTTAGTTCCAAAAAAGGTAAGAACAAGAGAGACAATGTGATCATCTAGTCCAAAGGTATTCCAAAACAATTTAGCATATACCTTATTAAAAACAAAAAGAAAACCAAATTGAATTTGGAAGCCCAGGAGGCCAGACAGATAAAAGCTGAACTGGCCTGTTGTGGCGGGTAGGGAGGGACAAGAACTTTGCCCAATATGAACTCCAGGGCTGCACAGGTGTTATTCTATGGATATTACTAATCTTTTCTAAGTCCATCATCTCCTGGATAAAGAAGATAGGGCCTAATTCACTGAAGTAAGTTCTCATGCAAATTGCAAATGGCAGAGCCTAGACTCAGAACTTTTCTCCAAACTTTCTACCACATTATGCATGTAGTCTCCCCAAAGCTAACTTGATCACAAGGCCATAAAATGCTGATGCTCAACTGGAAACCCACATTCTGATACTCCCAAAGTCAATAGTTTCTATTGGTAAGTAAGTAAGTAAATAAATAAATAAATAAAAGAAATCATTCTAACCGCCATACCTAACTGCCTGATGTGTTTCAGTATGACTAGTCTTTACTTAATGACTTCCTTATGTCTGGTCCTGATGATACATCCCAATAAAGTCCCTGTCAAACATACAGTCATGTTAAAGTCACAGAGACACAAGCAGACATTGCCTCTTCAACATTGTCTACTCTTCTGTCTGTTTAGTTTGGGACGATTCTAAATAATATACTCTTTAAGAAATGAATGAATAAACCTCAGTATGTTAGTGGACTGTTTTATATGCTTGCTGAAGAAAACCTTACGTATAGAACAGAGGAGCAAATAGATGACTTTAACCCATGGTTTGAATGCCTGCAGAAAGTACATACAAAGAATAATATTTCAAGGAGACACTGAAGATACATAGGCCAGGAACTTTTAGCCCCCTATCAGGGCAGTTGGCATTCGAAGCTTCAAAATCTTAGCCAATTTTGCCTGAGAGGAATGTGAATTAGTGGGCCATTTATTGCATGGTTGATGACTTGTAAACACTTTTTGTTGCTACATAAGTTCAGGCAATTACTAGGCAACTATACCAGCAAACTACCTCATAATTAAAAGATGGAATCTTGTGTGAGCTGCCATTTGGGAAGCATTGACTGCTTTCTCACTTAATTGGTATGATCACATTCTCTTGAAGCCTTCAGGAGCCAATAGATAGATGATCCATTTGTAAAACAATTGAATTACAGAGAGAAGATGGCTCTCTTTCTGAGATGGTTCAAAGCAGTTCTTCCTTAGTTAAGAAGAAAGGCATAAATGACCAAGGAACTATGTCAACAAATGCCTAAGTCCAGGGTGCACTTATGGGGGGAGGGGGGCATATTTATGTAACAAGGGTCTACTAACTTCAGGGCACATGAGGAGTCTTGTAACAAACAAGTGACCCTTACAAAAGATATGTCAGGTTTTGGGTGCTACATTGAATGTTATCAAAAAGAAACACATATGCTATCTCATTTAATCTTCCCCAACTTGGCTATAAAAGCTATAAGGGATATATATATCCTAAGGCACAGAAAAGCCAAAATTGAGACCACCTTCTCTCTGCTACTGAATGGCCAACTTGAGACTTTAACCCTACCTTCTAACCGCGGATCCCCTGTTTATTCCTTTTCAACATTTCCTTTTTCTGGGAATAAAGAACATAGAAATGAATTTAAAGATGTGATTCTAATGTCCAGATTACTGAGAGTAAAATGATTCTGAATCAATTAAAAGTAGCCCATGATCCAGGGCAAAGGAATATAATGTGGATTAAAGACACCTACCAAGAGTAGAGGGCTAAAGACATGTGTTCTGAATGTACACAGTTAATCTAGAAGGATATCATAAGTGGGTGTGAGTTTTGACTTAGGGTCTAAAAAAATATGAAAGACTGCTTTTAACCTCATCTACCACAAGTGTTTAATTATGTTGCTATATAGTTCCAACTGCCTACCTCTGTGACTGTTGGCCTCAAAGTTGAAAATATATTTTTCTTACCTTTGAAAATATGATGTGTTGGAAATTGCTGGCAGGTGTGATCATGTTTTGACTAAAAAACAGCTGGTCAAAGAAAATTTTGATTTGGGGCCTGATTTCAGGTGTTTGATAAGTAGAGCCCTAATACATTTATTTTCCTTAGTACTTTTGAGAGTACTACAAAATTGAGAGGCAGGGCTATAGTTGTGAAGTTCTGTATAAATCTTGTTAGTTTGGGGACAAGTAGACCAAGTTTAAATGGCAGACATTTGGAGCAAACTTAACATTTAAAATGAGTCCATTTCTGGCCCAAGAAATAATTGCTAAGAACAGGAATCCAATTTCTACTAGTGTGAAGAACCCTTAGACACTTAGTGAATAAGAAATTTCTTGTCAATGTCAAGTGCTAGAGTGGGTGACTAGATAGAGAAGAAGGAGGAATACCAGTAGTTGGCTTTATTGCTCTTTTCTTTAGAATTCTCATTTACACAATTGAAGTAATAAAGTATATTTATATGTGAAATGTATGCAAAAGAACTGTGTTATTTGAAAAAAGTCTACAGTCATAAGGTACTGTTAATACTCTGGGTCCTTGATATATAATTCCAGGTCACATATGTTTGTAGAAATTACAATGTATTCTCATTTATTCATTTACAGTCTTAGCCCATAGAAGTCCAAGATCAAGTCACCAGCAGATTCAGTGCCTGTTGAGAGCCTGCTTCCTCAGAGATGACATCTTCTCACTGTATCCTCATATGGTATAAGGTAGAAGGGTCTCTCCAGGGTCTTTTTTTAAGGGCACTAGTCCCATTCATGAGGGCTGTGCTCCTGTGGCATACTCATTTTCCAGTGGCCCCACATTCTAATACTGTCACCTTAGGAGTTAGAATTTCAACATTTGATTTTGGGGTGGTTACAAATATTCAGACCATAGCAATTATTAATAATTATAATCCAGGAATAACATAGTATCTAAAATAATAGATCAACATTTATAGAAAAATATGTTTAAATTCTTTTTTAAATGTCTTGGTATTTGTCTCTGCTCTAGAAAAAAACTATTATTCACAACTGAAAGTTCCAATTTGATGAGCCTGAATGCATGGTACTCAAAGGATTGAAATCATGGAAGAGCTAAAGTCTTAAAATTTTATTTATTTATAACTTTCTTCAATTGAGTATCATCAGTATAGCTTAACTGTTCTGCATTGTTGGCAATGTACCTATAAAATATCCTAATTAGACCATTCTTTGCCTCCCTTGGGACAGAATGAGAAAGGATGAGATCATATCTGTTGTTACTGATTCAGGATGTCACATAGAAAAGGGCTAGGTAAGTCCACATTTCTGATGTCTTCAAGGGTAATGATAATGCTCAAAAATATATATTTTTTCTTTATTTTCTTCCAAAAAAGTTGTATTTGCTTTTCAGTTGATAAGCCAGCTTAAGAGTGCAGACTAACACTTCTGTCTCATGTTGTTGATAAAGGCTGAAGATCTGGGAAAGTTGTACTGACAGTTGGTTATTTTATTTGGAAGCATCAGTGTTAACACATCAATTTTGACTAACCTCCCTTTCTCTTCTCTGATTTCAGCCTCCATACCTGCTGTTCTGGGAATCACATTCAACTTAAATTAACTAGAACATGAAAACTGCACCCTCAGCAGGCAGACAGTGAAGGCAGTAACTTGACCTCAAGCTTAAGGTTCAGCCCTACACTGTGGTATCTCAGAGTGAAGATTGCCTCCCAGACTTCTTACCTACAAATAAACCAAGCTGAGAAGCAGCAAGTAGGCCATGTAGAAGTGAGAGTTATCAAATTTGGGAGGTTTCCCCAAACACTATTATTACAGTTTTCTGTCTTGGGAAGGGAAGCAAAGACCTATAGGAATGAAAGGGTAAAAAAAACCAAAGGAAATGTCACCCATAGCTGGTGAGGAAACCTGGGATTGTGGCATAGAGGAAACTATTGAACTTACTAATAATTTTCTCCACATTGGATTTAGGAGAATTTTAAACAAAAAACAAGCAATTTTATTTTATATTTGTTTTAGTCTGCACTACTTATTGTTGTCATCACAGTTTATTTTTAAAGCATAACTCATATAAGAAATATTCAAGTTAAGAGCACCACCGAAAGTCCCAGTGGGATAATGCTGAGAGAAAAAGAACTTAGAAAGCCAAATGCCTGTAGATTTCTATCCAAGGGGTTCATGGCTGTAAGTACCCACTTTCCCAGCCAGGAGCCTCCAAGTCTGAGGGATGTGGCAGATTTAAGAGAAATCTTGGGGTTCAAGAAACTATCAACCTTGTCTTGCAAAGCAGTTTGACTTGCAAGTGAAAAGTGTCACAATGTGACAGAGACATACTCTTAGAAACAGCTACCATACTAAGAATGCACCTCACTTTCTCTCCCGAGCCAACCCAATCAAGCATGTAGCAGGCATGCCAGCAAGGGAGATAACTCTTCTTCCTGTCCCACTCCCTTCATTCCTAAAACACCTTCTTCCCTATGTTACACCTTTCTGTGGAGGGGGAGGCAGTGGTGAAGGTAAAAGTCATTTTGGTAACAGAAGTCATTTATAGCACTAAGTCTCCAACCCACAGCCACTGGATACCCCATAGTTTCAGTTATTGATCCCTTCTTGTGCCCACCTGATTCCAGGTATCTCACAAGATCTTGCTGAGGATTTGTCTTGAGTTTCTACCCATACCCTACAGAAGGAGATCCTGAGACAAAGATTAGGATGCAAGTAGTTTATTTGGGAAAAGATCACAATGAACACTGGTGGGTAGTGGGAGTGAGGATGTAAGACAGGGAAGAGAAGGCAGATAATGAAGAGTTATTATCAAGTAAGTTGCCACTATGGCCAACTGAGGTTTAAGTCTGCTGGGGAACTCCAGGAAAACTCCATGAAACACATGTTACAGGGGACACAACCAGAAGGGTGGGGAGAGTGGGGATTCAGTATGGATTGAGAACTCTTAAGAAGGAGGCATTAATTTCCTGACATTTGTGGCCCACTGCAAAGGTGAGCAAACCAGTCTTTAGTAGCTAGAGAAAGCACTTAAGCAAAGAAAAGCGATAGTTGACAGTTGGAAGATGTCACTTGTTCACTAAGTGGGAAGGGTAAGAAATAGAGCTCTGAACACTGAGTTTCTATCACACCATGGAAAGTTTCTCCCTGATTGACCCATGCTGCTTTCTGCCCCGCTGTCTGTCTCGGTGACAACCAGCTGCATAGATAACTTATGCTTAAGTTGCCCTCCAATAAAACTATACTTGATGTGGAGAGGACTACGTTCCCCTAGGATTATAATTTAGGTTAAAAGTTCACACACTCTCAGCCAGGCTCAGTGGCTCAGCCTGTAATCCCGCGCCTTGGGAGGCTGAGGTGAGTGGATTGCCTGAGCCCGTGGGTTCAAAACCCGCCTGGGCAACTTGGTGAGACCTCATCTCTACAATAAATAAAAAAGCTAACTGGGTGTGGTAGCGCACGCCTGTAGTTCCAGCTACTTGGAAGGCTGAGATGGAAGGATCGACGGAGCCCAGCAGGTCGAGGCTGTGGTGGCCGGGAGCGGCCACTGCACTCCAGTCTGGGTGAAAGAGTGAGACTCCAACTCAAAAAAAAAAGTTCACACACTCTCAATCTTCTTAGAAACCTGTCTCCAGAATCTCAGGACAAGCTTACTTAGGCCATGCCATGGCCATGCCAGAAGCATATGTCAAGTTCCACTATGAAGTCCAGGGGCTTCATTCACTCATTGTTTAGCTGACCTCTGCTCTTTCCATGTCTTAAACATAGGCTTCAAAGCTGAGCACATGGTTTAAACATGTATGGCACCAACTAGAGTCCCAACCAAAATAATGTCTGTCTGCTGAAAACCATCTAGAGTTCTAGGCAGAGATGGTTTCAAGGTGAGTTACTGTCTTATCTAGAAATTTTCTAAGGTTAGTGAGCGTCTTTTATACCCTTTATTTTAAGGATCTGAATCCCAGTTTCACAGACCTGATCTTTAGTCTCAAAGTTCTTATTGATGTTCTTCCCTGGAATCCATCAAACACAATGCCAGTTACTCAGATGTGAGCATCTTGTGTAGATCTCCATGTATCCCACATTTCCACATTGCCTTGTTTCATCCTATAACTATGTTGTGGGTTTCTGGAAAATAGGCTTGCTTCTCATGCATCTTTGTGTTTGCTAAGTGCAATCTTTGACATTTGAGGGTGGGCATTAAATGTTAGTTGTATTGACATAGTTCAAAAAGGCAGAAATAGGAAAACTCAAGTCCCGCCTAGATGCCTGTGGTTCAGGATCATAAGTGGTCCTGTTATTTCACCAGGACATAGAAGCCACTCCTGATCATCTTTCTCGATGTGACCATGTTTCTGAGGAGACAAGATAGGGTACTTGCTGCTCATCTTTGAAGCCCATGTTTATGACATGGAAAGAGCAGAGGTCAGCCAAAAAATGAGTGAGGGCAGAGAAGAGCACTGTAATTTCCTATTTGTAGAAAGAAGGAGGAAAAGAGAAGAAAAAGGCAGTTAGGCACACCCATGTGCTCCAGGTTGTGCCACTCTACTCCACCCCTGGACTTCATAGTGGAACTTGATATATGCTTTTGGCATGGCCTGGACATTTTGCTAAGTTTCTAATAAAGGATAGAGAACAATAGCAGTAGTGACCTAATGCTCAGGACCAGGCTTTGAAAGGAAAGTTGGAGTCACTGGGTTTACTTTTTTCACTTTTCAGATGAAAACATAGTCATAGATGGACAGGCAGTAATATTCTCAAGATCACATAATAGTTGATGGTTAACCACAGGAAGGCTCTAACTTGGAGAGATGTTGTAAGGTTGTTGGGCCTCCCCTTTAATGGAAGACTCTTAAAGAGCCTGAATCCCCTAAATATAAACACAATGTGCCAGATAATCGCAGGACTATCCTTTTCCTAAGCATGTAACTTACAAAATGACATCCCTAAGTCTAGCCCCAAACGCACACACACAAACACACACACATTGAGAACTTCATCTCAATCTTCTTTTGAGGAATTTGAACACAGTTTTATGCTCCTCTATTTGAGTGTGCTAGGAGTAGTTTCAGAGATTGTAGACTGGGTAGTATGTATAGGAATGGTGAAGATCATCCTGTTCTTTAAAAAAAAATTTTATTTGTTCAGTCATTCTACATTCAGGTATTTGAGGGAGCATCTGTCTGCAACTACTGCTGTAAAAAAAATGCTGAGATACATAACAGACTATCCCTAAAATAATACAAGCATGCTCTCTATCTTGGGGAGTTTGATAGCTTAACAGTTAACACCAGAACCAATATTCATGAAGAATGAACAAAACAGAGTATGATTAAATTCTGGGCATAGGTAGTCAGTGCTAGAGGAGCTTGGAAGTAGATGAACTTCCTGGAGGCTGAGTGGGGTGAGGAAGAAGCCATGGAAAGGATGAAGATGGCAAGTCAGGAAGTTTCTGCCTGCACAGAGACAGTGGCAGAATTGGGTTCTACACATACCCACAGCCACAGAGATGGGAAGAGGGCAAAACTGGAACCTCAGGGAGTTATTGCTCCTGCCTCCAGCTAGACAAAGTCAAGCCTCCCAAGCAAGATTTGGGATGAGGAGACCTTGTTTTACCCCACTGTGTTCCCCAGTGGGGAGAATTAGACTGTGTGCCTTATAAGTTTAAAAGGTCGTATCATACCTTGTTATTACCTCAGGCAGAAGCTTAATTAACACAAAACTATAAAATATAACACTCAGTTCCTCAAAAGATAATGTTAGGCAGTAATTCTCAACCTGTATGGCACTGGGTTTAGAGACTTCATGAAGATTTATAGAAAGTGTAAAGCACTGCTGCAACTATTAAATGAAAAAATCTAAATCTTGAGAATGAGTGGCAAGGGAGAATGGAGAAATTATAAATCTGCCAAATGTGTGAGTCAACATCATATTGGAAGACAAATTGAAAACATCTGACTGTGAAAAATCATGGTCACAGACTGGACTGACAACCTCTTGGTTAAGATGGTGGAGTATAAAAAGCTGAGAATCACTCCACGTGCTGGTTCTGTCTTTTTGCCAAAATTCTGCCAGCCCAGAAAGAATTGCTTTTCTTAGTAGACTATATGCATTGGTGGAAAAAGGGCTATACACAAAATGAACATAATCAAATAATAAAATGTAAAAAAATACATAAACATCTGGACAAAATGTTAAAAACCAAACAAACACAGAGTCTACTAGACATTTCTAAATATGTAGTCATTTAGATGATTGACAGAATTCTCATTTCATTTGAATCACAGAGTATTTTATAGAAGTGACTTCCATTATAACACATTTATTAAAATGTATTTGCCTTACATAATTTTCATCTTGGTAATATTTCTCCATCTTGAAATAGCAGTCAAAGGTGTCCATGAAGACTTCTTTTGAGAAATGCATGTTGTCATTTAACGGGACAGCTATGATTAAGCCAAGTTGCAAGGAGAGGTTTATTCAAGCGGGGCCTGGAAGAGAACTCAAGTTAACTCACTCTTCTACTCTGGACTAGTTGTCCCTCATGTCACTTTTCTCAACTACTAGTTGTTCTTAAAAACAATTTACCAGCACACAGAAGTGTTTAGACCTTAAACTTTAGACATGATAAAATTCAGAGAAATCTGATGGCAGTAGGGTATTACTACCTTTTTATTTTCCTTGATAAAATGTTTAAGTGACAAATTTTAAAACAGAATGAAAGGAAATCTGACAGGTAGATGCTATATAGCCATCTCAAAGGAGATGGTTTGCTTTTGAATGAGGCAGAAAAAACTAAATATCCTATTTAAATCAGTTTGGAAATTCTGAGATAAAATTATCAAAGGAGGAATTGATGGATGCACTTATCATATAGGATCATACAAATCGCCTTAGTAATCAAGTAATCCACACCCCTCCCCCTCACCTAAACAGATGAGAACATTAAGGATCAGCAATGTGAAATGACTCATCCTGACACAAATTGAATTAGTAGCAAAGTGAGAGCTAGACCTCAGACCTCTGAATTTTTAATACATTTCTTCACCGTACTGTGCTCTTTCATAAGCTGGAATGAAATCCATCTGCTGTGGTTTGAATGTTTGTTGCCTCCCAAACTTCTGTTGAACTTTAATTGCTATTGTACCAGTATTAGGAGGTAGGACCTTTAAGAGGTGATTAGGCCATGAGGGGTCTACACGCATGGATGGAGTTGGTGTTGCTATAAAAGGGTGAGTTTGACCTTCTCTTGCCTCCTCTTCCCTCTTTGCCTTCCACCTTGGGATACCACAACAAGAAGGTGATCCCTTAATCTTGGTCTTCCCAGCTTATAGACTGTTAACCAATAATTTTCTGTTCATTATAAATTACCCAGTATCAGTTCATCTCTTTTAGTAGAACAAAATGGATTAAGGCAGCATCCAAACTTCAATATAACTGAGTTATTTGAAATGGAATAATTCCTTTCACCATCATATCCCCGTCCCTGTTCTGCCCCATCCAAATTGTCCTAAAGCACAGACCCAGTCACCCCATTTTTTCCCACAAAAACCTATAACAGCTCCTTATTTGGAGGAGCTGTTATATATATATAGCTGTTCATCCTATTCATTCCTCCCAAGACCCTCTGACCCTCTACCAGTCTTCCCTGGAGAAAATTCCATTTGTCCTTCAAGATCAGACCACACGCTGACTCCTTTAGGCAGCCTTCCAGGACTCAGCTGTCTATGACTACTTCCTCTACTGCCTTACTTGTTTCTCTGTATCAGCTTTTATCACCATCTACCATCTGCTAGCTTGTGAGTTCTTTAAGGGAAAACCCATCTCCTGCTATGTGCAGCAACTCCAGTGCTTTGTTCAACGCATAGTAGGTATTTAGTTTAAAATAATTGTTGAATAAATAAATGTGTAATTTAATTCAAAATGTAACAAGTTTACCCTCTTCCACTCAAAAATCAGAACATTCACACGACAATGATCCAAAATAGGTAAAATAATTAGCCAATCATCTATTTTTATTACAAACTTGTTTTGCATGATTTCTGCATGAACTTAGCCTCAGCAAAATATTCAATAACTGTGTGTGTGTGTGTGTGTGTGTGTGGTGTGTGTGTGTGTGTGTGAGTGTGTGTGTGTTATAACACAGGGTCACAGTTTGTTACCATTCATTCATTCCAATGATCTTACAATGTCACAGAAATGTTGCATTTCAGAACTTGTTAAGTGGCATTAAATACAGTATATGCTTTTGAAATTACTTACTAAACATTTAGTATCAAAACACGTGCTTTGAATATTGCCAAAGAATAATTTTTGGAAGAAAATACCATATAGAGAAGGTAGTTGAGGTGGAGGTAGGAGGTTGTGCACTACACTGCCTACTTAATATGCTACCAAATTCAGCAGTTAGATTTCTGGAGGGCAAACTTATGCTCTTGGTGCCTTTATTTTACAGTTAACAAATATAGATGGTAGACAACAACTGTCCCTTCTCAAGCTGCACAGTAAGTCTAACAAAGTGTTGCTACCTCCACATCAGGGATTGGTCCTTTTGTTGTACACATTCAAGAAGGAAGACAAGTCCCAGAGAGCATGCCTCATGCTCCTATTACTGTTTTTCTCCTTTATGATAATCTTATTACTCTCAATTTTCAGGTGCCTGGTCTAATAATCAGTCTTGATTTTAGCTGGATGCCTGTAACTCACAAATTACCTAATTAAGTTTTAAGATATAATCTTTCTATACCCTAAATTTTTTTTCTTTTTTTAGTGCAATATATCTAACCCCTACTCGTGAAGCATTCTGAGTTTTAAGTACTACTTAAATGACCAAAGAAATAATGATAACAAATCTTCGTGGCCCAGCAAGATGAAGTTACAATGGTGTACTGTCAGATCTCTGGAGTCAGTATGTAAAACTGGGGTTATTCACTCAATCTTTCCATGAAAAATAGGACTGAGAAAAGTCACTTCCCTGTGAGTTCTTGTGGCAGAGTGCCATCCCCATTCGTCGTCCCATTCTGTAGGGATTTGAGGGGTGTGTGTGAGGAGGGAGTCGATGAAGACTTGGCATGTCACTCCTGAAAGGTTGCCAAAGGCTGTGTCATCCCTGGAGTTCTAGGCTTGCTGTTCTGCCTCATCCACATAAATGCTCTCTCAGTGGGGCTTGTAAGCCAGAGCTTTCATGCACACTTTCCTCCCAAATCAGGCAGGCAAGTTATACTGCTTCCAGTCAATTGTGATCCAAGCTGATTCTGCTTACAAATGTCTTCCAATTAGCATGCAGCAGCACAGTATAAGAAAGAGTTCCAAACAGATCAATTAGAGAACTGCATTGTGAAGAATTCATTTCCCATGGGTCTCATTTTTGTGTCCTTCATGGGTTGAAATTTTTTTTCTGTAAAAAATGACTCCTCTGTAAAAATATGAAATGACCTAATTAAAATATTGATCCTGAATGTTGCACTATTTTTCTCTGTCTGACAGTCATTATCCAACAGACTTTGAATCATATAACTCACCTTGTCATCCTGCACTCTTCCCCCAGGACAATGCACACATCTCAGTATATTATGACCCAAATGTGTCTATGTAGGTAGCCCAGGCATTAAACAATAAACTAGCCTCAGTTCAATGTTTAGGATCCTGAAAATAGCCACAGAATATAAACTATTGAAGTTATATATAACATATGGTATATAATTTATATATATTATATGATATTATACACAGATAATATGTAACATATTATTTATATATAATAAATAATACAATAATAATCTGACTATTTTACATCTTTCTTCAAAAATTGCAAAATTTTTCTGTAACTATTTTTAAATTTATTATCAAAAACTATATAGTGACACATTTTTGAGGATTTAAAGAAAAGCCTCTGCTTTAAGATTATTAACACTCTGATTTTAACCAGTAACCTATTCTGTGTTTTTCAACATTATGTTTCAGAAGGGCTACATATATAAGAGTAACAGTGTATACAAATTTTTGGGGGGTGTCTATGCTTATTTCTTTTAGTTCCCCTTGATAAATGATATCTACTTATCTGGGATAAATAGCCACCTCTCTAAAACTCCAGGATTTTCTGAAAATTGGCTCACAGAATTTGTCTCACACTTAATTCCACCTGAGATATGGTTGTTCATTTTCCCTGCTATTGAGAAAGCCAACAGTTTCTCAATCCCAGATGGAAGAAACTCACATGGAGATACTGGTAGATGATGAAGGATAGAAAAAGCAGGAAAAGTCCATTTCATGAGCAAGAATCCCCATTAGTCTAGCTCCTACCCTGCAATGAATTCTCTTCTCTCTTTAGTGAGTTATTTTGTTACTCTGTGTCAGTTTCTTTATCTGCAAAATGGGGTAAGTTTACCCCCCTCAAAGGATTTGACAATACAGTTGCTATGAGCTATGTAAATGAATGAAGATATTAACATTTTGCCAGTTTGGTTTGCTGAAATTTTTTTCTGAATCAGTTGGAAAAACTCTTTTCATTTAGGTTATGTTTTAGTGGAGATTTTAAACACTGTTTTAAATGTTAAGGGACTCAAATCTGTGATTTACCTGATTCTTTAGAGACTTATTGCTTCTGCTCTTTAAGTGTTCTTATGTCTTGAGATTTTGATGACTTATTTCTATTATCTTCTCATTTTTCTGTAGTTTTCATTTTAAATAGTCACTTCTTTTCTTTCAGTTCTAATTTACTTTTTGTATGTCTAAAGGGGGAAATCTGTGATGGTTTCTTTTTTCAAAATGATTACAGTTTTCATACCATCATTAATGGAATGCAGATATTCCTGCATTTCTCTATTGCATTGCAATGCTTCTTTCTACCACATAGTAAATTCCTATATATAAGAATTGACTTCTGAGAGAAGGTTTCTTCTTCCTCTTTTTGAAACCTCACAGCCTCATATATTTTGTCTTTGTTATATTTCTCTAAAAACTAGTCTTATGCCCTCTCTGAGAATGTAACTTCTTCCAAGGTGTGGGAAATATGTCCTTTTGAATCTCCTTATATTCTGATATTTAGGTGTTACAATATGTTGTCTGAGTTTGATTCTGACAATATACACAAAAACACACCAGGACAGAGGAGAGGAAAGACAGATATATAAAAAGGTTCTCCCTTAAAGTGGAGAGCTGCTCTACCATTTCTTATGCAACTTTCATAACTATTAACTATTCAGTATTTTGCTAGAGCCTTTTTCTTCTATTGTACGCCTTAGCTATGTGTTATCTCAGGAAAGATATTTGTCAGTCTTTCTGGCCAAAATTAACTTAAGCTTAATATCAGAACCAAATTCCTTCAACTTTCATAAACTTTTGTACAGAATGATACAAAACAACCGCTCAATCACCCGCTTAAGAAACTTGTTTGATGCCCTAAGTTCCCAAAAGGATAATCCCCACCAGGGCAGCTCAGGTAACATTGTGCTCAATTTCAGAAGAGACTGCACATCTATGTTCTGCTCTCTAAGGTCATGTAGAGTGAGCCTGGGTTGAATATGTGTAGCACATCCTTGATCCCACTCTTGCTCTTGCAAGATGAAAATTCTTGAATTGTCTTGAAAATGCTTGTAGGCAACCCCCTCGGGTCCCCTCCCACTATGGGAGCTTTTCTGTCCTCTCAATAAATCCCGAAAGAAAGAGAAAGGAAGAAAGAAAGAAAGAAAGAAAGAAAGAAAGAAAGAAAGAAGGAAGGAAGGAAGGAAGGAAGGAAGGAAGGAAGGAAGGAAGGAAGGAAGGAAGGAAGGAAGGAAATGCTTGCAAACAGTACACTGAAATTTGAAAAAAGTGAAATGATTTAGAAAATTAGAGTCTAGCTGGTCTGTGTTTGGATCTAGACTCTACCAGATTGAGATATAAACTTGGATTAGTTATATAACCTTTCTGAGCCTTGATTTATACATCCTTTAAACAGAATAATGGCTACTTTGAAGGGTCGTTGTGAGATTAGTCATATGTGTGTGAAGTGCCTGACCCATGGTAAGCTCTCAATATGGTGTGGCTATTATTAGGACTGGAGTAAGTAGGGTTTATTTGGAGGTTCTTGGATGATGCAGGGAGAGATCAGTGAGGATGAGTATCAGGTTCTTCCCTGTGTGTTACCTGGGGCAAGCATGGCCAGAGTGAGAACATGGGACTCTACGGGCCATTAGGTTAGTTTTGGTATCTTACTCTACGGGCCATTAGGTTAGGTTAGTATGACATTTGATGGTAAGAACCAAAAAGTATAGGTGTCACTACTCACCCCACCTTGCTCAGTACATCTCTCAGGCATCCTTCTCTTTAGGTGCCCTGTTGATGATCAAAGCTGGCTGTATTACGTCAATGAGAAGAATTAAGCACACATGGTCCCAGATAGTGAGGGCCACCTGGCAAAGTCTTAGGGACTGTTCCCAGTTAAAAGTAAAGAGGCAATTAGCATCTACCCATCTTGAGCCCTGGTGCCCCCTAGACAGAGAGCCATGTTTGACTACTTGGCCCTATCTTTATTAATAGAAACTTTGGTAATATCATCTGGGAGAAAAATAAAAACCTGGCTGAAGAGGATATGTATTTTAAGATAGCACAGTTTATATTTAGTGACTAGGATTACGTCCCTTGGGGGACATGAAAGAAGAGGAAGCGAGATTAAAGCTGAGCATCTGGTCTGGCAAATATCATCTCCGAAAATGGCCATGCCTGTCACAGGTTCACAACAGTGCTGAGGAAGGCTCAGAGGACTGTGGAACACCCAGAGCTCACCCAGTGCCAGGTCTCTCCACTGCTCAAGGTGCTGAGGGATGATCACCACAGTCAGGTCTGGACCAGCAAAAGAGGGTGAGCCAGGCAATACTGCATACTCACAGGGCAAATACCTGTGTGCTTAGCTATGAGTGATTTGCGGCGGTAGGAAATAAACTGATGGACATCAGGGGCTTGAAGTGTACCATACGTCACCTCTGAGATGCAGATTAATGCTCTTCACAAAGGTGCTCTAAGGACTGACATCATTGTTTGAAGAAGAACTGGAATGGTGATGTGGTAATTTGGCATAAATCTATCACCTGCCTATGGAGATGGTACAATCTGTTCTTGGATAATTTTTAGATTAAAATTTTATTACCACTCCCCCTAAAGTTGAATAATTGCCACAAAAACAATAATACTCACCTACACATTTTGAGCCACTTTCCATTTATTATCTCATTTTATTCCATAATATCATGCAAAATTTGTTGAATAGACTTTGACACTTTAATATAAAAGTTATTAATATAATCCAAAAAAGTATTAAAAATATAAAAATCTCCTTCACTTAGAGAAAGCTACTGTACATTTTTTGTGAGTCTATTTCCATTGTATTTCCATGCATATCTTAAGTATGATATATAAAGCGTTATGCACTATTTTTCCAGCTAATATTTTAAGCGTTTGCTGTACAAAGATCTTATCTATGCACAATTCTTCACAAATATATTTTTAAAGCTATAAAACTTATTGATTTCCAATATTTTCTGTTATATTGCTTCAGTGAACACTTGTGTGGATAAATCATGGTCTGAGGTAAACTCTTGGAGCTTGCTTTTATAAATGAGAAAGTACAAGTGCAGACATCTGGTCACCTCATTCATGCATGTTTGGCCCACAAAAGTGAAACAGCAATTAAAGCATAACTTTTCTTCATGTCTACATCATTACAAAAAGGCAAAGAGAAAGAAGAGGGCCATTTCAGCCAAAGAATAAAAAAATCAGAATTAAGGACCTGACTCTGTACCTGAAACCATATTCATATGCTTGCTACTAGATTAAAACTAAGAAAAACATTTTAGATCATTTTAGACCATTTACTAACCCAGCTGGCACAGCAGAACCACCTCAAGAGTTTTTATTAAAACTAAATCAATGCGTCTAATTTAGAGCCTGAAAATCTGTATTAAAGGGAAGGAAGGAAGAAGGAAGAAAGGTAGAAAGAGAGGAAGGAAGGAGGGGAGTGGAAGGAGGGAGAGAGAAAAAAAGAAGAAGCAGATTGTCTTTATTCTTTGCAGCAAACTTGCTAGCATTGCTTTGAAGTTATTTGGCAACTTGTCTATAATAACTGCTGGCTTTGAAGGGATGATTGCCAAGTTCTATCCATGCCCCAGCCCTAGAATTGTCAATATAGTAAAGCCAAAGTCACAAAAGCAGATGGGCCAGTGGACCTTCTTCATGGATTGCTGGGTTCTGTAAGGTCTCCTTCAAAAAGGAATAGCCATTGGATGGATAGAACATGCAATAATCTGAACTCAGGTGTGGGCACATGCCCTGTAGCCCCTGCCCTCAAATAGAGGAGACCTGCTGACCACACCCCGAGTCCTCTCTGGATGCCCATATAAGCATCCATTTTGTGTCAGGGATGTGACAAAGACTGGCTCTTTAAGTCCAACTTACATAGATATAAGCTGGTAAAGGTTAGCTGAAGGCTACAATAAATGGCTGAGTATGGCTGGAGTTAAGCTCAGCAGCATCTCATTAGTGTGTTTTGGCGCCACACAGATGATTCCAAACATGGCAATGGTGAAAAGATTAGTGCATCTGCTGGAAAATATGGGTCAACCAGAAGCATGTCGTTTGGGAGTTGTGTGAGGGTCAGCTGTATGCTTTTTTAAAGATGACATCAGGGTTTCTGGGCTTATATATTCCTAACGACTTCCAGACCAAGTGTGTTCCATGTGCAGTCCCAAGGATGAAATCTCCAGATGCTGCTGCTTGAGGAACCCACCTGGGACTGACTCACCCTGCTGAATTTCCCTTCTTCCAACATCACTATTCATCATGAAAACAGGTCAGGTTTGCCTCTGAGATTGTGCAGACAGCTGGCGGGTGATTCAGGGAGCATTAGCCGGCCAGTTTGGACCCTGATACGGAATGACTGTCTTGCCTTGGGTGACCATGAAGGGAAACAGATAAATATTCTCTTGCATAGTGAGGCTCTACTGAGTACTCAGTGCATTGAAAGATGAGATATATCCAGGCAAAATGGGACGGATATTCTCCTCTTGCCTAGAAATGCATGGCCATGGCATTTAAAGTCACTCATCACCAATGTCATCAATCCACAGTAAGCAGCAGAGATGATACTGAGAGGCATAGATCAATAGGAAAGGGTAGCTCTCCCTTTTTGGACAGACCATGAAAAGATCTATGATGTTTTCTGTCTGCTTGGGTGACAGGGAAGGAAACAATGGGAGCCAGATAAAAAGTAGAATGGGAAGATATGTGTCATGGAGGCGTTGAGGCTATATTAGGGCAGTATCATTGAGACACATGGTTATCACTGTCCTACCCTGCACAAAGAAAACCCATATAGTACCTGGAAGACAATTAATTGATACCCTGTGAAAAATTTATCTTCCCACTGATCTAAGAAGCAGGTTTTCACTTAAAATTAATAGAAATTATAGGATGGAGTTCTGGGTTGACCATTCTACTAGAAAGGTGTGTCTTCTCTGCATACCCTTCAAGCAACTACATTTGCAATTATATGTAGTTTCTTGTTCACCCCACAGGCACTGAGGTTTTGCTGTATGTTTTTGGGTCTGACATTTTGTGTTCCTAAGACCTGGGTTTGATCTTAATATATTTTTTTCTGATTCTAGGATTGTTCAAGTTTGTCTTCTTCCTTTCTCTTTCTTCATACCCCTCCCACCCCTAGCTTCATTTTTGATCACCCCCAACACTCTCTCTGCTAACTTTTTATCCCACAGATTTTCTTAGAATTCTGATCTCCTTTATTCTGGTCTCCCTTTACTCCTATACTATCATGCTATGGGGTTACAACTGTGCCTACCCACAGGAATGTTTTTTTCTTTAAAAGCCCATCATTATGGGTTGAATAGACACTATTCAGCCAGATTTACACACACACACAAACATAAATATATATATGTTGTTTCTAGGATATAAAAAATGTCTTGCAGCAACAAAATGCCACTCTTGCTGTCATGAAACATATTTGAGGAGGTCTAGAGGCAGAGGCAAATATTTCACACCCATATTACAATACCATTCCTGGGCTAAAAGCCTATTCCCACTGACCTGGATCTAGTTCTCTAGCTGAACCATGGCCCATCACTGGAGCAGGTCCTGATAAGCCAGACCAATAGAAAACATCAGAGAAAATTGATTAGAAGCCCTTGGATGATTGGTCTCATCTGAGTCCAAGGAGGTACCTCATTCTTGCTATACACAACTTAAAATCTGTTGTTGTCATACGGGGTAGAATATAGTAGCAAGTCCTAACTTCTCCATGCCTCTGTTTCTTCATCAGAACAGAAATAAAAATAGCATATAGGTCGTGAGTTTGCTGTGATTATTTGGTAAATTGAAATATAAATCATGGAATAATGACTGGTGGGTAATAAACTATAGTACACATTAGCTATTTATATTATTGAGTATAATAACGTGTTTATGGGTCTTGCTATTGGTAACATGAAGCAACTAAACATTGTCTATAAAAATGAGATTTGTTTTCTCCATTTCATGGATGGGGAATGGTCTACTTAATGCTAAGCAGGGCTGTTCCCAGTTGTTTGCACAATTAGAGTATAATGTCCACCACTCAGATGATGGAGGAGCAGAGTGAGGACTTCTGGAAAGTGAATAGATTTTAGATGGTTTGGGGAATTGAGATTGCTTAGCCTAGAGTAAAGAAAACTGAAGGGAAGATATGACCACTGTCTTCAATGGTCTGACATGGGAAGAACAGTTATAATTATTTAGTTTGGATCCAGAGGACAAAACCATGACCAGCTGGATAGAAGTTATAGAAAAACTTGAATTCAACATAGAAAAACTTTCTAATCATCAGGGTTGTATAGCAAGACATGGTCAGTTCACAAAACAACCTCCACTAAAGGAAGTGCCATTAAGCATGTAATTTAAACTATTTATACCTTATCTGTAAAATAGGGATAATAATATTGACTTTTGAGAAATGTTGTGAAGACTGAATGAATTCCTATGTACACAGATTTTCAAACAGTGCCATTCTTCAGATGGTAGTCATTGTATAACTGACCTGTAAAGGTGGAAAGGGGCAAGTGTTACTATCATTTGCATAATGCAAATCAGATCAATTATCGAGCAACCAGGCAACCAATCATATGACAATTGGAATTACCTAAGCTGTCACTTTGTCATTCTGCTGGCGTATTCTTCAGCAAGAGTACTCTCAGTAGTTCCAATTCTTTTTTTTTGAATTGGTGTCTCACTCTGTCACCCAGACTGGAGTGCAGTGGCCGCTCCCGGCCACCGCAGCCTCGACCTGCTGGGCTCCGGCGATCCTCCCGCCTCAGCCTTCCGAGTAGCTGGAATTACAGGCGCGCGCTACCACGTCCGGCTAATTTTTTATTTATTGTAGAGATGAGGTCTTGCCAAGCTGCCCAGGCGGGTCTCAAACCCTCGGGCTCAGGCATTCCACTCACCTCAGCCTCCCAAAGGCGCGGGATTACAGGCTGAGCCACCGAGCCCGGCTAGTAGTTTCAATTCTTATTGGCGTCAACTATATTGCAAATATTTTTGGAGATCTAAACAATATCCAGGCAATGAGTCTTCAAAAAATACATGTTATTTAGATATATATAGTAGTAATTTCTCATAGAAAGAGTATTGATTTATGCTGTATAAGTATCTCCACATCCTTCTCTAATCAGGATCAGTGAACTCACAACCTAACTGCTTCCAGACAGAGTCATTTTAAATTTATTTCTAACTCAACAGTCTCTGCAATTTAACTTGATTAAATACAACACAGGTTTAATTGGAACTTAGCTGCAAATTAAGAGCAAAGAATCCATAGAATTGACTGCTCTTTAAATATAGTTTAGCTCAGTAAGCTAATAGTTCTTTTATGGAGATGGCACACTGAGTAGACATTAAATTGAGGTTCAAATAGCAAGACAAACAAATAGTGTGTGGATCTCTGAGTATTTATTGTGATTATGCTATATGAGTAATAAGTAATATTTGAGGACATTAGTCATTATTGGCTTTGCATACTTCCTAAGTAGTCAATCTGGGAGCCAGAATAAACAAGCCCTGAGATGCCCTTCTTTTTCTCACATGGGCTCATAAGTAAGGGCAGGGAGATTTATTCCCTCGCTAGACATTTGGTACTGCTCATTTACATATATTTGCTGTTTTTGTAATCTAGAAATCTGGGGTATTTATGGGATTCTGAAATTCAGTGTGACTGTGCTCATAGAAGGAGCTAGCAGAAAATGACACATTTGTCCAAATACCAGACTTGCAATTATGAGACTGTTTGTCTCTTCCCAGGCAAAGACATAAAGATCTGCAAAGGAATATGGTCATATAGCACCTCTGATAGATACGTGGGTTGAAAAGAGGAGTTGTTTTTTTTCCTTCCCATTTGCTTTGGAAGCATGTTTTTAAATGTTTTCCTTGGACATTTATATATATATATAGGTAATGAGGACTTGGAGAAGGTTCTTCAGAAGATGAAAATATGATCAGATTTGTTTTCTCTGGAAAGTTAATGTTGGCAGCACCATGAAGACTGAGCTAGAGGGAAGAATAACCTGGTGAAAATAAGTAAGTTCAGCTCCTACTGAAATAATTCAGGCATAAAATGAAGATACTTTAATAAAAAAAAATTGGCAACATGGGAAAAACCAAATTCTAGATATACACCCAAGGTAGAAACAATAGGATTTATGGGTCCATTAACTGTGTGGGATGAAGAGGAAAGAGAAGCTAAGATTAATCATAATGTTTAGAGGACTGAAGGAATGATGACACTGTTAACGGGGATTGGGAAATAGAAGAAGAGAATAGGACTAAAGAATGATGCATTCCATTTTGGACTGCTGTATTTGAGATTTATGTGTGGCTCTTTAAATATAGCTTAGATCAGCAAGCTAGTAGTCAAATGAAGACATTGGAAATATGGATCTGGCACTTAGGCCGTATGTTATGGCTGAGATATAGATTTGGGAGGCATTTGAGCCCAATGTTGCAATGTCTGCACTGGTTCCTGGCTTTCTTGAAAATTTTCTAAACATCTACATAAAATATGAAAGTATTTCACTTCCTAATATAAGGTACTAAAGATTCTAGATAAAATGACATTATTGTGGTCTTCATCTTCTCCATGTTTTGAGAATTAAATAAAGTCCAGGAAAAGTGTCCTGTGGTAGACGGAATAATAATCTCTCAAAGATGTCCATATCCTAGTCTCTGGAACCAGAGAGTGTGTTTCCTTACATAGAAATAGAAACTTTGCGTTGTGATTGAGCTAAGGACCTTGAGATGGGGAGATTACCTGGATGGGCCCTACCTAATCACATAACTCCTTAAAAGCAGAAAACCTTTCCCGGTTGTGGTCACAGAAAGATATGACTACAGAAGAAGACTCGAAGAGGTGCAGTGTTGATAGCTTTGAAGATAGAGGAAAATGGCCATAAGTCAAGGAATACAGGTAGCCTCTAGAAGCTGGAAAAAACAAGGAAACAGATTCTCCAGCAGAGCCTCCAGAATGGAATACAGCCCTACAATGCCTTGGTTTTAGCCATTGAGACCCCTGTTGGGCCTCTAACTTAAGAACCTTAAGATACACTTATGCGGTTTTGAGCCACCAACTTTGTACTATATTGGTACTGCAGCAATGGAAAATGAATACATCTTGTCATTTGAAAAGTTTTAGTATTCACTGCTACGGAAAAATTGATTTTCTTGAGCAACATCAATATTTATTAAGCTCTTATAAGTGATACGTATTTTATCTGAACTTGGTCTTCTCAAATGCAAAGTGAAATGATGTTATCTGACCTAATGGATACGTTGCAAAAATTTAAATGAGAAAGCACATGTAAAAAGCACATCATATACTACAACATGTTGGTGAGACATTAACTCCTGGTAGTGAGACTTTCTTGTTCTAGTCACCAAGGGTGTAAAAGCTACGTTCCTTCACCTAAAAACTATGCCACCCATGTGGAAGGCAGAACTACCATTGACAACAAATTTCCTGGCAGTTAATTGCTTAATGGTCATTTCTGAAAAGGGTCACTAAAGTTCTGAGGGAAAGAAACCACAGTCATGGGTGACTTCAAGGAGGAGATAACCTTTGAATCGACTCTGAAAGAAAGTTGGGAGTTGATCAGAAGTGGGGAGAGGAAGCAAAGACCAGGATTCAGACACTGCTGAAGAAATCAGTATAAGGAAAAAGTGGGATATACTTTGGCCTATGTAATTGGTATCAAGGATAATTGACCCTGACTGATGTTCCAAGAACTTTGAAAGTGATAGGAGGAGAAGATGTAAAAATCTGCTTTCATTTCACGTGATTTCTATTTCATTTCTCTTTTTGATCATTTCATCGTTCATTATGAAAACTCTCAATTGGCTTGCTTGACAGAGCTCATTTCTGGTTTTCCTCCCAGTCTTCTTTACAGATTTCTTTTTCTTTACCTATTTCTTAAATGCTGGCAATCCTTAGGTTATTTTTGACTCTTTTTACTTCTTTATGCTCTCCACTGGAGATCTCAAACACTCTAATCATTTAAACACAACTTTTTGACCATGACACTTAATCTGTGGCTAGAGGTCAGAGCTCACCAGAACATCTTATCTGTATTGATAATTACCTTCCAGACATGTCTGTCTCAGTGCCCCAGGAGGCCCTCAGAGTCCAAACACTGGTGATCCTATTTGCTTATATATGTTTCTCTTCTGTTTTTTTCTTACCTCTCATGGCTGAGTGAATGTTGGAGGCATTCATTAAACCGGAATAAATAACTGACCTCAGTTCTTGAAGTTGACCTCAGTTCTCCTTGTGCCAATCCCAATCATTATCTGGATTCTCCTGATTCTGGTTTTCTTCACTTCTCTTATATAGTCCCCTTTTTCCAAATCCATGGCTGCCTTCTTGACCCAGGACTTGATTCTCACATGGAGCAGTGGGCTTCATGTCTAATAGTCTTAAAGCTACAATTCTGCTCTTTTCAGGTATCCTCCACTCCACACTCATAGTGATTTCTCAAAATAAAAATTCAAATATACTTCTCCCCTCTTAATATCCTTCCCTGGCTCCCTAACCCCTAAGCATCAAGTTCTTAGTATGGTATATACAACTCTCCATCATCTAGCTCTGTCCTAACTCTCTGATCCTGTCTCTGACCACCTTATCCTCTAATCTTGTTGGGGGATAGGTCACATTAAACCTCAGACCCTCCTCTGCATGAAATGTTCTTTACTGCCTTCTCTTTCTTGGGAACACTTACATATATTTTTAAGGCTTAAACCAAATGCCACCTCCACCATAAAGCCTTCCATGACTATCTGCCGTACATATATTTGGCCACTCCCTTCTTTGGGTTTTCTGACTGAACCTGGTCTATACTTCTATAGTAGAATTTACATCATACTTAATGGTTCGCATGCTATTCTTCTCCTCCATTTCTGTGAGCCTTTTGGGGCAAAAATTCATTCTTTCTCACTTTGAAAGCTCCAACAGACTATCTGGCACAGGGTTTGAGGCATCAGGAAGAAATGGGGGGAGGGGTGGGGGGAAGGCAGGATGAAAGAACATGTGCAAAGTAGAAAGACAGAGAGGAGCAGAGAGGAGCAGTTCTTCAAGTGACAGTGAAATGGGAATCAGCAAGTCTTGTCAGGAGGTTAACTGAAAGTCCAGGTGTATGAGGACAAAGCCTGGGCCAGTTTAACAGCCAGAGGAGTGGACAGAAAGCACAAGACATGAGGGAGACTGCAAAGAAAAATTAAAAGGCCAGATTTGGGGCAGAGTCAGGTTTTGCTAAGCCCCCTGAGTTGCGGTCTTTAAGCACAGTAGAGTTCTGTCTGAAAGTCATATACCTTGAACTCAGATTCCGATGTTCCACTGTGGTCTTTCCACTAGAACAACACATGGATTTTTAAAACCATCAAAAGGTAATTTAAAACAGCAGAACCCATGCGTTATTGTTTAATGAGTCACAGACCCTTCATTAAAATATGTTTGTCACACATCTGGTTAATATTTAGACATAATGACTTTTGCATTTAATTTTCTGTAGGAACAAGATAACCGTTTTCATGTAGATTTGGGGAGTAGCTTGGATTTGTTTGTTTCTGGAAAATCAACCAAGTTGCAGTATTAGAGGAACACAGAGAGCAATGCTTTCTGCTTCATTTATTGACCAAGGGCATGCCTGTCCCTAACCAGAGCCTCAGGGTGCACTCACACGGCTTAATCCTGAGAGACAACCCTGCCACAGCAGCTTACTGTCCACACCAAAGGCTCCGCAAGTCCAGGCCAGGCTCTTGGGCTGAGTGCTCATCTGCCCAAAAGATGGTGAATTCCATCTCCTCTCTGCCCCAAGCCTACCATCAGAAGAATGTCAAAGACCAAACTCCTTTGAAGTCCCCCATCCTGCCCATCTGCCCTGAGAGCCCCCTCCCACTTTCAGGAAGCAATCCTTCAACTCTAAGAAAGTATATCTTAGCCGGGCTCGGTGGCTCAGCCTGTAATCCCGTGCCTTTGGGAGGCTGAGGTGAGTGGATTTCCTGAGCCCATGGGTTCGAGACCCGCCTGGGCAGCGAGACCTCATCTCTACAATAAATCAAAAAAATCAACCGGGCGTGGTAGCGCATGCCTGTAATTCCGGCTACTTGAAAGGCTGAGGCAGAAGGATCGCCGGAGCCCAGCAGGCCAGGCTGCGGTGGCCGGGAGCGGCCACTGCATTCCAGTCTGGGTGACAGAGTGAGACTCCAACTGAAAAAAAAAAAAAAAAGTATATCTCAGGGAAAATCCACTTTTGCATTAGGAATTAAAGTGCCTCTCTGTGTTGTAACGGAAATGCCAGATGATTCTGAATGCCTTTGACAAGCAATCTTGAGTCTGACCCAGATTACCTACTGGAAGTACAAACAAGTAAGAAACTTGTGGTTCAGAATACAGAACTGGCCACTTCTGGCCCCTGGGCCACAGATGGAGGGTCAAACCCATAGCAATGACCCTGCCCATAAGCCAAGGCTGCAGGAAATTGAAGAAGATGATAACAAGAGCAGAGAACAGGCTTCTCTCTCCCTCATCTGGATATACCATCTCCTTCTGTGAGCTTCAGCTGCCCCTCTGCTGTGGCCCTTGTCACTTCCAGCTGTTACAGTTTGCTAGCAGGGTGACTCTGAGCAAGTTGCTTATATTTTTTGATAAGAAGATGATGATAAATGTATTAGCTTCCTGGATTAATGTGAGGAATGATTACCTAATGTTTTGCAGAAGAGCCTAGCTAGATCAGTACCTGGCACACAGTGGGATTTAATAAGTACCATCTCTCTTCCTTTCTTGACTAGTGTGTAGCACTGTGGACCTTGGAGCCAGACAGCCTAGGTTAATTCCCAGCTCTGCTAAACTAACTGTTAGAGCTTACACATATTTCTTAACTTTACTTCAGTGTTCTCCTCTGTAAAATGGGGATAAGAATCACACTTATTCCAAGAGGGTAAGGATTAAACAAATTACTAAATGCAACATGCTTAGGCTAGTACTGGATATTCAAAATAAGAATGATAAAGCTTAGCTTTTAGTCTTATTATCCTACTTATATAGGTATAATTCATTTAAGAGTTTCACAGAGCCAATAAAACATTACTACATCCATAGTAAGAACTTAATACCTCTCTGTGATTTGAATGAATAAATGAACACTGGAAGTACTTCATAGTACATTTTGTAAAATTATCATTCAGACAAAAAATATTTATTGAGGGTCTCGTATATACCATACACTGTGCTAGGTTCCAGGGACACCGAACCCCACAGAACAGACAAAGCCTCTGTTCCATGACTAAAAATCTAGTTCTAGAAGTCTTCACTGTTGTCTAGTCCGGGTGCCTTGCTTAGCAAATGAAGACACTGAAGCCCAAAGAAAACAAGGCATTTCTGGAAGGTGGCTACTTGTGGGCATGTTACTTATTTTTAGGACTCATGTGTTAAGACCCCGTTTGGTTAGTTGACATTGTCTTATTCCGTTGTCCTGTGTGTGGGAGGCAATATGACCTAGTGGAAAAACATGGGCTCTCGAGTGAGACAATTCCTAGATCTGCCACATGCCAATTGTGCCACTGGGAAATGTATTTACATCCTATTGGCTTCAGCTCTTCTTCTGTACCAAGGAAGCTTCTTCTGTATCAGCTTATGCCTCATCAGTGAGAGTCTCTTTGTATTGCAGAGGTTACAGACTGAGAGCCAGGAGACACACATGTGCCATGCCATGACTTTATGGTTTGTTATTGATTGAATTCATTACAGACACTTGACAATTGGGAGATTTTCTATAAAAACCAGATTTCTGGCTTGTTTTTACAAATCAGAAAGACTGGCAGCAACAGTTAGCTGGAGTAAACAGCTGCCCCCCAGAATGTGCATGAGCCCTCCCATGTGGCACTGTACCCTGCTTCCTCCATTCATTTCTTACACCTGGTCTGCTCCATGCATGACTCACCTGCCTGACTTTTGTTACAAGGCCTGCTAGAAGGATGTGGGTCTTTATAGGGAAATGCTATTAAAATCAGGTGTTCTCCTTACTGGTTTTTACTGGAATCTTGGTTTCTGATGTGGATAGGCAGAGCATTGTTTTCTCCAAACAGACATCTTTTTCTTTTTAGCTTCTTAAGAGACTTGGGAGGCACAGGATGTAAAACGAAGATGTGGTAGTATAGATGCATCACTATGGATGTTGTGAATACTCCACTCTAGCAACTTCTACTGCAGTGCTGATTGAGGCAGCAACAAGGATGGTGAGGGAAATAAGAGTTCCACCCTGAGAAACCAGGAACTGTTAAGAAGTAGTGCGCTTGCTGGGGCCTCATGAAGAATAGCAGCTTGGCAAGCCACTTTATTTCCTTCCTTCCTGGGGCCAACATGAGTCTTATTTATAATTCAGTTCTCAGAGCCCCTTCATGTTAAATCAGTTACTGAGAAGCCTGCAGGGCTGAGAGTAGGAAGTAGCTTTCTAGACATCTGGACTAGAAAGTTTCATGGTGCTTCAGAAAAAGCCCTAAACTAGGGACCAGAAATCTGGAGTCCTTGTTCTGCCTCTTGATCTGTCACTGATTGGTTGTGTCTCCTTTGTAAGTCATATAGCAAAGGATTTTTTGTTTGTTTGTTTGTTTGTTTGTTTTAACAGCCTACCTTAGAAGAGGCTGTTATGAGCATCCAATGAAATAACTGAGATACTTATGTACACACACACACACACACACACACACACACACACACACACACACATATCCTGGATAGTATAAAAGAGAGTTAAGATGTGTCCCTTTTATTAGATTATTAGATGTGTAATCTATGAGAATCCATGCTGACCAGACAGAACTTTCAGTCCAGGGTAATGAAGTGAGGGAGAATGTAGGATTCATCACTACAGCATCTGCAAAGAAGCCAGGTATATGTGCTGGAGGTAATCAGGGCAGAACCTTATTCCCCAGATTAAAAGGTACAATATCAATAGCCAATAAATATTTAAAAACAATTCTTTTATTGAGCCCATATACAATAGTTGGAGGGTGAGGGAACTTGAAACTATTCTTATGAGGGATGAAGAGGAAAGGTCACTTGAAACTGTCTTTAAACATGACTCATGTCATATGGAAGAGGGATTTGATTCAACTTGCCACAAAGAGAAATTCAAGATCAGTGGCAGAATTTACAGGTGTACTGATTTTTCTAATTTATTCATTTATTTTTTTCTCAATTATCCAAAATAGCAATTAAGAATGCAAGCTCAAAAGAGAACTGTATTTTTAAAAATGTGGTACATGTACACGATGGAAAACTATGCAGCCATAAAAAAGAACAAAATCCTGAATTTTGCAGCAACCTGGCTGGAAGTAGAGTTCATAATACTGAGTGATCTCTCACAGAAACAAAGATCTGAGTATCACATGTTCTCACTTATAAGTGAACCTTGAACATCTATCATAATGCTATAAGAAAAGAATTGACAGTGGTGGGAAACTATGGGGGGCAGGTAGGGAGGGGAAGGGAGGTGGGATTCACGGTAGTCAATATCTGTCTGGGGACGGGGGACACCCCTTATCAACAAGGGTGCCTGAACGATGCATATTTGTATATCTAACCCTTAACTGTACACCAAAATTTTAAAATAAAAAATATGTTTAAAAAAAAGAATGCAAGCTCAGACCTACACACTTGCACTAAATCCCTACTTTGTCATTAACTAGCTATATGACCTTAGATAATTTGCTTAGCTTCTTTGAGTTTTTCTTTTTTGTTAAGTTTATAAAAAATAAGAATACAAAAAATATTTAACACAAATAACTATTTTGAAAATTAAATGAGTCAATGCAGGGGTAGTTATTAGTATAGGGATTGGCACATACTAAGCACACAATAATCATTATTATTCAACAAATACTATGTGCTAGACTCTGTACTAGGTGTTGGGGCCACAAAGGTAAATAGGGCACAGTCACTTTTCAAGGACTTTTCAATCTAGAAGTGAATCAATACTTGTAAAAAGTAGTACTGAAAAAGAAAAGTCTGCATCTAGAGAGGAATCAGTTTCCCATTAGCGTCAATTCTTACATAAAGGTTGATCAACTGCCTGGGATGATGGAACAGAATGAGCTCAAGCTTCACAAAGTTCCTTGGATCGGATCATCTTTAAGTTCTCCTCTAACTCCAAGAGTCTCTGGTTCTAAATTTCTCCCCAGAGAAGATGTTGCATGTCTATGTCCTAACTCACAGCCAGATAATAGGGTAGGAGGATGAAAGTCCCAAGTCAAAGCCTGATAGGTGAGTAGAGCTTATATGCCTGACCATGTAACAATCACAAAGTCTTGTACTGCCCTTTGGTTCCATGTCTCAAGGTAGCGACCTCCCCGTCACACAGGGGTCAGTCACGATGTCTATTATCCTGGTGAGTACATGAAGGTCTGCAAGAGCCTCTAAAATGGTCCTGACCCTGTCTACATTGTTTTACACCTGCCATTCACTGAGGTTTTTTTTTACTCAAAAATTATGAGGAAGGTGACATTGTGCTTGGAACAACATGTGTTTCCTGAACCCTCACACAACGAAAGCTCACTTGGAAAAGAAAGCCTGAATCGAGGAATGTGGCTTGATTTGGGGTTGTGGCCTGGCTTGCAGTTTTGCCCCTTGTCTGTGATCCATCTTGGGAGCTATGACCAACAGCATAACATTAACCTCAGGCCCGCAAGAAAATGGTTCAAAAGAGCTACCTTTTAGTCCATCAGCCTTGCAATTCCCTCAACATGTATGCAACCAACATGTAACCTCAAAATATGCAGGAAAGACTAGTCCCTTTTTCTTTTGTTAGCTGTCCAAGTATTTGAAAATACATGAATTAAAATTTTAAAAACACATGAAGATTTTTTGTATTCAACTTGTAATAAATTTATTTAATTCACAATAGATGTAATTAACTTAATTTCACACTTAATGTCCACAAAAGATACTCAGTATTGGTATGCATAGGTACCCAAACCCTATTAACAAATCCCATACAAAGTCAATAATTTGCTTCAATACTATCTACAGTGTGCTTCATGCTTTATGAATGTTGGTTTTGGCTCCTGAGACTGGTGTTTTAAAGGTGGGAATAATATTACCTCATCCCTTGAAATTCATTTCATCCTTGTCATAATAACAACTAACAATTATTGATCTCTTTATGAGCCAGGAAGTGAGCTAAAATTGTATATACATTCTCTTGCTTAATTTAATTCTTTTTTTTTTTTTGAGTTGGAGTCTCACTCTGTCGCCCAGACTGGAGTGCAGTGGCACGCTCCCGGCCACCGCAGCCTCGACCTGCTGGACTCCGGCGATCCTTCCGCCTCAGCCTTCCAAGTAGCTGGAACTACAGGCACGCGCTACCACACCCGGCTTATTTTTTGATTTATTATAGAGATGAGGTCTTGCTAAGTTGTCCAGGTGGGTCTCGAACCAGCGGGCTCAGGCTTCTCACCACTGGTGGTGAATAGTGATTGTATCCATTTTACAAGAGAAACTGGAGCTCGTAGAAGATAAGCACCCTGGTCAAGGTGAGACTGCCAGTAAATACCAAAGCTGGAAGCCAAATCCAAGTTTGTGGGGTTCTAAAGCCCACCCACCTAATCTACTATGCTGTCTCCAGCCCATGCTGAACACAAAGTAAGTTTTCTATAAGTAAATGAATGATGATTACCTGGGCAGTTTTCTTGCCAGGAAACCTACAATGGCCCACTACATTGGATCTCTGTTTAATGAGCAGGTTACAATGGGCAAGAAGAGTCTTTGTGACTCTTACTTGGCAGTCTAGGATTTAGACAGAAAAAATAAATGAAATCATTATAAATAAAGAATCTTCATTAAGGAAAGGCTACTTAAAAATATGTTTACACAAATAAAATGCTCCATGTGGTTTTGGTTTAGAAAGGTTGAGATTCAAATGTAATGTGTTGGAATATACTTGGGGTTGGAATAGGGCAAGGGGTGATAGTGGGGAGATGAATTTACAGAATACCTTCCTTAAGTTAATATGGATTCCATTATCTCTTCTCCTTTCTTCTTTTTTTTTCAGAAAATAAAATAAAATAAAATGGGACCACATACTGTTCTATTCTGACTTGAACTTTAGGGGCAAATTGTAAGCATACTTTGAACATATTTTAGTCAAGTCCTGTGAAATATGACCAAGTTCATGACACTCTGAGACTACAAGTATATTGCCTTATCTCCCCTTCATGTCAGATGAACAGAAAAGAAACTTGTTCTTTTTTTAATTTAATGTTTTATATTTGTTGAAATGGCTAGTTTTCAAATCTTGCAAGCATTATTTTTCACATTATTTTTGAAACCTCTTTTAAAGAGATCTCATCCCAGCCGGGCTCGGTGGCTCAGCCTGTAATCCTGCGCCTTTGGGAGGCTGAGGTGAGTGGATGATTGCCTGAGCCCGTGGGTTCGAGATCCACCTGGGCAGCGAGACCTCATCTCTACAATAAATCAAAAAATCAGCCAGGCATGGTAGCGCATGCCTGTAGTTCCGGCTACTCGGAAGGCTGAGGCGGAAGGATCGCCGGAGCCCAGCAGGTCGAGGCTGCTGGGAGCGGCCACTGCACTCTAGTCTGGGCGACTGAGTGAGACTCCAACTCATAAAAAAAAAAAAAAGAGAGATCTCACCCCTAGAATTGAAGTTTTGGGGAAGGAACAGCAAATTACTAAAACAGCATTCTTGACTTTCTTGACTTTTAGGTTTTCAGAGTATCTGATGCTAATGTCTGGCCCACTCTCAAGGATCAAGGGGACCCTACAGATTATAGCCACTCTGGGGGCAGCTGTCGCACCTAGTACAATGTTGTAAATCCCTAGAGTGAGAGGCAATCTATGGGTACCGCATTTAAAAAGATAATGATGGGAGCAATAAGAAAAAGAAATTTTAGAAAAAAAGCCATCTTTGGCTGGGCTCGGTGGCTCAGCCTGTAATCCCAGCACTTTGGGAGGCCAAGGTGAGTGAATTGCCTGAGCCGGTGGGCTTGAGACCAGCCGGGGCAACTTGGGGAGACCCCATCTCTATAATAAATAATTTTTTTAAAAAATTAGCCAAGCGTGGTAGCCCATTCCTGTAGTTCCAGCTACTTGGAAGGCTGAAGCGGAAAGATTGCCGGAGCCCAGCAGGTCCACACTGGGGTGGCCGTGAGTGTGTCACTGCTCTCCAACCTGGGCAACAGAATGAGACTCCATCTCAAAAAGAAAAAGAAAAGAAAAAGTCATTTTTTAAGAAAGGCAAAGGCAACGAGAGAGAGAGACTGGGGAGAAGGACAGTAACAAAAGCAACTGACATCACCTGTCTGCTGAAATGAGGACAAAACGTGAGGGAGGTAGGGTGTCTGGGGAATGGAGCTTGAACAGGGTGACTTCTGAATCTCACACAAACATATCATGTTCTGAGAATGTGAAAAGGTAGGTGAGACTAAATCATCCAATCCTAGTGCTATAGGAAGCTATAGTATCTCTCTTATCAACTATAAAATGCTAAGACTGTTTCAACATAACAATGAAGTAGAACCTGGAAATTTTATACATGATATTTGCAGTTTTAACCAATGTAAAACAAGATCCATAATATGTAGAAGATATTTTGGCTGAGAAAAGAAACTTAGTGACAGTTTGAAGTTGGCAGACAGAAATCCAATTATTCACTCATTCATTCATTGGAAAACATATTTATTTACCATCTATTAGGTTCCAGGTCATAGGCTAGGAACTGAGGTTATATCTACAAACAAGACATAGTCAAGGTGCTCCCTTTCTAGTGAAGGAGAAGCATCAGTCTATGAGTATTAGTTATGCATTGTGATGAGATGTAGGACAGGAGAAGTATAAAGAACTGAGAACATATTTGGGAGGGGCACCAACCAGCTGTGAGGGTCTCCATGAGTAGGGTGGTATGTTAGGTATCAGCAACACATCTTGGTGAAGATTTGCTGTCCTTTATGATTAACATGTATGCAATAAAGTAATTTTTAAAAACTGTATGTGTGTCTTTATGTGTGTACAAATGATCTTGAACAGAAAAAACACCTCTAGTGGCGTATAAATATTTGATGATTCTAGGAATTCTCTCTTTATAAATTGTAAGTGTTTACTCTAATTAGCAAAGAGGAAAAAATTAACACAGCATATCTGAGTGCTCAGTCATAACATGTCTCTAGGGGAGCCTGAAACCATGAGTCACACTTGGCCATCCCCCGGTGTTCTTTATGCCACTGATTGATGACATTGTGTATGTCTAGAGAAGGGGGGCATGCTGTACATGTCAAGACTTGTCAGAATTGTTTACCAAGATTCACAATATGCCCATTTCATTGTTGGGGTCCCAAGTTTTGGTTATCAGGGCTAGTCACATAGAAGTATGTGCCTGTATGATCAGCCCTCCATAAAAGCCTCTGACCCTGAGACTGGCATGGGCTTTCCTAGGCAGACACATGTCCTTGTAATTTGTTTGTACATGTCCCTGTAATTTGTTTCTAGAGAAAATGCACATCTTGTGTGCCCCTAGATGGGGAAGGATTCAGAAGACTATGCCTGACTCCTATGGACTCCACCCAGTGCATATCCTTCTTCCGCTACTATAATAAACCTTACCTGTGAAAATAATAATGAGTCCTTCTAGCAAATCATGGAAATTGAGTTGAACTCAAAGACCCCTGAAACAGTAAACCTAAAGATATTCTGAGCAGCCATTATGAACCAGAGAGTCAGTGTGAGTCAAGGGTATGATAAGAAAAATGAGGGTATTAGGTATGCCATTTCACTTTATTACTTTTACCTAGGATAAACTTTCACCTAGGATAGGCAAAACACTTTCATTTGTTTTACATAAAATTCGGTCTGTTAGCCGGGCTCGGTGGCTCAGCCTGTAATCCCACGCCTTTGGGTGGCTGAGGTGAGTGGATTGCCTGAGTCCGCGGGTTCGAGACCCGCCTGGGCAGCGAGACCTCACCTCTACAATAAATCAAAAAACCAGCCAGGCGTGGTAGCGCATGCCTGTAATTCCGGCTACTTGGAAGGCTGACGTGGAAGGATCGCCAGAGCCCAGCAGGTCGAGGTTGCAGTAGCCGGGAGCGGCCACTGCACTCCAGTCTGGACGACCGAGTGGGACTCCAACTCAAAAAAAAAAAAAAAATTTGGTCTGTTTTAAATCCTCACTGGTCAAGGAAACTACAAAAATCTAATTCAGGCTGGGCACAGTGGTTTATGCCTATAATCCCAGCACTTTGGGAGGCCAAAGTGGGCAGATTGCTTGAGCCCAGGAGTAGTTCACGACCAGCCTGGACAACATAGCAAAACATTATCTCTACAGAAATTTAAAAAAAAAAAAAAAAGAAAGAAAAGAAGAAAAGGTGGCCACAGTGGCACTTGGGATACTAAGGTGGAAAGATTGCTTGAACCCAGGAGGTTGAGGCTATGAACTATGATCATCATGATCGTGCCATTGCACTCCAGCCTGGGCAACAGAGTGAGACTCCCAACTCAAGAAAAAAAAAGATCTAATCCTCCAAACTATGACATGTATTAGAAAGTTTTGTTTTTTTTTTTCTTCTCTTAGGGTCATATAGGAAACGTAGGTGGGTGTAAATCCAGTCCAGGTTTCTGGATAAGGCCTTTGACCTTCAGTCCACATTGGTTATTGATGACCTGCTTGTCTTCCTTTGAAGGAGGATAACTCTGTTGTCCTCTGCCAAGCTAGGGCACAAGAATGTCTGCTCATCTAGTGTCCAACCTAAGTGACCATGAAACCAAGAAATCTCTGCAAGCCTGCCCTCTCCTCAGGGCCTTTCATGGAAGCCAGGTGCTAGATCTCACTACTCACATAAATTGAAGAACACTGCCTCCTCACAAAGAAAATCACTTCCTTTCTCACTCAAGAAGATTCTATTCACTCTAAACCCTGTATCCAACTGCCCCTCTTGCTCTGGGAAACTTACCTCTAATTTGTATAGATGAGATATTCTGTCAGAAACCTCTTCAGAAGTTGTCTTCTGGGAGTCTGGTAACATCTGTTTTGGGGTCTATCTCACAAAAGTCATTAAAAGACTTAGTCAAGAAAATACACACAAACATTTGCATATCTTCTTAGAATATAAAGGTAGGAAAACGTACATCAGCAAGAACAACACAAAAATTAATCTTGTTGCAAACTACCTTGCTATGTTAGAAAGACTTATTCTCTACCTAATAGTGGCAATTAGTCTAGTGGATAAATTACTATGTGTATTAGCATATCCAGAGAAATAGAACCAACAAGAGGAATAGCTATACAAAGTGAGGAATTGGCTTATATGATTATGTGGATTGAGAAATTCCACAGCCTGCCATATGTGAGCTAGAGAACCAGGAAAACTGGTGGTGCACTTGAGTTTAACTCAGAGGCCTGAGAACCAGGGGAACAATAATGTAAATCTCAGTCCGAGAGCAGGAGAAGGTGAAATGAGATGTCTCAGCTCAAGCAGTGAGTAAAAAATAAGAGGGGTTAATTCTTCCTTTCTCTATGCTTTGCTCTATTGAGGCCCTTAATGAATTGGGTAATGTCCAACCACACTATGGAAATCAATCTACTCTATGAAATCCTCCTATTCAAATGCAAATCTCATCTGGAAACATTCTCGCAGACACAAACAGAAAGAAGGCTTAATCTGAGCAGCTCATGGCCCACTTAAGTTGACACAAAATCAACTATAAGGTAAAGTATTGTGATTGTCAAAATAAATGCACATAAGTAAAAAACAACATGGGAAACAGGAGAGAGATTGGGGGTCTTTTGGAGATGCTGCCATATTGGCCTCCATGTGTAGGCTGGACTTTGACCAAGAGAAGTCACTCGCTATCATATTCAGACTCATCCAAGAACACACAGTTTACATCACAGCACCAGAAACATAATTAACATCAATTAAAGCCAAAGGTTTATTTCCTCGAAGCAAGAACCCAGAAGAATATCTTTATAAAGGAGCTACATAGAAAGAATGCTAATCAGGTGGGCTTTATCTTCACTGAGGATATAAAAGAGACTTGTATGGGGTAGGGAAGAGCTTTCTAACCAATTCAAGGATCTTCCTTAATATTAGTATTTTTGGTTATCCGAAGGGTTGGCGAGAAATGTCATTGAGCACCATTCCTTAGAGTCTGTAAGCTTGGCATGGCTATCAAAGGCCTTCTGGCAGAGTGGAAAAGACATCAACTGTGGGGTCAGAAAAACCTGTATTTCTGCTGAGTAACTGGGAAACTAATCCCTCTGAGCCTCTGGACATGGAACATATTTTTCAGGATTGTTGTGAGGTTTAGAAATGTCTAGCACATAGTGGGTACTCAATAAATGGTAGATAATATAATTTTCTCTTCTAGAAGACACAGGTAATTTCTAATCTGGGACCAGGGCACTGGGCTAAGAAATCTCCAGAAATCACATCCAGGCAAGATTTTGACCAATGCTGATGCTAGTTTCCTTCTTTGACACAGCCCAAACTCCCAAAGCCATTGTGGACACAGTAAAAAAGGTCATTGGTGGTGATGTCTCCTTTACTCCTCACTCTTCCACACTGTCTTCAGCCAACCCATTACCACCACTAGCTTGTCTGAATCTCCCTAGACACTGCCTCTAGCCTTTTCCCAACCTATTTACTGAGTCCCATTTCCTCTTAGCAATTATTCACTTAATTGTCATTGGGCCAATTTGATTAATTCATCCCTGCCAGTGTTCTAACGTGTGCTAATGGATGACCTGGCTAGGTAGGTGAACATCAGACAGTGGAACACCAGCAACTGAACATCCCAGGTAGAAAAAAATCAAGCTCAATCCCAAAAGACATATTTACTCAGGAAGATCTCACTATACAGGCAGTAAAAAGGTATTGTGGGATATTTGGGCATGCTCAATTTAGGAAATTTTAGGATGCTTCTATTGTATCTACCTAGAAAGATGAACTTGGAAAACAGTTCTACTGCTCTACCAAGACAGCAAAATAGCAGCTGTGGAGGAAAGTCCTGCAAGCCATACTGTCTCAGCCAGATGCAGAAGCCCAGAATTTTCTTCATTCTGGGACCATTTTCTCAGTTCTAGGAATTCAGACCTTTGAAATGATGGAATTTATTTTTATTTTGATTTTTTTATTTATTTTTTGAGTCAGAGTCTCACTCTGTCACCCAGGTTAGAGTGCAGTGGCACACTCATGGCTACCCCAGCATCGACCTGCTGGGCTTCAGCGATCTTTCCAAGTAGCTGGATCTACATATGTGTACTATTACGCCTGGCTAATTTTTTTGATTTATTGTAGAGATGAGGTCTCACCAAGTTGGCCAGGCTGGTCTTGAACCCATGGGCTCAGGCAGTTCACTCGTCTCAGCCTCTCAAAGTGCTGGGATTACAGGTTGAGCCACCAAGCTTGGCGAAATGATGGAATTTAGAAACACTTTAGAAATTATCTAAGCTCATCACTTCATTTTTTTCTGAAGCTAACACTCAGAGGTATGAGGTGATTGACAGGCCCCAGGGCTGATTAGGGTTGAGCTGAATCTGAAACCTAGGTTTCCTACCTCCTAAATCAGAACTCCTGTCTGTACCAGTATGCGTATACACACATGCGCGCGCGTGCACGTACACACACACACACACACACACACACACTTTGAACATTTTGCCTTTCCTTCTTTGAAAGTTCTCTGAGTGATGGAAGATCAGAAGACCTAATCTGTAGACCACATTCTACTGCCAAGAATCTGGATGACCCTCAATTAACTGCCTAGAGCTCAATTTGCCCATCTGTAAAATGAGTAGAATATTCCCTGTGTTGTCCTATGTTTCTGGGCTGTTATGAAGAATAAATGGTAGTGTCTTGCTAAAAAATATTAGTTGCAGAAAGAAGGAAAGAATTCAAAAAGTCAAAGATCACACATACACGAGTTATTATAATTTATCACTGTTTTCAGATTCAGAAGCTATTGATACTGTGCTCCCTACCTCTGAGACTGGGAGAGTACTGGCCTTTATAGCTAGCACCAGAAAACAGAATGGCTTGCTGTTAGAAATGGTAACCTGCATGCTGCTACACCATAGGCCATTGGGACAGGCAACCTCCTCACCTTCTACCACCTGCTGGTGGGCTGATCAACTCAGGTCCTGGACCTGAACCCCTGAACAGACAAAGAAAAGTAATAGCTCACTGAAGGAGGAGCCAACAGAGGGAGAAAAAGAACAGGCAGACCACCCAAAATAATGGCCCCAGTGAAATGGACTACCTGAATGCCTCATTCAGGATGGATGTCAGTTTGGGGAAAAGGTAGAGAGGAAAACTGAGAGAGAGAGAGAAAGGAGAAAGGTGGGGGTGGGGAGAAAAGGAGGGTGGGAGGAAGAAAAAAGAAACATGAAAAGTCAGGAAATTCGAACACACAGAAGAGTTCCAAATTAATGACATGGAAGAGTAAATTGAAGGAACATTCTAAAGTCCAGAACAAATATTCAAGTCTCACCATTAGTAATACAAACAGCTCAAAATAAAATTATCTTGGGGTAAGATTGCACACAGCATGAGGTGGTATCTCCTGTGCCGCTTTGCAAAACTCTAGCCACTGTGACCAACCCCAAAGGGAAGAGTTTTGGACACCTGGGTTCCTGACAGTGACTTTTAGCCTTTGCATCATCCTGCATCTTAAAGATTGTTATTTCTTCCCCTCACTGCCCTGGGCGAGCAAGCTGCTGGCATCTCCTGTTGACCACAGGAGCTATACTGAGGAGGGCCAGGAAATGTGTGGGAAGGGGAGGGTGAGGTGGAGATTCCCAGGCAATGCTCCTCTAGGAAATTTCTTCTCTAGGAACTGTCTTAGGTCAGTATCCATTGCCTGTCCACTGGATCGTAAGCCTTCCTTCTGCAAGTTTGTTACATCTACAAGACCCCTGGGCAGACCTCCAGTCCCCTACAAGGGAAGGGTCAGGGTGTGTTTGAATGTGTTGTGAGCAAACTAGTTCATTGTCATGGGCTTGGCAGAGGCATCAGTCAGCCCATTCCAGGACCATGTGACACCAGCAGGGTTACTCACTTGGTCGCCCTCCAGCAGGGGCAGCTGGGGACACTTCCCTAGAGTGACTACAGCTTTTATCACTGGGATGACTCAGGCCAAGCCTTCCTCTGCCTGAAAAGGAAATCTAAGGCCTAGGCTGGGGCTGGGGGCTGTTGATTAGCCCCATCTATGGTTGGGAGAGTACAAAAGCTGTCCTCACCTGGGAAACATGAAGGGCAGAGTGAGTAGGGCTAAGGCCAGTAGCTCAGAAGCTCAGAGTGAAACATGAGTTCATCTCAGAGGCTTGAGTGACAGGTGGGACTTTGCTTCCAGAACCCCAAGGAAGATCCTACTCAACTGCCTAATGATAAGGTTTTTATTTCAGATTTCCATTCATTCCATCACTCTGATTTCACACTTATCTTAGTTTTGTTGTTGTCATTTCTAAGGCCCGTCAATTATGTAACCCTGACTAGAGAAGAAAACTAGCAGAGTCTTAGGGTGGGTTTGGCAGGTTTCTTCTTCAAGAATAATACTCTATTTCCATTGCCGTGAACAGGTTAATCTCTCCAGATTATTAAAGTTATACCTACCTAGTACTGTTCGTTGATATTTCTGTCATTTATAAGTCCTGGCCTCCTTTTTCCAATGGAGTAATATGCTCCTCAAAAGCACTTGCTTACCCTTATAGTTTGATTACCCATGGCCTCCAGCGCATTGATAAGCTTGTGGCAGAAACTTGCTCAACAGTTGTTTCTTGGTTGTTCTCAATCTTTCCCAAGGGAACAGGACTTTCGACAGCCTTGTACCAATTACCAAATCCAAGATCAAAATCCATTTAGAGAGTATTTTGGATAGCAAAACTAAAGTCCTTATTTTGTTTACTATCACTTACTCAATTTCATAAGCAACATCTGTGGTTTAATTGGTTAATTTCCATCTCCTGGTCTTCTTGTTAACACTGAGGTGTTCCTATGATGTTACCATTATAATTGTTCCTAGAGGTTTACAATGAAAACAACTGTTATTCGTAGAGTGCTTAATCATACACAAAGTGATTCACAGATATTTCTCCCCAGTGCATCATCCTTTGTGGCAGCTATAATTGCACCTCTCAGATCTCTGACTCCAGGGAGGATAATTGACTCATCAGACAGGGAGATGGGTATGGTGAGGGATGGGGGTCTGAAATCCATCATGTGTTTATCATGTGTTCCACACATCTGGACTATTTTGTCTTACAGGTGCTTTCTCTAAAATATGTTCTTGCTCATGTTATTTTGTCTTCACATCTGCTTCTCAGAGGACCCACTCTCTTGAGCCTGGCTGGGGGGCCTCTTTTTCTGGGTCTCCAGAGCATCCTGGATCGCACCATTAGAAGATTTGGAATGTTGCATTACACTGTCTGTATTTGTCTCCCTGTTTGACCTGAATCAGCAGCCATAATGCATGAAATGAATACTGGTAGTGCTGGGAGACAGTGATTCATCTCACTGCCTTAAAGGATAGGTAGAATCCAAGTAAAAAGAATGGCAGCCAAAACTCAATGCAGAGGAAATAGCTGGAGAAAAAGGATGGTATTTAGAGCCGATTAACTTGTTGGAATAGTGAAGCCTATATCTAGAAATTGGCAGTTGGGTGGTGAACACCATGCTGAGTAGTTCTGACTTTATGCTGCACATAGTGACTCTCAACCAATTTTTTAAAAACCTGCCTTCACCCAGTATGATTAAATAATTCTCCCCTGTTATATAATATTCTCAGGTTGGTGGGGTATCCTCTAAGAATTACTCTGCCCTGCACTGTCCTGTATAATACTAATGGCCCCAATGTGGCTATACAAACCTTAATTTAAATTTAAATCATATTAAACATTCGGAATCTCAGTTGTACTGGACACATTTCAAGGACTCAGAAGCCATGTGTGACTAGTACTAACCCATATAGGATAGGACAGAGGAGAGGGGAGCAGGAAGGTGAGGAAAAGTAAGGAAAGATGGTATCCGGAGAGTTAGTGATCCTGGTGGGTCACAGAGCTGATAGTAGAAGAGCAAGACTTGAAGCCTCAATCTTGTCATTCTTAACCAGGAGTTATTTCCCACATATTTTCTTACCTAGTGGTGCTGACAGTAAAACAAAGTACTGAGAGTCTAGGACCTAAGTTGTGATTATTTACATTTGAATTCTGTTCTGCCATTTAGAAATTGCAGAGCTTGGGCAAATCGTTCATCCTCCCTGTGCCCCTGTGCCTTAATTTCCTCATTCATAAAATGGAGATGATACAGTAATTTTCATCAACCTCACAGTACTGAGAAATTTAAGCTTTTAAAAATAAATTTAACAATATTTGTTTCTTGAGTAGGGAGCATGTTTATTTTCTATAATTATAAAATAATACATGATTATTGTAAATGATTTGAAAAAATAATGGAAAAAAGATTTAGAAACAAAAATTTATAGAAAATAAAAGTCATTTACTTGCAAATAAGTTTCACAAATGAGTCTGAATTGTAGAAGAATGTGTCTTGACCTTGGTCGTATGTTAGAATTTCCTGAAAAACTTTTAAAAATCTTCATGTACTGCCTACACCCTGAACCAATTAACTCAGAATACCTGGAGGTAGGATCCACACATCAGTATTCCCTCATGACTTCAATGTGCAAACACAGTTGATAACTACTGTTCTAGAAAGATTAATCACTAAATAAAAATACCATATGTATATTTTTAAAAAGACAGATTTACAGGTTGCTACTCATGTTGGAAAAGAAACTATAGTTTTTACAATGGACTAACACACGTGCAACATTATGTAGATATCAGCCAAGGTGATGGTCTGGGTGTTTTGTAAGAAATTAGAAACATACAGAAACTAACTTAAGAGTTCATTTATTTGGAGTGCTAGATGTGGACAGGATGACCTTGATAATGGTGGTTGTTTGCTTTCCCCCGACTATGGGTGATGATACACGTACTTAAAAAACAGGACAGGTTTCAGTTTTGTTTTGGCATAAGGAAATATGTAAAGCTCAAAATTGTCTCTTAATCCCAAATGTACTCCCAAGATGTGACCCCTGATATTGCAGATGTAAACATACACAGACACATACATCATATATGCTTGTAACTTTTACTAAGCATGTTCATGAACACCTTTTCATGTCAAGATGTCAAATTTTTCTCATTTTTTCAATAGATGAATAACATTTCATAGTTCCAGTACACAATGAATTATTTGGATATTCTTCACCTCATAGTTTTTCCCCTACCTTTTTCTATTTCAAATAAGACTGCAGTAAGCTCACTTGCGTGTTCATCTTTGACTTCATGCAAACATAGTTGAAGAATAAATTCTTAAAAGTGTGTTTGCCAGGTTAAAAAGTAGGCACTTGAATCTAAAAGCATTGCTAGTTTTAAGAAAAAAGATTAAAAAGTAAGCTTTTTTATCTTCAAAAGGGCTGGAGCAATTTACATTTTCTCCTAGTAACGTAAAAAAAGTGCCCCTTTCCCACATGTACTGGTCTTTATTTTTTTTTAATTAGCTTACTTAACAAATACTTAAAAGTGCTTTGCAATCTTTTCAGTGCTATACAAATGCGAGCTATTATGGCCGGTAACATTTTCTAAAAGGCCCCACATCAAAAAGTGGACATCCAAGTCCCTGAGGAGCTAGCACTATCCAGAGGGTTTTACTGTATGTCCTGTCATTTTCTAGGAATAATGTTTTGGGGCTCAGATCCTAATTTTTTAGGCCAAAATGTTTAAATGCCTTCCAGGGTGATGGAGTTGCAAGTAATGAGTGAGAGGAACCCTCCAGCAGAAACAGCTAGCATTATTCTCAGAGTTTTGCTGGCAAAATAATTGAACTTGACAGCAGATAGTGCCACCCAAAATTTTATTAAGCCACCCAAGAAGGGAGTGATTTGTAAGATTTTTTTTACTCTGTTGAAAAGTCTTTACTCCATTTACTTTCTCTTTCAAGACTTTATTTTTACCACTCATTTGGAATGCTGTGAAATTAAGGTCTCAGTATTTACTAACTCACTTTCTCGGGTTTTTGTTGTTGTTGTTGTTGTTGTTGTTGTTGTTGTTGTTGTTGTTGTTTAACAAGAAGCACAGGCTTAATGCAGTGAATTGAAGGTGTCTTCCCAAAGCAAAGCCCAAACTTTACCTGTATGATGACCACTTATATACCTAATCCTGAATTGCACCCCCACACATTTAAAATAAAATATAAAGGAAAACAAAAAGAGTCTGATTCTAAGCTTTTTTTTTTTTCCTATGGAATCTATCCAGCCCATAGGAAAGGTGAAGAATATCCATAGCCACCTGATAATCTTCCTTTAAGAACCTTTAAGGGCCATCTTTTAAGTCGGTTATTTTGTAGACCCTTACCTGACCCAACTCTTGTATAGTTGATCTTTCCTGCCTCTGTCTTCCCACATACTTCATTTATACCTCTAAGCAATTAGTACCACCCAATAATTTATTTGTTTGCATCTTTCCCCACCCCTATCTTCCAATTGTAAATTCCTTGAGCTGGAACTGAGTCCTATTTATCGGTGTATCTCAGGTTCGTAGTACTTGGTAAGTTTGTTGAATGAATGTTTCTTCATTTTGAATCCCTGCCTGGGTCAGATGTAATAAGACAAATAATAACACTCATGAAATATGTGACATAAACACTACAACTCCCTAAACATTTCACACTCTCCCCTCTATTTCTCAGCCTCTTCTGCATTGACGATGGGTTCATGTGAGTAATTTTGGTTCATGGGCAGGAGTGTGAGACAAGTAATGTGTGGCATTTCCTGTCAAGCAGGAGAGAAAGACTGCGAGTTCCATGCATACTCTCTTTCCTGCCACTATGACTGGAAGCAATGAACTCTGAGATAGCAAATTACAAATTGGAAGCAGCCCAAATTTCTCATCACTGTCAAAGGATAGCCATGAAGGAAAGCAGACTGACCTGTATCAGGCAGTTTGAAAGTGAGAAATATGACTTTGAGACTTTGAGGTTTGTTGCTACAGCAAAACTCAGCCTATTCTGACTAAATTTACAATATGTGAATTTCTGGAGTTAAAAATATATGTAGGAGAGAAACTCTTGAAATATCATAGTGTCATTTGATCATGAAACATTTTCATTCCCTAGAACAAGTCAGAATTGATGCCATAGATTTTATGACGTCAAAGCAAATTATTTTCTGAGAGAGCATAGCCACTCCCACTTTATGGACAAAGACTCCAAGACAGAAGTGAAAGGATTGGTTTCTGCAATTATGGGTAAGATTAGTATGAGAACATAGACCCAAATTTCATCTAAGTTATTTCTGACCACTCTGCCTAGATAGAATGTTAATCCCCCAACATTAATGTCCTCTGGGGTTAGTATTCTAGGAATAAGATTGACCTATTTAGAAATGGGACAGACTTTGCATCTCTAAAGCTAACTCCACTGAAGAATATCTGTTTTGAAGCAACATGGTGGTAAAAAGGTTAACACTAAATTTGAAGTTTATTTCTAGGCAGACATCTGAGCCCTGGGGGAAAGATTGCAGCTGCCCTGTGGCCCAGATAATGCAATATCAGGGTGAACAAGGACATCTTAGAACATTCTGTTCTCCTCCCCTGAGACCAATTAAAATCTGTAGGCATCTTTCTTGTTGACCAGGCTGACTGATTAATTGAAACAGAATTATAATATTTTCACCAGCTTTCTCTTATCCTTCTCTGCCTTGACAGCAGAGAGAAAGTTTGAAGATCATAGGGCTTCAAGCATACAAGGCCCAGTAAACCAATCTGCTCCCACCTTAAATCACTGAATGTTGTACATTAAACAAGATTCCCAAAAGAATAGGGTGAGACTGTGGGCATGGTCATGTCCCCAAATCTAAGTCTCTGTTTATCCAGACAAGGAAAAGTTAAATACCAAAACATTACCTTCAGGAGGTCTGATGAGCAAGAAATCTGTTATTTAGCAGCTACTGTTCCAATATATCAGATACTCCTGACTTCTGCCTTTCTAATTAACCAGCCCCCCGTCCAGTTAGGAGAGCTCTTTATGTTAAAGGACCAAACGCCCAAGTCCAACAAGATCACTTGCATTCTATAGAGCTACGAGGTATTTTCTCCTGGACATTCAAATGGCCCACTTAACCTTAGAGATTGTCCCAAGAAGTATGAAAGCTTCTAGAAATCAGCTACACATTTTAGACTGTGGGAGACTTCTTAGCCTGAGTATGAAGACCTCCACATTAGTACCTTCTGTGGAATTGTTTCTTTGCTACCCAAACTGCCTCAGACATTAGGCATTTGTAGCAGCATTAGTTCCAGCTGTGAGGAAACTTTGATAGACAAGATGTGAGAAAAGGAAAACAAAAAGAACTCTGGATCAACGATTCAGCCACAGTACCTGTTTTTGAGTTTTCTAGAAGATTACCCAAGGCTGGGACATGTTTGGGAAAAGCTGTTTTAGCCTTGAAACTACAACACTGGCAGGAAGGATTAGAGATGGAATATCTGTGTTTCTCCAAAATTCCTATGTTGAAACTCTAATCTCCAATGTGATAGTGTTAGGAGGTGGGGCCTTTGGGAGGTGACTAGGCCGTGAGAATGGGGCCCTCATGATGTGATTCATGCCCTTTTAAGAAAAGATACAAATGACCATAGTTAAGAATAATGTATTGCATACTTGAAATTTTCTGAGAGAGTACGTCTCAAATGTTCTTACCACACGCTCCTTACTAGGTGAAATGATGGCTATGTTAATTAGCTTCGTTGGGGTAATCATCTTACAACAATTTGTTCTGTGTTAACAAAGTCCTTTTGGTGATGTAAAACTAAATATTTTTTCCCTCAAATTTGTGAATAAGCCAAGAATGACTACTGTCACCACTTCTAGTCAACTTTATAGTAGAGGTCCCAGCCAGTATAATAGAAAAAGAAAAATAAAGATTGGAAATAAAGAAGAAAACATATCTTTTTTGCAGACAACATAATAATCTATATATTTAAAATGAATCCAACACATATAATCATTGATTTTCAACAAAGGTGCATATGGATAACCCCTATAACAAATGATGCTGGAACAATTGAATATCTACACTTGGAAATAATGAAGCTTGATGCTTACCTCAAAAAATACAACAATAACTCAAAATGGATCACAACATAAATATAAAGATGAAGCTACATTAGAGTAGAATCCAACTTAAAAAATTGATTTTTTTGGAGAGTGGGCCCCTTGTAGTAAAGGCTTTCCCCATTAGATAAGTTTTCTAGAAACCCATCAGCATCAGTGTACCAACTAGCATTGTTGTGAGAGGTTGGGTTCAACCTAGTGAATTTTGAGGGGGGGAGATTCTTTCAATTCACTTGCCCATTTCATGATGGATGAGTTATGAGGGCACCTGCCCACACTGCACTGACTGTTCAGCAGTTTTTGGCCAAAAAGAGCATAACCCCCATGCCCTATCCTCCATATTCACCTGATCTCACACTGAGTGACTTTTTGTGTTTCTTTCCCTGATGAAAAAAGTCCTCAAAGAGAAACCTTTTGCTGATGTGGAAGAGGTGAAATGAAAAATGGCAGAAGCACTAAAAGGCATAAAAATTGATGAGTTCAAAAACTGTCTTAAGCGTGGAAAAAGTGTCTCGATAGGCATATTGTATCAAACTGAGAGTACTTTGAAGGTGACTGAAGTTTATATATGTAAGAATAAATACACAATTTTTTAATAAATAAATTCCAGGTTTTTTGTGGTTCCACCCTTGTATAACTCCTAAAGAAATACAGAGGAGAAAATCTTTGTGTACTTAGGTTAACCAAATATCTCACAAATAAGATACATAAGGTATATACTATAAAACATTGATAAATTGAACTTTGTCAAAATCAAAAACTTTTGCTATTTAAAAGACTGTGTAAAATGAAAAAGCAAGTCACAGACTAAGAAAAATATTTGCAAAACATGTAACTAATTAAAACCTTGTACCTAGAATATAAAGGAATTCCTACAATTCTGTATTAGAATCACAACCCAATTTAAGAATTGGCAAAAGATTTGAACAAACACTACACCCAAGAAAATACATGAATGGTAAAGCACATGAAAAGATTTTCATCAACATTATTTATTAAAGAAATGCAAATTAAATCTGCAATGAGGTTCTCTATATTCCCATTAGAAAAGCAAAAATCAAGTGTTGGTGAGAATGTGGAAGAACTGAGACTCTCACTGTTTGCTGGTGGTAATACAAAATGGTACAACCACTTTGGGAAATAATTTGGATTTTTAATAAAGTTAAATATTAACATGTCGCAATGCCCACAAATCTACTTCTAGACATTTACCCAAGAGTAATGAAAACATAAGTCTACAAAAAAGATTCTTACGTGACTGTACTTAGTAGATTTACTTAAAACACCAAGAATTGTAAAGATTCCAAATATGCATCCACTGGTGAATATTTATAAAAACTGGTATATCCATACAATGGGATACTTCTTAGCAATAAAAAGGAACAAACTTCTGGTAGATAGAACATGGGTGAGTCTTGAAACAATTATGATAAGTGAAAGAAGACAGATACAAAAGATCACATTCTATGTGATTCCATGTATATGAAATTCTTAAAAAATAAGCATAACCATAGTGATAGGAGGGAGATATTTCCATGGTTGCCAGAGGTATCTGAAATTGTACTGATTACAAAGGGGCATGGAACATCACTTTGGGGTAATGCTTTGTGCCATGGTCCTCATGGTGCTAACACAATTGTATACAGTTGTCAAATCTCATTGAATTGTACACAAAAGATTGGTAAATTGTATGCAAATTGTGTGATTTTACACTCACACACAATTTAAAATGAAAATATTCAATGTGAAAAAGATTGCAAACCATATACAACTTGGTTCTCTCCATTACTGACAGGAGATACAAAACACTTGGTAAGAAACTTTGGATTCTAGTTCTTCTCTGTGTCCCTAGTATTCTTTCTGCTGCCTCACTGAGATGATAAAAGAACAAAAGACATAGTCTATCTAAGGAGCACCAGAATTTTCCATAATAGGTCCTCTGTAAACATGCACTGGTTATTATTGCACAGATTTGCAGATGGACCTAAACCCTGTGCCCTTAGGCAAGGACTCTGGAAGTACTGGTGCCAACTCAAATCGTTTATCAAAATATTTTTCTGCTGTGAAATCAAGCAACCAATCTTCAGGACTCTTGGCGGAGGTGGAAATCTTGTTGGCTAAAGCATTCTAATGCATTGCTGAAGCCAAAGCCCATGGGCATACTAATATATATGATGCAACAAAACTAGTATTGCAGGGTAGAAGGGCAAGGAGAGGGAGCAATTTCTTCTGCCATGGATCTGTTTACTTTGCATTTATTAATTCAGACAATTATTGAAAATGTACATGTGCCTATTACCATTATAGGCACTATGGAAGAACTTACGGAGAAACAGGACAGGGAACAGATACTTGGTATGTATAAAATGTTATGCCTTCAAAGTGGAATAAATTTAAATTCTTACAAAATGATAACTTTAAATACATATGTTAGGAAGCAGAAAGAAGGAAAATAAATGTTAAGTCTTCAACTCAATAAGTTAGGAAAAGAACAAACAAAATGCCCTGAAGGGAAACAGAAGGGAGGAATTAGTAAAGATAAAAGTATAAATTAATGAATTGAAAAGAAAATAGAAGCCGGGCTCGGTGACTCAGCCTGTAATCCCGTGCCTTTGGGAGACTGAGTTGAGTGGATTGCCTGAGCCCACGGGTTCGAGACCCGCCTGAACAGCGAGACCTCATCTCTACAATAAATCAAAAAATCAGCCAGGCGTGGTAGCGCATGCCTGTAATTCCGGCTACTTGGAAGGCTGAGGCGGAAGGATCGCCAAAGCCCAGCAGGTCGAGGCTGCGGTGACCAGCAGCAGCCACTGCACTCCAGTCTGGGCGACAGAGTGAGACTCCAACTCAAAAAAAAAAAAAAAAGAAAAAGAAAAGAAAAACAGCAGGACAAATAAATCCAAATTTTGCAGCTTAGAAAAAATAAATGTACCAAGAAAAATTAAAAAACTAGATATCACCAGATTGCCTAATCAAACAAAAATGGAGAGCTCATAAAAGCAGAATATAAAATTGGGAAGTCATTACAGAAACCGAAGAAAATAAAAGAATCACAAAAGAATTTCTAGATCAATTCCATGTAAGTCAATTTGACATAAATTTGAAACCTTCCAAATTCTTTAAAGTAATTGAATGTAACGTTGATAACAAAAACCAACAGTACATAAAATTTGATAACTAGCTATTAATTGGTATGCAAAAATCCCAAATAAAATACTAACAACAGCAATGATAAATATATATATATTTATATATTTATATATATATATAGTAGCACAGTAAAGAATCACATACTGTGATAAAGTGGTACTTACTTCAGGGTGCTAAACTATCTCAGGATAGTTTAATGTTAGAAAATATATTAATACAATTTACCATAATCACAGATTTAAGGAGAAAAGTCTAATGATCATTTTAGATGTTAAAAAGATATTTTAAAATTACTCAAATTATTGAATTGATAAAAGGCACTCTAAAATAGGAATAGAAAAGACAAATATTACACATATATATCAAAAAAATATGTGTATATATATGTATCTGTGTGATTGTGCATGTGTCTATATATATTATACATATGCATCTCAATAGCCATCACCATGCTTGATGGAAAATGCTAAAATTATTCCCTCTAATGCAGGAATAAAAAGAAATTACTAACCAATGGAAGTACACAAAAGAAGGATAAAAACTGGAAAGATGAGAGCAAAATTATCACCATTTTCTGACGTGATTGTATATCTAAAAATATCTAGGAGATTCAACAGAAAAAACATTACACACATGAGAGAATTCAGTAAGGTTACAGAGGACAAAATTAATATGCAGAAATGAATGACTTTCATGTATGCAACACCAATAAATTAGAGAAAATAATGGAAGACTCCATTTATACTAGTAACAAAAAGTGATACATTTTCTAGGAATAAATGTCATGAGAAACATGTAAGAGCTATATGTAAAGCACATTAAAACATACCCTAATAATAGAAATAAAGACCAAAACAAGTGAATATTCAATAATATTTTTAAGAAAATGCACTATCCAAAATACATATAATTTAAAATTTTATTGTACATAGTTGACATGTGTTGGTGAAGCTGTGGAGAGCAGCCATTCTTGTCCTCCTATTCATGGCAGATGGGAGTGTAAATTAGTGTAATCTTGTTGAAGACAATTTGATTATTGGTATCTATCAAAAGTAGAAGTGAATATGTCATTTGAATAATGGCATCTATGTAATTTGTCTTATACTCATGCAACATGACATGTACAAAATCATTCATTGCATCACCGTGGTGAGAAATTGGAAATAGTGTACTTGTTGATGAGGAGGGCACTGGTTAAATTATAGTTCATTCACACAACAAAACATGATACAATTGCAAAATTAGAAAGAAAAGAAAAATATGACAAAGTTCTACCTATATATGGCTATAGAAATAACTTTAAGATTATTGTTAAGAAAGAAAATGAAGACACAGAACAGTGTGTAGAGTATGCCACTGTTCATGTAAAAGTTTATGGGCCAGAGGAATAAATGTTTGTATTTCCCTGTATATGCAAATAAAATTTCTGGGCTGATACACAAAAAGAAATTAGTAAAAGTTGCTGCTTTTTTGAGGATAGGAAACAGACATGAAAGAAAAAGTTTTCAGAATATACATTTTGATAATTTGGATTTTGATCCATGAGTCCATTACAATTTAAGGTATTAAAATAAAAACTGTGGAGCCGGGCTCGGTGGCTCAGCCTGTAATCCCGCGCCTTTGGGAGGCTGAGGTGAGTGGATTGCCTGAGCCCACGGGTTCGAGACCCGCCTGGGCAGCGAGATCTCATCTCTACAATAAATCAAAAAATCAGCCAGGCGTGGTAGCGCGCGCCTGTAATTCCGGCTACTCGGAAGGCTGAGGCGGAAGGATCGCCGGAGCCCAGCAGGTCGAGGCTGCGGTGGCCGGGAGCGGCCACTGCACTCCAGTCTGGGCGACAGAGTGAGACTCCAACTCAAAAAAATAAAAAATAAAAAAAATAAAAACTGTGATAGAGCAAGATAACATAAAATGTAGTAAAATAAAATTTCAAATAAAGATATTTAAATGAGAGAAAAGATTAAGAAAACATTAAGATACTAGCAATTACTAATGCTCAGTATATTATATCCTGTTTTAAGCATTTTACTTATGTGTATACGATAAAGATGACTATCATCCTCATTTCCATATAAGAAGCATGAGGCAGAGAGAGATTGATGATATGCCTAAGTCACAACTGGGCTATCCCTAGATGCCTGCAGTTTTAACTTCTTAGCTATTTCACCATTTGATACCATGTGTTGCCGTTAAACACACACACACACACACACACACACACACACACACACACACACACACAACATAGCCATTGCCAAACCAGAATATCTGAAGTTTAATCCCTCATTCTGCTTACTAGCTGTACAACTTTGAAAAACTCATTCAACACTTGCAGACTCAATTCCCTCATGTATCAGATGGTTATGATTATGCCTGTTTTGTCTCTAAAACTTTCCATGAGCCGGGCTCGGTGGCTCAGCCTGTAATCCCGCACCTTTGGGAGGCTGAGGTGAGTGAATTGCCTGAGCCCGCGGGTTCGAGACCCGCCTGGGCAGCGAGACCTCATCTCTATAATAAATCAAAAAATCACCCGGGCGTGGTAGCGCATGCCTGTAATTCCGGCTACTTGGAAGACTGAGGAGGAAGGATCTCCAGAGCCCAGCAGGTCGAGGCTGCGGTGGCCGGGAGCGGCCACTGCACTCCAGTCTGGGAGACAGAGTGAGACTCCAACTCAAAAAATAAAAAATAAAAAAATAAAACTTTCCATGAGATCATACATGTTTGTGTGTAATGAGAAAGCAGATGGAGAGATCCAGAGATGAGAAAAGATGCAAGAGGGCTGGGAGCAGTAGCTCACATCTGGGATGCAGAGGCAGGAGAATTGCTTGAGTCCAGGAGTTCGAGACAAACCTAGGCAACATAGCAAGACCTTGTCTCCACAAAAAATGGAAAAAAAAGAAAATAGCTGGGCATGGGGTGTGTGACTACAGTCGCAGCTACTTGGGAGACAAAGGTTGAAGGATTGCCTGAGCTCAAGAGTTGGAGGTTGCAGTGAGCCATGATCATGCCACTGCAGTCCAACATGGGCCACAAAGTGAGATCCTGCCTCAAAAAAAAAAAAAAGAAGAAGAAGAAAAGATGCAAGTGCGAGAAGCCATCTTCCAGAAGTGGGAAGTGGGGTTTGGACAGTAGAGAGACAAATCTTGTTTTTCCACTGATTTCCTTGCTAACTCTCAGGGAGAGATTACCTGGGAAAAGTTCTGGACCCTGATTATAATGAAATGACACTTATTTAAAGAAAGAAATTATATATGCTGGCAAGAAAAAAATGGTAACTTTCTAAGAAAATATTCACAGTCACGTAAAATAGGAACAATAGTATGACATAAGAGTGAAGAACTCCAGCTCACAGCTACAGCAGAACAACTGGCAGCAGTGATTGCCCAAACTGTCCTATCAGGAGGGCTGTTTCTGGGACCAAGTTGCTGACCATTTAGAAGTTTATCACCATGGGTTTTGTTCAGTGGATTTCTATTCAGTGGGAGCTCCATGGCTCTAGAAGGCTGGCTGCATACTAAGGAGAAACACTCTCCTTGGGGAATCTGGTTGAGTAACTTCAGGATGAAAATTTTACTTTAAAAAATAAAGTGCCTGTAATACCGAATAGGAATAGCAAACACTGATCTCATTGTGAACCTGATCTCATCGTGAACATGATTGTGTTACACACAATCTGTTAAACCACCTCCCCTTCCTCACTCCACTACCAAGCACTGATGCTCAGAATGCAAGTTGGCCTCAACTATCTTAATGTTTCAGGTGAAAGTGTTTAGGGGTTTACCTCCTCTACATCACTTATCCACACAGTCCCAACACTAAAGCCAGAAAAATATTAATTGAAATATATTTGCTGATCATTAATTTGATCTGAGATGTATAAATATTGTTAATCCTTTACGATACCATAAGGCTTCCACAGGAGTTTTCCCAGTTGATCTTTACAACAAACTGTGAGGGAAATTAGTTATTCCCATTGTAAAGATAGGGAAATAGAGGATCAATCCAGCAAATTTAGCTGATCTCCCCCAGCGTGGATAATAAGTTAGAAAGAGTCAGGACAAGGCCTAAGTTCAGGATTCCTGCAATCATTCTCTTCTCAAGTGTCTGCTGAGGTTTTTTTTTGAATCTCATGGTTTGTGAACCTAGAAAATTAGTCAACTTAGACCCAAAGCTGTCCCTGTGAGCATTCTTCACCAACTCAGGAAATCTCTTAAGGAGAGACACACACTGGACTTGGTATGTTACATTCAACTCTTGGTCTACTTAAGGGACAGACGATTACCCAGTGTGGGAACCCACCAGGTTGTAGTTATGTCTTTCCCTTTTCTCCCCTGGTTCCTTGACATTTAGCTACCATATGATTCACTGATAGAAAACCAGAGGCAAACTAAAAGTTAAAAAGTTTTTTTTCCCCCTCCAAATTTTTTTCTCCTATGTACTCTAATCTGACTTCTGGCTACTTTAATTCAGCAGTTACTGATCCTAAGGCCTGACTCTATGCCTTAGTGACCGTGTTTCAACTCTCCAACTGGCCAGTGAGATCAATTTAGAGAAGAACAAACTCATGACTGTTAAGATTGTGGGAATACTGCTCCTCAGAGGGACACTGCTTCTCAGAGGCCCAGGGTTCTTCACACAAAAACTCAGACAACCCCCCACCCCATATATATACACCCATGCCTGCTCCCCAAGCAATCTGAATTCAGTTATTCAACAATTTTTGTTTGTTTGTTTGTTTTGAGTTGGAGTCTCACTCTGTCACCCAGACTGGAGTGCAGTGGCTGCTCCCGGCCACCGCAGCCTCGACCTGCTGGGCTCCGGCGGTCCTTCCGCCTCAGCCTTCCAAGTAGCCGGAATTACAGGCAAGCGCTACCACACCCGGCTGATTTTTTTGATTTATTATAGAGATGAGGTCTCGCTGCTCAGGCGGGTCTCGAACCCGCGGGCTCAGGCAATCCACTCACCTCAGCCTCCCAAAGGCATGGGATTACAGGCTGAACCACCGAGCCCAGCTTCAACAAATATTTATGGAGCACCTTCTAGGTGCCAGGCACTATTCCAGGTACTGGGAATACAGCAGTTGACAAAATAAAAACCCCAGCCTTTGTGGTACTTACATTCTAATGGGGAGATTTAGATAATAAACACAATTAAAAAACTAAAATATTTAAATAGCCATACTCATTGTAATTCTCCAAATCATATCTTTTAGCCCCTCTAAGTCTGCAGTTTCTAGGACTGCATTTCTGCCTTGGTCTTGATTTCTAATATTGGCCCAGTATTCAACTCCCTTCCAAACACTGAGCCTGCTTTGTTTTGACCACCATCACTCTCGGCCACTCTCAAAAGCTGGAGCCCTATCCCTGAATCCCTCTCCTGTGGACTCAATGAGACAACTTGGGAATTGTTCTCTGGTGCCCTTCACCCTCCCTCAGTAGCTGTTTCCTGGACTGTGAGTGGAGATGGTCACCATCATGCCCAGGGTGTGTGACTGGCTCTCTGTTCCACTCCTTTGGTCTGCTTCTAGATCCTATCAGGCTTTAGGTCTCTGTGAAGGGAATGTCTCCAGTATAAGAGTCATTCAAAAGGAGATTGATAACCCAAGGGAACAACCTACAATTTCATGGCAGGACCATGTTGAGCAGTGTTCTTCCATCACTGCACATCACTTAACTTTGGTATTTTTTTCAAGTCAGAATTCACCCTTGTTCTTCTCTTTTCCTATGTCTTCCCCCAACCCGACTCTGTGCTCACTGATGTGCTCCCTCTGACCTCCCAAGCTACCACTTCCCCACTCAGCCCACTTGGTAGTTACTCCTTCTCCTCAAACTGGCTTTTCCCTGCCATGACCTGGAACATCCACATACAATGAAAAGCAACATTATATAGTTATCCCCATATACAAGTAAGAACATAGAGTACTAAAGAGGGGAAGGAACATCCTGAGAGTTATAGAATGCACTGGAAATGGGGAAGGACTCAAGTTCAGGTCTCGAGGTTCTTAGTTCTTTCTAGTAGTCTACATTGCCTATGGTTTGCAGGAACTTGCTAGTGACCTACCTCCTTGTTTCAGCACTCCCAAACAAAAACTTTGAAATCTCTTCCTTCCTCAATCTTTTACTTTTTATACTCTGTGATCAAGTTTCTCTCCTCTTTATGTCTGTCCTCTCTTTCTGTTTTTCTCTCCTTCTCTCTCTCTCTCTCTCTCTCTCTCTCTCTCTCTCTGTGTGTGTGTGTGTGTGTGTGTGTGTGTGTGTGTGTGTGTGTGAGAACAAGGAGGTAGGTCACTAGCAAGTTCCTACACACCATAGGCAATGTAGACTACTAGAAAGAGCTGAGAGCCTGGAGACCTGAAATTGAGTCCTTCCCCATCTCCAATGCATTCTATAACTCTAAGGATGTTCCTTTTCCTCTTTAGTTCTCTATTTCCTTGCCTGCATATAGGGATAAATATATGATGTTCCTTCCTGTTGTATATGGCAATACTCTAACAAGGAGACTAGGGACCACTTATACCTTTACAGTCAAGGAATTCCCAGTCCTGGCTTATAGTCAGAAAAGGAGAATGGAAATTGAAGATCACTCTGATGTCTGCCTCACTCTAAGAATTCATACCAACATCGAAAGAATAAGATTAGTTTCAACAGCAGTGTATGTGTTAAATTTGTGAAAACTACTGCATCTGTGGAGACTTGCAAGCATCACAAAACAGGCTGTGGTGAGTTGTTTTGAATCCAACTCCCTTGGTTTGCTTGTGTTGCTACGGAGGAATAATTAAGACTGGGTAATTTATAAAGAAAAGAGATTCATTTGGCTTATGTTTCTGCAGACTGCACAAGAAGCAGGGTGCCAGCATCTGTCCCTGGTGAGGACTTCAGGCTGCTTCCACTCATGGCAGAAGGTGAAAGGGATCCGGCATGTATAGACCATGTGGTGAGAGAGGAAGCAAGAGAGAAAAGGTATCAGGTTTTTTTGTTTTTGTTTTTTTTAACAACCAGCTCTTGGAACACTCGCAGGAACTAATAGAGTAAGAACTCACTTACCACCTTAGGAACAGCACCAAGCCATCCATGAAGGACCCACACCATGACCCAAACACCTGTCACCTCCAACACTGGGGATCAAATTTCAACATGATACTCGGAGGGGCCAAACAAACCATATCTAAACCCTAGCACCAATTAAATTATTGATGCTAAATTTTCAAGAACAATTTACCTTTGGAGCACAAGGTAATCACACAAAGCTGGAGGAACAGCTGGAGGAAATAACCCAAACAAACAGGGCTCACCTTAGAGGAAAAAAAGTATCCTGCCAAAGAACAGCTTAATAAAATGCATGTGTTCAATTGATTATGGGGAGAAATTATTTTGCTCTTGTAAATTACAGTTGTATCTAAACATTATATTTTCAAATAGGATTGTGTTCTCAGCCCAGCATCACCGGGGAAAGCAGAAATGTCCTGAATGTTCAACAATATACCGTACAGATTCCTTTTATTAAAATCTCATTTCACTGGGATGGTTCCTTTGAGAGAGATATGCAGAATAATGCTAGGAAACCAGTGAACCAACAACACATAATTATATCATGCATATTAAATATTCCTGCTTACGCATTCACTACACATTTTGCTACACTTAGTGCACTGGGAGAGCAAGGACGTCAGTAGCTCAGAAGCTTGTGAGGGTTGTGTTTTCTTTCTTTTTTCTTTTCCTGTTTCCTCCTTCCTTGCTTTTCAAATCAAATAAGTAAAGGAGCAAATTAAAGTTATTCTGTCCTTACCCCTTCTGTAATGCTGCCACTTCAAAAGTACTTTATTTGGTTCCTTTCATCAACAGAGCCCTGAATGATCAATGGGTAATAACTGCTAAATCACCCAGTGCAAATTTTGATCATTACCTGTTCCCTCTCTAGCCTCGGTTCCAGCCCTGGGGAGCTTCTAAATCATGTGCTCAGCTCCTTTGGGACCCACTTGAGTACCCTGGAAACAGCAACATAGCTCCAGTTGAAAAGTCAGATCATGCTAGGATTTATTTTATTTTGTTTTTTATTATAAGAGTAAAGGTAAAATGGTTATCCCTTGTGGTCTGACAGCCACACACAGTTTATTTCAAAGATGGGTGACTGGAGAAGAGCATGTGATTTTATCCCATTATGGTGAGATTTATTTTAAACCAAAAATGTTGATCCTGATTGTGTAGCTGATTAGATCTTTATTCTTTTATTCATTAAATATATTTGGATGTATTTAATTGAGCTAGGCAAAGGGGCATACACCTGTAATCCCAGCTATTTGGGAGGTGAGAGGATTCCTTGAGCCCAGGAGTTTGAGTTCAGCCTGGACAACCTAGTGAGATCCTATCTCCTAAAAAAGTAAATAATTTAATGGACAGCTACATCTTGCTGTGTTCTGTACCAGGCACTAGAATTGGAGAGTCAATCGAAAATCAGAAAGAGATCTTGTTCACAAGAGGATTATAGTGAATTAACAGAGAAAAGGAATGTGTATGGATAGTTCTAATACCAGATAGTCAGGGGCAGCAGTGATAGCAGAGGCTAGCCTAGAATGCTATGGGAGTTCAGGAGAGGAAGAGGTTCCCTTGGCTTGATGACCTGAGACAGGCTTCTCGAAGAAAATATTATTTGAACTGGGTCTTGAAGCATTGGTAACATTGCACACATGGAAGATGCTAAGAAGAAAAGACATTTTCAGAAGGAAGGACTAGTTCATGCAAAAGTCAAGCATGTTAGCTGCTTTAGAATTAGCATGAACAGTTTGGGGAAGGAGAGGAACCTGATGTAAAATAGTAGAGGAACTGGACATCAGGGAGTTCCAAATGCCCTGACGATTTCATCAATTCTCTTTAATGGTAAACAAAACCAAACAAAGCCCTGTGGGTTCCTTGTCCAGATGTTCTTCTGCTTTGTGTCTTATAGCCCTGTGACCCTGCCTGAATGTGGCTTCTTTGTTCCTGCACAGCCTCCTGTTGACATAACCTGCTCCCCTCCCACCTGTGCTTTCTGTTCAGCTTGCAGGTGACTTTGGCCCTGGTATGATGGCTCTGTTCAGATGTCCTCTCTTTAGTGTCTTTGTGTCCCAAATCTAAATTCTCAAAACATATGTCTGTTGAACTGGACTGAGTCAGATGCGCATTCCTAGTTCCACCATTTGTGACTGGAGAAAATGGTCTCCCACAGCAAATATGAGCAAGAATGTCAGTAGCCCAGGAGCTACAGGTCCACCTGGAACTGCTGATATGGGTAGAGGTAGGTACTAGGGAAAAGAGACATCAGTAGGCATTTACCCTAAACAAGAATTATATGTATCTATAATGGCACTAATGTTTACAAATGTTTAAGAAGATATGGAGGTGTCCAATGTATACCTTTAGAAATTATCCCAGAAATGATAAGAAATGTGACAGTTTTAGCACTTATGGAAGCAATCTTCCATTATAGGGACAATTGTGATATGGAGATAGCTTGTATCTCCACACGACTGGGTAAATGAGAGCTAGAGCACTCTTTTGAGTCATCATGACTGTCTGTGATTCATAGGTGCAATGATTTGCTTCATTTCTCTCTACTCTTACAGTATGTTAAGTAGGAAAACAGAGCTTTCTTTGCCTCATCCTGTATTCATTCAAATCATTTGTAGCATGCTGAACATAGTTTATGCATCCACTCACACAACACATTAGGATTACTAACAATATATTCTCACGAGGTAAGGACAGTGTTTTATTTTTGTAAGATATATAATCTGATAAACAGTGTCAGTAGAAAAGAGAATTTTATCAGGTCATGGTTTAAAAGGTACGGTGGTGGGGGTCTGCAAATAGACACTTAAACCCTTTTTAGTGCTGACTGCCTTTGCTGTATAAGGCTACCACAAAGTCACCTATTCATACAGAGTCTGATTATTTTAATGCAATGATATTGGTTATAAATTCCTTTCCCTGGGCAGGACACATAGATTCAAACTGTTGCTGTACTGCTTTCGGCTTACCATCCTTTTCATTTGACTAGCTTGCCCCAGTAGTTAATTGATTAAGACATACTGATTATGGGGGTGTGTGTATGTTATGCACTTACATCACAAACACACACACTGCCAGCGACAGAGATTTAAACTCATCATTCCCATGAAAATGTATAATTGTTAAAGTCATAGATCTACCCCTGTAATTGACTCCTCTGACAGACCCAAATTTAAATATGATTCATGTTTTCTCATTAATAATGTGATATGCTATTAGCTTGGCTTTTGTGGTTCTTGAATTAACCTATAAATGTTCTCTCTCTTTGCTTATTATCGTTAGCATACCAACTTTGCTTAAAATACCCTACTTACGTCCTACAAGCATTCTGGGCTCAGCTAAGATTTCCTCCTTCCAGTCAAAGGAAAAAATTAGAACATTTAGGGGAAATGTTAATCCATCCAATGAATGCCAGTAGCTGAAATCTTCTACCAGTACATTTGATAAGAATTCTTTTGCTATTTGAGCCCGATCTGTTTCCACAGTTCTTGAGATGTCTCAATGAATGTAAATCAGAAGAGTTAGTAAAAAGTCAGACCTGAAACTGAAAGGAAACAGAGGACGCTACTGTAACTAAGAGGAACTAATTTCTGCAATTCTAAATTTCTTGGTAGCCAAGGCAAAAGCAGCAGAATGTTTTGTTACCAAGACAGAATGTTTTAAGCCTGCAGACCAGTGATTTTTAAAACATGTTGGTTCAAAATTCTATTATTTGGGGCCGAAGACCAAGAGAATATGTTCACCATTTAGAATATATAGACTTTAAAGTAAATATGCCTATAGTCTTAAAATTTGTAATACAATAAGAAAATTGTTGCTTATTTTTTATTTGCGTATAAGTTCTATAGATTCCAGAGCATGAGTGGTTCCATCATCAGTTAACCACGAACAGCCAGCCTCAACATAAAATAAATAAACTTATAAAGGGATGAAATGTGCATACATACCAATGTGCCCAGCCTACCAGTCTGTGACATAAACAAGGACACTTTTCCAGCACTATCCAAGTAATTCTAAGAGGCCTAAGCTAAGGTGCTTCTGTGCCAGCCTCCTGGTCAACAGCAAGACCTCTATCACCGAAGTCTCTTGGTGGCAACCACTCCTCTGGCCACCGTATATGCTCCACAGAGGCTGTCATCTCCCTATGATTCAGTCATTGAGCAAAGCTCCCCACAGCAAAGTTGAGGCAAGGTTCACCTTTTTTAAGAAAAGATTTTTTTCAAATATTAAGAATAAAGAAATGAAAATAACCTGGTAAACTGAGGCTTACGAATATTTGCCTCTTACTTTCCCCAAAGCCCACAGACCCAGATCCTGAGGAGTCTGAACTTTCCCCATCCATCTGCCCATGAAATTTTTCAAGTGTTCTGAGCCATGTGCTCTCTTAAGCCTCTGGCTTGCTCCTGAGAACACCCAGAAGTTTCTCCCTTCTCCTTTTCTGGTTAACACTACACAGTCTTTGCCTTGTCTCAAGTGTCATTTCCTTCAGAAACCCACCCCAATAAGTCCAACTGGGTCACGGTACTCCATGTTACTTTCACAGTTCAATGCCCTATTATTTCATATTTCATCATTATATTTTTATTTTTTCATGTTTGAAAAGCTATTTGTTACTTTAAAAAATTTGAATCAGGAACTCAAACAAATATTTGTATACTCATGTTCACAGCAACATAATTCATAATAGCCAAAGGTAGCAGTAACTTGTGTCCATTGATGAATGGATAAGCAAAATATAATCTATACATACAATGGAATAGTATTCAGCTTTAGGAAGGGAGAGAATTTTGACACATGCTACAACATGGATGAACCTTGAGGACATTATGCTAACTGAGATAAACCAGTCATAAAAGGACAAATTTTATATGCTTTTACCTACATATGTACTGTAGCCAAATCCATAGAAATAAAAAGTAGATTGGTGGCCACCAGGATCAGGTCAGGGATGGAGAGAAGTAATGAGGAGTTAATGTTTAATGGGTATGGAGTTTCAGTTTTGCAAGATGAAAAGAGTTCTGGAGATAAATGGCAGTGATGACTGTACAGTAGTGTGAATGCACTTAATGGCACTGAACTGTATACTTAAGATGGTAAATTTGTATGTGTATGTCACCACAATTAGAAATAAATAAGCAAACATTCCTTTTTTAAAAAATTCTAAAAATATTTTTTTAAAATAAATAAATAAATTCTTCGTTAATATTTATCTCCCCCTCTAAACTATAAGCTACCCCAGGATAGAGTCTGTGTTTGTTTGTTTTTTCACTGTTACATTCCTGTACCTGGCACATAGTATCTCTTCATACATATTTCTTGAAAATGAGTCAAATGAGTAAATGGCAGGGCAAGATCATCACATATTGCAGGGGCTTAATATATCTATGTCTCAGAGTTCATGTCTCTTTGAGACCCTCCCCCATTCCAGACATAAAAAATATTCACTTCCCCGTGTTATCTCCATCATTCCAGTTCTTATTTACTCAATATCTGCCTCCACTCAGGATGACTGATGGTGAACTCATTCCTATCCCCACACACTCTTCTAGGGAATCCTCCAGGAAGCATAGCCTCATTCTTTGGCCCCAGAAGGACAATTTTATTAGAATATGACATCACAACATTAGTACATTTTCCAAAATGTGGTCATTCTGTCTGAAATAACCCTAATGTTGGGACAAAAACAATTCCATTGAAGATGGCTGCCTTGAACCTAGTACAGCTTCCTACATTAGTGAGTGGAGAAAAGCATGCTGGTGAGTCCTTTCTGTAATCCTTTGTGTCAATGCTCAGATCCTGTAAGTAACTGCTTCAGCCAAAATACCCATGGCTCCACAAGAATATATCACCGTTTTCAGAAAAAGCTACTCTCAACTTACCCTGAGCCAAACAATATTTATGTTCCCCATTTTTCCTCTCCTCTTAAAAATCCTAGAACATGAAAAAGAATAACTATTACTTTGGCCTGGCTATACACCATGCTTTACATCACCTGTATTACCAAGCAGGGCATTCATTTTCTTAGTCTTAAGTGTTTATATTTTTGGTTAGTAACACTTCTTAACTTTGCCTCAAAACTTGCTTAATAATTGGTAGCCAACTGGAGCTGTCTTTCCTAAAGAAATATTGATGTTTCCAATTTTAATCACAAAGTAGATTTTAAGTTGAAATGGTAGGTTTTAGTTTTTATCCATTATGGTTACAAAAATCTCTGGGTTTGATTTTTGCCCAGGACACTTACTAGTATACATATACCCAATAACAGGTAGATGCCCATCTTCTTAGTATACTTCTATTTTTTTAAATATTCATTTGATTCTTATAAGTATCAACTGTATATCAGTTTCTTTATTAAAGGTATTATATCTTTGTTAAATATATTTCTTTAATGTCTTTCTCCAATATTTAGTAATATCTCTTTCAACACTGGAGTTTTATGACAGAAGGAACCAGCAACAGAGAACAGGAAATTGTCAATCTCATGTGAGAGTTTATGATGATATAAGATACACTGGTAGATAGTGTTACTTATCTGATGGCAGGACAGTGTCTCTTGCTCCTTTTTTCCTGCATGATGATTTGTACCTAAAAAGAATATAGCCAGCATGCTTGTGTGATTCAGGAACTGCAATAAAAATTGAGCTGTCAAGAACTGTTCTTTTTTGGCAGGCATCCCAAGAACATAGCAAATCATTCAGTGAGGAGGTACTGCACAGAGGTGACACACACGGGCCTTGGAACCAATAGGTTCCTACCTAGTGTCCCCACTTCCTAGGCACTTGACTTTAAACAAGTGTTTAATCTCCTTCTGCCTCCATTTCCTCATCTCTAAACTAGGAATGATAGCTGTCTCTACCTCAGATCATTGTTATGAAGACAAAATGAAAAGTATGTGTAAAATATTTGCAGTACCACCACACACAGGAAACACCTAATAAATGTTATCTAATGCTATTATTTATTTCTTTTTATAATTAGTTTCTAGCTGTCAAAGTTTTTAAGGACTTTAGCTCAGACCTAATTCTTTAAACTACACTTCACTGACCCTCCTCTCCTCAGTTACAACTGGAAAATAAAATGTCTTCTCCTATCTTGGCTGAACAATCATTTATATTCACCTGGTCTATTGGGGGGGGGCTAAGAGGAAACCAGCTGTGAAGAGAATTCATAAGTAGAAAGCCAGGTGTGTGGTCTCTCATGAGCGAGAAGGTCATTCTCTTACTGGTTTGCTCTAATGGGCAGTGGGAGGGGGCCATGAACCTGAAACAATTGCTCTGAAAAATGAAGGGAGAAAAGAATCTTATTCAATATTTAAGTGTTTTATTTTACCTAGTGAGAACCAAGATTCCCTAAGTCTGTGGCACTTTTTCAATGCAGGTAATTCAAGTATGATATGTGTGCCTGAAGCCCACAAGTAGCTAATACATTGATCTAGTCAAAGTTTATTCAAAGAGCCCTTAAAATGAATAAAGACTCTGAGCTGTTTCTTTCTGCAAACACAATTCTATCTTATTCAGTTTTATTGAGGTTTCCTGGTGTGTGGACACACAAAGGAGACAGACGCAGGACCTGTTCAATGCCTACCTCTCTGCCATTGAACTACTGAGGAATTAAAATGTGAGTACACTTAAAAGTTATGCTAAGCTCACCGTCAACATTATGAATAGCAGGAAAGCTCCATATAGGTTTTTTTTTAAAAAGGACTGAGAATAAAGTCAATGAAAGGAAGTTTCATTCACTTTACCATCCTTCTCGGAAAAAAATTCTCGGTATGAGACGAGGACCGAGAAGTAGATATAAGGATACATGAGTCATCTAGTAATTTTCCCATAATAGACACCAACCCAAGTAGGTGGGATGGGTTGAGGAAGGCTGAGGGGACAGACAGCCCACTGTAGCCACTTGCTCCAGGAAGCATGTCGCAAGTCTTCTCTGCAGCCTTCTGTGTCAACACTTATTTATAAGGCTCAGGCAGGAGAATTGCTTGACCCCAAGAATCTGAGGCTGCAGTGAGCTATGTACTCCAGCCTGGAAAACAGAGTGAGACTTCATCTCTAAAACAAAACAAAAGTTATTTAACAGGTACAACAGATTTACTCATCTCTTTAGCAATATTTATTGAGCACCTTCTTACTATCTTCCAGGTGCTGGGAATAAAGCAGTGAGCACAGCAGTCTTGGTTTTCATGAGGCTTACACTCTGACTGTTATAAATAATAGCCCCAGTATGTTGCATGGTGCTAAAGGAAGAATGTTTACATGGAAAGGTTGTTCTGCATCAAGGGACCTTCTTCCACTGGTCCCAAGCAGTCTATGACTTGGGTTTAGAGTGCCGCCGGCCACTCTCCTCTCTGCTCAAGACTTGGGACACAGAAAGAGAACAGATTTGGAGTGGAGTTGAGGATGCTGGAATGTGTTAGGCATACCCGAACGACTTTCCTGTCATCCTGAGAGCTTTCCTAGAAAATAAATGTCTGTGTATATAAGCTCACAGTACAGTAAAGACTGGCATGGAAGAAGTTTTTGGAATGAGTAGCAAAGTATGTGGTTCAGTACTCTATAAAAGTCCAGCAGGGTAAGTTTCCCAATAGTGCTCATTTCCTTCGGGTCTCTGCTCAAAGGCCGCCTTATATGCTTTGCACAAGATATCCTCCACTGACTTCCTCATTGGCACTCCCCATCCCCTTTACCTTGGTTGTTTTACTCTATTATACTCATTACCACTGGACATGATCATGCACTCACATCTGCTTATCTGTGTTCTCCAGTCAGAGTGTAAGCCTCATGAAAATCAAGACTGCTGTGCTCACTGCTTTATTCCCAGCACCTGGAAGATAGTAAGAAGGTGCTCAACAAATATTGCTAAAGAGATGAGTAAATCTGTTGTACCTGTTAAATAACTTTTGTTTTGTTTTAGAGATGAAGTCTCACTCTGTTTTCCAGGCTGGAGTACATAGCTCACTGCAGCCTCAGATTCTTGGGCTCAAGCAATTCTCCCGCCTGAGCCTTCAAATAGCTCCAACCACAAGCATGCACCTCCATGCATGGCAATTTTTTTTTTTTTTTAGATAGAGACAGGGTCTCATTATGTTACCCAGGTGAGTCTTAAGCTCCTGACTTCAAGCAATCCTCCCACCTCACCTGATGAATAGTTTTAATACTATACTCTTGGGGGAGAAAAAAGGATATCAGGCATCAACTTTAGAATAGTCTAACCTCATTCCATAGATGAGGAAACTGAGACTGGAGAAGATCACAGTTTATGGCAAGTCTTGCTGACCCAGAGGTTTAGACCAAGGCTCAGTGAATGCCTGACCAGCCTGTCCTCAGAAAGCAAAGACAATTTTGCTGAACACATCTGACATATGACATGACAGAGTGGTAGAGAGGAGTTGGAAGGTAGTTTCCTGGGCACTCCTGGGACATTGCCCAAATGCTAAAGGAGAGCATTGATCTCAGAGACACTGAAAAAGTGGGAAGAATAGGCGCCACCATGCCCCTGTCCAACAAGCTGCACACATAGGGATAAATATATGCAACACGATAAAACAGATGGCCACACTGATATACTACAGTTGATTGTAGCAGCACAAACTGAGTGCCCTCAATGAATGTCATATAGTAAGCAGTGTGCTAAAACAAACCAAGGAAGAACAAGCAAGCAGGACACATGCACATGCAGTTTTAAATTTTGAGTTTATCTTTTCAGTTTCCCCCACTACAAGATAGGCTCAGAAAGGGCCATCTCAGCAACTCCATTCTTTTCCTTTAGGAGGTGGTCTGACCAGGGAAACCCAGGGACCTATGCCTCTCCTCTCTGGGAGCCCCTCCATGTAGGGAGGTCTGCCTTGGCCTAGCACTGCCCTGAACTACAGAGTAAACTCTTCTAGGTCTGAGGTTGTGTCTGCAGGCTTCTTTGACAATCATAACTCATATCCTTCAATTAGACTTTAACATTAATAAAAACAATACTCTGCCAGCTCTATCTATACCCATAGAGGATGGTGCTAAGGACAAGTGTGGATGAAGAGGATCTCTGCAAAGGCATGAAACTCTCAGGAAGGGATTTTTGGGATACAGGTAGCTTGGCCTTGAATTAGCAAGTTCCCTATATACATATGTGTGACCCATGAGGGAGCTTAACAGACGCTGGCAGGCCACAGAGTTCCTAATAAGAAAGCACAGCTGTGGCAAGGATTTAATTATTTAAAAAACAGACCTTTTCCATGTGTTATTATTTTAGACTTCAGGGAGCATTCAATATTTGCTGCTTTTACACTTCAAAAGCGTTGAGTTCCACATGTACCTCAGAGAACTGGAGAGGTACTAGGTTTCAACTGTTAATATTAAGCCTAGCAATAGTGTATTCACTGCTGGAAACTCCATTCTGCAGCCTTAAGAAGAGGACAATGGAGTGACTTGCTAATCTTGGCACTGAGGTATTTTGTTCTCAATCTGAAGATGGACCACCCAGGCTCGGTGGCTCAGCCTGCAATCCCGTGCCTTGGGAGGCTGAGGTGAGTGGATTGCCTGAGCCCACAAGTTCAAGACCCGCCTTGAATTGGCGAGACCTCATCTCTACAATAAATCAAAAATCAGCCGGGCGTGGTAGCGCACGCCTGTAGTTCCAGCTACTTGGAAGGCTGAGGCAGAAGGATCGCCCGGAACCCAGCAGCTCAAGGTTGCGGTGGCCAGGAGCAGCCACTACACTTCAGTCTGGGTGACAGAGTGAGACTCCTACTCAAAAAAAAAAGAATAGACCACCACCAAATGGTCTCCAGTAGGTTCACAATTACTTAAGGATGTATGATGGAGACAATTTAACTTTCAGCAACTTCATGGTTGTATTGGTATAGGATTGTATAACACCTGTAAACAAGATAATGCAATTGATTTGCAACTAGATATATCCCACACTCAACTTATTCAGTTCAAAACTGAGTAGGTAGGTCTACATGGAGCTCATTTGTCACTCACACAAAGTATAGTACCCTCTAAGTCAGCATTTCTAAGCAGTTATGGTATTATTGTGGCCTCCAACTAAGTTCATAATTTTTATTTCACATTTTCAACATGAAGATCTGACAAAAAATAAGTTTCATTTTAGATATATTTTTTAAATGCTCAAGAGATATAAAGGCATTCCATAGGCATTGCCTGAATTGTCTAAAGATATTAAAATTAATTTGCCTAGAGATTAAGATGTAAAAGTAATCAGTTCATGTAGGTGGTGTTTAAAAACATAAATATATGTGTAAGAAATCCCTCAGGAAGCATTTAAAAGAAGAGAGGAGTACAAGATCTAAATTCTAAAGAAAACCAGCATTTGAGGGATAAATAACAAAAGGAAAGAAACAAAGGAATTTCCAGAAGAGAACAAAAGTATGGTATTTCTATGGAAGAAGAAAGAAAGAACGCATTAAGAAAGAAACGGCGGAGCCTGGCTCGGTGGCTTAGCCTGTAATCCTGCGCCTTTGGGAGGCGGAGGTGAGTGGATTGCCTGAGCCTGCGGGTTCGAGACCCGCCAGGGCAGCGAGACCTCATCTCTACAATAAATCAAAAAATCAGCCGGGCGTGGTAGCGCGCGCCTGTAATTCCGGCTACTTGGAAGGCTGAGGCGGAAGGATCGCCGGAGCCCAGCAGGTCGAGGCTGCGGTGGCCGTGAGTGGCCACTGCACTCCAGTCTGGGTGACAGAGTAAGACTCCAACTCAAAAAAAAAAAAAAGAAGGGAACAGCGGACAATATAACTGATATTCATAAATTTATTCACTCAACAAATATTTAATGAGTATCTACTATATGCAGAGACTATTCTAAGCACTAGTGAATCCAACAGTAAACAAGACAGACTATGCTGTTCCCCTCATGGAATTTACAATCTAGAGTAAATTCATATAGACCGAGGAAAATAAGGAAGGCCTGAAAGTCATCCACTGGGCTTGCCATTAATTGGTCCCTGTCAGGGGCTTCATCAAAAGTAAATTTAATGGTCAAGAGGGATTACACAGACAGGAGTGAGTTTATGAGTGTGTGAGAACTGGACGGTAATGAGACAGGGTGGTAGCTGGGCATTGTGTGCTCCATAGGGGATGATGAAAAATATTCAAGGAGGTGAGGGTAGGGAGAGCCAGCAGAAACTAAAGACAAAAAACAAAAGATGAAAACAGATAGGACAAACTTATAAACAGCGCATGGGTAAATACAGTAAGTCATCAAGCTCATTGATAGGTTCTTGGAAATTGCAACTTTAAGTGAAATGACATATAACAAATTTTACTATAGACTACTTGATACAAGTAAGAGTTAAGTTCCTGAAACCTAATTTTAGTCACAAAAACATCACCAAAATTCTAAATAAAGACAGCAACACTTCCAATATTAAACATTGAAATAAATGTGAACTCTACATACACTTAAGAAAAATTAATAAAAACGAGTAAGATGATTATTTACCCAATGATTCCAGTTCTGGGTCGCAAGGGCCAGAGCTCATCTCAGCAGCTCAAGGTAGGAGCCCACCCTGGACAGGATGCCATCTCATGACAGGGTAACTCACACATATTCACACTCATACCACACCATTTAGACATGCTGGTTAACCTAATGGGTACAGTTTTGGGATGTAGGGAGAAACCAGAGTACCGGAGAAAATCCATATAGACATGGGAAGAATGTGCAAACCCCACACAGACAGTTGCCCTGGCTAGGAATCTTTTTTTTTTTTAACCTCAGCAACATTATAACAAAACAACGTTGAACTTAAATGATGCTATTGAAGGACTTGTTATATGGCCTATTATGTTGCAAAGTCCCCTTTGAAATGATAACAAAGAGATTCACTTTGGCAAACATTTCTTGAGTGACTCTTTACATATTGGGCCCTCTGTGAGATGCAGAAGAATAATTCTTTTTTTTTTTTTTTTGAGTTGGAGTCTCGCTCTGTCGCCCAGACTGGAGTGCAGTGGCTGCTCCCAGCCACCACAGCCTCGACCTGCTGGGGTCCGGCGATCCTTCTGCCTCAGCCTTCCAAGTAGCTGGAACTACAGGCGTGCGCTACCACACTTGGCTGATTTTTGATTTATTGTAGAGATGAGGGCTCGCCAAGTTGCCCAGGCGGGTCTTGAACCCGCGGGCTCAGGCCAAACACTCACCTCAGCCTATCTTAGGGATCTCCCAGGCCAGTACAACAACTGAACAAGAATGATTAAAATGATGATTATGCCGGGCTCGGTGGCTCAGCCTATAATCCTGTGCTTTGGGAGGCTGAGGTGAGTGAATTGCCTGAGCCCGTGGGTTCGAGACCCGCCTGGGCAACTTGGTGAGACCTCATCTCTACAATTAAAAAAAAAAAAATTAGCTGGGTGTGGTAGCTCGCGCCTGTAGTTCCAGCTACTTGGAAGGCTGAGGGGGAAGGATTGCCGGAGCCCAGCAGGTCAGGGCTGTGGTGGCCGGGAGCGGCCACTGCACTCCAGTCTGGGCTACAGAGTGAGACTCCAACTCAAAAAAAAAAAAAAAAAAATGATGATTACATGTATTGGGTGAAACTGTCCTCCATTGCACTACTGGCTCACACCCTAGTGAGACACTGTTCTAAGCACATAGAGGGAATATCCCATTGAATCTTTATAGCAAACCATGCAGGAAGGATGATTACTGCTCCCCTTTGACAGATGAAGCCACTGAGGTACTGAAAGGTGAACTACTGGCACAAGAGACAGGCTGGTAAATGATTGAGCCAGGAATCAAAACAAGACTGTCTATAAGTCCAGCATCTGAGCTCTTACCCACAGAAGTTAAACTTACTTGCCTTTGTTTGTCTCCATACTGTATTATATCTCTGAAATAATATCTCTTTTCAGCAGAAGTGTCCACCTCACTTATGGTTCTTAGAGTCAAGCCTTTGGTGTGTCTGAAAGGTGAGTTCAAAATGAATGTTTGTCTTACTTCAGCAAACTCAGGATAACAAACAAATTGCCTGCTTCAAGAAGATAAACACATGGACTTCTGTGGATTATTGTTTGACCTGATGACTGGGACCCGGAATGCTCATCTCTGCTATTCAAATTATTGACAGTCATGAAAGGTTCTGGTAATTCTTTCAAACAAGTCTCTCAACATTTTCAGAACACTATATGAGACTCATACCATCTCAGTAAAATGGTGGGATAGACAGGGAGGCTCTAAAGCAAACCACAGGAAACATGTGAACCAGGACAGAATGAAAGACTTTAGGAAATGTCATTTTCCAGAGGTCATCAAGTCTAAGAAGAAAGTGAAAATAAAGTACTAGAAACACAAAATATTTGAGTAAATCATGAAACATTTCAAATTCTTAGATGAGTAAGCCAAAAACAGTAATATATCATAATACATTCCATTAAGGCAACCCCAACAAATCCCACTAGCCCCTTTTTTAATTGAAAAAATAATTCTAAAATTAATCTGAGAAAAATGTGTCCTATCAGGCAAGAAGCTGTGTTATAATAAAACTATAATAATTGAAATATTGTAGTTCTGGGGCAGAAATAGACTGTCAGATCAATGGGGCAGACACTTACAGAGGAATTTAGCATATGGTTAACCTGTTTTTTCAAATCAGTAGGAAAATTATAAATTATCCAATAAATGGTATTTAAGGACAACTGGTTGGTTCTTTGAATAAATTTTAATTTGGATTCTTACCATGTGTCTTATTCCAAAATAAATTCAGGATAGATGAAATATTTAAATGTAAACCAAGCACAAAAAAGCACTAGAAGAAAATTTGGGAAGTTTTAAAAATAATTCTTATATGAAATAATTTTCTAATAATGCCATCAAAGCAAGAAACTATAACGGGTAATTTGAATACACAAGAATTCAAAATGCTTATAGGGCAAAACTCACTATGACCAAAATGTTAAGTTAAAATATATCCCAGTCGGGCCTGGTCTGATGGGGGTATGGGTGTGGAATCCTGTGCCACATGGAAGATGCAAAGAATTGCCCAGAAGTTATATTAGAAGATACAGTTTATTTAGAAAGTAAATTAGAGAGAGGGAGAGATTCACTTCCCTGAGGTAGGGGAGGGGACCAAAGCTAAAAAACATTGTGGTGGCCATAGCTCAAAGAGCACATGGCCACACCAGAGTCTAGTAAAGCAATGGTGGTTGGCTGCTCGAAGTTGAATGCTTTTAATCCTTCCCTTTGATGGGGGAAGGTCGTTCAGGTGACTGGGTGGTAGTCTGTTCCACAATCATCGTAAAGGGGCAGGTAAGTACAGGTACTGATGTCAGGTGAGGGACAGTAGGCAGATAGGTGGGTTAGTCACATGATTGCTGATATGGTGATGGAGTCTGTGTCATGAAGGTCATGGAGGGCTGATTAGTTTAACCTGGGTCTTACGGGGAGAGGCAAATACTTGAAATAGAAAAGCTACCAAAACAAGCTAGGGAGGGGGTTGTGAAACAATTATCAATAGCTACCTCTGAGAAACCAGTTCTGTCCTTGGTTAGTGATTAGAGGGTAAGTTAAGTGAACTGCTAGAACACATGAGATTTAGGCAATGTTAAAATGGCTGCTCATTGGGTATATTAAATCCATGTTATGTTCTTTCACAACATTAAAAGAAAAAAATTAATAAAATGTATAGCGTGACCTCTTCTAGCAGAATGCTGAAAAAAAAGATGTCTATGCTTCTATGGAATAAAATGTGGTTTCAATAATTCATTCAAGAAGCATTTATTGAGCTCTGGGTCAGAAGCTCTTCTAGGTGGTAAGGACACAGCTAAACAGGGAGACGAGGTCCTTGCTCTCACTGAGCTTAAAAATGCTTTTAATGTCATGAGAGATGAGAACTTGGATGAAAATAGAGACAGTGGAAGCAGCTAATAAGGAGTCGGGGTCAACGGAGTTCATTTTGAGGAGGTGATTGTTAAGCAGAGACTGGAAGGATAAGATGGAGCAACCTGGCAGATATCTGGGCAAGTGCTTTTCCAGTCGGGGAAGCAGTTGGTACAAGGGTAAAACAGTCCTGTTGGAGGGATGAGAAAAAGGCAGGTGGCCAGAGTACCCAGAGCAGCAGAGAGTGTCCTATAGGAAGAGGTTGAGGAACCAGTGCAGAATCAGGCTCATGAACACCTTTACAAGCCTGGGTTACTTTTTATGGTGAATGTGAGAATAGCCATTGGACCTTTGAAGTAGGCAACTAGCTTCTGCTTCTACTTGCTTTGGAATTTCCATCCTTCATTTATTTGCACATGGTGAGGCTCTAGGCAAGTACCCTCAAATCTAATTACAGCATAAGGCAAATCCACTCAAAACAGCAGAATGGAAATGCCAGTATTCAAAGACATCATACGTAAAGAATTTTAAGGCTTGTGCATCAAATCCAATTTGCATTTATTATTCTCAGTCCAGTTAGCTCTTGCTACTACTTCTTTGTTATCTATGTTTTTACTAGTCCAGCCCAGTAGAAGGCCAACTTTATGTGTTTTTTTTTAATTTTTCAACATCTGAGCTCTTTTTAAAAGTTCAATGTTTTATAAGCAGATAGATGGGCTTTCTTTTAAAAGATGTCTAGGCTGGGCATGGTGGCTCATGTCTGTAATACGAGCAATTTAGGAGGCTGAAGTGAGAAGATAACTTGAGGCCACGAGTTTGAAACCAGCCTGGGCAATATAGCGAGACTCCAAACTCTGCAAAAAATTCTTAAATATTTAGCCTAGAGTGGTGGCATGTGCCTGTTGTTTCAGCTACTTGGGAGGTTGAGGTGGAAGGATCGCCTGAGCCCAGGCAGTTGAGACTTCAGGGAACCATGATCATGCCACTGCACTCCAGCCTGAGCAACAGAGTGAAACTCTGACTCAAAAATAAACAAATTAATTAATTAAATTTAATGTAAAAAACCAGAAGCTGAGCTTCTTTATTTCCTGGATTCACAAGGAAAATCATGTGCTTCATGGAAAGAACTTACATGTGAATAGAGAGGGTGCCAATAACATAAATGGATATGAATATACATGTTTGTGTGTACACATGGACATGGTGGGGGTGTATAGAAAATCACACACACACTATGCGTGACAGACACCTTTATGTGACCCAAGCCAACTAAAACACCATACAAATTTTCTGACTCTATCTTTCTCTTCCTCTCAAGAAAGCAGTTCTTTGAATTAAGAGACATTAAAAGGGCAGATGAGTATGTTGAAAATGCAACTGGAGAAATAAACCCATTTAACCATTTTAAAACCATTAATCATATCATGATATAATTAATTTCAAAAAGTACATAAAATTGTTTTTTTCCAGCAGCCATAGGCCCAAAAAACAGGAAATCCTAAAATATACTGTATAAGGGTAAAACAAAAAACACTACTATGACCTCCAAGTAGTTAATAGAAATAATCCAATTCATTAGTAACCCAATGAATAATAATTCAGCAAATTAATCATTCAATAAATTGACATAGGCAAATATATCTGTCTCACTCAAGAGTGCTTATTATTACTTCAAATCTCATTTGCTGAAGCTTTTCACAAGCACTGAGAGAACTGGTAAAGTGAAGCGGATCAAGACCCAGCTCCTAAAACTGAGGAAGCACAGAGTGCATCTCTTCCTATGTTTTCAGAACACATAAGGATACTTTGTCAACAGAGCATGGACCCTGAGCAGCTCTCCCTCCTCTAGAACCCAGGCATTTGTTTTGCTTAAAACATTTGAAAAGAAAAAAATTCCATTTCACTCAATCATGTTTTTATTTATACAATATGATGATATCATAGCAAAGTTATTTTATAGCTTCTTTGTTATAGAAGTTTGGAGTGTATAAAGAAAACAGAGTTTAAAAAATAACAAAAACCATATTTTAGTTTTAATATCTTCATTTTTATTAAATGAAACAATAGTTCTAGAGCTTATTTTTTCTATATTATCTATAAAACATTTTCAAAGGAACCCTCTCTCTTCCAGTCCTCCCCATTCATTCAGCCAACATTTACTGAGTGTCCACTATGTGCCAACTACACGTGGCCCAGTCAATGGTACAGAGTTTCTGTTTCTGTGGGGTTGGGAAGCACTTAGGCAAATAAGTACAGGAGCAGGTATTATTACAGCCAGCATGAATGTTCTCCATGATACAGGCAGAGTACAGAGGAGGATTTATAAGTCTTAACCTCTCTCTCATGGGATCTTTATCTCTCTTTTCCTCTCAAAGTGTAAAAGGAAATGAATTTACAGTTAAATTTGACTGCTGTGATTATGTCTCTGCTAAATCCAGTAAAGTGAACTAAAAGTGCAGAAATGGTGATAATGACTAGAGCACACAAAGGAGTCTGAGTCCGTGGGGGCTGAAGCATAATTCAATAAATTTATAAGAATGAAAGTAAAATCATCTAATCTATTAAATAACCCATCATGCATGAAGGAGCAGATGCTTGATACAAGGCCTGAATCTTTGACTAAATAGCAAACACACACACAGAATGTAGACACACAATCACATGCATCGCATCACATTCACTCACACAGCAATTCATATACACACATCAACACACATAGCTTTCCATACTCCCTATTTGACAAAAGAGAAACAAAAATGTCTAGATATGGGGAAAGAGTTTCCCAGTGCTGGAAGTGCAAATCCTACAAGTGCTTTTCTTTCTATTGTTAATCTCCTTAACTATCCTAAAGATTCACAGAAGTAAAAATGGGAAAAATCCCTGAAGCTCCCTGCAGGAGTGGTGCGGAGCAAGGGTGCATTCATTTACACCAAGCAGATCACTTTCTTTGCCTGCATACTTAAGCCTTAGCCTGACAGAAATACTAATGTCATCTTTGATTTTATCACGTGTCTTTGGAATAATCAGATATTTCACACTGACAGATTGGTTTGTTCAGTACAATATAGTACTATTGTTTGATTATTATAAATAGAGATGCTGAGACAGCACTAAAATGGCTCCCTTAATGCCAAACGTGGATGGTGGAAGTGAGCAGTCTCCCACCTGCTAGTGTTTTTTCTGCCAGATGGTTCTATGAATATAGCTAAGGGTCACTCTACTAAAAAACAACAACAAAAAAAAGTAAACAATGATTGAAATAAGAGTCCCTACCATGACGAGATGATGTTGATTTTTTTTTTCTGGACCAAAAATTGATGGACTATTTCTCATCTCAATGACATATTCCTGCATCTCACTGGTTCTCCAAGCATAAAAACCTCTAGGTGCCAAATCTAAGCATCACTCACCCTAAATATTTAAGAGCAACAACTGGACCCACATACCTCAGTTGCAGGGGAACATGAGGTGGAGACCCTGTTAGGCTAGGAAAAAGCCCAAGTGATGGCACTTGGAAGGGCCAGTGGCAAAATGGAACCCAGCAATGGGCTCCAATATGTCCACAGTTCTTCTCAACCACATTACACATTCCCTCTTCCAATTCTACAAGTTTACCTTACTTGCACTCTATGGCTAGAATTAGGAAGACTCCTCAACCTGTACCTAGACAGAAGTTAATTCAGAAGTATTCAGTGAGCATCTGCTATGTACTTCTCGCTATTCCAGGCATTAAGGGAGTATATCAAAGAAAAATAAGACAATCCCTGATTCTAAAGAAGGCCTAAGCTTGCTGAAGGGTCAAGATTACACAGCTGACATTATAAAACACCTGGGTTAGATCTAAACTATACATTCAGAAAGAGAAGGAGAAAATCAAGAAGCTTCAGAGTAGTAGTGGCTTGTTTCATGGAGGAATGAAACTGAGCTGGACCTAAATACCTCATTCCATTCCTGAAACCATACAGTGGAGCCTGGGTCCCCAACCTAGAGGGCTAATACACCAGGGCACAGTGAGTGGGTGGCTACGGGCATGCTCTTTTATTCCTGACTGACTGGCTTCCAATACCAATTCTTCTTATAACTATGGTTGCAAATTCAGAAAAGTCATTTAATCTCCTTGAGTTCAGGTTAATTCATCCAAGAAATGAGACTAAACGGCTAATGTGTTCAAAGTCTTACATTAAATTCTGGCATATAACAGGCAGTCAATCCATGGTAATTAACATTATTCAGAGTTACTTCAGTACACTGAATAATGAAATTTTCCCCATGATATTTTAGTCAAAGTTCAATTACATACCTGAAATCATCAAAAGTTAACTAAGACATCCAAATCTCATTTAAAGGCAGTAGTTCCCAAGCTTTGCTGCACATTGTAATCAACTGGGTCTTTAAACCATACTGATGCCTGGACCCCATCCCAGATATTCTGATTGCATTGGGCTAGGGTATGACCTGGACACTGAGATTTTTTAAACTCCCAGGTGATGCTCACATGCAATGAAGTTTGGGAAACTTTGAGTTAAGGTAAAATTTCACCTCCTGTCCCACAGAAGGTTATCAGAGTAGCAGACAAAAGATCAAGTAAGGGACACATTTCTTGACATGGTACCTTACTTATTGTATTAGTCAGGATTACCCAGAGACAGGAAAAAACAATAGAATACACACACACACACACACACACACACACACACACACACACACACACCATGAGAGAGAGGGGGAGAGAGAGAGAGAGAGAGAGAGATGATTTACTATAAGAAATTGGCTCACATGATTACGGAGGCTGACAAGTTCCAGGATCTGGAGTTAAGCAAGCTGAAGAAAAGCCAATGGTGTAGTCTCAGGCCCAGTCTGAAAGCCTGAGAACCAAAAAATTCAGTGGTGTTGATCCAGTTCCAAGGATGGAAAAAAATTAGCTAGAAGGCAGTCAGGTAGGAGTTCCTACTCAAAGGAGGGTCAATCTTTATGTTCTAGTCAGGCCTTCAACTAATTGGAAGAAGCCCACCCACATTAGGGAGGAAAATTTCCTTTACTCAGTCTACTGATTTCAAATGCTAATCTTATCCAGATACACCTTCATACATATTTAGAATAATGTTTTACCAAATATCTGGGAACTTGTTGCTTAATCAAGTTAATACATAACATTAACCTTCATAGTCATACTATATCCCAGACACTGAGTGCATTCCTAGGCACAGAATTGTGCCTCATACATTCTATGAGCCAATAAGGGACTGAGTCAATAATTACTCGATTTAATTCCTCAAAGGAAATACACATATATACATATATACCTCAAAGGAATGCACCTACCAAAACAAGCCAGAGAAAGAATATTTCTAGCCTAACAGTTGCATTTTAAAGGCAGGGATACAAGCCCAGAGAGGTAGTGACTTTCTCAAAGCTATGTCAAATCAATGACTGCTCTAGGACTAACACTCAAGACTCTAGAATTAGAATCGGGTACTAATAATGCTGCTTGTCACTTGCATTCCCTACCTGTGATCCTGCATGTCCCCAGACATTCCAAAATCCCTTCTTGTTTTTGTTGAATGCCGTATGATGAGGAACGGGTGGCATGATTCTTCATGCCCTTCCAAATTTCAGGACCAGCCCTCCAATAAGTAATAGTTCATCATGTCCCTCAATACATATATTTTGAGAAGAAAGGCAAAATGGATGGGAAGCAGATCCATGGGCTAATTGCTTTGGGATTATTTTAATCAATATCAGTTGCCCCAGGCCAAGGCTGTCTTTGCCTCATCAAGTTGCTGCATTTTGTGCTTTGGTCAGCCAGCTCCTTGCTACAAAGTGATAACATTATTGATTTTCATCCTGTCCCATTAAGACCACCCTTTCATCTCCCCCAGGATAGATGATGCCTGTGCACATAGCTTGCATGTGCCCAGACTTCTTAGTAGAAAAGCTATAGGATGAGAAGTTTACCTCTGAAATTTCACACCCTCAGATTCTGTCCACAGCCTAAAAAAAAAAAAAAATCCACTTTCACACAAGTTTTTACTGCCTGCTTTTTCTAAATGCCCTTTTTCATCCTTCTCCATATGTCAACATTTTAAAAACTCAGATAAAATATTCCCTGTCTCCTCCCTGGGCTCTAGTTAATACTGGTCTTCAAACACACTTGAAGTGTGTTGTTTACCTGGTTCTCTTCCCAGAATAGTGAAGGATGTCGGGAAGATGGTGTGTTTTGAGGGCTGACAGACCTGGGCTCAACCTATGGCTTCATTTACCAAAGCTGTGACTTTGGACAGGTTATCTAACCCCTCTTTGAGCCTTCATCATCTTATCCTTTAAAGAGTAAATAATAATACCTGCCCCATCACTTTCTTGAGATATTTAAATGATATCATGTGTATAAAACACAAAGTCTGGTGCCTAGTACCTGTGAATGGCTCATCCTTTATTGCCTGATCTCTCCTGATAAACTGTGGCCTCCCCAAGGCAAGGCATCACTCATTCCTCATCTTTGTAACTAGCACCATGATTAATGTTTGGGGAACTGAGGGCAGCAAAGTGGATACACTTTTTAGAGAGGATGAAATTGCCTCTTGGAGAGATCTAGTGACCTGTCCATGTCAGGGCAAGTGATAGAAATGGGTCCACTATGATCTAGCATTTTGGGACTTTTCCTAATCTTTCTTTGACTCAAAGTCTTGATGCCTTATGTTCACTCCCAAATAATCTGAAAACAGCAACTATGCAGACTAAGTGTGGTGGTTCCTTCATGACTGTTCTTCAGAGTTAGCTATTCCATTATCTGTTTAATCGTTAACATAGGTTTCCACCACAGTCTATACTGGCTCCACTTCATTTCTCCTGCAGTTGCTTTCCTCAGCCTTCTCATAACATAAGCCTTCCTATTTACCAAGCAATTGCCACTTGGAAGCAGGAAGTGCTAAAATCATTTTAGTCCATCTCTGAGTTACACAGACTGGAACCCATGTCCTCTGAGCTTGCATGCTGAGTTTCCAGCTGTTTTTAACTTCTTTGCAAACAGCACTTCTAGAGCCAAAGTGCTCCTACATGCTCCAGTTTTAGGGATTAATTCTCTAGTCTAAATTTTTGTTCTGAACCTTAGCCCAGTGGCTAGGTTTCCCTACGCAAGAACAAGTCTTGAGGCTGCCAGGCTGTCTGAATCTCTAAGTGTCTCTGACCTGCTTTCTCATTATTAGCTTCACTCGCTGGGATTCCTGGTATGAATACATCTGGCAGCCCTTGTTGGTGGTGACTGTCTGCAAAAACTACTTTGAGAGCTCTTTTGTTCCCTCAGACTCTTCTCTGTTGTCAAATTTTCCTTAGCCTCTGCCCAGGTCCCAGTCCCTTCCCCATCTGCATTCTGCCAGCCAGCACACTGCTGTGACTTTCTTTTCCAAATACTACTTTTATTTATGAATAAATATTTTTTACCACATCACCAGCTATAAAATACATATTTGCTCCTTCATCTTAATTTAACAACACTGACATTCTTCATGGTGTCTTCTGATATTTATTAACAAATAAGAATTGCAAGATACAAGAAAAATCCAGAATTTAAAAGAATAACAAGCAGAAGTTCTCCTTCATCCCCCACAAAATTCCATGTGCCTTCTTAAAGATAAATGATGTCAATAACTTTCTATTTTTTTCCTCCTGGCTTCTGGAATTGCTCCCCATCGACCATTGCTAGACTGTCTGTCTGAGCACATTTAGTTGCTTAATATGGAAAAGACCAAGGCAAGAGAGCAAAGTTTCTCAGGCTTTCTACTTGTTTTTATTTGGTTTGCTCCTCACTAGTCCTTGGTATCATAACATTTAGCCATAAATAAAAATATTTCCTTAGTATCCCTGAGGCTGGTCTTCTTATGGTTAGAAGCATAGTGCTAGAAGATATGAGGTTCTCCAAAGCAGCGTCATACCCTAAGTTAAATAGCATTCTTGGGCACAGGACCTAAAGCTCAACCTAAAATAAATTTCCGCCTGTGGTTCAATTTTGAGCAACAATCCCAGTGCCAACGTTACCCCCTTTACAAAAGAGGAACAACTTCATTAGAGAGAAAATGGGACCCTCAGTCTTTCCAATCATGGGAGAAGGCATTACCCAAATGCAAGTCAGGGCCTCAGTAGCAGAGCATGGGCAAGCTCACCAGTTGAGCTCTTACATGTCTGCCTGGAGTCAGGATACCAACTACTGAGCAGGCTTGTGTGAGAAGCCCCCCAATCTCCACCGTTATGCCTGCAGTAGAACAGATTTTGATAGCTAAGGAAAATCACTCCTGAGGCAAGTCACTCCTGAGATACCCCAAACTTTCCTATCTGCCACATTTTCTTGAAACCCAGACACTCTTTCAGTGGCTAGAGGCAGCCAGCTAGTATACAGCGACTGAGTGTCAAACAATTTCCTCAGTAAGAGTGTAACCAAAACTAAGGGTGAGAGTGTAACCAAAACTAAAGGCATCACTGTTACTTTCAGTTACTATCATTCTGAGTTTCTGGTCTCAATATATCATAACTTAGTGTCTCATGATCATGTATTTATTTGAATTTTGGTCATTCTAACTGAATAGAGATCATTTGATGTTTGACAGATGGCTGTATGCAAACATTTAAAACTTTTTGAGAGGACAGAGCACCAAGAAGACTACTATTATGATAACAGAGAAAATAATACCAAGATTTTAGAGTATGCTCCTTAGTTAGGGTAACTTAATAAACCAAACCACCTTAAATTGAATAGACTGAAAAATGAGCCAGATGAAAAGTCTATTTGTTTTAACTCAATAATCTATCTGTTAATTTTTGTAACTGAGTCTCTACATTACATATCAGAATATATTTATCCCTGTACAACAACAAGAAGTAGTTGCAACTGCACAAATTCCTTTTTGTTCAACCAATAGTCAGCAATTCTATTATTTAGCATTCCATGGCTGGGTTAAATTAAAGAAAAAGCCCTCCTATTTGATGGGGAGTCTTGTTCTGGCATCTCAGGAAGACTGTCCACAGCATGAAGTCAACAACTTCTTGCCCTGATTTGTGGTCTGAAAGTCTCTGGTTACGACATCGAGCATTTTGGTAAATTCTCTGTGTGGCTCACACATCAAGCATGAAACTTGTTCCTTAAAATTTATACCAAGTTGTCCAGCTTCAGCTTGTAGGGCTTCAGGAACAGAAGTTTTTATTTTTAGATGAAGAATCATAGCTAGATATTGGGGAAAACTAGAATTTAGGATCCAGTCTAGTCTACAGGTATATAATAAAGACTTGAAAACAGTAACAGGTATACTATAGTTTTTTTTCTGAGATGTATTAATAATTTTTCTTTCTGCAGTCACCTCCATTTCTACAAAAGATTATCAGATTAAGAATAATTTGTTTGCAAAATAAGTTTAATTCCACTAGCTTTGACCTGATTGCATAAGTGCAGCAAAAATAATTACATAGGCTTCTTTTAAATTTGCTTTGCTAGAAATTTTGACAAGAAATCTCAGATGGAATGTTTAAAGATTTCTCAACACCAGTAAGCCAAACCAAGACAGAGCAGACTTAGTGTGCAGTATCAATATCATGAGTTTACTTGGTCTGCCAGAAAGTGACCACTTTTTATTTACTCACTGTAAGGCTGGGAATCCTTGAAGCCAGACTTTTTTGCACATTTCCAAACATGGCATTCCTGTCAAAGCTTTGATAATATAACCAATGTTTTCAATTGTATCCTGTTACAAAAAGAACAAACTTTTGTTGAACTTATACAAATAACCATATTGCCATAATAATAATAATACTCACAAATAGTTTCCAAATTTTGGAGTGACAAGGTAGGAAGCAAAAGCAAATGTTTCCATTTTTTTTCAACAAAAGTATCATTTACCAAATTGCTATAAGCTATAGATAGCTTAAAAGGGAGAGGGAAAAAAAGATTTCTTAAGTTTGACAAACAAACATTAAAAAATCTAGCAATGCTTCAAATAAAAAAACCATGAAAACCAATAATTCTTCTTTATTAGTTCAGTCAGTCTTATGTAACCAGTTCTTATTCTGTTTGATCTTGGTTAGCAGTTTCATAACTCCATCAGTTTCTTTATTAATGTTCTAGACATTTTTACCCAGTTCAATAATATCTCAAAATAATAAAAAACCTGTGCTTTTTAGAGTTTTTTTCATCCTTTCTATAAACATCATTGAAGACACACTTTAGGATTATAGATGCTTGTGAAAACTTTCAAAAAGGCATTAGAATAAAATAATTAACTATGAACAACAAGTCTTAAAATGGTCATGGTTAAAAACCTGATCAGAGTTTATATAATTATTATGCAATTGACAAGGAAAATTGGTCATTTCTGTGGCATACAACATTTTGACATAATAACCAAAATTATGATTGATAATACAGTAAATTTTTAGAAATCTCATGCAGTTTTGAAATATGTTAATGACATATCCATACAAGTATAACTTGAAGTAGGTTAAATATTATTTATTTGATAATGTTTTCCATATAATTTAACATACCAATTAAGTCTAATTGGTTTAATATCTCTCCTTTGTACAAGCAAGGGCCTATTTAAAATGTCCAAAAGTTAGTTTGAGGTCAAAGAGATTTAATTTTATAATTAGATTTGAGCAAGTTTGTCAAATGTATCAAATGATTTAAAACATTTGATCAAAATAGAGTTACAGTTCACTTTGCATCAGTGTATTTTTTTATATTAAAGATCAAGTTTTAGAAAAACCTTTAAATGATTCTCTTTTAATTTTCACCAAATTGATAATATGCAAATATTTTTGTAAGATTTGTCTTTCATAAAACTTCTACAACTTCATTAAACCCTCAATTTTGTACTAATTTCTTTTTTTCATATTGAAACAACCATTCTACCTTAAAACAAAAATTTACCTTTCTTATTTTCTTTTTTATTTCTTATTTCTTTTTTCTTTATATTTCTACCACACAATATTTTCTCATGAAAAGTTTTTCTCTTTCTCTTTTCAATATTTTTTCCAAAAAATACATTCTAATACGTATAACTTTTTGCAACTATTAATTCTACTTACTTGTTTCTTGCTGTTTTTTAATTTTCATCTTAACTTCATTTTTTGAAACAATTTTTAAGTAGCTTCCAAATTACTCTTTTTAAATAAAACTATATATTTTTGGTGTTTTATATTTTTCTCATCAAAAATATCTTTTTGTACACTTTGCATACAGAATTATATGTATTAATTAGAATTTTTAACTGTTAGTAACTTTAATTTTTAGTAAAAACCTAAAAAATAAGAAAATTTGAACTCATAGCAGCATGCTATGAATATATATTTTATAATTCTTAGAAACATATGCTTCCTCATATATCAATTTTTAAATGTGGAATGGAACACTATCAAACCCATATATTTTTTGTCTTTTTTGTAAATACAATTTTATAAAATTAATGTTTTAGTATTTTATTTTATTTTGGAAATTACTCAGACATTTAATGAATCTTTATTACTTAGTTTAATATAACTTTATGATTTCAGTTATCAAAAAGAGACTTTTAAGTCCATTATAAGGAGATATATTTTATAAAACATAATCATGATCGAACAATTTACCTCATTTATATTCACCTACTTATTTTTAATAAATTTATTTGAACTCTTTAAGAAAATTTTATGAGACATTGAACAAAACCAACCATCATCTCAAGTTATTTCACTGGAAACCACGTTGACAGCCTGTGAAAGTTAGGCAGTTGCAACCTGAGCAAGAACCCTGTTGTTAAATATATGTGTATTTTGTGGATCAGAAGACACAGCTGTCTTTATTAAACTAAAAATATGTCTCATTTACCAAAGAGTTGCCCAAACCATATGAACTAAAAGTCTCTTGAGTTAACTTCTTTTTCTGGTAAAGTATTTTATTTAAATACTTACTTTTGTATTTAACTCAATCAATTCAAGCTCTTTCATATATTTTGGTAGAGAACTATTACATACACATGATGCACATAGACATAGGGACATGCAGACAGAAGTAGATCTTACAGTTTTTTTTAGGATTCTGAATTTGTCAGTTTTAAATAGTTTCTCTTTCTCCTTAAATTATCAGTCTCCTGATTACTTGTTCCATTGTTCTAAACAATTTATTAGTTAGACAACCGTAAATGTACACTTCCAAAGGTATGACTCTTAGTTCCAGGTAGAAAATGTACATCTCAAAGGCACCGAGATTAGCTCTAAATATTATTTCCCAAGACAGGCCCAGTTAAGACAAAATTGCCCCCAAAAAAGCATCTTAAAGAAGTGTAAGATTTGTTACATAAAATTTAAACCAATGTATTTTCCATTGTAAAAGTTTCTAGTGGTTTAAATACAGAGAGGAAGCTGCCTTTACAAATGGAAATTTCCATTATGCATATAAATTTCTTTTACAAAGAGTTTCAAAATAACCAGATAAATGTTAGAAAGTTGTATTTTGGATATCATTTTGTTGTTAGATGATCTTTTTAATTTAGCTTATTTTTAATTAGACTATTATAATCAGGGTGAAATCCTTTAATGAATAGGGCAGAGACAACATTTTCTATGCTTGGACTCATTTGGTTTTATGTTCCCCACAACAGAAATTTTATTTTTTATTCCAAAGGCATGGTTATTTTATAATGGTGGGGGGTTTAAAGCAGAAATGTTAGCTCTGATGTTTACCTAGATTGCATTAAAACTGGTAGAAGCTTATGGAACCTTTCCTCAGAGACCCATGAATACGGATGATTAGCATGGAAATTATCAAGGTGTAGGCAGCCTGTTTTTAGGGGGTTCTTTTGAAATCTTTGGGACAACTTCTCTTCCAATGTCCTAGTTGTTTTCACCAATAGCAACATTTTTTTTCTTCCTCGAAACTGTTGTTTTAGGAGTCACTTATTGAAAAAGTACTCTGATGCTGGCCCAAAGGCCATTCTAGGTTGTTGGTTCCTATAGAGCTAAAACACTTTAGGATTGGCTTTCAATAGGTCAATTGTGATGGGGGGGAAGCTTTGCTAGGACTATAAGTCAACTGTGTAGAGCTTGTCAGGTAATGCCATTTCTCTTTTATCCATTTTTAGCTTCCCCAGTTCCCACCAGCATGTGTATTAGTTAGTAAAGATCAGGTATCCTGGAACTCATAAGTTCAAACTAAGACGCAGAATTTTTAGTAAACTTTCAAAGGTTTTCTCTAGGTTCATAAAAATGTTAACCTATGACCCTGAGTTCTAGTTTTGTCCAGGGGGTATAAGTCACTCCGGGATTGTTTCATGAATTTGGGGGTGACTTTATCTTATAAGCAAACTGTTTAACAGGTTTTTCAAGGAAGAAAGGTAATTAAGAGAGAAAGTTATTAGACTATTCAGGCAAAGTAGGATAGAGGGTAATAGTAGGAATCACATCAGTTCTATTAGCCTTAGTATGTTCAATAACTTGCATTTTTAGCTTTGTATTAGCACTTCACAATGAATTTTTTAAAAGCAATTTCATAATTCTTTCAAGGCTTCTAAATGCCAATTACAACAACAATCTTATTCTCTCTGCCTAATCTGAGAGGCTTGGAATTCCAGTCACTTCTTAGATGACATCTTATTCATATGGAATGTTCCATATAATGGCATTATTATTCTAAATAATCTTTAGTAACATTTTGCCCCTTTTATAAAGATTTAAGCTTTCAGGGCTATAATTCTTACGTATGAAAAAAGCAAGCATACCAGAACATGGGGTACTCAGATATTTAGAAATTAGGGCTACCATTTTTATGTTGGATCTTGGGTCTATTAGAACTGAAATGGTTTGGCTACAAGATTACAGCACATGAGAAGAAGAGACTAAAGAGGCCTTCCACATAACATACTTGCTGTAACTGCCATCAGTTGTCTTAAAAACCATAGCCCTTTTGTGACAGAAACTCATCAGTCAGTGCAAACAAAACATCATGTGCCCTGACACAGCACAAAGCAACTTATGGTAACCCACAGTCAAACACTGTCTCACAGTGCAAACTAACTCTCTCTTCTTATCCAAAACTCTAAGACATCAGGGAACTTAAATGCAAAAGAGAGCAGAGCTTTAACCTAAGAGGGACTTACTCATGGCTCCTGGGGCTCCTTGAGGAAAACAGAGACCCCCATCCCCCCAGAAAGGTTAGCATTGCCTTTTCTGTGTTCCTCAATTGGTCTAAGGGTTGTCAGCAGTCTCTTTCACTTCCCTTCGTGGGTATCGGATCTGTCAAAGGACAAAATTCAGTTTAGTTTGAAGATGTCAATTGGCTTCATTGAGATTCTAGAGTCAGTCAACATTTCATTCCATAAATTAGAATAAGTGTTCCAATGAGTTGAGCAAAAAAGATTGGTTTTATAGATAGGGTTAAAGAAAGCAAAAACAAAGAACAAAAAGTGGATAGCTCATTTCAAAGTTACTTCCCTTATATGGTGGGAGGAGAAACAGAAAATAGAGGATGGATTGGTTAACATCAGGTTACCCTTTGTTGTAAGGATTAAAACAGAGGGAACTTCATTATCCTGCTAATTGAAGATGGGAACTGTTCTGCTTGGGAAATTGGCTGTTATTGCTCTCTTCTGATTTCTTGGAAGGTCAGACAATAATTTGGCTTTAGTTTGTTGATATGAAACATTAGTATGAATGACTCCATTTTGATGTTTAATTTGATCTGTTGGGATCTAGTGCAGGAACTTAATTCAAAATAATAGCCTTTCATAATTTGTATTCAACACTAGGGCAACAAAGAGACCTTTAAAAAGCTCGCATCTTTATCAAGATGTCCACTGACCATTCTTGTATGCTTCTTTTGACATTTTCCCCAGGTTAACTGTGAATTTAGCATTGTTCTCATCCTTTATTTGCAATAACAGCAGTTATTTTAATCCAGTCACTGTTCTCAGCATTTTTCATATAGCAACTTATTCAATCCATGCAAAGTCCTGTGATATAGGGACTATGATCTAAATATTAAAGGGGAAGTACCTGGATAAGAATGATAAGGCTATTTTCCCAAGGTCACAGAGTAAGAAGAGTTGGGGTTTGAACTCAAGCAGTCAATTCCAGAACCCACATGTTCAACCAGTTATGTCAGAACCCAAACTCTAGAAAGTATAAGGGAGAAAAAAAAATTTATTTTTTACCTTATGAGGCTTTAGTGGTGTTTCCCTATAACAAAAGATAAATTAACAGTAGAAAAACAGAGGGTTACCCGGGCTCAGTGGCTCAGCCTGTAATCCCTCACCTTGGGAGGCTGAGGTGAGTGGATTGCCTGAGCCCGAGGGTTCGAGACCCGCCTGGACAACTTGGTGAGACCTCATCTCTACAATAAATCAAAAAATTAGCTGGGTATGGTAGCGTGCGCTTGTAGTTCCAGCTACTCGGAAGACTGAGGCGAAGGATGGCCGGAGTCCAGCAGGTCGAGGCTATGGTGGCCTGGAGCGGCCACTGCACTCCAGTCTGGGCGACAGAGTGAGACTCCAACTCAAAAAAAAAAAAAAAAAGAAAAAGAAAAACAGAAGGTTAACCATATGTATACCTATGGGAGATAATCCAGAGAAATGAGTAAATCCCTACAGCAAATCTCAAAGAATTATTCTAGACTTCAGTGTTAAATACCATTTTTCTCCGAAACAAAGAAAGGTGTGAAGAATGACCCTGTTAATAATAGATAACCAGGAAAAGCATTGTTAAACAAACATAAGTTTTGTTACCTAGACTTAAATTAATGGCTCCTCTAGGGATTTAGCCCTCCTTCTCTTCCTGGTGCAAATGGGGGGAAACCTTTACAAATGGAGATTTTCTTTAAAGATATAAATTAATCTTACAAAATGGTAACTGTCTTAAAAGCTATTATATTTTTAAAGCTTCTCCTGGTACACAAAACAATCACTTAAAAATAATCCTTGTGCCAAAAAGCCGTATTTGGAATGGTGTGCCCTGAACCCCATCATTAGTCGTCCTTATACTTTTGACCAACTATCTTCTTGTTCATTGAAAAGGCAAAGCCAAGATGGAGTTTCCCTGGTCACCTTGAGTAAGCTTATTAGAGTATATACATGCAATAATCCTTTACCAGAAGAACAACCAGTTCTGGGAAAAGTCTCATTTTACTTGGGCACAAGACATTAACATTAACATATTTGTTCCAAGTATTTACCTTCCAGCTACTTCCCACTCTTTGTCTATGTGCCTGTGACTGACCCACCCATCCATCTACTATCAGAGATACTAGAAACAGACCACCATCCTATCACCATGGTACCAGCTCCTGTGTTTTTCCATTCAAGAATGTTTGCCTACCCTCCTGAAGAAAAATTTTATAAAGCCCTTACCTCAAATATTCAGGGTCAATCTTCTCTTTAATGTCTGGCCCCTCTCTGCCTTTAGCAAGTGAATAATCTCTTTCTCTAATCTACTTTCTGTGCAAATCTTTGCTTTACCTGCATCACTGACCTAATATTTTGGTGGCCTATATGAGGAGACTCTCCTCTGAGGGAATTCCTCCTGCTCTTTTCCTCTTTCTTCCAATTTGAGTCTCTCCATGCACTGCACTAGAACTCAGAGACAACTCAGGGTTCTGGCTGAGGCTACTCTCTGGTTATCCAGAGGCCCTGAGGAAGTGTGTCAGGCCATCATTGCCTGATCAGGAGAGAAAAAAGAATTTTCTTTCCTTTTTCAGCCTTCTAGCAGATGATCACTAACAACTCTCCGGCAACCGATGTCTTCTGGCCAGGGCATTCCATGATGTAACCTGAAGGACAGAGGGTGAATGAGTCTGACTGCCTTGCCCAAAAGGGAAGAAGGCCCTTTCCTAGCTCCCCTGGTTGGAAATCTCTAGTCTACTTAGAAAAATTCCAACCTCTCTCCTGTTCTTACTCTCTCAGAGCTATTTTTGACCTGCAGCAACCCATTCTGACTGTACCTTCGTGCTTTAGTCAGCACCAACTGGTAAAGCATCACTGGTAAGCTCCACTCCCCAATTACATCCTTTTTAAAACAATTTTTATTATAAAGATGTGGGGTACAATTCAGGGTTAAATATATAAACATTGATCATGCAGGTACCCTTGTTGATGACGTATGCCCCTCCCTCCCCTAGCAGTTTTCCTCAACTGCCAATCCCACCCCCCTCCCCTGACAATTTCCCACTACTGCCAATTGCTTTCTTATAGTATTATAATTATTTAAGGTTCTCTTATGAGTGAGAACATATAGAACTCTATTCTTTGTTTCTGTGATAAATCACTGTATGATCGACTCCAAATCCATCCAGGTTGCTGCAAAGTCCATATATTTGTCCTTCTTTATGGCTGCATAATATTCCATTGTGTATATGTACCACATTTTTAAAAATACTTCAACGGGCAACACGGTTGGTTCCATGTTTTTGCTATTATGAATAGAGCTGCAACAAACATACATGTGCAGGTATCTTTTTTATAGAAAAATTTGAGTTCTTCTGGGTATATTCCCAATAGGGAATTACAAAACACTGCTCAAAGAAATCCAAGAAGACACAAACAAATGGAAAAATATTCCATGTTCATGCAGTGGAAGGATTAACATTGTTAAGATGTCCATCCTTCCAAAGGCAATCTACAGATTCAACACAATATCCATTAAGTTACCAACATCATTCTTCTCAGACCTGGAAATACAATGCAGAAATTCATATGGAAACATAAACAACCATGAGTAGCCAAAACAATCCTTAGCAAAATAAACAAAGCAGAAGGTATCACACTTCCAGACTTCAAACTTTACTATAAGGCTACAGTAATCAAACAGCCTGGTATTGGTACAAAAACAGGCACATAGACCAATGGAACAGGATAGAGATTCCAGAAGCAAAGCCTCAATTCCTCAACCAACTCATCTTTGACAAAGCCTCCAACAACTACCACTGGGAAGAGGAGAACCTGTTCAGTAAATGGTACTGGGAAAACTGGTTGACCACATGCAGAAGATTGAAACAGGACCCCTATCTATCACCATACACAAAAATTAATTCTAAATGGATCAAAGACCTACATGTAATCGGGAGCTTTTAGTTTCATGGCCTCAGAAATCTCAGCACTAAGTCTCCTGAATACCAAGGATGATCACGCTGTTGGGAAACCACAGGGCAGCTCTCCTTCAGAGAATCAAGACAAACAAGGGGATGCATTTTTTCTCTTGATTCCTCACAGGGAAATTCCACAACCTACTCTCAGGATACCAATTGGGAGTGTGGATGGGTGAGACCTCTGTTCCCTCACAGATTCCACAGCCCCATTTCAGGATGTCAGTTGGGAGTATAGATAGGTTTTTCTCTCTCTCTTTTGGGACTGCTTTCAGAATCTTTTCTTTCTTCTTTGAAACTCCTCATAGGAAATGCTAACTCCATTGTTGCCTATTAGAATGCCTTCTCAGAAATCTCAAGACCCTTTTGTCAGAGAAGGACATCCATCCTAAATATCTCATTTTTTTTTTCCTGTAATATGGTTTGCCCTCAATACCAGTTAGGCAAGCAGGAGATGTGACCCAATGATGAGTCTGTAGCCCCTAATACTCTCCTTCTATTGACCTCTATTGCCTCCCTCAAGGTAAATGGTCCAAGGTTCCTTATATACAAGCTTTTCCTGAATTGCCATACTGCCTGGAGCTTTGCTATTCTTGTCACATACTCCTTTGAACTCTTTCTCAAACTAATTTGCCTTCCAGCTTGCCTTCCCCTTACTCTCCCTTGGAAGACTCAGAACCAGCTGACCAATTATTTTCTCCTCACTTTCAGCCTCCTTCCTGTCCAGTTCCATAAGAACCCCAATCAGCTGCTTAATCTTCCTGCCCTAAACCCCCTTTTTCACTACCCAATAAAATATTGGCAGCAGTCATGGTGCTGCAACAGAGCCCAAGCCATGTGCACCACCCTCTCCCACCTCACCATTCCCTTTGCCTGCCCACACCCACTCCACATGCCTCTTTAAATTTTTCAGTCATGTTCACCAGAGCCCCCAAGCCCTTTGAGAAGTGGTCAGGGTAAAGGGTATTATTAAAGTTCATGTACCTTTTTCTGTGATGGATTTCTCTCTTATGATTTGTCTTGGAGGGATGTATATGTTATTCTTACTATCACCATCTCTGCAGAGGAATGTAGCCTAATTTTTGCTAAAGCATAAAAGTCAGGCCCTCTGGCATGACAGCTGTCCCAGGAGATGAACCCAACTGGGACTATCAACCCTCCTCGCAGACAGAGACAAAAGGGACCAAATGCTGACTAATAAATTCTTTAACTCACAGGAAAAAAAATACCCTATTGTCTTTCTTTTTTTTTTTTTTTTTTTTGGAGTTGGAGTCTCAATCTGTCACCCAGACTGGAGTGAGTGCAGTGGCTGTTCCCAGCCACCACAGCCTCAACCTGCTGGGCTCCGGTGATCCTTCCACTTCAGCCTTCCAAGTAGCTGGACTACAGGTGTGCGCTACCACACCCAGCTAATTTTTTGATTTATTGTAGAGATGAGGTCTCGCCAAGTTGCCCAGGTAGGTCTTGAACCCGCGGGCTGAGGCCTATTGTCATTCTAAACTGCTTTTCCAAGCGCTCTAGTGAAATATTGTTTTTTACAACTTTACCATGTGCTGAAACAGTAGTACTAAATAATATCAGTGTTTATCATGTAATGTTTGCTAAAGATTCTTTGGAAAAATAAAGTTGGGTCACCTAACTGAGCTCAGTTCTTCTCCTGTGGGACCAGTGAAATGGTGAATTCTCTCCATATGGCACCATGAGGTATGGGAACTGATCACTTTCACCTGATCATCTACACTTCACAACTAGTTTTCTAATCGCTTTGTACCAACATCCAACATCTCCTAGACTGCAATTTAGTGATTTATGAAGGGTCTTAGTAATTGGAAATGGATGGAGACATGATTTCACATCCACGTGGTCTGTTCACTCTAAAAAGTTTTTACATCAGATCATTTCAAATGGAGAAATGGCCAAAAGTTTCATATGTATAGGCAATTTTTAATTCATTTAACTGCTTTTCAAACAAGGTTATATGTTATTGGGTATTGGATGCCCAACTCCAGAGGCTAGACATAGAACTATGAGTTCCAAACTTCTAATTACACAAAACTTTTAAATTTTTTTGTTTGTTTGTTTGTTTGTTTGTTTTGAGTTGGAGTCTCGCTCTGTTGCCCAGACTGGAGTGCAGTGGCCGCTTCCGGCCACTGCAGCCTCGTCCTGCTGGGCTCCGGCGATCCTTCCGCCTCAGCCTTCCAAGTAGCCGGAACTATAGGAGCGCGCTACCACGCCCAGCTAATTTTTTTTATTTATTGTAGAGATGAGGTCTCGCCAAGTTGCCCAGGCGGGTCTCGAACCCTCAGACTCAGGTAATTCACTCACCTCGGCCTCCCAAAGCGCGGGATTACAGGCTGAGCCACCGAACCCGGCACCTTTGAAGTTTTTAACAACCAAAACATTGAAAAAGCAAAAAGATGCCAACATGGAGGGCAGCAGGACCAGAGGGCCAAAAACAGGCATCCCAACTGACAGTTGCCATTAGCGACAAAACTCCAACTGCCAACCACAACCTGGAAAGAACAAACCTGCTAAGGGGGATGATATCCATTGCTATGGGTACAATCAGTGAAGGCACATAAAGCACAATTGCCCCAAAGAGGCCTGGACCTCTACTTGGCACTAGCTTGTTGCCATCACCTCAACAACCCCAGGTAAATATTAAGGCACTGGACACCAAATTAATTTCTTAATTAACACAGGTGCCAGCCATTTGGTCCAGGCAAACTATATATTGGACCATATAGTCTTGGTTAATCAGAAGTTATTGAAAGGTTAATTCAAATTATAGATGTAAAAAGTTATCTATGAAAAAGTTTTTTTAAAAAAGGAACCAGCCGGGCTCGGTGGCTCAGCCCGTAATCCCGAGAGTTTGGGAGGCTGGGGTGAGTGGATTGCCTGAGCCCGCGGGTTCGAGACCCGCCTGGGCAGCGAGACCTCATCTCTACAATAAATCAAAAAATCAGCCGGGCGTGGTAGCGCATGCCTGTAATTCCGGCTACTCGGAAGGCTGAGGCGGAAGGATCGCCGGAGCCCAGCAGGTCGAGGCTGCGGTGGCCGGGAGCGGCCACTGCACTCCAGTCTGGGCGAGAGTGAGACTCCAACTCAAAAAAAAAAAAAAAAGGAACCAACAAGCAGAACAGAGATGTAAAGAAAATTATTAGTATAAAAGTATCTTTTTTGGAAGGAAAGATATAAAGAAAAGAGAATAATTTTGTACAGAATAATGTAAAGAAAGTTATTAGTATGAAAGTATCTTTTTTGGAAGGAAAGATATAAAGAAAAGAGAATAATTTTGTACAGGAAAGGCTCTTGTATGGTAAATTTTTGTTCTATAATTGAATGGTTTATTGGGAAAACAAAAGTGTAGGACAAAAGTAAAGGGTTCAAGCATGTTGTAAAATGGTGTGTGTAAATTTTGTGGAAAAAAACGTGTGAAAAAATATTCTATGAACAATCAAGTTTGCTAAAATGTTACTGGGCACTGTGGCTTACACCTGTAATCTCAGCACTTTGGAAAGGCAGAGGCAAAATAGCTTGGGTCCAGAGGTTTGAGACCAGTCTGGAAAACTTTGTGAGACTTTGTCTCTACAATAAATAAATAAATAATTAGCTGGGCATGGTGGTGCATGCCTGTGGTTCCAGCTACTTGGAAGGCTGAGGCAGAAGGATCACCTGAGCCCAGCAGGTTAAGGCTGTGGTGGCTGTGAGGGTGCCACTGCACTCCAATCTGGGCAACAGTGTGAGACTCCTATTCAAAAAAATAAAGTTTGCTAAAATTTTAATTATTTCTATGAATTAACCATTAATATCAATCACACTAATGTTAAGCCAAAATACTATTATGATAAAATAACAGTGTTTTCTTAAAGCACTGATCTGTCCTTTGGGGGAAAAAATTGTAAAAGGTTTTTATTAACTTTTAAGTAAACCACAAAAAGTGGAGAAGAAAACACAGATTAAGTAACCCCTTGTTGTCTTTGTTGAATTTTGTTGTTTAAGGAAATAGATCTCCTTTAACAAAAAGCAAGGTTTTTACTTTTCTAAATATTTAAATTATCACTTTAGCTCAATGAGTAACTTTTACAATGGCCTGTAATCCTGTTATAACATGATTCTTTTAAAACTTTTAGCATATTTAACAAACTCCCCAATATAAAAGTTTTAGATTCTCAATTCAGTCTTTTTTGGGGAGGGGGAGAAAACAAAAAGTGACTTCTGTTTCCAGGTACCGCATCTCCCACACACCTTTCTCCCAAATTGCTCGTGGGTAGTGATGCCAATCAGGTGATTTGTTTTGTAAACAGCATCTATTGCAAAACCTAAAAATGGTATCTGAGATCATTTTCAAATTTTGCCTACCCAGGTCTCAGTTACACACAGCAATTTATAATCAGCTACAGGACTCTGACAAATGCTCTTTGCTGCCAAATCACTAAAAACCGTAAAATCTTTCAGAAAACTTATTTTTAAAAAAACAAAACTATATACTCATAAGGATTATTAGTCCAACATAAAATTGCTAACAAAATGAGTTAATTGCATAAACTAAATTAATAGAAACCAAATAATTTTATAGCTTTTTAATTTAAAGTATTGTAAATTACTTTTGTTATGCTTTTTAGAGGAAAAAGAAAAAAACTTTTTCTTGAAGCTATTTGGTCTCACAAATAGTTAAAGTATGGTTTATAAGCTAAATTTGAGGCCATTGCTTTACTAGAGTCTGGTGTGGCCATGTGCTCTTTGAGCTAAGGCCCCTGCCATGTTTCCTAAACTTTGGCCCCCTCTCCTACCTTGGGGAGGTGAATCAATCTCTCTCTCTCTCTCTCTCTCTCTCTCTCTCTCTCATTTGCTTTCTAAATAAACTATATGTTCTAATCTAAAAAATAAAAAGCTAAAATGCTAAATTTGAAGCATATATCTTTCTCTCTCTAGAATTTGGAAGCTATTGATTTGTAACAGTCTTTTTGCTTGCATAAGTTCAATAAGAACCTATTTTCTTTTGTAACAAAATGTAATTGGAAATACTGGTTATTTTACCAAGGCTTTGACTGTAATGTTTCAGAGCAAACTGCTTTAAGGAATTAAGATTAATAGCTATAAAGAGCCAATAAAAAGCCCTTGGACTTCACAGCAACCTGGATGGATTTAGAGTTGATCATACTCAACGATCTATCACAAAAACAAAGAACAGAATACCATATATTCTCATTCATAAGCTGAATTTGAACAATGATCATAATACTATATAAGAAAGGGATTGACAGTAGTGGGAAACTGCCAGGAGAGGGGGGTGGGATTGGCAGCTGAGGGAAACTGCTAGGGGAGGGAGGGACATACCTCATCAACAAGGGTACCTGAATAATCAGTGTTTGTTTACCTAACCCTGAATTGTCCCCACGTCTTTATAATAAAAAATAAAGCCCTTGGAAAGGTTGGCCTGGTGCCTGTGTGGGACTTCTAACTGGTGGTGAGTTAAAAAGTTTGTTTACTAATGAACCCAGGAACCTCAAGTTACTTTGGAACCTCAAAAAGTGAACTTCACCCAATCCATGCAGGTCTATACAGTAAATCCTTGGCTAACTCAAAGGCTCCTGGATAATCTAATCTAAATTCCTTGTAAAGGAATTCTAATAAGGCTGATTTAAAAGAGCCTACATGGCAAATAATTATTCTTGCTGCATTTCATGCAAATAAGTCTAAAACTTATTTTACAAATAAATTGGTTCTACTATAATTCATAGAGGATTAAAGAGAAAGAATTCGGGTTCAAAAATATAGTCAAAAATTCAACTAAACTGGCCACTTTGTAAATGGCACAGTGATAGCTAACCTGGCTGTTTTGTGGAGGAATGGGGCTATTAGGAGGACTTTTATACCCAGGACATTGAATACAATCTCACTGCAGCACCTCAAAAGACTCAGAGGCATGCTGCAGAGACATCCAAATATATACTAAGGAGTTCCCTGTTGCAACAGTGGGAACTGCTTGGATTCCTATAGTGGGTGCTGAGCTCACTGGGGTAGCTATTTACAAATGTATTTTACCAGACACCAAAGCCTTAATATAACATGACCACAATGTAGCTGAATATACATCTTGGACTCTGACATTCCTTAATCAGGAAGGGAGCAAAGTTAGACAATATAAAATGGCCAAGTTGGGTGCAGTGGCTCATGCCTGTAATCCTAGCACTTTAGTAGTCAGAGGCAAGAGCATTGCCTGAGCCCAGGAGTTCAAGACCAATCTGGGCAACTTAGTGAGACCTCGTCTCTACAATAAATTAAAAAATTAGCAGGGTGTGGTGGCATGTGCCTGTGGTTCCAGCTATTTGGAAGGCTGAGGTGGAAGGATTGCCTGAGCCAAGCAGGTTGAGGCTATGGTGGCTCCAGCCTGGGCAACAGACTGAGACTCTGACTCAAAAAATAAAAATGTAAAAGTACATATATATATACATATTATATATATATATATGTCCAATTTCATGACATTGAATTTCTTATTATGCAAAGTGGATGGACTCTGTGGAGTTGTAGGTAATATTTGCTATAATACCATAGTGGACCTACAATACACCATCTCTAACTGTATTAACAGATTAGAACAAATAGTCCAAAATACCATGTCATTACAAAACCACATTCAGTTGTCCAACATAGCAGTGGCAATAGTGGCCTTTATTATAATACTATAAATTCTAATAGTGCACGCTTTTGCACAATGCTTTGTGTGTAGATACTGAGAATACTCTAACAACTCCATTGACTTCTATCTCCACATCCCTTCCTCTTACTTTAAGTAGGTAGTGACATCTCTACACCCCAATTCAGCAGAAAACAGCAACAGAAGTCAGACTGTCACCCAAACTCCCAAACATGAAATAAGATGATTTCAAAACAACAAGAGGAGGGAATGAAAAGACAAAGCCAAGATGGAGTTTCTCAGGTCACTTTGGATAGGCTTAGTCAAGTGCATACATGACAATAATCCTTCACCAGAAGAACAACTAATTTTCCCCAGAACCCTGGGAAAGACTCATTCTACTTAGTCATAAGACATTAAACTTAACATCTTCGTTCCAAGAATTTGTCTTCCAGCTGTCGGACCACCCTTTGTATATGTGCCCATGACTGACCCACCCATCCATCTGCTGTCAGAGATCTGAGAAACAGACCACCACCCTATCAACATAGTGGCAGTTCTGTGTTAACCCACCTAAGAATGTTTGCCTGCCCTCCTGAAGAAAAACTTTATAAACCCTTAGCCTCAAACATTAGGGGTTATGCATCTCTTAGTGTCTGGCCCCTCTCCACTCTTGAAGATACTCTTTTTCTAAACTACTCTTTGTCCAATTCTTTGCTTTACCCACATCACTGACCTAACTAACACTCATGACAGTCAAACACTAAAGGACAGAGGGGTATCCTTACTAATAAGAAAAATTTGTTGGCATGCAAACAAGTGCCTGACAAAAGACACAGAATACATTCTTGTGGCCTGAACCTGAAGTTTTAAGCCATTTGGGATGTCTAACAATCTAGAAAGAATTCTCTTGAGAACTAAAATAAAGAAAAGGTCTCCAACCAAATCAGGTGCTACTGTGTAATTCTCATTAAGAAGCTGAAGTAGAAATCCCACCCTGGAGGACAAATTACGAAATAGAAGTCAAACTGTCATAAGCCGAGCAAGCAGCTCAAAAGTCATATCCAAAGAGAAAATAGGATAAAATAATGTGTTTTATTATACAGGTTTTTTGTCTGTGTTATCGTTTCAAATCTTCAAGATGACACTGAGACATAGGAAATGTTCCTGTTGAGGCACAGAAAATAAAACCCCAAAATATGGCACTTTTCCAATCTGAGTGCTTTGAGTTAAAGAACACTGAGAGATCCCAAAAAGAAGCCTCAGAGTCAAGATCTCTCTCTGGTTTTATCCTGCCCTTTCCCCACTCTCATCTCTATGTTTTTTTTCTTTCCCAAGCTCCAAAAGAAACTCTGTCTGCAATTTCCTTATCTGATTAGGGAAGCTTCTTTCCAACAGAAATGCAGTTGTTTTAAGACCTTCATCCGGCTGGGCTCGGTAGCTCAGCCTGTAACCCCAGCACTTTGGGAGGCCAAGGTGAATGGACTGCCTGAGCCAGTGGGTTTGAGACCAGCCTGGGCAACTTGACAAGACCTTGTCTCTACAATAAAAAAATAAAAAATAAAAAATTACCCAGGTGTGGTAGCATGCGCCTGTAGTTCTGGCTACTTGGAATGCTGAGGCAAAAGGATCGTCGGTGCCCTGCAGGTCGACGCTGGGGTGGCCATGAGTATGCCACTGCACTCCAGCCTGGGCAACAGAGTAAGACTCCAACTGAAAAAAAAAAAACAAAAAACAAAAAACTTCTTCCTAGGAAACTCATCAAATAACCAGAAAGAAAAAAGATTAATAATACCAAAGGAGAGAAGAGACTGAGAGTCATCATCATGACCAGAAGTCTTTTCATCTGTTCTTCTGAGGGCAGCTTTAAGAGATTACCTGGGAGACTTTATCTGCATAATAAGATAGCCTTTCTTCACTGTGACATGCCACGGTCACTTTCCTACCACCTGCCCCAGAACACAGAGGAAGTTTGTCCCAGACCATTGTTCTTTAAGATCATTCATTTCCCCCTGGAAATCATTTACTCCTAAGTGTCCCTTTCCCTTTGAAGAAGGGTTTATAAACTTTTGGACCTCATTGGATTACTGAGTATTCATTCTGTGATTCCCCTGTGCTTACGAACATTAAATAACTTTGTATGCCCTTTTCTTCTAATAATCTGACTTTTTCCATTCATTTCATTGACTATTCAGAGAGGTCTCCATTGCTATACTCCTAACGTATAGATAAGGAAAACTGAGACTGGAAAATATTCAAGTCACAGAGCTAGGATGTGCATGTACTCAACAGAGCAAGAATTAATTTTTTTTTTTTTTGAGTTGGAGTCTCACTTTGTTGTCCAGGCTGGAGTGCAATGGTACAATCATGGCTCACTGAAGCCTTAACATCCTTTGCTTAGGCAATCCTGCCTCAACCTCCCAAGTATCTGGGACTCAAGGCATGCCTCACCATGCCTGGTTATTATTTTTTTTCCTTTTCTTTTTTTGTAGGGATTAGGTCTCGCTATGTTGCCGAGGTTGATCTTGATCTCTTGGGCTCAAGCAATCCTCCCACCATGGCCTCCCAAAGTGCTGGAATTATGGGCATGAGTCAGGCTGCCCAGCCTAGATATTCTTAATTAGGTTTATTTTATTTGAATCTAAGCATTCTCCTCTTTTCCTCACATTGAATAATTCATTATGTAAATCGTGCAAGACAAACTGGTGCATTCTGCTAAAAATAAGCTACATGTAAACCACAGACAAGGTGCACTCATCCTTACCCTGTACTTGGTAGGTATCTCCTGCATAGTAACAAATGAGAGTTGGAATAGAGTGACATTCCTCAGGCACTTAGTTGCTTCATATTTGTGCTGTTAGTTGCCAAAGGCTTTCACATGTGCTGAATCCTTCCTTAGTTGCACATCAGTTACAGGAATTCTGTTTTCTTTAACTGTTTCTCTATTTGTATTTCTTGTTTTCCATATCACTTAAAATAGTCCTGGCACCTAGTAAGTACTCAATAAATATTATTTGAAATGTGATTTGCACATAATAGTTACTCAGTAATTTTTTGTTAAATTAAATATGTTCTACCTAACTCTAAATTCTTAATACTTTGAACATAGGAGAGTATTTGCTGAACTAACTCATTTTTAAAATGAGAAATGTGGGACTCAGCCAGGATAAATGTATGATCTTGGATCATATACCTGTTTATTGACCTAGCAAGCCTCTAAATCCTGGCCCAGTTTCTCTTTCTTTCCCCTATTCTATTCTGTCATATGGTGTGAATGATGGTTGGATGATAACTGAGGTTGACACCTTTAATCTGTCCTAAGGTTGAACCATCATATCCAGGAACAAAAAATACAGTGCAAGAATCCAAAGCTTCCAGCAATAGACTCAGCAGGAAGGTCCAAAAATAGAGGTTAAGGACCAGAACTCTAAAAACTTGGACGGTTTCTAAGCTCCTTTATGTTCCAGGATTTGCTTCCTGCAGTGATTTGGAGAACAGCTTTAGAATGAAAATGACCAATGGTCTTGTCCCCTGGACACTGAAAGAAATGGGGGGGGGGGCTGGAATGACTATTTTATAGCCTGAGTTGGGGATGTTGAGACTTTTGCAGGGACCAGAGTGGGTGAAGAAAGGAGTAAAAACGGGCTGAATTATGAGGGCCAAAAGTATGCCAAATCACATGGACACTGAAAGTTGTTTTAGGAATTTAACAGTAGAGATCCTTGAGGCTTCCCACAAAGGAGCATATTCTCTGCAAAGGAACACTGTAGGACAGGCACATTGCTTCTGCCATATCCATAAAGCTAGCAAAACAAAACGTTCAATAGTCCAAGAACACAAAGGAAAAATTTTTTATTTTAGACAGATCAAGGAGATATTATAGCAAGAGTGAATTCCCTTCAGATGCATCCCCAGTTTCCTGTTTAGTTCTCTTACTTTCAAAGTAACAATATTATCAACAATCTCATCTACTACTTATTGAGTACTAGCTCCATGTGCCAGACACTGTGCTGAACACTTTGTGTTATTTTATTGAATTCTAACAATTGTAATTATTATTTCAATTATTACCCCCTTTTTACAATGAGCAAACTTGTAAATGAGGAAACTTGTAAACAAAACTTATAATTTGTAAATGAAACCTATAAATAAGGACATTTGTAAAATGAGAAAAGTTTTCGGATGAAAGTATTGCTATAGAACCAAACTGGTGTTTGCTCTCCTGACACAGTAAAACGAATATGCACACCAAGGTTTTCAATAATAGAAAGACTGTTATTGCAGGGCACCAAGCAAGGAGGAGCAGGCAGCTAAATGTTCAAGTCCTAGCCTGCTTAATGGCTTGCAGGCAAGGATTTTTAAAGGCAGGGGTAAATTCCAGCAAAGCAGAAGCTATAGGAAAAATCTTAAATCAATACATGAAAGTTACACATTGGTTTAAGCTTAAAAGGGTAGATTATCTTTAAGCAAGGATTCACAGATCATACGTAGATCCAAAGATTTTCAGATTTACAGTTGGTTAAGGAGGAAAAGCATGGTAAAAATTTGGGGTCATAGAAAAATGTTAACTAACTGGGGGGCATGACTTCCTCCAAACCCTTCAGGAAGACATTTATAACAAGGGGTTCAGAAAACAATACCCCCAAATGAACCCCCCAATAGTTAAAGTTCAGTCTTCATTTCCCCCTTATTTAAGGTCTATGTGCTAGTGGATCCATTTGGTGAGGGTACTCGGTGGGGAGGATTGAGCCTCTGAAAGACAACTCAGGGACATATGTTAGGATGTTGTCTTTAGTTTCTAACGGGAAAACAAACATCTCTGGAACTTTAATTTCCTGGGCCACTGTTTTAGGCTACTGTTAATATTACTTTCTGAATTTACTTATTCACTTGTGGGACTAGTTAGTTGCCTAGAATTACCCTTAAAGAAACTTTAGACGAGCCGGGCTCGGTGGCTCAGCCTGTAATCCCGCGCCTTTGGGAGGCTGAGGTGAGTGGATTGCCTGAACCCGCGGGTTCGAGACCCGCCTGGGCAGCGAGACCTCATCTCTACAATAAATCAAAAAATCAGCCGGGCATGGTAGCTCATGCCTGTAATTCCAGCCACTCGGAAGGCTGAGGTGGAAGGATCGTCGGAGCCCAGCAGGCGAGGCTGCGGTGGCCGGCAGCGGCCACTGCACTCCAGTCTGGACGACCGAGTGAGACTCCAACTCCAAAAAAAAAAAAAAAAAGAAACTTTAGAATTTTCCTTTGTTTCTATGGTTTGGGTCAGCAGGCCTCCCAAAAAGAGGATCCCTGCTCCATCTCAGTATCAAGGCTCTGTGCCTCCATTCAGCATCTGTATCAAAAGTAAAATTTATCTTCTTGAGGCAAGGGTAGCTAGTGTAAGTTAGGCATAGATAGATAAATTTCCTGTGGGCTGGAAAGTGAATTCAATGTGGGCTTACAGTCCACCCCACTCCCTCAGCTCGCTAAAGGAAAACACGATCAAAGTGGTTCCCAGACTCAGAATCAAAAGACCTTGGAAATCCTAACACCCCTTTTCCACCCATCAGAGGTGAGAGATGTCAGTCCCTCCAGAGTGATGGTTACCTGGGCTCCACCCTCTTTAGCAAATCAATCATTGTGAAGAAATATCAGTCCTATTGTAAAAAGCAAAAGGGGAAGTTTTCTTCCTTCCATGCCAGCTCTGGCATATCTCTGTATCTTTCCTCTCTTCTTTTTCTAATAAATTTTATTTTAAAACTATGCTGGCCACTCTAAAATTCAAAGAATCCATGAGTTTTGTGCCGCACCCTGGCCAACATCATTCTTAAGTGAAAAATAAAATAACTAATGACACATATTAACGTGACTGAGGGTCCAGAAAATTTTAAGCAGGGACGAAAATAACTTAAATGTTCAGGATGCTGTGGAAGAATTAGTAAAAATTTATGAAAATTCTTGAGGATGGGTGGAAATTACTGGTTTAAACCAGGGTGATGAGAGTAATTGAAGCCGTTTCTGGCCCTGTCGTTCTTCTCATACTCTAAAGCCTGCTTCCCCCAGTCTATGTAGAGGGCTAAGAATCATTGGTGAGGGAAAGGAGAGCTGGAGTGATTTCTGGTCATGGGGAAAAAATTGGAACTCCTCTCCTTTAATACGTGGTGGAGGCAAAAGGAAACTCTTGGCCCTCTGAAGGTTTGCTGAAAAATCACTGACATAGGAAGATTAATAGGAGGACATACATACAGATGTATTTAACGTGTATGCACGGGAGCCTTCAGAATGAGGACCCAAAGATATAAAAGAAGCTGGTCATTTTTATGCTTAGGTTCAACAAAGCACAGACAACCATGTAGAAATATGATTGGACAAAAAATGGTATGATCTAGTGCTCATAGCCTGAGTGGGGAAATCCAGCAGGGTCTGTCTATCTAGAATCTTCTTGGCCTCTGTGAGCATACATTCTTTTCTTCTGGACAAGGAGGCAGGGCCCTCTCAAGAATGGGGGTCTTGTATTCAAACAAGGTAGGGCAGATAATTTCTTTATGGCCAGTTTTTGCATGGAATATGTTTAGGTTTTATGGCTGGCTTCTAGGAAGAAAGATTCTAGTTTCTAGGACTAACCTCAGGGAAGAATGGGATTGGGAGACAGGAGGAAAGGACAGGGTCAGAGAAAAACTTCTGCTTCTGAAGTTGCTGCCGAGGTCTTCATTTGGGGATATTGTTTTCTGAGCTCCAACAATAGAATACATTGTTGGATTCTTTAGTCAATCTGTGGATCTACATTAAACACTTGGAGAAGACCCTTTAATTCTTTTTGATTACAGTAAAATTTTATGCAATCATGTTTTATTTATTTTAAGTGCATTTCTTTTACATTTTAACATCTCTTGATAATGATAATTGACAGTATTCTTTTCTTCTTAATGTCACCTATAATAATGATGACACATTAGAGTCAATAATAATCTACTGTGTAACAACTGAAATCTCTAAACAGAAAACCAAGGGTTTGAAAGCATTCATGTTCTTTAGTCCTAAGTAGTTAGTAGTGGCACCTGGAGATATCTAGTACGTCATCTTGTATGTGTGTGGTGCATGTGAGTGTGAACTTAGGTTTTGGGAGGAGAAGGTCATTGGAGAATCCAATGTGGGTAAATTTGATTTCTCTAGGGTAATGCATCAGATAATTAAGTGAAAACATATTCTGAGTTACATCTATGGTGAGCATTTTCAGTGGGGTCAAACAACAGAATAAAGAATTAGAAAGCAGCACAGAGTGACTTTTTAAAATGGGACTTCAAAAGAGTCAACATAATAGAAACAGAACTAAAGCAAATGAGGCTCATTAGCTCTCTTTTCTCTGCAAAATTGGAGTAATTAAGTACAAAGGAAGTATAATAAGAAATCACACAAAAAAATAGACCGATACATTTGGAGAGCAAAATTGCCTCACTAGAATTATTTCTCAGATTCCCACTAAACTGCACTTTTCAGCTCCATAATCTCTCTTCCTAACCACTTTTCTGCTGAATCTTTTCTGACTTTTTTCTTCCCACCCATACCTATACCTATATGTCACTCTCACTGAGCTCAGACTTCAGCCCTTTCTCCAATAGAAATGACATGGCATCCTGAGACACTACGTCTTACAAAGCCCGAAGCTTGGCACTATTATTGGTCAGCTGTCTGTCCTAGCCAAGTTATTTAATCTCTCTGAAACTCTCTTGTGCCATATTTTAAAATGGTAAGATAATACCTACCCTAAAAAGTTTTAATGAAGTTTAGAGAGATTGCTCCTAAAATTCCTGCCACCATGTGTCTGCCCCACAAAATAGGGCTCTAGGTATCAATCAACATTATATCACTTCATCTAAAAGTCTCTGCTAACTTTAAACATCATCTCCCTTCCTCTCATCACAGCACAATACCATATTTTTTTTTAATTGTAGTAAAACACAGATAACATAAAATTTACCATCTTAACCATTTTAAGTTTATAGTTCAGTAATGTTCAGTATATTCACATTATTGTGCAACCAATCTCAAGAACTTCTTCATGTTGCAAAACCAAAACTCCATACCCAACAAATAACAATTCTCCATTTTTCCTCTCCTCCTAGCCCCTGGAGATTACCATTTTGCTTTCTGCTTCTATGACTTAGCTCTAGGTAACCCATATAAGTCAAATCATACAAGCATGTGTCATTTTGTGAATGACTTATTTTATTTAGCCCAATGTCTCCAAAGCTCATCCATTTTGTAGCATGTGTCAGAATTTCCTTCCTTTTTAAGGAAGAAATAATTGAATAATATTGCATTTGTGTAAATATATCATATTTTGTTTATCCATTCATCCTTGATGGACACCTGTGTTGCTTCCATCTCTTGACTATTGTGATTAATGCTGCTGTGAACATGGGTGTACAAGTATCTCTTTGAGACTCTGCTTTCAATTATTTTGGGTACATGTCCAGAAGTAGGATTGCTGGATCATATATCACTGCAAAGTTTAATTGGGAGTGAACTACCATACTGATTTTTTTGTTTGGGTTTTTATTTTTTAAAGTGACAAGGTCTCACTCTATCACCCAGGCTTGAGTGCAGTGACACAACCATAGCTCACTATAACCTTCCACTCCTGGGCTCAAATGATCTTTTCACCTCAGCCTCTCAAGTAGTTAGGACTACAAGCAGGCATGAGCTACCATACCTGGCCAATTTTTAAAAAATTTTTGGTAGAGATGGGGTTTTGTGATGTTACTTAGACTGGTCTCTAACTCAAGCCATTCTGCTGCTTTGACCTCCCAAAGTGCTGGGGTTACAGATGTGAGCCACTACACCTAACCTATTCTAGTTTTTATAAAAGGTATGCATTTCACATTTTCACCAAATGTACACAATTTCCAATTATTCCACATCCTTGCCTGAATTTTTTTATTTTCTTTTCATTGTTGTTATTTACATAGTAGCAATCCTAGTGGGGATAAGGAGATAATGTTTTTGCAGCTTTGATTTGCATTTCCCTAATGATTATTGATGTTGAGCATCTTTTTACATGGTTGTTGACCATTATCACATTTTTATCTGTGTTAAGTTTAACAGCAACACATCAAATAAAAATCATTTTTAAATGCATTCATTTTAATGCCTCAAATTTCCTCTTCCAAATTTTCTATTTTTAGTTAATTTCTCACTTAACCCAGACTGAAAACATGACTATCATTTTTATCATCTACTGTACTGAATAACTCTTCAAGCTCTCACATTTTTGTCTTTGTGATAATTCTTACTTTCACACATTTCCTTTCACTTGGGCCATCACCTTGCTCATCAGACCTGTTATCTCACACTTAGACACTGCAATGGCCTCCTACGCACCATGATATTTTTCTCCATCAATTCCTATCCACCTTGAGAACTGTTGCCAAATTGGTCTGTGTTTAACAAACCACATTAACTTCTAAATTACTCTGATCAAAAGTTTGTGAAAAAATATATTATTAAGATTAATTTTAAAAACTCAAAGTAATGAGTACTATTTTGGGGGTAATTTAGGGTTTTGCCATTGTCATCATAGCTATTTGTTTTATTAATAAACATACATATGTTATTTCCTACTGGATAAATATGGTACAGTCATATTTTTTGCTAAGAAAATGTGTACCTTTCATAAGGAATTAAAAGTATTTATATTAGTAATCCCTAGTACTAACATGACTTTCAGGTTCTCTGTCATCTGATAAATTTGAAAATCAGTGACCCGACAATTGATTCTGGACACTTCAGCTGGTAGAGAGCGTTCTCCTCTAAGGATATCCTAAAGATGTTTGTACTTTTTTCACTTTGGGAAGATGAGGAAATGAGGAAGCAATCCTTACCTATGTTCGGAGAGGATTTTCCACAGAAGTCACAGGCATTATGTTTAGGGTTAATTACCGATATAATTTTCTGAATGATGCATGGAAAATTAGAGGGGATTCTGCTCTGGCCAACAAGATACTGGGAGATGTCTGTTTTGATTTAGTGAGTTTTAATCTCATATAAGATAAAGCAACTTAGATAACATTATTAAATCCCACTCCCATTAATCTGCTGATCACAGAGGGAAATTAGCCAGTGGATGATCCCACATTCTTGATGTCACAGCCTAAGAGAAGGTGGGCCAGTCCTGAGTCAGCTCTCCATGGGTACATGGGAAAAGATGTGGTGTGCGCTATGAAAGGGGTAGCCTTAGTCATTGTTTTGGATGGCAGTATATTGTTACCACATATTAAACAAAAATTCTTTAAAATTTATTTAAAGACCTTAACCAATCTACTCCTTCCAATTTCTCTCTGAATAAGGATCTCTGTAAGAGGGTCCAGGGCATTTGCCTCACAGTCCTACAAGAGATATAAATATAGCCTCATATGACTTTGACCACATCCATCTGGAAGAACCCAGAAGATAATCCATTTAATTGGTTTTGCATACCTTGAAATAGAAATGGAAGGATTTTAGGTGAAGTAGTGGGAACCCCTTCTTTTTCCCCTCCTTTTCATTCTGTGTGTGTGTGTGTGTGTGTGTGTGTGTGTGTGTGTGTGTGTGTGTATGTGTTTTTGAGAAACAGAGAGAGAGAGAGGTAAAGGTCACACAATTAAGGTAAAATATGTGAACAGTTAAGCAGGGTTTGGATGATTCAGCTCACAAAACATTCTGCACCACCCTCCAAGGTCCATGCTTGCCTCATATCCAAGTCGACTTCCATGCTCCCCAACAAAGTTCCTCCACTTCAGCTAAGCCAATCTCTCCCTTGTCCCTGATAAGGATGTACCACACCACCCGCATGCCCTTGCTCATGCTGCTTCCACACCATGGAATATATTCCTACCCTACCTTCCTCCCTTCTTCCTGTCCAAATCCCACATTATCCTTCAAGAATCAATTTTCACCTCCCCCATGAAAACTTCTTGTATTATTCCAGCCCACATACATATTATTATTGCAAAAAATTCCCCCATGTGCTCAGTACTATTCCTTTATGGTGCTAACACAGCATTATTCCATTTATTAACCAATGTTTGACAAGTGCCTGCCATTCTCAAAACATTCTGCTAAGTTCTCAGTTTTTATTGTACTCAAACAGATGAGAATGCAAATAAATATGAAATAAAGTAGAAAGTGAATATGCATGAAAGAGTCATAGATAGAGCCATAGAGTGATGTTGGCATTCAGAAAAGTTGGTAATCACTCTGACTGAAAGGATCAGAAAAGATTTTGTAGAAGCGAGTTTTGAGCTGGGACTTAGAGGATCTGAAATTTTGGAAGAAAAGAGCAGGGGATTCCAGATTCTGGAAATTGTGTAGGATGTGTCTCACTGGTGGTATTTTGCTGCACAGCTGCCTGAGCAGGTGCCAGGGAAAGCTGCTGACCATCATCTGCTAGAAAATCGACCTGTGCTGTAGGAGCCAAGTACTGGAAAATTTCCAGTCTGTAGGGGCTGGGTGCTGGAGAAACTGGGTATGCTGAAGGGAGTTGATGAAACACACTGGATTCAGGATGAGAAATCCCCTCCTCCTGAAATGCCCCTCCAATGTCTACTGACAAAGCTTAACATTATGTCAGCTTACATAGAATAAACATATACAGGACCCAGCTCCATTATTACAGAACTGGGATAATCAACTCTTTGGCTCCAAAGTCTCCACATATGCCCCTCTATGTGCATTTGAACTTATGAATAACAACAAAACTGTATTTCATCTAACAAGATACAGCTATCTTAAAATGTGAAGTTCTCAACTTCACTCCACAATGAGGGGTAATGTCCCAGTTGTTACTACATCCATCACTGGCTTTATTAAACATCTCTCAAATTCTGTCACAGTCTCTGTTACATAAAGATAAAATTGCAAAAATAATCTCCAACCACTTGCATATAGAACAAAAATGAGAAGAAAATGGTCAGCTTATACATATAACAAGAGAAATATGCAACAATACCACAGTCTTTATTTCTATAATTGATCACAAAAGCATCCATAGTTGATATCTATGATTTTCTTCCTTTATAATCAATTTTGTATTTTCACCTTCCTCAGCCAGAGCTTCAACTAGTTGGGGTTCTTTAACCTGGTGGAGTGATGCACACCTTCACTCTCCAAGGAACTGAGTCCTTAATTGTTCTCCCTTTTTCCCCCACTATAGCTTTACTCAGCATGTAGTGGTAGTAATTTTCTAGATTCCAGACCTAATCCTCCTGCCGCCACTGTGAGCAGCTTCCCAGTTTCCACTGTGTAATTGGGTTCAGTTCCTCCAGCTAGTGGAATAACCCCTCCCGTTGCCTGTTGGTTCAGTGGTATAAGGAATCCAGTGGCTGGCCAGGTAGCAACCTCATCTTTCAATTTATCTGAGTTATTGTTGTATCCCCTAGTGAAAACGTTTCTTCTCTGAACTTTTCCAAACCAGAAAAGTTCAGGATTTCTAGGACAAGAAGCAAAAATTTTGCAATTGGGTTCTTAGGTGTACTCATAGACACAGAAAAAACTAACACCCCCCCCAGAAAAAAAGATGAACAGGAGTTCATGAAAATTCAAAAATTTTGTTCTGTGTAAGATACTTATTAAAATAATAAAGAGATAAGCTACCAACTGTGGAGAAATATTTGTATTTTCTTGATTACAAATGATGTAGAACACTTTTTCATTACTCATTGACCATTTATTGTTTTTCTTTTGTATCTGTTAAAGTCTTCTCAATTTTTTAAAAATCTTTTTAGTACTGAATTGTGAGAGTGCTGTATTATTCTGAATCTGTGTCCTTTGTCAGATATATGTGTTATTGAATATATTTCTCAAGCTGTGGCTTGACTGTTTATTTATTTATTTATTTTTTGAGTTGGAGTCTCACTCTGTCGCCCAGCCTGGAGTGCAGTGGTTGCTCCCGGCCACCGCAGCCTCGACCTGCTGGGCTCCAGCGATCCTTCCACCTCAGCCTTCCGAGCAACCGGAATTACAGGTATGCGCTACCACGCCCGGCTGATTTTTTGATTTACTGTAGAGATGAGGTCTCGCTGCCCAGGCGGGTCTCGAACCCGCGGGCTCAGGTAATCCACTCACCTCAGCCTCCCAAAGGCGCGGGATTACAGGCTGAGCCACCTGTGACTGTTTATTTTTTAATGGTGTGTTTTGACCAGACATTTGTAATTTTGATATAGTACAATTTATAATTATTTTTTTCTTTGTCAGTTAGTGCCTTTGTGTTCTCGCTAAATAATCTTTGCTTATAACAAATTCATAAATATATTTTTCTCATATTTTTTTCTGGAAGTGATATAGTTTCAATTTTCAAACTTAAAGTGTATCCACAAAGGAGTTTTAACTAAAAAAGTGGCATGATCTGATCTATATTTAAAAAGAATTACTCAACAAGACTGTTGTAGTGAACACACTATAAGGGACAAGGAGCAGGATGGTTAGAAGGCTACAATAATCAAATGAGAAATTATGTTTGCTTTGACCAACAAATCTGGTGTTAGTGGGGGATAAGATAAGAAGCGGTAGAAGTTTTGATAAATTTTGAAAAGTCAATTTTCTGATAGACAAGATGAAGTTATGGTAGAAAGAGAGGATTCAAGATGATGACAGTTTTTTGGCCTGTTCAACTGGAAGAATGAAATGGCTATTTTACTAAGCAAGGTCAGGAAGGACCAGGCTAGTGGGGATAGAAAGGAACCAAGAACTAGATTCTGAACTTTTTAAGTGAGAGATGTTTATCAGACAGCCAATTGGAAATGTGAACATTCAATTGAATGTTCAAGTCTGGAATTCAGAATTGAGATCCGGGCTGTAGCTATACATGAGGGGTTCTCGGAATATACATGATTTTTAAAGTCACCAGATTTGGACATAATCATCTATGGAGTAGCTATAGATAACTAAGAGAAGAAGGACTGGCTCTGAGTTCTAGGATACTCCAACATTAAGAGATTGGGAGAAGAAAATCCAGCAAAAGGGACTGAAGACTTCGAATGAATGACAAGTAAATAAAAAAAACAAGAAAGTGTGTTGTCTTAGAAGTAAAATAAAGGAAGTCTTTCCAAGAGGAGAGAGATCAGTAGTGACAAGTGTAAGTGTACAGTTATGTAAGGTTATGACTGTGAGCCAACCATTGGATTTAGTTACATGGAGGTCATGGATGGGCTTTGACAAGAGCAGTTTTGGTGAATTAATGGAGTGTAGTATCTAACATGGAGGAAGAAACCAGGAAAGAACTTGGATAAGGTGAATAAAGAAAGGTCTCAGTTCAATAAAAAAAAATAATAATAATTGTAAGAAATAAGGGAATGTGAGAGCTATATAGACAGAAAATTGTCAGAGAGTTTAAGCTTTCAGAAGTAAAGCCATTCTGGGCCATGACAAGTTTGAGAGTGTGGCCCTGGGTTTGCTTACCTGGGTTAAGTGGAGCTGAAGAACTTTGAGACTGAGGACATAAAACACCTTTGAAGCCTGGTCTTGGATGCGTTATGCACAGGAACATTGAGGTTGCCCAGGAAAAGGCAGTTAAGGAGGAACAAGCCCTGAACCCAGCAAAGAAAGACATGGTCTTAATGTGGACTGAAGGCTAAGTCTGAGTGCCACTTTCTACTATGAATTGGACTATAATGCGCTATTTAACCTCCAGCCAAAACACACACCAGTCACATTTTTGTCTTTCTGTTATCAGAATGAAACATGTAAGGAATAAAACAGCTGCTTGGGATTTTAGGGATTTACCAAAAAGAACAAATGGGCCCTGTAGAGTGGGCTGTGTCATGCCATTCCACAGTGAGATAAGTGATTTATGGGTATGAATCATCCATGACATCCATGACCCACCATGCTGGGTCTCTATAGTGGGCTAGCATTGAGACTGACCTTGCTTTTTAGGGCCCTGGGTACAGGGCTGTGTGTGTATGTTCATGCATGTGTGTGTGGTCATAGCATCATTAATTAAAAAGTTTGAAAATTTCTAATCTAGAAAGATTAGAAAGAGACTGAGGGTTCAGATTTGACTTTCATTTCTGTCTTTATAAAAAAGAGACATTAATACAACCTGACTTCTGAGCCATCCTCGACCTTAATCGAGGCCCATGTCAGTGTTTCAGGTGGATATGTGGTAGGATCTTCACAGTTTAAAACAAAAATCAAATATACTTCATTTACTTTGCCTCAAGCATACATTTCAGTTCCTTAAATCAGGAATTTACATCCCACTGAATTCCATAGAAGCATCTGGAACCACAGGAGATGTCACATCAAAGACATAAATTATTAATATCAGGTGCTTACATAAAAATCATTAGCTCACAAAATTGAAGCTGTTGAGCCTTTAGAATGAGACAGATCAAGGTCTGAGCATCTCAACTCAGTCACAGATCTGTCTTGAAAATTTGGGCTAAGACTTTGCCTATCTTGAGATTCTTTTGTAAAAGCTATCTTTTGTAAAAATAGAGATAATACTAATCAACTTAAATAATGTGATAATTAAATGAATGGACATAAGTGAAATCCTCTGACCCAGTCTTAGTAAATATTGGTTTCTTTCCCTTCTTCCTATCTTTCCAGTGTTAGGAGAAGAAGAGCTATTTGAGAGACAGAAACTGCCACAAAAGTCAAAAAGACAATGCATTAAAAAATGCTCTGAAAATTATAAATGGTATCAATGTACCATTCTAATTAAGAGCACCTAAGTGGCCATGAGACCCAGATTGGGTTCAGTTCTACACTTTACAATTTATTAGATATGGGACTGTTGGCAATTAATGTACATATCCTCAATCTTCTCCTCTGTGCTGTGGGATAATAACTCACATCAGATGGTAGTCAGTAAAAGATTTCAATGAATGAATGCAAATAAAGTGTTCAACACAGTTTCTATCATGTACTGAAAAGAGTAAACGAAAGAGAATAGATTATGCTCAAAAGCTATTAACTAGATGTCTTTCAATGGTTTCGATTATGATCTAATCCTATTCTTTTTCCCAGAAGTAATAGGGGTAGAGGAATTTTACTGTATGCAATACCACCCCCAGAGGGAACAAATATCACTTTCACTGTGACCAAGAACAGGTGGGTGTAGGAAGAAGCTTTCTGAGAGATGTAGACACACACACACACACACACACACACACACACACACACACACCAGCTGGGAAACTCAAAGAAGAGCACCCAGAAGCCCTTCAAAAATGAAAAAAAGTTTGTTCTAAGTTTGGCTCAGCCAATTCTGATGAAAATTTTCTGAGTTCCAGGACAATGGTGCAAAGAAACCTGGGAAGCTAGAAAGCTCCAGCCACCACTTCCAGATGGAATAGGGGAAGACCAAATCCCAAGTGTGCCCTGAAGGATCGGTTCTGCAAGTGTTTAGCATGCAGATGTTGCTTCTCTTCTGTCTTTCTCCCACAGCTCTGGGATCCTGCAGAAGTATAAATTGAAGAGTAACAGGTCTTGGTTTTGAAGGGAAGCTTCTTATTGTGGTTTGCTTAGTTTTTAAGATAAAATAGTAGTTATGTATGTGTATATGGTGTAAATTTGTGTGTGGTGGTAATAAAAGATGGAATCACTCTGAAAGCTTTGCTAAAATAGATGTAGCTAATCTTTCCTCTGCCTGTTCCTAAAATACCAAGGTTCTGATTCAGTAATTTTGTTGTGAGCTCTGACCATAAGTCTTTTGAAAAAGAGTCCCAGGTAATTCTGAGACTACCCATCCACCTGAGAAAACCAGTAACAATATCAGCAAGGCCATACCTATCTACCCCCAGCTTGTTTGGAAGTAGAAAGTTAAAGTAATCCAAGGCAGGAACATTCAATCTACAGGGGCATACATGTCAGCCACTACTATTTTTCTTCAAACACCTACTCAATACCCTCTTTTCTTTCTCCTTCTTTTCCTGACTTGCTTTAATCCTTCCTCTGTTTTGTATTCATTTTCTTTTCCCCTTCTCAGCTTCCTATTAGCCCATATGGACACACACAGAGCTGGTCAGCATAAAATTAAGGAATTTGTATTTGCCACTGCTTTGCTCTAATGCCCTCCCACCACGGCACCTTCATTGTGATGCTGCTTAGTTGCCCATGTTTCCCACAGAGGGGCAGGGAAAAGGCTCATTTGCACCTCTCCTCTTCTTGTTGGTGACTCCTCATCCTGCCCAGGCTCTTCCCTACCCCACTTCCTGCCTCCCTCCCCCTTGCTTACCTCCATTCTGGTGTGCCTGCTTCCCATGACACCACTGTGGAGACAGAAGTGGCTCTCCGACTTAAACTTACTTCAGAATCCTTTGGAGGGCTTGTCAGAACTGATTGTTGGAGTCTACCACTTGAGGTTCTAATTTCTAAGCACGAGTTGGCGTCCAAGAATTTGCTTTTCCAATAAGTTCCCAGGTGATTCAAAGGCTCCTTGTCCAAGCATCACATTTTGAGGACCACTAGTGATGAATAAAGGATGGACTTGATGGCCAGACTCTCCTCACTGCCATTTCTAGTTTAGCTATTGACCAACTGAGTGACCTAGGCAGCTTATTTGCCCTCTGAGACACTCAGTTTTCTAAGGTGTAAAAAATATGTTGATAATAATCTTACAGCACTGCTTTAAGGATTAAATAAGATATTGTCTTTCTGGAATTCTCTGTGAGAATCAGAATTTATTCAATAGGGTCAGAAACACTGCGCTTACCTTGCTAGCCATTACCAGTCATACACATATCACAGCCACCAATATCAATGTTACATGGTGATTGTGGATATGTGGTCATGGCTTATGTGAGTAACCACTTAAATGCACAGTCTCGGGATTTGCTCACCTTCCCCTGACTCTTAGGATCTCATGAGTCTATAGTCTAAACTGAAACGGAAATACAGTCACTTACATCCTCCTGGTTCTCACTCTCATTCTTCCCTTACTCATGCCTTTCATTCTGGAATCCAGTAGCTATTCCCAAAGGGCATATTTTGTCCTTAGAAGGTATAAGCAGGATTTGCTTTCCTATGCTCAAAAGAGAGTGAAATCTAATAGGAATGAAGTGTGTGTGGAAGGGATAGTGACTTCTATTTAAAGCCTTCCTGACCTTAGGAACCCTATCCAGTAAGATAAATAATAATAAATAAAATAAAAAATAAAGCTTTCCCACTGACTCACTGAGGGAAATGGCTCAGCTTCTCTGAGCCTTAGGTTTCCTCTTATTCAAAGTAGAACACCTGGGCTCGGTGGCTCAAGCTTGTAATCTCAGCACATTGGGAAGCCAAGGTAAGAGGATTGCCTGAGTCTGCGGGTTTGAGACCAGCCTGGGCAACATGGTGAGACCTCGACTCTACAATAAATCAAAAAACTAGCCAGGTGTGGTAACATGCACCTGTAGTTTCAGCTACTGGGAAGGCTGAGGCAGAAGGATCGCTGGAGCCCGGCAGGTCGATGGTGGGGTGGCAGTGAGTGTGCCACTGGCAATGGAGTGAGACTCCAACTCAAAAAAAAAAGGAACAAATAGTCCCTTTTTAACAGGGTGCTTCTGAGGGCAGAGAAGTTAGTGTTAGAGAAGAATTTGGATATGGAGAGTTATGTGGTTACATCAAATACAGAATCTAAAGAAGTACATTTGTTCTCTACCTTCTCATAAGCATTATAAAATGCTTCTGTCCAACCAATCAGGCAGATCAAACCCTCATCCTGACCCATCTGAAGGCCTACAGTTTGGTAATATTTGAGAAAATAAAAATTTGTAAGCACCCCTGCTGGATTCACATTCCCATGCTTTCTAGGTGTGGAATAGACAGGAAGGGGGTGCAGGAGAGCTATGACCCAGGAGTGTGAATATAAGAGTTCTCAGTCTGGCTCTGTCACTATCTTGTGATTTTGGGCCAGAGCTTATCTCGCTCTGAGTTTAAAGTCCTGAAGATCTCTGATACCTCTTACAGTTTTTTGACACCCCAAAGTTCTATCATTCTCAGCTATGAGGTATTTTTAATGTGGCAGATAATTCAAAGAAGTAGAGAATAGCTCCAAGAGACTACAACTCCACTTGCACTGTCTTTTCCACATTCCCATGAAGAGGCTCCCAAATGTCAGCTAGTTAGTAGTTCTTTTTTTTTTTTGAGTCCTTACTTGCTTTCGGCTAGAAACTGAGCTAGAGCTGGGAATACAAAAGATAACACAGGATCCCAGCCTGCAAAGCACTTACCGTCCAGCAAGAGCAACAGGCCCTTCAGGAATGGCAGCACAGAGCACGATTAAACCCCTGAGGGTATTGAAAGGGTATTGAAAGAACAGAAGGGAAGATAAAGAATACTACAGCTTCTTGGAAAGGAGGAAAAAAAAAAACAGCTTACTGAATTGTCTTGCCAGGTACCAAGTTGGTTGATTTACATACATAAATGTATTTATCCTGTTAAAATACTTACTTGGGAGGTCACTAGGCTGCAGTGGCACCAGTGCATTTCATTTCTACCTAAGCAAACTGAAACCCAACTCAATATAAACAGTGAAGCAGAACGTAAACTTAACCAATCAGAAACCACTTATTAACCTCTAAATAGGGACTTTCCAGCTTGATCCAATTAAATATTTTCTTTGTCTTTCTTCCACGAACACCTTGTAAAAGTATCCCCTTGTGACCCTTAAGTGGAGCGCCAAACCACTTGTGGTCTAGTGCTACCTGATTCATGAATCACTGAATGCACAGATAAACTTATTAAAATTTCAATGTGCTTAAACTTACTTTTTAACAATCCTTACAATAATCTTAGGAGGTAGATATTATTTTTCACAATTTAAAGCTAAGAAAAATTGGGTATGAAGAGAATAACACACTTCCTTAGGTTCCTAAGAGTTAGTACATGGGAGAACAATGCTTGAAACAGGTGTGTTAGACTCTAAAACACTCCTTCCCCAAGATATGAAACTTGACCTGAACCTTAAACAATCTCAGATACAATCTCCTTGCCTACAAGGAGAAGAAAATCAGGTGCTCTGGCTACTGTCCTTTTCAACTGTACGGTCTGAGTCATGGTGCTCAAGAGGGTTTCAGCTATAGCAGTCTGCAGAGAAGACAGGGCAGCCCACAGTTCAGGCAGTCCCCAGTCTAGTCAGAATAAAACCAGAGGAACAACTGAAGGGTGGTGGCAAATAAATGATTTCACTGAGGCGGTGAAAAACACAGGGCCATCCCATGCACAGAGGAGCCCAGACAAAGGCCAAGAGGATGTGGCCCACATGTCAGCAGATACACTGACTCTAAAAATGATTAGAAAATGGAAAAAATGATGTTTACTGTTCGTTTTGAAAACCAGGTGACTAGCTTCATCTTCACCTCCATCAAAAAATTTACTTCTCTACTTTAACTCTCACTCAAAACCTTCTCTTCCTTGCATTACTTAGAGGGGCAACAGGGACAATGCACATTTCACTAGAGATTAAAAGACCCAGATGAGTTAGATGAGTTCTGGTCCCTTCTCTGCCTTTTACTCACTCTCTCGACTAGCCCCATTTGTTTTATCTCTTTATTATGAAAACAGAGAAGCCATAAAATGGAGAGCAGACTGCCCTTTGAGGTCCCTTTCAGTTATAACAATCTCTCATTTGTTTCTTTCTCCCAGGCCCCCACTCCTTACTCCACTTGTTTTAATCTTTTTTCCCCCTTTCTCTGTTTTTTCTTGCTTATAAAATCTAGTGCATGTGAGTAATGTTCATATGCTTATGAACACAGTTGGGTCTTTGTTATCTGTGATGATGAGAGACAGATCATGCGGATAACCCCAAACTGCAAGCACTGTTCATGTTCATTGAGGAATGTTCCAGTCTGGCTAACAGTATAATGTTTGGTTTGGGCCGCACTCACTGAGTAATCCATTATCTAGCTAGCATGATGGGCCTATAAAGGTTAACCAGGAAGCCTTGCAAAGAATAGGACCTGAAACTGGGATAAACACATTGGTCAAGTCTTCTCCATCAAGCAATGGTTTGTTTGTAAATTAAACTTAATCAATTTGTGTGTGTGTGTGTGTGTGTGTGTGTGTGTGTGTGTGTGTGTTGTTTGTTTGTTTTTTTTGAGTTAGAGTCTTTGTCGCCCAAGCTGGCGTGCAATGGCACACTCACAGCCACCCCAGAGTCATCCTGCTGGGCTCTTGTGATCCTTGATCCTTCTGCCTCAGCCTTTCAAGTAGCTGGAACTACAGGCATTCCCTGGCTAATTTTTTATTTATTGTAGAGATGAGGTCTTGCCAAGTTGCCCGGGCTGGTCTCAAACCTGCGGGCTCAAGGCAGTTCACTTGCCTCGGCCTCCCAAAGTGCTGTGATTACAGGCTGAGCCACTGAGCCTGGCCAATTTGTGTGATTAATACTAAATGGCCAGTATAGTGTATAAGGACATGGTTACTAAGGATGTAGTAAGAAAAGAACAGGTAGAGATTTTAGGTGACTGAGAGTCTCAGGACCTAGTAGGGTCACAATATCAACAGAGACCCAGCCAGCAGGGCTATTTGTGACCACAGTCCGAGGGCTCATGTCCTACGATGCTCCCTACCTACTCTTCTAGTAATCTGGTCTCTGAAAACCCTTCATCCTCAATTACCCCTTATTAGTGTGTGGAGACATGTGGCATGGATGTCTCAGGTGAGCTTCAGTGTACATATGAACTGAGTCAAGATATTTGTATATTTTTGTCCTGTTGACAGAAGGTTAAAAATTACTATATAAGACTACAGGTCACAGGTCACAAATCTCTGCCTATTGTTTTATTTTATGATAAACTTTGATTTCTCTTTTATTATGAAGGTAACATGTTCACTATATGTTTGGAAAATACAGTAAAATTATAAAGAAAATGTAGATTAGCTATACTCTAACACAGAGATAAGCACCATTAATGCTTTGACTTATTATTTTTATTCTCTTTTTTGAGTACACATATAAATAGATGATTAATAGGTAGGGAGGTAGATAGATAGATATAGATAGAATAGATAGATGTTACTATATATAGTTTTATATCTTACATTGTCTTTGTAACAATCTTGCAAGCATTTTCATGTCATTTAGCTTTTCTAATGTTATGCATTAATGTCTCCATATCATTAAATTTTTACATGCTAATACATGTAAAAAATGTATTAGCATCTTTTGTTATTGAGATAGTGTTTCCAGTCATTTGCTTGTTTTATATAATATGGCAATGATAACCCTCTTGCATAAATAGTTCTTTGAATAGGTTCTTCTTTAGCAGCGATTCCTCAAAAAGGATTTCAGGGTAAAGTGGTGCAAAGAGTTTTAAAGCTCTTTAATATGTTGCCAAATAGTTAATTGATACATAAATAGACAATTGACAATTTATAGTTCTACTATCTGTATAGGTAGCACACTCTTGCCAAACAAAAACTATCATATTTTATTTATAATATTTGGAACTCTATATAAGCAAAAATTGATAATTCAGTGTTTTAATTAAGATTTTCTTGAGTTTATTTTGTGTGGATGAATTTGTTTTATGAGGCTGGACTTTTTTTATATATTGAGGTATTATTCTATTACTTACTTACGCAAACTATTTTTATGAGCTATATACAAGGGGGACTTCCCCAAAGTAAATGGAATTATTTTTTGGAGGGTGGGCCCTTTGTAGTACCAGCTCCCCCCGCTAGGTAAGTGTTCCATGAACCCATCAGCCTCAGTGTCCCAGGTAGCATTGTTGTGAGAGGCTGCCTTCAGCTTCAGTGAATATTTTTTTAGAGATTCTTTTAATATGTTTGCCCATTTCATGATGGGTAATTTGTGAGAATACCTGCCCAAACTGCACTGAATGTTCAGCAGTTTTTGCCCCCAAATGGCATGAGTCTTGTGACCCAACCTTTCCATTTACCCCATCTGCCCAGAGTGACTTTTTTTTTGTTTCCTCCAGATGAAAAAAAGTTCTCAAAGGGAAGCATTTTGCCAAAGTAGAAGAAGTGAAACAAAGAACCACAGAAGCACTAAAAGGCATTAAAGTTGATGAGCTCAAAAGCCGTTTTGGGCTGTGGAAAAAGTGTCTCAATAGGTTTATTGCATCAGATTGAGAATACTTTGAAAGTTACTGAAGTTAGCTAGGCGCAGCAGCTCAGCCTGTCATCCCAGCACTTTGGGAGGCCGAGGTGAGAGGATTGCCTGAGTCCAGGAGTTCAAGACCAGCCTGGGCAACTTGGTGAGATCTCGCCTCTACAATAAATCACAAAAATTAGCCAGGTGTGGTGGTGTGCGTCTGTAGGTCCAGCTACTTGGAAGGCTGAGGTGGAAGGATTGCCTAAGCTCAGCAGGTCAAGGTTGTAGTGGTCATGAGCGTGCCACTGCACTGCAGCCTGGGCAACAAGAGTGAAATTCCAACTCAAAAAAAAACAAAAAAAGGAAAGTTACTGAAGTTTAAACATATAAGAATAAATTCCCAATTTTTATTAATAAGTTTCATTTTGGGGGGGCCCTCTCATATACGTACATACATATGGCGTATTAATCCTTTGCTATCTATGCTGCAATTTTTTTCTTCACTTGTTTTTTGTCTTAATTTTGCTGATGATTTTAATATTTAAAAATTTTCATTTACTTATATTCAAATCTTTGCTTTTACTTTGTAATTTCTTCCATTCTTTCATGTTTATAATTCCTTCTCTGCTTTAAAAACTGGAAAATATTTATTTGCAGTTTCTAGTTGCTTTGTCTTATTGTTAACTTTATAATTTATCTTGTGTTTACTTTACATATAATATGAGGTGAAGATTTAACTGAAGATCATTTCCCAAACTATTTGTTGACTAGTTCATTTGTTTGTGGTTTCCCTTATCATATGTTAAATCCTCCATACACACTATACATGCTTCAGCCTCCCACCCAATTCCCCTTCAGAAATGAAGAACTTATTATACTAGCTGCTGAAAGACAGTTCTTCAGAGATTGCCTCAGCAGAAAAAAACCTGCCTTACTCAGGGTTCCACCACCTTCCAGAGGCAGCCCTCATCTGGCAATTGGTCCATGCGGGAATACTAAGCCTGGGCCCCTCTCTCCAACTCAGGACAATTCTGAATGACCAGCTCAGCTCTCCAGCTCTATATGTGGTTAAAGTCTTTGTTGGGACTGAGTCACAGCTCTACTTCTCCCTCTGCCCAATTTCACTTCCTTTCATGCTGACCCCAAGAACACTTTCTAGGAAGTGTTAACCGAATTTTCAGTTCAGAGTCAACTTCCTGGGAACACTGCTTGTGACAGACACACATCCACAACTCAGAATCTACAATTTCAACATTAGTCAACTTCTGAAAACCAAACTTTTTTTTTTTTCACTTTTTAAAGAGTTTGGTGCCAACATTCATTTGGGAGCAAAATATGACCCAAATCAGTTAAAAGCTGCTTATAGTTTTGATGTATAGTACTCAGTTTCATTGCAGAAATGACAGTGTGGGGGGGGTCTATGAAGTGAAGTATTAAGCCGTATTTAGGATATGACCAAATTACCTTTCTCAAGTTCAATTTTCAAATTTCAAAATACATTTAACCTCAATAATTTAACATGAAGAACAGCATACTTATATGGAACGTATTCTGAAATTGACTTTGATTCATCTGCTGTATTCATGACAATATCATCATTTTGTCATTGATATAGATATTATCACTAGCATCATAAAATGTCAAGCATTATGAAATCTCATAAATCAATTGCTGTTTTTTGCAAAACAGTTTCTGTTATTCCTACTAGTTTACTCTTTGAGGTGAACTTCACAATTCATTTACCAAATAATATTCCAGAATTGAAATTTTCATTAAAATAATATTAAGCATAAAATTAATAGGGTGAAAATATCATATTTAAAGTATTTAACTAGTTCATCTAAGAACATAATAAACTACCCCTTCATTCACGTTAACTTTTTTTTTTTTGAGTTGGAGTCTCACTCTGTTGCCCAGACTGGAGTGCAGTGGCCACTCCCGGCCACCGCAGCCTCAACCTGCTGGGCTCCGGCGATCCTTCCACCTCAGCCTTCCAAGTAGCAGAATTACAGGTATGCGCTACCACGTCCGGCTGATTTTTTGATTTATTGTAGAGATGAGGTCTCACTACCCAGGCGGGTCTCGAACCCGCGGGCTCAGGCAATCCACTCACCTCAGCCTCCCAAAGGCGCGGGATTACAGGCTGAGCCACCGAGCCCAGCCGTTCACGTTAACTTTTATGTTCTTGTTGAGTTTTAAATTTCTTCAGAAATGCTTCACTTATATTTTATTAAAATTACTGCAATGACCTAGATTTTGGTTGTTTTTCTAAAAGAAACTAAGAAACTTCAAAAAATTAATTATCCTAATTGATTATTGTTTTTTCACAGAAAAAAATTCTTTCAAATTTTTACCTTTTACTTCCTCCCTTTCTGAAATGACATTAATTCTAAGAGCTTTTCCATTGAATTTTTTTATTTTCTCCTGTATTTAATTATGTCATCTACAAATAATGATAAATTTGTCCTCTCTTAAAATATTCATGCATCGTCTTTCTATTTTATACCACATTGTGCTGGACAGTATGTTCATAAGAACGTGGAATACTGGTTGCAGCGGCAGGAATTCTGGTCAGGTTCCCAGTTTTAATTGGGATTGTCCCTAGGGCTTCACTATTAAGCAGTATGCTGGCAAGTGTTTTAAGAGGTTATTCTTAATAATCTACATAAATATTCTGTTCTTAGCTTTCTAAGGGTATTTTTTTTTCATCTTTAAGAAATATGTTGAGGCCCAAACTTTACCTGTACAATGACTATTTCTATACCTAACCCTGAATTGTAACCTACATTTTTAAAATAAAAATTAAAAAAAGAAATATGTGTATATTACACACACACACACACACACACACACACATACACACACACACACACACATGGCAGGGTTTCACTCTGTCTCCCAGGGTAGAGTGCAGTGGTGCAATCACCATTCACAATAGCTTCAACTTTCTGGGCTCAGGAGATCATTCCACCTCGGCCTGCACATAGCTGGGAATACAGGCACACACCACCACAGCTGGCTAATTTTTCTTTTATTTTCTTATAAAGTCAAGGTCTTGCTATGTTGCCTAGACTGGTCTTAAATTCCTGGGTTCAAGCAATCCTCCTGCTTTAGCCAAAGGCTGTGCTGGGATTACAGGTGTGAGCCACCATGCCCAGCCTATATTTTCGATATCTGTTGAAATTACCATGTTTATTGCCTGTGAAATATTGCTATAATATAATATATTAATGGATATAATAATATAAATCCATTCTCGAATTTAGGATAGAAACTATTTTATTGTAATGAGTGAGTTTCATTGACTCTTTACAGAAATATGAATTTTCAGATGTATATTAAAAATTGGGATCCAATTGGGATCAAATGTGAGCTCAGATGTTATCACCTGGGGAACAATATAAAAATGAAATTACACAACCCAGAAGCCATGAAAAAAGAAAGATATGAATTTTATTATTGAATAATTTTAATTTTCCTATAGAAAAAACTGCTCCATGGTTAAAATAATATAATATAATACACATATAATATGCTAAAAATAGCAAATTGACAGAAGATCAATTCCATATTCTACAAAGTGCTCAAGCAATCAATTATGAAAAGAGAAACAACCTAATAGTAAAGTGAACAATGATTATGAGCAGACAGTCACAGAAAAAAATTATAAATGAAGAAGATAATTTGAAACAATGCCCAACCTCTTTGATAATTAAAGAAATACAATTCAAAACTATAATAGATATTATTTTATGTCTATCAAAAATAGCGAAATTCCAAGCATTTGATGATGATACACAGTTCTGGCAAGAATATGGAGAAATGAGATTCATAGTCCTTGTTTCTAGAGAAGGATTTGGTAATAGCCATCAAGTGAAAATCCGTGTTCATTAGATTCAGCAATTCTGCTGCTAGAAATATACCATATAAATTTATTCACAAAATACATGTAGAAAGTGCAAAACTAAATCTAAATGACCATTATATTTACTAATATAAAACTGATTGAATAAATTAAGACATATTCATTTGCTGGGATAGTATATTGCCATGGAAAAGACTAGCCAATCTGTGTATACTTACATGAAAATTTTAAATATGAGTTATGAAATGAATATATACAATTTGCAAAAGAGTAATTACATTCTAACTTTTTTGAAGATATACTGAATGATGGATTTGTAAAGATATTTGCTGCTATGTGCATCTTTTTAATTTTTTTGTAGCACTATGTCACCTTAGGGAATAAAACTTGAATAAGATTACAGAGAGAAAGGGAGTCAAGGACACTTCTCATTGTGTACTCTCTGCACTGTTTGTATCTTCCAAGTTACTGCTATTAAAATGTAATGTCAGCAAAGGTTTTCTCAGATTTTTAGTTTGCTTTTTTCTAAATACTTTTTATATTAAATTAATAGTAAGAGTTTAAAATCATATTCTTGGGTCCCACCCTTAATTATTCTGATCCAGAAGGTGAGGTGGGAAGCTCGGGAATCTGAAATTTGTGCAAATGTCCCCAGAACATTGAATGTAGGTGGCTGAAAAGCACGTTTAAAATCTCGGTTCTGCAACCATGCTATTTATTGCTTACTTCATTCAAGTATTAATACCAAGATTAAGCTAGCATAATAAATGATTTGCACACTTGTCCACAATTTTCCATGAACTGGAAATTATACAGCATCAGAATGATCGATAACTTAACAATATGGAAAATGCCAATAAAACAAGTGTCTTTGTGAGAAATAATTCACTGATATCTCATTCATTTTCTTCTTTTTATTTTTTTATTTTTTTAATTTTATTTTAAAGATGTAGGGTACAATTCAGGGTTAGGTATACAAATACTCATTATGCAGGTACCCTTATTGATGAGGTGTGCTCCTCTCTCCCCTGGTAGTTTACCTCACCTGCCAATATCCCCCACCCCACCCCCACCCCTGGCAGTTTCCCACCACTGCTAATCTCTTTCTTAAAGTATTCTGATAATTGTTCAAGGTCCACTTATGCGTGAGTGAGAACTTATGATACTCTGTTCTTTGTTTCTATTATAGATCACTGAGTATAATAGACTCAAAATCTACCCAAGTTTCCGCAAAGTCCATGTCTGTCCTTCTTTATGGCTGCTTAATATTCCATTGTGTATATGTACCACATTTTTTAAAATCCAGTTCAGTTTCGATAGGCAGCATGGCTGGCTATTGTGAATAGAGCTGCAACAAACATGTATGTGCAGGCATCTTTTTCATAGAATGATTTGAGTTCCTTTGGGTATATTCCCAATAGGGGGATTGCTGGGTCATATGGAAAGTCAATTTCTAGTTCTTTCAGAAATCGTCACACTGTCTTCCAAAGAGGTTGCACTAGTTTGCATTACCACCAACAGTGTAGAAACATTACTTTTTCTCCGCATCCTCACCAGCATCTGTTGTTGCTTGTTTTATTAACTATGGCAATTCTTACTGGGGTTAGGTGGTATCTCAGTGTAGTTTTGATTTGCATTTCTCTGATGATTAGTGAGGCTGAGTACATTTTTATGTGTCTGTTGGCTGCCCATATATCTTCTTTTGAGAAATGCCTATTCATGTCTTTTGCCCACTTTTGAATGAGACTGTTTTTTTTCCTTTCGGCACATTTGAGTTCCTTGTAGATCCTAGGTATTAGGCCTTTGTCTAATATACAGTTGGCAAATATTTTTTCCCCATTCTGTGGGCTCTCTCCCTGCTCTCTTGATGGCTTCTTTTGCTTTGAAGAAGCTCATCAGTTTGATGAGGTCCCACTGGTCTATCTTATTTCTTATGGTATGGGCACTCAGGCTTTTGATCAGGAATTGGTTGCCAGTTCCAATTTCCGTAAGGGCATCTCCTGAGTTTTCTAAGATTCTTATAGTTTGAGGTTTTATGTTTAGATCTTTGATCCATTTAGGGTTAATTTTTGTGTATGATGATAGGTAGGGGTCCTGTTTCAATCTTCTGCACGTGATCAGCCAGCTTTCCCAGCACCATTTACTGAATAGGTTCTCCTCTCCCCAGTGATTGTTGTTGGATGCTTTGTCAAAGATGAGTTGGTTGAGAACTAGAGGCTTTGCTTCTGGAATCTCTATCCTGTTCCATTGGTCTATATGCCTGTTCTTGTACCAACACAAGGCTGTTTTGATTATTGTAGCCCTATAGTAAAATTTTAAGTCTGGAAGTGTGATACCTCCTGCTTTTGTTTCTTTTGCTAAGGATTCTTTTGGCCCAGGTCTCACCACTGATCTCTTTGGAGTTCTGGTCATACCCTTTGTCCCACAGCTGGCAGGGTAGGGGGTAGGGAGCCTGGGACTCAGCACTCATCAGGTCCCTCCAAAGTTTGTGCTTTCAGGATATTCCCCTCTGGGTCATGATCAACTACTGAGTAGTCAATCTGCCAGTCACAGAGATAGTATCTGTTGCTCTATGGTGAGCAAGTTGGAGCACTTTCCTGCCTCATTTTCAAGATGTTGACAGGGTGCCTCTTTCTTCTTCTCCAGTGGGACTCTGCCTCTGGGCTCCCTTCCGATCCCTTGCTGCCAGTGTCTGGCCAGGTGCTGAAGTTGTGAGGCAAAGTCTGGAGTCAGTAGTCTCCCCTGCTGCAGTGGTGAGGCAGAGTCTGGAGCCGTAGTCTCTCCCCGCTGCTTCCTCACAGTAAAACTGTCCGCTTAAAAAATAATGGCACGCCTGTAATTCCAGCTACTCGGAAGGCGGAGGCGGAAGAATCACCAGAGCCCAGCAGGTCGAGGCTGCACTGGCCGGGAGCGGCCACTGCACTCCAGTCTGGGCGACAGAACGAGACTCTGACTCAAAAAAAAAAAAAGTAAAAAAAAAAAAAAAATGGCGCTGACTTCTGCAACCTGGGGAGCACTGGGGACCAAGCAGAGAAGCTGCAGCACCAGCTGCTTCACCAGGAGGGCCCTGATCACTTGCTCATGAGGCCCCACTTAATCAGTCTCTCCCAGCATTTTCATCCCAACAAGGATTTTATTGATTTTTTAAAAAGAAAGAAAAATGGTGCTCGGCTTCTGCATCCCGGGAATCGCTAGTGTCCAAGCTGAGCAGCTGTGGCACCAGCCACTGCACCAGAAGAGCCCTGGCCGCTAGCTCCCTAACTCTCACTCATTCTGCCACTCACAAACCCACTCACTCACCAGCATGTACACAAAATTTTCCATATACTCATTCACACCGGGACACGCATAGTCAACTGGCTCGACTGCCATCATCCCGACCCCCAAGCCATTTTCTTCAAAACTAAGTTTGTATTTAGTCCTCTACTTATTTCTTTATGTCATATGGAGTCAATTATATATCTTGCCTAAATTACCCAGATTTTCAAACTTATTGCCATTGCCATAGAGTTACACAAATAAATATCTAGTAATTTTTTTCTCTACTATGTCTGCTTTATGGTCTCCTTCTGATTTCTAAATTTTATTTGAGTACTCTTTTCATTCTTTCTTCATTAGCCTCAATCTATTTTATAAATATTTTTAAAGAAACTGTCCATTCAACTTTTTAATTAATACTAATTATTTTGTTTCTGTTCTCTAATCATTTAATATCTGATTTTATCTGTATTATTTTTTTCTGTTCTATTTTTATGAAATTGATTTCATTGTTTTTATCATTTAAAACGGTCATTTTCATCCTTTTCTACTTAATCATAAAAGCATAGAAAGTACCAAATATTACTGTAAGCATAATCATAGCCATATATTATAATTTTCTAGATAATGTTTTTGCCATTATTTTATGATCTTTAATTATAATTTGATTTTTCCTTTAGCTCAGTAGTGACTTAATAAATTTTTTAAATTATCATGTATTGAATACTTTCATTTAAATATTAATTATTTATATCTGACAAAAAAATCCAGAGTTGTCAGGAAATGCAATTATGCTACATCTGTGTTTTGTAATTTATCAAGGTTTTTTTCATATTATTTACTTTGTATGTTTTGTGAACTTGTAAATTATATTGTCTATCTTTATCTTTGAATTTTGGCTGCATAATAATCTTTCAATGTGTGAGGGGAGCTTGATAAGTCTTCTATGACAATTTTACTTCTATTCACTCCTGGGTCCTCTCTGTATTTTTCTTTCTCTCTCTCTCTTTTTTTTTTTTTGTATTTTTCATTTTAAATATATCTGTTACTATTCAACTAAATTTCTGAAGCTTTAATTTATTAAAATATATGCTCAGGCTTACTTTAGATACTTTGTTTTATTCATGTAGTCATTTAGCAAATACTTATTTAACACTCACTCTATATCATTAACAGGTGACAGAGCCATGTGATAGAGTTCTGGCCACTAAGGTGTAGTCAGAAGTCTGCTAGAGTGACCACTTCTCACCTTTCCCATTCTTCCTGCCTGGATGCTGTCAGCTGGTTGAAACTACAGCAGTCACCTTGCAAGCATGAGGGAAAGACCAAGACTTATATATATCTTTTAACATTATTTACTTACTGAAACAATACAAGCAAGTATCCACCTCTAGAATTCTTGTTATAGGAGAAAAATAAATTCTTATTTGTTTAAGCTACTGTTAGTCAGCTATTGTGTGTTTGCAACTGAGCATATTCCTAACTAATATATGTCTTTACTTTTACTTCATATTTTTCAAAAACATATTTAAAACTACATATTTTAATTATAAATATGGAGTAACTTGCAATAACTCTGAAATAAAAGAAATTAGAATATTTTTAGATCTCCTCATTTCTTTTGTATCTTCTAATCTTTATAAGTCTGTAAGATCAAAATTTTACTTTCATTGAATTTTTACATTAAATGTTTTCATATTATGTTACTTTTGCATTTAATTTATAAATCACAATTACAGCCATTATTTAGAATTAACATTTTGTGTTCAATATTATCAGTTTACACTAAAGTCCTTTACAAGTCTAATTTGTCTATTCTTGGATAAAAACTTTTGACTCATCTTTAGGGCAACTATCACATGTCTTTAGGCATTTTTTTATGGAGGATATAAGAGTGCTATTTGTCTTTTAAATCTATCCATACATATTTTGCCTTTGCATAATTCTTTTGCCTTTAAACATAAACAACATGTGAGACAGCAACATCTTGTCTAACTGTATAATGCTTGAGTTAAAAATTTCTCGTCAAAACTTCAGGTTTTTAAACCATCTTGTGAAGTTTTTATGAAGTATTGTGAAGAAAATCTAAGAGCAGCACTTTTTCCTTGTTAATGCACATGTTTAAATTCCTTAAAAAGAATTTTTAAGAATGTGATCCCTCTACTAGCAATTTTCTCTGGGAGATGTTAAGGTCCTCAAATCAAAATTCACATGGTTATGATGATAGTGATGTTTATGATGGTGATTACAATAATGATGATTTTTAGCTCAGGAAAATTTTGTTCTATGTATTTTTTCTTATTCCTTCTTTTGGTGTATTTCTTCTGAATGTTGCCTGTTTAAAATTGTTTTCTATTCTCCATATGAACTTACTTTCTCATTTTTCAAGTCTATTTCCTCAGCATTCACAGAGAGACGTAGTCTGTCCCCTGCATCATTGACTTTATTTTCTATAGTTCCTGTTCGGCTATTTATTACCTATAAGTATATTTTAATTCTGATATCCTGTTTTTAAGTTGCCAGAATCCTCTTCTTGCCTCCATAAAGTCATTTTAAATATGTGCTGGCATTCCAGAGAGCCACTCTTATCTCATCTCAATTCTTATCTCATAAGCCCATGTTTTCTCATTTTGTTGAGAAATACACAAACAGAACATCCTCTAGTTTATTTTTCTTTCTTCCTTTTTTTTTTAAATCCACTTTTTTCTCACATGGTATTTCCTGGGGCAATACAGACTCTTGAACTACTATTTTTTTTATTGGTTTTACGTTGCGATCTTTCTGTTTGCTCATCCTTGAGTAGTAGAAGTAAAGAACTTATTTTGCCATTAAGTACTTCTTAATGGGCGATTCTTTTATAGATTAGCAAATAATTGTCTGATAGCTTTAGTTTCTGGTTATTGTCACTTGGGATCTGAATTATCATAACTACTTCAGCGGAAAGGTAGAATGAGGTCAGTCAGGTACAGATTTCTGGCTGCCATCCTAACAAGAAATCCTGGCTCTTTTTTACTAAAAGGGAAAAACTCTGTTTCATGAACTATATAGATTTCAAGTGCACTTGAACATTATTTTAAAAGTACACTAGTAAGTTTGATTGCTGGTACATTATGCTAAACATGTAATAGAGAAGTAATACAGTAGAATGATTAAAAGTACAGGTTTGGAGACAACTTGGGTTTCTGGCTCTTGTACTTTCCCATAATTTGACCTCAGGAGACCCACACCTGTGAGTCTCAGTTTCCTCATGGACAAAATGGTGCTAATAATATCTACCTCACAGAGCTACTGGGAAAACTAAACAATATCCTATATGTTATATGTACCAGATCATTAAAATATATTGGGCATTGTTAATACAGAAACTAACACCTGACAACTATTCAATAAATAGTAGCAACTATAAATATTTTGTTAATTACATAATGTTTTATAAGACCTACTATTTTTCATTTTTTTATTTTTAAGCAAACTGTCTGTACAAATTTATTTGGAGTACCTAGTAATCAAACTTCTAAATGAATATCAAGTTACTTGAAAATTAATTAGCTTTATTTGCATGAAAATATATGATTATGGGTCCATTACTAGCCACTGTTCAATTTGATTAAATTAACAAGGATATTGAGCAATTTCAAGAACTGTAGGATGTATTCAGTCAGAAGACAATTCAACTTTGACTCAATTTTACATACTGATAATAACTCATGAGTTTTATGATAAAGTCTTTTCACCGACTGAGACTAAAATAATATCCAGAAATTAGTTTCATTTTTATCAGATGAAAGAGTGCTTTCACTGTTGACATTTTTTTACTAATTTGGATTCACAGACAGAATGTTTTCAGTTGGTTACAAATATATGAAGTGGGTTGACATCTGGAGGGAATAAAATGAAGAACCTGAGTCCTGAGGGTTAAGAAGAAGTTCAGAAAGCATTGTTTCCTTTCATCTGGCTAGCTCATAACATAAACTTGACCCAGGCTACAACCAAAGTTTGAATACATTTCTTCACATGGAAAGGCAGTATTCATAGGAATATGCCTAATAACTGCCTGTTTGTAATTAAATTGATTCCTTTAAAACTGTGTGGGAAGTTTTTATATTGAATATCTTCATAGATAGGTCTCCTGTAGTTCCTGTGTTCTGAATTACAGCTGAACTGGATTGGAGGGAATGTTAATGCTTTGTGCTACTTCCCTTTGATAAGCAGCCCCCCAGAGGCAACCTGAGGAATCCACAACTCTTAAAGCCACAGGTGTTATCGTGAGTCAAGGGGAGCAGCAAAATCACAGTAAATCAAAATTGTTTCACTTCTGCTCAAGGGAGCCACCTACTGTGTCACTTTTACATTGTCCATATTCAACTTAGGCACAAAGAACTTTTCTTTGGGGGGAGCATAATTATATTTTTTATTATTCAAAATTAATGCTTTTTTCCATACTAAGAACACAAAATGTGTCTATGACTTTAAGAAAGGGGTTCTTTCCATCTGCAGTACAATAATTCCCAAAGAAAAGTATGTAACTAGATGCATGAAATACCAGGCAGCATTAGTAATTAAAAATCTAAACTGGGCATGGTGGCGCAGGCCTGTAGTTCCAGCTACCTGGAAGGCTGAGGCAGAAGGATCACCTGAGTCCAGCAGCCCGTGAGTGTGCCACCACACTCCAGCCTGGGTGACAGAGTGAGACTCTTACTCAAAAAAAAAAAAAAATTCTCACCAAGATAAAGTATCTTTCTAATGATGTAAATCAACGGACTAGGGAGGAGGAGGAGATGAAGGCCATTCAAAATAAGCCATATCCTTTTATTTTTACATTCAGAATCAGCTTTACTTGTGAGACTTCTGTACCTAACATTTATGCTGATATTTAGAAGATGATATGGTTGTTTGAAGACCACCCCCCGACAGCCTGAAGACAGATTGGAGCCTTAGCTCAAACCAACCATTACATGTACGTGACTGCACATATCAGTTTATCACGCTGAACCTCAGGCTCAGCATCTTAAATGTGAGTGCAATAGACTAAATCAGAGGCCTCAGAACTTCTTGTTTAAAAAAAAAGGCCAGAACACAAGTATACAAAAAGAGATAAAATTGAAATGACCACAGAGTACTCCTGAGGAATTCCAAGACCCTGTAGGACTCCGTTTGCAAACCTGTACATAAAATGATTCCTTAGACATTATCCAGTTCTAATAGTCTATGATTCATAAGGGAAAATATTAAAAACAAAAACCAAAAAAACAGAGCCCCATATCTCCATCTACATAATAGTCCATGAGGTTCAGAATGGTGGAAATCGGTCCAAATTGTGTCACTGGAAGAAGCTGAGAAAAAGAAAATAACAAAAAAGAAAAATTGACTTTTTTCTAATGAACTCAAACAGGAGGTCGTTTACTATTTCTGGATCTTTGCCAGGGTTCCAGCCTCCACTCTGAAGACGTGCATGTGGGGAACACAAAGCCCCTTCGAATGAAAAGAGATGGAGTACGCAAGAGGGCTTTCCAAAAGAAACACTCTACTCTTTGAACTCTGCAGGATCCATTTGCACTATGAGACATTTCTTACACTTGGGAGAAAAAAAATGTTTAGCAGGAACCCTTTGTCCTTATAACAGGTTCCTCCTGTTTGTTGCTTGTGAACTAATATAAATTGAATAGAGCAATGCACTCAAACCACACAGGACCTGATAGTATAAATTAGGAACAGATGGGAACTAAGCATGTCACTTCATTCCTATTTTATGAAGGCAATGAACCGCAAGAGCAGGAGTCAGAATGGTCATGTAGCAGGAGTGGCCACAGACACTCATACTCCTTCCTCTACACGTGGCTTCCAAACTTCCTTTCCTTCTCATCCCCCATGCGGTTCTGGGAAGTGCAGGAATTGTGTAATAGTTAATGGCAGAAAGAACCATTGACCTAAATGCATAGTGGTCATTTATTATTGCATGGATTATTAGTACTAAGGAGTTAGGGACTTTTATTGAAGTTTTATCTTCAGCCATTCAGATTCTATTCCCCTTGCTTTATTTAGATTTGACACATAGCTGTTTCCATATTTACACTTGATATGCCCAGCTTCCCCAAATATTCAGGGATACCATCAACCCTCAGTGGAGGTCTCTTTGATAATAGCAAATATAACTCCTATGTTAGTCTTCTATTGTTGTATAACGTATTAACCATGAAACTTAGTGGCTTAAACAATAAGCATATATTATCTCACACAGTTTATACAGGTCAGGAATTTGGGAACTGGGAATTTTGGCTTGAGTTTTCTTGTGCGACTGCAGTCAAGATGAAGGCTCATCTGGTTTGGGAGTATCTGTTTCCAAGATGGCTTACTTACATAGCTGTTGGCAAGAGACCTAGGTTCTTCACTGCAGTTGACAAGAGGTCTTAGTGCTTCATCATGGGAACCTCTTAATAGGACAGCTTGAGTATCCTCACAACAGGAAAGCCTGTATCCCCCCAAATGAGTCATCACACACACACACACACACACACACACACACACACACACACACACACACACACACACAGTGGGGGGGGCAGGCCATATGTATTTGATGACCTGGTCTCATAAATCACATACCATCATTTTTAGCATATTCTATTTATCAGAAATGAGTCACTAAAGCTGAACCCACAGTCAAGGGGAGAAGAATCAGGCTCCACATATTTTTAGGGAGTTGCATTAACAAATCTGTGGACATATCGTAAAACTACCAAAACTCTTTCTTCGGGATAGCCCAAAATATGAAAATGGAAACTTTAAAAAATTATTGCAGGGGTAACAATTCAAATGCCAAAAAAATTTTCTGCAGGATTTTTTTTTTATTTGGCAGTGTAGAGCAGCCAGAAATAACCTCCAATATTACTTTAGCTTTTAGTGGACTCTTTGGCTGAATCTAGAAATCAAATTGACACCAGTCGGATTAACAAGAGAATAACATGCAAACTATAGTAGTTTTAGATGTCCACAGAGATCTTCAGAAGAGAGTGAAGTCTGAAAAGCGGCCAAAGCAAAATGCTTTCATACATTTTAGACAAAGAATGATACATTTCAAAAGAAATGACAGGACAAAAGGGATCTGGCAGTACATTTTTTGGAGAGCCATTAGGAGATATATAGGTGAGAGGGGGAGGTGGAAAGCTAATGAAAGGTAAGTGTTACTTTGGTAAGTATGTTTACTATGGTCACTTTGCAGCTCCCAATTCCTAGTCTGGTGATGTCTATTTTCTTGCTTTGATACAGGAAGGGTATCCTTCTCAGAGAAAACTTCATGGCTTGCTGCATACAGGAAGAGATCAGCTAGCTTGCTATATACAGGAAGAGGTCAGCTAGCCCTTTCTGAAACCACAATTTCTCCAATGTTTTCAACATGAAATAATCAATATTTATTGTTTAACCAATTCAGCATATTTTGAGATAGCATATCCTTCATTCCTTCAGCAGTGACACACTATGCATAAGCATTGGTTTACAGAACATTAATTACTTGACAATGGAATTGGAATCAGAGGATCTTTAATCTCCATGTTAGGAAGTAGGAGCAATTCCAGATATCTCTGTAATGATCTTGTAAACTAACGTGTAAAATGATTTAACCTACAGACCTTTTCAGTAACATACCTAAAAGTATACAAGGAACTGACTTTAGAATTTTCTCTGCAAGAAAGTTAAAGACCAGCCAAAGCAAAAATATTGGTAACAAATATAGATGATATAAAAATGTTAATATTCTTAACATGACTGATGGTAAAGGAGACAAGGAAATTGGAGTGCTTAGATGACTATAGTGATTTCTTCTTTGGAATTGCTATCGTGATTTTGCCAAATTTTACAATAACTCCTGGAATAAAAGAAGTGACAAAGATTGTGCCATTTTTATTGTGTTTGTTGAGGATGTGAGGAGAGACTAAAGCTTAATATTTTTTTATACCAAAACCAAACCAACAGTTAATTCCTGCCAAAAGTAAATAAGTAAAAATCAGTCAAACGAGGTTTTTGGCATAGAGACAAATAATCAACTTTTTGATAATTTTATTTTCCAACTAGTTATTTTGGCATTACATAAATATAGCAACCCCCTGCCCCCAAAAAAGTTAAAAGCTTTTTTGGCAGAGCCAATGACATTTACACTTATGAAACAAACTATTTTTAAGCTTAACTAGTAGAGATAGGCTTATGTGCAAACATCTCAAAATAAATACTGTTTATTCTTAACAAGTGATTGGATGTAATAGATTAAATAATAAACATGAATAGGCAAGAAATTCTGTCTAGCATTCTTGTTACATTCTGGCATTGATTTCTTGATGGAGACCATTCATCTATGCCCTCTTGAGCTGCCTAGCTGAAGAACTCTGTATTTCAGTTATGCAATGAGTGACAGTTCTCCCATCTGTACCTATCTGTCTCCTATTCAAATGCACAAAATATATTCCAGACACTGGTATATCTTTCACCTGGGACAGGTTTCTACTCCAAAGGTAGAAACTTGCTTAGCATCTCCCTGCTGAGAGGAAGGCTATGGTATTTGGAGTTGTATAGTATTCGATAATTTTGTGAATGGAAAAGGCTCTTTCAAAAAGGTGGTTCTTTCTTGTTTATCTATATAACCTTGCTCTTCCAAGTGTGGTCCATGAATTCAGGGCATGGAGATTGTTAATAATGCAGAAATCTTAGGTGCCACAGCTGACCTACGGAATCAGAATCAATACTTTTAAAGATAAACCCCAGGTGATTTCTATGTGTATTGAAGTTTGAAAAGCAACTTCTGCTCTGTTGAACTCAACCCCAAAACATTCACATTCTGGATAAACTAAAAAGCTTTACACAGGCGCTAGGCCATCAGCTTTTTCCTCCTCATTGGGTTATACTGAGACTCTTAGCTGAGATGAAGACTGTAGAAAAAAAAATGCTGGATACCAAATGTCCACATCCTTGTAGCTAACCTCCATGTGTGGCAGGAACTTAGGGTGCTTGAGTAGGCCATCTGAACCAGATAGGTCAGTGTTGCAGCTAAAGGGCTCCTAGCAGAAGTTTATAAAGAAAATAATTCAGACAGACTAATCCTGGCTGAAGAGAAAGGCACAAGGCCTAAGCTATAGCAAGGTGTGGAAAATTAAGACGTGTAATTCTGTGACTTTTCTGAACTTACCCAATTTTCATTTTATTGATTTATGCATGATTAGGACGACAATTTACAAATGTATGCACTAAGGGACAGTGTTCGAAACTGAAAAGGAGAAAACTGTAATACCGTTGTTCCATAATTGAAAAGTTTCATTTAGAACTGATTTCAGAGTTAAATGTTCACATCTGAAGATAGCAAACACAACACTCAAATATTTGGAAAACTACCATAATTACTTGCATACAAGAAAACAAAAATACAAATTTCAAATAGTTATCAGTAGACCTGGAACCCCTTCTTTTATTACACAGCATTCCGTGACTACTGCAAAGCCTCTGAGATACATGGGGTATCATCACTCCCTCCACTTTACAGATAAAGAAAGAGGCCCTGAGCTGCTAAAGCAAGCCATCCATTGTTATAGCTATCAAGGGGCAGAACTGTAAAGACATCTGATTCCAACACAATGCTCTTTTTATCCCTTTTCTACAATGTTTGGCTATAAAAAAAAAATTCTCACCTTGCACTCTGAAAGATTGTTGAAGGATTACACTAGCCAATCATATGACACTACACCATGTGGTAAAATTGCATAGTGATTCGAAAACTGCAATAAATTATAGACCTCCCCAACAATGCCACTGCTCAGAAGTTGCTTCTATTTTCTTCTTTTCCCCCTTATTTTTATGAGATGAATGTTTCACCTGCAATCCATCCTCTTAACAAATTGCATAGACTATATTGTTACTAACTATTGGTACATTGTGTAAAACAGATCTCTAGAGCTTAACATCTTGCTTGACTGTAATTTTATGGCTGTTAATTAGTAACTCCCCTTTTTCCCACTCCCCAACCCCTGGCAACTACCATTACACTCTTTGATTCTATGAGTTTGACTATTTTAGAGACCTCTTATAAGTGGAATTATGCAGTATGTGTTTTTCTGTAACTAGTTTACCTCACTTAACAGAATATACTCTGTTAAGGTTCATTCATGCTGTCGTATATTGCAGGATTTTCTTCTTTATTAGGGCAGAATAATATTCCATTGTATGCATATGGCACATTTTATATTCTATTGATCTGTCAATGGACATTCAGTTTGTTTGCATCTCAGGTATTGTGAATAGTGCTAAAAATGAATATGAGAATGCTATTATCTTCCCAAGATTCTGATTTCAGTTCTTTTGGATAAATACCCCAAAATGGGATTGCTGGATCAAATTGTAGTTCTATTTTTAATTTTTAAGGGAATCTCCATAATGTTTTCCATAGTGACCGTGCCATTTTTACATTTCCACCAACAGTGTACAAGGATTCTGATTTCTCCTCATCTTCGTCAACAGTTGTCTTTTGTTTTTAGAAAGTAGTCATTCTGGCAAGTGTAGGGTGATATCTCATTGTGGTTTTGGTTTGCATATCCCTGATGATTAGTAACACTGAGTATTTTTTCATATACCCATCGGCGATTTGCATGTCTTCTTTGGAGAAATATCTGTTCAAGTCCCCAGTTCATTTTTAATTGAGTTATTAAGGTTTTTGTTGTTGTTTATTTGTTTGTTTTTTCCTATTGTACTGTAGAAGTTCCTTATAAAGTTTTACCTCTTATTTAATATATGGTTTGTAAATATTTTCTTCCATTTTAGGTTAACTTTTCATTCTGTTGATTGCTTCCTTTAGAAAACCATAAGCAAAGTAATATTCCTGAGATAGTAGAAAATTCAGTTACTACCCTCCCAAAAAGCAACCAGAAATTAAAGGTACTACATTTTGCTTCCTATTTAAACTGTAATTTCTTCAGGTCTTTGGAGCTGACTACTTTGTTGTCATTTTTAAATTCTGTTTTGGTAGTATGTCTCATAGTATCCTGTGTATCTTGTCAAAGTCAATAAATAGAACCTATTCTAACCCTATTTTGCTTGAGATCCTTCCCAGAAGAATATACTTTGCTGAAGGAAAAATTGAAGCTAATGTTCATGTCCTTGCCAGAGCTGTCTCCAGAACACACCAGCCAAATGAAATTCAAAAAGCTGGTGTTGTGTTCTCAATTGTGCCAGTATAGTGCTAGGCACTGAAGATACGAAACTAAGTAAGAAAACAGTATAAACAAATAATGACGTCACTTGAATTGTGTGGTATAATAAATGGATATTAGAGGGAAAAGGTATGAATGGTGAACAGTAACACTGGAGGGTAGGTAAACAATTGAGATAAGCCTTGAAAAGTTAGTAGACAAGTGTACCAGGACCAGATGGGAAGGGTATTCTATAATATGTACTAGCATTGAAAAATATGGGCACACTAGACACTTTCTCATTACTGTGCCCGGGGCAGATATTGCTAAATGACCATAGCTCTCTTTCCTATTCAACCAAGATATGGTCTCAGAATCCTTATCAGTAGTGTTTCAAAGAGCACTACTGATGCATCCAAAAGTATGTACAAGGTCTTTACCCTTTGCCCTTGATACAAAACATCTTCACCATTTCATTTTGAGTGAGTCAATCATAGTGACCTAATTCAATAATATTCCAAGACAGCTTAAATAGGCCCAAGTTTAGAAGAACTCATCTCCCTTTTTAATGTTTCCTTCCAGCTGGAGGGAACTCTATCCTTGGAAACTTCTGATGCTCTTTGTCAGTTTTACTTACTCTGCCCAAGTAGAGGAAGACAATACTATCTGATTGTTAAATCTGCAAAGAATAAACTGACCATACATAGCTCATCTCCTCTCATTTTCCTTTTGGGAATAAGAGCTTTCAGTATCTCCATTTTGTCTGTCTTCTCTGGTAGTTTTTGTCTTGATGCAGCCTACCCCATCCAGTCTGAAATGCCAATCAGCAGGACTCTTTGATCCTTACTCAAAACTATATCCTTGAGGAAAATGAGACAGGCAAATAAGGTTATACCTCAGAAGACTGTGTAAAAAGGAAATAAAAGAAATGTCACTAGGGAAACAAGAAGGAAGAGCTCCTTTATGCTTTTGGTGTCAAATACTTTTTTTAAAAAAAAGGGATCATTAAGTTTGTTTACTTCAGAGAACCCTGAGTGGGGCTAGAGTTAAGTCTAAAAGAGCCCTGAATCTTAAGGAAAAGCTGATCACTCAATCCAGAACTTTGGTGTTTGTCAAAAGGAATGGAGATACCACACTTCAAAAGGTCAGTTATTGCCCATGGCTAAGTTTAACCCTCTTGACTGAGGTATGGCTAACACTTTCTATTGAGGGATTGCCAAAATATGCACTCAATTTTTCCCAACTTTGTACACTGGAGTAAGAGTGTGCAAATTGTCTTAATAATAGCCCCCAATAAATCATATCCCCCATGTCCATACACCTTTGCTCTATGATTTTGTCCCTCCTTCCAACAAGAGATGAAATTGATTTCCTGACCCACTGAATCTAGTATGACCTTGTGACTTGTTCTAACTAGTAGAATGCTACAGAAATGATACTATACGACATTTTAGGATAAGATTTATGAGGCCTTACACTCCCATTTTCACACTCTTGAAATTCCCATCACTATGTAAGGAAGCCCGAGAGAGACTACTGAAGGATGAAAACCATGTAGAGAGTCAAGCTGGCAATGAGTATTAAGGTCCCAGACATGTGAATGAGGGCATCTTAACCCTTTCAGGCCCAGTCAAGCTGCCAGATGATTACAGCTACATGACAACCTCAAGTAAGATCAGTAGACTCTCCCAGCTCACCCCAGCAGCTCAAAGAACCAGGAGAAGTAATAAATCATTGTTTTAAACTATTATATCTTGTGGTGGCATGTTATACTGCAAAGGACTGTTTCTCCGCATATAAAAAGGCCTTTCCCAGAACCTATTCTACATTGAACATAAAAGTCTTATACCTTTGTTATTAACCTCTTAAAAGTGCCAGTTCTTTTTTTGTGGGTGGGGAGGTGGGAGTACTGCCTTTTCCTTTCCTCATTCCTTAGTGGGAATCCACTTAATTTTGCATCAGTAATTTTTAGGAGAAGCTACAGTTGACTAAGTTCATTTCCTTCTTTTTATTTTTTTTTTACTGTCCTCTTAACTAAAGGCATTTCCCCTCTTTCAGATTCCTATTTCACCACCTAAAATATCTTCTTCCTTCCCGTATTTTCCAAAGCAATTGAACTATAATAGAGGAGAACATACATTTCTTATAAGAAAAATGCATTTTTTTTCCCTCAGACAAATCCTTATCTTCCCAATGGCGTGCTCCACTCTGACTGTTTGTAGCTGGGCATAGGAACTAAATCGCTGCTAATTAGAGATAGGCAAGCCTCAAAAGGATTTGACTCAGATTCCAATTTGCAAATGGGGTTTGTGCGTTTGGATTTGGATTTGGATTTGGATTTGGATTTGGATTTAGATTGAACTAAAACTTCCCAGCACGCATTAACTTAAAGCTCTTGTTTTTAAATGCAGCCAGATTTTTGTACTCCTATATGTGCATAAAAACACATGCACAGCAAACAATGACAAACTTTTTTCAAGCCAAGGTAGGAGTTTGAGTTGATATATTCCAGTTGAAAGGAAATTGGAGATTCGTGTTTGGGATTACTTTGCCTTTCCTAGAACCTCATTAGCACCAAATTGTCATGGTTATTTTGCTTTTTGCTTCTCAGGTTTTTGTCATTGTGGTTGTTGTTACGAGGGGGAGTTTTTTGGCTTTTGGTTTTTAATTTTGTTGGTGAATAGCACTGAAATGAAAAGTCAAAGAGATATTCACAAAATTTGTGTTTTGATCTATGAGATGACTAACAGTCCAATCATACTTTCACAGATTCACTGAATTATTTTGGAATTCTTATGCACTAACATCAGTTGACAACTTACTGTATATGTGTGTTCATTTAATTCTTAAAACCACCATATGAGGTGTGGCTATTATTAATTTTCCCTATTTTGCAGATAAGATACATAAGGAGAGAGAGGCTAAGAGATTAGCCATGCCATGCTGCCATCTTCTGCTTGGTCTCAGTCCATTAAAGAGTAACCCATGATAAGACAAGAGTAATCTATGAGATGTTCTTCTACCATAAGTACCTAGATATTAATTATGTGATTCTGAAATAACTGTAAATAACTAGCCCTACATTACATTAATCACAATTGATACATGAATTCTGGTATATTAGAGTTTAGATATCATCTAGGCTAATTCCTGCATTTACATATAAAAACTAAAAACTCAGGAAAAAACATATGACTGGTCTATTGATGCATCTGGTTCAGAATAATTTGCAGATTTCACATTAAGACACATGGTGCTCAGCAGTTGGATTGAAACGTTATTCCTTAGAGAAGGATGGCTTGATTCTCCAGCAGATTCACTCTCGAATGGCATTAATCTTGCAGAATTCATAGTCATCTAGGGTACGGCCCTCAGCCTTATGGACTCTGAAACTGCTATTTATTTTTCACCATAAGAAAGGAGAATCATCTCTAAAGATAGAATCACATTAACCAAACTCACAAATTGAAATAATGTAAACCAAAGTGTAGAGTCAGTTACACTGAGGAATATCATAATCCCCCCTCTGCCAAATACACAGTATAATAGTTAAAATATTGAAATATATTTCTGAAAGACATAGTCATGCTCAAAACCAAGACAAACAGGCTTTGGCCTCCTTCTTTACCTCGGGGAAGTGAATCTCCTCTTTCCTTCTCTCTGTTTCTTTAATTTATTTTTAAAATAAACTATATTTTCTAATCCCAAAACAAAAACAAAAAACAAAAGCAAGACAAACATATCCACAGGCCAAAAGTAGAAGAGAAAATCCCAGAAACAAATGGAATTAGAAGCCATCTACAGATCTCTATCCAGTATCAGAAATAGGAAAAGGCAGCTGAGAGTGTCTCAACCTTCTACCACTTACATTTGGGGCCAGATACTTATTTATTCTTGAAGGTTGTCCTGTGTACTGTAAGATGTTTAGCAGCAACCGTGGTCGCTACTATCTTCATGCCAGAGGCACCTTCTCTCTCTACCACCCATCTGTCATAATAATCAAAAATAACTCTAGCCATTGGCAATACTGCCCCCAGTTGAGAACCACTGGAAATAGCTAAATGGTGAGATTATCATTAATGGTGGGATTCCAGAAACAGACTCATTTTGAGAAACCAAAGGCTGAGGTTCAGTATCTCCACCTCAAGACTAAGGTGAATCTTTAGTCTTCTCATTTTACAGATGACAGAAGGGGGTAGAAGGGGCGAAGTGATTTGCCCAGAGGCAAAGTACTATTAGTGGAAGTGGGACTTTTCCTGACAATAAACTGCCTCAGTTAAGCTGGAACCATCGTTGAGGGGGTAGAGATTATTCTTGATTACAGAAGAGCTGTCTTATGGTTTCAATTAGGGCATTTTTTTTTGTTTTCTGAGAAAATTCACTTTATTATTCTGTGTCCACGAAGATGCAGGAGACATCATTTCCACCTTGAGCAGAGATGATGTCTCCAAGCTATAATACACAACTCATCCAATCAGTCTAGGCCTCCTTTAACCTTTTACAGCCAGGATTAGGAGATTTTGTTTTTATTAATTAAAGTCAGCGAAGTTTTTCTTTTTCTTTTTCTTTTCTTTGAATCTGAGTCTCACTCTGTCCCACAGACTGGAGTGTAGTGGCACACTCAGCTACCACAGACTCATAGCTGAGACCTTCTGGACTCAGGCATTCCTTCTGCCCCAGTCTTCCAAGCAGCTGGAACTATAGGCATGCACCACTATGCCCAGCTAAGTTTTTGATTTTTTGTAGAGACAGGTCTTGCCAAGTCGCCCAGGTTTGTCTTGAACTCTTGGGTTCAGGCAATCCTCTTGCCTCTGCCTCCCAAATTGCTGGTATTATGCCACCATGCCCAGATTTCCATTTCTTGTTTGTACTTCAAAGCTATGCAAATAAATCTCAGTCCATTGTGCATCCACAGGCACTGACCATGTCATAAGTGATGGGAGAAGAAGGTTAATTGTGGGTGGGAGGACATGGCAGCTGCTACAGCCTAATAGTGACTTGGCATAGCTACTGAGAATTGGTCCAATGTTTTCAAAAATGATGCCAACCACATTTTTTTCTTATTTGGGTTTTTCTGAATTTCTTTGCACTCTGCATACATTTGAGAAGTTGCTCTTCACACACCGAACAATTGAAGAATACTACAATGGTCCCTCCCTTGGTTTCACTGAGAACATATTTTCACCTGTTGAGCAGATGGGTGATGAGCTTTTCCCTGCATCCACACCCCTTACTCTTTTTTCACTGCTGTTGCCTTTACCTAGGTTAGAATGGCCAGTTTTGAAGTCAGAGGATGAAGGAGACTAAGGAAATCTCCTCAGATAGCTTTTGACACTAAGCAGGAAAGTTCAACCTCATTCCTTATGGGTGAGATTCTAACAAAAGAAAATTTAGGAGTCTAAAATGTTTCTGATGAAAGTAGAAGAAAACCTCACTCCATTATAAATGTAGCCTAAATGTCCGAATCATAAAAATTCTCAGCAAAAGTGGGGAGCAGGGGAGAATACAAAGAACGGCTGAGTATACCGAATTCTTTTGGGCCAACTGTTGGGTTCCAACACATCCTGGACCCAGTCTCAGTGCAGGAAACACTTCCAATCTAAAGAACCATGCTGGGGTTGGAGTCAGTGAAACTGATTTGAAGGGTGGCACTTTCATTTCTGGCCTCATCTTTGGTAAATACAAATACATACATACCATGTATGTATGTATTTATCAAACAAACATAAAAGTTGAAGTCCTAGCTGTCTCACACTTTGCAGGGAAGGGCTTGTTTTTCGTCTCTGGAGAATTGTTTTTCTACTGTGAGAATTTGCTTCCTCCAGCACTAAAACTGTTTGTTTTATCTTTAGGCATCCATGAGTCTCTTTTGTCACAAGAATTAGCGAGGCACTCATCTACCTAAGCAATGGGTTTCCACTGAGGCATAGAGGGTATTAAGGAAGGCAAGAAACTTAGCGATGATGAGAATGGACTCCAATTCCTTGACAGGAGGATCTCCATAATCTCCTTTCATTGAGATCATTCAGTCAATTAAGACTATTTCTCCTGTTCCTGCTTCTACTCATCATCTATCTTATGCCCTGAGCATCTTTTCTCTACTTCAATACATTTTTGAGTCAATGAATCAATAAATGAATAAATGCTTATGGTTTCTATTCCATGTAACATTGCCTTATTCATAGTTTTGACTTCCTGAGAACCTTCTTGGACATTGCTTTGTGATCTCTGTGTGTGTGCTTGTGTGTATTGCACATGAACACATGTATGTGCATGCACATGTGTACACACGTGTGTGTGTGTGTCTTTGCTGCCTCCTACCTACTTCTGATTCCCAAGTCAAATTCCAGGGACTAAGAAAGAAAACAATTGACCTAGCAAATTATTATTATTATTATTATTTGAGTTGGAGTCTCACTCTGTCGCCCAGACTGGAGTGCAGTGGCCGCTCCCGGCCACCGCAGCCTCAACCTGCTGGGCTCCGGCGATCCTTCTGCCTCAGTCTTCCGAGTAGCCAGAATTACAGGCATGCGCTACCACGCCCGGCTGATTTTTTGATTTATTGTAGAAATGAGGTCTTGCCTGCCCAGGCCGGTCTCGAACCCATGGGCTCGGGCAATCCACTCACCTCAGCCTCCCAAACGCGCGGGATTACAGGCTGAGCCACCAAGCCCAGCTTGACCTAGCAAATTATTAATGTCATTGCTTATGTGAAGATTTTTTTCATACCAAGTCACGCTAGTTCAGTCAGATTTTTTGTTATTTTTGTTTTGTTTCATTTCCTGATGGTAAAGGAAGGGTCAAGATCCTGTGGTTCAAGATATACCTGCATTAGTCTGCTTTCTGTAAGGATTGCCAGATTTAGCAAATAAAAACGCAGGGTGCAATATTTGAGACAACCTTCTATAAAAACATTACTTGTTTATCTGAAATTCAAATTTGACTGACTATCCTATTTTATCTGGCAACCCTATTCCCCACCCAAGTAGTTGAATAAGGCACAGATGGGGATATGGGGAGTCATGATTGGTGCACCCAGTCCCCAACCTTTAATGGAAATCTGTCTAAAGTAGAGAGGTGATCCCTGTCTTAACAAAGGACATCAAACACAGTTTACCACTTATTGATAACACAGGGTCACCATTGTATCATTTTTTTTTCTGTATTCAAGGCTTATTGTGGCCTCCAGCTATTAGCCTCTGCACTGACTTTTCTATTTCTTGGTTGTTTTTTCTAGAGTTAAACTGTCCTCACTCTTTTTTTTTTTTTTTTTTTTTGAGTTGGATTCTCACTCTGTCGCCCAGACTGGAGTGCAGTGGCCGCTCCTGGCCACCGCAGCCTCGACCTGCTGGACTCCGGCGATCCTTCCGCCTCAGCCTTCCGAGTAGCTGGAATTACAGGCATGTGCTACCACACTCGGCTGATTTTTTTTTTGTAGAGATGAGGTCTCGCTGCCCAGGCGAGTCTCGAACCCGCCGGCTCAGGAAATCCACTCACCTCAGCCTCCCAAAGGCGCGGGATTACAGGCTGAGCCACCGAGCCCGGCTTGTCCTCACTCTTTCAGTTGTCCCTTCTCATTGCTGATAATGTGTTTGCCTCTTTTATTTACAAATATATAGTTTTGAGCTTTTTTGCTCTCCTATTGTAGGCTAAAACAAAAGTAAATGGAGGCTGAGTAAGGGCACTGGAAATTTTATGAGATATCACATTAATACATCACTTCACAATTTCAAACCTATGAGTTATAATATTTGGATTTTATGGTATTGGCTGTTCAGAAGTTTGTTATACTTAGAATGGGAACAAAAAGCCGGGCTCGGTGGCTCAGCCTGTAACCCCGTGCCTTTGGGAGGCTGAGGTGAGTGAATTGCCTGAGCCCGTGGGTTCGAGACCCGCCTGGGCAGCAAGACCTCATCTCTACAATAAGTCAAAAAATCAGCTGGGCGCAGTAGCGCATGCCTGTAATTCCGGCTGCTCGGAAGGCTGAGGCGGAAGGTCACCGGAGCCCAGCGGGTCGAGGCTGCGGTGGCCAGGAGCAGCCACTGCACTCCAGTCTGGGCGACAGAGTGAGACTCCAACTCAAAAAAATAAAAATAAAAAAATAAAAAAAAAGAATGGGAACAAAATGCATTTGTTGTCACTGAATAGTGTTCTAGGTCCTCTGATAGATATGAAACATGACTTAGTGTGTTGCAAATACATGACACTGAGAGATGACTAAGTCCCTAATAGATGTCTATTACTCTATTTTAAATATAAATATTATAACATTGTGTAATACTTGCTTTTCTAGGCCTTTCCTGAATGAGCAAAGGTAACCAAGGTTAAAAATAACATTTAAAATAGTATCTTGGCTGGATACTGTGGTTCATGCCTGTAATCCCAATACTTTGAGAGGCCAAGGCGGGAGGATTGCTTGAGCCCAGGGAGTTCAAGACCAGCCTGGGTGACATAGTGAGACCTTGCCTCTACAAAAAAATACAAAAATTAGCCAGACGTGGCTGCTTGTACCAGCTACTCAGAAGGCTGAGACAAGAGCATCACTTGAGTCCAGGAGATTGGGTCTACAGTGAGCCAGGATTATGTCACTGCACTCCAGCCTGGACAACAGAGTGATACTTTGTATCAAACAAACAAAATGATATATTTTAAAAACATTTCTGAGCTTTCATCAGTATAATTGCCAACACCTCAAAACTACACCATGCCATGCTTCCCCCCAGACTGCTCCTCCTCCCACATCCCTGAGCTCAACAAATGGCACAACAATCCACACAGTTGCCCCTGTTAGAAACCTGAAAGTCCCACTAAACTTCCCCCACCTTATTATAATAGAAACCAGTTATGAGTCTGGCCAACTTACTCTTCTAATTATGTTTTTAATCTTGTCCTTCTTTCCATCTATACTAACTTGTTCCTGTTTGGGTCTTTTTAAATATTGCTGGGACTGTGAAAATAGCTCCCTATGTGTCTCTTTCTTTCAGTCTTGCCTCTTCTGCACCCACAAATAGGTTTTTCACACTGTCATCAGAATGTTTAATCTAAAATACAAATCCACCCACGTCACTTCTCTATCTGCAATCCCACACAGGGGACCCTCCTGGACTTGTGGGCCTCCTCTCCCACCACGCTTCTTCCACTCACCTTGAACTTTACACTCTGAAAACAGCTCGTGTTCCATCTCCCATGCGGCACTATTTCACACTTCAGTGGCTTTGCTAATGCTCTGTTCTCTGCCAGAAACACTCTTAGCAACTCTTGTGCTTAGCCAGCTTCTACTAATGCCTTTCAAAACTCAGTTCAATCATTCCCCCCCTTCCATCCTCTCCTGACCTAAGCCCCAGTTTGAGTTATGTGCCTCTCTTTTGTGTCCCTGTAACTTCCAGAATATCTTTCTTACAAGACTTACTGTGCAGTATCAAAAGTATTCATGTGACCTTTCCTTAAACCAGACTATCAGCCTCTTGAGGGTAAGGGTATTCATCATTCCCTCTGCCTTAAGTACCGAGGACAGCGCCTTTCACAAAGGAGATGTTCCTGAACTTACCTTGGAAACCAGATCATCTAACAGGTTCTTAGAAGCCCTTCCTACACCATCAGCACAGTCTCTGCTCACCTCCAGACAGCCTTTTCTGTAGTTGCTGCTGTCTCTGCAGATGTAGAAAACAATAGATAATGGCAGCTATAGCTACACCTGAGTGTTGCTTTTGCTCAGATAAAGGCTCCTTTCCACTGTGGAGTTACATCTCTTTCAGGGCTCACAACAAGAAAGGCTTTGCATTTCTGTTTTTTATGGTCCCCATCATATGAAACATTTTGTTTTATTACACTCATAATCTCAGCTCCCTATAGCCCAAACTTGAGAAGAGCTCTCTGAAGATTAATGTGAAGGATGATGTAAGTATTTTCCTTCGGGACCTATGGAAAACCATTCTTACCACTAAACAACCCTTATCTCTCAGGCGGTCTAGGAGGCATCTACCTCACTTTACAGATGGATGCCTATCTTGCCCATTTGGAGCAGTATTGAGATGCCAGAGCTCAGTTTTATCATCTTGGATTATACCAACACTAACACACCGTATGTAAAGTCTTAACCTTACTCTTCAGGGTCCCTTATTAATGGTGCCTTAAAATGTCAACTATTATAACTCTTAGAGCTACACTAATTTTCAGGCAAATAAGATTTCTCTATATCTGTATCTTTGCCATTCTGTTCTTTCTTGCAAGAGATTTTCCAGTTCTAAACTTCTCAGACTTTTTCTTAGAAACAGTCTCTTCTATTTGAATAAAGCAACTGTCCCTTTCTCAAGGGGACCAGACCCTCTCCTGAACTGTGGTGCCCCAAAAGCATTATTTTCAGCTCTGCTTACAGTGTGCGCCCATATTTTTGACAGATGACAGTCAGGTTACATGATGATTTTATACCTATTGCACAAAAGCTGGATTTTCCTCACTTACAGACCATACATGTGTCCGAATACCTTATGTTTCACACCAAAGTGTTTTTGTTCAAACAAGTTCCCCAATTTCTCCAAGGAGGGAATTTTAAAATCAATTCAATAACCTCACACTCCCTTAAATATGTTCTTCATGGTCAGATGATTAATAGAGCAATCCTACATGAGGTTTGGATCTTGGTTTCCCAATTCAGTTTCAAATATCATACCCTCTGGTGACTGTTCTTTTCTTACACATTTATCCAGACCTCTTTTTCCTGGAGATAATGCATATGGAATTTATAAGAGATCTTCTGTTTCCTTCTTCAAAGTAAACCATAATGAAGTTCATTAGCTGATAGTGATTCATAGTTAGATAAATTAGAAGCTAAATTAAGATGTTTAGAGTGTTTTGTTATCTTTTAATGCATGACAAACTACTCCAGCATTTAGTGGTTTAATACAAATGTTTTATTATATTTCACAATTTTGTGAGTAAGGAATTTACACAGGACTCAGTTGACTAATTCTTTTGTTCTTCATGGCACAAAGTAAGTACACATGGCAGTCCTCAGTTGGCAGATGGGCTGGTCTGGAGAGTCGAAGGCAGCTTCATTCATATGTTTGGCACCTTGGCAGGGATGGCCAGGAGGCTGAGCTCATCTACCCACACATGGTCTTTCCAGGGAGGTGGTCTTCTTTTGTAGCTAGCTTTCCATACCGCAAGTGTTCCACAAGACAGGAAATGAAAGCTTCCATTTTCTTAAGGCAAACAATGTCGTTTCCACTGCAGTCAATTAATGAAGCTGGCATAGCTCACCTAGTACAAGGGAGAGGACATAGATCTTGCCTCCAATGGGAAGAACAGAAAAAGAATTTGAAGCCATTTTTAAATATAACTCACAGACTGTCTCCTAAGATATTGGCAGAGAAATTAAGACCTTATTCATTACTTCAGCAAAGACTTATCAGGTGTCTACTATTGAGTGCAAGATGGAATGTCATACTGGGTTCTACAGTGAGACTGCAAACTAACAGCTTTGGGTCCCAGGAGCTTGCAAACATGGGCCAACAGATCTGCAGTGTTTAGTTTTAAACACATTTGTTGCTATCATTTCAAAATCAGGAGTTTTTACATAAAAACTGAGTTTGTAGCTTTTTCTGGAAATAAATTAATCCTGTACATACCGGTCTTGTATTTTCCAAGGGCCACACTTAGCTTGACATGCATTGCTCTACTTCCCTCAGAGAGGGACAGGCTGAACCATTGCTCAGTCTTCGATCCTCCCTCTTTAATGTTATTTGTCTGTGGCCTATGGGCATTCAAATTTGCTACTCCCATTGTACAGATGGAAACATGGAAAAGACTCTGTCCCTATCTTTAGCTACCACCAAAGCCACAGCTTTTGGGACAATGACTGAACTGACTACACCAGTTACATCAGTATCTAGGGCCATCCTCACACCCTCCTCTATGATGAGGGAGGCATAGTTGAAGCATGCATATCAAAAATGATGCAAAAATTATAAGAGCTAGCTTTCAATGACATAGAAATCAATTTTTATTTTGAGTCTTATTTTTATTTCATTGTACATTCGAGAAAATATTACAAGCACATTAAACCACTGATTTACAATAATGATATAAATTTCCTCTTTTAAAACTTTATGGAAGCCGGACTCAGTGGCTCAGCCTGTAATCCCACGCCTTGGGAGGCTGAGGTGAGTGGATTGCCTGAGCCCGTGGGTTCGAGACCCACCTGGACAACTTGGCGAGACTCATCTCTACAATAAATCAAAAATTAGCCGGGCGTGGTAGCGCGCACCTGTAGTTCCAGCTACTTGGAAGGCTGAGGCAGAAGGATCGTCAGAGCCCATCAGGTCGAGGCTGCGGTGGCCGAGAGCGGCCACTACACTCCAATCTGGGCGACAGAGTGAGACTCCAACTCAAAAAAAAAAAAAAATTATGGAATAGTTCTTGCATATGCAAAATACCTATAACATATAAAATGTAATAAACATGCACACACTCACCAAACAGCATAAAATAGAACATTATGAATAACGAATTATGCCCCTGCATGTCTCTTCCGTATCACATCTCCCCATCTTAGATTTTGTAATGTTGTTTCATTATTTTCATTTTTAGATTTATTACATATATGTGCATCCTAAGACAACATTCTTAGTTTTGTACATATCAGAACTTATATAAATGGAAACATTTTGTGTGTGTCTGAGATTTGCCTTTTTAATTTTTAATTTTGCTCCTTGTTATGTTTGGGAAATTTACTCATGTTGAAACCTATAGATAGCATTCCTTCATTTTTACTGCTCTCAAGCATTTCATTGTATTATATATTAAAACTCACAATCTTCTTCTGTTAATGGACACTGAGGTTATTTCTGTATTTTTTGTCAGAATCAACAATGTTATTTTGTACATTCAAATGTATATGTATATAAACGCAATAATCTCTTTAGAGTGCCTGCTTAAAAAGGGAATATCTGTGCCTTAAAGGATGCTTACCTTCAAGTATTCCAATTACTGTACTGCTAAATTGCTTTGTAAAGTGGTTTACACCCCATCAGCAGTGCAGAAAAGCTCTCCTGCTATTCTATATCTTGGTCAACACTTGGTATTTTACTAGACATTTTACTTTGTTTCTTTTTTGAGGAGTGAAAAGTGATACTTCATTGTAGTTTTAATTTGTATATCTTTGATTACCAATTAGGATTGTTATTTTTCCTATGTTTATTCTACAATCTATTTTTTTGTTTGTGAAGTGTCTAATAATATCGTTTATATTGGTATTTTTTATTGGCTTGTAGAAATTCTTTATGTATTCTTTATACCAATTCTTTGCTAGTTATATGTGCTATGGTTTTTTTTCAATTTCAAGGTTTTGTTTTGTTGTTCTTTATTAACAGTGTGTTTTGCTGGAAAACTTTAATTTTAGTATAGTCAGATTTATCAAATTTTTCATTTATCTTATAATTTTTGTTTGACTTAGTTGTCTCCTTACTCTTGATCTATAAATATATCAGATAAAATTTCTCTCCTTTGGGGCTCAGAAAGTAATACCCTAAAGCATGATGCTTTGCCATGCTGAGTACTTTGACCTAAAGGAGATTAGAAGGCCTCCGAAGCAAGTGACCTTCCTGTGTCCAACCTCTCATAGAAACCAGAATTCCTTTTTCCCAAGGTAAGCCATAGAAACTAGAATTTCTCTCCCCTAAAGCAAGTTATAAAACCTAGAAAGGTCACTTTCCCCTCTCTCTCAAAGACCCAGAAGAGTCCTGCCTCTTACGTAACATGAGGGAATGCTGTACAGAAAGGCTAAGAATCTGAACAGACAGACCTCATCCTTTAGTTTATTACAATTAAACCATACCCTTTTGCTCATATTTCTACATGGCTATCTATTCTTCATCAAATCTAGGCATAAAAGCAGACAGTTTTTCCTGGCCCTTTGGGTCTTCATTTCTGAAAGCTCCTTTGTCACATAAAACTTTGATTAAATAAGTGTGTCATACTCTTCTCTTGTTACCCTGTCTTTCATCTTTTCTGTTCCTATGCCTCTAAATATTTAAGGTTTTACATCTTACATTTAAGTCTTTACTCATCTTGGGACTTATTTCCATGTATGGTGACATGTAGGTATCTAATTTTATATTTTTGATATGGATAATCAATTTTTCTATACCATGGTCCATTTCTCTCCCAATGTGCAAGTCCTGTCTTATACAAAGTTTCACATTTGCAGGGGTAGGTTTCCTAGCTCTTTAATCTAGCCTAGTGGTCTATTTTTCTCTCTGTACAGCTGGTACACTGTCTTAATTAGCATGGCTTTAAAAATATCACATAGGGCATGTTTCCCCACCCTGTCCTTTTCAAGAGTGTTTTGGTTATTCTGGGTTATTTGCTTTTCAATGCGAATGGCATAATTTTTTATTACTGCATTTTCTAAATGCTTGTTGCTGGCATATATAAATTCAATTTTTAAAATACTAAGCCTAAATGCTGTAACTTTACTCTCCATTATTAATTCTAATAATTTGTCTTTAGATCATCTGAGGAGTTTTTTGTGGTTTTTTTTTTGTAGGACAAAAATATTATCTTGTTTGTGGATTCTTAACTTATTTCTGATTTTTTAAAGGAAATGCTTCTAACGTTTCACCATAATGTATGATGTTTGATGAACATTTTTGGTGTCTACGTTTTAGGAGATAAAATAACTGTCCTTGTATATTTAGCTTGCAAAGACTTTCTTTTTATGAATGGGAGTTAAATTTTATTGAATGCTTCTTTCATCTAATAAAATAATCACACAGTTTTGATATTAGAGCAAATTTGTTTTCTTTGGAATAATTCAATATGATTATAAATTATTCCATTTGTAACATTATTGTTTTATATCATTTACTAAAACACTTTGTTAAGGATTTCTGCATCTATTAAATGGTAATTTTACTTTTTTTTTACAATCATTGTTTGACTTGAGAATTATAAAATGAATTGAGAAGTGTTTCCTGTTTTGCTATTATCTGGAAGAATTTGTATAATATTTAAATTACTTTCAATGTTAGTAAAACTAGCCTGAAAAGTTAACCTGTGATGCACAATAAAAGAAAATGTTATTTCTGTTCTAATGATGATCTAATTATATGGATGGAAAGCAGGGTAACATAGTGGGGGGGAAATCAAAACTTATAAAGAGAAAACATGACTTTAAATCCTCAGTGTTGCCTCTTTTTAGCAGTGTGATCTTGGTCAAGGCACTTCTTTTTGATTTTCAGTTTTCTTGCATAAAAATGAAGGGTATTTTGCTTTTCTTTTTAGTGATAAATATATGCTTTGAGAAATGAATGTGATAATATTCATAAAGTACTGGCAGAAAAGTATAGGCCCTTAATAAATGTTATTTTGTTCCCTCACCACCATCTCTATGAATTTGCTCAGAGGGAAACAAACTTATTTTTAATTTTTAACTTATTCTGTGTCAATGATTCCAAACTGGTGTACTCTGAAAACTCTCTGCCTGATGGAAGGAAAAGGGCACATCTGAGCAGTTCTAAGACTCTATGGATGAGAAAGTTGACCTCTTCAGATTAATCCTTGAACTCTACATGTTGGGTCTTTGCTTGTCCCTAAGTCAGATCTCTCAGCATTTGAGATAAATTTATCTTGCTCAAGATTAGACACACTCTGGGGTCGAAAAGCTGGGCAGACAAGCTCTGCAGCTGGGCTTGGAGATAGCCCGGCTGAAAGTGATGCTAAGAATTGTATGACAGGTCTTATGTCTCACCAAGCCCTTCTTTCATAAGCTGTCCAGACGCATCTGAGGCCACACACTGGGAGTGGCATTCAGGAAGCCATTATGGAAACTGTCTCCATAAACTGAAACCAAAATACCCTCCACTGCCATTTTTCAAGTCTGCTTTATGGGACTGTTCAAAATAGATTAACCCCTTTAAACCCTCTCTTTTGCTTTTCAAGCCATCCACATTGAAGAAGAAAAAATAATGTGTATCGGGAGCTGGGTACTAAGATGTCAAAAATCAGAAACTAGTCTTTATGAAACTCAAGTAATTTGGAGATGATGGCTGACTGGATAAATCTTATAACTTTTTGACATTTTAAGTAAGTCCACTTTAGAGAAAGTGTGGAGTTTCAAACTTGTCCACAAAAATATACCCGTATTATATTATCAGCAATTTGTAGAAGGAATCAAGTCTCTTAATTTACTTTAAGAGTGGTTCTGATAGACAGAGAAGCTACTTAATATGAAGTTCTTGAATATTATTCTTCCCTCTTAACTCAATATGTATTGTTTGTACTTTGGTAGCTGCCTCCCATATAACGTCCTATCCTTCTCCCATTGATGTCCTCCTTTCACTATACAATTTCCAAGGCATCCTCCCAAGGATGGAACTGGTACAATCTCATTTCCAGCAGAAAACTGTCTAGATGACCACATCGTCTGTGACCTTTTCCCCCACATTTGACATTCTTTCAGCCCCTCAGTGTCTAGACTGTGGATGGCTTGCTTTACATGTCCCCAAACCGCCTTATTGATAATATCTGTTTGTTTTCAACTAAAGGGAAAAGAATGCCTGGAACTGTGCTACGTATTTAATCAATTTCTCAATAGATATGCATTAAAATGAAATGTAGAGAGGGAAGAGGAAAGTGCAGTGAAACTAACAAAGGTAGAGTAGGGAATATTTCATGCCTAATGTACACTGTTGGTAGATGCAGGGTTGTGGCTAGATTAGACTAATAAAATGATTTCCCTTGGAACATTCTCCTTCAATAGGATACAAACAAAAATGTAGGAAAAACAGAGAAACTATGAACCACAGAAAAAGAACTATTTGTTATTTCAATCTAGCCCATATGTGAATATAAGGCTGAAATCCCTACATTCACATCTTCTTGATTTTTTATATTTAACAAATCATCACTTGTTTTTGTAAAGATGATCTACTGTTTTATTCTCCTTTTGTGCATCTTGGACTTGTTGGACTAAGTCAACAAATAAGAAAGTTGAAGTTAAAGCTCATTGTAACAGTTGTCAGAAATCCTTGGCCAGTCCAGAAGCCACACCATAGTGATCTGGCAGTGATTTCTGTTATGAGGGTGATCATTCATTCCAGTGATGATGGGTGGAAAGACGTAAACTTTTTTTTTACTATTCTGTATTCTTTTGAATTGAGGTACTCCACAGAAGATATAATCTTCCCATTTGTTTGTTCTTCCTTTGAAGATTGTTTGATACTTACTATGTGGCTAAATTTCTTCTAAGTACTGGAGATACAGTGATGAACAAAACAGACATGGCCCTTCCATCTAAGAGTTTATATTCTAATAAACTAGTAGGAAAAGATGGGCAATATGGAAGTAAGCAAAAAAGCAAGATAATTTTAGAGTGATATAGACTATGAAGAGCAGTAAAGGGTAGTATGATAGATAGGTTATTATTCAACTCAACATATATGATGTCTTTGCTCTCTGTGCTAAAGTCTCCAAATAGGCTTTTCAGGTTAATTCGTCTTCAAATAATTGCATTTTTCAATATCAGGGGAATACCATTTTTTATCTCTCTGTGCCATCCCTATCTTTTTTCCTTCTGTCTCTCACTTATTGAAGCACTGAGTTAAAGTGCTTTACAAAGCACCATCTCATTTAATCCTCACAACAGCACCATGAGTTTAGTATCATGAGTGTAACCATTTTTGTAGATAAAAAATCTGAGGCAGAGAATGGTTTAACATCTTGTCTAAGATCATACAGCAAGTAGTAAAGCCAGGATATGAATTCAAGTCCTCTGATTCCAGAGTCCCTAGCAAACTTCATGCTAATTGGTCATCCTTTCCCTTATGGCAGATTTAGTCCTTCCAACAAAAGGCTGTCTTAAACAGTTGTTCTTCATCTACCCAAAGTATAGAAAAAGGACTTGAATTACAGCCAAGGGATATGAACTAGACATAGTGAAAAATATCTGGCATAAAAGCTAAAAACTTCCTTGGGAAGCTTAGGAAATTTCTCTTCTAGAGATCTCTTCTGGGTTGGCAAACTACTGTCTGTGGGTGAAATCCAGCCCAACTTCCTGTTCTTGTAAATAAAATTTTATTGGAACACAGTCATGCCCATTCATTTACCTATTGTCTATGGCTGCTTTTGCATTGCAAAGATGTATTTGGGTAGTTGTGATAGAGATGCATTGCCCATGAAGCCTAAAAGATTTACTATCTGGTACTTTACAGAAAATGTTATTTACCCTTGATCTGGAATATCAGAATAGTTTTTGACTAGGCTGGCTTAAGTATGGTTCTCTCTGAAAGTAAGGAATAGTCTAAGAGGAACTTTAATATCCCTTTTAGCTATAAGAGCAAAGAGGTATAATTCTGTGGTGGTCAAAACAGGCCCATTCCTAACGCACAGACTTCTCCACACTTTTTCAGTTGCCTTCATGTTCTGATTGGCTATTTCAGTACATTGCCCAAAATGTGTTTAAAACGTGTGTGAAAGAGGTTTCACAAATGGCATTGCAGACAATGAGGAAACAGCTTAACTGTCGTGGGGGCTGCAGGGAAGGATAAATTCCACCTACTAGAGAATTTGGAGTGGTATTTTGTATTTATATTTCGACTGGGCATGAATAGATGACAGATTTCTGTTGTCACATTGTAACAGTGATTAATATTATTTCTATGATCACTAGTATTATTTAAAATAGGTATCTCTAAATTTTACTTTGAATAAAATAAAAAATGGTTGCTAGAAGAATTGAGTGTTAATTGATAAAGAATTCTTATTGATCAAACTAGAGAAGCAGAACTGAACCATTCACAAATTCCTTTGGAAAAGCACACACGCATGCGCACGCGTGCGCGCGCACACACAAACACACACACACACACACACGCACACATACACACACATATATCCTGGGAAAAATATGTACTAACTGCAGAACATTTTTTATCTCTAAAAAGCTTGTGAATATTTTCCCAATTCGATTCAATGTAAAAGGACATTTCCTTTTGGCTTTTCTATACCTTTTGAGAAACTGTACTGTCAGCCCGATTCTCACAAGCTGTGTGATCTTGAACAAGTGACTTCAGCTCTCTGAACCCTATTCTTCTGTGAAATGTGACTGTCAGAATGCATGCTCTTTTCCCACTCACACAGGAGTCAGCATGTCTACGAGCCCGGAAAATTCTCCAGCCTACCCGAGATGCCTCTTTCCACTTGGCTTCAAAACCACTTCTCAGCATGATGTACTGAAAAGATGTGTCAGCCAGGCTTAGGTTCAACCTTGAAAAGCGCATTCTTATTTAGCAATTTGAGCTTCACACCACTCTGCGCGATGGCAGATGCTTACACTGCTGCACATAGGGTTTCTTCTCCCTTTCTCTCTGCCTCATGCACCTACAGTCCATCTCGTCTATTCATCCTTACAGATTCAGATCAGAAAATTAAAATCTCAGAATGAGCCGGACTCGGTGGCTCAGCCTCTAATCCTTCACCTTTGGGAGGCTGAGGTGAGTGGATTGCCTGAGCCCATGGGTTCGAGACCCTCCTGGGCAGCGAGACCTCATCTCTACAATAAATCAAAAAATCAGCCGGGCATGGTAGCGCATGCCTGTAATTCCGGCTACTTGGAAGGCTGAGGCGGAAGGATTGCCGGAGCCCAGCAGGTCGAGGCTGGTGGCCGGGAGCAGCCGCTGCACTCCAGTCTGGGCGACAGAGTGAGACTCCAACTCAAAAAAAAAAAAAAAATCTCAGAATGAAATGACAAGTCATGAATTGGGAGAAAATATTTGCAAATGAAATATCTGATGAAGGATTGTTTTCCAGAATATACAAAGAACACTTAAAATTCAACAATAATAAGACAATCTGATTTAAAAAACAATTCAGAAACCTGAACAGACACCTCACAGACACCTCACCAAAGAAGATATTTGGATGGAAAATAAGCACACATGAAGATATTCAGCATCATAAGTCATCAGGGAAGTGTAAATTAAAACAACAAACAGATACCACTGTACACCTATTAGAATAGCCAAAATCCAGAACACTGACATCAAATGTTGGCAAGGATGTGGACTAACATAAACTCTCATTCATTTTGCTGGTGAAAATGCAAAATGGTACAACCACTTTGGAAGAGAGTTTGGCAGTTTCTTGTCAAACTAAACATGCTCTTATCTTATGATCCAGTAATAATGCTTTTTAGTATTTACCTAAAAGGATGAAAAATTACTTCCACACTTAAGTTGGGGCTACACATAGATGTTTAAGGCAGTTTTATTCATAATTGACAAAACCTTCTGCAGGTGGATGGATAAATAAACTGTGGTACATCCAAACAATGGAGCATTATTCAGTGCTAAAAAGAAATGTGCTGTTAAGCCATGAACATACATGGAAGAAATTGAAATGTATATTATTGAATTTTTTTAAAAAGGCAATCTGAAAAGACTTCTAACTATGTAGTTCCAACTATATGACATTCTGGAAAAGGAAAACGATGGAGAGAGTAAAAGATAAATGGTGGCCAGTGGTTAGGGGAGAGGGAGGGTGAAGAGGTGAAGCACAGAGGATTTTTTAATGTGGTGAAACTATTCTGTATGAAACTACAATGGTGGGTACATATCATTAAATATTTGTCCAAACCCCATAAAATGTACACTACCAAGAGTGAACTCTAATGTAAACTATGGGCTCTGGGTGATATGGAGTGTCAATGTAGGTTTATCATTTGTAACAAATGTACCGCTCTGGTGGGAATGTTAATAATGAGGGAGACTGTGCTCATATTGGGGTAGGGGACACGTGGAAATCCTGTATCATCCTCTCAATTTTGCAGTGAACCAAAAACTGTTTTTTAAAAAATAACTATCTTTAAAAAATAAATAAAACTTCCAGAAAATGTTCTTGATTCCTCTCCAGGCACTTGGCACAGTTAACTGTGTGTTTGTGTGGGCTCCCTCTGTAGACAATGATTTTCTCGAGGTCAAGCACTGTGCTTTTGCACCTGTGGGAGCCCCAACATTAAAAGGACTCCTTGCTTAAAGCCTGTCTACAAGTCTACAACGTTTTATCTCATTCAGGCTCAATCCAGAGTTCCAGTTGAGGCTCCAAGGCTCTGCAAAAGCGAGACTCTGCCAACTTCTCCAGCCTCATTTCAGATCATTTGTCACTGTTCTTCTAAGTTCTTGGGGCCAAGTTTTATCCCTTCCATTTTCTTTATACCTATAGTTCCTTTTGCAGCCCTGTAAGTGACCCTTTTCAAATTCCATTTTCAGTTCATCCATTCATTTAACACATATTATTGAGCACTGTTCTAGGCACAGGAGAAGAAAGCAGATAAAAATTCCTTACACCTGGAGTCTACATTTTAGTTGGGAGTAAGGGAAACAAGTGGGAAACAAACCAATAAATACAGACCATGTCAGATGGTGGTAATAGCTAAGCGAGGTGAGTGAGATAAGAGTTCTGGGCTGGGAATTCATTTCATATGGGAAGTTAGAAAGGCCACACTGAGAACTTAATGTGTGAGCAGAGACTTGCAGGGAAAGTGGAAACAAGGTGTGTAGGTGTTTGTGGAAAGAGGCATACGCAAGGAGACCTTAAGCCTAAATGAGCCCAGCAAGGTTGAGGAAAAGCAGAGAGACTAGTGAGAAAGGGAGGGAGTGATGGGAGATGGAGACAAGTGTCAGGGGTCCAGGTCTCACAGGGCCTTGCTGGCCACTGAGAGGACTTTGACTTTTATTCTGAGTGAGATGAATGTTTTAAGCAAAATGATCCAGTTTTCATTAAGATGAAATCATTTGGACTGGTGTGTTGAGATTAGGCTGCAGAGGGATACATGCGGATAAAAGAAGACAAGTTAGGATTTTTTCCAGTGTTCTAGGTGAGAAATGATACTAGCTTGAACCGCAGTGGTAGAGGTTATAAAAGAGTTTTCAAATTCTTGAGTTCTGAATATATTTCAAAGATAAAATGTACAGGACTTACAGATGTATTGGAAGCAGAATTAAAGACAAGGAAATCAAAGATGACTCCACTGTCATGAGTCACTGGGAGAATACATTTGTAATTACTATTATGGGCAGGCTGGGGAGAAGAAGTTTTAGGGATGAGAGTAGGAATGAAGAGTTTAGTTTTGGATATGCCAAATTATAGATATCTGTTAGACAACCCAGTGGAGAAGTCAAGTATCCATCTTGATATACAAATTAAGAGTTCAGGGGAGATGTCTGGGGTAGTTGCTGGGGTGCTCCGATATCTGGTCAAGAATATGAGACTGAAACAGATAAAAAGAAGCCTGCTCTATGGGAGGAAAACTAAAAGATAGAGTGGTGTCCCAGGGACTAAGTAAAGCTAGCATTTCAAGAGGGAAAGACTAATCACCTGGGTCAAATGTCAGTGATAAGTTAAGCAAGAGAGGGCCTGAGAACTGACCACTGGGCTTAGCAAAATAGAAGCAACTAATAACCATGCCAATGTCATTTTCTCTGAGTGTCAGCCTAAATGATCTCCACCCTTTCTATTTCTGGAACACCTGATGCTCCAGGGCACTTATCACAATTTGCAATTACATGTTGTTTGTGTGTCTCTTTTCCTCTAAGCTTCTACCTCATTGAGTATAAGCCCTAAGAGGTCAGGACCAGTGTCTCTTCATCATTCAGTACCAAACCCTACTGGACACACAGTAGGCACACAAAATAATATTTCTTAAAAAATAATAAATTAACAGCCAACTGGCATATCTTTTTGTCAGGCAATGCCCATTTTACCTTTATGTAAATCCGAGAGATACATCTCTTCCCTGTCATTAACTAATGATCTCCTTCAGCATGGAAAAAAATCACTTCTCCTCTCTGAGCTTCATTTTCTTTATCTATTAGCAAACCGCATGAGTAATAGCTTCTGCAAGATCTATCATCCTACAATTCTATAACCGGTCTAAGTCAGGCCTCCTAATTTTTCAAGCCTTCGTATAATTTTAATCACCACCTTTCTAAAATGCCCCTCATTGGTCTGAGGTTGCCTTAAATTATATCACTAGATTTTTTAATTTTTTTTAATTTTAAAGATGTGGGGGTACAATTCAGGGTTAGGTATACAAATATTCATTACGCAGGTACCCTTGTTGATGAGGTGTGCCCCCTCTCCCTTGGCAGTTTCCCACTACTGCCAATCCCACCCTATATCACTAGATTTTTTTTATTATAAAGATGTGGGGTACAATTTAGGATTAGGTATACAAACATTGATCATGCAGGTACCCTTGTTGATGAGGTATGCCCCTCCCTCTCCTAGCAGTTTCCCTCAACCCACCTGACAGTTTTCCACTACTGCCAATCGCTTTCTTATAGCATTATAATTGTTCAAGGTTACCTTATGAGTGAGACCATATGGAACTCAGTTCTTTGTTTCTGTGATAAATCACTGAGTATGATCGGCTCCAAATCCATCCAGTTTGCTGCAAAGTTCATATATTTGTCTTTCTTTATAGCTGCATAATATTCCATTGTGTATACGTACCACATTTTTTTAATTCAGTCCACTTCAATGGGCAACACGGTTGGTTCCATGTTTTTGCTATTGTGGATAGAGCTGCATCAAACATACGTGTGCAGGTGTCTTTTTTGAAGAATAATTTGAGATCCTCTAGGTATATTCCCAGTAGGGGAATTGCTGGGTCATATGGGAGGTCAATTTCTAGTTCTTTCAGAAATCGCCACACTGTCTTCCAAAGAGGTTGTACTAGTCTGCATTCCCACCAGCAGTGTAGAAGTGTTCCTTTTTCTCCACATCCTTGCCAGTATCTGTTGTTGTTTGTTTTATTAATGATGGCCATTATTACAGGGGTTAGGTGGTATCTCGATGTGATTTTGATTTCTCTGATGATGAGTGAGGTTGAGCACTTTTTCATGTGTCTGTTGGCTGCCCATATATCTTCTTTTGAGAAGTGTCTATTCATGACTTTTGCCCACTTTTTAAAGGGGCTGTTTGTTTGTTTTTTTCCTTTTGGCGCATTTGAGTTTCTTGTAGATCCTAGATGTTAGGTCTTTGTCAGATATACAGTTGACAAATATTTTTTCCCATTCTGTGGGGTGTCTCCCTGCTCCCTTGATGGTTTCTTTGCTTTGCAGAAGCTCGTTAATTTGATGAGGTCCCACTTGTCTATCTGATTTCTTAAGGTATTTGCCTTTAGAGTTCTGAATAGGAATTGGTTCCCAATTCCAATTTCCATAAGGCTGTCTCCTGTGCTTTCTAAGATTCTTATAGTTTGAGATTTTACGTTTAGGTCTTTGATCCATTTAGAGTTAATTTTTGTGTATGGTGATAGGTAGGGGCCCTGTTTCAATCTTCTGCATGTGGTCAGTCAGTTTTCCCAGCACCATTTACTGATTAGGTTCTCCTCTCCCCAGTGGTTGTTGTTGAAGGCTTTGTCAAAGATGAGTTGGTTGAGGAATTGAAGCTTTGCTTCCAAAATCTCTATCCTGTTCCCTTGGTCAATGTGCCTGTTCTTGTACCAATACCAGGCTGTTTTGATTACTGTAGCCTTACAGTAAAGTTTGAAGTCTGGAAGTGTGATACCTCCTGCTTTGTTTATATCACTAGATTTTTAACACTTTTGAATTTAGTCTAATCCCTGCAAGATTAGAGATTATTTTAGCTGCACAAATAGGAAAGCAGCTATTATCAGTCCTTTATGTCAAAGTGTTAGTTCATTTGTCTGATCCTTTCCTAATAACTGTTTTAGATAAGGACCTATTGAGAAGAAATGAGAACAGAGTATACTCAGTGCACTGTTTAGGGAGGAAAAAGGGTAGAAAAAGTAAGCCAGTAGGAATAAAGATAAACTACTAGAAAGTCTATGTAGGGTAGGTCTTAGTTGATGGAACTGACAGGAAAGGTTCAATAAAAGTAACTTGTGTCTTTAAGTAACTCCAAGTCCAAACCGAATGCTGGGTGATGACTAGTAAATCATTTCTCCATCCTGAATTTTTATACCCACTGTAAAAATGCGACATTCAACTTGATGATGTAAAAATGCCCTGTCACCTTTAAAGTCAATCCTTTTGTAACTAGGGAATGCCTTTTCTAACTAGGTAGGGAAAGGAAGACATTTTATTTTAGCCTAGTAATAAGAGATGAAGCATATAGTTACACATTTACTAATATGTGGCCGATCACGTCAGTCTCAAGGGGCACTATTCAAGTATCTTAGCACATTAAAATAATAATAAAATAGCCATAAAATTTTCTTAAATGTACTCAAGGTGTAATAAAAATTTAAGATGTCCCTTGCCTGCCTCTGGACTAAGCAAGTATGACCATATACCCTGTACATGTCAAAGGTCATAGAATCTGTTCTTAACATTGCTTTGGTCTGAAACTGCCTAGCCAACCTTCTTATAGTAACCCTTTTACCATCAACAATGAAGACTGGGCCATAGACACTTTTTTTCTGTGGTGGACTGGTTTGTACTGGACATGTTTACAGTCAAAGCCACTGGATAGACAGAGTTATGGCCTCATCCTAAATCTGAATTTGGTGAAGGCTGAGTATAAATAAACAGATAAACAAGCAAGAAAACAACATTTTTGATGAAAGAGAGTGAAGTCAACTAGATCATCAACAGAATCCAGCCTGTAACCTCAGCTCTTTAGCACAGTCCCAAGGACAAGAGAAATTATGTTTTGAGGCAACAAGGATGAGATAAGAAACTTGATAATGACCATCTGCTGCTGATGTCAGGTCTACCTTAAGTAAAAGAGTAGGAGCTCTGGCAATGGGCACATACTCGCATGTGTTCCGTGTGGTGTGAAAGTGTGCATGTGTATGCATGTTTAAAGTACCGTGGGTGGTACACTAAATACAGTACTTTTCTGTCCAGGAAAAATATATCCCCTCCAAAGCCCCGAATTATTAAAATCTTTAAGTTTCTCACATCTGTTATGAGCCTTGTATCACAATTTCCACATGCTATTGGGTGCCATATTCTGTGTCTGAGGTTACAGGCATGCCTGAACCCTCCCACTGCCAAGCTGGGAGATCATTTGTTATTTCTGTAGCTAAAGGGACTGCCAAAGCCTGGGGAGCATGATTCTGAGAAGAGCCACCACACCGGAGGGCAGCAAGCTGGTGGGCTGTGGGGTGGTCTCAACATTGGATGGCCAAGTCTCTCAGCCTGAGGGTAACCAGAGCCTCTCAGAGAGAAACTGGCCCTGAACTGCCTCAGCAGCTATAAAATTCCCCTAATGGCCTCATCTAAGTCCCTCTCACTCCGACCACCACCATTTAGATGGGAACTGAGTTAGGTCCAAATAGGATGAACCAAACTTCTGTTCAAGCAAAAAAGTTGGCCCAGGGATCAAGAGCTTTAAATGGACCATGAATAATGTTTTATAGCCTCAGCACTGGGGTGAACTCAGCCCCCTACATTTGGCCTCACCTTTCACGGTATTATTTTTAGAGATCTCATTACACCCCAGCTTAAACTAAAAATATGTTTCCCAGGAATAGCAGAACATAGTTTTAATTGTGCAAAGTAAAACAAATGCTCACGTACTCTAATTACATACGATGTTTCACTTGTTTGCTATCAGTTGTAAGAGCAAGAAGGAATGGCTAAATTGCATTTTTCAGACCAGTCACTAGACTTTCTTTGAGGCCATTAGGCTCAATTAGCTTTGTGGGGATTGGAGTGGTTTCTCCCAGCTGATACGTTGATTTCCCATAATTTGGTATGACTTATATAAGACAAAATCACAAGTCCCAGGAAGCCCTGTTCATGAGCAGCTCACCTCAAAGAAGCACTCCCGAGCCATTTGCATTCAACACTGACACCTAATTCCTCCCCTTCTCCCTGTGCTTGGAAGTGGAGTGTGTGCAATGGAAGAGCTTTGGGGTCTGACAAGTTGGCAGCTGAATCTTTACCATAGCCCTCTACCTCCGTGACTTTAGGCAAGTTATTAATCTTCCTGAGTCTGGTTCTTCATTGAAAAATGGGAATAATAAATGTTGCAAGAATAAAATGAAATAATTTATGTACACAGCAGAGGCCTAATGAATTATCACATTATGTTTTTATTTGACTTGTTCATCTGCTAGTCAAATCAGTAGGGACATTGAGCACTGACTATGGCAACATGGGGGGTATAAATGTGGAGGGGTCAGACTCTGACAAAGAGTACACACATGAGCACAAATGACTCTGGTGCAGGGCAGCATGGAACTTAGGTACCAGCCTGGACTCTAGGGCCACCAGCAAGGGAGTATTTTACCTGGGGGAAGAAATTCCCATGAACTCAAGCTAGTCCTTTAATGATTCTTAAGACAGTAGTGCTCTCCCTTCCGGTGCACTTAGGGGTAGAAGACATAGCATCCAGGAATAGGCTACTTCAGATGGAACCCCAGCTCTGCCTTATTACCAGTGTAATCTTGAGACTTAAAGCTTTTACACCTTAGTTTCTGCAACTGCAAGATGGAGCTAATGGTAACACCTACCTCATAATGTGGTTACAAGGATTAAATGAGAGAGCTGATGTGATGCACAAATCTTTAGTACATTGTCACAATGTAATTGCTCAAGAAATGTTGGCTGTTAATGGTATTGCGGAAAGTAAGGGAACATTTGAGCAAAGAGAGGAATGTATAGGGCAATTAAAGGACTATTTGTGGCCTAGTTTGACTGAATTGTAGAATATATTATAGGATAGAAGGCAGGTCCTCAATATCCTCTTTGAGTTAATCTTTGCATTTACTTTAACTAGGTTTTCATCAATGTATATTCAATTTTTCTGCCCAGTTTATAGGTTCTCTAAAGACAAGAACTTCTATTGTAACCACTTGGACAACTCAGTCTTCTCTTTTCCAAGACAATTATTTTCCATTCTTGTTTTCCATCAGTTCTTCAAGATTACTAGACAATTGTTGATATTTTGATAAACCTTGCAGCTTCATGATGCCTATGTGATCACTCAATCAGGTTACAGAGAAAAACATGTTTGCAAGATTTTTTCTTATGAGAAGTCTAAAGGTCCCAAGCTCATTTCTGTAACCTCCCAAATCCCAGTGCCTATCCTAGAAGGGGGCTTGGTCAGCCAGGATCTGACAGCTACCCTGAACCTAGAGAGAACAAGTTCTACAGCATAAGGACAGGGATAGGGGGTTCAGTATATCAAGACATGAGTGGGCAATGGGGACACAGGGTTTATGAAACAGTTAATACATTTTTAAAATGAGATTACTGTGAGTGCTGTATGTAATTGATCTCCCACTGCAAGGTACTCTCACTGCAAACAGTATCATCATATCATTTGGGTTCTTTACAGTAGTTAAGCTGGTACCCCACACCAGGAACCTTTCATTTCATTTACCTTTTCCAGTGAGATTTTGACATATTTGCAAAAGAAATAAAAGTCCCTCTCTCATTGACTTTTGAATGCAGACAATTATTTTGCATACCAATGTGAATACAGAGTAGAAATAAGTAGGAAAATGGAAAGAAAAGGAGACACACTGCCCTAACTCTAAGGTTTGATGATCATCACCTCATTTTTATCTCAGAATCTCTGAGTATGACTTTCAGACCAGAATTAGTTTTATTCTTTCCCCTAGTGTCTGCAAGTACACAACTTCACCCCGCACATAGCTAGCTGTACTTCCTGGGGTTGTTTGCCCTATGGGTCTTCTCTCTGCCCTTCCCACTTCAGCATCCAGCCCCAGGGTTCTGGCCACAGTAGAAGCACTGTCCTTCACCATGTGGGGACAGGAAAGTCCTCCCCCAAGCACTACATCTTCAACTACTTTTAGGTCCACCTGGGCAATTTGGCAGGCCATGCGCCCTAGCATTCTGGAACAGCTCAGGAGTGTCTCAGAATAGACAGTGATGGCCCAGAGCAACAGCCGGACAGCTGCGGCAAGAACGCCCCACTGCCCCAGCCTCAGCCAGGAGGAGGCCTCCCTCCCAGGGGCAGCCTGGCTGCACAGCTGATCCTTGCTAATCCCCGCCCAGTAGAGCCAAACTGGTTGATTTTCATATATCTATGACTTGCGTGTTCTTTACATCGCCTGCTTTATTTTCAAACCTGTCAACAGGCTTCTGAAAAGGTTGCACACATGAGCAAAAGCCTGGGCAGCTCCAGGAAGGACAGAAGCAGCAACAGTCGGACAGGAGGGAGGAAGGTCTGGTATGGCAGTCCAGCCACAGCAGAGCAGGAACCCACACTCAAGGGACTGAGTTGGGAGACCATGGACTTTCTGTTTTCTTGGGTTATCTCTAATCAAGGCAAAAAAAATGAGGCATAGGCTCTTTTCACAGAGACTCTATCTGGTAAGATCAGAAAGCTGGCAATCAATCTGAGATGGACCACACACTTACTGGTCTATATTTATCAAGTTTCTTAATAAAGAAAAAGACTCAGAAGCCTTTGAGAGTTAACTTTTTTTTTTTGACAGAGATGGAAGCCAGCAACAAGCAGTTTACTGTTGTTGTTCAGTTGCCAAGTGGGTGATTCAATTAAAATAGGAGCGACATCAGATCTGTTTATATGAACCCACAACGCTGCTATTTGTGAAAGGGCCCGGCTTCTCTGACCTACATTGTTGCTAAACTTTTTTCCCAAGACTGCCTTAAGGTATCTAAAAGAAGACTCACAGGCCCATCAACAAAGCTAACATTTGTTCAAATATCTTGTTCCTTCGATAACATTCCATTGTGGCATGGTAAATACCAGACAGTCAGATGGAGGCTGTCTCTGAATATGGATGTTGTGCCAACAATTTTTTCTAAACTGACTGGTCAATTCAGTCTAACAACTGAGTTCAAGATAATTAAAATCAGAATATTAGAGCTGAAGAGGAACTTGGGGGTCTCATAGTACACCTCCTTCCTTTGAAGTTGAGGAAATTGAGGACCAAAGATTTAATTAGACTGGGACTTGAAGGCAGAGTTATCAGGGTTCTTTACAATTTATTACACTCCCCAGGAAGCTTCTGCCATCTTAAGATAGAGCCTAAATCAGGAACTTCGTGTATAACCAGATAAATGTGTAAAACAGTGTGGAAGAGGAAAACTGGGGTGCCACATAGGATAAGGGAAGAATTCTGGGTTCTCATATCCATAGAGGTGCTCTCAAAGCTGAGAAATAGCATCCAGATTGTCTTTTAGCTAATATTATGTGGAGAATTTACAGTCTGATGGGCCCCGCAGGAAAACTACAGAGGTAAAATAACAGGATAATCCAGGGACTAATGAGTAATGCAATCACATAAAGGAAACATACCCTTTCTGGTAAACTCTTCTGTACTTTTCAACTATTTTAGTATAATGGATGTTAAATTGGAAGTTTTAGTTGAAGTATCAGGATTTAATAAATATCAAGTATAAAAATAACAAGAAAGTGTCCCAGTAGCAATTTAACATTTCCATGACACTCTCCTTGGAGAAGACTACACTATGCATACCTCACAACCCTGAAAGAGGATAAGATGGGAAGGTGTGTGTTCCTCCCAAGTCTCTTAAGAGAAGCCTCAGGGAACAACTGAGGGAGTGGATCATATAAACCCCATAGTTAGAGGAATAACAATGACTAGTGTCCTCCTCTCAGTCAGTAAATACAAAGTGAGGGGAGGCCTGGCAAAGGAGAGGTGATAGCCTTAGGCAGATTGTTCATCTGGCCAAGGCAAAGTATCCTTAGTGGTTCCAAGGACCAGATGTGAGTCTTGTGAGAGAGCTGGCATGGAGGTGGTCTGCAGAGTTTTCTAGTGATTCATGAGAAGATATGCAACCACTAGAGTGGAGAGCATTAGCGGAGTCAAAAGACCTGCAGATAAAAAAATCATCAGTGAGCAGAGAAGCCCTTCAAGGAAACCGGGAAAGAGCATTGGCCTTCAACTTTTTCCAGGCTTGTTAAGCTCAGAGCCAGATGCCTTTGGTTGGACTCTCTTGGAGCAGAGTCTGAAATATATGAAGTGGTTCACTGAGGCAGTGCTCTTAAGGAAAACAGAATGAAAGGGGTGATGTACAACAAGGATGTAGTCTCTGTGAGAGACTAGCTTCTGACTGGTCCCACAGCAAGCTCTGATCTGTCCTGGAGAAAGGAAGTCAGCCCTTTACTTTCCTGTCAGTTGGTCATTGACTGCTAGTACAATTTAGAAGAACGGGCAGAAGTGGTTGGGGAGGAAATTGGCAGGCAGTTAGGGAGAGACAGGGTTAAAACTCAAAAAAGATTGTTTCCATTTGGCTAAAGGCAAATTCTCTCAAAATGGGGACAACTGTGAGCCATTAACAACCAATACTGACAGCACTTGGGAGGTGGAGATCTGGGAGGAGCAGCAATATCCACTCTGCCAGTCTCACAGTTGTCAATTAAAAGGTTTTGGGGGTTTTTAAAATATTCCCTCCTTCCCACTCTTTCCAACACCCTAGGGGGCAGAAACAGCTAGAAATTGAGGGAGGTGCACACACATGTGCGCGCACACTCACACACACACTCAATCCCTTTCCAAAAAATAAAAGATGCATCTGTGGTAGGCCCATCTGCAGGAGGGGAAGAAATGGTAGCTTTGAATAAAATTTAAACCTTCAATTATTACATTGGACCAAACATTTTTAAATGTTTTACTGCAATATAATATACACATAGAAAAGGACACACGTCACAAACGTACAGCTCAGTAAGTGTTCACAGACCACACCTGTGTAATAATAACCACCATCAAGAAACACCAAATCACTGGCAACCCAGAGGCCCCCCCATTCTCCCAGTCATTCCCCCTCTTACCTCTACCACAGTGTGACCGCTACAGTAATTTTCAAACCTCATAGATTCATTTTGCCTGTCTTTATTTTTCATATCGATGGCATCTTATCATATATGCCCCTCTGTGTCTGGCTTTTTTCTCTCAACATTATGCTTATGAACGTCATTCATATCTTTGCATTTACTTGTAGATTGCACTCTCTCTGTGTAGTATTCATTTGAATGACTCTACCTACATGTATTTAGCCAGTCCATTATTGATAGGAATTTGAGTAATTTGCAGTTTGGGGTTATTACATAAAGTGTGCCCTGAACATATTAATACACCACATGTGGTGATTGTATGTACACATTTCTGTATGCACACATTGAAGGGGAGTTGATACACCAGTCATAGTCTGGTGTGTGTGTGTGTGTGTGTGTGTGTGTGTGTGTGTGTGTGTGTGTAGATATAATTTATATATAATATATACATATTTTAGTAAACACTGCCCAGCAGTTTTCAAAAGTGACTGTAACATTTACAATCTCACCAGCAGTGATGAAATTTCTGGTTGCTTTAGACCCTTGCTACCACTTGGTAGTCTCTGTCTTTTTCATTTTAGCTAGGACTGGATAGTGCTAATTACTGAATTGAAACTGTATATGATTTAAAGTGACTTAAGTGCTGGCAATTGCCTAAGAGTGATCAGAACAGTCTGAGAGTCTTTTTGAGTTTTTATACTAGGACAAAGGAAAGTTTCCCTACAACCAAGCAAGTTTAAAGGGACTGGAGAAACATAAGTTTGTTTTTATGATTATGTGCCATAAGTCCTAACATTCAGTCTAATGGTAACATTAAGACATCACCATCATTTAGTTTATTTTTGTTACTATGATTTTTTTTAACCAAAGCACAGGGACTCTTTATGAAAAAGAGGCTAAAAATTTTTGCACTCTTGAGCTTCCTTGTCTTGAGGAACCCTAAGATTTTGACCCATCTTGGAGATCAAGCTTATAACTAATGTTTTCACTCTCAAATAGATATCAAAAAATCCTACTTTATTTCCTATGATTATGAGTCCTACGAAGAGTAGTTTTCATAATAATAGTAGATAAGAACTAGATCATTATTTCCTTGCTTCATATGGGGAAAGAGAAGAGAGAAAAGAAAAAATACTTTTTCAGGCTTCTTCACACCCATCTCACCTCCCCCTCTCTGTTCCCCAAAGAAACACACACAAAATCTCATCCCCTGAGCTCCACTCAAGAAACCAGCCTGAGACAAAAGGTTTCCATCCGGGATGCACATATGTCCTCCATTTGTAATAAGTAGGGCATGCACACCATTGCTGGACAATGTGGGCCATCAAGATAATTGGTCCCTGGATGGGCCTTTGGAAAGCAAACCAAGTCTTTTGTTGTTTTTTCCCACATTTTTGTCCAGCCAGTGGTTTTTTTGAGAGAGTGAGGGATGTAAGGAAGTCAGGTCCCTGAGAAAGGCCTTTGTTTGGGGAATTTTCACCCAACATGTCATTTTCTAACTCAGATTATTTTCTGTGGTCCTTCTGCCTGACTGTCTGCATTGAGTGGAGGTTATAATTATAAACAGAGAAGCAGCGTTTCCATCACAAACTCAGCCTGTGGTTTCCCTGACTCATCCTAATGAACTATGAGTCCCTCAAAGTGATTTTTTCCCCCTGAAATATGTATTACAGTGATGGCCTTAATTGACACTGCTTAATGAAGTCCAATTTGTTATCCAGTTTTAAAAAATGTTTTATTAAAAGGCAGAAGATGTGAAGTCAAATGGTGTTTCTTTGTATACTGTGTATATATCCATGTATTTACTTGAGACCTTTATTTTAAAAATTGTGCCAATATTGAGTGGCCATATGGTCCCAGCAAAATTACCCAAATGTTTAATTCAAATGAGACTATTTTTCATGCAAATATATTACAGTCAGACAAGCTAAAAAGAGTAAAGAAAAATACAGTAAATTAGAGAACACTTGGAAATTTTGCTTTTGTGATATAGGGAAGTGGCTAAAAGAGTTCTTACTCAGAGAGGGAGTGGTTTATTCTGCTTAGCTTAGATACAAATGAAGAATCTCAAAGATCTGTGATAGACTTTTGGGTCTCCTTATTGGTGCAACGACTTCTCAGAAAGGCTGATCTGTGAAAGGATGATTTTCTACTTAAAGGCACTGCTGGCTGCTTGCCATTCACTAACGATTCTACACCTGAGGAAAGGACAGAAACACACCTCCAACTACTCACAATTTGGGGACATTCTCTGCTTCTCAGAGGAAATGAAGTCAAATTGGGAAGGGACTCTGGGAAAGACAAAGCTGAACACATTTCAGAGGAGAGGAAGGCACGCTTCAGAGATAGCACCAGGACAATAGCCGTAAACCTGGATAAGTCAAGCAAATACCCTGGGATCTCCCAAAAATATGTGCTACTAGGTCTCACCACAGGCCTACTGAAGCAGAGCCCCTGAAAGTGGGGCCAGGGCCCTATGATTCTAATGTGTTCTCACCTCTGAAATAAAGGAATTCAATGATTCTAGTCAAATTCCTTCATTTCAGAGGTGAGAACAGTAAGATTCAAAAGTGTGAACTCCTTGCTGGAGATCACCAAGTGGTTAGTGACAAAGAATTGCCTACATGGAATGTTCAGTGTTCTTCCTGTGCTGCGTCTCTGACTGCTCTATGTGTGCTGTTCTTGCATTAGGCCCCTTACCTTGAAAGGTTGTCCATTCTGTTGTGTGGGTTGTCCATTCTGCTCTGCAACAAGGAGTCGAACCTATCTCAACTTCATTGTCCTCATAAAGATAGTAAGAGCTACCAAATGAGGATTTTTTTAAAAAGCAACAGGAGAAGGTTTGAAAATTAAAAAGAAAAAAACAAGCAGGATAAATAGGTGATATTGCTCTTACTGTGTATACTGTGGTACTAACTTGTTTCTACAAACTATATACAAGTTGAAGAAAGAAAAGACCAATTAAAAAAAATTATCAGGAGCCAAGAGCCCTTAAAGCATTCAGCCTTCCCAAGATGAAACATAAGCAGGACTTTAGGTGGCAATTAAAAAATAAGCCTTGACTCGACTGAGCCTGGGACAAACTGAACTTCTCCTTTAACTGTTCACTACTTTCTTTTCTCCTCTCTCATCCTTACTGTCAGACTACTTGGTTTGGTTTTCTGTTATATGATTTAATAACTTAACGATGGTCAGGGCTGCTATGAGTATCCCCCAATTTCTGTTGTAAAACCCCTTGAAACGAAGGTCACTTTCTCAATTCTCCAGAAAATGAGATCCTAGAAACATGAAACATGAAGCTAAAGAAGCCTCTGAGATCCTTTCATTCAACCATTTAACAAGTATTGTTTGAGGACTCACGATGTGCCTGGAACTATTCTAGGCTCTGGGGTTACAGAAGTGAACAACAATAACAAAAAGTTCTGTTTCTAGTGGGTAAGAAAGTCAAATCATAAATAAGTAAAAGTAAATAAATACCTAAATAAACGAGGTATCAGGTAATCCTAAGTGATGAGAAGCAAAATACAGCAGGGGCAGGGAAGGCAGGTTGGTTTAGACAGTATCTTCAGGGACATGTCTCTGGGGAGGAGACAATTGGCATGCAATCTTAATGAGGCGAGGAGTGAGCCACACGGTGGAACAGTCCAGGTAGAGGGAACAGAAGTGCCATGCCTTAGGACAACAATGAACTTGGTGTGTAGAACAACAGTGCAGAGGCCCAGGGTGGAGATGAAATGCAGAGACACACAGGGATTGATGACATGAAGGCTCACAGATCAAGGTCATGAGTGTTTCAGTTCATTCTGAAGGTGAAGGATGCTGGCATCTGGGGATGCTGAAGCAGGTCATGAACCAAGCCTGACTCACTTTTCAGTATTACTGTAACTGCCTTATGGAAAATACACAGTGGGGAACAAGAGTGGAAGCAGAAAACCAATCTGGAAGTTTTTGCAGTGATGGTGGCTTGGACGCAGACAGATATGGCAGAGATGGAAAGACTGAGATGCAGTCAGGTAATAATTGGAAAGCAACTCCCAGGTTTGCAGAATGTGCAAGGATGCTGGTCTGTGTTCCCAGGATGAGCTTGGGGATGCAAAAGGAAGGTCAAGGGATCTCCAGCACCCTTTCTGGTTCTGACCCAAACAGCTCAGCTTTATCTGTCTCACCCCTGGTATCCCCAGCAGACCCCATCTGAGGCATTTGACTTAGGGGCGGGTCATTTGTTAACACCCCTCCTCTCTACATAACATCACTTTAGTAAGAATCATGCAAGAAAAGAACACTAATAATGACCTGGGGAGAAACATGGTGAAAAGTTTTTTTCATTGAATTTCACATAAATATATAATTTTTATGCTATCAAACAAGAAAATTAAATTAAAGTTATAATACATAAAAGGAGGGAAAGCATAACTATTTATTCACAACTTTTATACTTACCTAACAGTTTTGAAATGTGATTCTTTGCTTACAGTATAATATAGTAATATTTTATATTACTTTCCAGAAACTAAGTAAATTTAAATAAAATTGAATAGTCTGCAAAAAGTGCGATTTAGATGACTAAATTATACCACTGATGTTGTTTTTTCCTTGATTGCTCTTCAGTTTTAAAATAGTAATTTCTTCTGAAAAATAATAAATTTAAATTTTACATATTTTATCTCATCTCAGTAAACTATTTTATGTTGAGTTAAATTTATCTTACATAAATATATAGAGAGATACACAACACAGAAACATTTATATACATAGTATACCTTACAGTTTATACTGTTTCCGCATTTTGAATTTTTAAACAAATAAAAATTCCAAATGGTCACAAAGAATGGCTACTGAAGCAACTCCAGTCCTCTTTATTCCCCCCCTATTCACTGTGCAGTCATTGTTTATTTTGAGATGACTGTTTAAACACAGAAAAATGTATGTCCACAGGGGTTGGAGACACAAACTGCACCCAGAATGCTAAAAGGAGTCTAAATAGTTACTAACTTCCTGACAAGCAAACACATTCAGATGAATGTCCATGTGTGAGGGGTGACTGTATAACTGTGAGCTCTTCAAATAAACCTCCACTTAAATTACAATGTTTATTAAAGGATAATTAGTGAGCTTTTCTATTTTTAAGTATATATATATATATATATATATATATAAAATGAAAACTCAGCAGCAACCACAGCAATTGTTGAGAACTTAGACCAACAAAATATTTTTTTTGGTAGAGTATTTTACTGTTGACTGATCAAAAGAAATAGGCAGAGTTTCAGCTGGCTTTATGAGTTTTAAATTTTCAACAGACAATGTATCCCCTTCTTGCCTGAATCTAGGGTGGAATGCTGCCAATGCTCAGCTCTTGGTGTACCACTAGTTCTAAAGTATGATTTCCTTGGCATTTCCCAGGGCATGGTAAGTCAGAAAACCTCTGCAAACACCTAGTCCAGTCTTTCAGTGATCATGTGAGGAACCTGAGATCAAGTGAGGTGTGTGATGTCCAGGGGCAAAAGATGTGTTAGTGCAAGGAAACCAGAACAAAGACTTCCAGGCCTCTCTATGTGCCAACACGGTATATGATGACGTGACTTGGAATATAATGTGCCCTGCTAATTCAGGCAGGGCACCCTCACAATACCACTTGTGGCCCAGGCAATAATAGGAAGAGGGAGGCTAAGCCAGGGACTATGTAGAGGTGAGCAGCATGGTTCTCTTCTAAAGACATTGCCACTACTTACCTTCCACCTATAATTGTTATGCAGGAAAGCTAGCAAGTGATGCCAGATCTTCTGTGGTTTTTTTTTTTTAAAGAAAAAGCCAGAGAATCCCCCTTTCTTTGACATGAACTATTTTACCTTTTATATTTTGGCAAGTAATTTAAATTATTTGAAGGAAAGTAAAAAGGAAGAGAGGGAGATGGGAGTGGGAAGAGAGAAAAAGAAAACCTCCAAGGCTGCACTCTGGGCCTGACCAGGCACTGCAGGCTTACCACCTCTGTCGATAATTGCCTACTAGACAAACAGAGGTTTAATTCCCAGCAACTATATCAAAAAGTTCCAGGTCTTTCCTTCTTTTCAGGGAAGTTCAATTTTCCTTCAATTACAGTGAGGTCCCCTCGGGTCGTGCAGAGTTGGAGACTCTGTATCCCTCCACCATGCTATTTTGAGCTCCTTCAGGCCCACACTGAACTTTTAGCTCCATGTTGGGGGAAGTACAGAAACCCCTTCCTGTCTGGAAAAGTCTGGGGCTGAGCCCCCTGCCAGCCTTGCTGTTGAGGACAAGGACAAATCTCTGCTTTCATGTCTTGCTCCTGGTCTCTGCCATCCACTGCAGATGCAGTAACATTGCGGCAGATAGGTAGCCAACAGGCCAAGTTCAAGTGGCTAACCTAGGCTGCCAAGAGCAATTTTTCCCTGTAATCCGTCAATAGCAGAAAGGGCTGCTAGAAGCTCATGTAACGTTTTCACCAGATGCCGTTTTTAAATAACCATGTTCCACAGGGAAAACCTTCAAAAGACTTTTCTTTGTAAACAGACCCAATGATAAAGATATGCTAAGTTCTGGAGCCCAGAGGCTGTCAGGGATTTTACATTCTACCAATTTTGTCTTATCTCCTGGGCACTGTGGAGTTGAACAGAAGCTAATGTTAAGTGCTAAATTCATCTGTCAGCATCTGTCTGTCACAAACGAGAGGGCCTCCCTGCTGAATGGGCTTGCCTCTGGTTTAGGGAAAGCCTGAAAGTTGTCAGGACTGTTATCTGAAGATATCAAAAATAGCTGAGCTACATATATTTTGTTTCTCTGCTTTTACCTACTCAGAAGTGAAGTGCAGAAGCCTAGATATTAATAATCTGAATTAAAAAATAATAATTCACATACCACTCATACAAATACTCACATTTGTACATAGAGGAAGACCAGACAAATAAAGATAAACATGTTTAGAAGAGTTATCTTCAAGTAGTGGAATAAGAAGTGATATATTTTTCTTTTTGTATAATTGTATTTTTCAAATGTTCTATGATGAATATTTATTACTTTTGTCATAAGGAAAAAAAGTAGTCAATAAGAACTATGAAAAAAACAAACCAACAAATGTGGCTGCCATAACAAGTTTCCACAAGCAGTGGGGTCTAAAATAGCAAACATTTATTTTTTTCACAGTCCTTGAGGTCATAAGTTCGAAATTAAGGTGTTGGCAAGGCTGGTTCCTTCCAGAGTCTCTGAAGAAAAATCTGTTCTGGGCTCCCTCCAAACTTCTGGTGGTTACTGGCAGTCCTTGGTGTTCTGTGCCTTAAAGTTGTACATTCCAATCTCTGCCTCAGTTTATGTGGCATCCTCTCTTTGTACTTACATGGCTTTCTTATCAGGATACCAGTTACTGGGTTTAGGAACTACCCTAATTTTATATGGCCTCACCTTAATTTAACTAATTTATATCTGCAAAAACCCTATTTCCAAATAAAGTCATATTCTGAGGTTTGGGCTGGACATGAATTATCAGGTGAGGAAGGCACTATCCAACCCAGTACTAGTGGCAGTGAAGTCAATGAATCCCCCTGAGGATGTTCAGATCATCATTGACCCTATTAAGCCTGAATTTTTGAAAAGTAGAGCTTTTGCTGTTGGAACTACATGGCCTGCCTCTCCCTCTGTCTCTATTTGGGCTGAGGAATGGGCCAGGGCAGGAGCAAGGGATGTAGAGCAACAGTATGAGCCACCAGGATGACATCTGAGTCCCCAGAGCCTGGTAGGGCCACAGCTGCTGGTGAAAAGCCTGAGGATCACACACGTCACTCACACGGCGTTCCCCTGTTGCAAAAGCATGTGCATGCTCTTAGGATTAACCAACGACAAACTCATTTTGATATGTTACAATTACACATTTTCTCTATCAGCACTACTGAAAGCAGAACCACTGTCATGCATAAATCTGTGAAACTGTCATGCATAAATCTGTGAAACAAAGCCAGGCTTGGTGGCTCAGCCTGTAATCCCACGCCTTTGGGAGGCTGAGGTGAGTGGATTGCCGGAGTCTGCGGGTTTGAGACCTGCCTGGGCAGCAAGACCTCATCTCTACAATAAATAAAAAAATCAGCTGGGTGTGGTGGCGCATGCCTGTAATTCTGGCTACATGGAAGGCTGAGGCGGAAGGATCGCCGGAGCCCAGCAGGTCGAGGCTGCGGTGGCCAGGAGCGGCCACTGTACTCCAGTCTGGGTGGCAGAGTGAGACTCCAACTCAAAAAAAAAAAAAAATCTGTGAAACATTTGGTGATAAAAAGATTTCTTGTACTCAACAAGGTGGCAAATCAACATAATACATTTTTTCCCCTGGAACAGATTATCTGTGGTATAAGAGGTTTTTAATAGGATGTGTTGTGTTTTGTGTGTTGTATATTATGTGACAGGCACTGTGCACAGCACTTCAGAACAATTTTTCTCATAATCTTCAAACAATCCCACGAGGCAATTATCTCATTTTTTAAATCAAGAAACTGAGGCTCAGAGAAGTTAGACAATCACAGCGAAGTCCAAAATTACATAGGTAGGAAATGTCAGAAGTGAGACATGAATTTTAAGGTAAAAATATTTCCATTAATATTTTTTTGAGTTGGGGTCTCACTCAGCCTGGCATACAGTGGTACAATCATGGCTCAGCACAGACTCGCCCTCCCGGGCTCAGGTGATCCTTCCACCTCAGCCTCTGAGTAACTGGGACTATAGGTCTGTGCCACGACAGCCAGGTAATCTTTTTATTTTCTGTAGAGACAAAGTTTCACTAAGTTGCCTAGGCTGTTTTCAAACTCCTGGGCTCAAGCAATCCTCTTGCCTCAGCCTCCCAAAGTTCTGGGATTACAGGTGTGAACCACTGCACCTAGCGTAAGGTAAGTATTTCTAAGAATTATACCATAGGGTCGTACTATCAGCTGAAGTATATCATTAGCACTTTCTTTAGCAAAGGATAAATTATCACAGAACTACATCCTGAAATAATGTTACCATGTTCCTCACAGAATTTATGTCACTTGAGGAACATATTGAGACCCTTTAATCATCTTAGTAAACCCATTCCTTTTCCATGTGCAGATGCTACAAGGACCAGTGTCCACTACCTCACTCTGTGCCCAGCGCATGAGGCCTAGGTGAGACATTCTTTCAGAGCAAAGTAACAGGAAAAGCTTGTCTTCTTCTAAATAATTGGTGTATTTTCTCCTTAGAAACAAAAGGAATGGGATATTGTTTGCCCTGGTCTTCATTTTCTGCACTCAAATGTGTCTGCTCAGTCATAGCACCCTGGGTTAATTACTTAATAATCTGAATTTCTGCAATAAGATCCCCAGTCTCTGCCCCAGGACTTGGCCTACTTTTTCAATGTTTAGTTTTTTCTATCTCAACTTCGATTTTCATTTATAACTTACTATTTTTTCTAAAATCTATTCTTTCTCCAGAAATATTTTATACAACAAGGAAGATAAGGATCTTTCTTTGTTTTATTTTTTGGTGCTGCTGTTGTTGTTGTTGTTATGTTAGTGTGGTTCTTTCACAGGAAGGGAAAAGGATTATGGAGTCATCAACCTTTGCCATTGGCTCCGGCCAGCTCCTTTTGCCAAGCTTACCAAACTGATACCCTGTCTGGGATTTTATGTTTTTTTATTTAAATTAGGTGTATTTTTAGAGAAATCTGGAACCTTTGTGAAGGAAGCAGATATTCCTTTTTAGGTTGAAATAGACAATCTATGAGGGTGGGTACCTCATGAAAGCCATTGACAATTGACAATTGGTTAAATTATTATAGCAGGCCAAGTCCCCTATCAACCTGCTGGTTGCTCAGAGCCACATCCAGGGGACACAGAGACCTCATGCTTACTCCTTACTTTATTCTACTCTTCCATCTTGAAGGTTCCTCTGGCTTAGGATCCTGACTCCAGATGAGCGAATTAAAAAGGCACACACACACACACACACACACACACACACACACACACACACACAAATTGTCAAAGGCTTTCATAAGGTACCCTCAGCCTTCCCGCCATGTGGTCAGATCCCTCAGACTAGAACACAAAGCCTCATGTTGGCCTGACATTTCCCAGGTGTCATCACCTGACCTGGCACGATTAGCCCTGCCCCTGCATTGAAGGAAGCTCCTCAGAAGCCAACTTGCTGTGAGCTGAAGTCAAAGAGAATGACAAGACCCGACAGAAACTCCCTGGGCAGCTAGCAGGCATGCAACTAACTACACAAGCGCCTGGCTGCTATCAAATAGAAACTCTGGAGCAAGGGAATTAGGAAACAGCCCTCTCAGCATCACTCTGCTGAGGGTCCAAATATATCTAAAGTTGACATGAACACAGTACAGCAATCAGTGTGGACCCTACTTTTGTGAATATCATTCTCACCAAAAAAGAGAAATTGTCATACTCCCTCCCCCAATAAGAATATGCAAAGCAGACACAAATTTCCTGGTATTATACAAAATTTACAACTAGAGTCACAAGGCCTCTATCAGATTATACTGAAAAATAACCTTTTCACCCAAACCCAAAATTGTATACCATTCATTTGCATGGACACAGCAAAATTATCCAACATTGTCATCTTGACTCAAAATTCACTGTTTTCCAAGGCAAGACTTAAAACATTATTAGAATGTACAATGTGGCCGGGATCGGTGGCTCAGCCTGTAATCCCATGCCTTTGGGAGGCTGAGGTGAATGGATTGCCTGAGCCTGCGGGTTCGAGACCTGCCTGGGCAGGTGAGACCTCATCTCTACAATAAAATCAAAAAATTAGCCGGGCATGGTAGTGCGCGCCTGTAATTCCGGCTACTCGGAAGGCTGAGGCGGAAGGCTCGCCGGAGCCCAGCAGGTGGAGGCTGCGGTGGCCAGGAGCGGCCACTGCACTCCAGTCTGGGCGACAGAGTGAGACTCCAACTCAAAAAAAAAAGAAAAACTAGAAAATGGAAGCAAATATCCATTGGACTAGATTTTGCAGGATGCGAGAACAAGGAAATAACATTTGTATCATTTGGTTGTCTAACTTGGGGAAAATGAAAATAATCACTACATTTTTCCAAGAAAATATATTGGTGCTTGATTGCAGAATTAAAAGAAACTCTTGTAATAATTTAACGAAGGTTCTAAGAATCTGGGAACCCTTGAAATTAAACACATGTGCATATGTGCTTTGTTACGGGAAACAAACCACACATTTCATCAGAACCTGAAGGCGGTTTAGCATGGATCTAGTGCTCGATGCTTTTAGTTTGTGGATGAAAAACTGACACTCAAAAAAGCGAATTCACAGTAAAATAGCTGCAAAGTTTTTGACTAAATTCTAGTCTTTTATTTTTCATTGTTGTCATTCAATAGCATCATTATTTTGGGGGAGAGTTTGAGGCCTCTGTGAAAGGGTAACTATACCTTCCCACTGACACTGTCCAGCAAGAATTCAGCTAAATCTGCCATCAGCTTGAGTCACAGAGAGGCCAGAGAAAGCAGCAACTTGCTTGACAGAAATGGGCAGAAACTTGCAACTAAATTACTGATTACGTAAGCTTCTCCGTCTAATTTCAAAGTCTCTAACGCTTGGGGAATTCTTCAAAGAGGCTAAAAAGTTGGCAATGCATCATTTGTCCTCGTGGGCATTTTCATTCAATTATAAGTGGATGCACATTCCCATACTGAAAACAGCACAGAGGAAGCTGCTCTCTACTGCTTGGCCCTCTGTGCAAAACTCGCTTTCAATTATCCTGATCTGTATTGAATTCCCCCACCTCCCTTTAGTGTTGCAGCTTCGAGGAAACACCAGCCACACAAAGCAAGAGCAATTACCACACCATCACCCCAAACATAAATCAATAGTAACAAATGATCCAGCATTCTTACATTGTTTATTCTAGCCCTTGTCTAGACCACATGGAGTCAAACTTGCTTTTCTTCCTTTGCTTTATAAAATTACTGCATATAAACCATCTTTGTAATTAAGTCAGAAGCCTTGGCCGTCATTCACACCTGCCAGCCTTCACCATTCCCGAGTTCTCAGAGAGGCAAGACCTCCAGAAAACCTCTTTCTAATGCTCTTCTCTCAGCCAGGCTGACCTCTGAAATGATCGTCTTTAAACACTTGTGGCTCACTACATCAGACTTTAAAACAACCATGATAACAGTGGTAACAAAAACTACTACTAACAGTATACTGAGTTACCTATCAAGATGTGCTAAACATTTTCACAAAAATCTCCATTCATCCTAACAGTTTATGAAGTAGATGATATTATTTATTTTCTCTTTAAATAAGAGGAAACAAACTTAGAGACTCGACAATCATAAGCTTGTAGTAGAGTAGCACAGCTGGAATTTGAACTGAACTTTGGAACCTTTCTTTTTCTATCCCACTGCTACCCAGTACAGATGACAGAACTTCTGGACTAGAAGTTTCATTCAGATGTCATTCTTGATGGCAGTGAATTTTCTAACTGGGAGAACAGACTAACATAGACACATTATAAATTACCAGAACATATAAGAATTTAGCCATCAGCCACAGGATAATTTAGTTTGTTACAAGACCACATTTAAAAGCCACTGTTAGCCGGGCTCAGTGGCTCAGCCTGTAATCCCATACCTTTGGGAGGCTGAGGTGAGTGGATTGCCTGAGCCCGAGGGTTCGAGACCCGCCTGGGCAGTGAGACCTCATCTCTACAATAAATCAAAAAATCAGCTGGGTGTGGTAGCGCATGCCTGTAATTCCGGCTACTGGGAAGGCTGAGGCTGAAGAATCGCCGGAGCCCAGCAAGTCGAGGCTGCGGTGGCCGGGAGCGGCCACTGCACTCCAGTCTGGGCGACAGAGTGAGACTCCAACTCAAAAAAAAAAAAAAAAGCCACTGTTTATTAGCACTTACTGTGTGCCTAATAAAACCACTGCTATAGGTATTTTTCATTCTGATAACTATCTTCAACTCTTTACTTCAAGGATGACAATATTCTTCATATTTCAGATGTAGAAACTGAAGCACAGAAAAGTTAAGTTACCTGCCTAAGTCAAAAGCGGTCCAGTTCAGGATCTGAACTAGGATTACTTTCCACAATTTTCATACTCTCTATTTGCCTCCTATACACAAATGAGTTCTATTGTTTTATGTGCATGAAATGAGCAGTTCAACCTGCCCAATGCTCCATTAGTGGAGCACAAGTTGAGGGTGTATCTACACAGAGCAGTCTACACTTACCTGGTGCCCTTTGAGGGTAGCATATGTGTATGGGGCCAGGGAGGCTGAGTGCAAAGGGGCTGTCTATACTAACGTGTTCCTCTCTCAGGTGGGTCTTGGTACCAAACTCAGCTACCTGGCCCACTCTGAAACAAATCCCTGGTCTCATAAATGATAAATGCAATACAAATGAGCCAATCTATAGAAACCCAACTCTTTCAAGGCCACAATGTTGTTAATCATATAAAGAATCATGAAGTAGTGCAAGCAATACAGACTTAGAAGGCTTAAAGACCCAATGGTGTGCTGGTACATGGTTTGGTTTGGTTTTGCTTTCTGGTAAATGTTTAACAACTAGCTCCCCAGTAGGGAGAAAGAAAGTTCTGATTTGTAACACCTGCCAATTTCCATGTTGTAAATACTCCAATCACGCCTCATTTCAAAAAATAAACATGCTATCACTACACATGGAGTTTTAAGACATGACAGTATTTGTATCTTGGGAGCTGTTGCCAACCAGTTCCTGAACACCTCTTCCCATAGATCCTATAGTCTAATCTCAGCTCATGAATTCTCAGTGTAAGATTTTTGGGAAAGTCACTTAACCTTTCTGAGTATCAACTTCTACTTTTATAAAATGGCAAAGATAATACTTCTAGAAAAAATGGCATGATTAAGGGCTATTAAGAAGAGAATAAGATAATCCCTCCCCATTTTAGGAGGGAGTCGCACATACAAAGCATTCTGAAAAAGGAAGGCAATGGAACACTTTCTTTTTATTTTAAAGATGTGGGGTACAATTCAGGGTTAGGTATACAAATGTTCATTATGCAGGTACCCTTGTTGATGACATGTGCCCCTTCCTCCCCGGGCAGTTTCCCTCAACTGCCAATCCCACTCCTCTCTCCTAGCAGTTTCCCACTACTGCCAATCCTTTCTTAAAGTATTATGATAATTGTTCAAGGTCTGCTTATGGGTGAGAACATATGGTACTCTGTTGTTTGTTTCTGTGAAGGATCACTGAGTATGATAGACTCTAAATCCATCCAAGTTGCTGAGAAGTTCATATGTTGTCCTTCTTTATGGTTGCATAATATTCCATTGTGTATATGCACCACATTTTTAAAATCCAGTCCAGCTTCAATGGACGCATGGTTGAGGAACACTTTATTGTAAGTAGAACACTAGCCTCTTAATTCATGTAGGAAAAATCTGATAAGATGGGTTGTACCATGTGGTCAAGGTTGGTGTCCTAAGTGGGGACTTATCCTATCCTATTCTCCTAGTCTAAACCTAAAACCATATCCCAAGATCTGTCATCCTCTGCCAAGCCCAGGAAGGAGACAGAATGACTGCAAGATGTTTGGCCAGATCTCTCCAGGTAGCAAGGCATAGGCTGGTTCAATGGTATGAGTGCAAGAGAAAAGCAAGGCAACTGGGTTCCCTGTGCAGTGAAAAGGTGCCAGGTCCCCTTTAATTTCCTGTCACCTACAAGGGGAAGCATAGCAGCACCAGTTATGTTTAATAACTGTTCTCATATGCAGGGACTCATCTACGGGCACCATGGTCCAATCAGAATTTGGCTCACTTAGACTAGCACCTGAGAGAGCAGATGTTTTTCTCTGCCTTTACACTTATGTGATATGGTTGCTGGGAAGATTATATGACATGAAGTAAAGCACAAAGTTTTGACCAAAGTTGTGCTGTCCAATTTCATAATCCAACCTTTCTTACCTGAGTGACTGAATGAACCAGGCTGTTTAAAATTTTAAAAAGAAAAAAGTTACACCTACTTGTGATTACATGTAATCCTTATAATCATCTGCTACTCCTCCACATTGCATCCACCAACACATAATGAAGCTTACTTAAAATCTTGAAGAATATTATTAAAAAGATGTGTTTACTATGTGTCCAGAAGGTTTACTCTATGCCTAGAAGGATTAAAAAGTGCATTTAGTACTGTTGAAATAAGTATAGGACTGTTAAAATAAGCAGCTCGTCTCCCGAAGTTGTCCATTTTGAAGTGGAAAATACCCTTTCATGTGTATGTTTTTACATGGTTGTATAAGAGTCAGTTCCATTACTTTGTAGAAATGACTTTAAGTTTTAAATATGAGGCACATTATTTCAAAGTCATGAACCATATTAAACTAAACACAACATTAAATTACCTTCATTCTGTGTTGAGGAGCCAGTGAGGAGTGGGGTGTTTCCAATTCTGGTTTTGCCTTTTAAACTTATCCTCCCAGCACCTGGAATTATTTAAGCCTTTGGCCTCTGTGTGTAGTGACATTGATGCAAATATGCCCTGAGATCCGTCTAGTGGAAAGGAGCTTTCTAGACTTACAAGGATTAAACTCTAGTTTACTGGGGACTTAGGACCACCGAGTCCAAGTTTTGTTAGAGATTGGATGATGTGGAATACTAAGGATCCAGTGCAGAATCTGACCTCCTCCCATGTTCTCTAAGAGTCCCAATGATTTTCTCTCCTTTTAATTTCCACCAAGTGTGACAAGGGGGAAAAGACCATCTGCCTGCCTAAAATATGTCCAAAATTTCTAGTTAAGAAACCTAAATAGTATAAATACCCCTGGGTGCACAGAACTAACATTCCAGCCAAAGGAAATGGGATTGTGACCTGGCTGGGAAGGCAGGGAAGGTGGGAGGGGAAGTTGAATGGTAGCATCCTTGGCAAAACTTTTCTGTCTATGATGCCACCTCAAACTGAGATGTTGCTATCCCAGAGCTCAGCAAATATTAGGAGTTTAAGGAATCCTAAGGGAATGGAACAAAATTAGTTAATTTTAAAAAATTGTTAAAGCCACACTTCTTTTCTGGACTTCTAAACCTGCCTGTGTGCAGAGGTAAGGGAGGTACCAGCAGAGTAGGGTGAGGTCTACAGCACAGGCAGACAAACATCCCCACAGCCAGGTCAGCAAGCAAGGCTTCCAGGTTTTCTGATCGCTCAGGCTCAAAATCACTCTTGTTCAAGTTTTCGAAGATGCATTGTCCAGTGGTAGTCACTAGCCACATGTGACCATTTAAATTAGAATTTAAGTAAATTAAGATGAAATGGAAAAAAAATTCAGCTCCTCTGTTGTTCTAGGCACATTTCAAGTGCTCGATAGCCACAGGAAACTAGAGGCTACCACGCTGGATAGCATTGATTAAAAACATTTTCATTATCCCAAATGTCTGTTGGATAATACTGGTCTAAAGTGCAAAAAATCTATATAAATGTCCAGGAATTCTCTGATTCTTTATATGATGCTATTTCTATACTAAAACCCTCACTCAGGTTTTAAAATAATTATTTAAATAATTATTTAAAACAATTTGTTCTTTTTCTGCACCCAGCCTAGAAGTATTTCAGCAAATAAGGAAAACATGTAATACTTCTTTTATATGTACAAATTATGTTGTGTATTTAAAAAGTAAGAAAATGCATATACCATGCTTAACACTCAAGCATAGAATCCTGTAAAACTTTGTCTAGTAAGCCCTTTTTAAAACAGCAATACCAACTACACATATAAACTGGCTTGAAGAAGCAAATTTTATTTATTTATTTATTTATTTATTTATTTATTTCATCAAGGTCTCACTCTGACACCCAGGTTGGAGTGCAGTGGCACGATCATGGCTCACCACAGCTTTGACCTTCCAGGCTCAGGTGGTGCTTCTGCCTCAGTCTCCCAAGTAGCTGAGACTACAAGTGTGTGCTACCACACCTGGCTAATTTTTGTAAAACTTTTTGTAGAGACAAGGTTTCACTATGTTTCCCAGGCTGGCAAATTTTTAAAATATGATTTCAACTACTTTAAAGGAACAATTAAAAAATGAGGAAAAACAAAACCATCCCTGCCACAGGTCCCTGTAGGAACTTGCTGGACTACATAGGCCACTGGGAGTTCAGAATGTATTTTAAAATACTATTTTAGAACTGCTTCATATATGTATATGAGGGGGACCCAAAAAACCCTCAAAATTTATTTATAAAAAAATGTGTATTTATTCTTACATGTTTAAACTTCAGTCACCTTCAAAGTACTCTCCATTTGATGCAACACACCTATTGAGACACTTTTCCACTACTCAAAACAGTTTCTGAACTTGTCCGTTTTGATGTCTTTTAGTGCTTCTGCCATTTTTGTTTCATCTCTTCCACATCAGTGAATGTTTCTCTTTGAGGACTTTTTTCATCCAGGGAAACAAACAAACAAAAAAAAGTTACTTGGGTGAGATTGGGTGAATAGGGAGGGTGGGACATGGGGGTCATGAATTTTTGGTCAAAAACTGCTGAACACTCAGTGCAGTGAGGGCAGGTGCACTTATAAATCACCCATCATGAAATGGGAAAATCTGCTGAATCTCAAAAAAAAAAAAGAAAAAAAAATAGAAAGGAAATCACTGAAGCTGAACACAATCTCTCACAACACTAGCTGGTACACTGATGACAATGGGTTCCTAGAGCACTTGCCTAGTGTGGGAAACCTGTACTACAAGGGGCCCACCCTCCAAAAAAAGTAATTCTGCTTGTTTGGGGGGTGGTCCCCCTTGTACGAGTGTGTGCATCAAAATTTTGACTTTCTTCAGACTGGTCTGTCTGTTGTTCCACCCAAATTTTCAGTGGGAGCCAGGTTATTTCACTCATTCTATTTTCATCAAAAGAGAAGATTCTCCCTCAGAAGGCATGCAGACCAAGGCAGCCCCGCTTCTCCAGGGATCAGCTTCCTGCCCCTCTGCTCTGGGCTTCTTAATGACCCTTGGACTGACTGGAGCCAGGAACTATGTTGGTGAGTATAGCAACTCTCACAGTGTATGATTGGGCTCTCGGTGCCCAAGGTAAGACACAGCAGTCCCAAGAACACTTGGTATGCCCACCTAGCTTTATAGTGGCAGTCTTAGAGCCATTTATCAAATCTTTTCAACTCTCTGTCTTCCAGGCACATGGATTGCACTTCCAGCCTCCTTGTGATTTGGTGGTAACATGTGACTACTTCCAACCAATGACTTGTGAATGAAAGTGTCATGTCTAAGCCAGAGCATTTGATAGATAGAAGGAGACCCTTTGGAGGTCCCTTTTCCTCAACCTCGAGACCAGTAATGTTTTGGATAGTGACGTTTCTCTTAGTCTGGCCCCCGGAAGGAGCATAAAACAGAACAGAATGCCTAGCCCAATTGTAGTAGGCACATAATATGAGTCAGCCAAAAATTTTTGTTGCTTGAAGACACTGAGTTTTTGAATTGTCACCACTGTATAATCAAGCCTGACCAGATTGATACATTAGTAAGCAATATTAGGGGTGGAAGTGCAAAGGGAACCCATTTCTAAAGTGGAGTTGCCAAGGATGCTTCTACTCAAACAGCAACAGTCAGGTTTTCATTGTCAAACAAATGCCAATCTGGCCACTATTGAGGATATTGGGATATTGCATCTTCCTGCCTTCTAGGAGCTGGTAATCTTGTGCAAATACAGAAGCCCAAGATAAACTCTTATTTTAAAATGACAAATTCTGCTGGGCTCGGTGGCTCAGCCTATAATCCCACGCCTTTGGGAGGCTGAGGTGAGTGGATTGCCTGAGCCCGTGGGTTCGAGACCTGCCTGGGCAGCGAGACCTCATCTCTACAATAAATCAAAAAATCAGCTGGACGTGGTAGCGCATGCTTGTAATTCCTGCTACTTGGAAGGCTGAGGCGGAAGGATTGCCAGAGCCCAGCTGGTTGAGGCTGCGGTGGCCGGGAGCAGCCACTGCACTCCAGTCTGGGCGACAGAGTGAGACTCCAACTCAAAAATAAATAAATAAATAAATAAAGTGATAAATTCATACAAACAACATGCTATAGCAGCCCAGAATAGAGCTTAGTCCATATTCAAAAATTTAGGAAAAGCTGCTATTACAGATTGGGTTTCCCCTACAAGTGAACTCTGAGACAGATATCTGTATGTAGGGACTTCACTGGAGAGTGGTCTTGGGATCAATACCTGTGGGAAGTTAAGGAAAAAGAATTTGGCAGAATGGAAATTTAGGTCATGATCCAGTTACAATAAAATAAGATGGCCCAGTTGTCCTTAAATGAACCAATGGGACCAGGTTTCTATAAACCAAATCAACCAGTCAAAATCAACCTCCAAGAAGAGGATGTGACCTTAGGTGTGGAGTTCTCTCACCAAGGGTGGAGCTCATCTGCTGCCTATCAGGGTTCTTCTGCCCTGTAGGTGGGGGAACAAATACTTGAATCACAGGAGAGGGAGCATACCACAGCACCCACTCCAGTCACAAAAGGAAGTAAAAAGCTTATGTGTAGAGCATACCAGAAAGACAAGGATCGTGAGCAAAGGCATAAAAGTGGGAAAGTATATGGCATGACCACAGAATGTGGTTTGGCCTGATATGGACAAGGCAAGACTATATATTGAGGAATGGCAAAGAAGAAGCCTGGAAATATAGGTGGGAAATCACTTTGTGGTGGTACTAAGTGCCTTAGGTTACCCACCCCACGGGAAATGATTATTCTCAGTGGTATTTATAAAGTATGTAGAATGCAAGAGGAGGAAAATGATAAATGCCTAACAAGCCATGGTGCAAATGACGGAGAAAAAAGCTGGTTTAATACAGAGTTGGGCATTAAATATATTGAGCATGTGATGGTGGTGAGCATTAAATTGGAAAGATCCAGGAAAACATTGCAGAGCCAGGAGGAATTCAGAGAGGATAGGACTAGAAACAGATTTGACAGTTATGGACACTGAGAAAAGAATGGAAGCCGGGGGGGTAGATTAAATCTCTGAATAAAGAGAACAGAAAAGAAATGGAAATAGAACCTCAAGACAACACCACTGGTAGAAGAAAGGGAAAGGAAGAAGGCCCCAGTGATGTATGTAGCTCTAGAATAATCAGGGTGGAATCTGAAGGAGTCAATTAATATAGAGTTACAGCAACCAAAGAAAGGGGGGAAAATGAAGAACTTAAATGTGGGGAACGATAAAGAAAGATCAAGAAATAGTCCCTTGGATTCTGCCATTACGATGCTATTCCATAGTTCTTTCAATAGGTTAAGGAGTAGAGTTCTGAATCAAGTGAGTGGTGAGAAAAGAGTTTGCATGGGTTTTCTAAACTTTTCACATCATGGTACACATTAGGAGATTATCATTTTTATATGTCACACCAGGGTAAAAAAACATGCCTGGGGTCAGATGTAACAATTTCAGGACTCCTGAAAGCCTGACTGGTAAAAAAGACACAACAGGTAGGGAGCTCTGTTCCAGTATATACAGACTGCTCTCATTTGAGACAATGGTTGTGGAAAAAAGACCAAAGGACAATGGATAAAGAGGGCGGCAAGGTTAAAAGAAGTGATAACTCTCCTAAAGTAAGAGGACTGTGCGCATATTCGGCAACATAATAAGCTTATAATTTAGAGCACAAACCATGAGAGAGAAAAGGAATAGCTGAAAGAACAAAACCTACTGAAGTTTAAGGGAAGAAGAGGGCACTGGTGGAGTGCCTATCCACCCTAAAGAGAAAGTATAGTAACTCTTTCTTACAAAACTGGATGAAAATGTGAGAGAATGGGTAATTCAGAAAAAGAGTTTTAATACAGGAATTTTAAACAATGGAGAATTATAAGTAATTTGATATGAAAGGAAAGTATTGGAGGTTGAAAATAAAGATGCAGATAGCGATTCATTCATGCAGCATCTTGTATGCAGAACTGAAACATCTGGTCTCATGAGCAGGAAAGAGAGAGCCAGAAGAGTTGTTGAAAGGATTCGAGGGTTAGATAAGTCAGGTTTGAAGAGGAGATTCAAGGCAAGGTGAAATAGACAAGGAAAAAGTAGCTATGAGGCTGTAGTTACATTGCAAGTGGAAAATGAGAATCAAAGGTATTGGTGGGAGCAGAGGGACAAGAATGTATTCAGAAGATATTTGGCAGTTGGAAACAATAGCAAACAGAAAAAATTGAATTGGATCATGGATGTCATGAAGTGGGCATATTGACCTAGATAGCACACACATACTATTAGCCTAATGATAAATGACAAAAAAGGACATATTGTCAAGTTTTAAATTTATTTGATTATTGATAATTATGAGAGACTCAGGGAGATTGCAGAGACATAGGACATGGTCACATAGTTCATTATAGTCACTATTTCTTGCATTCAAATGATTCCTCAGTTTTTGTATACTCATGGAGCTCCTAGTTCTTCAAATTTGGCTCATTCCAACTGGTGTGTTTCCTATGCATTCATGACTTAAGAAAAGGAGGTGCAATTTGATTTGAGGGTTTGTGTGTGTGTGTGTGTGTGTGTGTGTGTGTGTGTGTGTGTGTGTGTGTGTGTTTTAAACAAAGAGATGTTTTTCAACCAGCAGTTACTTTATTAAAAGGAAAAAAAAAGTAAGTGAGGATAAAATCCCATTGGCTTTTTTAAAGCAACTGGAAATAATCGATGTGCATTTGCAACCTGTTTCTAAATGTTCTTGGAGAACTTTGTTTTGAAGTGTCCTGCTGTGACCCATGCTATCCTAATAGAAATGGTGTTGGAGAGATGCCTAATATGAGCTTATCACAGACCAAATGAGCAAATGAATAGGCAGTTGTTTGCAGCTCCTTTGAAACAGTCAGCTGTGATCCTTAAGGAATAAGTGAACAGAAGTAGAAACCAAAGATAACTAAGCTGCTCTGATCTTTAGATTTAAGCGGAAGCCGATTTGCAAGTCCAGCACTGCATGTTGTGATGGTAAGCTTGGCAAGGCCATTTACACTAATACTAAATTGATCATTGATCATAAGACTAAAGCAGAGGCCACACATTTCTGTTTCCTTTTCTCTTGGGGATTATGGAAACTTCAATCACAATACGTTGTCTCCTCATCCAAGTTCTTAAGAGAATTAGATGAGTAAGCACCATGTTACTCTCATGAAGAAAGGATATTTAAGCCGCCCTTGCAAGATGACAGACATACCAGCCCAACACAGACCTGTGAGAAGGGGATCTGATGAACAAAAACTGCTGTGGCTCAGTAGAACCTCCAGCTCTGTTCAAAAACACAGATTCTCTATTCCAGCCAGGCTCCCATCACCCTCTAGAACCAACCGGGCATTTACCCAGTGGCTTAGGAGTTCATAGGGGCCACTTTAATTTTCGGAAATTAACCAGCACTACTTCTGGTATAAAAAAGGCCCCTAAAATATGTTTATTTTCTTGCCATTCTCATTCACAGTAAAAGGACTAGCATCAATAGCCAGAATCTGTCCCCCTAACAACAGAGCCTGTCACCTAAGTCTCCTTACCACACAGAGAGACCAGATTCTAGTCATACTTCATTAGATTAGCAAAAAAGAGACCTTGCCCATTTCTTACTCAAAGGCTATCTTAATGGTAAAATTTATCATCATGTCATCATACAATGCATTTATCCTTTTATTCTTTAATTTCTATATCCCTGTGTTTTATTTTTTTTTAATGATCTCAGGCCCTATTGCTTGTGATTTAGGGATAAAGCCTGAGGAGATGAATTTTTTTTTTTTAAGTTCACTCTGATTGAATCTGATACAAAGCCAGCTTCAGGAGCCCCCTTTTAGGGTCAAACATTTTAAATTTTCACTTTTGCATCTTACGTTTTTGCAAAGCATTTTATACATGTTGCCTTAATTGATCCTCACTGAAATTTTTTGAGATAGACAAAGCATAAAACACTAATTCCATCTTGACAACAAGGGAATGAAGACCAGAAAGTTAAAACACTTGCCCAGATTCACAGAACTGGGACTAAATCCAGATCTTCTGTAGCTGTGTCTAGCTTCTGTCTAGCATATCTGACTAGAACGGACAGAAAGATAGAGGGAAAAGTGTTTCACTTCTTTTGGTAAATCCAGTTCTGTACCCTCACTGTGTACAGGCATAAATGTTCTGAAGCGTCTCTCTCTCCCCTTCCAACCTTCACTCCCTTTCTCTTAGAGCCAAAAAGCTAGAGAACAGGAAGCTTCATCAGGAGAAATGTTTCAATTCCTTCTTTTCCAACTCCCAATTCAGTATCACCATTCTCCATTTCAAAGGATCCATAGCAATAAAACTTTGAGTCTTTTTATTAGGCATTTCTAAAGGCTCTATTTACATGTTTTTGTTTTCATACTCTTTTAATGAGAAGTCCCTAAGGGTGACTTTTGGGTCACTCAAAGGTTAGGAGGAAGAGGTAAGGGTGATGCTTATCCCCAAATCCCAGTCCTTCATAAACTGTTCAAGTTATACTTAGAGTCAGATGGACCCCTTCCCATTTAATTAAAGATTGGCTATGGAAAGCCTAAATGCCCATAGGAACACAGCCGAGCACTATTGTTGAAAGGCAAAAATAATTATTTGGAAGCAGAAATAAATTCCTTGCCTCTATCAGAACTCTTGTTGATTTACAACCATAAGGTAATTTGCTTCTGCTAACTTAACTCCTGTTCCTTGCTCAATTCCTTTGCACTTTTTAACTAATCTTTTAATTCCCTTTTGCATTCTCTGTGCTACCAAATCAAAGCAAAATTTATCTTGCTTTCATTTGCCAAAGCTGAGCAAATTTGGAAGAAGAAAATTACTAATAAAGGACAAAGGATTTTAAAGAAAATGTATTTTCATTTCAGTGAATTGAAACAGAGTACAAAGAAAATTAATCATTATATTAAATCAAAGGAATGTAAATCACATTATTCACATTTATAAATTGCTGATAATATGTGACTTTTTAAAAGCTTGAGATGGGAAGATCTCTTGTTAGACGGGAGTGAGGGACATACTCTAGAAGTGAGTATCCCTTGTAGCCAGGATTAGGAGTTCCTTTCTATATTTGTTTCTTTTTCTCACAAGTCAGCCATTTTACAACTAAATCTCAGACTAGTTCTCATGCCATTGGCATTTCAACCCCTCAAAAATCAAAGACCAAGATATGATTTGATTCCTGAGCATCTGGCTGGTCTAAAAGGTTCCAGTTATGGAATTGTAACATTGTGTCATTTTTTTTACAACTGTTAAATTTATTTTCAGTTGAGTTTGGTGGCTCAGTCTGTAATCCCGTGCTTTGGGAGGCTTAGGTGAGTAAATTGCCTGAGCCCGTGGGTTTGAGAACCGCCTGGGCAACTTGGCGAGACCTCATCTCTACAATAAATTCAAAAAATTAGCCAGGCGTGGTAGCGTGCACCTGTAGCTCCAGCTACTTGGAAGGCTACTCCCTTTCTGCTGAGTAACATTTGGCTAGTTTTGTCATCACTTTGTACTTCAGATTCCTCACCTGGCCTGTAAAATGAAAATAATAATAGTGCCGACCTCATTGGATTCTTTTAATTTGAGAGAATGTATGTAAGGCTCTTAGCACACTGCTCAATAAAGATGTGTGTGTGTGTGTGTGTGTGTGTGTGTGTGTGTGTGTGTGTGTGTCTGTGATGTGTGTGTGTGTGTGTCTGTGTGTGTGTGTGTGTGTGTGTGTGTGTGTAGCTGATTCTTGTTCACAGTAGTTATGGCCTAGAAAGTTGCCATGAAAACTGAATTAGCAAATACTGAACCACTGCTCTTAGGGAAAATACAGGGTAGGTTCCTTTGAGCCTCTGGTAACATTGTTTTGTCCATTGATCAATACATAATCTTATTTTATGTGTGTTTCTGCTTACAGGCATTTTATGTAATGTATATTGTTGACTCATTAACATTGAACTCATGGCTAAGAGTACTATAACTCACCGCCTGAATGAAGCTTATATAAACACATATTTTTTCCACAAGGCACATCACAGCCTTCTTTTGCTTAGGAATACTGGACATCACTTTCCACTATACTTGGAAATAGTGAAATCACCAAAAAAAAAAAAATGCATAAAAATTGTGGCACTACATAGACCATGGAAAGAATGCTCGTTTACAGTACAGAGAGAGCTGAAACAGGAAAACGGTGTCTCCTTGTTGGATCTCAGCTGAGGATTTGCACATCAAGGACTCAAATTTTTCAGAGCCCTATACACATCTGTGAATGACAAAGAAAGTAGAGCAAATATTAATGTGAAAGTTACAAATAACTTTTAGTAAGTAGGCAAATTTGTAAGTATGGAATTCACAGATAATGAAAATGGACTGCATTATCATGCTTATCATCCAAGGAAGTAAACAAAGTTGTTATTACTATGTCTAGTTTGCAGATGAGAAATAGGCCCAGTAAGGTTTAGATGGTGCTTCTATGTTGCACACCCCTAGGGGCAATTTTCTCATGCTTGTTTATGTGCAGGTATCCTCAGATTGGCGCAACAGCTCTTGATCTAGAAACCACATTTAATGACTATTTCTCAGTATCATTTCTGTAAATCATAAAGCCTCAATATATTTTGGAAAGTTCAATCGGTTATTATGTTGGATCTTCACTCCTCGTCCCACTAAAATGGCTATACTTAGAGGCACTTAAAAACGATGTCATAAAACAGAATGGTCTCTGCCCTTAAGGAATGAATATTCACTTTTTCTATAGAGCAAATAATTCCATTGATATTTAAAAAATTAAATAGAAAGCAAAACAACGTTTTTGCATCCTGAGAAAGAAACACATTGAAACGGGTGCCTGAATACATCTAGTTCTTTACTAAATAGAAAGGTAATTAGTATTATGAAATGTGTCCACCACAAACAAAGCACTAAACTAGACACTGTACATACATTATCTTATCTGTTCTTCACAATAACCTTAGAATGAATCATTTATTATTTTTCTTCTATATGTAAGTATACTGATATACAGAAAGGTTAAATAATTTGCTCAAGGTCACATAGCTATGAAGAGATATGAAAAGGGCATGGGGTATATAAGATCATAGAAACATAACTGTCTTCAAAATAACCACTAGATTCCAGATACAAGTCACTACTTTACTGCTGTAAGAGAGAGATCTCATATGACTTCTAGTAAATTCCTAGTATTAAGTAATAACAATATTTTCTCTTCTTTGGTCTAGCAACTACTATTTCATCTAGATATTCATGAAACTTCAGGTAAGTTTAAATAGTTAGTTTGATATAATATGCATACTTCCTCCAAGTTTCCTTATTTTAATGAGGTAAATAGTTGGAATATTAACACAGGTAATTCTCCAAAACCATTCATGGTATAAACAAGGATTACAATATTACATACTCATTTCAAAGTTAAAAAATTCTAATTCAAATCCATTAAAGCCTAGTTTTATTGTACCCTTCTATTTGTAGCTTTGTGAAAATTGGAATATGGATCAGATGCGATGAACCCTTGAATTGCTTATAAAGAGAAGGTGTAATAAGGACAAAGGTAACCAGTAGTTACTGAATTCACTTCATGTGTCAACCACTGTGCTGTGTTTTGTATTCATTACTTACCTACCTACATTTTAGGTAGATATTAGCATCCTCATTTTACAGATAAGGAACTTAAGCTCAAAGAGACTGATGTCTAAGAACATAAAACTAAGAAATCAGAAAATAAAAATTAAGATTACTAAGGAAATGCTTAAATTGTTTTGTAAAGATGTCTTTTCAAGGTCATTAGAAATAGTTTGCTGCATATTGACATTGCTTGTTCTTCTCCAGATCCTTTTTCTTAACCTACAAATATATTTACATATGATCATCTTTACCTGTACAATGACCATTTGTATACCAAATCCTGAAGTGTGCTTCACAAGCTTAAAATAAAAATTAAATAGCCAAAAATAGCATTCCTCTACAATTGCCTCATTTTCCTTTCAAACACCCAACTCAACAGCTGCCACCTCTACTTCCTCATTTCTGGACATTCCTCAGACCACCTCATACTTGGGCCTCACTTCTCTACTGAAATAGTTCCTTCAAATGTCACCAATGACCACCTTATTCCTAACACCAATGACCTTTATCTGTCCTTATCTCCCTCCATCTTTTCCCTTTCTTTTAAGAAACTTCACGAAATCTGATTTCTGTTATACATGTTCTGATTTACTGCCTACCTTTTTTACTGAACTCTTTCACCCTGTTTATTTCTATTTCTTTTTTTTTTCTTCTCAAACTCAGTTATACAGTTTGATTTATCAGGAAATACTAATGAGCACCTACAATATGTAAGGTACCATGGAGAATATATTGACATGAAGAAGTCACAGTACCTGTCCTCAAAATGTGAACATGCATTCACTCAACATTTACTGATCATAAATAATATGCCAGAATCTGTGTACTCAGCTGAAAATTCAGCTGTCCTTTCAGGTGTCATGTTTGATGGGGGACACAAATACACAGATAATCACCAAATTATAGCTGTGATTAAAGAATATATGGAGAAATAAGAACTGAGGATTTTGCCAAAGTCCTTTATCAGTGAAAGGAGGTTTTTGACAGATTCTCTTGGATTTTCAAGGTATAGGGTCATATCATCAGCAAAAAGGGATAACTTAACTTCCTCTTTTCCTATTTGGATAACCCTGATTTCCTTCTCTTGTCTAATTGCTCTTGCTAGGACTTCCAACACAATATTGAGCAGGAGGGGTGAGAGTGGGCAGCCTTGTCTTGTTCCAGCTTTCGAAGAAAGGTCTCCAGTTTCTGTCCATTTAGAAATATGTTGGCTGTGGGTTTATCATAGATGGTGCTTACTATTTTGAGGTATGTTCCTTCTATGCCTAGGTGTTTGAGGGTTTTTCCAAGAAGCAACGCTGGATTTTATCAAAAGCTTTTTCTGCATCTAATGATATAATCATGTAGCTCTTGTTTTTACATCTGTTGATGTATTTAATTACATTTATGGTTTTGCAAACCTTGAACCAACCCTGCATGCCAGAAATGAAGTCTCAGTGTACAAAATAAATGTGCAAAAGGCAGTCACATTCATATGCACCAACAACAAAAAGGCAGAGACTCAAATTATAAGCACAATCCCATTCACAATAGCCACCAAAAAAAAATATAATGCCTCAGCATCTTCCTAACCAGAGACATGAAAAACCTTTACAATGAAAACTACAAAACAGTGCTCAGAGAAATCCAAGAAGACACAAAACAAATAGAAAAATATTAAATGCTCATGGATAGGAAGAATCAACATTGTTAAGACGTCCATCCTACCAAAGGCAATCTACAGATTCAATGCAATACCTATTAAATTACCAACATCATTAATCAAAACAGTCTGGTATTGGGACAAGAACATATAGACCAATGGTACAGGATTGATATTCTGGAAGCAAGACCTCAGTTTCTCAAACAACTCATCTTTGACAAAGCCTCCACCAACAATCACTGGAGAGAGGAGAACCTATTTAAATGGTACTTGGAAAATTGGCTGACCACATGCAGAATACTGAAACAGGATGCCTACCTATCACCATACACAAAAATCAACTCTAAATGTATCAAAGACCTAAACTTAAAACATCAAACTATAAGAATCTTAGAAAAAGCAGGAGACACCTTTACAGAAATCAGACTAGGCAACCAATTCCTGATCAAAACCCCAGATGTCCATACCATAAGAGATAAAATAGAGAAGTGGTATCTCATTAAACTGAAAAGCTTCTTCAAAGCAAAAGAAACCATCAAGAGAGCAGGGAGACAGCCCACAGAATGAGAAAAAATATTTGCCAACTGTATATATGACAAAGGCCTAACATCCAGGATCTACAGGGAACTCAAACATGCTGGGAAAAAAAAAAAAAAAAAAAAAACAGCCCCATTAAAAAGTGGGCAAAAAACATGAATAGACATTTCTCAAAAGAAGATATACAAGCAGACAACAGACACATAAAAATGCTCAGCCTCACCAATCATCAGAGAAATGCAAATCAAAATGGTATTGAGACCCCTGTAAGAATGGCCATCATTAATAAACAAACAGCAACATATACTGAGGAGGTCACAGAGAAAAAGGAATGTATCTACACTGCTGGTGGGAATACAAACAAGTTCAACCTCTATGGAAAATAGTGTGGTAATTTCTAAAAGAACTAGACATTGACCTTCCATATGGCCCAACAATCTCCTCCAGAATATACCCGGAGGAACTCAAATCATTCTACCAAAAAGATGTCTGTACACGCATGTATATTACCCCACTATTTACAATAGCAAAAACATGGAGCCAACCATGCTGCCGATCAAAACTGGACTGGCTAAAAAAAAACAAAAAAGTGGTACATATATACAATGGAATATTATATAGCCACAAAAAAGGACAAACATATGAACTTGAATGATTTAGAGTCTATCATACTCAGTGATCTATCACAGAAAAAAGAACAGAATACCATATGTTCTCACTCATAAGCAGACAGTGAACATTTACCATAGTACTATAAGAAAGGGATTAGCAGTGGTGGGATACTGCTGGGGTGGAGGTGGGGACACAACATCAATAAGAGTAACTGATTTCAAGCCAGGCAAAGTGGGGACCAAAGGAAGGTTCAAACTTTACCTGTATGATGTACACTTGTATACGTAATCTTGAATTATACTCCACATCTTAAAAAAAAAAACCCAAGGATTAAAAAGCACTTACAAGTAACCAACGTCGGCAAGAGAAGCCAAAGAAGACTTCCCGGAGAGATGAAATGCAAGAAAATGAGAGGTAGGTAAGGAAGAAAAAGAGGGAGGCAGACAAGGAACCAAGATGAGACTGGGTATGGCATATCCAACAATATGGAGTAAAGGATGGAAAAGGGGAGAAAAGCAGCCAGTTGATCCCCTTAAGTTATCTGTGCCTTGCTTTTGCCAGCCTGTGATCTCAACCCAATGTTTCTTCCAAGTTTCCCTTTGTTCATAAGTGGTACTCCCACACTCCCAGGTTCCTCAGCTGTGAGCCTTGAAATCAACTTTAACACCAACCTCTTACATCCAACAACCACCAAAAGATGTTGGTTTATCTCTAGGAAATAACTTATATCCATCTCCCCCACTTTTTCCCCATCTCCATATATCTTCTTCAAGTTCTTATCACCTGTTGTTGAGATAATGACAGAAGCTTTCTACCTGGACTTGTTTCTAACTGGTTCTGTCTTCTTCCTCCTCTAACATGTATTTCCCCCTTTACCATAATACTGCTGGACTCATCTTCCCAAAGCACAACTTCCCATAATAATGATAAGCAGTTCCTCATTGTCTTAGCAAAAAAATTTTAATTTGTTATACTTCCATTCATGATTCTTTAAAAAAAATTTCCAATATTCTCACCCATATTTATGGAGTTCATTCCCTCATAAATCTCCATTTCCCCACCTGTTTTCCTTTGCCATGCTTTAATTCATACTGTTTCCTTTTCCTAAGTTATATCTTGGCCTTCTTGTTCAAACTATACAATTTTCAGTAAGTCCAACTAAATAACATACCCTTTTCATGAACCTTCCCTGACCGCCATCAGATGAGCTTTCTGTCTACCCTACTTCTGAACACATACAGTATTCTCTTTCTTTGCTATGGCTCATGTAATAGTTGTTTCCATGCTCTGGTTGTTCATGTGTATATTTTTTCTCCACTACTAGACTAGAAGCACCTAGAAGACAGGATTGCTGTCTAATTAACTTGGTAACCATGGAAGATGGCATTAATTTTCCCAATTATTTACTCCTTACCCTTCATTATAAGAGAAATTTATATCCTGGTCCTTGCCATAGAACTCGTACCACCCACAAGGAGGAGAAATATATTTTCCCATCCCAATGACGGCGAGATTGGCCAAGTGATATACTTTAGCCAAAGGAATATAAGCATGTGGTATATGCCATATCCAAGCAGAAGTTTTGACAGGCATTGTGAATTTTTTCTAGCTATCTCATCCATTCCTTCTGCCAAAAGAATGCCAAGTAATGCATGCTTCTTTTACCTGGGTCCTGGAATGAGAATGTATATGGAGTAGAGACTCAACAGCCAATGTGCTACTGCTGACATGTAACATGAGTAAGAAATAAATGTCTCTTGCTGTAAGTCACTGAGATGTGGGGGTTGTTATAGCAATAAAGCTGTCTAATCAAGTACCAACATAATACTTAGCCTAGGGCCTGGCATAGGAAAAAATTCAAGAACCATTTGTTTATTAAGAAGAATATAATCTGTTAGTACCTGTTTATTAATAGTCCCTGCATGCACTATCACTGTAATACTTAGTTTAGAGAATTGGAAGTAAGAGGAAAAATTAAGTACAGATACAGAAACAAGCAATTATAAGACTCATGTTACAAAGCACATTAGTGGCAAAGTTAGGACAAAAATGTGGGTTCTTGACTTCTAATCCACTGTTTTGTTATTTTCTGTTTCTGTCTTGTCAATTATTTTCATAATCGCACTTATCAAAAAGTTTTTAAAATATCCCTCATGCGATGGCATTCAGGTCTTTTACATCACAAGATGAAAAGATGTTAGTAACTTAATATAAGAGTTGACCCAATTGTATTTGTAAATAACAGGTCCCAGGAAACAGAAATTTGTGAAATCAGATAATGTAACCTGTCTTGTATTGCATGACATAGGAATGAAAAATGGTATTCTTATGACCATAAAATAAAATGATATCTTAAAAACAAGTTTAGGGTAAAGAATTAATAGATAATAGATAATATTGTGCACTTGAAATTATTTCTAAACAAGTAGAATCTAATTCTAAAACACAGTGATTATAAGAGATGGAGGTTGTACAGTAATATACCCAAATTCTGAGTCAGAAAAGTCTAGCAATATTAAATTCTTTAAAAACTTATAACCAACTTAACAAATGTGGAGAAAATTGCTTTGACTAAAAGATTATATTTTCACATAGCATGAGGAATGGGAGCCCAAGAGACCTGACCAGGGGAAAGAAGCACACTAGGGTTCCTGAGACATTTAGACAGTCCTTTGGAGGAGCTTCAGGGATGCTTGATGTAAGAGGGACCCAAAAGGCAGGACTCCAAGTCCCCACCCTCAATCAACCCAAGTATCTCTATTTTTAGCTGCTTATACAGTGGGTATCCCTATCTTGTCCAATAGCTGGAAGTGATTATAAGGTAAACACATGTGTCTCTGTAAGAGGTGGACTTGCCAGGCTATCATAACTTAAGGATAACAGTCCTTAAAGAAATCCAAGTTGATTCCCTGCTCAATAATCAATCTTGTGAAGGTAATTTGGCTTCAACAAAAATTACTTTTTAATAGAGGAGAGAATATGGTTACCAGTTGGCTTGACTGCTTAGTTGGACTAGAAGCTATATTTCTCATTGTAAATCAATAAATCTGCATTTTTGCTCATACAGTGCTCACTTTAGAGCATAACTCAACAATCCTCAGCCTAATTCTGGATACACAGATAGAATCAAGTTTGAGCCTGGCATTCTGAGAATTAGCCAATGAAGCATGATGTCCCTATCAAGAAGTCCCTTCTGGTAAAGTCTGGGCCGGGTACATAACTGTGTCATCACATTCTGATTAGCTGTCTGTAAAATTGGCACTATAGAAATTTAAATAATTACATTAAGGTTTTTTCATTATATTTATATTCCTAGCTCCTATATGTCTAACACCAATTAATAATATACTTAAAACAAAACATATTTCGACATATTTCCCTAAGTTAGCATTTCCCTGGTCATATCCACAAATAAGCATAGAAACTAACTTACAAATGAATTTCCTCAAATAGAAAGAACCCCCAAAATAAGTTATCCCAAGGGATGTCTCTATACTGCTCAAGAGTCATGGGACAAATAAAAATTGGTCAGGCCTTATCTTTTTTCCTCACCACATAACACACACACACACAGAGAAAATTCTGAAGAGAGTTAATTTGAAGAAAAGATTTCTTGACCGTAACTTGTCTAAGAAAGAAGACATCAAGGGTTAGAGCAAATTATTCAATTGTACATAGCCAAGCAAAGGAAAATCAGAGCTAGAATACAGAACAAACACAATCTGGCTTTTCTTTGGTACTGATGGTAAGAGAAGGAAGGGAGGGAGGGAGGAGAGAGAGAGAATGATTGAATAAAAAGTAAGACAGTTTGTCAGACTGTATAATATATTTGGCCCTGGAATTATTGGGGTTTTACTTACTCTTTTCTGTTTCAGGTTAAACCAGTCCTCAAAAGGTCCTCCCAGGGAAAAAAATTTTACAGCCTGCTAGTAAATACACACAGGAAGCTCCATGCTACACGTAAACTTTTCATTTCAAAAGATTGACAAAAATCAGTCATGAGCTAGAAAGTTACTCATTAAAGTTTAGTATGGTTTCTAGGAAATGAAATATGTATTTATTGTGATTCAAATGCTATGGTATGGACAAACAATAAACAATATATCTAGTAAAATGCACAAAGGCAATAAAGAAATCTTTTCTTTCTCCATCACTCAAAAGAAGAGAATGATTGTGCCAAGCAGGAATTTTCATACTCAACAGGTAGAATGTGAAAAACAGATAAATTGATAATATTAAAGACCCAAGGAGAAATGTTTAATGCTATTTTTAGTATCCATTTTGATAACATTTTAAAAGGTCAACTACGATATAGAATATGCATCATTTATGATGGAAAATAAACTAAATTGGACTGGGGAAGGAAGTGGCTCAAAATTGCTTTGTAAAGTAGTGTGTTCAAATCAGTAAAGGGCAATGACATCTATTGCTGTGCTGATTGCTTCAAAACCGGCTTTAAAAGGGCACTTTCAAAGAAGTGGAGGAGGATATACAACTGAGAAGTAAAGTCAGTTAATGATATTTTTGATAATAAGAAGATAAAAAGAAATAATGACAAAGCATCCCTTTGTCATTACAAACAAAGGAAAAATGGAAGATGTAATTAACATGGATTTGTCACAAATAAATTATCAGATAAATGCAATTTTCCTCTAGAAAGAATGACAGGAATTTGATATGAGGGTTGGACTATATGAATTATGTGTAGTTTTTTAAAACTTTTTGATGGAAAACAGGACCTAGAAACAGAAACATAAAACAATTGTAGAACTCAGGAATTGTAAGGTGAACACCATTGTTTTCGCCATTCAGGTCAAGAACAGAAATTTTCAGCCTCCACAGAAGACCTCCATGTACCTCATTTCTAATCCCAGCCTCTTTTCTTCACAGGAAATTATGATTTACATGATAACCAGTTCCTTGTAGTTCTTGATATACCCATGTGTATCAGTTTCTTTGGGCTGCCATAACAAATCACACGAAGCCGGGCTTGGTGGCTCAGCCTGTAATCCCGTGCCTTTGGGAGGCTGAGGTGAGTGGATTGCCTGAGCCCGCGGATTCGAGACCCGCCTGCGGAACTTGGCGAGACCTCATCTCTACACTAAATCAAAAATAGCCGGGTGTGGTAGCGTGCGCCTGTGGTTCCAGCTACTTGGAAGGCTGAAGTGGAAGGATCGCCGGAGCCCAGCTGGGCGAGTCTGCGGTGGCCGGGAGCGGCCACTGCACTCCAGTCTGGGCGACAGCGTGAGACTCCAACTCAAAAAAAACACAACAAATCACACGAAGTGGGAGGCTTAAGACAATAAAATCATTCTCTCACAGCTTTGGAAGTCAGAAGCTCAAAATCAGGGCACCGGCAGAGTTGGTCTTGTGGAGACTCTAAGGGAAAATTCATTCCATGCTGCCTTCCTAGCCTCTGGTCAGTGCCGGCGATCCTCGGCAATGCTTGGTTTGTGGCTGCCTTCTAATTCTGTCTCTCTTCACAAGGCCATTTGATCTGTGCTTGTGTGTCTAAAATCTCTTTCCTTACTCTTACAAGGATATCAATAATTGTATTAAAAGCTCAGCCTAAATCCAGGATTATCCCATTCTAAGATCCTTAACTTAATTACATCTGCAAAGACCCTATTTTTAAATAATGCTTTATCCACAGGTACTAGAGGGTGAGGACTTGAATATATCTTTTGAAGGGAGACAATACTCAATCACTAAACCATACATATATCCTGTCTCAATAGTTGAGTATTGCTTACTGTTTTTAATGCATGATGTCATTTACGTCTTTTTAAATCTACTGGTCCCCCTCTATCCTTTTCTTTTCCTTACAATGTATTGAAAAGACCTGACCATTTAACCTGTAGTTTCCAACAGTCTAGATGTAGTTGATTGTGTACTCTGATTAAGACTCTCTTGATCAAACTTCAGGTAGGCTTCTCTGAGTCCGCTTTTTAAGAAGGCCTTAGTCTTGAGTTCTGTTTTTGCCCTGACCAGTCTTGTTGTAGCAAGAATCCTGCTAAGTCAGTTTGGTGAAAATCTCCATACCCTTATTATCTGATCATCCTGTATAACTGATCAATTTCCTCACCCCCCCACCATTGATATCTATCTTGGTCTGTTTTGTGTTGCTATAACAGAATACCTGATACTGAGTAATTTATAAAGAAAATAAACTTATTTAGATCACAGTTGGCTAAAAAGGCCAAGAGCATGGTTCCGGCATATGCTCTGCTTCTGGTGAGGGCCTCGTACTTCATACATGACAGAGAAGCAGAACAGGCAACTGGGTATGTGCAAAGACATGCATGAGAAGCTGGGCTTGCTTATAACAGCCTGTTTTTGTGGAAGTAATTCCATTCCTGCAAGAATGAGAACTCACTCACTCTGATGAAACTGCATTAATCTACTAATAAGGGCAATGCCCCCGTTACCTAAATTCCTACCACTAGATTCCCCTCCCAACACTGCCATATTGGAAATCAAACTTAAAACGTGAGTTTTGAAGAGAACACATTCAAGTCGTAACAATATCTATCACCCAGCCTTTCTTCAGCAAGAATTCCGTTCAGTCATATTCACAAGAATCCCCATATCCTTGATGTCTCCTCTTAATAATTTTTCATCCACTGACCTCCTCACCTTACTCTTTGGCTATAAATTCCAGCTTGTCTGTCTGGTATTCAGACTTGAGCTCAGTTCAACACTAAAGTCTCCTTTCTCCTATTGCAATAGTTTCTGAATTGAATGTTTTCACTGCTTTAACTAATATCCACCTCTCATTTTATTTGCCAACTCACAGTGAAGTTCAACATGTTCCTTGTCTTATGTATTTTCTACAAATGGGCAGCTGCATCTAAAAAATGAATCAGTCAGAGGTTTGCTATCTTGGGCAAAAATGTAGGTAAGGCAATATTTTTTTTTAATCACAGGGCCTCATTATATCTGATTGGTTTTTTTTGTTTGTTTTGATGTTAGTGGTCGTTGATGTTCAATGACTACTTTCCTCAGTTGTGATACTCTAATTCTATCATTTTTTCATTTATTGGCTGGAATGCCTTAATGATGATGATGATGTTGACATAATACTAAAATATTTCCTCTCATCTATTATTTGATTATCCAGTAAGTTATACTTCATATAAGAAAAACATGAAAAATGCTTTGTTCTTTTTTTAATATATATATTTTATTTTAAAGATGTGGGGTACAATTCAGGATTAGGTATACAAGTGGACATAGTACAGGTAAAGTGTGAGCCTCCCTTTGGTTCCCACTTTGTCTGGTTTGAGCTCAGGAACCTTTATGAATGTTGTGTTCCCCATCCTCGCCACCATCCCAGAAGTATCCCACTATTGCTAATCCCTTTCTTATAGTATTATGGTAAATGTTCAGGGCCTGCTTGTGAGTGAGAACGTAAGGTACTCTGTTATTTGTTTCTGTGATAGATCACTTAGTATTATTGACTCTAAATCCATTCAAGTTGCGGCGAAGTCCATATGTTTAGTCCTTCTTTATCTCCCCAGTTTTCAAGATGATACATTTGTCTACTATCATCCTACAAAAATAATGAATTAAATTTTTATTATTGAAAGTTATGAACTCAGACAACTTCTGAGTTTTAATCAATCAACTTTATTCTTATTGTGCTTTAATTTTTCCCATTCGGGCTAGTGGAAGCTTCATAAAGTTGCCTTCTATGCGTTTTTAACGCATACTTCATAGTCTTTCATAAATTCTGTATGATCTGGTGTGCCAAGATGTTTTGGATTCTTATTGTACATTTCTTACATCAGAACTGGAATCTCCAAAAATCTCTTATTTCTGTCAAGATCATAGTTTTTCATTATGAAAGCTCATTGCAATTTGGTTAATCACTGTTTCTAGGACTTTTCAGTGAACATAGCTAAAAATATATATTTGTACTTATATCTTCAGAGATAAAGTGTTTCACAACCCCATACAGATATTTCATACTAATATATATATGAGGGAGACCCAAAAAACCCCAGAATTTACTTATTAAAAATTGTGTGTTCATTCTTACATGTTTGAACTTTAAACTTCAGTCACCTTCAAAGTACTCTCTGCTTGATGCAATACACCAATCAAGATACATTTCCACTGCTCAAAATAATTTTTGAACTCATCACTTTTGACGCCTTTTAATGCTTCTGCCATTTTTTGTTTCACCTCTTCCAGATCTGCAAAATGTTTCCCTTTGAGGACTTTTTTCATCCAGGGAAACAAAAAACAAAGTCACTCAGGTAAAGATTGGATGAAAAGGGAGAGTTGGCCTCAGGGATCATGCTATTTTTGGTCAAAAACTGCTGAATACTCAATATGGACATGTGCGTTGTCATGGTGGAAGAACCAGTCACCTATTTGCCATAACTCAGTACGTTACCTCTGCAAATCATGATGCAACCTTCTCAAAACATCCAGATAAAAATTTTGGTTGACCATTTGATCCAAAGGAACAAATTCTAAGTGTAACTACAAGGGGCTCCCTTCTAAAAGATAATTCCACTTCTCACATATACACATACACAACACACACATACATATACAGGTGTGTTTTTTTTGTGGTTTTTTTGGACTTTTTATGTACTGCAACTGAGTTTCTTTTCTCTAGGTCAACCTCCTGGTTTTCAAGGACACAAGGAATGACAGAATTAGCCTAGTCTATAATTCCTCATGTGCTCCATCTGACACTAAATGCTCAACAGTCTCAAGAAAAGAATTCTAATACTAAAATAATTAAAACTTCCTCTGCATTTGCTTTCTCCAATATGTCCCTATTTTTATATTTTACTAAACCTACATTATAGAAGCATACAGTTATTACATATTATACTCTCTCCCTTTTTTAGTCCTTCTTTAGTCCAAGTCCTGTAAGTAAATCTGTATATATTTAATGCTCATCACCAATAATTATGTTAATGTTCTTCCAGTCATTTTGGTTGTCTGAAGTTTGTTTTCTAGCAGATGTCCCAGGAAAGCCAGACAAAAATTCTATTTACTGAGTTATTGCATGTTGATAAAATTCTCCCTATGCCCTTTGTACTTGAAAATAAGTTTTGGCTCACTTTTTAATTATATTAAATGTATTATTTCATTTTGTGTGTGGGAACTTTTTGGAGAGCAATTCAAATAAACAAACTAAAACAATTAAAAAGACAACCAGTGAAATATGAACAATGAATGGATATTTAATTATATTAAAGAATTACTATTTATTTAGGTGTGGTAATAATACTATGGTATGCTTTTTTTAAAAAGTCCTCATTTTTTAGATATGTATATGAAATATTTACAGATATATGCTATTTGGGATTTACTGGGAAATAATGCAGTTTCTCATGATGGGTGGGATTACAGATGATGAAATATTGTTCATGTAATGATCATTGTTGACATCGGGTACATTGGCTTCACTATTCTAATCTCTCTAGTTCTGTATATGTTTGAAATTTTCTACAATGAAAAATTTTTCAAAAGCAATGCAGTTGAACAGATAATTGAAGAGGTTAAACAGCAGAATGGTATACCAATTGAGGGAGATGCAATTCTTCAAGGTAGCAAGAAGATAACAGACACAAACACAGCATCACACTGAAAGTCATTCAGACCATTCAGGGTTACTTGAATACTAACTAATTTCTTAGTCTTTTAGACATATCTTTGATATATCAAAAAAGAAGAAAAACTGGACAGAGATATATTCATGGAAACAACTAATTAAATGTTCTAATCACCGGTAGATTCTATAGAAAGAGTCAAAAAGAAATAGAAAAATACATTCCAATCATGTATTTTGCTCACTCTTTAATGGAGCGGTTTGCTTTTTTTCTTTTTGGGGCATTTGAGTTCCTTGCAGATCCTACATGCTAGGCCTTTGTCAGATATACAGTTGGCAAATACTTTGGAAGACAGCGTGGTGATTTCTGAAAGACCTAGAAATTGACCTTCCATATGACCCAGCAATTCCCCTATTGGGATTATACCCAGAGGAACGCAAATCATTCTACAAAAAAGATACCTGTATACAAATGTTTGTTGTAGCTCTATTCACAACAGTAAACACATGGAACCAACCATGCTGCCCATCAAAGCTGGACTGGATTAAAAAAAATGTGGTACATATACACAATGGAATATTATGCAGCCATAAAGAAGGACAAACATATGAACTTCTCAGCAACTTGGATGGATTTAGAGTCGATCTTACTCAGTGATCTATCACAGAAACAAAGAACAGAGTACCATACGTTTTCACTTGTAAGCTGACCTTGAACAATTATCATAATATTATAAGTAAGGGATTGGCAGTAGTAAGAAACTGCTGGGGAAGTGGGGGGGGGTTGGCAGTTGAGGGAAGAGAGGGAGGGGCACGCGTCATCAACAAGTGTATCTGCATAGTGTACATTTGTATACCTAACCCTGAATTGCACCCCACATCTTTAAAATAAAGAAAAGAAAAGAAAAGCACATTCCAGACATTCTGATTGGATAGCTTTGTTTTTTAGAGGCAAGGTCTTGCTTTGTCACACAAGCTGGAATGCGGTGGTGTGATCATGGCTCACTGTAGCCTTGAACTCTTGGGCTCAAGATTTCCTCTCACCTCAGCCTCTTGTGTCACTGGGACTAGACAGCACTTTTTTAGGGAAAAAAAACTGGTATGCATTTATTTAGAACCTGTAGAGTAAGGAATTTCAAACCGACCCTACTTGTGCTGAGTAAAACAAATTCAAAGAGGTATTAAAAAGCAGCAGGGTAAATGCAAGTTTGTCTGGATGAAAACAGGATGGATGAAAGTATGAGGTATAAGTTCTGTGCATCCTTCATGATGGAGCATGAAGCAGGATAGCTAGCCCTCAGACAGAGCGGACAATCTCATTTGAATCCTTTCTTTTATACTTTCTAAGCCTGGATTTTACTTTTTTCAAGCCTCAGTTTCCTGCTTTGGCACACACACTGAGTTGGCCTCAGGGTATGGTGTAGAGATTTATGTCAGCAAGTGTGCTTTGTCAACTGTAAAGCAGCGCATTCCATCAAGGAACAGGACTGCAGTACCTGGCATAATGGGTGATTAATAAATCTGACTCTAGTACTGGAGCTTGGGGTCATTATAGTTTAAAGGCAAACATGAGACAACTCCTGGCATCAAGATTTTGTCCTGTATTGCATTTCAAATGCTTCTTCCAAACTAAAGGCTCAGCAATTTTCACTCAGCATTACAAGGCCAAGAAGAAATCAGGTTGTAAATTGACTTTGGACTTTCTTGGTTTTATTTTGACTCTTGTTTGAAATATTGGTTTTTAAAAAACTGTTTCTAGTAGTTTTAATGTAAAAACAGTGTAATTCTTAAGAATATAAATATCTGGATTAAACTCTTAGTCCCATCATTTCCAAGATCAGTGACCTTGAGCAAATGGCCTTACCTCTCTATACCTTGATCTCTTCATTTGAAAAACAGAAATAAGCCAGGCTCGGTGGCTCAGCCTGTATCCCACGCCTTTGGGAGGCTGAGATGAGTGGATTGCCTGAGCCCGCAGGTTCGAGACCCGCCTGGGCAACTTGGCGAGACCTCATCTCTACAATAATAAAAAAAAAATCAATCGGGCGTGGTAGTGCATGCCTGTAATTCTGGCTACTCGGAAGACTGAGGCGGAAGGATCGCCAGAGCCCAGCAGGTCACTGGCCCGGGAACGGCCACTGCACTCCAGTCTGGGAGACAGAGTGAGACTCCAACTCAAAAAAAAAAAAAAGAAAAACAGAAATAACAATAACTTTCTCTTAAGAATGTTGTAATGCCGGGCTCGGTGGCTCAGCCTGTAATTCCGCACCTTTGGGAGGCTGAGGTGAGTGGATTGCCTGAGCCCGTGGGTTCGAGACCCGCCTGGGCAGGTGAGACCTCATCTCTACAATAAATCAAAAAAATTAGCCGGGTGTGGTAGTGCGTGCCTGTAGTTCCTGCTACTTGGAAGGCTGAGGCAGAAGGATCGCTGGATCCCAGCAGGTCGAGGCTGCGGTGGCCGGGAGCAGCCACTGCACTCCAGTCTGGGTGACAGAGTGAGACTCCAACTCAGAAAAAAAAAAAAAAGAATGTTGTAAGAATTAAATTAGATAAAAGTTTGTATATATAAAGTGTTTAACCAGTTCTAGGACATAATAAATAACTCAGCTATAATATAATTACTAGAAGTACCATTATTATTATTAACAATCATGCTGGGCAATTTCTTTGAGGTGTTCTCTTCCTAAATTTGTTGTGATATTGACTGGACTACCCAGAGCACTAAGATGAGCACAGGAAACACAGTATACCAGAGGGGACCCTCCCCCCAAATAACAGTATTTATTTATAAAAAATTGTGTCTGTATTCTTACATATTTAAACTTCAGTCACCTACAAAGCACTCTCTTTAATGCAATACACCTATGGAGACACTTTTTCCACTGCTCAAAACAGTTTTTGAACTCCTCTAGTTTAATGTCTTTTAGTGCTTCTGTCATTTTTTGTTTTACCTCTTCCACATTGGCAAACGTTTCCGTCTGAGGCCTATTTTCATTCGGGAAAACAAAAAAAAGTAACTCGGGGCAAGATCAGGTGAATAGGGAGGGTGGGGCCCAGAGGTCATGTTGTTTTTGGTCAAAAACTGCTGAACACTCAGTGTGGTATGGACAGGTACACTCGTAGATTACCCATCATGAAATGGGCAAATGAATTGAAAGAATCTCAAAAAAAAAAAAAAGAAAGAAAAAAAAAGAAAGAAAGACAGAAAGAAATTCACTGAAGCTGAATGCAGTCTTTCACAATAAAACTAGCTGGCACACTGATGCCAATGGGTTCCTAGAACATCTACCTAGTGGTGGAAGCCTGTACTACAAGGGACTTGCCCTCCAAAAAATAATTTCATTTTTTTTAGTACCCCGTTGTGTAAGTTAAGGAGAAGGACTATCATTAGTCTTCCTTTGGGGATAATCTCTTAGAAACTAACATTCCCTCCCTACACCCTTTCCCCCATCAGGTATGGTCTTAGATGATGACCTTAAAGAATTAAATGAGGCTGGGTCCAGTGACTTGTGCTGTAATCCTAGCACTTTGAGAGGCCAAGGCAGGAAGACAGCTTGAGCCCAGAGTTTGAGGCCAGCCTAGGCAACATAGTGAGACTTCACCTCTATAAAAAATACAAAAATTAGCTAGGCATATTGGTGCATGTCTGTAGTCTCAGCTACTTGAGAGGTTGAAACAGGAGGATCACTTGACAGCAAGAGGTCAAGGCTGTAGTTAGCCATAATTATGCCACAGAAAATTCAGCAGCCATTGAAAAATTATGACCATAATAGTAAATATTACAGGCCATGGTTTGTAAGTATCTGTAACATATCACAGGCCATAGTCTGTAAACATCTACAACATGTACATTGTTTATTTGACCATTTGTAACCTGTTCCCTACTCAATAGTCTTAGTATTTCACTTAACCACAGTATAAGAACTATATATTTAGGCTTTATACAGATAAAAGCCTATACATGAATAGTGACATAAAGATATTTGCCTCCCTCTCCTCAGGTTTGAGGTGGAGAAACAAATCATAAGATTATTTCTCACATACTTAAAAGAGATAAAAGTCAGTTGTCTTAATATTGACTATCACTTCCTTCTTAATGTTTTGCAGATTCTTCTAAAAGACTTTGTTTTCAGCTCTAAATATTGACCTCCCATATGACCCCGCAATCCCCCTACTGGGAATATACCCTGAAGAACTCAAATCACTCTATAAAAAAGATACCTGCACACGTATGTTTATCGGAGCATTGTTCAAAACAGCAAGAACCTGGAAGCAACCATGCTGTCCATCAAAAGAGGACTGGATTTTTAAAAATGTGGTACATATACACGATGGAATACTATGCAACCATAAAAAAGAACAAAATCATGAATTTTGCAGCAACCTGGATGGAACTAGAGTCTATAATACTGAGTGATCTCTCACAGAAACAAAGATCTGAGTATCATATGTTCTCACTCATATAGTGGACCTTGAACATCCAGCATATACTATAAGAAAATGACTGACAGTGGTGGGAAACTATGGCAGGGTAGGGGAAGGGAGACGGGACTAATGGTAGTAAATATCTGGGGATTGGGAGACACCTCTTATCAACAAGGGTGCCTGAACGAAGCATATTTGTATACCTAACCCTTAAATGTACCCCACAATATCATAATAAAAAATATTGATTAAAATAAATAAATAAAATAAGTCTTTGCTTTCCTCTGTCACTGCTCCTATATCCAAAAAGCCAGTCAGTTTACAGACTCTGGTTTCTTTTTTTCCCATGAAATCATAAAAGTTATTTTGTTATATAGTCACAATTATCCTTAGTATCAAATTTTCATTAAAGGTTTAAGAAGAAAAGACAGGAGAAAAAATTTAAAAACGGAAGTACCAGAAAACTGACATAATGGTTCTGTTGTTGAGAAAGGTGAACCAGCAGCTATTTCCCAGGTAGGAGAATGAAGAGTACAATAAGTAAGCCTGTCATAATAATATTGAACAATGGATTATTGTTACAGTACTATTTATAAAGGTAATTTTTATTTGTGGTGATTTTGATAATTAACGAACTGTGTACTTTTACTAGGGAAAAGTTTGCCTTGCCTTGTAATCAGAAAAATACAAATTAACACACAATGAGACACTCTTTTTTTCTATTAAACTGACTTTTTTGTGTTTGCATTTTTTCTCTTATTTTTTATTATAAAAAATGTGGGGTAAATTCAGGGTTAGGTACACACATGGTCATTGTACAGGTAAAGTGTGGGTGCCCTTATTGATGTTATGTACCCCCTCTATAATACTCAGTGCTTTATTACAGAAACAAAGATCTGAGTACAACATATACTCTCTCACAAGTGGACCCTGAACACTTATCATGCTATAAGAAAGGAATTGGCAGTAGTGGGACACTGCCAGGGGAGAGTGGGGGGACTCTGGTTTCTCAAGATTTAAGCTACATTGAGATGTCTCCGCAGGATCCCACTTTTCATGTAGACAACAGGACTAGCTTTCAGGTGAAACTTGTAAACCCTAGATTTTGTCACAGTGCACACAACCACAGGATCAGAACTGAAGTGTTTACATGAGGAGAAGGGAGTTGGGGTTTCCTCACCCTCCAGAGAACACAGTAGAGTGAGGAAGCTGAGGGATAGCTCAGGGCAGGTCTTCATTTCTCTTAACTGCAAAGCCCGGTGACCCTGATAGCCTTCCTCAGCACAGCCTTTTCCAACCTGCTGCTGATGTCTCACATGTCCTCCAGTAGGGAACCTATGGATTGGAGCCACTATAAAATAAACAGTACTGGAGAGATTCGATATGCTTGGTTCATTTGTTTATTACAAAACAGAGTAGGACAGAAGAGAGCTACGTTTATATTCTTTTCTCTTCTGGTTATTATTTTTGTCGTTGTCATTTGAAAGCAAATCAACAGTGCTCAATAAAAAGCATCTCCTAACAAATGTTCTTTCCCTGAAATCCGTTTTTGGTACATGCTGAAAACACTGCTCAATTCAGTGGCCTGAATGAGTCAGATGGTTCAGTGTTGTCATTTGCTTAGAGCAAGGTTAGATGTGCATGATACCTGCTTCATCTAAGTTTAAAACACCCATTTCTGTAGCAATGAATATTCAGGGAGAAGGTTTTATTGAAGAGAGTCGTTGATGAAATAGCAATTGTCTTTCCTCTACCACTGTAGTAGGTGAGCTCGGATTTAACATACTAGAATCTAAAGACAGTAGAACTGCATTTCTTCATGCACAGACCCTAAACCACAATGAGATACTGCCAGACACCAAGAAGTAAGGTATGGACAGTTTAGTGCATATGTACCCCATGTTCTCCATCTCCTCCACTCAACTCATCTGCACCCCTAGTACAGGAAAGACAGTTCATATCACTTGTCCTAGTCACAGCTGGGATGAAAAAGCAGATTCCACAAGCCTCTCTCACATGCTTTACAGACATAACATAACTGGCAAACTATTTACCCCTTCTAGTCAGACAAGGCTGTGGGTGAGAAGAGCCATCTTCTTATATGGAAGTGAGTGCTTCATCATGACTCCAGCAGAGTAAGTGGGATGAAGGATGACTTTGTGCTGCAGGCCAGATCCTGACCAAAAGCAAATTCCTCTCCAAGAACACTAGTGCCTCTTTCCTTACCCTTGCAATGCGAAAGCAAACCCAAATCCCAACAGCCTATTAAGGACTAACTTGCTACAGGGATACGGTCAACTTCTTACCCCAAATATCTTGGCTATATGTGGTCATTTTTATTAAGACAATCATGATTTGCATCACTTTCCCATAATGGAATGAATCTATTTTCAATTTAATCAGGATATCCCTGAAATTCATTTCTCAACTCTACAATTCTCAGAGTGTCGGGTAAGTTAATAGAAAATAGAGTTATGACATTGTCATTCTAAAACAGCACGTCATAAAGGGAAGATCTCCAAGCTATTGCTCTTTTATACATTAGGATTACAGAGTCCAGTAGAAGCTCTCTTCACCAATCTTCACTTAACTGCTTCACCAAATAAACCATACTCACCCTGCTGCACTGCTCAATAACACACTAATTGAGGCCAAGGAGCGTAAAGGCCCAAGGAAGTGACTCTCTGAATTGCCTGAAGACTTCTGATCCCATAAGTTGAAAAGTGAGCACTTCCAAGTTCAGTTGTGTTTGCTTCCAAACCTGATTATGATAGTTGTTCTTACTATTATCATGTAATTTGATATGAAGTACTTTTAAGAAATGCTAGGATAAAAAGAAGAGTACTTGTATCTGTGAAAGTGACATTGAGCAGTTTGTGAGGAATCAATAACTGTGACTCACTAACTCAGTGCTATCTAATAGAAATGAAATACAAGCCACATATGTAAATTTACAATCTCTGGTAGTCACATTACAAAAGTAAAAAGAGAAGCCGGATATGGTGACTTATGCTTGTAATCCCAGCAACTCAGGTGACTGATGAAGAAGGATAGTTTGAAATTAGAAGCTTGAAAACAGCCTGGACAACATAGCAAGACTCTATCTCTCTTGAAAAATACAAACTAGCCAGGTGTAATGGTATGTGGCTGTAGTTCCAGCTACTTGAGAGGCTGAGTTGGAAAGATCACTTGAGTCCAGGAGTTAAAGGTTACATTGAGCTACAATCACACCACTGCACCCCAGCCTGGGCAACAGAATGAGACTCCATTTCAAAATAATAAAAAAACTAAAACTAAACAAATTAATTTTAATAATTTATTATATTTACCCCAATATATCCAAACCATCTCAACATATAATTATATAAAATGAGATGCATTCTTTTTAGTACTAAATCTGGGAAATCTAGTGTGTATTTTAACTTCTGACACACTTGTTTTTGATTAGCCCCATTTCCACTGCTCAGTAACCACATGTGATAAGTGCCTACTATATTATACAGTGCAACTCTAAAGAACTGCCGTTTAATTAATACAGACAACTATTAAGGATTGGGGAAAATTTTAATAGAAACTGTACCCAGATTGTATTGCAAGTATCTGTAAGTTCTCCTTCCACACTGAAGAAACTCAAATTGGAAACTTTAAATTATTCATTACAGGTATGATTAATGCAAGAAAAAAAGCCCAAGAAATTGAGTTAATGAATTCAAATTCAAAGAGGAGTTCTTGACTGTACATCAACAAATCTGGCAAACGAATGAAGGTTTTAAGTTAAATGATTTATGGTCTACATATAGTTTTTTTTTTTAAGTTGATTGTATTCGCCTACAAATTTTGAATAACCAAATAATACATTAGCAATCATACTAGATAAAAGAGCTTCTATTATAACTGGAGTGTCTTCAAACTAATTAATTTCAGTTCAGCCGGGCTCAATGGTTCAGCCTATGATCCCAGCACTTTGGGAGGCGGGGGTGAGTGGATTGCCTGAGCCCACAGGTTCGAGACCTGCCCGGGCAACTTGGCGAGACCTCATCTCTACAATAAATCAAAAATTAGCCAGGCATGTAGCGCGCCTGTAGTTCCAGTTACTTGGAAGGCTGAGGTGGGAGGATAGCCGGAGCCCAGCAGGTCGAAGCTGCAGTGACCGGAAGCATGCCACTGCACTCCAGTCCGGGAGAAGGAGTGAGACTCCAACTCAAAAAAAAAAATTTTTGTTCATTTGAATTCTACAAATGTTTAGTGAGCATCTTCCATTTATGAAATTCTTTGTTGTTACTGACTCCAAGGATTACATAAATTACTAAGGAACATGATACAAGTAATAAAAACAATTAAAACTAGTAACAAACAAAAAATTGGGAGATTATGTTTGATTGGAGAATTTTTTAAAATCCCATGGAAGAAAACAACATTTGAGATAAACCTTGAAAGATGAATAGATTTTTATCATAGCGTTAGAAGAAAAAATAATGTTTTAAAACAGATTACAGGACTTTTCAGAATGGCAGTTTTTCTCTCAGTATTATCAGCACCTACCATCGCATGACCAAAAGATTTAAAAGTTCTCGTGAGGAAGATGTAGGGATTTTAATTAATCAGACGCTCAACATGGAAGTTTGGTGTTTAGTGTAGGAAGAAATCAGTGGCCAATGGTTGGTTAGTATACCCCTGAGTCCTCAGGGAATTCTCAGGAAAGAGGCAAAGGGGGTTGGGCTTCACCTGTTAGGAAAGAGTTCTCACAGAAAATGAGAGCTTATGGGATGATTGTTCTAGCATGGTGTATTTTTTTTTTTATCAGAACAAATAGAAGCTAAGAGCACAAAGATAGGTTGGAAGAGTCCTGGATAGTGCACTTAATATGGAGTCAAAAGGTAAAAATTCATCCTCACTTGCTAGCTCTGTAAGCCTGGGCATAACACTTAGCCAGGTTGAACCTCAGTTTCCAAAGGAGTGCTATAGGGATTAAATGAGACAAGGTAGGTGAAAGTCCTCAGACAAGTGTGAACACTACTCAGATTTTAGGTACTAGATGTTGCTATTACTGTCATTACCATTAGAAAAGTATATTTGCCAGGCTTGGTGGCTCAGTCTGTAATCCCGCGCCTTGGGAGGCTGAGGTGAGTGGATTGCCTGAACCCGCGGGTTTGAGACCTGCCTGGGCAACTTGGTGAGACCTCATCTCTACAATAAATCAAAAAAGTAGCCGGGCGTGGTAGCGCACGCCTGTAATTCCAGCTACTTGGAAGGTCGAGGCGGAAGAATCGCCGGAGCCCAGCAGGTCAAGGCTGCGGTGGCCAGGAGCGGCCACTGCACTCCAGTCTGGGCGACAGAGTGAGACTCCAACTCAAAAAAAGAAAGAAAGAAAGAAAGAAAAGTATATTTATCCCTATGTGAGGTGATAAAATCCTGGAATGGAGTGGAGGCAGAAAAGCACTGAAAAGAGAAGAAAACAGAGGGAAAGTACTCTGAAGAGAAACAGTTCAGGTTGGTCATTGATTAGATTGGTGGGGACTGGGGCCACTAAGAATTTTTTTTATCTCATTAGTGATATCAAAAAGAAACAAACTTCAGCATATAGATTTGCAATCATCAGATTAGCAGCTTTTTTCACTGAAGTCAATACTTGGCTTGCTTTTACTACCCAAATCTGTATCCCAATACCTCCACATTCATTAGAGATTCAAAGTTTTCTCATCTTTCTCTCCCTCTATACTTAAACTGAAGTACAGAACAGGGAAAAGCATGTGGTTTGATGGGCTAAAAGTTATTGTCATTTATCAACTTCCTACTTTCAAGGGCAGAAATGACAAATAGAATGCTGAACCACTGTTACTGGTACAGATAAAATATGCTCAAAAATTTGATAGGATGTACACCCCCCCTTCTCCTCATTGTTGGCCACCAATACATCAACTGTCACCAAGTGATAACAGCTCACAACTGTCAGTGGCCAGATATTGATTTCTCTTGCAGTCAGCAGCAGTTGAAACTGTATGGGTGTGTGTGTGTGCATGCACATGCATGCACACACACACACACACACACACACACACACACTCCATTTTAAAACCTTAAAGTCAAATGAATTAAATATGTTTCTCTCAAAAAAAGTATTTTCATTTCTAGGACAAAAGGTTTTTTTAGCCTTTAATTAAAACTAACTCATAAATGAAACTTTATTAAATTGTTTATAAGGAAGTATAACCACATCAATCTCAGACTCACTCATACAAAAAAAGTCTAGATTGGTATTAATCACACAACTCCTCTCAATTCTCTACAATATGTCTTGTCATGAGGAAGTTCTTGAAGCTCCAGAGGGAGACTAGGTAAACCATTCACAGGATGGTAAAGATACAGGAAACAGACATTTTCTCCTTTGCACATCCAATTGTATATGCCTTTCAAGGTTGTCCATTGTTTTGAGTTATGTTGTTCATTTTTTCTCCATTAGAGTGTATAATGGAACACAAACTATATTTGGCAAGATCTATGATCTAGGAGCAGGTCATACCCTAAGTAAAATTACAATGTAGAAAAATATATCTTTCATATCCTTGTATCTCTCTTTTGAACATTTTTCTTACCTATTGACCCAACTCCCGTTCTCCATGGCCTCTTTTCGGTCTTTTCTCTTCAATGGTATCCTATAATCAAGATCTTTCTTGTCTTTTCCTGGGTTACAAACACTTATGTATCCTGTATTTCATTCCTTAAAAGACCTGGACTTTGTCCATGAATGTTATGCCAGAAAGAGTTGGTAATTTAAGGTTTTGTGGCTATCCAAAGAGATTTTCCATACTCTTTCAATCGTATGCTCTAACATCACACTCCAGGTGCAGTGCAGGTAAAGGAAAATATATCAAACACCTGATGAACTGCAAACAGCCTGATATATGAAAGGAATTATTGTTATTTCTCAGCTAACATAAAGAGTCAGTGGTATGGTGAGCTAACTAGTGCTGTTATGCAATAACCAATAGTACACATCTCTTCCTCCAGCTTCGTATTCAGTGACATCATGTGGGTAGTTTGAAATCAGCCACTGTGAGAATATTTACACCACAGTAATTGTCCAATATCACATATTAGGGGTTCCCTCTATACCCCCTAGAGAGCCAATTTACCAGAATACCACCACCACATAAGATCATCTTTATGTAGAAACAGATGGCATCTCGAACATTTTTATTTTGTGGCATTGAGTTACCCTATTTTCCTGATTAGTTCTCCTCCCTTGCCAACACAGCATGAAAGAATTTGGCCATGCACATACACATCTCAACTCACTGTAAGAACTAGTTCAACTATCTTTCCTACTCACTGGTATGTCCTCAGCACTTATATTGTCTGACATATAGATTATGAAAAATATCAGTTGATTAAATGAGCACACACACAGACACATCCCACATCCAAACACACACAGAGACACACAGCCCTGAGTCTGAGTTAATATGAGAGAGAGATTTATTAAAAATGCTTCAGAAGTAATGGGAAATTTTCTTCTCTATATTAGAATATTTTCTTGGCTGATTGCCAATGGCCTAAAATTCCTAGAAAAGCAACTATTAACAACTAACAGTATCCAAACTATTTATATGTTGCAGAAAAGCATGTTATGGTACTTTTAAGTTTTATCATCTTTAGGAAAATTACTAAGTTTTGAAATGCAAATTGTCCAAAACAATCTTTTTAAGTCCTTGGGATAAACCAACAAGATTAATGGGCAAAATTGCTTTACCTCCTTTCATCACCACCTTCAACTCGAGAATCACTACCTCTCTCCTTCCCTTTGCTCAAACCACTTTCTATTCACGATTCAGTCAGCCTGCACAGAAAACACCCTGTCAAAGGTCACCAATGACCTTCCAAATGGAAATCGCCAGGCCACTTCTCAATTTTTTTAGTCCCTCTGTGGCGTTTGGCACTGTTGTCTTCTGCTATGAGTCTAATTCTGGCCACGTTCAATTTCCCCTGGCCTGCCCGTGTGAATCAGCACCCCGCCCTGGAATTCCTCCAGGTCACTCCTCGCCCCACAGCTTCTGGCTCTCACTTCCCTTGCTCTTTGACTCTGGACCCCTTGGTGTGCTGCACACTTTGGCTACCCTTCCCAAGCTGGCTCACAGGATTATCAGATCCCTGACACAAAGAATACACTTGGTTACATATGTATCACACAAATGAACACAAATTTTTTAGCCAAAAACATACACCCAGGTGCATACATGCATTCTCATGTGTGTACGTGTGCATACAAACACATATTGACACACTCATTATTCTCACTCCTTGGCACTCACCCCGTGTGAACTTACCTACCCTCTGCCTTTCCGTACCTCCGGCTCTCTTCCCTGAAATTCCCCTCTTTGCCTCTAGGGGGCAAACTGTGCCTCAATCCCAGCCTGATGCTGAGAAAGCACGCCAGGAAATTCTCTCCTCCCCTTCATTTAGTGAGTGGGATGCCGCTCACTTGCTTCTACAGGCTTAGTTATAGGCCCCTCCCTATCTGCCCTTCTTTTAGAATCAAAGGTGCCTCAGGTACTGTCTGGCTTTCTCTGGTCTCTCCCCCATAGTGATCACCCAGAGTTACTGCACAGAATCCCATGGCTTAACTGTCCTCTACCCACACTCATAATTCCCAAAAGCAAATCTAGAGACCTGGATTAAATCTCTATTTGTAGCTTCCACAGACACCAAGAACTCAATATGCCCCAGACCAAACTTTTAATCTTCCCCCTTAAACACATTTTGCTTTCTGTTAATGGCACACCATAGCCTAATTACTCCTGTGAGAACTACCAGAGGCACCTGCGATTCTTCCCTCTCCCTCTCCCCAACTTCCATTCATTTCACTGAATCCTGAGGATTCTCCCCTTGCAAGATTTTCTACCTTTCTACACATTACCACCACCTACTGCCACAGTTCAGGCACTGAGCATTTTTCATGTGAGCCATCACAAGAAAATGCTAAGTGATCACTCCACAATGAGACTTTCTTCCTCAACTCACCTGCCATACTCACCTGCTAAACTTGTCTTTCAAAGTATGGGTGTGTGCACATGTGCACATGTGCGCGCGCGCACACACACACACACGCGCGCACACACACACACACACACACACACACACTACACTTTAAAACTTTAAAAAAAACATGACTGATGATCATCAGTCTTTGTATTCTTTGTATTTCCAACTGCCTATGGCAATATGTCTGTACAAGGTTATTAGCAGACTGCCTACAACAGAATTGTTCAGGGTGCTGGCTAATAATGCAGATTTCTGAGCCCCACTTCAAACCAACTGAATCAAATCAGTGGGTCCTAGAAATTTACATGTTCAACCAAGTCCCTGAATGGGTCTTCAGCCTACTAAAGCTTGAGAGCCACTCGCCTATAGCTTCCTCTGTAGGGCATTGAAGACCTTTCTCTGTCTGGCCCTTGCTTCAATTCCTAGCTCTTCAAGACCTCTTGTATACCTTTATGGCAGTGTATCTCCATGCATCATAGTAACTATTTTGGTTCTTATTTTCTTTTTGAGCAAGTACTTCTTAAGGGTAATGCAAGTTTTACCTTTTAGCCCATATATTGTGTCCAATAAAATGATGTTTGAATTAATTACTAACTAACTAAATATTGTCTTCCACCACTGTAATATAAACATAAGACTCTATGGATAGCAGGATTTAAAAAAACACTTAAATATAATCATAAAATTGCTGATAGGTCGCTGATAAATCTGAAATTGTTATGCATTCTATCAGACCAAGAGGACTCAAATTTTATTTCTGAAATTCAGAGAACATCACAAAGAGACAATTCTATCTAAATCTGTCTTCCTAAATAAGGACAGAGACACAGATTCAATGAGTTTGTGTTGAAAAAGAGCCATTCATGGAATAGCCAATTGCTAAGACCTAATTCTCAGAATAATGGGTATCTAAATATATTTTTGAAAAAGTTGAATGCCAGGAATATGACAGGGGCACCACAAAAGCAAGGCTGTGGATGGGACTGCCATCTGTCATCTAACAGTTGATGGCATCATTTGAATAGCCCCTGAGTTTATGGATTAGTCCCATGGACTAGGAATAGGAGTGGTACAAATAGGAAGAAGGAAGTCACATGATCCTTTCTTTCCAAGAGCTTATAGTCTAATTAGAACCACCTAAATGTTGCACATGGCCAAAACCCAAGAATATGAACAAAGTAGTATAGTTGAGACTGCAAATTGCTCTAAAATAAAAGCAAAGCCCACAACTGCTGAGGAAATACAGAAGAAAGGAAGAGATTGGAGATTTATTTGTAATCACAAAATTTTGGCACTGGAAGGACTGAGGGAGACCATATAATGCAGCTCCCTGTTTTACTAATGAAAACTAAGTACAGAGTGCAGTGATCTTTTCAAAACCATTCAAATAGTTTTTTTTAACTAGGAAAACTTTCAGATTGAGATAATTCTGTAAAAAGAGAAGTTAAGCTTTGCACATGGATATTTTGAAGAAGAAAAAAAATGTAGGTGCAAAGAAAAAAAGAAGTGTTTGAGGAAGAAGAAGCGATAAATGAGTAAGTTTGGGAGATGAAAGCAAGAATATCTAGTGTGATAAAAGTGATGAGAAGTGAGTCTGGGGTGTCAGTGAAAGGTGGGACCAGGCTTTATAAATGTAAATCTTGGTCAAAGAAGAACCAGGGTGAGCTATGAACCCAAAGGAGTTCCAGGGCAATGTAATGAATTCTGGTGCTATCAGAATCCAACTTCCTTCAACTGTAAATTTTTGGAGCTGAAAGACCTTGGATGATAACTAAGCAATTCATCTCACAGAAGAATATGCCCAGGCTCAGAAAGAAGCAGTGTGTGCTCTTTGGAAACACACTGATTCTGGCCTCAACATTCATTAGTCAGTTGTCTTTGATCCATTCAGTGAAGCCCTCTGAGACTCCATTGCTCTTTCTGTAAGATGGAGACATTCATCTCAGAATTGCTATAAGGGTTAGATTATCATGTATTGTTAGCAACTGGTCTAGTGCTAAGCCAGTGACTAGGATTCAGTGAATGCTTCTTCCTTCTCCTTTTTGAGCTAAGAGAGGAGTTGGTTTACCCAAGGTCACCAGGTGGTGGGTAGCAAAGCCAGAGAAGGATCCCTTATATTTAGACTTGTTACTAAAAGCTTCAGCCCTAAAACAAAATGCCCCTCTTGGGAGACTTCAAGCCAGGCTTCCACCGAAAGTACTTAGTATGCTTTTGTAAAGGGTAGTTCTGGAATTGTCATAAGAGACCATGGGAGTTCACAATCAGAACTTCATTTGTTTTTCTTCCTGAACTTTGTCTCTAGTGAATTCACAGCCTTGATGAAGACACAAATTCATCCCAAACAAATCAAAAATAAAGACAACAGATGAAAGTCAAGCCCTCCATGAAAATATGTCAGCTGAGGATAGAGGATAAAAGCTTACTTTTTGCTGAATGAAGAAGCTATTTTGGCTCCATCATTTCCTAAGGATTATAATAATGATGTTCTGAATTAATAATATAACCCATATCTGAATATGCTTCATATTTTTCACAACCTGAGGATTGGGAACTAAATGACTGAAAGCCAATCAGTGTTGGCTGGGTAGAGGTATAGGTAGACACAGAGACTTCTGATCTGTAGAAAGTTTAATCAATATTATAGAAAAAATTTCATCAGATACCTTTTGAGAGATGAGCCATTGGCACATGGGCATTTACGTCCTAGACAGCATGTAAACCCTGAGACTTTAAATTAAAAATTACAATTAATAATCAATCAATTTTTATTTATTTCAATATCTTTAGAGAATACAAATCATTTTTTGTTACATTTGTATAGTGGTAAAGAAGTCAGGGCTTTAAGTGTACCCACCATCTCCACTTGTACACATTGTACCAGATAGATGATTTTTCATCCCTCTTCTCCTTCTCACCCTCCTCCTGCAGAGCCTTCAATGTAAAAATCTGAATTTAATGAGTACATCTAATGCTCTTATTAATGACCTGGGACAACACCATTTTTTTCTTTTTTTGTTTGTTTTAGTAGTGTACCACAATTCTGTTCAAATTCATTAAGCATTTCCCAGATTCTAGAGAACTTGCTGACACTAGCATCACAGAGGTGACTAAGACAGGGTTATTTTTTCCAAAACTGTTTAAATTCCATGCCAAATCATGTCACTCCTCTGCTCTAAACCCTGCAGTGTCTCTTGAACTCACTCAAACTAAAGCCAAAGTCCTTGCAGTGGTCACCAGCTCCTATCTGATTTCCTCAGCCCTTCCTCTTCAACCTACTGCTCTCTCTTGCTCATGCCACTCAAGCACCAGTCTCTTTGCTGACACTGAAAATGGCAGGCATCCTCCTTCCTTTCATTAAAATATATTGTTAATGAATGCATTTTCCTTTCAGGAAAAGAGATGGACTCTATGAGGAAGTGTGAGAAACAATTATCATTTCAACTGCGGAAAAAGAAAACTCAGAAGTTGACCTAAGAACCTGAAAATCAGAGTTGCTTTTTGAGTGTTCATGAGGTGAATGGCCAGGGTGCTGGGTAAGAAACTAACTCTATTATCTGAAGTGAACTGCTTGGCTAGCTGGATGGCTCAAGTCCCTAGAAGGAAAACTTGCCACTAAAGGGCACTGCCCCTACTACATACTTCCACCCTACATGAAACCATTGTATCCCAGTCTGTCTCCAATGTGCAGAAGCTGGCCTATTCTGTGAGGGGACACAGCCCTCTTACCAGGAAATGCCTTGGCTAATAAAAAATCTGGAATCACTAGGGCTGGATTCAGCCACTCCATTACGCTTGTAATTGACTCTAATCCCAGTGCTACTATGATTTCCCTGGATCAGCAAAGCATAGAAACTAACTGATGTCAAATGATGATACATTTGAGACCACTGGACAATTTTGTTATCTGGATACTGGGCCAATATACACAGCGTTTGTCCTGAAACCACCTCTTTAAAGGACTATCTCTGCCTTAGCAACATAGCAGAAGCTTCTCATATAGGTAGCATTTGCTGATTTACTATCCAGGCCCTTGTACCCACGCTTTCTCTTCTTTCCCATCCTGTGTGGTACGTGTACTCTGTGCAGAAGACTCTCTCCAACAGCTCTGTCTTTATCCCACCTTCTCTTTCTCTGAAAACTTACCACCTCTTCTCCCTCTCCTTCAAGTGAGGACTTTATTTCTTCTTCTCTTTAATTCAATACATTTGCAGATAATCTGCAGGTCAGACCCCTCTTTGTTTTATTCAGTCCCTAAGATTCTAGGCCTATTTGTGACTCACACTGTCTGAATCTTGGGGACAGGGCCATGTTTAAGGATTATGGAATCCCTTGCATACCTGTGGACACCTAACCTGCCATCAGGGTTCAGCCTTTCCTGATGCCCCTCCCACTTAAGCCAAGTGTCTATATGGAGGTAGGGTGAGGGGTGAATCTCAGAGGGTTGAGTAAATAATGTCTCTTAATTCAGGACTTATCATCCTTGATTTGGGTAAATTTTTGATTTATAGTACTTAACTATTCCTTTTTATTTCTATTCTCCATTCCCATCCCCCCATAAGCAATCATATGTATGCGCTTAGTGTTTACCTTTTTATTTGTAAATGTCCTTGTAAAATATGCATTGCTATTTGGGCACAGATATTTTTTACTTATATACATAGTGTTGCATTATATATATATCATCCCTCTCAACCCCACTCAGCATGTGTTGCATTATATACATATATATATAAAATCTGTCTCATCCCCACTCAGCACTGTGTTCACCTTAAAAAGGTGCAAGCATGTTGCAGTGTGTGCTTCTACCTGCAGCACGGTGGGCTGCCCTGTGCATCAGTGCATCGTGCTTCTCTATTCTCCCACCACTACCCACATACAGTGCTGTGGAAAACCTCACAGCACATATTCATGTATCCGTGTGAGTATTATTTTAGGGACATATTCCCAGGAGTGAAATTAGGTCCCATAAGATAGATGGTATATAAATAGATCTAGATAGATAGATAGATAGATAGGTAGATAGAGATAGAGAGATAGACAGACAGATGAGATATATGTATGTAGACATAGACATAGATGATATATAGATATAGATGATATACAAAGAGATAGAAATAGGGAGGTATGGATGTAGATAGACATAGATGGCATAGGTAGATAGACAGATAGATAATTTAATTTATATACATATTTTGACTAAACAGATGCTGTGCCATACAGATCCAACCCCTTCTTCCCCCATGCCTCTATGCTGCCACTCATAAACTTCTAGCATGGCGCTGGCTAGAGCACTCAGAATGAAAGGGGCCCCCTTCCTAACCACTACCTGCACATACATTTCATTCACAAATCATAACCAGATCCCGAAGTTAAATAACTTTTCTACAAAGTCTTTCTTGGTCCCCACAGCTGGAAACAATCACTCTGTATTCTGAATTCTTAGTATTTCAGTGTCTGATGTATGATAACTTAATATCTTTCTAAGGATACCAATCATAGTTACATACAGATTTAATCTCTCCTCTAAACTCTAAACCCTTGAACAAAAGATTACATATGAGTCATCTTGGTGACTTGGTGGTTATAACATGAGCTTTGAAGTCCAACAGAACTGAGATTCAGTCTTGGCTGTTATTTATGAGCGGTGTGACTTTTAGACAAGTTAATTAAATTATCTTAGCCTTAGTTTTTCTGTGTTGATACTGCCTATCTTAAAGATTTATGGAAGAGCCGCATAAAAAGTTGCAAATAAAACTGCCCAGTGCCTAACACATAATACAAGCTAATAAGTGGTAGCTGACATTATCATTGTGATCATCATTATTATTATCAAGCACTTGCATAGAACATGGCACAATTCCTAAAAGCAGTGGATGCTCAGTAATTGCATCATGAACATAAAGTCCTCAGAAAAAAAACTGCCTTGGCTGGAAACTATCAAGGCTGTGCTTGAACCCACAGAAGATAGTCCACTGTGGACTATCTTCTCTAAAACTATACTCACTGAAATTTGGGGGTGAAAAGTTGTTTACAATACTTAAACACTGAGACAAGAAGAATTGAGAGAATTTTTATGTCACTTCAGTTAGGGAAATTGAAACCTCACACATGATAAAGGTTTGTGACAAGTCTCCATCTCATGACGCCCTCATCCTCTGTAGTTGGTAGTGGTCAGGGTCAGGAGGTTTCTATGAGATGACATAAACATAAAGCTTTTACACCAGCGCCAGCATGTAGCATGTACACAAATCTGCCATAATTACTATGACCCTCTTGGCCCATAGACACAGAAAGTTCCACCTGCTTCTTCTTATGTAAGGCACTCACCTTCCCACTCAGCCCGAGGAAAACCTCAGTTTGAACAACCTTCTAACCTTTTTCAAATGAGGCTGCTCAGATTCAGTAAAACTCAATCTTTGGGATCTGCAAAACTTTTAGAAGCTCATTAAAAAGTTCCAAAGGGTACATGAACATCAAATGGCTTTTGCAATCAATATTGTCATGCTCTGGAGTGAAAGAATTGGAATCATGAAGGTTAAACACTTCCTTAAAAAAAGAAAGAAAGAAAAGAATCTATCTATAACTGAACAAAAAGAACTGGAGAGTCAGGGAACAAATGTGGGAGTGGTCAGGTTCTACTTCCCAAAAAAGGTCCAGCACATTGGTCAGTTCACAGGGCCTTGTGCTGAGAGGGGTCAGCAGGTGCAAACAGGTTATTCACACAGAATTGCCACATTATATTGCCATGCAGTGTTCAGTGCAGGTGAGGCAAGCCATTTGGGAATAGAATTGGCCCTGAAGAGATAGGGCTACTCTTGAAAGAAGAAGGCCTGCAAAGAAGAAACTGAAAATGTTTATTTCGACTTCAAGCTCTACTCAAATCCCTGGAAATACAGAAGGAAATACACCTTCTCATGGTGGCCAAGGTCGCCAAAAACTATCCATCAGACTTCTGAAAGATAGCTAGGAATCATAAAGTTATAGTAAAAGTGACACAAATGCCCACAAGTGTGGATAGCATGAAGCCTCTTGGGACCCCAATGTCTTACAGGGTAAGGGCAGCAATAATCTGAAGTGGTTCCACAGCAAGACTGTGGGATGTTCCAGTGTAGGCAGGGAGGCTAATCCCGGATGAGTCAGTGCTGCAAGATAGGCAGTCAGCAAGGACCTTGCTAGAACACCAGGCTGGTGGATACCAATCATTACAAAACCGAAGATGTCAGAAGCTGTTTATTCCTTGCACTGTTTTGTTGTAATTGCTCCAGGGTACCCACCAGGACCCATAGGCACAGACCACTGACCTGAAGAACATTTTCTTCAGTATAAACACTTCCCAATAATGACAGGGATGGACCTACCAGGATAAATAGAGACCCAAATAGTAACAAAGACAAATTTTTTTGTAGAAAGAAAGGCTAGGTCTGGGACAAAGAGCACTAAGGACCTCCATTCCTTGCATGAAATCATGTTCACACTTGGTAAATGCAGACCCCTATAAGAGGAGTACTCCATAAGTGTCCTCAACCCTTTTGTGTGAGCTGCCCCCACCAGCTGTATACAGAGGGGATCCCTGGGCACCAGGGGAGTGAACAAAGAATTCTGTGTCTCTGAAACTTGGCCCTTGTTTCCCCAGTTTATTTTCATCCCTAAGGCTCCATTCAGGCAGAACTCTCTAGCCCAGCCTCCCATGGGGGTGGCATTACCAGCCCATCCATCTTAATGAAATAACTGAAGTAGAGGTAGAGAAAGACTTAAAGACTTAGATTGCAGTTGAGCACCAAGTAATCGATCTGATCGTTGGTGATAAATTCAATGCAGGCATCTTAATGACTGAAGGCAGTTATTAAGACAGACAGTGACATTGCCTAGTCATGGCTATTTTAGTCTCAAAGATCTGTGTTTGTGTGTGAGGCTGGGCCCAACAGCTGACTTGTAGGAAGAAAAAAACAAAAGCAAAATTTAAAACAGTCCAACAGTAGGGGGAGGGGTTGCTCAATTATTTAGGTATGCTTTCATCATAGTTTATTTATTTATTTATTTTTTTGAGTTGGAGTTTCACTCTGTCGCCCGGACTGGAGTGCAGTGGCTGCTCCCGGCCACCGCAGCCTCAATCTGCTGGGCTCCGGCGATCCTTCCACCTCAGCCTTCCAAGTAGCCGGAATTACAGGCATGCGCTACCACGCCCGGCTGATTTTTTTTTTTTTTTTTTTGATTTACTGTAGAGATGAGGTCTCGCTACCCAGGCGGGTCTCAAACCCACGGGCTCAGGCAATTCACCCACCTCAGCCTCCCAAAGGCGCGGGATTACAGGCTGAGCCACCGAGCCCGGCTCCTAGTTTATTTCTACAGCCAGATTTTTGTTTAAACTGGGGGATTAGTCTAAGGTGTACAAGATGCACTAGTTGTCGAGCCAGCTCAGGAGGTGGGGTTGCAGCTTTCTGGGTGATACATAGGCCATGCTTCCATAAAAGCCCCAGTGCTATGCTGTTCTCATGTATCAAGGCTGCATTGTTAGATCATGCCAGAAACCCAATCCTACTCCATATCATCTGCTGGCTTTGTTCATCTGGAGGATCTAATGATATCCAGTAAAGGGTAAGCAGCAGATTAGGGGAAGGATGGAGCTGTCCTGCTGCAATACAAGTGCCCTCAGTGACTGTGCTGCCATCCAGGGAGCAAAGGAAAACACAACTTCATCCCCCACCACAGGTCTCCAAGCCACATACATGTTGAAGTCCCATTGTCCTCTACTTCTGGTTATTGTTCCCTTGCAAAGAAGAGCAGCTGAGGCTTACTGCAACCCAGTGCTGATTGGAGAGATGGAGCTACCACTCACCCCTACCCTTCCCCTCTCCCAAGTTTATACCTCCAAGCAGAAGGTATGAAGTCCACAGAAGAGCTGGCACATGGGGCTCCCTACAGAGCCACACTTTATCTATAAGAAATGTGACAGTGCAACAGTGTCTTCTAGGTGTGCTGTGTTAAATGTGCAGCTCCCTATTAAACAAGGTAACTCCCAAATTCTATGACTTCATATGCAGGACATCATTCCATTGATCATCCTCCTCAAATCCAAGTCTTGATCCTGCGTATCTCCTGACTAGCCCTGATCTCCATTCCTCCCTGCTTGCAGCCCCAACACCCCACAATTTCTCTAGCCCACCAGCAATGACAAAAGATACATGCACCAAGAAGTCAGGGCAGAGAAGCAGGCGAGGTAAGGAAGGTCAGCATGGCACCAGGGTGGGCTTCAAAGTCCAAAGGTTGGACGTATTACTCCTAATTAGAACATGAATGAAACATGGACCACAAAGTCAAGGGCAGAGGATATAACCTTAGTGGCTACAGAAGGTAGAGTTCAGAGGGAATTACTGCAATAGTGCAGTGACTTATCAAGTAATGTTTTAGACCTTGAGCTCTGCTTTTGAAGTAGTCTTCCTGATAACCCCAACATATAGAGGAGATCAAAGTGAAATTCTCAGCCTAGGTAACATAGTGAGACCTCACCTCTACAAAAATAAAAATAAATAAAAATGAATAAATTAGCCAGGTTTGGTGGCACATGCCTGTAGCCTCAGCTACTTGAGAGGTTGAGGCAAAGGGTCGCCTGAGCACAGGAGGTCAAGGCTTCTGTGAGCCATGATCATGCCACTGCACTCCAGCCTATGTGACAGAGTGAGATTCCAACTCGAGATGAAAAAAAGATTTTTTTAAAAGTGAAATTCTGGTTTAAGAGGAACTTGCCCCTTGGCCCCATCACTTCATCCTTTATTCCAGGGACACAGAGGGCTCTGCAGTTAACAGAAAATCCCTGCCACATTGAAGGCAAGAAAATTAGTAAATAAGCAAGTTAGTTAGGATAAGATAGGCTACACTATGGTAACAACCACCATCAAATTTTCAGTTACTTACATAAAAAAGCTTTTTTCTCATCCACATGAAATCTACTATGGGTCTGGGTAGCTCTTCAAGGTGGCTGTCCTCCATGGGGTGGTGCAGTTCTCTAGGTGTTCTTGTGGCACCTCCATCCCAACACGTGCCTCCACATTGCTCACAGCAGGAGACTCATGTCCCTCAGAAACGACATGTCACTTCCCTCCCTCCTGTGATACATAATGTTGGAAGACCTAGCTAGAGCAATCAGACAAGAGAAAGCAATCAGGGGTATCCAAATAGGAAAAGAGGAAATTAAGTTATCCCTCTTTGCTGATGATATGATCCTGTATGTAGCTGAGACTACAGACGAGTAGCCACCAAACCTGGCTAATTTATTTATTTTTATTTTTGTAGAGGTGAGGTCTCACTATGTTACCCAGGCTGAGAATTTCACTTTGAAATAACCCCTCTGTATATTGGGGTTATCGGGAAGACTACTTCAGATCTCAACCTTGAAAGCCCAAGAGAATCTGTCAAAAACCTCCTTGTACTGATAAAGAACTTTGGCAATATCTCAGAGTTACAAAATAAACATGCAAAAGACAGTCACATTCTTATATATCAACAACAAATAGGCAGAGAACCAAATAAAAAGCACAATCCCATTCATAATAGTCACAAAAAAACCCGAAATACCTCAGTATCTCCCTAACCAGAGAAGTGAATGAAAACTGCAAAACACTGCTCAAAGAAATCAAAGAAGACATAAACAAACAGAAAAATTTTTCATGCTCATGGATTAGAAGAATCAACATTGTTAAGACATCCATCCTACTAAAGGCAATCTACAGAGTCAATGCAACATCCCTTAAATTACCAACATCATTCTTCTCAGATCTGGAAATGACAATATAAAAATTCATATGGAAACATAAATGACCATGAATAGGCAAAACAATCCTTAGCAAAAGAAACAAAGCAGGAGGTATTACACTTCCAGACTTCAAACTTTACTATAAAGCTACAGTAATCAAAATAGTTGAAAATATAAACCAATGGAAGAGTATAGAGATTACAGAAGCAAAACCTCAATTTCCCAACCAACTCATCTTCAACAAAAGCCTCCACCAACAGCCACTGGGGAGAAGAGAACCTATTTAGTAAATGGTGCTGGGAAAACTGGCTGACTACGTGCAGAAGATTTAAACAAGGATGCCTACCTATCACCATACACAAAAATAAACTCTAAATAGATCAAAGACCAAAATGTAAAACCTCAAACTATAAGAATCTTAGAAAACACAAAAGACACTCTTACAGAAATTGGATTAAGCAATCAATTCCTGATCAGAATCCCAAATACCCATGCCATAAGAAATAAGATAGACAAGTGGGACCTCACGAAACTGAAAAGCTTCCTCAAAGCAGAAGAAATCAAGAAAGCAGGGAGACAGCCCACAGAATGGGAAAAAATATTTGCCAACTGTATATCTGACAAAGACCTAACATCTAGGATCTACAAGGAACTCAAACGTGCTGAAAGGAAAAAAAAAAAACAAATAACTCTGTTAAAAAGTGGGCAAAAGATATGAATAGACATTTCTCAAAAGAAGACATATAAGCAGCCAATAGATGCAAGAGAAAATGCTCAATGGAATTTATCATCAAAGAAATGCAGATCAAAATCACATTGAGATACCACCTAACTCCAGTCAGGAGGGCTATCATCAATAGCTCAAAAAACAACAAATGCTGGAGAGGATGCAGGAAAAAGGGCACACGTCTACACTGTTGATGGGAGTGTAAATAGTAAAACCTCTGTGGAAAACAGTGTGGCAATTCCTAAAAGATCTAAAAATTGACATTCCATATGACCCAGTAACCCCCCTTCTGGGTATATACCCAGAGGAACTAAATCATTCTATAAAAAAAGATATCTGCACACGCATGTTTATTGCAATCTTATTCACAATAGCAAGAACACGGAACCAACTTGGCTACCCATCATAAGTGGACTAGGTAAAAAAAAAAAAAAGTGGTACCTATACACAATGGAATATTACACAGTCACAAAGAAGGACAAACATCCACTTTGCGGCAACTTGCGTGGATTTAGAGTTTATAATACTCAGTGATCTATCACAGAAACAAAGAACTACATACCACATGTTCTCACTCATAAGCGGACCCTAAACATTTATCATAATACTATAAGAAAGGGTTGGCAGTAGCAGGAAACTGCCAGAGGAAAGGGGATCACATAACATCAATAAGCGTACCTGATCTCAAGCCAGGTGAAGTGAGGACCAAAGAGAAGTCCAGACTTTACCTGTACGCTGATCACTTATGTACTTAATCCTGAACTGTACCCTACATCTTTAAAATAAAAACATAAAAAATAAAAGAATGACATGTCACTTCCCATTTCAGCTCATTCAGAGGAGCTGGGAAATATAGTCATTCATGTGCCAGGTAGAGGACAGCCAGAAATACAAATATACTGATGAGCTTTCGTAATAATTACCTTGACGAATCTGGTTTATCAGATTGCATTACATTGACTAAATGCATTCCAACCTAGAGGATACCACTACACATAGTTTATATTTTCTAGATAAAGAGTGACAGGTTAAAAAAATAAATCTGAGACTGTCTTTAGGTCACAAGATTTAGCTGACCCTGGATTTTCCAATTCAAGATCTGGAGCCCTTGTCTCTACAGCAGAACTCCAGGGAAGGGGAAGGAAAGACTACTGAAGAATTGGTCAAGATGGATGGTCAAATGAATGTATATACAACAATAAATTGTAAAAATGACTCCCCCAGTTTTCTTACTTACAGTGGAAAAGGGGGAAACAAAACGTGGCAAAAGGGCAGAGCTGGGATGGAAAATGAACTCAGTGAGCCCCACCCTGCCCGGTCTACCACATTTCAAACAAGTGAGTCACCCTACTTGAGATATCAGGTTGATAGATTTCAAGGCTGATTGGACCAAGGAGGAAAGTTCACAGTAAACAAGTAAATATGTGTAATTTGTAAGGATGATTTGCATGCACAGAGCACTGTGCTGTTTACAAAGCACTTTCATACCCATGATCTCATCTGTATTCAGAGGCTTACTGGTGCCCTAGGCAGAGATGACGTTACCCTGGAGTAATTTCATAAATTAGTCTGTGAAAGATACAGGACACATCCTCGGCAACTCTATAGGAAAAGGAATCTAGTCCAGAAAGGGTGGGCTTAGGGACACTCACCTGGCTGCAGGGTCCAGCCCCCAGCCCTGGGAGCTGGGAATTCAGCGAATATGGCCATAGCCACATATTGATGCCCTCGTTCATAGAGCCTCAGGCTTAGCCCCAGACATCTCCAGCAAGTTTGCTCCAAATCTTTGTTCTCTAGGCCTCAAGCAACACAGAGCTTTGGACAATTTTACCACCCGGGACATTTTAAGTGGTTGTGTAAGCCTGAGGGAGGGCAGGTAGGTATGGCCATCAGAGTTAAGAATGACATGTTGTCAGTGGGACTACTCCACTGTCAGGGCTTGGATAAAGGGGCAGTGCCCCACCTGTACTAACAGAGAAGGGACAGCATAAGCTGGACAGAGTATCAGAGCCAAGATCAGAGGAGGACTTCAGTTCAAGCAGGGAACAGATAGGGAAGAAAGATGTCAAGGCAGATACTAAGGTCTATAAAGTGGGTTGATAGGGAGCAGGCAGAGATGAACCAAGTGACCTGCCATATTGGTCATTCTAGCCTCACCATAAGGCCTCTTCTATCTTTCCTGCCCTGGACAAGGTAGTCTGGAACAGAAGGGGAACCCTGGTGGACGGGCAGCAGTATCTATCACTGGAGAGTGCAGGGAGTCACTCAGTATGGGCCTTTAGTCTCTGCCTGCTGAGGCTGTCAGACTCCCCATCTCCCAGCAAGAGACAGTACTGCTGGACAGATCTGCAGACTCTTGAGATTGTTCCACTGCTGGTATGAGAACCTTTGGCTCTATATCTGGAACATGGCTCCAACTGCTTCACCTCTGCAGGCTTCCTTTCCTTTCCAGCTGCTCATTAATTTTGTTCATTGTTCTCCCTTGGCAACTCAGCTGCTGCAAGAACTACTCTGAAGCTCTCCATCTGCCTTGGGTTTGTGATAACTAATAGGTTGGCTCTTCACACATTCTCACCACCTACTCGTCTCAAGAACCTTGCTTTGAATTCAATGCAGTGGAAATCCTCACTTCTCCCAAGGACACAGGGTCTGGAGTCAAGGACAGAGATCTATGGTCAGGTAACAAGGGAACAGGTGAACTTCTAGTTAATCCAGATTCCAGTACTCAGGAGCAAAAGCCTCCTCCCCCTTCAGGTGGGAAAATCATTAAGCAAAGTGTTTTCAATGCAAGATGCTCATTAGAATCATATGGTGGTTTTTTTTTTTTAATAAAACCACTTTCCAGACCCTTCTTCCACCCCCACCACCAATTAAATTAGAATGTCTGAGATTTAAGTCCACATATTCATATTTTTTAAAAAGCTCTTCAATAATTATAATGGGTAGGTAATTGCCTATTGATAAACAAACTCTTCTATGTATTCCACTAATCCCAGTTTATACATTACTTTCTTCCCATCTCTTCATTCACTATTCACTATTGCACCTTATAATTACACATTGCAAAGCAAAGCATATTCATACATCTATTTCACTCCCTCTATTAGGCTGCTGTGCCTCCATCATACTGGAAAGAAAGGGACTGTGGCTTATTTACAGTTAAATCCCTGCTATCTTGCAAAATACATAACATGAAGTAGGTGTTTAGTATCTATTGAATTATCCTATATTACTTTTATAGTATGCCTTTATTGTCATCAAAATTTTAATATTTATTATCACAGGTTTACAGTTGGGAAAAGGGAGACCAGATGGGGTGGAATGACTTTGCCCAACATTATATGAGGTGGGACCCAAAAAAACCTGAATTATTTTTTGGAGGGGGGGTCCCCTTGTAGTACAGGCTGCCCCTGCTGGGTAAGCATTCAGAAAACCAGTTGACAACATTGTACCAGATAGCACTGTTGTGAGGGGATATGTTCAGTTTCAGTGAATTTTTTTTGGAGATTCTTTCAAGATATTTGCCCATTTAATGGTGGGTAATTTACGAGTGCACTTGCCCACATTGTGCTGAGTGTTCAGCAGTTTTTGACCAAAACTGGTATGACCCCTGTGCCCACCCTCCCTATTCACCCGATTTTACCCTGAGTGACTTTTTTGTTTCCTTGGATGAAAAAGTTCTCAAATGGAAACATTTTGCCAATGTGGAAGAGGTAAAACAAAAAAATGGCAGAAGTACTAAAAGGCATCAAAACTGATGCTTTCAAAAATTGCACAGTGGGAAAAGAATCTCGATAGGTGTATTGCATGAAATGGCAAGTACTTTGAGGGTGACTGAAGTTTAGACATGTAGCAATAAATACACATTTTTTAAAATAAATAAATTCCTGTTCTGGGGAGGGTCTTCCCTTGTACAGTCAGTAAGAGGAATAAACAGGATTGGAATCCAGGTCTATTAAGTCTGATGTGATTTCTGTACTCCTCTCCTCTCATTCCTCTCGTCAGTCTTTGACCAGGTCTGCCCAAGGCCTTGCATTAGTCTTAACATGGATCTTCAGAGATATAAAAGTTTCTAAGACTTCATAATCTAAGAGTACATCTCTTGAGAAACACCAGTGGACCTCATCACAGCCAAGAAACACAGCCCATGTGTTCAAACAGACCCTAAGTTTTATCCTGAAGCTGAACTAAGACAGGAAAGAAATTCAAGGTGAGCAAATTTGAACTGTGTGTTTAACAAATAAATGTGGATAATGATGGTTGTGGTGGTGATGGGAAGAATGGGCCATTGAAACACTGCCCCTCCATTAGTAGGTCAAGTACTCTGTTCTGTGGCAGTAAGCACAGTTCCCATTCATCAGAACGATGAACAACAACTGAAGGAATTTCCACAGAGGAAGTATTCTAAACCCATGTACATCCTGATGTTCTCAGTTTCCCCTTTAAGAAATGAACATCTGCTGTTTGATATGGCCCCAACTTTACAGAAGGATAAAAGATTCTGACAGTGTGAGGTGGGGCAGTGTCTCTCAATACATGGTCTCTGGGCCAACAGCATCATCACCACCTGGGAATTTGTTTGAAATGCAGATCTCCATTTAACCCTAGACCTACTAAATCATAAATTCTGAAGTGAAGCTTAACAATCTGTTATATCAAGTACTACAAGTGATTGTGAGGAAGACTGAAGTTTGAGAACAACTGAGGTGGTGAGTGGAGCACAAACTTAGTAGACACATCTAAATGGAGAGCTTGGCTGCATGAGTTGCTTAGTGTGTAGCCTTGCAGTGAGAAGAAAGGGCAAACATTTGTCCCTTGGCATCCCCAGGGATAGGTTCTAGAATCCTTCAAGGAAACCAAAATCCCTGATATAAAATGGTGTTGTATTTGCATATAATCTATGCACATGCTTTAAATCATACTTTAAATCACCTCTATATTGTTTATAATACCTAATGCAATGTAAGTTGTTGTTCTACTACATTGTTTTGTGTTAATTTCATTATTTTTTCAAATATTTTTATTGTGTTCTTTTCTCCCACTTTTTTTTTCTTCTTTATTTTAAAGACGTGGAGTACAATTCAGGGTTAAATATATAAATTTTCATTATGCAGGTACCCTTGTGGATGAGGTGTGCCCCTCCCTCCCCTGGCAGTTTCCCACTACTGCCAATCCCTTTCTTATAGTATTATGATAATTGTTCAAGATCCACTTATGAGTGAGAACATATGGTACGCTGTTTGTTTCCGTGATAGATCACTGAGTATGACAGACTCTAAATCCATCCAAGTCACTGCAAAGTCCATATGTTTGTCCTTCTTTATGGCTGCAAAATATTCCATTATGTATATGTGCCACATTTTTTTATCCAGTCCAGTTTCGATGGACAGCATGATTGGTTCCATGTTTTTGCTATTGTGAATAGTGCTGCAACAAACATGCATGTGCAGGTATCTTTTTGGTAGAATGACTTGAGTTCCTCTGGGTATATTCCCAGTAGGTGGATTGCTGGGTCATATGAAAGGTGTTTTAGAAATTGCCGCACTGTCTTCCAAAGAGATTGTGGGTTTTTTCCCCCAAATATTTTGGATCTGAGTGTGGTTGAATCCACAGAAATGAAACCTGTGGATATAAGAGGGTTGACTGTATTTGTGTGTGTGTGTGTGTGTGTGTGTGTGTGTGTGTGTGTGTGTGTGTGTGTGTGTAAAGTTCTGAGCATGTGAAGGAGCCATTAAGCTCCACTTTTGTCCTGGCAAGGCTCTTCACAAGTACCTTTCTACCCTAACACTCATAACTGCCTAAGAGATCATCAGGCCTAGTCCAACCAAGCCCAATATTCATGTTTCCCTCAGTCACCATGTTAAACTCCACACCAAAAGTAATCTCTCATTTCTGGCCTCTATCCTCACATAACTCAATACATCAAATCTCCCCCTTCACCCTTCCCTCCTTGACCCCAAATCTTCCCACCAGGCCATCTGGAACTCACAGTCAATCATTAGCAAAATCTCCTACAGATCCAATATCCAGTCCTGTCCTAACTACAATCCAGCTCTACCCACTGAAGACATGAATTCTCCCACAACTTTCTGAAGTAGAGGCTATTTTCTTTCCCACATCCCTTGTAACTCTTGATGCAGAGCAGGTGTTCCTCATTGTTGCTTTCAGTCAATAATTCCTCTCTCTTTCCTAAAATTCTCAACTATTCTGAAGCTTAGGTCATCAGACCTGCTGCTCCCTTTCATTGTGAGAATTATCTACAGAGGTGCTTCTCAGATTTAATGTGTCCATAAATCACCTGGTGAACGTGTTAAATTGCAGGTTCTGCTTTGGCGGATGTGGGGGAGAGCCAGAGATTCTTCATTTCTAGCCAACTTCCTCATGATACAGATGCTGCTGGCCCAGAGACTTTTCATTGTGCCAATAGCAAAGATCTACAGGCCTCTGAATCACTCTCCCTCATTTCTTGATTTTATTATGTGAATCACTTTCATCTCCAACACTGCTCCTGCCATTATTCTTTGTTGTTTTAACATAATATAGATATTCCTTCTAAAACCCTGGCCTCTCAATTCTCTGTTTTGTTCCACCTTAATTTATCTTCCACTTCATCTCATTTATCAGTTTCTTTGGTCATATGTACCACAAACCTTGTCATTTGCAGTAACTATAGCTCTGCCGTAATCTTAATTTCATGTACTCTGTCCTCCACATATCAGTTCCCTCCCATGAATTCCCTACTTCCAACAGTGTTGTTATGCAAGAGCTCTAATCCATTATACCTAATATTTTTATTATCTCATCACCACCCCCACCCACTTCATGTGTTTACTTCACTCCTTAACCTGCAACTATAATCACTCTGTTAATTTATTATGGTTTGAGTGTGTCCCCTAAAGTTTCTGTGTTGGAAATTTAATCCCTAGTGAAACAGTATTAAGAAGTAAAAACTTTAAGAGGTAATTAGGCATGAGGTCTTTGCCCTCATGAATGGATTAAACCCATTATTGTGGGACTGGGTTTATTATCACAAGAGTGAATTTGTTATCCGAGGAAGTTTGCCTCTTCCACCTGTCTTTCTCACATAATCTCTTGCCCTCCAGCCTTCCTCCATGAGATGGTACAACCAAAAGGCTCTCACCATGCATGGTGCCATGCTTTTGGACTTTTTAGTCTCCAGAACCATGACTCAAATAGATGTCTATTGTTTATAAACTACCCAGTCTGTAATATTCTGTTATAACAACACAAAACCAATTACTACATGAATATACATTCACTTCTGTGGTACCTTTCTCACCAGGTAAAATTGCCAAGTCGGTTCAGTTCAACTCTCTGCTTATTGTGTGCTACTCCAAGCACAAGGTTACAGAAAAATGTGCAGACATACTAGATGGTTTTGTTTAACTTCAGTTGGGCTCACATGTTGTCCTAGTCTATTTATTTCCCTACTCTCCTAAATTATTATTCCCTACCTTCTACTCTCCTCTGACCTCTGTCTTTTCCCTGCTCTTCACTGTCAGCTGATTACCTTGCTTCTTATTTCACCAATACAACTAAAGCAATCAGAACAGAATACAAGGAAGAATCCCCTATGCTGTTTACTCATCTGCCTGCATCTGTGTCCATAAACTGCCTTTTGATTTGTTACTAAGGATTAACTTTCCTTAGTAAGATTTTTGACACAGGCCAGTTTCTCTGCTAGTGTCCTCTAGAACCCTATCCTTTTCGCCTCCTCAAGGGCATGACTCCAGAAATCTCCTCCTCTTGCTTCTGCATCAACAAGTTTCCCTATGTTCTCAATAGCTCACAGCAATACACAGACATATTTCACATCTTAAGAAAACCAAACCCTATTTTGACACTCAAAAACCCTTTCAATTAACCACACATTTCTGCTCTCCCTTATAGCAAAACTCTTAAAAGCATTGTCTGTAGTCATCTCCAATTCTGCTCTTGTAGCTCTCATGCTTTGTTTGCTTTGTTGGAGCTATATTTTATGTAAAGAAGAGAGCACAAGATGTATAAGTACAGTTTAAAGAATAAATAGGAAGCAAGCACTAGTTGACAGCTTCATTTGGAAGTTTAATATGCATCTTGGACCTATCATACTCAAAGCAGAACATTTGGGTTTTGGCCCCTAAATTTGCTCTTCCTACAGTCTTCCCCATCTCAGGAAACAGAAGTTCCAACCTTCAGGTTGTTCAGATTAAACATCTCAAAGTCATCATTGATTCCTCTGTTTCTCTCATGTTTAACACTCAATCCACTAACAAAACATATTGACTCTAACATCAATATGTATCCCAAATCAAACCACTGCTCACTACACCACATCTACCATCCAGATCCAAACCTCCCTACAGCAGCCAAAATTGTCCTTGAAAAATGCAAATCAGATCATGTTACTCTTTTCTTCAAACACCACAGCAGGTCCTATCTCAGTTTAAAATCCAGAGTCCTTACAATGGCCTTCAAGCCTCTGATGATATAGCTCCTTGTTATGTCCCAAATCTCAGCACCCACCACCATCCCCCCTCTCTGTTCTACCACTGGCCTCCTTGCTTCCTTCGTACACAGCAAGCAAATTCCAGCCTCAGGGCTACTGCATTTACTTTCCCTTCTTCCTGGACCCTCTCCCTCAACAACCCACATGGTACTATCTCTTATTTCCAGCAAGTCTCTGTTCAAATAACATATTCAAATAGCTTTTCCTGGCCAGTCTTAAAATAGCACATTCATCGCTTTCTATCCCCTCATCGTACTTCATTCTTTTTTATCACATTTATCACCACCTAGTTATGAAATTACTTGTTATAAATAGACCGATAAATAGAAATTATATTGTATTTGTTTGTTTGTTTTTAGTCTCCCCCTAATAGTAACATAAACTCCTTGTCTGTCACTCCTCTATCCCCAGCAGCTAGAACTGTGTGTGAACTATCTGTGCTCAGTAAATATTTGTAGAATGAATGTGCTAGAAATTCTCCTTCTGACTGTGCTCTTGATCACTAACATACAATGTCTGCCAGACATTTTTGATTTCTCTAAATCTGTGCAGTGCACATAACCATATCTGTGTTATAACCTAAATCGTGTTAAATACATAGCTCAACATCTAGCATATATTAGGCTTTCAAATATGTTCATTTTATCCTCTTCTTCCTTCTTTTCCCTTTTCTAATGATAAGAATGACTATGTTTCCCAGTTTTCTTGCAACAACCCTAGTTGACACCTGTTGTCCTGGTGTAATTATCAATAGTGCCCATTTTACCATCAAAATGTCCTGTTTAGAATGAAAAATGATAGACATGTCCTAATATTTGTGCCATTGCAACAGGAGGTGTCCATTGAAGCCCGTTTGGAGATAATGGCCATGTACTGTGAAGTAAAGGGTGTTTTTACCAGACACATATCTTAAATGAATGATATAGCATGCATCTGCCCTGCATGCCTTACAGAGAATTTGTGAATAGAATATATGACTATTTAAAATTTTCAATATAATTTTTTGTTTTGTTTTATGTTTTTAAGAGATGTGTATTTGTTTATTTGTATAAATTTATGGAGCACAAGTATAATTTTGTTACAAATCAAAGCTTTTAGAGAGATTTTAAATTTTCAGATTCATGGAAAAGGTTGTTATTAATACTTCACAGAATGGTAATGTGTTCTGGTGACCTTTGAGTCAAATGACAGAGGTTGACATCTTGTTTGCAAGTTTTTCTAGACTAATAGCAAAGAGAGTACCAGTACCCACAAGTGGGATTGTAGGGAGGCATAACATAATAAGTGTAAGAATATCTTTGAGAGGCAGATGGAGGGATCAACCCTATGGGGGCAACAGTAGAACTCTTGTGATTCCTACTAACCAGTCCACAACTGAGCATGATCCTAGTTAGAGACATGACATACAGAAAGAAGGGTAGAGTGTAGGGGCATCTGCTGAAGGCTTTGGCAAGTTGTGAGAGCCCCTGTCAACAGGGATCTGGTCAAGAAAAGACAGAATCCTAGTTGCACTGGAGTGGCAGTGATGTGGTTTAGAGGAAAACAGTTCTCTTCCTGCTTCCTGAGTTCTTCTATTAGGTCCTGACCTTGAGGTCACATCCTCTCTTCTTTGAGAGGTCACATCCAATACATGTCATGTTCAAGAGGCTCTCAGAATTTCTGATAATCTACATTGAGCTCATTTATTCCAATGGGGAGGAGAAAGACCTTCAAGATGACCTGATCTCTTTACTCATCCCATCCCTTGAGTTGCTCTCATGAAGAGACATCCAGTCTGACTGTCTTCATGGTAAACACTTTCCTTCTCTGTAAACTGGGCCCATTTCATTTCTACTGCCCACCCCAAGTCATGGGACATATCATGTTGGATAACATATGTGCATACATTGTCAAACCACTACAGCTCCTTGGGCCCTCAAGAAAGCATTGTATGATGCCCACCAACAAGGATGTTGTCACAGACTTCTTTAGGAGTGTCACCCCATCCTCCTCCCAACTCTGGAGGGAAGCAGGTTGTGGGAGAGACAGAGAGAGGACTTGGTTTTCACATCTGGCTGAGAAAATACACAGTGAATGGAGCCCTGGGAAAGCAATGTGCAAAGTCCCAGAAGGTGTTTCGTTTTTAAAAATCTCTATTTTCTAAAATTGACAGGCCAACCCTTAGGTGGGTGCGGGAAGAATGACAGGGGGAAAGTGTAAATATTGTCAAGTCAGGAATTCCATGAAGGAATAAAATAATAGCAGTAGCAATATACAACACTGCCAACTCTTCTAGAAAGTTGTATGCTTCTGCAAGCTTTTGAGTTTACACAAAAAGAAGTCGGAAGGTTGTGGTGAAGAGGAGGTGACAGGTGTTCTGTGTAAGTATAATAATTCCACTGTCTCTTCTGTTGGTGACATATAGCTGTTACAGAGCAGCTCTGAATTGTCTGTTCCAGGAAAGAACCTCCTTTATCAATGCCACTTGAAAAGGGAAACCAAGATGGGTCATTTTCAGTGTATGGAATGGGAATGTCTGACTGGTAGCTCCAGGGATCACGGGAGAAATATTTTTGAGGGCTGTCAGCCCCTTCCCCAATTTCATTCCTTCATTACTCCTGCCTCTCACATACCCTACCCAGAGCCCCCCACCCCCACCCCGCCACCCCACAAACATATACAGAAAAGCCAGGACATCCAGAGCTGAGGACAATCAACCTTTTCTAAAGTTTTTTGACCCTGGCTGATGCAGGGAAAAATTTCTCCAAGCAAAGCTTTCAGAGAAAATACATTTGTCTCTGGAGGGACTGGGCTTCCTTTCACTGGAAGTGTTTAGCATGAAGACAGTCAGATTTGATGTCTTTTCATGAGAGAAACCCAAGGGATGGGATGAGTAAAGAGATCAGGTGATCTTGAAGGTCTTTCTTCTCCCTATGGGAATAAATGAGCTTGTTGGAGATTATCAGTGATTCTGAGAGCCTCTGTGAATATGGCATGTATTGGATATGACCTCTCAAAGCAGAGGATAGGATCTCTGACCTTAAGGTCAGGACCTAATAGAAAAACTCAGAATGAGGACACATTCAGTTTGTCTGGAACTTTAGGTGTGAAGCAACAGTGATGAGAAATATTAGTCCAAATTTTCAACATAGGATATTAAGACTCAGAAAGGAAAAATCATTTGCCCGAGTCCGTAATAAAAGGCAAAGAGAGGTCATCTTCTACAGATTCCTGGTAGAGAAAAGGGAAACAGGTAGACAAGATGGTATGACACCCATTGTCAGCTCTTTCCTTTCTACCAGTCCTTCACCCATTAGTGGTGAACTGTGATGGTGTGGAGTGTCTTATGGCAAAAGCTGAGCCCTTCCTGGGACTGGAGTACACTTCACATACTGTTTTCCTCTAAACCCCATTGGTGCTGCTCCAGTGCAACTAGGATTCTGCCTTTCCTTGACCAGATCCTTGTTTGATAGAGGCTCTCACAGCTTGTCAAAATCTTCAACAAATGCCCCTAGACTCTAGACTCTACCCTTCCTTCTATATGTCATATCTCTAACTAGGATCACGCTCAGTTGCGGACTGATTAGTAGGAATCCCAAGAAGTTCTACTGTTGCCCCCATAGGGTGGATTCCTCCATCTGCCTCTCAAAGATATTCTTACATTTATTATGTTAAAATTTGCCTATCTACAATCTCACTTGTGGGTACTGGTACTCTCTTTGTTGTTAGTTTTATAAATCCTGTTTCACATGACAACATTTAAGGCAAGGCTCATCTTACCATCCATTGCAACATCTTTATTCCCTCTTGTCAAGACCCTCACCATGTGAGTTACTTTCTCCAAACATGCTTGAGTTTATTAGCATTCTTCCTAAACTAAGGGACTTGGAGAAAAATACAATTCCCGAAGTATGTTGTGTCTGGTAAATGGTGAAAACGATCCATCTTTTTCCTTGGTTTATATATGCTGTGCCTAAGAAGATAGCCCAGACAGGATTTGCTTTTTTTAAAAAAAAATAGCATTATTGAGATATATTTACATACCTTAAAATTCACCCATTTAAGTGTACCAAATTTTAAAAGTGTATTCATTTAAAGTATACTCAGCCTAATGATGTTTGGTATATTACATTATTTTTTTTCATTGTGATAAAATATAAAGAATATACAATTTGCCATTTTAACTATTTGAGAACACTTTAGTGGCATTAATTACATTCACAATGTCGTATAATCTTCTTTACTATTATTTTCAAAACTTTATCAACCCAAAGAGAAATTCTGTAATTGTTAAATAGAAATTTTCATTTTCTCCTCCTCCCAGTCCATGGTTACTTCTAACCTACTTTCTGTTTCTATAAACTTGATTATTCTAGCTACCTCCTATAAGCTGAGTCAAATAATTATTGTCCTTTTGTATCTGAATTATTTCATTTAGAATAATGTTTTCAAGGTTTGTCCATGTTATAGCTTTCATCACAACTTCATTTCTTTTTATGGCTGAATACTATTCCATTGGATGTATAAACTATATTTTGTTTACCTATCCATCAGTTGATGGATACTTAGATTGTTCTCACCTTTTGACTGTTGTAAAGAATGCTACCATTTAACAATGGTGCACAAGTATCTGTTTGAGTCCCTGATTTCAATTTCTTTAGGCCTATACCTAAGAGTTAAATTGCTAGGTCATATATATGGTAATTCTATGTTTAATTTTTTTAGGAACTACCCAACTGTTTTCACAAAGGCCACATCATTTTATTGTCCTATCAGCAATGTATGAGCTTTTCAATTTTTCCACGTCTCACCAACACTTACTTTGCATCTTTTCAAATGTAGCCACCATTATGATGGTATATCATTGTAGAATTTGCTCTTTTAAACCCTGAGAAGTTAAAAGTTAAAAGCAGTATATTTTTAGAATAAAATAAAGAAAAAAATCTTTGACATTGGCGAGACTTCTTTTCTTTTTTTTTAAATGCGAGGTACAATTCAGGGTTAGGTACATAAATGTTCATTATGCAGGTACTCTTTTTGATGAGGTGTGACCCCCCTTCCCCTGGCAGTTTCCCACTACTGCCAATTCCTTTCTTATAGTATTAGGATAATTGTTCAAGGTCTGGTTATGAGTGAGAACATGTGTTACTCAGTTCTTTGCTTCTGTGATAGATCCCTCAGTATTATAGTCTCTAAGTCCATCCAAGTTGCTGTGAAGTTCATAATTTTGTCCTTCTCTATAGCTGCATAATATTCCATCATATATATATACCAAACTTTTTTTATCCAATCCTCTTTCAATGAACAGCACAATTGTTTCCGTGTTTTTGTTATTGTGAAAAATGCTGCAATAAACATGCATGTGCAGGTATCTTCTTTATAGGGTGATTTGAGTTTCTCCAGGTATATTTCCAGGAGGGGGATTGCAAGGTTGTATGGAAAGTCAATTTTTAGATATTTTAAGAATCACCATACTGTTTTCTATAGAAGTTGTACTAGTTTACACTCCCACCAACAGTGTAGAAGTGTTCCCTTTTCCCCACATTCTCTCCAGCATCTGTTGTTTTTTGAGTTATTGATGATGGCCATCCTGACTGGAGTTAGATGGTATCTCAGTGTGGCTTTAATTTGTATTTCTTTGATGACTAGTGAGACTGACCATTTCCTCTTGATGGTTTCTTTGGCTTTGTGTCTCATTCCTATACAACGATAATAAGCAAACAGAAACCCACATAAAAAGCACAATAACATTCACAATAGCCACAAAAAATTGAAATACCTTGGCATCTTCCTAACCAGAGAAGTGAAAGAGTTTTACAACAAAATTTCTTGACTAGTACAGAAAATACACAAACTGAAAAAAAATAAAATAAAATGGACTCCATTAAATGTAACGTTCTTTTTCTTCAAATTATATTTTTAAAAATATAATGGTAATCCACAGACTGGGAGAAAACTTTTACAAAACATAATCAAAAAGGACTTGTATTCAGAATATATAAATGACTTTTATAATTTTATAATAAGAAAACAAATAACCCATTAAAATGTACAAATGATTTGAACACTTTACAAAAGAAGATATTTGAATATCCAATAAGCACAGGAAGAGAAACTCAACATCAATAGTCATCAGATAAATGGAAACTAAAACCAGTATGAGATATATTACACAGCCCACTAGAATTGTTAAAATTAAAAAGAATAACAATATCAAGTTTTGACAATGATCTGAGTAATTGAAGTTTTCATATATTGCTAGTGGGAATGCAAAATGTCACAGCCACTTGGGAAAACAAAGTGTCAGTATCCTAAAAGTTTAACATACACTTACTGTCTAACCCTGGAATTCACTGGAGAAAAATAAAAATATGTTCAAATGTGTATATCCTAATATTTAGAGAAGCATAGTTTATAATAGCCCCAAACTAGAAACAATCTAAATTATTACCCACTGGAGAATGTATTCTTTTAAGTTATAGTATATTCATACTATGGAACATTATTCTATTATAAAAATGAGCAACATATTAATACACACAACAACATGGAAAACTCTCTAAATATTATGTTAAGTGACATAAAGCAAATACAATAAACAATGCAATTATTTTATTTACAGAAAAGGCAAAACTAGTGTAACAGAAATGAGGTAAGTAGTTTTTTGGAGCCAGACATGGGGAAAGGATTAACCTCCAAGGGACCCAAAAGAACTTTGCACAGTGAGAAAAATACTATGTTGGTCATTATGAAATGATATAGAATATCCAAACTCATCAAATGTACATTTAACATAAGTGAATTTTGCTCTCTGTAAATAATACTTCTATGGTCTGAATTTTTGTGTCCCTTGAAATTTATTTGTTGAGGCCCTAAGCCCCAAGGTGATGATATTAAAATGTGGGGCCTTTGGGAGGTAATTAGAACTTGAGGTTCTTAATTAGAATTAGTGCCCTTATAAAAAAACCACAGCAAACTAGCTAGTCTTTTCTGCCATGTGAGATTACAGTGAGAAATGTCAATTTATGAAAGAAGTAAACCCTCAGGAGACACCAGATAGGCTGGTGCCCTGATCTTAGAATCACCAGCCTCCAGAACTGTGAGAAATTAATTTCTGTTGTTCATAAGATACCCAGCCTTTGGTGTTGGCTATAGCAGCCCAAATAAACTAAGACATAAAACATAATATATAAAAACATAAAAAACACAGTAAACATTAAAAAACACAAAAATTTACCAGCCAAATTCATGTCAAATGGGAATCTTAATACTGAAGAAACTGTTGGGGAAAGGCCAGGTTGGCCAGGACAATCTCTACCCAGGAGTCACATTTCCAAGCCTAGGCCATGTGCTCTACTGTTTTCATTCTAGTTCATCATGAACAATAACAATAGGACATTCTTAATTCCAAATTATACCCAAACAGTGATTATTTTGAGATTGGTTTAGGTTATTTCTTTGTGATTTTTTTTTCTTAAATTCTAGTTATTCATCCTTTCTAAGTGATATGATTATAGGTCTATAGGTAAAAATGGCTTTAACTCAGAATATTTGACAAGTGTTATTGTGCTATGTGTTCCAAGGAGTTATTGACTGAAATGTTACTCATGTAAAGACCCTACAAAAAGGGATAAATCACCTGAAGATGTTTGTCGGTGCTGAGTAAACATTAGGTAGGATGGATATTTTGAGATCTAGATCCTACGCCCAGCTCTATCACAGTCACGGAAAAGGGAATCCCCACTCAGGATGTTAATAATTCCAAAGGACAGAAGAAATCTAAGATAATCAATACATGTGCCAAATGGAAAATAAAATCATGCCCAATTAAAAAAAAAAAACAATCACAACATAATGTTTAAGTAAGCATATTTGAGGGGGCAGTTATGAATCAGAAACAAATGAATATGAAAAATAACCAATTTTTAATCTTGAGATTGAAAAAAATGTAGTCATTAGAATTAAAGTGCAGAAGATGGAATAAACTCTAGACTGAATATAGTCAAAAAGAAACTTTGTGAATTTAAAGATAAGACTGAGGAATTCACCCAGCATATCAAACACAGAGATAAAGGTATAAAAATGTGAGGAAAGGGAAGAACTTAGAACTTATACTAAAACAAGAATCTTCAAAATACATTTTATGTGAATTTCAGATGGAAAAAAATGCTGGAATGGTGAGAAGCAATATTTAAAATAAATACAGGCTAAGAATTATCTGTATTTGAAAAAAGGCAGGGACTGGCTGATTGAAATAACTCAGTAAACCTTTTAAAACGCTGAGAAAAAAATGACTGTCAACCCAGAAGGCTATAACCAGCTTTAGTGACTTGAGATGTAAAGAATAAAAATGAAAGACATTGGTTAATGTTTATAAACTATTATCTCCACCATAATTTATTGTATAGTCACTCACTAAGTAGTAAAAGCATACCAACTGAATTGAATATACAACAAATGTATTATAATAGTTGCTATGTGAGGGAAAAAATTGATCTCAGAATATAATAGAAAACTTCAGTATTGTGGAGAATATTTTACTTTATAGAAAACTAAAGCAAATACTGTATGACCAAATGTCACCAGGGTATGTGAATTTTTAAATTTGAATGCTTAATTATTTTTCAATAGAAAAATATTTTAAAGAAAAGCACTTTATATCTGGAGTAGTTTTGAGGAAAGTAGGAAAATTTAATTTTCCTAGCAGATTCTTCCAGGGCAAAAGCCTTGCCTTCTTTTCCTTTTCTCCCTACTAATTTTGAAAATTTTCTATCACACAGAAGATGCTCCAAGAATGTTTCATAAATGAATAAAAACCTACTTAAATACCTAAAGACACAGTAAAGGCAATTAAGTCTAAAGACAAGCCTGTTTTGAGATCTGTTTCCAACTCAATCATTTATTCATTCTCTCAACAAGCCTACCCAGGAAATAGACTAGGTGCTAAAGTTACACAAATAAATAAGACCTGGCCTCCGCTCTTTCTGATCCCACAAATGGACTTCCATAGGCTGAGTATCCTAATAGAACATACAAGGAGAGAGTGACCATAGTAATTGGGCACTAAAGAGTTCAGCTCACCAGGTACATACTGTAGTTTCCTTCCAGGAATATCTTTTCAAGCATTTTCCTTTTCTCTCTCAAATTTAGACTTCCACAGGATACCCTTATAAAGGCTTTGACTAGTAAAACAGAAAAAAAAAATACAAGCAGGGAAGGAGGAGCTAGCCAAATAAATAAAGTTTTCCCCCTCTGAAAATCCAACAGCTTCCCCAAAATACTAAAAGGAAACTGCAGGCAAAGAGGAAAATGTATTCCATTTCTTGGTCTAAAAAGTGTCACTCTGGCATCCACTGCCTTTGTGAGATAAGCTCGGCATTGGCGAGGGACAGGACTGTGCCAGGAAATTGAGGACATGCGGGTATTTTCCCAAGCTGTATTAACACTTCTTCTCATGCTTTGCAGAGATTAAAACTTTTATCACTGGCTCACACACATTTAAAAAATTGTATTAAGCTATAATTTTTTTAGGACAGAATGGACCAAAATTGTTCCCTTTCTCAGGATGCTGTAAGATGACGCGGCTGAATATTGACAAGAAATTCAAACCCCACTAAGCCAAAGCTCTCCCACTTTAAGATTGGTGCACCTTTCTCGTAATAGGCAAGACTCTTGGTAAGACCAGACTTATGGGAATGTCTGTTTTTAAAAATGAAAGGAAAGGGTCACATTTACCTTTTGATGACAAATCTTTGGTCAGAAGAGAAGCAAGGGTCAACTGAAAAACGTAGTCCAGGAAGTTAGGACAAGAGCATGCAGTTACGAGAGGTAAGAACTGGGTCAAGAATCTGAACAGACAAGTCATGAGGCAGGTGGGAGTGAGAAAGAATGAGAAAATGAGAAACAAAATGTGTCAGAGGCCAGGGGGATGGGGGGGCCCAGTTCAAGATGCTATGAAGTAAGAACACAGTGGTTTTGATGTGGTCATTTATTGAATGTTTGCCATTGACCAGATTTCTTTGAAATGTTTTGAATCCATGATCTCATCTATTCCTTGTCATTACAGGAAGCAGCTATTATAATTCTATACAGAAGACATCTAAATCAGAGAAATCAAGTAGCTAGTAAGAAATAGTCTTAGCTGAAACTCAGTGCCTCTAATTTCACAACCCAGGCTCTCAACCATGATATAACCCAGGCCCCCATGCTGCACCACCTCCATGCCTACCTGACAAAGAACATCCACATTCTTGCTTAGGCAGGGGACAGTTCAGGGCAATCCAATCAATCTAAATCTGATAACATTAGATAGCCCTCCTTCTAAGGAAGGGACATCTTAGTGTTTTCTGTTTCTCTAGCACCTGGTCCGGTGGAAAGGTAGGACCCAGTAGCCATTGTTGGTTGACCCACAGCACTCATACCAGCAGATAGACAGATGAAAAGTCTAGGTCATGGGGCTGCTGCTAGTCCAGTGTGTGGTGCAAAGCTGCCACTGCCTATCACCCAGTCTACCTGATCGCTGGCTGCCTGACTCAACTCCTATAAATCAGAGATGCCATTTAGTGCTAAAACAAATTAAGCAGGCTTTAACTATCCGTGAAGAACAATTAGGCAGACTCAGAGCAGCATCAAGATTCTGGATCCCACTAGAAACTGGGGCTGCCATCTGTCTTTATGCTTAGCCTTTTTCCAAGCAATAGAGAGGAAAAAAAAATCATGGCTGAGGTTGGCTCGGTCCTCAAGGAGGAGATCCTACTCAATGTGGGACATGGATGAGAGAGATAAGGGCAAGACATATCTGTGCCTGCTAGAGTTCATTCTATCTGGAATGAGAAGGGAATTAACAACCCAAGAGACTATATTAATGCCAAACAAGTTTGTGTAGTCTATGAGTTCGTCCACAGTAAGGAGAGATCATTGGAGCCTAGGGGAGTCAAGATCATTTCCCTGTGGAAAGTGAGATTTGTGATGGGCTTTTAAAAATTCTGAGTGACAAATTATTCTACAAAAAAGATACCTGGTGCCGGGCTCGGTGGCTCAGCCTGTAATCCCGCGCCTTTGGGAGGCTGAGGTGAGTGGATTGCCTGAGCCCACGGGTTCGAGACCCGCCTGGGCAGCGAGACCTCATCTCTACAATAAATCAAAAAATCAGCCGGGTGTAGTAGCACATGCCTGTAATTCCGGCTACTCGGAAGGCTGAGGCGAAAGGATCGCCGGAGCCCAGCAGGTCGAGGCTGCGGTGGCCAGGAGCGGCCACTGCACTCCAGTCTGGGCGACAGAGTGAGACTCCAACTCAAAAAAAAAAAAAAAAAGATACCTGGGCACACAAGTTTATTGCAGCACTATTTCACAATAGCAAAAATATGGAACCAACTATGCTGCCCATCAAAACTGAACTGGATTTTTTCAAAAATGTGGTACATATACACAATGAAATGTTACATAGCCATAAAGGACAAAATTATGCACTTTGCAGCAACATGGATGGATTTGGAATCTATCATGCTCAGTGATCTATCACAGAAACAAATAACTGAGTACCTCATGTTATCACTTATAAGTGCATCCTATATACCTATCATAATACTACAAAAAATGGATTAGCAGTAGCAGGACACTGCCAGAGTAAGGGTGCACATAGCATCAATAAGGGTGGCTGATCCTAATCCAGGAGAAGTGAGGTCCAGTGGGAGACTCAAAACTTCACCAGTACCTAAACCACTTATGTATGCAATCCTGACTTGTACCTCACAACTTTAAAATAAAATAAAATATTAAAAACTAAATAAAATAAAAACACTAAGTGAGTAGATAAGAGAAACGGGACTGTGAAGATATGGGAAGTAATGTGAGCCAAGGCGCCCACAGGGTGGCTACAGGAAAGACATCTGGAAAGTTGGCAGAATAGCTGGAGCCCAACGCTGGACACCTTGAATGTCAGTCTGAGGAATTTGGACAGGGGTATGTGCTAGCTAAGACTAAACAAGTGCCAAACAAGTACACAATGTTTCTTTGCATTGATAATGTGACAATATTTTTAGGGAAAGGTAGGTGGCTTTGGAGAACTATTAGAGTTCTTGGTTCTCCAGGAACTAAAGAACTGCACCCCCTATAGTCAAAGGCAACCCAGTCCTTTTCCTAAGGGTTATATGAGAGAAATCAGCCACTGTGTAGAGCTGTTAGGGAAATTGATAAAAGTAAATTGATAAAGGTACATTTCTAGAAATAATCTGGTATAAGCATCTTTCTGGACAAAATGAAACCACAAAGAAAATCCTGAAAAAGGGGCAGAAAGAAAGAATCCTCTATCTGTATGAAGGAAAACATGACAAATTCAAATTGCATATAAAATATATCTGCTGGTTAGAGACAAAAGAAAAATAAGTATGACCACAATTGTGTAAGGATTGTAATAGACCAGGAGTAAAGAAGTACCACAATTGTTATGAGATTAATGTTAGCAATTTTAGAAAAATGTATTAGTTTCCTGTGGCTGCCATCACAAATTGCTACACACTCGGTGGCTTAAAACAACAGAAGTGTTGTTTCAATTCTTGAGGCCAGGAGTCTGAAATCAAGGTGTCAGCAGGGTCATCCTCCCTCTGAGGACTCTAGAGACGAATCCCTCCTTATTTCTTCTAACTTCTGGTGGCTCCAGGCATTCTTTGGTCTGTAGTTGCCTAACTCCAGTCTCTGTCTCAGTTTTCACATGGCCCTTTCCACTGAATTTATGTCTTCTCCTATTCTATATCTTATAAGCACATTTGTCCTAGAACTTAGAGCAATATAAATACAGAATGATCTCATCTCAAGATCCTTAACTGGATTACAACTGTAAAGACCCCTTTTCCAAATAAGGTCACAAACTCACAGTTTGCAGAGGTTAAGACATAGAGGAATTTTTGAGGAGGCTACCATTCAAACCACAACAGAAAATACAATTCAGTTCCTCTATCTTGTTATCTTGGTTTAAGGTAGAGTGTACTTGGCTTTGTTTCAATAAATGAGTGAGAAATATTAATGGAAAATATTATATTTTATTGCTGGAAGACTCCTTACAATCAGGGCCTCTGGAAGCCCCTGAGAAATATGTTGAAGATGGTTAGCCCCCTGGTTCGTAGAAATTTGTGTTTTTTTCTGTTTTTGAATTCATAATGCCCAGTAGCATCACGGGAAGAGGAACATTAACCTTATCTCAAAGGTTTTACAACTAGTTATTTTTAGTCTAGGTTCTTGCTCCAGTGCCCTTCTGATCTACATGCCTCTTCTACCATACCCGCTGACACTGCATAATATACCATGAGAGCCATTATCCTAAAGGGCAGAAGGTGGGCGTATCTGTATTTCCTACAGTGGGTTTCATTTAAGACTGATAGCCTCAAAAGGCAATTTTTAAACTTCATTATCTTTGGGTTCTCAAATAGCAGTCTACAGAATGGTGCTAATGCATCTTCCTAAGAATCACCTGAGAAACTTGTTAAAAATATAAATTTCCAAGTCCACTGAAGATTTGTATTTGAACTTGGAGCAGAGACCATGACTTTTTATTATTATTAATGTGTTTCCTAGGTGACTCTGATGGGTACAATGAGGTTAAAATGCTCTTGCAGCATATAAATGCTTCTGTCATTTAAATGCCAAAGTTACATCAATCCTTTGAAACAAATGTTGCTAGGTTTCTTGGGCTTCCAGACTCAGGTGATCTGACCCCCTGCTGCCTCACTCACCTCATTCCTACCACTCTCCTCTTTGCTTGCCATGTCCAGTCACAGTGGCCTCCTGGTTCTACTTCAGATACTTCCTCTTTAGAGCCTTCATTCTTGCTGTTCCTCTACTGAGGACACCCTTCCCTGGTCATCTGCATGTCTCTCACCTCCAGGTCTCTCCTCCAACATCTCCTTATAATAGATCCCTTCTCTAACTACTTTATGTGCCAACATGCACACACAAATGCACATTCACATTCTCTCTAGTCCATTACCCAGCTTTTTTCTTCAGGGCGATAATTAGTACCTGTCAGTTTATATGTATATTTGTTGATTGTTGTCTATCTTGTAAGACTGTGTGCTTCCTGAGGTAGAGGTATCATTTGTTTGTTTGTTTGTTTGTTCATTTTTCTTTACTATGCTTATACTATTCTGATGTCTGGAATAGTGCCTAGAAGGTGTTTACACATTCAATAAATATTTGATGAATTAATAGAAGAAAACATCTCTGTCTATCACAAAGAGTCAGTAAGAAGCCCAACTTCTTAAATACCTTCACAAACTTAAGATAACACAAAATGTTAAAGAAGGCTTCTAGCTAAGAAAAGGCAGGGGGTAGAGACAAGATAATCCTCTGTTTATTTAACCTTGAAGAGAAGGTTTCCCCAATTCTGGTTGAGTCAACCCTTTGTCAACAGAGTGAAATTGAAGGAACTGAGCTTTGAGATTTTGGAATCCCTCATCTCATTCCAGGAGAAGTTGCTGTCCTGGGAAGGAGGGCCAAGAATGAAAACCAGAGAAGTGAACAAGGCAAATGTGTTCATCCCCCAAACTGTTCTTTCTCTCTTTGCAAATCATCCAGGACCTACGAGGAATGAAGCAGATGTATTCAGCCTCCAGTTCTGGTGGCCAGCGCCAAACCTAGACAAAGGACAGGTCTAGCTTTCAAAATACAGAGAAAAAGGTAACCCAAAAGTAACACCTGGGTATGATTGCACAGAGGTGACCAAAGAGACCAACAGAGGGACTAAAGCATTATTCAAAGGGCCCAGACAGAGAGGCAAGACCAGGCCTCAGGCTACACAAATAATGAAATGACAAGAAAGCAAAAAATTCAAGGACATAAAGATGAATAAGAGTCAGAAAGTCACTAAGGTGGAGGAAGGAACTTTCATAGCGTGGGAAGGATTTAAAGCACTGAGCCATTTCTGGTGATGTTTTCCATCACCACAATGGAGCCATGACATATGGATAGCTAGTCAAGAGGCTGCTATAATAATCTCACCTAGAGAAAATATATTTAGAAAGAAAAGTAAGAATAAAAAAAGAGAAAACCTTTGAAAAACATCTTTCAAGATCTCAACTATATCTAGATGCACTATAAAATATTTGTTTCTGAGCTATCAACATCCCCATAACAAAATACGTGTGTGTGTGTTTCTGAGCTTCTCCTGCAACCTACAACCTGTTAAGTGTATACTGCCTGACATCTTGAAACCACTTTTTTAAAACAACTAGAAAAAAGCATCAGGAAAATGTTTCTTAAAATTGTTCTTGGCAAAGATTTTTTTGGATACGACCCCAACAAACACAAGCAACAAAGGCAAAATAGATAAGTGGAATAGCATCAAACTAAAAATTTTGCACCACAAAGGAAGTAGTCAATAGAATGAAGACACAGCCTACTTAACAGAAGAAAATTATTTGCAAACTTTACATCCAATAAAGGGTTAATATCCAAAAATATATAGCAGTTTAAACAACTTAATTGCAAATATATATATATGAGATATACATATGAGATATATATATATGAGATATATATAATGTATGTGAGGTATATATATCTCAATTTAAAAACAGGCAGGAGTTCCGGTAAGATGGCGATGGCACAGGTGGGACTGTGAGATTCTCTAAAAGTGAGTTCCCATAAAGACTCTTTTGTTTTCCTCCCCCCCACCCCCCTCCGCCCACCACGAGCCACACTGGTCTGAGGCCTAGAGACCTTTAATCCCACCCACGACTGGCTACAGCAGCCCCTCTGCCGCTGCATGCAGCCTGGCCCTGGTCCTGTGGAGCTCCCAGCTACCTCCCTGGCTACACCGTCTCACCTGGCCCCAAGCTGCCTGCCACCTCCTGTGGAGGCCCGTGGATACCGCCTTGTGGAGATCTGGGTTCCCTTGCTGGTTACACTGATCTGCCCTGCACCCAGCCTCTGCCAGCTCCCTCCCTGGCTGGGTGCCCAGCCCAGTCTCAGGCCGTGGCAGCCCGTGGAGGTCCCCCACGCCCACCCCTCGGAACTGCAGGTTCCATCCCTTCCTGGGGCGCCCCACCAGACCCAAGGCCACCACTGCCCATGCAGGCCTCCAGCACCTGTGCCTCGGAACTCTGCACTGCCACCGGGGCTGTAGCACCCAAAGTCGGGGTCGGTGCTCACCCTTCAGAGTTCTGGGTTCCAGCCCTGGGTTCCGGGTCCCCACCCAGCCCCATCTCAAGCCACCACCACCCAGGGAGGCTCTAGAAACCCCGGCCCGTCAGAGACACCAGCTCCATTCCTGGCTGAAGTGCCCTGTGCAGGGTCCAAAGTCACTGCTGCCACCTACCCTTTGGAGCTCTGGGTCCCTACTTTGGCTGAGGCGCCCAACTCCATCTCAAGTCACCATTGCCCAGGGTGGCTGTGATGCTCACCCCTTGGAGTTGCAGGCTCCATCCTTTCCTGGGGCGCCCCAACAAGCCCAAAGCCGCCACTGCCTACGCAGGCCCCCAGCACCCGCACCTGGGAACTCTGCGCCCCTGCCTGAGCTGAAGCGCCCAGCCCCACCTTGAGCCACCCTCTCAGAGGCCCCCGGTGCCCGTGCCTTGGAGCTCTGGGCCCCCGCCTGGACTGAAGCACCCAGCCCCACCTTGAGCTGCCACCCCCACGGAGGCCCCAAGCGTCTGCGCCCACAGGGTTCAGAACTTCAGACCCCTATTCAGGCACTTCCAAGCTCCAGGTCCCTGCCCTGGCTGAAGTGCCCAACCCGGCCTTGAGCTGCTGCTGTCTGTAGAGTCCCTAGCATCCACCCCTCAGAGCTATGGACTTCCCCCTGACTGAAGTGCCCCACCTGGCTCCAAGCCTCCTCTCCTAAGGAGGTCCAAGGTTCCTTCCCCATGGAGCTCTGGTCTCCCTTGGTTGCCACATCGCCCCACCCCCTAGCCACCTTGACCACTATGCTGACCAGCAATGCCCAGCAGTCTCGGACTCCACTTCCCCCAATTCGCCATTGACTACAGTGGGACCAGAGAACAGCCAGAGCCCTGTGACCAGGCAGAAACTTTCAGTGACTCATCCACCTAACTCTGCCTAACTTTTGGGAGTTAAGACCTTGTGGATGTGTAAGGTAGCAGTACATCTTAAGGAGTTGGTCAGCTTGTGTGTCTGTATGATTATATGTCCTAGTTTGTTTGTTGTTGTCATGTTTTATGTTTGTTTTTATTTTTGTTTTCTCTTACTCTTATCTGTCTTCAGGTCTATTTTCATGTATTAGTGGGCACCTCTGTTTGTTCTCCCATTTACTCTTCTGTCTCCACCTTCTGTTTCGCCCTCTCCCTGTTCCATTTCTTTCCCTTTTCTTACATTATTTTACTTCCTGGAAGCAAACAAATACCACACTTCATGATCGGATTACAAGGCAGTGGGAAGCAGGATCCAGCGTACCCATACATCTGTCAGTGAATATTGGAATCTGCAGATAAATTTTGAATCACAGCCCCCCTCAAATAAATCTCAAAGCTGCAAAAGGTATAACCCTCAACCTACAGTCCAGTCTCAGAATCAAACAAAGCCAAAAGATTCACATAAGGAAGAACAGGAGATTGAGCAAATAGAAGCAAAAAAACAACCCTGCCACACCTGAACAACAGATTTAAAGAAGACAGAGGGAGAAAAAAAAATAAAACAGGAAAAAGTGGGGAGACAAATCTACACAAATGAAGAAAAATCTAAAGAAGAATATAGGTCTCACACAGACCCCTGGGAGATCAGAAATTGAGAAAACAGACTTCGGCATGCAAACAATGAAGAGCCCCCAGAATGACTGGTCACATACTACAAACCCAGACATCAAGACATTAATAGAGAGAATAAAAAGAATTGAGGAGAGACAAGAGAAAAATAGGAAGGAGTTGATAAATGAGATAACAGCAGTAAAGAATACTGTGATGGAAATAAATAACAAACTAATAAGCATGGAAAGCATACTTAGCCAAGCAGAAGACAGAATCTCAGAACTTGAAGACCAAGATATAGAACTAAACCAAGCTGTCAAAAACATAGAAAAGAAACTTTAAAAGATTGAACAAAACCTTCAAGAGATGAGCAGTAACTTCAAGAGAATGAACCTAAGAGTAATTGCACTTCCTGAGGCAGAAAGAGAGACAGAGACCACCCTGAAATAAACATTCCATGGAATTATTCAAGAAAACTTCCCTCACCTCATTAATGATGTGAAAATTCAAACACAAGAAATTCAGAGAACCCCAGCAAGACAACAAATGAGAATACCAACTCCTAGGCACATAATAATTTGCCTGAAGAAAGTAGGTATAAGAGAAAAAAATTCTAAAATCAGCAAGAGAAAAAGGTCAGACTACCTATCAGGAAAGACCAATCAGAATAGCAGCAGATTTATCTACAGAAACCCTTCAGGCTAGGAGAATTTGGAGTCCAATATTCAAAGTTCTCAAAGATAGACAATTTCAGCCAAGAATAACCTACCCAGCCAAGCTAAGCTTCATCAGTGAGGGAGAATTAAAATCATTCCCAGACATCCAATCCCTAAGAACTTATGCTGCCTCCAAACCAACCCTACAAGAAACTTTTTTTTTTTTTTTTTTGAGTTGGAGTCTCACTCAGTCACCCAGATGGAGTGCAGTGGCCGCTCCGGGCCACCGCAGCCTCGCCTGCTGGACTCCGGCGATCCTTGCCTCAGCCTTCAAGTAGCCGAATTACAGGTATGTGCTACCACCCCGGCTGTTTTTTTGATTTATTTAGAGATGAGGTCTCACTGCCCAGGTGGGTCTCGAACCCACGGCCTCAGGCAATCCACTCACCTCAGCCTCCCAAAGGCGTGGGATTACAGGCTGAGCCACCAAGCCTGGCTAAGAAACTCTTAAGAAAGTATTAAACACAGAAGAAAAGAGGAAAAGAACAACAATGTTCTTCACACGAGCACAGGAAAAAGATTGAAAACACACATGAACCAACCCCCAAAACCAAAAGAAAGACAACAAAAAACAAGTACAACAACAACTCTATAAGAACATCATGACAAAAATAAACCCTCGAATTTCAGTAATTAGCCTGAATAGGAATGGACTAAATGCACCACTGAAAAGACACAGAATGGCAAAATGGATAAAACATCATAAGGCTACAACACATTGCCTCCAAGAAACTCATCTCACCAGAAAGGACACTGACAGACTCAAAGTAGGAGGATGGGAAACAAATTTTCAGGTGAACAGAACACAGAAGAAAGCTGGAGTTGCAATCTTAATCTCAGACAAATACCCTTTAAGCTATCAAAAATCAAAAAAGATGAAGAAGGTCACTGTATAATGATAAAAGGTTCAATCCATCAATAAGAAATATCTATCCTAAACATATATGCACCTAATATAGGAGCACCAATGTTTGTAAAGCAGCTTCTAGACAAACTTTAAAAAGAGATTGACTCTAACACTACCATAGCAGGGGACTTTAATACAATGCTCACAGCCCGGGACAGATCATTAAGACAAAAACTCAGCAAGGACATCCAGAACCTCAATGAGACTCTTGAACAAATGGACTTAATAGATACTTACACAACACTCCACCCAAAGATCACAGAATATACATTCTACTCACCACCACATGGAATTTACTCCAAGATTGACCACATCATTTGCAATAAATCAAACAAACAAATTTCATAAGATTGAAATCTTGCCATGCACCTTTTCAGACCACAGTGGAATAAAAATAAATATCAACACCAACAAAATTTCCCCCAAACCCATAAAGACATGGTCACTAAACAGCATGATGCTGAACAATGACTGGGTCAAAACTGAAATCAAAGAAGAAATTGGAAAATTCCTGGAAACAAATGAAAATGAAGAAACTTCTTACCAAAACCTCTGGGATGTCATGACATCAGTTTTAAGAGGAGAACTTATATCTCTACAAGCACACATCAAGAAAATGGAAGAATCACAAGTGGAGAACCTAACAAACCACCTAAGGGAGCTAGAAAGAAAAGACCACTAAAACCCCAACTTTAGCAGAAGAATCCAAATCACAAAAATAAGAGCACAAATACAGGACATAGAAAACAAAAATATCATAGAAAACATCAACAAAACAAAAAGCTGGTTCTTTGAAAGAATTAACAAGATTGATGGGCCCCTAGCCAGGTTGACCAAGAAAAAGAGAGAAAAAGCTCAAATAAACACAATCAGAAATATAAAAGATCAAAAACAACTGACCCTGAAGAAATACAAAAGATTTTCAGAGATTACTATGTACACCTATATGGAAATAAACCTGATAACCTAGATGAAATGGAAGACTTTCTGACAACACACAACCTATCCAAGTGGAAACAAGAAGACATCGAGACACTGAATAGACCAATAACAACCCAGGAAATTGACTCTGTCATATGAAAACTACCTACAAAAAAAAAGCCCTGGACCAGAAGGATTTCCAGCAGAATTCTACAAACATACAAGAAAGAGTTCATACCAATCCTATTGAAAGTATTCCAGGCAATCAAGAAAGATGGAATTCTCCCCAAATCATTTTATGAAGCTAACATTACACTGAAACCCAAACCAGGTAAAGATGCAACAAAGAAAGAGAACTACAGGCCAATATCCCTTATGAACATAGATGCAAAAATTCTCAACAAATTATAACAAATCGGATTCAAAAGCACATCTCAAAAAGTATCCACCATGACCAAGTAGGCTTCATCCCCAGGATGCAGGACTGGTTCAACATTCGCAAGACCATAAATGTAATTAAATACATCAACAGATGTAAAAACAAGAACCACGTGATTATCTCATTAGATGCAAAAAAAGCTTTTGATTAAATTCAGCATAATTTCTTGATAAAAACCCTCAAACACCTAGGCATAGAAGGAACATACCTCAAATAGTAAGTGCCATCCATGACAAACAAAGCTAATATATTGCTAAATGGACAGAAACTAGAAACATTTTCCCTGAAAACTGAAACAAGACAAGTCTGCCCACTCTTATCCCTCTTGTTCAATATTGTGTTGGAAGTCCTAGCTCAGGCAATTAGTTAAGAGAAGGAAATCAGGGGTTTCCAAATAGGAAAAGAGTAAGTCAAGTTATCCCTCTTTGCTGATGATATGATCCTATAACTTGAAAATCCAAGAGAATCTGTCAAAAACCTGCTGGCACTGATAAAAGACTTTGGTAAAGTCTCAGGGTACAAAATAAGTGTACAAACGTCAGTTGCATTCCTATATAAAACAACAAGCAGGCAGACACCCAAATAAAAATCACCATCCCATTCACAATAGCCACAAAAAAAAAAATGAAATACCTCGGCATCTTTCTAACCAGAGAAATGAAAGACCTTTACAATGAGAATTGCAAAATACTGCTTAAAGAAATCCAAGAAGATACAAACAAATGGAAAAATATACCATGCTCATGGATAGGAAGAATCAACATTGTTAAGATACCCATCCTACCAAAGGCAATCTACAGATCCAATGCAATACCTAAATTACCAACATCATTCTTCTCAGATCTGGAAACGACAATACAGAAATTCATATGGAAACATAAATGACCATGAATAGTCAAAACAATCCTTAGCAAGAGAAACAAAGCAGAGGTATCACACTTCCAGACTTCAAACTCTACTATAAAGCTACAGTAATCAAAACAACTTGGTATTGGTATAAAAACGGGCACATACACCAATGGAACAGGATAGAGATTTCAGAAGCAAAGCCTCAATTCCTCTACCGACTCATCTTTGACAAAGCCTCCAACAAAAATGACTGGGGAGAGGAAAACCTATTCAATAAATGGTGCTGGGAAAACTGTGACCATATACAGAAGACTGAAACAGGACCCCTACCTGTCACCATACACAAAAATTAACTCTAAATCGATCAAAGATCTAAGCATAAAACCTCAAACTATAAGAACCTTAGAAAATGCAGGAGACATCCTTATGGAAATTGGAACTGGCAACAAATTCCTATCCAGAACCCTAAAGGCCAATACCTTAAGAAATAAGATAGCCAAGTGGGGCCTCATCAAATTAACGAGCTTCTGCATAGCAAAAGAAACCATCGAGAGAGCAGGGAGACATCCCACAGAATGGGAAAAAATATTTTTCAACTGTATATCTGACAAAGGCCTAACATCTAGGATCTACAAGGAACTCAAATGTGCTGAAAGGAAAAAAACAAGCAGCCCCTTTAAAAAGTGGGCAAAAGACATAAATAGACATTTCTCAAAAGAAGATATACGGGCAGCCAACAGACGCATGAAAAAGTGCTCAGCCTCACACATCATCAGAGAAATGCAAATCAAAACCACATTGAGATACCACCTAACCCTGTAAGAATGGCCATCATTAATAAAACAAAAACAGAGCTGGCAAGGATGTGGAAAAAGGGGATGCTTGTACATGTGGTGGGAATGCAAACTTTTAAACCTCTCTGAAAACAGTCTGGAAATTTCTGAAAGAACTAGAAATTTACCTTCCATATGACCCAACAATTCCCCTATTGGGAATATACCCGGAGGAACTCAAATTATTCTACAAAAAGGTACCTGCACATGTATGTTTGCTGCAGCTCTATTCAAAATAGCAAAAACATGGAACCAACCATGTTGCCCATTGAAGTTGGACTGGATAAAAAAATGTGGTACATATACACAATGGAATATTATGCAGCCATAAAGAAGGACAAATATATGGACTTTGTAGCAAATTGAATGGATTTGGAGTCTGTCATACTCAGTGATTTATCACAGAAACAAAGAACTGTGTTCCATATGTTCTCACTCATAAGGTAAACTTGAACAATTATAATGCTATAAGAAAGTGATTGGCAGTAGTGGAAAACTGTCAGGGGTGGGGGGGTGGGGCTGGCAATTGAGGGAAACTGCTAGGGGAAGGGGGGCATACCTCATCAACAAGGGTCACTGCATGATCAATGTTTGTATACCTAACCCTGAATTGTGCCCCACATCTTTATAATAAATAAATTTTTTAAAAAATTAAAAAATTAAAATGGGCAAAAAACCTGGTTAGCCTCTTTTCCAAAAAAGCTATGCCAATGACCAACAGGTATATGAAAAAATGTTCAACATCACTAGTCACTACGGAAATATAAACTAAAACCATAATGAGATGTCACCTCACATCTGATAGGATGGTTTTTATCAAAAAGATGATAAACATTAGACATTTCTGTCCATATTTGCCTTATTATACATGCCTTTTGTTTTCAATGGCCTTGGGGGTATAAGTGATTTTTGGCTACATTAATGAATTGTATAGTAGTGAAGAGTCTGGACTTTAAGTATACCCATCACCCGACTAGTGTATATTGTACCTGATTGATAATTTTTTATCCCTTAGCCACCTCCCACTCTCCCCTATTTGAGTATTCAATATCCATTCTACCATTCTATATGCTTTTGAAGACCCATAGCTTAGCTCCCACTTGTAAGTGAGAACATGCGGTGTTTGGTTTTCGGTTCCTGAGTTACTTTATTTAAGATAATAGCTTCCAATCCCATCCAAAGTTGCTGCCAAATACATTATTTTGTTATTTTTTATGGCTGAGTAGTATTCATACGTACATGTATGTATAAGCGTGTGAGTATACATATGTGTGTGTGTACATACATATGTTTATACACACTACACACACATAAATATATATATACATATATACATATATATGAGAACTGACAATTAAGTTTGTGAACTCATCATAAAGTGCTACCGATTTCATTGTTGAATATCACTACAGTCACCTTTGAAGTACTTCCCTTTGGAAGCTATACACTGACGCCAGTGCCTAGTCCACCCAACCAAGCAATTTTGGAACACTTTTTCTGGAATGGCCATCAGATCTGTGGTCATATTATCCTTGATGTCCTAAATGTCAGCAACATGTCTTCTTTTCAATATTTTTTTTATCTTTGGGTTTCAAAAAAGCCAAGATCTGGTCATTGGAGACCAGATCAAGTGAGTAGGGAGGGTATTCTAATACAGTTATTTGCTTACTGGCTAAAAACTTCCTCACAGACAATGCTGTGTGAGCCTGAGCATTGTTGTGATTCAAGAGCTCCTTTGGGACCATTTTTTGCACACAATTTTCTCATGCCAAGATTTCAATTAAGATTTTCCAGCCAGACTCGGTGGCTCAGCCTGTAATCTCGTGCCTTGGGAGGCTGAGGTGAGTGGATTGCCTGAGCCCGCGGGTTTGAGATCTGCCTGGGCAACTTGGTGAGACCTCATCTCTACAACAAATCAAAAATCAGCCAGTGTGGTAGCGCACGCCTGTAGTTCCAGCTATCAAAAAAAAAAAAAAGATTTTCCTAGTTGTTTCTACATTGGTGTTTATTTGGTCTGCTATGCTTCTCACAGTCAGCTGATGATTTTGATGCACAATTCAATGAATTTTTGCAATGTTTTTAATCAGTCCTGCTTGTTACTGACCATCCTGACCTTTATTCATCAGTGACACTTTCTGTCCCCTCAGAAAAATGGTTAATCCATTTGTACACTGCCATTTTATTCATGGCATTGCCCCCATAAACTTGGACTATCATGTCCCTGATTTAACTTCCACTCTTGTCAACTTTAACAAGAAATCTGATGTTTATTTGTTACTCTAAACTCTGGCATTCTTGTAACAACAGCTCTTATGGCCATTCCAGAAAACAAGATTCAAAATTGCTTTGATGGTGGACTAGGTGCTGGTGTGGGTACATAACTTCCCAACGGGAGTATTTCAAAGGTGACCATAGTGATATTCAGCAGTGAGGTATGTAGCACTATTTCTAAGATGAGTTTGCAAACTTAATCATCAGAATTCGTATATATATATTTGTTGTATATACATGTTTATATATATTACACATATATATAAAAGCATTGGACTCACAAGCACAAAGAAACAACTGATGCTGAGCACTGCTAATGGGAGGAGAGAGGGAGGGGAATAAAGGGCATATCTCTACCAATTGTGTACCATGCCCATTGCCAGGGGAGAGGGGGCTTTCCAGAACCCAAACTTCACCTGTATGCAATGTGCCTATGCAGCAAATCCTTACATGTATCCCACAACTCTAAAGTTAAATAATAAGAAAGAATAATGGCTATTCTGACAGAGGTAAGGTGCATCTCATTATCATTTTAATTTGCATTTCCCTGACAATTAATGATGTTGAGCAGAAGTGTTTGTTTTTTTGTTTGGGGAACCATTTGTATATCTTCTTTTGAGAAATGTTTGTTTATATCATTTGCCCATTTTTTATTTATTTTCTTTTTTTATTATTTTATTTTTAAAATGTGGAGTTCAAATGAGGATTAGATACATACGTGGCCAACAGGTACCCTTATTGATGTTGTTTGCCCCCCAACCCCTGGCAGTGTCCCACTACTGCCAATTCCTTTCTTATGGTATTATGATAAATGTTCAAGGTCTACTTATGAGTGAGTACATGTGGTACTCAGATCTTTGCTTCTGTGATAGATCACTAAGTATAATAGACTCTAATTCCATCAGGTTGCTACAAAGTTCATAATTTTGATTTTCTTTATGACTGCATAATATTCCATCGTGTAAATGTACCACATTTTCTTTATCCAACCCACTTTCAATGGGAAACACTTTTGGTTCCATGTTTTGGCAATTGTGAATAATACTGCAATAAACATGCATGTATAGGTAACTTTATTATACAGTGATTTGAGTTCCTCTGGGTATACTCCCAGAAGGGGAATTGCTGGGTCGTATGGAAGTCAATGTTCAGATATTTTTAGAAATCACCACACTGTTTTCCACAGAGGTTGTACTAGTTTACTTTCTCACCAACACTGTAAAAGTGTTCCCTTTTCCCCATATCCTCTTCAGCATCTGTTGTTTTTTGAGTTATTGATGATGACTATCCTGACCGGCATTAGATGGTATCTCAGTGTGGTTTTAATTTGCATTTCTTTGATGTTTAGTGAGGTTGAGCATTTTTTCATGTATCTGTTGACTGCTCGTAATTCGTCTTCTGAGACGTGTCTATTCATATCTTTTGCCCATTTTTTAATAGGGTTGTTCGCTTTTTTCCTTTTGGCAAATTTGAGTTTCTTGTATATCCTAGATGTTAGACCTTTGTCAGATATAGTTGGCAAATATTTTTTCCCATTCCCCTGTCTCCCCACTATCTTAATGGTTTCTTTTGCTTTGCAAAAGCTTTTCAGTTTGATGAGCCCCATTTATCTATCTTATATTTTATGGCATTCACTTTTGAGAATTGATCAGGACTTGGTTGCCTATTCCAATTTCTGTAAGGTTGTTTCCTATATTTATTCTAGCATTCTTATAGTTTGCAGTTTTACACTTAGGTCTTTGATCCATTTAGAGTTGATTTTTATGTATGGTGATAGGTAGGGATCTTTTTTCAATCTTCTGCATGTAGTCACCCAGTTTTCCCAGCACAATTTACTAAATAGGCTCTTCTCTCCCCATTTGTTGTTGGTGGAGGCTTTGTTGAAAATAAGTTGGTTGAGAAATTGAGGTTCTGCTTCCAGAACCTCTATCCTATTCCATTGGTCTACATGCCTGTTCTGGTGTCAACACCAAGCTGTTTTGATTATTGTTGCTTAATAGTAGAATTTGAAGTCTGGAAGTGTGATACTTCCCACTTTGTTTCTTTTGCTAAGGATTGTTTTGCCTATTCATTGTCTTTTATGTTACCATATGAATTTCTGTATTGTCATTTCCAGGTCTGAGAAGAATGATGTTGGTAATTTAATAGGTATTGTGCTAAATCTGTACATTGCCTTTGGTAGGATGGACAACTTAACAATGTTAATCCTTACATTCCCTGAGCATGGGATATTTTTCCATTTGTTTGTGTCTTCTTGGATTTCTTTGAGCAGTGTTTTGTAGTTTTCATTGTAAAGGTATTTTACTTCTTTGGTTAGGAAGATGCCAAGGTATTTCATTTTTTGTGTGTGACTATTGTGAATGGGGTTGTGTTTTTATTTTTGGTGTATAGAGTCTTTTGCATCTTTGTTTTATACCCAGAGACTTTGCCAAAGTCCTTTATCAGTGCAAGGAGGTTTTTGACAAATTCTCTTGGTTTTCAAGGTATAGGATCATGTCATCTGTGAAGAGAGATAATTTAACTTCCTCTTTTCCTATTTGGATACGCTTGATTTCCTTCTCTTGTCTAATTGTTCTAGCTATAACTCCCAATACAATGTTGAACATAAGAGGTGAAAGTGGGCAGTCTTGTCTTGTTCTGGTTTTCAGGGGACATGCTTCCAATTTCTGTCCATTTAACAGAGGTTGATTGTGGGTTTATCATGGATGACTCTTACCATTTTGAAGTATGTTCCATCTATGCCTAGGTTTCAAGGTTTTTAATCAAGAAGGGATGCTTAATTTTATCAAAAGCTTTTCTGCATCTAATGATATAATCATATGATTCTTGTTTTTACATCTGTTGATGTATTTAATTGCATTTATGGTCTTGCAAATATTGAACCAACCTTGCATCCTGGGGATGAAGCCTACTTGGTCATACTGGATGATTTTTGAGATGTGTTGTTAGATCTGGTTTACTAGAATCTTTCTGAGAATTTTTGCATCTATGTTCATCAGGGATATTGGCCTGTAGTTTTCTTTCTTTGCTGGATCTTTACCTGGTTTGGGTATCAATGTGATGTTAGCTTCATAAAATGATTTGGGGAGAGTTCCGTCTTTCTTGATTGCCTGGAATGCTTTCAATAGGATTGGTATCAGCTCCTCCCTGCATGTTTTGTAGAATTCTACTGGAAAACCATCCAGTCCAGGATTTGCCCACTTTTTATTGAGTTCTTGCTATATGCTAAGCACTATTCTGAGTGTTTTACATAGCTAAATAACTTAATTGTCATCACATTAACTCTATGAGTAGAGCACAAATCATACATATGAAGAGATTATATATCTTATATATAAATATAGTGTGTATATATGTATAGTGTATCTATGAGTAGATTATATGTATGCATACATTTATATACATACACATATATATGGCAACTTTATCTCTCCAGTTGTCTAGGCTAAAAACTTCAGACATACAAGTGACCAACAAACATATGAAAAAATTCTCAGCATCACTAATCACCAGAAAAATTCAAATTAAAACCACAATAAGATATTATCTTACACCAATCAGAATGCTATTATGAAAATGTCAGAAAACAACAGCTGTTGGCAAGGATGAGAAGAAAAGAGAATGCTTATACACTTTTGGTGGGACAATCTCTATGGGAAAAGGTTCAGAGATTTCTCAGAGAACTAAAAATAGACCTATCACTGGGTCTAGCAATCCTACCACTGGTATCTATCCAAACCCAAAAGGAAAGAAATTAATATATCAAATAAACACCTGCTCTTGTGTATTTATTGTAGCATTATTCACAACAGCAAGATCATGGTATCAACCTAAGTGTTCATCAACAGATGACTGGATAAAGAAAATGTGATATATATACTGTGGAATGTTATGCAGCCATAAAAAGTAATGAAATCATGTCTTTTTCAGCAACACGTATAGAACTAGATACCATTATTCTCAGTGAAATAACTCAGAAGCTAAAAAACATAAAATATTGCATGTTCTAACCTATAAGTGGGAGCTAAATGGTGAGTACACATAGTCATAGAGGGGAAATAATAGACACGACGACTCCAAAAGGAGGGAGAGTAGGAGTGTGAGGTTGGGCACAATGTTCACTATTCACTTGATAGGTACACTAGACACTCAAACCTCATCATTATGCAATATATCCATGTAACAAACCTGCATATTTAGCCCCAAATCTATTTTTCAAATTTTAGAGTTAAAAATATGAAAGATAACAAGTGTTGGAGAAGATGTGGAGAAAAACAAACCATTGTACACTGCTGATTGGATTGTAAATTAGCACAGAAAAAAGTATGAAGGGTTAGCTAAAAATTCAAAATAGAACTACCACAGGATCCAGCAATTCATCTGAGTATAGTTCCAAAGGAAACCAAATCAGTATGTCAAAGATACATCGGCATGCTCATGTTCACTGTAACATTATTCACAAATAGCCAATGTATGAAATCCATCTAAGTGTCCCTTAACAGATGATTGGATAAGGAAAAAGTAGCATTTTAGGTATACACAATGAAATACAATTCAGCCTTACAAAGGAAGAAAATGCTATCATTTTCAACAATATGAATGAGCTTTGAGGACATTCTGCTGAATGAAATAAGTCAGGTACAGAAAGATATTTACCATAGAGTCTTACTTATTTGTAATACCTAAAAAAGTCAAACTCATACAAAGTAGAGAGTAGAATGGTAGTTACCAGGAACTCAGGGTAAAAACAGAATGGCGGGATGTTGATTAAAGGGCACAACATTTTAGTTAGTTTTTGGCCTATCTCAGTTCTCAACATGCCTTCCTCCCTAAGCTTAATCATTTCTAGCTTTTGATTTAAAGTGGGAGACATGCAACTCTTCCTTTCACTTGAACATTTAGCCTGATTTATTAATTTAACCTAATTTTAATATTGTTATGTCTCAGGGAAAAGAAAGGCCCAAGGGAGGGGGGAGCAACTGGTTGGTAGAACAGTTAGAACACACATTTATTATTAAGTTCGACATCTTATATTGGCACTGTTCATGGTGCCCCAAAACAATTACAATAGTAACATCAAAGATCAGTGATCACAGATCACCATAATAGATATGATAGTAATGAAAAAGTTTTAAATATTGAGAGAATTAGCAGCATGTGACAAGAATACCAAGTGAGCACATGCTGTTGTATAAAAGTTATGGACAGATTTGTTGGATGCAGGGTTGCCACAAACCTTCAATCTGTAAAACACATAGTATCTGAGAAGTTCAATATAACAAAGTGCAATAAAGCAAAATATGCCTGTACTTAGACTGTGTGAAAAGTTAAAGCGAGGCCAGGTGTGGTGGTTCACTCCTATAATCCAAGCACTTTGGAAGGCTAAAGTTGGAGGATTGCTTGAAGCCAGAAGTTTGAGACCAGCCTGGGCAACAAAAGCAAGGTCCCATCTCTACAAAAAATAAAATGAACCAATAGCCAGGCAAGGTGGTGTGTACCTGTAGTCTAAGCTACTTGGGAGGCTGAGGTGAGAGAATCACTTAAGGCTAGGAGGTGAAGGCTGCAGTGAGTTACAATTGTACCACTGTTCTCTAGCATATGTGACAGAGCAATAAGAAGACCTGATCTCGAAAACAATAGCAACAAAAAATGAACTTGGCTATATGCTATTTACAGAAGACCCACCAAAAACAGAAAGGCAGATAAAATTTGAAAGAACAGAAAAAGATATATTAGCTTCTTGTAACCTGGGAAGCTAATATCTTTAAGATACAAAGAATCATTAGTAACATAATAATTCATAAAAAGTTATATTCATAAAAATGATATAACTATGCTCCTCCCCTTCTCCAAAGCAGGCCACTCTCAAATAAGTTTTTTAGGTTAAGTATTGAATTTCCTCTAAATTAACTGAATCAGTTATTTGAGTTTATGTTGGCACAGATAACACTGACTAATTCTTAAATAAATTGACAGCTTTTACCAGTTATTTTTATGTAATCTTAATACAAATAGAAAATGTTTTTTTGGTGGGTAAAATAAGCATGGCCTGTTTCCTCCACTAACCTTCTATTATTGAGAGACTAAAAACTACTTTTAGATCAAAATATTTTCTCATTCTATCTACTGAGTAGCTGTAAAATAACAGAATTAGCATTTCAAGCTGATACTGTCTTCAGTTAGACCAAAAGAAAAGCATTGTTTAGATATAAAATGCTATTAATAATTCTATGGATGTTTGCAAGTATATATGCGGGAAAGAAAAAAGCAAATTCACCAACACCCAAGAGAACAATTAGATCCAGAGAAATCAATACAGTATAGTATTCTTTTGCATGGTTCTTTTCATACCCACTCCATCACAGAGGATTTTACTAAATTAAAATTTCCTAAATAGATGACAGTATGTGGTACAAATTACAAAAAAAACTGGTATAGTTGAAAGACATTTTACAATAACCATATTAAACCACTCAATCATGAGACTGATAATAAAGAGAGGCAGAGCTGTGAAGCAGATGGTCAAAAGATAGTTCCATGAAATATGGAATGAAAGTTGCTACCTGATGGCTCCGGCTAGGAAAAGCTTAAGAGAGACAGGCTTATATGCCAGTGGACACAGAACTTCCAGAAAGCTATTGCTTTCTAACACAGCAGTTCATATTTATGGAGTAGTTTCATTTTCAACAAATGCGATGTCTTAAACATTTAACTAAACTAGGTATCATTTTTTATAGTCCAGTGAGACTTTTCTTTAAAAATTCACAAATCATAAAAAAAAAGAACTTTGGTCAACCACAGCATCCATATTTTATCTCATAAAATATTGTTATTATAAATCATAGTAAGCAATACTAATGAATAATTTGAAAATTTAGATCTTTGGGTCACTGGTAACATTACTGTAGAAGTGCAACCAACTAATGGCTACAGGATTCCCACATGTGAAAGTTACAAAATTCTCTCTTGTCTACCCTGATCTTCATTCAGATCATCCAAGGCAAATAAAAGTCAAATCTTTTTTATATATGCTTTCCCTGTCAACAGATATCACTATGAATATTTTAGCAATATGCTAGAATTTTTAAACTCTCATTGATGGGAAAGTCTTCCTTGGGTTTAAGCTATGTCTCTGTTGATAAAATCCAAACTTTGGAAGAATTATAATTCAGTCTTCAGGACACATTTATTGGGTGACAGCCAGTACTATAATTGCATTTAAATGTATGATAACTATGCCATTTTCAACTATTTTGCATAAATCTGAATAATTCATTAAAATGGCCATAACCTTATATATATAATGATTAGTACAATTAGTTAGTATAAATGTATTTTTGACCCTGTATTTCAGACAAGACAGACATAAAATGTATAACAGTGCTTTAATACAAATTTATTTACCTTCCAGATAGTATTCCACAAAGATATATCGTGTGAGGCAGTCTTCTACTTCAGGACACTGAAGTGTCAAAATAACTTATCTGGACTTTAAGAGAAGACTACTCTGACCAGAGATTTGGGACTTTGAGGGCATACCAAATACAGTATCACATTGGAGGTACATATATTTGGGGATGCCGTGGTTTGAATATGTGCCCCAGAGTCCATGCACCATCCTGTCTTCCATTTCTTTGTCTATTTTTCTCCTGCAAAGCAGACCATGCAAGAGCATGAACATTGGGATGTCATATTTGTTACTATAACTCCATCCCATCAATATCAACATGTACCTCACATCAGCAGCCTCCACACATGGGTTTAAAGAGTTAAGGATGCTGCATGTGCTTCTGTGATGCTCCATGCTTGATATGAAGAGATTGACTAAATATTTATTGCAGATATTAGCTCTTTCAAAAGTTTGAAAAAGAGGCATAGACCTGGGAGAGATGTAAATGTTTAGAAACTGTCTAACACCTCTGCCTCCCAAGAAGCTAGAGTTTTAACAAATGATGAGGGCTGGAGCTACAGTGATGCTGACGTCACACTGATTTGATAACATGACATCTACAGTGCTGTGACTTAAGGAGACTTTAAGTAAACTGTTTATCTGTCCTATTGTTCCTTGTGTTTTCCTTAAACAGGGCTTCCTTTGACCCTCATGGACTTTTAAATTACACATTCTTAGTTTCTTGTCTTCTAAGAACTTACCGTATAAGATAACAGATGTGCTAGACAGAAAGGAGAGAAGGATATACAATTGCAAATAGCTGTCATTCTCCCCTTTTATCTCTTTTTTGAACTGGAAATAAAAGTAATAATAATAACAGCAACAACAATGATAAGACTTGTGACCTGACTCAAAGCATCTAGTCTTGGACTCAGTGTGAGAAACAAAGCTCCCCTAGCTCATATTTGTCTGTTCATGTGGCCATGACTTGTCTATGCATTTTCATTTTTTCAGAGATGCCTTTTTCACCTTTCTTCACCTGGTATCCCATCAGATGGTCAACACAGTCTGCTGCTTCACAACCTTCCTTGTAGGTCTTGTATCCCTGGACTCCTGAGCATTCCAGACCTTACTTTGCCAGAGCCTGCATTTCACACAGCATCATATCCTTAGTTTGCTTCTCTCAGTCCTCTCACTCCTTGGTGAGATCCTTGGAAGTAGTACAGTGTCTTTCTATCTTTGTCTCCAGAGGTTCTTCACAGTACCTGGAGTATAATTACACTCTAATGTTGAACTGAACTGATCAAAGGAAGAGTTGATGGAAAAGCTTTAAACCTAAAAATGCCTGGGGAGATTTATGCAGTCTGACATATTTCAGATAAGTACTGTATGCTCTTTTTCTTCCCCAAAGCAACTCATCCCTGTATCACAGTTTTCAGGCTAAAAGTTTGCCCTCTTATTAGGCAGGCAAATCCCAGCATATGTCTTCAATCTGCTAGTAGGATGCCATCGAAAGCTCTGGGAGATCAAAGGGATTGGAAATGAATCCTATAGATGGGAACATACACAGCCAACAGAGATTCTTTGATCCACCAAGGAAGAAGTCTGAAAGAAGATTAGGAAATATGCAGAAATCCAGGGAGTTCTGTTTTAGTATTAGACATTCTCAATAAAAGAAGCCATGAGTCGTTTAAAAAGAGCTCTAAACCATCTTTAAAAATTAAGGCCTTCAAATTCTCTGATGAACATAGATACAAACATTATCAATAAACAAATTGCAAATTGCATGCAACAGCACATTTCAAAGATCATCCATCACAGCCAAGTGGGCTTCATTACTGTGATGCAAGGCTGGTTCAACATACATAAATCAATAAACATAATCTACCACATAAACAGGTATAAAACCAAGAATCACATGGTCAAATCATTAGATGCAGAAAAAGCATTCAATAAAATGCAACATCCCTTCTTGATTAGAAAAAAGAAAACTTTGAACACTTAGGCTTCAAAGAAACGTTCCTCAAAATAATATCAGCCATCTCTGACAAATCTGCAGCCAACATCATATTTAATGCCAGAAGCTGAAAGCATCCCCCCTAAGAACTGGAGCAAGACAAAAATGCTTACTCTCATCCCTTCTATTTAACATAGTACTGGCAGTCCTAGCCAGAGCAATCAGGCAAGAGAAAAAAATAGGGGAAAAGGAAGTTAAAGAATTCCTCTTTGCTGATTGATATGATTCTATACCTAGAAAAGCCTATACAGTCTGTCAAAACCCTCCTTGCACCACCAATAACTGACTTCAGTGTTCAAAAAACAGTTGCATTTCTATACACCAACAACAAAGAGACTGAGAACCAAAAAAAAAAAACACAATCCGATTCACAATAGTCACAAAAAAATAGCACAGCATTTATCTAACCAAAGAAGTGAAAGACTTTTACAATGAGAACTACAAAACATGGCCCAAAGAAATCAAAGATGACATAAACAAATGGAGAAATATCCCATAGTCATGTATTAAAATAATCAATATTATCAAGATGTTCATTATATCCAAGGCAATCTACAGATTCAACACAATCCCTATCAAATCACCAGCATAATTTTTCACAGACCAAGAAAAGACAATATAGAAGTTCACATGGAAACAAAAAAAGATGCCCAAATAGCTAAAGCAACTAGCAACAAAAAGAACAAAGATGGAGGCATCACACTTCCAGACTTTAAGCTTTACTACAAGGCCACAATAACCAAGACATCCTGGTACTGGCACAAAAATACAGACACAGACACCAATGGAACAGCACAGAGAATCCAGAAGTAAAACTATGGACTTTCAACAAACTTATCTTTGACAAAGCTGACAAAAACAAACACTGGGGGAAGAAAACCATATTTAGCAAATACACTGGGAAAATTGCCAGTCACATGCAGAGGAATAAAACTGGACACCTGCCTACCAAAAAATTTACCTAAAATTGATCAAGGACTTATATGTGAAACCTCAATGAGAATTCTAGAAGAAAACTTAAGGAACACCCTCCCCGACATCGCTGTAAGCAATAAATTGATGACTAAGTCCTAAAAAGCAAATGCAGCAAAAACTGAAATGGACAGATGGGACCTAATCAGACTAAAAAGATTTTGCATAGCAAAAGAAACCATCAAGAGAGTAAAGACACAAGCCACAGAATGGGAAGAAATATTTGCAAGTTATGCATTTGACAAAGGTCTAACATTCAGAATCTACAAAGAACTCAAACAAATTGACAAAAAATTAATGATCACATTAAAAAGTATGTAAAGAACATAAGCAGTCACTTCTCAAAGGAAGGCATCCAAGCAGTCCAAGCAGCCAACAAACACACACACAGAATGCTCAACTTCACTAATCATCAGAGAAATTCCAATCAAGACGACAATGAGATACAATCTTACACTGGAGAGGATATCAATCATTAAAAAGTCACACAACAACAGATGTTGGTGAGGCTGTGGAGGAATAGGAATGCTTCTACATTGTTGGTGTCAATGTAAGCTAGTTCAACCTTTGTGGAAAGCAGTGTGGCATTTTCTCAACAAACTAAAAATTGAGCTACTGCATGATCCAGCAATCCCACTTCTGGGACTACACCAAAAGAAGATAAATCAGTCTGCCCAAAAGACACTCACACATGTATGTTCACCGCAGTACTATTCACAATAGCAAAAACATGGAAGCAATCCAGATACCCATCGAAAGTGGACTGGAGAAAGAAACTGTGGTACATATACATGATGGAATACTATGCAGCCATACAGAAGAACAAAATCATGTCCTTTGTAGCAACATGGATGCAGCTGGAGACCATCATTCTAAATGAACTATCACAGAAACAAAAAACTAAATACTGCATGTTTTCACTCATAAGCAGGCCCTAAACACTGGGCGTGCGAGCACAAAGATAGAAACAGCTGGTGCAGGGCACACAACTACCCATTGGGTAACATATTCACTACCAGGGAAAGAGGACTCACTAGAAGCCCAAACCCCGCCTACACGTAACTTACTTACATAGCAAATCCTCACGTGTACCCACAAATCTAAAATAAAATAAATAAATATAAATATAAATGAGTAACTGGGATAAAAAGAAAGAAAGAAAACTAAGCCCCTGGTGGGAGGGTTTCCAGATGTAGCAAGTAAAAGCATGAGATGCCTAGATGCATTTGTTAAGATAAATTTGAATATCAGGATGGCCAGATAAATTTGAATGCACAGATAAACAAAAAAATATATTTTTTTAGTGTACGTACATTACACTGGACATAACTAGGTGTCTTGTATTTTATCTGGCAATCCTACCTTGGGGAGACCTTCTGGAACATTTGCCCACAGTAACTTAACACTGGGGATTAGTCATCAATTTCAGGTTTCTATGGAAGAAGATATTAAACCTACTCATATCCAAAGTGGGAGGTATGAACAAGAAGAAATGGGTCAAACCAAAACCTGAGAGAATTCAATTGAATATTCACTAAATACCTCTTATGTTCCCACACCTTTGTAAAAATTATTTCTAATACCCAGAAAAATTCTGAAATGTACAACTTGTTGTATCATTTAAGAACAAAGAATCTGATATTCAAAAAGCTAATATATGACAGAAGCAAGAATTTCCAGCCATCTGTCTGGCTCCAAGTCCATTTCTGCATCACCACTGACCTGCCACCATCCTGTCTCCTTTTACATCTCTGTACCTTTCTTAACATCCTGATATCTGCCTTCTTGTCTGGAAAATAAGGACACTGTGTTCTTGTGTGAGAGAAGTTTGTTTCACGGAGAAAAAAAGAGTCCTAGATGCATTTTATAGAGTAGGTCAAGTAGGGTCTCGTGCCAGGAGAGTACTATGACGCATCCTTAGACTCACATCGTGCTTACTTCAATTGTAACTCTTCACGCACAGGCTTATTTAGAAGAAAGAAACCAGTTGGGAATATTTTTGACTTTCCCTTAAGCTTCAAAATTCCTTGAGAAAAATAAAACTTATGCTCCTATGAATAATTTAACAGACTTTAAAGGGTATAACCAGGGCCTTCCTGTGTATCTAAGAAGGTAGTAACATATATAGAGCAAATGTGTGTTATCCATGAGTCTTCTCTTAAATCTCTTCCTGATGACTCTAGGAGAAGGGGAAACATGTCTATTTGTCTTTAAATTCCTAAAGCCCAGCATAGTGCCTGGCATACTGCTGATGCTCTATAATATTTGTAGGAATGAATTGTCTCAATACCCAGATGCCTGAAATTTCATTTATTCTTTCAAGTTTGGGGTTTGGTATATTCACAAAAAGAACAAAAATCATCCACGTATTGATACAAATGAATTGTCAGCTCTTTTCCAGAAGGCAGGGAATTGGGAGTATACTCTTTAGACAAGAACAGGCACCTTCAGAGTGGTATGGCCATAAACAGGGAGGATATTCTTTAAACAGTGAGAAGGCTGGGCATGGGGCTCACACCTGTAATTCCAGCATTTGGGGAGGCTGAGGTGAAAGGATTACTTGAATCTAATAGTATGAGATTACAGTGAGCTACGATCGCAACACTACACTCCAGCCTAAGTAGCAAAACAAGTCTCTTAAACAAACAAACAAAAAAAGAGTGAGGAGAGTATCTTAGAGACACATTCAATGTCCAACACAGGAGCTGAAAAGGATGGACTTCAGGGTTTAACTGTCAGGTCAAAAGCTCCTGCCCGCTACTTTTGGTCTGATGGCCTTAAGTAAGTAATTTATATACACTCTTTTTGCTTCACCTTCTTCACCCATAAATGGGTTCAGTAACAGTACCCCCTTTAGCTATTTGTCTTTAAAGAAGAATCTTAGAATAGTACCTGACTCCATAATAAGTGCTCAAATAAATGCTAACTATAGCTTTTCCCAAAGAGAAAGATCAAGCTCAAGTCACCTTCAAAAAAATTCTCAATTTTAGATGAAAGCAAAATTGTGATTTTTTAAATGTGCTCCCTTAACAGTGAAAATGAACACCTGAAATTTAGAATTTCATGAGGAAGACAGAAAAAAAAAACTGTAAAATGCAGGAGGAAATTAGGTTGGTACCTACTCCCCTCCACAGTGCCCCCCGGGGTGGAGCTCTTGCCCTTGTCTCCACTGCACACTTACATGGCTGGACAGTACTATTGGTGTTGTGGTTCTGTGTCCTGCACTCATTTGTGAGTTTCTGATGGGCAGAGCTTAGAATCATATTCTTCACTGTGTTCCTAGGACCCAGCATGAAGCCAGGCAGGTTAGAATAGGCTCACAAATGTTTCCTTTCTTCATTCAGCCAAGAAATGTTTTGTAACCTGGCTAATATGTGTCAAGCCAAGGTTTAGGTATGGAGAATAATATAATTAACATGTGGACACAATTATGCTTGGTTATTTTTTTATTTTAAAGATGTGGGGTACAATTCAGGATTAGGTATCCAAGTGATCATTGTACAGGTAAAGTTTGGGCCTCCCTTTGGCCTCCAGTTTGTCTGGTTTGAGATCAGATAACCTTACTGATGTTGTGCCCTCCACCCCTACCCTGGCAGTATCCTACTACTGACAATCCCTTTCTTATAGTATTATGGTAAATGTTCAGGGTTTTCTTATGAATGAGAACACGTGGTACTCTGTTCTTTGTTTCTGTGATAGATCACTGAGACAATTATACTTGTTAAATGTATCTTAGGAGACTGGAAGTAATACAGGATAGCTCTCACCTTCTCCTACCTCTGTACTCTTTCAGAGCTTGGCTATCATACACATACACATTCACATACCACTACCACCACCACATCAGGAAGTGTTTCTGGTTTGATGCCAATTGCAATTACAAATATGAGAGAGGATCCAAAAAAAACCCAGAATTATCTTTTGGAGGGTGGGTCCCTTGTGGTACACTGAGAATGTTCTTCCAGATAAAAGAAGCTGAGCATCTGCCTTTTTGCTTCACGGTTAAATTCAAAATCAATAAGATGTGATGGGAAAGCTTGGACCACTAAACTGAGAAACTTCTCCAAGACCCCCAAGTGAATTTGCCCACACAGAGTGAGATCAGAACAAGGTGGCCCCATAAAAGACCCTTTGTAGCCAGCTCCTGGGTTTCTTCTCTCCCTCTAAAGCTCTCTTTGGAAAGACTTTCCATAAGAGATAGAACTTGAGGTGGAATTCTAAATATTTGTAGGATCTGGATCTGGAAGTTTTAAGAAAGTTGGATCATGATTTGTGGAAGAAATGTCTCACATTGTGGCAAACAGATGATTGGTTCTTCCAACATGATAACACACCTGCCTACACCATGCTGAGGGTTCAGCAGTTTTTGACCAAAAAATGGCATGACCCTCATGTTCCACCTCCCCATTCACTGGATCTTGCCCTGAGCAATTTTTTTGTTTGTTTGTTTCCTCAGATGAAAAAATTCCTCAAAGAAAATGTTTTGCCATGTGGAAAAAGTGAAACAAAAAACAGCAGAAGCACTAAAAAGAGTCAAAAGTGACAAGTTCAAAACCTGTTTTAAGTAGTGGAAAAATGTCTTGATAGGTGTATTGTATCACATAGAGAGTATTTTGAAGGCGACGGAAGTTTAAACATGGAAGAATAAATATACAATTTTTAAATAAACAAATTTCAGATTGTTTTGGGTCACCCCCTTGTACATGTTAATTTGGGTGTGATTGGCTATTGAATTCTACACGTCAGGATAGGATTAAGATGGATCTTGAAAGATGTAGTTCAATGTGCTTCTCACAGCACCTTCCCACTAAAGCCACAGATTCCCCTGAAGTGTATCTCCTAAGTTCACCCAGAAATGCTGCAAACCACTGACAAGAACTCCCTCTTTGATCAAACATTAGTTAGGCTCATCTGAGCTCATGGACTAGGCCTGGTTCATGGCCTGCTTGAGCCCAATTTCAGCAAAGAATCCTGTTAGGCCAGTGTACAGCGAATCCTCCTCACCCTTGATATCTTGATATCCAGTCAAGCTCTTCTTTCTACAACTTTGATATCAAATCAAGTTCCTGTCCTACCACATCCACACTTTATAAATACCTGATCAAGTTCTTAAAAATAATTTTCCAACCACTTTCTCACCCTGCCGGCTTGGCTATAAATCCCTACTTGTCCTGGTTTTGTTCAGAATTGAGTCCAATCTCCCCTGTTGCAATAGTCTTGAATAAAATTTTCCTCACCATTTTTAACAAGCACCTGAATGATTTTTCTTTATCACTGCTTTCCCTGTGCACACCATGCCCTGAGCATGGTCCTGAGGACACAGAACAGGGGTGACTCCTTCCTGAGTCTGGAGTACCTGCCTTCTGCAGGGTGCAGTCCTTGTCTAGCCTCTGCACAGCCACTTGAGGGGACAGAACCAGGAGCTGTGTGTTCCCACACCCTGCTTTGTCTTGTGCCATTCAACTGTGCTTGAGGACACTCTGACTCTGGGATCCCCAGCCCAAACTAATGCTCTAGTCCCAAATGCAACCAAGCTCCAGGAGGAATTAAAGCGATTCAATCGAAGAATCCAGAGTAAAGTTGGAAAAAAAATTTCCCCTTCAAACCTTCAATCATAACATTAAATGTAACTACTTTAACCCAAAAGTCAGAGATTTGACTACAGAACTTTATGTAGCAGCTATCAACATCCAAAGCAACTGAGCAGCTGTGCTTTATGTAATATAAAACAAAGGAACTTTATTATTTTTATAATTAGTCACCCTTACTTACATATACTATAGAAAGCTAGCTTTCCTATGTCCTAAAAGGCATTTTTATGGGGGGAAAATCAAATATTCAAAAATTCACTATTTCAGTGACTTTTTTTCTTTCTTAAAAAAGTTTCTTATTCATCATTCTCCCAAGGGACCCAGAGAAGGGGAATGGAGGGTAGAGATGGAGAAGAGTCTGGTTGTTAAAAGACGTGACATCTGTGGGGTTGTTGTCACTGTCGCTGGCACTGTCCTCCTTCAGGATATGGTTGTCACTGATGCTGCACAGTGAATTCCATTACCTTATAGGGCAAGAATACAGCTTCACAAAACATATTTCACAGAAAGTTGCCTTGAAAGCCCTCTGGAGGATGGAGCCTCTGTTATGGCCACAAGCCTGGGGACAAGAGGCAGAAGGGAGCATCCAGAACACCATGCATTAGACCACAACCTGAGCCCAGAGGCTGCAAAGATTTCCTCTCTTGGAACCCTGGGGTCTCTGGCTTCACAGGCAAGGGGAGAAGATTTTATTCTTGTCATGGCCTTGGTGTGACTTGCAGCCAGGACAGTGAGAGGACCAGGGGAGAGAAGGAGGCTCAGACCAGAGTTCCAGGACAAGTCCATTCTCCATCATCTGTCAGACAACTACCTGGCAAGAAATGCTTGGGGACCTTTGGCTTGCACACCCCTTGCAGATGAAAAGCCTCAAAGTGTCTGGCAGCGAGCACCCACTGACTGGGTCACCGGTTTGTACTGCTCCACCCTGAGCAGCCCACTGGACTCTGTTCACATAAGCCCTTGGATCCCAATTGCAGCATTCGCTCTTTGCTGGTACAAGTGATGGGTCATCTCTAAGTCACTGATTGGTCCATGTGATATCTTCAAATATTCCCTGTTGAACATTTTACCCAGGAGCTTAGGATCCTCTTCCTGCAGCAGAAACTCATTCTCTTGCTGGATTTTTCCCCTGGAGACTGTATGCAGCTTCATTCCTTCAGAATGTTAAGACAGTGATTAGAGTTCAAAGTGACACTGGAAACTGCTAATGAAGAGAGGGAGAAAGGGAAGATAAAGGGCATACAGACACCCATTGAGTACCATGTCCACTATCAGGGAGCGGGCTCACTAGAAGCCCAAACATCACATGCATGTAACTTATGTATGTCATAAATCCTCACGTGTACTCCACAGCTCAAAAATTAAATTAAATTTAAAAATAAAATTTGTTGATGTACATAATCTAAAAAGTGTCCATGAACTTACCTTTGCATCATCACCAAAAAGGAGACACTTCCATAGATTATCTCCTTGCAGCCTGATACTCATAGAAAGCAGAATGATAGCTATCTCCACTTATTACTAGTTATTTAATTTTTTTGATAAAATGATAACATCACTTTACAGGGCTGCTTTGGGAATATATGTGAAAGCACTTAGAATAGTCCAGGCACCCCACAGATATCCAGGAGATGTTAACTGATTCAGATCCTTCTTTCTGGTCATCAAAAACCACCTTCTGGGTTGTGCAATTGGAGACCCTCCAGAGAGGACCCTGGAGCATATCACAGAAATACTGGCAGGCACTCTGGCATCATCAATCTATACACATTAGTCTGTGAGCAAGTTCATAGATTTCCCTGGGATTTTATGTTCCAGTTTTTCTGCATTGTTCTTGTTTATTTTATATCAGATTATATATTTAAGAGAGAGGTGGTGCGTAAAAAAGTTATTAAATTTATTTTATTGTGAACCAGATAAGTAGGAAAGAATTGTTTTATTTGAGCCTTCATGGCTTCAGTTTCAAATATTAATAATATCCTTTTTACATATTATTATGGGCACTTTCCATTTACATAGAAAGATATTCCCAAGGGCAATAGTTTTCCTTGATTACCCATTCACCTAACACATACACATAAGCATACACATATTTTCACATCTATGTTTACAGCTTTATCGCTTAAATATCTAAGTTATATATTTCAAATGCTTTGGAAAACAAGGAGCTTGCCTTTTGTGGGTACTAACCACACCTACGGGGAGAGGAGGAGATTGGGAGGCTCTACACCAGCTGATTCTGCTCCTGACTCCCCTGAAGACTGAACTCTGGAGTCTGCAACCTGTATCTTATGCTGGACTTGGGTCATGGCATGCTAATCCTCCAGTTAGCACCCTCTACCAGGTTTAGCATTTGCCTCTTTGCTTCATGGTTAAATTCAAAATCAATAAGATGTGATGGGAAAGCTTGGACCACTAAACTGAGGAAGTTATCCAAGACCCCCAAGTGAATTTGCCCACACTGGATGAGATCAGAACAAGGTGGCTCTACAGAAGACCCTTTGGATCCAGCACTTGGGTTTCTTCTCTTCCACTCCAGAGCTCTCTTGGGAGAGACTTCTCATAAGAGGTGCAACTTGAAGTGGGATTTAAAATATGAGTCGCATTTGCATAATCAAAGGGAATGAGAGCATTCCAGGCTGAGGTTTGGAAAACACAAATTTATAATTCAATACTAGATAATGGTTTACACGTCTGCCTTGCCTGCCCTGTTGAGACCATGACAAAGGACCTTGGGACAAAGAAGAGTGTTTACCCTTAACACATCATCTCTATCCACCCCCACCAAAACACCTACCTCAGAGCAGGACTTACAGCAAGTTCCTAACAAACATTATTAATTTTTGCTCTAAACTTCACAGTGTGGGACACATATATGCTCAGAAGGTTGGAATTTTGCGATTATCTGTAAAGAGTGCTTAGTTGTTACATAAAACGAATAACGTGAACATGCTGAAACATAAGAGGATCGAATTATGTTCTAACCACTGCCTATTCTCAAGTGGAAAACCAGCAAAAATGGGGATGACTCATCTTAAATCCGCCATCAAAGGATCAGTGTTTCTCCGTTTTCAAAGCTCCGCTTAGGAATTAGAGTCAGGATGGATGAACATATTCAGACTGTGTTTGAACAAAATTGGAGGACAGAGGTCACCAAAATTGAGTCTGGTAAATAGTATCTGGAATAGTCTTGCTGGTTTTGGCAGGGTGCTATTCATGTGGGGGTCAGTTTCCAATGTAATCAGGACCTGCCCAGAGAACCTAGTATCATCAGATTTCAGGCCTTTACTGGGGTACATTGTCCCTAACACACAGTGCCCTTTCTCCATACAAGGGGAATTTTTGAAAATGTACCACAATTTTTGAAAATGCACCACATATTAATAGTATCTACTCTCCACTGAGTATCTGTAGTGCTTCTAAACATTTTAAGAGCATTTCCCCATGTAAGCTTGTCAGTAGCCTTCTGATATAAATATCATTAGACCCAGTTTGTAGATTCAGAAACTGAGGCTTAGAGAAGGTAATCAGATTGCCCAATTTCCCCCTTGGTAGCCTGTCTCCAAAGCCTACGCACCTAATCTCTGCTCTCTGTGTACTTGGACACCACCAGAGGCCCAGGCAGCTAGCATAGAAATGGACTTAACTTTATCTCTCTGCCTTCCCTCTGTCTTTCCTCCGAATCCATACAGGAAATAGGGATCTAGAGATCTCAGCCTGGGCTTACATTCCCAAGCAGTGAGCAGTTAGGCTGTGCAGGTATCTTTCAACTCTTCTTTGTTCTCTGCAGGTAAATGCTTGGGCTCTTAAGGTTTAGCACAGCAATTCTCAAAATGGTCCTGGGACAAGCAGCATCAGCATGACCTGTGAGCTTATTAGAAATGCACATTCTTGGGCCCTACCTCAAACCTACCAAATCTGAGATTTTGGAGGATAGAACTCACTAACTTGTATTTTTAAAACCCTCCAGGTGATCTGATACACACCATACTTGAGAACTTCTGGTTTAGCGCAATAGCAAACAGAGAAGGAAGTTTAGCAGTGAAGCAAGAGGAATGCAGCAGAAAGTGATTTTCAAAGCCAGTCTTGTGACTGTCATGTTTAGAATCACAATATCCTAACACTTGAGAGATAAAAGAGACTTTGGGGGCTTTCTAACCCAAAGCACTCGTTTCATGCTTGGGAATACTGAAGCCCAGAGAGGTAAAGCACGCTGTTCCTTGCCACACAGCAAGGCTGTAGCAGAGCCTCATACCAGAACCCAAGCCTCTTGTTTCCACTTCTGACTCATTTTCTGCAATCCAGCTTCCCTTCCAAAGTCCAAATATAGCTTCAACAACTGTGACTGCTCCCATGTCTGTGCTTAGAACTGTCTAAGTATATGGATGGAGAAAATCTTTTTCTTTATTCTGAACATAAATATAAGCACTTTTTTTTTACATTTCTATGCTACATCAATATCATATACTCACAACTTTTAAAGCAATTTATTAAACATTTCACTCAAATCAGTGTAATAATTTTTGTTCTTTCATTTCATGACTGGACTAGAATTAAAGTGCTTATATTTTTAGGTTCTTTAGTAAGCATTTACATAATTTTTTCTGAAGAACTCAGAATTTCTTTTCTTTATCTCTCTGGAAGATAATCATTTCAGATTATTCTGATCATGATGTGCTCAGCGACGCTGTTGGACTCTCTTTGCTGAGCTGTGGGAAGCCATTTTTCTAAAACTTCTCATCCTCATAGCCAAATATACTTTTTCCTACTCTGATATAATAAACCAGATGGCCAAACAAAAATTTAGACAAAGTGATTGATTTGTGGAAATAACTATATCATTGGCAATCAAGGTGATGAGCAGTTGTCAGAATTTTAGTATTTCCATTCAAATATTTATAATCTCATGGGTGGGCTATTTACTGAGTAGCTCTTGTTATACTTAATATCCTTAATTCTTCCTTTCTTGCCAAGTGTTTGGGAAGCCAGTCTGTTTGGAGATAATTCCATTCACCAATAAGATATACTCAAAGGAGTTCTAAATACTGAAACAAAAGCTCAAAATAAACCAGTAGAAGTTATAAAGTTCCCAGGGCTTATGGAGCACCAACATGAGAGAAAGAAAAAAAGAAGAGCAACCAGGTAACAATTAACATGATAAATGGAACAGTACATTGCATATCAATACTAACCCTGAATGTAAGTGTTCTTGCTGCACTACTTAAAATATACAGATTGGTAGAATGGATTTTAAAAAATAACACACAACTCAAGTATCCACTGCCTTCAAGAGACCCACTAAGACATAAAGACTCCTATAGACTCCAGGTAAAGGGTTAGAAAAAAAATTCTATGTGAATGGAAAACAAAAACAATCAGGAGTAGTCATTCTCATATTAGATAAAACAGACTTTAAATGAATGACACTTTAAAAAGACAAAGAAGATTATTGTATAATGATAAAAGGATCAATCCAACAAGATGTAACAATTTTAAGTACATATGCACAAAACTCCAAATTCCAATCTTTATAAATAAAATTCTACTAGATCTAAGAAAAGAGATAGACATCAATACAACAATAGTGGAAGACTTCACCACAACACTCCACTGACAGCAATAGACAGATTATCAGTGCAAAAAATCAACAAAGAAATATTCGAGTTAAATAGGACTATAGAGCAAATGGACCTAACAGATGTCTACAGAACATTCTACTTTCAAACTACAGAATATACCACAAATCAAATCTCAATAAATTCAAAATAATAGAAATTATATCAAGCACCTTCTCAGACCACAGTGGAATAAAACTAGAAATCATTTCTAAGAAGAATTCACAAAACCAGACAAATACATGGAAATTAAACAATACACTTTTGAATGATTTTTGAGATCAACAATGAGCTCAAGATGGAAATTTAAAAATTCCTTGACTAAAAAACAACACAAGTTATCAAAACCTCTGGGACACAGCCAAAGTTATCCAAAGAGGAAAATTTACAACGCTTAAGGCCTACATTAAAAAGACTGAAAGATCACATATTGACAACCTAAAGTCACACTTCAAGGAGCTAAGAAAACATGAAAAAGCCAAACCCAATGCTAGCAGAAGAAAGAAATAACGGAGATCAGAGTAGAACTAAATGAAATTGAAGCAATAAAAAGAATTAATGAAGCAAAAATTTCTTTGAAAAGATAAATATAACTGATAGATCACTAGATAGACTAATTAAGAAAAAAAGAGAAGATTCAAATTAGCTCAAAAGGAAATGAAAATGGAGACGTTACAACTGATACCACAGAAATAAAACAGATCATTCAAGATTGTTAACACCTCTATACAAACACGCTAAATAATCTAGAGAAAATGGATACATTCTTGAAAAACTACAACCTCCTCAACCTTACATCAGGAAGAAATAAAAACCCTGAACAGACCAACAGAGTAGCAAGATTGAATCAGTAATGAAATCTCCCAAAAAATAAAGCTCATTCACATATAATGCTTAAGAAGCTCTGGAACACACAGAACTGGGCACCTTCTCACCACATAGGAGTGGCTCTCCAATAGAGCCGCTCAAGCTCTACCTTTGCAGTGACCACTAACTTTTCTTTTCAGTCTATTTTAAGCTTTCTTTATTTTAATTAAGTACTCTTTGTACTACTTTTCAGGAAGGTATACTGGGAAATCTCAGAGAATTAAAATAATGTTGTGAATCCAGGCTGTAAGAGTTTGCAATCTATAATAAAACCAATAGCAGGAATGTGGACAGCAATAGGTGCAGAGAGAAGAAATGAACACTGAAAACAAGGATGCATTGCACTGCTTTGCATACTAGAGAATATAGCCTGGCTCTTGGCAGAACAGATTTCTCTTGCTTTGGGAAATACCCCGACTGAACACTTGTTTTGTATGTAAGGTTAAATCTTCCTCCATATGAACTGAAAGAAGTCATGAAGGAGAAGGAAAGCAAGAGGGTTAAACTGCCCTGATTGAGTTAGTTTGGAGTTTCAGAGCCCTTCATGAACAGCTGAAGACAAGAAGAGAAGGTGATATAGAAGAAGAGTGTGTAGAAGTGACAGAGGGAAGAAAGACCCAAGCAGGAACTGATACATCAGCCAGCAAGAAACACCCAGGTTCTAGGTTACTGATCCTTGATGAGATAAAGTCCAGTGTGGGACAAAGTGGGATAGCAAGAGGGCATGACTCAGAAAGCGTTTGTGCTAGTCACTTATGTTCTCGGGCTCAGGGTTAATTTTTATGAAGTCCTTAGGGCAGGTACAAAAGAGGAGCAATTTCTAGGAACAATGCAATTGACACTGTGATTATAAACCATCTCTTCCCTTTGAAAACTCTAAAATGATATGCCTGTGTAAAGTTAGTCACTCTAAAACTTGCTCTTGCAAAAAGTCCTTACAGAGTGCTTAAAAATGCAAAGCACTTTTTAGACCCATCACAGACCTTCTTAGGCCAGGATTGATTACAAGAATATATTTTTTAGAAGCTTCTCAGGAAATTTTGATATACATCCATTGATCTGTGCCTATGCAACTTGAAAGATATATTGAAATTTTGGAAATTATAATTGAGACCTTTTGTCAAAAACAGTGGCACATGCAATACATGCAATGTTATCTGTCAAATTAAAAACAAAAAAATAATGGCAAATCCTTACCCTTCTTCTTTGTGAGATTGACTACCCTTGTTCTGAAACCAGGCTTCTCAAACTGTTTCCATCTACTAACTAATTCAGAAGGAGAAAAGTTTTTATGGAAAAACCTCCATGTCAACTCCAAATGCTAGCTTAAAAAAATATTTTAAAGTATTATCAGAATAGAAAGGAAAACCATTCTTCATTTTAATGAAGGATGAATCAAGGATGAGGGTGAGCTATTAACAACCTACATGAAAGACAAGTTTCCACCTCTCAAGGGAACCCCACTGTGGACCATCTATGGTACTCTGATCCCCCACTGGGAACATTTCCTGGAAGACCAAGCCATGAATCAACTGTATATCAATATCTCTTACAAAACAGACAGAGAATGACAGGGCAAATGCACCATCCCTGCCCAGGACCCAAAAAGGGCCCTATCCTTCCCATTAGCCTGAGTCTGACTCATATCCCACATACTGAATGGCTTGAGAATTGAGATCAATTTTGAGAAATGAGTCAACAGGCTCCAGATGCCCACATATTATTTTCATTGTGAGATGGGACACTCATCATTAGACCATCCCCCAAAAGAGCTGTGTTGGTCAGTTGTTCATTTCGGTATGTATGATCTAAATCACAATCATTTTTAGAAAGTGTATAAGCTGCCCATTAAAAAGTCACCCCTCAAAATCAAAATAGATTAAAGACTTTCTTTTTGAAACAGGTGCTCAGAAAAATCAATCTAGAGTAAGAGTAAACTAAAATTTTTTTTTAAATCATCCAGACTATTTTTATTCAATGTACTGCTGAAAAATGACACTAGGGAGAATGAGATTTGCTTTTCTTTCTTCAAAGAAGACAACAAAAGCCTGGAAGAGAAGGCAAAGGGAAGAAATAATCTTACCAGGTCAGTAAATTATTGGTCAAATCAATTATTCATTGTTGACAATGAATATTGATTAAATGACCACAGTTTGACTAGCACAATATGAGGAACTAGTCTCATTTATTTCTTAGCTTTCTGTGTCTGGGCCTGAGATTTTTAACCATTTATGTTCCTTTTATACAAGAATTATGCTCTTTTAAGAATAGTCTGGTCACCTCTGTCTTCCTCAAGACTACTTTTAGTCTCTCCCTTGCCAACCAAGCATTCATGTTCCTCCAACCTTTTCTGACACAGTTCCATTCTGCATTCTATCTTCCCAGAACTACTCACTGTTGACTGTACAAGTTCCAGCATTTTCCCTGACTCTTCATTCATTCTGTCCCTTGAGCCTGGAGTGTCTCTTGCCCCACTTTTCGTAAACTTCACCCACTTCACATGTCTTCTCCACCACATCTTCCTTCTTACTCCACTCTTCCTAAACAGCCTAAAAATTAAGTATTCACATGACTTTTTATCTTTGCCTTATGTATAACAAATCCCCTTTCTAATATGTCATTTTTATCATGTTTTACTTACCAGTCAATGGCCTGCAAGAGACTTCTTGCTATGTTGGTTTCACTGTTGTTACCTAGTGTCTTTTCTGGTTCCTGGACCATAGTAGGTGTTCAATATGCATTTGTGAATAGAAAAAAAGGGGAAATAAGAGAAGGGGGAAGGGAAGAATGAGAAAAAAGAAGAGAGACTAGAATGAAGATGGGAGAAGGAAGAAATTCAGTTTGTTCTCATCAAATTGGCACTTCAGAAAATTTCATATGGGCCATGACCTTCCTTTGTCTGCCTTCGCACTTCCTGTTCACTTCTCATTTACCTGCACCTGAACTTTTCCCCTACTTCTCCACTGAAATGATCTTCTCAAGGTCACTAAAAAGCCCTTAATTGTTTAAATCCATTTCTTACTTCCTGGTGCTATCTTACTTAATGTCTTGTGAACTTTAACACCTCCATCACTGTTTTCTTGGAAATCTCTCCACATCTGAATTCTATGATATAGTCATTTCTTCTTCTCCTGATATCCTTTTTATTCCTGCATCTCTGTAGTCCGTGCTGCTCCTACTTCCTCTATTTTTTAAGTTTGATGATTTCCAGTATTCTCCATCTTCCCTTTCCCCTTTTCCTACTATACACTCTCTGATTAAACTTATTCATTCCCATGACTTCAAATCAGTTCCTAAGGATGATAATAACTTGCAGTCTTTATTCCTGCTCTCCTCTCCCAAATTCCATCCAGACTAACGTGACCAACCACCTACCGAGCATCTCTCCTCAGCAGCCATCTTAAGTTCAGCATGTCAAAACCAGAACACTCCATGGTATACCCCACACACTTATTCCTCTTCCATGTGTTTATGTCAATCAATAATACCCCAAACCTAACCAACCCACAAAAAAAGAAACAAGAAAATCTTTGTAAGCATCTCCCCTACCTGTGACTTTCCATTTGTCCATACTACTGTCTCCCTTATGCAGAACATCATTATTTCATGTCTAAATTACCACAAAACTTGCTAAAACTTTTCCCTTGCTGTGGCATTTCTTTCATCTAAGTCATCCCCCAAACTTCAACCAACTCATTTTACCTTTCTAAAATATAAATAAGTTTATTTCATACCCTACATATAATCCTTCAGTAGAGCACTATTATCTTCAGGATAAGCACAAACACTTCAGCTTCACATGTGTAAGTCTATCTTATTATTTCACTGCTGGTTCATGCAATACAATAACCATGGTCATTCAGGTATAAATCAAAGTCAGAAATGGGTAGGGGCAATGATTATTTTAGCCCTGCTTCTGTCATTACTCCCACACAAAACTTGATCAGGTCTTAATTTTCTCTTTCCTAAGGACATCCTATTTTATTGGTCTTTCTCACACCACATATGTGGAGGAATATTACAGAGAAAAATAAAGTCTTTTTTTAAATGAGTCATGGAGTTCTCCTGAAAGTTACACAGAATTTGAAAAACAGAGACTGTAGTGTCATCTTATCAGACCATCCCCTTGTGCCACACAAAAAAATGACGCCTTATAGTCTCAAAAAGTCCTCAGAGCTCTTTCTCTCTGCCAACCTATCTCTCTCCCTCAATTCCACCTCCTTTACCTGATGACTTCTTTTGTAAGTAGACCCAATCTGGTGTAACATGTCATCTTCCAGAAGACTGATTTTTCCATCAACTGATTCATCTACAGGCTCAAGACATTTCAGTCTCCAAACTCTCTTTGTGTGCGTATTCTGCAAAGTCAAAAAAAATGGGACTTCTGCTAGCTGTGAACAGAAGTTCTCTTCCATGTAGACACTGTAATTCCAGGGAGGATAGGGTGGACTCTGGTCACATGGTATGAACAGTAGTGGGTTCTGAGTCTTTTGGCACTTCTACCAATGAGAGCTGTAGCTGAATTCCTCAGAATTTACCTATGAAGCAAGCTTAACTCACCAAGGTTAACATAAACTACCAGTCCCATGTGAAGAAAGAATATTCTTCCTGTTAGTATGACCCTAAGCCCACCTTGTTTTAGCTGTCTCCTTGTTTTAGCTGTCAATTCTTAGACTTCGGGTGTAAAGACTTGAGTTAATTATACTCCTCTAACCACTTACCCACTTTTTTTTATAAAGCAATAAACTCTTGTTTAGTATTATAGGAGTTTATAACTCTCCTGAATCTCAGCTAAATTACAAGGGTCATCTCACTAACTCAAAATGGCCCTAGGACTGAATTCCCCCAAAATGTATACCTGGCTATTCCACTTCAACTTTACCTTCAGCAGAAGGAAAAAAGGGAAGATTTTCGTTCATCACATCCCCACTGCAAGTCTTTCATAACCCAACACCATCCAGCTCTCCAGTCTTGCCTTTTCTCACTCTACCCCACAACCCCATGTGTCAGAGTTATGTGCAGTTACCATGCCATACTCTCTAATGCCTCTGTACCTTTGCACATTTATCCCTGCCCCTTCCATAAGTATCTCATCACTCCTCATTCCCTCAGTATCATGCACTCATTAATTATAGCCTTGAAAATTTTCTTGTGCTGTTTTCCTCTTTGAACTGGTTGACTATCCTCTGTGTTCTCAAACTGACTTAATAATTCTCCATCATAGCACTTAAACACTACATTGCCACTGTGGAATGTTTGTCTATTTCACCCATGAAGACAGTAAACTGCTTGAGATTGAGGACAACTTTGTATGCTTTTTTGTAACCCCAGAGTTTAGCAGTGTGCCTGATTCAGAACCATTGCCCATCAATAATCTTTGAATAATAGATAAATAAATAGATAAATAGACACATAGGTAGATAAAATTATATTAAGAGTGAGCATTTTACCAGAAACAATGTAATTCCTTACAGAAGTTTAACCTTATCTTCCATCCAAGTGGAATAGAATGTTGCATAAGAAGCAACTTTATTCATTATATGAATAAAGGTTTTTTTCCTGGCACATTTGCAAATGTGACTCTAGGGAAAGTAAAAACCCAACATTTGTGACAAATAGTCATTTCTGGGTGCACACGCATGCATGGGCATATTGTGATTTTGGAATGGAAGTGGACAGAGATGAAGATTTTGGATGAAGTGGACCTTAAAAGCAGAGTCCATCTGCTTGGCACCCTTATTGTTGGGCCTCTCCTTCCAGCTGGCACGTCTGTGTTTTAGCACTTTTGATCTCAGAAGATAGTACCAGTATTCTCCCTTCGGCAGACTACCTCAGTTTGATTTTCTGCCAGAAAAAAATAGCTTTCTCTGAAGAAGAAAAATGATCATAAAGAAGAAGCAGGGAACTTTGAATTTTATTTGGACTTCCTATCTTTTTGTTGTTGTTGTTGTTTTGTTGGTGGTGTTGTTTGGTTTTTTTGAACCCTCTATCTAACTTTTTAGGAATTCTGGCTCAAATGCTAATCAGTGCCCATGCTCACAGATGACATAAATAAGGCTTTAGAAAAATCAGGTTGTACCTATATTCTCTAACTGAATAGAAATCCCCAATATACTAGAACTGTGGCTTCCAAATACGTTTTTACCAACACACACTCACACACTACCAAACTGCAACAAGTCTCACAAAACAATACTGGGTGTCCCCAATGTCCTACTGTTTTAAGCTGTAGTAATTTTAGAAGGTAAAGTGTTGCAACCTTAGAACAGTATTATTTTCAAATTTATTTAACTATAATGTATACTTAGTTTTATGAACATTAAAAGATTCATTTTTAATTTTTTTCAGTCAATTTTTTTATCTTCAATCAGATGGCTTAGAACAAAAAATAAAGTTGAAAATGTAATTTTTGAGACTTATCTAAGACTTTGGAGACACTATATGTATAGTTTTAATATTCTTAGTGTTGGTCAGGTGAAGTAGCTCACCTCTATAATCCCAGCACTTTGGGAGGCCGAGGTGAGAGGATTGCCTGAGCCCACAGGTTCAAGACCAGCCTGGGAAACTTGGAGAGACTTCATCTCTACAATAAAATTTTTAAAAGTAGCCAGGCATGGTGGCACATGCCTGTAGTTCCAGCCACTTGGAAGACTGAGGTGGAAGGATCACCTGAGCCCAGAAGATTGAGACTGCAGTGGCCATGAGCATGCCACTATACTCCAGCCTGGGGGACAGAGTGAGGCTCCAAATAAATTTTTAAAAAATTCTTAGTATTATCTTTTTATATTATATTTTTATATTATGCTTTTTAATATATTCAATTATACTCTATTCTATTTAATATATGTTATTATATTTTACTTGTCTTTTCTCAATACTGATCTTACCACAGTAAATTGATATCACAGCCTATTAATGAAAATCACAACTCTAAAAGACAGGAGTGGCATGATTGGATGAAGGGAAACTCAGTCCTTCCTCAGTTCAAGAGCTCAGTCATCCTGAGTTTGGTGATTTCCAGATCCATTCATTTTACAGATAAGTTGTTAAGTGAAAACCATTAAAGCAATTGTAGATAAGTTTGGGGACCCCATCACCAACCAGCAGTGGCAAAGTCCCCCATGGCTACAAGTGTCACTGCAGGAAGTAATCACTTTAACACAGACTGAGAGCAATGGATTATTAGTATAGAGTGGTTCTGTGACATAATGGAACATTTTCTGCACTCAAAGAAAATCTGAAAATATTGTCCTTTCTAGCATCAATTCTTTTCTCCTGCCAGCACTCTCTGCTCCCCATTCCCCACAAATGGTTACAGAATAATGATCTTAATGAAAATCACCTAGAGAAGAAATGACAGGTTTTTACACAGCAGTCACCAAGTTTAGAAGCTTAGGAGAGGGAAGAAATAAAATCACATCTTTCCTCACCTGTTATAAGGCTGATCATTACCATTATTCCAATTACCCTCAGTATTTTATACTTTAAGGCTCCTAATTTTTCACTCACACTCCACTATTTCCAACTTTTATTTTCTTAGCTTTGATCACATGTTCTTTGTCTTTCATCTACATAAAACTACAACTATCTCAACAGCTACATTAATTATCTCTTGTGTGCTTCACTGTGTCTTATGGTGTTTCCAGCTGCAAGTAAACATAATTAAATACTAAATGTTAGCACTTGAGGAAGAGTATTATGATCCCAAATGGCAGAGATGATGTTTCCAGGTTCGATTAACACAGTGACACAATGATCTCTTCAAGAATTAAGGTGTTGGGTGCTGCAACTGCTCTGCTTGGTCCCTAGAGCTTCCCTGGTTGCAGACACCAAGCACCATTTTTTTTTAAATGGACAAAAGTTTTCCTGTGAAGAAGTGGCAGGGTGTGACTACCAGCTCCAAGCTCTGACTCACCACTGCAGCAGGAGAGACTGCCGGCTCCAGGCTTTGCCTCACCACTGTGGCACCTGGCTAGACACAGGCACTAAAGGCTGTGGAGAGAGCCCAGAGCAGAGTCCCACTGGAGAAGATGAAAGAGGCACTGCACCACCATCTTGAAAACAGGGCAGGAAATTCCTCCAACTTGCTTGCCACAAGCAACTGACCCAATCTCTGTGACTGATAGATCAACTACTCAGGGATTGATCATGACCCAGAGGGAATACCCTGAAAGAACAAACTTTGAAGGGACCTGACAGGTGCTAGGTCTCAGATGCCCCACACCCTACCCTGATCCAGATGTGGGACAAAAGGGGTGGCCAGAAAAGGATGAGGAAGACCTCCAAAGAGATTAATGAGACAGCAAAGCTTCATACTCAAAGTCCTGTTTCAAAATAGAAAAAATCCAGAGCCCAGATCAGGGAAGAATAGGGGGTTGAGCAAGCATCAGAAAATGAAAACTGACACTGAACAACAGCACTAAAGTGAGTAGCAAGAGATCTGTCACAAAAAAGGAAAAACCAAAGGAAGACAACAGGTAGTTTCAAGTGTAACAAAGAAAAAACTCCCCAAAAATCAGACCTTGGAGCCCAAACAATGGAAGCTACTGACAACTGGCCCCAGGAAACAACAGGGATTAGGAAATGGATGGTAAGAGTGAATACGACTCAAGAAAGAAAAGCTACAACACTGAAAGAACTTGTAACAGAGATTTTGGCAATAAAAAATTTCATCCAGGAAATAAATAACAGGACATAAGCATGGAAAGCAGAATTAATCTAGCAAAATAAATAATCTCAGAATTTGAAGACCAGAACATGGAATTAACTCAATTTATAAAAAACACAGAAAGAAAACTTTGAAAGAACAAAGCCTACAAGAGATGTGCAATTATATCAAGAGACCGAACCTATGCCTGATTGGTATCCCAGAAGAAGAAAGGGAAATGGACAACACCTTGGAGCAAGTATACCAGGAAGTAATCCAAGAAAACTTTCCCCATTTCACCAGAGATGTGATCAACCAAACACAAGAGATACAGAGAACCCCTACAATACATCAAATGAGAAGACCAACACCTAGACACATAGTAATTTTTCTACACAAAGTAGGCACAAAAGAAAAAATTCTAAAGACAGCAAGAGAGAAAGGTCAGACTACCTACTGGGGAAAAACCAATCAGGATAGCAGAAGACCTATAAGCAGAAACACAGCAAGCTAGAAGGAACTGGATTCCAATATTCAAAGTCCTCAAAGATAAAAAATTTCAAGCAAGGATTTACTACACTGTCAAGCTCAGCTTCATCAGTAATGGAGAATTTAAATCCTTCCCAGACATCTAATCCCTAAGAGATTATGCAGCTTCCAGGCCAACTCTATAGGAGACACTTAAAAAGGTATTAAGTACAGAAGAAAGAAAAAAAAGAATGGCCACACAATTCCCAAGAGAACAGAAGACCACAGAATCAACAGAGAATACATTGCAACAACAAAATGAAAATGCACATATACATCAACCCCAAAGCTGAAAGAAAACAAAGAAAAAACTTTATAAGAATCTTATCAGGGATAAACAATCACTTTTCAATAATAAGCCTGAATGTGAATGGACTAAATGCACCACTGAAAAGACACCAAAATGGCAAACTGGAGAAGAAACTATGACCCAATTATTTGTTGCAACCAGGAAACTCATCTCACCACAAAGGACACACACAGACTCAAAGTTAAAGGATGGAAATCGAGTTTCCAGGCAAATGAATTACAAAAGAAGGCAGGAGTCATGATCTTAATATCAGACAAAACAATCTTTACTATCAAAAAGTTTAAAAGATGCAAAATACACTACAGAATAATAAAAGGTTCAATCCATCAACAAGAAAAAACCATCCTAAACATATATGCACCCAACACAGGAGCACCAGCAGTTATCAAGCAACTACTAAGTAAACTAAAAAAAGATATTGACTCTGACACTATTAGAGCAAGGGATTTGAATACCCCACTAACAGTTCAAGATAGATCATTGAGGCAAAAAATCAACATGGAGACCCAGAACCTAAACTTGACACTCAACCAAATGGACTTAATAGATACCTACAGATTATTTCATCCAACAAACACAGAATATATATTCTACTCATCACCACATGGTACGTACTCCAAGATAGATCATATCCTTGGCCATAAATCAAGCATAAACAAATTCCATAAAGTTGAAATATTGCCATGCACCTTCTTAGACCATGGTGGAATAAAAATAAGTATCAACACCAACAAATTTTCCCCAAAGCCCACAAATACATGAACACTAAAAAGCATGATGCTGAACAACTACTGGGTCAAACTTGAAATCAAAGCAGAAATTAAAAGATTCCTGGAAACAAATTAAAATGAAGAAACATCTTACCAAAACCTCTGGGATGTCAAGAAAACCGTACTAAGAGGGGAGTTTATGTCTCCCTCTTAGTACATCAAGAAAAATGAAGAGATCACAAGTTGAGAACCTAACAAATCACCTAAGGCAGCTAGAAAGAAAGACCACCAAAACCCTAACTTTAACAGAAGTATCCAAATCACCAAAATAAGAGCCCAAATACAGAACCTAGAGCAAGAATATCATAGAAAACATCAACAAAACAAAAAGCTGGTTCTTTGAAAGAATTAGCAAGATTGATAGACATTTAGCCAGAATGACCAAAAAAAGAGAGAGAAAAGCCCAAATAAATGCAATCAGAAATGAAAAAGATCAAATCACAACTGACCTTGAAAAAATACAAAGGACTATCAGAGATTACTATGTACACCTATATGGAAACAAACTTGATAACCTAAATGAAATGGAGGACTTTCTGACATTACACAACTGCCCCAGGTTGAAAAAAGAAGACATTGAGACACTAAATCGACCAATAACACCCCGGGAAATTGACTCTGTCATACAAAAACTACCTACCAAAAAAAGCCCTGGACCAGATGGCTTTCCAGCAGAATTCTACAAAACATACAAGAAGGAGATGATACTAATCCTATTGAAAGTATTCCAGGCAATCGAGAAAGATGGAATTCCCCCCCAAATCATTTTATGAAGCTAACATCACACTGATACCCAAACTGTGCAAAGATCCAACAAAAAGAGAACTACAGCCCTATATCCCTTATGAACATAGATGCAAAAATCCTCAACAAAATTCTAGCAAATGGATCCAAAAACACATCTCAAAAATCATCCACCATGACCAAATAGGCTTCATCCTCAGGATGCAGAGTTGGTTCAACATCTGCAAGACCATAAATGCAATTAAATACATTAACAGATGTAACAACAAGAACCACATAATTAGTCAAGTTATTCCTCTTTGCTGATGATATGATCCTATGCCTTGAAAAGCCAAAAGAATCTGTCAAAAACCTGCTCACACTGATAAAGGACTTTAGAAAATCTCGGGGTACAAAAAAGAATGCAAAAGGCAGTTGCATTCTTATATACCAACAACAAGCAGGCAGAGATCCGAAAAGAAAGCACAATCCCATTCACAATAGCCACCCCAAAAAATGAAGTATCTTGTCATCTTCCTAACCAGGGAAGTGAAAGACCTTTGCAATGAGCACTACAAAACACTACTCAAGGAAATCCAAGAAGACACAAACAAATGGAAAAATTTTCCATGCTCATGGATTGGAAGAATCAACATTGTTAAGATGTTCATCCTACCAAAGGCAATCTACAGATTCAATACAATACCCATTAAATTACCAACAACATTCTTCTCAGACCTGGAAATGACAATACAGAAATTCATATGGAAGCAGAAGTACCACAAATAACCAAAACAATCCTTAGCAAAAGAAACAAAGCAGGAGGTGTCACATTTCTGTACTTCAAACTTTACTATAAGGCTACAATAATCAAAACAGCCTGGTATTACTACAAGACCAATGGAGCAGAATAGAGTTTCCAGAAGCAAAGTCTCAATTTCTCAACCAATTCATCTTTGACAAATCCTCAAACGACAACTAGTTGGAAAAGGATAACTTATTCATTATACAGTACTGGGAAAACTGGCAGATTACATGCAGAAGATTGAAACAGAACCCCTACTTATCACAATACACAAAAATTAACTCTAAATGGATCAAAGACCTAAATGTAAAACCTCAAACTATAAGAATCTTAGAAAATGCAGGAGACACCCTTATAGAAATTGGTACTGGCAACCAATTCCTGATCAACACCCTAAATGCCCCTACCATAAGAAATAAGACAAGTAGGACCTCCTCAAACTGATGAGCTTATGCAAAGCAAAAAAAAAACATCAAGAGAGCAGGGAGACTGCTCACAGAATGGGAAAAATATTTGCCAATTGTATATCTGACAAAGGCCTAACATCTAGGAACTACAAAGAACTCAAATGCACTGAAAGGAAAAAAAACAAACAGTTCCATTAAAAAGTCGGCAAAAGATATGAATAGACACTTCTCAAAAGAAGATATACCAGCAGCCAATAGACACATGAAAAAGTGCTTAGCTTCACTAATCGTCAGAGAAATGTAAATCAAAACTACATTGAGATACCACCTAACTCCAGTAAGAATGGCCATCATTAACAAAACAAACCACAGATGCTGGCGAGGATGGGGAGAAAAAGGAACACTTCCACACTGCTAGTGGTAATGCAAACTAGTGCAACCTCTTTGGAAGACAGTGTGGTGATTTCTGAAAGAACTAGAAATTGACCTTCTATATGACCCAGCAATCTCCCTATTGGGAATATGCCCAGAGGAACTCAAATCATTCTACAAAACAGATACCTGCACAAGCATGCTTGTTGCAGCTCTATTCACAACAGCAAAAACATGAAACCAAGCATGCTGCCCAGGTAGCTTGACTGGAAAAAAAAATATGGTGCATATACACAATAGAATATCATGCAGGCATAAATGAGGACAAACATATGGACTTTGCAGCAACTTGAATGGATTTAGAGTCTATCATACTCATTGACCTATTACAGAAACAAAGAACAGAGTACCATATGTTCTCATTCATAAGCGGACCTTGAACAATTGTCATAATACTATAAGAAAGTGCATGGCAAGTAGTGGGAAACCTCCAGGGGAGGGGGAGTGGGATTGGCAGTTGAGGGAGACTGCCAGGGAGGGAGGGGCACACCTACATAATGAACATTTGTATACCTACCCTGAATTGTACTCCATATCTTTAAAATAAAAAAATAATAAGAATCCAGGTGTTTCTATTTCTCTGCTTTGCCATCCTCAGCATAGAGCCCTTCATCCGCAGTCTTATAGCTTCATGGGTTCACAATAGCTGCCATGACGGCTGCTTCATACACCACATCCTCACACTGTTGAGTCAAAAGGCAAGGAGGGAATTTTCTCCTTACACTTTCTCTTCCCTAAAGCTCCCCAGCAGACGTTTCCTCAAGATCCATTAGCCAGAATTACGTTCCATGCTTATGTATCAGTAGCAAGGGAAGCTGTGGAAAATGAGTCTCTGGGATTTTCAATTTCTACAGCAGAAAACTGTCTTTCCCAGCAAGGAAAACCATATCTCCCCAGTGTTGTGAACTCAACAGTCCTCACTGCATTTTTAAACTGACCACCCCGTGATTGTTCTCTAACTGAGAGTATGAGCACACAGATTTGGTTTCAATGCCATGTGGAGCAGTTAATTTAGCTTTATCGAAGGGTAATCGACTTCTCTACCCTGTCCGGGGAGAAGTCATTTCACATAATGCCAATTACCCTTCATAGGGATGCTGGATGGGAGGGTGTGCGGAAGGATCGATACAAAGCCATTCCCCAAGCTATAAAACCAATTATAACAACAGCTCCCTGATGCTGGGTCAGGAGGGCAACAATTGTTTTTCAACTAATAATGTACATTTCCCTGTTCCCGTTATTTATTTTAAATGGGAGGACACTGGCGGTAGAGGAATGTCTCTAGATTCCTGATAACACATTTCCAATCCATTCTGAATTTCATCATCAGAATAACTCTTCATAAACAGCATTTTCATCATGAGACACAATCAGCAAGATGTACTGAAAAACTTAACTATGCAAAAAATCTGTGGCAGGAAAGAGGGGGTAGTGTGGGGAGGGGCAGAAAACATCTTTAAAAGTATATGTGCATGTGTGTGTACATGCTAAACTTCTGCCTCACTTTTAGCTCATGTCTATGAATTTGAGTTCAGAATTTGATTTGATGAAATTGCTCATCAATGTGTTACTCATTGTTGGCCTATGTGTTGACCTGTATCTTAGGGTAGAAACCAGTCATAGTTCTATCTTTATGCCCTCTTCAACCAGCCAAGTATCTGACAGACAGTAGGTGCATAAATGATAAGATGAATCTATAAACAAGACTATGAGTTCCTTAAAGAAACAGCACATGCTATATTACGTTTTAATTCTCTTTTAGTGTCTATTCAAGAATATAAAGTTTTTGTTATTTTTTTTTTAAAGAAGCAAATAAGAGAAAGTTCCTGCTTTCTTGGAGGCACTCTCAAAATGGTATTACAGAAAGAATCTTAGTCAATTCATTCATTTACTCATTCATTCAATAAATATTGAGCCTTTTCTATATGTCCTGCACCATGCAGCTGCAATAAATACACCCTTCCCTATGTGACAGCATTTATTTAGATATGTAATTTATGGCATGCTGTGTAATATATGAATCCATCTCCTATTTGTAAGATCTGTTCTGCCTCCTTGCCTTCTCATGCCCCAGAATGTTATCTGAATTGATTACAGAAAAATGTGCCTAATCTTTGGAAAATACAAGTTCATATCCTGCTAGTTAAATGCAAGGGCAATCTGTATTTAACACCATCATCTTCTAGTCACCAGAATTGAGTCAGCTGGGATCCTCTTTTACTCTTCCATAGGGTTTGTGAGACTTTCCTGGTGACCTTCTCCAAAAAAGTAAGACAATTATTTGGTCAAGGGTCTGTAAATGTGGCCATTTATTAGGACTCCCCAAACACACTTGAAATCCTTTCCAGTATGACTTATCATCTTGTCATTCTTTCTGTTTATTAATATCACATCTCAATGCCATTCAATGGCTTAGAGCAAAGCTAAAACTTAAAAGTATGGAATTCTTGAAGGGTAAATTAGAATTGAGTTGAAATCTGTCTTTTTTTCTCAGCTGGGCTTATTGATCCTTTGAAGCTCATCACATTGATTAGAACAACAGAGCAATCAGAACAGGTATACAGCTGAGGCAGGGTTGATTCCAGGACAATCTTTCCCAAAGTTTGCAATAGTCTTTCTCTTGTCTATAATTTGAAAAGGGTAAAATCATTTTTGGGAAAAATATTATTCCTGATAAACCCATGGAGTTGTTTCCTTTTCAAAGACATCCATCTCCTCCATGTCAGAGAAGGTGCATGTACAGGAAAAAATATCTGAGCATGAAAATCTGATTATATTCACAAATGAAAATTAAATGAATTACAACTGTTATTGAACTAATATAGGTAAACTTTTTTCATATAATAGGAGTGCTCTTGAAAAGTTGCAATTTGTGGAACTAGAAATCAAATTATATATTAAATGCTCCTTAAAAGTTCCTTCTATTAAGTTAAGACCCCTTTAAAAATGTGAACTGCTAGCCCTCATTCCCCTGGTATCTGAGTCTGTATTTGCTTACTAGGATTTCTAAAAGGGGGGTATACACGTATTGAGGTCTTTGAGTCAAGTAACAAGTCACAAGGGAAAGTGTAGTGAGCCACCTTCATCACCAAAATGACAACCCTCAGGTATTTAGCAAGTGTCACAGGTCAGGGTCTCTGAGAAGCAGACTCTGAGATGGACATTTCCAGGCAGGATTGGTAGGTTCTTTTTGAATCAACAACTGTGGGGAAATAAAGAAGGCAGCACTGGAGAAAGAGAGAGGCTGAGCTTCAATTATCTTAAACAAAGCCCTCAAGCAATTTCACAGAGAGATCCAGAGCTAAGATCATCCTGCAAAATTTTTTAAATTGGGGCAAGGAGGCTGGGTGTTTATACTCCCACACTGACAGTCGTTGGATACAGACTGACCCAGGAATGGGATATAGTCTCACATGAGGTGGCTCTCTCTAGTTCAAAGTTTTCACCAGAAGGGGAACTCAGCTGTTAGCCATCAAAATTTCCAGCACCTAAAGGAATAAGCACTTCAGTCCTGAAAGAGTGAAGGTGAACAACACATCATAGCATCTGCTACAGCATAGAAACTGGGGGAAGAGAAATCTGAACAAGTGTGTCTGAACCTACTCTGCCTTACCCCTGGTATGCCCATTCTTAGCCCCCGCTTGTGTCTGAACTGTCCCCATTGTGATAACATTTTTTAGAATGGCATAAAAAATTAAGGCTATACAACATAGTGCCTATAATTAGCAATGCAGTATTGTATACATCACAATTCGTTAAGAAAGTAGATCTCATGGTAACTGTTCTTGCCACAGAAACAAACAAAAAAAACAAAATTAAAAAAACAAATAAAAGCAGCAAAAGACACAACGAAGTCTTGAGTGATGTTGGATATGTTTATTACATTCATTTTGGTGTTGGTATCATAGGTATTTGCATATTTCCAAACTCATCAAATTTTGCAAATTAAATATGTACAATTCTTTGGAAAGAAAAGGAGACGGGGGGGAGGAAGAGAGAAAAGAAGAGAGGAAAGAAGGAAGGAAGGAAGAAGAATAGGAGAAAGAAAGGAAGGAAAGCTGGAGGAAGAAAGGAAGGAAAGGTGACAGAAGGGAGGGAAGGAGAGAGGGAGGGAGGAAGGAAAGAGAAGGGAGAAGGGCATGAAGGAAGGAAAGAAGAGGAGGAAAAGGGAATGGAAGGAAAAGGGAAGAGAAAGAAGGAAGAAAAGGAAGGAGAGAGGAAGGAAAGAAGGGTAGAGAGAAAGAGAGACAAAGAGATCAGCCTGACGTCATTCTAAAAAAAATTCCAAGTATTGAATTTTTTCCAAAAGTCATAATCCATCTATCATATACTCAAAGTAACAACTTCTCTTAATTGGTCTCATATTTGTGCAATTTGTACATGACATTCTAGTGCAAATTTATTTTACTAGAATTTTTAATTGACCGTCTTATTTGTTAACATAACAAGCATACTATGCTTTCACTTTGTCACTTAGATTCTTAATCATAGTTTCTTAAGTTTCTTAATCACAGCATTTCTTACATGAAACTCACATTTCTTGTGAAAATGCTCTTCTTGGAACACCATGAATTTCTGTTCTAATATGGATCGGATACTTTTTAGTCCTGCTAAAAATCAATCATGCTGAGATTTCTACTGCACTGCTCGAGTAGGTTAAAAACATTATCTATGTTTTTTTTAAATAATTATTTATATTTACCAGCCCATTTTGAAAGTTCACATTTCACTGTGTATTAATGAAACATAAATAAGATACATTGTATTTGCCTCGCTGATCCTTCAGTTATTTTTCAAAGATTAGCAATAAATTTTGGTTATTTCTATTGGAATAAGAAAAAGCATAATTAAGACAATCAGACCATCCCTCATAGTTGCCTACAAAAGTTTTCATGCCTTTAGATAGTAAGTAGCAGCTACAGATATTTTATCCTTTCCCCTTATCTCTCTTATTGCATATTAATATCACAGCCTTTTGTCATCTATCTATGTTCTGATATGTAATAGTCATAGGTATTTTATACTTTCATCTTATCTCTCCTCTGTCCCCTGAGCTCCCTACTGAGGTTAACATTGCAAAACAGGCTTACTTTGTCCAGAAGATCCTGAATCACTGACAGATCTGTATGTCTAGCACTTTAGAGCTGTTGAATACAACTCTTCTGATCAAGACTTTACAAAAGCATGGTGTCCTTCCATGAAGGGGCTCCTGCATATAAAAGCATTAGACTCTTGCATGCTGTAATTCCCTAAAGAAACATAAGGGACCATAATCTGTTTAATTCTTGTAACCCAGTGTTTCCCAGACTTACTCCAGCAGAGAACCCTTTTCTAGTAGAATTCTAACACCTTAAAGGACAATTGTGTTCTTGAGCAACCAATTTAAGAGTTGTGGTGATTTTATTTGTTTAAAAAAATTAAAAATAGCAAGCATTCATGGGACAAGCACTGTGTGCTAAGCACATAGCCCTCGTTTTTCCTCACTTAATTTTCCTACTAAATCTTATGAGAAATCTATTTTTCCCATAAAGATAGGATATTAACAAACATATCCAAGGTCAGACAGTTATCAAGTTCCTGAGCTGGATATCACACTCAACTTGTCAGATTCCAAATGCATGCTACTACTTTTACACTACTTTATCTCAAATTGGTGAATCGCCAACCTATATTGGGCTTATGGTCTGTGCAACCTTCTCCTCTCTAAAGCATGTGCATGGGAGGACATGCTATACATAATCTCATTCTCAAAGTGTTAGTAAGTTATCCTGGCTTTTAGATTCGCCTAATAATAACGAATTAACATTGTGTTCATTTCCAAAAACCATAGCCTTTCTCTTATGTATGACTGGTGCTTCTGAGACTAGGCCAGTGGCTATTGTGTGTTTTATAACACTTAAGACTATAACAGGTCCCACCAAGAAGGATCTCAGGCAAAACTGAAACCAAACAGCTGTCACCAATCTTCTCTCTTACTTTTGTTTTTGTCCTTCTGCTTACTTTCAGTTTACTCTTTGTTTTCTAGTTAAAGTGAAAGCTTAGACTATTGATTTGAATCTTTCTTGTTTTTTGCATATAAGAATTTAGTGCTATTTATTTCTACCCCTGCACCACATGAACTGCATACCACAAATTTTTATATGTTGTTTTTCATTTTTAATTAACTCAAAATATTTTCTAATTTCCCTCAAAATTTCTTCTTTGATTCATATTATTTAGGAGTACGTTTTTAGCTTCTAAATATTTGGATATTGTCCAGATTTTTTTTTTTTTTTTTTTGGTTATTGGTTTGTACTTAATTCCATTAGTGTTATAGATTTTTTATGATTTCAATTCTTTTTAACGTGTTGAGACTTGTTTTATGACTGAAACTATTAGTGACTATGGTATTAACTTATGCTCATCTGAAAATAATGTGTATTCAGGGTTTGGGGTGGAGGAGATTGGTGTTCTGTAAATGTCAATTAAGTAAAGTTATTTAATAGTGCTATTCAAGTCTTTCATTACATTCCAATTGCTATCTACTACTATCAAGGACTGAATGCAGAATATTGAAGTCTCAAGCTATAATTGTGAATCTGTTTATTTTCCCTCAAATATTTTGAAGATCTGCTGTTAGATGCACATACATTTAGGATTGCTTGTATTCTTGATAAATTTACCTTTTTCACATGATGTGTTATTCCTTTTTATACCTAGTAATATTTCTTGTTCCAAAATCTGCTTTGTCTGATATTACTATAATCACTCCAGCTTTCTTTTACTTAATGTTACATGTTATATCTCTTTTTCATCATTTTGCTTTCAAATATCTCTTTGTTTTATATTTAAAGTGAGGTGGTTTTTTTTTGGCAAACAACATAAAATTAAGTCTTATTTATTTATCCAATATGACTTTAATAGTGGTGTTAGAACCATTTACATTTAAGATGATAACATGTTTGGATTTAAATCTATCCTCTTAATATTTTCTCTTTGATTCATCCATTCTCAATTCTCCCTCCCCCAACCTGTTTTTAAATTAATTGAGCATTTTTATGATTCCATTTTACCTGCATGATTAGATTGCTAGGTATTATTTTTTAAATGGTTGTTCTTGGGATTACAATATACAATTTTAATATAGTACAGCCTACCTTCAAATAATATTACACTACTTCACTTTTACTATAAAAAGCATTATAGTCCTGATTTCTGCCTTCCAATTTATATGCCACTGTTATTGCATATTTTGTTTTCACATATAATTCCCACAATAGAGTGTGACTGTTTTTGCTTTAAATGGTTAATTATATTTTAGGATGATTGAAAATGAGAAATAAAGTGTCTTTTATATTTCCCTTTTTTTAAAATTTCTTTGCATATTTCCAAACTTTTCTCTGTCATTTCATTACTTTTTTCTGAAGAACTTCCTTTCTTTAACAATAGTTCTTTCAGCATATAACTTCTGGCAAGAAATTATCTCTGCTTTTGTTTGTCTTAAAGATATTTATTTCATTTTCATTTCTGAAAGAAATCTTCACTGATTATAGAACTCCTGATTTACAGTTGCCTTGTTTTTTTGTTTTTGTTTCTCTATTTTTACTTGGTTTAAAAAGTTTCTGACAAAAAAAATCAGAATTCTTCATAGTTACTCTCAACAAAATGTGTTGTTTTTTTATATGGACTGCCTTCGAGATATTCTTTTTATGTTGATTGTAAGCAATTTTACTGCAGTGTGACTAGGCTTTTTTTGTTGGTTTGTTTTCATTTATCCTGCTCAAAGTTCTCGAGGCTTTGTTTTTCTTTTTTTTAAAATTATTTTCTCAAATCCCCTTTTAAGAAAAATCTCTGGAATTTTAGGATGTTTGATTTAATGAATTTCATTATTTGAGAGAATCTCATCCATTATTTTTCACCCTTATTTCCTCTTTGTCTTCTGGGATTCTAAATATATGTGTCTTAGACCATTTGATATTGTCCTATAGCTCTTAGGTGCTCTGGTGACTCCCTGCCCACCCCTGACCCTTTATTCTCTTTGTTTTTAAGTTTGAATAATGTCTATTGACCTATTCAAGTTCACTGATTTTTCCCTCAGCTATGTCAACTTCACTGATTAATCAGTCAAAGAAACAGTTTATGTCTGATATCATCTTTGTATTTCCAGCATTTCCATTTGACCTTTTTTCCTGTTTCTTTTGTCTGCTGATATTCTCCTTTAAACACATGGTCAACCTTATTTACTAAATTTGTAAAGATCGCTGGGCTCGGTGGCTCAGCCTGCAATCCCACATTTTGGGAGGCTGAGGTGAGTGGATTGCCTGAGCCCACAGGTTCGAGACCCACCTGGGTAACTTGGCGAGACCTCATCTCTACAGTAAATCAAAAATCAGCCAGGCATGGTAGCGCATGCCTGTAATTCCGGCTACCAGGAAGGTTGAGGCAGAAGGATCGCCAGAGCCCAGCAGGTCGAGGCTGTCGTGGCTGGGAGCGGCCACTGCACTCCAGTCTGGGCGACAGAGTGAGACTCCAACTCAATAAATAAATAAATAAATAAATTTGTAAAGATCATTTTAAATGCAGAAATTTTAAATTCTCTCTATAGACTAAATGTTTCTTTTTTTTTAATTAATCAGTATTTTTTATTATCGTTTTGTGGGGTACAGTTAAGGGTTAGGTGTATAATTATGTTTCATTCAGGCACCCTGTTGATAAGAAGTGTTTTCCCAGTCCCAGATAGATATTAGCTACTGTTAATCCCATCCCCCTCCCCCCCATAATTTCCTAGTACCATCAGTCATTTTCTTATAGTATTACATTGGATGTTCAAGGTCCATTATATGAGTGAGAACATGTGATATTCTGATCTTTGTTTCTGTGAGAGGTCACTCAGTATTATAGACTCTAGTTCCATCCAGGTTGCTGCAAAATTCATGATTTTGTTCTTTTTTATGGCTGTGTAGTATTCCATCGTGTATATGTACCACATTTTTTTAATCCAGTCCTCTTTTGATGGGCAGCATGGTTGTTTCCAGGTTCTTGCTATTGTGAACAACGCTGCGATAAACATACGTGTGCAGGTATCTTTTTTATAGAGTGATTTGTGTTCTTCAGGGTATATTCCCAGTAGGGGGATTGCAGGGTCATATGGAAGGTCAATTTTTAGAGCTTTCAGGAATCGCCACACTGCTTTCCACAGAGGTTGCACTAGCTTACACTCCCACCAACAGTGTAGAAGTGTTCCCCTTTCACCACAGCCTCTCCAGCAGCTGTTATTTTTTGAGTTGTTGATAATTGCCATTCTGACTGGAGTTAGGTGGTATCTCAGTGTGGTTTTGATTTGCATCTCCCTGATGATTAGTGAGGTTGAGCATTTCTTCATGTGTTTGTTGGCTGCTCAAATGTCTTCTTTTGTGAAGTGTCTGTTCATATCTTTTGCCCATTTTATAATGGGGTTGTTTGTTTTCTTCTTTTCAGTACGTTTCAGTTCCTTGTAGAGCCAGGATGTTAAGCCTTTGTCAGACCTAGAGTTGGCAAATACTTTTTCCCAGTCTGTAGGCTGTCTCCCTGCTCTCTTGATGGTTTCTTTGGCTTTGCAGAAGCTTGTCAGTTTAATAAGGTCCCATTTGTCTATCTTCTCTCTTAAGTCCTGTGGGTTTCGGGTTTTGTACAGGAATTGGATGCCAGTTCCGATTTCCATGAGAATATTTCCTTCCTTTTCTAAGGTTCTTATGGTTTGAGGTTTTACATTTAGGTCTCTGATCCATTTGGAGTTAACCTTTGTGCATGGGGATAGATAGGGGTCCTGTTTCAATCTTCTACATGTGGTCAGCCAGTTTTCCCAGCACCATTTACTGAATAGGTTCTCCTCTCCCCATTGGTAGGTGGTGGGGGCTTTGTCGAAGATGAGTTGGTTGAGGAATTGAGGTTTTGCTTCTGGAATCTCAATTCTGTTCCATTGATCTATATGCCTGTTCTTGTACCAATACCAAGCTGTTTTGATGATTGTAGCTTTATAGTAAAGTTTGAAGTCTGGTATTGTGATACCACCTGCTTTGTTTTTTTTGCTGAGGATTGTTCTGGCTATTCTTGGACGTTTGTGTTTCCATATGAATTCCTGTGTTGTTTTTTCTAGGTCTGAGAAGAATGTTGTTGGTAATTTAATGGGTATTGCATTGAATTTGTAGATTGCCTTAGGTAAGATGGACATCTTCACAATGTTGATTCTTCCAATCCATGAGCATGGGATATTTTTCCACTTGTTCGTGTCAGCTTTGATTTCTTTGAGCAATGTTTTGTAATTTTCATTGTAAAGGTCTTTCACGTCTCTGGTTAGGAAGATGCCAAGGTATTTCATTTTTTTTGTGGCTTTTGTGAATGGAATTGTGTTTTTTATTTGGGTTTCTGTTTGTTTATTATTGGTGTAGAGAAATGCGATTGTCTTTTGTACATTTATTTTGTATCCTGAGACTTTGCCAAAGGCCTTTATCAATGTAAGGAGGCCTTTGACAGATTCTCTTGGGTTTTCAAGGTACACCATCATATCATCTGCATAGAGAGATAACTTGACTTCCTCTTTTCCTATTTGAATACCTCTAATTGCCTCCTCTTCTCTGATTGCTCTAGCCAGGACTTCCAATACTATGTTGAACAGGAAGGGAGAGAGTGGGCATCCTTGTCTAGTTCCAGTTTTCAGGGGAATTGGTTCCAATTTTTGTCCATTTAGGAGTATGCTGGCTGTGCATTTCTCATAGATGGCTTTTACTATTTTGAGGTATGTTCCCCGTATGCCTAGATGTTCAAGGGTTTTTATCAAGAAGGGGTGCTGGATTTTATCAAAAACTTTTTCTGCATCTAATGATATGATCATGTGGTTTTTGTTTTGATATCTGTTGATGTATTTAATTACATTTATGGTTTTACAAATGTTGAACCAGCCTTGCATGCCAGGAATTTAGCCTACTTGGTCATGGTGGATGATTTTTGAGATGTATTGCTGAATCCTGTTTGCTAGGATTTTGTTGAGAATTTCAGCATCTATGTTCATCAAAGATATTGGCCTGTAGTTCTCTTTCTTTGTTGAATCTTTACCTGACTTGGGTATCAATGTGATGTTGGCTTCATAAAATGATTTGGGGAGATGGCTATCTTTTTCAATCGCCTGGAATACCTTCAGTAGGATTGGTATCAGCTCCTCCTTGAATGTCTTGTAGAATTCTGCTGGAAAGCCATCTGGACCAGGGCTTTTTTTTTGTAGGAAGTTTTCTTATTATGTAGTCGATTTCCTTGATTGTAATTGGTCTATTTAGGGTCTCAATTTCTTCTTGTTCCAACCTAGGTAGGTTGTGTGATGTCAGAAAGTCCTCTATTTCCTTGTGGTTTTCAAGTTTGTTTCCATACAAGTGTACGTAGTAGTCTCTAATGATCTTTTGTATTTCTTCAGGGTCAGATGTGACTCCATCTTTTGTGTTTCTGATTATGCTTATTTGGTTTTTTTTTCTCATTTTTTCTTGGTCAGTCTAGCTAGGGGACCATCAATCTTGTTTACCCTTTCGAAGAACCAGCTTATTGTTTCATTGATTTTTTTGTATTATCTTTTTGTCTTCTATGTCCTGGATTTGGGCTTTTATTTTGGTGATCTGGATTCTTCTGCTGAAATTAGGGTTTTTGTGGTCTTGCTTTTCCAGCTTATTTAGGTGGCTTGTTAGGTTGTGAATTTCTGTTCCTTCCATTTTCTTCATGTGTGTTTGTAGGGATATAAATTCCCCTCTTACTACAGCTTTCAGGGCATCCCAGAGATTTTGGTAAGATGTTTCTTCATTTTCATTTGTTTCCAGGTATCTTTTCATCCCTGTTTTGATTTCGTCTTTGACCCAGGAGTTGTTTAGCATCATGCTGTTTAGTGTCCATGTCTTTGTGGGTTTTGGGGGGACTTTGTTGGTGTCAATGTTTATTTTTATTCCACTGTGGTCCGAGAAGGTGTTTGGTAGAATTTCGGTCCTTTTAAATTTGCTTATTCTAGATTTATGGCCGAGTATGTGGTCGATCTTAGAATATGTTCCATGTGGTGATGAGTAGAATGTGTATTCTGTGGTCTTTGGATGGAGTGTTCTGTAGGTATCGATTAAGTCCATTTGGTCCAAAGTCACATTAAGGTTCCGGATCTCCTTGCTGATTTTTTTGTCCTGATGATCTGTCTAGGGTTGTGAGTGGGGTATTAAAGTCCCCAGTTATATGATAGTGTTAGAGTCAATATCTTTCTTTAGTTTTCCAAGAAGCTGCTTTATGAAAGTTGGCGCACCTATGTTGGGTGCATATATGTTTAGGATAGATATTTCTTGTTGATGGATTGAACCTTTTATCATTATGTAGTGGCCTTCTGTATCTTTTTTGATTTTTAATAGTTTGAAGGATATTTTGTCTGAAATTAAGATGGCTACTCCTCCTTTCTTTTGTATTCCGTTCGCCTGGAAGTTTGTTTCCCATCCTCTTACTTTGAGTCTGTGGGTGTCCTTTCTATTGAGGTGAGTCTCTTGAAGGCAATAGATTGTTGCCTGATGATATTTTATCCATTTTGCCAATCTATTCAGTGGTGCATTTAGTCCATTCACATTTACGCTAATAATTGAAATGCAAGAGTTGATCCCTGTCATAAGGTTCTTACAGAGTTGTTTCTGTTTATTTGTTGTCTTTCTTTGGGTTTTGGAGTTGGTTCATGTGTGTTTTTAATCTTTTGCCTGTACTCTTGTGAAGAATGCTGATGTTCTTTTTTCTTTTTCTTCTGTGTTCAGTACTTTCTTAAGTGTTTCTTGTAGCGGTGGTCTGGTGGCAACGTAGGTTCTTAGGGATTGGATGTCTGGAAAAGATTTCAATTCTCCCTCACTAATGAAGCTTAGTTTGGCTGGGTAGGTTATTCTTGGTTGAAATTGTTTCTCTTTTAGTGCTTTGAAGATAGGGCTCCAGGCTCTCCTGGCCTGAAGGGTTTCTGTGGATAAATCTGCTGCTATTCGAATTGGTTTTCCCTGGGAGGTGGTCTGGCCTTTTTCTCTTGCTGCCTTTAGGATTTTTCCTTTCATAGCTACTTTGTTTAGGCGAATTATTATGTGTCTGGGAGTTGGTCTTCTCGTTTGTTGTCTTGCAGGGGTTCTCTGAATCTCTTGTGTTTGAATTTTTTCATCTTTAATGAGATGAGGGAAGTTTTCTTGAATGATTTCATGAAATGTTTGTTCCAGTGTGGCTTCTGTTTCTCTTTCTGCCTCAGGAAGCCCAATTATTCTTAGGTTTGGTCTCTTGAAGTGATCATTCATCTCTTGCAGGTTTTGTTCTGTCTTTTTGAGCTTCTTTTCTATGCTTTTGACAGTTTGGGTTAGTTCTGTGTTTTGGTCTTCGAGCTCTGAGATTCTTTCTTCTGCTTGGCTGATTCTGCTTTCCATGCTTATTAGTCTGTTGTTCATTTCCATCACAGTATTCTTTACTGCTGTCATTTCTGACAACAGCTCCTTCCTATTTTCTTCTTGTCTCTCCTCAATTTTTTAAATTCTCTCCATTAATGTCTTGATGTCTGGGTTTGTTGCATGTAGCCAGTCATTCTGGGGACTCTTCATTGTCTGTGTTCCAGAATCTGTTTTCTCATTGTCTGATTTCCCAGGGGTCTGTGTAAGACCTATATTCTTCTTTTGGTTTTTCTTCATTTGTGCGGTTTTTCCACCTCCCTACTTCTTCCTTCCCTCCACGTCACCGTCTTTTTAATTTTGTTATTCAGGGGTAAAGGGATTGGTTTTACTTCTGTTTGTTCAATCTCCCATTCTTTATGTATGTCCTCTTACTTTGTTCAATTCTGAAGTTGCACTGTAGGTTGGAGGTGGTCCTTTTTGCAGTTTTGATATGTATTTAAGGGGAGAGCTGTGATTCAAAATCTGTCTGCAGGTCCTGGTATTCGCTGACAGGCATGTGGATAATGTGGAACCCACTTCCCACTGCCCTGGAATCTGTCTGTGCAGTGGGGCTGTAGGTTTACTCCCTGAAATAAAATGTGGTTAGCAGAGGGGAGAGAATGGAGCAGATAGTGGGTTGAAGAGGGGAGTGGAGAGATAGAGGAGTAAGGGAGGAAACTAACGAGTGTGCCAACAAATAGAGAGAGAGGCCTATACTGAAACAGATAAAAATGATAGACCACAGCTACAGTCGAACCAACTCTCATACAAACAAAAATAAAACATACAGTGATGCTAACATACCAGCTATCCAACCACCTTATTAGTGTGCTGTTCCTCTATACAAAGACATGGTTTACAGACAGAAGAAAAGAGAAGAAAAGGAAAAGGAAGAGAAAAAAGCGGAACAATACAGTAGGAATAGAATTAAGTCATTAAACTAATAGAATCAATGAAGCACACTCTGAGACATTTCGTTTAAGTCCAATGTCCTTTCTGGTCTGATTTCTAGTTTTCTTTTCAAGCTGGTAAATTAATTTGCAGTTAGAGTCAGTTCCCCTGATCTGCTGTGAAAGGCAGTTCTGATTAACCTCAGTTCTGAAGTTTGGTCTATGTCTTTATCAGGCTTGTTTCTCCCGTTTCGGTGTTGTTACCTTGAATTGCCAGCAGGTGGTGCTATCTCATTTGCTCGCCCCAGAGGGGGTGGGGCCGGACAGGAACAAGATGGCTGCCTGCCTCCGAGCAGGCAACAGAAGCCCCACGCAGGTGGGCAGGACAATCTCAGACACAGGAGAGGTGGCAGCTATCCCAGCAGATCTTCCTTGAAGTGGTTTGGTGTGGATCTCCTCGGGCCGGGTTGTGATGAGCTACCCGTCCCAGAGCTCCGGGAGGGAGGCGGGAGCGCCGGGCGGGAGGCGGGAGCGCCGGGCGGGAGGCAGGCGACTAAATGTTTCTAAATTCCCAAAATTCATATGTTGAAGCCGTAACTCCTGATTTGACTGTATTTAGAAATAAGTCCTGTGAGGAGGTAATTATGGTTACATGGAGTCATAAGGGTGGGGCTCTAATCTGATAGGACTGATGCCATTATAAGAAGAGAAAGAAATACCAGAAAGTTCTGTCTCTCCACCATGCAAGAACACAGCAAGAAGGCAGCTGTTTGAAATCCAGGAAGAAAGATTCCACCAGAAACTGAATCAACTAGCACCTTTATCCTGGACATCTCAGCCTCCAGAACAGTTAGAAATAAATTTCTGTTGTTTAAGCCACCTAATCTGTGGTGTTTTATTATGGTAGTCTCAGCTGTCTAACACAATGTCTGCCTGATAATTTCAAGAACTGTCATTTCAGAGTCTAGTTCATTAGCTGCTTTGTCTCTTAACAATGGGTTGCTTCTTTTGATATTTTATGTTTCATCATTTTTCATTATAAGGCAGATATTATCTATAAAAAGTAGAATCAAAGCAAACAAATGGTCAAACCTTATCTTATATCAGGCTGTTAGTGCTGGGACTGAGTTAATCTAGTCAGGAGTTGAACTAAATATGGGTTTTGTTATTGGTAAACTTACCTTCAGTAGACCCTGGGCTTAAAGTTCCCTTAGAGGTATGAGACCATTGTCTGGTGCTTAGGGTGGGAGCTAGAATGCAGGAGATTTGGGGGGGAGGGTTTGTTGTTGTTTGTTTGTTTGTTTGTTTGTTTGTTTCCAATGTCAGTGCTCTACCCTCCACTTTTAGCAGTCCCTAAACACGTGCATCACAAAGAGGGTCTCTCTCCAAGCTCATGTTTTTGCTCCTCTCTCAGCAGCACCCCACTGTTGCTTGGTACCCTGTGGACCAGGACGAGAATAGAAGGGGTTTTTCTGTTTTTCTGGTCTACCCTTAGTCTTAGTGAAGTACTATGTTCTACAGCCTATGACTGAGGTGTTGGGGTTTTTTCTTGCTTTGTTTTGCTTTTTTCTCAGTATTGTTATCCTTCCTTCCGATGTCAGGCAACACTGTCTTTCATCTACAGTCTGTCTTAGCAGCAGTTTCCTTTCCCTATCTTAGACCTCTCCTTGATCTCTGCCACTGTAATTACTACTTGTCTGCTTTGTTCTGGATCCTACCAGTTTCTCTCTTTCTCACATCAACACTTCACATCATGTACACTGTTCTTAAACATTCTAATTTATTTATCCGTACTAATAATCTCCCCTCCTCTTTTTCCGCTGCAATCAGACTTGCTTTGTGCCCATTTGAAGTTGTCATTCCATAGGAAACTTTTCCTCACTGCCATCTATCCTATCTAGCCAGTCTCTCAGTTGCAAAACAAACCCTCCTAGAACACAAATTATCTTTTATATTTTATATCTTTAGAATTGAAAATAATGTTCTTTATAATGTTCATGTTTCTCAAAAATGATGGTGCAAGAAATTATTTCATAGACTAAAACCTCTTAAATGGCTCTCAATGAGTTACATTTTCTTAGATTGCTATTCCATCTTTGAACCCTGTTTAATGTCATGATGACCCATTGTGTGGAAGAAATAAAGATAAATGGCAATATACCACATTAGAATCAGCAAAATTTTATGACTGTGTTTTCCAATGCAATAATAATCATTATTACTTTTCTCCCCATGATCTTCCCCTAATATTTATTTCCACACACATTTACTTCACCATAAAGCTAATAAGACACAGAGAACTCATAATTTTAACATTTTTTTGATAGCTACATACAGTCAAAAAATATTTTGTCTTCCCAACAATGATTTACAGCAAAGTAATAAAATATCTGCCCTATATATATTTAAAACCAATTATTTTTATTATTCAGATACTGAAACAAGTACATTCAATTTACAGAATTTAATAAGCCTCATCACATTTATTTCTGGAGCAGATAAATTATTTTGCTGATGTTTGTCATTTCAAGTAACATCAAGATATAGTTTCAGGTAGAACTTAAACAAAAAGCAGGCATCCAGTCACCATGTCTCTGACCTTCTCCACCCATAGTCTTAGCATTAAATGACTCAATATTTAAGCACCCCTTGGAAGCTCCTGTGCAAGAAAGCTTGGCCTGAGACTCTCCCAGGAACCCCATGGTTGCTTCAGAACATGTTGACGCCTGTCATGATCAACTTGTGGCCTACTTAATGCATAATTCTTACTTCTCTATTATCCATTATTGTGTTTGGTCCTTACCTGGGATTTAACTGGATTTTCTACTTGCTCCATACTCTCATCCTAATTTTACTCTCTATTTTTTTTCCCTGGTGCAACCTTTATTCCTCCTGTCCACCTCTGACAAATCCTACTTACTAAGCAAATTATCTTCTAATTTTATGTATCGTTTTTATTTTCTTATAGAGATGTGGGTACAGGTGAGGATTAACTAAATAAGGAGACTGCATGCATATCAAGTTTGGGTTTCTAACTGGCCCTTACTCCCCATGGTAGTGGACCAGGTACCCTTTGTGTTGTCATGTACACTCCACCTTCCTCCCTCCCTCTCCTAGCAGTACTCAATAACTGCTGATCCCTCCCTCATGCTAGTGTGACTAATGTTCAAAGCCCATTTCTGTGTGAGAACATGTGGTATTCAGTTATTTGTTTCTGTGATAAATCACTTAGTATGATGGTCTCCAACTCCATCTAATTTGCTGCAAAGTCCATGGTTTTGTTCTCCTTTAGGACTGCATAATATGTTATCGTATATATGTACCACACTCTCTATATCCAGTCCACTTTCGACAGGCAGTAAAGTTGGTTCTCTGTTTTTGCTATTGTGATTAGTGTGTCAATAAACATACATGTACAGGTGTCTTTTTTGTAAAACAATTTGTGTTTCTTCAGGTATATTTCCAGGAGAAGGATTGTTGGATTGTATGGAAGGTCAATTTTTAGTTCTTGTAGGAATCGCCACACTGCTTTCCATAGAGGTTGTACTAGCTTTCACTCCCACCAAAGCATCCCCCTTTCTCCACACCTGCACTAGCATCTGTTGTTTTTTACTTATTAACGATAACCATTCTTACTGGAGTTAGGTGGTCTCTTCTTGTAGCTGTTTTGCATTTCTCTGAAGTTTAATGAGGCTGAGCAGTTTTCCATGTGTCTATTGCTGCTTGCATGTCTTCTTTTGAGAAGTGTCTGTTCATGTCCTTTGTCCAGTTTTTAAAGAGGTTGTTTTTGTTTTTGTTTTGTTTTCCTTTCACTTCATTTGAGTTCCCTGTAGATTCCAGATGTTAGGCCTTTGTTCGATGCATAATTTGCAAATTTTTTTTCCCATTCTGTAGGTTGTCTCTTTACTCTTTTTATGATTTCTTTTGCTATGCAAAACTTTTAGTTTGATGACTTCCCACTTGTCTATCTTAGCTGTTATGGCATTAGCTTTATGGGACTTGGTCAAGAATTTGTTGCATAATCTAGTGTGCATAAGGGTGCTTTCTACATTTTCTTCTAGGATTCTTATAGTTGGAAGTTTTATGTTTAGGTCTTTGATCCATTTTGAGTTGCTTTTGAATATATGGTGATAGGTAGGGGTCCAGTTTCATACTTCTGCATGTGGTTTGCCTGTTTGCTCAGCACAGTTTGCTAAATATGGTCTCCTTTTCCCAGTGGTTGTTATTGGTGGTTTTGTCAAATATAAGTTGGCTGAGAGACCATAGTTTTGTTTCCATAATCTCTGTCCTGTCTTACTGGTCTATGTTCTTATTCTTGTACAAATGCCAAGCTGTTTTGGTAACTGTAGCCTGGTAATAAAGGTTAAAGTTGGGAAATGTGATACCTCCTGCATTGTTCCTTTTGCTGAGGATTTTTTTTTAACTATTCTTGCTCTTTGTTATTTTCATATGTCATTTCCAGGTCTGAGAAAAATGATGTTCATAATTTGATGGGTATTGCATTGAATCTGTAGATTGCCTTGGGTAGGATGGACAACTTGACAATATTGATCCTTCCAATCCATGAGCATGGAATGTTTTTCCATTTGTTTGTATCATCTTTAATTTCTTTGGGCAACATTTTGTAGTTCTTGAAGAAGTCTTTCAATTCTCTGGTTGGATGGATGCCAAGGTATTTCATTTTTTTTGTGGCTGTTGTGAATGGAATTGTGCTTTTATTTGGCATTCTGTCTGTTGGTGTATAGAAATGCAACTGCCTTTTGCACATTGATTTTGCACCCCAAGACCTTACCAAAGTCATTTATCAGTGCAAGGAGGCTTTTGACAGATTCACTAGGGTTTGCAAGGTGTAGAATCATAACATCCACAAAGAGGTATAGCTTAACTTCCTCTTTTCTTATTTGAATACCCCAATTTCATTCTCTTGCCTGATTGCCATAGCTGGGACTTCCAAAACTATGACAAACAGGAGGGGTGAGAGTGAGTACACTTGCCTTGTTCCCATTCTTATGGGGAATTTTTTCAACTTCTGCTCATTGAGCAAAATGTTGGCTATGAGTTTATCATAGATGGTGCTTACTATTTTGAGGAATGTTCCCTCTATGCCTAGGTACTCAAGAGTTTTTATCAAGAAGGGGTGCCAGATTTTTTTGGGGGGGTTCTAATGATATAATTATGTAGTTCTTGGTTTTACATCTGTTAATGTGCTGAATTACGTTTATGGTCTTGTGAATGTTGAACCAGCTCTGCATCCCAGGAATAAGGCCCACTGGCCATAGTGCATGATCCTTGAGATGTGTCGTTGGATCTGATTTGCTAAAATCATGTTGAGAATTTTTGCATCTATGTTCGTCAAGGAGATTGACCTGTAATTCTCTTTCCTTGTGGGGTCTTTGCTGGGTTCGAGTATCAATGTGATGTTAGTTTCATAAAATTATTTGGAAAGAATTCCATTTTTCTTGTTTGCCTGGAATACTTTCAATAAGATTAATATCAACTCCTCCTTGTATGTCTGGTAGAATTCAGCTGGGAAGTCATGTAGGCTGGGTTTTGTTTTTGTTTTTGTTTTTTTGGTGGGGAGATTTCTTATGACTGAGTTGATTTCCTGGATTGTTATGTTCCATGTGCTGATGAGTAGAAAGTATACTCTGTTGATGTTGGGTGGAGTGTTCTGTAGATGTCTTTAAAATCCATTTGATTGAGCATCAAGTTAAGGCTCCAGATCTCCTTGTTGTTTTTTTTTTTTGTTTTGTTGTTTTTTTTGCTTCGATGATCTATCTAAAACTGTTAGTGGAGTATTTAGATCTCCAACTATGACTGTGTGAGAGTCAATTTCCTCTCCTAGTTTACTTAGTAGTTATTTTATAAAACTTGCTGCTCCTGTGTTGGGTGCATATGTGTTTAAAATGGATATTTCTTGCTGGTGAATTGAGTCTTTTATCATTATGCAGCGCTCTTCTGTGTCCTTTTTAACTTTGGATGGTTTGAAGTCTGCTTTGTCTGATATCAGAATAGCTACATATGCCCTCTTCTGTTTCCATTTGCCTGAAAAACCTTTTCCCAGCCCCAGCTTTGAGTCTGCGTGTGTCCTTTTAGTGAGATAAGTTTCCTGGAGGCAGCAGACTGCTGGATCATACTTCTTTATCCAAAGATAAAGACTGTTGGATCATGCTTCTTTATCCAGAGACACTTTATGTCTCTTCAGTGGTATATTTAGTCCATTCATGTTCAAGTTGATTATTGAAATGTGAGAGTCTATCCTTGTCATTGGACTCCCAAGGGGTTTATTTCCTTTTTATTTTTGAGTTTATATATGAGCGTGTTTTCATTTTTATGGGTGCTCTGTGCTTGTCTGTACTTTTGTGATGGGCATGACCTTTTTTTTTTCCTATGTTCAACACCTTCTTAAGTGTTTCCTGAAGGGTTGAGCTGTAGGTGGCATATTCTCTTAGGAATTGGGTGTCTTGGAAGGATTTATTTCTCTGTCACTAATGAAGCTCTGCTTGGTGGGGTAGGAAATTCTTGACTGGAATTGCTTATCTTTGAGAACATTAAAATTAGATTTCAAACCCTTCTGGCTTATAGTATTTCTGGAGATCAATCTGGAACAATTTTTATGGGTCTTCCCCACGAGATAGTCTGAGCTTTCTCTCTTGCTGTCTTTAGGATTTTTTCTTTCATATTTATTTTGTGGAGGCAGATTATTACATACCTTGGGGGTGGTCCTCTCATTTGATACCTTGTGGAGGTTCTCTGAATATCTTATGCTTAGATGGTCATCTCTCTAGTGAGATGTGGGAAGTTTTCTTGGATTACCTCATGTAATGTTTGTCCCATGATGTTATGCTTCCATTTTTGCTTCAGAGATACCAATCAGGCTTAGATTTGACTTTTTGACATAGTCTCACATATCTTGGAGGCTTTGTTCCTTCTTTTTTAGCTTTTTCCCTATGTTTTTAACCAACTGGGTTAATTCCATATTTTGATCTTCAAGCTCTGCAAATTCTTTCCTCCACCTGGTTGACTCTCCCTATGCTTGCTACTGTGTTCTTGATTTCCAGAATGAAATTTTTCATTTCCATTATTTCAGAATGGGCTTTTTTGAAATTGGCCAACTCTGCTTTTACTTCCTGTAAGACATTAGTGAGTTTTACTTCTAGTGTCTCTTGGTTCCTGTTCATTTTTGCCATCCAATCTGTGATTTCTGTGGATGTCATCTGGGGCAGGTTGTTCTGGGGAGTTTCTATTGTTTGTACACTGATAGCTGCTTTTTGGGGCAATGTCTCTTTAGGACTCTGGGTGTTGCCTGTATTTTTTCATTGATTTCCCTTCATTTGTGACAGGGCTCTCTTCCTTCTCTGTAATTCCTCTTTTGGTTTGTTGCTCTGAAGCTATTCAATTACCCTGTTTTACAGTCCTTTTTGTGGTTCAATATAGATTATTCAGTGAGAGAGGGAGGGGCATTCACTTCTTTTTCTTGTTCCACCTGTGGCAAGTTTCTGTTACTGCAGATTTTCTCTCCTGCTGCTAAATTAGTGAGACCAATTTTCAGTCCCTGAAGCTAGCACTCTACAGAGCGCAAGCAGCAAACTGATGTCTCTCACACTTCTATCTGTGGTTGGTTTGCAGCCCAGAAGCCTTCCCACTGAGAAAGACTCAGGCATTTTTCATGTCATGGACCAGCTCCCAACCCTTGTTGCTAGCACTCTGCAGAGAGTAAGCAGGGGGAATGGGCTCCCTGTCTGCTATCTGCAGTTGGTTTGCAGATCGGAGTCTTCCCACCGAGAAAGCTTTCATGTGTCTTTTGTGTCACTCCCTCCCTATTTTAGTTCACATTCTGCTCTTGAAAAAGAACATATTTCCTGCCATGAAGGGGGTAAAGTATACCTGCCTTGTAGGTGTGCAGGACTTGGGGGTAATTCTGATCTGGCTGGGTAGATGGCCACTTGCTGTTGGTGGTGGTGACAGCCAGGTTCACTCTGCAGTCAGGCTTTCTCTACCTGTATACTGGCTGCCACAGCAGTTGGCATACAAGTTTTGTTCCCCATTCCACTTGGGTTCCAGTTCCCTGCCATTGTGCCCTGACTAGGACTCCTCCTGCATGGGACTGATGACTCACACATGGCTAGTAGGGGTGAAGTGACTCAAAGTGTCTTAGAATCTCTGACCCCTTCTCACTTCAGTTCCAATGTGAACCTGGTGCATTGTTGAGGATGAGATGCTTGGATGCCCACATCTGCTGTCATTTTGTGGTCTCTGTGTGTTCAAAGAGACCTTTGGTGAGTGAAGGGTGTTTAACTCTTCCAAAAGTGTTTGGAGTGTCTCAGTCTATTGGCAGTTCAGTCCCTGCTCTCTGCCTTGCTCAGTGTGAGAGGCATCAGTTTGCTGCTCCACAGTGGCCATCTTGGATTCCCTTCCCTCTTCTATCTTTAAAATCTTCACTTAACATTCTCTTTGCTTTTTGACCTAACTGGAGCATGGCTCTCTCCCAAGGATACTACCTCCTCTGCATCACTCACACATGCAGGTTGCTTATTGTCCCATGTCCCACACACCTCAAGACCTAAAGGTGGAGCCCATATCCCCCTTGTTCTCAAATACTGCTTTCAGACCTCTTCTGCTCCTCTGAAGCTCATATTATTCAGCTATGTCAACATCAGTGCTTTCTGATTTCCTTTACCCAATAATGTTCTGTTCTGGTCATGCCCCCTTATTCACTGAATTATTTTAGCCTATTTTGCTTCCAGTGAAGTGAAGTAATGCAGGAATAAGAAACTAAATACCAAATGTTCTCATCTATAAGTGCGAGCTAAACTAAGGATCTGCAAAGGCATAGAGAATGGTATAATGGACATTGGAACTTTAGAAGGAGCATGGTGGAAGGAGAAAAGAATGAAAAGTCATCTATTAGGTACAATGTGCACAAGTTGGGGGTGGGTGGGTACACTAAAAGTCCAGACTTCTTCATCACTATACAATGCATCCATGTAACCAAAAACCATTTGTACCCCCTAAGAATATTCAAATGAAAATAAATAAATAAAATTTTGTCTCCCTTTTTAAAATTTTGCATCATAGACCTAGGTAATTATATAGTTTTCCATGATTTCAATAATCTAGTTGCTCACAAGCCTTTTTACAAATTTCCAAATCCAACTACTTTTCTTGGCAGAATTTTCTGTAGTCACATAGATAGCCCACACTCAGCAGGTCTGAAATTTAACTCCAGTCCCACACAAATTTATCCAGCTTTTAAAATTCTGAATTGAATAGCAACCATCCAGACTTGAACACTAAATTACCCACAGCTCTCTTCTCACTCCTCACACTTCACATCCAATCACCAAGCCAATCACCAAGCCCCACAGATTTTACTTCAAAATATCTGCCTAAATATGGGCCAACATAACCTCTTGCTGAGTTACTACAATTATTTTGGAACTGACATATCTGTCACCTGTTTCCTCCACCAAACATATCTTCCACATTAACTTCCAGAGTTAGCCAATTTGCAAATGTGACTTAATATTGTCAAATGACTTCAGCCCCAGCTTGCTACACTATGGACTACCATATGTAAATCAGCCTTAGTCCACTTCCATGGCTCTTTTTTGCTAACAAAAAAGTGGGAATGGCCTATTTAATTGGGTACCATAGACCAATTAAAGAAGATAAAAAATAGCATGAATAACATCTCCCTGCTTTTTTATTCTCTTATCCAAGGCTAAGGAATTTTCCCAATTCATGCTTGGGATGAAATAACTGGTGAATTACACAACACCAGTGTGTTATGCAGTATCATATCTGGCTGTGATAGCCCCAATTTTATGTTGCTTGGGTTGTCCTTACAGGGATAATTACTGAGGACGAGTTGGAATACAAAGAGTCATCTCAATGAGAAAAATGAGCCCAAAGCAACTCTCTCCAATGATAGGGGTTAAACCTTATATTATCACTCCACTGCGATCCACACCACAAGTATCTCTAAGGAAGATGTCTCCTCTTTATGGGATGTTCTAGTCTCATTTTTTATTAAAAACTACTATCCTTCTTTTAAGTCTAAATTCAAAAGTCATAGCTTTGTCATTTCCCCAAATAAACTGAATTCCTTTACCTCTGCATTCACATACATAGTAATTTATTGCCCATTTTCCATCTTTCTTTCACAGTAGTGATTTATCTTCTTTACCTTCATAACTTAACACAACACTTGACTTGAAAAATGTATGCTGAATAAACAATGGATGGATGCATGCATGGATCTAGTATCCCTGGAATAGATGTCAACAGCAGAGTATCCATTTCCTTCACCCCCAGTCTTCTAAAAGTATTTGTAACTTTTGTACATATTTTCCAACCTCAGCAGGCTCACTAGTAGAATTTCTAAGTGCCCTTTGAGCTAGTAATATCCAGAATAGTATTAGAAACAAATAGTTAATATCAAATAGCCATTAATTTATGCTCTTTCATAGAGGCTCTAACTTGTCTCAAGAAAGAGAATTGGTCACGGTACAATAAGAAAAAAAAATCAATGAGAAAAAAATTCTGTCTTTTAAGAACTGTGTGGAGAACCACAGCCAGGCCTGTCCTAAGCAGCAGGAAATAGAATAGGGAAGCACGAACCTGGGGAAGGAGGACATACATGGTGGTAGGTAGACATTTGCATGCTGACAGGGCACCTCTCCTAGCCTGTGATACAAAAAGTATCCAGCTCGTAGTTCCAGGCTTATCTAATCTGCCAGATTCCTCATTCCATACTGGCTGCATTAATTGCCTCACTTCAGGCATTACTCTAGAAGGAATGAAAAGATACTAAAATAGCCCATCTAAGTACTGATATCATTATATGGTGCATACATTGTTTGGACAATTTATTTGTTGATATGACAAAAAAATAAAATGAAAGCTACTCTGAGCTGAATCTGAATCATTTTTTACACCAGTCTTCAAATGCAACTCAACTCTTATATTATGGGTTTGCTCAAACAGAGAAATATTTGTGCATTCACAGAGTCCTCAGATGGCTTCAATTTTCCAAGACTTGTTATATCAAGGTCCTAAAGACTAGATGTGAAAGTATCTCTCCCCTAATCAACGACCCCTGCAACTTGAACAGCTACCTATTATTATCCCGACAAATGAGAACTATCTCTGAATTCCGTATTTGGTGAATTAAATTGTCACCAAAAACCAGAATGACCAAAATAGAATTCTGATGTATCTTGACTTCTTCAATTACCACTGTCCTCCTAACAGGCCAATTGTCATGCTAAGAAAATCAGAGATGTATAAACTAAGATGAGAAGAAGCACATTCATTAATCACTCTACTAGAGTGTAAAAATTGCCTGTTTCAAAGAATGTAAAAATTGCCTGTTTCAAAGTGTTTCTGCTGTCACAAATCTTTGAAACAGAAATACAGACCAGATTTTCACCCTTTAGTCAAACACATTTCTCACTGTGTGTGTGTGTGTGTGTGTGTGTGTGTGTGTGTGTGTGATATACTCATATGTGTGTGAATAAATAGCTGGTTTATAAGCTGGCAGATAGAAGATAGATAGATTTCTCCATAATTATTTTTTTTAAATTGTTCTAAACTAATTTCCCTGTACTCAGCTAAATATAGCTCAAAACTTACACAAATTCTCTTTAGAGAATCTCTTGAAAGTTATCATTCTCTATCATCTTGACACTACAGCATACAACCAATCCTAAACTTCTGTGGTCTTTCTAATCTGTCATTCATCCTCTCTCTAAGATTCTGAGCTGTTACAGCGGTGTCTATGTTAGATAAGTGATTAGAGAAGACAATTAGTTTAAAACACTACTGTTCAGTTGGATTTCTTTTTAAAAAATTCTACTGTGAGCCCAGCACCATGCTAGTTACTGTGTTGGTAAGAGGGGAGAAGAAGGGTTGGGTGAGTACTTTCTAGGAGAATCAGATAAGATTCCTCAAGTCTGAACATGTAGATAGTAGGAAGAACCCGGGGCTTTGTGTGGAGGCACAAATATCATTGAACAAAAAATCTCTGCTTCTTTTTTATCCAAAGGACATACACTGGTAGGAGCTGTGTACTCAGGATTTACAAAATCCCCCATCAATATTTGTCAAAATGTGATCTCCAGACTACCTGCATTAAAATTACTTAGGAAGCATGTTAAATACTGATTCTCAACTTAGTAAATTAGTATTCTGAAATATGAGCTCTGAGAATATGATTTTTACTATGCTTTCTAAAGGAAATATTATGCATATTATAGTTTGTGAATCACAGCACCAGGGGTTCAAGAGAAAGACTTTCATCATCATCCATGCACTCTTCATCTTTTTCAAAAAGAGATAGATTGAAGCTATTGCAACTGGTGTCAATTCCTGTTTAATTTGCTCTGATTCTGCCATTGATGTCTCTCCACTTGCAGATCCACCCTTCCATAGTCCAGAGCCCAATCTGACCAAGCCAACTCAAAGAGACCATCTTGGAACTCATTCTCACTCCAAAAATATGGAAATTGGTGGCCCACACCTGACTGCTGAGTTGCTGTGTTCGCTTTCTCAAGTCCAATGTTGTATGTAGAGCACTGGAAGATAAGTCCTTGACCTTGAAATTCGCTGGATGTCACCATCTCTGTCCACTGTATTGGCTCATTTCATGAAAGTAGACATACCCCCCCTCACTATTGCTATCTAGTATCCAACATAAACTCTAGCACTGGGACTTTGCTCTGAATTCAAGTCATTTGTTCAATAAATATTTATTAAATACTGTGTGCCAAATATTTTATTAAGAATTAGGGCACAAAGATGATTACAATTGTGCCTTCCTTACCTTGAATGTCATGTAAACAATTATAATTTGATGTGATAGTTGAAAGAAAATTGAGGGTGAAGAGTTGATACTAAGAATAAATGTTCAATTCTGCTTAAAGGAATAAGTAAAAACTTCAAGGATCTGCAAGCCTGTATGGTTAGACTCTGAGAATGGAGAGTGAAAAGGAGATTCTTGTGCTTTCTTCCTTTAGACTGAATCCTGTTCACCCTACCACCTTTTTGCTGAGTATGGTCAGAACTCCTTTCATAGAACTCCCTCTCCAGTTCTAAACTTCACCTATTTCTTACAACGTTTCTCTTCAACTAAAAGAGACTTTTAGAAGCATACTCTAGACACTGTAATAAACCACCTGGATTTTTTCATCAGGGTCAGTTTTTAAAACCTGAACCATACCTAGTAAACAATTTTGCACTTTTTCCTAGTTGTCTTTCCTTCCCTGCCTTCTATCCATACCAGCTACATTTTGCTTATATTTCTGCATTTCTCCAGTCAGTGCTATGCTAATCTTAATGTTTGATAGTCAAGATTCACCTCAGCCTTATCAGCTCAAGCACAATAAACTTGAGGCTTCAGCGTGTGAAGTTCCTTCTTCTTCTCACTACTCACCGTCTTTTTTTCTACATGAGTTACATGAGTGTGTCTCAGCAGATCACTGATCTTCTGTGTAACCCACAGCTGGGTTTTTGTGTCTTCTTAGAGGATGCTTCTTGGTTTTAGCACCCATGCTTCTGTTCACTCTATACTACCTGCCCAAATACTCTACATAGCAGCCACCCATAAGCCAAATTATAGATAATACTTTTTTATACTAGTATTACTGCTGATTCCAAGATCCCAGCTATGTATTTATTTCTGCTATTGTTCAAGAATCTTCCTCATAACAGTGTCACCCACTGTCTCCAATCATTTTTACTGACTGTGTTAGACCTACTACTATAGTTCAATCTTCTATTAACCTTCAGTGGCAGAACATGGTATGGGCCTATATCTACTTACTAAGGCAACATAGTATAGAAACTGTAATCTGCTTTCCTACTAAAGACAACTTGTCGGGCAATATAGCTTAATTCCAAATGTTTTATCATTATTAATCATGATAGTACCTTAATGATGTTACTACTAAAGAAATCATTTTTAAATTATAAGGTCTTTGTCAGAAGAAATACACTATAACACTCATTATTTTATCCCAAGAGCTCAGCTCCATGCCTGGTATATAAATGTATAAATAAGAATGCTGAACTTGAGCCTGACTTTGCACTTTTCTAACAATTTTTAATTCAAAACTCAGGGGTAAGAAGTTCCACTTTTGACAATGACAGATTGGGTAAAAAACAACTAGAGACTAAATTTGAAAAATAATTTTTGAAAGCCTAAGAGAGCTACAAGTACAATCTGGAATTGTAGAGCCAATATCTGTGAGAGGCCCTACATTTAGAGCCACTTTTCCCCTGAAGAGTTTACCAGTTAAAAAACTGTGGTTGAGAAACATACAGACAAACTTTCAAAAGCCCCTATGAGACAAATAATAGTGCTCATGGCTTACCAATGAAGATAAAATCTAGTAAACTTCACAGGATTTGGGTTGAGACTCAAAGGCCCATGATTAAAGAAAAAGGATAAACAAAGAAAAAAAAAAGAGAAAAAGACTTAATATTATCATTCAGGAAATTTATTCAGAAGTTTCACTGAATTATCACCAGTGGGGAAAAGAGAAATAAGTAGGCTTGGGCAGAGGGAGACTCAGCCAATCCCTTAGGAAACTCAGAAACTTTAGAGTACTTCTGAGTTAGGGGAGGGAAGCCAGGCCTTTATATCCCTACATTAAATAGACATTGATGCAATTAATCCTCTTTTTCTTTAGGAAGTAAAAGTTTCTCTTTAACTATGGACAATATCTGCAGAGAACTCACAGCTGAGGACTAAGTGCCAGCATCATTCCTGGTTGGAAAATAAGCTTAAGATTACCCTTTGTGAAGAAGGGAGATATGGACAATGCAATACAGGGACAGAAGATAACATCACATTGATACTCAAATCAGGTAAAGATACAACAAAGAAAGAGAATTACTGGCCAATATCCCTGATGGATATATATATTAAAATTCTCAACAAGATTTTAGCAAATCGGATCCAACAAACATGTCAAAAATCATGCACCATGACCAGGTAGGCTTCATCCCCTTCATCATGCAGGGCTGGTTCAACAGCCACAAAACCATAAATGTAATTAAGTATATCAACAGATGTAAAAACAAGAACCACACGATTATATCATTAGATGTAGAAAAAGTTATGGATAAAATCCAGCATCTCTTCTTGACAAAAAACCCTCAAACACCTAGGCATAGAAGGAACGTACCTCAAGACAGTAAGCACCATCTATGATAAACCCACAGCCAGTATATTGCTAAATGGGCAAAAACTGGGAACATTTCCCCTGAAAACCAGAACAAGACAAGGCTGCCCACTCCCACCCTTCTTGTTCAACATTGTGTTGGAAGTCTTAGCCATAGCAACTAGACAAGAGAATGAAATCAGGGGTGTCCAAATAGAAAAAGAGGAAGATAAGTAATCCCTCTTTGCTGATGATATGATCCTATACCTTGAAATCCAAGAGAATCTGTCAAAGACCTGCTTTCAAGATAAAGGACTTTGGAAAAGACTCGGGGTACAAAATAAATGTGCAAAAGACAGTTGCATTCTTATACCACCAACAGCAAGCAGGCAGACAACCTAAAAAAAGTGCAATCCCATTCACAATACCCACACACACAAAATGAAATACCTCAGCATCTTCCTAACCAGAGAAATGAAAGTCCTTTACAATGAAAGCCACAAAACATTGCTCAAAGAAATCCAAGAAGACACAAACAAACAGAAAAATATTCCATGCTCATGGATAGGAAGAATCGACATTATTAAGATGTCCATCCAACCAAAGGCTATTTACAGATTCAATGCAATACCCATTAAATTACCAACATCGCCGGGCTCGGTGGCTCAGCCTGTAATCCCGTGCCTTTGGGAGGCTGAGGTGAGTGGATTGCCTGATCCCACAGGTTCGAGACCCGCCTGGGCAGCGAGACCTCATCTCTACAATAAATCAAAAAATCAGCCGGGCGTGGTAGCGTGTGCCTGTAATTCCGGCTACTCGGAAGGCTGAGGCGGAAGGATCGCCAGAGCCCAGCAGGTCGAGGCTGCGGTGGCCGGGAGCGGCCACTGCACTCCAGTCTGGGCGACACAGTGAGACTCCAACTCAAAAAAAAAAAAAAAATTACCAACATCATTCTTCTCAGACCTAGAAATGACAATACAGAAATTCAAGTGGAAACATAAATGACCATGAATAGCCAAAACAATCCTCAGCAAAAGAAACAAAGCAGAAGGTATCACACTTCCAGAATTTAAACTTTACTGTAAGACTACAATAATCAAAACAGCCTGCTATTTGTACAAGAATAGGCATATGGACCAATGGAACAGGATTGAGATTCTGGAAGCAAAACCTCAATTTCTCAACCAACTCATCTTTGACAAAGCCTTCACCAACAACCACTGGAGAGAGGAGAATCTATTCAGTAAATGGTACTGGGAAAACTGACATGACCAAGATTGAAACAGGGTCACTACCTATCACCATACACAAAAATCACCTCTAAATAGATCAAAGACCTAAATGTAAAACCTCAAACTATAAGAACCTTAGAAAATGCAGGAAATACACTTGTGGAAATTGGAACTGGCAACCAATTCTGATCAAAACCCCAAGTGCCCATGCTATAAGAGATAAGATACACAAGTAGGACCTCATCAAACTGAAAAGCTTCTGCAAAGCAAAAGAAATGATCAAGAGAGTGGGTAGACAGCCCACAGAATGGGAAAAAAATATTCGCCGGTTGTATATCTGACAAAGGCCTAACATCCAGGATCCACCAGGAACTAATACATGCAGAAAGGAAAAAAAACAGCCCCATTTTGCCCACAGTGGGCAAAAGTCACGAATAGACAAAAGAAGATATATGGGCAGCCAACAGGCACATGAAAAAGTGCTCAGCCTCACTAATCATCAGAGAAATGCAAATAAAAACCACATTGAGATACCACCTAACCACAGTAAGAATGGCCATCATTAATAAAACAAACAACAGATGCTGGTGAGAATTCAAAGAAAAAGGAATGCTTCTACACTGCTAGTACAATTGCAATTGAGTGCAACTTCTTTGGAAAACTTGTGGCAATTTCTAAAAGAATTAGATAATGACCTTCCATATGACCCAGTAATCTCCCTACAGGGAATATGCCCAGAGGAACTCAATTCATTCTACAAAACAGATATCTGCACACGCATGTTTATTGCAGTACTGTTCACAATAGAAAAACATGGAACCAACCATGCTGCCCATTGAAACTGGACTGGATAAAAAAATGTGATACATATACACAATGCAATATTGTACAACCATAAAGGAGGACAAACATATGGATTTCACAGCAGCTTGGATGAATTTAGGGTCTATCATACTCAGTGATCTATCACAGAAACAGAGAACAGAGTATCACATGTTCTCACTCATATGCAGTATTTACCATAATACTATAAGAAAGGGATTGACAGTAGCGGGATACCGCCTTAGTGCATGGTGGGGTGGACATAGCATCAATAAAGATTCCTGATCTCAAACTGGACAAAGTGGGGACCAAAGGGAGGTCCAAACTTTACCTGTATGATGAACACTTGTATGCGTAGTCCTGAATTGTACTCCACATCTTTAAAATAAAAGTAATAAATAAATAAAAATAGGGAGTTCCGGTAAGATGGCGACGGCATAGGTGGGACTGTGAGATTCTTCAAAAGTGAATTACCAAAAAGACTCTTACTTTCCTTCCCCCACCCCCCTGCCCACTGCCAGCCATACCGGTCCAAGGTCTGGATACCCTCGGTCCCATGCAAGGCCGGCTATTGTGGCCCCTCAGCTGCTGCTGCTCCACCATAGGCAGCCCCAAGCCCCGATGGTGTGGATATCCCAGCTCCCTCCCCAGCTACAGCGTCTCACCTGGCCCCAAGCCACTGGTAGCCACCTGTGGAGGCCCTAGGATACCGACTTGTGGAGATCTGGGTTACCTTGCTGGCTACACTGATCTGCATGACACTCAGCTGCTGCCAGCTCCCTTCCTGACTGAGCACCTAGCCCAGCAGCCTGGTGCTGGTACCTCAGAGTTCTGGCTCCCCACCCTGGGTTCTGGGACCCCACCCAGCCCTATTTCAAGCTGCCATCACCCAGAGAGGCTCTAGGCACCTGCCCCTCAGAGATACCAGCTCCACTGCTGGCTAAAGTGTCCTGTGTGGGGCCCAAAGCCACTGTCACCACTCACCACCCACCCTTCGGAGCTCCGGTCCCCACTGACTGAGGCACTCAGCGTGGGACCCCATGGTTGTGTATGGGAACAGTATGTCTTAAGGAGGTGCTGATCAGCCACTCTCAGCTCTCAGCTCCAGAAGGGGGAACTCCCAGCTCCCTCCTCCATCCCAGGCTGTTGGTGGCACACCAGATCCAGTGCTCAGCTGTGTCACTGATCCCCAGTGCCTGGTGCAGGAGACACACCACCACAGCCTGTCATAGTGGATCGCCCATGGACCTGGATGAGTGGGGAGAAAGGGCGAGTGGAGAGAAAGGATCCAAGAAAGAGGAGTTGCCCATCTCAGTCATTTTCCAGGCAGAAATTTGCATTGCTCTGCCCATCTATGAGCAGCCTCCACCTTGGTTTCTAAGGTAGCATTGCTAAACAGGAGACAAAAGGCCCTCCCCTAAGCTGAATCAGATACAGGCAACTCAGCCCTGTCACAGACCTCTCAGGCAGCAAGCCAGGGGAACCAACCCAAGCTTGGAGTAAATCTATCTGTCTGCAATGAAAGCAAAGGGAAGAGGCTAGAGATCACAGCTGAAGAGACTTTAGACACTCAAGAAAGATTCCAGAGCTAGCCTGGTTTCTTATTTTAATTTTTGATTTTGTTGTTTTGACTGTTTGTTTTGCTCACTTTGTCTTCTTTTTGATTTAGACTACCTGTTTGTGTTGGGGGAAAATGCATCAAAAGGCATGATTTTATTGGACTGTCTTTGTGTGATTACCAGTATGCTTTAGGGAATTTTGTTTGTGTATCTATTTTTCACTCTTTTCTGGCCTTGTGTCTCTTTTTCATTCATTATTTGGTATGTATGTCTGTTTTCCCTCTCACTCTTTTCTCTTTCTAATTTCCTTTTGACCCCCCTTCTTTCATTATTTTCCTTTTTTGTACCTCCTTTTGTTCCAGGGAGCAAACCTAAACCCTGCTGCATAGACAGATTGTAAGGCAGTGGGAAATGGGTTCCAGTGTGCCCATGCACCTGTTGGTGGATACTGGGACTTGCAGATAGATTCTGAAGCACAGTTTCCCCTCAATTAAACCTCAAACTGAAAAAAGTACAGCCCCCAACCCACAGTCCAGCCTCAAAAGTGAACAAAGCCAGAGGACCCTCATAAGAAAGAACAGGAGATTGAACAAAAGAAGTAAGATCAATCCCACCTTCCCTGAAAAACAGAATTAAAGAAGGGGGGAAGGAGGAGAGAGAGAATTCTGCACAAATGAGAAAAAACCAAAAGAAGAATATGGGTTTCTCCCAGACCCCTAGGAGGGCAGACACTGAGAAAACTGACTTCGGAATGCAAATAATGAAGAGCACCCAGAATGACTGGTCTCAAACTACAAATCTAGATATCAAGACATTAATGGAGAGATTAAAAAGATTTGAGGAGACACAAGAAGAAACTAGGAAGGAGTAGATAACTGAGATAACAGTAGTAAAGAATACTGTGAATGAAATAAATAACAAACTGATAAGCATAGAAAGCAGAATTAGCCAAGCAGAAGAAAGACTCTCAGAACTTGAGGACCAAAATACAGAACTAACCCAAACCGACAAAAACATAGAAAAGAAGCTTTAAAAGACAGAACAAAACCTTCAAGAGATGAGCGATTACATTAAGAGACCAAGCCTAAGAATAATTGGACTTCCTGAAACAGAAAAAGAGACAGAAGCCAACTTGGAACAAACATTCCATGAGATTATTGAAGAAAACTTTCCTTATCTCATCAGTGAGGTGAAAATCAAACACAATATATCCTGAGAACCCCTGGAAGACAACAAATGAGAAGATCAACTCCCAGACACATAATAATTTGCCTAAACAAAGTAGGTATAAAAGAAAAAATCCTAAAGTCAGCAAGAGAAAAAAGTCTAGGTCACCTACCATGGAAGACCAATTAAAATAGCAGCAGATTTATCTACAGAAACCCTGCAAGCTAGGAGAGCTTGGAGCCCTATCTTCAAAGTTCTAAAAGATAAACAATTTACCAAGAATAACCTATCCAGCCAAGCTAAGCTTCATCAGTGAGGGAGAATTAAAATCTTTACCAGATATCCAATCCCTAAGAACTTACATTGCCACCAGACAACCTCTATAAGAAACACTTAAGAAAGTACTAAACACAGAAGAAAAGGAAAAAAGAACAACAACATTCTTCACAAGAGTACAGGAAAAAGTAAAACACACACGAACCAACCCCAAAACCAAAAAAAGACAACAAACAAACAGGAACAACAGCAACAACTCTATAAGAACCTTATGATAGGGATCAACTCTCACATTTCAATAATTAGCCTGAATGTGAATGGACTAAATGCACCACTGAAAAGACATAGAATGGCAAAATTGATAAAATATCACCAGGCAACAATATATTGCCTTCAAGAGAATCATCTCACTAGAAAGGACACTCACAGACTCAAAGTAAGAGGATGGGAAACAAATTTTCAGGTGAACAGAACACAAAAAAGGAGGATTCACAATCCTAATTTTAGACAAAATACCATTTAAGCTATCAAAAATTTAAAAAGATACAGAAGGCCAGTACATAATGATAAAAGGTTCACTCCATCAACAAGAAATATCTATCCTAAACATATATGCACCCAACATAAGAGCACCAGCTTTCATAAAGAAGCATCTAGGAAAATTCAAAAAAGATATTGCCTCTAACACTATCACAGCTGGGGACTTCAATACCCCACTCACAACCCTAGACAGATCATCAGGACAAAAAATCAGCAACGAAATCTGGAACCTCAATGTGACTCGACCAAATGGACTTAATTGATACCTACAGAACACTCCACCCAACGACCACAGAATATACATTCTACTCATCATCACATGGAATGTACTCTAACATTGATCACATACTTGGCCATAAAACAAGCATAAACAAATTTCAAAAGATTTAAATTTTGTCATGCACCTTCTCAGACCACAGTGGAATAAAAATAAACATCAACACCAACAAGGTTCCCCCCAAACCCATAAAGACATGGACACTAAATAGCATGATGCTAAGCAACTCCTGGGTCAACACAGAAATCAAAATAGAGATTAAAAGATACCTGGAAACAAATGAAAATGAAGAAACATCTTACCAAAATATCTGGGAGGCCATGAAATCAGTAGTAAGAGGGGAATTCATATCTCTACAGGCACACATGAAGAAAATGGAAAGATCACAAGTGAACAGTCCAACAAGTCACCTAAGGAAGCTGGAAAAGCAAGACCATCAAAACCCTAACTTCAGCAGAAGAATCTGTATCACCAAAATAAAAGCCCAAATCCAGGGTATAGAAGACAAAATGATAATACAAAAAATCAGCGAAACAAAAAGCTGGTTCTTTGAAAGGATAACAAGATTGATGGTTTCCTACCTAGACTGATGAAGAGAGAGAAAAAGCCCAAATAAACACAATCAGAAAGATGAAGTCACATCTGACCCTGAAGAAATACAAAAGATTATCAGAGACTACTATGTACACTTTTACGAAAACAAACTTGAAAACCTAAAGGAAATGGAGGACTTTCCAACATCACACAACCACCCTAGATTGAAACAAGAAGAAATCAAGACCCTAAATAGATCAATAATGATCCAGGAAATTGACTAAGTCATAAGAAAACTATCTACAAAAAAACCCTGGAGCAGTTGGTTTTCCAGCAGAATTCTACAAACCATGCAAGGAGGAACTGATACCAATCCTATTGAAAGTATTCCAGGCAATTGAGAAGGATGGAATTATTCCCAAATCATTTTATGAAACTAACATCACATTGATACCCAAACCAGGTAAAGACTCAACAAACAAAGAGAACTGCGAGCCAATATCTTTGATGAACACAGATGCCAAAATTCTCAACAAGATCCTAGCAAACCGGATTCAACAACACATCTCAAAAATCATCCACTACAACCAAGTAGGCTTCATCCTTGGAATGCAAGCCTAGTTCAACATTCGAAAGACAATAAATGTAATTTAATACATCAACAGACGTCAGAACAAAAACCACATGATTATATCATTAGATGCAGAAAAAGCATTTGATAAAATACAGCACCGCTTCTTGATAAAAACCCTTGAACATCTAGGCGTACATGGAACATACCTCAAAATAGTAAAAGCCATTTATGAGAAACCCATAGCCAGCATACTCCTAAACAGACAAAAATTAGAACCATTTCCCCTGAAAACTGAAACAAGACAAGGATGCCCACTCTCTCCCCTCCTGTTCAATATAGTATTGGAAGTCCTGGCTAGAGCAATCAGAAAAGAGAAGGCGATCAGGTGTATCCAAATAGGAAAAGAGAAAGTCAAGTTATCTCTCTTTGCAGACAACATGATTGTGTACCTTGAAAATCCAAGAGAATCTGTCGAAAGCTGCTGGCACTGATAAAGGACTTGGGCAAAGTCTCAGAGTATAAAATAAATGTGCAAAAGATAATCGCATTTCTTTATACCAATAATAAACAAACAGAAACCAAATAAAAAGCACAATCCCATTCACAATAGCCACAAAAAAATGTAATACCTTGGCATCTTCCTAACCAAAGACATGAAAGACCTTTACAATGAAAACTACAAAACATTGCTCAAAGAAATCAAAGATGACACAAACAAGTGGAAAAATATCCCATGCTCATGAATTGGAAGAATCAACATTGTGAAGATGCCCATCTTACCTAAGGCAATCTACAGATTTAATGCAATACTCATCAAATTACCAGCAACATTCTTCTCAGAACTAGAAAAAACAATACAGGAATTCATATAGAAGCACAAATGACCAAGAATAGCCAGAACAATTCTCAGCAACAACAACAAAAAAAAGCAGGTGGTATTACATTACCAAACTTAAAACTTTACTATAAAGCTACAATAATCAAAACAGCTTGGTATTGGTACAGGAACAGGCATATAGACCAATGGAATAGAATTGAGATTCCAGAAGCAAAACCTCAATTTCTCAACCAACTCATCTTCGACAAAGCCTCCACCACCTACCACTGGGGAGAGGAGAACCTATTCAGTAAATGGTGCTGGGAAAACTGGCTGACCACATGCAGAATATTCAGACAAGACCCCTATCTATCCCCATACACAAAAATTAACTCTAAATGGATCACAGACCTAAATTTAAAACCTCAAATCATAAGAATCTTAGAAAATGCAGAACACACCCTTGTGGAAATTGGAACTGGCATCCAATTCCTGAACAAAACCCGAAACGCACAGCCCATAAGAGATAAGATAGACAAATGGGACCTCATTAAACTGACAAGCTTCTGCTAAGCCAAAGAAACCATCAAGAGAGCAGAGAGACAGCCCACAGACTGGGAAAAAGTATTTGCCAACTCCATGTCTGACAAAGGCCTAACATCTTGGATCTACAAGGAACTCAAATGTGCTGAAAAGAAAAAAGTAGACAACACCATTACAAAGTGGGCAAAAGATATGAACAGACACTTCTCAAAAGAAGACATATGAGCGGCCAACAGACACATGAAGAAATGTTCAACCTCACTAATCATCAAGGAGATGCAAATTAAAACTACACTGAGATACCACCTAACTCCAGTCAGAATGGTCATTATCAATAACTCCAAAAATAACAGATGCTGGAGAGGATGTGGTGAAAAGGCAATACCTCTACACTGTTGGTGGGAGTGTAAACTAGTGCAACCTCTGTGGAAAGCAGTGTGGTGATTCCTAAAAGCTCTAAATATCAACTTCCCATATGACACCCCAATCCCCCTACTGGGAATAAACCCTGAAGAACTCAAATCACTCTATAAAAAAGATACCTGCACACATATGTTTATCATAGTATTGTTCACAATAGCAAGAACCTGGAGCTAACCATGCTGTCCATCAAAAGAGGACTGAATTTTAAAAATTGGTACATATACATGATGGAATACTACGCAGCCATAAAAAAGAACAAAATCATGAATTTCGCAGCAACCTGGATGGAATTAGTTTATAATACTGAATTATCTTTCACAGAAACAAAGATCTGAGTATTACATGTTCTCACTCATAAATGGACCTTGAACATCTATTGTAATAGTATAAGAAAGGGATTGACAGTGATGGGAAACTATGGGGGGGGCAGGGAAGGGAAGGGAGGTGGGATTAACGGTAGTCAATATCTCTCTGGGGACGGGGGGACACCTCTATCAACAAGGGTGCCTGAACGATGCATATTTGTATACCTAACCCTTAACTGTACCCCACAATTTAAAATAAATAATATGTTTAATAATAATAATAATTCTTCAAGAATAATGAAAATATTCAGGTAGAAACCTGGAGATTCCAAATAGAATAAATAGCAAAAGAGGGGGAAGTTATGTGTGTTTATTTAAATAAATATAGATTGTATAAGGCATTAGTGATAAAGCCCATGGGGTTTAAATATAGTGGGAATTTTAAATACATGAAAATAATAGCTTATAAATTTAGAGGGAGACAAATAAACTAAGGTCCTTGAGTTGTCTAGGAAGAAGTAAAAGTACTCATTTATTTTGAACCTTAATAAGTAAAGAATTTATGTAACAAATCAATAATTTTATTTTTTTTTAAAAGCACACTTAGGGCATTAAATCCAGGAACTGACTCCCCTGCTGGAATGATACTTGTAGCAATCACATTCTCCCAAGATCCACATTTTAGCCTTGGACAGTGATGTCACTGTAGTCCTGAAGTTGTTCAGCCTGCAGTCATGGTTTTCTGGGTTGACCCTTTAAAGTTCCAGAGTGATTACTGATCTGAGGATACATGTAGTCCATTCTCTGCAATGCGTAGAAGGGTCTGAGCAGGACAGGCTGGCTAGGCCAGCCCCACTCATCCTTCCTGTCTTTGTAAGTCTGCCATGAGATGTCATGGTGGTTAAAAGATAGCCAATCATTTTTCTCCTTGAGAACAGATGAGATACCTTCCACACCTTGGTTTGCTATCATCTTACATTCCCTTTGTCCATCAGGCCAGGTTGCTGGGAATCCACAGTCCTGCCAATTCTGAATTGCCTGAGAACTGTTGCAATGTCAGGTAAACCATCTCTTCAGCATGAGATATGTGAATCATCAGGTCTGGTTGGGGGGTGGCTGGGTTGTGGGTGGGGACAGAGTACACGGAGCTAGAAACAAGGGCTTGGAGGAGGAGGTGGAAAGAAAGGGGAATAATAGAAATTGGACAAACATGGTTGCAGTATATGCATAATTTAAAACCAAGAGGCAGAATTGGGCAGGGTTATCTTTAAGGTAGAATCCTACCTTAGGATGACATTAGTCAGACAGAGGTAACAGGGCAGAAAACCAAAAAGGTTGGTTAATGCAGAAGAATAAGGAGCAACCCTAAAATCTGAGGGAAAATAGGAGAAAGGAGGGCTGAATTACCAGAGCAAAGGAACAGTAGAAAGTGAAGGCCAGTTGAGAGAGAGAAATTCGAAATAGTTTTCCTATAATTTTTTCAAATGAGAGCTCTAGTTACTCACTTGTCCAAACAAGTCAAAATGAGTAAGTGGGATGTGCCTAGACCTACTTCACTATTTAGCCTCTCAAGCATTTCATGATGGAATGCCCATTATGAAACATACCTGTCCCTCCCTTTTGATCTAGTTAGCAGGCCCCACCAATCAGGGAAATGGTCCCAGTTTGTAGGTTTAAGTGAGATCATAGACAATAGAAGAGAGATGTGGCTGTAATATTAGTCCCTGTTCTTGGTATACTATGTCATTTTGCCCTTCTGTAGGCAAAGATTGACCAAAAGGCTAAAATAGAATTAAGGGATTGAGGCCTAGGAGAATAATTCTGAAGCACAAATTGGAAAAAATGGGAAGAAGTAAGTGTCCCAGTCTCCTTTCCTTACTACAGTGTACAAAGCCCTTTTATATCATTTACATCACTGCCTGAATATGTGTGATTAAAGAGATGTTCAGTACACTTTACCAATGAGGACACCGAAGATCAGAAAAGAAAGTAACATAGGCAGCCAATGGGGTGACAAAGCAGGCGAAACTACAGCTTGAGCCAAAAGGAGGGGGCAGTTTGGATAAAATGGTACAAAGTGCTGACCAGCAATATTACCTCCTCCTATGTCTCTGGGCAGGATCCTGTAGGGGCTGCTTCAGTGAAGAATTGGGATTTTTGAGCTTATCTCTTGGTCTCTGATATCCCTTGGTTTGATTACTTACACTTTATTTTTTAAATTAATTTTATTTTAGATTCACAGGACACATGTGCATGTTTGTTACATGGGTATATTGCATAATGGTGGGAATTGGGCTATTAGTGTACCCATCACCCAAATAGTGAACATTGTAATTTTTTCAGTCCTCATCCCTCTTCTACTCTTTTGTCTTTTGGAGTCCCTAGTGTTTAGTATTTTCATTTTTATGTCCATGGGTACCCATTGTCTACTTTCCACTTATAAGTGAGAACATGCAGTACTTGATTACCTTTTTTTGAGTTGTTTCACTTAGGATAATGGCCTCCAACTCTATCCTTGTTACTACAAAGAGCATGATCTCATTCTTTTTTATGATTGTATAGTATTACATGGTATATTGTATACCACATTTTCTTTATCCAATCAGCCATTGGCAGACACTTAGTTGGTTCCATAGTTTTGCTTTTGTAAATAGTGCTACCATAAATAGATAAGTACTGTCATAAATAATTATTGCTTTTTTCTTTGGATAGGTATCCAATAGTGGAATTGCTGGGTAGAACTGTAGTTCTATTTTTAGTTATTTGAGAAATCTCTGTTTTCCATAGAAGCTATACTAATTTATACTCTCACCAACAGTGTATAAGGGTTCTCTTTTCTCCACATTCTCACCAACATCTATATTTTGACATTTAAAGTAATGTAATGTAAATTAATTTAATTTAATTTTTTTTGAGTCGGGTCTCACTCTGTCACCAAGGTAGAGTGCAGTGACATGATCATGGCTCACGGCAGCCTTGACCTCCCAGACTCAGGTGATCTTCCCCAGCCTCAGCATCTCCCGTCCCCAGTAGCTGAGATTACAGGTGCACGCCACCATGCCTGATTAATTTTTCTGATTTTTTTGTAGAGATGAGGTGGACAGTCAAAAAACAGAAAATAACAAATGGAGTAACAAAATTGTGTTTGTTTCCCAATTTTAGGGGGGACAGGGATCACAGGGTAGTTTAAATCTCTGAAGTCCATTGGACTTCTCCATTGGTTTAAGATGGAATTTTTAATTTTTTTAATAACCCCCATTCTTTCTTTGAGTATTAAACTGATCACATCTCCAAGTGTAATCAGAGCTTAACAGTTTGTTAAAATGAAATATTAGTAAGGACGAAAAGACAAACTAAATTTCAAATTAGAAAAAAACCTACCATGTATTACAATCAATTTTCAGATCATTTACTAACATGACAACAGATCTGGCTTCAGTCACTCTTGTACATACTCAAACCCACAACAGGTACCACAACGACTGATCTTTTGTGCAACACAAAGCTATACAGTCAGAGATGGCATCCTCTAAGCCAAATGTTAAATAGATTTTTTTATTTTATTTATTTATTTTATTTTAAAAATGTGGGGTACAATTCAGGGTTAGGTATACAAATGTTCATTATGCAAGTACGCTTGTTGATAAGGTGTGCCCCTCCCTCCCCTGCCAGTTTCCCTCAATTGCCAATCCAACATCCCCCACCCCAGCAGTTTCCCAATACTGCCAATCCCTTTCTTATTATAGTATTATAATTGTTCAAGTTTCGCTTATGAGTGAGAACATATGGTACTCTGTTCTTTGGTTCTGTGATAGATCACTGAGTATGATAGACTCTAAGTCCACCCAAGTTAGTGCGAAGTCCATATGTTTTTGCTTCTTTATGGCTGCATAGTATTCTCTGTGTATATATACCTCATTTTTTAATACAGTCCAGCTTTGATGGGCAGCATGGTTGGTTCTATGTTTTTGTTATTGTGAATAGAGCTGCAACAAACATGTGTGTGCAGGTATCTTTTCCGCTGAATGATTTGAGTTCCTCTGGTTATATTCCCAGTAGGGGGATTGCTGGGTCATATGGAAGGTCAATTTCTAGTTCTTTCAGAAATCACCACACTGTCTTCCAAAGAGGTTGCACTAGTTTGCATTACCACCAGCAGTGTAGAAACATTCATTTTTCTCTGCATCTTCACCGGCATCTGTTGTTGTTTGTTTTGTTAATGATGGCCATTCTCACTGGAGTTAGGAAGTATCTCAATGTGGTATTGATTTGCATCTCTCTGATGATTAGTGAGGCTGAGCACTTTTTCATGTGTCTGTTAGCTGCCCACATATCTTCTTTTGAGAAGTGTCTATTCATGTCTAAATAAATTTTTTAAAGGAATGCCCAATTTTACAGAAATTCTTCTTCTTCAAAAAAATTTTATCTCACTCCCTCATCTCCTAGCCTGAAGAATGTACAATTTTTTTTCATGCTAAATCTGAACTCTCAAAATGTATTCCAAGCAAAAAAATCTCTGTTTTGCTAAAATCACAAACAAAAACATAAAGATTAACCTGTGGTATATGCATGTGTACATATATATGTACATATGTCTGTGTTTATTTTTATACTGATTGGAATCCTCTAGAATTTCAAAATCACATCCATCATGATTTAAGGGTGTGCTTTCTCTTGTTTCCTTCTTGGCTACCTCTTCCCTTCCAAAACAGTTCAATATAGCCATAGCACAAGTTTAATGGGAAGAGTGAGACGTTTTTGAATAGTTTCATTGTTGTTGCTCTTGTTATTTTATTTTGATGACTGGATAATACATATTGCTCCTTGCTCAAGTCACTCCCTGAAGTATAGGCTTTTGGCTAAACTGGCATCTCTGTTCCCTAATTTTTCCAGGTGCTCCCCTGGGACTGGTATTTTCTTGAAAACCAGAATAATTCTTACCAGCCCTTGTTTTTGGATTCTCACATGATTTCTCAACGACTTACCAGGAGCTCCATTCTCTTCATTTTTGGTAGGAATTGCTACACTGAAGCAAAGTTCTCTTCATGGCTGCACAAGAACTGAAGTTGTTTTTTTAGGGGTTTCTGGAGCATTTCGGTGTAACTTAACAGCGTTCCTACAGGGCCACAACCACAGCTACATTTATGTTACTATTACATGATAAGCAATACTTGCTCCTGATGGCTTTGCGGCACTTGGGGAAGAAACTGGATAGTCATCTGGTTGAGATCATCCTTCTGAGCAGTGGAATCTCCTATTAGATCCTTCTCTTGCTGACTTGAGCTTAACACAGGAAGCTCAGTTGCACATGGATGACTGGCACTCATATTGAGTTGCTGGGCAGAAGTGCAGTCTTTCTGCTCATCCTCTGCAGGCACTGGGCCACTAATTCTCAAGTCTTCATTATTCTTTTATTTGTAGATACTTTTAACAACATCAGACATCTTATTCTCCAAAATGAGTTCACCAGGTATTCTTGATGAAGCTCCAGGTAAAGGAGGAAAATTTGAGGAAAGTCAAACTTTGGTGTTAAAGCCTTTGCTTCAGCTGTTAAAAGATGGGGTTGTGAGATTCTGTTATCTTCTTGTCTTCTTCAACCTCTGAAAAGAGTTCTGCCTCTAACATAGTCCCCATTCTGTTTAATCTGCAAAGTAGGAGTCTTCTTTGGAAGGTAAATTTGCTCCTGATATTCTGTATCTGTACAGTTATGTCATTCAGTTGGAAAGTTCTTTGAACTAAGTCTGTTTCATGGTCCATACCACAATGACATAGAGCCCTCTATTGGATATTCTGAACCACTGGATGACCTAAAATGAGACTTCACATGATTTTTTGGAATGGCTGACCCATATTCATAGCAACAGCATTTGTTTTATAAGATCCTGGTGAATTAAAACCAATCACAAAACAACCATTGGGAAAGGGAGCCAGTGGTATTTCAAAGTAAGGTGCAGGATTTGGAGACCAAGACTGAGACACAGTACTATAATCCAAGTACTATGGGTGAGTATTATCTACAGTCTGCACAAAAGACTGATGAGGCATATTGTGCTTGAGCTTGAATGAGCTGATTATACATACTAGAATCTGTTAACTGGTAATCATTCTCAGCAAAAAATGTATGATGGCTTTTATCCTTGCCATGCCTGGCTTACGCTAAAGTGTTCTAACGTCTTCTCTTAAGTATTTAAAAGCCTGTTGTGCATCTGTGTCTGGCTTGAAAGTGATATACCAGTTGCTACTGTGTGCAAACTCACAGCTTGTGACTTTGGAGAAGTTTTCATTTTTAAAAAAAAAGCTTTCACTTTCCCTATGGGTGTTGTTTCAGGAATCTCTCTAAGAATCACAATACAATGCTTATGACTTGGTCTCACTTTCTTACCCTTCTCATCAACGTGAACCACAGGTGAAGATCTCAACACGTCAAGAATTAGATCAGAATTAGATCTTTTTTATTTCTTTCATATTGACAGCTGTCCAAATTGGGACAAGCTGATCACTATTCATTTGAGATGCCAAGTAAAGATTCTTTGACAAATTTTCTTGTGAGAAATAATTCTAATTATTTCCTCAGACATTCTTTTAGATTTTTCCATACAAACTGCTGAATTGCTTTCTCCAGAATGTCATATACTTGGTAACTCAGATCTTCTGCTCCTAAAATCAATCCATCAGCTGATTCGTCAATGCCTGTAGTACTTTATATGATTTTACAAGATGAAGAATACATTACTTCATATTTCTTTCATATATCTTCTGTCAACTCTATATCACCCTCAGGATGAGATGCTGATTTAGCTGCTGTTTCATGACAAGAGCTTTCCATTCCATGAGTTACTGGGGCGGCATCAGTATTTCCAGGAGGAATTTCCTGCCATACTTTGGTATCAGGATTTAAACCAGTTCCTTTAGGTGATACTTGCACCTCAAAAAGCAGCATGTCTTCCTCCACCTGGCCCAATCATTCTCACCACCATAACTGCAACTGGCTTACAGGTCCATGCCCCGATTGCTAGGATTAGGTCACACCTAGCATCCTTGTCCCTCTACCCAGGAGTGGACCCCAAATTTTTTAAATGTATAATTAGCAAGCTAATCATTTTAAAGGATATGGATAGAATCACTCCACGTTATTAATTGCATAAAATGTAGTGGCTAATAGAGACGTCTTAGATTCATAAAAATGATATCAAATATCAGGAGTTTGGAAACACAGAAGACATGCCAAGAGATCCCATCACACCCCTTAGAGGCAATGAAAGAATATTGTGTTTCTTGATCTACAGTATGTCTCTAAATTATGTAATTTAAATCTCTAAACATTTGTAAAGTACACCAAGTTTCCTAGGTTCCTAATTTAGTGCATTCTGTTGCTTACAAGAGACTGGAGGATGAAATAAAGGAAATTATCTTAGTGCCTAGATGGTATGAACTGAACTGTGTCTCCCCCAAATTCACATGTTGAATCCCTAACCTCCAGTACCTCAGAATGTGTCTGTATTTGAACTTAGGACTTTTAAAGAGGTAATTAAGTTAAAATGTGTTCATTAGGGTGGGTTCTAATTCAATATGAATGGTGTGAGGAGGAAGATAGAATACAGACACAAAGAGGGAAGACCATGTGAATACACAATGAAAAGGCATGACTTACAAACAAGGAGTGAGAATTCAGAAGAAACCAACCCTGTTGACACCTTGATCTCAGACTTCTAGCCTCCAGAATGGTGAGACAATGAACCTCTGTTGTTTAAGATACCTAGCCTGCGAGGCTTTACTAAGACAATCCTGGCAAATTAATATACCTGGTAAGAAGCCAATGCTTTGTTTTTGAGGAAAATAAACTATAGAAGGGATTATTCTAAATCAGAAGAATCTCTCTATAGGAAAAGGAAATTATTTCCAAATCAAGGATCCCTGTTTTCCTGTCTTCCTCATATCTTCTCCCCATCTTTTTTTTTCTCATGTCAGAACCAGGACCCAGAACTCCCATCGTGATAGATCTACATTCACTTTGTAATCACAGGCAGTTCTCATTCTCGGGGCTTACACTGAAGGCCTCACATTGTCTTCAGCTTCCACCTTACTCCAAGCAAGCAAAATTCTATTTCCTTATTGTTATGTGACCTTTGTTTAAAATGTTTATCAAAGACAAAAAATAAAATAAAATAAGGCAGTTTTTTTTTTTAAAGACCAGCTGAGATACACATTCCTTTCCCACTGGGTCTCTAGCCCCTTTCTGTTCAAACAGTCATCTACTGTTGTTCTGCCATCTTTGCTATTAATATTTTTATAATTGTTTTATAACATTTTGCAAATATATAAATAGATATCTTCTCAACTCCAGTTCTCCTACTGATCCTCCTTTTTCTCCCTAGTCACCACCTTTTTCCCCCTAATTCTGTGATAATATTGTTTGTTCTTGTGACTTTACCATAAATAGATTCCTTATATATCACTGAAGGGGCCTTTAAAATTGTATTGGCATGGGTCCTTAAGAATGGTTCCCCTTTTTGTGAAGCTGAAGGCCAGTATATCAACACATTGCCCCCTCATCATTAGGGCAAGGCTCTGTTGTATCTAAGCATCCATAAGCAAATAGAAAGACTACCTCTTCCAGGGTTTGTAATGACTCTCAGAGTTCAAGCCACAGGTAGGATAATCAGATCAAGTTAGTTAACACTGAGCTCACAGGCGCTCACACATACACAGCATTACACAGAGGAGACAATAATAGAAAAATCAATTCAAGCTGCATGACATGATTGAGAGACAAAGTGTTCTGTGGTGTAATCCTAGTAGATTTTCCTTTTGACTGTGTGTTGAGATAGCTGTTGCTTTCTGTATTTACAATTATATATTAGAGAATGTCATTAATTTTTTTTATTTTTTTAATATTTCCTTATAAGTTGACAAATTATCTTTGTATATATTTACGGGGTACAAAGTGGTGTAATGATATATGTATGGAGTTTTCAAATTAATTCAAATAATTAATATTTTCATCACCTTAAATACTTATTTTTTGTCATGGGTATCACTGATATTTTAATTTTTGTAGTAAAACTGTTTAAAACACTGTAAGATAGCCAACTCACAGCTACTTCAAGTATGGAACACTATATATGCAAGGGGTTAATGTGCACAGCATGGAATGAAAATTCAAGTCAGGTGCCCAATTGATACTATCATTTTTGTTACTTGAAACTGACTCAACATTTTTTCTCCAAGTTTTTTCACTTTTTAAAAAACATTATGTTAAGAAAAATCAGAATCAGCCTGTAAAAGAAAGCAAGACATTAAAGAGATTTCCTAACATCACAAAGATTTGAGCCCAGAGCCTTCTGTCTCTAAACTGATTACAATTATTTATAATCAAGGGACAGTAAACAATAGAAGCCTTCGTTATTGGATTTTACATTATCAGACGTTTTAAGTTCTCAAATTCAAGAATTTTGTACTTGATAGGGCCAAGTGAAAATAATTTTTGTGACCAAAAAACTAATAAATAAATAAAGTTGAATTATGTGCCACTTGAGTCAAAAATGAAAGAATTAAAGACGCCATTATGAAGAAAATGGGGAGAGAATTTATGAATGCTGTTGTGACTACAAAATAGTGGAAACAGTGACCTGACTTTTAGTAAGTTTGCCTTAGTGTTGACAAAAATACTGAGCCGCCACCTCAGTCTGATTTATGCTTGTGTACAAGTTTAGCGCGTGCGCGCACACACACACACACACACACACACACACAACACACACCATGAATCAGATTCTAATTTGTTTAATCTACAACTATTGGACAAAATCACTTACTAGGATTTTTGTCTTTCTCTGTGTCTTATTAAAAAGATACTTTTACCTAAAATTACCTCTTTCCCAAAGGAAAATTCTCATGGAAAAGAAAAGGAAGCTTTTTGTAATGCTTGAACTGGTATGTCTACAACCAAGATTAGCCAATATAATTGGGAAATCTCTGGAGATGAGGGGGCTTGGCCTGAAGTTTTCTTTGGGGACAAAAATATTTAAGACAAAATTTTCAAATTAAAAAAAAAAGACATACTTTAATGAGAAACTTCTACCCACATAAAAACAACCTCCAGGGGCTTTGTTGAAAACTGTTAAGATAAAATATATCCCACATCTTACTCTTTGCAGAAAGGCTTATTATGTTCTCTCCCATTAACTTCCTCCTCGGGGTATTTCTGATGTCTGCAAAACATATTATAGCCATTTCCTGCTGAATGGTTTTGCAGTGCTGTCACTGAATTAAACTCAAGAAATGACTAAAACTGTGGACAATGAAGGACTTAAATGAGGGGCCCATTAAATAATAGATAAGAAGGTAAACAAAAATATCCACCTAATCCCATTATGAGGTAGAGCCAGAGAGAAGCTGAGCATGGAGCCTGGGTCTTTCTGAGAATTTCTCTTCAGAGGAAACTGTTCACCCTGCTGACCAAAACCTAAATTAGCCTTTCCCTTGCCAATGTCACTGTGCCCTGTCTCCTTTCTCAATCAATCTATTAACTTCTTTCCTCAAAATGCTGAAGATTCTGCACTCTAAAAAGCAAGTATTCCCAGCCAGGGCAGCAGAGGTCAATGGGGGGTGAATCCTGAGTGTTTCACATTCATATATGTCCTTTCCTCTCTAATTTGACTGCAGAGAGAGTGAGTCTGTCTCCAAGGGAGGAAGAAACAGAAGAAATTGAAGGAATGTGACTGAGAAGACCAGGGTATGACTCTAGGACCTGTCTCCTTTACCCACCTATAACGATTAGCCTACCCACTGTGACCTCATCTACATGTTTTGAGAGTCAGTCCTATGCTGTTTAGCCACTTGTAATTAGAAAGAGTACAAGATCCCACCCCGTCCCCCACCTAATTAGGAGTTCAAACCAGACTTTTCCGTAAGACCATAGTTTAAAAAAAAAAAAACACCTCTTCTTATGATTTATAAAAAGTATTATGATCATATTTAGGGACATACAGAAATTGGAAACAAAAAAATACTATTCATAATCTCATCAACCTAACATGACATGCATTTTATAGGGAAAAGCTGAAAGCAGGAGGAACTTTGGCCTGGCTTTCCATTGGCACTCTGGATGATGCTTCAGTGGGTACCAAGGTAGTAACCTAGTATTGCCAGGGAGTCAGGCAGAGAGACAGCCTAAGTTAGTAATTGCATCTGAAGAGTAAGAGGCAGATGTGCCTGCCTGCCCTCAGCTGAGGAAAGGTTGAGACTCAGATTGGGCAGTTCCCTCATACTGATTCTCAGACATGGCTTGACCCTGAAGCTGAAGGCTACAAGGAAAGTTGTACCTATGCCAAGGACTGAATGAGGGGGGTAGGGGTCACTAGCAGACCTCAAACTCAGAAGATTCACAGCTTTAGCCTGAATGGAGGCAATACTGAGTCAGCCACCAGAACTTGGTTGTGCCCAAAGAGCCTACCATAATTTCACCACCTACAACTTCAGCATCAGATGACAGCAGAATGTCCAGAGAAAAGGATCATCGACAGAGTCCAAAAGAAGTAGAGTACAGAACAAAGCCATATGCATGTGCTTCCAGGGTCTTCTGACAACCATAAAGATGCATTTACTCCCTCCCCCCAAACCCAGATGCCATCTTGGTGAGGACCAAAGGGAGGGGTAAGGGTGTGAATGACTGAGAATTTATTCCAAAGAGACTGAGCTAAACTAACCATATGAGAATACATTTAGATTTCTACTTTACCCACAGGGCAGAAAGAGCGTGAAGAGATGGCAGGATAAACACTCAAGAGAAAGATTAAATAGGTTACAGGAAAAAAGAAAAGGGAAGTTATATTTCCTTTGCACATCTGAATGCAGCATAAGGATATTTTCTACTTCTCTTTATACCATTTCAAAATTATCCTCAGAAGTAAAGCTTTTTCCATATTTTTTGGGTCTTTCTTCAAAGTAGATTCCCAGAAGGGCTATAATTAGGTTTAAAGTTTTAAAGCATCTTGCTATATACTGCCATATTGCTTTCCAAAAGAAACACAGCAATTTTGACCCTTCGAAGCAAAATGTGTGAGAGTAACTGATACTCTTTGTTCTACTTTCGAAGAACTCCCTTACATTTCCAGGAAAGAAACTAAAGATGGGATATGCAGTAAGCTCAGGGAAATGTATCCCAAATCACCTGCATTCTGAGTGAAGATTTGAACTCTGGTTTGTTTCAAGGCCCCTGAGTCAGATTGACTGTAGTCCTAGAGACCTCACTTGCAAGATGTGTGAATTTGGCAAATAACTTACACTTTTTGTGCCTTTTCCTTCATACATAAATGGGGATTAAAATATCTACTTCATGAAGTCATTGTGAGGATTAAATGAAATGCATTTAGAAATCACACATTATATAGCACCTAGCAAATTCTCAATAAATAGTAAGTATTTTATTTTTGGATTAGAAAGTCTTTCATGCCTTGCCCATCTTTATTCCCTTAGGACTAGTAAAATGCTAAGCCCATGGTGATATCTAATAAACATTTGTTTAACAAATGGTTGAACGAATATATGCATATATTTTCCTGCTCAAAACACATTTGCCTACAGGGCAGAAAGAACTCTACCAGGCAAATTTTGTGAATTTCATGATGCAAAGCCTCAAGGTAGCAAGTGTCAGGAGCTCCTCCAGACTCACAGACAAGGACAGAAAGCAGCCCCACAGGATGCTGATAAGCCAATGAGAAAAAGGGGGCAGGGCAACACAGGACATCAGGACAAAACTTTAGAGATGTGCTGTATGGGGAGATTAAATCAAGAATACAGAAAAGATGTAGCAGATGGCAGACAGGAGAAGGTACACTTTTTTCCACAGCTGACATGGACATACAACAGTGTTTTTATGCAATCAACTGACCTAAATATTAACATTCCTGGTAGTCAGGAAATCTCAGTGAAGATTTGAACAGCATAAAGCAACATACCAGAGGCCTAGAATAGAAGTAAATTGTCTCTGGAGAGAACAGATAGGAACTCTGAAAGGCACTCACTGAAAAAACAACAGGACATATTGTTTTTAATGTTCACTGTCACCTTAAGGAAAATTAAAATGCTGCCTTGGGGCAGACAGGAGCCCATACTGTGACCAGGTATTACTGGACTCTGTCCTTTTCTCTTCAAAAAGTGTGATTAGCTCCAGATGCGGCATTCATAAAAGTAAATATGATCACTCTCATTGCTAAGATTTTCTCTGGCCCTCAGACTATGGATTACCTATAACAACCATGTCCGTGTCCACTTAATAGATATCTCCCTCTTCCACCAGAGCCCAGAAAGTCAACGAGGCTATGGTAGGCTGAATAATGGGCCCAAAGATTTTCAGGCCCTAATCCCTGGAAACTGTGACTATTACCTTACATGGCAAAAGGGACTTTGCAAATGTAGTTAAGGATCTTGAGGTGGGGTGATCATTCTGAAATGTCTGAGTGGAATATAATCACAAACATCCTCAGAAGAAGGAGGCAGAGGGAAATTTGACAATCGAAGAGAAGGCAATATGACAATGGAAGCAGAGATTGGGCCAAGGCAATCACAAATCAAGGAGTGCTTAGTAGAAACTGAAGAAGCAGGAAGAGATTCTCCCCTATGTTAGGTCAAAAAAAACAAGTGGATAGAAAAGAGAGACAGGAGATGGGTTGCTTAACAGCAACACAGGTTTATTCCAAGGTGGAGAACTTGCGGAGGGAATTCCAGAAAACTGAAGCCTTACCGGCTAGGGCAGTTACAGGGCTTGAGGAGAAATTTTTGCGGTTAGTATTGCCAGGGATAACTAAGGCTTGTGGTTAAGTAAGCTAAGTAAGTTAAGAGGTTGAGCTAGGTGACAGGCAGGATGCTACATATGGCAGGATGTTTCTACAGTCTGAGTTTTCCATCCCAGGGTAGCCAGCAAGATAGGAGAGGGTGGGGAGGTGGTATTTAAGATGGCATTACCTGGGCTAACACCTGGAACCTCCAGAAGGAACAAGCTCTGCCATTACCTTGATTTTTAGCCCCACAAAACTATTTTTGGACTTATGACCTCCAGAGCTGTAGGAGAGTACATTTCTGTTGTTTTATGCCACTTATTTGTGGTAATTTGTTACAATGGCCCTAGAACACTAATACAGAGGCCAGTTCAGGCTGTCCTTTCCAGTGCTCTCTGATTCTTTCATTTCTTACCAGTCTCACATGTTCATCCACAAAGTACCCATCTGAAGAGGCCACCCATCTGCATAGGACAAGATGTAGTACAGGTAACATCACCAGTCACTCTAGCTGGGACATTAAGTTGGGCCTCACAAGAGAAGGCATGTCTGGACTCAGTCTTCAGTCCTGGACTTTCTACCCCCTTCCTCCCGGAAGAGATTTTTGTCCCTTTTCTCACTCTTGTGTTGGTGAAAGGGTGTAAGCTCACTTCCAACCCATTACAATGTGCTAGAGGTGGCTCTAGTTCTGTTAGCAGGAATACGAATCGAGATGAGGCTTCTATTTCTACCTGACTCCCCACTAAGGAGAGCTGCAGGTTATCACAGGGGGCTGCCCTGATTCATCAACGAAAAAACACACCTCCTAAGACAAACCATTTTTTTCTGGGACAAGCCAGTCTAATACCAGAGTTTGCAACATGGAGGCCTGTGGCCAAATATGTTTTGTTTGACCTGAATATTGCTGGAACACATAGGGTTTTGTTGTTGTTTTTAATTGGCCACTAATATTTAAAGATCCAAATTCCCAACTTCTTTTAAACATCCAGAAGATATACATCACTGAGCCTGGATTTACTTCAGCACCAGCTGGAGTCAAGTTCAGCTGCCCCCTTTAGACAAGCATAAGGTCTCCATTCTCCACTTCACAGTTCCACCACCCCCTACTGCCTCTGAAATGCTGACATTTCACTCACTGTGTGGGGCCACCAGAATGAGGAACTTGACTCTGGTCTTCTTCTTGAGGCACAGCAGACCTTCCATTACTGTTCTGTGTGTATCAAGCTCTGTCCTTCTAAGGCCTGGAAACACTGGATAGAAATTTCACCAGTTCTTTCTAGCTACTCTTCATTGCCTAAAAGAATAGCATAAGCCTCCCAATTACTTTCCTTAGGTTCTGGGTCTTCTGTGTATAATAGGAAAAGGAAGCTGAGGAAAGTCAGACTTGGACAAGGGGAATTCCTCCAGTCAAATGATACACACACACACACACACACACACACACACACACACACACACATACACACACACAATCCAAAAGGCAGGAAATGGGAAAGAGTAGAATCCAAAGACCAGTGTTTCTTCCCAGCTTTAGAAACACCATAGTTCCTTCCACAAATGCTTCGGGTCGTCATCATTCTGGCAGTTTATAAGAGCCTCCATGGACTCTGGAGACAATAAAGTAACTGTTACTTGAGCAGAGGTTCCAATCACATCTTCCAATCTGTGGCTTCCTCTGTGTGGTTATCTCTGCCCCCAGCTTCCAAGTCTCACCAGCCACCTTGATTCCTTTTCTGAAACTTAGTTTACTGGACAGTCATAGCCCGGGAATCCTAAGGAAATACATTTGCAACAAAAATTTAATTTTATTATAGCTTTCTTTCTACAGTTTTACTACTTTGATATATTAAAATATGACATTCTGTTTTTTATTTGGCTTTCCATAATGAAAAGCAAATTTGAACATTTTTAATAAACCATCTAATTTTTTTTGTAAATTGCCTGTTTGTGGCTTTCATACATTTTTCTTTTTTCACTTAACAGCACTTTTTATTTTATTTTTATGAGTTATAAACTTTAATTAATCAAATAATATAATGATAAAATATATAAAGAAAAAATATATAAAATGAAAAGAAATATAGTTGCCCAGGATTTACATTTTTCTGCTATACCCCGTTTCTTCACAAAGTTGTAAAGTTTCTTTATAAATTAAGTATAAAACTTTGCTGTATTTTGGGGACTTTCTCCCTTTAAATTTTTTGTGTATATGGTGTATCATATGTAGAATTATTTGACTTGCTATGCCAATTCCATCACTTTTCATTTGTGATTTCTCCAGAGTTTTTATGTGAAAATTACTTTTTTGTTCCAAGAGAGGATAGATATTAACTTATTATTTCTTCTAGATATTTATAGTTGAATTTTATACTTTTCTTTTATAATTTATTTGGAACTTGAAGTGAAGTATGGCATGAGGTAAATAATTTAATGTCTTCCAAATGCTGATTTCCCACATATCCATAGTTGTCAAATATGCAAGCTATTCTCCTCTTCCCCTTCTTTCTAAAACTTAACAAATATTTATTTTTTACTACGAACCAGGTATAGTACTAGGTATAAATTATATAGCCTTGAACAAGGAAAACACGGCCATTGGTCTCACTGAACCAACAGATATGAAACAAGCAATTATAATTATAGGTAAGATACAATGAGGTCTTTACAGGATAAATCTAAATTATTGCAGATGGTCAGTGAAGGCATCTCAGTGGCAGTGACATTTGGAATGATTCTTTCCTTCTATTAAGTTTTTATACATACCAGTATATGATTCAGAGTACTACCTTTTTAAATCAATTTATCCTCTTTATACCAATTCCACACTGGTATAATTAATATAATGGTTAGTACAAATCTATCAACTTGACTGGGATATGGGATGCCCAGATAACCAGAAAAACATTATCTCTGGGTGTGTCTGAAAGAGTGTTTCTGGGAGAGATGAGCATTGATTGGTAGACTGAGTAAAGAGCATTGCCCTCAGCAATGCAGATGGACATCATTAAATCTGTTGAGGTCTTGAATAGGACAAAAATGAGGGAAAAGAGTATATGTGCTTCCTATTAGAGCTGAGATATCCATCTTCTCCTACCCTCAGGCATCAGTGCTCCTGGTTCTTAAGCCCACAGACATAACAAACCAGATAAAACGTTCTCTAAAACTGTTTTCAGCCATTGAAAAATAGGCAGTTCAGGACTATGATCCTTACAAGAAGAAAAATAAATGTAATGAACCTTATAATTTCCCTGTCCCAATTAGCACCTAGTTTTCAGGTTGTAGTGCAGGGGGCAAAACTCAGAGTCTGGTGGTATCATTGAGTTGTTGAGAACAGGTAAGAGATCAGGAAGGCCAAAGCAGTTAAAATGTGCAGCACAAAATAATGAAGCGAGAAGGGAGTTACACAGAGGGAGGTATAGAGGGATGCAGAGAGGTATCTTTGAGTATTTGGCTGATCTACGCATATATGGATAAAAACATCATGAGTTTATGAGAAGAAACCACTAGAAATTGGTAGTCTGGACAATCCCAATAATTAACTCAGGTCTGAGAATTAATCACATTCTTACCAACTAGAGTAGAAATACCTTAGGGGTACATAAAACATTGGGTCAAGCCTTCAGAAGAATCATGCTTTGGTCATGGCATTAAATTAGACCTAGAGTAAAAAGTATTCAATATCTACCATAACAAACTTAAAAGTAAGCTTCAAATGTATCAAAGTGACCCACAAACCACTTGTCTGCATGCCAAGCTAAAGTCCAGTACTCAGAAAGAAACAGAGCAAAATATAGCACAAAACAACACAAACTCACAATATAATCTAATAAAAATTAAGCATGCAAAAACCAATAGAAAAAGCAATCAATAGAAATAGATCCCGAAGTGACAGAGATGAAAGAGTTCGTGAAAAGAGACCTTAAAACAACTATTATAAATGTGCTCAATATGTAAAGAAAGAAATGAATACAATGAGAACTGAATTAAAGATATATAATGAAATACAATATCTAAGATAAAAAATAAAATATCTGAAATGAAAAATTATCTAAATGAGATTAATAGCAGATCAGACACTGAAGGAAAAAAAAAGTAGCAGTGGACTCAATAAAATTATAGTAGAAACAAACTAGAATGAAGCACAGAGAGAAAAAAGACTAAAATAAAATAAACAGAGTCTCAATGATATGTGAGACAATATCAGCAGAACTAATGTACATGTCATTGGAGTCTCAGAAGAAAGGAGAGAGAAAAGAGCATTTAGAAAAATTATTTGAAAGAATAGTGACTGGAGCTTCTCTAAATTTGGTGAAAACTATAAACCTATAAAACCAAGAAGCTCAACAAACTCTAACCAGTATTAATGCAGAAAATAATTATAATAACCACAAAGGCACATCATAATCAAATTTCAGAACATCAATAGTAAAGGGAAAACCTCAAAAACAGCCAGAGAAAAACATAATTATTTACAGAGGGACAAAGTATAACAGCCATGTAGCTAGCTCATGAGACAGGTCTTTCATTGCTATGCCCAGTTGACGTTCAGCATTATCCAGAGCCTGCTGAAGATATCTGCATTTCAGGTCAGGTGGACAAGTTCCATGCAATTTATTCTAGGTTGCATTTTTCCATTCAGATAATAGGAAAAGGGTCTCTATACATCCCAATTATCAACTCTAAAGAAATCTGCTGACAAATAGAAATTTTAACCATCTACTGAAAAACAGACCATATAGATACATAGGTCCTCATAAATCATTTTCTATATTTAAATATTCATCTTGGAACAATATTCACTTATGCTGTTCTAGAGTTTTTGAGACTCTGTTGAGTAAAAGAAAAATTCTTCATAGGTTGTTTAAGATTGAAGTATTAACTGATTGCTAAACTTCACTTGTTTATTTGAAAAATAAAATAGCAAAGCCAAGCAACGAAATAAAGAATAGAAAAGCCTGACCCTCTTCCCTTCAGTACATATTTTTTTTTCTCTGAACTCCTACAAAGGCAGCCTCTACTGGAAGGACATTTATTCCCTCTCATGCCTCTCATTGCACTACTAATTCCCAAACACACACACACAGTGCTGAAAGTATGCTTACCTATCTCTAAACACTTACTTCCCAAGAGTCTCCTCTTTAAAAGTCTACTTTCTTATTGAATTGCATTATTATCAACCTAGATACCCAAACCAGAAAGTTGAGTGTCAAACTTGACATCTCCTTTGCCTTCAAGCCCACTTAAAATAAATTAGCAATTTTGTCAAGTCTACCATCTAAGTATTTCCTAATCCCACCTCTTATCCACATTCCTACCTCCTAGTTAGTCTCCCAACTCTTACTTTGTCCCTTCCCATCTATTTTTCATACTTCAGAGCTAGACAGATACATTTTTCCTGCCCCATGTAATCATATTACTTCTAAAATTTTTCTGCACCTTTGCCTAATTAAACTGATAATTTATCTAACTTTTTTACTTTAATTATTTGACTGTTACAAGACTTATTGGAAAAAACAGTCAGTCCTTAAACTTCCCACCATTCCTGCTCTCCTGATGCTCAATGGCAATCACTTTCCATCCTTTTATAGCTAATTTGCTATTTACTGTAACACCTTGCAACAGCATACTTACATTACTATTTTTGATTTTTCAGATTTCTATATTATATATTGAATTCCTACTCTGGGAAATAAACATGTATTTATACATTTATATTCCCAACCACTGTCTCCAAAACCATATAGACACATACCCACACACAAACTTTCCTTTTCTCATTCTCTGAAACAATTTTATCAAAACATAGGATTGAATTTGTAATTAGATTGACATAACTAAGGCCATATAAATATTATTCATAGTAAGCCATGCAGTATAACACCATTAAATTTCCTTTCTTGTATAATATTTTTCCCTTGACTTAATAATTGCTTCACTTTTAGTTGCCATGATAACCTGAAAAATGGCACTCCAATATACCCAGATCCTAATCCCTGGAAACCATCAATGCAATCCTTTACGACAAAATTTACTTTGCAGATGTGATAAATTAAGGCTGTTAAAATGGGGAATGTCATAGTCCATCACTGCTGCTATAACAAAATACCTTAGACAAGGTAATTTATAAACAACACAAATGTATTGATCACTATTATTAAGACTGGTATGTAGAAGATCAGTGTCAGCAGGTTGTGCATCTAATGAAAGCCTAGTCTCTGCTTCCAAGATGGTGTTCGGAACTCCACTTCCTCCAGAGGTGATAGATTCTGTGCCTTCCCATGGCAGAAGGAATGGAAGGAGCTAGCTAGTTTGCCTGAGCCTTTTATAAGGTCACAAAGTCCATTCATGAGAGCTCTTTACTTCCTGAAGACCTCTCTCTCTTAATACTATCACATTGACAATTAAATTTCAATATATGAGTTTGTTGGGAAGGAAACTACATTCAGACCATGGCAGGGAGTATTAATTATCCTACATGATCCAGGTAGGTCCTAAATACAGTTAAATGTATCTTACAAGAGAGAGATTCTAGTACAGAAAGGTGAGGGCAATGTGACTTAGCTGGAGAGATTTGAATATGAAGAAATGGTCCATGAGTCAAAGAATACAACTCTAAAAACTTGCCGGGCTCGGTGGCTCAGCCTGTATTCCTGCACCTTTGGGAGGCTGAGATGAGTGGATTGCCTGAGCCCGCGGGTTCGAGACCCGCCTGGGCAGCGAGACCTCATCTCTACAATAAATCAAAAAATCAGCTGGGCGTGGTAGCGCATGCCTGTAATTCCGGCTACTTGGAAGGCTGAGGTGGAAGGATCGCCGGAGCCCAGCAGGTCGAGGCTGTGGTGGCCGGGAGCGGCCACTGCACTCCAGTCTGGGTGACAGAGTGAGACTCCAACTCAAAAAAAAAAACTTAAAAAGGCAAGGAAATTGATTTTCTTCTAGAACCTCTGGAAAGAACATGGCTCTGCAAACACCTTTGTTGGAGAGCAGTGAAACTGATTTCAGACTTCTGGCCTCCAGAACTATGAGAGAATAAATTTGTGTTGCTTTAAATCACCATATTGTAGTAATTTGTCATAGTACCCATAGAAAACTAATACAATTGCTAAATGTGCTAAGTACTTGTTTCTAATTTATTTTTTAAACTCTCCATCAGTAGTGTTAATCTAGTCTTAAATCACTCAAATATATCAGCTTTGTTTTAGATTTCATCTTGTTGGAGACTTTCCTCCTAGAGTTCTCCCTCCCTCTGCTCAGTCCAGAATGCTGCCCTTTAGGTCTTCTACAGAGCTGATATCCAGAGGGCTCTCTTCAGAATCTGCCAAGAGGATCTTTTTGCCTCCTTTCTATCTTGGATCTCCTGCTTCCTGGGGTCCCATTTCTTTCTCTCTCGCTTTGGATTATTCCCTGATATAGTTTGAATATTTGACCCTTCCAAATCTCATGTTGAAATTTGTTCTCCAAGGTTGGAAGCGGGGCCTGGTGGGAGGTGTTTGGGTCATAGGGTGGATTTCACATCAATGACTTGATACTTTCTCTAAATAATGAATTCTATTAGTCCACAGGAGAATTGATTGTTTAAAAAGAGGCAAAAAAACTGGGCTTGGTGACTCAGCCTGTAATCCCACACCATTGAGAGGCTGAGGTGAGTTGCCTGAGCCCGCAGGTTCGAGACCCACCTGGGCAACTTGATGAGATCTCATCTCTACAATAAATCAAAATTAGCCGGCCATGGTAGCGTACACCTGTAGTGTCAGCTACTTGGAAGGCTGAGGCGGAAGGATCGCCGGAGCCCAGCAGGTCGAGGCTGCAGTGGCCAGGAGCAGCCACTGCACTCCAGTCTGGGTGACAGAGTGAGACTCCAACTCAAAAAAAAAAAAAAAAAGAGGCAAAAAGAGACTGGTACCTCCCTTCTCCCCTGCTCCCCCAGCCCCTACCGCCCCCCCATCTCACTCTCTCCTCTACCAACATGTGATGCCTACACCTCTTCTTTTTCAGATTTCCCCTGAAGCCCTCATCAGAAGCAGATACTAGTGCTATGCTTGTGCAGCCTGCAGACTCATGAACCAAATAAACTCTTTTAAAAATAAATTACTCAGTCTCAGGTGTTCCTTTATAGTAATAGAAATGGACGAAGACACTCCCTCACTTATTTCACTCATTCATTGAAAAAAACAAAACATAGGAGGTAAAACTTCTGACATGAGACTTTACCTGCCTAAAATGCTGCATTCAAGGCTCACATGTGATTTTTATTTTATCTGAGTATAGAATTACAGGTTGGATATCATAGAATTTTGAAGACATTCTTCCTTTGCCTTTCAGCTTTAATTTTGCTGTTGAGAAATTGAAAGTCATTTCTAATTCCTGATCTTATGTATATGACCTGTTTTCTCCCTCAGAAAGGTTTTGGGACACTCTCTTTCGTCCTAGTGCTCTGAGATTTCACATTAATGTGTATTGTAATAGGCTTTGCTTGATTAGAAGCCCTTTCAATCTGGAAACTTATATTCTTCAGTTCTAGGAAATTTTCATGAATTACTTCTTTGATAATTTCCTTTCATTTCCTTGTCCAAAAGCTCATACTTTTAAAAGTTGTACCTTCAAGGTTGGTCCTCTACTTTTCTTACTATTTCTATTCTATTCTCCAACTCTCTCCTTTTTTTATTCTACTTTCTGGAAACTTTTCTCACTTTCTCTTCTAAGCCTTTTCTTGAGTTTTTAGATCTTCTATAATAATTTTTACTTCTAAGAGGTCTTTTTGGTAAATTTAATATCCCTTTCTTTTGTAGCTTTGTCTATTATTGTTTTGTAGATAAATTGTCATCTCTTATTTCCCTAAGAATATACTTTTTTAAAGAAAGTATTCTACTTTTCCATACTTCATCTTTCTTCTGAAAGTTTTTAAGGGTTTTTTTTGTTGTTGTTGTTGTTTTCCTGTCTTTTGGAATCTGGTATTCATGTTAGAGACTCTCCTCAAATAGATCTGTGATGGTTGGTATATCTTCATTTTTAAGAAGCAGGTACTAAAAACCTGACTGGAAGTTCTATTGTCAGCATGGGGTTTATCATAGTAGGCGTCACTTTCATGTGATACAAGAAGAACTTAACTGTTTATTTGTAGATGCCTAAATATTATTTGTAGTGCTTTTCTCTTCTGCAAATATTCTCCAGAAATAAATCTACAATCACCCGCTAGGAGGTTGTAACTGTGACTATTTGAAAAGCAAGGGGGAGAAAAGTGATTGAGGGTATATTCACAATATCAAACTTCATTTAATTTCCCTGTTTTCATTGAAACCCCAAACTCTACTATGCCTTGTGTTCCTAAATACAGAATCCTACTGGTTTAATGTCTTTGGAGAGCTAATCAGCAGTGTTACACAGGAATGTATAATGTTATGAAGATGTTTAAAAGATCTCATCATGACTTTCTCTGCTCATCACTTTTCAATGGCTCCTATTGCTACTTGAGTGAAATTCAGCTTACTAATTATAACCTTGATCTGGTTTATGATCATCCTTCCACCATTATATCTCAACACATTTTCTCCCTCTGCATTTCATTATTTTCATTTTCTCTATCTTTGCTATATGTTTCAGGTACACTGGGTGTATTTCAATTGCCAGTCTGAGCCTTGCTCTTCCAGAAAAAAACAACAACCTGGAATTATCTTTCTGGAGGGCAGGCCCCTTGTAATACAGGCTTCCCCTGCTAGGTAAACATCTAGGAACTAATTGGCATTAGTATACCAATTAGCATTGTTGTGAAAGGCTACATTCTACTTCAGTGAATTTTTTCAACACATTTGCCTATTTCATCATGGGTGGTTTGCAAGCACACCTGCCCACACCATGCGGCCTATACCCAATCTTGCCCCAAGAAATTTTTTTTGTTGTTTCCTGGAATGAAAAAAGTTCTCAAAGGGGAACATTTTGCTGATGTGGAAGAGGTGAAACAAAAATTGGCAGAAGCACTAAAAGGCATCAAAACTGACAAGTTCAAAAATGATTTTGAGCAGTGGGAAAAGGATCTCGATGGATGTATTGCATCAAACAGAGCACTTTGAAGATGACTGAGGTTTAAACATGTAAGAATAAATACATAACTTTTTATAAATAAATTCCAGATATTTGGGAGTCCCCCATGGTGTCCTCTGCTAATGACCAATATTTTCAACTCTCTTTTACATGGCTAACTCCTATTTATTCATTAGGTATCAACCTATATGTCACTTCCCATGAGAGATTTTTCTTAAGTTCTATAAACTGAGTTGGATACCACAGTACACGTTTGCTTTGGCACCCTGTTCTTTTGTCTTTATAGACTTAACTATACTATATTATAATTGTTCATATGACGGATCTCCCACAAGAGCAAAATCTCTCTATGTACTGGGACCTTATCCATTTGGTATAATATTGTTTTCATCTAATTAATATTTATTAAAGCACTTCTATGAACCAGGTACTGCTGAACTGCAGTACCTGGTTCATAGAAGTGCTTTAATAAATATTAATTAGATGAAGTAACTAAGTAAGTGAAGGAGGTAGGATGAAAAGGAAGGAAAAAACCGGGCTCAGTGGCTCAGCCTATAATCCCAGCGCTTTGGGAAGCCGAGGTGAGTGGATTGCCTGAGCAGGCGGGTTCAAGACCCGCCTGGGCAACTTGGCGAGACCTCGTCTCTACAATAAATAAAAAAAAAAATTAGCCGGGCATGGTAGCGCGCGCCTGTAGTTCCAGCTACTTGGAAGGCCGAGGCGGAAGAATCGCCGGAGCCCAGCAGGTCGAAGCTGCAGTGACTAGGAACGGCCACTGCACTCCAGTCTGGACGACAGAGTGAGACTCCAACTCAAAAAAAAAAAGAAAGAAAAAGAAAAGGAAGGAAAAAAAAAGAAGAAACTATTCGGCCCTTCTTTTCTGCCTTTCCAGGTCCTTACTTGGTGTGAAGGTAAATCTGAAACATTATGAGGTATGTGTGACTACATTTCCTTTACCTAGTGTACCTATAAAAATGTTAGGTGGGCCAGTCTCAGTGGCTCAGCCTGTAATCCCAGCGCTTTGGGAGGCCGAGGTGAGTGGATTGCCTGAGCCCGCGGGTTCGAGACCCGCCTGGGCAACCTGGCGAGCCCTCATCTCTACAATAAATCAAAAATTAGCAGGGCATGGTAGTGCGCGCCTGTAGTTCTGGCTACTTAAAAGGCTGAGGCAGAAGGATTGCAGAGTCCAGCAGGTCAAGTGTTAAGTGATGCGAGGTATAATGATGCGAATGACCACATCTTTTTTACTGAACATTCGTTCAGTTTAGTTTCCCATCTCAGAAATACACCAAAAAACACCAGAAAGACTAGGCAAGAAAATATACTGGGACAGCCCAGATTCAGTCCTTCTACACTTTTTGAGAGAAACAAACATGTGGCTTACGGAGGTGAGTGAAGACCTTAGGAATAAAAGATGATATATAATTGAATTTTATGATGCATCAATTTGGAGGATAGAAGGAGAAAGAATTTATCATATTTCTTTAAAATTAGCATTTTTTTTGTTATTAAACCTATTTGACAATAAGTCACTTAGGGTACAAAGTATTCCCCGATCTTCTTCTGTTACTCCCTGAGTGTCTAGCACTCCACACAACAAGGCTACACTCCATACTGCTGCCTCACTTACTCCCTCTGCACCTACCCTATCTCCTTTTTGAGCACCCTTCATCATTCCTTTCTTTAGAAGTCCTTGCCCTAGTTTTTTCTTTCTAATCGTCATTAAAACATATCCTTCCTCACAAGTTATATGTAGTAGCTTCTAGATAGAAGACTCCATTACCTTCCAGGTGAAATCTCTAGCTTTATTAGATGATAGGAGAGTTTTCTTGGAGATACCCTGAAACATTTAGTCTGGCCTGTTTGAATGCTGGCAACTGTACTGAGAAGAACCCAGCTGCAAACTTGATGACCTAATAAAAGTCTTTTTCATCTGTAGTATCTCTGATCTTAAGCATGTCACTTTTATTCATTCCAAAATAGTTTTGTGTTTTTTTTTTACTTTCTGGAGACTGAAAAAATTACAGTTGGTTGTTTATGACACACCAGAAGTGTGGAGTTTAGAGAAGTTCAGGCTTAAGAACACACTTGACATACCACGTTCAGAGTCTCCTTAGAAACAAACTTTGTCACAACATATAACATTAACAACGAACGCTCTGTGAAGAAAAACCCCCATATGGGCATTTGCAGTGCAGCTTTAAATGCTTACATGTCCTGGGAATCTAGCAAGGATTCTACCTTCGGATGGTACCTTTCATCCCAATAGGCAAAAGAATGTGCAAATGTATCCCAGAAAAGAATTTCTCATGTCACTTTAAAATACAATAGTTCATGATCAAGTGCCTTGCCAAGTCATACTCAGAGCAAAGACAAGAGAGGGAAAGTGCAGTGGGTAAAGTAATATTATATCTGACATTCTCATCTAGGTGAGATACCGTCATCAGAGTTTTATCATGTCACATTCAGGACCACTTTGAGACAAGAGACAAAATTGAAGTGATCCTCTCATCCTGGCCTCCCAAAGTGCTGGGATTATAGGCTTGATCCACTGCACCCGGCACCAGCCTAATTTAAAAGAGTGGTCCGCTGTGCTTCAACTGTTATACAAGCAATATGGTTTCTGCTAAATGTCTTCCTTCTTTCTAGAAGTCTATAATCTTTGTATGTGCTTGGCAAAAGGTGCCTACATGATGAGTCCCTAATAAAAAGCCAGACACAGGCTTCCCTGATTGGCAAAATGGCATGTGTTGTCACAACTTGTTGCGAGGTGAATTAAGCATCCTGTGTAACTCCACTAGGCAAGAACTCTTAGAAGCTTGTACCTGACTTCCTCTGGTCTACAATTCATGTATCTTTTTCTTTTCCTAACTTTGCTTCTGATACTTTTGTTATAGTAAATCAAAGCCATAAATACAACTATATAATGAGTCTTATGAGTCCTCCTAGCAAATCACTGAACTTAGGGTGATTTGGGGCCCCCGATATGCAACTGTAGTCACACAATTTTGCAATTAGAAGAAAATATTATCAATTACACTATTTTTAACATTGAAATTGTCCCTTGTTTAAATTTCTAGAGAGTAATTTCCTCTAACATATGTGAAAAATATAACTTACTTATTTTTAAAAGGGCATTTACTCTTATATGTTTAAACTTTAGTCACCTTCAAAGTACTCTCCATTTGATGAAATACACCTATGAGACACTTTTTTCCACTGCTCTAAATAGTTTTTGAACTCATCAATTTTGATAACTTTTAGTGTTTCTACCTTTTTTTGTTGTTGTTGCTTCATCTCTTCCACATCAGCAAAACATTTCTTTTTGAGTATTTTTTTTAATCCGGAGAAACAAACAAACAAAAAGGTTGCTCAGGGTGAGATCGGGTGAATAGCAAGGGGAGCACAGGATCATGCTGTTTGGGGTCAAAAACTGCTGAACATTCAGCGTAGTGTGGGCAGGTGCACTTGTAAATCACACATGATGAAATGGGCAAATGCACTGAAGGAATCGCAAAAAAAATTCACTGAAGCTGAACACAGCAACACTAGCTGGTACACTATGCTGAAGGGTTCCTAGAACACTCATCTAATGGGGTAAGCCTGTACTACAAGGGGCTCACCCTCCAAAAAGATAATTCCAGGATTTCTTTTTTTTTTTAGCCCACCCCCTTCCCCATACACTCTTTCTCTCACTTGCTCCCAAAAGAAACCTGCTATGACTCTCATTTTCTGATCTTGGTTTCATATGTTATTTTCTCCTGTGGAGCCTACTTTCAAATGTTACTTGTATAACTATAAGCTGAATGCGTAACAGGTTTGCTTCACTCACCATACTCTGGCAGTACTTTAAATGCATTGCATGATAGCACTACTCCTTTTCTGGAGTACTCTGCATTTCTGCACAGATTTTGAAAATGTTGTCTTGTTTTTTATTTTCATATAGAATATGCCAAGTTCTCTTTGCTCCTTTATTCTCATATCCAACACTGTAATTGCCTCTTCTGTGACTTCATTGACTCCAATCACTTCAAAGGCACTTGCATCACAGAACAAGATGCTTTGAAAAAAAATTGCTTTGTTTCCGTGGCAGAAAACTTACAAGGCAAAAGTTTCTACTTGTTATATTAATTTTGTTTAATTGTATTTATCTTAGAAAATAGAGAAAAAGGTATTGGGGCTACAAATTCCAGGTCAAGATCACCCTTTCAGCACTTGATGCAAAACCAAGATCAGACTTTAGGAAGTGTGATCAAAGACCTCTGATATGCTCCAGTAGCTTGGAGTCAGCCCTTATTAATGTAATGCATGGTGTATTACAAACCAGGGCCTGGCTTTCTCTGAAAGCACATGAAATCACAACCAATAAAGCTTCCAAGAATCACTGGTCAAGAAAAGAAACTTAAGAACCATCAGCTTGTTAGGCAGACATAAGAAGTCTATTCATTTCTTTAAATCATGCTAGACAAGCTTAGAGATAGCAGCCTCAATAAGACAGAGAGCAAAACCCACATAAAATGGGTCAAGCTTGAAGAAATTTTAACCCTTCTGCTTAAAGCCCTGTGAACTGTGTCCACTGAATATTGGAAAAATGAGCCCATCTTTCTAAGAACTTACCACCACTTCAAATGATATGTCCAATTCTGACACACCATGCATGATTTTTATGCATCATCTGGTCACTGGGTTCAAATCACAGCTCAACTACTTATTAACTGTGTGACATTGACCATGTTAATTATGTACATTAGCCTGAGTTACCTCATCTGCAATATTCAGATGATAATAGTATCTAACTCATAGTGTTGTTGTTAAGATTAGAGTTCATATATATTCAGTATTTAAATTATTGCCTGTCACCTATTAAGCACAGTAATTTAGTTACTCATTATTGTTAATATTGTAGCCACTTGAGATCACAGCTTTCTTTATGCACAAAAAAGAAGTTCCTGTTTCTTAAGTTGACAAGTGGCAAACTACTCAATCATTCTCTATCTGGTTCAAGTCATTAGAAGAAAATATATTTGACACTGAACCTTCAAGAAGCAAAAAGCAGGAACTAACTCAAGTTAAAGTGAAAGGACAGAAATTACAGACAGTCAATGACACGAATTACTCCTTTATTGAGAACTAAAATATGGCAGCATTTTAAAAGATCTAACTCTTGAAAGTCCAAATGCTCTGTGATTTTGTTTCCCCTGGGTTCAGGACTAGTCAACAATGAAGTTTCCTAGAAACCTCTTCTTAATTTTCTTTTGTCCACACCACCACACCTCAATGCCTGGAAATAAGTCAGCATCAGCCACTGTGGCCACCTCAATACATTGATTCATATAATTGGATGATTAAGAGCTCATCAAGCCCCGCAGATGTCGTTTTGAATCCTAACATCTGGATATTTGATAACACCCAAATATTGGAGTTATGGGAACCCAAACAATGCTGCCTCTAAGCCATATGCCAAATGCAGCTCAAGTTTTCAAGAGGTTGTACAAAAAGGTAAATGCATTCACCGAGTTTTGGAATTTTTTTTTTGACGTGCAAAGTATATTGTATTATTAAATTAGTCAGATTTATTTAAATGCATATTTGGGTCTGGCTTACTATTTTAGCTAGAAGAATTACTTTAGGGTTAGAACATAAATTTCTGAAACTAAACATAGCCAATAATATGGATTTTCTTTTTTAAACTGGCAAAAGCCCCATACTTCATGGTTATTTTTGTTTGTTTCTTAAAGAAAGCCTTTCCTTAGTTTCACTTCAAACTCTTTTGGTTTGTGGCATAGTGTTAACTTTAGCTCAAGCTTCACCACTTAAATTGCAATATCCAGAAATCATTTGCAGATGAGAATCACACACTGATGATTACAATGTTCCAAGGACCCACTGACCGAACTTCTCCAAAGAAAATTTTAGTGATTTTTTTAGTAGACATATTGGGGGAAGGAAAAGGGGTATCTCTAATGTGTTTTTTGTCATCTCTTCATTCCCATTAGTGTTGCAAGAAATTTCATATTCCCTAGAATTTAACCAAGAAAAAAAAATTCATGGATTCACAATTCTAACAGATGGATAGCTGTCTTGCTGGGCATTTTTATGTTGGGAGGAGTATATGGGTTTGATACACAGAGGAATAGATATTATTCTATCTTTCTGATGTCAGGGAATGAATCTGAAGCTATAATATGCACCATGAAGGAACCAGAATGCCTTTACCATTAAGATATTTATAGTAGCCCATGTGTGTATGCACACACATATATATAAATATACTGAAAAGCTTTAAAGATTAGAACTTGAGAATATGAACTGAATTGATGGGGATAAAAATAGGTGACTAGCATCTGTGAAAGGAGGAAAGGATTGAAATGGAGCCGAGACTCCCGCAAGTATGGAAATAAAGGAAAATCTTGGGTTCCTTCCAAGCACTTAGCTAGCCCTGAGAAATAAATGAGCAATTTGATAAGCAAGATGGTAATAGTAGCCTAAAACAATAGCCAAGGAAGCTAGAATCACAGGATGTTTGGTTCCTCTATAAAAATTAAAAATAACATCATAACATATGTCTCTGAGTTGTTTTTCAGAAACCCTAACCACCACCAAATGGGTCTGCTGTTATGTAGAACCCAAATAAAGGGGAACTGAACTCTGACCACTGTTCTTTGATCTCAATTTCTTCCAAAGGGTCCTAGAGAAAGTTATCCCATGAACCAGACTTACTTTTTTTTCTGCTCACCTCAAATTTTTAAGCAAAGTTGCTCTTCATTAACCAATTTCAAATCAAAAAAATCTTTGAATCTAGCTATGACCTATATATAAGCCCTTGCTTCAAGATATCTTGCCCTTTGGGGCCAAAACCACTGTGTGATGTCCATGTATTGACTTACAATTTTGTCTATAACTTCTGCTTTCCTGAAATATACCTCTCCCTTTAAAAAAAACTTACCTGAAAGCCACTGGGGAGGTTGAGACTTAAGCATTAGCTGCCTGATCCTCTTTGCTTGGTGCCCTACAAATAAATGCCTTACTTTTTCTTGCTGCAAACCTCAGTGTGGTCTTATTGCACAAGGCAAGCAGACCTAACGTTGGTTCTACAAAAGAAATAATGGGAAGGAAAAGAAAGTAACATTTATTAAGCAACTATGCAGTACAGTAACTATGATTTCACATGGGTTGTCTCTTGTAATCCTTACATCAATCCTGAATAGTTAGGATTATTTTAGAGATGAGGAGAAGCTTAGCTCTGAACTAAGGGCAGTAGACTCCAAAACCCTAGCTTTTACAATATGACACATTAACTCAGCAGATTACATGCTATTAATTTCCTTTTATTTAAATGTTATTTTCTTTATTTTTGGAAATTTTCCAGTATATGTGTTTGCAGACACGCACACGTATTATATACTATATTTCATACTATGCTATAAAATATCCTGAAAACAAAGATATTCTCTTTCTTTCATGGTACCTGTTATAGCTTCAGTACCAACTGATGGAAATAATCTCTAGGCAACATTAATAAAAAGTAAACTTTTTTTTTTTTTTTTTTTGAGTTGGAGTCTCACTCTGTCGCCTAGACTGGAGTGCAGGTGGCCGCTCCCAGCCACTGTAGCCTCGACCTGCTGAGCTCTGGCAATCCTTCCGCCTCAGCCTTCCGAGTAGCCGGAACTACAGGCGCGCGCTACCACACCCGGCTAATTTTTGATTTATTGTAGAGATGAGGTGTCGCCAAGTTGCCAAGGTGGGTCTCGAACCCGCGGGCTCAGGCAATCCACTCACCTCAGCCTCCCAAAGGAGCGGGATTACAGGCTGAGCCACCGAGCCTGGCTAGAAAGTAAAATTTTAGTCAATCAACCAAGTGGAATTGATCTTCATCTCCACTATAGTGGTTAAAATTAACTGTTTACTGCATTTTAGGGAAAGCCTAATTGACTAAATAATAAACAAAAACTATGGAAGCTCCCTATTAGACAAAATCTTAGATGATATCAATATATAAAACTAATAGAGATGGCACTGCTCTGGGGGAGGCAAGAGAGAGCAGAATGCCTCCACCTTTGCCACCTTTGCCTGACCACACAACAGTTCGTGAGCCAATGCCTCCAAGCCTCCCAGATGTCACAAAGTACAGTTTTAGAAAGAACTAGACCAGAATACTTCAGTCTATAACCTCAGCTTCCCAAATACTCCCATTGTTTGGCCTCAATAGGAGAGATTTTTTAAAAATTCATTAATAATACAAGACTGGGTTTTAATTTCTTCTTCAATTGCCTAATAGTGAATATATATCAGGATCCTGTTGCTCCCAAGATAATCCTCTAAGAATCTGAATAACAGACATCAGGGTAAATTTCCAAGCCATTCAGTATCAGTATGAACACAAAAATGGAGTCGATGTTTTACTTATCAAAATGTTTAGTGTAGAATATTCCACTTTAATGGAGCACAATTGAGTTCAGAAAGTTGATTTGTGACCCACATAGTTACTCTGATTTGGAATTTACAACGGCTTAAAAATTAGAATAAAAGAGGGAAACAGGAAATCAGGGAAAGCTAAAATCCTAGTCAGCAGGAAGTTTGAAAGCAGGATATTTTACTCATATTCTAAGAAATGTGCTATAGAGTAAACTTCCCACAAATAAGAAGTAGGAGGGGTTTTGACTCATGTCTCTGACAGCATTGAGTAATATGTGAAAATTTGCCCACTGACAGGCGAATATAAGTGAAAACAATTAGAATGTCTTTCTGGTCCCTAAATATATATGTATTATTTTTTTCAAAGTAAAGTTCTAGCCTTTAGATTTCAAATGATTCATCTTGAGATCAGACACTGGGCTTACTACATAAAAAATGTTAATGAACAAAAGGAATGACAAACCAATTGGAAAAGAATGGGCTAAAGATATGACTATACACTACACAAGTGAGGCAACAAAAAAACTAATATTATTAGTTCAAAATCATTAATAATCAGAAAAATAAAATTAAAACAGATTATGATGTTTTAGGCCAAATAGACTGGCAAAAAATGTAGAATGAATAGTTCCAAAATTTAGATAGGATGTAGAATTTATAGCCAGGGAATCAGGAAGAATGAAGTTGCCTTCACCTAAAGTGGGAAATGATACAACTAGAGTAGGTATATGAAAGAAAACTGCCAGAAAGAATTATGGTTTTGATATGTTGATTTTAAGGTATGTATTAGATATCCAACTGGAAATATCAAGTATGTGATTGGCTATACAAATTTTGAATTTAAAAGAGATATTTAGACAGGAGACATAAATTTGTCTGTTATCAATATTAAATAGTATCCAAATCCATGAACCTGGGTGAGATCACCAAGAGAGTAAGTGTGTATGGAAAATAGAATAAGATCAAAGACTGAATCCTAGAATTTTTCAAATTAATATTAGGAATAAAAGGAAGCATTAAAGGAAGTTTCAGTGAGTGCAGAGAACAGAAGAATGTGGTGTCTCTGGAAACAGAAGGATGATAGGTTATGTCAAATGCCAAAAGTCAAGCAATATGAGGACTATGAATTGATCACTGGAAATAGCAACATAGAGGTTGATATTAGAATTTCAGTGAAGGGGAACTAGATGGCTAGGGAATGGTAGTAGGTGGGAGATATCTCATTATATAATCTTTGGTGACTTTTGCATTTTTATACATATAAACATTATCTATTCAGATCACAAATAAATAAATAAACACACAAAATTTGATGTTTAATATCTTTAAAAATTGGCAAACTGTCACATAGAAAGATAGGAAATATGAAAGTGAAGAGCTACGAATACTACGTAAAAGGCATATTGTGCATTCCATCAGTTTCCTAAAAAAGAAAGAAAAAAAACAATGAGGCAATATTTTTAAATAGCATGGATTGCTATCTACTATAGCCAACAGATAACATGAATCCATAGATATTGAAGCCTCAAGTTATTTCAAGTGGAAGAAATGAAAACAAATTCATGACTAATCATATTGAAATGAAGTTGAAAAATAACAAAGACAAAGAAAGTTTGTTAAAGAAGACGATAAAAAAGGATGGATCACCTAAACAGGATGACAATAAAAGTGACAGTTGACTTCTCAAATGCAGTAATAGAATTCAAATGACAGTAGAATAATATCTTCAAGATGTTGAAATAAAATTATTGTCAACGTACAATTATTTAACCGGAAAAACTACCTTCAAGAAAAGAATGAAATAGTCATTTATAAATAGAGAGTTTATCACTAAAAATATTTTACTTTTTATTAAAGAAATAATAGATTACTTCTGATAAAGGGTACTGACCCCAGAAGGATAGTCAACATGAGAAAAAAGGATCAAAGGAGAAATTAAGCTAAGCTTCTGAAGTGTTTCCCTAGTTTTGAAGTCATCACGTTCATTTCCCATGTCTGTGGTCCTCAGTTTAAAATCAGAGAGTGAAGTAGGCTCTTATCCTTGGTCCTAGCTGACATCACGATAGTTGACATTTTGGCTCTTGAGTCTCAGTGACAAAATAAGTTGGTGTATTTAGTTGTTAAGGAAATGTGGGTTGATCAAGTCCACCTTGAGATAAGCTCTATTAAGTCATTAATATTATTAAATTATTAAATAAACTATTAAGTTATTAAAGTCATGTCAGACTTTTCCTGCTGCGTTTTGCATTCTATTAAAGTAGCTCATGCCGGGCTCGGTGGCTCAGCCTGTAATCCCGCACCTTTGGGAGGCTGAGGTGAGTGGATTGCCTGAGCCCGTGGGTTCGAGACCTGCCTGGGCAGCAAAACCTCATCTCTACAATAAATCTAAAAATCAGCCGGGCGTGGTAGCACATGCCTGTAATTCCGGCTACTCGGAAGGCTGAGGCGGAAGAATTGCTGGAGCCCAGCAGGTCGAGGCTGCGGTAGCCAAGAGCAGCCACTGCACTCCAGTCTGGGCGACAGAGTGAGACTCCAACTCAAAAATAAATAAATAAATAAAGTAGCTCACTTAAATGCAAATCAAAATCACATTAAGATACCACCTAACTCCAGTAAGAATGGCCATTATTAATAAAACAAACAACAATAGATACTGGTGAGATGCGGAGAAAGGGGAACATGTCTACACTGTTGGAGGGAATGCAAACTAGTTCAACTTCTATAAAAACAGTGTGGCAATTCCTAAAAGAACTAAACTTGACCTTCCATATGACCCAGCAATCCACCTTCTGGGAATGTACCTAAAGGAACTTAAATCACTCTGAAAAAAGATACTTGCACACACATATTTACTGCAGCACTATTCACAATAGCAAAAACATGGAACCAACCTTGCTGTCCATCAAAACTGGACTGGATAAAAAAAAAATGTGGTACATCTACACGAAGGAATATTACACAGCATAAAGAAGAACAAATTTATGAACTTCACAGCAACTTGGATGGATTTAGAGTCTATCGTACTCAGTGACCTATCACAGAAACAAAAAACAGAGTACCACATGTTCTCACTCATAAACAGACCCTGGACATTTATCATAATACAACAAGAAAAGAATTGGCAGTAGCAGGACCCTGCCAGATGAGGGAGGAGGACACATAACATCAATAAGAGTACCTGACCTCAAACCAGGTGAAGTGGGGACCAAAGGAAGGCCCAAATTTTATCTGTATGATGACCACTTGTATACCTAATCTGAATCATACCTCACATCTTTAAAATTTAAAAAATTAATTAAAAAAAAGATGTATTTAAAAATCAAAAAACAAATACATAAAAAATAAAGTAGCTCACTTGACTTATGTTCTCACTTTGCTCAAAATAGCATGTTTTACACCCAGTGAGCGACATTTTCCTATTCTCTGCACTAATCTGAGACTTTATTTGAAGAGTTACTATTGTGAACACTGAAGTTGGGGCTGAATGTTGGCCCCACTAACTCTTATTTCCTTAAAGCAAAGTCTTAAGAAGATTTTATTATACAATTTATCAGCTAGGTAGGACCTTTACTACTGGGTACCATTCAAGAAAAAAAAACAAAACAAAACACCTGTTCTTCTCTTTGTTCAATTATTCCCAAGGTAAGTTCTCCTATCTTAGGGAATCTAATCCAATTCTGGCTTAAGCCTAAAATGTAATAGTTTGAGGTTTTGTTGTTGTTGTTATTGTTTGTTTGTTTTTGTTTCTGTTTCTCAATAGTTTTTTGTTTGTTCAACTGGTTTGGTGTTTAGGAAGAAAGATTCTATGCCCAGTTTAAAGTCATTAACTTCACACAGGAATTAAAACACATGTGTAAAGGGAAAGGAAAAGAAAAGTTTCCACAATGGATAGATAAAGCAATTATTTAGAAATATCCAAAGAGGCAACTGGGGGCAATAGGGCACTGAAAACTAGATCTAAGAAATGCCTGAGAATGCAGCATAAAGAAGTAAATAAACGAAAAATGAAACAGTACACACAGATGATAGAATAAGAAGATTCAACACACTTTCCAGAAAAAGAGAATATAGGTGTATAGAATAGAAATTCTTCAAAGAAAATAACTGAGAAATTGCCAGTATTGAAGAAAAAGAAGACATCATTAAAGGAGCACCTCTAATGCTGTGCTGGTCACTGTGTGTACTTTCATTCTGGTAGTTTCCACAGCATATGGTGAATATTGATTTTCTTGTCTATCCCTCCACTCAGTTTTAAGGCATTTCAGAGCAGGAAACCTACCATACTCATTTTTGCATCACTTACACCCAAGCAGAGATTTGCAGAGCTAAATAAACATGTTGCTCACAGAGGATAGAAAATAGGGCTGGGCTTGGTGGCTCAGCCTGTAATCCCAGCACTTTGGGAGGCTGAGGTGAGTGGATTGCCTGAGCCCTAGGGTTCGAGACCAGCCTGGGCAACTTGGCAAGACCTTGTCTCTACAATAAATTTTTTTAAAAAGGTGGGTATGGTAGCACGCACCTGTAGTTCCAGCTACTTGGAAGGCTAAAGCCAAAGGATCGCCGGAACCCAGCAGGTTGACTGGGTTCCCAGTGAGACTCTAACTGAAAAAAAAAAAAGAAAAGAAAATAGAAAGTGTTTATTAAGGAAGTATTTACTATGTATTTTTTGAATAAAGGGACATGCACTCTGGGGTGTGACCGTTTTTTCTTGAACGTGTTTGTGTGACATCAGATTCTCTCATGTATAGGATACTGCAGCTGAGATTAGGTTGGGGGATTGAGTTCATTCAAGGGCTACAATTGAGACAGTTTCTGAAACCTGCCCTATGGCTTCATTTATTCTTCCCATTTATCCTAACACAGGATTCTGTTGTGTGTGAATTGGTTGTGAGAACTGACTTTGACCTGAAGCATATGGAACAAGAACAAAGGCCAGAATAATGTACAAGATAGAAGACAAGCAGAAGAAAAAAATCTAAACACCAATAAAAAAAATCATGAGCCACTGAACCTGTATGGAATGAAAACTTAGCCCCCCTCTCCACTCATAAAAAAGCCTGAGAACAAGAGAAGTCAACAAAATGTAGACTTCTTAAAAATATCTAATCTGTGGGCTATTCCACCAAATATCGAAATTATGATGCAAACTGATAACACTTGGCATTCACAGAGGTTTTTCACTTTGTTAGCCTCTACACACAATATGAGCAATTAACTCTGACAGCTCTATTCAGAGGGATGCTGGTTAGAGCCAGCGGCAGTGTGGGTGTCCTAATACACATAACTATTATGTGAGATTTGCATACATACATTTCTTTCCACTGCAATTTCCCATCCACAGCTTAAATTTTCATGGCAGATTTTAGGCAAAGATCCATCTTCAGTTTGTCCTTCTGTATTCTCTTCAGGATTACGTCTTTACTCAGAGTTAGCTGACTTCAGTTTTACATTCAAGAATTCTAGTCTGAAAGAGTGATGAGTCCAGTGTTCTCCCTGTGTGAGGAGACCGTTTTTTCATGTTTGTAGACTGATGTTGCAAGTACCTTCCTTCCAAGATATTTCTCACAGAATAAGAAAAGTGAAACGAAATCAAATGTTAAAAAAGATAATGTCACCACTCCAAAAAAGATAAATAAAAGAAAACTCCTCTAAAGAACTGATATACGGGCTCTCCTTACTTTATCCCAACAATCTTTTTCCACAAAAAATCTAGACTCAAATGAGAGTATCTTATTTGTAAAAGACTAGCTCCTCTCTCCATGTTTGTATATTTGATAAGTAAAATCTTATACCAGCGCCCACTGGTGTGGAAAAAGGATAAATATGCAAGAACATTTGGTGTTTTCCTACTTATAATGTGCTCTGGTTCTATTAGAAATGAAGCCTGGATTGAACCACTTGTGCTTACTTCCAAACATAAATTTGTGGACTTATCAGAGAATGGGTTGTGATGAGTCTCCCACCTGAGATTCATGCTGTCCAATCCCTGATGAATTATTTGAGTATTTAGCAGCAGTTAAATGAAGTGTCCCCAAAACCATCTTAAATCACCTTTATAAAACATCTAAGAAAAGATGATTACATACAAAATTATGTGCAAAGGTATAAGAGAACAATATTCTGAAAAATAATAGAAATTTCATAAAACTACAGCAATAATATGAAATGGTAATAATTATTCCTGCAAACCATATAAGTGACTTGAAGTCAAACTAATAAAGCTAATAAAATAAACCCACACAGTCAAAATTTTTAATTTAAGATGATAATCTAAGGAGAAAAGAAAAAAAAACCATTTTAATTAAACACTCTAGAAAACCTGATTTTATAACCTCATTCATTCTACAAATATGGCTTCCTGTTAATAATTTAACTTAACTTTTCCCAACTGTGGACTTTAGAGAGCACAGTTTAACAATCCACTTACAATGGCTATAAATTCTTCAAATAAGAAAAAGTTAAATGGTCACTAACCACTCAAAGTTAATGGCTCTCTGAAGTACCATCTAATCTTTAAAACATAACTCTTTGGACATTTACTCATTTCAATAAGACTCTGGAACTCTCTGCAAACCTCGGGTGGCTCTTCTTCAGAGATAGGGTCTCCTTAGGATACCAAATAGTCAAAAGTCTGTATGTTCCATCTGTATTTATTCCTAGTGCTTCTTTACTTGACTGAGATCCCATTCCAGCCTCCCAGGCCTTTAGTTGTCATGACAAGTGGGATATCACTAGAAGATATGACTGAGAAAAGCTAAGTGCTACGGAAAGCAAGGACTGCCATATAAACTCCCCTAAAAGACTGGACAGTACAGAAATGTCTTCAACAGGCATTCATGTCCATACAAGTGCATCTAATAGGACAGAAGCTCCAGAAGGGACCGGTATGTCAACTGTTAAGAAGAAAATTAGAAAAAAAGTTTGTTTTTCAGGTGAGAAGAGAATGCTGGCCAGAGTTAGGTGAAATGGTAGGATTCTAGTTGGTATTGCTTAAATTCAGGGCAGAGCACGGTCCTAATATGAAACTTGAAGCTGAATAAGAAGAAAGCCCAGCCCAGTCCTGCAGACTAGGGATCCACATTTCAGTTTAGAAGGCTACAGCATCATAAACTGCAATACCCTAGTTCACTCCAGTTAAATGAAGTGTCCTCAAAACCATCACCCCAGAAATCCACAGCAGAAAGATAACTTCCATGCCATACAGCTGGTGGGTCAGAGCTGCATGATACTCAGCATTCTGAGTCAGCCTGGCTTAAGTACTAGGCAGAGGAGAGGATTCAAGTAGAAGACAGAAATATCTGCACTTGGAAGGGCTAGAGGAAGCAGGGGATATAAATCACATGGAGTTCCTCTTCCTCAGTGAGTCTGTGAAATGAATAACAAAGATGGGCATCAGGCTTCTTATGTCCTTGGAGCAAAAATACCCTTCCCTCAAACCCTACTCCATAGCTCCTTTAGAAATGTACCATTAAGTTAGTATCTTGTGTTTTTAATAGCTTGAAAGAAACCATTCTGTCTTTACATCTTAAATATGCTATTTAGTCTATTGAGAGGCATACATTTTTCACATTTTAAAATATCTTAAAGCAAGATTAATCTAATAATTAACCATATCTCACAACCACTGTTGATCAAGTGGCAGATTGCCACTGTCTGCATGTACTTGAACTTAGGTATTATTCCTGGAGTTTTTCTGGACAACTGCTAATGCTAAGCGTTTCAGTTCATACAGCATCTAAGGACCACTTGAAGAGATATGATTTCTGGTTGCCATTTTCTGATAAAATCAAGAAAATGCATGTATCAAAACATATGGCGAAGTCTAGCGCTGAGAAAAATCCAAAAGACACAGTGAAGAACATTTTTTTTTTTTTGAGTTGGAATCTCACTCTGTTTCCCAGACTGGAGTGCAGTGCACGCTTCCGGCCACCACAGCCTCGACCTGCTGGGCTCAGTCGATCCTTCCACCTCAGCCTTCCAAGTAGCCAGCCAGAACTACAGGTGTGTGCTACCATGCCCGGCTAATTTTTTTTAATTTATTGTGAAGACGAGGTCTCACCAAGTTGCCCAGGTAAGTCTTGAACCCACAGGCTCAGGCAATCCACTCGCCTCATCTTCCCAAAGTGCTGGGATTACAGGCTGAGCCATCGAGTCCGGCCATGAAGAACATTTCTTAGGAAAACCCTTGATGCCACATAAGGCAGAAGTAAGTAGAGAAACATTAACGTTGATGACAACTGAAATGCAATTCAGAAAAATCAGACTTTCAATCAATGTAACTTTTAGGACACATTAACTGATTTATGTTGCTTATATTTTCCTTTTTATGGGATGCCAAACAGTAATATATTTTTAAAATATGCTTAAATAAGTCTAAAAGAGTTCTTTCAATAAGTTTGAAATAAAAATTCTGAATAATAAAAAGCAGTATAACATCACTTAATTTGAATAAAATTTTCTATATTAGCAGCACACAAAATACAGTGGCTTAAGGTCAAAAGTATTTTGGATTTAATGAAACACAGGAGTATTTTCATTTTCCCCTGTTCTATCACTTTATTTGATCCTTTTGCTAATCATTTCTTACAACTCCCACCTCGTTTTCCATCTTCCAACCAAAGTGATCTTCCTAAAGTGACTCAAATATGTCGTGGCCAAAATTGCTGGTGTTTGCTAGCATCCCTGTTTCGCCAGTTATTCCAGGACACACGTCTAGATTGTGAGTCCCAGTTTTCTGTAATTGAGACCTTGTGCGTGAGTTCTGACAAATAGAACACTGGTGAGTGTGATATATGCCACCTCTAACCCTGGTTTTCAAAATCACTTGTGCAATCCATGTGCTTGGTCTCTGTAACACCCTTTTCATACTGCCCGAAAGTTGATCTCCATAATACCTTTGGAGCCACTGGTAAAAGAAACAGAACGGCCTCAGCTTAGGTTCCATGACTAAGTAGAACAGAACTCCTATACTAACTGATGCCAGCTAGACTCTACTATAAATAAATAACAGATAAACACTGATTATACCAAGTCATTGAGATATGGTGCATTTTGTTGCTGTGTTGTGGTCATTGTTAAAGTTGCTCTCTTATCCAACCATGTACATTCACAACTCTCGCTTTTGTACCTACTGTTTCTTCTGCAAGACATTTTTTGGTTCAATCTCTTACTTCACTTAGGTCTATACTCAAATGTAGCATACTCAAAGATGCCGTCCCTGACCTTCCTATCTCTCTATTCCTTTATGAGACTTTATTTTTCTTCATAATACTCATCACTTATGATATTATATTATAGGCTTATTTATTTGTCACTTACCTCCTTTATAGAATATTAAACTCTGTTTCATTCAGTTGGTGCCCTCATACCTAGAAGAGTGCCTAGTACAAAGTAGGATCTCCATAAATGTTTGTTGAACATATTAACGGATTAATCAACTATGGAAAAGAAGTAGAACAGGTGAAATCATTTGGCTCATGTTAGACTAATTTATGAATAGATTGAATGGCATCCCAAACTCCTAAGCAGTAGCATGAATGAGATTAGCCCCAGCTTTCTGAAGTCTGATGTTTTATTGTTGTTGTTTTTTCCTTTTTCTCTATTCCATACAATCTTCCTTCATAGATTTGAAGTTACAATTGGAGTACCAAGTTCTGGAGAATGTAGAAATCATAAACAAGTAGACGAACATTTTAAAATAATCTTAAAAACTCAAGATGTGAAAACAATTGATTTTAATTTCTTCTATTTATCTTTTCATTTATTCTAGCCGATTATACTCTCTCGATATATAAAAATTGTCCGAAATAAGTTCACCACGCTGGGACACCCTCAGCTTTCACATCAGTGACACTTGGACCAATAACATTTTTTACTAAATGAAAAGCCTCTCAAGACTTAGGGCAACTCCACTGAATTTTTCTGTCTCCTTCTCTCCACCCCAAGCACATTCAGTCCTCGATGCCTTCACAAAGTGTCTTCTAGAAACCAATTAACAAATAACCTTCAAACAAGTGGATAAAAATTCTAATTATCCCAGAATTCCTAAATGCTGAATTTAAGATTTAATTTGTTTTTTCTCAGCCACAGAGAACAGCCAACCACTGCCTTCATTCACTGTATCACTGAGTTCCTCTTGTAACTTTAGTGTTTTCTTTAAGAACCAATGTTCTTTAAGATTTGGGAAAAGTCTTGAAATTAGTAAACATTAATTTTGTGCCCTTCTTTAGCCTTGTCTGCATCAAAAATCTGAAGTGAGTGCCTCCCTTTAGCCTGACAGTATGGAATGTGCTAGACCAACATTCTCCAAAGTCTATCCCCCAGAAGACTAGTTGTGTGGCATGATCCATATAAATGGTTTTATACTCAGATATGTTAAAGAAACCCTGCATCTTGTACATGTACCTCATGGATTCATATTGCATAAATTTATATTAAAAACTTGAGAAGCACTTAGGTGTTAACTTTATTTGAGCTAGAATTTCCTCAAATCATTTGACTAACAAATTTCTTTTTTCCCACTCTTTATGCCTTTTAACTTTCCACTGAATTAGTGTTCCTTGAAAGACATTTTGAAAAATTTTGCTCTAGGTCTTGATAATCCCAGTCTCATATACCCTCTCAACCACCTCCAAAGCCAAAAAACATTAACAGCAACAACAAAATCAATTTACAATTTAAAATAATTTATGTCACCAATCAGATCTTTCTTGGGCTGTTGTAGTCCTGGAGCTGCCCTTGAAAACTCTGCCTTCTCCTGATCCTCTCCCTGGCTCTTATTCAACTTCCTTTGGCCAGGTCCAGCAGTGCTTGTCTCTTAAGAGCCATGGTAATGACTCTGACCTGAATAGACCCTGGTATCTGAATTCTTTAATTCTTTTCTCTATATTTCAACCTTTCTTCCAGGCATTCTGCTCCAGATTCTAAGTGTTCCCTGCCATTTAAATAATCACCTCATGAATGATGATTAATTTGACGATAGAAGGAGTCACCAGAGCTCAGGGATTGGAAAACAATCACTTGTGGCTCTCTAGTCAACTCCAATTACCTCTGTTAATGAAAGAGAGAGGTGATTTAGAAAGTCCAAAGCAGTCTCCAGCTGGAACCTCCAGAACATCACAGGATAAGATGGTGGACCCTACTTGTGGCCATTCTAGTAGAAGGGCCATTATGGAATCTAACCGATTTTCAAAGCCTTATTCACTCATCCACTTGGGCCAACTGATCTTGTAAGAGAAAATGATGAAGGGAATAGACAACTGCACTTCAACATCAGGGCAAATGCCAGTGACCAATCCTCACAGGAAGTTTCTAGGGGGCTTCTACATGTAGGTGAAATGTCTAAAATAGGATAGTTTTGCTTCACTGAAGTTAGCTTCACCTTTGGAATAAGTGCCAGCTGCCTACTTGATGCCCCATACTCTCTGGGAGATTCAACTAGGACTGCATAAATACAACCCTCCAAATTCTAGATCCTAGAACAGGTACAGCTATTTTTTTTTCCTTTTGTTTGTTTGATTTTAGAGACAAGGTTTTGCTCTGTTGCTTGGGCTGGAGTACTATGGTATGATTCTATCTTACTGTAACCTCAAACTCCTGGACTCAAGTGATCCTCCTGCCTCAGCCTACTGAGTAGCTAAAACTACAGGCATGCATCACCATGCCTGGCTAATTTGTTGTTGTTGCTGTGATTGTTGTTGTTGTTGTTGTTGTTGAGGTAAAGTCTCACTATGTCACTCTGGCTGGTCTAGAACTCCTGGTTCCAAGTGATCCTCCCACCTTGGTATCCCAAAACATTGGAATTACATAGGTAAGCTGCCAAGCCAGGCCTGTTTTTTATAGAAAAAGACAAACCACAACAAATCTTATTTTGCTGCTGGTTGTATTTCCTGGCCTCTTTGAGGGTTGATGACCATTCTCAACCCCTTTAAGGGTTTGTAACTCGGTTGCTTTAGGGACAGCCGAGTTACATTTTATGACAGCTTAGAAAATGCAGTAGCTGTTCATATTCTTCAGAGGACACCCTTAGGCTGGAGTTAACAACTTAGACTTGAAGCTAGTTAGACATTGGGTCGGATAGTAGTGCTTAGTAGCTTCAGAAAGCTACCCATGGATAACAAAATGGTACTCAAGAAGATAACTAAGAGGTATACAAAACACCAGTGAAGAAAGCAAAAATAGTAGATTAAACTAATAATACAATAAAATAACAGTATTTTTACATATGTAATAGCAAAGACTAATTCACAGAACTTATAGACCTATGGAAATGATTAACATATGAGAGGAAGCATGAAAGAGAACCTTTACAAAATGCAGCTCTTTTCTTATTGAACTTAGCTCTCTGAAACAAAAGGAGCAAAGGAGTAAAAGAGCTAAAAACTCTGGGCATGATTCTATCTGAACTTATATATACCTCTGGCACTCACTAAAAGCTGCATTGAATATTAAAATTGGTCAACAATATTCACCTTCTCAAAATAAAGACAGACAAATAATTTTACTAACATTCATTTTTATGTAAAGTTCAATGAAATTTTCCACCAATCAGTCCTATCCATAGCTCGCACGGAAAACGGTGCTATTGAAAATAATTCTTACGTACAGAAATTTCTATCATGTATCCTCCCCCTGCCACCAAAGCTAAATAATTCAGTGACTGACCCAGGCTTCTCAAGGTTATTCCATGTCCTTGACACTGTCTCTGCTTCTTTTGGGTTTTCTTCTATTCTCCTTGCCTGCCTGCAGACTCCAAATAGGGGGGGAAATATCCTGGATATAAAAAATATCAGATGTGCTTAAAACTGCAATCTCACCAACTTGAAATTGATTAAAGGTAGCGTGCATGACTATTTCTAGGATATTACTGAGGCTTATTCAAACCATTAATGGAGATTTTGTCCGTCAGCTTTATAAATGTAATTGTATATGACCTTTTGACTTATGTAAAACATTACAATAATATATTTTAGAAGTAGCAACTCAATGTTTCTCTTGACCTGCAAAATGTGTTCCTTTTTCCTCCTCCCCAGAGCAAACATATACTGATATTGATCTGCTGTCAAAAGGTGATTCCTGTATAAAATTAGTCTGCAAATCATCTTGCACCTAACTAGATGTCTTTGAGTACAAACATGAGGATGATTCATCTTTTCAAGACAGACTGTAACTGGCAAAAATGTTGTATTGCTTTAATTTCTCCTTTGGATTTTAAAAAAAGAGCAGCTCAGCTATTACTGAATGAACTACTTATTCTTCAACATTGAGTCTGACTTGACCAGGAGGGTGCATAAACAGTCAGCTTGCTTTAAGAACAGCTGGTTGACTCACTGATTACAGTCAGCAAATTTTTTAGCTGTATCAGGGCCTGCCTGGAATTTCAACCTGGGAGGCAAATATATTCCTTAGGCAGGTGGGACCTCTGAAATCAACTGGTGGCTCAGGAAACTCAGAAGTTCAAGTTGCTACGTGGCCAAAACTCATCATTCAGCCTGATCAGCCACCTGGGAATACCTAATTATTCAATGCCATCAGCATCATCAGCATCAGGATCACCACCCAAAATAACTAATTAGACTCCCTCCTACATGCAGTACAGCACCTGGTGCGGATAAATATAAGGCACACAATCTCTGCCTCCCCAGATCTCACCCTGTATGTCTTTCTGAGTCTAGCTTTCAGGCATGCACTGGAATTAATAATGCAAGTGTGTACAAGCATCCACTTCTGAAGTCCATGAGTCCCTGACCTGGAGATACTGTGACTTACTCTTTTTTTGCTTGCTGCATTAATCTGCACAGTGATGCACAATCCAAAGTAAGATCCCAAGCATGCCTGCATGTGGAATCAAACCAAAATTCATCATCCAATATAAAGCATTAAAGTGATCACTTCTAGGACTATTACTGACAAGATCAGCTTCACACCAAAAATGAGGCTGTTTCCTGTCCAGTGTTGTGAAGTCAATATATGAAACTGAAAGTATGGGTCAGGCAGAGCAGGTTTTAATTCTGTGGAGAAGCGGGAACGTGATTCACAAATCAACTTCTCACCAGTGAGAGGTGAGGAGGTTGAAATATGAGGTTTCTTTAATAATGGTGTTGAACATTAAAAGCAAGGGAAGGAAGAGTCTTTTTTTTTAATGGGCAGAGATTTCCCAGAATTCAGATCACACTCCTTTTCTCTCCGTTTTTGTCTAATGTTTCCTGTCATGGTTGCTGAGGAAATGTCATTTAATATGGAAAGAATATTATAGGAGGTTAGAGATTCTTCAGAGATCTAACAGGTGCCATCTTGAATTCTATGGCTGGTTTGGTCAAAAGGGGATCTTCTGTACTCAGTCCATTCTGTTTCTTAAAGATTAGTAGGGTTTGGTCGCGGTAGAAATTCAGCTATGACATATAGACATATGCCAGATAGAAACTTTTTGATAATTGCACATTTATAAACATTACACAGATTATAAATATATAAGCAAATTTCCACCATCCTTACTAATAAAAAAAGAATAAATAATTAATCCAAAGCAGAACTTAATAAAGACACCATTAATATTTGCCTTAGGAATGTTTTATGACTTTTATTCAGTGGTTTTGTACTCAGGTCTCACTAAAATTAGTTTGCCTTTTCCAAGCACACTGAGCTAGGTCACAAGGGAGTATAATTCAGCATGTTCTGGGTGTCAGGGGCAAAACAGTGAGAAAGAATTAAACAGTCCCATCAAACCATAATATGAGTAAACTCTGTGTGTCTGAGCATGTGTATGTAAATATGTGGGGCATGATGTGTGTGAATGTATGTATGTGCTTGCCTATGTGTGTACCTGTGTATGTTTATCCAGATCTCATTGTATCTACCATAGGTAGAGATGTAGTACAAGTGTGTTTTACAAACATCTTTTTAAAATGCCCTTTGGAACGTTTCTACACTGCTGGTGAGAATACAAATTAGAGAAACCTCTTTGGAAGACATTGTGGCAATTTCTGAAAGAACTGGAAATTGACCTTCCATACAACCCAGCAATCCCCCTATTGGGACTATACCCAGAGGAACCCAAATCATTCTACAAAAAAGATACCTGTACACGCATGCTTGTGGCAGCACTATTCACAATAGCACAAACATGGAACCAACTATGCTGCCCATCGAAGCTGGACTGGATTAAGAAAATGTGGCACATAAACACAATGGAATATTATGCAGCCATAAAGAAGGATAAACATATAGACTTTGCAGCAACTTGGCTGGATTTAGAGTCTATCATACTCAGTGATCTATCACAGAAACAAAAAACAGAGTACCATACGTTCTCACTCATAAGTAGACCTTCAACAATTATCATAATACTATAAGAAAGGGTTGGGAAGTAAGCCGGGCTCGGTGGCTCAGCCTGTAATCCCAGCACTTTGGGAGGCTGAGGTGAGAGGATTGCCTGAACCTGCGGGTTCAAGACCTGCCTGGGCAACTTGGCGATACCTCATCTCTACAATAAATCAAAAATTAGCTGGGCTTGGTAGCGCACGCCTGTAGTTCCAGCTACTTGGAAGGCTGAGGCACAAGGATCGCCGGAGCCCAACAGGTCGAGGCTGCGGTGGCCGGGAGTGGCCACTGCACTCCAGTCTGGGTGACAGAGTGAGACTCCAACTCAAAAAAAAACAAAAAAACAAAGAAAGGGATGGGAAGTAGTGGGAAAATGCCAGGGGAAGGGGGAGGTGGGATAGGCAGTTGAGGGAAACTTCGGGGGGGCGGGGCACACCTCATCAACAAGAGTATCTGCATAATGAACTTCTGTATACCTCACCCTGAATTGTACCCCACATCTTTTAAATAAATAAATAAATGGCCAAAAAAAATGCCCTTTGACTTGAAGTTTATTTAGTTAACTTCATTTATCAATACTTATATATCACTATGTGTCAAGTTTTGTTCTAAATCAGGGGCTGGCAAACTATGGAACACAGGTTGAGCCCTAGCGCTTGTCTGGTTTTGCAAATAAAATTTTATTGGAACAAATCATGTTCATTTATTTACATATTGTCTTTTGTTGTTTCATACTAAAATAGTTTAGGTTTTGTGGGCCATATGGCACACAAGCCTAAAACATTTACTATCTACTATCTGGCCCTTTATAGGAAAAGCTAGCCAACCCCTGTTCTAAGTACTTTACCATTACCAACTCATTTAATGTTTATAACAATTCTATAAGGTAGTGAAGAAAACCAAAATATTTTACCCCAAAATATACTTCTTTGATATATTTTGAGATGACTGTTCAGAGAGCCTGCAGACAGAAGTAATTCTGCAAAACTGTCTTTTACCGGGGAGATTTACAACTATAGAGAAAATAGTAAAATAAACAGAGGCAAACAGTCAGGCTTTCCTGAAGCCCCTTTGTCCAGATCTAGGAACGATTAACTAAGGGACTGGCAGAAACATTTACCACTAGTCATCATCTATCCTCTCTGAAGGCTGCTCCCTGTGAGGCTTTATCTATCTACATAAGAAGATTACCTCTGCTAGCCAGGCCTTTCCTCTTCATTCCCTCTCCTTACCCATTTTGCCATTTTAAGTGTTTTGTCACAATCCAAGTCCTTATTATTTCTGTAACCTCATAATGGTACAAAAGCATCAAACATCTGGCCATTTTTTGAGTTTGTATATTTTGTATGACTCATGCACACATGTAAACCTAATAAAATTTGTGAACCTTTTTTGCTTGGTGAATCTGTGATTATCATTTTGTTTTATAGACTCAAATTATTGAACCTTCAGGGGAAAAGAAAACAAACTTTCCTACAGTAGATACTATCATTTGGAAGACATCATTTATTTATAACTAGGAAATTGAAAGCATTTTATAAGAGCTTCTTGAAAATGGAATTAGAAAAGAATTGAAGAATTCACAGCATGCCAAGGTTTCTGTATTCAAACCATTCTGTGGACAATGAACTAGTGCAAGAAATAGAAAAAATGCAAAATCATATCAGAAAGCAAGACAAAATAACAATGCACTCAAGAGAGGATAGTCTAATGAACACTTTATAAAAAACATGAAGAAAGGTGTAAAAACAACCAAGAAAATGAAAATGGGATACCAAAGTATAAAAGGTCAGAGGGAAAGTCATTGAAAAGGAAAATAGGCCAAGAAGGTTGAACAATTGTTTTACTGACTCCCTGAAAAAATATTTTTTTTAAAAAAGGAAGGAAACTAATATTGAATATGATAATCCAATAAATCTTTCCATAAATAAAATAATACCTGAATCTACAAAGTTGAAAGACCCTACCTGATACAGGGAAAAATTAACCCAGAATTATCATCTGTCAGACATGTTCTTATAAAACTATTAGACAAATATCCTCAGGGACTCCAGACAAAAAGACAACTTTCAAAGGCAAGAAAATTGCATTGGTTTCTACTTCTCAGAAACAATTTACCAAGTAAGAAAACAATGGAATAGCATTTTTAAGGCACTTCAAGATAAAGTGTAAATAAAGAATATTATATCCAACCCAAATGTTGTTTCAAGTTTCAAGGCCATAGAAAAGCAGTTTTGAATGTACCCAAATAAAGGAAATACTGTGCACATGTGCCCTTTCTAAGAAATCTAGTACAGGACAAGCTTTATCCAAAAATGACTAGGCAAACTTCTCGAAAGGACTAGCAGTGAGCGTTTTGTATATTCAATTAATGAAATAAGAATAAAACAGGAGTGGACTATAGACTAAGTAATAATATGTAATTATTATATGTTCTGACTTAGTCAAAAGGGTTCTGCTAAAAAGCAGGATGGGAAGAAACAAAGTAAAAAATAGAATAAGACCATTAACTATTATACAGGGAATGGGTGGGAGTCAGAGGGCACCATTTAAAACTGACAGACAGTAAAACTTAAGTAAAAATAAAAGTTATTGAAGACACTATAAGATGTGTTAATACAAAGGTAACCACTTAGAGTAAAAATAAAAACTTTCCTAAACACCAAAATATTTTTTAAAATACAAGAAGGTACCAAATAGCAGGACAGATAGAGTAAATTTTGTATAGTGTATATAGTAATCTCAACGTCACATAATAGGGTAGAGTTGAGACTAAACATTGCAGTGATATCAATAAATGTGAATAGTCCTAAATTATCTGTTAATGGAAAGGATTTTTCAAGTTGTTATACAAAACAAAAGCCAACTCTATACTATATAAATAAGTAATTCAAACAGACTAAAATATACTAAGTACAAGACAGCAGAGATCACAAATGTAGACTTCAAGGCAAAAATAATTCAATTAAATAAAGAATACTTTATAACTTTAAGAGCCACATTCCACATAGAAAATATAACAGTTATGAATATTGAGGCACCAAATAACCTACCAACCTCCTATATAAAATAAAAGTTATGAGTGTTGCAAGAAGACACAAATTGAAACACCCTGATAACAGAACACTTTAGCACATCACTTTCAGAACAATACAGGTTAAACAGACCAATATGGAAAAGTTATAAGATATCTAAGTAACATACGATGGATCTTTTAGACATATATCAAACACTATACCCTGATAATAGAGAATATACCTTCTTCTCAAGTGCCTAGGGAATGAAAATTTATCATATATTTCAATTTACAGAAAACATCAGAAGGTTCCTGAAAGGGCATAATGCCAAAATGGAATTATTTAATAGAATAATCTTAAACTAAAGCATAGCCATTTTGACACTGCCTAGTTCTGTCATATTCTCTTAACATTACCTAGCTTGCCCTCTAACCAAGGGCAGAACCGGTTTCTCAGATGTAGCTACTGATAACTTTTTAAACAACCCTCTCCCCTGCTTGTTTTGAATTAATTAGCTTTTCTATTCCAGTATTTGTTACAGCCATAAGAAAACCAAGTTAACCTAATTAGCCCATCATGACCTTCATGACACAGACAGACCCCCTCACCATAGCAGCAATGTGACTTAACTCATCAATCTGTCATCCATTCCCTAACAACAGTACCTGTGCTTACCTGTCCCCTTCGTGATGACGTGAAACAGACCACTGCCCTATCACCTTAAAGACCTACCCCCATCAAAGGGAAGGTTTAAAAGCATTCAACCTCAAGCAGCCATTTGCCATTGTCTTTGTTAAGCACCAGCCTTTGCTTTGCTAACTCTGGTCTGGCCATGTGGCTCTTTGAGCAGTGAGCACCATGTGCTTTGGCCTCCTCTCCCACCTTGGGAGGTGAATCTCTCTCTCTCTCTCTCACTCACTCACTCATATCCTTTGTAAAAAACTAAATTTTCCAATCTAGCCTGTGTAATTCTTTTCATCTTTCACATGGCACCAGATCACAGACACCCCATTTACTCTAACTTAACATTTTTGGAAGCCCCTTCCTGGGAAGAAAATGCTGGCAGAGACTGACTAAGTAGGGGCTCATGAGCAAGTGGCCAGGGCCCTGATGCAACAGCTGATGCTGCCGCATCTCCGCTTGGTCCTGACTCTTTTCAGGTCACAGAAAACAAGTCATTTTTTTTTAACAGAAAAAAGGTTTCCTGTGAAGAAGCAGTGGGGAGAGACTACCACCCCAGGATCTGCCTCACCACTGCAGCAGGAGAGACTGCCAGCTCCAGGTTTTGCCTCACCACCTCAGGCCATGGCTGGGCACTGGCAGCAGGGTCTGTGGAGGGAACCCAGAGGCAGAGTCCCACCGAGGAGGACTAGAGAGTTACCCCACCACCATCTTGAAGGCAGGGCAGGAAAGTGCACTGACTTGCTAACCACAGAGCAACACACCTGATCTCTGTGACTGGAGGATCAATTACTCAGGGGTTGATTATGATCCAGAAGTATTATCCTGAAAGCAAAAACTGCAGAGGGACCTGCCAAGTGCTGAGTCCCAGGTGTCCCACCTCCTAGCCTGATCCAGTTGTGGGACAAAGGGTGTGGCCGGAAAAGATCAAGGAAGAACTCCAAAGAGATTAGTGGTGAGTCCAAGCCTGACCCAAACCCCCTCCTCCCTAGCAATCCTCTGAATGACAGACCCACACAGTTGGGTCATGACTCAGAGGGAAAAACCCAGGAGGAGCCTGGACATCAGTCACAACAGGAGAACTGTATTCCAGGATAGGCCTGGCAGGGTCACCCCACACAAGTATACACCTGGGGAAGAGACAATCCTGCACCTCCCCACCAGAGGACATCTCCATGACCATATGAGAATAGGAGAGGAGGACTGTAACCCCACGCACCTCCATTGCCCCTTTTCCTTCCATGCTCTGGACACTGGGGAGAGAGTGAAAGAGGTGGAAAACTCTGCAGGAGAGACCAGATTAGAGGAAAATTACAGAGTCTGCCACAAGAAGGCAGGTTTTTTTTTTAATTTTTTAATTTTTTTAAGTAAAAAAAATTTTTTCCTGTTTGTTAGTTCATCTATTTTTTAAAATATATAATATTTCTTTTGTGCATGAATGTGTATGTGAGGGTTTAATCTGCATTCCCCCAATTTTTTTTCTTCTTTTATTTTCTTTTTCTGTTTCTTTCTTCTTTTGTTTGTTGTTTTCTGTTTATGTGTGTCTGTGAATTATTGAGTGTTCATCTTTCAATTTGTTATTGTTGTTGGTTTGTGTTTGCTCTTTTGTTCTTCTGGGTATTTTTTATTTTTATTTTTTATAGTTTAAGTTGTGGTCAATATATGTGTGAGGGTTCAATCTGAATTTGGTTTTTTTTCTCTCTTTTATTTTGTTCCTTTGTCATTCACTTTGTGCTAGGTGTGTGTGTGTGTGTGTGTGTGTGTGTGTGTGTGTGTGTTCAGTTTTCTTTGCTTTGTTTTTGTAGTTGTTTGTTTTGTTTCATTTTGTTGTTATTCCAGTTGTTTTAGGGTGTGTATGTCTCTGGGTGTGTGTTCAATTATTTTTTGCATTGGTTTCTGCTTTGCATCATCATATAGAGTGGTGGTGGGGAGTGGGTCTCAGGGAACACATACCACAATCAGTAAACACTGCAATTTGCAAGTAGTTTCTGAAACCTAGAGCCCCATCACCAACCTTATTCGACTTTCAAAAACTACAAGAGACAGCAAAGCTTTCCATTCACAGCCATGTTTCAAAATAAAACAAATCAAGAGACAAATCAGGGAAGAATAGAGGGCTGAGCAAACATTAGAAGGGAAACTCTCCTACTGACAGTGAATAACAGAACTAAAGAGAAAAACAAGAGACCTGTCACAAATGAGGAAAAACCAAAGGAAAACCACAAAATTTCAAGGGAAACAAAGAAAAAGCCCCAGAAAAATCAGACCTTGGAACCCAAACAACAGAGGTCACTGACTGGTCCCAGAATATGACAGGAATTAGGGAATGAATGGAAAGAATGAAAAGATCAAGAAAGACAAGATTCAACACTGAAAGAACCTGTAATAGAGATTTTGGCAATAAGAAATTTCATCCAGGAAATAAATAACAAGATGGCAAGTAGGGAAAGCAGAATTAATCTAGCTGAAGAAAGAATCTCAAAACTTGAACACCAGAACATGGAATTAACCTGATCTGCAAAAAAATATTTTAAAAAGTCTCAGAAAGAGAGAAGAAAGCTGACAAGAGATGTGCAATTATATCAGGAGGTTGAACCTAAGCCTGATTGGTATCCCAGAAAAGAAAGGGAAATGGAGAACACCTTGGAGCAAGTATTCCAGAAGGTAATCCAAGAAAACTTTCCCCATCTCCCCAGAGATGTGACCAGCCACACACAAAAAATACAGAGAGCCCCCACAAGGGATCAAATGAGAAGACGAACCCTTAGACACTTAGTGATTTGCCTACACAAAGTGGGCACAAAGGCACAAAAGAAAAATCCTAAAGGCAGCAAGAGAAAAAGGTCAGACTACCTATCAGGGAAAACCAATCAGAATAGCAGCAGACATATCAGCAGAAACACTACAAGCAAGAAGGGACTGGAGTCCTATATTTAAAGTCCTCAAAGATAAATGATTTCAAACAAGAATTTCCTACCCAGCCAAGTTCAGTTTCATCGGTGATGGAGAATTAAAATCCTTCCTAGACACCCTATCCCTAAGAGATTATGCAGCTTCCAGACCAACTCTACAGGAGACACTTAAAAAGATATTAAGCACAGAAGAAAACAAAACAAAACAAAAGGAAAGACCACACAGTTCCAAGAGAATAGCAGACAACAGAAACAACAGAGAATACATCACAACAACAAACTTGAAAACACACACATACACCATTACCAAAGCCAAAAGAAAACGAAGAAAAAACTTTATAAGAACATCATGACAGGGATAAATAATAACATTTCAGTAATCAGCCTGAATGTGAATGGACTAAATGCACCACTGAAAAGACAGAGAATGGTAAACTGGATAAGAAACCATGACCCAATGATTTGCTACATCCAGGAAACTCATCTCACCACAAGGGACACACACAGACTCAAAGTTAAAGGCTAGAAACATCTAAGCTCTCCAAGGAACTCAAACATGCCGAAAGGAAAAAACCAAACAGCCCCATTAAAAAGTGGGCAAAAGACATGAATAGACACTTCTCAAAAGAAGTTATACAGGCAGCCAACAGACATGAAAAGTGCTCAGCCTCATTAATCATCAGAGAAATGCAAATCAAAACCAAATTGAGATACCACCTCATCCCAGTAAAGATGGCCATTATTAATAAAACAAACAACAACAGATGCTGATGAGGATGTGAAGAAAAAAGAACACTTCTACACTGCTGGTGGGAATGCAAACTAGTGCAACCTCATTGGAAGACAGTGTGGCAATTTCTGAAAGAACTAAAAATTGACCTTCCAATGACTGAGCAGTTCTCCTATTGGGAATATACCAGGAGAAACTCAAATAACTCTACAAAAAATACACCTGTACACGTATGTTTGTTTCAGTTTTATTCACAATAGCACAAACATGGAACCAATTATGCTGCCCATCAAAGCTGGACTGGATTTTTTAAAATGTGGCACATATACACAATGGAATATTATGCAGCCATAAAGAAGGACAAACATATGGACTTCACAGCAGCTTGGATGGATTTAGAGTCTGTCATACTCAGTGATCTATTACAGAAACAAAGAACAGAGTACCATATGTTCTCACTCATAAGCGGACCTTGAATAATTATCATAATACTATAAGAAAGGGACGGCAGTTGTGGGAAACTGCCAGGGGAGGGTGAGGGTGGGATTGGCAGTTGAGGGAAACTGCTGGGGGGGGGAGGGGCACACCTCATCAACAAGGGTACCTGCATAATCAACATTTGTACACCTAACCCTGAATTGTACCCCATATCTTTTAAATCAATAAATAAAAACACACACAAGAGAAAAACAAATTTGACTAATTATATAGAAACTTTTTTAAAATCTATAATTTAAAATCTTCCCGAAAAAAAAAAAAAAAAAAATACTTTGGCCCAAAGGCTTCACCAGTGAATTCATTGAAACATTTTTAAAAAGAAAAAAAAAAAAAAAGAAGAAGGGAAAAAAAATCACCTCAAATCCCAAAGACATTTTGTTGGAAAATCTATTGGTTGTCTCTGTCTTAACCACCATAGGTAGCCAGAATTAAAGCACTGTACCTCAAATCTCTGCCCTAGTTATAGGAATCTGTTATTTCCACTCACATCCCAAAGCTGGAGACAGCAGCTATTTTGTCTGTATGGCAGAAACAAGAGAAAGCAAATGCTTTGCAGACATTGGTTAAGGTAGCACACACTGTAAGAGTTGCAGTGCCTAAGAGCCAAGCAGAGCATGCTAAGGTTGCTTTCAGGCAGTCAGCACTGGAGGAGAACACAGGTAGAGCAAAACAAAGGGTAAGAGCAAAAACAAAGAGAAGGACAGGGCATTCAGAAAAGGCAGAGCCTAGGCTTGATGGGTGCTTTAAACAAAGCAGATACTTCCAAAGGGAAGAAAGCAATGGAGCTCTCTGAACACAAGAGACATATCATTTTATTTTTTTATACTTCCAGTTCATGACCCTTCTCTGCCCCTCCTTCAAGAAACCACAGATACCACAGAGACAAACAGTTTAGTTTTTTATACACTTTTTTCCCCACAAAATCTAAAGCAGAGTCATTCTCCCAGAACAAATTGCAAGTCAAGAATCCCACTGCATACTCAGGGAACAAATCCAAAAGAATATAAAATCACTGACCACTCAGAGCTTTTTGCTGCATTTAAAAAATATAATGCATCTAGAATTCTTTTAAAAATTTTATTCTCAACAAAACTCACCTATGTTAGGTTGCCTATCTTCTATTTGCCCTTACCACCATTCCCTCCCAACACTCTCAACCCTCTCCACCAGGCATTGTACCCTGGGAGACTGACCTATGCAGAAAGCGTCAGTAGACTTTCTGGCTCCCAGCTGGGTCTAGCCAAAGGAGAACACTTGCCTGAAATGGGAGGAAGGAAGGAAAAGACAGGGTCCATGTACCCCTGGCCTCCCTCCCTGCAGAGTCCTGACTGACTCCCAATATGGAAGTATCCTGCTCTAATCAGGCACCTCTCACCACTTAATTCTGTCTCTGGGATTCAGGAACCACTTGTGCCCTCATCCCTGCAGGCCTTGCATATATACCCTTCTACCCTCCATTACTTCTTCAGGGTACTGTACTATATCCCCTGTGGCATTTCTATGTCTTGTTTTCTCATTTGGAAATAGTTTCTTAAAATACCTGCCATCTCCTCATATTCTGCTATTGAGTTTCTGACTCTGTAGATTGTGAAATTAAATAATTCAAACTTAAAGCTGTTGGGACATTAAATTATTCTCAGCCGTGGGACAAATGTGGCTATGCAGCCTGAACCTGCAGCATGCAGCAACAACCTCTGCCTTTTTTCCCCTGTGAATAATTGAGAAGATCAAATGGTACCAGAGATTAAAAACCCCTCAGATTTCTACCCCTCCTCAAAGAGTAATAAAGTAATCTTCCTTGGCACGTAGCAATCTGTAACCAATCAAATTACTGTAACGTATGTACTGTTCTTCTATGAAAAAAGTTGGAGTCCTGCTAAAATTTCTCTGTCTCTGCCTATATAAGTGAAATCTTAACTTCTTCCGTTTGGATCCCTGATTTTGAGTCAGTGATCCTGGGTGGCTGAGCTCAAATTTTGTGCCCAAATCAGCTCTATGCTTAATCATATCTTCTAAATCTCATTGTTTAAGATTGGTTGGCAAGACAAGGAATATAAACTCTCAGAAAAGAACGTTAGCTTGAAGACTGGGTCATGCTGCTGAATAAAAGTGCAAGGTCACAACAATGAGGATCTGTCCCTTATTGTCAATCCAAGTATTCTAAATCTGAAAATAAGAAAGAATGCTGGTTTTCATCCTTGTTGATCATATAAAACTTACATGGAATGTTTATTTTATTTCAATGCAGCAATAAATATTTGCATTGCAGAAACATTTTTTTCCAAATATTTAGGAAATATTCTTCTTCTCTAAGTATTCTGAAATTGTTTTGAAATTTTGTCCACTTTTTATTTCTTTGTTCTTATTTTTTTAGGTCATTAAAAAGTCATAGCTTGCTTGGCTATGCTACGAAAATTTCAACTGCTCTGTAGATATGGCCAAGAATAAAGAAAATGCTTGCCACCACTCCTGCTGGTCAGTCTGGCCTTGACCCAGAGGTCTGGGAGGGCTTGGATGACCTCTTTCAACCCTGTTTGTATTGCCCTCTAGTTGAAATTCTTATTTCTATCACTTTCTGAATGTGCCTACTTTAATTCTCTGAACAGACAACTGAAAATGGGAAATAAAAAAAGAAACTTGTAAAGCAAATGACTGTTTATCATTTAATCCAGTCTGACTTGACCAGACATTGCGAGTAAAATAAAAACATCACCAAAAACAAAGAAACAAAACAAAATTTTAGAGTCAGAAGGCCTAAGTTCAAATTCTGGCCAATGTACTTAATAACTAGATCATTGAAATACTCAAATGCTCATATTTGTCATCTGTAAAATGGGCATATCAAAATGTTCTCACCTGTTATAAAATGCAAGCAAGGTAATTTACATAAAAGCATATAAAGATCTAATGTACCAGACAGATGTCTGGTTAAAAAAAAAAAAAAAAAAGCTCGAACACAAAAAATAGTGAAATCTAAGCCATTTTATCCAAAAGTCATCCATCCAAATATTAGTTAAGGGCTTGATAGTGATTCAGAAGATGAATACAGCATAGAGTTGGCCTCTGAAGTTTGCAACATAATTGTGAAGACAAGCTGAATACACTTTTAATAATTATTAAAGAGTATTATCAAGTATATTTCAACTGCTAAGAGTTCACAGAAGAAAGAGAGCAATGTATATTATTTGGTATAATCAGAAAAATCTTCTCAGAGGAATTTTCCATGTTACAATAATAGGAGTTAATGTTTGTTGGGTACTTATTATAATTTTAAACTTTTTACATATTAACTCATCTAAACCTCAGAACAAAAAAATAACAGTTATTAAAATTTTCTTCATTTACAAAGAAGAGAACTAAGCCCTCAGGGAGTTTAAGTAAATTGTTCAGTGTACACAATGAAGTAAGCGGAAGAGCTAAATTCAAACCTGGACCATCTGACTCCTGCTTTGATCCTCACTGCCCTACATGTGAGTGTACCCAGTGCACCTGCTTATGACATTGCACAAACATTCTGCAAATTTTATTGAATAATTTGCCATCTGGCCATTATCATCTCTGCTCTTTCTTATCCAGTAACTAAATGAGAGCTCGAAGAAGGTGTTCTACTTCCAGGTCCTCAGGTGACTTGCTTCGTAACCTTGAGAGAGTTAATATTTGCTGCCACAACTTTGTCAAACTTAAATAATGATATTTAGGAAATATGATTGAGTATAGCATTTATTCAAGCACAAAGCTTGAAGATGACTACCTGGAAACACCAATCCCAAATGCATAGAGTCAACATTCCAAAACGGTTTTACTTATATAGAAATGTTAGAGGAATTACATTATTTTCCAAACAAAACTAGTGCATATGCCACCACCATTTGATTGAGAGCACTACATTCCAAGGAAGATTACCTTATTACTCCATGAGGAGGGGTGGTGATCTGAGGGGTCTATCTCTGGCACCGTTTGGTCTTAATTATTTACAGGGGGAAAAAAGGGCAGAAGTTGCAGCTGCCTGCTGTGTGACTCAGACTACATAACCACATGCCTCTCGAGGCTCAGGATAATTTAAAGTTTCAACAGCTTTAAGTTTGCATTATTTTCAGTTTGAATTATTTAATTTCCAAGCTTCCTTATCAATAAATTTTAAATAATGATATTTCCACAAATGTACCTCAACTATCGGAATAAAAGAAAATGTGGAATAAATGGGAAAGCCTACAGAAAAATATGAAACACCTAAAGATGAAATTACCATCCATTATTATTATTCACCTGTTCTATCTAAACTCATGGCCAGAAGGTGCATTTCGAAGTGCAATCTGTGACAACAAAGGAAAAGTGGACAGAAGCGTGTGGCTGGATCAAAATGGCATGACAACCTCTGCAGAATGAGTCATGGCATGTACGCATCCTGAGGCAGACGGAGTGGCAGATGTGCACATCAGGATGATTTGAGCAATGCAAGGATGCAGAAGAAGGAAAAGGAGAAGACAAATTACTTTGAGAGACAATTTTGTTTTCTGCTTGTGCTATTTTATACAGGACTACTTAACATTTCATTTTCAAATTTCTCTGAATATACATGCCTTTGATGCAAGCAAGATATAGGACTCCTAAATAAAAGAAGAAATAGAAATATGGGTAAACAATGAGATGGGTTTTTTCTTCTTTTAAATATATGCTTCTACCCTGGCAGCATAGAGAAGCCCTAAGGGAGCACTGAGTAGAATTTCTAAAAAAGCACTTCCCTTGATTCAGTCAATACTAGCTTCCTGATGGCACCTCAGCAAACTCAGATGTATGAATCCACTGATAAGTGACAGAAATCAATCAGGTGACTCTGCTGCTACCAAATTCACAATGTGACAATGTCACTGACGGAGACGGAGCTAAGATTGGCCCTTGGATCAAGCGTGGGAGGCTTATAATACATAATGTGGAAGTAATAGGACAGGAAGTATCTGTCTTGCATTTGATAACCTGAAAAAGCAAAGGGACAGAATTAATATCTCTTGGGCTTGCCACGTCTGGTGAATTAAAGAGAATTTTTACTAGGCCAGAGAATGCAAGAATAGATTCATGAATATGACAGAAACATTGACAAGTATTTATTCATTCATTATTTTACTCATTCATAAATCATTTGGTGATTGTCAAATAACTGACTACATGTCAAGCGCTCAAATACAGCCAGGTATCGTGGATAAAAAATGAAAGAAGCATAGTCCCTAGTAAAAGAAACTTACAATCCAGTGGCAGAAAACAGGTATAAGCACTATATTATAAAAATGAGATGTGATGAGTTTATGCTTAATCGCTCGGATGGGTGCAGTGTACTAGGGGAGCCCCTAAAGGGTTGCAGGGAGGCAGGAGAAATGCTTTCTGGAGAAATAACAGCTGAGCTGAGTGTTCAAGTATCAGCAGAAGTTGGCCACATAAGGGGCAAGGAGACTTTCTACAAAGACAGTCTACTTGAGTAAATAACTTAAAATGAGTTAGAGAATAGTTTAGGAGGCAACTGCAAGCAGCTCCTTGTTGCTATGGTATAAAATGCAAGGCAGAAAGTTGAGGGAGGAGCTGGAACAACTGGTGAAGACTAGACCAGAACAGACTTTCCCTGAAGAAGGGGCTTGTGCTGTATCCACATGGCTAGAGGTTCTCAGGCTTCGGCTTGCTTCAGAATTATCTGAAGAGTTTTTTAAACATGTGTTGCGGGACTGCACCCCAAGTTTCTTAATTCATATATCTGGAATGAGGCCTAAGAATTGGCGTTTTTAACAAGTTTTATGTAACACAGAGGCTGCCGGTCTTGAGACCACATCACAGGCAACTTAACAGGCATAAAAGTTTTCAAGCAAAACAGAGATAAGATAAATTGTGCCTCTTAGAATCCTTGGGCTCCTTGGGCAGGTTGCATCGAGGTGGCAAGGACTGACTAGAGACAAGGAGGCTTGTTAGGAAGCTATGGAAGGGTGCCAGAGGAGAACAGACAAGCCAAACTATAATCATGTTAGCTAACAATTTCATATGTATTACCTGTAGAACACCACAAAGGACAAATTTATGTATCATGTTTGCAATGTCTGGTTCCTTAATTCGAACAGCAAATGTAAACAACATTAAAAGAAAATATATTTAAGAGAAAAGAGGTAGAACTGGAGTTACATCTTTTTATTTAAAAAGAGATAGACTGTGTGTGTGTCTTACTGATTAAAACCAGCGAATAGAGGTTAGTTTTCTATCATGGATTGCTCATCTCAACTTGGCCTGTTTGACAAGATAATAAGTGGTATCTCAGCATCCTCCTTTGGAAAGTAAAATAAAGCCTACCCTGAAAAAGGAATGAAAAGTAAGGGCTTTCGAATTAGAATGCAAGCAAAAAAAAAAGCAGAAAATAAAAATAGACACCAGGATGAGTGTGTGATGGAAGTGGTGGTGAGTGACATTAGACACACAGATTTTCCCGGTCTGACATCAGGTAAAGACCCACACCTGCAAACCAATCCCCCAGATTACTGTATATTTTCTAATTGCCTTTCCCCAAGCTGAGTTCATCAGAATCCTTTCCGGAAATCTGAAAATCAATGAATGAGACATAGAGACTGAAAAATATTGGAGGCAAGTCAACAGAATAAAAGTCCTGCTGCTAGAGGCCCCCAGAATCCAGAGGCATCCTGGATCCACCCCTCCCTAGGTCATTCAGTAATATCCTGAATTCTGTGAGTGACCCTAGTTTCAGCAGAGCATTGCTTTATCAATTTTCTGTGGGAAACAACTAATTTGTTGGTTTGTTGTTTGCTTTAAATATCCAATCCACCATTCATCACTGCATTTGTAAAATATGTTTAAAAATGGATTACTATAACTACAACTTGATCATGAGAAAAACATCAGAAAAATCTTAGTTGAGGGACATTCTACAAAAATACTCAACCATATTCCTCCAAATTGACAAAGTCATTTAAAAAACAAGGTAAGTCTCAGTCCCAGAAACTATTACAGCTAAGAGGAGCCTACAGACACAATACTAAAATGTAATGTAATACCTTAGAAGGAATCCCAGAAGAGGAAAAGGACATTAGGTAAAATTAAGGACATCTGAATAAACTGTGGACTTTAGACAATAAGAATGTATCAGTAATGGCTCACTAATTGTAACAAATGTACCATACTGATGTAAGGTGTTAAAAGTAAAAGAAACTGAGTACATCTATGGGAACTCTGTACCGTCTTTGCAATTCTTCTGTAAACCTAAAACTGTTCTTAAAAAATTAACTTTATCTTTTTAAAAACTGAAGTATTAAGTAAAAAAATAAATTGGAAAACACCAAGATGAACAAAATACAAGCTCTTAATTTATGAGATTCAGCAGATATGAAATTACTTGCCAATATAAATAATACCTAGTGAAAAGAAAAGAATGCAAAAATCCCCTTTTATTGAAAGTGTGTATATGGGGAAAAAAGTAGTGAATAACCTATATCTATTCATAACTTTTTGTCATTCTGCAATTGTAACTAAACAGTTATGTGTGAAAGAGTGGGTCTCATATTAAATACAATGTTCCTTTAAAGTGTGCAGATTTTAAAGAAACATTGTATTTATCAGTATTAAGATTCTTAACATGATAAATAAGCATGCTTTTTGCTTATTAATGTATCTGTTCAAGTTTGGATTGATCACAATGCTTCTCACTGGTGATAATATGTATCTAAATTGTTCCTGTTTTTCATTTTAATTACACCAATAGTAGAGAAACCAGTCTTAAAGAGGCATGTCAACAGGAGGATAAAAAGTGATTTTAAACTGAATTTTAGCAAGCTGAGATAGTTATTCAAAATAAATAAAGTGTTTTATTTTCAAAATTCCTTTCAAATCCTTTATCAGTAACCACTTCAACAACTTTTTCCTACACAATTATAATGGAATTTAAGTTATCTTTCAACGAAAGGAATGGATTTCAGATCAATAAATTTCCTATGTAAGGATCTTTTCTAACAGAAAATAATTGCAAAAATTCTTCATAATTCATAAGGAGTTAATAATGTTTTGCATTTTAGAAGTATCAAAGTTATGACTTATTTGATAATTGTTAAATTATACAACACATCACAACAATCTGTAGAATCTCTATACTTCTAAACTTCTCATTTTGTTCTTGTCCTTTGATCATATCTGCAATTAAAAACCATGCTGTACACCGTCCTTTTATGGAAGTATTAGGATCATTATAATAAAGAAATAGCAGACAAATAAGTCCAGCTATCTAATTCCCCTCTTTAAGAAGATAAGATCTAATAGTTTTCCTGTCTTGCAGAAATATTAAGAGCAGATAACAGACACCCTCGCTGTTGTGCTGCCCATTGTGCCCTTCACAATGTATCTTTCCTTTAATAAATCTACCTTTCTTAATCCAAAAAAGAGTTTGTTCTACAGATTAAACATTCTCAACTTTTCATCTCAATATGCAATGTAAGTCATTTTAATTCATCTATCATATTATTACATTAAAGAGAATAATGTAAACTGTGATGCCTTACCCTTTACTTAATTTACGATTTTATGTCATTAAAAACTATGTTAATATGCAATATATGTCACTTGGCACATTGTTTATTTGGCTGATTTTCTTTTAATAGCAAGACATTCTTAATACAGGAAAAAAATACATCTGGGTAACTACTTCAGAAAATTGTTTTTGTGTTTTTATTGTTGTTTTATTGGACCTATGACATCAGGACATACTTCTACACAAAACTGAAACTCTAAAACATACTTGCTAACTTTGTAATCCTTCACAGTTTTACATAGTCCAGAGCCAAATATAATTGTCAACAATAAAGCTGAAAAAAATAAGTTATTTAAACCACCATTATGTTCAAATTGCACATATATAAAAAATTTTCAGCTAATAATATATGTGCATAAGTCAAGCTGCAATGAGAAATACTTTGCTAGGTCTATTTATTCTTTGAGATGGTGTTATATCATTAGCCAGTTAAAAAATACATCTAGCTGTTGTATCACTGAAAGGTAATACTTGAGATATTGCTTTACTATAGATTTATCCAACATTTTCAAGCAACCATCTTTGAAACAGCTTCAGCAATTATATATGGTTTTTAGTGTTACCAATATGAAGTTCCATTTTATACATGAAATATGGAACATCTATTTCTTCTATCTTTTTAATTCAGCATACTTTCTTTCAAATAATTCTTTTGGTTTTGAAATTATTGCTTTATGTTTTGTGTATACATGTCAAACACATTTTGATAGTTTTATTGTTTCACAGCTAGCACAAGTCTAAAAATTGAATCCAACAAAATATTAAAAAGTTAATGTATCATGACCAATTATAGTTTATCCCAGGAATGCAAGGTTGGTTTAAAATTCTAAAAACACAGTATAAACAAACTAAGAAAAATCATATTATCTCAATAGATGAAGAAAAAGCATCTGACATATTTCAACAATAATCCCAGATACATACTTTCAATAAACTAAGACTAGAAAGGATCTACCTCAACTTTAAAAAGGGTATCTACAAAAAACCTACAATTAGCATCATACACAGTGATGAAATATCCAATGTTTTCCCCTGTTATGAGCTGAATTATGACCCCATCCCATTCATATGTTTAAATTCCAACTCACAACATCTGAGAAAGTGACTGAATTTTGAGAGGTAACTAAGTTAAAATGTGGTCATTAGAATGGGCCCTAATCCAATATGCCTGGAGTCCTTATAAGAAGAGGAGATTAAGACACAGACAGGCACAGAAGAAAGACCATGTAAAAAGGTGGCCAATTGAAAGCCAAGGACAAAGGCCTCAGAAATAAAAATGCCTCTTAATCTTGGACTCCAGACTCCAGAACTGTGAGAAAATAAATTCCTGTTGTTTAAACCACCCAGTGTGCAGTATATTGTTATAGCAGCCCTAGCAAACAATCACCCCCTAAGATTGGGGGAAAATAAATATGTACTTCCATTCAACATCGTCCTAGAGGTTTCTTGCAAAAAGCCAAGAAAAAATAAATTAAAGCTGTACAAAATGGGAAGGAAAAACTAAAAATACCTTCATTTGTAGATAAAATAGAAAATCTTAAGAAATCTAATAAAGTCATCCAGATAACTGACTTAGTTTAGCAAGGTTTTGTTTTACAAAATTAACATATAAAATGTTATTTTATTTCTATATACAAGTAACAAAAATGGAAATTGAAATTTCAAAACACTACCACATGCAGTAGCTTCAAAATATTAAATACCTAAGGCTATATATGACAAAAAATACATAAGATCTATTCACTGTTAATTGCTGAGATAAATTAATAAAAACCTAGATTAATGGAGAGATATATCATGCTCAAGAGTCAAAGACTGAATATTGTTAAAATGTCATTTCTCCTGAAATCAACCTAGAGAATCAACATGACCCCAAAGCCAAAGACCAATCAAAATTTCAGAAGTCTTTAGAAATTAAAGAATTGATCTTACAATTCATATAGAAATGTGAAAGATCTAGAATAGCCACAACAACTGTGAAAATGAAGAACAAAGTTGGAAGACAAACATAACCCACTAGAGCAGAGGTTAGCAAATTAAGACCTGTAGACTAAATTCAGTCAATGGCTTGCTTTTTACAGTGCTCAAGCTAAAAATGGTTTATATCGTTAAATGGTTGTTTAAAAAAACAACCATTCTGCAGAGGACATAAGTGCTCCACAAAGCCTAAAATATTTACTGATTGACCCACTACAGAAAAAGTTTGCTGACCCTCAAACTACCATAACCAACACAGTGTGGTATTGTCATATACATGGACAAATAGATCAATTAAGCAGAATACAGAGCCCAAAAAGAAGCCCATACATTTACAGGCCACTATTTTTTTTTTTTTTTTAGAAAGGTTTAAAGGAAATTCAGTGGCCAAATTATAGTTTTATTAACAAATGGTCAGGAACTGCTGGCTATCCATATGCAAAAAAGTAAACTTTGATTAATATTTTGCATAATATACAAAACAAACTCAAAATGAATCATAAATCTAAATATAAACCTAAAACTATATAACTTATAGAATAAAACTTAAGAGAAAAATATCTGTGACCTTGAGCTTGTCAAATAGTTTTTAGATATAACACTACAGCAAGATCCATAAAGAAAAAATTGATAAACTAAACTTTGCCCAAATTTAAAATGTCTGATCCAAAAGCCATTGTCAAGAGATTAAAATAAAAACCAAACCTTGGAAGAAAAAATTGCAAATTATGTATCTAATAAAGATCTTGTATCTAGAATATACAAAGAACTCTCAAAACTTAATAATAAAAAACAACCTAATATGTCTTAATTGGGCAAATGATTTGAACAAGTACTTCACTAAAAAAAAGATATAAAGATGGCAAATAAACACATGAAAAAATTCTCAACATCATTAGTCATTAAGGAAATGCAAATTAATACAGAAAGAAGATGCCTCTACCTACCTACTAGAATGACTAAAAAATTATTTTGACATTTTGGAATTTTAATCTTAATTCTTACTGTTTTTTTCTTTTAATTTTTTAATAAGTCATTTAATATTCCTTTGGATTTTATTTCCAGAAGGCACTTTTGAAGACAGGGCTGTGTTGATTTTGATAAGGGATACTTCTTCAACTTAGATTGAAACAAACAAAAAGAATGAATGTCATTCACATAACTTAGAAGACTAATACAAGTTGATATACATCATCACTCAAATACATTTTTGAAATGGTAGCATAGCTTTATGGTTAAAAGAAGATACAACCTGGGTCAAAGCATGACAAATTATCACTGCTCCAGTAGAATAGGCTGAAGGCATAGCTTAGTGTATGCCTATACCTAGGGTCTTAAGAACAATGTACAGGGAATTGAAAAAATGCCACCTACAAAGTCAGCCACATTGTCAGTGCATCCTGTCAAAGAGCTATTCTGCAAATACATCATTGACAAGAATCATGCCAAAATGCACAGCTGAAAGGTATTAAACTATGATATGCCTTTTTCTTTTTTCTTTATTTCCTTTGCTCACAGATATGTTCCATTATCCCATCAGATTTACTTATAAATGTTCACATGTTCAAGGATAAAATTAATAAGAAGAACATTAAACTAAATAGGGGACTTTTCTTAGACTGGTGTCCTGTGCTACTGCCCATAAAGCCAGCCTTGATTGTGGCCCTGATTTCTTAGGGGTTTTTTATATGTAATTTTTTATTTTAAATATGTGGGATACAATTCAGGGTTAGGTATACAAATGTTCATTATGCAGATACATTGGTTAATGAGGTGTCCCCTCCTCTGGCAGTTTCCCACTACTGCCAATCCCTTTCTTATAGTATTAAGATAGTTGCTCAAGATCAGCTTATGAGGAGAACATGTCATATTCGGTACTTTGTTTCTGAGACAGGTCACTCAGTATTATAGCCTCTAAGTCCATCCAAGTTACTGCAAAGTTCATAATTTTGTCCTTCCTTATGGCTGCATAATAGTCCATCATGTATATGTACCACATATTTTTTTATTCAGCCTCTTTTGATAAGCAGCATGGTTGGTACCATGTTTTTGATACTGTAAATAATGCTGTAATAAACATGTGTGTGCAGGTACCTTTTTCATAGAGTGATTTGAGTTCCTCCAGATATATTCCCAGTAGGGGTTGCAGGGTTGTGTAGAAGATTGATTTTTAGATCTTTTAGGAATCGCCACACTGTTTTCCACAGAAGCTGCACTAGATTACATCCCCACTAACAGTGTAGAAGTGTTCCCTTTTCACTGCATCCTCTCCAGCATCTGCTGTTTTTTGTTATTGGTGATGGCCATCCTGACTAGAGTTAGGTGGTATCTCAGTGTGGCTTTAATTTGCATTTCTTTGATGACTAGCGAGGCTGAGCATTCTTTCATGTATCTGTTGGATTCTTCTTTTGAGAAGTGTCTAAGTTCTAGATAGAGCAATCAGACAAGAGAAGGAAATCAGGGGTATCCAAACAGGAAAAGAGGAAGTCAAGCTATCTCTCTTTGCAGATGACATGATTCTGTGTGCTGAAAACCCAAGAGAATCTGTCAAAAACCTCCGTGCACTGATAAAGGACTTTGGCAATGTCTCAGGGTATAAAACAAATGTGCAAAAGTCAGTTGTATTTCTATACACTAACAATAAACAAACAGAAACCCAAATAGAAAGCACAATTGCATTCACAATAGCCACATACAAAAATGAAATACCTTGGCATCTTCCTAACCAGAGAAGTCAAAGACCTTTACAACAAAAACTACAAAACACTGCTCAAAGAAATAAAAAATGACACAAATAGAAAAATATTCCATGCTCATGAATTGGAAGACTCAACATTGTTAAAATGTCCATCTACCCAAGGCAATCTACAGATTTAACACTATACCCATTAAATTACCAGCAGCATTCTTCTCAGACCTGGAAACAACAATACAGGAACTCATATAGAAACATAAATGACCACGAATAGCCAAAACAATCCTCAACAACAACAACAACAACAACAAAAACAAAGTGGAGGCATCACACTTCCAGACTTTATGCTTTATTATAAAGCTACAATAATCAAAACAGCCTGGTACTGGTACAAGAACAGGCATATAGATCAATGGAACAGGATAAAGATTCTGAAAACAAAACCTCGATTTCTCAAACAACTCCTATTCGACAAAGCCTCCAACAACAACGACTGGGAAGGAGAACCTATTCAGTAAATGGTGCTGGGAAAACTGGCTGACCACATCAGAAGATTAAAACAAGACCCCTACCTACCACTATACACAAAAATCAACCCTAAATGGATCAAAGACCTAAATGTAAAACCTCAAACTATAAGAACCTAAGAAAATGCAGGAGACACCCTTATGGAAACTGGAACTGGCAACCAATTCCTGATCAAAACCTCAAGTGCCCATGCTACAAGAGAAGATAGACAAGTGGAACGTCATCAAACCGACAAGTTTCTGCAAAACCAAAGAAACCATTGAGAGAGCAGGGAAACAGTCCACAGAACTGGGAAAAAAATATTTGCCGGGGCAACCCCTTCGAGTCCCCTCCCTCTGTGGGAGCTTTCTTGTCAATAAATCCTGCTTTCTAAACAAACTAACAAATAAACCAAGTATATATTTGCCAACTGTATATCTGACAAAAGCCTAACATCTAGGATCTACAAGGAACTTAAACATGCCAAAAAGAAAAAAAAAATAGGGTTATTACAAAGAATGACTAAAATTTAAAGACTAGCCTTACCAAGTGTTGGTCAAAAAAAACGAAAGAAGTCAAACTCTCATACGCTGCTAACAGGAATGTAAAATGGCAGAACCACTGTCAAAAACAGTTTGCCAGTTTCTTGAATATATAAACATATGAAGAGGACCTCCCAAAATGGGATCATTTTTGGAGAACAGTCTTGTAATACAGGCTTCCCCTACTAGGTAAGTTTTCTAGGAACACCATTGGCATCAGTGTACTAGCTAGCATTGCTGTGAGAAGCTGCATTCAGTTTCAGTGATTTTTTTTTTTTTTTTGAGATTCTTTCAGATCATTGGCCCACCTCCTGATGGGTGCTCTACAAGCACATCTGCCCACAACTCAGTGAGGGTTCAGCAGTTTTTGACCAAAAACGGCATGACCCCTTGTGCCCCACCCTCCTTATTCATACCATCTTGACCAGGATTTTTTTTGTTTCCCTGGATGAGAAAAGTCCTCAAAGAGAAACATTTTGCCAATGTGGAAAAGGTGAAAAAAAAAAACAACAAAAGCACTAAAAGGCATCACAATCGACGAGTTCAAAAATTGTTTTGAGTGGTGGAAAAAGTGTCTCAATAGGTGTAGTGCATCAAATGGAGAGTACTTTGAAAGTGACTGAAGTTTAAACATGTAAGAATAAATACACAATTTGTAAAAAAAACAAATTCTGTTTGTTTTTTGGGTCCCCCCTTCTTATACCTATCATTTGATCAAGTTATTCCAGTCTTAGGTATTTCCAAAAGACATGAGAGTTTATGTCCATATAAAGACTTGTACCCAAATGTCCATAGCAGCTTGATTTGTAATAGCAAGAAATTAGAAGGAAACCAAATAGCTATCATCAGGTTAATGGATAAACAAATTGTAGTATAACCAAAAATGGAATAATACTCAGCAGGGAAAAAGAATTAACTATTGAAAATGCAATAACATGGATAAATCTTAAACTCTTTATGCTGTGTGAAAGTCATCATACCAAATGAAGAAAAGATACATACTGTACAATCCCATTTATATAAAATTCTAGAAAATAGAAACTAGACGACGGCGGTAGAAAGCCACATCAGTGTTTGCCTGGGGCTATGTGGGGGAAAGGCTGGGGAGGTTAGGATGAAAGAAGGGCTGCAAAGAAACTTTGGGAAGCGAGGAGATACTCATTATCTTGATTGTGATGACAAGTTCCCAAGTGTGTACAACATATGTCAAAACTTAGTAAATTGTATGCTTTAAACATACACATTTAAATTATACAAACTAAACCTCAATGAAACTGCTTTAAAAATAGGGTAAATTACCATTCTTATTTTACTTCAAAAAAAAATATTTTATTTAAAACTAACAAAAACCACTATCACTTAGGTCCTGAGTGTTATAGAACATGAAATTTCACTGAGATATAATCATAAAGTGAACAAACGTCCAAGCTGATATATTAGTTTGAGGCAAATATACATCCCTTGGAGAAACTCTGAATATTGTACATATGAGCTTTCTCTCTCCACTCTCACCCCATCATAGATATTCTCTGTGTACCCTGGGTTGCAAAAACATCCTCAGGTCTCGAGGAAGGACATTTGCTTTGACCTTGTTTGGCCCAAGTCCTTTTTTCCAGATAACTATTAGTATCCTACAGAACTAACATCACTGAGTACACTTGAGGAAACAGTTCTGTAGGCTGTGGGTACTAGCAAAAGGTTAAGTGAGAGTGATAAGAGTAACAAAGAAATGAGGAATAACTTCCAGCCCTAATATTTTATGATACTGAAAAGTTGTACTATTAAACTAGATCTAAGTCAAGATCCAAATATATATTAGAACACTCTCACATCATTTTAATTACATTTTAAACATTATAAAAAGGAGAAGAAAATGAAAAGAGAATGGGGTCCAAAGTCACCAGATAGTCTGATTTTGCTTTTCATAGGCTTTACTGTATTCAGTCCTTACCAAATGTCTCTATTATCTTCACTTCAAATTAACCCCCATGTTTTGAAAACTAAGTTAAGCCTTTAAACTTTACATCTTTATGATTCTATGCCTAGGAGAATAACTATCAAGTTAAAAATGCAAACTTCAACTTCAAAAATCTTGAAAGTTTGCCTCAAAAAACACATTAAGCAAATGTGATCATTTTATATTACTCATATATTTTGCATGTTTAAAAAATGTATTTAAAAAACTCATCCCTGCCTGATTAGGCCCCCTGGAACTCCATCCTTTGCATTTATCCTTTCTACTATCTCCCTGCAGATATTCCTATTCTCAAATTCTGAGTCTCAGTCTTCTGTTGAGTGACAGAAAAAATGGACTCCCCAGCCAAAGCAGGATACCCTCCAGAGTATTCAGTTGGTCTGGAATGTCCCCGTCTCACTCTCACTGGGACATCCCAGACCAGCCGTTCCTGAAAGTGTAGGATTGAGAGACAAAGTACCTGTTTTGTCAACTTTCAGAAACAAAACATGATACTTTCATGCAGTTCAAAGTTAAAAAAAAAAACCTCGTGAAAAGGCTGACTTTTAGCTTCCTCTTTCTTGTTCACACTGTGGATGCAAGATTCCTACCCACGTTCTGTGAATATAATTCACTCAGCCACATACACATCTTGTGTACACACTTCTCATTCTTCTGTTTTGATCTCCCATTCTCTGGGCAGTCTTTAAGCACCATTTATAGCACTTTAACCAAGCTAGGATAAAAAGTAACAGTGGCTATGTTTCTCAGTCTCTTTGTAGACAATTTAATTTGTCATCAGACTCGGTCTTCGAGCTGTTGTGTCTTCAATTTACTGTTAATTGAGGAGTTAAAATGCTGAGTCCCTGGCAAGGAAGACATCGTCTTTCTGATTTTACATGGAAACATTTTCTTCTATTGTCTTGAAGAAAAAGAATCCTGTAATTAAAGAAAATTGGGTAGTTCACAGATATTCTTTGACTGTTATGAGTCTCTATTTTCTTGACCTTGTACAGATTTTCTTAAAAGCACTTTTATATCTATTATCACACTTAATTCTCACAACAGCCCCATGGGATAAGCAGTGCAGAAGTCACTGTGTCCATTTAACAGATGAGAATCATGACAGTTCTATTGACTCATAGAATGGAAAACCTAAGCGGTATATCTGACTAAAGGCACAGCTAAATCCAGAATTTCAAATTATATCACTCAAATGTCCAATATTCATTTAAAAGGAACCAAATGTCTTGCCCAAGGTCACACAGCTCATAATTATTGAGGCCAGGACCTTACAGTTGTCTCCAAATTCCAAATTTGATGCTTTCTCACGCAGACTCTTCTGGTGTAAGAATAAAGAGACCAAAATTTCTCTGGACAAGATAAACTTTCCTGGCATCTAGATTCTCATACTCCTATTATGATTTGTGTCACATTGCATTATAGCTATTTGGTAATGTGTCTGTCTTCTTTGCTCGTGAAGGTAGACAGTGTCTTATTCAACACTCAATAAGTGTCTTTTAAATTGAATCATCATCAAAATAATTTATTAATGGTTTGCCTCAAACCACACACATACTCTCTTTCTCTCTCTCTCTCTCTCTCTCTCTCTCTCTCTCTCTCTCTCTCTCTCTCTCTCAGGAGAAGTTATGAAGGGAAGGTTATAGTTTTAGCTCTTGCCTTTTCATTATAACCTAAGATGGAAAGTAGAGAGAGAGAAATGGATGTTCACAGTGATGTGAAAAAGAGACAGTGAATAGATAAGAGGGTTAGTGAACTAGGATTTTTGACTGCATCATCGAGGCAAAAAACCCAGTATAAAATAATAATATTGGTTCATAGAACTGGAAAATTTAAGGGACATATTTGACTAAAGGCATAACTGAATCCAAGGTTTCAAATTATACCTGAGTGTCCAATATCCATTTCAAACCTGACATGGGACCTGCATTCTTAATCATCCTCCAAAATCTATTTCTCCTGTATCTTCTGCATCTCAGTAAATGGCAGCTCCATGCTTCAGTCATTCAGACCAAAGACCCTAGTCATCCCCAATCCCTCTCTCTCTCTGACCCTCCACATCCAATCCATCATATTGTAGGCTTCACATTGCATTCCAACCATATCCTGAATGCATCCTTCTAACTATTTCTCCTAAACAAAATCATAATCTCTCACCTAAATAATTAAAATTTCCATTACCTTTCTAGGATCTATGTTCAATATTGTGTCTGCAAAGATGCTTTAAAGTAAATCAGATCATGTCACCCCCTCTGTAAAACCATCCAGTGCCTTTTCATCTCACTCCACATGAATGCCAAAGTCCCTACACTGACCTCCAAGGCCCTGCCCTGCATGCTCCCTTTGCCTCTCTAACCTTGCCTCCTCCTCTTCTCCTCACTCACTCTGCTCCTGCCATACTGGCTGGCCTCCTTGTTCTTCTTCAAATAGGCTGAACATGTTCTCACACTGAGGGCTTTGCATTTGCTCTTCCCTGTGCCCAAATGTACTTGTTCCAGATGTCTCCATGGCTCACACTCTTATATAGCCATATGTTTTCACAAATGTCATTTTCGCAGAGGAGTCTTCCCAGACTGCTCTTTCAAAGTCTCAATAATCCCCACCACCACCATTTAAAATTCTCTATTGATTTTCTTCATTGTTTATGTCCACAGCACCTATCAAACATGCTATCAAATTGACTGCATTTTGTTGTCTGTCTCTCCCTGCTAGAAAGTTAAATTACCTTCTCCATTGGCAGACCACAGTGTGTTTCAGGAAGAGATAATGGACAGTGTACCTTTCCCTTCATCTGCACTGAACTGTCACCTGGGCCCAAAGTCTCATAAGGTTCCTTGTCAAAAAAGACCCTTTCAATCTAGGCATGGTGGTGTGCACCTGAATTCAGCCTGGACAACATAGGGAGAACCTGTCTCAAAAAAAAAAAATCCTTTTAAGTTTTTTCCAGTGTTTCTTTTTCCATCTAAGGTCAAATCTAGTCCTGGAGGCAGGTTGCAGAAAAAGACACCATCCTGTTTTCCTTCTAGGAAAACTGACGACATCATCCTCCTATGGACCACTAGGCTCCAACAGCCAAGATCCAGCTGGGATCATCCGATATCCACTCCCCCTTCTTTAATAACAGAACTCCTGAGTTTGAGCTGGGCTGCCTGTGGCTGTGTAAACAAATTCTGACCAACAGCATATGAGCGGAAGTGATGTGTGCTACCTTAAAGTCATGCCCTGAAAAGAAATGTACATGTACTGCCCTGGCCTTTTCCCTTTTACCCCTCTCTTGCTGGTGAAATGACAAGAATGGATCATCTGCCTTGGACTCTGAGGTGAAAGAGCTACATGAAGGACACTTTTGTCGCCCTAGCAGTCCCAGACTACCTCCCTCTGGGCTGTGAAACAAGGGAGAGAGTAATGTCTATCTCAATTAAGCCATTATACCTTGGGGTTTCTTTGTTACAGAAGCATGGCTAATACCCTAACTAATACAACAATTACAATGTCTTTCTTGCCTTTGTATATTTCAAGAGTAAAGGTAAATAATTGAGGATATGGGGAAGGGAGTAGAAAAGAAATTAAGAACTACTCTGAATCCCAGACTCAATTCTGTCATACAATGCTAGGGTTTCCAATATCATAAAACATTAGAGCTCCTATTTATAATGATATGAAGTAAAGTCCAGAAAAAAATGGCAATATCCTATCACTAGTTTTTTGGGGTTTTTTGAGTCAAGGTCTTGCTCTGTCACCCAAGCTGAAATGCCAGTGGCACAACCACAGCTCACAGCAGCCTTGGCCTCATGGGCTCAGGAGATCCTTCTGCCTCAGCTTCCCGAATAGGTGGGACCATAGGTACACATCACCATATCCGGCTAATTTCTTATTACTTTTAGTAGAGACAAGCTCTCACTATGTTGCCCAGACTGGTTTCAACCTCCTGTGCTTAAACAATCTTACCGCCTCAGCCTCCCAAAGTGCTGAAATTACAGGTTTGAGTCGCCACACCTGGCAATTTTTAAAACAGCATAAACTATTTCCAGAATAATACAAAGGAAATTGTTAGGTGGCTGTCTCTGGATATGGAAACTGGAGGGAGGACAGAAAGACAGTGTTGGAGGAAAAAGACTGATTTGGGGGTGCTTTTTGCATATTATTCCATGGGCAGCTATTCAAAAATAATAATATTTAAACTTTGAAAAGTCAACCAACCAAAAAGGAATTTTTGAATATGCTAGAATTTTCCCCTTTTATCTCATATGAATCATTGCCACTTTTTTGAGTGACCATAGTCCACAGTGGTGCAATGAGAAAAAAATGCAGCATTTTTTAAGGCCATTGTTATCAGTGGATGCAAAAGCAAAATTCCTCTTGGATATACGTGTGCATAGCTTTTAAACAGGGTACAAAAGATCAGGCCTTTCCACCAATGTATTTTGTGTTTGTTTCCAGTGGAGGCAGGAATCAGCAGCAACCCAGCATCCTTGAAACTTCTTCCCTTCCTTCAGCTTCCCCCCTGCCCCCCTCCCACATCATCCTCTTGTAAAGGTCATCCCACAGCGAAGGGGTTGCCAAGTCAGGGTGAAGACAGCTCCGCCACGGCCCTCATTACGCTGATCTGTGCTGTCTTCCATCCCCTCATCAGCGGCGAAGTCAATATTTCATCTGGGAGCTAAAATTAAGTCATCACCCCTCCTGTGAGCAACACTACTCCTGAAATAAAAATTTTACAACATTAGGTTGGAGGAGGATCACTTAGCATTTGAAAACACTTCCCCTGTGACCTTGAGCTTTTATCGCTTGGGAGCCAAAATAAAATCTCTGAGGCAAGATTTATGAATAAATAATTAACCATGAAAATAAAAGCAGCACTGAAAAAGTAGGTCCTTTTCACTTACAGCCAAGTTTATTGTTGTTGTTGTTGTTGTTGTTTGGGGGGGGTCACTCTCTTTTTTGTGCACACATTTTCAAGAGAAAAAAAAAAAGGATATGAAGGTCTTACCTAACCACAAGAGTCCTAAAACATTCGGACAAATGCTGCACAGCCTACTTCTTGCATGGGCCTTCCTGGGTTCTCAGAATTTTCCCGGGTCACCCAGACATGGAGCAGTAGGGACAGTGCTCACTGCTCTACATCTTCCTTGGGTGGACTTCCCCTCACCCCATTCCACCCTTCCCAACAAGAGCATGGTGTGTTTTTCTAGTGGTCCACCTGCTAGCCACAGTCTTCCCAGATGAGGGGTCAAAGGAGAGGAGGCAGGGACTGAATCCTGCAGAGAAGATTCTGGGGATCTCACACCCCCCCCCCAGCTCAGAGCAGGGCTCTCTGAGAGTAGCTCACCTGGTGAAATAAAAATGATGACATTGACTACATTCAGCCCACTTTCCAGGCAACTCAGAAAAAAATCACAAATTAAGTGAGCTCCCTCCCTCCTTTAAAGAAAACTCAGCATGCAGAGCAAAACAGTGGGGTCTTTGGCTCTGATTGTGAAAAGCTCTCTTGGAAGAACTGCAAGCGCCTTTCCCTCCCTAAAGTACACCTTTCCTGGTAAGATGCCTATCTCTGCCCAGCAAAGAAAACCTTCCCAGTATGAATGAAAGGAACTCAAAGAGAAAGACTTGCCACCTCCCAGTGAGAAGACAGAGTGACAAGGAGCTCAGGAATATACCAAGTGCATCCAGGGGCACATGATCCATGAGGAAAAGTAAATAGGCCTTGAATATCTTCAATCTCAAGTTGAAAATCTAAGCTTTTTAATGTTTTATTTTCATGGCCTCTATTGTTTTTCCTTAAACTGCTCTAATCTGACTCCCTGCTGACTCATTTTTGTCATGTATTCTCTGCAGAAAGATAATAGATCAAATTATTCTGAATTATTTTGTAGCACAACTGCCTGTTAAGAATCAGAAGAACTTTCCCAGTCTCCTGCTCTGCAAGCAGTCCTCCTTCAGGGGAAGGTGGGGGAGGGGTCCAAGCCTACAGGATGGTGGAGAGCCCTGTTCCTGCAGATGAAAGTGGCAGAAACTCTTCCCATCAAAGGAAGTCAAATGGAGACTTCCCATCAGAAATGAGGTTAATTTTAAGAGAAATTCCTCCAGCAGTTGAGTAGCTCCCTCAGGGTTCTTCCACCTTTAAGATTCCAGGATACCCAGCCTCCTGCTTTGTTCAGGAGGCCTTTGGTGGACTTATACTTCCATGATATTTCCTAACATTTCCACCCTGAAGAATCTTATGAGATATTAACAAAAGCACTTTATAAATCCTAATACCAATGGCAGTTTGTTTATCTCACAAACTGTTCGCTTCTGTTTCCCTATGTTCCAGGAAACTTAAACAGACAGTTGCCTTATTCTTAAATTCTTAAGTTTTCTAAATTGATTCTTGACTTAATTATTTTAAGTAGCTCTTTTGAGGTAAAATTGGCAAACAATAAACTAAATACTTAAGATGTACAGTTTACTAAGTTTTAACAAGTGTAAATACCCATGAAACCATTCTAATAATCAAGATATAAACATATCCATCACCCTTGAAAGTTTCCCCAAGACCTTCTTAATCAATTAAATAGCAAAATAACATTATTTCTTACCCTAGATTTGATTGTAATCAGCAAGTTTTCATCTTTCCATATGTTCAATAAGGGGGTTACACAAGATGATCTTCCTAGTGCTCCAAGCCCAAGTCTTCTATGAATCTAGTCTTGAAGTCAACCTTCAAGGACAGAAGGTCACTCATGAGTTTCCTTGTCATTCTTTATGTCCACAGAATTCATCCTCAAGATATGGTACTCATGGCATCCTAGTATTTAATTTTGTTCCTAAACAATTTTACTCTGTTGTCTCTGTAATAAGATCAGTTTCATGGGCCAGTGACTCATGTAATAGAATCAGTTTCACAGGCCACAAAGGACACCCCTACCTGCCCTCAAAGGGCCATGCAGTTGGAGTTTAATGTTCTGCAGTTGCCATCATGAAATTCTTAATAATTTTATCTTTGAATAAGACCATGGAGTAGGAGGCTTAGAAATTTAACTCACATGCAATGCTACTTTCCATTACCTTCCTGCCTGTTTACCTTCTGGGATGAGTTCTTAGCTGTCCATTTCCCACACCCTGGTGCCCTGGCCCAGCCTGGCCTCCCCAGCCCTGTCTCCATTCTGGCTACCTGGTATAGGGACCAAGTTACATTGGTGGGGAGAGGCCTGCATTCTGCTGTTATCTTCTATTCCCAGTAGGGGAAGAAAGGGGGTTAGACACTCAACCTGTGGTATTTTGGGACAGGAAAAAGCAGCTCTCATCCTGCACTGGGCTGACAACACCACTGCATGTTTGGTGGGTGACTGGGGAGAAGGGTTTCTCATTCATCTCAGTCTAGATACCAAGCGAGTTCTGGCACCGGTTAGGACAGCCAGGATGTGGGAAGAGGAGATTGACTTTACCATCCCGCCTAGCCCCACATTTTTATTTTGCACTGGGATCCACAAAGTATGTGCTGTCAAAAATATATTTTATGAGTATAAGCTGACTGGTGTAGATCAGGAATCAACAAGATAGCAACCCCCCTCACATCTATGCCCTATCAAGAGGTCATGCAGAAAATAGCATTTCATGGTGCTAAAAGCAATGATTATTTGATGATCCTCTGGTCCCCTGGTCAGGCTGTCACTCGAGCAAAGGCAGGTAAAGAATCTTCAGTGGGTTTAAGGAACAGTACAAAATGGTGTTAGTCAAACTGGAGCAGAGCTGTAGCAAACTCCAGGCGGGATCCTGCTCTTCCATATGGCAGGGGTAGAAGCACCTGAGGTGATGCTAAGCCTTCCTGATCTGCTGTCAGGTTGGGGCTTTGCCTCCCCTCCTCCAGATACCTAATCCACCATCTCACTGCTGCCATAGATGGTTTTAATAGAAAATGCCACCTATATTTCTTTGCCAAGGCTGCCTAGCAAAAACATGGGTGGCTTAGAACAATAGAACTTAATTGTCTCACAGTTCTGGAGGTTAAAAGTCCAAGTATCAGTAGGGTTGGTTCCTTCTGAGAGTTATAAGGGAAAATCTGTTACATGCCTTTCTCCTAGTTTCTGGTGGACTGCCTGCAATTCTGGCATGCCTTTGCATTTAAATGCAGCACCCTGATTTTTACTTTGATATCCACATGTGTTCTCCATCTGTTCTCCCTTTTATAAAATGTCTTCCTTTTATAATAACTTTAGTCAGATTGGATTAGGGGCCCATCCTATCTCAGTACGACCTCATTCTAACAACTAATTACATCTGCAATGACCCTATTTCCAAGTAAGGTCACATGCTGAGTTACTACAGGTTAGAACTGCAAAATGTGAATTTTGGAGTGACACAATGCAACCTACAACAGGATCTGTGAGTAGACTATCAGAGACAATACTTCAATAACAGTTACTCCTGGGAGAGGAATCACATTGTTTGGCTCAAAATTCACACCAGAATGAGTGTGAGCAAGTTTTAGAGAGGAGAGAGAGAAAAACCTAAGGTCCTTTGGCTTTAGAATGCAGTAGGGGTTAGAGAAAGAAAGAAGAATAAAGGGTCATCACAGAATACAGAGTTTAAAAAGGTAGTAAAGAGTGACAAACCCCAAGGACAGTCTTTGCTGACACCACAAAAGGCTGGAGGAATAGTTACCTTTTTCAAAAGGTTGTCTTATCCCCAGGCTGTAACTTAATTGTCATTTTCCTAACTTAGAATCTTAAAACACACACACACACACACACACACACACACACACACACACACACACACAATCTCATGTCCAATATCCAGTCCTCTCTAACAATCTTCCCTTTGCTGCCACAAAGACTGGTCTCTCTTCCAAAGCAAATTCTTCTAGAAATGGATCCTTCATCTCCACCTGTGCTCAGGCCTGAATCAATACTTCTTAACTGCACTAAGCAAAATCCTGCAGCATCTGCTGACCTGGATATCAGAATCCTGCTAAGAAAGAAGAAAAGTTGTAATTGCTGCACCATCCCAAAAAACAGCAATCATTTTAAAGCTTCTTCAAATATATTTCAGTATTATTATAATGCACATACAAAATGATAGATGGATATTTAAAATCCTGTTAAGAGTCTCTTACTAAGTCATCACCACTCAACCCTAGCCCCTATAATCTCTTCTACAATCCTGCTTTTGTAACAACACACTATGGTGTCAACTAACTGCTTGTATAATAGACAACAAGGTAAGCATGTGTTCCCCCAAAAAATTCATGCATTTTTAATGGTCCTATGTTCAACCAATTATCAGATTTTTTTAATTCATTAACGCTTCTATTCTTAATCCATGGATTTGTTCATTTAATAAATGTGAGCTTATAGTAAGGATATATTAACATATCACAATTTCTATTTGGGGAATCTGGCAATGTGATGAATTCGATGAAGTTTTAGTTTTCTAAACCCATATGTACTGAAATCCTCTACAAGGAAAAGTAACCAAACCTTGTCCAGGGATGGAGCAACATGGTTTTGAATGGCCCTAGAACTACAGAATAATCATTGGTGTAAGTAGTAAGTACTCTTTGCATCTTCCCAAATACCCTAGAAGGTATGTGCTATCATCTTCCCTATAGTATGGTCCTAAAGCCCTGATCAACTTGGATCAGGGGCCCACTCTACCCCAGTGTGACCTCATCCTAATGTAACTAGTTATATATAAAATTACTCTACTTCTAAATAAAGTCACATTCCAAGCTACTGCAGGTTAGTACTACAACATATTAATTCTGGGGAAACACAAGTCAACCCACAGCAGGACCCATTGGTAGACCGTCAAAGACCATACAGAGCCATGAAGAAGCTGCAACTGCAAAGAAACAGCCTCACTTCTGAACTCCAGAGCAAGGAACAATGTGGAAGGCAAAAGAGAAAAAGGATGACTTTTTTTTTTTTTTTTTTTTTTTGAGTTGGAGTCTCACTCGGTCACCCAGACTGGAGTGAAGTGGCCACTCCCAGCCACCGCAGCCTCACCTGCTGGGCTCCGGCAATCCTTCCGCCTCAGCCTTCCAAGTAGCCAGAATTACAGGCATGCACTACCACACCCGGCTGATTTTTTTTTTTTTTTTTTTTTGAGTTGGAGTCTCACTCTGTCGCCCAGACTGGAGTGCAGTGGCCGCTCCCGGCCACCGCAGCCTCACCTGCTGGGCTCCAGCGATCCTTCCGCCTTAGCCTTCCGAGTAGCCAGAATTATAGACATGCGCTACCAAGCCCGGCTGATTTTTTTTAATTTATTGTAGAGATGAGGTCTCGCTGCCCAGGCAGGTCTCGAACCCGCGGGCTCAGGCAATCCACTGACCTCAGCCTCCCAAAGGCGCGGGATTACAGGCTGAGCCACCGAGCCCGGCTTGATTTTTTTATTTATTGTAGAGATGAGGTCTCACTGCCCAGGCAGGTCTCGAACCCGCGGGCTCAGGCAATCCACTCACCTTAGCCTCCAAAGGCGCAGGATTACAGGCTGAGCCACCGAGCCCAGCAAAGATGACTTTTTTAAAAAGAAGAAATTGAATGTTATCCACTTTTCTTTATTAGTGACAGAGATAGAGAAGGATAAGGAGAATGAGGAAGGAGAGTTTCACTCCTTTTCATGGTCAGTATATTTTATTTGTTCTTGTTCTCATAGTTTCTAGCACATTCCTCCATTTCTGAAACCACAGGTTCATAAAATATTCTGCTTTTATTTAATATATCTTCCTACTTGACAAGAGGGTTTTCAATTCATAAAAATATAGGGGAATTAGAGATTTATAAACAGTAGTTTAATAAATGTGACAGTCCTACAGTGATGGTCCGTGCACATTTAATGTACTCATTTGCTGACAGTTGTTGGACATTAATAGAATTCATGGAAATTAGTGCTGTCTATGTGTACATACACACAAACACCATGGCAAACTTCAAATTAAAAAGGATAGCCTAGTACAAAGCAAAGCCTCAAGACAAAAAGCAACTGGCCTGTCAATTCCAGCTGTCACAGCTTAAACAGCAGAAATTTATTTATCACAGTCTAGAAGTCCATGATCAAGATGCCAGCATGGTTAGGCTCTGATGGTCTGATGGAGGTCTTCTTACTGGCTTGCAGATAGTCTTCATCTCACTGTGTTCCTCACATGGCATTCTCTCTCTCTCTCTCTCTCTCTCTTCCTCTTCTTCTAAATCCACTAATTTCATTTAAATCTAATGATCTTTCTTTTTTTTTTTTGAGTTGATCTCTTAAAGGCCATATCTCTACACAGCATCACATTGGTGGTTAGTGCTTCAACATGTGAATTTTGGGGTGACAATTCAGCCATTCCACTCTGGCTCCCCAAAATGTATGTCCTTCTCACAAGTAAAGTACATTCATTTAATGCCAACAAACTCAAAAGTCTTAACTCAGCCTAGCATGAACTCTAATGTCTAAAGCCCAAATTATTATCCAAATATCAGCAAAATAAAATACAGATGATATCCTTCTTAGGATATGATTCATTATGAGGCAAAATTCTTCTCCAGATATGAATCTGTGAAACCAAATAAGTTTTGTGCTTTCAGCCGGGCTCGGTGGCTCAGTCTGTAATCCCACGCTTTGGGAGGCTGAGGTGAGTGGATTGCCTGAGCCCGCGGGTTCAAGACCGCCTGGGCAACTTGGCGAGACTGCATCTCTACAATAAATCAAAAATTAGCCGGGTGTGGTAGTGCGCGCCTGTAGTTCCAGCTACTTGGAAGACTGAGGCGGAAGGATCGCCGGAGCCCAGCAGGTCGAGGCTGCAGTGGCCAGGAGCTCCCACTGCACTCCAGTCTGGGCGACAGAGTGAGACTCCAACTCAAAAAAAAGGGAATCAAAGTTTTTAGCACTCTAGCTCTGGAATCAATTAAGCATTTTAATCAGAGATGAGAATTTCAAGAAGCTGCCAGTAGATTCATTCCTGGGCATATCCATGCCTCATCACTTCTAATAAGACTGTAATAACACTTTTAATCCTGCACTCCACAGTTAGTGAGTCGTTCCTAATTACCCACATGTGCAAGAGAAATATCTTTATTAAATACTGAACTGATGCTATTCTACAACCCCTTATATGATGTTTACAAATTCTCCAGGACAGGGTATATCAAGATGAGAAGAAATTTTTCATGTACAAAAAGCCCTGCAGAAGACATCACATTTCATACAACTGTGATAGAGACAGGGGATATTGGTCATAATTAATAGAGCTGAGTTAAAGAGAGGTTGAACTTTTTTTGCAATTTATCTACCAAAAGGAAGGAATCACAGCACATTCCTATTCCTTGGGTGATAGGGATTTAACTGCAGAAATTTGGATTATTTCATGTGGTCAGACTTTACACACCTTTTCCCTATTACTAGTCAATTTCCATTTCAGGAAAAAGTAGACAGACATGTGGCTCCTTTTCTATTATAACACACTCCAGTATCATGTTAAGTAACACTCTAATTGATGAATTATTCCAAACAGTAACCATTTCGTCTTGATAAATCTCTTTCCCTGGAGCACCAAGGGACACATGTTGATATTTGCATTATTCATCAATTTATTTAATTGGTGGATTCTGCTTTGCATAAAGGGAGTTTTCTCTTCTGTACTGGTATTTAGTTGAGACAGCCATGGGGTTGGGGAAGACTGAAGCATTCAGTTTTGAATATGTAACTGAGCTTTCCAAAACAGACGACCTTCTAGTGCTAGCTACTCCATCCAGCCCCCAATTCCTTAATAATAAATTTCCCCCCTCCCCCCAAAATAGTAATGAATTATGCAAAACTGTTACTAGCAGCCTGGAATGGGTTAGTCTAAGCTTCCACTTTCCTGATAGGCTTAATATTGGATATTAAACCACAAGAATATGAACATAGCCTAAATACAGAACCCTGCACATGATAACCTGATGGAGCATTATGCAGAAATTGTAACAAATCTACGCTGCACTGTGTGCACATCCTGTTCTTTCATTCCATGCCATCTGCTCCTTTGTCACTACTACTCATGGCAGGACATCTCCTCAGCTGTTGCCACTGAGCTGGAATTGTGCCCTCTCCCTGTGATCTACTATCAGACAAGCATTTAGCACTCATCCCTGAATCAGATGTGACTCATTTAATCCAAAGGGGCTTACTGTGTAGGACACCTTGGCAGGCTCTGACCCAGTCTATATCCTGCTGAGGAGAAGCAGACTGGCAAAATTATTTAACAGTCTTATAAGATTTAAAAAATGCAAATTTAGGAAATAGTTGCCCTCCCAAAATGTATAAGCCACTAATAAAATAAAAATGCATTATGATACTCCCTAACTTCCACCTCCGGTAAGCACTCTTTTCTGTTTATTAGCACCACACAATGTATTCATTCATTCAGTAAACATGTTCTGACACCTCTGCCAGGCTCAGGCACACAACCTTACTCTCAACTGGGAGGAGGAAGCAAGTGAGACTGTTTGGACTAGTACTCATATTCACTAAGGTAGGAGTCCCCAACCCTTGGGCCACAGACCATTACTGGTCCATGGCCTGTTAGGAACAAGATTACACAGCAGATGGTGAGTGGCAAGCAGGTGAGCAAAGTTTCATCTGTATGTACAGCCTCTCCCCACTCTCATTGCCACCTGAGCTCTGTCTTCAGGTGTCAGACCAGGGGCGGCATTAGATTCTCATAGGAGTATGAACCCTATTGTGAACTGTGCATGCGAGGAATCTAGGTTGCACAGTCCATATGAGAAGCTAATGTCTGATGATGTGAGGTGGATCTGAAGCAGTGATGCCAGCACCAGGGACCACTGCAAATACAGATTAACATTAGCAATACAGTTTGACTGCACAGCGACCACAATAAATCAATTGCTTGAGGATGCATATCAAAACCCTGTCAGTCAGTGGCAAGTGAGTTGATGTATTTCAATTGTACAGCAGCATCTAGTGGCAGGCTTTAAATCAGAATTCAACACTTATTTTAGTTTGTGCATGACCCACCCATTATTTTATTTACCACGCCCATGTATGCCTCTTTTTTTTATCGTGAGTTATATAATTATTTCATGATATATTACAATGTAATAATAGTAGAAACACAGCGCACAGTAAATGTTATGTTCTTGGATCATCCCCAAACCATCTCACCTTCCCCCTAGTCTGTGGAAAAAATTGTCTTCCATGAAACTGGTACCTGATGCCAAAAAGGTTGGAAACCACTGCACTAACGGATTCAAATTTAGGCTAGTCAGTTTATCTCAAATGAAGATATACATCAGTCACAGAGATACACTGAATGATTGAAAGAAGAAATTTATCACTCAAGCTTAAACAATCATCAAAACATACCACCTCTAACACTGTAAGTTATAATTAAGCTGCAATAGAGCTCTGAATAGAAAAAGTATCTGTGTCTTTATGCTTTATAGCATCAACTTGTTCAATGTAAACCTCCAAAATGTACTACAAGAAAGTTCAGACTTCTGTGCTTTAATCTATCGAAAGTCTTTAAAAATGGAAGTGAGTTGGACCCTCTTAATTCCTACAGGAGAATGAGGAAGAGAAAGAGCTAGAGAAGGGAGCAGCCATCTGTCATATACAAGCCCTGCTGTCCTCCCAGCACTCTACATCTCCCTGAAGGGCTCTTGTGCTGAGCTAGAGCTCCCGCTTATGTGCTTTCTCCCTTACCCTGACACTCTCTCTTTCCTTGTATCAAAATGTCTTCTGGGGGCTTCTAACAACAGGGCACAAAGAACTGATTTTTTTTTTTAATTTTTATTATAAAGATGTGAGGTACATTTCAGGGTTAGGTATACAAACATTGATCATGCAAGTACCCTTGTGGATGAGGTATGTCCCTCCTTCCCCTAGCAGTTTCCCTCAACTGCCAATTCCAACTCCCACCCCCACCTCTCACAGTTTCCCACTGCTGCCAATTGCTTTCTTATAGCATTATAATTGTTCAAGATCCATCTATGAGTGAGAGCATATGGAACTCTGTTCTTTGTTTCTGTGATAAATCACTGAGTATGATCGACTCCAAATCCATCCAAATTGCTGCAAAGTCCATATATTTGTCCTTTTTTATAGCTGCATGATATTCCATCGTGTATATGTACCACATTTTCTAGTCCAGCTTCGATGGGAAATGTGGTTGGTTCCATGTTTCTGCTATTGTGAATAGAGCTGCAACAAACATACGTGTGCAGGTATCTTTTTGGTAGAATGATTTGAATTCCTCTGTGTATATTCCCAATAGGAGAATTGCTGGGTAATGTGGAAGGTCAATTTCTAGTTCTTTCAGGAATCGCCACACTGTTTTTCAAAGAGGCTGCACCAGTTTGCATTCCCACCAACAGTGTAGAAGCATTCCTTTTTCTCCACATCCTCGCCAGCATCTGTTGTTGTTTATTAATTTTGGCTATTCTTACAGGGATTAGGTGATATCTCAGTGTGGTTTTGATTTGCATTTCTCTGATGATGAGTGAGGCTGAGCACTTACTCATGTGTCTGTTGGCTGCCCATATATCTTCTTTTGAGAAGTGTTTATTCATGTCTTTTCCCCACTTTTTAAAGGGGCTGTTTGTTTTTTTCCTTTCAGGACATTTGAGTTCCTTGTAGAACCTAGAAATTAGCCATTTGTCAGATAAACAGTTGGCAAATATATTTTCCCATTCTGTGGGCTGTCTCCCTGCTCTCTTGGTGGTTTCTTTTGCTTTGCAGAAGCTCATTAATTTGATGAGGTCCCACTTGTCTATTTTATTTCTTAAGGTATTGATTGGCCTTTAGGGTTCTGAATAGGAATTGGTTCCCAGTTCCAATTTTCATAAGGGTGTCTCCTGTGTTTTCTAAGACTCTTATAGTTTGAGGTTTTACATTCAGGTCTTTGATCTATTTAGAGTTAATTTTTGTGTATGGTGATAGGTAGGGGTCCTGTTTCAGTCTTCTGCATGTGATCAGCCAGTTTTCCCAGCACCGTTTACTGAATAGGTTCTCCTCTCCCCAGTGGTGGTTGTTGGAGGCTTTGTCAAAGATGAGTTGGCTGAGAAATTGAGACTTTGCTTCCAGAATCTCTATCCAGTTCCATTGGTCTATATGCCTGTTCTTATACCAATTCCAGGCTGTTTTGATTACTGTAGCCTTATAGTAAAGTTTGAAGTCTAGAAGTGTGATACCTCCTGCTTTGTTTCTTTTGCTAAGGACTGTTTTAGCTATTCGTGGTCGTTTTTGTTTCCATATGAATTTCTGCATTGTCATTTCCAGGTCTGAGAAGAATGATGTTGGTAGTTTCATGGGTATTGCGTTGGATCTGTAGATTGCCTTTGGTACGATGGACATCTTAACAATGTTGATTCTTTCTATCCATGAGCATGGGATACTTTTCCATTTGTTTGTGTCTTCTTGGATTTCTTTAAGCAGGGTTTTGTAATTTTCATTGTAAAGATCTTTCACTTCTCTAGTTAGGAAGATGCAGAGGTATTTCAATTTTTTGGTGACTATTGTGAATGGTTTTGTGCTTTTTATTTGGATCTCTGCCTACTTGTTTGTGTAAAGGAATGCAACTGTCTTTTGCACATTTATTTTGTTCCCTGAGACTTTTTCAAAGTCCTTTATCAGTGTGAGCAGGTTTTTGACAGATTCTCTTGGATTTTCAAAGTATAGGATCATATCATCAGCAAAGAGGGATAACTTGACTTCCTCTTTTCCTATTTGGATACCCTGATTTCCTTCTCTTGTCTAATTGCCTGAGCTAGGACTTCCAACACAATATTGAACAAGAGGGGTGAGAGTGGGCAGCCTTGTCTTGTTCTAATTTTTAGGGGAAATGATTCTAGTTTCTGACTATTTAGCAATATGTTAGCTGTAAGTTTGTCAAGAACTGATTTTTTTTTAAAGTGGTCCTTCTCAAAATAATGCTAAATGCTTAATAAAATATAACAATTTTTTAAAATTTGAGGCTAACTTTGAAAGAAAGAAGTCGCAGGAATTAAGAAGGGATCAGTAGCAATGAGAGCTGCACTTTGAGACCTTTTTATATATGCTTAATAAACACTTGGATGAGCATTCATACAAACAACTTTTTTTAGATTTTAATCTTCCTCACCCCTATCCCAGTCTTCCAGAATATATTCATGGTCCTTTTTGTATATATGCTTCATATCTGTACATTCTCATAGGCTCTTATTATTGGCACCATTTTGCTGTATTGTTACTAAATCTTAACATATGGGTTGCCAAGGCTACCACAGATTGTACCACAACAAAAAACGTATTCTTGTAAGTACATGATCAAGCATTGACATGACCTTTCTTCCAGTTACTGATATAAGCAGCAATGAGCCCACAGCTCTGGAATCCCCTGACCTGGCAGATATCTCATTCCGTGGGGACTGCATTGATCAGATCTCTGTGAAGAGAACAGGAGATGATAGGGGATCAATCAACTCGCTTGTACCCTTGATATTTTTGGCTGGACTCATTATTGGTCCAGAAGTCCACCAATGCCTTCTTAAACTGAGTCTCAGTCATTCTTATCTCTGGTGTTCAAACCCAGACCATCCTTCATGATCTGACCGAGCTCACTAACCGTCACAACTTTCCACAACAGCTATTCTCCAACCCATAACCTGAGAGGCAGACAAAATTTATCAACTCAGCAACCATTTCACTATCTTCCTTGCTAATGGAACCTCTATCTTGGAGCAGCAATGTACTCAGCCCCAGACTGTGGTTGGTTTAAGCCAAATAGAACAACTGCATTCCCCAGTTTCTGAGCCTCCTGATGGGTGACCCTAAGCTCCAGCTCTAGCCACTTAGATGCAAATGGGCAAAGTTCTGGAAAGACTCTGGCATTCTTGATGGAATAGATAGACATAGCTGACAGTATCCTTCCCTTTTCTCCCCACCATGAACTTGGATGTAATGTCTGAAGCTACAGCAGACAACTTCAGCCAAGAGGATCCTGCATTGTATTCAGGATCATCATGTGTGACTCATGGCACCATGAGTATGATAAGTGCCCTGATAGTAATTATCACAATACATAATTTTTTGTTTGTTACATTATATATATATTAAGTTAAGGCGAGAAGACATACGGAAAGAGGTTGGACCTTTAAATAATATGGCTGAGCTGCTGCTTGCACCCTGAACTGCCGAACTCTAGACATATTTTTTAGGATCATTAAATGTCCTTTTGCTTAAGTCACTGTTAGTTGAGCATTCTGGCCAAAAGTGTTCCTAACTAATAACATGATTCTCATTTCTGCATTGCATTCAGAATCATCATGTGTGACTCATGGCACCATGTGTATGATATGTGCCCTGATAGTAATTATCACTATACATAACTTTTTGTTTGTTTCTTTATATATATTATCCATTTCTTTTCTGAAGTGTAAGCCCTACAAGGTCTAACTTCCTTACTATTGAATTTCCAACATCTATAAAATTGACTGACACATAGTAGGTATTTCATAGTTGTTTCTAAATGAGATAAATTGGAAAGAGAACATTGCTTCTGGAGCTTTGGGAGATAGAGGGATACTAGCAATGGATATGATTGTAGTTGAAAAGCCAGTTCTGTGAACACAATTCAAGGGAAGTCAATTGTGAGAAGTCAGTATTCACAGAAAAGAGTTGTCATGTAACTCCAATCTGTCTGTCCAAAAGTCAGGATGAAACCCCATCCTTGGATAGCAGGGACTCTGAGAAAGTCTGGAAACCCAAACTGACCACTGATCCCTTTCTCTGGGTTGGAATGCAGCTGGGATGTTACATACTTGCTGTTATCTTTGGTACCCTGGTACGTCTAAGCCTTAGAAAGGCAACATTTAGTTCTGATCTTCACTTGCCGGTAACAATCTGCTATGCTGGGCTTTTCCATGGCTCTTGGCATGCCATGGAGCTAGCTGAATCTACCTGATGATGCTGTTGGTGGCCAGGAAAGGGCCCAGATCCAGCAGGCTCTGACAACTGGGATCACACAAAAGTACTGGGAAAGTGGTAACAGTTCACATCCTCAGAGTACACGTGGGCTCATCACTGAGGTGATGGCTGGAAATCACTTTGAGGACAGTTCAGAAGGTCTTCATTCCCTGTTTATATCTTGGAAGACTTCCCATGGCTTGCAGGTTTCAAGAAGAAATCACATGCAGCCCATCAAATCTATGTTATAAATAAGTGTGTGACTTTTAGCTACAGAACGAATGCCCAAATCAGTAAAGCCCACAGAAGTTTTGAAAAAAGAACTAGAAGAAGTTGTTTCCCATGGGTGACTTGATCTCACTCAAGTAATGCTCTTGAAAGCTGCCATGTGCATCTTTGCTGGTTATAAAGGGTCTTTTCATACAGCTTGGGAAATCTATTTCCTTTATTTTATTTTTTTATTTTATTTTATGTTATTTTAGTGGGGAAGTGCTCAAAATGATTGTCTACACCCCGGGGATTACTTATGGCCAGACTTTTCTCCCTGGACATGGCTTCCTATTTTAAGCCTGCTAATCCCACTGGTGTTGTTAATATAACATCGGCGACAGCACCCTCAGAGCCATACAACATATAGAGAGCACTGAGTCTTCTTAATTGATGGATATTATATAGCCTCAATATGCACAGATCCTCCTCAACTCAGTAACTATTCTGATGGAACTAGAAATGTAGCTGGTACCATGATTTTTAGTGCAGAGAATCTTAGAATATCTGTATAGAAAGAGAGGCTAAAAGTCACCTGTGTTATTCTTTTTCTAGCATTTGAATTTCCGCTCTGATACCCTCAATAACTGAGTAGCTATCTCTATTAGAAACTGCAGCTCCAGGAAAGTCACTGAACTCCAGAGCCTTTCATTTTATTTTGGAATAACTATAGCCACTAGAAAAGCTATCTTTATTTTAACCAAAATTGGCCTTGTTGGCATGCATACCCATTAATCTGTGTGTCATCAACTTCTACAAACAGGCTTTCAAATGCTGGAAAACAACAAATCTATTCTCCTCATCCCTTCTTGGTTCCAAACTGAACATAGGCAGTACCTACAATAAAAATTGCAAAATGCTTTCCTAGTAACTTTTTACATTATTTTTTTTTTTTTTTTTTTTGCATTGGAGTCTCACTCTGTCGCCCAGACTGGAGTAGTGGCACGCTCCCGGCCACCACAGCCTCGACCTGCTGGGCTCCAGCAATCCTTCCACCTCAGCCTTCCAAGTAGCCGGAATTACAGGCATGTGCTACCACGCCCGGCTGATTTTTTTGATTTATTGTAGAGATGAGGTCTTGCTGCCCAGGTGGGTCTCGAACCCGCAGGCACAGGCAATCCACTCACCTCAGCCTCCCAAAGGCGTGGAATTACAGGCTGAGCCACCGAGACGGCCATTAGTATTTATAATGAAACATTGATATGGGTGTTATTAAACCTATTTTTAACATGAAGAAATATGGACTCAGAAAAGATAAGTGGTTGACCCAAAGTCATCAGCTGGCAGGTGACACAGTCTTGACTCAAACTCAAGCTACCTGACTCCCAATCCTTTGAAGATGATGTGGTTTTGAGTCTCCTCATGACTTCTGACACTCTTCTGTGAACACAGACACGTAATAAGACACTCATTACTGACTCCAATGCACCAAGGATGGGGCACACAGCACAGAGCAGCATGAAATCTTCATGTTCTTTGTTCTGAGCATGCCATTTTAATTAAGGCAGCCCAAGTTCAAAATGGCTCCTTTGACATCACACCTTCACTATTTAAATAAAGTGTTTGTTTGTTTGTTTTACCATTTATAAAATCAATACATGTTTATCATAGAAAACAGCTTGGCTGCAGAGATTCATGCCTGTAATCCCAGCACTTCTGGAGGTGGAGGCAAGAGGATTGCCTGAACCCAGGGGTTCAAGACCAGCCTGGAAAACTTGGCAAGACCTCATCTCTACAATAAAAATAATAAGAAGAAATTAGCCAGGCATGGTGGTGCACACCTGTAGTGCCAGCCACTTGGAAGGCTGAGACAGAGGGATCACCTGAGCCCAACAGGTTGAGGTTGTGGTGGCTGTGAGCATGCCACTGCGCTCCAACCTGAACAACAGAGTGACACTCCAACTCTCGTTCTCTCCCTCTCTCTCTCTCTCTCTCTCTCTCTCTCTCTCTCTCTGTGTGTGTGTGTGTGTGTGTGTGTGTGTGTGTGTATTCATCATAGAAAGCAAAGGAAAGCAAAAAGAGATAAATAATCCACATTTCCATCAACCTGATAAAACCACTATTAACCATTTTCCTATGCACATATTTTTTTTAATAAAAATGAGATTATAGTATATGGTTTTAAGGTCTATTTTTTAACTTAATCAGGTTGTTCAGATATTTTTCACATCATTTTAGTAGTTGCATTACATTTCTTCTTTTTTCTTTTTATTTACCCTTGCTTTCAGCAGAAGTAAGCATTGCATTCTTTATAAAAATATGCTATATTTTAACCAATGTCCTATTGTTAGAGACTTGTTTCTAATAGTTTTTGCTGTTGTAACAATACTAGAACAGATATCTTGTAGCTAAATCTTTCACTTTTTCATAGGACAAATACCTAAAAGTGTCATTGCTGAGTCAAAGATTCTAAAATTTTAGAATTTTCGTATTTGAATTATCAAATATACCTTCACAAACTAGCCAATCATAATATTACCAGAAGTGTAAGACCTAATAATCACAAACACTTGCATTACTGTATGTTATCTTTTATTGTTTAATATTTGTCCAATTGCTAGGCAAAATAGTTTCTTAATGTTACTTTAATTTATATTTTTCATATAGTCATGGGGCAATGTTAATTTTTTTAATAAATTGCCTATTCATACATATCTTTTGCCCATATTTTACTTGATGTCTACTATCTTTTCAAATTTTTTTAAATTGATAATAATTATACATATTTTATGAGCTATATATGATATTTTGAAACATGCATGCAATGTGTAGTGATCAAATCAAGGAAACTGGGATATCTATCACCTCATAAATTTATTATTTATCTGTGCTGGAAACAGTCCAAATTTTCTCTTCTAGTTATTTTGAAACATATAATAAATTATTGGTACCTATATTATCCGTACTGTGCTATCAAATACTAGAACTTATTCCTCCTAGCTGTTGGATTTTTACTTTTTTATCCATTAATGAAGTAATTCATATCTCTCTGTTGAATAATGACTGTAACATCAGCATCATTCATTGCCTTTCATTCCATGAATGATGTTGTTCAGATAGAGCTCTCCTATCTAGCATGTGTCTGCGGTTTTGGTTGTTCATTTATGCTTCATTTATACCTTTCCCTATTGACTTTTATTTTGTTAATTTAATGCATTGTTGCAACCTATTAAATAAGTTTTTGTGGCCCATTCTATTTTCTCCCTGTTCTGAGGCATCGACAAATTTAACCCATATACCATAAATATACTTACTTGAGTCATGATAAAAGATATCACAGAATAGACATGACTCCATGTAGAGTCCTGTGACCTCCATACAAGGAGGCATCATTTACTATTTATTTAATCAGTTCCTTTGAGTTATGCCATGCATTTACTAATGTGTATGTGCCACTGAAGATACAAATAATGAGTCAAAGGAGACATGATCTCAGGTCATAGGTAGTTTACAGACTACTCAGAAAGGCATTAATCAAGTATTCATACAAGCATATAATTGCTGTAATGACACGTGCAGTAAATAAGGGATACTCAAAGCTGTAAGATTACATAACAGGGGTCCACCAGTTGCAATATTCCATTCAAAGCATGACAGTTTTGTGGCGTAGGATGGAAATGATGCGGAGAAAGAGAAGTAAAGAGACTTGAGAGTTATTTAGAAAATAAAATCAAACGGATTTAGTGACAAGTTGGATATGGAAAACATGAGAAAAGAAATTATCTAGGATAACTCAGACTTCTAGATTGCACAAGTAAGATCCATGGACGTAATTTCAGGGGTGCTATAGATGTCTACATGCATGTGCGCACGTGTGTATTCATTCTAACGCCAATCTAAACATTATTTTAAGTATATTCTGGATAATCTATATGACTACTCTTCTAGTTAAAGAATTCCACAGAGGCTGAGGTTTTACATTTAGGATACTTTTAGGATCCTGTTAATATCAAGGATCACCTGGGGCAACATGTTTAACTTTTAGTGGATTGATTGACAAGCATGGCTCACAGCCAAAAGTGTGATAGGTCTTCATATCAACTGAGTCACTTTAAGCATAACCCCAAAATAGAATTATCCTACCAATACAAACATCAGATTTTGAAGGATGAATATACATGTTTATTTTTTAAATTAGTAAACTAAGGCTTTGGATTGTCATTATGAAAACTTCAAAGTAAAGAAGCAGCATTTCTGTAATTGTCACAAGCTGATTAGAAAAGTCCAAAGAGAATCTAAAAAACTAAATAATAAGAAATGGGCTCAAGCCAAGGAAAAGATAAACATGAAACCATGCCAGGCTGTAGAAATGAAGGTTGAACCTTATTTGCAGTACCTACTACTGTGAATTAAGCAAAATTAAGAGTACTTAATCTCAAGGAGGAAAATTACCATTAAAATAAATTTGAGTAATAAAGACAACATGTTACAGGCATAAACAGAGACATATAGATTAGTGGAACAGAACTGAGACTCCAAAAATAAACCCTATAAATATTTATGCTCAATTTCTTTTCGCCATCTATGACAAGAAAATTTAATGAGGAAAGATTAGTCTTTTCAATTAGTGATACTGATACAACTCAACTGGATATTCACATTCAAAAGAATGAAATTGGACCCGTTCTTTATACCAAACACACACACACACACACACACACACACACACACACACACACACACACACCACTCAAAATGGATCATAGAACCAAATGTAAAAACCAAAACTATAAAAGTGTTGCATATCTATACAATAGAATAATACTCAGCAATAAAAAAGAATGAAATAATGAAATGTGAAACAACATGGATGAATCTTTAAAACATGCCAAATGAAACAAGTCAGACATACATAGTCACATACTGTATGATTCTATGTATATTAAATGTCCAAAACTGATAAATCTAGAGAAGCAGAATGCTAGCAGTTGCCTAGGGCTAGAAGCAGGGGGAGGAGAGAGAAGTGGGGCATGATTGCTAATAGATACAGGGGTCTGTGTGGTGGTTGATGAAAATGTTCCAAAATTGGTGGAGGCGATAGTTGTTCAACTCTGGGTCTAAAGTTTAAAAAAACATTAAATTATACACATTAGATGGGTAGATTGTATGGTATATGAATAATTTACAAAAAATGAAATGTACAGATTTTGGCTTTACAGTTTGATATATTTTGACAGTTGTATATACTCGTGTTCCTACTACTCTCCCCTTCCTCCCTCCTCTGCCCAAATTTCTATCTTTCCTGGAAAGCTTCATTTCCCAGGAGAGTTTTCCAGAAACATAGCCCTTCCTTTACCCAAAAAAGTAACTATTATTCTGATTTCTATCATCATACATATCTTACTAATAAAATCATACATAATATATTTTCTGTTTATCTGGCTTCTCTTACTTAACATAAAGTTTTAAAGATTCATTCACATTTGCATGTGTCAGTGTTTCCTTCTATTTGCTGCTAATTATAAGTTCTCTGTCTCAGTTTATCTTATGTTGCTATAACAAATACCTGAAACAATGCAATTTATAAAAAACAGAAATTCATTTTCTCATAGTTCTGGAGGCTGGGATGTTTGAGGTCAAAGCCCTGGTAGGTTTAGTTGTCTGGTGAAGGCTGCTCTCTACTTTTTTTTTTTTTTTTTTTGAGTTGGAGTCTCACTCTGTCGCCCAGACTGGAGTGCACTCTGTCGTCCCTGTTGCATCCTGTGGAAGCTGGAAACACTGTTTCTTAGCATGCTGGAAGGCAGAAGGACAAGAGAGCTCAACACAGTGTGAAGCTTCTCTTATAAGAGCCTTAATTTTATTCACAAGAGAGGAACTTGCAAGGCCTAATCACCTTTCAAAGGCTCCACCACTTAATACTATCACATTGACCATTAAGTTTCAACACCTGAATTCCAGAAGGGGAACATTCAAACCATAGCATCTTCTTCAGGGATATATCACAATGTACTTACTAATGAGGTCTTGGACCATTACCAGTTTTTAGCTATGGGAAATTAAAATGTTATGATATGTTTATAAGATCCTTTAATCATCAAGGGTCACATAGAGTTTCTACTCACTTAAATCTGGGCAGGCTCTGTCACTCCCAGCAATTTCAAGTATAGACGAGTGATGCTGTGCCTGGAACAGAGCTCAGGCCTTAAAACTTTAGCAGCTTCTACTTTCTATCTCTAGGGTCACTTATTAGGCCACTTGTGTCCAACTACCCAGTTGAAGAGTCCCTAGACTACATGAAAATGGAAAGAGGCTGGCTAAATCTAGCCTTCCAGTTTCTATCAAGGCACCTGACATGTGAGTTAGCTTTCCCAGACCATCCAAACAGAATCAGCTACCAGCTGGGTGCTCCAACCTCTCCCAAGTCAGTACCATGCAGAGCAGAAGAGTTGTTCAACCAAGCTCTGCCTAAATTCCTGACTCCCAACATCATGAGTTGTAATACAATGGTTTTTAAAATCCATTTAGCCACTACATTTGGGGCCAGGTTTTTACACAGCAATAAATAACCATAAAAGGGTGAGTGGGGACTTGCCTTTTAATCTGTGACCCTGAATAGTGTCCTCCCAAAACTTATGTCTACCCAGAACCTCAGAATGTAACCTTATTTGGAAATGAGGCTTTTACAGATATCATTAAAGTAAGGGTCAGAATGAAATTATATTGGATGAGGGTGGGTTCTAAATCCAGTGATAAGTATCATAAGATACTGAAAATGATAATACAGAGACACAGGGGAGAAGACAGTTCAAAGGTGAAGACAGAGTTGAGTGATGCAGCTATAAGGAACACCAAGGATTCCTGGGAGCCACCAGACCAAGAGTCAAGGAAGGAGTCTTCCTTAGAGCCTTTGAATAGATCATAGCCCTGTTAATATCTTGATTTCAAACTTCTGGCTTTCAAAACTGTGAGAGACAACATTTCTGCTGTGTTAAGCCAACAAGTTTGTGGTAATTTGTTAAGGCAGCCTTAGGAAATTAATATAGGCTCCTAGGGATTCCATTCTGTTTCATCAGTCTGTGTACAGTTTTTAGAAGTGTGACTGGTCTCTCCCTCTGTGGCAGGGTTAAGTACTTCTCCAGCTGCACTGCAAAGGATAAAAGTAGTATGGGTCTCTTCTCTCCTGGGAATGGCTTATTCCTTTCTGGACTTCAGTTCATTTAGATTTCTTTGTATCTTTAACACTCTGATTTTTTTAATGATTATTTTGAAGTTAATACAGCTTTCTTATGTTAGGATGAGAGCAACATTCTCGTATAACTTTCTAAATTCTAACCACAAACTTGTATATAACTTCTTATTCACTCTGTCTACATTTTAATAAAAACTATTATAATAATGGCTTTATATATACTTTTTTATCCTTCCCCTTTTTGTAGTACTCTAATAAAAATAATCTGAATCAGCACTGGGCTCTTAGAGAAGCTTTTTTCTTTAAGTTCTCCTTAAATTTTAGAGGCAGTGGGTTAGGTCATTCAGTTAATTATGAATTTACCTAGTTTTGTGCACTTCAGCCCACAATCCCCATCTTTACACTCCTAAAATACATAATAGAAGATCTCATCACCTAACTTGCTGAAATTCTGATCCATTATAGCTGTAGAATTCCTTTGATCTACAAACATATCAATATTAGATGTAGATATGTGTGGCACAGGTACAGGCACAGGTATAGGTATAGGTACAGTGTAGGTACAGATACAAGCACACACATAGGTACATAGATAACATTTGTTGTCCTTGACTTGCTCTAAAGTGAATCCATGCTGGCTTCTGATGATTCTCAATTTCCTTTCCCAGTGTTAATGGCAAGAAACCCAGACAAGTCAAAGTCAACACATGGATCTCTAGTTTGTGAAATCTGCCATTTTAAACTTCTCTATTGCAACCTGGCACTGTATTGCCCTATATCTCTTCTCCTGGCATCTCTCTAAATTGCTGGTTATGTGTTCCACAAGTCCTTCCATATCCCAGAAAAAAATTATAAAATGAAAACAGGGATGCAAAATGTTATTTCTTATTTTAGATGATTCTCAAATCTTAAATAGATGAGATTATTGGAGGAGAATTAATTCTAGTTACACTAGCCATAGAACCCATTACTGTAAGACTGTTTTTTAGCTAGGTCTATTTTATGGTAAAGTTCTGTTGAACTTCCCTAGCCACACGCACTTAAATTACATCCAAAATAGTTCATCTTATACTGAAATCCTCTCAGCAACAAGTAACATCATAACACAGATCTAGGGTATTTATCACCCTAAAGATAATGCTATGATAGTCTGGCATACAACATTTAATGCCATTTGTATTTCACAGAGAAAAAGTTCTATCTCTTTGTCTTTTCCAGGTCAATACAAATATAGGACAGGCTTCTTTCTCTCAAAATAATCAGACTTTCTAAAGCTGAAAATAAACAAGTAAATAAATGTATGCCCCCTAATTCTTATGATGATAACACCTTCTATACTGGACCAGATCTCATTTCTTATCATAGCAGAGATTCCTAGTCCCTTTAGGATTTAACTAAATGGAACTGAATGTTGAATGTTAACATTGTAAATGTTGGAAATGGAAAATTTTTTTTTCAAAGAGGAAGGAAAATGTAAGATATCCTCTTATTAGGAGCTGAGTATCTTTTTCCAATTTCCTTCTAGGAAGTTCTGTCAACAAACCTGAAATGCACACTGCTTTGCAGATGGCGTCACACTTGCAGTTCATTCCTCACGCTCATTACTAGCTGTAGTGTAGCATTCCTTTGTCTCTACATCAGACACTATATAAAGATACAAGGCCTGGGAGAATATAAATATTTTCATATAAAAAAGAATTATGACCTGATTTGCTGCTCTTTCACCCAGATGTTTGCAATGCTGGTATTTTTTATCAACTCCACTGCAGACCGATCTTCAAAATGATAAATCTCCCAAGACACTTTATTTTCTTTTTCCCATAATGATTTTTTTTTAAAAGTACTCAGAGCTGATGAAATATGAAGGCATATATCTTTAAAACTAGCTAAACCCAAAGTGATCACGATATCTTCTATCCAATCCCAGGGAGGTAGAGCCAGGCCAGGTAGAGCCAGGCCAGTCCATGATTAAGCTGGTTAAGACTTGAGTCTGAGTAGACAGATTAATGTGCTACAAAAAAGAAAATAGAAAGAAAAGAAGTGAGATAGTGCAAACCACCTTGAAATAAAATGCTAAAATTCCATTCTGATAAAAAGTAGATTTGTTGTCAAGACTAAGGATAAGCTCAGGAAGTCATGAGCAGGGACATAGGAAAATAAAGCTGGAGGGATGGAACACAGGCAGAAGGAGGCTATCTATTTCAGAGCATCACTATGAGCAGAGCTATGCTTTTATTCGGCACCAGCCTCACATGACAGGGTGGGTTGTATAAACTAATTTGAATATTTGGAGACAGGGCACACCCTGAGGTTCACTAAAAATGGCAGAGACCCCTACATTTCCACGCTAGAAGCAGATTAGTCAAGAAAAATATTTATACTTTTTTCCAACTGGAAATCCTAGATGTTTCCTTAACAACACAGGATTCAGTGGAACTGAGGAAAAGCTCTACTTTTCTCTTTCTAATGGCAAGAATTTATGTAAAAGAATCCATTGTTTTCTGGGTTCATGACTCATCTCTACCCCAACCTAACTTGGGCACCTTTATTCTGACAACAGCATGTTCAATTCTAGTTCTAAACCTGAGGTGCCCCACCAGTGTGTCCCATAACTGGTCATTTATCTCCAAGTTTCTAGAACTAGAGCTCTGACTTCTGATCCTGAATTGCAGAGATCTGGTGCTCCAGTGCCTGTAAATTGATCTTCTGAGCACCAAACTTACCTGCTCAGGTTCTGAGACATCATGAACCCAGATTCCCTGTTAAATTCTCTGACCACTTAAAATGACAGGCACCCCCTTCAAATCCTTGGTCTATCATGGCCACAGCCCTTAGACATCAGTGGCTAGAGTTATTGCCCTCAGTCAGCCACTTCAACCAGCAACCTGTCCCTACCATTTGGACTCAGTGGCATAACTACCAGACCAGTCTGTGATATACTTTTCCCTCAAGAGGACAACAGCAAGCTAAACAACCTGTTTGCCTTTGTTCCCAAATTCAGTTGCCATTATCCAAACTTAGCATGTCACAACATACCAGGCAATTATGCAGGAGCAATGGCAAAGGGTTGAAGAACAATAGGAATAAAACCAGTGATAGCATTGGCACATTTCTCCAAATATTTGACACTATTAATTATAAGAATGTCCCTATATTTCAGAGATGTTAAAATATGATTTGCCATTCTTTGCCGGTTATCACACAACTTCTATTTTGATCTTTTCAAACTCATCTCACTTTCTGGTGATCCTTCTTTTCCAAGTCCTGGAAGTGTTATCACCATGCCAACGCCTGGTCCCTTTACCAGATCCTCTGTATCTCTATAAAGGACCCAGTAATCTGATATCACTTGCCTCTCAGAAATCCACACAGAAAGAGAACTTTTCTTGCAAACAGAGAACACTGTTGTTCATTTCTGCCTCTCCCAGCCCTAGGTCAAGTGCTTTTATTTTCTCCAAAGTGGTAGAACATCCTACCACAGATTTTTGACATTTTGACATCTTCCTCAAGATCCTATTCAGAACTCGTAGAACTTGGTTGCCCATATCTGTACAGATGTTAGGCCTCTGCATAAGGGATTCCCTTTAAGCTATAATATATTCAACTATGTTTCTTTTTTAACTTCCCTTCTTTTTATTCTGAAGAGATATTTAATCATATTGGAATTGTTGCCTAGTGCACAGCAAGTCAATACCCTGAGACACGGTTGCAGCAGAGAAAGTTTTCATCATAAGGCTTCCAAATGAGGAGACAGGAGAAAATCTCAAATTTGCCTCCCTGAAGGGTTTGGGTCTAGGGGTTTAAAGGAGTCTGGATGGGTAGTGGACCAAAGTGCTGATTGGTCAAAGAATGAAGGGTGAAGTCATGGGATGAGAAGGAGGAGAAACTTCTTCGTAGAAGTTGGTGTCAATCATTCTGAAATACATATCAAATGAAGTCTTAGTCTCCTAATATTAAGCTTCTAAATATATAGATGTTCCTATAGGAACAATGAGCAAGTTAATGGTTTATTTTCTGGCCTATGTGGTCCTTAAACAGCTACAGGAAAATGTGTCAAAGGGCAACCTGATTAATGCTTATCTGTACTTTTGTCTAAAGCCTGGTATGTAACTCTTGTTAAGCCTGTGGGGATGGTTTTGAGTATATTTTCTACAATTAGAGATGTTGCTCTCAGGATCTGAAGTTTTTATCCTACTTACAAGCTGACAAGCTAACCTGCTCCTGCTTCATGGATGCTGGCAGAAAACATGAGATTTCTAGATCAGAGAAAAAGGATTTTATTCATGGCTCACCAACAGCATACGTTGATGTTTATGTCAGCTTTCTTTGTCTCCCCCACTTCTAATTCCTACAAGGGCAACTTGCAGCCCAAGTGAATACTGCACACACAATGAGTTTCCATTGCAGTTGAGGAGCTCTGAATTTGAGAAATACATCTCCTCTGTGACAAACTTGCTCTTTGATCCAGAGAGTCATTACCTCATAACTCAAGGTTGTTCACTGCAAACATGACTCTGTGAAATGGCCGAGGTAAAGAGCTGCCAAGGCCCTGCATTCTTTAAAACTCCAGGAAGAATGTTCTGATACACTCGGAACTCAAGAAAGATTGTCTCTCCCAACAGATGCAACCAGATTTTGAGAAAAAGCCTCAGACATATGGTCTAAACTACAAGATAATGTTGGATTCAAATGCAAGGAAGAAACCAGGGTTGTTTGGGGTTCATTCATGTAAACCATCAACTCCTAATGAAAAGAGCTAAAATAGTTATTGATAATATATGGAGAAAATATATTTTTAAATAAATTTAATATACTTCATAGTTTAAAAACTAATTCTTAGTGGTTTTGATTCCTCCCTCTTTTCAAAGACCTCTTAGGTTCTTTTTTCACAAACTTACTTCAAAAATCAATCTCCTGGATTTAGGTATAGCTTCCTCATTCCAACTGGGATCAAAGTGCTTTTATTCTTATCTCATCTTATAAGGAAAAACACTCTTCCTTAGGGACGCATAACTTAATCAGAGGTAAATCTCTAGTTTGCCTTTCCATGCTCCAGTTATTAGCTCTGACTCTTATTTTCCATATTTGGCAGAAGGAAAAAATTTATAGTCAAATAGACTGTCTCTATACTGAGCATTATTAGCAAGCTTATTTATCTGTCTTCATTTGCTTCCTCTTTTTGTCAATCATAATACAAATTACCTTTTTTTTTTTTGGAGTTAGAGTCTCATTCTGTCGCCCAGACTGGAGTGCAGTGGCCGCTCCTGGTCACCGCAGCCTCGACCTGTTGTGCTCCGGCGATCCTTCCACTTCAGTTTTCCAAGTAGCCGAAATTACAGGCGTGCGCTACCATGCCCGGCTGATTTTTTTATTTATTGTAGAGATGAGGTCTCGCTGCCCAGGCGGGTCTCGAACCTGCGGGCTCAGGCAATCCACTCACCTCAGCCGAATTACCATTTTTTAATGGCACCATCACTGCCTGCCATTTTTGGGTCAGGCAGTATTCTGGTGTTATGAGTAATTTATGTATACTGTCTCATTTAATCTTTACACAAACTTTAATGTCTTTACTACAGGTACTATTATTATACCTATTTTCCAGATGGAGAAACTGAGTTACAGGAAAGTTAGATACCTTGTCTAAGTCAGCCAGTAACTAAGTGGTATAAGTAGAATTCAAACCCTGATGAGATAATGAATCCACAATTGATGAATTAGGAGAGAATCACAGAGCCAGAAGCAAGGACTTTGTTGGTGCTCTACCCATGAGTCCTACAGACACATTTGTCATTTTTCATGCATACAAGCTCTTGGTATATTCTCACTCTCAACAGGCAGCACTTAAATCTCTTTGTCAGAGTACTGCCCTAAGGCTGCTGTAACCTGTTTTGCCTGTGTGCAGAGAGCCAGAGGTGCCTAGAAATTTACATTCCCCCAGGGACAGCCCTAAACCAACTTCTGCAGTGTGATAGTATAAATGTTCTTTCTCCCTTGCCTTGATTGAGATCACTCTGAAGTGTGACCTACACCATTTCCAGAACTCCCCTGCAGGATTGAGAAAAAGTAATCTTTTGTGCAACTTTGCTTCATACCATATGTTTTAAAAACCCCCAGGTAAATTGGGGTTCCAACACAGAGCAACTATCAAACCTGCTCAAACGACAAAAGAAGGAAAGTTAAGCATGGATGTTTAAAATGTGCCTTTTATGGGTGACTGCTTTAATGTCTAGTTATCCAACCCACGACCAGGGGGTCCCTCACATTAAAAACTTGTTTATAGTAAAAGATGCCCTTGTGACTCTTGTCTTACCCATGTCTAGCTTATGCTGGCTTAATCACTGCTCTGACACTGGGAGCCCAAACTTATGCCTTCCTCAGGCGTCCTCGGGCAAACCCGGCCTAGAGTAACTCCCAGTTCTTCAGATGGAAGACTCAAATTCAATCCACCACCACAGTGAGGAACAAGTTCAAAGATTTATTACTTACAAATCCTGGACAGGGAGGGCATAATGAGTTGGAAGAACAGTCCCCTCTCTCCAGGTCAGGCATTCAGCTAATATAGGTAATATATTTTTTTATATCCCCTTCCACCTGTATTCCATCAAATTCACCACAAATAAAAGTCTTAGCAGTTGGGGCAACATGTTGGTCCAGACAAGAATGAAGAATCAGGCAGAGAGATTTGTGAAAGTATGGAAACTAGTAGTATACATAAGGTAATAGAGTGTGAGTCATTTTAAGTTCATAGGCGAATGCCTGAATTGTCTGTTTCAAGGAAGCAGCAAGAAAAGTGGAGAGTCTAGTCTGCTAGACAAAAGAGATGCCTCTAATTTCCTATCTCTGGGCCAGCTTGAGTCATTTGGGTGTGGTGTTCTAGGCAGAAACTTTTACTATGTTGTTCTCATTACACTCTATCCTTGTTTGGTCTCTTTCTTCCAAGTTCCACTTCTCTACTCCCTACCAGACTTTCTTGGGGGCATCTCTTAATACATCAATTTCAATAAATTCTCAGTTTAGGGTTTACTTTTGAAAATCCAATCTAGGAGAACTGATTCCAAGGTTGGTCCTAAAAAGCAGACTCTTAAGATAGGATTCTGTAACTAAATCACTCATCAGTCAAATGTCAACAAGTGATCCATTGTTAATGAGAAGTAGAGTATGAATATCCATGTTGCTCCAATTGCTAAGACTTGTGTGGGGTGAATTTGGATGGAATACAGGTGAAAGGGGATACATGGGCATACATATTATCTATATTAGTTGAAAGATATGGAAGGTTTGGTCATTTAAAGGACTGTGGAGTTGGTGGGTTCCTGTCACATATAGTTGGTAGACTGAAAAAAAAATTTATTGAGTTCAAGTAAGCCAGATACTAATTCAGGAGAAAGTACAAGAGCTAGAAGGTCTCTATGGCTTTCTCTAGTGTTAAAGAGATCTTTTTCTACTATAGCTAAAGACTAAACTGTGCTGAAGATCAGATCCAGGACTTGTTAGGAGAGTGGCAGACCAACAATGATGGGTGATTTGAAGACTTAAAGTCTCTCACAAGATATATTGGTGGGGCTACACAATCTGAACTAACAAGGATAACAGACCCTATTAGAGAGGAGACATGCAGACGCCATGAGATACATGCAGTCCTGGCCCAAGTCTAGCTCACAATTTGTTAAAGGGTCCCCAGCTGATTATTTCCACAGCCTCAGAGTATATAAATGAGATTGACATATTTAGTATCTGGAAGAGCTCTCATACTGGTGATTTAACCTGCAGAGTAAGTGCAATTATGGTAGGAAATAGCAAGTGGAAGCCTCTGAAAATGCCTCCTTTCCCAACCAAAATAGTAATTCAGAAGCAATACTGTATCCCAGGTGGAATGATCCTATCAATCAATATCTAATTACCAGTATAGCCTTGCCTCTCCCCCCCACCAAAAAAATGTAGATTCTGGCAGATGATGACAGACAATCATATACTTAGCTAATCTCTAATCACAGTTTGGAGGTGTGTATACTATATTTACTATAAGGGATCAGTGCAGCTTCTGGTACTAAATATGCACCTGTATATCTGGTGAACAAATTCTTTTCAATATCTATCAAAAGGATCAATCAGAAGTACTTGACTTCATATGAGATAGATAACATTACGTGCATAGTCTTTCTCTAGAGCTATGTTAACTCTCTAATCCTCTATTGCAGCATAATCTGAAGAGACTTTTATCAATTTGACACTCTGTAAAATATCAGGTCATTTGTTAAAATTATGACATCAGTCAGATGAGCAGATGATGAGCCATATCTGGTGAGCAAGAAGTGACAAGAACTATAATCCAGGGAGGAATATAACTCTAAAAGCACTCAGAGACTTTTTACATTGGTGACATTTTGGGCAACATAGTGATCTGGACATGAAAGAGCACCCCCTCCATGATAAACTACAAGTTTAGTACCTTCCACCAAGAAACTGGGAAGTCTATTCTGGTTTTAAAAACAACATATTCTGCACTTGGAATAACTGCTGCTGTGATCAACTTACTGGAGCCATAATAGGTTGCCAGTTTTGAGTGGAACACCCCAAAAAAAAAAACAGAGAGCGTTACAACAGCCGTAGACTATGAGACAACAAGATCTGCTGGCACATGAACCAGCAGATATAACAGGGATAGAAGAATACAATGAAAAAATTGTCATGTGGAGTTTTTGACCAGCCAAAGGAACCAAAAGTTTGGAGCATTATCTCTGCAACATGGAATTTATACACCATTTGAAAAACAACCATTAGCATAATATGGCAGAGATGAAGTGTTCAATCATAGAGCATCAAATGAGCATGTCACCAGAGCTGTCCTTTATGAGTTTGGAACTGTCAGACACACAAAATAATAAAATCAGGTGGGCACAGGTGCAAGCCATCAGGCCTGAGAAAGTCCATACGCAGATAGATGAGATTCCCTTGTGACTTGTCCTGAGGCACTGTCGCTACACCTATGGTTTCATAGCAGAAATTTTGGGGTGAAATGGAAAGAAGTGAGTTCCGTACAACCAGCTGATAGGGGAAGGACAAAAATAAGCCTAACTCATGATGAATTAATTCAATATTGGTGTGAGCCAAAAATAGATTTTTGCCCTAATAGTACTCCAGGAATAGGCTTAAAGACAATAGTGAGAAGAAATGCCCCACAAACTGGTAGAGTAATTTGAGTGATGCACTCAATTATCCACTTCGTAGGAAGACAAAAGCAGCTCATAGTAAAGGTATACACAGACACCTAGTTTGTGTAAAATAGTTTGGCTGGTTGGTCAGGTACATGTAAAGAAGGAAGACAGAATGATTGGAGACAAGGTATGAAGAAAAAGCACATGAAAGGACTTTTAAGAATGGACACCAAATGTGAGGATCCACATGCTATACATTAATGTTCTCCAGAAAGGATCTTATATAAAAGAACTAAACCAAATGGACAAGATGACTCATCCAATAATTATCATCCAGCCTCTGTCCTCAGCTGTCACAATCCTTTCATAGTGGGAACATGAATTAGCAGCCATGGGGGCAGAGATGGGTCCATTAGCATGGGATTTCTCTTATCAAGACTAATTTAGACATTGCCACTGCTGAATGTCTGACCATAGATATCAATGCTGGGATCTAGATATGGAGCCATCTCTCAAAGGTGACAGCCATTCACTTTTTGGGAGATCGATCACGCTCTGGAAAAGGCAGAGACTTTTCCTCAACAGGATTCCAGGATAGGTTTGCCTTTCTTTCCTACAGTGCCCTAGTGACAGCTTTACCCAAAAGCTGTACCTATTCATGTGCTCATACTGATTTGCCAGCATAAGATCTCATATAACAATGTCTTAGACCAAGGGGCCCATTTCAAGCCAATGATGTTCAACAACCGACCCATGGCCACAGAATTCCTATGTTATATCATATCCAAGAGCTGTCAGTCTTACAGAACATAAACTATCAACTGAAAATCCAGGTAAGGTGACAACTGAGAGATGAAATTCCACAAAACTGAGGAGTTATCACTTCAAGATATGGTACATACCTTGAACCAACAGTTATTACATGCTACTGTGTCTTGATTGGCAGAACATCTGGGTTCAGGAATCAAAGGATAAAAGAAAACCCTTGGCTTTTCTTATCATACCCAGTGATCTACTTGGCAGCCTTGTGCTTTCTATTCACACTGTGTTAGATTTGGCAGAACTAGAAGTACTGCTTTTCTGGGATGGGAGTGGGAAGAAAGTTTCCACTGAACCTAAAGCTTTGAGCTCCTCAGTACAGTAGATTAGCAGACAAAGAAAGAGTTTCCTACTGGCAGGAGGTATTGACCCACATAATCATGAGAAGGTAGAGTTGCTGCTAGCTAATGGGTAAAGTGAAAAGTAAATAAGAAACTAAAAATTCACTGAGGAAAGGGGTACATCTTCCCCAGAATCAGCTTCTCTTGGTGCCGCCATACTCAGTTTTAACTATGAATGAGTAAGAACAGCATTCGCAGCCTGAGAAGAACATAATAACTTAAGCCTCAGACCTGTCAGGGAGGAAGATCTGTGTCATCTCAACCGGCAGGGAATCTAGATCAGTTGAAATACTCCCAAGTAGGAAAGGAATTTAGAATAGATGATAGGTATCATGTATGGTCTCAGGATCAATTAAACAGTTGCAGGTCCTTTTATTTTCCTAGAAGTTGTGACTAGTTACAAAACCACAGAATCATTAAAATTATCTTACATAATATGGAAGTGACCCTGAATGGCACAAGGGGTAGACTAGAGATAGTCTTTCATCCATTTTTCCTTGGATCCATTGGCTTCTTTTGTGCATATTGCCTTTCAGTTCGCTTTCATTCCCAACAGCAAGCACCTATGTATCTTCATTGGAAGACGTCACTCAGGTTGCTAGAACTCATGTTGCCTGTACACACACAGCACAGTCAGAAGTACCTGAGAATTCACATGGCCCCAGGGGCAGACTTTAACCAATGACTGATAGATGTGTAGGTATAAACATTCCAGCTCCTTCTGAAATAACATCAGAAACACAGAAAACACGCCTGCCAGTTTCAAAGGCATCGGCAATATACTATTTATGTGCATATTATCCTCTGGATATCTTAGCAATAAGACTGTCTTGAGCATTTTTCAGTAATAAAAACGGAATTAGAAATTCAAAAAACAAAAAGTAAACACTCCAGCTCCTTTACCTCATTATTAGGACAAATCTGAGGTGTGACCTACATTGTCCCCAGAGTTCTCCACAGAATTGAGTCAAAACTACCTTCAAGAGACTTTACTTAATCCCATTCCTTTACGTTATTGCCCTCTTTTCCCCAGTCCCACATTTTCACTTTTCCCCTGTTTTTCCTGGGAATATATTCCAGTGAATTATTTTAGACAAATCCATATATATGACTAGATAATTAAAGGTAATAAAGCCAGATACATAAGATATGTTTTGGAAGACTTTTTCACATTTTTTTCAAATATAGTGACAAAGAGTATGAAAAACTGCAATCTGTAAAAAGGTATAGGAAACACCCTGAGAAATTTGTAAATAACTTTTTATTTATACCTGTTGGCTCCAAAGAAGAGAGGATCCAAGCAAAATTTTTTTCCATTATCCAAATTTCACCACCATTTCCAATCGAAATACTTGCCATAGTAAAACACCAGCTGTGATCATAGGAAACCTGAAATGGATGGGGAACAAACCTATAGGGTGTGTTTCTGCTTCAGTTGATGATCAGAAATACCTGGGCAGCCAGAACTCGGTGAGGTCTTTAGCTCTTTAAAAGATATTTCACGAGGATTCTAGGAAGTTAGTGGAATAAGGAACACAAGGAATCTCCCTACCTAGACAATAATTGCACTGATGGAATCTGTCTGATGTAACCACATGAAACTCTGGCGTCTACTGAAGTCTTGCAACTTTCAAAGAAGGTTTAGATGATAAATTGCAGTAATTTCAGTCAATCTCAACTCTTATCACAGTAGCAACTACCACCCATCCCCCACTTCCAGCCTGATGGCAGACAGCTGTGCATACATTCCAGGAGCAACTTGAATAAAGATTATGGGAACCAGGTGAGCAAAAGGCATCTGTCGTGTAATAATCAGTGATCTATGTTTTGATCACTGGTTGCCACTCCTGATAACACAGATGCAGACAAAAGCCTAAGCAACCATTGTTATTGCCACTTCTCCCCATTGTTGAAACCCCCTTTCCCTCTAGCTGAGGTAATTTACAGGGGATTTAAGAACCGTGTTCTTTCTCCTCTCTTTCATTTTTTTTTTCTCCTTGGGAGCCAGACATTAAAGACTGGGATATTCAAAAGCAATTGCATATACGGGACAAATTAGACAATGACTGTGCATGCCAAGAAAAGGTGTAGACTCAGAAAAGAACAGAAAGAAGACCTTAAATTTACATCTCAGGCTTATTCTTGGCCCAGAAGCAGCCTACAACAATAAAAAATAACAATAAACAAAACAATAACCAAAAAAAAAGCAGCAACTCTGAAGAAGAAGGAAAATCTGATTTCCAGGGTTACCATATTATTAGATTCAAATGTCCACTTTTCAACAAAAAATCAAAAGTCATATAAAGAAACAGGAAAAGAAGAAAAATAAATAAATCATTAGAAGTTGCCACTGGGGAAAAAAATACCTCATGGAAGATCTTCTAGACAAAGATTTTACAGCTGTCTTAAAATTCTCAAATAGTTAAAGAAATTTATAAAGAAAATCAGGAAAATGATACCTGAACAAAATGGAAATATCAATAAAGGAACTGAAAACCTAAAAAGAAATTTTGGAGCTGAAAAGTACAATAACTTAAATAAAAACATTACCAAAAGTATTCAGAGGCATATTTGAGCTGGTAGGAGAATCAGTGAACTTGAAGAGAAGACATTAAAAATTAATGACTCTGAGGAACAGAAAGAATAAAGAATGAAGAAAAACGAACAGAGTTTAAGGAACCTGTGGGACACCATCGAGCAGACTAATATATGCATTATGGAATCCCAGTAGTAGAACAGAGAAAGAAAGGGAAGAGAGAATATTCAAAGAAGTGACAGCTGAAAACTTCCCAAATTTGATAAAAGGCATGAAAATAAACATCCAGGACAATCAATAAATTTCAAAGAAGATGAACTGAAAGAGACTCATACTGAGACACATTATAATCAGAGTTGACAAGGACAAAGAAATAATATTTAAAACAGCAAGAGAGAAGCAACTCATCTTATACAAGTTATCCTCAATAAAATTTGCAGATTTTCCATTAAAGCCTTTGCAGGCAAGAAGGCAGTAGATCAATATATTCAAAGTGCTACAAGAAAAAAAAAACTATAGCAACCAAAAATTGTATATCTGAAAAATCTTCCACCAAAAGTGAAGGAAATTAAACACATTCATAGGTAAACAAAAACTGAGGTAGTTCATTACTGCTAGACCTGTCCTGCAAGAAATGCTCAGGAAAGTTCTACAGAGTAAAATGAAAGGGCACTAGATAATAATTGAAAGCTATGTAAGAAATAAAGATCTCAATAAAGATAACTACATGAGCAATTATAAAAGCTAACATCTTTGCAGCAATGGTTCATACCCCCATTTTTGTTTTCTACATGACTAAAGGGACACATTTTTTTTTAATTATTCATCTAAAATACAGTATTATTGTAGATTTTCACTATTTGTATTCACTATTTGTATTTATTTTTTGTTTACTATTTATATTTACTATTTGCACTATTGTTTGTAACTTCACGTTTTGTTTCCTACATAATGCTAGAGACCAAGGTTTAAAAAGTATTTGTTTATGTTGTAAGTACTTAGTTTATAGACAATATATATAAAGTTGTAATATTGTGACATCAACACTTGAAAGCTTTGGGGATAAAACTAAAAAAAGCAGTTTTTGTATACATTTAAGTTAAGCTGGTATATATTCAAATTATATAGTTATAACATTAGGATGTTGAATGTAATCCCCATGGTAACCAGAAAGAAAATAGCTAATGAATATACAAAAAAGAGGAATGAGAAAGCAATTTAAATGTCTCACTATAAAAAAATCAACTAAACACAAAAGGCTGTCATGTAGGAAATGACTGACAGAAAGCTATAAGGCGTATGGAAAACAATTATCAAGAGAGTATAAGTCCTTCCTGATTTATCAGTAATTACTTTAAATTTATATTAATTTCACCCTCTATCAAAAGACAGAGATTGACAGAATACAAAAAAAAAGACCCAGTTATATGCTGTCCACAAGACTCAATTTAGATCCAAGGATACAAATAAATTAAAAATAAAATAATAAAATAAAATATTCCATGCAGAAAGAAACTTCAAGATTTGAATGTTCCCTCCAAAAACTCAGGTTGAAATTTAATTTCCATTGCGATGTCTTCAAAAGGTGGGACCTTTAAGAGATAGCTAGGTCATGAGGACTCTGCCCTCATGAATGAATTAATGCTATTATCATGGGAATAAGTTAATTATTGCAAAAGTGAGCTCCTGGTTAAAAAAAAAAAATGTGGCCCAATTTTCTCTTTCTGTTTCATGTTCTCTCTTGCCCTTTTCCCTTCCACCTTATACTGTACCATGGAATGGGACAGTACAAAGTCCCTTGCCAGATGCTGGTGTCATGCTCTTGGACTTCCCAGTCTCCACAACCACAAGTCAAAAAAGGTTCTATTGTTTATAAATTATCCAGTCTATAGTATTCTGTTATAGCAGTAGAAAATGAAAGAAGATAGTAACTGAAAGAGAGTAAGGATGGCTATATTAATATCAGATAAAATTGACTTTAAATTTAGAAAGTTAACATCAAAGGTCATTATAAAATAACAAAAAAGTAAATACAGCAAGAAGACAGAACAACTATAAACATTTACGTACCTATTAATAGATCATCAAACTATATGATGCAAAACCTGGCAGAATTAAAAAGAGAAATAGATAGCTATAATAATAGTTGGAAACTTTAATATTCTTCTCCTAATAATGAGTAGAAAAAATAGAAGATAAGTAAGAAAATATAGAACAGCACAATAAACCAACTAGATCTAACAGACATTGGCAGAATACTCAAAACAACAGCACACATATTCTTTGCAAGTGTACATGGAATATTTCCCAAGGTAAACTATATATTAGGCTACAAATTAAGTCTCAATACATTTAAGAAGATGAATGTTATACAAAATATCTTCTCCGACCACAAAGGAAAAAGTTAGAAATCAATAACAGAAGGAACACTAAAAAAATTTACAAACTTCTGGAAATTAAGCAACACATTCTTAAACAACCAATAAATCAAAGAATAACTCACAAGGGCATTTGCAAAATATTTAGAAACAACTGAAAATGAAAACACAGCATAACAAAACTTGTGAAATGCAATGAAAGCAGTAAGGAGGAAATTTATAACTATAAATGGTCACATTAAAAACAAACAAACAAAAAAAAGGTGAGGCATGGCTCACACCTGTAACCCCAACACTTTGGGAGGCTGGGGCAGGAGGATGACTCAATTCTAAGGGTTTAAGACCAGTCTAGGCAACATAGTGAGGCCTCGTCGAGAGAGAGAGAGAGAGAGAGACAAACAGAGAGAGAGAAAAGAGAGAAACAAGAAAGATCTCAAACCAACAACAAATTTTACAACTTAAGAAACTAGAAAAAAGAACAAACTAAGCTGAAAGGTAGCAGAAGGAAGGAAATACTAGAGATTAGAGCAGAATAAATGAAATAGAGAATTTAAAAAACAATAGAGACAATGAAACAAAAAATTGATTCTTGGAAGATATCAACAAATAACAAACCTATATGAAATAAGAAAAAGAAGAGAAGACTCATATTACTAAAATAAGAAATAAAAGTGAGAATATTACTACCAATTCTATGGAAATAAAAGGCATTATAGAAGAGTTCTATGAACAAGCATATGCCAACAAATTGGATAACCTATATAAAATGGACAAATATAGAAATTTTATTGAGGATTTTTTCATCTATCTAAAAAGCCCTATAATTAGTAAGACGATTGAATCTGTGATCAAAAACCTCCCAACAAAAATGTACTAGAGATTGCTTCACTGGTAAATTCTACTAAACATTTAATGAACTAACACAAATCCTTTTCAAGTTTTCCTAAAAACTTGAAGAAGAATCACCTCCTTACTCATTCTATGAGGCTAGTATTACCCTGATACCAAAGGCAGAACAAAAAAAGTATGAGAAGAAAAAACTACAGACCAATATTATCCCTTGTGAACATTGATGCAAAACTCCTCTACAAAATACTAGCAAACCAAATTCAACAGCATATTAAAGGACTATATAGCATAATGAAGTGGAATTTATTACTGAGATGTTAGAATGAAAATAAATCAATGTAATACACCACACTAACAGAATGAAGGAAAAGAAAACACATGATAATCTCAATTGATGCAAAAAAAAGACAAAATGTAATATCTTTAAAAACACAGCAAACTAGGAATAGAAGGAAAATATTTCAACATAATAAAAGCCATCTATTCAAAACCCACAGTAAACATCATTCTCAATGATGAAAAATTGAAAGCTTTTATTCTACGATTAAAAACAAGGCAGGAATGCCCACTTCTATTAAACATAGTACTGGAAGTTTTAGCCTGATAAGTTAGGCCAAAAAAAATTAAAGACATCAAAATTTGGAAGAAATAAGTATAATTTTTTTTAATTTTTATTTTAAAGATGTGGGGTACAATTCAGGATTAGGTATACAAATATTCATTACACAGATACCCTTATTGATGAGGTATGCCCCCATTCCCCAGACAGATTTCCACTACTGCCAATCCCTCTCCCCGACACCCCTCCTGGCAGTTTCCCACTACTGCTAATCCTTTTCTTATATTATTATGATAATTGTTCAAGGTTTGCTTATGAGTGAGAGCATGTGATATTCAGTTCATTGTTTCTGTGAATGATTACTCAGTATTATAGACTCTAAGTCCATCCAGAATGCTGGGAAGTTCATGATTTTGTTCTTCTTTATGGTTGCATAATATTCCATTGTGTATATGTACCACATTTTTTTATCCAGTTCTCTTTTGATGGGCAGCAAAGTTGGTTCCATGTTCTTGCTATTGTGAACAATGTTGTGATAAACATACATGTGCAGGTATCTTTTTTATAGAGTGATTTGAGTTCTTCTGTGTATATTCCCAGTAGGGGGATTGCGGGTTCATATGGAAGGTCGATATTTAGATCTTTTAGGAATAGCCACACTATTTTCCAGAGGCTCTATTAGTTTACACTCCCACCAACAGTGTAGAAGTGTTGCCTTTTCACTGCATCCTCTCTAGCATCTGTTGTTTTTGATTATAGCCATCCTGATTGGAGTTAGGTAGTATCTCAGTATAGTTTTAATTTGCAAGAAATAAGTATAATTATCTGTTTGCAGATAATATGACATTATATGTAAAAATCTAAAGAGTCCATTAAGATACCGTTAGAAATAATAAATGTACCACATGTTCTCACTCATAAGCGGACCTTGAACAATTATCATAATACTGTAAGAAAGGGATTGGGAGTAGTGGAAACTGCCAGGGGAGTGGGGATAGGATTGGCAGTTGAGGGAAACTGCTATGGGAGGGAGGGGCACACTTCATCAACAAGGGTAGCTGCATATTCAACATTTGTATACCTAATCTTGAATTGTACCCTACATCTTTAAAATTTTTAAAAAGAAATGACAAATGAATTCATCAAAATAGCAGGATACAAAGTCAACACATAAAAATTAGTTGTACTTCTATACCCCAAAAGTAAACAATCTGAAAAGAAAATGAAGAAGCAATTCCATTTAAAATGGTGTCAAAAAAACCTTGGGAATTAGCTTAACTAAGGAGATGTGAGACTTGTACATGAAAACTATAAAACATTGCTGAAATAAATTGAAGAAGACATAAATAAACATGCAATGTTCATGCATTGGAAAATTTACCATTGTTAAGGCGTCAATATTACCCAAAGCAACCTACAGGCACTATGCAATGCCTATCAAAATCTCAATGATATTTTTTGTAGAATTAAAAACACCCATCCTAAAATTCATATGGAATCTCAGGGAATCTGAATAGCCAAAACAATATTTTTAAAAAGAAAGGAATAAAACTAGGAGACTCATACTTCTTAACTTTGAATCTTACTAAAAAGCTATAGTAATTCAATGGTGTGGTATTGACATAAAGACAATAGACAGTCATATACTCAATAAGAGAGAAATTCTAAAAATAAACCCTCAAATACATGGTCAAATGACTTTGACAAGGTGTCAAATCCATTTAATGGGAAAAAATATCAACAAATTGTGCTGGGAAAGCTAGATATTCATATGCAAAAGAATGAAGTTAGACCCTTACTTAATATCATACCAACAGTAACCCACAATGGATCAAAGACCTAAATATAAGACATGAAACTATAAAACTCTTAGAAGAAAACATAAAGTAAATCACTCATGATACTGGATTTAGTAATGATTTCTTGAATATGACACCCAAGGCACAGGCAATAGAAGAAAAATAAATTCATCTTCAGGAAAATTTCAGCACTATCTTTATTCCACAATCACACAAGGACAAAAGAAAAAAACTACAAGACAATGTCCCTTATTAACAGAGGTGTAAAAATCTCCACAAAATGCTAGTTACCAGAATTAAATAGCACATTGAAGATTTCATTCACTGTGATCAAGTGGGATTTATCCCAGGAATTCAGGGATGGTTTAACATATGCAATTCAATTAATGTGATAGTTCATATTAACAGAATGAAGGATAAAAACCATATGATCATTTAATAGATGCAGCAAAGGCATTTGACAAAATTCAGCATACCTTCATAATAAAAACTCTTAATAAATTAGGTATAGAAGGAACATACCATAATAGAGGTTATCTTTGATAAATCCATAGCCAACATCATATTTCTTGGGGAAAAGTTTAAAGCTTTTTCTTTAAGATTTGAAACAAGACAAGATTATCTATCCACTTTCACCACTACTGTTATGGTTTTTTAGTCTGACAAGTACAGCTCTTTTAGTTCAACGAGTACAGCTCTTTAAGTTCAGGACGTACAGCTCTTTTAGTCTGGTGAGTTCTGTTACAGTTTTTTTTTTTTTTTAGTTTGGCAAGTGCCAGGTTCTTGTAGGGGAGCCCCCCAAAATGTTACAGCTCTTTTAGTGCAGACAGCTCTTTTAGTTCAGACAGTTTTAGTTCAGCAAGTTCCAGGTTCTTCTCTCATGAACTAGAAGAATGAGTGTGGACATCAAAGAGCAAATAAGTCGGAGTTTATTAAGCGATACAAAAGTTCTCGGCAGAGAGAGGGGACCCAGAAGTGGGTTGCCAGTGATATAGTTGAGTCCAGGGGTATTTATGGGCTCAAAATGGGGAAGTGTGTGCTAACTGGCTGCCTGCTGGGCTTGAAAATGCACCAATCAGAAAAAGGCATAGCGGGGCTCCGTGGCTCAGCCTGTAATCCCAGCACTTTGGGAGGCCGAGGTGAGTGGATTGCCTGAGCTGGAGGGTTCGAGAACGGCACAAGCAACTTGGTGAGACCTCATCTCTACAATAAATCAAAAATTAGCTGGGTGTGGTAGCACGCGCCTGTAGTTCCAGCTACCTGAAAGGCTGAGGTGGAAGGATCACCGGAGCCCAGTAGGTCAAGGCTGCAGTGGCCGGGAGCGTGCAACTGCACTCCAGTCTGGGTGACGGAGTGAGACTCCAAATCAAAAAAAATAAAGAAAGAAAAAGGCATGATAGCACAAAGGACCAACCAGGAGAGGACAGAATAAGGGCCAGTAGAGAGAAAGTATGCCAAAAGTGGTCAGAAGTTCTCCAGTTCATGGACTCCATCTGGAACCTGCAGCTTGATCCTTCAGATGCCAGACCATTCCCAATTTGAGGAAGTTCTACCAGGAACCTACCCTGTCTGCCTGACCAGTTTCTTCCTTCCTCCTCTCTCACTACTATTCAACATAGTACCAGAAATCCTAGTCAGAGTAATTAGACAAGAGGAAGAAATAAAAGAATTCAAATTTAAAAAGAGGAAGTCTGTTTGCAGACAGCGTGATATTATGTATAGAAAACCCTAAATCCTACACACACACACACACACACACACACACACACACACACACACGCCAGTTAGAACTAGTAAACTAATACAGTAAAGTTGCAGGAAACAAAATCAACATGTAAAAGTCAGTGGTATTTCTTTGTAAACTATCTAAAAAAGAAACCAAGAAAGTAATCTCATTTACAATAGCTACCCCTTCCAAAAAAATCTAGGAACAATTTATCCAAAGAGGTGGAAGATCACCACACTACAAATGCTAAAATATTGGGCAAAAAAATTGAATAAGATGCAATACATGGAAAGATAGCCCATGTTTATGAACAGGAAGAATTAATAGTGCAATAAATGCATACTACTGAAAACAATCTACAGATTCAGCGATTCCTATCAAAAGTTAATGTCACCTTTCACAGAAATAGAAAAAACATCCTAAAATTTGAATGGAATAACAAAAAACTCCAAAAAGCCAAAGCAATCTTGAGCAAAAAGAACAGAGCTGGAAGCAATACAGTACCTGATTTCAAAATATAATACAAACACATAATATTGTATGTTCGTATGCAATACCAAACAGCATGGTATTAGTATAAAAACAGACACATAGACTAATGGAACATAATAGAAAGCCCAAAAATAAATCTGTGCATTGTTAGTCAATTTATTTTTGACAAAGGTGTCAAGAACACACAGTGGGGGGAAAAAACAGTCTATTTAATATATGGTGTAGAGAAAATTGGATATCCACATGAAAAGAAAAATAAAGCTAGACCCTTATTTCTCACCACATACAAAAATCAACTCAAAATGAATGAAATACTTAAATGTAAGATCCAAAACTATGAAACTACTAGAAGAAAACATAGGGGATATGCTATATGATATAGATCTGGGCAAGGGTTTTTTAGACAAGACCTCAAGATCGTGAAGCAACAAAAGTAAAAATGAGGCAACATTAAACTAAAAAGCTTCTATATAGCAAAATAAATAACAAAAAAAGTGAAGAGACTATCTATGGAACGGGAGAAAATATTTGCAAATTATACATCTGACAAGGAGCTAATATCCAGCATTCATGAGGGTAATAATTTGATTTAAACATGGGTTAAAAACTAGCATAGACATTTCTCAGAAAAAGATATAAATGGCCAATAGGCATATGAAAAAATATTCAACATCACTAATCATCAGAGAATTACAAATCAAAATCACACTGAGCTATCACTTTACCCCAGTTAGAATGGCTGTTCTATTATCAAAAAGACAGGAAAACACACACATACACACACACACACACACACACACACACACACACACACACAAATGCTGGCAAGGATATGGAGAAAGAAAAATTTTAATACACTATTGGCAGGAATGCAAATTAGTACAACCATTGTGGAAAACAGTATTGAGGTTCCTAAAAATCTTAAAAATTATCTACCATATGATCTAGTAATCCCACTACTTGGTATATAGCAAAGGAAATGAAATAAGTACATTGAAAAGACATCTGTACTCCCATGTTTATTGCAGCACAATTTATTATAACCAAGATATGGAATCAGCCTAAATGCCCATCAATAGAAGCACAAAGAAATATATATACATATATACATAAAAATATATATATACACATTAAAAGGATGAAATACTATAATTTGCAACAACATGGATGAGACTGGAGGACATCATCTTAAGTGAAATAAGGTTGGCACAGAAAGACAAATACTGCATGATCTCACTTATGTGAAATCTAAAAAAATTGATCTGAGTTCAGATTGAAATAGTGGTTATCAGAGACTAGGAAAAATAACAAAGAGGGGAAGATGGGGAGAAGTTGATCAAGGGTTACAATGCTACAGTTAGATACAAGGAATAGGCTCTACTATTCTATTGCATAGTAGGGTGATTACAGCTAATAGTAATGCATTACCTGTTTCAAATAACTAGAAAAGAAGATTTTGAATGTTCTCACAACAAAAAAGAATGGTTAATGTGTAAGGTGATGGATATGCTAATTATCATGATTTGATCAATTCACAATATACACACGTATCAAAATATCACATTGTACCCCATAAAGATGTACAATTATTATGTGCCAATAAAAAATAATTTGTAAAGGTAACATAGCTTTCATTTAGTTTTTTTACTCAGAGCATGTCCAGAACATATAAATACTGCTGCCCAGAAACCACCAGGCTGCAAAGTACATGTGAACACACTACATGAAGTTGAAGAAAGAGTTAGAGAAACCCTAGCTATTTTGGCCCCTAACAGTCTGGATATCCTCAGTGTCAGTGCCAGACATGTGAGTGAAAAGCTTTCAGGATGATTCCAGTATTATCCCTGTCTCGTGGCAGCCAGGTGAGACACTCTGAGTGGGAACCACTCAGATGAGCTCAATCACCAAAATCATGAGAGATAACATAACTGATTGTGGTTATTTCACACCAAAAAACAAAATCCCTTACAAAATTCTGAGCATCAAAAGACACCATCCATAGAGCAAAAAGGCAACGAACAGAATGGGAGAAAATATTTGCAAATCTATATCTGATGAGGGATTAGTATTCCAAATATGTAGGGAACTCCTGAAAACACAACAAAAATTCAATGGGCAAAAGACTTGAGTAGACATTTCTCCATAGGCAGTATGCAAATGGCCAATAAACACAGAAAAAAATGCATAACATCACTAGTCATTAAGGAAATGCAAATCAAAACTACAATGAAATACCACACCACACCCATTAATATGGTTACTATCAAAAACATAAAATAACAAATGTTGGTGAGGATGTGAAATAATTGAAACACTTGTATACTACTGGTGGAAATGTAAAATGGTGCAGCCAAGGTAGATGTGATCTGGCAATTCCATTTCTAGGTATATACCTAAAATAATTGAAATCTGGGTCTTAAATAGATATTTGTACATCCACGTAAGTAACAGTATTATTCACAATAGCCAAAAGGTGGAAACAACTTGACAGTGAGTAAAGAAGAAAACTACGGTATATACATGCACTGGAATATTATTCAGCCTTTAAAAGGAAGACAATTCTGATATACGCTACAATATGAATGAAGCTTGAGGACATTGTGCTAAGGGAAATAAGCCAGTCACAAAACGATAAATACTGTGTCATTCAATTTATATGAGGTCCTAAGAGAAGTCAAAATCAGAAAAAGTAGAATGGCAGTTACAGAAGCTGGGAGGAGGAATGAATGGGTTGTTCAATGAGAACAAAATTTGAGTTCTCTGAGGTGAAAAAGTTCTGAAGTTGGAAGGTGGTGATGGTTGCAGAATGTTATAAGTGTAGTTAATACCACTGAACTATACATTTTGAAATGGTTGAGATGGTAAATGTTATGTTGCATTTTGCCACAATTTAAAACTGGGGGGAAAGATTTTAGTGAATAAGCATCCAACTCCTACTGGAGTTATTTCCATTCTGTATGTCATTGAAATAGGCATCAAAGTCACTCCAAGATGAAATGAACATAACCACTCTACAAGGTCAATCCCTTCCTTTTTAGCTTTGACTTAAAAAGACCCTTTGCTATTACTGCTGTCAACCTCATATTCTTATTGTCACCCTCTTGACAGCATCATCATTTCAGATGTCCCAGGTCATAGCAGGTAAGCCTAAAGCAATCAGAGCAGACATATTTCTATTCAGGGCTATTTGGAACTGTCTTGTTACCTGAAAGATCCTCCTAATTCATGTGACAACTTATGATCTACCTTACCCATCATCAGAGAAATATAAATTTTTCTCTCTCTCTCCTTCTTCATCTCTTTCTCTCTCCCTTTTTCACCACTCCCCTTCCTAATAGTGTTAGGGACAGATTTGCACTGAGTCATACATATTCTGTTTTTCACATTCTCTTTGCAACCAAAAGTACCCAAGAGTACAAATATGGGCAGCTTTGGTCCTTGAGTATACAGCATAAGGAACAAGACATATATTAAATAAATAATTATGTAAATAGTTATGTAGTTATTATCCTGATAAAAGATACAAAGGAGGATTACAGGGTGCTGTGAGTCCATTTAACTGCAGGACTTCCTATTCTTACTGTCTCCTAGGGATTCAAAGGGGGTTTTCCTGAGGAAAGAGCATTTACGACATAACCTAGAAGATTATAATGTTTGTCGAACATAGAGGGATAGTGGAAGAGCAAGAGCATTCCAAATGAAACAGACAAACTCTATGATTTCTGAGGCAGAAACAAACTGGGCTTCTTGAAGAGAGAGAAAGCCAGGGAGGGTGGTGGGCTTTGAGACCAGGGAGAGGTGAGGCCAGATGATCCTGTTGTTTGTTGATACGTTACTGAGTTAGATTTTCCAGCAAATGGAGCATCAGGAATTTAGAGCTGTTATTATATGAATGAAGATTTTTATTTGAAATTCTACCGTGAAATGTATACAACACAAAGCAATATGAAAAATCCCCAGTACATTTCAAACTCCTTCAAAAGTACCTTTACCTTTTTAGTCAGTCTTCCAACCAAGTCAAAATCTAACATTACTCCAAGAATCAAAGTCAAATATGCCAAAGCCAGGAGAAATAATATGGACATTCAGGGAGCAATAAAATAAAAGAATATCTCTCCACTTAGAGTGTTCAGTTACTGCTTGCAGACCTGTCTAAAACATAGCCAATTGGATTTATCATTACAGATTTCTTTTTAAAATCATAGGAGACTTCAGATTAGAATCATTAGTCATAGTTCTCAGAGTAGAAAACTTGAAGAAAAACTTCTGCTATAAAAAAATTCAAATGTAATACCTAAAAGGAAAATGTTCTGAAGATTACTATCTTGAATGAGAACTATTGAAAATAAAACATGTTGGAAAAGAAACAACTATCAGTGCAATAGGCACAACTGTAACTTTGAAACCAAGGTGAACCTGACAGTCATATAAAGTCAAGTGAACAGTGCTAGCCTACAGTCACCTCAAGGCTGCGCCTATGAGACAAAAGCCACTGGTTGACCCAGGCTTCACCCCTTATGATTCCTGTGGCACAATCCCTCTGCTTGTCTTTCTGCTATCAGAACTTTCTTATCCAGAGGAGGAAAGGGTGTGGCAGCAAAGTTGTGTGGTCTCTGGACAAACAGCACAGATACGTTCAGCCTTTCTGGGTTCTTTCTTCTGAGCTTGATATCTTTCTGAGTGTGTGAGTATCATTGTGTGTGCAAGAAAAGTCATGAACTTTTATGTTTGCCGATGGTACCCTATCCAGCAAGGGAGGTGCTACCAGCTCCCTGCGTAGAAGCCAATGGCCAGCACCAAACCCCAATTCTCTGACTTTGGCTTTTGCTGAATTTGTAAGGAGTGATCACCCATATCAGGGTCCTTTTGAAATAGGAAGGTCATCGGGGTGAAGGGCAAGGATGTCCAAATGGAAAAATTGCTGTAATCTCTGTATATCTTGATAAATATAGAGCTGGGATGATCAGTTTCTCAGGAGACATCCTAAAATTGCAAGTCTGAGATATCTGGATAATCACCCTAAATAGCAGGCAATGCCCCCATAATCTCAGAACTTATTCCTTAGTTTAAGCAGCTTTTCTGGTGCAGAATTTAGGGAGAAAAGGAGCAGGAGCTGTCTTGAGATAAGACCATGGTTTCCAGTTGTGGAGAAAAGGAGGCAACTGCAGTATTGTTATAGGCACAGAAAGCAAATAAACGCAAATAAGAATTCCTATGAGTTCAACTTGGAGGAAAAAACTCACTCTATTAATTCAACTAGGATTGAACAGGAACTGCGGCATACTATTTTCTGTTTGTTTCTAAAATGCAAATAGTTTGCTTTTTTTCTTATTTCAAAAATAATGCATACTCACTGTGGAGCACTTAAATAATGCAAAGCCTAAAGAAGGAAATAAAACCACCCAGAGATTACCACCTAGTGATAACCACATTCAGATTTGGAGGACCATCCTTCCAGACATTTTGTCATATGGATTTACTCACACATATGTACAAAGGATGCATAGGCACACACTTTTTTTAATTGTGAAAATATCGACAAAGCAAAAGAAAAAAAAGAAAATGAAAAGAAAAAGTTGTGAGAAATAAGGGTAAAATTAGCAGTAAGTTTTCAAAGATGTAACTTGGAGATAAAATTACCTCTATGTTTCTTCGTCTTCTTCACTGTCTCCCACCATATACACAGACTTTAAATAGTGGGTTTATATCACACTATTTTATCAGTATTGGAGATATAGATATATAGATATTTATTATCAAGTGACTAAGATCATAGAGACATGCAATATCTGTATTTTATTCCATTGTCTATATTTACTACAATTTAGCCAATCTCTGAACAGTAGGAGAACCAGTTTTGTTCTTTTTATATTTTAAACATTTTTTATATACCATCTTTGTACGCTTATTTGAATATCCTCTCAGGAAAATTCCTAAAAAGTAGAACTGCTGAACTAAAGTGTAACCCAATGTTTTGAAATCTCAGTACAGATTGCTAAAATAAAGTGATCTGGCATCACAGGATCCCATTGTCCTTACATCTTCCCTTCCGACCTGATGAAGCCCTGCATGGGGCCAGCTTTTGGCCCACCTGGAGTCTGTTCTTATGCAGACAGCACAGGTATTCCTGTGTTTCCCGTTTCCATACTTTGAGGGGAGCAGGTCTCCCTGGAGAGAAGGCAGAAAGCCCATGGCCCCTTCAGGCTCCTGGTGCTCCAGGCTAGGGAAGGAAGCAGGAGCTCTTGCTTCTCCTGCAGCGCCTGACGACAGCACCTTCCATACCGGAGACCTGCGATGAGGCCTGTCACAAGTGTCACCACTGATCCCTGCGCAGATTCTGTGTCCAAGTTAGTGAAGCTGTGTGAGGACAGAAACCTGCAGTATTAGGTCAGGGATCATGCCCTGGTTTTGGCGCAGATCAGTAGTTCTCAACTGGAGGAGAAAGAGATTTTGCTCCCCAGAGAATATTTGGCAATGTCTAAAGACATTTTAGAGTGTCACAACTGGGGGGATGTACTACTGGTATCTAGCAAGTTGAGGTCAGGGATGTTGCTAAACAGCCTATAGGGCATAGAACAGTCCCCACAACAAAGAATTATCTAACCCAAAATATCTTTAGTACTGAGGTTGAGAAACCCTGGTGTAGTTAATGTATTTTTCTCTATCTTCGGTTCTATTTGTTTATTTCACTGAATTTCAGGGAAAGAAGATCTGTTAATTTGCAAATACCTTCAGCTCTCAGATACGGTATTCTTAAAATAAGAATCACACTTTATGATTTAATGTTTCAATGCCTCTCTCACTCTCTGCCCCTCCTTACCCAGAATCCAAGCCCCAAGAGTCATCTAGTTTGCCAGAATTCAAGCCTGCTCTCCCTACTTTGAAACTCAAACCACATTGGCATAGATAAGTCTGATTAGATGGTTCCTTTCTTTGTCCTTTTGTTTTAAATTAACTCGTATAATTAACAGAACATAAAAGCTTTCTCCTTCCTTCCTTCCTATAGAGTGATTTTTATCTTGTAGTATCAGTCATCTTTCCCAAAAGAAATCACTTCATGTGATGACAAGCCCCTTTGGCCTGAAGACAAAAAGAGGAATTTCTTTCAGAAGGGAGTAGCTCTCCTCTAAGTGAGACTTCCAACATTCCACACCCTGCCATTCTCACTCCATCATACTTTATATACATCAAGAGCAGGATGTAAGCCATTTGGAAGCATTTGAGCAAGTTAATTGGACGCGTCTCATTGGTTATATGACTACCTGAGAGAAATTCATGTTTTATCCAGACTTAAACCCATTCCAACCCATTCCTGGGGTCCACGACCTCAGTAAACACTCAGTCAGTATTACTGGCTTACCAAAAGCAGAGTCTCACAAAAGAAGAAACCAATGAACCATGAGTGAAAATTCTGAGGTAAATAAGGATAGCTCTATAATAAGAGTGTCTATTGTGTTTCCCTGCTGCATTGGGGTGGCATTCAGGAAAAATTAGAAGGGTCTATAGTTCACCGAAGGGAACTTTATTGCAAAGCTAAATTGAGTTCACAGCCTACACTTACACACACACATACACACATACCTCAACCTGCCCCCTTGTGGAGAAGTAGCTATGCTTAAATTATTTCCTGTCTCCAAAATGATTCATCCATAGCAGAGAAAGGAAATAGCCAACTTGTATTCAGACTCAGGACAAGAAATGCCTATTCTCCTTGTGCCTGAAGATAAAACCTATTGCATGTGGAGCAAAGCTGAGGATGGAAGAATAAAGGCAGCAAAAGTTGGTTTACATTGATGTTCTGAGGAAAAACTGAGACACACTGGAGTCAAAAAAAGAAGTATCTCTTGAAGAATATAACAGCCACAAAGTCTCTATCTTTACATACACAGTGGCATGAGGTCTTTAGTATGGAAAACAAAAGTGTGCCTTTGTGTCCCTTACAATGTCAAGCCCACTGTTTTACAACAAGTTTCCTCAAAAAAATTATTAAATGAATGGTTCATATTAGAAAGGCCCTTGCATCTTGCTATCATCTAGATCCTTGCTGCCCAAATATGGTCTATAGACCAGACACATCAGCATCCCGGAAGCTTATTAGAAATGCAGACTCCAGCCCCTCCCCGGACCTAGCTACAGAATCTAAATTTTAACAAGATCCCAGGTTATTTGTATGCTTACTAAAATTTAATAAGCACTGTTCTAAACAAACTCAACAAAATATTGGAACCCTGCCCAAGATGGCTGAGGGCCTATCCAATCAATCAATCAACAAAATATTGCCTGACAATCTGCTCTGTACATGATGCCAAGGGGACGGCCAGAGCATTATCCAGACACTAAAACATTAGGGCAAAATAGCATCAATATAATGATGGTTTGTCAATGATTTCCTAGGAAGACCCTGGGCGCGCGCTACAGAGGGACAAATGAGAGAGGAAACTTGCGCCATGATAGGATTTGTCTTGAAAGCAGCCCTGGGAGTCCAGAAGTGTATCAGCACAACAATGATTATTCCTCCAGCGTCTGCAGACCTTCCCAAGGTGCTTCTCCTGATAAGTGGGCAGACAGATCTGAATGGAGATGTTAAACTAGAGATAACAGGAAATAAGCAAGCAGTGCATTAGAGTGAAGCAAAAACAGGCAAAGGCAAGACACAGAGGCCTGTCCCTAGTAATGACTTTATAACAAACCTCTGCGTTGCTAGAGGCGATCATCCGCAGTCGTGAATGAGAGAAGGTGGCCTGTGGCCACTGTGACTCTGTGCTCCAGTTTGGGACCTGCAGCTCTGAATGCATTCTGGGATTTAATAAAGTAAAAGAAAGAAGCATACTGAAAGGAACAAAACATGTTCTTTGGCTTCTGTCTAGGTTCAGCAGTGAGAAATAGACAGGAGATGAGAAGACAGGCCAAGAGAAACATCCAGTTGTTTCCTTCCTCCTCTTGCCACCCTCACCCATTGCTCTAGGTCTGGAAGCAATTGTAACCTTTTATGACAGTGATTCTCAACCAGGGGTGAATTAAGCCTCTGAAAGGACAATTGGCTTCAGAAGGAGATATTTTGGGCTGTCACGGCTAGGTAGGTATATGCTACTGGCATCCTGTATTGGAGATACAGGTAATTTGGCTTTAGTGGGAGCCCTACCTGCAAGGTTGTCTTCAAGGTAACAGATTCCCAGTGTTGTTCCTCCCTCCCTGTATGCCTCAACTCCACTTGTGAGTTCCTTTAACTTTCCCCTCCTCTGAAACTAGCACCAATATTAAATTCTCTTCAGAAATCCCAGCCAAATGAGCCTTCTGATTGCTTCCTAGGCCTAATGGGTACAAGAGCCAATAATGAGCAAAAAAATACCACTAGAGTTGTCCTGGAGTCAAACCTAATCAGCCTTGATTGATGACCTGGCCCAAGCTGAGGAGGAGAAGCAGGAAAGTCTATAGGCAAGAGGACTACCGCTACAGGGCTTGTGAGGAACTTTCAAGGAGAGAGGCTGTCCAAATGAGGGTGAGGGGATAACCTCAGAGCATCAGGCCCTAGTACAGGAGAGGACAGGGCAGGCTGAGGAAGGTAGAGGTGAATTACCAACCCTCAGTGGATTCAGAGGCACATTTACCATGACACAAATAAAGCTAATATGGCACCCCTTACTTGCATGAGCATTTTCCAAGAATATAGTTGGTACCCTACAACTGGGCTTACACATGTTTGCAAAATTTTCAAAAATAGTATATTTTGACTGTAATGGATTAAGAATGTTATCTCAAAAAAAAGAGTGCTGTCTCTTTTCATGACAACTTTCTCTCCATCACATTTCCACTCTTGTTAGAGGGTTTTAGAAGATTCAACTAAAACACACTTGAGTTGCAGATGCACATAATTTGGGTCTCCTAGGATACATTTTTGTAGTTCACAGTCATTTTGGGGATCAAATTAAGTTATTGCTAGTCATCCAAGTGTAAGAATGACTTTAAAGAGTATTTCCATCATCCATTGCAAAAACTCATCTGGTCTTGTGACAGGAAGGGGCAGGTTGAGAGGTTGTATGGTGACACAAACATGTCCAACAGGTGTGTGCACAATGGAGGAGAAGTAAGGATTGCAATGCTCAGAGACAGAAGTACAGAAACAGAAACCTGTGAAAAATTCTTCCAGTAATTGACTATGCAAAATGCTAAGGACGAATGAATTCTATTTATCCTCTGATCAAAATGAAAGTACTTTCCTTCAGGAATATATCAAAAATGCAGAGTACACAATGATAAAGGTACCAAAAGTTTGGGGTTTTTTTTGGTTTTTGTTTTTGTTTTTTTTTTTGGTGTGAGTGGGTGATAGTTATAATCAGGCTAGATTTCAGCTTTTGCTGGCTTCCTCAACCAATCACCTTTGTGAGAGTACAAACTGCACAAATATATATGCAATAAATAGCTTTGATGATGAGGGGTTACAAATGTGTATCCAGAGTGCAGCATCGCATGTAATGTCACTAAATAGATTTAATTCATGGATGAGTGAATGAAATGACATGGTCTGGAGGAGTTGGAGAGGTTTCCCAGAAGAAATAAAAAGTCAATAAGGTATAAGACAAGAAAACAGCCCAGTGTGATGAGGTCTAGTAAGGAGGCCAGTACCCTGAAGAAGACCAGTCCTCCAGAGGAGCAATGGAGGCTATGCTGGGCAGGAAAGAAAGCCAGTCAACAGAAGTCCTTGGAAGCCAGAGTAGTCCAGAGCAAAATAGTGATGGGATGAAAGATAGTGCTTTCTGAAACTTAGCTTGTCAGAGAACCTAAAATGGACCATTAACACGAAGTATTCAGGCACAAGAAAGCACTGTAGTAACTAAAGTTTGATATGATATGGGCCTGGATTCGAGTGCTGAAAATGAAAAGATGAATTTTAAGACTCATGGCAGGAATAACCTCAAGTTAATTAATATTCAAATCTCTATGGGGTTAAGTAGGCTAGTTCTTGGAACTGGCCATGAAAAACAATAACAAAAAAAAACTCATGGGTCTGAGTTTCAGATAAGCTGCTTGACCACTGTAGTCTTTATGTTGCATACTTTTTTCCAAGAAAAAGCTCTCCAGATATATTGATAAAGAAAATCTCCATGGAGCCAGTATCCTAGCCTTTGTCTGCATTTATGAAGTCAGCTGCTGTCACTGTCATCCTCTGCAGCTGTTCTATAGCATGTGACATCCTGACTGAGCCTCCACCGGAAATCCAGGCAGTGTTGATGCCCATTTTAGGGCCTGCTGTGTGGCAGCGGAAATGTGCATCCTCCCTGAAGATGACGGGTGAGTTCCGGAACCCGCATTCAGATGTGCCCACACAGACCTCTCCAAGGGAACTTCAGGATGATTAATTAAATCACTGCTTTTCAGTTCCTCTGATTAGGTATTGAATCGTCCCCGGTAGGTTTCCTTCCTCTAGCGAATCATCCCACTCAACGGGAAACTGTGGTTATCCATTTCTCCTGGTCTTCAGGCAGCATAAAGCCTGTCCAACAAGTGAAAAAATGGATTATTCATAACTTTTGACAATACAATCAGTAAACTGCTGTTGCTAAATGAATCTGCATTATTTATCCCTCTTCCTCAGTCTGAAATTTCATGCTGCAGGATATACTTGCTACCAGAAATTTAAAGAGAGGGCAATGCTCCTTGTGAGCAATACCCAGGATCACTTGGTACTGTGGCTTACCAGAGCCCTCTCCTTGATGGACCATGCAGTCAGTAAGATCAAGGCTTTAGCTTGGGGAGTTAAGAGACATAGTATTACAACTTTCCTCTCCCAAGCTGAATTTTTGTTTCATAAGCCTAGAGTAGCTGAAAACTGTTCTCTAGAATTCCCTGTTCTTTCTTTTCTTTTCAAAGGAACCCTGACTTTTGTTTTTACCCACTTCCCATTTTAACCAGATTAAGTTCTTAGATCTCAAGTAACGACTATAGAATTGAGGCCAGAAGCCAGGCAAGAAAAAATTGTAAAGACTGGAAAATCCAATCAGACTGAAAAATGTGACATCTTGGATAAGGAAGAACAAAGTTCAAGTTCTCTAATCACCCAGCAAAAAAGATTAGAGGCCACCTAGTTAGAGGAAGAAAAGGTTCAAGAATTTTTCCAATTTAAAACAAGCAATAAAATTTTTAAAAGAGGATAAAAATTGGATAAAGATGAAACCTGAAACACCTCTGTCTTAATCCATCTGGAATGCTGTAACAAAATACCACAGACAAGGTAGCTTATAAACAACAGAAATGCGTTGCTTAACGTTCTGGAGGCCGAGGAGTCTAAGATTAAGCAGATTTGGTATCTGGTGAGGGTCCCCTTTCTGGTTCAGAGACGGTGCCTTCTCATTGTGTCCTTGGTGAAAAGGGAGAACGATTGCTCTAGGACCTCTTTTATAAAGTCTCACTCATGAGAACTCCACCTTTTTATAATTGCATTCATAAGGGTTCTACCCTCAAAGTTCTCGCCCCCTAATATAATCCTATTGGGGGGTAGAATTTCTACAAATGAAATGGAGAGGACATAGCAACATCAGTTCATAGCAACATCTACAGACACAAACTTGGGAATTCTTCATTCACTTAACAGAGTCTCCAACCAAAAGAAAATATTCCATGAGTTCTCCTGTGACTGAGTTAGATTATACAGTAAATAAGTATCCCAATCACATCTCTGATGGCCTATGCCCACTTTGTGGTCCCAGCCAGTCATTATCTCAGCCCAGATGATATAACTAATCTGCTTTTTTTTAGCTAGATAAATTACATGAAAGCCATAGGAAAGTATAAAACTAAGTAGAGGTGATGAAGTATATAAGAACTTCGTTATTAATATTTTTGTCATATTTTAAAATAAATTTTATAGTTATGGAATTCTATTTTTTTCTTACTGGAACAAAGTATAACTTCAAATTGAAGTTAGTTGTGCTTTTCATATGAAAGGTATAAGAAAGTTTAATTGTTTGCAAGCAATTTGAACATTTAACTAAACTTGATTTAAGACATTTATAAACATGAATTATTTAATATACAAAAGCATCTCTAGATCTAGAGAGTTGCTTGTGAGAGTTTACTCTCTCAAACATTTGATGTACTTAAAAGAATTAGATGAATTACATTTAAATGTACACAAAGATGTTTAGGAACTATAAATTCAGTTTGTAAATAAGGTTAGTTGTTTAGGGAGTATCAACACATTAAACTTACTAATTTATTGACTGTTATTAATGTAAATGAAAAAGGAATTATTTTTATATATATGTAATAAGTTTATAGATAAAACAAATTTTGTAACTTGAACTTCGGCCTTAAGAAAAATAGGTTTTCAAATTTGTGACTTTAGTAAACTAAGAATGAATTTTATTTCATTTTATTTTGAGAGGAGCATATGTTCCCTAATTTGTGAATGTCTCATATGCAGGCATTATGGTTATTGTGAAAAGTGCCTCAGTGAATATAATATAATCCCACCTTTCTCTCTTGAAGCATTTATTCTAGTAGCAGAAATAGTCAGTATACAACTGATTAAGTAACAAGTCTGATGTGCTCCACAAAAAATAATAATAGATTGAGATTATTATCTCAACAGAAGTATTGCATTCTAGTTTGGATGTCTTTACAAATGAGAAAGGAGTTTTGAAGATATTACCTATGTTAAAGATGACAGATTAGTAAAGTATTTCCTCCAAATTGTCAATCCAAAGCAATTTTTTTTTAGTTTGGGTCTCACTCTGTTGCCAGTGTTAGAACACAGTGGCATGATCACAGCTCACTGCAACCTCAACCTCCTGGGCTCAGGCAATCCTTCCACCTCAGTCTCCTGAGTAGTTGGGACTACAGGAATGTGCTATAATGCCTTGCTAATTGTTTTTATTTTTTATTTTTGTAGACGTGAGGTCCCACTATGTTACCCAGACTGGTCTCTAACTCCTGGGCTCAAGCAATCCTTCTGCCCTGGCCTCCCGCATTGCTGGGATTACAGACATGAGCTACTGCCACCCCTGGCCAAAAGGCAACAATGTTAAATTATAATGTAAAATATGTTTCTTCTTTTTGTACAATAGATCTATTAAACTTAATCTTGTTTGACTGAAGTTTTCTATCTGTTGGTCAACTAAGACTTTTATTTTGTCTTGTTTTTATATTAAGACAGGGTTTTGATCTGTCACCCAGGATGGAGGGCAATAGCACAATCATTGCTCACTGAAACTCAGACTCCTAGGCAGAAACAATGGCCCCACCTCAGCCACCCAAGTAGGTATGACTACAGGCATGCACTACTATGCTCAGTTAATTTTTTAGCCATGGGCTTGTTTCAAACTCCTGACCTCAAGTGATGCTCTCACCTCAGCCTCACAAAGCACTGGGATTACAGGAATGAGTCACTTCACCTGCTCCAAGTGTTAATTTTAAAACCACATAATTATTGTAAATAGTGCTGCAGTAAATATGTGTGTGCAAGTATCTTTTTTGTATGATTTGAGTCCCTCCAGTTTTACTCAAAAGCAGGAGATTGCTGACTCATATGGAAGGTAAATTTCTAGTTCTTTTAAAAATTGCCACACTGTTTTCCATAGAGGTTGAACTAGTTTGCACTCCCATCAACAGTCAGTGATCTCTCACAGAAACAAAGTACTGAATATCACATGTTCTCACTCACAAGTGAGTCCTGAACATTTATCTCAATACTAAAAGAGAGGGATCGGCAGTAGTGGGACATTGTCAGGGGAGGTGGGGAGACCATGTAGCATCACTAAGGGTACCTGATCCTAAACCAGAGGAAAGAAGGACCAGGTGAGGAACTTCACCTGCACATAGATTACTTATATACATAATCCTGATTTGCACCCATATCTTTATAAGAAAATAAAGTTTAAAAAGACCACATAACTATAATAGTCTTTTCTTAACACAGACACACACACACACACACACACACACACACACACACACACATAATCCTTGGGCAACTTTGAATCAACTTTAGAAAACACATGCTTTAAGGGAGCCCACCAATTGTCATCTGGTCAAGCCTCCTCCCACCCCTGGCTTGGCTCTGCCCCATCAGGAAGTTCATCAGACTTCCAGGTTGGGTAAGAAGTTTATTTCCTTAAGAGTAATAGCAATGCCATTGCCCTCTATCCCACTTGACAATAAATGTCATAGTATTAAAGGCTGTGTCAGTCTTACTCATGATTATATATCCCCATCTTATCTATCTGGCAAGAGACCTAACATTCTAAAGTTACTTAGCAATTATTAGATGAGTGAATAGTGTGCAAGCAGCAGGCCTGGGCTGCTAGACCTTCCCTAGACTAGCCGGGGACTACAATACCTTGCCCATTCTTGGGCTCTTTTGAGTTCCTCATTTCTATTTGTCCATTTTTTGACTTGCCCTCTTGTTTCATTCTCTAGAACCTGAACTCTTGTGACTTTAGACTACTTACCTGATGTGGCTCATCTTCATAATGCATTCTCCAGCTCCAGTGTGCCTTTAGCTCCTCATTGCCAGATATTTTTGGCCCCTATCAAAAACTGGAATCCAGTAACTGGTTTATACACTTAGGACACAATTTTCCAGAGACAATTTGCTGATAAGATGCCACTTTGAAATACCTTATTGTTAACCAGCAAGGGGACTTTGAACACCAACTCCTCAGCAGGAACCAGCACATCCTGCTGTCATCAAACTGTCAACTACGAGAAAACCTAAAAGGACTTAACGAACATTCATATCAAGTGACACCAGCAAAGAGAACCCCATAGCAATACACAGAACCATAAAATTATTAAGGAAGAATCATTAGTGATGAAATGTACTTGACAACAAAGTTTAGTTTTGTAAACTCCTTTCTTTCCTCTTATTGGTATGCTGGTCCTGTTTGACTATCAGTGATCAAAAAAATCTCATGCTAATATTACTGTGTCATCTTTATACCTCTTTGTACCAACCTTCTAATGCCAACTTTGGAGAAACAACCTTGATTTGTTTCTTGAAATAGATTAGCATGTCTCCTGCCTATTTCCATGATATAGCTCAGAATCTGGCTTTGATGTGACTTCTGAGTCTGGACTGGCTTTGACCCATGATCTTGTCCAGTCTTTATGTATCTGGATACTTTCCAGCTCCAGTTTTACCTGATTCAAGATCCCCATGCCTCGCTGAGTGATAACATTGAGTTTTTTCTGCTGTTAGGACCATTTCCATGACTAGTTCTCCATCTGTGGTTCCAGGTCTTCATCCTAACCACATGACACATTACTAACAGAGCCATCATATCTAATCTAGTGTCCTCTCTTTTACTTTCTTTTTTCCATTTCTCAATTCGTTAGGGCCAATGAATGAAGGAAGAAAAATATCAGAAGTAGAGAATAAGATGAAGAGGATTGAATCTCATTCCTTTTTTATGCAGCCAAGAGAAAGGATCCATAATATCCTTTAGCATTAAACAAAAAAATGTTTAACTAAATAAAAGGAAAAAAAAAACTCTTATTAAACTCCTGGTCCTCCCCCATGATGCCTTTTTCTTTTGTGAAAGTTAAGAAAAACAAAAGCCAATGTACCTAAAAGATGTCTCATATTTAGTGGTACTGCAGAATGTCAGACTCACTCAAAGGAACATATAATTCTAACTCTGAAGTTTCTCTAAAATCTATTAAAAAGTACATATGCTGGTTTGAAAACTTTTATGGTTACCATGGGTTTTTAAATGGTAATCTGAATTCAAAGTCAAACATAGATATTTTTTAAGTATTTGAGTATCAAATCGGTCAAAATAAATGGAAAACTTTTGTGAAATATACAGAGAAATGTAACTGCTTTATAGTAGATGAAACAGATGTACATCTTCCCTGATAAAGTACCATCTTTGTTTGATGTGTTTCGTCACCAAAAGAACCCATTTCCTCAGGACCCTTTGCATAGAGCTTTTAAACTACATAAAACCTAATATAAAATGTTCCTAAAATCCAGAAAGTTTCTTGGACAACCTCACGTTATCCCTTCTAGTGAAGTCTTAGTTGGGCTTTTTCAGATTTCCAAAGAACATCTGGGTTACCTCAGGTAACATAGGCGTTTATTTAGTTAAAGACCCAGAGAAGAAACAGCACATAAAAGACACAGACCTCAAAGAAACTGGGAAGTTGTTCAGTAGATGAGGGTAACTTTCATGTCCCAACAGCTACTCTACTATCCACTCATCTCTCCTCTGAGCTTCTTCTTTTTTTAAAGAAAGAAAAGTTTATTTAAAAGTAAATTAGAGAGAAAAAGAGAAGGAAGAAAGAAGATTCACCTTCCCAAGGCAGAGGGGGGGCCAAAGCCAGGAAACATGGCGACAGCCCTAGCTCAAAGAGCACATGGCTTCTTTTTATCCTCTTGGCTTCTCTTGACACCTCTTCTTGCAAGTCTCCATCGTGCTGATTTAACATTGCTCCCGCCAGTCTCTAAATGTTCTGCCACTCTCTGTGGACCATCAGTTTTGCAGATAAAATTTCCCCATAAGAAGTTAAGTGTGGTGGTGCACACTTACAATCCCAGCTATGATGTTGGCTGAGGAAGGAAGATCACTCAAGTCCAGGAGTTTGAGTCTAGTCTGGGCAACATAGCAAGACCCATCACTAAACAACAGCAAAAACAAAATTAAATACAATTGCCCATAAGAGACTCATTTTGGGTCCTTAATCATTGTCTAATGTAAACACCCTAACTAGGCAGAATTATCCCGAGTGACCCTGGTGTCCCTTGAGCCAGGTACCAAACTGTGGAGTCCAGATATCACGAACACGTGGCACAAGCTGTTTGCAATGATTTTGCTCTGAGAAGAGCAGGGAGCATGGCAGCTACTCAGCCTTAAATAAAACATCTGAGACAGAACATTCGGGTTTCATAGCCATACGGTTCCAATTTATTTTTATAGCAACAAAATTAAAAATAAAGAGGGATCACGTTATTAAATTATAAGCATCTTCCTGTATATTACATTTTGCTGCAGATTAATGAAAAATATAACAAGCTAGCTTCTTTATCTTTACTAAAGTCACGAATGGAATGTCACTGAAAGTAGAACAGGACACAAGAAAAGGATCCTGAGGCATGCTCTAGACTAGCCTGGTCACTAATCAATATTCCTACAGTATAGCACAATGTTTCAATCATTTGTGACTTTATTTAACTTTGCTATCTTATCTCTTTAACTTAGAAATGAAAAGAACTTTGTCAAAAGCCTCACTGACATTAAGCTATCTTGTGAGTCTGGAAATTTTGACTTTTCTGCTTTTTAGTTATCCATAAAGCTTGTCATTATTGCCTAGACCTAAGGTTCTGAACGTGGGCTTTAATACCTTTATTATTATGGCCCTATCTGTTACATCACTCCCACTGAGCAACTCCCTTCCAGGTTCAGCTTAGAGTAAAACTGATGTTCAAAATACTTTTTCCTTTTTGATTAACAAGCTGTTCGGCAAAAAATTAAATTAAAGTAAGCACCAATGAGCATTGCCTGCTCTATCAGTCCAGTGACCCCTCCTGAAAGGAAGTGCAGTTAGTGTGACATGTTCTCAATGAATTGGTTTTGGCTTTATCAGTCACCACTGGCTCTTCAAAAGGTTCAAACCATCTGTTTGAGGGTATCAGACTTAGTTTGCTCTTTCTGAATTCTAACTTGCCGTACTCTTAAGAAAGACCTTTCATTAACTAAACCGTGCTTCATTTACAAACTTTGGCTCCCATTAAAGCTCATACACAAAGTCTATTCTCAGTACAAAACAACAACAGCAGCAAAACTTCAGTTAGGGGGAGAACTGCCCTTCAGAAAGCTCCAATGTAGGGGGTAGTTTTGCTGATTGATCTCCCTCCTTTCCCCATATGCATAATACAAACGACTCCAGCCTGAGACATAACCTACTGATGTGCATTTGGACAAGATCCTTCAAGGTCGCTGCCTGTGGCTCTCAGGTAGAAACCTAATTCTTGGAAGACTTCAACCCTCTATTCTCTCCTTGAGAATTTCTTCCTGCAAAGAATCTCATACCACACAAAATGGCTAATTCCTTGATCTCTGATTGATCCTTCAATCAGCCAATATTTATTAAGAATATGCAGTATGCCGGGGTCTGACCTAAGTGCTGGGGATAAAGCAATGAATAAAACAGACAAAGGCCTTGCTTGCTTGGAACTTCTGTAGTGCTGTCGTTTTGTGGAGCTTATACTACACCCTATGGGTTCGTAATGCTAAGCCTTTGCTCATGTTCTTCCAGCTGCTTGGAATCCCCTTCCTCATCATTTCCACGCAACTAATTTCTAACATCCTCAAAGCCAACTCAAGTCATATCTCCTCCATGACTCCATCCTATATCTCCATGACTTCTTAGACCTCCAACCAAACACACCCCATACCAACTATTTAGTCCTTAATTCCTCATTGATCATTTATATAGTTTAGTCTCATAATCCATCTCTCCAACTAATTGAAGCCATTTAAAGGCAGAGAATGAAATTTGTATTTTTTTAAGTTCCTACACTAAAAAGAGTACTCTATATGAAGAGACTACATCATAAAGGGTAACTGCTAATGAGAACAATAGGGAACTGACTAGCATTTTTTCCTTTAGTCTGGAACAAAGAACCAGCAAATAAATAGAGGATGCTATAGAATGTCGTGTTTTTAAGTGACAATTTTATAATAGAAATAATTTCTTTTTTTATTGGTCCACAACTTGACATTTATGAAACATATCAGCTAGTATTACATTGCAGTCAATTTGTCCATTAATGATATTTCTCTGATAATTATTAAAATCTGCTCCAAATATATATTGAAAATATTTTCTTTTGCATTCTTGAAGATAGGTACAGTACTTTGGAGAAATTGTACTAATCCCTTCAGTATGTCTGTATGTACATATATACACCAGTGTGTGTATCTAGGTCTGCGGCTCTACATGTGTTTTATATACAGCTACAGACACACACACACATACATATATACACATGTGACTGGGAAGCTGTGCGTGTGTGCACATTATCACAAGCACAGTCTAGGAAACATCAACACTGCGAGATACTGGTCAGATTCTTCTTCACTCATCACTGGTTGCACTTGTTCCCCTCACTTGACCTTGATTACATAAACAGTTTGATATCGTCTCTGCCCCTACAGGGGATTCATCTAGACATCAGCAGCCGATGTGCCTCGAACGGAACCCTTCTTACACATCGTTTCTAGTTCTTTTTGAGTCTCATCTTCCATTCTCCTAATATCTTCCATTGTCCAATCGATCCATTTGTCAATCCAACAAAAAAGCTGGTGATGAAAGTTTGTAAATATCCTTTTTTCTTGCTTCTGAATGAAGTTTTCTACTTTGCTTTGCAGTCCCCACCACTTGAATTTGATGGTCACCAGCTTATAGGCACACATCTGAGTCTAGTCAGGGATGCTGGCCAGCTCCTTCTTCCAGTTGGGTCCCAAGGGGCCAATCTTGGTCTTGACTGACTAGAATAATGCAAGGTCTTCATTAGCTTTGTAGTCGGCTGGTTCAACTTGACTTCAATCTGCAATATCTATTTGAACATTTTCAATGATAGCTACCAACACCCAGTTTTCTTAATTTGGTCCTAAGTACAGTTTAAATGCCGATTTTGAGCTATAGTTTTGAATCAACCGTCTTTAAAATGCCTTCTTTTCAGCACTCAGAGCACATTTTTCATTGTCGCTTGCCTCAGTTCAACTTTTAGGTGAACATTCTCTGAATAAAAAAAGGGAAAAAAACTTTTGGCTTTCATTTCATTTAAAATGAATTAGGCAAGATATTGCTCAGCAGGTATAATGTAGCAGACTGCATAATCACAATAGCAGTGTCAAAATTTACTTTCAGAGAATAAAATACAAGTAGTAACAAGTCACGCTTTCTATTTAGGAAAAAAATACAAAAAACCAAGGTTTTCTCAAAAACTCTTGACACTTATGTGATCAACCAAGATTTGCCTGTCAGAGGAAGTCCCAGTGTGTAAGTATTATTGCAGATCAATAGTAAATATTTACATTTGAGTGTCCCTCTGTAATTTGCAGTGCTTTCACACACATTATTTCATTTAGTTCTTTCCCAAACCCAGCAGAAAAGCAAAGATATATCACTTTTAATTTTAAGATAGGGAAACTGAGGCTCGTGTTATAAATTATAAGAATTAGCCATATTCAAAAGATAAGAATAGACTCTTCTCAAAAGAAGCCATACAAGCAGTCGACAGATACATGAAAAAATGCTCAGCCTCACTAGTCATCACAGAAATACAAATTAAAGCCACACTGAGATACCATCTATCTCCAGCCAGGATGGCCATCATCAATAACTCAAAAAAACAAAAGTTGGTGGAGAGGATGCAGCAAAAAGGGAACACTTCTACACTTTGTACAGTCTTGTGGGAAAGTGTGGTGATTCCTAAAAGATCTAAAAATTGACCTTCCATACAACCCCGCAATTCCCCTACTGGGACTATACTTGGAGAAACTCAAATCACTCTATGAAAAAGATACCTGCACATGCATGTTTATTGCAGCATTATTTACATTAGCAAAAACATGGAACAAATCGTGCTGTCCACTGAAAGAGGACTGATAAAAAAAAATGTGGTACATATACACGATGGAATATTACATAGCCATAAAGAAGGACAAAATTACGGACTTCGCAGCAACTTGGATGGACTTAGAGGCTATAATACTGAGTGGTCTACAACAGAAACAAAGAACCAAGTATCACATGTTCTCACTCATAAGCAGACCTTGAACAACTATTGTAATACTAGAAGAAAGGGATTGACAGTAGTGGGAAATGCCAGGGGAGGGCAGAGTTGGGATTGGCAGTAGTGGGAAACTGCCAGGGGATGGTGGCATCATCCCCTCGTCAACAAGGTTACCTGCATAATGAACATTTGTATACTTAATCCTGAATTGCAACCCACACATTTAAAATTAAAAATTAAAAAACAAAAGAATTAGCCATATTAGATAGCATTCCTATCAGTGAATGCCTCCACCTCCAAAGCTATTCTCCTTTAAGCCTAGAAGAGAGTACTCCATATTGAAGCAATGGGAAAAATATAAAATCAGATTTGCCTATGAAAGAGGTGTTTGTGCCTGCTATAGAAACATTATCAACCCAACAACCTGTTCCATTGGGCTTGTGGCTGGTGTTTGTCTCATTTTCCCATACATTCCCATAAATTGGATCCCTGTTTTCCTGGTTTGATGCTTCTCTTTGTGCTTAAAATTAAATAAAAGTTTAAAATTTCTACATCTGGCAGTGTCTTGACTGGATCAACTCTCTTATTGACAACAGTTAGGACATATGGAAAAAATACTTTGAAATATCTATTTGAAGGACCCTTCAGCTACAAGGGTAGTGTAGCTCAATATCTTGGAGAGAAAAGAAACTCAGTGAAATGAACCCAATATGTGGTGCTTTATTCCCACCCAAGACATTTGTCAATTCAAAAGCAACAGCTGAGAATAAATAGAGGATGGGGGAAAGAGGGAATAAGAACAAAGCTTAGTGTACCAAAGGAGAAGGATCCCTAGTAAATATTCTAGGCTTTTGGTTGTGACATACGGTCTATTTCACACAGACTCACAAAGAGTCTATTTCACTTATACTTTACAGCTTCAATTTCCTGACTGGATTCAGGTAGTACTCCTACACCTAACATCCTGCCAGAAGCAACAGTGAATCTTCTCTGGAAGAAAATATAATTTACAACTTCAAATTATCTCTATCATTTTTCAACACATTGTCCAGCACTCACAAAAAATGAACAATAAGCCTACAAAAAAAGGTAATAATTCACCATAAAGCAAAAATAAAAATGGGGAGGGATGAAGGTTGAAAAATTACCAACTGGATACAATGTTCACTATTTGAGTGATGAGTATACTAAAAACACAGATTTCACCATTCTGTAATACATCTAAGTAAGAAATCTACACTTGTACTCCCTAAATCTACAAAGAATAAGAATTTTTAAAACTTTGAAAAAATAAAATGACAATGGAATATAATAAACTAAAATACAATGTAGTAAAATAGCAACAGATCCACATGTGATCCATATATTAGAACTATGATGAGTTGTGTTGAAGAAAATAAATGACAAGATGAGCAAATTTCAGGAGAAAACTGGAAACTACAGAAAAGGATATAAATAAAAACTCAACAGAGATGAAAAGCTCAATGGATGAAAAAGATTAAATGCAGCTGAAGAGAGCGTATACATCAGAAGGAAATACTCAGAATGAAGCATGGAGAGACAAAGGAAAAAATCAGAATGAGAGACATATGGAATACTTTTTTTAAAAGGCTAACATATGTTTAATCAGTGTCCCACAAAGAAAGAAGAGACGGAATAGGGCAGAAGCAATGTTTGAGAAAATGATACCTAAAACATGTAAAACTGATGAAAGATTTAAAATCACAGGTTCAAAAAGCACCATAAACTCCAAGCAGTATAAATAAAAAGAAAGCCATGCTTACATGCATCATGATAAATTATAGAAAACTAACGATAGGGAGAAAGCAATCAGAGAAAAGGGACATACTGTTCCAAAAGAACAACAATAAAACTGGCAGCTGACTTCTCAACATGAACACATTCAATCCCAGAAGACAGTGGTATTAAATCTTCAAAAAGCTAAAAGAAAGATTTGGCAACTTAGAATTCTATACACTGTGAAATCACCCTTGTATATTGAAGGCTGAATAAAGATATTTTTAGACAAGCAATAACTGAATTTTTCAGCAGAGTAATCCCACTAAAAGGAGTTCTTTAAGAAAAAAATCCAGAAAAAAAGAAGACATGAAAAGGAATAAGCAGTAAAAATTCAATATATGGGTAAATATAAATGATCTCTGACAATAAAAAACAATGATATACTGTAAGATTTGTGATAGATGATAGATAGAGAGATGATAGATAGATGATAGATATGATATGTGATAGGGGTTTTTTTTTGCTTTTCCTTCTTTTTAAAATTTGTTTTATTTTATTATAGAGATGTGGGGTACAAGAGAGGGTTAACTATGTAAGTAGGCTGCATGCAGGTGAAGTTTGGGCTTCTAACTGACCCTCACTTCCCCCGGTAATGGACAAGTACCCTTTGTGTTTTCACATGCCCCTCACCCTTCTCCCTTCCCCCTCCCCAGCAGTGCCCAGAGACTGCCTATCCCTCTTTTGTGCTGATGTGACTATAGTTTAGGGCCCACTTATGAGTGAGAACATGCAGTATTTTCTTTGTTTCTGTAATAGATCACTTAGTATGATGGTTTCCGATTCCATCCAATTTGCTGCAAAGTCCATGATTTTGTTCTTTATGGTTGCATAGTACTCCATCGTGTATATATACCACATCTTCTTTATTTCCACTTTTGACAGGCAGTAGGGTTGGTTCCTCATGTTTGCTATTGTGAAGAGTGCAGCAATAAACATGTGTGTACGGGTGTCTTTTGTAGAACAATTTATGTTCCTCCAGGTATATTCCCAGAAGAGGGATTACTGGATCGTATAAATGATCAATGTTTCTTTTAGGAATTGCCACGCTGCTTTCCATAGAGGTTGAACTAGCTGGTACTCCCACCAACAGAGTGAACACATTCCCTTTTCTCCATACCCACATTAGCATCTGGTGTTTTTTGTCTTATTAATGATAGCCATTCTTACTGGAGTTATATGGTATCTCACTGTAGTTTTGATTTGCATTTCTCTGATGATTAGTGAGGCTGAGCAGTTTTTCATGTCTGTTGGTTGCTTGTATGTCGTCTTTGAAGAGGTGTCCGTTCATGTCCTTTGCCTACTTTTTAATGGGTTTGTTTATTTTTTCTTTCACTTCATTTGTGTTCCTTGTAGATACTGAATGCTATGTCAGATGCATAGTTTGCAACTATTTTTTCCCATTCTGTGGACTGTCTCTTTACCTTCTCAGTGGTTTCTTTTCCTGTGCAAAAGCTTTTCAGTTTGATGAAGTACCACTTGTCTATCTTAGCTTTTATGGCATTCACTTTTAGGGACTTGGTCAAAAACTCATTGCATACTCCAATATGGATAGATATATTTAAAATAAATGTCAAACATAGCACAAAAAAATGGGAAAGTATAAAGAAAGTTAAAGAGTTCTAAGGATCTTGCATTATACATGAAGTGATAAAACTTATACTAGAATGTAAAACATGTAAGGTTATATGTTATAATACTAAGGGAACTAATAAGAGACTTTATAGCTAACAAGCTAAGAAGAGAGTATAAACTTTATCAACCCATCCAAACAAGTGCATGTATCTAAAAAACAAAATGAAACAGAACAAAAAACTCCTATAATGCAAGAGCAAAACAGATGATCCAATAGAAAACAAAAAACTCAAAGTTTTGAGCATTATTACACAAAAGTTATTCAATTGACCAATAAACCTACGAAAAGGTGATCAACTTAAAAAGGCATTAGTGAAATGATAATTAAAAGCATAATGAGATAACATTATGCATTCACACAGTAGTAAAAAATAAAGAGACAAACAAAATCAAGTGTTGATGAGGATTTGGAGGAACTAAAACTCATACTCTGTGGAATTATGAATTGGTACAACTAATATTGAAAACTGCTTGGCATTATCAACTAAAGTTTTTAACACCTTACAGTCTAGCGATTGTGCTCCTATGCAAATATGTAAATGTGCAACAGAATAGATATATATATATATTTTATTTTGAAGATGTGGGGTACAATTCAGGATTAGGTATACAAGTGGACGTCGTACAGGTAACGTTTGAACCTCCCTTTGGTCCCCACTTTGCCTTGTTTGAGATCAGGTACCCTTATTGATGTTATGTGCCTTCCCCCTTCCTCCCATGACAGTTTCCAGCTACTATTAGTCCCTTTCTTCTAGTATTAAGGTAAATGTTCAGAGTCTGCTTATGAGTGAGAACAAGTGTTACTCCATTCTTTGTTTCTGTGATAGATCAGTGAGCACTATAAGCACTAAACCTACTGGAGTTACAGAATTTTGAAGTCCATAATTTTGTTCTTCTTATGGCTGGGTAATATTTCATCATGTATATTATCACTTTTTTTTATCCAGTCCAGTTTCGGTGGGCAGCACAGTTGGTTTCATGTTTTTGCATTGTGAATTGTGCAGCAATAAACATGTGTGTGGAGGTATCCTTTTTGTAGAGTAATTTAAGTTCCTCCAGGTATATTCCCAGAAGGAGAATTACTGGGTCATGTGAAAGGTCATAGTTCTTTTAGGAATCACCACACTGTTTTACATAGAGGTTGAACTAGTTTGCATTCCCATCAGCAGTGTAGAAATGTTCCCTTTTCTCTGCATTCTCTCCGGCATCCGTTGTTTTTTGTTTTATTAATAATGGTCATTCTTATCGGAGTTAGGTAGTATCTCAAGGTGGTTTTGATTTGCATTTCTCTGATGATTAGTGAAGCTGAACATTTTTTCATGTGTCTGTTGGCTGCTCATATGCCTTCTTTTGAGAAGTGTCTATTCATGTCTTTTGCCCAATTTTTAACGGGGCTGTTTGTTTTTTTCCTTTTGCATGTTTGAGTTTCTTGTAGATCCTGGATGTTAGAACTTTGTCAGATATGCTCTTGGCAAATATTTTTTTTCCCCATTTTGTGGGCTGTCTTCCCACTCTCTCAATGGTTTCTTTTGTTTTGCAGAAGCTTTTCAGTTTGATGAGGTCCCACTTGCCTATCTTATCTCATGGCATGGGCTTTTGGGGCTGTGATCAGGAATTGGTTGCCTATTTCAATTTCTGTAAGGATGTCTCTTGCATTTTCTAAGATTCTTAAAGTTTAGGGTTTTACATTTAGGTCTTTGATCCCTTTGGAGTTGTTTTTTGTGTATGGTGACAGGTAAGGGACCTATTTCATTCTTCTGCCTGTGGTCAGCCAGTTTTCCCAGCATGATTTACTGAATAAGTTCTTCTCTCCCACGGGTTGTTGTTGGAGGCTTTTTCAGAGGTGAGTTGGTTGAAAAATTGAGGTTTTGCTTCCAGAATCTCTATTCTGTTCCAATACCAGGTTGTTTTGATTATTGTAGCGTTATAATAAAGTTTAAAGTCTGGAAGTGTGATACCTTCCACTTTGTTTCTTTTGCTAAGGATTGTTTTGGCTATTCGTGGTTGTTTATGTTTCCATATGAATTTCTGTACTGTAATTTCCAGGTCTGAGAAGAATGATGTTGGTAACTTAATAGGTATTGTGTTGAATCTGTAGATTGCTTTTGGTAGGTTGGACATATTAACAATGTTAATTCTTCTGATCCATGAGCACGGAATGATTTTCCATTTGTTTGTGTCATCTTTGACTTCTTTGAGCTGTGTTTTGTAGTTTTCAATGTAAAGCTCTTTCAATTCTCTGGTTAGGAAGATGTTGAGGTATTTCTTTTTCTTTTCCTTGGTTATTTATTTTTTTTTTTTTGTAGCTATTGTGAATGGGATTGTGCTTTTTGTTTGATTCTCTGCCTGTTTGTTGTTGGTGTATAAGAATACAATTGTCTAAGAAAGGGTTTGGCAGTAGTGGGAAACTGTCAGGGGAGGGGGGTGGGATTAGCAGTTGAGGGAAACTGCTAGGGAAGGGAGGGGCATACCTCATCCATAAGGGTACCAGAAATAATCAATGTTTATATACCTAACCCTGAATTGTACCCCACATCTTTATAATTAAAAAAAGAATACAATTATCTTTTGAACAGTTATTTTGTACCCTGAGACTTTACCAAAGTCCTTTATCAGTGTAAGGAGGTTTTTGACAGATTTTCTTAGATTTTTGAGGTATACAATCATATCATCAGCAAAGAGGGATAACTTGACTTCTTCTTTTCCTGTTTGGATACTTCAGATTTCCTTCACTCATCTGATTGCTCTAGCTAGGACTTCAAACACTATGTTAAACAGGAGTGGTGAGAGTGGGCAGTGTTGTCTTATTCTGGTTTTCAGGGGAAATGCTTTTAATTTCTGTCCATTTAGCAATATGTTGGTTGTGGGTTTATTGTAGATGGCTCTTACTATTTTGAGGTATGTTCCCTCTAAGCATAGGTGTTTGAGGGTTTTTATTAAGAAAAGATGCTGGGTTTTACCAAAAGATTTTTCTGCATCTAATGATATAATCATGTGGTTCTTGTTTTTACATCTGCTGATGTATTTAATTATATTTGTGGTCTTGCTATAGTTGAACAAGTCCTGCATCCCAGGGATGAAGCCTACTTGCCATGGTGGATGATTTTTGAGATGTGTCATTAGATCTGATTTGCTAGAATCTTTGTTGAGAAGTTTTGAATCTATGCTTATCAGGGATATTGGCCTATAGTTCTCTTTCTTTCTTGGATCTTTACTCAGTTTGGCTATCAGTGTGATATTAGCATCATAAAATGATTTAGGAAGAGTTCCATCTTTCTTGATTGCCTAGAATACTTTCAATAGGATTGGTATCAGCTCATCCTTGTATGTTTTGTAGAATTCCACTGGAAATCCATCTGGTCCGGCAGGGGGGTTGTAGGCAGTTTTCTTATGATAGAGTCAATTTCCTGGGTTGTTATTGGTCTATATAGGATCTCAGTTTCTTCTTGTTTCAATCTTGGGAGGTTGTGTGATGTTAGAAAGTCTTCCATTTCATTTAGGTTATTGAGTTTATTTCCATACAGGTGTACATAATAATCTCTGATAATTTTTTGTATTTCTTTGAGGTCAATTGTGACTTGATCTTTTGTATTTCTAATTGTGTTTACTTAGGCTTTTTCTCTCTTTCTTGGTTATTCTGGCTAGGAGTCTACCAATCTTGTTTATTCTTTCAAAGAACCAGCTTTTTGTTTCATTGATATTTTCTGTAGTAGTTTTATCTTCTATGTGCCATATTTGTGCTTTTACTTTGGTGATCTGGATTCTTCTGAAGTTAGGAGTTTGGTGGTCTTGCCTTTCCAGCTCCCTTAGGTGATTTGTTAGGCCACCAATTTGTTCTCTTTTTATTTTCTTAATGTGTGTTTGTAGAGTTATAAATTCCCCTCTTAGTATTGATTTCATGGCATCCCAGAGGTTTTGGTAAGATGTTTCTTTGTTTTCATTTTTTTCCAGAAATCTTTTAATTTCTGTTTTTATTTCTGTGTTGACCCAGGAGTTGTTCAACATCATTCTGTTTAGTGTCCATGTCTTTGTGGGTTTGGGGGAATCTTGTCGATGATGATATTTATTTCTATTCCACTGTGGTCTGAGGTGCATGGCAGTATTGCAATCTTGAAAAATTTGTTTATGCTTGATTTATGGCTGAGGATGTGGTGAATTTTGGAGTACATTCCACGTAGTGATGAGTAGAATATTTATTCTGTGGTTGTTGGATGAAGTGTTCTGTAGGTACCTACTAAGTTCATTTGGTCAAGCATCAAATTGAAGTTCCAGAACTCCTTATTGATGTTTTGCCTTGATGATCTATCTAAGGTTGTTAGTGGGGTATTTAAGCCCCTAGCTATGATAATGTTAGAGTCTTTTTTTTTTTTTTTTAGTTTTCTTAGTAGCTGCTTTATAAAAGTTGGTGCTCCTGTGTTGCATGCATATATGTTTAGGATGGATATTTCTTGCTAATGGACTGAACCTTTTATCATTATGTAGTCTTCTTGCATAGCTTTTTAAATTTTTGATAGCTTAAAGGTTTTGTCTGATATTAAGATCATGACTCCTGCCCTCTTTTGTGGTCTGTTCACCTGAAAATTTGTTTTCCATCCTCTAACTTTGAGTCTGTGGACATCCTTTGTGGTGAGATGAGATTCTTGGAGGCAGAAAATTACTGGGTCATATGTTTTTATATAGTTGGCCATTCTATGTCTTTTCAGTGGTGCATTTAACCCATTCACATTCAGGCCGATTATTGAAATGTGAGAGTTTGTGCTTAACATAATGCTATTATAAGGCTGTTTTGTTTTCTTTTTGCTTTTGTATTCATATATGTATGCGTTTTCATTTTTGTGGGTATGCTGTGTGTTCTGCTGCTTCCGTGTTTGTGATCTTGTTAAGTATATGATCTTTCTTTTGTTTCTTTATTCTTCTGTGCACAGCACCTTTGTAAGCATCTCCTATAGAGCTGATCTCAAAGCATCATATTCTCTAAAGGATTGGAGCCTGGGAAGGATTTTAATTCTCCATTGCTGATGAAGTTTAGCATGGCTGGATAGGAAATTGTTGAAATTGTTTATCTTTGAGAACATTAAGGATTGGGGTTCAATTCCTTCTGAACTGTAGTGTTTCTGCAAATAAGTCTGAGATAATTCTGATTGGTCTCCCCCATAAATAGTCTGACCATTTTTCTTTGCTGCCTTTAGGATTTTTTTTCTTTTATACCTACTTTGTGTAGGCAAATTATTATGTGTCTAGGGGTTGGTCTTTTCAGAAGATATCTTGCAGGGGTTCTCTGGACCTCTTGTGTTTATATAGTCATCTCTTTGACCAGATGAGGGAAGTTTTCTTGAATGACCTCAAGGAATGTTTGTTCCAAAGTGTTCTCCATTTCTCTTTCTATCAGATATTCTGATCAGACATAGGTTTGGTTTCTTAATAAAATCACCTTTCTCTTACAGAATTTCCTCTTTCTTCTTAAGCTTTTTTCCTATATTTTTAATAGATTGAGTCAATTCCATATTATGGTTTTCCAGCTCTGAGATTTTTTTTCTTCTGCTTGGTCAATTCTCCTTCCCATGCTTTCAGTTTGTTATTTATTTCTTGGATGGAGTTCTTTCTTTCTTTTATTTCTAAGTACACTTTCTCGAGTCTGTCTATCTCAGTTGCAATTTCATTTTATTTTAGCCCTTGCATTTCTTGATATTTATTCATTCTATCCAACAATTCTCTGACCTTCATAAGTACCTTCTGGGTACTATCATTCTGAGAGATAGCCATTGTTTTTGCCCCAGTAACTGTTCTTTCTAGCACTGACTTTTTGCTGGAATTCTGATGATTATCACCAGTTTTTCATTGGTTTTTCTTCATTTGCAGCAGTTCTCTTATATTTCTCTTTAAATCCATTGCTCAGTGGAAAATGGAGAAGGAGTCACTTCTGATATTTGCTCTACCTTCTCGCATTCCTTGAGCCAGGATTCCAGGTTTGTTCAATTATGAAGTAGGGATGGGGAGCTGTGCTGTCTCTTTACATGTTTAGCACTTACTAGGGGGTGAGGGGAACTACAAGGATTCTGAACCTATTGGCAGGTAATAATGTTTGCTATCTAGTGAATGGGCCAGCTGGGATCATTTTTCATCTCTACACAATATGACCTTACAGTGGGTGTGCTTGGATAGTCCCTGTGTCCAAGACAGGGTATAAAAGGGAAAAGAGAGAAAAAAGAGAAAGGAGTTGAAAGAGAGGAAAAGAGGGATGAAAAATAGAAAAAGTAAAAAGAAAGAAAAAACATTTTTTAAATGATCAAAGAAAGAGAAATATAAGAAGGAAAGAAAAGAGAAAACCAATCAACAAACAAAGCAAACCAATGATAAAATCAAACACACAAGCCAATAGCCCCCCCAAAAGAAAAAAAACCAACAAAAAGCTGATAAAGAGTTCTCAGTTACAGTATGTCTCTTTCTGGGGGTGGGGGAGGACTCCTTCTAACGGCATGTTCTGTGACTGCAGGTTCCCTCTTCACTGTTGAAATTTTAGATATTAGAGTCTTCACCACCCACTGCCTGCAATTGGTAGCCATCACATGCCCATGTGAGGGAAGGGGGCTGAAATAACATGACTCTCCTCTCTTGGATCACATTCCCTTCCTTCCTCCTAGCATGGCCACAGCTCCCAGGGCATCCAATTCACAGCAGGGGAATGGGGCCTCCTGTCTCTGCCCTCCTGATCACTTTCATTTGTTGCTAGGGGTGGGGGTGTGGGGAGGGAGTCAGTTAGGCACTCCTAGCCTCCTTCTTCGGCATTTCTGCCATCTGCCTCTACTGCCCAGCAGCTGGCTCAGGTTAGAGGGTGGATCATCTGGGGTTTCAAATCTGCCATTACCCACCAGGGATTGTGCACTGGAGGTAATGTTCTCTGAGGTTGGAAAGAGAAATTTCAACACAACACAGAGATAGCACCTGGTCTCAAGATGCAGTTCTGCCATTCCACAGAGGCTGCCCTGAAGCATTTCTCTGCCTAGGCATCAGAGAGTCTGCTCAGTTTCTCTGCCAGTGGCTGTTCCTGTAGCCAATGGAGTTAATAGCTCCCTCCCCAGCATTTATCACAGTCTCCAGATCTTGGGATCCACTGGCTAGGCTCTGGAGTGGCTTCTCCCCACTGTTTCCTTGGGACTTTGTCTCAGTCTCCCTCACTGCACTCCCTCCACAACCCTTGCTGCCAGTGTTCATCCCTGCACTGTGCTGTTGGAGTAAGCAATCACTCCAGCAGTTCTTCCCAGGGTAAGCTCTGCATTTTCCAGCTTCCAGGTGTCCCGGCATCCTCCCTATGGTTCCCCCAGGACCTGCAGATCGCAGGGCCACAGAGGGTGAAGCAAAGACACGCAGGCCTCCTGGAGAGCAGGGCAGAGCAGCAGGGATGATCAGAATATGTATGTTTGAACCAAAAAGGCTGTACAAGAATATTCATAGCAACATTATCCATAATAGCTAAAAATGGTACCAATGCTTGACAGTAAACTGAATAATAAACAAATTGTGGTTACTCATACAATAATACTACACAGTAATGAAAATGAAGTATCGCTATATGCAACAACACAGATGAATCTTTCAAATATAATCATAATTTTAAGTGAATAAAGCAACACATACTAAAATACATATTGTATGATCCATTTACATATTTTTAAGAAGACAAGCAAAACTGTTGCACCAGAGATTATAATTGGAGTTAAATTTGGAGAAAGTATTCGGTGTTTAGGAGGGGACATGATGACAGCTTCTGGGATGGCGGTAACTGGGTGGTGGTGGTAACTGTATTGAGTATGTTCAGTTTGTGATAGTGTGCACGTGATTTGTGCATGTATGTATTAGCATTGTACTTTAATTTGAAATTTACTGCACAGCAAAAATAAAAATTGTAAATCTATTTACCAAGGTCTTTAAAAATATTCATTTCTTTTTAGACAATAATTCCACTTTTGGTAATCTATCCTGAGATATAATTTTAATGGAATATATTTCATCGTATGAATTTCCTGTGTTTTACAGAGCTATTCCTCCATTTTTGTATTCTAATTTTTTTCTATTATAATGCTGTGGTAAACACCTTAAATCATCCATTAATTTTCTTTTGTATTCAAAATTATCTCCCTAAAATAAATTACCATTAAATGTTCATGAAAAATGTATAACATAAAAGTGTTATAACATAAAGTAGATGAAAGCAGAGAATAAAATTACAGAGTGAGTATGATCACAGCTGTTTTTTATTTAAGTTTTTAAAAAAGGATTGCAAGGAAATATACCAAATTGCCACCAATGAATACGACTGTCTTTGTTCAGTGAAATTTTATTTTCTCTATTTTGTATTTTACTGCTTAGATATATAATAGTAAGCAATATTATCTTATAATGGTAAAAATGTAAAAACCCATATTATTAAAACGGAAAGCTGTTTTGATTTTTTGTTTTGTTTTTTTGAGTTGGTGTCTCACTCCATCACCCAGGCTGGAGTATAGTGGCACCCCAGCATTGACCTTCTGTGCTCTGACAATCCTTCCTCCTCAGCCTTCCAAGAAACTGGAACTACAGGCATACACTACCAAGCCCAGCTAATTTTTTATTTATTGTAGAGACGAGGTCTCGCCAAGTTGCCCAGGCTGGTCTCGAACCCACAGACTCAGGCAATCCACTCACTTCGGCCTCCCAAAGTGCGGGATTAATGTAACTTAACTATAGGAGTAATATCCCATCACATTCATCCACACTTGAAGGAATGGGATAATATGAAATGTATACACCAGGAGGTAGAAATAGTGGAAGCTATACTAGAATTCTGTCCACTATAGGCACCTACCTCAAAATGGAAAATTCAGTGACTTCCTAGAAGAGATGACACAAGAACAAGTGTTGACAGTGAGTAAATAGGGATGCAGAAGGGAGAAAGAATGTTCTAGTTAAAGTTGCTAATAAGTACAAAGTCACCAAATGAGAAATGTCATGATAAATTTAAGGAAATAGTCGAGTTGTTTGTATTTTCAATTTTAGTGATTATAGATGAGGTGTCACTCCACAAACAGAAGGATTTCAGTGAGAGGATAAGTTCATTTTTGGATATGTTGAATTTGTCTACAGAACTTCCATAGGGAAATACCAGAGGGATGCAAGTGATATGAGTCTGTAGCCCAGAAAGAGAAAGATTGGGACAGAAAGTCCAGATTTGGGGATATCAGTCTAGAATCAGAAATCAAGCCCTCATAATAGGCCAGTACAGGTATGTAGAGAAGCCCAAATACTAGAAACTCAGACTAGCACTGTTCAAAAGTTACACAGAGGAAGATAAGATTGAAGAAGATAGGGAGGGAGCAGCTAGTGGTGCAGAAGGGCTGTATGTTACCCCAGAAGCAAAGAAAAGAAGTACTCAAGAAAGTGGGTCATGGTGGACTTCCGGCAAGATGGCAATGGGACAGTTTGATCCATGAGAGTCTCTGTGAAAGCGAGTGTCCATAAGGACTCTTGCTCTCCCCTGGTGGCTCCTGCTTCCACCACTGCCAGCCTGCCCTTCAGCCAGATGTGCAGGCCTGCAGGCTGGCAGAAACTGGCCCCACACACTGCTCTGCCATAGCTGCAGCTGCAGCTGCTGCCACCACTGCCAGCCATGCTGGCCTACAGGCTGGAGGCCCTTGGTTCCACACACCACACAGCTGACAAGGCTACCACCACCGCTCCCTCCCACAGCTACTCCCTCCCCCTACCCACGGCAACCCCTGGCTCCCAGCCCTATGGAGCTCCAGGCTCCCACATCTGCTGCACTGCCCTGCCCCGCCCAAGCTGCCCAGTGCCATGCCTACCTGCAACTCCTGGCTGTCTTGCACTACATCTCCCCCACCTCAGTCCCCAATCAGTGGGTCCAGAGAGCAGCTGGAGCCTGAAGACTAGGCAGAGACCTGCACTGCCCCACCCAGCTCTGCCAGTCTCCAACAGGGACCTAAGGTAATAGCACCAAACTAGGAGAAACAGAAGCCACTCCCCCATGCTAGATCAGAGACAGGTCAGATCTGAGGGGCAGATTTCTCAGGCAGCAGGCTGACTGAGCACAGATCTGATCTACCTCCCCCTGCAGCAGGCCTGGGCATCAGATCCTAGCTGTGAACAATCCTACCAGCCTGCAATGAAAGCTAGAGATCAGAGCTGAAAGGACATTAGACGTAAAGAATGATCTAAGAGTGTCCTTGGTTCCCTTGTTTTTATTTTTTAATTTTTAATCTTTGTTTCACTCATCTTTTTTTTTCCTCTTTTCTCTCTTTTCTTACTGCTATTGATAATGTCTGCATGTTTGTGCAGGGGAATAGTATCAATAAGGAGGTTGATTTGCTTGTGTGTCTGTATGATTGTCTGTATGTTTTAGTTTTTTTTTAAATCTTTTCTGTCTTGTGTCTCTTTTCATTTGTTCATCAGTACATTTGGCTGTTTTCCCTCTTACTCTTACTCTCCACCATCCTCTTCCCCTCCTCCCCTGTTCCATTCTTTTCCTTTTCTTACCCCATTTTGCCTTCAGGGAGCAAACCTATTCCCCCACTGCATGGACAGATTGCAAGGCAGTGGGAAGTGGATTCAAGGGTATCCATACACCTGTTGGTGGATACTGGGATTTGCAGATAGATTTTGAACCACAGCTTCCCCCCTCAATTAAATCTTAAAACTGCAAAAAAGTACAGCCCCCAACCCCCAGTCCAGTTTCAGAAGTGAACAAAGCTAGAGGATTCACATAAGGAAGAATAAGAGATAGAGCAAACAGAAGTAAAAGCAAATCCGCCACCCCTGAACAACAAAATTAAAGAAGGGGGGGAGGAAAAGCTACACAAATGAAGAAAAACCAAAAGAAAAATATAGGTCTCACATAACCCCTGGGAGATCAGACACTGAGAAAACAGACTTCGGAATGCAAACAATGAAGAGCCCCCAGGATGACTGGTCACATACTACAAGCCCAGACATCAAGACATTAATAGAGAGAATAAAAGGAATTGAGGTCTAAGATCAACCACATCCTTGGTCATAAATCAAGCATAAACAAATTTTATAAGATTGAAATTTTGCCATGCACCTTCTCAGACCACAGTGGAATAAAAATAAATACCAACACCAGCAAGGTTCTCCCAAAACCCATAAAGACATGGACAATAAATAGCATGATGCTAAGCAATCCTAGGTCAACACAGAAATTAAAATAGAGATTAAAGATACCTGGAAACAAATGAAAATGAAGAAACATCTTACCAAAATCTCTGGGATGCCATGAAAGCAGTAGTAAGAGGGGAATTCATATCTCTACAAATGCACATGAAGAAAATGGAAAGATCACAAGTTAATAGCCTAACAAGTCACCTAAGGAAGCTGGAAAAGCAAGACCATCAAAACCCTAACTTCAGCAGAAGAATCCATATCACCAAAATAAAAGCCCAAATCCAGGGTATAGAAGACAAAAGGATAATACAAAAAAATCAGCAAAACAAAAAGCTGGTTCTTTGAAAGGATAAACAAGATTGATGGTTTCCTACCTAGACTGACCAAGAAGAGAGAAAAAGCCCAAATAAACACAGTCAGAAAGATGAAGTCACATCTGACCCTGAAGAAATACAAAAGATTATCAGAGACTACTATGTACACTTGGATGGAAACAAACTTGAAAACCTAAAGGAAATGGAGGACTTTCCAACATCACACAACCACCCTAGATTGAAACAAGAAGAAATTGAGACCCTAAATAGATGAATAATAATCCAGGAAATGGACAAAGTCATAAGAAAACTACCTACAAAAAAAGCCCTGGACCAGCTGGTTTTCCAGCTGAATTCTACAAAACATACAAGAAGAAACTGATACAAATCCAATTGAAAGTATTCCAGGCAATTGAGAAAGATGGAACTCTTCCCAGATCATTTTATGAAACTAACATCACATTGATACCCAAGCCAGGTAAAGACCCAACAAAGAAAGAAAACTACAAGCCAATATCTTTGATGAACATAGATGCTAAAATTCTCAACAAGATCCTAGCAAACCGGATTCAGCAAGACATCTCAAAAATCATCCACCACAACCAAGTAGGCTTCATCCCTGGGATGCAAGGTTGGTTCAATATTCATAAGACCATAAACATAACTAAACACATCAGCAGATGTAAAAACAAAAACCACATGATTATATCATTAGATGCAGAAAACGCTTTTGATAAAATCCAGAACCGCTTCTTGATAAAAATCCCTCAAATGTCTAGGCAGAGATGGATCATACCTCTAGTAAGAGCAATCTATGAGAAACCCACAGTCAGCATATTGCTAAGCAAACAGAAATTGGAACCATTCCTCCTGAAAACTGGAACAAGACAAAGATGCCCACTCTCACCCCTCCTGTTCAATATAGTTTTGGAAGTCCTAGCTAGAGCAATCAGAGAAGAGAAGGCAATAAGGGGTATCGAACTAGGAAAAGAGGAAGTCAAGCTCTCTCTCTTTGCAGACAACATGATTATATACCTTGAAAACCCAAGAGAATCAGTCAAAAACCTCCTTGCACTGATAAAGAACTTTGGCAAAGTCTCAGGGTATAAAATAAATGTGAAAAAGACAATCACATTTCTATACACCAATAATAAACAAACAGAAACTCAAATAAAAAGCACAATTCCATTTACCATAGACACACAAAAAATGAAATGCCTTGGCATCTTCCTAACCAGAGATGTGAAAAACCTTTACAATGAAAACTAAAAACACTGCTCGAAGAAATCAAAGATGATACAAACAAGTGGAAAAATATTCCATACTCATGGATTGGAAGAATCAATGTTTTTAAGATGTCCATTCTACCTAAGGCAATCTACAGATTTAATGCAACACCCAACAATTTACCAGCAACATTCTTCTCAGACCTAGAAACAACAATACAGGGATTCATATGGAAGCATAAATGACCAAGATTAGCCAAAACAATCCTCAGCAAAAAACACAAAGCAGGAGGTATCACTCTCCCAGACTTTAAACTTTATTATAAAGCTACAATATACAAAACAGCCTGGTACTGGTACAAGAACAGGTATATGGGCCAATGGAATAGAATTGAGATTCCAGAAGCAAAACTTCAATTTCTCAACCAACTCATCTTTCACAAAGCCTCCACCACCCACTACTGGGGAGAGGAGAACCTATTCAGTAAATGATGCTGAGAAAACTGGCTAACCACATGCAAAAGATTGAAACAGGACCCCTACCTGTCACTATACACAAAAATTAACTCGAAATGGATCAGAGACCTAAATGTAAAACCTCAAACTATAAGAACCTTAGAAAATGCAGAAGACACTCTTATAGAAGTTGCAACTGGTAACCAATTCCTGATCAAAATCCAAAGTGCCCATGCCGTAAGGGATAAGATAGACGAGTGGGATCTCATTAAACTGACAAGCTTCTGCAAAGCCAAAGAAACCATCAAGAGAGCAGGGAGAGAGCCCACAGGCTAGGAAAAAATATTTGCCAACTCTACATCAGACAAAGGCCTAACATCAAGGATCTACAAGGAACTCAAATGTGGTGAAAGGAAAAAAACAAACAGACCCATTACAAAGTGGGCAAAAGATGTGAATAGATAGTTCTCAAAAGAAGACATATGAGCAGCCAACAGATACATGAAAAAATGTTCAGTCTCACTACTCATCAAGGAGATGCAAATTAAAACTACACTGAGATACTACCTATCTCCAGTCAGAATGGCCATTATTAATAACTCAAAAAATAACAGATGCTGGAGAGGATGTGATGAAAAGGGAACACTTCTACACCATTGGTGGGAGTGTAAACTAGTACAGCCTCTGTGGAAAACAGTGTGGCAATTCCTAAAAGTCCATATGACCCTGCAATCCCCCTACTAGGAATATACCCAAAAGAACTCAGATCACTCTATAAAAAAGATACCTGCACAGGTATGTTTATTGCATCATTGTTCACAATACCAAGAACATGGAACCAACCATGCTGCCCATCAAAAGAGGACTGGATTTAAAAAAATGTGGTGCATATACACAATGGAATATTACACAGCCAAAAAGAAGAACAAAATCATGAACTTCATAGCAACCTGGATGGAATTAGAGTCTATAATACTGAGTGATCTTTCACAGAAACAAAGATCTGATTATCACATGTTCTTACTCATAAGTGGACCATGAACAACTACTGTAATACTATAACAAAAGGATTGACAGTAGCAGGAAACTGCGGAATGGGAGGGGGCAGGAGGTGGGATTGACAGTAGTCAAGATCTGCCTGGGGGGGAGCACACCTCATCAACAAGGGTACCTGCACAATGAATATTTGCATACCTAACCCTGAATTGTACCCCACAATTTTAAAAATAAAATATTTTTTAAAAGTGGATCATGGATCACAATGTTAAAGCTGCCCAAATGTTAAGATAAAGACCAAAAAGCTTGTCTACTTATCAACTATGAGGTCCTTGGTTATACTGAGCATAGATAGATGTTTAAGTTGAAAGGAAGGAGGAAAACAGATTTCAGTGAATTGAAGAGTGACTGAGCCATGGAAAATGGTGTTAAGTATAGAGCATTCTTTCACGTAGATCCCTAGGAAGAGAAGGAGTGAGATGAGCAATGCAGTGTTGGGAGCCAGCCTTGACGGCCCACCTAATTGACAGGGTCCTGGTGGGTCGAAGACCCTGGGCCGCAGGGCGAGCCCAGGAAGCTGAGGCCCTTCTGTCTTCCACCTTTGCTGTTTGGTACTGCCAAAGAATTCTGTGCAGTGGTGGAAGAAGAAAATGGTATGTTTATGTGACGTACTCACAGCTAACCTGGAAATGTCATGGTTCATTTTTCCATTTCCCACTATGACGTTTGGCCTTTTCTAACATATGTCAGGGTTAAACTCTGAAGCACATCAAGAATGCTTTCTTTCACTTGGTTATAAGTTACTAAATATTGCTTAAGTAATAAATAATATGAGTATATTCACTCCTTATTTGATTTAGAATTATGTAGTTTAGTGTTTAGACATAAGGTTTTTTAGAAGCACAAGTTTATAGTAAGTTCATTATGAATTCATTATAAGTTCTAACACTTATCTAGGAGTTATGTAGGTGATTTATAACACTGTTTTCACAGACTTAGAATAAAGATTAATCGTTAAGGTTTTTACTTAATTCTATAGTTAAAATTTTAAGTAAACATTTATAAAGTGGGTTTTTACTGAATTCATAATATACTAATTCGATACTTTTATGATAATTAACTAAATACAGAAAGCAACCTTGGGGCCTGGGAAACATCACTAAAATCTTTTGAGTTTTCTTTAGAAATAAACACTGCAGGATAAGAGAAAAGTAATGAAGACACCTGGACAAGAGAGGCGATTACAAAGCTCTGAAGGTCATAGAAGCTCCAGAAGGAAAACTACTGCTACATGAAGAAATGTACACTTGGAAACTTTCTTGAGACATTTCAAGGACTGTAATTCGGGCAATTTTCCTCTTACTTTTAAAACTATCATTTTTGGCTTTATGAATAAGACTCATTGTCTGAATGTTTATAGGGTTCTTGACTTTGTTGCTAAGACCACTAGATGGTGGTAACTTTTAGAAGATATGTCCGTGAAGGAATTTTCTTTGTCTTGCCCCTTTACAGATGGTATAAAAGCTTTCCATTAGCCAACATTAAACAGCATCTGTTCAGGAAGCAGGTGTCCGAATATATTATTTTCATCTTTCGCCTATCCGTCTCTCCTTCAGGAAACCTCACACCCTTGGCAGGGGCTGGACCCCCGCAATGCAGTGCAAGGTTTGGTTAAGGTGACAGAGGAGCATAACTTCAGAGGATTCCATGATTCTGCCATGTGTGTTAAATCACAGTTACATGTTACAGCTGGAACAGACTATAGAAATCATCTAGAGCATACTCACAGTAGATATCAGTTAAAATCTCTTTCTTTGGGAAACTCTCATAGATCTCATAGGCCAGATCTGGGAACCTCTTTGACATGTTGTGACATGCTTCTTTAGCATGGTCCTTTTTGACAAGCTCTACCTTCTCTTCAAGAGCATTTATCATAGTGGCAATTTTCCTCTTACTTTTATGACTATGGAATTGTATTGATTTTTCCTAGTAGTTATAAACTCCATGAAGGTAGAGATCATGTCTTGTTTTATCCCTAAAGCCTAGCACAGTGTTTGTCATATATTAACCATCCAATAAATATAATATATGACTTGAATTCTTTTATTTTACAGGTGAAGAAATTGAAGCCCTAATGTTAAAAGTTACCTGTCAGTTACACTGCTGTGAGAAGCAGGTTGAAGTGAAGTTGCATGTGCTCATTTCCACTCTTTTGAAAAAATGGTCACTTCCTATTCACACTACCATTAAATTTCCTCTCAATAGGTAATAAACACATATAAGCACACTCTTCCAGAAGTAATAACTCAGTAATATTACTGTGTAACCTCTTCACACATTCATGTGATACCGCCAGTATGCTCTGATTCCACAACATCTCTGTTTTAAGTTATCATTTAGCGAGTACTCTGCTAAGCACAAAAGAGCTAAGGGCTTTGGGTCTATTTGCTTATTTGATTTACATAACAAGTTGGTTGATATTATTCCTATTATACAAAGAGGATAATTAAGACTGAGAGAAGTTAGGTAACTTGCCAAAGCATTAAATGTCAGGGCCAAGATCCAAAGCAGATCTGTCAGATTTGAGAACTTGGGACTTTCTCCACCATGCTCCTCTACTTCACTGACTATGTTGTTTCCAATTTTTTTTAGCAACTCAATAACTCTATTCCTATCAAAACACACATTTCTTTTGGAAAAATATATTCAATGTTCAGGGAAATCAAAGAACTCTTTCAAGGCACTATTGGTTGCTGTGAGATAAAAGTATGAAAATAAAAAATTACCAGTAAAGCAAATTATAGAATTTAAATGAGTTTAGGGTTAACTCATTTTATTAGTATAGACCCTATCATTGAGAATGCTTTATGTATTTTGTATATATGGAAAAATGTACGTATATACATACATATATACTATAAAATATTTTTGGTAATATCACAAGGGGATATAGGCAGAAAATGTGGCTTCTCTAGATAAATAATTGTTTGTCTTATCTGTTATTCACTTCCTTCTCTTTCCAAAAGAGCGATTACATTTATTTTTCCAGTTTTTCATCTTTCTTACACAAATATGAGGTAATTTGGAACATCTCATATGGTGAAAAACAGAAGAAAATTCTCCAGACACAAATCTTTATCTTTGAAATAGATGTGAGGGTCAAACATCCAGCCGGGCTCAGTGGCTCAGCCCATAATCCCAACTTTGGGAGGCTGAGGTGAGTGGATTGCCTGAGCCCGTGAGTTCGAGACCTGCCTGGGCAACTTGGTGAGACCGCATCTCTACAATAAATAAAAAAAAAAAATTAGCCAGGCGTGGTAGCGCGCGCCTATAGTTCCAGCTATTTGGAAGGCTGAGGTGGAAGGATCGCCAGAGCCCAGCAGGTCGAGGCTGCGGTGGCCAAGAGTATACCACTGCATTCCAGTCTGGGTGACAGAATGAGACTCCAACTCAAAAAAAAAAAAAGTCAAACATCCTAACTTCATAGATTAAATAATCTATGACTAAGAAAATGCAATAAGTCTTTTGGCAAAAACATTGGTCAAAGAGTTGGGAAACAGGATTTCTGTTTCCTCTCCTACAACTCCAATCAGCAACTGTGTGAAGTGAACAAGTTCATTTAATCTCCACAAATCTAGTTCTAAGGTGTTAAGTGATGCAGTACCATGAGCACTCCCTGCCCCTTTGGATTTTGTAACATGCTTTAGTGGAACTAAAGCATGCAGTGCTATCAGGTAAGAGGGATCATGTTAATCCAAGTCTTAAATAAATTATCCTGAGTTCTCTGCAGCTGCAAGGGTGTATTTCTATACACTGACTAAACACCTCCACCTAGAAGTGCTTCAGGTTCTACAATTCAGCATGTTTAAAACTAAACTCATAATCTTCGTATCAAAAAAAGAAGAAAAAAAAAACCTGTTTCCTCATCTTGTATTTCCTCTTTCTAGTAAAGACATTTCTGTCAATTCAGTATACCAAGCTAAAAAAAGCTAAGACTCCTGACAACTACTGTTCTTCTACCGTTCTTACCTCATTGGTCACTACATTCTGTTGATTCACACCCCAGTGGTGTCTCTCTAATTCAGCATGTCTTTTCCAATTTCACATCCACTTTCTTAGTGCAGCCATCATCATCTGAAACCTGAACAACTACAATGGCTTTCCTGTCTCTATGTACCCAATTGCAAATTTTTCTCCATTATGCTAGTGAAATTATAAATATATATTGATTCTAAATTAACTATGGAATCTTTCCATGTATGTTAGCCATTTTTGTCTTCTTTGAAGAAATATCTGTTCAGGTCCTCTGCCCATTTTTTAAACAGATTATTTGTTTTTCTGCTATTGAGTTGTAAGTATTCTTTATACATTTTGGACATTAACCCCACCAAGTGTGTGATTTGCAAATATTTTTTATCCAGTCTGAACTGGGTCAGGAAAGGAAAGGATCAAAGGAGACAAAGAAGCAGATATACAAGATGAGCAGGTCTAGAGATACAATGTACACCCCAAAGACTATAGTTAACACAATTGTATTAGGTATTTTTGTTAAATAAGTAGATTTTAACAGCTCTTGTTATTAAAAAGTAACTATGTGAGATAATAGATATGTTAATCTGCTTCATCACAGTAACAATTTTACTATCAATATGTATGTATGTTTACAGCAACATCATACTATAACCTTTCAATATACACCATAAAATTCATTTTTTAAAATAAATTATGTACAGTATAAAGGCAAGTTCATTAACTTGGAATTCAGTCAACTTATAATGGTGACTCAAAAATATAATCAAAGGTCCGGGTTCTTTCAGATTTTAACTTTATCATTCCTGGTCTTTTCTCCTACTGCTTAATTCTCTCATTCTCATAATATGGCACCTATAAATCTAGATGTGCAGATATAACAACATCCAACAGGTTAAGAGAGACTCTTTTTAGATGGTATCTTTAGATGAGGAAACCCTTTCCCAGAAGCTCCCAGCAGATCTTATCTCTTATTTCACTGGCCAGAATTGCCTCCCTTGCCCATGAGTAAACCAAGCTCTTACAAGGGTAAGCAACTAGATTTGAAGGGCTTAGACCAATCAGAAACCTCCCTTAAGACTGGCTTAGGCTTATTCTTCAGTAACCCCTTGAGGTATAATGTAAAATACATGTTTGGTCTTTGTTCCAAATCCTGGCACAGAGCTCCTAAAATTCTTGAAGTTTCCTGAGTGATAAAAATGTCTTATTACTCATAATGAATCCTTTTTACTACACCCAAGTTTATGCTAATGTGATAATTCTTAGTGGGAACCCTAGATAACTTCAAGATGGGAGTTGATCACCAAAAATTTAACCCTGTGATTAAAGGATTAGAACTCTCAGTCCCATCCCCACAATCTTTGGAATAGGAGAGGGGCTGAAGATTGAGTTCAATCACCAATAGCCAATGACTTAAAAAATCATAATAATGTAATGAAGCTCTGAAAAAATCTCTAACATAATATGGCTAAGGGAACTTTAGGGTCAGTGAACACACCAACATACCTGTCTTATGCATTTCTTCCATTTGGCTGTTCCTGAGTTGCAGCATTTATAATAAACCAGAAAAAATAGGCAAACTACTTTTCTGTGTTCTGTGAGTCATTCTAGAGAATTATCAAGGAGAAGACAATGGGAACCCTTATATTTGTAGCCAGGTGGGCAGAAGGGCAGGTGGCCTTGGCACTTCATTTATGACAGGTATCTAAAGTGGGGAAGGTCTTATGGAAATGAAACCTTAACCTCTGAGGTCTGTGTTAAATCCAGGTAGTTAGTGTAAGAATTAAATTGAATAGTTAGATATGCCATTGGTGTCTAGAGAATTGGTTGGGATCAGAAATTTCTGAACAAAATTAAGGTCTTACTATGAAAGAAAGTAGACATCTTTGAAGTAGGTAGCCAGCAGTGTCTGTTCTACTACTACCTATTTGATCCTGAAGATCTCTACTGCCCATCAAACCAGGAAATATAAATTATCGTCACATTGTTTAAATGAAAATTCTGAGGAGAGGGTAAATAATTTGCATAGTATAATTTTTCATCTTAAGGAGGATTAAACATCTCTACTACTACATCTAGAGGCTGAATCTTCACCAAGAGCAAACAGTTTAATACTACATGTAAAATCACCAGTCACTGTCACCTGGGAGATTTCTTGTTAGGAGTTATTTTATGTTTTGACCATCTGCAAGAGTTTTTATGTTACATTGTGAAATGGACATTTATTCACTAAAACTTGTGATGCCTTTATGAGCAGAGATTTGCTGTTTTAGTAATTAGATAAATTTAAATGGAATCTATTTTTAAAAAGCCTATTTATAGTTACTAGAAAAACCCAAAAGATGCCACATACATAAAGAGAAAATCCCATCTCTTACTTCATAATTCAATCACATCATTTTTCTCTGCTTGAGATTTACTTAACCAAGTCTCCTTCATAAACGCCTTGTCCTGATGTCATTGGTTTGATGCCTATGAGACACTTGACCCTGCTCTTTTTAGTTGCACTCAATACCTTGAAACCACTGAACACTTGCTCTGTGCTGGAAGTGCCTTATTGTGGACCTACCTCATTTAATCCTCAAACCAACCCAATAAGTAGATGCTATTTTTGTTCCTGCTTTACAGACGAAAAAACTGAAGCTTAAAAGGTAACTTGTCAGCCGGGCACGGTGGCTCAACCTGTAATCCCGCGCCTTTGGGAGGCTGAGGTGAGTGGATTGCCTGAGCCCGCGGGTCTCGAACCTCACCTCTACAGCGAGACCTCACCTCTACAATAAATCAAAAAATCAGCCGGGCGTGGTAGCGCATGCCTGTAATTCTGGCTACTTGGAAGGCTGAGGCGGAAGGATCACTGGAGCCCAGCAGGTCGAGGCTGCGGTGGCCGGGAGCGGCCACTGCACTCCAGTCTGGGAGACCGAGTGAGACTCCATCTCAAAAAAAAAAAAAAAAAAAGGTAACTTGTCCAAGATCACAAGGTCACGCTATTTTAAAAATAAAAATAAAAAGGTAGAATCAGGATTCACAATTATGGGCATATGACATATGACTCCATTCAGTCCGTCACCTCACAATGGCATGATGTCTCAATACTGTTTCATGGTGTTAATTCTGGGGATTAATTTATCATCCCTAGTATAAAATACCCAAACTATGTAAAAGTTTTTGAGCTAGCAGTTAAGTCTGAGCAATATTATTTCGCCTGTAAAGCATCTGAATTCACATGACGTTGAATATAATGAATGGCATAGTACTGTTCTTTAGAATGCATGAGAATTGTACAATTGAACTATTCATAAAGCATTGGGGCCAAAAGGAAATTTAGTGGCAGTCTGCCATTTCTGCCTTCAAAGTAGCAAATACTTGTACAATAACCTTTAATGACTATCAGTTTTTGTTTAAATGTAGTCAGTGACTAAAAGCATCCTCCAAGTATATGAACAGATAGTTGTGTCCACCTACTGAACAAGAACATGACATGAACAGTGTCTGTATATGCTTGGACATTACAAGCTGTCCCTTTATAATTTCTCCCCTTTGATCTGAAGTTTGTAGGCCAGAATTGAACTGGGGTATTTCAGAGCAAGCTCCTCCTTCATGTTATTAAATTCTAATGATCTCATTTCCAAGCCAAATAACCATAGGTAGAATCATGTCTTTAATTTATACCCTCATTGATTTCACAAATCTCAAGCATTTAGAAACAACTGCTCCACAGACATCCATTTGCTCGTAAAGTATCTTTGCATAGGGGGAATGACTCCCTCGCCACCTCCCCAACCCCGCTTCTGTAGTCATATTTAATAAATTATCACTTCATCTTTGGTTAAACCCTATCTCACTCCCTACAAAGACTCTTTCAAAACATTTTTTATAGCCTTATGTTTCCAAATACTCTTTGCCTTCTTCACTCTCTGGAAAAGGAGATGGCTGCCTCAGCTTCTCTCGTGCTCTGCCTCAAAATACCTCTATAACTTCCTTTATACTCTCCTCTACAGAGAAAGAAGTGCCTTTCTCTATTCTAATTCATGCATTTACTTATGTCCTTAGTCCCTCTTTCTCCAACTTCCTTCAGTACCTGGTTTCATCAATTATCTCCTCTCTTAGATCTTCTTTTTCTCTCTCCTATTTTCTCTTTACCTAAAATATGCATCCATCATGCTAAAACACACAAAACAGAAACCTTCCTTTTATTCTGTAACCCCCTTGAGAACTTCTCCTTCTCTAGCTAGTCTCCTTCGTTCCTAGACCTGAAAGGTAGGCATGCCCCAAGGTTCTGTGCTCTTCTCTCTGTGTGTTGTGCCCCCTGTTGTATGTATCAGCTTATGGAACTCCAACGTCCATTAATGCAGATAACTGCCAAGTCCATGGATCTTGTCCAAATTATTCTTCCAAGATCCATACCTGTATTTTCTACCCACTAGTACCTTCTCACATGGACACTTCAACAGCACACCAAACTCTATAGCTTCAAAACCAAATTAATTACACATCCACTAAAGCTTTCCAAGGTACCCAGACTTAGGATCTTGTAATCATAGAATCAGAAATGTTGGAACTAATAGAAGAATCCTTTCATTTTTGGGGGGAAAAAAGTGGTGACTAGAAAGGTTGAATCTTTGAGTTCTCTTTTATTTCTTCTGCTGAGAAACTTTCTGTCAGTTCTAACTGTAAACTATTTCTCGTCTGTCCTTTTGGTCTGGGCATTAGCTTCAACCATTATTATATCTTCCCAATCTGTAGCAATAGTTTCTTCCACCTACAGCATATGTCACTCACCCTTTCCTACCCTAAAACAGTGCTAACGTCATTTAATGGCTTTGAAGTTACGTAAGTGTATGTATATTTGGGACTCCCCAGGCCTCTGAGCTTAGACATAAAGAGAATTTCTGCCTTAAAGTGTGATACTTAGGAAAGACACTTAAAGCAGATTGTAAAGGAAAGGGAGGGTTGAGGAAGGCTGTTTGTAAGAGGGACATATTGATATTTGAGTCAAATTTTCAAGGACAGATAGGAGTCAATCAGATGACAAAGAAAGTAATGGAATTCAGGAGAGATTATGTAGCAGAATCAAAGGCATAGAGCAAATACCACATTTATGAAACTGTGAGAACTTCAGTATAACTGGAACAAAAATCCACAATAATGGCAGGACAGAAACAGAGGTTTGGTGAAAGAAGATGGGTATATAAGATCAAGATCACAAAGCAATGGGATAGACTGAAGAACTTTAAGGAGGATGTAAGACAAGATTTCAAAATACAGATGTAATTTAGAAATATCATTTAGTCAGAAAAGTGGAGAACAGTTAGGAGGCAAGATTGAAAAGAAGGAGACCATTAGTGGATGGTCTTAAGAACAAGAGTGGAGCCATAAAGAAGAGGAGAAAAGAAAGTATGCAATTGTACAGACCTAGTGTTGAGGTATTGCTGGGTCACTAAGTAGAACAAAATGGGGTAAAGAAGTCAAGGATGTTGAGAAATGAATGAATCAATAAACCACACCTATTTTTTATAGACCAAAGTCGGGCCCAACACGTATTTTTTATAGACCAAAAATAGAGAATGGTTTTTGCATTTTTAATGGCAGAAAAAATTCAAAAGAATAATATTTCATAACATAGGAAAATTAATGAGAATCAAATGCCAGTGTCCATATAAAAGGTTGTATCAGAACACAGTCATACCCATTCATTTACATATCCTATAGTTGTTTTTGTACTACAACAACACAGATTAGCTGCAAAAGAAATTATATAGCTAGCCAAGTCTAAAATATTTACTATCTGGCTATTTATAGAAAAAGTCTACCATCCGCTGGTTTAGATTTTGAACCATGAGACCTTTGCTGCTTGATAATGTGAGAGAAGAAAAGAAAAGGTACAGGAAAGAACTACCTATGAGGTCTGTGAATAAGTATGATGAGAATAAGAAAAGGTAAAATGGATGGAAGGACAGAATGTATGGTCAGAAGCCGAAACAACTGATTTTCTTTTTGTTCTTAATGCCATCAATCTGAGGCTAGATAAACATGTCTTCATCAGCTACCAAATGCAACTTGCTGCCTGTAGCTCAGAAAGTCAACTAGCAAAATCACAATGCCTTCACTTTCATGTCTATTTTCAAGTTTTTTTGTTTGTTTTTGGGTAAATGACAACGTTAGCTTCAATAGTCTGGAACTATTTTAAATATTTAGATTAAATTTTAAATCTTTCAATTCATTGTTTTTTTGTGCTGCCTCCCAAAATGAAGTCAAGGAATACACTCTTAATTAAATAGCAAAATAAAAAAATAATTTTCAGGACAAAAAAAGTGACAGACTCATAACTCTTGAATTTGCTAAATGTTTTTCCTATGGCTTCAAATAACCTATGTTTATGCTGTCTCCCTAACCCTTGCTTCAGTGCATATAATAGGTCTTCTTTGATATCTCCTGTGTTGGGAACCTTTTGTGAGGTTTATTCCTCTTGTTGAAAAAATGTAGATAACCTCCACCTCTTTCATTTGATTCCATAGCAACTGGTAGGCAGATCTGCCTGCAGTAGATAAATTCTGTTCAGGGACTGATTACAGCCAGAGGAATGCAGAGAAAAATATCCCTTCATCTCAGTGCTTCTGGATCAGAGTAGAATAACAATGTGCATGTTCCAAGACTTAAGTGATCATAACCAGAAGGCAATCTGGCAGCTAAATGAAGTATTGCTCATCAACCAGTTTTGCATAAAAATCAGAACAACACCCAGGCACAAGGATCAAGGACAGATTGCCACCTCTCATTCTATGGGCTGAGAAAGGGAAGAGATGATGCCTAGCCCCTTGGAAGTGTCATCAGTGGAACCCATGGCCAGGGAATTAGTCTTCAGCAGCAAATTAAGCTACTTTTTCTCAACTACAAAGGACTTGAGGACAATAGAAAATGGAGTTCTCTCATTGGTGTGAAAAAAGACTTACAGTCACACATTTCCACTAGCAAGAAGCAGCAAGTACTGACTGCTTGGGAATCCAAATAAGGAACTTCATAGATTTGAAGTGAACCCAGATTGAATATACTGCATTTCCAAGACAAAATCATATAACATTATCCTCGTTGTGCAAGATGCAGAAGGAAAAAACATTCCAGAAAATATGAGAGATTTGACCTAACTACCTGCAAAGAAGTCGCAAGCAAAATGGATCTTTTCACACTGTCATATCCTGGAACTTGACACACCTCTGACCATGACCTGTCATCTCTCTGCTCATTAAGTGCCTTGTTCATCATGGAGCAAGCCCTGTTCAAGCCAAAGGCGAAGTGTTCTTTTAGCTCCACAAGCACTGAATTGCACCATTAGTTTTCAGATGCTGATAACAGGTCAGAGGTTTCCTGAGCCTGTCTGGAATTGAAAGACCTCACAGATCCTTCCATCAGAAATTCTGGTGGAATCACCAACAGAGGAAAAATACCTTGACATTATGGAACTGAAGGGTAGATCTGAGATTAAGGGAATCACAGCTACGTGGAAACACTTAACCTGTCCATGGTAATTCTCTTTGCCATGCTTTTCTCACACTAATCTAAGCCGACCTTGAGATATTTTCAGCTTTAAATGTCTGGTTTTTTATATTGCAAAGAACTACAAATGCCAAGAGCAAAAACTTACAAGTTTTCCAACTGTCATAGCCTACATTTGAAAAGGTATATAAGAAGTTTACATGAAAGCTGAAGCAATTTTCTAATAATAATTAAGACAGTCTCATCTCTGTGATTGCTTTAATACATATTTCCAAGTCAGTCAAAACTTTTGGGTTTTTTTGAGTTGGAGTCTCACTGTCTCCCAGGCTGGAGTACAGTGGCATACTCACGACCACCCCAGCATCAACCTGCTGGTTCCAGTGATCCTTCCACCTCAGCCTTCCACGTAGCCGGAACTACAGGCGCATGCTACTACACCCAGCTAATTTTTTTTTATTGTAGAGGCGAAGTCTCACCAAGTTGCCCGGGCTGTTCTCGAACCCACAGGCTCAGGCAATCCACTCACCTCGGCCTCCCAAAGTACTGGGATTATAGGCTGAGCTAGCAAGTCTGGCCTAAGTCAGTCAAAATTTTACAATTCCAGTTTAAAAGGGACCTGTAGTAATATATAGAATTGTTTTCCATCTTGTCTTTTTGAACTTGACATCCTTTACCCAGTACTAATGCCATCAAAGGCCATTTCAATGTTTCCCTTCTGGGTCTGCAGACCGGCCTTGTATGACCAGGCCACAGGACAGACACAATCGTGGTACTGCCAGTTCAGTCGTTAGTAGTGCTTTCTTGTGGGTTTGGCAGTGAGCAAAACTCCCCAGCCAAAGACTTTGGAGGGCCCCAGGTTGTCTCCACATGACTCAAGAAGACAGCATCAGGAGAAACAGTTGGATCACACGAGCTGATGGAGAAAAATGCCCCGAGTCTTCTTGAAAGCCACACAACCAGTCTAGTTCAAGAAAAAGTGCTAGATAGAAATTGTCAAAAACCTGGCTCAAGTTGCATTAAGTAAAATATAACCTCTCTGAGAGTTTATATCACAAGACTATTTAAAAAAAAGTTGGGATGGTCATTATTACTATTATTGTTATTGTAATGATGGCTAATCCCTTCCTTTACAATAACCATCCAGTCCCTTTATATTCACCCATACCCTTCAAGCTGCCAAATTGTGATTCCTTTTTTTCTATTCAGAATGTTCCTGAATGGTAACTTTTAGCTAGATCTTACACAGGTACATTACATTGGGGAAAAAATGGAAAGGGGAGAGGAAGAAGCATTGTATATGGCCCAGGAAAGGAGAGAGGAAGGAACACTGATCAACACCTCATACCCATCAAAGGTGGCCCAGCCTATACTCCAGGTTGGCACTGAATATATCTGATCAGGCCACAGACTGGCAATTCTCCCTGGGCCTCCTCCCTCAGGTGGGAGTCATATCTGCAGTTCAGAAGCCTTTTCTGTGATGTATATGATCAATCCTTTCTGATAATCAAATGTGTAAGCAAAGATCTCCAATAAATTATTCAGCTACAAGAATCAAGGGGGAAGGGCAAGAATATGAGCAGAGATAAAGAAGAAAAATGAAAGGAAGAAAGGCTAAGAGAGAAGAGGAATCCCACATTGATCTCAGTGTGTTAAAAAAAATGAGGTGTAATTCATTCATCTCACAAATATGAAATGAGCACCATGATTTGTACCAGGCCTCAAAATGAACAAAATAGATAAGGGTTCTGGCCTCACGAGCTTATACTTTAATGGGAAGGACAAATAATGACCGAGGAAACCAACAAAAGTATTTTACCCGCAGGTTGTGATATGCGGCTATCAGTAACTAAAGAAGGGATTATGAATGAGTGGTGGCATGCTGGTGACACTGTAAAGTGGTGGGGACAAAATACCAACTGGAGGATAGAGGAAAGAATGGATGTAAGAAAGTAAAAAAAGGGCACCTATAGACAACTCTGCAATGTTTGCCATTTAAAAAAGAGAGAGAGAAAACAGATGATGGAAATGGTTGCACAATGTGAATGTACTTAAAGTCGCCGAAATACACACTCAGATACAATTAAGATGGTAAATTTTATGTCTCTTTTCTCAATCCTAATTTTAGAAAGACATCTGTAGAGGTGAATAATGTGTGAGAAAGCTCTAAGTTTCATCCATGTCTGAAACCAACTTTTTTTACTCTGTTGGATCAATTCAAACTCAAGTGACTAAGTACTCTGAAAATGCCATGATTGTGTCCTTTCCCAGCTTAAAGGGGGAAAAACTCTTCATTATGAGAGACAGAGGAAAAGGTCCAATCTGACTATATGATTCATTTGTGGATTCAGAATAACTTTGGTCTAATAGGATTAACCCAACAGGCCTGCCAGTATAGGGCAAAGGTACTATTTCTCTTTCAAGAGACAGTAGCTTTCAAGGGCCATAAATTAATGAAAAGTATTGCTAGACTATTCATTCTGAGGTCCATTTCTTAGTTTTCAAGTTGGCTATAACAGTCAACATGTTGTGACTGATCAAAAAGCAATACCTTTCTCATCCTAAAAACTGTATCTTGGGTATTTTGGGTGTTTTCTAGAAAGAGTACTTACAAAAAGTTATTCTTTTCTGCAAGGGTCTTCAAAAAGGCCCATTATCTAGTTCTAAAGTTGAAGCCAAGAAAAGGATGTGAATGTGAGTGTGTGTTTCTATTTCTATGTGAATATGCTTTCCTTTCATTCACTGTTGGTCCAGCCAGTTTGAGGAGCAAGAATGCAGTTTAGAACCCAAAGGTATCCAGAGCCCAACTACTGATAACTGAAGTTCCAAGTTCTGTCACTTACTGTGTGAACATAAGCAAGTTACTTGATCTTTTTGTTTGTTTTTTTTTCGAAATGGTCTTGCTCTATCACCCAGGCTGGAGGGAAGTATTGTGATCATAGCTCACTGCAGCCTCAACTCCTGGGCTCAAGCAATCCTTCCATTTCAGCCTCCTGAGTAGGTGAGACTACAGGCATGTGCCACCACATCTGATTAATTTTTTATAGTAATGGGGATCTAGTTATGTTGCCAGGCTGGTCTCGAACTTCTTCCCTCAAGCAATCCTTCTGTCTCAGCCTCCCAAAAGTGCTGGGATTACATGCAAGAACCATCATGCCTATCTATTACTTGACTTTTCTTATCTATTTGCTCCTATGTAAAATGAAGATGGTAATAGTACCTCCCTCGATGTATCAATGAAGGAATGAGATATAGAACATGTAAAATGTTTACTGATCAACATAGTTGAATGAATCACTTCTACTATAACTAATACTAACAAATTATGGTGTTATTACCAAAATATAAACTGAACATATTCTTTCACACATCAGTCCTACTTGTAGGTATTTATTCTACCATCAGGTATTATGGATTATGGCATTGTCTATAACAGCAAAAGATTGGACAAGAGCTAAATTTCAAGAACTTAATAAAGGAGTTGGTTAAACTTCCATGCTATGAAATATTATAGAGTTGCTAAAAAGGACATGACTGCATCATACAAAACAATCCTCTCTAAGATTTGTGTTTGTAACTTTTTTTAAAGCAAGATGTAAAACTAAAGATTATCACATGCTACTATTTCTATGTGGAAGGAAAGACATATATGCTTATATATCCAAATCTCTGGAAGGAGTTATAAATGATAATGATGATTGCCTCTGAGAAGGAGAATTTAGGGACAGGAAGAAAGTGAAACAAATATAAATTTAATTTAATTTTTTTTAAATAAAGCAATACACAGCAAGCTTCAAACTATACTGTAAGTGTGTAAAACTGAGTATTTTTAGGATATAGTTACAAAGATGATGACCCAGGTAAGTTCTAAGCTCCAAAATGGGTGACTGCACAGGCTCTGGATGAATGGCACAGGCTGAAGATTCTGAGATTCAGTCCCCAGGACAGAGATCTAAAAGAAAGGGGTGAAACCTGCTGCATTTTGCTCTCTCAGACTCTAGAAACATGGAGGCTAGGAAGTTCCGACAGCACCAGCTCTCCACTTCCATTTTCCTGCCCAGCCACAGCCCTCCTCTACTCCTCAAAATCCTCTCTTCTTTGCTACTCCTGTCTTCTCTCTTGCCACATAAATGCACCTATGTTTACAGATATTGTACTTCTTGATAATTCTCCAAGCTAAAATTTAAGTTCAAAGCCTGGAAACCCCAATTTTTTCTGCGATCAGTTAGTCACCCATTTATTCGACAAATATTTATTGAGCACCTACCATGTGTTAGGTATTATTGTAGGTGTCAGGAAAACAGAAATGAGTAAGACATACAAAGAAAACGATTCACTTCCTGTGTCGCAGATGCTCTAGCAAAGAGTTTATAGCACAGCTGGGGTTTAGAGGCAAAGGACTCAAATGTCTGTAATGCAGTGTCCTGTTGGTCGGGATCAAAGAGGCCACTTGCCAAAAATAAAAGGAGAGATCAATAAGGAGAGAAAGAGATTCCTTATGGGTCTTACAAGATAAGAGTCAAAAAGGACCTCTGAAAAAGAGTAGTACCCTTGCTTACATCCCATAATGGTCCAAGAGAAAGTGCTATGCGTCCCACTTGACTGTTGGATACAAGTAACTTCTTCAAATCTATCATTTCCCTTACTGCTTGGCCACTTTGCTGCGGTGATTAACACTGGAATCTGTAAAAAAAAAGTGGCCTATGGGCTGTGTTCAGAGATGTCAAAGAAGGGTAGAACACAGGGCCATATATCATAATCATTCTTAGAGAGAAAGAATTCCATGAGGCAAATCTCAGTAGATGGTGACAGTCACACAGAGAGGAGAGCAAGGCCTATATCAAAATAGGAAGGGGTGAAGAAGGGCTGAGCAGGGATGAGAAGTTGGGCTTTGCTGTTGATGATAGGCCCGTGTGGGTTCAGGCTCCACTGCACTTGCACATGAGGCTGGGAGAGAAGCTGAGTCAGCAAAAGGAATCACACTAAGAGAGGTCTTAGATAGGGAACATAGAGGAGAAGGGACCTCACTTGGCTGCAGCACCGACCAACTGCTGGGTGATGTTATAGGTAGACACTTTCCTGCATTGTGTCACTTACCTCAGCTTTAGAAGGACAAAGGGAATAGGTTTTACCTGTAAAGTAATCAATCCAGTCATCCCTGAAAACCAGGAAGCAGCAATAATGACAAAGTATCTTGCAAACTCTAATAAGGCTAGATATTTGAAGAAAGAAAAGCAGAAGCTAAAAGAACACAAAGAGCTCAAGAAGTCACCCTCTTATCCCACAAAGAAGGCTAGACTCACTGGTACTAAGTTTCAGAACCAATTATTGATGGAATACGTCTACAGTTCTGTAACTACTGTGACCTATTTGTACACAAGGCTGTGTGAATAGAGGACTGGGAAAAACACAGTGTTAGAACATATTTGTACAATTACTCAAAGCTAAATAAAAATAGAAGTGAAAATTCTGATATTATCAATGAGTACCAAAGGACCAGACCTTAGTCAAGACTACCAAGACTTGGAATTTCTAATCACAAATTACATTATTTCATGACTTCTTCAATATAGAACATGGAATCTCAGTGTTAAGCAAACCTGAAAAGCCCTCTAGATCAACATTAATTTATCTAGAGGTTGACTGTATTCTACAATATCCCTAGCATGGTTGTCCAGCCTGTTTAAATGTTTTCCACAACCAGGAACTTATTAGTTCCCAAAGTAGCTAAGTCCCTTTTCATTCACTCAGATTTTGTCTTCCATTAAAACAAAATTTGTCACACCATAGCTTCTAACTACTACTCCTAGTTTTAACCCTTGTAGCCTTACAGAACAAGACTAAGTTCTCTCCTAAGTCCATTGGATCATTTATTCAACAAATATCTATTTATATTGAGCACCTACTATGCAGCAGGCATTATTCCAGGTGTCAGTAAAACAAAAATGAGTAATACAAACAAATCCAGTCTAAAAGAGTAATCAGATACCTAAATAAATAAATAAATCAGAAAAATAAGATAAATGCAATGCTAGTGAGAGACACAAAGTATTGCAGAAGCCCTGTGAAACACATGAATCTCCTTTTCGGGTGAGGTTTAAGAAAGTCTTGCTGGCCCCAGTGACATCAGAGTTCAGATAGGTGGAATAGGTGAAGCTGGCGAAAGGGAGTCGGGAGGGAGAAAGGTATCCCGAGAAGGAACCTTGTGCTGCTGTCTCCAACTGAGATGCCCAGCATGTGTGACTGGGGCATGGAGAGTGGTAGGGAAATAAAGAATTTATCTCAAGAATATCACTAAAAATGTTCACGTTAATTGTACTTATATCTGTATGGAGGAAATGTTGGCAATTTTATTTTATATTTTTGTTTCTGCATTCTCCAATTTTTCTAAAATGACTACACAATACTTTGATCATCAGAAAAGGCAAAAGCAAGATGAATCTGAGATCATCTTGCCTTCCATGGCCCTCCTCTTCTCATCATGGTGGACCTAAGTCTAAGCAGAGAGTCTCATGGGAGCAGTTCTGAGGTAAAATGTCTCAGCTTATCCATTCTAGAGCTGTCTCCAAATCTCCCCTGTTTAGCTATAATACCAGTCCCAACAGCCTGGAAAGCATTACCTAATTTATCTTATTCAGTTTGACCATGTTTAAAATATCAGTGTGACACTCAAACTTGGCTTTAATTTTTCAAGTCATTTGTATTATTTGTTTTAATTATTTTGTTATTTATGTCCATCAGAATGGGTTTGCGCCGGGCTCGTTGGCTCAGCCTGTAATCCCGCGCCTTTGGGAGGCTGAGGTGAGTGGATTGCCTGAGCCCGCGGGTTCGAGACCCGCCTGGGCAGCCAGACCTCATCTCTACAATAAATCAAAAAAAATCAGCTGGGTGTGGTAGCGCAGGCCTGTAATTCCAGCTACTCGGAAGGCGGAGGCGGAAGGATCGCCAGAGCCCAGCAGGCGAGGCTGCGGTGGCCGGAAGCGGCCGCTGCACTCCAGTCTGGGCGACAGAGTGAGACTCCAACTCCAAAAAAAAAAAAAAAAAAAAAAAAGAATGGGTTTGCATTTTTAGAAGATGTGTGAGGTGCTCAGCCTCCCTCACGAGCAGAGAAATGATATCGCTGGATAATGAGCTTGGTATTTTCACCAGATTCAGTCTGAAAAGGTGCAAGCCTAACAAAAACAAGGACTTCACATGGAACAAGGTTTCTGAAGAGCAGACTGGAGGGGGAAGGATAAATAAATTAAACTGAAAATCATTACAGTGGATGGTCATTGAGCATTAAACAAGTGTCGGCACTGCACTAACGCCTTGACTTGCATCGTTTTAATTAATCTTCATAAGAATGCTGTGAAGTATTATTATTTTTTACTATTATTATTATTGTTTCTGGTTTGCAGATGGGGTTACAGTGCCACAAAGAGGTTGAGTAACTTATCAAAGATCCTGGAGACAGCAAGTGGGAAAGCTGTATCTAAATCCAAGTGTCTTCACTACCACCCTATGATGTGACCTACGAACAAAGAGCAGGTTAGTCAAGGGAGCATACTCATCAGACCCACAGGGAGCACCCACCAGCCCAGCCACCTAGCAGCACCAACATGAGGATTCAGTGTCCAGATCTCACCACATAGACCACCTGAAGAGTGGGGGATGGGAAGTCTCCAAGTCACTTCATTTTCCTAACTACATTTACTGAGTAGCCATGGAATGCAGAATGGTGGTTTTTCTCTCTCCTTACTATTTCTCCTTTTTAGCCCTCCTCTCCAACCCCACCACCCCAATTTCGATTCCTGTCATCTCATGAGAGCCAATTCTCTTCATCTCTCACCTGGATTATCACAGTAGTCTTCTAGTTGAGGTTCTCCAGGCTGGTCCTTCACATTACATTACAGAGTTCTTTCTAAAATGCAGGTCCTTTCTCTGCTTAACCTCTCAGCAACTCTTTGTGGCTTTCAGAGTCAAATTCAGACTTTTCTTAACAAAGCAGACAAGACTCTCCCTGGTCTAGTTCCTGCCTTGTTTTTTTGTTTGTTTGTTTTTGTTTCTGTTTTGTTTTATTTTGTTTTGTTTATAAAGATGCGGGGTTAATCCATCTCCCACTACTATCACCTGCTCCACCTTTCAACACACACACACACACACACACATACACAGACACATGCAAGAACTCACACTCAAACACACAGCCCTCAATGGCCATCCTGAATATTTATAGTTCCCCAGGTAAGCACACATAGTGTTTCCATCTCATGGCTTTGTATATGCTTCTACATCCAGAATGTTATTTTACCACTCCTTCATCTCATCAAATCCTACTAACTTTTGAAGTTCAGCTCAGGTATCACTTCCTTTGAGATTGAAGTGTTAAATCCCCTTCTCTTGCTTCATCTTTCATATTACTCATAACATAAATGATTTACTTTCTATCTCCCCTCCCCCATTAGGCTGAGATATTAAAAAGAAGTACAACAAGGTCTTATTCAATTTTATATGTCTAGTCCCTTTAACAACATCTGGGTTCAGTAAATACCTGTATAAAATTGTTTGGGGAGAACCTTGAGTTATCTGGCCTCAGATTCCCTGCAGAGAGAGCTCCACTAAAGTAGTGCACCTTGCTTCTCTAGAATAAACTGAGCATGCCCAGTGCAGAGCCTCCTGGGCTGTGTTCTCTGAGTGAATCTGCCTTTAGCAAACTTGCCTTCCAGCCCACACTCTACCCTGCTGTAAGGAGCCTGCACTGTAGAGAAGGATTATGCCTATGACTAGGTAGGCAAGTCTTTTTTTCTTCCTTTTTCTTTGAACAGCTTTATTGAGATAAAACTGATACACAAAAACAACTGCACATATTTAATGTATTCAATTTGAGAAGTTTGAATATATGCATACACCCAAAAAACCAACACCACAATCAAAGTGATAGACGTATCTACTACCTCCAAAAGTTTCCTTTTGTTCCCTTGGGGTGTGTGTGTGTGTGTGTGTGTGTGTGTGTGTGTGTGTGTGTGTGTGTGTGTAAGACATGTAACATGAAATCTACCCTGTCAACAGATTTTTAAGTGCACAATACCATACTGTTAATTATAGGCACTATATTGGACAACAGATCTCTAGAATATATTCATTTTGCATAGGAAACTCTAAACCCCTTGAACAATAGTTTTCCATTTTCCTTTTCCCCTACCCCCTGGAAACCACCATTCTATTTTCTGCCTATATGAGTTGGATTATTTTAGATACCTCATATAAATGGTATCATGTGGATTTATCCTTTTGTGACTAGCTTATTTCACTTAGCATAAGAGTTAGGACACTTTGCTATGACCCAATGCTATGTTCTTCCATCAGTTTTTTAGTAATAAGAGGGACATTTTTATCTCCATCTTTCTGACTCTTAAGTCTACCTCTAACTGGGTTCTAAACACAAAAAAAGAGAGATGTGATTTATCAGCCTTCTAAAACCTGAACAAAAATGGTTTAATGAATGAACAAATTAATTAATGAAGTTGAGTTTCAGGCTTCAGGAAACTCCCAATCAAATAAGAGGAATGAAAATGAGAAAGAGCATGGTTTACCTAGAGGTTAGAAGGAGCACTGGTGGATGGTATGAACAACGTCTTTGAATCAAAGAGGGTAAGTCATGTGAAGAAAACAGTGAATAAACAAGCAAAACACCAATGAAGAGTGAATGCAGGAATATGAGGAAAGGAAACTACAACTAATTGGATTTTTTTTTTTGCTTGAAACAGAGAAAAATAAGTTTAAGAAGTAAAGGCCCAAGCTCTAATATATAACAAACATACACATATACACATACACACATGTCTTCTTTTCCTCTTTCTTGTATAGTTAATTTTCTCAAATATGGAAGCAGATGAATAAATCCCATACAATGGCGCCAACAATGAGTCTGCTCATGACCAGTTCAAATCATTTCCTCCCAAGTATTCCATAAAGATATTTCACATCTCTAATGGGGGGCAGCAAGCTGATTTATTTGTACAAAGACACACTAAAACCAATCCAATGAGTTGATCCTATACACAGTACCCACCAGAACTATGGATCTGCTCCAACGCAAACTAAATTTGTCCAAGTATGGAACCCAACAAGAAATAGAAATATCATTGGTCCTGCCTAAGGATTAGCATAATGGGCTTCACTAGTAAGACTTGGGAAATCTGAGGCAACTTTCTGAGCCACTTACTTCTTCAGAGTGTCTTATTCTAATTAAGCAGTTACAATAAGAATCAGCCTCCTGATGTCTGAGCTGTCAATCAGGGAATCTTGAGTGGAAGGTTAGAAAGCTCCCAGATGATTTCCAGAATCCTGAGGCCATCCTGTGATGCCAACTATCACAAGGGAACATTCATCACCTCTTTCTTTGCTGGACAAAAGTGAGTGGCATTTGTCTTCACAGGGCATCTCAAGCATCACCAATTTTATCATCTACCCACTCTGAGAAGATAAATTTGGTGAATCCAAGTAATACGACAAGAGATTGGAGGATAAGATTTTTCACAGAAAGTCAGGGTAGATGAGAAAAAACAAGGCTTGGGGTAAGTAGGGCATTCCATGTGGAACAGAGTCCAAGCTGGAATGTCCCACTCATTAGCTGCTTCCCTTTTGCCAGGAAAAAACAACACAAAAGAAAACTATTCAGAGGAATGACTGAAGTCATTGGTATACTCAAAGGCCATAAAATTGATTGCCTCTGGCAAATCAAGAAGTAAAAGTTTTCTTGAGGTAATATTTGTTATTATTTATTGAATGTCCACTATGTGTTACATTTATTGAATGTCTACTCTTTGCTACTATTTACTTAATGTCCAGACACTGCTATATGCGTGGCATGTACATGAGATCAGTGACAACTGAACTGACAACTACATGGAACAGTAGAAGTATCCCCACTTACAGAAGAACCTGAGCTCAGCGACAAAACAGCCATTAAGTAATCTTATTTCAGATTCAATGGTAGTATATATTTCCTTTTAATTTCCAAAAGAATTAAAGCTTTGATTACTGTTGAGAAAGTTTTTTCAACCTCAGCACTCTTGACATTTGAGCCACATAATTCTTTGTTGTAAAGCACTGTTCTGCACTTTGTAGGATGTTTAGCAGTAGCCCTGGCCTCCACTCATTAGGTACCAGTTGTAACAACCAAATACATCTCCTGACATTACCAAATGTTACCTGGGGAATAAAATTGCCTCTGACTTAGGACCACTGTTACAGAATTACATTTAAATATTCTTCAAGTTTATTCAGGGTAATTTATACTGCGACCACAGAAAATAGACTCACAGAAAGCATGACTTGTGAAATCTTGGAATTAGGCAACTAGGACACATTTTCCAATAGTGAATGTTGCCATGCCCTGGATTGTGTTTATGGATATAACTATAGGATCCTCATCTCTGATGACCTGGCCAAGGTGCTGCCTGATGACAGGAAGATGGCACAAAGCACCTCTCCAGGCCTTCCTAGCTCTAGGAGTCTATGATTAACAAGTGAAAAGGTGAGGACAGTCCATCGGTTAAGTAGCCTAATTAGTATTTTTATATCACAAGGGGTCCAAATAGGAAAAATAAAGAGAGACAATAGGGAAAAAAAGCAAGAGAGAGATAATGAGAACATTCATCAACCCTATGACATAGACCATTTGGAAGGAGTCAGAAGAAATGAGATGGATAAATGAGAGCACATGGGGAACTGGCAGGTGGACAAAGGGGTAGGCCAGCAATCAGAGTATTCTGAACAAGCACAGGTAGTTGCTCCATCAAACACTGCACAACATCAGAGATCGTAGGCCAGCATGGGCCCCTTCTGCACATTTTAACATTCTGCTCAGGCCAAACATCCAGGGTCCTTTGCTTGTGTGGGTCAAGTCACCTCTTTCTCAGTACATTTCAAGAGAAACTCAGATCATCTGTTTCTGCCTTATTGACTCTACATCCACAGCATTGCTTTAGGGAAATGCAGATGCCATTCAGATAATTGCATTCTAATGTGCCAATTTAGGAGTTTTAGTTCTTTGGGGGATTTTTGTTTGTTTGATTTTAAACAAGAATATCTGGTTTCTCTTGGAGAAAGCAATTCAAGGGATCAAAGATAATAAGCCAAATAGATTCCAAGCATAGGAGAAGGTCTCTGGTCTTCTGAACTTCTCACATGAAGGAACTTGGGTGAAACAGTGCTGGCATTTAAGGGCATTACCTAAGCCATGTGCCACCATCTGTCCCATTGAGCAGTAGGTGGGGTGCGGATGATAAGCTCCACATTTGTCTTACTAATCATTTCATCCTTACAAATCAGAAGCAGCAATAATGAAGATATTGACTGTAGTTTTCATTCTTATCAAAAGGAAAAAAAGGTACAAAATGAAGGAGTGGCAAGCAACTCAAAAAAAGTAAGCCTTTCCACTTACAGTTTATAAAAATCAACACTAAATGGATCAAAGATCTAAGCATAAAACCACAAACTATAAGAATCTTAGAAAACACAGGAGACATCCTTACAGAAATTGGAATAGACAAACAATTCCTGATCAAAACCCCAAAAGCCCAAGCCATAAGAGATAAGATAGACAAATGGAACCTCAACTAAACTGAAAAGCTTTTGCAAAGCAAAAGAAACCATTAAGAGAGCAGGAAGACAGCCCACAGAATGGGAAAAAATATTTGCTACTGTATATCTGACAAAGGCCTAACATCCAGGACCTATAAGGAATCCAAACATGCTGAAAGGAAAAAAACAAACAGCCCTATTAAAAAGTGGGCAAAACATATAAATAGATATTTCTCAAGAGAAGACATATGAGCAGCCAACAGATACATGAAATAATGCTCAGCCTCACTAATCATGAAAGAAATGCAAATCAAAACCTCACTGAGATACCACCTAGCTCCATCATCAATAACTCAAAAAACAACAGATGCTAGAGGATGCTGGAAAAGGAAAAACTTCTACACTTTGGTGGGAGTGTAAACTAGTACACTTCTGTGGAAAACAGTGTAGTGATTTCTAAAAGATCTAAAAACAACCTTCTATACAACCCAGCAATTATCCTTCTAGGAATATACCCAGAGGAACCCAAGTCATTCTATGAAAAAGATACCTGCACATGCATGTTTATTATGGCATTATTCACAATAGCAAAAACATGGAACCAACCATGCTGGCCATCAAAAGTAGACTGGATTTTTTTTAAAAGTGGTACATATACACCATGGAATATTGCGCAGTCATAAAGAAGGTCAAAATTATGGACTCTGCAGCAACTTGAATAGTTTTAGAGTCCATCATTCTGAGTGATCTATCAGAGAAACAAAGAACTGAGTACCACATGTTCTAACTCATAAGTTGACCCTGAACATTTATCATAATACTACATGAAAGGGATTGGCAGTAACAGGTAACTGTCAGGGGAGGAGGGGTATATAACAGTAATAAGGGTACCTGATCCCAAACCAGTAGGACCGATGGGAGGCCCAAACTTCACCTGTACAATGACCACTTATGTACTTAACCCTGAATTGTATGTACCCCACATCTTTAAAATAGAAAAAGAAAATAAGGCCAAGCAAATATTTCCCCCATTAGACTCCAAGACAGCAGTCAGTCAGTCTTGTTCATTGTTTCCTCTCTAATTCCTCACACAATATCTGATGTAGAATAGGCACTCAATGAGTATTTATTTACTGATGAACCTACAAGTTTCCTAAGCTCTAGAAAAGAAATTTAAGAGGAACAATGGATATGGTTTTATAATTTAAAATGTCTTTTTTAAAAGTTAGTTTCAAAAATGGGAAATAATCAGAAATGAAATTCCAATTATATAATCTATGATAATAAAAAAGGTGGGGAAGCAGTGAAATGTATCAATTAAAATGGATCTGGCTGTAAAATAAAGCCCAGATAATACTGACTAAAACCTAAGGATTCTTATTATTTATCACAAGAAGTCTGCAGATGTGTGGTGCCAAGGTTGGCTCAAAAGCTCCACACAGGGACACTGGGTTGGTATATTTGTGATTCTCTTGAGCTTCCCTCAATGTCATAAGACGGCTGCCATGGCTCCAAGCATTACATCCTTACACATCTAAAGTCAAGAAGCAGGGAACTGGTCATATCATCAAGAGGCAGAAACCTCCTTATGACTGCCCTTGTGTCAAGGATTAAAAAAAATACTTCCCAAAAGTTCACCAGCAGAAGTCCCTTTATATCTTGATGACTAGAGACAGGTTATTTGGCTTTCTTTAGCTGCAATGGAGGCTGAATATTTCTGCCCTTATAGTGCGAGCAGACAAAGTGATGGAGGTTGGGAATGCATTTTGTATAAATAACCAGTGCTCCATGCCTCACATATACCTAAACCAATATGACTGTGCCAGGCTCTCCGAAAAGATCAGATTTTAAAAGAACCTTGCAGATAATGAGCACAATTGTGACACAGCATAAAAAGAATTGGATGTAGATTTTAAAACCTGGACTTACATCCTAGTTCTATATTTCACCATTGAATGACCTCCTCGTCTAGTCAATATTGGTTCCTTCTTTGTAAGATGAAGGCAATTCCAAGAACACTGCAAAATTTGGTAGAATTTGTTAAATTTGATTAAAAACATATAGTTAAGGGTAGCATTAACTTGTGAAAACAGATACGCAGAATTAGTCAACATTTGAAAAATAAATATAGATTATATTATGAAATGTTAATCGTTTTTTTAAAGAAATTTACATTACCCTGTTTTATTTTAATCTGTTCATTAAAGATGAAAATCTTAGATAAGAAATGATAGAATTAACCCGACTAAAGAAAACTTTTGTTTCAGACAGTGTAACCAAATAAATATTAATTTAAAAACCTCCTGATATAGAAATTTTGGATAACATAAACCAAAAATATTTTTAAGTATATAAGTGAAGTTGAAAGAAAATTTTAAAAACATCTCAGGGATGGGTTGGTGAGTGGATGGATGGGATAGTTGGTTCGTTCAAGAAAACAAAGTGCTAAACTGAAGCTGAAGCTATGGCTGCACTAGAAATATTTGTAGTTCTAGAATCAAAGAGGCTTGAATGATGGGCATCTCCTACAGTCAGGCTATGTTCCCTTAGGTTATCTGAGGGTGATGAGTTGGAATATGGATTGCTCTTCCCCAATAAAACCAACACCCTACAAGGAGTACATCCTCAGTGACAGGGAAAACCAGAAAAAAATCCCCCCACCAGCAAAGAAAGACAACCAGAACATTTTTCAGACTCAGTCTGAGATCTAGGTGGAGGGAAAAATAGAGAGAGAATTTTTCCTGAGAATTCACAACCACAGGTCTAACCTCACATGAATCTGAGTTTCTTATTTATGTTTCTAATCCAAGAAACCCCAAGTATAAAAACTAATTTAAGGTAATTCAAAGTGGGTAGTATCTTGCGATACTAGAATAAATCAATGTAAATTCTCTTATCAGCGATATGCCCTCAATGTGGGCACTACAAACGATCTCACAGATAGAGACATACTAAAATGAGTTCATAACTTAAAACTAAAAACTCTCATATAAACAAGAAGCAGCAGAATTAGACCTCCAAATGATCAAATATACAATATTGTCAGGATAGAGACTTTAGTGAGGAAAGTAAGGTATCTGCCTCAGGTAAAAAAATTTAAGGAGGTATTAAAAAGACCAGTAATCAAGGTAAATAATATTTTAATGTTGTATTTTTAAAAATCAAAGTTGATGCAAAAAATTGACATATTAACAATTTAAATAAAGACAGGATCCCATAATTCTATGGCAAGGTATATTGTAGCCTAGGCTAAAAGGAAAAATGTGTACAGAGGGAATGACTAGTACAAATGTGCCCAGGCAGAGGGAATAACAGATAGTACAAACCTATCTGTGTCTATAGGTTTCTTTTTTTAGAACATGAAAAAATTTGAAAAAACTTAGAAAATGTGTTAGAACTCATAACACTGTTGTAAGATCAAAATTTTTATTTATGCCAAATGTATAATTTATTATAATTTTATTTTCTTGTCCTTAATAGACAAAACTAATCAATATTTATATGAAAATCATTAACCATTAAAAGCAATATATAAAAGCACTATACATGGACATACAAATTAGAAATGAAAGGAACAATATAATAATAATAAGTCAAATCTGAAACTAATTAAATAAACATTTTAGAAATGAAAAATATAATTATTCAAATTTAAAACAGCAGTATACTTAACAGCAGGTTAGACACAACCAAAAAGAGAATAAGTGAATCAGAAGATTAAAGTGAAGAAATTGCACAGCATGTGGGACAGAAAGATTGGGAAAATAGAAAACATGAAATGAGGACTAAGAAGTATGGAGGATGGAATGAGAGAGTCTAACATACGTCAAATGGAGTTCCAGAAAAAGAGAATATATGCCATTTTCAAACATATACATGGAGTATTTGAATGGATAATATCTAAGAATTTAGAACTGATGAAAGATAGTAATGCTCAGAGTTACAGATCAATGAATCTCAATTATGGTCACTTTTTTTTAATCCACAACTAGATACATTGTAGTTTGACTGAGAATAGCAAGATAGGGAGATAGAGAAGAAAGGAAGAAAGAAGAGAAGGAGAAAGAGAGAGAGAATATAAGTGAATCTTAAAAGCTGCCAGAAAAAAACACATTTTTTTTTGAAAAATTATTTCCTGGCATTATACTAAATATCAGAGCTACCATGATGAAAAGAGAAAGTATGTCTCTCCCCATGTGGACCTTATAATCTTGATAGCATTGAACAGTTGTAAGTTTTGTTTCAAATGTTATATGTGCAATCAACTAAGGAGAAACCTAAGAGCAGCACATGTAAATATCAAACTCTGAAGGTTTACTGCAAGCTCAAAATAAACCAACTATTTGATTTTACTCTTAAAATAGCTTAGTTTTTGGAAACATTCAGGGATCCAAATCAGCACAGTGTCCTGATTATGGAAGGAGATAGTCTCACACTAGTCTGCACAAGTCAGTCAATATCTGGAGTATTGTCTAAAGCATATTACCCAGTTCTGGGTAACAAATATTGGAAGGCTAAATGACAAATAGGTTTAGAAGAGAAGTGCAGGACAGTGAGAGTATCAAGCACCATATTATATGAGAATGATTGAGAGAAATAAAAATACGAATGTATATACTATTTCTCTAGCAATTATGCATTCTGTATGCACATGTACCAGGGATTGTTTTAGGTAGGTGCTTGAGATATATAAGTAAAGTAATTTTTTAAAAAAATTTGGCCTTTATTCAACTAATTATCAAAAGAAGAGGCCAACAATTCATAAAATAAACTAATTAAACAATATGTTAGAACATTATGATGCTTGAGGGAATAATCAAGCCAGAAAAGGAAGAATAGACATGCCAGGAAAGGGTAACAGGTAGAAATTTTGAATAGGGTTGTGAAGGTAAGCCTCATTGCGAGGGTGGCATTCGAGGAAAGGCTTGAAGAAAGGGAAATAATGAGCCGTGAGGCTCTCTAGAAGAAGAAAGCTCCAGGCAGAGGGAATAGTACAAAGGCCCTAAGTTGGGAGCAGGTTCAGCATATCTGAGGAACAGCAAAGAGAAGTGAGAAGGAAAAAGAATAAGCAAAGGAAGAGAAGTAGGATATGAGTTAAAAGGGTATCAGGATGGGGACAGGAGCTAGCCTGTGTAGGGATATATAAGCCATTAATTCTGAGAGAAATGGGGAGTCCTCACAGAGTTCGTATTATATTTTGAAGGATCATTTTAACTACCAAATTGAGAAATAACTATAGAAGGACTAAGGTGGAAGAAGAGAGACCAGTTAGGGGACTCTTGCAATAATCCAAGCATAGATGATAGTGACTTGGACCAGGATATGGCAGCAGTAGAGGAAATGAAAAATGGTCAAATTTCGAAAATATTTTGTTGTTAAGATGCCTTAGCCAGCTTGGACTGCCATAACAAAATACCATAGGCTGCATGGCTTAAACAACAAAAATTTATTTTCTCACAGATCTAGAAGTTTGAGATCAGGGTGCCAACATGGTCAAGTTCTGATAAGAATTCTCTTCCTGATTGCAGACAGTTACCTTCTCACTATGTTTTCACATGGCAGAGAAAGACTGCTCTCTGGTGTCTCTTCTTATAAGCTTATAAGGGCACTAATGTCATCATGATGGCCCTACCCTATGAACTTATAAACATAGTTGCATCTTCAAGGCTCCATGTCCAAACACCATCATTTGGAGCTTAAGGCTTCAACATATATATAATTTTTTTTGGCAGTGGAGGGAACACAATTAATTCCATAGCATAGAGATCACAGGATTTCCAAATAGATTGAAAGCATTGGAGTACATTACACAAGGAAGTAGAAACCACTGAGAACCAGTTTGGAAGGTTGCCTATAATAGAGGAAGGTTGCCATCCTCTCTCTAAGTGTGGACTGAACCTGGGGACTTTCTTCTAAGTAACAGAGCACAGAAAAAGGAATGAGATATCACTTCAGCATTAGGATGCAAAAGACTACAACTTCCATCTTGCTGATATGATCTCTCTCTCTCTCTCTCTCTCTCTCTCTCTCTCTCTCTCTCTCTCTCTGTGTGTGTCACTCTGTCTCTCTGGTTCCTCTCACATGCTTACCCTGATGGAGAAAACCATCTGAAAATAAAATTAAAGTGGCCTCTGTCCAAGGGCCAGAAATAATTTGGAGCCCTTAGTCCAACACCCTCAAGGAACTGAATCCTGTCAACATCCCATGGATGTAGCTTGGAAGTGAATCTTTCCTCAGTTGAGCCTAGAGGGAAGACTGCAGACTTTACTAAACTAATGACACCTTGATTGCAGCCATGTGAGAGACTATGAAGCAGCAAATCCAAATAAGCCATACTCAGATTACTGACCCATGAAAACGCTGAGATTTTTTTTAATGTGTATTGTTTTAAGCCATTAATTTGAGGGTAATAAAGACATCCAGTTGAAGATGTCAGATAAGAAGTTGAAGAAGTTGCCTATTCAAGTCTGGACTTGTGAAAAGCAACTTCAGCTAGAGACATAAAAGTGGAAGTCTGATGATATTCAAAGCCTGGATGAGATCACCTGAGAGTTAATGTAGAGAGGGAAAAAAGAACTATACCCAGAAGCACTCCAATACCACCATAAAGGCATCAGGAAGAAAAAAAGAATCCAGCAATAACACTGAGAAGAAGCAACTAATGAATTTGAAAGTGAACCAGGAGAGAGTGATGTCACAGAAGTCAGGTGGAGAAATGTACCAAGGAGGAGATGATCAATAGTCCAAATGGTGCTGACAGGACAAGTATAATGATGACTGAGAGTTGACCATTGGATTTAGCAATATGAGGTTGGAAAGTTGTTGGAAAAAGCCTAATTGGGGTGAGTTTAAGACAACGGTAGGAAGCTGGGCTCGGTGGCTCAGCCTGTAATCCGCACCTTTGGGAGGCTGAGGTGAGTGGACTGCCTGAGCCCGCGGATTCGAGACCCACCTGGGCAGCAAGACCTCATCTCCACAATAAATCAAAAAATCAACCGGGCATGGTAGCACATGCCCGTAATTCTGGCTACTCGGAAGGCTGAGCCGGAAGGATCGCCGGAGCCCAGCAGGTCGAGGCTGCAGTGGCCGGGAGCGGCCACTGCACTCCAGTCTGGGCTACAGAGTGAGACTCCGACTCAAAAAAAAAAAAAAAAGACAACGTGAGAAGAAAAATTGGAGATGGTACATTTAGACTCTTCATAATTGAATTCTTTTGAGAAGTTTGTTGCAAGTTAGGGACATAGTTGGTGGGAACTGTGGGGTCAAGAGGAGGGTTTTTTTTTGTTTTTGTTTGTTTGTTTTCTCCTTTATTTTACTGTAAAGGAGAGGAGGTTTTTTAAAAAAATAGATAAAATGACAGCATGTTTGTGTCTATCAGGAAAGGAAAAGTTGATGATATTGAAGAGTAAGAGGAGAATTGCTGAAGCAATGACTTGAGTAGTGAGAAGGAATAGATTGAATGAGCTTCAGGCAAATTCACGCAAAGCAGCCAGGTGGTGGGAAGGCAAAGACATAAGTGCAGATGATGATAGGTGGGTAGAATGTGGTTGTAAAAAAAGTCTGCCAACATTCTCTTCTAACTTCTTCAATTTCCTAGTAAAGAAGGAATCAAGGTCAGCAGGTGAGAGTGAGGACAGAGGAGGAGTTATAAGAGATTTGAAATGGTGAAATGGTCACCTAGGAAAATGGGACAGTAAATGGACCAGGAAAATATACCATAGTAATGGCCCTGGGCAGCATTATGGTCTCATTTGAAGTTCATAGTTATGAATATATAGTCAAACCAGGAGTCAAGAGTGTGATTTTTCTTTAGCCACATTCAACTATACAGGTATAGGCAAGTAGGTGGAGAAAGAGAGACGTAACCAGAGTTGTGCTTTTACTAAAACCATAAATACAGAGAGACTCAAGGGAACAAAAAGTACATACTAAAGAATGACTATAATAAAATATCATCAAATTTATTTATTTTTTATTATAAAGATGTGGGGTATAATTCAAGGTTAGATATACAAGTGGTCATTGTATAGGTAAAGTTTGGGCCTCCCTTTGGTCCTCATTTTGCGTGGTTTGAGATCAGGTAACCTAATAGATGTTATGTGCCCCTCCCTTCCCCAGTAGTTTCCCACTACTGCCAATCCCTTTCTTACAGTATTATTATAAATGTTCAGGGTCTGCTTATGAGTGAGAATATGTGGTATTCAGTTCTTTGTTTCTGTGATAGATCATTGAGTATGATAGACTCTAAATCCATCCAAGTTGCTTTGAAGTTCATAATTTTGTTCTTTATGGTTGCATAATATTCCATTGTGTATGTGTACCACATTTTTCTTATCTTGTCCAGTTTCAATGGGCAGCACAGTTGGTTCCATGTTTTTGCTATTGAATAGTGCTGCAATAAACATGCATGCACAGGTTTTTTGTTTTTGTTTTTGTTTTGTAGAATTATTTGAGTTTCTCTGGGTATATTCCCAGAAGAGGGATTGCTGGGTCATATGGAAGGTCAATTTCCAGTTCTTTTAAGGTCTAGCATCCAGATCTACAAGGAACTCGAACATGATGAAAGGAAAACCAGCCCCATTAAAAAGTGAGCAAAAGACATGAAGAGACACTTCTCAAAAGAAGACATACAAGCAGCCAACAGACACATGAAAAAATATTCAGCCTCACTAATTATCAGAGAAAAGCAAACTCAAACCACACTAAGATACCACCTAACTCCAGTAAGAACGGACATCATTAAAAAAACAAAAAATAACAGATGCTGACAAGGATACAGAGAAAAGGGAATGCTTCTACACTGCTTATTTTTTAGAAATTACCACACTATTATCCACAGAGGCTGCACTAGTTTACACTCCCACCAACAGTGTAGAAGCATTCCCTTTTCCCTGTATCCCCTCCAGCATCTGTTGTTTTTTTGAGTTATTAATAATGACCATCCTGACTGGAGTTAGATGGTATCTCAGTGTGGTTTTGATTTGCATTTCTTTGATGATTAGTGAGGCTGAGCATTACTGCATGTATCTCTTGGCTACTCATATGTCTTCCTTTGAGAAGTGTCTATTCATATCTTTTGCCCTTTTTTTAATTATTTATTTATTTATTTTTCTATTGTGGGGTACAGTTAAGGGTTAGGCATGCAAATATGCTCCGTTCAGGCACCCTTGTTGATAAGAGGTGTCTCCCCGTCCCCAGACAGATATTTACTACTGTTAATCCCATCTCCCTTCCCCACCTACCCCCATAGTTTCCCACCACTGTCAGTCATTTTCTTATAGTATTACATTGGATGTCAAGGTCCACTATATGAGTGAGAACATGTGATACTCAGATCTTTGTTTCTGTGAGAGATCACTCAGTATTATAGACTCTAGTTCCATCCAGGTTACTGTGAAATTCATGATTTTGTTCTTTTTTATGGCTGTGTAGTATTCCATCATGTATATGTACCACATTTTTTTAATCCAGTCCTCTTTTGATGGACAGTATGGTTGGTTCCAGGTTTTTGCTATTGTGAACAATGCTGCGATAAACATATGTGTGCAAGTATCGTTTTGATAGAGTGATTTGAGTTCTTCAGGGTATATTCCCAGTAGGGGGAGTGCAGGGTCATATGGGAAGTCGATATTTAGAGCTTTTAGGAATTGCCACACTGTTTTCCATAGAGGTTGCACTAGTTTGCACTCCCACCAACAGTGTAGGAGTGTTCCCTTTTCACCACATCCTCTCCAGCAACTGTTATTTTTTGAGTTATTGATAATTGCCATTCTGACTGGAGTTAGGTGGTATCTCAGTGTGGTTTTGATTTGCATCTCCCTGATGATTAGTGAGTTAGAGCATTTCTTCATGTGTCTGTTGGCTGCTCGGATGTCTTCCTTTGAGAAGTGTCTGTTCATATCTTTTGCCCACCTTATAATGGGGCTGTTTGTTTTTTTCCTTTCAGCACATTTGAGTTCCTTGTAGATCCCAGATATTAAGCCTTTGTCGTACGGACAAAAATTGGAACCATTTCCCCTGAAAACTGGAACAAGACAAGGATGCCCACTCTCACCCCTCCTGTTCAATATAGTATTGGAAGTCCTGGCTAGAGCAATCAGAGAACAGAAGACAATCAGGAGTGTCCAAATAGGAAAAGAGGAAGTCAGGTTATCTCTCTTTGCAGATGACATGATCGTGTACCTTGAAAACCCAAGAGAATCTGTCAAAAACCTCCTTACACTGATAAAGGACTTTGGCAAAGTCTCAGAATATAAAATAAATGTACAAAAGACAATCGCATTTCTTTACACAAACAGAAACCCAAATAAAAAGCACAATTCCATTTACAATCGCCACAAAAAAATGAAATACCTTGGCATCTTCCTAACCAGAGACGTGAAAGACCTTTACAATGAAAACTACAAAACACTGCTCAAAGAAATCAAAGATGACACCAACAACTGGAAAAACATCCCATGCTCATGGATTGGAAGAATCAACATTATGAAGATGTCCACCCTACCTAAGGTAATCTACAGATTTCATGCAATACCCATCAAATTACCAGCAACATTCTTCTCAGACCTAGAAAAACAGTACAGGAATTCATATGGAAACACAAACGACCAAGAATAGCCAGAACAATCCTCAGCAAAAAGAACAAAGCAGGTGGTATCACATTACTTCAAACTTTACTATAAAGCTACAGTAATCAAAACAGCTTGGTATTGGTACAAAAACAGGCATATAGACCAATGGAATAGAATTGAGATTCCAGAAGCTAAATCTCAATTTCTCAACCAACTCATCTTTGACAAAGCCCCCACCACCTACCACTGGGGAGAGGAGAACCTATTCAGTAAATGGTGCTGGGGAAACCTGCTGACCACATGCAGAAGACTCAAACAAGACCTCGATCTGTTCCCATACACAAAAATTAACTCTAAATGGATCAGAGACCTAAATGTAAAACCTCAAACCATAAGAACCTTAGAAAATGCAAGACATACCCTTATGGAAATTGGAACTGGCATCCAATTCCTGAACAAAACCCAAAACCCACAGGCCATAGGAGATAAGATAGACAAGTGGGACCTCATTAAACTGACAAGCTTCTGCAATGCCAAAGAAACGATCAAGAGAGCAGGGAGACAGCCCACAGACTGGGAAAAAATATTTGCCAACTCCAGGACCGACAAAGGATTATAACATATTTCACAAATTTTGTTGGAGAAGGTGAAATATTTCCCCTCACTTTCTCATATTTTTAAGGGATTTCCACTCAAGAGCCCTTTCCCCATGTGAAGAAATATTACAAGAAATCATTCCAACTCCTATCTCTAATGGTTCATCTCCAAGGGAAAAAGAGTTACAATTTGACTGATTAAAGCCTAGCATCAAGGCCATTGTTTTACTAGGGGGAATGTTCACTGAGCTTCTAAAAAAGGAACCAGGCCAATTGTTGTTGAGTTACTGTTTTCGTTTTTCATTTTCTGCGGTCAGTGACAGTTTCTCCTTCTGTGCCCACGCAGTATGCACACATGGGCGTAGTCCCATCTTCTCTGTGTTCCTGGCCCATTTAGCTTGTCAGTAAGTGCATTTAGAATCACATGTATGCATCCAGTCAAAATGGGGAGGGAGCAATGAGTTCCCATCAGGACCTCAGACCTAACTAATTTTGCTAATACAACATACCAGAAGCAATATTTGTTGGGCTTATAAATTAGAGTAATAAATTAGTAGCTCATTTCCCATTTAGCAAGTATTGTTTTATTTCTCTAGCTCCTAAAATTCCAGTAAAAGTGATGTGAATGGCAATTTAATTCTCCCCCCACACTTAGCATTTGTGAATTTGTTCTACTTACTGATCTCTTTCAATGCAGATGCTTTTCTTCCAAACAAGAGTTTACAATCTTTGAAGACACATCTCATGTCTCTTTAAATCCCTCTAGCACCTACCACAGTGTCATACAGATAACTAATATTCTATAGACTACTTGCTAACAGTATTATCCACAAGTATAAATAAGTCCCTGAGTCACTACTCATGCCCTTGTGCTATCATCTCCCCAAACCAAGCTTTGTCATCATATGAGAGTATTTCAGTGTTTGAGTAAAAAATGAGACTTGAGAAGACATTTGAATTCCTGGTGTGTTTCCTTTGTTCTTCCCATTGACACAGGCAAATAAATTTCTTACCCTCTCAACACTTCAGGAACAATATAGATCTTATCTCTGGACCATTTAATTGAGCATAAAAAGCAAGGTCACTACAACTATTTGGTGCCTGTGTCTTTAGAACCATCACGTCAACTCAGAAAGAATATTTAGCTCTCCTGTCACCTACTGCTTAGAAGCAAAACAAATGGCATAAATAGGTGTTTAATCTTCTCATTAAGGTAGGTTCATAGGCTGGAGATCGTGACATTACTGCAGTGAATATGAGAAAAATAAGTGTCCATGTTTCTTTCAAATATGACTTAAGACAGCAAGAACCCTGCAAATGCTATTCTCTTCTTATTATTACATATGAAACTATTTTCATTGAGAGAGCAAAGAGAAAAAATGCACTCTGGTCATATTTTCCTTTGTGATAGCTCCATCTTTTATGGGACTTTTTTTGATAGTCCCAACTATCATTACATAGAGGAAGGGTATTTACATGAAAGGAAGAAGCAGGATTCTTTGAATTATGAAACAAATTGACTGAGAGCAAATGCATTGTCCAGACCTGCTTAATGGCCTCTTAACTCAGCCTCAGTTGTAAGTGGTTTTTACCAGAGAAACCCAGACATCTAACAAACATTAACAGTTCTTATGTAAATGTAAACAGCTCTAGAGACTTAAAACAGCCAATAAAATGCCTTGACTCATTTTACTCCTTAATACTGTAAAGTATACACCAACATTAATGTATAATGTTATTAACCAGTAATTTATTGAATATCAATGTTCTGACTCACTTTTCCTCTTAAGATACTATCTAGGAAACACTGATGAAATGAAAACTGGTCTCTTGCCTTGTAGGTTCTTAGATTTGCTTAGAGTCACCAAAGTCATTAAACCACCCTACTTAAATTGCCACTTAATAGCACAGATGAGAGGTCCATAAAGCCAACACAATTAAATGGATGAAGCTATTCCCCAGTGGTCCTGGATTTTCTTGGGCATGATCTCCGAGGCTTGGAGCCCAAAACCAAGTTAATGACTGTCATTCATTTGCAATTATTGAATATCTATTTTGTACCAGATTCTCTAACAGAGTTTGAAAACGGAGTGGGTGTCTTGAGTCTCAATGATGATACCATCAGGTGGAAAAGATAGAAACAAGCAAGAAATAAATGCTGTGATCAGCATACGGAGAGAGAGGAATGAATAAATAGATTAAATGATTTGATGATACATGGCTCAGAAATCTTTGAGAGGAGGTCAGACAAAAATTCAAAGTTCATAAGACTCCTAGAGGTTGCAAGAATATCTTAGGAACCTAATAATAAGATTATCTGTCTCCCTTTTACTTTCTTCCTGAGGAAGATGAGGAAATGAAAGCAAGGAAGTAAAGATATTTTCCAAGTAACACAAGGGAATCTAGTTAGCACCCCTGACCCATGACATCATGAGACTCCTCAGCAACTTGAAGCCGCATCCTCTCTACTCCTGCTGACTGAACAACTGGGCCAGCCCCATCTTCCCAGAGTCTATTTTCTATGCCATTAACTCAAGCATAATTCAAACCCTGAATTTCACCAAGGCATGTATCTCTTTAACCCCCATCACAGAATCCAATGTATTGAAGTTCAACTCAAAGTACTCAAAATCAATATTTTTTAATATCTGCTATATGGAACCTAATAAGATTTTTAATATATATTAAGAATTTCTAAACACTTACATCACAACCTTCTATATAATATTTACATCCTCTCAGAGAAAGGCTTTATTACTATCTCAATTTTACTGATGAAGGAATAGAAACTTTTAGAGTGTTCTGGTTATCTCTTGCTTCATAACAAACCATCCCCAAAATAAAACAGTTTAAAACAACAATTTATTATTATTTTTCACAATTACAGACATCCCAGATTCAGAGGAAGAGAAATAGATCCCACCCTTGCATAGGAGAATGTGAAAGAATGTGTGGTCATCTTTAATCTACCACAGAGAAGTTAAGCAACTTACCTAAGGTCACACAACAAGCAAGTGCCTGAACTGGGAGATTCAATCCAGTGCAGTCTGACTCCAAAGCCCATTGACCAACTACTCTACTCTCTTCCCAATGAAGATACATTCATTAAGCTGCCAATGTGAGAATAGAAGAAGTAAACCCACCCAAAATTCCTCCCTGCATGACAAGAGCATAACTGAGGACATAGGTTCCCTTAGGACCTGGGCCCTTCCCTGGATACCAGTGCAGCTGTTGGTCCCTATCTTTGGGTTCAAGAACCAAAGTCCCCAAGCCCTAGGATCTAGAGTTGCTCTGACTCTGGCACAGAGAGTCCTGCCTTGTAAAATATATCCAAAGGTAATTCAGATTTCTTATCTGAACTCTTAAAAATGCCGGGGCTAAGACAAGTAGAAACTCAAAGGGCAACCACAGCATCTTATTACCATGCCAGGTCACAGGCCAGGCTAAGTACAGAAGTTACCTGAGGGTCTTACCTGAACAAGACTGAGGGTATGAGTGAGTATAGTTGGGATTTTTAGTCCCCCGTAGGATTCTCCAGGAATACTCTATTACTCAGAGACTGGTGTAGTAATGATCAAATTAGCAATAGTCTTAAAGTATTAGTTAGTAGAGAACTGAGTAAATGGAGGGTGGGGTTTCAGGAAAGAACCAAGAGAGGTTACCTCTGAAAGAAGCGGTGGGGAGTGGGATATGCACAGGGCAAAGGATTAAGGGTGTTGAGGGGATATCGTGCCCTGTTTCAGAGAAAAGGTCCAGGAAAAGGTAGGGAAAGAGAAGATTCTGTGTAAGGCTCTCCACAGGTGGGGCACACCTTTGAAGCACACTTCCTCCCCTCCAACCTGCACCATTGCTCCCTCTTATCTTTCTAGAGCCAGCATCTTGGAAGCACTCCTTTTCATTCATCATTCCTCAACCCTCATCTGCAGGGACGTCATTGCCTTTTGTAACAACCCTCTATCAGGCCTCAGTCATTACTAGAAATACACAAATTGCCGCACACATTTTCATTTGCTTTAGGCAGTTGTTTTTATGAGCAGTGGTGAAAACAAAATTCCATTGCGTCAAAGTTAATTCCTCTGCAGCGTATCGATAGACGCTCCTCAGAGGCAGTGCACCAGCCCAGTTGCAGCCGGTAGCTTAGAGGACTGACAGAATTGAAAACTTCAGTGATGCATTCACTGTTAGAATCACAGAATGGCCGATCCTTCCATTTACCTGGGGCTGCCTCATCTGGATAAGTCACAAAATGCATCACTGGTTACCCATGCATCACTCATTCATCAACAGAGTCACCATTTGGCAATCCCTGGCAGCGTACTCAGGCCTCCACTTAAGACCAAAGAAATGTGGCCTGAGGGACAACTTGCATAGAGCTAGTCAGCTCTGACTCACCATCCTCTTGCCCGCCGATCTGGTCTTCCAGGAATTCTATTTGATCAGGGATCTCATAATTGCTTTCCACAGGCAGCAGCAGCTGGCGTGGTCCCACAAGGGAATAATTATGGCCACACAGCCCCATAGCGGGGGAGGCAGGTGTGGATTCATTGTGCTGACACGGCTTCCTATGAGGTAGTATTAGGGAAAAATAGTGTCGTATATTTTTCTCCTCACTCCATAGGAAAGGAGAGAGAGAGATATCCTTGGGAACCTAAGGTGAGAGCGACAATGCAAAGGAGAGAAGGTACTGCAGGAGAAGTGGTCACAGACACCTCATCTACTTCACAACAAAAGGAAAGCTACTCCTATTTAACTAGAGGGGCTGGGGGAGTGCCTCAAACAGAAGTTTGCTTTTGGGAGTTGACAGAGTTCAGAAATTAAAGATTGAGGAGAGAGTTCAAAGTGTCTTCCCCCTTCCCTGTCCCATCATTCTGCTCTGTGAATTCCTTCTGACAAAGTAATTTTAACGCAGCAATAGCCTTGTCTAATTCATTTGCAACAAGGAGATGCCAATGTCACTATTTTATTGTACCGCTGGAGTAAAGGATGCTAATGATATTTGTCAAAGAAGAATGATTTAGATCCACAAAAAATAAAAAAACTGCGAGGAAAGAAATATTGCATACTTGTTCCAAACAATTATGATTAGCTGTCTATACTGGGTGAGATCACTAGATTGTTTATTACCTCCACATTTCTCTTTTCTGCATCATCTTGGGCAAGGAGACTATTCAGTAAATATCTGGTACCTCTAAGCCTAATGAGATGAAAAACAACAGAAAGTAAGGATGATGGCTAAGAGATTACACATGGCCTTGGGAAACTTGGGTAGGGAAATTTCAGTTTTTGAGTGTCAGAGAAATAGTCTTGCAGAGGCTAAAATAACTTAAAACCCACCACCCAAACTGTCTATGGTCATTCCTCACAATGTTAAAAAGCAGTTGAAAGTGAATAACTGAAGGTGACCTGAGCTCCAAAATCTAACCAAGAGAAAGAACTGTTTCCCAGAAGCTGTGGGATTTTAGAAGTTGATTAGGTTATCTGCAATATTAAGACTTGCAGTGAATTTTCCTTACCCGAGTCACACTTCTCACCCTTTCCTTTTGAGATTCTTAGCAGAAGGAGAGTACTCACAAGGAACAAGCTCAATGGAGAACAAAACACAGTTTCATTCATAACTGAGAAAGAGCCTAATAGCTCCATAAGGCAGGACTTCTTGGGCAAAATCGAATTGGAGCACATGACTCTGGAGGAAGAGTTAAGTGGGCCTCTCCTCCAAGTTTAGAGCCTGACTCCTGTGTATTTTAGAATGTACTCTAGGAGTGAGAAATATGGCTAAATTTCATAAGAAATCTGGGTTTTACTTGAAAGGGGCTGATCAGTATGTCTCAAGAGATCCAATCAACACCCTTGCAAGGCTTCTTTGGCAGAAGAAATGGGGGATACAGAGCTAGGAAGTGGGTAAAGAGAGTATTCAAGTGTTTGTCAGCATTTCTGCTAAATAAGGAGAGGGCTGGATTTGTTGCCTTCGATTAAGAGATGTTAAAACATGAGGAGAAAACTCAAACATTGTTTAAACAACAAATTTCAAGAGAATCTGTACATTCAACGATGCTTTACTGAGAAGTTCCTTTCTGAGGAACAGTAGGGAGCCCATATGCCTAGCTAAAGAGACAATAAGGCATAAGATTTCTTCCCAATTCCACAGAAAACCACCTGGGCTCAAGGTAGCGCAATAACTCGCAACAGGGGAGAAATGCACAGCCAGCTGGGATTTCTTGCATCTCATGGCCTATGAGGACATTCAGGAAATGCTATAATGGTACAGGAAAAGGTGTGTCTAGATCATTTAGTGATTGAGCACTAATCATTAGGGCTTATAAATTATCCTAATGTCGATGGGGACAAGCAGATATTTTATGCACCCATAGCCCATATGTAGTTGAAGGGGAACTTTCAGTCATGCTTTGTGCTTTGTGCCTCTGACTCAGGATACTTGATGCCCAGAAAAAAATGCTGACTGCCCAGAAAGGATTCAAGGGCTTGGCTCATTGACTGGTTGCCTGAGAAGGAAGATGTCCTTGTACCACATGCCATGCTCTCTGTTATAGAATAACAGAAATAAAAAGTTGAATAACACAAAAGCTAGTGTTTACCAACTTTCTTCTTGTGCCTTTGTGAACTCAGAAATGTCACAGAATGTACAACAAAAGCAGACTCCCCACAAGTACCAGATGACAATAATGCCATGAGATCGCAGGAATTTTTTTGAGGACAGCTAAAGCATAGACAGGTAACAAAACTGGAGAGTAAGAAAGGAGACAGAAAGAAAACAACCAATTGACATGAAGGCTCCATCCTTACTTCTTCAAGCTTTCAAAGTGTTTCAAGGACATTTTGAGGGGCAAGAGGAGATGCAGCAGGCAAGAGCCCACACCCTGCTTCAATCATAGCCATTCAATGTAAGTTTTATATATGGGGATTTATGTCAGACTTAATTTTGCAGAAGGAAGAAGTCTTCTGAACACCACTGTTCTAGAAAAAAATAAAGAACAGAAATTCCTAAATAACATGAAACAAAACTCTTGGCTTCCAACATACCCAATTATATAAATTGACTCAAGCATAACTGGAATTAGAACTGCTAGCATCTATCTAATTTACCCTCTTCTCTCTGTTCCATGGTTCAACAGTCCCAAGATCCTGTGGTATTAAAAAAAGAGAGAAAGAAAGAAAAAGGAAAAATCCCTGGCTTTAGACATAAGAGTGATATGAAGGCTTGCTTCTTTTTTTAACTAGTGATATAAATTATGCTAATCACCCAACCTTCATTTTCTCAACTGCAAAAGGACATTATGATTCACACCCTACCTACCTCAGAGGGTTGTGCATATCATTTAAGTAAAAGAACTTTTTCTGCTGAAAGAGCATTATACAAATCTGCTTGCTACTTCTGAATGTCTTGCAGCACCTATGCATTTTCCACTTGCCAACAAATTCTAGTACATAATTTATCCAATGATTAACTCATTCAAATCCACCAAAACATCTGCTACCAGTAGACTGGTATGAGTAGGTGAACAATCTAGACTCCTAAGTTTGGGAAACAAGTGTCAGGGAAGTATAAGAGGAAGAATTCAAGAATCCCAGTGTGGACATTATAGACCCAGGTCAATTCCTCAGTGCCTTCCACTGGCCCTACTGGTGGTCCAAAGACCACATCAGAATTTAAAAGGGAGATGCCCCATAATACCTCGGAGGGATCCTCCTGGCCAGGGTACCCAACCTTTGCTGACATCTAGAAGCAGCAGTCACACTGCCATATCCCTGCCTCCTCTCATCACTCTGCTCCAGATACATACCCCAGAGTCACTGAGGGCCAAAGAGTGTTTTGCACCCTGTCTGCTCAGGTACACACCCCGGAGTCACTGAGGGCTATAGAGTGTTGTTGCTGTTTGTTCAGGTTCACTACCCCCCACCTTGACAGGTAAGATGATGTGGGTGAAAGGCAGGCTAGCCCAATGACCAAGAGGTTTAAGAAAGAAAACAGATTAATGATTCCAGCTAGGATTCACTAGGAGAAAAAGAACCCTCCAAGTTGCTATCCTGTATTTTCATAGCAGAAAGGTCCATAGGTAGTTCTTATATATGCAAATACCAAGATACAAGAGATCTTCTGGGTTAGCAGACTGCAGTAATGAACCCCTCAAGCCTCTTAACAATTTCTTAATCACCAGAACCCCAGCACAAGGTTATCAAACCCCCTTGTTCATGAGTTCATGAGCACTCCTGATTACTCTATAGCATCTGCAGATTTAAGTGTGAAAATGCCACCAAATGCTGCAAACTGTCTGTTTTTAAAGTGTAAATTAAACACAGGTACAAATGCAAGGTGTTACCTTAAAATGAAGAAGTACATGTGGCCCTTTTAAATGCTATGCCTCGGGCAGTTGAGTATTTTATAAATCACTGTCCTAATCTTAATTAATGGCAATGAGAAGTAAACATGTTCACAGAAAGAACCAGTCTCTAAATTGTAAAATTGGAACCAAATCACTGAACTGCAAGTGGGATAACAAAGTCAAAAGAACCACCAGACTGCACAGGAGAGTGCTCTGTTGTCCCTGCATAAAAGGCAGGTTTGACCAGTAAAATGATTGCATGAGACCATGAAAATGTAAAAAGGAATCAGAATTTATTCATAATTATACTTGACCTCTAAACATTACCTTGCCATTTTCTAAGAACTTTCACATGCATTATCAAATTTGACCCTCACAAAACCCCTGGAAATAGACAACACAGGCATGGCTCCCATTTGACAGATAAGCGAACTAAAACCCAAATAAATTATATAACTTGCCCTGGTTCACACAGTTGGTAAGTCACAGAGCCAGGCCTTAAACCTAGGAATGCAGTCTTCAATCTCAGTGTTGCCTTTTATGTAAAACTCTCTGCTATGTGAGCTAAGTAAAAACAAATAAATGTCTTAGAGGAAGCAACAGGTTGTCAAGTTTCTCAAAACAACATATCAGATTCAAGTTGGTTCAAGTTGAAGGGCAAGAAATGGAGAGTCATGTTAATAGATGACATCCTTTTAACATCACTATGTTGCAAATCCACCTAGATTCCCATTCTCATTCACCTGTCTTTCCAGGAAACACACCAAGGCATAGAGATGCTGAAAGAAGGGCTTAAGATCATTCATAAGGCCTAGAATGAACTAAGAAAATTCCAAGGTGTTCCCACTACCAATTACAGTGCCAATAAACAGCATTACTGAGTACTCACTAAACACCAGACCCTGGGGGGGAAGGGGGAGATGGTGTACAAATTAAGCAGAAAATGGAGTCCAGTCCTGAACAAGCCAGCAAAATAGCTCTCCCAAAGCAAACAAGATATGTTAACAGAGTCAAGGTCATCTTCACTTTCCTCTAAGGATTTGGGGAGCTCCATTCCTGGAAGGTTTACTTCTCATCGTCTGTTGCTGTATTTCTTATGAGTCAGCAACCATTTTAGCCTGATTTTATTTAATTCACCTTGCACTTTCTTCAGTGGACAAAAAGGATCCAATTTAAAAAGCTTCTGCTCCAATTTTTGGAGGTACTAGCTCCCAAGCCTATGTAAGCTACCTATCATTTGGGGCAGGTTTGTGTGTGTGTATTTTGTTTCTTCACCTAGATACATACTGCTATTAACATATTCATGCTCATAAAAGGAGGCAGACCCCCACCAAGGCCAAGCAAGTAACACTGCCTTTACAATTTATTATTCAACTTATTATTCCAGCATATGAGGAAACCAAAGCACAAGTTCTCCAAATGCGAGGCTCATTAATGAAATGGTTTTTACATCCAAAAGCTGAATGAGCTATCCAGGCCCTGAGATAGTACATCTTACAGCAATAACACTCTACCAGATAATGAATTAGCAAATTGCACCGATGGCTAGTTCCATTTGCTTTGAACTGGATTGGTCTTCCCATCACATCATTTTTCTGGTTAAATCTGGTGGAATGTTTTCATTTCCAAATCTCAAGAAATACTACTCTTTGGCTTGGGTTGAAACATAGCCCTAAGCCCTGTGAGGAAAACGGAGACTAACTAAATAGAATGGGACAACTTCAGACCACCCAGGCAACTACTGAAACCCAGAGATTCCCAGGCTGAGAAGAGACCCAGGACCTTGCTCTATGAAAACAATATTGCAATTCGTCAGCATCCCTCCAGCAGGTACTTCTCACCCCTGAGGTGGATCAAGACTAATTAAGTTGCCAGATGGACTAACTATGTTAAACATTTTAAGAAAGACAGGTTTACACTCTCTGAAACAGCCTGCTCTCCCTCTGTTCTGGATACAGGCATAACTGCTTCCAACCTGCCTCAGAATGTTTGGCAGCTCCTGAAAAGAGGAGGAAAGGGGCAAGATGCTTGTTAAGAGCAGGGGAGGCCAGGCTCAGTGGCTCAGCCTGTAATCCCAGCACTTTGGGAGGCCGAGGAGAATAGATTGCCCGAGCAGATTGCCTGAGCCCATGAGTTCGAGACCGCCCAGGCAACCTGACAAGACCTCGTCTCTACAGTAAATAAAAAATTAGCTGGGTATGGTAGCACGCACCTGTGGTTCCGGCTACTTGGAAGGCTGAGGCAGAAGGATTGCCGGAGCCCAGCAGGTTGAAGTCGGGGTGATCATGAGCACGCCACTGCACTCCAGCCTGGGCGACAGAGTGAAACTCCAAGTCAAAAAAAAAAAAAAGAGCAGGGAAGAATAGTCTTCTCTTAATTCAAGGTTTCTCAATTGACATTTTGAACCAGATAATTCCTTGTTATGGAGGTATATTGTTTTGCTAGGGCTGCCATAACTAATACAAATTGGGGACTTAAAACAACATAAATTTATCCTCTCATAGTTCTGGGGAGGAGACTAAAAGCTGGAAATCAAGGCATCAGTGGGGCTGGTTACTTCTGAGCAAGAATCTATTCCATGCTGCTCTTCTAGCTTCTGGCGATGGCCAGCAGTTTGGGACACTCCTTATCTTGTTGAAGTATCACTCCAATCTCTGCTTCTATTTTCACATGGTTCTTGCTGTGTCTCTGTGTTTTCACATGATCATCTTCTCATAAGGACACCACCTATTTCGGATTAGAGGCCTACTTATTCTGGTATGGCATTATCTTAACTAATTACATCTTCAACTAACCTTATTAGAGATAAGGTCACATTCTAAGGTACTGAAGGTTAGGATTTCAACATATTTGGTGGGGGGGGGTGACACAATTCAACCAACACAAAAGGGTACTGGGGACAATGTGGAATGTGTAGTAGCATCCTTGGCTCCTATACACTACATGCCAGCACCTTCCCCATCATGACAATAAAAAATATCTCCAGATACTGTCAAAGGTTCTCTGCAGGCAAACTTTCCCCTGGTTGAGAACCGGTGTCTTAAGGCTTTGGGTCAGAAAAACAAAAGTTTATTTATGATCCTGTTTTAATTACTCATGCTGTGACCTTAGAATATTTGGTCAAACTCTCTGGTCTTCACTTTTCTTCCCTAGCTCATCGAGTTGCAGTGTTGTTGAGAAGTGCATAATACAGTATATGAAAAGCCTTTGCTGCATGATGGGACCCAATAAATGGCAACTATTATCTATTGCAAGCTAGGGAAGTTTCCTTTGCAGGATTCTCCATGGGTCTCAGTTATGACCTGATATTGAACTCTGGTCCTTGTCCCTGAGACACCCCAGAAGACAATGGAGTTTTCCACTGCTGGGGGCCATAAGTCCCCATACAGCCCTCCTAGCATCTGTGACTGTGACACCGAAGCTGCAGATAGCCATATATCACAGCCAAGGAAGGGGAAGCTCTGGGTATGACTAGAATGTTAATGTGGCTGCATTGCACCATGGACAGTATCAGCACAAGTGAATGCTGTGGAAAATCCACTGGAGGAGACAGGGATGCAGATGAAGAGATCTCTTAGATGTTGGTTATGGCCTAAATGTAGAAACCTTAACTCTCTTACCATGACAAGATCACCTGAGATCTCATGCAAGGTGTTTATTATAAAACATATCACAATGAACTGTGATTGATGAGTTACTAGTCTATTTCCCTCACCAAAGTCAGAGGAAGATAGGAAGGACATCTTGCTTACTCATTTTTTTTCCTAATGTGCTCCAAAAAAAATGCCTGTCATGTAGTAAAAACTAAGTGAAAGTATGTGTTCAATAAATGTGTCACCCCTTTGTCCCCATGCTTTCAGTCTTCAAAATGGCATTCTGTCCCCCAAAGCTCTAAAATACATCATCCAAGTCCACATCCCATGGATCTTGAGAAATCCCATATGATTTCCTCTCATTAAGTAATTTCTAGGTATTCCCAAAGAAGGCTAACATGTTCCACAAATCTGTCCTGGTTGACACGTAATCCTTTCATCAATCATCCTCCCAGTCACTTCTTTTAATTGGCTTTTGTTACTCATTCCATATAACTCAACTCAAGTGTAGATGCCACCCCAGTTGCCCAATGCACTGCTAAGAGAAGGCTTATAGCATTTAACAGATCCACTATCAAAGACTCTGAGAGACCAAGTGACAATACAAGGCACTTTCATCTGCTATTCACATGGCTACTTTCAGGATCTCCTGGCCTATAATTGACTTCGTATCCCTGACTTTCACCCCATGGGTTTCCATTTGGTGGAATAATGGGGTAAGGGGAGCTCTTAATTGAGTAAGGACAGCATACTTGAATCTTCCATAGGAATTTCCAGGCCTTTCTCTGCCCAGACACCCAGCCCTATCCCAGTTTCAGGCTAGAGAATGACAGAAAGTCCTCCCTCCCCACCTCATTTCCTATCCCAGGATGACTGACAGTAGAAATATCACCTCCTTCAGAAATAAGGGGAAGTTTGGCCCCTATTGCCCTCAAAAAAAAAATCACTATATCAATAATTTCTAAAATTTTGGTGTATTCAATCTAGACTAGTATTCCACTAGTCTTCAGTAAGAGTAGTGAAGGACACTGCTACTACAGTCCCTGTAACACTCTGCTCAGCCCAATCCTGACACTTTTCATAGTCATTCCTTTAGGGTAAGACAAAGGAAAGGTCACATCTATCCATCCCTTCTGGCACAGTCCAGTACTCTCTGAACAAATCTAGGACATAAAGACACCCATATCTCCCAAGAAGACAGATAGGATTTTCAATATAGGAACATTCAACTAACATTACTTAGCAGAAGAATTAGCATCTCAATCTGAAGCATTTCTATTGTAACTACTTTATACTAGTTCAGATCTCCCTCAGTACACTGGAAAGGTTTGTGCCTTAGACTTGCCTAGTTAAAGAGATTTATCTACAAGAGGCTTCTTAAACCATGGAAGTGTTTTGGGCATTCTTATTTGGCCATTGCTGACCAGAATCAAAAAGTTCCCAATTTGGGAAAACTCCCCTTGTGCAGATTCACAGATGTGAACTGTGAGAGATTTTCATTTTTTCAATACCTTGTCAACCAAATCAAGGGCACACAAAAGGCCAGGACTGCTGCTATGCTTGTTTTTACACTGCTCAGCTCCAAAGAGTATTAAGCACATCACAGGCATCCTTGATTTGTATATTTATTATAACAATATTCTGGTAGATGAGGGTAAGATGTCTGCAGGGACAGATATCTTTGTCTAAATTACATGGCCCATCCAGACCCATCCAAAACTTTAAATCGTGAGCAAGTGATACAAAGATTAAAGGTCAAGGAGATTAGCTCTGCAGCGGATAACAGCGGTATGACCCTGGAATCTATGTCTAAGGATTGAGTGTTCAGGGGTGACAGTGTTGAGTGGTGGCTATAAATAGTGGCTGGAGCATTATACATCAGTGGCCGTGGCCATACCCAAGACCAAATGTTCATTCTGCTGAACCTCCATTGGTTGTCACCTATTTTTCACATCTGGTTTTCCAGTCTTTCCATTGATTCCGTAAGGTAGCCAACACCCTTCCAACTCCATGCCTGCACTGAGCAGCTAGATATAGCTGGAGAATGACTCACAGTCATGCACAATTGACCACCAATCATACAATGTTCCTAGAGTAAATTTGCTTCCCTACTTTTCAAGATACCATTTTACACCTTTTTCTCTCTTCTCAATAATTCTAATACCTCCTTCAATATCTCCTCTCTCCATCCCTGTCTTCAGCTGATAATTTCATGCTTCATTTCATTGAAAAAATAGGAGCAAATGAAAAACATCTGTACCTACTTGCCCTTCTTTCCCTCTTGTGAAAATGAAGGGACCATCCCTGGAGTTGTCCTAGCCAGCCTTTCACTGGTACACTGGAGTTCATCCCTATTCACCTACTTGAAGGACTCTAGCCCAGCAATCATAACCTCTCTCTCCCACATGATTAATTCTCCCTTTCTACGGAGTATTCCTGTTTCAGTCAGCATCATTATAACCTGCTGATGGAGATGAATGCTCCCAATAGATTAAAAAAAAAACAGAACCTCCTTTAACTTACCAATAGCACCCTACTCAGAATTCCTGACATGGCCCTGTAGCACAGCAGAGAAGGCCAGCCACCTGCCAATGTTACTTATATTAGAACCAGAATAGACATTGTTTATATTAGAGCCCAGGCTAGACATTTATTTTTTAATGTGTATTTGTTTTTTCTGCCTCATCCACCATGATTCTGACAGTATATTCATTACTGGGCTTTCTGTATATCTTATACACCGTTATATTCCATAACACATTATTTCTGACCAAGCAGGCACCATTATAGGAAAAGAAATAGGGAAAAGAAATAACCCAAAGTCAATTTATGGAATGATGTAATGGTCCACTGAATCTCAGTATGATGATAGCTTGGAAACAATACTGTGATATGGGGGTGCAATCACATAGGATGTTGCATATACTCTGAGCCAGCAGTTAACATATAGTGCTATGCTCTTTGCAGTCAAATATACAAAGCAACGAACTAAGGGCTAAAACAGTAGTTTGCATTCCCAAAGTAGCTGTGCCCAATGGTAGTTGAGTCTAGCATGGTAGCAATATACTGTACAATAACTCCCATATCCTGGATTACTTGTCTCTGCTGCCAAGTCACATTTTGTTTCTGTCCATTTTTCAAGTGGAATTTTCCAGTCTTCTCTATCAACTTTGTGAGATCATATTCCTCCATTGTCCTTCAAAAAAATTCATTTTCAGCCTAAGATATTCAGCCTTGGCTTCTATTTCTTGAAACCAAGTTCCCAAACTGTCATAGAAGGTTCTACATAAAGATAATTCAGAAACCACTTGCAATTCCCAAAATGACATTTTTCCAGCTTTAAAAAATTAAGCATTCAATCTTTACTAGGCATCTTATTACAAATGAGTGAATGTGAGAACGCATGAACTCCAGCTTTCAGCTGTCCAGGATCCGTAACTACGTGTTAAGAACCCCAAACGGTGAAGCTGAGCACCTTACTTCCTTACCCATTAGTCTTGCCAGTCATAAAAATGATTCATAGGACCAATCAGTAGCATAGCAAAGTAAGGGATTTGGGCTTACTATATTGTTTTGTTTTGTTTCCTTTGAGGGTAGGGAATAGGTAAATGGTAGCACTATTCTGGCTTTTAAACCATTCACTGATTACAAGAAACTTTTAGATTAAACCTGATATTTTTAAATTGTGGTACAGGGCAATGTAATGCCTTTCTATCATGCTTTTGCTCTCAGAGGGCTGCTAGAATAAAAAACAGAACCATAAAACTTGCATAACCATTTGCATGTATTTAGAGCTTTCTTCACCTCCCCACCATCACCACCAAAAAATAAAAGATACAACAAATGGAGTGAATAGCACAGGCTCCCAAGCATTATTCCATACTGTGCAATCTTTGAAGGATAAGTGGCTTTGACGCTCATTAAAACACTTAGAATGAAAGCAAAAGGGTATTTAGCAACAGGCATTCTCTACCCCTCTGCCCCCGCAAGAATATTCATTAAAACAACCCTTTCTGATACTCACAGGATACCACTTACTGCATAATCTTCAATTCTTGGCAATGTTTTAACATGTAGGATTTATTATTATTCGGGTATGGAGAGGCCAACAGATCATGGACCACTGTCACTGAAAAAATAATTGGTTACTCACAATTTCCAAGAGAAGGGGACATACCATAACACACTTCACAGAGCCTCATGGGGAAGCACTTGGGTCAGCCAAGAAGCAGGGGGAGCAAGGGGAGAATGTGGCCAGGAGACCTTTATAGTGTTTTACATGGGAGAGGCAAGGCAGGGTAAGCAACTTATAATTTGCTAGTTTGAATAATTTCAGTGAGCTCTGGGATACAGAGGATGTCTTTACTTTTCTGGTACTTGGCCCTGGGATAATTGGGGCAGAAGAATATTGCCTTCTTGAGTATAAGTACCAGATAGACAAGGCAGTTCAAATACGGACTCTAGACTGGTTAGTTTAGTTTGCATATGAAAGGCACACTCTTGTGCAAGTCCTTTTCCTAAGAATTCCTAGCCCTTAGAGAAACAATCTCTCCCCCAGGCAGGGAGGCCCCAGCTGCCAAAGTATCAAGAATACAAAAGATAAGAAAATACTGTTAATACTAGTAATGACACTGCAAAATCTGTAGGGCCTTCTGAATCATTCAAGTGTAGGTTAAATCATATTCATTATGATTTGGGCAATAAGACCTGTGACTTTTCGGATTCCTTGAATTGCAAATGACCCCCCAAAAATATAAAAATCCACCTGCTTAAACAGAGCATTGGCTCATCTCAAAGTCCAGGCATATGGTTGACTTCTGCCATGTTTAACCCACATGTTAGGCCCAATTTTTCTTCATCTACAGTTCTGTGTTTTTCCAGACCCATAATCACTGGGCTTGCCTTACCATAGCAGGACCACAAGGGCACCAAGCTTCCATATCTTGTTTCTATCACTAAATTCAAAGAGAGACAGGGTCATTTCCCCAGAAGGTCAAGCAAATGTCACCTTCACTCCCATTGGTTCCGACTGGCTTACATCACCATTTTTGAACCAATCACTCTAACTGGGAAATAGCAAACTGCCTGCTCATTTAAGCCAATCAGGGTACAGCCCTGGAGGCAAGTATAGAGTCACCCACATGAAACCTCATGGTTTGGAATGAATAAGGAACACTTCCCTAAAGGAAATGTGGAGAACTCTTCCCAGTAGGAGAGGAAATTTATGATGAATCTCAAACATATGATGTCTATTAAAAATGGGCTGCTTTGTATTATAGATATTTCCATGTTAATCGTTAACATGTTCAGTAGTTTGGTAGGTTTTTTAAAATTTATTTTTAAAAGGCCCAGAATTCATTGTCCCCTGGCAGAATCTTGGTAATTCTACCCTCATCCCTCACAATTAATATGACACAATCATTAAATGTTTGTTAGAGACTATCTGTTTAATTTCAACAGTATATTTTCTGCATTTTAGAAATAATATATACTATCTATTACTGAAGGTTCAAATTATACTAATTCATTTCTTGACATAAATCTATTTTTTAATTATTTTAAATACAAATAGAATGGAATTAGATACCAATCAGAAATTTCATACATTCAAGTATGAAATTTCTGATTGGTATTTAATGGAGCTTGCTTTCCTCTTAATTACATCATTGGTGGATTCTTTTGCTGTGTTTTAAAGAAAGACTTGAGATATTTGTGGAGAAAAATGATGAAGAGAAAGTCAAGCAAATATCCTGCCCCACCTCCTCCCGCCTTCCCAAAAGAGATCCCCTGCCTCAAAACCAGGAAAAAAGCGGGTAATAGTTATATACAGATACTATTTAACTGCAAAGTATAGTGCTTTCACCATCTCCTCTGTCCAGGTTTACTCTAGCCATGTCAAGGAAGAAGTCTGGCCTTCCTTCAAAGCTGGGGATTAGAGTGGGAGTCAGAGTGAGTAGAACAGTAACAAAAGAAAAAAATGTAATTTTTATAGAGTTATTAAATTAATATTTAAAAATTAAATTTAACACCTGATTTAGCACTGAATGTATCGGTATATAGCAGGGGTTCTCAAACTCTAATGCACATCAGAATCATCTAGAACAGGGGTCCCCATCCCCCAGCCATGGACAAGTACCTGTTCATAGCCTGTCAGGAACCGGGCTGCAGAGCAGGAGGTGAGCCAGCAAGCTCGGTATTCTGTTAGATCAGCAGCGGCATTAGATTCTCATAGGAACACGACCCCTATTATGAACTGTACATATTAGGAATCTAGGTTGTGTGTTCCTCTGAAAATCTAATGGCTGAATATCCATTTCCCCCCTCTCACATCCATGAGTCCTTGGAAAAATTGTCTTCCACAAAACTGGTCCCTGATACCAAAAAGGTTGGGGACTGCTGACCTAGGAGACTTTTTTTTTTTTTTTTTTGAGTTGGAGTCTCACTCTGTCACCCAGACTGGAGTGCAGTGGCCGCTCCCGGCCACCGCAGCCTCGACCTGCTGGGATCCGGCGATCCTTCCGCCTCAGCCTTCCAAGTAGCCGGAATTACAGGCATGCTACCACGCCCGGCTGATTTTTTGATTTATTGTAGAGATGAGGTCTCCTGCCCAGGTGGGTCTCGAACCCACGGGCTCAGGCAATCCATTCACCTCAGCCTCCCAAAGGCGCGGGATTACAGGCTGAGCCACCGAGCCGGCTAGGAGACTTTTTAAAACAAGATTACTGAACCCCACCCCCAGAGTTGCTGATTCAGTAGATATGGGTTGAGGCCTGAGAATGTGCTTATCTAACAAGGTCTCCAGTGTCTCTGATGCTGATATTCAGGAGTCTACACTTTGAGAGCCATTGGGTAGAGTATGTGTTTTATTTTACTGGTGACTGATCTCTCTTAAAAACAAGGTTCAGGCCTGGCGCAGTGGCTCATGCCTGTAACCTCTCAGCACTTTGAGACGCCAAGGCAAGAGTATTGCTTGAACCCAGGAGTTGTGAGCCCAGGAGTTCGAGACCAGCCTAGGCAACATAGTGAGATCTTGTTTCTACAAAAACAATTTTTAAATTAGCCAGGCATCATGGTATACATCTGTAGTACCAGATACTCAGGAGGCTGAGGTGGAAGGATAACCTGCAATGAGCCATGATCGTGCCACTGCACTCCAGCCTGGGTGACAGAGTGAGACCCCCAACTCAAAAACAAAAAGGTTTTAAATGCCATTCTAGCTTATAGAATTCTAAATCTAGCCTTGTGTGTTGTTAAGAAAAGGCTTCAATATAAAGTGAAGCTCATGTTGCTTGTTTTTGAGACAGCAGGTGAGAAGTGAGAAGTCTGTACTTTCTTTGAGTCTAGATGCTGAATCAGGTAAGATCTTTCGCATGATAATGCTTTTAAGGATCACAGCAGCAAGAGTTAGGGTATAGACATAGATATTGCTTCCTAAAACCCCCTAGGAAAAAATTTAGGAGAAAAGGGCATCTCTCTATTGTTTAGGTTATAATCAACTGAAAAGATGGTTGGTTTTTAACTGGGCCTTGAGAGCTCAGATTCACAATTATTCCAATGGGAAATAAAATGAACTTGGTAACTTGTTAAGATAGTCTTCTTGATTTGGGCCATGAAACCTCTAGTACTGTTTTACATTCTGAAACTGCCTGGCTCATTACAGTGACCAATGGGTCTCTAAATGCCATTAGTTTAAAAGGGACTGTTGTTGGAAAAATCCATTCATTCCTGCAATGAATCCCCTTTTTGCTGGACTAATGCAGTATGAAAAGTAATCTTCACCCCATGAGTATCACATTGTTTCCAATTCAGAAAGGCTCCAAAAAATAAGGGCAACAAATTTTACCACCCGTGGGGGAGGGGAAATGGCAATATGTTTTTGTACACACATATGGTTTCTATAATCATTTTTTGTTTAACTGAGCTTGACTTAGCTTTCTGATAGAGACAGCCTGATTGAGAATGACAGGCCTTGAGAACCCACTTCTGCCCACAGGCAGGGGAGCACCTCAGCTTGATTTGTGACCCTGAATGGGGACCTGTGGTATGTGAGGTGGTTTTTACACTCTTCCACTTTGCCGATTGACTTTTCCCAAGCTGCTTTTCCCAAACCCAACCCATCCCCAACTGCATATGTTTTCAAACTGAGTGGCAATCTGGAATCCATAAATAATAAGTATCTCAGGAAAAATTACCTCCCTAAAATAGAAGCCAGAAAATTGTGCCCACAAAATGGAATCAGAGTCCCAGAGGCTTGTGGTGTCTCTTTCAGAGCCAACATGGCAGCCATTGGAACCACCACAGCCACAAGGCCACACATCAAATTGTGGCATACAAAAGTCCACTAAAACCAATTCAGAAGGACTGAGTATATACTTATGGAGTGTCCTTCTGTCTCCCATCTCCCTGGGCCTGTTAAACTCTGGGTCGAGACCCAGGCCACGGAAAGAAAATATCCACACACTTGTGGGAAGTGGGTCAAACCCAGGACAGATTTGCCCAGCTCCCCTTTCTGCAGCCCTGAAGAAATTGTAACAAATATTTACCAAACATTTACTCATTGTAACATGCAAATGCTAGATCTTTTCCCCTTTGACTTCCAGGAGGTCCTTGGAGAAGACTAGAAACACCAAAAATAATGATAGGAACACTTGGCAGGAGGTGACATTTCTAATTTTTAATTGACAAATAATAATTGCATATATGTAGGGGTACAATAGGATGTTTTGATATATGTTTACAGTGTGGAGTGATTATATTAAGCTAATTAACAAATCTATCACCTTACTTACTTATTGTGTGTGCATGTGGTAAAGATGTTTAAAATCTATCATTTTAGCAATTTGGAATATACAATGCATTGTTATTTATGATAGTCACTATTCTGTGCAACACATCACTAAAGTTTATTCTTCCTAACTGAAACTTTATACCCTCTGACCAACATCTCTTCTTACCCTACCCCATTCCCCAGTATCTGATAACTACCATTCTACTCTCTACTTCTATGAGTTCAACTTTTTTAGATTCAATATACAAGTGAGATCATGTGGTATTTGTCTTTATGTGCCTGGCTTATTTTCACTAGCATAATGTCCTCCAGGTTTATCCATATTGTCACAGATGACCGGTGTCTCTTCTAACTCCAACACTCTCTTGAATTTCCCACCCTGCCTTCTGCCCACCAGTCACCCCACAAGCATTCTTTTTCTCCCACCTGAAATGCTCTTTCCTCCAGATCTACACATGATAGGCTTCTTCTCATAAGGGATGTCGCTCATCCCTCCAGAGAGACCATCTTCCATACTTTCTACCTTATCACCCTGTTCCATTTCCTTCATAGCACTATCCTTACCCAGAAATTATTGAGTCCCAGAAAGACAGGGTCCTAATGGGTCTTTTTTACCACTATTCTCCAGGGACTGGTATATAGTAAATGTTTGGTAAATATTTGTTAAATGAATGAATGAACTCTGAGGTAATTTTCCAACTTGTGGGCACTGTTCCAGTTTCTCTTGAAAAATTAGAAAATTTAGCAACATTGGACCTGCATTCTCATGGAGCCATAATTGCATGGAGCTAAGTAGTAACTCCCTCCATTTGTGATGTAATTACTATAGTTTTGTTTAACTTCTGCCATTTGGGGATCTGCCTGGCATGTTTGCTATATTTATGTGCTTGTCTTGTTCATCTCTACTCTATCCACAGTAACCTAGTACAGTGCCTGACACTTAAAGGTGTTTCAATAAGCAAGTATGCTGGGTATTGACTATGTGTCTGTTCACTAGTATTTTTTTCTATGGTAAAGCAAAAAAAAATAAAAAGGATAAGACTCAAACCATTAAATCTAGGAGTATCATGTTAGCTCTACAAAATGCTTTGATTGAATAAAAGCTGTGATGACAACAGTTTCTGTAAGCCAAAATATATTCTTTCAAACACGTTTCTTCTGATCCTTGCCTTGGATACCATTTTTCCATCACCCAGGGTTCAAAAGAGAATAGAAGGGACAAGAAATAAGGCTGAGTGTGAATGCTCCTTCATGGATAATGTGCTTGAGGTGAGACCGCTCATAACTTTTCCCATGTGCATTCTCAAAATGACAAGCTCAGAATCTAGGGCCAAAATTCTGCTCAGTTGAGACAAAGTCATAGTATCATAGTACATATGATCACGGGACTTAACCAACATAGCACAGGTTTAATACTTCAGGAGTTTCTTGTGTCACCTCTTTTCTAGCCCATGAGTTCTCCTCCAGGCTGTAGTTTCAGGGAGTCAATGCCTACCTTACCCAACCGTCCTCCCTGTGCCAGCTTCTTCTGTCGCTGGAGATGTGAGGCTTTTTGCTGCTGTGCCTCAAGTCTGTTGCATTTGCCTCCAGGTTAAAATCTTTCCCTCATAGGCAGTGGCCCACCTGGATGACCTGGACAGAATTCTCTGTCACTAGACATTCCTGGTTAGGGCCTCTCTGCCTTTTCCCAGCTCAGGCAGCGTATTTTGCTTCCCCTTTGCTCTTTCATTCTGTCTCCACTTTTTCCCCATCATAAAAACCCCAAAATGCCTCCTTATTCTTCCTTCCTGTGAGTTCCTAATCCTTCTCTCTCTCTAATACTTATGCTAGCAGCAATATTCCACTCATTGTTAAAAGTAGATAGACTCTTTTTCAAATCCTGTACATTAATAGGGCCTTGATATCTCCTCTGACCTGACTAAGCACCCAGCCTTATGATTTCTATGGAGATTCCTTTGGTGCCTTTCTTTCATCATATTTATTTTTGGTTTTTCCTTAAATAATTTGGCAGAAAAAAAGACTAAAGTTAGGATGAAGAACTCTCGGTGGATTTTAGTTATCTGTCTTGTTCACCTATCCCCAATCATGAGAAATCAAGGGTGGTCCTCACTCACTAGCAGTGCTGTGGTCCAGTGAGAGGCCCCTCCATCACAATTAGCTTCGTCCCCTAGCTGACCTCTGCCACTCGCCATCTCCCAGTCTCATTCACACCTACAAGAACTAGAGCCAGTAAACTATATTTCAGCCCAGTAATCCTACCATCTCCACACATCTGGTTTCGGTTTAGGGTTGGTTAGTGAATTCACTGTTTCCTGGATGAAAGTGTTTTGTTTTCATTTTTAACTTTTCAGAAAAATGAAAAGGAGGCCAAGAGTCACTTCCACCTCCCCAAAGAGCATCAAAGAGACCATAGCAAGTAAGAGGGAGGAGGAGCTCATTCTGACATCGTGGCTATTGTGGAACTGTGTCCCCCATGCTTCATCTCCTTCTCTCTGCCAGTCCTGGCAGCAAACCAAGCTGTAAGAACACTTTTTTCCTCCAGGGCATGCCTCTTCCCTCAACCCTATCCTATTTCTACCAGAAGTTGGATGTCCTCTGTGCTTCCCTGAGCATGTCCTTCCCTCTTGCAATCTTGACTCTAGAAATTAATAATCTCCCTTTCAGAATGCTATCAGCACTGTTCTCCCCTCTCAGACACACAGATATACACACAGGGCAGATTTCAGATGTATGCACACATTCATACCAGCACACACTGCAAAGATTTAGTGCTCTGGAAATATTGCCTCTTTTACAGATCCATTCTTTGAAAAGTGAGAGACTCCCCCCTGGAATGGACCTGGAGAGGGCTGATGGGAGGGAGACAGAGAGGCCTGCCTAGTCAGACAGCCCACCCAGGCTCCAGGCATCTGGCAAAAAAGGTTGGGGGGAGGATTGGGAAGGAGGCTAATGAAAGGGCGAGAAGCAAACATAAATCACAAAGATTGGAGGACTGGAAATGTCACTTGTCCTTGGAGAGAGCTAAGACTTTTAGAGTCATTGCAAAGATTCAGATGCTTCAGGGGATTTATATCGACAACATCTGGTCCATCTGCAGGTGGATTAGCACCTAGGTAAATAAAAAAGCTCCCATTTCCAGAAGCAGGAGCCGCAGAGGAATCTCAAGATGGGGACAGTGGCTTAGTAAATTACCCCGTAGCTTGTACAAACTATATATGCCCACGCCTGAGATTTAAGAGGCATGTCAGAATCAGTCAGGTCAGCTTGCATAGCTTTAAAAGTTCCTGGTGATTTCAAGCCTGCGGGTTCAGGCAATCCTCTCTCCTCAGCCTCCCAAAGTGCGGGGATTACTGGCTTGAGCCACCGAGCCCAGCATGGTGATTTCATTATCTTCACTGTAGAGCCTTTCTGATACAGATTTTAATTCCACAACCCAGGTTGACTCACACAGGTCCAGGAAGGAAGGGAGGTGGCTCTAACATGCTCTATATTAGGTTGATATGCAACTCCAGCTGTGTGAGTCAGGAAACCTTGAGGAAAGGGAGCCCAAAGATCTCCACAGACATCTGGGAAAGAGTCAGGGCAATATTTTTAGCATACCCTGATGAGCTCTAAATCTTCTTGCTACTTAAAGCGAGGATGGGGCCTGTTCTGTTCTGGGCACCACTACTTTGTAGGAGGGATAGTGGTGAAGTGGAACTCACCCAGAGGAGAACAGCAACATACTGCAGGTACTGGAGGGCTGTCACGTGAACAAAAAGAAATACAGTCTTCAACAAGGAAAGCAGAAGGCTGAGAGGAACAGCACAATAGCCTTCAGAGCTCCAAGGGGCTGTGCAGGAAAAGGAGCGGTTGCTGTGTTTAGCTGCAAGAGGGAAAAGTAAAAAGAAACACTGTGATAAGCATTTCACAAATGCCACCAGTTAGCTCTCACTACAATTCTGTGAGGTATGTCTGATCATGCTCATTTCTCCAGCAGGAAAACTGAGGCTTAAAAAGTTAAATAAGTTGGGTGTGGTGGCATATGCCTGTAGTCCCAGCTACTCAGGAAGAGGTGGAAGGATACCCTGAACTCAGGAGTTCAAGTGCAGTGTAAACAACACAGTGAGACTCCCAGCTCGAAAGAAATCAGAATAATTTATAAAATTTTAAAAAATGTAAAAGTTAAGTGATTTATCCAAGACAGCCAATCTTCAAGGGATGAGAACTGGATTCCTGTCTATATCTATGTGATTCCTAACCCTGTTCTTCCCACTACTCCATATACAAAAACTAGCCCTGGGAGTAAAAGTAAGAGGAGAGAAGATGGTGACTCACATAGGAAAGAACTGTGGTGGGTGCTTTTGGTGACTCACCTTAGCCGCTTTTCCTAAGTGCTTTCCTGATAGTGCATTTGTCTCCCCGGCTGCTGAGCTGAGAGTGTTGGCTGATAAAACCTGTCTGCCCCATTATGTGTAGCATGCCAAACTGAAGAGTAGCCCCTGCCCCACCCCAGACAGCCCCACACTGCAGATCCTAGTCAATGTCTGACCGATTGGCACACAGGTACAGATTTCCCTCACAGTGGGATTGGCTCTGTGGGTTTTCTCTGTGACTTTGTACTCCAGAGATACCTATGGAATCAGATTGCGGCTAGTGCTAGCAGAGATCTCATCACCACATGGTATTTTCCCCTGCTCTATTCATTTTCCTGAGTGTATTACCCCACTTGCTGAAGAATCCCCATCTTGGGCTCCACTTCTAGGGAAACTCTAAGGTACCTTACCCTACTGGCTTCTTTGATTCCACAATTCAAGGTGTGCAAAGACTGTAAGTTTTCAATGGAGAATGAAAAGAAGGGATGGGAGATGAATTAAGGAAGGGAGCATGAGAAGGGGAGAACTCAGGCTCCTGCATTGCTCTTGTCCTACAGAGAGAGATGCAATCCCAAAGACCTCCCTGAGAGCAGGTGACTGAATCAGCCCCTACCCTAGGCCTGGCACTCATGGTCTGGGGTGATATATGGTTACAGCACAACTTTATTTCCAAGTATGATTTCCATTTAGTACTCAGAGAAATTTCCAACTCAGGGGTCAAAAAACAGAAAATTTTAAAAAGAATACAATCAAAGAGAACCACTCTTTATGAACATAAACACCAAAACGAAACTGTTCCTCTTTCTCTTTCTTCCTCTCACACACAGAGCAACAGAATTTGTTATAAATCCAAACACTAAGTACATGGTTGTCTGCAGTCTGAATGTGGAACGGGCTTGTGGTGGGGTGAAAATGTGCCTCTCTAGTATCTCTTCACTGAAGGACATACTGCCCCAGCTTCCAGAAGTGCTCTCAGCAGAAAGTCTTCAATTGTCAGTCTTCAGGGACTGCCTCAGTTGCACAGAGCTACCCCATCCAAGGCCAACTACCTGTCCAAGTGGTCCATATTCAGTGACTGGTTCACACAGGGGCATAAAAGTCACCTTAGCCTAACTTGAGACAGCTCTTGGAGTCTTAATCCCCTCATGTTCATGCCAATATGGAATCCCCGCTCCTTGGGTGTGGGCTGGAGCTAGTGACTTGTTCTTAATAAACAGAATGTGACAAAAGCAATGGAATGTTATTTCCATGACTGATTTTTTTTTAATGGTGACTCCCATCTTGCTTGCTCTCATTCTCTCTCTTGTTGGCACTTTCTCTTGTTCTTTTGTCAGCTCACTGTGTTGTGAGGTGCTGCATGGTGATGTCCAGATTCCAAGGAACAAAGGGGTCCTCTGGCCAACAGCTCATGAGGAAATGAGACTTCTAGTCATTAGTCCATAAGGAACTGAATCCTGCCAATAACCACATGAGTAAGCTTGAAAGCAGATCCTTCCCATTCAAACCTTCAGATGAGACCACAACCCTCAACTGACACCTTAATTGCAGCCTTGTGAGAGTCCCTGAGGGAGAAGACCCACCTAAGCTATGCCCAGATTCCTGACACTCAGAAACTATGGGATAAGTTTGAGGTAAATATTATTCAGTAACAGCTAACTAACACAACTATGAAGAGCCATTTTGGCTCCAGAGTGCTCCAAAGGGCCAGCCGAGGCTGCCGTTGGAACTCTGTGGCAATATTACAGTTCCTTCTAGCTAAATATGCTCCCTCTACCCTCCTTTCCATAGATGTTGATGCCAAAAGCATTCATTAGCACACATCCTGAAAGCCAAACTCCATCTCTGTTTCCTGGAGCCACCAACCTGTGATAGGGTTCATCCAATAAACATCTTATGGAATAACTGCAGACTCCAAATGAAATTGTCATTTAGTAATAGTAATAGTATCCCTAAAATAATATAATTCAATTAAATTCAGCAAACATTTATCAAGTACAATGGTGAACAAGGCAGACAAATGTAGAGGGAAGATTGTCAGTAAGCACAAACCTTCAGATTCCTGAGGGAGGAAAATCAAGAGTTAACATCTTCTCTTTCCTAAACCCATTTCCCTTTTCCTACTACAGCAAGGGAATTGGAAAGGGCACTGATCTTTCTACTTCACTCCAGAGGCTCTTCCTACCATGGTGCAGATCTGGGAAGCTAACATTCTCCCAGGATCACCCTTCAGAATAAGGCTGGAACTTCTACCCTTGACCCAGAGTGTTTCGGTGAGACTCTTGGGAGGCTGTATATATGTGGGAAACCTCCAGAATGTTAAGAAATAAACTTGCACCCAAATGGATTTACTGGAACAAAGTTTAATATATCCTTCTCCAGAAGGGACACAAAAGACAGAAGAAAATCCCAAGCAAAATATCAGGACATGATCTCTTACCATAATCTGAATACAAATTATTACTCTTTGATGAACTGTGTTTTATTCGTTTATTTATTTCTTCATTGCACTTAACATTACATGAATTATAGTACTCATTTGTTTATTTTTTTCATTGTATTTATCCCTTTAGGATATAAGCTTCTTGAAGGCAAAGATTTTTGTTTGTCTCCTGTGTTTAAAACAATCCTAGCCTAGAAAGGAGTTCAATGAGTTTTAATTGAATGAAAGAATGAAGGAATTAATCTAGTATCAACCTTCAGATCCTCAGATCCTGCTACACCTTACCAGTATTGAAGGTCTAGAAAAATAGGGAAAAGGATGGCCCCAAATAACAAGTATTCAGGCTGAAGGAGGGCAGGAGATGTTTTAGTACTAGGCATTTGTGTCATGAATTTCTCACAACTAAACTATGAATAGTATGATTACAATCTTCATATTGCAGATGAGAAAACTGATGAATAGAAAAATGAGGAAATTTCCCTAAAGTCACACAGCCAGAAAGTCACTAAGTGAGAATTTGAACTGAGATCTCTCTGATTCCAAAATCTCAGCTCTTTTCACTTACTCGACAGAGATTGCTACTTCCAGAGACAGACCAACAGTATAATTTATTTAGATGCATCAGGACTATAAACTCTTCAACAGCAGCAGCACCACTGTTGATCCTCACACCTGGAACCACACCTGGCATAAGATTAGTGTTCAATAGATATTTGCTGGATTTTTTTTAAACTGTGCTAGGTGCTCAGACTACATAAAACAGCTATAGTTCTTGTCTTTAGTACTTAGAGTATAGTGGGACCAAAGTAACATGGAATATACCAGAAAGGATGATCAGAATCATAAGAATAATTTATTGAGCATTTGCTATATATGAGGTGTTTTCTAAGCACTTTTCATTAGTTTATTTATTTAATCCTCTCACCAACCTTATGAGGTAGGTACTACTATTACCCTTATTTTATAAATATGTGAACAGAGGCCCAGAAAGGCTAAGTAACTTGATAAATATCATAAAAGTGGTGAGTGACAGAACCCAAACGGTCATGCCAGAGCTTGTATTCCAACCAGTAGACACGGCACTGCCTCTGTACAGTAGATAATAAGAATCATAATAGAAGACATGAGTGCCTGATTGCTGAAAATCCTAATGGCATTTGGCAGCATAAACTGGGAGAGGAGTAGAATGACACTGCATAAAATAAAGTACCATCAAAGACTCTCTAACTCCAGGCTTCACATATCCCCAGTGAAATGTTTCACAATCCCTTGTCAGCCCAGGCACAGCCACAGGTCAGGAACCAAGGACATGTCTCCATTCTGACCTGATCCATCTGCCTCTCTCCTCTTTGCTGAAACCTTCCCACACAAGGGGCTGGCAACCAGGACCACATGGCTCCTTGACCCCATCCGGCTTCACAGATAGAAGCTGTATCTGCCCAGAGACTGTGCTTTTGAAGACCATGAGGTAATGATATCCTGATGGGGACAGGAAGGGGACATCTCAACCCTAAGGAGCAGAGATGATCATTTAGGAAAGAAAATTCTCTTCCTCCAGCAGCATCTGCTCAGAGTTTCTTAAAGGAAGGGCATACAATCAGTTCATCAGTGTAGTGATTTGGTTTCTGATTGATGCTAAGTTGATTATTAAGAGGCTGGAGAGAAAACTCTCATGAGGACCTTTTAAAATGATTTTCTGTATAAGTCAGGATACGGTTATAAATTCCTTTGCATACCCTCAAGGTATAGGTATGAAGGGGAGCTATTCAAGGAAATGGGCTTTGAGAAATTATCCACCCTGTCCTACTGCCCTCCAGTGGGATGCCTCCAGAATGATATAAGACTGCTAGGATTTGTAAAAAAAAAAACTTCCAGAAAAGGAGAGGAAAGAAGAACACACTACTAAATTTGGGTCACACAGTTCCACCCCTTAACCTGCAGCCACGTAGGTCCAGAAGTGTAGCACATTCACACATGAACTACCTGCAGGAAAACAGTTGTCACCCAGAAGGCAAATAGGCATTTGCTCATGAATTGACAGAAGGAGGAGGTCATAAGGACTGTTTTTCCGTTTGAAAAAGGAGATGAGAATTACCTATCTGTGCTGTGTGAAATTCAGTTAACTCACATGTGTAGCACATCCACCCATGAACTACCTGCAGGAAAAACGGTTGCCACCCAGAGGGCAGACATCTGCTCATGAATTGACAGAAGGGGGAGGTCATAAGGACCTTTTGTCCTTTTGTCCTCCTGCAAAAGGAGATGAGAATTACCTAGCTGTGCTTTGTGAAATTCAGTTAACTCACACTCCCCATCCCTTATGAAACAGCTTCAATTATGATCCAGGAGAATGTGAATTAAGACTAACACCTCCGACGAGCCACCAAGAAGCCAGTCCTGCATACAGAGCACAGGTGCAATGTGACCAGTTCGTGATATCACTGCACTGATTACCTGTGCAGTACCCAAAGATAACAACCATGCTTTTCACAGTTTCTTCACCTCCATAACCTCCAAAATCAAATCCAGTCCAAATGTGATGTGTTGACGGGAGAGATCTTTAACGAGGATGGAGAACAAATGGTAAAGTTCTGTATCTTTTTTACCTGCATCAAAGAAAAAAAGCAGGACGATTAGAACAATATGTAATAGAAGGCTAATTTTGGGGAAGAGGAGACACCTTCAATGAGATATATAAGTTTTGGAGTCTATGTGACCGTGAAGATTCAATGAGAAAGGGAGGGACCTCTGGCTAGAAAAATTATTTCAAATAACAACACTGGTAAAAACACTAAGGCTTCCCCTTCCACAACATGGCTTACAGATGGCCTGACTGTGTGAAAAAAAAAAAGCTCCATATTTATCCAATGAGTTGAGTAACATCATCTTCCTCATCTTCTTTTTCTGAGAGGACTAGACTTCATACAGATTCAGCATATTTCCCCAGCTGACTCAGGCAAAATCGAAGTCTTCTGACTTCCAACTCTGTTCTTTTCTCAGCTCCACATGGTCAGTCAAAAAAGTGGGGTGTGGACTCTGGGTCTTTCCCCACCTCACAGAGAATGTACCCACTTGGCCGGCTAGAAAGTGGAAACCACAGAGAGGTGCCCCTTTGCACATCCCCCATACTATCCACACAGTACACATCAGCGTGCGCGTGCACGCGCGCGCACACACACACACGCACGCACACGCACACAATTATAGTCAGAGACGTGGAGATAAGGAAAGAGTGCACTGAAGAGGGTTCCCAGTTGTGGTTGACACCACGCTTTAAGGTTGTCTGATTTCTTGCCTGGGCAGCGAGACCTCATCTCTACAATAAATCAAAAAATCAGCCGGGCGTGGTAGCGCATGCCTGTAATTCCAGCTACTTGGAAGGCTGAGCGGAAGGATCGCCGGAGCCCAGCAGGTCGAGGCTACGCTGGCCGGGAGCGGCCACTGCACTCCAGTCTGGGCAACAGAGTGAGACTCCAACTAAAATAAAAAAAAATCACAGCCCTAACCAATAGATAGAACTACAGTTACACACACCCCAACACTCGCCCCCTTCCCAGACTCCCACTAATCAGTGTGCCTTGCAAAGTCCCCTGCTAAGGTCAGTACTGGCTCTATGAATGGCCCAGTTCTACTAGTATTCACACCTAGATGACACATTAATTGAGATATAGGAAGTATGTGCCTCTCATTCCACACCATCTACCTCTTAGTGGTGAAGGGACAGGACGTGCCACAGTGATCAGAACAGAAATTAGGGTCAGAAAGAGTTGGATTCACTCTCAGTTCTGCTGCTTTTTAGGCTATTTCAGCAGCTCCAGAGAGCACCATTCACACTATCACCTCCAGCGGCAACATTCACAGAAAAATAAATGAGAACAATGTCCCCAGAGTTGTGGCATGCCATTTACCTACTTACTGGTCACTTTGGCAAGTTCTTACCAATCCTTACATTCAGTTTCCTTTTTTTAAAAAGTGACTACTTTAATATCTACATCTCCAACTTAATCAAGAATTAAATTAGATGATATATGCAAAGTGCTTAGCACAGAGCCTGACACATTGAAAGCATCAATAATTAGTAACAATTATTATCTTTCAAGTCACCTAATCTAGGATCATGCCCACATAAGAACCATCAGAGGTGCTTGTTCTGAGGACTTCATGAAAGAAAATCTATGGCCCAGATATCTCCCAACCTTACCCGTGCACCTTACTTGATTTTCCAGCCAAACCCAAACCCAGTTAGCTTTTTACTGTTTAAAACTCTCATGAAAAGGAGTGAATTTGAGAAGAATAAAACCATTATGAGACACTATAAGAAGTTTCCATGAGAATTATTAGGATCAAAGAACTCATTCCCCCACACCATACCACTCTGAATCTGTCCCCATAGGCCTGGTGTTATGCCACCTCGTTCTTAAATAAGGGACCATCAGACCCTCACCCACACTCTCCAGGTAGAATATTTATAAATAGAATTAATGAAGGTAAGAACTGGATCCAAAGGAAGATAATCTCTTACAGTTTCATCATGTTGTACAGTGTGCTACATGATTGTACAGTGGCTCTTCCCAACTGGGATTTCAGGAGAGAGTCAGCCATGATGCCCTAAGGCAGACGTCTTCATACATACAGGTATATACATCACCCATAATGAATTAACTCTCCTCTATGCATGGTACACTATCTGTGTACCATCCTTAGGAGAACTGAGAAAATAATCACGCATATCATTTTCTGTTTCATGGTTCAGATGAGGAGCCCATGAAGTAAACAAGGCAGATATCATTACTCCCAATTTACAGATGAGAAAAATGAGTTAAGAAAGATGAATCAGCCGGGCTCGGAGGCTCAGCCTGTAATCCCGCGCCTTTGGGAGGCTGAGGTGAGTGAATTGCCTGAGCCCATGGGTTCGAGATCCGCCTGGGCAGCGAGACCTCATCTCTACAATAAATCAAAAAATCAGCCGGGCGTGGTAGCGCATGCCTGTAATTCCAGCTACTTGGAAGGCTGAGGAGGAAGGATCGCCGGAGCCCAGCAGGTCGAGGCTGCGGTGGCCGGGAGCGGCCACTGCACTCCAGTCTGGGTGACAGAGTGAGACTCCAACTCAAAAAAAATAAATAAATAAATAAAATAAAATAAAGATGAATCATCCATGGTACAAGACAAATAAGTGGCATAGGTAGAACTTGATCCCACCTAGACTCTAACTCAGATACTCCCTTGTCACAAATAGGTGAGACTAAGAAGTATCTAAATTCAGCACCTGTGTCTTCAATCACACAAGCAAGATCTCATCAACTCAGAGACTTTCACAAAGGAAGGAATTTAAAGTTCATCTACTGCAATACTCTCATTTTACAGATGAGAAAACTCATTTTAATAGGTACCATTATAATGTCCACTTCTCCCTAATGAGGTTATTTCCACATTCCATTTAATAGTCCATATTAATATAACTTTGCTAATGTAGACACGATGGATTCTGCTAAATAAAAAAGATGAAATGGTAACAGATGGATTCACAAATCCTGTCTCTTTAGTGTCATATTTATGCCCAGTGTCCTGGCTGGTCACAAGCTAGCAGTGTGAATTGAGGAAAGTCACTTCAACTGTTCTGAGCTAAAGTTTTCTCCTTTGTATAATGAGCAGATTGTATTAGAGAATTTATCTTCCATTAAGGTCCCTTCCAACACTAAAATCTCTTATCTGTGAAGGTACTTTGCAAGGTCATCTACTCCAGCCTCCACCACCTCTTAGAGATAACATCTGTCTAAACCATTATTTGCTAAGAACAGTTTTAGTCCCAATTCAACCTTCTGTGTGTCCATGTTCTTCAGATGGCTTTGGTGAAGGCATCTATTTAAATTCTGATTAAGTTCAAGCAAAGTGAACTTCAAACAGAATAATCCTTCAGACACTAAAGAGTTTAGAGCTTCCCATTCTCCTGACCCAGCTCTGAAAGACCACAGGAGCTCTGGACCTGAGGGAGTGATGTGTACATTTACATATCTACACTCACATGAGTCCTTTTCCTTAGACACTTGAGATTTACTTATTTTTCTATTCCACTGATTCCACAGCTAGAGTCACCACAAAAGGGGCAACCAGGGAATTCCCACTAAAGAGTGCCCCAAACTGTCCTAAGACAGAGCCAGTTAGGATTCCAAAGAAAGAAACACTAAATGCCAAGGGGATCAATCCAAAGCATTTACTAGAGGAACTTATTTGCAGAACTGCAGCAATCCTCACAAAGAACAGTGAGAGAAAAGGGGTATTCTACCTAGGTATGTCCACAGAAGGGGGGAGGGTCAGTGTATGAAGTTTATATGAGGGTTTAAGGAACTTGGCTCAGAGCAAGGCCTAGTTTCTTTTCTTTTTTTTTTTTTCTTTCTGGTAAATCTAGATGCATTATTAGTGCCTGGGAATGTTTGAGGCCCTGATTTGGGTTCAAGTCTGCTGGGAAAAAATTGCAGCTGGCTTGGTCATAGAGCCATCATGACACTGTGATTTTTGGTCAGAACACAAAAAGAAAGTTGGGGGAAACTGGGGACCCCAAACTATTCTGACTTGAAGAAGCCACCTGCTTCTGATCCTTTCCAGTCCACAGAAGCGAACCAGGTGCATGACATTCCCAGTATCTCAGTCTAATGGGGCCAAGTTTTTCTAATAGTTGCAATCCCTTTACAAGAGAAAGAATGTCCAAAGGGATCATCAAAAGCAATCATGTGAAGGCAGAGTATGGCGTCAAGTAGATACAAGAAGCTCTAAGAACATGACCACACAAGCAACAAGTTGGACAAGACACAACAATGGGTTTTTGCGGGGGGGGGTTTGAGTTGGAGTCTCACTCAGTCGCCCAGACTGGAGTGCAGTGGCCACTCCCGGCCACCGCAGCCTCGACCTGCTGGGCTCCGGCGATCCTTCCGCCTCAGCCTTCCGAGTAGCCAGAATTACAGGCATGCGCTACCACGCCCGGCTGATTTTTTAATTTATTGTAGAGATGAGGTCTCGCTGCCCAGGCGGGTCTCGAACCCGCAGGCTCAGGCAATCCACTCACCTCAGCCTCCCAAAGGCGCGGGAACAATGGGTTTTTTAAGAATGCAGAACTTTGTCACAACTGAGGCTTTTTGTTATAATTTGGGGGAAATAAGAAAAGTAAAAAAAAAAATTAAACAACTACACAATAAACCATTTTGTCATATGTGACTCTCTAAATGGGAAAAAGAAAGAAAACAATAAAAGATTAAGTACCTTTACAGGTTACCCTGTGCTCTCCCCTTCCCTCAAGATACACACACTCACTCACACCCATACACATAGGCATGCATAGTCACAAGACCAATCTCATAAATGTAAGCTCTAATCTTTCCATTCACTTCCTGACTCAGTTTTTCTACACATGTTTATATTTATAGATCCATTTAAAGGAGTTTGAAATGCAAGGTTATTCTGTAATAATTAATCACAATCTCTGAATTTTTATTTATTTGTGATGCCCTTGGGGTGCCTTTTGCTTATTCCAAGTATAGTAGCTTCCATTATACAAATGTATTTGAACATATTCATGTGAGATAATATACATTTTCATTCTATTAATAATGAGGCATTTGTCATCAGAGGCCCACCCACAAATGCCTTGATACTGTGGAAACTTGTTTCTGCACTACTTCTTTTAGCACCTTCTTGGATCCCTGAGTCTGCTACTCAAATCTAAATGGACAGGACTCCTGAGTGTCTACTTATGTCAGTCGTTGTCTAGCAGGAAAAGATTATAGTATGGGGAGAAGGGGATCACAGGATATCAGGTTTAATTGAATATTAAATGTACATATAGCAGGGTACAGTGGTTGACACCTATAATCCCAGCACTTTGGAGGCCAAGTTAAGAGGATCGCTTGAGTTCAGGAATCTGAGACTAGCCTGGACAACATAACGAGAGCTTGTTTCTACGAAAAATGAAAAAATTAGCCAGGTATAGTGGCATTTGCCTGTAGTCCCAGCTACTTGGGAGGCTGAGGCGGAAGGATCACCCAAGCCCAGGAAGTCGAGTCTGCAGTGATCTGTGATCATGCCACCACATTTCAGCCTGGGCAACAGAGTGAGACACTGATGGAAGGGAGGGAGGGAAGGAGGAAGGAAGGGAGAGAGGAAAAAAGGAGGGAAAGAGGGAAAGAAGGAAAGAAAGAGGGAGCGAGGGGGAAAGAAAAGAGGGAGGGAAGTTTATAATCTCTGTAGGCTTTTGAAGTTTCCTTAAGATAAAAAGTAGTGCCATTTTATAAATGAGGCCATTGACACATTGAAAATTCGATGTCATTATTGTCACAAGCAGATAAGATTCAGAGATACCAGGTCCAAAACTTTAAAGAATACAGTCTGTTCTTGGCCTCAGTCACCACCAGCGTCCCTTCAAAAGCAAACAATCAATCACATAGGTGAAACACAGGTCCTTGAAGGCTCTTATGTGAACTTCCACCTTGAGTTTTTAGTGTGGACCATCAGTGAACAACAATGTGTCCAGTGCTGGGGAGGGGCGTAGGAAATCAAGTTCCAGACTTGGAATACTTGAATTTCCATTGTATGAGGTCAGTATTAGACAGCGGGGAGTCAGCAGCAGGTTGCAGCCATAAATCTGAGAGGAAGGACCTTGATTTTCAGGCAATGCTCCTCAGAGGACAAGGAAATCTTCCAGCTGCCTCATCAGCGACCTGTGGGAATGTGGAGGAGCAAAAAGTACTCCAAGTACCCAACTCACACTTCAGTGGAAACAATTCCATTTTTATCAGAGGTTCCAGAGAAGAGATTTGTTTGAGAACCCTTAAATTAAATTATGTGCCAATTCCATCCATTGATAGCAATTGCCTGAAGCACTGAGTTGAAATAGAGGCCATTTTCAGGCTTTATAGGAAAGAATTCTGTGATCAGCTACCAATGTCTGCTCCATTGGCACTGAAGGGGAAATAGTGTGTTGCCATTTGTATGCAAATCCTGTATTAAAAGTAAACATCAAAATTAAAAATTTATATTCCTGTTAGGCACCAGGTGGTTCCTTTATAACATTCTTGTTCAAACTTTCATTCACATGCTGCCTAAAAGATTTTGAAAATCTTTGTATCACCTCATACTTTTTCAGCTGACATTTAAAATTTTTCAACATAAGTTGAAAGAGTATGATAAAAGATATAATTTGGAGGGTTTATAAATATCAATATTCTAAAATAAATGCATTACTCTTTAAGTATAAGCAATGGGATTATGGAAGGGGCTTTAAAAAACATTTACAATGTCAAAAATTAGGCAAAGGATGTACTCAACCTTTGCACAGTTAAAAAAAAAAGTTCCCTTCCTGGCAACAGCACCTGCTGGCTAGGTTAAACTGTTTAACAGCTTTTTTTTTTTTCGCTTCTGTGAACCCCACTAGCATTGCTTGAAAAGTACCTAGGCCTCCAGGATGTTGTGGTCTGGTCCACTTGGAAAGTCCCAATGTGGTTTTGCCCATTTAAGCAAGCCCCTATAGCTAATGGGGGCCCCTTGCTGTAGGACTGTTATGTTCAGCAGGCAAGTGGCCACCAGCCCAGCTCTTGGCTAATAAACCTCTTCTTTTTATATCTTGTACTTTTGGTGTTGGTGTCTGTGAATTAAGCTCTCTGTTCCTATTTCATCTGGGAGTTCGCCCAGGAGATCTGAGAGCTTAATCCCCAGCCCCAATCACCAGCTGACCTTGTGGGTCTGCATACCCACGAACCTCAGTGTTCGTCGGGCCTGGTGAGTCTGTGGACTTGCAAATGGCTGATTGTCATCTCTGGCAGACTCACAACGTCCCCAGAGGCCTCTGAGAGGTGAGTCAAGTTCCTGTTCTGTTTGTGTACACTTCTGGTTGGACCCGCAGAAAAGCTGGACGCAGCACTAATTCCTGGGTTTGAGATCCCAGTGAGACATCCCTCCAGTATTGACCTCAGGCAGTTAGGTCTGTCTATTCAGTTTGTGTTATTGTCTTTATTTGTTCAGTGTTAGTCACTGTTGTGTCTGTCATTGTTATCGATATTATGGGGCAGCAGTGCTCTAAGCCTAACACCCCTCTGCAACTGGTTTTGTGCCACTTCAAGGATTTCCAAGGAGCAGCACAGCAGTAGAGTTTTCATGTAAACCAAGGAAACCTAACCACCTTTTGTTCCCTCGAATGGCCCACATTTCCTAATTGCAGCTGGCCTCTGGAGGGGACCTTCAACCCTGCCATAGTGGGGAAGATCCAACAGTTTGTCTATCGACGCCACCCAGACCAAATCCCTTACATCACTGCCTGGTACCTCCTGGTAATGCAGCAGCCATCATGGATGAAGAAAGCCAAAAAGAAAGCTAATCTTCTCGTGTTTTAGCCATACAGGAAACTCCACTAGCAAAAAATCAATGCGCCTACTGTAAAAAAATTGGTCACTGGTAAAAAACTGCCCAGACAGGCCACCCTGACCACAGGAGTGCCCTCCTGGGGGGTGCCCACCAAAATCTACTCCTGTGCTTCAATTACAAACTGACTGATGGAGCCAGGGCTCTGTCAATTCCCCCCAGAGCCCAGGGTAAAACTTACGGTGTGGGGAAGCCCTGTCCACTTCTTAGTGGACATGGGGGCTGAGTATTCAATCCTCCAAAAGTACAACGGCTAGCTTCAGAATAAGCATTCTTTGGTCCAGGGAGCAACCGGGGCTCAATTATGCCCCTGGACCACCGAAAGAACAATAAATTTGAAAAAAGAGAAAGTAACTCATTCATTCCTAGTAATGCCAGACTGCACATACCCGCTCCTGGGACGTGACCTCTTATACAAGCTTAAGGCCAACATAGGTCTTAAGGAAACCATGGCAACAGTAAGCCTAAACCTACCTGGGGCATCATAAATTCTTGTTACTGTTCCCCTAAGTGAGGAATATGTGTTAACAGAAGGTAGGGCCCCTCTTAACTCTTCAAATGCCATACTGCTGGCCCAGCTGCAGACTGAGTTTCCCCAAGCTGGGCCGAATTAAATTCCCCTGGGCTGGTATTCCATCAACCACCAGTCGTTGTACATCTCAAAAGTCAGGCAATGCCCATTAGGGTAAAACAGTACCCTATATCCCCAGAGGCCCGAAAAGGCATAGCAATCCACATCCAGCGTCACCAGGAAGCTAAAATCCTAGTGCCGTGCCACTCATCCTGGAACACCCCTCTTCTTCCTGTCAAAAAGGCGGGCACAGGAGACCACCACCCTGTCCAGGACCTCAGGGAGGTCAACAGGCGAGAGGAGGATATCCATCCCACAGTCCCCAACCCGTACACCCTCCTCAGCGGGTTAACTCCAGAGAGGCAGGTATACACTGTCCTGGACCTTAAGGATGCCTTCTTCAGCATCCCATTGGCTAAGCAGAGCCAACCCTTGTTTGCCTTTGAATGGACAGATCCTGAAAAAGGGGGAAATGGCCAGTTAACCTGCACACAACTCCCACAAGGATTTAAAAACTCTCCCACGCTATTCAATGAAGCTCTCCAGCAAGACCTCCACCTGGCTGTTGCACCTCCCACCACCTGGTTTGCTTGTACGCAAGATATAACACACTGTATTGCTTTAGAATACCTCAGGGACACTGCATAAATCTGTGTCTTAGTGCATATACTACCCCAGGCATATATCTATGAAGGAACGGAGGGATAAGAACACCTTGGACTCTCAGGCCTCGGGCGATCCAAGCAGGTTCCCATATTAGTGCTCCTCCTCATTATCCTAGGAATTGCAGGGTCCACAGCAATAAGTACAGCTTCTCTGGTCGTTGGGAACCAAAATCTCAAAGAGCTAAGTAAATATGCTAATAAGGACCTAGGACTCCTGGAGTCGAGCATATCCCGCCTAAAGCAGCAAGTTAATTCCTTAGCCGAGGTCGTGCTCCAAAACAGGAGGGGACTTGATCTCCTCTTCATGAAGCAGGGAGGGCTATGCATGGCCCTGGGAGAAACGTGCTGTTTCTATGCAAACCAATCCGGGGTCATCCGAGACACTCTTGCCCTGGTAAGAAACAATCTAAAACAAAGAGAGCTGCAAAGACAAGCCTCAGGAAATTAGTATCAGTCCCTCTTCTCTTGGTCCCCTTGGCTCACAACCCTGATCTCAGCAGAGGCGGGGCCTCTCCTCCTGCTCCTATTAGGTATAACAGTAGGGCCTTGCTTAGTTAAAAGCCTCCTTGGTTGTGTTAAAAATAGCGTGTCAGCAGGGTTCGGTGGCTCAGCCTGTAATCCCGCACTTTGGGAAGCTGAGGTGAGTGGATTGCCTGAGCCTGCGGGTTTGAGACCTGCCTGGGCAACTTGGTGAGACCTCATCTCTACAATAAATTAAAAACAATTAGCCGGGTGTGGTAGCACGCCTGTAGTTCCCAGCTACTTGGAAGGCTGAGGCTGAAGGATCACAGGAGCCCAGCAGATCGAGGCTGCGGTGGCCGGGAGCAGCCACTGCACTCCAGTCTGGGTGACAGAATGAGACTCCAACTCAAAAAAAAAAAATCGTGTGTCATCAATAAAATTAATGGTCCTCAGAACTCAATATAATCCCCTATATGAAGAGTGAATGATTTGACTCCAGGAACAACTGAAAGGGGAGAATGTGGAAGGGGGCTTTAAAAAATATCTACAATGTCAAAAATTAGGCTAAGCATGTACTCAACCTTTGCACAGTTAAAAAAAAAAAGTTCCCTTCCTGGAAACTGGCAACAGCACCTGCTGGCTAGGTTAAACTGTTTAACAGCTTTTTATTTTTCACTTCTGTGAACCCCGCCAGCATGGCTTGAAAAGTACCTAGGCCTCCAGGATGTTGCAGTTTGCTCCACTTGGAAAGTCCCAATGTGGTTTTGCCCATTTAAGTAAGTCCCTATAGCTAATGGGGGCCCCCTGCTGTGAGACTGTTATGTTCAGCAGGCAAGTGGCCGCCAGCCCAGCTCTTGGCAAATAAACCTCTCCTTTTTATAACTTGTACTTTTGGTGTTGGTGCCTGTGAATTAAGTGCTCGGTCCCTATTTCAGGATTTAAGTAACATAATTTGAAACCCACCATTATCTATTTTTTAATATATGAACAATTTTCATAGCAGTCAGAAAACTTGCATCACTCCTTTTTCTACTTGCCTTAAGTTTCTTTCTACTTCTTCACAAGATTTTATCCTAACATAATATTTTATTTGCTTATTGCTTAATACTTATTGCTATAAGTATTTCATTGATATTCCTTTCACAACTTTCTGCAATAAAATACACAATTATTTAAACTATTTTAAAATATTTTGTAACAATAAGACCTTAAGTGTTTAAATTTTTCTCCTGGAATGAGTTATTATTTTGATTAATAACATATGATTGCTCAAAATAAAATGAATATATTAAAATTTTCCTAATAAATAATTATCTAACATAAATGCCATTTTTAAAAACAGATACGAAGTCCTGCTATGTTGCCCAGGCTGGCCTTGTACTCCTGGGCTCAAGCAATTCTCACTGCCTCAGTCTCCCATGTAGATGAGACTACATGCACATGCCACTGACTCAGCTCATACATCCAATTTTTGAAATTACATCTCTTAATGAAGTGAATGTGGCTGGATTTGGGGAGGGAGGTTATTTCAATTAGCTCCTCTAGCTTTGAATAAAAATCATTTTTATTACAAGACTAAGGGAGAGTTATGATCTGTTAAGAATATTGTAAGAGACTTTGACATGAGCAAAAGAGATTATTTGGTGTCCTTTCAATGAAAAGCTGGGTGTTGTCTAGCAGGATCTTCTCCCCACCAGAAAGATTATCAGATTCTATGAGAGTATGTGCCTTTGATTGTCTTTGACCGTTTATTTTACAACTCTGTAAATTGTAGCAAATCAAAAGTAAATACAATGCTTCTTGTCCATGAAAATGAAAACTACTTTTGTCTAATAGAGATATAATTGATTTCTGCACTTTAGAAAACATAACTCTAAACATCAGAATTCATTTTTCGATAAAATAACAACCAGTTTTGCATCTATTAGCAAATTCATTTTAGCATTCATGATTTCCTATATATGAGTCAGAATTTTTCCATTTTGAAAATCATCCTGTAACAACAAATTATGTTTCTGCTTTTTGTTGTTATAGACAAAAACACTAACTTTGTTCACACATCTGTATTCATGGAAATGGAAAGAGTCTAGTTGTAGCAATGACACTATTCTTTGACTTCTGAATTATATGTCAAAGTTTCTAAATTATAATCTATAATTGAAATTTATTTGTAATTATCTTAGAGCTGAATACTCAATTTAGTCCTCTTTCAATTTTGAAAGCAAAGAATCAGAAGTAGCTGGCCTCGGTGGCTCAGCCTGTAATCCCGCGCTTTGGGAGGCCGAGGTGAGTGGATTGCCTGAGCCCCCGGGTTTGAGACCCACCTGGGCAACTTGGTGAGACCTCATCTCGACAATAAATCAAAAAATTGCCGGGCGTGGTAGCGTGTGACTGTAATCCCGGCTTCTTGGAAGGCTGAGGTAGAAAGATCACCGGAGCCCAGCAGGTCGAGGCTGCGGTGGCCGGGAGTGGCCACTGCACTCCAGTCTGGGTGACAGAGTGAGACTCCAACTCAAAAAAAAAAAAAACCAGAAGCCACCTGACCCACAAAGCTATCAACTATTAGAGTCATCTGCTTTTTCAAAACCATTGTTTTAAAATCTCTCTGTGTTGCACACCCAAGGTTTTGATATCCTGGAACAAGTTACCATGGTAAGACCCAAAATGGGGGGCAGATATTTATTTATTTTGTCAAGTGGAAGAACTGTTGCAAATAAGGGAAGTAGGAGAGAAGACCATACACTTTTTTGAGAGAAATTTTAAGAGAGAAAGTGTTTATGAACTGAGGATATCAATATCGATTCCCCTAAAAGTACACTGGAAAGTCTTTGTCAACTGCCATGAACATATACGTCCAGAGTGAAGACCACTCCTTTAGTTCATAAGGGGAGAAAGCCACTCCACGCTGAAGTCAACAGAACGAGCAGATGAGTTCTCAATACTTTGACTATACTTCTCAATTCCCCATCCTTGCCTCCTTTCTGACCAACTTCTGGCATCCACCTTGCTGGACTCCAGATTTCTCCTCGGAACCTCTATGCAAGCCTGGGCTGTTTGCCTCTGGGATACAGACTGACTTGGGCTCTGATTCACTGATTCCCTGAACTTACCTTGACCCTTTCGATTTGCATTTCTGAGAGACCCAAGGCTTCCTTTGGTTCATCTCCATTTGTGATGGTTTTTCTCCCCCTTTTTTCCCCCTTCTTTAATTCCATTGCTCAGTGATGAGAGGATAACTTTCACTTCTGTTTGCTCAATTTCCTATTCTTCCTTATGTTAATCCTCTGGCTTTGTTCAGTTTTGAAGCCGACTGGGGTTAGGGGGCTATGCTTTTTGCAGTTTTGAGATTTGATTAAGGTGTGATAGGGGAAGCTGTGGTTCAGAAGCTAACTGCAGATCACAGTATATGCTGACTGGTGTGTGGGCCCCTGAAACCTACTTCCCTCCACCTTTCAATCTGTCCTTGCGGTGGGGACATATGTATGCCCCCTGAAAGCAAAATGAGATTAGAAAAAAAGAAAGGAAGAAGGGAGACGAAAGGAAGATGAAGAGACAGAAGAAGAAGAAGGAAAACAGGTATACCAACTAATGAATAAACAAAGAAAGAAACCAAAAAAAAGAACATACAAAAAAAAACCTGATGATAATGCACACACCCTCAAAAATACCCATATGCAAACAGAAAAACTAAATAAACAACAACAAAAATAACAAAAACAAAGCAAAGAAAAAAACATAAACAAACAAACAAACAAAAATTCCCTCTGTGGCTGTTTCCGAAACTTCAGGTTCCTATACTTTTTTTTTCCTCTCCATTTACTGGCAGGCCACACCACTGCCGCTTTTGGCTGGGGCCAGGGAAGGGAGCAGGCTTTGGTCTTCAGCCCCTCCCCTCCACTCTCAGTGCAGGTCTCTTGAGTGGTTGTCCATGTGGGTCAGACGCCGCATGGACTGCTCAGGGAGGAAGGTGAACCAGATCCGGACTCACCCTAACTCTCTGTTACCGCTGCTGCTACCAAGTCTCCCACTCAGATCAGGTGTGTCCGTTCCTGGTCTAGCATGGGGGTGGGACGTCTGTCTCTCTGTGTCCCCTCCTGAAGTTTCCTCTCTGGGACAGCGATGGTCGATCCCAGAGGGGGTGCAGAGATCGCCTTTGGGTCTTAGGTTGGAGGCAGAATAGAGTTGGATGGGCCAACACAAGTCTCTGCCCAACCCGAGACAGAGAAAATGGAAGCGGTCAGCATCTCCTCGTCAGATTTCCTCCGTGAGCCTTCTCCACGGTCCCCATTGCCAGTGCCCAGCCCACTGCCACAGGTAATGGCGTGGGCCAGGTGCCAGGTGCTGAAGAGCAGCTGATATCTGCTGCCTCCTCTCAAGAGACGACTGAGAATGGCAGACGAACCTGCGCACTGGGGCTCCGATCTCAGAGCAGTGGTGGATTGCAGCCACCTCTGGAGGGAAGCCCCGGCTGCTTGATCCTGAGTCTTCCTTCAGACTGACTTTTGCTCACCCACCTGCTCACCCCCAGGCTGTGTGTATGGACACTCGCCCTTGCAGAGACTCTCACAGTCCCACGGCTTCACCGCTATCTTACCGAGATCCCCCATGACTGAAGTTTAAACATGTAAGAATAGGCCGGCCTTGGCTCATGCCTATAATCCCAGTACTTTGGGAGGCCGAGGTGAGAGGATTGCCTGAGTCCATGGGTTCGAGACCAGCCTGGGCAAATTGGCGAGACCTCATCTTACAATAAATAAAAAAATTAGCTGGGCATGGTGATGTGTGCCTGTAGTTCCAGCTACTTGGAAGGCAAAGGGGGAAGGATCACTTGAACCCAGCAAGTTGAGGCTGCGGTAGCCATGAGTGTGCCAGTGCACTTCACCCTGGGTGACAAAGTGAGGCTCCAACTCAAAAAAAAAAAAGTAAAAATAAATACACAATTCTTTATAAATAAATTCCGGGTTTTGGCAGGGGTCCCTCCTTATAATCCCCTATATCCTCAAAGCATTGGCAGAGGGACAGGTATGCTCCCAGACATTCACTTACAGTGGACATCAAGTCTTTGGCTTGCTTTGTCGGTCTCTTTTCTTTAAGCCGCTAAATTATGGGCATCTAAATTATACACCATGAAGAAATGGGCTGATCACCTATCAAAAGTATACCAATTATTGAACCAGCAGCTATGTCAGAGCAACTGGACAGAAGCTACATATATGTAGAAAGCTTATTGCTGCCCTCAAGGAGTCTATTTCTAATGCATGCAAGATGACCAACAGCCAAGTTTATTAAATGTATACATGGTAAAAATAGAATCAATCCATCAGTACTTATTTATTATTCATCTATTTTGTATTAAGCATCATGTTAGATACTGCAAGAGAGACCCAAGGCTTCAAAACATTTGGACCCTTCCTAGAAACGAGTCATAAACTGGGCAAATGGGATTAACCCACATGAGACAGTTATTGAGCAAAACAGTTCAAAATGTACCCGTTTCAGAAGGTTTTATGGAAAAACAGACATTTCACTAATCCAGAAGGGTAAATAGTACTGATGAATCAGAAAGAGAAGAAGACATCTTTTTCAAAGACAGCTGCCATTTGGGGAGATGAACTGGTGGGGGGGGACCCACCATAATAGGAATAAGGGGAAGGGAGGGAGAGAAAGGGAACAGAAAAGCAAAGAGAGGATGTGATTGGCAAGTTTATGCCAGGAGCAGTTGAAAATAAAGCCAGATTAAGGAAGGTCAGACAGGACAAGATAACGGACTTCTCAGTAGATTGAATGGAATTAGAGACAATCATTCTAAGCCATCTACCACAGGAACAAAGAACTGAATACCACATGGTCTCACTCATAAGTGGGACCTGAACATTACTCACAATAGCACAAAGAAGAGATTGGCAGCTATGGGACACTGCCTGGGGAGGAAGGAAGGGGGAACAAGCAACAACATAAAGGGTACCTAATCCTAAAGCAGGGGAAGTGAGGACCAGGGGAGGCCCAGACTTCACCTGCACAGGCATTATTACTTATGTACCTAATCCTGACTTGTACCCCACGTATTTATAATAAAATAAAGTGTTTTTTTAAAAAGGGAAGATCAGGCAGAGAAGTGTGACTTGACAAGGTGATGAAAAAAAGTTATAATTGGTTCTTTTTTCCTTTGGAAAAGGCTTTTATTTTTTCACATCTTATTTTTTCTTACATATATTTAAGATGTACAACTTGAGGTTTTGATATACAAATACATAGTGAAGTGATTACTACAATCAAGTAAATTAACACTTCCATCATCTCACCTAGTTACCTTTTGTGTGTGTGTGTGTGTGTACCTAAAATCTACTCTTTTAACAAAATTCCAGTATGTAACACAATGTTATTAACTGCCATCCTCATGCTGTACATCAGATCTCTAGACTTATTCATCCTACATAAGTATGTCTTTGTACCCTTTGACTTATATTGCCCCATTTTCCCCTTTCCCTCACCTCTGGTAACCACCTGTCTACTCTCGGTTTCTATGCATTTGATTTTTGTTTTGTTTTTTATTAGCTTCCACATATCAGTGAAAACATGTAATATTTTCTCTTTCTGTCTGGCTTATTTAACTTTGTATAATGTCCTCTAGATGCTTCTAGGTTCTCACAGATGGCAGGATTTCCTTTTATTTAAGATTGACTAATATTCCATTATACAAGTTTTTCTGTATATATACATATATGAAAAAAACTACACACACACACACACACACACACACACACACACACACACACGGTAGCAAGGCCACCAAGAAGATATATTGTTTCTTGAGTAAGGAAAGGACATGGAAAAGCAAAGTTTTGGGGAAATTATCTTGAAATAAATGTTTTAATCTACTTGGATATGAGTTTTCTATTTCATGAAACCTAATCTGGAGAAAATTCTTGAGGCAGTAGGCCATGAACTCAATTTGCAATGTTTGCCACGGTGCCAAATGCACAGTGGTTGGCATTAACTCACTCATGCATTCAGCAAGCATTAAGCACCTACTATGTTTTAGGCACTGTGCTTAGCATTAGAAGTACAAAGATATTAAATAAAATACTGTTCTTGCCCTTGAGTCTACAAGCTTCTCACCCTGACCCTACAATATTGAATTATTGGTCACAATTCTTTACTTTCTTGGAGGAAAATATGCATCCATATCCATGCCATGATCTATCTCATAGGAGAGCATATATTTTATGGCTCTACTGACTTTTGCCTTGGTCATGTGACTTTTTTGTGACAATGGTATGTTAGTAAACATGACACTAGCTGCAGCTTGAAGTATGTTTGTGTGGCTGGACAAGCTGGCTCTAGTGTCTGTCATTGCCATGAGAAGAGTTTCCCCCAGAGAGCTCCTGCCCTTCAGCCTGAGCCCCAGAATGAATGTGTACATAACAAAGCTTCCAGGCAACCCTCAAATCTGTAGCCTGAAGGAAAGTCACTTCAACTGACCAGGAAATATGCAAGAAATAATGGACTATTGTTATATGCCATTAAGATTTTTGTGAGTATTTGTTACGCAGCAGTAGCTGACTGATACACTTGCTGTAAAGGCTTTTTGTAATGAAACTTCAATCTACGTTTCCAACTTTATCTCCCATTTTCTTCTAGACATATCTTAGAGTAGAAGGAAAATGGAGCGTTCATTGTGCCCTCATCCAGCCCTGCTTTTCTATCTTCATATCTTTGCTTTACTCAAATTTCACTACAGCATCCTCCTTTTCTACCTCTATCAAAATTGCACCTGTCATTTTAAGTGCGATATCATGTGCTATCTTCTCTCCAAAGATTTTATAATCCTAAATGTATATATATGACTACCCCATATTTACTCAGCCCTTACTGTCTCTTTACCTGCAGCCTTACTTGCTTGCCTTACTTCCAGGACAGAATGACCCTAGTGACAGCTCATGTTGTTTCAATAATCGTAAAGCCCAAGCTACTACTGCTGCCACCAGACCAAGAGGCACTCACAGGCACCAACTGATCATCCTTGTGCACTGGAAGAACTGGGCCTACTGAGGCTCTTGCCTCTACTGAAGCTCTTGCAACCTACTGGAGGACTGAGTAACACAACCCAAAATTTTTTAATAAGTTGATGTCCATGGGTCAGACTTTGCCTAATGAAAGGCAGAAGAGAGGTAAGAGCTGGCAAACAGATTGCTCCCTCTTCCTTCTCTATGACAGAGCGATAACTGTTTTATTTAGTCTCTTTGAAGATGGCTCACACAACTGAGCAACCATCTGGTTTTCTAGAAAGCTGCAATCACCTTGGTGATTCATTGTCTTGCATTTGCTCTCCCTTTCTGCCTTTCCTGAGATTAAACCCCTAGTAGAGTGTTAGTATATATGGTTTTGCCTCCAGCTTTTTGTTTACAGGAATCTAACTGAAACACTAAATAATATAATCTCTTCTTCTTGACCTCAAATGGTACTTTTAACACCTCTTATGGATAGTACTTATTTTATTTTGCTTTGTATTAAAGCTATTCCTGATGGGTTCATCTATACCAGCTGCTACACACTTTACACATAGTAAGCACTCCATAAATGTTTTAATTAAATGGAATTGAGTCTGTCTCATTAGATTGAAGTCAATAAGTAAAAACAATCATTCCAATAATAAAAATATATTTGGCTCATTGGTCCCGTGAAATATATTACCACCAAAACTCTGCTCTAATTTTTACCTTTCCCACAAACATTGGCACAAAACAGCTTTTTGTTCCATTGTACCTCACTACCAATAGAAACATAAATACTTGCAAAAATTCTCTGGGGATGCAGAAAGACAGAGAAAACAGATGGCTAATTAAGGGCCCAGTGGTACAGTCTATATTTCTAAAGCCTTAATAGAATAACAGAGTTACCACCCCCTTGCCACCTTCACGACAACCTCCTTCTTCCACCCCTGTTTAAAGAGTTTACTTCCAGGGGCTTCTAAATGTATTATGCTCTCATAAATCATAGTAGCTGAATCTGCTTAGACTCACAATCTATCACTACAATGATAGCACAAGGGAAAATATTGCAAAATCCAATGCATTATTGATGTACTCTATAATGAATGTCCATTCAGTAATTACACTTCCTCCTGTTAAAAATGCAGAAACATCTATGTGGCAAGAATTAAAATGTTCCTTAAGAGCTATATAAATTAATTTGAGTATTTTCTGAGTTGAATGTATTATGTTGTAACATTGGGAATATTTACCCAAGGATTCTTATAAGCAACATTACCTTTGCATAAGTACTGTTTCCCTGATTGTTTTTACCCTTTCTCTAGAGTCTCCTTCCCATGCCTCCACCACCAAATCCTAGCTGTGACCATCCCCAGAAGAGGATCCCTCTCTTATAACCAGAGGCTTATGACATGACAAGGTGATTAATAATTAGGTCAGAATCCCAAGTAGGCTAAAAACAGAAAAGGATTTCAACATGCTTCACGTACCTCTGTAGGAAGAGGCATGGATAGAGCCACAACAATAGGACAACAAATGGGCATCAGCCCATGTGACAATAAAAACTGTTTATGTTGCTGAGAGTGGGCCACTCTAGGAGCCCATGAGACCTTTTGCTATATTTCAATTGTTCCAACAGAATCTAGGTGACTGTTTATTTGGGGAGGTGGGGGGATGTTAGAGAGAATTCATTGGTAAAAAGATATTTTTACCTATAAGAATTATAAACTCTGTGGGATTCAAAAGTGTGGTTTATCATTGTCCCCATTTAATCCTTTGAGGAGAGTCATATGGACAAATATAATTGGAAACCATGCATAGTCTAAAAACCTGTACCTATTTGGCCTTGAGGTTTTTGTGCATTAGATATATTTGCTAACATATTTGCATTTCTTACTTTGCCTTGTTATGCTGGTAGCAGAATGGGTCTGCATTTCCTAAGTCTGTACCAATTTATTTTAACAGGAAGAAATGCTGGAATATGGTGCTGGTATTGGGAAATGGCACCTGGTGTGCACATGGATAATCAGGTCGAAAAAAGAAAATAAAAACTTTGCATTGGGACATAGGATAGCAAAAACTTTGATTCTTCCAGGATGCTGTTGAATCCATGATCAGAGTGCTTGTATGTCTTCCTCTAACAATTACCTAAAAGCAGTTACAATTCTTAGCACTTTTGGTTGCTTTTCCTAGCTTTGACATAAAATGCAATTTGCATTCCTTAAAAAGCTAAGGAGTAAGAGTAACGTGTCTTACAGTTAATGAGTTGCATTTAAATGCTGAGCAGCAACTCTTATGTGAGCCCCAAGACGAATACGTCGGGAGGTCTTGTAAATGAAATTGTTATTCAACAAGGATATGTCCTTGGTGGCCCCTAGTTGAGGAAAGTCGGTGGGAAAAAAGAAAATGAAGAAACTAATTACTGCAATCTGTACACCAAGAAGGTCTGCATGGATCCATGAGCAGAACAACTCCTCAGTGACAAATGGAAAAATGGAATTTTAGTGGTTTTGCTATCATTTTTACTGATGCATTTTCACAAGCATTGAGGGGCGTGGGATGGAGAACAAGTGAGGGAACAGTGCACATAGTCACTGCCAGATGTTTCCAGCCTCTGGTTTGGGTTCTCTAGCCCAGATAACAACTGTAGTGAAACAAAGCTTTCTAGATGATAGAAGAGAGACTGTGAGGTCTTACTAATGACTGGTTAAACCAGGTGACTGTGTACCCTGTTTCCACCCCAACTGGATGTATGGCAATATAATTCAGTTTTGAAACTAACCACCCAGAGTTAGCATCAAACTCCACAGGTTTAAAACCTGAGGCCTCACAAGATTTAGACGGCAGTCACAAGTTCAGGAGATCCCTAGGTCATTCACACTTTTGATAGGCTGACTATAAATTCAGAGGTTTCCATGATCCCCTTAGTTTGATAATTTGCTAGAATGATTCACTAAACTCAGGAAAGTGCTATACTTATAATGATAGTTTTATTATGAAGGATACACATAGGGTGAGGTCTGAGAGGGAGTGCAGGGATTTCATGCTCTCCCCTGTGAAATCAGGGTATATCACCCTTGACACATAAGTACATTCACCAACCAGAAAGCTTCATGAGCTTGGTTTCCATAGTTTTTATTGAGATTTCACTGCATAGGTATGATTGATTGAGTCACTGATCATATGATTGAACTTGATTTTCAGTTCCCTTCCATTTCTCAGGGGGTCAAGCTGTTCCAAAGTTCCAAACCTCTAATTGTATGCTTGATCTTTCTGATGACTAGTGTCTACTGTAAAGTTTTCCATAGGCCCATCACGAGTCACCTCATTAACCCAACAAAGATACTTCTACCACTCTGGAAATTCTGAAGGTTTTTGAAACTCTCTTCCAGGAACCAGAAACAAGACCAGATCTATTCTGTATTATGTCATACTTGATTTTTCCTCAATCTGATACAAACATTTTGGAAATGCCATTCACCTGATCTTCACAACATCTTCTGCCTTACTAAAATACAAAGCAGCTGCCATTTGTCATCACAAAGGAGAAAGGGATAGACAGAATCATTAAGCCTAGGTTCTATCATCACCTCTCACTTAGGCTCAAATGAGGGCAGACCCCTGGAAGTGGGGTTCTGAATTTATTCTATGTCCAGACATATAGTTCTGGCACAGTTCAAATATAAGTAGTCATTCCTCTTTGTTAATAACTCTAAGAATAATAATAGCTAACACTTATTGAGCACTTATGTGCTAGACATCATTCTAATAAGCACTTTATGTATTTAATACTCAACAACTCTATGAGATATTAACCCATTCCTTTTGATGTATATGTAGAGCATTTCCATTAATTTTTTATTAATTTTTTTCTTACGAAAATAATATTACAGTGAAAGATAAGGGTAAACCCTTTGGTCATGAACCAACATCCTCTCTACTCCTTATCTCTCATCTAAGGACAGGATAGAGAGTCCAAAGACTGTGATCAGAAGGTGAAGAGATAATAATGCCAAATGGCTCCTAAGTACTTAATATGGCGATTTTTCAGGTTTATAACGCACCTAACAGGACCCTTGCATTGTATGACACACTTTCAATGCAGAATGGCACCACAGCAAAAGGACAGACTGAAATTTCAAAGATTTCTAGTCTGAGTCATGATACTTTCTAAGCCAGGCTCGGTGGCTCAGCCTGTAATCTTACGCTTTGGGAGGCTGAGATGAGTGGATTGCCTGAACCTGCGGGTTTGAGACCCGCCTGGGCAACTTGGTGAGACCTCATCTCTACAATAAATCAAAAAATTAGCCGGACATGGTAGCATGCGCCTGTAGTTCCAGCTGCTTGGAAGGCTGAGGCAGAAGGATCACTGGAACCCAGCAGGTCGAGGCTGCAGTGGCCAGGAGCAGCCACTGCACTCCAGTCTGGGTAACAGAGTGAGACTCCAACTCAAAAATATATATATATATATATATTTTCTAGCCATGAGAAATCAAGAAAGATTCAACCTCTGTGGGCTGCAGTTCACCCTGAAAAGTTAGAAAAAAAGTTATGCCTAACTTGTCTACCTCTGAGATTGACAGAAGAACCAAACAAGATTATTCATGTAATAGTGTTTTGTGAACTCTGAGATATGACATAAAGTGGTTTCGATAAAATGATGATGATGACTGCTTGATTGATTGATACACTTCACTGACCTAGTACAAGTCTCATTTCCGTATACATGTTTACTGAGCAGAATAACTACGAATAGAACTTTGTGGAACAGATTTACTTCTTACATAATTTTCTTTTTCTATAAATGAGATTGCAATAATGTCTTCAGTGAACTCTCCCAGTGGGAAGAGATTGGATTCCAGAATTTCCCACTTTTTCAAGGCCCTCTCTAGAGGCAATGAGAAGTTTGATGGCATATTCTGTTTCCTAAAGATGTATGTCTTTGATCAAATAGTGAAGCCTAGGTGTGTGTATACCTCTCTTGCCCATACTAAATTTTCAATTGAAAGGACTTATAATTAGAAACATTAGCTTTGAAAGTAGATTTGCTGAGCCCAACTCTGGCTTGATAGGCAATGTCTTACAAATTTGAGTATAATTTGCAGAATTAAAAGTATATTTTCTTTCCTAAAGTTTATAAAGAGAATGAATGCCATTGTTTTAGGAAACAGTCATAGATATTATGAATTTTCTAATTATTATTCCCTTAACAGAGACATTAACCCAAGAAATTAATACAACTCTATATCCTCTGGGTAGAGCTTTATGGGACAAGGCACCAGGTAGTCCCTGTCATTTATTTCCTTGGGGCCCAAGATGGAGCTGTGAAGGACAGGAGAAAGCCACAATGGTAAGCCAGCAAGGTGATCCACTCTGGTGTCATACAGAGGTGACAGAGCCACACTGGAAACAGATGTCAAACCAGGCTGTCAATCTTAAGGCCTCAGTCAGCATAAAGGCTTTGGGTCAAAAAATGGGATGTCACTCAACCAAGATAAATTCCCCAGTGTCAATGCCTGTGAGAGCATGCATTTGCCAATATAAGCCAGATTTACTTAAGTGGATTAGGACTCTATAAATACTTTGCCAGTTACATGGCTCCAGGAATCTGCTCATCTAAATATTTTCAAATATTTTGTTTAAAATGTGCAGCTTTACTCTTTAATATGGATTCATCAAGGTACAGTGTGGGACTAGCAGTTAGTTACCTAATCAGTCTCCCTCCCCGTCCGCGGACTTGCTTTCCTTCATTCATTCTATCCTCAGGGAGTCCAAAATGAGCCCACAGCTCTCCCAGGTGATTTTTTTATAAATTTAACTGTCTTTGCTAAAGAAGAAAAACTTGTCCTCCTGGAGATTGTGTTTCTAGTTCTAGAATCACCCGGCCAATATTAACCTTATCTCCTCCATTTTGTCTTGATCCCTGCTATATTATCCTAATGACTTTTCTCCAATAAGCTTTTCTAATATATCAGATTTGGTTTTCTTATTTCCAGGGTCATTGAAATAGGAATTCTATACTTTAAAAGGTATTCACTAGAGGCTATGCAAACAGTTGAGTCTAAACATCACTTGATTTGTTTATTGGGCAGGAAGACAAAAGCTCACTGTCATTTACTCAGGACAGATGCACAATTAGAATGGGAGGCTGTACCATACACAGTCCAGCTAGCCATGTGCCATGGTTTAAACCAAAAAGCTAAATACTGGAGCCCTCTCAAGACTTGTAACACTCAACGCTTAATCTCCCCTTCCAGCAGGTCACAGTCCTTATGTCAACCATTATGATGCCATTCCCTCTCCTCCAAACCCTTCCTCAAAGACAGCTGGGACACTGCCAAGAGAGCCACTATCTTCCCTCTGAAAATGGATCCTGGTGGCATTTGTGCACTGCTACTTGGGTTGGATTATTTCTCTAAGTCAGTTTGAGAGAAGTCCTTCAACCTAGTACTTTAGACTGTGTTTGCAGTGGAATGAAGTTGCCCCCAGCCTCTCAATCACTTTCCCATCAGCCCAAGACCCTTTCCACATAAGCACACACACACATATGAGCTAACTGACAAATGTCGTTTAGGTATACTCCTAGAGGAAGTATGACCCTGCCTACAGCACTGCAGTGGGCTATCTGCATTTTGAATTATTTTTTAAGGCAAGACTGTATTAAGAGTGTAGCACACACATATTAAATACCCCTTGCAGACATTCCCTCTATTGTGCAGATTCATTTATTGAACAAAGTGCTAGTAATTGTCATAGTAGCAGAAGTAGTTAATTGTTGCCATTTATTGGATACCTCCTAGGTATCCAATATTGTTCTTTAAGTACTTTACACACATAACTTCCAATCCTCACATCTACCCTCTCACTTATATTTTTACTATTTTTTTCTACCAAGGCTGAAATGGAGGCTCAGAGTAGTTTGAACACATGGTCAAGGTTGCACTGCTCACCATCAAGAGGACAGAGTCAGAATGCAGGTTCAGTTCCATCTTGATCCAAAGCCTGGGCACTTCACACTGCACCACATCCAGTCCCTTCTCACAGTGAGAATGAGGTGGGAAAAGGAGCGCAGGTTCCAAGCCTGACACGTCAGTTAGCTAAATCTCCTTGGAAATAATTTATGATCCAGGATATTTGGTTGAAATAGAGTTGGCTTTTTTTATGACTTTCTTTTTTTCTTTGCAGACATTTTGGCTCCCTCTGTGAGTGCTTTTCTCTTTTCTTAATCCACATGGAGCATGTGAACATTTGCACATATAACAATGCCCTCCTCATTTACATCTCATCAAGGCACTAGTCAAAATGCTCTTGGGTATATTATCCCTCTTCCATTGTTTTTTCTCCTCTGCTTTGTCAGTCCGTGTCTTTTTTGTTTGTTTTTCAGTCCAGCCACGTAGAATAAAAATGCACTTGTTCTATAATTGAAAATGAATCTGAAGAGAGAGGGCTAAGCCATGCAGCATGTGAGGAAGACAGGTCCTAGGGAACACTTCTTCTCCTTCCATAAACCAAATGACTTCATAATCTGCTGTGAATGTGAGAATGTAAACTGCAGCCCCCAGAAGTCTGAGTTAATACCAAAAGAGTTTTAAAAATTTAAAATAACATAATAGGAGCTACTGTAAAAGAAGAGGATTACCAAGCTATAGACTATGTAATTTAATAATAGGCTCCACATCTCTAGATTAGCTTTAATTTTATGAACCTAGGTACTTTATAAAACACTGATCTATTTAATATTTCACTTCCCTCTATCTAGAATAACCCTCCCTTCTCCTCTCTGCTCTGTTTCTCCCTTCTCTGGCTAACCTCACCTCACTCAGAACAGATGCACAATTAGAACTGAAAGCTCCGTGTTTTGGAGCTCATATTAGCTATCACTTACTAGAAGTCTGACCTAACTACCTAGGTCTAGGTTAGGAGGCCCTCCCAAGAGGCCACAAAGCACTATGTACTTTCCCCCTTCCTAGTTCTTTGGGATCTCACTAACGGTCTTTCCACTCTTACTACTAACTGAATCTTAGGAGATAAGCATGTCCTTGAAGATTAACCACTCGTGTGATGATTCTTCTCACAATGAATTCTCAAAATTCACAGGTCCTCCTAATTCTATTCACAGTTACTTCACTGCATTTGGACCACCCATCCTCATGGCCACACCCTGGATTTTGTCATCACCCAAAATCCTGAACCCTGATATTGCCACTCTTTGGCCATGTTTTCCTGTCTTTGGAGTTCTCTTATTTTCTTATTCCTACTACACTTCCTCCCTGGCCTCACAGAGTATTCCAGTTTCCTGCTCCTTTTTTTTTAACCTGCAGAACTTTTCCTTCCCTACCAATTCTATAATATTATTATATGAACTCTCCTCTGTCTGTTACCCTTGATTCCTTGCATCCCTACCTGTCTACTATATTGCTCAGGAAAATATCAATCCTGAATCAATTTCTCCACTCCTATGCCCATCAGTTACACCCTACTGAAAAAAAAAAACTGGTAGCTCACAGATCCCCTATATATTCATGGATCTCAAGTTCATCTGAGTCTTTGGTATCATCCAACAAATCTCTGACTTGTCCTTGGTTAGCATTCTCTTTCATTCTCCATAATGAATATTCCAAATGTTTGCCATCTCTTTCCTACCCAGCCCTTAGAGCCCTCTCTTTCAGCAGATAATCTTGCCACACCCTTTTTCAGCAAAATTGAGGTTATGAAATATGGTCTCCCTCTTATTTTTTCATGTCTATCTATTAATGTATGTATAGAGTATTAGTCTACTCAGGCTGCCGTGACAAAATACCACAGACGGTGTAGCTTCAACAATAGAAATTTATTTTCTTACAGTTCTTAAGACTAAAAAGTCCAAGTCAAGTTTCTGGCAGGGTTCAGCTTCTGGTGAAGTCTTGTTTCTTGGCTTGTAGATAGCCACATTTTCTCTGTGTCCTCATGTGGCTTTTCCTCAATGCATGTGTGCACGCAAACATACACACACACACACACACACACACACACACACACACAAGAGAGAGCGAGAAGTGAGCAAGAACATAACATAAGGGCTCTAATTACATTTGATCAAAGCCCCATTCTTATGACTTCATTTAAACTTAATGATTTCCTTACTCTAAATACAGCCACACTGGAGATTAGAGTTTCAGTGTATGAATTTGTTGGGAGACACATACATTCAGTCCATAACACATAACCACAGAAGTTTTGATTACTTCTATCCAAACGCAGAAAATACAGTATCCTTCCCTCTGTCAATAGTCAACCTTCCACCTAAGTTCTTGCTCCTATCTCCCCAAACCATCTGCTCCAAATGTTATCCCACCTTCTCTCTTCTACAGAGAACATGAAAGAAATCAAGATAGTATTCCAGACTTCAAACAATTTAAAATCAACTTGGAGAGACAAAATTATGAGATATTAGGTCAAACATTAAAGCAGACAGGCAGGACAGGTAAAATCCTCTGCCTAATATAGCCTCATGAATCTACCACTCAATCATAAAAAGTCAGTACTGGAATGAACTACAAGGTCATCTGATACTCTTGTCCCAGGCAGGCATCCAACTAAATGGACCAAGAAAGATAGTTGTCTAGCCTTGCATTAAAAACCTCCAGAAAGAGAAATTCCAACAAGTTTCCATCTCAAATTGGCAGTTGCACTGCCCTCAGGAGCATTCAGAAGGGAGATATTTTGATGGCGAGCCAATCCTTTCAATTTTCTCCTATTTCTTAAAATGTCTCATTCAAAAAGACCACAAGGCAATCAACTAAAATTACTTTCTGGAAATGAATAATGTAAAACTCTGGGAAAGTATACTCAGCCCTAGGACTATCAAGAGTTCTGATAGGTCAATTTCTTCTTGGAGAACTTGATGGCCTCTGGGATACATGCCCTTTTAAAATAGGGTGGCCTTTGCTTGGTGGCCAAGTTTTTCTGGTGAGTAACCTACACACACACACACACACACACACACACACACACACACACACACTGCCCCAGCCAAAATCTCTGATGTCTCTCCCTCTGTTTTTTTGTTTCTCCCTGGGAGGCTCAGTCTGGAACTTTGAAATTTCCCTGGCTTGCTTGATTGTAGTCATGCAACCTTGTTCCAGCGACTGGCAGAGGCTTCGCAACAAGGTTATTAACCTTGAACAGTCATTCAAACCCAATTCAAGAATTACTAGGCTGCTGCTCTCTGCTGGCTATGGAGCAATTCCACTTTCCTCCACCCTATGGCCTCACAGATAGACACAGGAGCATAACAGCAAGGATCACTGCACAGAGGCAGCCAGAATCTTCCAGAAAAGAACCCTGCCACTGAATATGAGATCTTCTGTTAGAGTCATTAAAATTCCTGCTTATGAATATTTCCATATATTATAGCCATACTTATGTACAAGGTATATAATCCCCAGATTTTCTACTCCTAAAATAGTTTACCTTCTTGAAAGGATTCAGTCACTAAAATGCATGAACAAGGCTTGAAGTTATTCGAAAATAGTGTGATAGTGTATTTCAAAGAATAGGAAACAAAAGTGAGGTCAAGACTGAGAACCTAGACTTGTTTCTACCACTAATGATACAACAATGAGCTAGTCTGAGTCCTCTGTATCTGTGACCATAAAACTGAGGAACTAGGAACACAATGCAGTTCATTTAAAGTAAAGATGATACATATGTTTATGACATTATTACTGTTGCATATTTATCTAAATGAAATGCACTTTTAATAAAGCAATCTAAAATAATTTAATGTCATTCTTTGTTTCAAATCATCAGCTTCTCCCATCAACTTTAAGAAATATCATGGCATGAAAGATGAGAGTGCTATGCACAGAATCATTTTCTCTCATTTCACCAAGGGAGAAATCCAAGATCGAGAGAAAGTGACTTACCTAAGATCTCTCAGCTTTTAGATGGCTGAGGCCAAACTCATACCAAGGTTCTCTAATTCCAAAATATAATTTATTCTCTATAAAAGAATGACACTACAGGTTCTACATAGCTTATCCATGAAACTCATCAATTTATTGCCCAGAATTACAATATCCCATGTCTCTCCTTGAGCATACTCTACCTCAAATTTTAAAACCTGATTTCTGAAAGAACTAAAAACAGTACTATCATATTTCCACCACTGAGAACTTATCCAAAGGAAAGGAAATCAGTATACCAAAGGGATACCTGCATATTCATGTTTACTGTAGTACTATTCACAATAGCCAAGATATGGAATCAACCTAAGTGTCCATCAACAAATAAATGAACAAAGAAAATGTGGCATATATACACAATGGACCATAAAAAAGCATCAAATCCTGCCATTTGCAGGCACACTGGTGGAACGGGGAGGGGGGGTCATTATATTAAGTGAAATAAGTCAGGCACAGAAAGACAAATATTGCATGTTATCACTAATATGTGGGAGCTAAAAAAGTGGATCTCAGGAAGGTAGAGAGTAGAATGTTATTTGCCAGAGACTGGGAAGGAAGGGAGGGGATTGAAGAGAGGATAGTTAACAGATACAAACATGCAGTTTCATAGAATAAGTTCTAGTATTTGACAGTAGGGTGACTATAGAACAACAATGTATTGTATGGGAGAACCAAAAAAAACCTGGAATTATTTATTAAAAATTGTGTATTTATTCTTACATGTTTAAACGTCAGTCACCTACAAAGTACTCTTCATTTGATGCAATATACTTATCAAGACACTTTCCACTGCTCAAAACAGTTTTTTGTTTGTTTGTTTGTTTGTTTTGAGTTGGAGTCTCACTCTGTCACCCAGGCTGGAGTGCAGTGGCACACTCACGACCACACCAGCGTCAACCTACTGGGCTCCAGTGTTCCTTCCACCTCAACCTTCCAAGTAGCCAGAACTACAGGCACGTGTTACCTCATCCGGCTAATTTCTTATTTATTGTAGAGACGAGGTCTAATCAAGTTGCCCAGGCCTGTCTCAAACCCACGGGCTCAGGCAATCCACTCACCTTGGTCTCCCAAAGTGCTGGGATTACAGGCTGAGCCATGGAGCCCAGTGTCAAAACAGTTTTGAACTCATCGATTTTAATACCTTTTAGTACTCCCTGCTGTTTTTTGTTTCACCTTTTCCACACTGGCAAACATTTCCCTTTGAGGACTTTTTAAATTTGGAAAACAAAATAAAAGTCACTCAGGTGAGTTCAAGTGAATAGGGAGAGTGGGGCATGGGGGGTCATGCCCTTTTGGTCAAAAACCGCTAAACATTCAGTGCAGTGGGGACAGAAGCATGCATTGTCATTGTGGAAGAACCAGTCACCTATCTGTTACAACTCGGGACATTTCTTTCACAAATCATGACTCAACCTTCTCAAAACTTCCAGACAAAAACTTTGGTTGACCTTTTCATCCAGAGGAACAAATTCTAAGTGTACTATAAGGGACCCACTCTCCAAGAGATAATTCCAGTTTTTTGGGAGTTCCACCTGCGTATATTTCAAAATAGCTAGATAACAGGATTTGAAATGTTTCCAACACAAATAAATGATCAATGTTTGAGGTGATGGGTATCCTAATTACCCTGATTTGGTCACTACAAATTGTATACACATATCAAAATATTATATGTACCCCCTAAATACGTATAATTATTTCGTATCAGAAAAAAAGCCTCCCTGAAGGCTTCCACACTCCACTTGTTCTAGCCAGGTCCAGTACCTCCAGTTTCAGCACTGAATATATATACACTCTGCAAAATTATCTGTATATATGATAGCTAATTAAAAAGAACAGGACTCAGGGAATTGCTGGTACAACAGGTGTAGTTCAGTGATTTTGCTAGTAGCTCAATATCCAATTAGGAATGTGTCTTTTACATTACCTACGATTGCTTTGGTGTGGTATTTGAGAAAAACAGTCATTTTTCTAGACTATGATATTCAGATAAAGAATCTTCCATGTAAAGAGTTTCAAATAAAATGCTTTTGCTACAGAAGTGGATCAACTTACTAATGTTTACATGAAGGTCTTTGGAATATACTGCATCTATTAAAAAGAATGGGCTAGACCAGTATTGATCAACACAGACATAATACAAGTAATTTTAAATCTTCTAGTATACCATAGTTTTTTGTTTTGTTTTGTTTTTTTGAAAGCAGGATTTATTAAGAGGACGGAAAAGCTCCCACATGGGAGGGGGCCCTAAGGGGTTGCCCATAGTGTACCATAGTTTTAAAGTAAAAGAAAATAGGTAAAATATAATTTAACAAAATATTACATTCAACTCAATATATACAAAATACTAATATTTCAACCTATAATCAACATGAAAATTATTAATGAGATATTATACATTCTTTTTTATTTTCACACTAAGTCCTAGAAATCAGGATGAGCCACATTTCAAGTACTCACTAGCCATATGTGCTAGTGATGCCTTGGACATGGCAGGGTTAAACACATCTGCTTATCTGAAGGGAGACTCATAGTAGATTTTTAAAGGAAGAAAATGGAAGGTGGAGTTCTTGTATAGGGAGGAAAAACCTATACATGGCATGCATGTTTCTCTGGGCTTATATGAGCATGAAGAAAAATGTTGAAGTATATACACATCAGGCTTTAACACTGGTTAGTTCACAATGATAGGAATTGAGGAGATTGGGTAGTAGATAAAATATTACTAGCTTTTTAATATACATCTTTGTATTGTTCCATACATTCCAATGAGCCTGTATTAATTTTGCAATTTTTCTTAATCTGCAAAATAAATTGGCAAAAGCAGTTTTTTTTAATTGATTTAAGAAGAAGAGAAACAGGCTGAGCTCGGTGGCTCAGCCTGTAATCCCAGCACTTTGGGAGGCCGAGGCAAGTAGATTGCCTGAGCCCGTGGGCTCAAGACCCGCCCGGGCAACTTGGTGAGACCTTGTCTCCACAATAAATCAAAAATTAGCCGGGCATGGTAGCGTGAGCCTGTAGTTCCAACTACTTGGAAGGCTGAGGTGGAAGGATCGCCAGAGCCCAGCAGGTTGAGGCTGCGGTGGCTGGAAGCGTGCCACTGCACTCCAGTCTGGGTGACTGAGTGAGACTCCAACTCAAAAAAAAAAAAAAAAAGAAGAGAAATATAGTTGATCTAACAATCAGGTATGGCACAGGTATCCAGAAAAGGAGGGACATTAAGGAAAGTTTACATTTTATTCAACATACATAATAGCAACCACAAATTTGGAAATTATATAGAAAAACAATACGTTGTCATTTGAATCTTAGAATCAAAGATTAGAAAGTCAAAAGTCACCTCCTCTCCTGCCCCATCTAAGGAACCTTTCTACCTCACTTTGTCTGATGTTTCACCAGACATAATCAGTGCTCAAAGGTCACTCCTTTTTCAGGAATCCCTTTCCATCACAATGGCATTCCTTCCTGGCTCAAGTTCTACTCTATATTTTATATATATATTCAGATTTAGGGAGTGTACATGTGTATCCATTACATTGACATATTGTATAGTGGTGGGGGTTGGGCCTCAGGTGGCCCATTCCCCAGATAGTGAACATTTGCCCCATAGGTAGTTTGTGAACCCTAACTCCCCTCCCTTATTGGTGTACCCAGTGTCTGTTATTTCCATCGTTGTGACCATTTGCTTCTCACATATGAGTGAGCACATGGTCTGAGCACTGTTTCTGAGTCAGAGCACTTAGGATGGTAATCTCCAGCTGCATTCATGTTGCTGCAAGGGACATGATTTCATTCTTTTTTTATGGCCATGTAGCATTCCAACGTGTATATACATTTTCAATATATACTGCTCAGTTAATGGGCATTTAGGTTGATTTGCAATTATGAATTGTGCTGCGATGAGCATGCAGGTACAGGTGACTTTTTTATATAACAACCTCTGTTCCTTAGAGTAGATTCCTAGTAGTGGGATTGCTGGATCAAATGGTAGATCTACTTTTAGTTCTTTGAATAATTGCCATACCACTTTCTACAGAGATTGTACTAATTGACACTCCCACCAACAGGATAAAGTGTTCCCTTTTCTCCACATCCACGTCAGTATCTCATTGTGGTTTTAATTTGCATTTCCTTGATGATGAGTGATGTTGAGCATGTTTTCATATGTTTGTTGGCCATTTTTATATCTTCTTTTGAAAGGTGTCTGTTCACGTCATTTCGATACTTTTTAATGGGGTTATTTGCTTTTTTCTTTCTGATATATTTGAGTTATTTGTAGATTCTGGATATTAGTCCTTTTATCAGATGTATAGTTTGTGAATATTTTCTCCCATTCTGTATGTTGTCTATTTGCTCTGTTGACATTTCTTTCACTGTACAGAAGCTTCTTAGTTTAATTAAGTTCCACTTATTTATTTTTGTTTTAGTCGCATTTGCTTTTGGGGCTTTAGCCATAAATTATTTGCCTAGGCTGATGTTCAGAAGAGTTTCCCCTAGGTTTTTTCCTAGGACTTTTATGGTTTCAAGTCTGACATTTCAGTCTCTAATCTATTTTGAGTTCTTTTTATATATGGGGAGAGAAAGGGATCAAGTTTTATTCTTTTGCATGTAGCTACCCAATTTTCCCAGAACCATTTGTTGAACAGGGTGCCCTTTCCCCAGTAAATGTTTTTGTCTACTATGTCAGAGATCAGTTGGTTGGAGCAATTTGAGTTTATTTCTGGATTCTGTGTTCTGTTCCATTGGTTGATGTGTCTGCTCTTGTACCAGTACAATACTGTTTTGGTTACTACAGTTTTGAAGTCAGGTAATATGATGTCTCCAGTTTTGCTCTTGTTCCTTAAAATTGCTTTGGCTTTTCTGACTCTTTTGGTTCCATATGAATTTTAGAGTTGTTTTCTAATTCTGCGACAAATGACATTGGTAGTTTGATAGGGATTGCATTGAATCTGTAGATTACTTTACGTAATATAGTCATTTTAATAATGTTGATTCTTCTAATCCATAAGCATAGGATGTTTCTTCATTTGTTTGTGTCCTCTGTAGCTTCTTGAAACAGAGTTTTGTAATTCTCCTTGTAGAGATCTTCTGCCTTCTTGGTTAAATATATTCCTAGGTATTTTAACATTTTGGTTGTTATTATAAGTGGAATTGAGTTCTTGATTTGATTCTCAGCTTGGTCGCTATTGGTGTATAGCATTTGTGTGTGTTGATTTTGTATTCTGAAATGTTTCCGAATCCATTTATCAAGCCCAGGACTCTTTTGGAGTAGTTTTCAGGATTCTCTAGGTATATGATCATATAATGGGCATACAAGAAAATTTTATTTCTTTTTTCCAATTTGGATACCCTTTATTTCTTCCTCTTGCCTTAATGCTCTGGCTAGGACTCACAGTACTATGTTTACTGGGTGAAAGTAAACATTGTCTTGTTCCAGTTCTGAGAGGGAATGTGTTCAACCTTTCTTTGTTCAGGATGACATTAGCTGTGGTTTTGTTATATACAGCTCCTATTCTTTTGAGGAATGTTCCCTCTATGCCTATTTTGCTGAGGGTTTTTATCATGAAGGGATGCTGAATTTTACCAAATACTTTTTCTGCATCTATTTAAATGATCATGTAATTTTTGTTTTTAATTCTGTTTATGTAGTAGATCGCATGTATTGTCTTGCATATGTTGAATCACCCTTGCATCCCTATGATAAAACCCATTTGGCATGGTGTATTTGTTTTATGTGCTGTTGAATTCCATTTGCTAATATTTTGTTGAGGATTTTTGCATTTATGTTCATAAGGAATAGTGATCTGCAGTTTGTTGTTGTTGTCTTTTCCTGGCTTTGGTATCAGTGTAACTCATTGTAGAATGAGTTAGGGAGTATTCCCTCTCCTTTAATCTTGTGGAATAGCTTCAGTAAAATTGGTTCTTTGGTAAAATCAGTTCTTTGAAGGTCTGATAGAATTCAGTTCTTTGAAGGTCTGATAGAATTCAGCTGTATACATCAGCTCCTGAACTTTTTTTTTGTTGGGAGATTTCTAATTACTGTTTCAGTCTCACTGTTCATTATTGATCTGTTCAGGGTTTCTATTTCATCCTGATTCAAGGTTGGGGGTTGTATGTTTCCAATAATTTATCCATTTCCTCTAGATTGTCTAATTGGTTAACATCTAGGTATTCATAATAGTCTCAGATGATCGTTTTGCATTTCCATTGTATCCATTGTAATGTCTCCTTTTTCATTCCTGGTGGAGCTAATTTGAGTCATCTCTCATTGTTTCTTAATTAATCTAGCTATTTTGATTATCTTTTCAAATAACCAAATTTTTGTTTCATTTATCCTTTGTATTTTTTTATTTCAATTTTATTTAATACTGCTTTAATCTTAGTTATTTCTTTCTTCTGCTAGCCTTGGGTTTGGTTTGTTCATATTTTTCTAGTTCCTTGAGGTGTGATGTTAGGTTGTCAATATGTGATCTTTCACTTTTATTAATGTAGGCCTTAAGCAGTATAACTTTTCCTCTGAGCACAGCTTTGGCTGTGTCCCAGAGGTTTTAATAACTTGTTTCATTGTTGTCATTAATTTCAAGGAATTTTTAAATTTCCATCTTGATTTCATTGTTGACCCAAGAATTATTCAGGAGCAAATTGTTGACCTTCCATATCTTTGTTTGGTTTTGCAAGTTCTTCTTGGAGCTAATTTCTAGTTTGATTCCACTGTGATCAGAGATGGTGTTTGATATGTTTTCACTTTTTTTGAGCTTATTGAAATTTGATTTGTGGTCTATCATATGGTCTATCTTGGAGAATGCTCCATGTGTGGATGAGAAATATATATATTCTGTAGTTCTGAGATGGAATGTTCTGTAGATGTCTGTTATTTCCATTTCCTCTAGAGTCCTATTTAACTCTAATGTTCTTTGTTGACTTTCTTCCTTGATGATCAGTCTGTCAGTGGAGTGTTGAAGTCTCCCACTACTATTGTATTGCTGTCTGTCTCCTTTTTTTAGGTCTAGTAGAATTTGTTTTATAAAGCTGGAGGATCTGGCATTATTTTAAATTTTTATGGCTTCTCGTTGGATGGATTCCTTTATAATTATATAATAGCCATCTTTGTATTTTTCTTACAGTTGTTATTTTAAAGTATGTTTTATCTGAAATGAGAATAGCTACTCCTATTTCTTTTTGGTTTCTATTTACATGGAATATTTTTCTCCACCCCTCTACCTGGAGTCTATAAGGAGTCTTTGTGAGTTAAGTGGGTCTCTTGAAGGCAGCAAATATTTGGGTTGTGTTTTTTATCCATTCTGATTTTTTAGTTGGGCATTGAGACCATTTACATTCAGAGTCAATAATGATATGTACAGTACTATTGCATTCATCATACTGGTTGTTATCTGGTTGCTTTATTTATTTATTTCTCTATTGTGTTGATGTTTCATAATGTCAGTGAACTTTATGATTTCCAGCATTTTTCTACCAGTGAATATCAGTCTTTTTTTTAAGTATTTAGAATACCTTTCAGTATTTATTTTAGAGCTTGTCTAGTGGTGACAAGTTCCCTCAACATTTGCTTTTCTGTGAAGAATTTCATTTCTCCTTCATTTGTGAAACTTAGTTTTGCAGGATACAAAATCCTTGGCTGACAGTTATTCTGTTTGAGGAGATTGAAGATGAAGTCCCAATCCCTCCTGACTTGCAGGGTTTCTTCTGAACAGTCTGCTGTTAGTCTGATAGGTTTACCTTTATAAGTTATTTGATGTTTTTATCTCACTGCCCTTAAAATTCTCTCCTTAACTTTAACTTTGCCTAACTGGTTGATTATATGCCTTGGGGATAACTTCTTTGCAATGAATCTTCCAAGGTTCTTTGGACTCCTTGTATATTTAGATCTCTGGGAAGGCCAAATAATTTTTCCTCCATTATTCCCTCAAATAGGTGTTCCAAATCTGTTGTTTTCTCTTCTTCCTCAGGAATACCCATGATTCTTAAGTTTGACTGCTTTACATAATCCCACATTTCATGGAGTCTTTGTTCCATTTTCTTGTTTCTGTTTTTGTTATTGTTGTCTGATTGGGTTAATTTGAAAGACTCTGTCTTCAAATTCTGAGATTTCTTCTTCTGATTGTTCTAGTCTACTATGAAACTTTTCACTGCATTTTGTACTTACATAAATGCTTCTTTCATTTCCAGAATTTCAATTTTTGTAAGGTACCTATCTCTTTGGAGAATTTTTCACCCATGTCCTGAATAGTTTTAATTTCTTTATGTTGGCTTTCAATTTTCTCCCAAAGTTCATTATCAATTTTATCATCAATCTTTTGAATTCTATGTCTTGAATTTCAAAAATTTTACTTTGATTAAGGTTTGTTACTGAAGAATTGGTGTGGTCTTTTAGGAGTGTTGAAGAACTCTTTTTTGTTTCTGTTTTTGTTCATATTGTCAGAATTATTTTTCTGGTTTCTTCTCATTTGGGTAGATAATTTCTTCTGAATCGTGGTTGGCAGTGGGTTGACATAGACATTGTATGGTTCCCTTGGTTATATATAGACGGTGTGGTGAGTTTATCAGTTGCCAGATGTGGCAGCCCTGTGCTGTGTACCTGCACTGGCACATAGCGTCCTGTATTGCCAGAATGGTTTTGGAAAGTGTTGCTAGCTGACGTTTGGGATCAGGGCTTCCCCAGCACTGAGGTATTGTATCTAGTGTGGTTGGCTGTACTGTTGACCTCTAGCCAGGAGGTGCTGCTTGTGGGGAAAAGTTGGCTATGACGGTGGCTGTAGGGTTTCTCCTTGGTGAGTATTGCTCCAAGGAAGTGCCCAGCCAGCCTAGCCCAAGGGCAAGTTCTCAACAGAGAACTTGAGCCTTTAGAGGTAGTACAAGAGAAAGGAGCTGAAGCACTCCACAAGTGTGCACTTTTAACTTTCCCAGTGGGAGTTAGAAGGGAGTCCCAGGCCACTGGGGTAATATTGTTCTGCAGAACAGGCACAGAAGAGTTCACAAGGGGAGTGAGAGGTTGCTTTGGCTTCAGGCAATCTGCAATCTGAATGTCAAGTTGCAGCTGGCCCCAGGGCCTCAGGTGTTTTCAGGCAACCCACCCACCAAGGAACTGTTTGGAGCAGAGTAGCCTAGCCTTGGAGCCCATTCCCTCCCAAACTGTCTGAAAAGCAACTGCTCCACCCTGGAAAATGGTAGCTGGCACTGCTCAAGGCTTTTTTCCTGCACTACTCTACGGCAGAGCACAGCTAAAGGTCAGGCAGTTTCCTGTGAAGAACTAGTGTCCCATAAGACCAAGGGGGCCCTGCAGGTTTGTAGAAGGAGCACAGAATCCTTGAATTCCCATTGTGTCCAGAGGCTGTGGTGGACTGTATTGGTACAAGCAAGAGTCTGGCCAGTTCCAGCCCAGGTCAGTGGATTTTTTTCTTCTTATTTGCTGTAAGTGGTTATTATCCCTCTTTTGGAGACTTGTGGAGCATGCTTCTGGATTTTCCCCTCTCTGAGTGCTGAGGAAGTTCTCTCTATCTTGGTTTACTCTGTAGGAGAAACTCACTCTAACTGCATCATATCAGCCATCTTAATCCTCTCTCTCTCTACGTTTTAAATGAAAGTATCAGAACATAAAGAGTCAAGTAATAATAGGGCAGAAGTAATAAGACAAAGTCCCAGGCAGACCAAGACTACAGGGTACTCTGAGGAATGGGTAGCAGTCAGTAGGATTTCAATACAGTTCTTCTGAAGATAGGTAAAGTCACTAAGTCAAACCTACCCAAAGCAGAAAGCAGCCAGAAGCAGGTAAAAGAAAAGAGTTCAAGAAGGTCTTGAGGAAATCCTCAAGATCACCTTCACCACCACTCCTTGACAATTCTTCTGCCTATTCACAATATTCACCAAATTATGGTACAACCTTTGCACAGTGTAAAGTGACATGGAAAAGTGTGTCAACAATCCTGAAACTGCTGACCAAAACATGTCCTAAAACACAAAAATGATCACCTGAGTGATTCAGGGATATTAATTGGAAAGAAGTGTTGACTGAATAACTGGTTCTCTTTTTCTGGAAGGTTAGTAAAGCAGTTCCTTAAAAAAACAAGATGACATAGGACAGTCATTCCCCCATTCAGCCAGATTCCTTTTCCATAGTGTTTTCCTACATAATTAATCTCCATTTACTGATATAATCAACATAAAAGACTTCCATGGACAAATCAATTCACCCAAAGCCTGTGCCAAATGATAAGTTAATGTATCTTACTCTAACAGACTCTCATATTATCATATATGAAAGAAACTCCCACCATGACAAACTTAAGACTCAAGTTCAGAGTTCTGAAAGGAATAAATTGTCATACACTAATTATTTTTTTAAAGTAGTTGTATGTGATCAAAATCTAAGAAAAGGAAGCAAGGAAAAAAGATAGACATAGGATGTTTGGGTAAGTATAACAGGCAGAAATGGGTAGTAAGGTAATATGCCTGCAGCTTACTGTGTGCGGTTAGTCATAGCTCTTTGCTGCCATATACCCTTCTTCAGGAAGGAAAAAAGAGAGAGACAGAGGAGTTCAAAAGAGCGTTTGTACAAATAAAAACACATTTAGGACACCAATAAGGGAAAGAGCATTATCATCATCATCATTTGGGGTCCCCTGATCCATCTCTTCCAGTGTCTCCCTCTGATAGTGTCTTTGAGGCATTTTAAATCGTCCATGGTGTCAAAAACTTAATGATAATGTGATTTATTCCAAATAGCCCTAGATTCCCTTAATAGCCCATTATGAATCCACTTATTTGTCCATTTATTTGGACACTTATTTGTCCGAGGTCTTGAACTTTTCTATAATTTCAGTTTGTGCTACAGTTTAGAGAATAAAATTTCCATAAAATAGACACTGTGAAGGCTTTCCTTGTATTTGCTCTTAAAATGTCTTTCTCGGGTTGTAAGAGTTGCCTCTAAATTTTGTTATTGTGAGATTCGACATCAAGTCTCTCCATGTTTGTGACATCTAAGTCCTTCATACTTTTCTTAACTTCTAATGTACTGCCCTTAACCTATGTGCACAGAATGGCTAGAAAGTCAGCCAGACTGGATTATTTTTACTGCTTCTGCCTGGGATATTGTCTTAGTCCATGTGGACTGCTATAACAAAATATCATAAATTGGGTGGGTTGTGAACATCATAAACATATTCCCCACAGTTCTAGAAGCTAGAAAGCCCAAGAACAAGGTGCTAGCAAATTTGCATTTGATTGAATAACTAGAGGCTGCAGCCTAGCCAAGCTGACACAGCAAAGAAACCATCATTCTGAATAAAAGCAGTAAGAAACACTTATGAAGCATTCCACGCTAACTACTTCACATATTATGACCTTCACTTCTCACAATCGGCCAATACGATATTACTATCTCTCTTATACATAAACTCATCAGGCTGATTATTGGTTAAAAACCCATTGTAAGGCAGCAGGTTGTATCTCAATCCATTTAAGTTATTAACCGACTGCTCTGTGTAAGTATCTAGAGGAATATGAACCAAGGAGAGAAAATCCTTTCTCCGGCATCTTGTGAGTATACCTGAAAAAAGGCTTCTGATTGGAGCCTCAATCTGCCATCTACCCTCAGGCCCAGGGGGCACACCTCTCACTTTCTGCTGAAAGTGCTCACCCAAGAACTTCAGAGGCTAAAGATCTGATGTAGAGATTTAGTGCAGACAAGGGTTTCTCAACAGCAGCAACTATAGACATTTGGAACTGGATAATTCTTTGTTGTGGGGGACTGTCCTGTGCATTGTTGGATGTTTAGCAGCATCCTCCCCTATACCTACCAGATACCAAGAGCAGCCTTCACATGCAACAACCAAAAATGTCTCCAGATATTGCCAAATATCCCTGGAGTAAAAGGGTAGAAGAGGGGGGAAAGACAACAAAATCATCCCATTTGAGAACCACGGTGTAAACAGAGTTCCTGTAAAGGAAAGGATAGGACCTACAACAGAGTCACTTAAAACAGAGCAATGATATCTTTCCAGGGGAGAAACTACCCTTTTGCAATACAGTTCTTTCTTTCTCACCTCTAGGCATGTGATACTTTCTCAGCCACCCTCACTTTTGCCTAAATAATACCTGTTTATCTTTCAGATTTCCTGAGCCCCTCAAGTCTGGGAAAGGTGCCCCTCCTCTGTGTCCTCTACTGAAACATTCATTGCATGATTCCGTCACCCCCACCAGACCTAAGTCCCACTCCAGCACTAACATCCTACCTAGCTCTCCTGTGCCTATCACAATGCCTAAGACTCTGGCTCAATTCATGCTCTTTATAAAATGATAAAAATCAAAACGTTATTGATTGTGTACCCCGTGCTGGGCACTGTGTAAAGAAAGAATGAAAAGGTGAATTATAAGTGACGAATGAGGCCAGGCCCATTGGCTCATGCCAGGAATCTCAGCACTTTGGGAAGCCAAGATGGGAGGATTGCTTGAGCCCAGGAGTTTAAGTCCAGCCTTGGTGACATAGCAAGGCCTTGTCTCTACAAAAAAAAAAAAAAAAATCACAAAATTAGTCAGGCATGGTGACACACACCTGGAGACCCAGCTATTCAGGAAGCTGAGGTGGAAGTGTCACTTGAGCCCAGGAGGTTAAGGCTGCTGTGAACCATGATTGTGCCACTGCACTCCAGCTTGGGTGACAGAGTGACACCCTGACTCCACAAAAAATTTTTTTAAAAAATGAATGAATGAATGTTATATGAAAACATAAAATAAGCTACATATTATCCATTGTGCCAGAATTGTACTAATTATCTCCATATTGAAAGTATTCCTTAATATACAACACAAAGACTAACAATTTTCTAATAACTGGTATTTTATGAATACATTTTATATTAAAACTTTAATGCACATTTTTGTTCATCTGTGATGATATAGGGGCCCATGTAAGACATGTCTGTTTTTAGAAGTTATTATTAGGAATATCACTTATTACCTTTTATGGGTAGTGGAAAGAACCACTCAATATTCAGTTCTTTGATAGAAGATCAGATACACAGCCTTTTCTGCAGCAGAGACATGGCTTTAGCACAAACTTAGTCCCTTTTGAATCCTTGAGCCATGGAGGGTCACCAAATATTCCCTCCCCCAAGAGACAATTACAATGGGCCCCAAAACACATTTCTATTCAGTACTTATCCTGGATTTTATACAAGGGACTAAAATGTTAGATTATTTGAGCCAGATCCATCAAACTAATGAGCCCTCTGCTCTTTATGGTTCTTTCTCTCCATCATAGACTATTATCAGTGACCCTATGAGCCCTTCCCTTCCACAAGCTGCCCTCTGGCTTGGCTGCATAGCTCAAGCATCACTGCCTCCCAATCCTTCTGTAAGCAGTCCCACATTTCTGTGCAGATGGCCATCTGGGAATCAGTTCATCAGATGGCTTTAAAGAGTGTGAAACAATTAAGGATATGCAATCTGGAAAAGCCCCAAGCCCAGACAAGTGACCCAGCCCTCTGTTCATGCTCAGCCCTGATCATTCAGTGGCCAAGGAGTGACCTAGAAGGAGAGGGACAGGCTTGCTCCTACTCAGTACTCAATGACCATTTTGAAATTACAGAAGGAGAACAGATGGAGAGGTAACCTCAAATGAATATTCATAAAAAGAAAATCAATTATCCACCTTCTGTGCCACCTGCCCTCTCAACCAACTTAGTCCGCAACTGTGAGAGGCAGGGGGTACATACCCAAATCACGGCTTCACCTCAAAGGCAGTCACAGAGGCCAAGAGTCTGATGCCAAGCCTGGAGTTTTGGCACACCTGACCTGAAAAGGTGGAATGTTTTATGTTTGTGACCTTTAAAACAAGAACCAAAGCCATAAAAAGATGGCATGGGGTGGCAGAAAGAGCAAAGCCTTCCAAGGAAGGCTGGCCTGGGCTCAATCCCAGCACCGACCCTTCTCAACATGTGCCCTTTATTCTGATTATACTGGACAGGTTGCCCATACCCCAAGCCTCATTCTCCTCACCTGCACAATAGGGTTAATATCTACTTGTATTGGGAGGTTAAGGGGCACAGATTGAGCAGAGGAACTAAGTAAGATGACAAACATGAAAAGATGAAGCACCCAGCCATAGTGAGAATGAACAAATATTAGTTCCTTCTGCCTATCCTCAAGGACACCAACTCATAGGAAAGAGACTGGACTTGAAAGCATCAAACCTACAACTGCCTTCCTAGTGATGGATGAAGATATGTGATTCCCAGAAGTTGTATGGCTCCAACACAGAACTTTTCAGGAAGCCAAGACATATTTTTTAAATATTCTGTTAATATAACATGGGTCCTGAATATTTTCAGTTGTTATTTTAAATAGTATAGCTCCGTTGCACAGATCTTTTATTCCTGTGTCCACAGCTGTAACATGGACAAGGCCACGAGGGCTTGCCCAGCACACACACACACACACACACACACACACACAAAATGTAGAGGATTCCAAAAATACATATTGTGTTTTATTAAAGGGTTTTATTAAAATGGCAGGAATAAATGGAACAGAAGAGTCAAGGTTAAGGGCAAGTACCCTTATTTACCAAGAGCCTTGTTTTGAGCAGCCTTTCCTCTCCTCTAACAACACACTCGGCTATTTACTGTCATTTTTCCCTTAGGCTATCTTATCTTCCAGTGGGGGGAAGGTATCAATTACATCTCTGCTGCCTTCAAGCTGGTCTTCTGTAGCCTAAACAAGATCCCGTACTTCCAACCTAACAAAGTCATCCCAAAGTAGGATTCCGGCTTCTTACAATTAAAAAAAAAAAATCCAGCCAAGCGCAGTAGCTCATGCCTATAATCCCAGCATTTGGGAGGCCAAGGTGAGAGAATTGTCTGAGCCCATGGGTTTCAGACCAGCCTGGCAACTTGGCAAGATCTCATCTCTATAATAAATCAAAAAAATTAGCCAAGCATGGTGGCGTGCACCTGTAGTCCCAGCTACTTGGAAGCCTGAGGCAGAAAGATCACCTTAGCCCAGCAGGTCGAGGCTGTGGTGGCCATGACCGTGCCACTGCACTCCAACCTGGGTGACAGAGTGAGACTCCTACTCAAAAAAAAAAAAAAAAAAACAGCTTTCGCTGGACACAACTCACACCTATAATCTCAGCACTTTGGGAGGCCGAGGTGGTAGAATCATTTGAACTCAGAGATTTGAGGCCAGCCCAGGCAACATAGTGAGACTTTATCTCTACAAAAAATGCAAAAATTAGGCAGGCATGGTGGTACATGCCTATAGTCCCAGCTACTCTGGAGGCTGAGGTGGAAGGATCGCTTAAGCAAGCCCAGGAGGTCGAGGTCACAGCAAGCCAAGATTGCTTCACACGCTACAGAGTGTGACCCTGTCTCAAAGAAGAAAAAAAAAATCCAGCTTTCAACACACTTCCCTTAGTGTGGAGAGTGAACTGGGGACGAAAGGAGCCCGGTAGTCAAAGCAGAGAGGTCCTAGGAAAGAAAGCCATTTCTAGTCTCGAGTCTTTATAATTTGCATCCAGGCTGTCTCCTTTTTTTGTCTTTTGTTTTTCCAGTTTGTTAATCTGAGTGTGTGTTTGAAAAAGAAGAAGGTGAAAGGAAAAAAAACAAAGAATTTGTGTGATCGATCACCCCACCAGATAAACAGCCTGGCCACTTAATTTAATCATGCAGAGAGAGAATTGAATTATTCTAATCAAGGGCTATAGAACAGCTTTCGTTAGCCAGACCATAATAAGGAGCAAGTCATTGGAGACACCTGGGTCCCTTTCTGCCTTTCAGACAGCCAGGTGGCCACTGCCATCACTAGCCCTCCAAGTGAGGGCAGATGGTAAACAACCCAGAGCCCTCTGGAACCTGGGATCCTGCTTTCACACTTTCGGACAAAAGCCTGACTCAGTGTTACATGCAACACATCTGCCCTTTCTCCCAATCAGACTTATAACATTCTCACCCACCCACCCCCCACCAATGTCTGTGGCTACCCTCAGCTCTTGGACTCCCATGGCCCTCCACCAATACAGATTAACAGCTTGGAATATAAAGGATAGAAAGGAGGACCTCTAACCCATTCTCATCACCTCTCCTAGACAGAGTGGAGAAGGGAGCACTCGCCAGCCCGTCACCAGAAACCTTAAGTTGTCTACATCAGAAGCTCAGCTTTGAAATCACAACATTTCGCATTTGAGGGTAGAAGAAAAGTGAAGATAGTTCACTCAAATCTGAAGCTATGTAGGAGTGCCAAAAAGGGTGGGGACAGCATGGAAGAGGAGGAGGAGGGAGGGAGGATAAAAAGAAAAGTTTGATTCATGAAAGCCTGATGATTCAGACTGAGCCCCCAGGCAGGACTTTTCCTAAGTTCATGGCCATCCTCTTCCACCACAGCCTGACTTCTTCTAGGGGTTATAAAAAAAGAACCCTTCAAGAAAAACATACTTGCTTTCCTGCACCTGGCTTTCTGGAAACCTCTCTTCATTTCACCCCCTTGGGCCTCACATATATTTTCCCCTTTTCTAGCCTCCTTTCTGCAAGGCCACATGATACCTGGGATTTTCCTCTCTCCCACCTTATGCTCACAGGCCCATATGCTCATTTAGTCTGCTTACCTAGTCATTCTCAATCTGTCACAGTCCCTAGTTCCGCCCATTGGAAACAGTTGCTTGACCCAACTGGTTAAAAAGTCCCTTCTCAGAGCCCTTGATGAACGGCCTCTATTCAAAGCACAAGGAGGAACCCATTAGGCCAAAGAGCTGGTATTTTGTCATCATCATCCCCTGGCGCTCTTCTATAACACTTTCCTACTGTTATTATTCCATAGAAACCTTGATGAAAGTCACTGGGGGTGATTAAGACAAATAGGGAAAAGCAAACAAAGTCCTCATGCATCCTGCTCCCAAGACGCTGGGGCCTTGTATGGCAAGAAGAGATTCTCACGTGACCCGCAGGCTCAGGCCCAATATTTATCAGCAGAGCCTGGTCCAGCTGGAATGTCAATGAGAGACTGGAGGATTATATAAGGGGAAGACGGATGTGCCCCTGGTGAGTAGTATGGAGGTCAGCAAGTCACTTTGTCCGGCTTTAAATCTATGAGGTGTGACATCTTGGCAGACGTGCAGATCTCCCTTATTTTCTTTTTGATAGCAACTTTGGACATATTGCAGCCTGGGTTGCTGTATATATTCAGGCCCTGACGGCGCCACAGAATGCCTTTCACCATACAACGGAGGCATTTTCCACCACAGTCTGCCACCCGAAGCTGGGACAGAGCTGGTATTCAGATCCCAGCATGCAGGTCTCTCAACCGCGGGACTCACTTGTCTGCCTCAAAGGTTCCAGAAGAAATAAGGAGCTTGTCTCTCCTCCATGCTGCCTGGTTGGGATGGTGAGCAGTCATGTTAGCATTCAGCTTCACAGGCCAGTGCCTGTCTTTGTAAAAGGCAAACCAGAGACCCCATCAGCCGTTTCCTGACTGTCATTCCAGGAAAAGAGATGGAGGATAAATTTTGAAATCCCCTAACCCACACACAAAAACCAAGCCCAAGATTCCACAGACTGCAGGTGACTAGACTAAAGGTACGTGGACATGCTGAGATGCTCTTCCCTGCCCCTTGGATCCTTGAACTGTGATCTTCCTTTCTCCTTTTCCAGTCCCCACCACCCACCTGTATCCAGGAGCTAGTTTTTTCCATCTAGGGGAAGTTCCTCCTCAATTCTCACTGGCCATGGAAATTTCATAATTGCTTTTGTATGCAACATTACCTCTGTCTGGAATGCCCTTTTCTCCCTCCCTGCCCTTTGTCCAACAAGAAGTTCCCACTATCAAGCTTGGTTGTGAGACCTTCTCCTCCCAGATCTCACTGACCACCTTCTGCCTCCACACTTTGTAAATCTCTTGTATTAGGCATTTGCTACACTACTTGGCAATTACAGGCTTATATGTGTCCTCCCAGAGCAGAAGTATTTTATTTTGTTCATCTTTATTTTATTGGTCTTCAAGTCCCAGCCAGCACAATAAGCATCTTAGATGAGTTGCATGAGTTGACCAAGGCCATGTTCTCCCCCACTTAATTTGTCAATTCTCTCCTGAGATCAGCATCACCCAGCCAGAAGTGTGGTCCTGCCTCTGCTCTTCAGAGCACAGTGGGAAGTCGTGAAGGATGCTTATCATCCCTGACTGCTGTCTGTGAAACCTCTCATTTTAGATAAGCTTCTAGGATAGGCTATATAAAGGAAGCCTTTTTAAACTATTCTGTGGAGACAGGTTCGGTGGCAAAACACTTTTGTAATACCAGGAGAGTCAACAACCTCCTAGAAGAGAGTCAGAAGGGTAGAAATCTCCCTGCTCTGTAGGAGGAACTCAGATCCTGACGTATTAGCAGTAATGAGTCCTCATCTTTCTGGCCACTAGTCTTAGGACCCCAGCCCTATCACCGACTCCACAAGTCCTAGCCCAGCTCCCTCCCCGAGGGCCCTCAGGCAAAAGCACTCTCAGGTGGGGTGCCTGGTGGTGGGTGACCACAGACCAGGAGCAGCCCTGAGGAATCAGATGCTTCATAAGACATTTTTACTCTGCTGACTTCTGTTGGCAAACTATTCTTCAACAGAACTTGGGGATATGTTTCATAATCCACCAAAGCTTTAACAGATGGAGAAGGGGACAACTTGATGAAAGAATTACTTAAAATGGGAGGATCATAATAAAGGCTGTGGGCCTCAACTAATCCATCTAAACATCACTGTGCTCTAGGCCCAAGGGCAGCCGGCTGTTCATCACAATCATCCTTGAATTTATGGGGCCTGGCCACCTTTCAAGCACTTCTCTTGGCGGAGATAGATTCCTGCAAGGTGGATGATCTTGACTGTATCCATAGGGAGGAAAAAAAATATATTAAACTTGCACCTGACTGGTCCTCAAACTAAATGCCTTGCTGTGTTTCCCACCCACCCCCTTCCAACCTCCTTGGTTAAAAATGGGAGAAGCATTATGAAGTGTGACAAGGTGAAAAGAGAAGGTTTTTGAGGTTACACAGACCAAAGTTCAAATACCAGCTCCACCATTTACTAGCTGTGTAACCTTGAACTAGTACCTTGATTTGCTAAACCTCAGTCTTTTCATCTGTCGATGGGAATTAAAATACACAGCTCAGAAAACTAATGTAAGAAAGAATGAAGAAAATGTCCATAAAGCACCTGGCAGGGTTCCTGCAATGGAAGAATCTCAATCAATTCTTCTCCGTTTCACTCTAACCAAGATTCCCAAAGTAGAGATATTATATGTATTAAAGGACTTCATAGTCAAATGAGTTTGGGAAGGGCTTGGCTAAACAAATTTAAATCCATCTTTTCTCTGCATAACTTCCAAATCTTTAACCTGCTAACATGAGCCATAAATCTCCAAGAAATACTACAGTCTTCAAGCTTCCCAGGCCACTAGGACCACAAAACATTTATCATGAAACATCACTCAGGAGTAGTGTTTCTTGGCTTTTCATTTAGGAAATTATGCTTTAAATTAAAGAGAATATAGCAATTAAATATCACAGCTACTCAGATGATTCATTCTTCTAGAGTCTGTAAATAGCCATTGTTTCCCCTTAGGGAAACCATCAATTAAAAAAAAATCAAAAATCAACTTTCTTCCCCAAAACTACTACAGAAAACATACTATCTTTCCCAACCTTCACTTTTCCTAGATGTGGACCATCCAGCACTACCTCAGCCTCCGCTGTTCATGCTCCTACTAATGTTTCCCCAGCACTTGTTTCTCTGAAAGGAGTTGAAGTCAGAAATAAAAGTAGAGGAGTGAATGGTTAAGCACTTTTTAGGTTTTTGTCTGATTGTGTGCCCTACATACAAATTTACACTATACAGAGACTCCTTGTCCAATTTTTAGTTGCAGAGATATTTTCAATCATCTTATTAACTTTGCACACTCAGCCAGGCTCGGTGACTCCGCCTGTATTCCCGCGCTTTGGGAGGCTGAGGTGAGTGGACTGCCTGAGCCCACAGGTTTGAGACCCGCCTGGGCAACTTGGAGAGACCTCATCTCTACAATAAATCAAAAAAAAATTTAGCCAGGCGTGGTAGCACGCGCCTGTAGTTCCAGCTACTTGGAAGACTGAGGCAGAAGGATCACTGGAGCCCAGCAGGTCGAGGCTGCAGTGACACTCCAGTTTGGGTGACAGAGTGAGACTCCAACTCAAAAAAAATTAAAATTAAAATTAAAATAAAAAACTTTGCACACACTTGTGCTAAAAATAATAGCAGGCTGAAGTTGGAAAAATAAGGAACAGAGAGCCAGAGCAGTTAAGCCAGAGAGCAAGCTACCATCAGAAGAAGGCACAGCTTTCCCAAGACTACAGTTTAGCTGGGGAAATGAATTCTATGATCATCACTTCTATTCATCAGTAATAGATCCTCGTATGCTGTGAAACAAGCCAATACTGCTTGCAAGTGGATTTCATTTTGTAGAGGAAGGAAATTAATATGCACACTCATTCTTTCCAAAACTACCTATCAGGTATGAAAAGTCACTATAGACACTTCTGTCCAATAAAGTTCTGCCTAAAGGCGAGCCTGATAGCTTTACACTTTCATTTGTGGATTAGATTCAAGGACAGTTTATCCCTTCATGCAGATGAGAATGTCAGACAGCTCACCTTCACCTCTGTGCACTAAAGCCAGGGGCACACTTAATCCTGCTGCTAAGTCAGATATAAAGTGCAAGAGTGTCAACTTGAAGAGGCAGATGAATGGGAGAAAAGCAACCTTGAAAATAAGAGTTAGGCTGGGCATGGTGGTTCATGCCTGTAATGCCAGCATTCTAGGCAGCAGGAGGATTGCTTGAACCTGGAAGTTCGAGACCAGCCTGGGCAGCAGAGTGAGACCTTTTCTCTACAAAAACATTAAAAAGTTAGCCAGGCATGGTGGCACATGCCTGTAGTCTCAGCTACTTGGGGGGCTCAGACAGAAGGATAGCCTGAGCCCAGGAACTTGAGGCTGTGGTGAGCTGTGATTGTGCCACTGCACTCCAGCCTGGGCAACACAACAGAGTGAGACTGCACTCCATCCTGGGCAACAGAGTGAGACCTTGATGAAAGAAGGAAGGAGGAGAAAGAGAAAGAGAGAAAAGAAGATAAAGACTAATGTTACCAATGCTCAGCCTCAAAATCCCCCTCTGCCCTCACTCACAGTTCTTCGTTTTCCCCACTCCCCCTGTTCTCTCCTGCTGTTTCCTCTGCTGTTAATAATATCCCAGAGCCTGGAACAGTACCAATTCTACCAGAATCAAGAGACCAGGATGGAGACACTTAGGTCTTCTCTAGGGGATGTGAGAACAAAGCTCTAGGTAAAACTCCAGAGACAAGGGTCCCACCATCCTTGGGTCACTCATGCCTGTGTCCAGTCACCTGCACCACAGGAGAAATCAAACCACTGAGACCACTTGACCTTTGCTCTTTGGTGGTTGGGGTGGGGACAAACGGTAAGTGTCATGAGGAAACTATAGCATAATTCAGACTACAGGAATTGTGATAGATTTCATCCAATCACTTCCTTTATAGAAAATCATACTATTGCAAGCAGACCCTTCAAACTGTATAGTAAATCCACTAACACAAGGTCAATTACATTTACCATCCTTCAACTGTCAGCTCCTCTCTGTAGTCATCTCAGCCCTCTCTCTAGCCTCATGCCACTCATCTGCATCCCTGAGCACTTTGTACCCATCTCTGGGACAGCCCATACACACAGAGGCATGAGCCATGCATTTATGTATCTATCACTTCTGCTAAGCTTATATCTTCCAGGGCAGGGTTCAGGTTTTAGGCATCAGTAGCTCTCTGACATCTTGCCCCATTCCTGGCGTATGATTTGTCCTCACATTGGTGGTCATTGTGAAAGTCTAACAATAAAGTCAAATTGAGCAATGTTACCAGCACTTAGATATCAAGTATAAGCTGTTATATTAGACATCAAAGTACATGGGCCTGGAAGTTCCCACTTAAGCCCCCTTTGCTTTCCAAGACAGGAGCCTTCTGACACATCTCAGTGTTGATTCTATTACTCCACCCCCTCCATTCCCAAGTTCTGACCCGTAGAAGTCACGAGGAAGCATTTTCATCGCTGTGCTGCGTCTTATTAATACAGACACACAGATTGGCCTATTCATCACTGCACATGAAAAACTAGACATGGAGAAGGAAAAACTTGATTATAGGCCAAAGAGTTTGCAGAGCTTGTATTTATCCAAATTATTTTGGCATTAATACCATGCCGCAAAGTCTACAAAATCAAAATGCAGAACTCTGGAAATGAGCAAGGCTAAACTAAGACTCACTGCTGTAGTTATTTGTAATTACCACAGACTGCCTGCGTCTGCAGTGAGCAGCCCAGAAATAGCTGTGCTCCCCTGGGATTCTGCATATAAAGTCCCTGGTGCCACCTACAGCCTTCCCATGCCTTCTCCAGCCCCCGGAAGAAGGAGAGAGAGAGCATAGGAATGAGAGGTTAGGAAGAGGGTGCATATAAAAAATAGATGAAAATGGAGGTGAGGGCTCATACACTTAGCTCTATGTGATCAGGCTGATGATGACAGACAGAAGCAGAAGAAACAACCAAACTTCTTTGCCTGGTATTCAGTCTTTAAACAACACAACCTGGAGTCAAAATCCCCGCTCACCACTTACAAGCTGTGAAAGTTTGGTCAAGACATTTATCTTCTCTGGGCCTGTTTCACCACCCATAAACTGGGAAATCATGACCCCTGTGTCCTAAGGAGGTCATGAGGATTAAATTAATAAATATAAAGAAGTTTGTTGGAACAGTGCCTGAGACATAATACTTGCTACAAGTTTATTACCATTCCTGGACTTTGGTCCTCCTTTCTGATCACCTGACCAGGTGACATCACATTCCTTTAGCCATAGTCCATTGAATTTTCATTTATTCATTTAATAAATATGTACTGAGTATACGTAGACCATACTTTCCTCTACATGACCAAACCCTAAACCTTTCAAGGCCCAGCTGCCTCCTCCGCAAAGCCTTCTGGTTATCCCCAGTAGATGTGGTCCCCTCCTCCTCACTGCATTTTTCCTCTCTCCTTTAGCATTCAATATTTTTTAATTCAAATCATAGCTTGAAGCTCCCTGCATACAGAACCAATGTCTGATTCATCTTTGTTTCCCACAGCAAAATTGCTCAAATAGAGTATGAAGTCAATAAATAGTGTGGAATGAATAAAGGAGAATTTAGAATGAAGACCAGAGAAAAGTGGCTCTCTGAACCTTTCTCCAGAGCCTGTTCTAAAAAGGTTGACAGGAGACCATCAGCTTAATCCCCTTTAAAAATCATTGGTAGCTGTTATTATACAAAACAACACAGATTTTTTTTAATGAAAAAGATCCGATTCCTTCACTGTGGGATCTAATAATTGAAAAAAAATAAGTGCCCATTCACAGCCCTACATATCTACTCCATCCCTGTTTCATGGTCAGGTGAGGCTGTAGAAGTCACAAAATCTCCTGAAAAACTAAGCACCCACCTGCCACCAGACCTTCCCTGCAATTCTGCTAAGAGTTTCCCACATGCTCACAGCACCAGGTTCAAACATGCTTTGCCCTCCCTAAAACTCCCACACTCTAAAAGCCTACCATCTCATCTCACACCTCACTATGATCTTAGGTCCACCAGAATGAATGTTCTCATTTCCCCCACTTATCTTCCATCCTTCTACCCTTATGCCACATCATAGAAGACACACCCCTCTTCCTTCCAAAGGCCCCCTTTCCTGTGTCCAATATGCTTACCCTAATTTTGACTTTCCCGATATTGCTCCCTCCCTCTAGTCTCTTCCCCTTTGAACTTCCATAAGTTATTTCTCCTCCACTTACTAGGCTCACCTCAGCTCCAGGCAATCTTGAGCAGTTGACTTAACTTCAACTATAAAAACTACTCATCTCTCAGATCACACATGTGAAAGGGCTTGCAAAGAGCTTACAAAAATGTTAGGTACTTTCATATCTTCCTAAAGACAGAGATCACCTATTTTTACTCCTCTTTTGGTCTTCCTCAATGCCCTACAAAGAGTCTGGCATACAGTAGGTGATTAATAGATGAGGTACACATCAGGGGTGTAGTGGCTCACACTTCTAATCCCAGCACATTAGGAGGCTGAAGTGGGAGGATCACTTGAGTCCAAGAGTCTGAGACCAGCCTGGGCAACATAGAAAGACCTCGTCTATGGATAGATGAAGACTGTGTCTTGATGAAGACACAGTTGATCTCTAACTTGGGCCTCTCCCAGGATGCAGGCTAGCATGCCCAGCAGTGTCCTGGACACCTCCACCTGGATATCCTGAAGCTTAGCAGCTCTGAACCTGAATTAGTCATCAATTTCCCAAACAGACTTCTCCCCCAACCCACAGTCCCCATCAGGTATCATGCTCTGTCTTTTCCATATCCCACAAGCATAAGAGTGACCACCCTGTGCAGGCACTGCCCAGGGGCAGAGAATGCAGCTTGAGCAGGACAAAGCCCCACACTCATGGGTAGAGAGAGCTCAGACTATAAATCAGAAAATAAATCTAAAATGTAACATCAGGCAGTCATAAGTGCTATGAACTAAAATACAACAGGTTTAGGAGATGATGGCAGAAAGGGGGCTCTGGTTTGTTTTTGTTTTTTTAAAAATAGTTTTGGGGAAAAATTAATTAAAATATTATCACAAAGTGCAGAAGCCATCAGCCCAAAGCAATATACTTTTTTTTTTTTTTTTTTTTTTTGAAAACTGGATGCTTTATAAATCATATGTTAAAGTTTGGACAAGTAAAAATAAATAGTCTTAGGGGCTACAGTGTTTTACACAGATGTTGAACACTCTGCAAAGATAGGCTCATGCAATAAGTGAGCCTGAGGAGAGAAGAGAAGAAGCAAAAGATCTGTCTTGGCGCCAGGCAGCATTTGGAGACCGGAAGAGGATGAAGAAGCAGCCCTGAGAGTGAGTAAGAGCTGCTGACGAGTGAGAAAAAAAATCAGAAGCAAAGCAAAGAAAATGTCTCAAAGAAGAGTCAGCCGTGTCCAGGCCCCCAGGGAGTGAAGACTGAGGATCAGCTACTGGGTTTGGTGACATGGAGCTCGCAAGAGACAAAGGTGGTTCCTGTGGAGTGTGAAGAAGGAACTAGAGAGAGAATGAGAGGTGAGGGACGAAACAGACAGCAAGAGCAGACAGGAGCATCGACAGAAAAGGGGCAGAGAATGGAGCAAGAGTTAAAACAAAGTCTAATATGAGGTCTTTTAAGTGAGGAGATGCCAGCATATTTGTATGCTGGTGAGCATTATGCAGTGAAGAAGGAAACTCTGGTGATGCTGAGGAAAAGAGAAAAGTAACTGCAGAAACAAAGTACTTGATCAGGAGGAAGGTTCAGGAACCAGAGTGGGGAGCTCGGCTTATGACGGGGCCAGAGGCAGTCCCCTAGCACTCCTTCTCCATTAGATCCTTAATCTCTTATATCTATGCTCTTGATATCTTAAATCTTGAATCAATCACCAAATGTGATCATTTATTCACCCCATAACATTGATGACTTTTGTCGCTTGATTTTCATTCTCACTGCCATCACTCACAACCAAATTATCACAAGTCTCCTTATCTATGAAACAGGATAAAACACGTTGGCTTTAACATTCAAACCTCAGTCAGGCGGAGACCCCGCTGGCCCAGATGAATAGCGTGACTAATATTCTTTCGTAATTCCCCTCTCCAAATACTCTGAGTACAGATGAGGCGGCACACACAGTCCATGGATCAACTCGTGGAGAGATTCCAAGGCTCCCCTTGAGGCCACAATAGCTGACATCCAGATGCTGGTCCCTGCTGCCTCCTCTCCCTTTCTTGTCTTGCTAAGACAGAGAGCTGGTGTCCCTGATGGAGCCCAGAAAATGAAGCAGTGCAAAGAAAAATCCCCATAGCCACAGCAGTCACCTTACTCATCAAGATCCCACTGGCAGACAGGCAGGTGACCCAGGGAGATTTGATAAGCCCAGCTTGGAAATGACACCCGTAGCTATACCTAGAAAACCTGAAATACTTCATCCAGCTGTATCCCCAGGAAGAAGAGAAGCAGGTTTCTTGGGTGGTAATGACACATAAACATCTTATTAATCTGGGGTAATTATTTGTCTCACAAGTTCAGGCTGAGGATAAGAGATAATCGATGACACAAAGTTTCTTAGCATATTACTCGGCACATACACGATGGGAAAATTATCAGCCTCCTAACTCTTCTCCCTTCTGCTCTCTTCCCTGGACTCTCTTTTTGCCAAGCCTTTTTATCCTTTGTTTCCTCTTTAATATTTCTAAAAGCTCTACTTTTCTCAAATAATTGCCTACCCCTCAGTCCATCCAGATAATGCTGGTAGTTCCCTCAACGCCTTTAGGACAAAGTGCAACTTCCAGAACCTGGCATGGAGGCTGCCATACCAGCTTGATGGCTCTTCCACAACTCTCCCCATCATGAAACAGCTCTGTTCTCAGAAGACACCATGTGGGTTCACTGCAGTTGTAATCCATCCAGTCTCTGGACCCACCCAAATCTTACTGAAGCTTCAAGAATGAATTCATTTGCCACCTTTTCCCTGAATCTTCACTGAGCACCCAGAAAACCCTTCCTCAACTGAAGTCCTGTAGCACATATCATCTCTTCTTATGGGATACTTGTGACACTTCTTCATGTTATGCATTGACTTCTGTCTGTGTGAATCTTCCTTCTGTAACTATATTGTAATTCCCTGAGCACACAAACCATGGGCTACAATTTCTTGTATCACTCTAAGTCACCTCGAACAATACTTTTTGCAGAAAAGATGATTAAATAAGAATGTGTTGATGAAGGCCTCCACTTCAATAGTAAGATGCACTAGGAAGAGCTCAGGTCTGAGCTTAAAGCCCAAGTACATCTTTGAGCTGCTTGACTGGGTGCAATATCATCCTTATTAGAACTAGTTACAGCTACCTGACAGGGTGGTTCTATTAAATGAGATAATGTATGTAAGTCACCTAATAAGTACCTAAAGTACAGTGTGTCCTCAACAAATGTTACTTCCCTTTCCCAACCACCTTGCCTGAAACTAATGATGTAAAATGACAAGGGACAAACCTCTCAGGAGACAGGCAAAGCTGACAAAGGAACTTTACATTCCAAACCGCAGCGATCCAGTTCCAGGAAGCTTCTTCCTTTTGATTCGGTGTAAGGACTCTAAAGGGGACACAAATGAAGTCTGGGAGACAGTGAGATGCTAACAAGTTGGAAATCAGAGTTATTTCAAGTCCACCCACCAATTTAACCTCAGAAGGGGGCTGGGAGATCCACCACTTTGCAGTACAGGAAAGTGACTCTTCAACGTCGAAAAGGCACTGGTCCAAAAAGCCTTGGTTCAGTAGCCCAGTGGTTAGAGGTCTGGCCTGTTCTGAAACAAATGAGGAGGGGATTATCACTCGGGCCTGAACCAGCAAGCAGGCTCATGTCCCCTTGATATGTTGGCAAATGTCATAACTGGTCATTAGGAGGGCTACCCTGTGGAACACCCAGTTGAGTCCATGCTGTTAATAGCACAATGAATACACATTCATGATACCTCAGGACAATGTACTCAGGATAAAAATAAAACTCTGCACTTACAGGGAGGAGTGGTTATGTGTACCTGGATGTCTTCAGAGCATCATTAATGACTGAACAAGAATTCATTGCACATTCTTTCCAGCACAGTCTCTAGACACCTGATAATCTGAGAAAAAGGCAGAACCTCTGCTTTTCAGAAGAGGTGGTGGAATTTCCTGCCCATCTGCATTCTCAAATAAACCTGAGTTAGCTTCCCAACTCTCCCACCCACCTGCTCTGGGACTTTCTGCAGCAATTTGCCTCCATTTCCTCATAGATACCCATACGTGATAAAACTTACCTTGCAAGCAGTTGTGAGCATTAAGTAGAGGAAGCTAATGTTCCCAAAGTGCTAGTACCAGGCCTGCTGCTCCCTCCCTGACAACCATCATTACATTATTACAAGTCAAGCAGAAGGACAGGAGAATAAATTGTAACAATTTATTAAGCATGGTCAGGGACCAAGTCTGGACCACCACAAGCAAAGTCCAAAAAGGGATTCATGTGGTGGAAACGGCATTTGCCCGTCTCTGTTCTCGAGGTCTCTGTCTGGGTCCCACAGTTCCTCTGAGATCTCGGGTGGCTCTCTAGCCATTTGATTTACAAGCTCTCTCAGTTTCCTAGAGATGTGAACTCATTTTGAACAGATCATTTGCAATATTCCTGCCCATGTTTTACATATTTTCCAGAGAGGAGCTTTAAGGCTTAAGTGAAATGACATGTCCAAGGTCACAGAGGTCATTGGTGGCAGGGCTAGGATGCAGGGCTGTTAGATCCAAAGGCCCCCTCCCACCCTATGCTTCCCTGCCCTTTCTATACAGTGACCACTGGGGCCTTCACAGTGGGGGCTATAGGGCATGAAGAAAAAGAGAAAAATGACAGTGAACTTGCATGCTGTCTACTAATTCAAAATCCCCCTACAATTTGGGCAGAGAGCCCCCAAAACCCATCCACTGGTGGGTCTGTGACTGGTCCATCACCATGACAACGCTCCTGTCCCTTACGTCCATTGTGTCAGGTGATCTTTACTCTGCTACCTTCTCATGTTGGTTAAGGAAAGTGATCCCTATTAAACTGACAAGCTTCTGCAAAGCCCAAGAAACCATCAAGAGAGCAGGAGACAGCCTACAGACTGGGAAAAAGTATTTGCCAACTCCAGGTCTGACAAAGGCTTAACATCTTGGATCTACAAGGAACTCAAATGTGCTGAAAAGAAAAAAACAAACAACCCCATTATAAAATGGGCAAAAGATATGAACAGGCACTTCACAGAGGAAGACATCCGAGTAGCCAACAGACACATGAAGAAATGTTCAACGTCACTAATCATCAGCGAGACGCAAATCAAAACCACACTGAGATACCACCTAACTCCAGTCAGAATGGCAATTATCAATAACTCAAAAAATAACAGTTGCTGGAGAGGGTGTGGCGAAAAGGGAACACTTCTACACTGTTGGTGGGAGTGTAAACTAGTGCAACCTCTGTGGAAAGCAGTGTGGCGAGTCCTAAAAGGTCTAAATACCAACCTCCCATATGACCCCGCAATCCCCCTACTGGGAATATATCCCGAAGAACACAAATCACTCTATAAAAAAGATACCTGCACACATATGTTTATCGCAGCATTGTTCACAATGGCAAGAACCTGGAAACAGCCATCCTGCCCATCAAAAGAGGACTGGATTAAAAAAATGTGGTACATATACATGATGGAATACTACACAGCCATAAAAAAGAACAAAATCATGAATTTCGCAGCAACCTGGTTGGAACTAGAGTCTATAATACTGAGTGACCTCTCACAGAAACAAAGATCTGAGTATCACATGTTCTCACTCATACAGTGGACCTTGAACATCCAATGTAATACTATAAGAAAATGACTGACAGTGGTAGGAAACTATGGGGGGGGGGGGAGATGGGATTAACAGTAGTAAATATCTGTCTGGGGACGGGGAGACACCTCTTATCAACAAGGGTGCCTGAACGAAGCATATTTGTATACCTAACCCTTAACTGTACCCCGCAATATCATAATAAAAAATATTGATTATAAAAAAAAAGAAAGAAAAGTGATCCCTGTCTTACTGGTGAAAAACCGAGGCTCAGAAGGGCAGCAGCGTCCCCCATGTGTGAGACCAGGCCTCCCATAATTCAGGAAGTGCCAACCAGATCATTAAAAGGGTCCCCACATTACACCACAACTGCAGCTCTGCACAGTCAGCCACAGGCCCCCATCTCAGCATCCAAAGCCTGGCACCAGTACTGGATAGAGAAAACAGTGGCTGGTGACACGATGTTTGCTCTGGACCTGTCATTACAGAGAAACATCGGTGCCAATTCCCAGACATACGCTAAGCCCGCCTGGTTCTTATTGTCCTCTGGGGCTAAGCCTGCTGCGTGGTTTCATTTAATTGAATATTTTGATTGTCTGATTTCTGTAGCCAGAAGCCCGTAGGCAGTAAATGCCCTTTTCCATCAGTTCAAGAAAGAAAATGTACCTGCCGTGGTAGTATTTGCTTCACTGAGCTGCTGACTTATTTTAAGAACTAAATCTTTCCTGTTACTATATTTTTCTGGGTTGTGTGCTCTAAGACTGACACTAATAACTTTTGTCTAGGGCAGAAGCGTCCTCTCGTGCGATGACGTACCGCCACCTAGTGACACTCATTCCACAGCAGCCGCATGAGACAACCGTGGCGATCTTGACACACACAGGAATGTTTTGTGCTCTCCGAGAGAAGTTTTACATGCATTCCTCTCTTCCCACATAACAGGACTTGCCTAGCAGTATTATACTCATTTTACTTTTTTAATATAGATAAGTTAAGACACAGAGATCCAGCAAGAAAGCTGAGTAAGCTTTCCTCTGTTTTATACCTCCCAACTTTGGTGGCTGCTCTTTATAAATGATGACCTCACAAGATAGGAGGCTAGTGAAGCCCCCAGGTGCTTCTGGAGAAACACAACTGGAGAAAGACAACCCTCCTGTGGGATCTGATGCAATCGTCCTGTCTTTATCGAGCCTGTCATATCAGCGTCTCTAAACTTTGGGTGCAAGATCATCCTCCCGGCATCTCTGAGGAGTATAATAAACCCCAGTGTTACCTCCAGGTCACCACAGGAGCTCACATATAAGGAGATAGAAAGGTCTTCCTCTGTGGTGACTAAGAATAGTGATGGGATTGTTCACGGCCTCCTAAACTCATTGCCCCTCACCTCACCAGGGCAAGAATTAAGAATTCTCGTCCTGTTGCTAACCATTAGCTCCAACCTTCAAGCTCCCAATTACTGGCAAATATCTAAAGCTGAGTTGCTCAACCTTGACACCATGGGCCAGATAAGGCTTGGTTGTTTGTGCCCTGTGAACATTTAGCAACACCCCTTGCCTCTACTCACTGGACGCTAGTAGCACCCACACACACACACACTGCCCCCAAACCCTTGTTCCTGTCAAAATATCTCAAGACACTGTCAAATGTTCCCTGGGGGTACAAAATCACCCCCTGGTTAGAAACGACTTATCTAGATGGCAAATACACAAGAATATAAGAAAAACAATTGCTACTATCTTTTAAAAGGCACAAATTGCTCCAGTAGCCAATTGGATAATGCACCAGCCTCCTAAATGGCACAAAATTGTGTGCTGAGACCTTTATGGCCTTATCCTGTTTAATCTTCACAACCAAGAAACTAGCCTGTGTTGACTCTCCAAGGAAGTGTTCACATTACACAGAAATGAAAATTCAGAGATGTTAAGTAACATGGCCAAGGGCACCCAGCTGGCATTGGCAGAACTATCATTTGGAACCAGACTTTCCTAACTCCAAACCCTGAGCCTGTTGCCATCAGCAGATTCTGAGACCACAAGACACAGATAATTCTGGAACAGTGTTCATTCTTGACAGTCCTGCTAGGGTATACTAACACTAATCAAATAATATTTCCAGATTTAAATTTAAAGTCATCAAGACCAGAGCTATTCTCTGTAAGAAAATCTACCCAAAGTGTGGGTGCTGAGGAGATTTTGCCATAGGGTAATAAAGAGAGCCTTGGGTCTGAATTCCAACCCTACAACCAACAGTTGACTGCATGGCCTTTATTTGGGGTCAATTATTTAAGCTCTTAAAGTCTCTGTGAATTTATCTACAGGACAAAAAAAAGTTTGCCAGGGCAGTGCTTCTCAACCCTGGCTGCACATTAAAATCACTTGGGTAGCTTTTCAAAAGGAATACCTAGACCCCCCCAAAATTAATTAAGCCAGAATCCCTGAGACCCAGGCAATGACATTTTTTTAAACTCTTAGGTAACTCCAATGTACTGACAGAATTGAGAGCCATGAGGCTAGATGAACTATAAGATTCTCAGTTCTGTGTCTCTAATTTAGGTCCCAATGCCCCTTAAACTAGAAGCCATATTTTCACGCTTACGTGACCCACTGGGATCTATTACAAAGGGTGGCTAGTTTCTCCATCTCATAAGACTGTCCCGAAAGACCCAAAGAATTTATTGGAACTCCCTCACTGTCTCAATTGCCCTCCAGGCCCTGAACTAACCATTTCCAGCATCTCACTCTACTACCTAAAAGTACTGAAACCCCACTTCAGTCTCCTGTGGCACATGGGAGTTGGAAACTCCTACCAAAAGCTGCAGAGAGCAGGAGAAATGACAGAAGACAGCTGTGTTGGCTGAAAAACAATCTTCTTCTTGGCCTCGTTGACTACTTGCCCTGTCTGCCTTTAATAAGGTTATCTCTAATCCATGATTTTTCAGAAGGTGAGAGAATCTCCCCTTTCTGAACATGACTCACTGTCTCCTATTGCAGCTCCCAAAGGAGAGTGATAATGTCTCACTCAGCAGGTGCCTGAGAGAAGCTTTGGCAACACAATGAGCCCTCATTCTTCACCCCTTCCTATGCCTCCTGTCACAGAAATTGTGAGCAATTCTCCTGCAACTTGAGAGCTTCACCTAGCACGCCAAGATACAGTTAATAATAAATAAAAGTGATTTACATCCACGGAGGACTCTCTAGACGCCAGGCTCTGTGTAAATTATTTATAGGCTTTCATTTCACTGATTCTTCACAAGTCCCTGCATGAGACGGTATCAGCAGCAGCAGCATATCTGTAATATCTATATACAAACGAGGAAACTGAGTTGTCTGTGTTCCCTGTTCCTCTTCCTCAGCCTTCATTCCCACAATTTCCTCCACTAGACTCTAAGTTTTGCAAGGGCCGGGACCACATCTATTGGGCAGAAGAGCCAAAACTAAGATGCCAGCCAGCTGACTCCAGGAGGGGCCTGTGTGCCCATGCTCTGCTCTTGTGCAGGGTGAGTCTGCAAAGCAGAGAGATGGACAACTGGGAGGTGGGCAGAGCCCCCGGGTGTGGGCCGGGAGGGCAGCAGAAGAGAGTGTGTTGGGAAGAAAAGCAGACATGGACGCCAAGTGCCGCCAAGGCTCCATCCATGTGGGGGTCACTTAGTGGCCAGGAGGGGACATTTCAGTGAAGCTGCCGGACCAGAGGAGACAGGGCAAGTGGAGTGAGTGGGAGGTAAGGGACAGAGAGAGAATACAAGGGGACAATGCATTGGAATTGAGGGAGGGCTTTTATTTTACTGCGTTTTCCGTGAGAAAAACTTGAGCATGTCCCAAGCTGATGGGAGCTGAGCATGAGAGACTGGATGTCCAAGGAATAAAGGGCACAGTGGGTCCTGCTGGGTTCCTGAGAGGGCACAGAGGGCTGTCTCTGGGGAGAGACAAAGCTCCTTTAGCAGTTCTCAGTCACCCTGGAGTGTGCACCCCTTTGGCCCCACTTCCCGGGTGAAGAGCAGGAACCTCAAAAGCTAGGCAACTTTCCAACCTGGGCAACATTGCCAGATCTCATCTTTACAAAAAACAGAAATCAAAATGTCGCAGCACCTGTAGTCCCAGCTACTTGGTAGGCTGAGATGGAAGGATCGCCTGAGCCCAGGAGGTCAAGGCTGCAGTGAGCTGTGATTGTGCCACTGCACTCTAGCCTGGGCAAAAGAGTGAGACCCCAACTTAAAAAAAAAGTTAGGTAACTTTCAGAGTCTGGGAAGTGGGGCTAAAAAGAGAGGCTGTTCAGTGGGTGCAAATATACAGCTAGATAGAAGGAATAAGAAGTGTCAAAATAGCTAGTGGAAAAGGTTTGAAATATTACCAACACACAAAAAAATTATAAATGTTTGAGGTGATGGCTACCCTAATTACCCTGATTCAATCATGACATATTGTATGCGTGTAACAAAATATCACATGATGATTATTATGTAACAATTAAAAATAAAACAAAAGATATGTAAACAAATTAAAAGTTAGATAACTTCCACACAGGTAGCGAGAGACAGGGCTGGACTTTGACCCATGTCCCTCTGACACTACAGCCTCTGCGCTGACCACTATGCAGCCTGTCCCCCTCTGCATCTCAGTAGAAGATGAGCCAGGACCAGGTATCTCCCACAGTCAGGATTCAAACCCAGGTCAACCAGACCCCAAAGCCCATGATCTTTTCACTGCCCCCTGTATTCTAATCCGAGGGCAACTGGCCCTCGCCTCCCCTCGGTGAAGCCCTTTTTGTTGGCCCAGCAGCTTGAACAGATGCAAGACTCAGGTGAGCTCCGCCACCCCAGCAAGATGTTGTCAGAACCGGTAAGCCAGCTCTACAAGACAAGTGTCAAAGAGATGGGACTAGGGGTGCATTGTCTCGATCCTTCCCTTCAGTGTTCCCCCTTCCAGACCCCTCCCTCCTAGAACAACCTAAACACCAGCAGCTCAGGTCCCGCTGCTAACTGACCCTCACCCTGACCCAATGGCATGCCTGCTTGCTTGGCTGTTGCAGACCCAAAATTGAAGCACTCCCATCAATGCCATCTAGAAATTCAGCAATCTCATCAAAAACGTATCTGAGAGAGGGTTGTTCGGGGTGAAAGAGGACCTGGACATGGGTTTTGTTACAGTGAGTTTAGTAAGTGGGTGCATTCCGTGGAGTATTCACTATTGAGCTGCCCAGGGGGTCAGAGCTGCCCACCCAGCTGCCCACCCACCTCAAGTGAAGCACATCTGCCCTGAGGCTTGCCCTTGGTGGGGTGTGGGGGATGTGCCACATCATTCTGGAAGGCACCCAGTCCCTTCCACCAGGAATCCAGACAAACTGGAGGACAGGATCATTTGGGACCAGGGTGTCTGACTCCAGGTTCTGACCCCCTCCTGTGTCCTGGGGTCTTACTGGGAGCAAAGGGAAGAGCCCAGACACCTGGGCCGGGCAGCCAAGCTTCCCAGAACTCTAAGAACACCACATTCAGGGGTTTATCCCTCTTCTCTAGTTCTCTTGAAACCCTGAGAGTAGGCGTTTTACCTATCTTGTTCATTTTGAATCTTTTACACCTGGACAAATGTCCTGTTTCCTGAAGCAGAGAACCACATTCCCTAATTTCTGCCACTTGCCCATGTGTGTTTGTTTGGGAATAATAAAACAAAGATGAACGATATCCTGTACTTCCTGCCCTCTTGCCCTTCGTGGGCTGTTGTTCCTCCTTCCCCTTGTGCCATCAGCTCTGGGGTTTGCTCCCCACCACCCCCAGTCTCCCATGTGCCCTGCTCTTCCAGCTTGCTTGTGGGTGGATTTAAGGAAAGTTCCAGGTCCAAGGGCGGGTCTCTCACCTCACTTCCTCTCTGTCCTGGCCCCAGGTCCTCACCTTCATTGTCTTGGACAAATTCAGAAAGTCCCTTTCCCCTCTGTTTTTGGCTGCATTGGTTGGCTAGGTTTTGTGTGTGTTTGTGGGCTGTTTGGTTTGGTTTGCTTTTTTTTAAGCTTTCTTTGACCAACTCCCAAAATAGGAAACAAAACCACAGAGAAGTGCAGAACCCCAGGACTTCAGTGTGGTTTCTGCTATCATTTGACACATTATCAGATGCAAGTCGCTTCCCCACCTTAAGTCACCCTCCTTGTGGCACCAGATAGCTCAAAAGTCCCTTCTGATCCTCACACCCTCACACCTTCTGACCTTGAATCTGACTTTGGACGGAACAATAGAGAGTCCATTCCTGGGAGGAGAGGACTCATGCAGGACAGTGTCTCAGAGGATAGCCCAAGAGTCCTTGAACCACGCAGATAGGAGAGCCATCCTGGGCTCCCTCCTGAATCTTCCCCACCTCATGGCTGCAGGGATTCAATGAGGAAGGGTGCTGGACACAGGTAGGTGAGAAGGGAGATAATGGGGGCAAGAGGGGTAGAAGAACAAAGGAAACTGTTGTCTTAGAGCAAAAACAAATCCCTTTAACACACAAAATGTCTGAGAGAAATGGTTTGGGACTTAATGTTTTCCATCTCTTCCTTTCCCCATACCCAAACCGGACCCTGAGATGTCTTCCCTCCAGACAGTCCAGGGCTGGAATCTCTCCACATGATTTTCACTCAGGGTTGACCACAGACTAGAAATAAACACTCAATCTCTGAAGAACATTCCATGAGAGTCTCTATTTCTGGCACTTCACAATTTCCTGCCATTTTCAAGTACATTATTGTTTTGAATCCCTCAAAATGCTCTGAAGCCGGGCTCGGTGGCTCAGCCTGTAATCCCGCGCCTTTGGGAGGCTGAGGTGAGTGGATTGCCTGAGCCCGAGGCTTCGAGACCCGCCTGGGCAGCGAGACCTCATCTCTACAATAAATCAAAAAAAAAAATCAGCTGGGCATGGTAGCGCGCGCCTGTAATTCCAGCTACTCGGAAGGCTGAGGCGGAAGGATCGCCGGAGCCCAGCAGGTCGAGGCTGCGGTGGCCGGGAGCGGCCACTGCACTCCAGTCTGGGCGACAGAGTGAGACTCCAACTCAAAAAAAAAAAAAAAATGCTCTGAAATATTGCCTCCATTTTTTCAGGTGGTGAAATGGCTTGAGCTAGGGCTTGATGGCGGGAAAAAAGAGAAGGAGAAAGGAACATAAAATTAAAGACTCCCGGGCTTTTTCTTCCAGTGCCATGCTACTATGAACAGATGAAAACCTTTATAGGATATCTGCATTCCTTATCTTTGTTTCACCTCGCCTTTTATCTTTATGTCCCTTTTTCTACAGTTTAGAAGTTTGAATGGAAAGGAAGAGAGTTTCCATTTGTCTATCACATCCCACCTCCCACTGCCAGATTATTTGCATCAGTTTGGGGGTTTTTTTGTGGGGAAAGCGGGGGAGTGCTGCACCAGGTCAAGGGAACAGAAGGAGGGAAATCCAATCTCTAGTCCTGCTTCTGCCTTAACTGAATGCCTGACTTGTTTGTCACGAGTTTAATTGTGTCTCTCCAAAATTAATATGTTGAAATCCTAACCCCCAGTACCTCAGAATGTGACCTTATTTGGAGACAGACTCTTTCCAGAGATAATCAAGTTAAAGCGGGGTCATTAGGGTGGGCCCTGATCCAATATGACTGGTGTCCTTACAAAAAGGGGAAATTTAGATACAGAAAAATCCGTAGAGGGATGATGACATGGAGACATCCAGAGAAGACGACCATCTACAAGTCAAGGAGACTGGCCTGGAATAGATCCTCCCTTCACTGCCCACAGAAGAAACCAGCCCTACAAAGATCTTGATTTGGGACTTCTCCAAAACTGGGAGGGATAATGCACATCCGTTGTTCAAGCCACCCTGTGTGTCACACTTTATTACAGCAGCCCTAGCCAAGTAATATACTTCTCAAAACCATCTCCAAGATGGAAAATAACCCAGCTCTTGAAGGACCTTGTCAAGACAACATGAGACATTAAAATAAGGCTAAGATGTTTCAGGAGAAAGGAACCATGTGCAATGAGAAATGCAGGAGCCTGCGGGTTAGCTTGAGAAGGAGGAAAAGTTTGTATATAGAAAAATGAAATTGAGGAGTTTGTCCTTCACCCTGAGTGCAATGAGAAGGCCCTGAAGGCTCCTGGAGCCAAGGAAGAAGGAAAGCCACATATTAGGCAGTAAACCTCAAGCGATGGGCAGGGGGAGCAGGACGAGGAAAAACCAGACAGGCTACAGGAACGGGAGGGTAGTGCAAAATTCCAACTTGGGTGGAGAGGCAGTGGAAGTGGAAATAAGAGATAATGATCAGAAGACAGCTCCCAAAGCACTTCCCTGATTCCATCTTTCTCTTAATTTGCTAAATGAACAATATCATAGAAGTCATTCATTCAACGTTTATTGAGCATCTACTATGTGCCAGACACTATTCTAGGTGCTGGGAATACAGCAGTAGGGAATAAAACAAATAAAGACCTTCCCTCAAAGAGCTGACATTCTAACAGAGAGAGTTAGATAAAGAATAGTAAGCATAATTTTTTAAAAAGCATAATAAGCACATTGTCTAGTATGAAAGAAATGTAAGAAGTATAAAATAAAGAGAGCAGGATAAGAAAGACGAAGCAGCTTTAAATAGGGGGTCAGGAAAGCTCTCATTGAGATAGTGGATATAAGCAGCCTCTTGGAGGTGAGGGAGAGAGGCCTGCAGCTCACTGGGAAGCCTGATCTTCATTCTCTCCTTCATGCAATAATGGATCGCGCTGTGGCCATAACTGCATCCCTTCAGTAAATGGTTCATTAAGCAAAAGGAAATGAGACACAGTGAACCCAACAATTAAAAAAAAAAAAAGCAGGAACAGAGCTTTGCTTATTCACTTTCTCTCATCTAGCATTATGTGAATATTCAATAGATATGTGTTGAATTCATTATCAATAATTTATGAGAACAAAGACACATGCCATAACTTCTCACTTCCCTGTAAGTACCACACGTAGTACAATGTATCACAGAAACAAGACTAGAGGATTTATTAAAATATAAATATACCACTGATAATTTGACCAGAACATATCATTTTGCACTTTCTCTTCCATCCCTTGCCTGTAAGCATTACTTAGGTATGATTTAGTATATTGCAATCATAAGATTTTGTGGGTTTTGTTTTGTTTGCTTTTTACATTTATCGTGCTTTAAGCATTTTCCTTTGACATTTCATAGTCTTTATACCTATCATTGATTACAGATGCACGGGGACACTTTTTCTCGGCCTGACTGCTAAAGCATGATTATTTTCAATATCCTTAATTCTACCGGAAAGCGCCGCATGTAGGCTCCATAGCTCAGTGGTTAGAGCACTGGTCTTGTAAACCAGGGGTCGCGAGTTCGATCCTCGCTGGGGCCTCTTGTTGACTCCCTCCTTTTTTTCCCCCCCTTTTCAATATAGCGTCTAAGTACAAAATAGAGATTCCAAATGGAAAAGGTCATTTCTCAAAACATACTTCTGACAGGATTAAGAACTAGTCCTACTGAAATGCAGACGATGAACGTCCTTAATGTGCTTTAGAAGTGACCCGGAAGAGAAAATCCTGAACTCCAACAAAAAGCAGGAAAAAAGAGGTGGTGGGAGAGCTTGCTCGGCAGACCCTGTATTCCCGACCTGCGGGCTGGAGCACCGGAAATGGGGCCAGGAGGCTCCACGAGCTCGTTTTCAACGGCCTGCACACAGAGGGCCATGGCCTGAGCTACAGCACGAGGTGGAGGCGGCGGCCGTGGCCATGAACCTGGCGGCGGCACTGTGCAGCGTGGCGCCTGCAGTTACGCCTCCCGGCCGGCGGGCGGCGCTGTGGCCCCACTCCCGAACGCGGGTCCCGGAGGCCTGCGGCTGCGCGTCCCAGCGCCCTGCCCAGCCCCAGGGCGTGGCCAGCGCCTCCTGGACCCAAGCCGGCGCTGCGGCTGACACGTGGCGGCCCCGACCCCGGAGCCCAGCCCGGCTCCTTTCCGAAGCGACTCCCAAAAATAAACAGCGCCGGCTGCTTGGGAAGCCAATGTTTGCAGCCGTGCTGGACTCTCCGTTTTTTCTCCGAATTCCACAATGCCGCGTGACTGTGGAGTCATCGGAAGAGAATGCCAAGAGTCTTCTGAACACAGGAATTTTCCCAGCCTGAGGTTTCTTTTCCCAGATCTCAGGGATAGACCTTGATAAAGGACTATGTGTCAGGGAGGCACACGTGGCCACCGAGTCTCGAAACGTGGCTAGTTCAAGTTGAGATAGCCTGAAAGCGTGAATTACGCATCGGGTTTAGAAGACTGGGAACCAAAAAAAAAAAGAATGTTAACGCTCTCATCAGTCGTTGGAGATTTTATCACTGATTACATATTGAAACGATAATATTTTGGAGATGTTGGATTATACAAAATGCAAAATGTATACTACTAATTGTACCTATTTTTAAAGTGATTACTAGAAAATTTAAGATTATATTTCTGGGTCCCATTTGCAATTCACCTTGTCTTTCTGTTGGGTCCTGTGACTCTGGCGTTCAAGTTAATCCCTTTTTTTTTTCTTTGAGTCAGGGACTCTGTCGTCCAGGCTGGAGTGCAGTGGCACAAATCACGCCTCACCACAGACTTGACCTCCTGGGCTCAGGCAATCCTTCCTTACCTGGGACCACAGGTGGGTGTCACTAAACCTGGCTAATTTTTTTTTTTTTTTTTTGGTAGAGAGGATACCCTGCTATGTAGCCTAGGCTGGTCTCAAATTCCTGGGTTCAAGTAATCCTTTGCCTCAGCCTCCCAAAGTGCTGGGATGAGCTCAAGTTGATTCTTAACTTGGCTTACTCACACTGAATAAACTGTATTAGCCAGAGACCATAGCTTTCATCTCTGAGTCTCTCCAGAGCCAGTACTGTGCCTGGCAAGCAGTAAGCACCACATTCTTTGAGATGAAATTAAGTATCTCCCCAGCATAATCTTAAACTTTACAAAAAGCAAGGGAATGTATTTCTTAAATTGAGCTCACTTTGGGAGTGGTACAACTGTAAGACCCTGTTTTGGCTTGAAAGGTTTTATGTCTGGAAAAACACTCAACACCCTCCTACTTTTGTTGGTTTTTTTGCCCCTCTTTGGTCTGGATATATGCTAAGGAATGATGTGGAGATGAAGTATTCAGAGTGTCTTGAAGAAATGATGCAAGAAAATACCCATGATTATCACAAAAAGGTCAGTCCCTCGCAAACACTGAATGCCTTTTGGCAAAGCCATTTCAGATCCTTAAATACCTTAGTACCAGGACGACTTAACTCTTCATGATTTGGCCAGTCATGTGTGGGAATTAGTAGGAAAGAAGCCTTTGGAGCATTCTAATCCCATTTCCCTCCAACCCATTACCAGTCCTGGTCATTCCTCTCCATTTCCCCTGGCACCAGCTGGTCTCTAAACTAAAAAGAACAAGCACATGCGTGTATGTATTCAACTTCCTGAACTTGTCAAAACCTTAGTCTGCAAGGAAGCTGAATATATGTTGGCTTTGCTGTGCCTTAGAGATTTTTTTCTGACAACCTAGTTCCTTCCATGAAAGCTCACTGGCATCACCAGGCATCTTCAGAAAATGGAGCCACCTTGCCAGAAACAAACACTACCTCTCCCCTAGCTTTCCAGCTTCAGAGGTCTCTTTCAGAACGTTTCTCTAAACCCACCCACTACCCTCCTATGCAAACCTGTTTCAAAATGCCTTGAATTTGGTGGGCATGGTCCTTTATTTGGATACATGAATTCTTAGCACTTTCTCCCAGATCAAACACTTCCAGGTCAGACCAGATCGATCTGTCTTTATTTCTTTCTTTCTTTTTCTTTCCTTCCTTCCTTCCTTCCTTCCTTCCCTCCTTTCTTTCTTCCTTCCTTCCTTCCTTCCTTTCTTTCTTTTTCTTTTAACTTTTTTCAAGGCAGGATCTCATGGTGTCACCCAGGCTGGAGTGCAGTGGCACAGTCATAACTCATGGCACCCTTGAACTCCTGGTCTCAAGCAATCCTCCCACCTCAGCCTCTTGAGTGTCTAGGACTACGTGGGCAAGCCACCATGCTCTGCATATTTTTTATTTTTTGTAGAAATGGGGTCATGCTATATTTCCCAGGTTCAGACCTTATTTTTGCCACATGTTTGAGGAAAGACTATATGAGTAAAATGAAGCAGAGTGAGCACACACATTTGGTCCAGAGGTTATATCCAATCCCCTCAGAATGACCGAGGATTTCTAGCCATCTTTCAACAAAATGATCCCTTTTACACTGATATTTTGTCTGAGAAGGAGCAAAAGTGAAAAATATCAGGGTTGCTCAGACCCTGGAGTTAATTTCTATCCTGTAGAGTATTCCTACGAGCTACAAAGACAGGCAAGGAAAGAAAAAAAAACTACAAGAAGCGCAAAGGAAGAAAACTAAAGGATGATCTTTAAATGATCGTCAGAAAATGATGACCAGTATTTGGCATCTTCCATAAAGATAAAACAAGAAAAAAAGAATCAGAGAGGGCCAGGTGTAGTGGCTCATGCCTGTAATCCCAGCACTTTGGGAAGCCAACAGAGAAGTATTGTTTGAGCCCAGGACTTCAAGACCAGCCTGAGCAATATAGCTAAACCTTGTCTCTACAAAAATAAAAATAAGAGAATTAGCAGGACATGGTGACATGCACCTGGAGTCCCAACTACTTGAGATTCTGAGGCGGAAGTATACTCTGAGCCCAGGAAGTCAAGGCTGCCATGAGCCATCTCATTGTGATCATGCCACTGCACTCCAGCCTGGGCCACAGAATAAGAACCTGACTCAAAAAAAAAGAAAGAGCCGGGCTCGGTGGCTCAGCCTGTAATCCCGCGCCTTTGGGAAGCTGAGGTGAGTGGATTGCCTGAGCCCGCGGGTTCGAGACCTGCCTGGGCAGCGAGACCTCATCTCTACAATAAATCAAAAAATCAGCCGGGCGTGCTAGCGCATGCCTGTAATTCCGGCTACTCGGAAGGCTGAGGCGGAAGGATCGCCGGAGCCTAGCAGGTCGAGGCTGCGGTGGCCGGGAGCGGCCACTACACTCCAGTCTGGACGATAGAGTGAGACTCCAACTCAAAAAAAAAAAAAAAGAAAAGAAAGAAATAATCAGAGAGGCTCAATGGATTTAGGTTAGCTTATGTTAGGTTCAGTTACCTAAAAAAAATAAAAGGATGGAATCTACCTCTATTGAATTCTAAAAAACAATCTTTCCAGAATGTGTCTGATATAGTTTGGATGTTTGTCCCCTCCAAATCTTATGTTGAAATGTGATCCTCACCTACAGGGAGGTTATTGGATCATGGGGATGGATCCCTCATGGATGGCTTGGTGGTGTTCTCAGGTAGTGAGTGAGTTCTTGTATTCACGCAAGAGCTGGTTGTTTTAAAAGAGACACTTCCTTCTTTGTCTCGTTCCAGTTCTTGCAATAAGACATGCCTGTTCTCCTTGCCTTTCACCACTAGTAAAAGCCTCCTGGGACCTCACTAGAAGCCAAGAAGATGCCAGCACAATGCAGAACCATGAGCCAGTAAATCTCTTTTCTTTAACATACCCAGCCTAGTATTCCTTTATAGCAATGCAAAATGGACTGACACAATATCCAACTCTACCCAAAACAGTGATCACATGACCTTAAAAGTTAACAGCCCTTAAAAAGGGGGGCACATAACATCAATAAGGGTACCTGATCTCAAACCAGGCAAAGTGGGGACCAAATATACCTCTTCGATGACTATCTGTATACCTAATCCTGAATTGTAACCCACATCTTTAAAATAAAAAAATTCAAAAAGTTAACGGTCCTAGTAATTTATGCTTTGTTCTCCTTAAACGAAATTGCCTAAACTCTTCTGAGTGTTTTGCATAATTGGGAACTTCATGAAGGTAAGGATCATTTCCTGGCTTAAGTTCTTAATTCCTCATATACCTAGTTCAGAAGTCATAATCCTTCACTGAGGGCCTCCAGCACAGCAGACTGAGAAGAAGCATTGGTTCAAGTCCAGCTAAACTGCCCCTGTTCCCTCACCACTGCAACCACATCAGTTAACCTCACGGTGCCTCATTTTTCTCATCTTTAGTGGAGGTTGCATAACACAGAGGCCCCCACAGACTGGTACCAGACCACGGTCTGTCAGGAACTGGGCCACACTGCACAAGGTGAGTGGCAGGCAAGCGAGAGCAGCTTTGTCTGTATTACAGTCGCTCGCCATCACTGGGATTACCGCCTGAGCTCCGCCTTCTGTCAGATCAGCAGTGGCATTAGAGTCTCATAGGAGTGTGAACCTATTGTGAACTGTGCATGTGAGGGATCTAGGTTGCATGCTCCTTATGAGAATCTAATGCCTGATGATCTGAGGCATTAGACCATCATAAATCAATTGCTTGCAATGCTTGCAGATTCCTATCAAAAATATCAGTGAGTGACAAGTGAGTTGAGGTACTTCAATTGTATAGTTGCATCTGGTGGCAGGCTTACATAATAAGGCCAAATAGTGGGAGCTGGAGGTATAGCACTGAACCTGCTCTCATTCACTGGGAGAAAGGAGATACCACATTTAGAGGGGCTTTCCTTGGAAGCTTGTCACAGGCCTTCTCCTAGACCTGGGATGAGGCCAGAAAGCAAAGTATGGTTCTTCAGCAAACATGGTGAGGCAGGCTAGATTACCTAATGTCCAACAAACATCCAGGAGAACAAAGGACATGCTCCGTTTGAGGAAACTTTCATTTATTACTCAAGTCATAGGCATTTACAAAACAAAATGGAGACATCCAGTAGGAGTCCAGGCAGGTTACAGTCTAATGCACGCGAGAACCCACGTGCACTGGCAATGTGCGACATTGTCTCCTTGCAGAAGCGCTGCATACAGACAAGGTGCATTCGTTCATTTAAGAGATAGAGAGATTTGCCAGGAGAGGAAAACCACACAGGCCCTGAGTCAAGTTCTCTGCCTGCCCCACCTCCCCCTTAGCTTCCTGAACATCTAAGGTCCGCATTCAGCAGTGGCTTCCATTTGGCAAGACGGTTCTCCACTCTCTCATCGCCCTATTGACCCCCTTGACCAAGAGATCAAGGGAAATGTCTGCCAGCACGCCTCTGCCCTGCTGACTGCCTCATCTGGCCCCTGTGTCTTTTCAGGCCCTTCTTCTTCTTCCCCTGCGGGCCTGGGGACCCCACCCTGGCTTTCTTCTTTGTACCAGGACCTTGAAAGTTTTTCTTGCTGCTTGTGGGAGAAGCCAGCTTCTTGGAGGAGCCTTGCTGAGACAAAGCCAGGCCTGGGCCAGAAGCTAAGGTTGCATTGGACAATTTTCTAGCCGCTTTCTCTGATTGCTCCTTCAGCAAGTCCAGGACTGTCTCTGAGAAATAAGCATTTAGTGAGAAATATAAGTTCTGGAAAGTAGCACTACCTGGGAAACTTATAACTGCATGAGTGTTCTCTAATACAAATTCAGTCTATTAATATTGTTTAACTGCCTTAACTGGCCTTGATCTAAATATATTACTTTTTAAAAGGATCACTCCTATGATATATGGTTCTAGAATAGTTTCCTTAAAATAGAATCCCTCCCCTATCAGTCTTAGGTCCTGACTTCCCACTCTACCCCGAGGAGGAACTCCTGACTCTGGGAGACCCCTACCCCCACCCCACAGTGTCCAGAATATCCTTCTGTACTAGGAGCTCAGTGCCATATTTATTTCTTTATTTGCCTGCACTACCCACCCTCCCTCCCTTTTGAACTTCCATAGGTCAGAGACTTAGTGTACACTGTTGTATCCCCAGGACTTAGCACAGTGCCTGCCACAAAGTAAGTAAGTACTAGGTGGATAATGCCAGATGAATGAATACATGAATGATTAAATGAATGAATGAACAAACGAATGAATGACTAAAGGAAATGTGACTAAAGGAAACTAGTCACAGTAGAAGCAGGTATCCTTCCCATTAAATCTGTTGTGCAGAAGAGATGTATAGACTGACCCACAAGTAATCTTCTTTTGAAAGACAACCCCTTAGGGAGAGACTAACACGCTCCACCCTGGGGACTAAAGCGCGTTTGCCAAGGCCTGAGCCTAAGATTCAAAGACACGGACTCACTGGTGAGTGGCCTGAACTGGATCCTCTTACTCTTGGTTTTCACCCGCACTGACTTGTATTTGCACTTGCCTGGGGGCGCTCTCCTAAAAACATAGAAAGAAAGGGTGAGGACACAAGACCCTGAAAATGCAACCTGAAAATTAAGGTCACCAGTAGGTAGACACTTCTAAGGACTAGAATCAGTCCCCATTTATCCTTGGGCATGGGGTAGACGTAATAGGAAATTTGCTATGAGCTCAGGAGAGGCGACAGGGCACAGACACCACAGGCCTCCTCAGACTTGAGAGACAGTACACTGAAGTTGTTAGGAGCATGGGCATGGCGCCAGTCAGAAATGGGTTCACGTCCTAGTGACCAGGGCAAGAAAACCTTACTAAGTCTCAACCTCCACATCGATAAAAATGCCAAAACTAATAGTACCCATCTCTCAGGGAGATGGTGAAGATTAAGTGGGAGCTGTGTGCCTGACACACCATAAGTGATTGATAAGCAATGAGATTTTTTTTAAAACATTGGGAACAGTGCCCAGCACATCACAAGAATTCAGCAGATGATGTTGACGATGCTATTGATGAGGAGGAGGATGGTTATTCTGCTGCTGCCTTGAATGGTGGTTGTGGTGATTTTCTTTAAAGAAAATTTCTTCAAGAACTCACAGCCCCTTAAGTCATGCCAGCCTCCCTACCTAGTATACTCATTGCTAAACGGCCTGTCCTCTGGGTGCATCTTCTGGAATACAAAGGACTGTGGAGGCTGAAAACACATCTGCTTTACAGGGCAGAGCTGGAACGTCCCAGCTAGTCTTCACAGCCTTCTCTGCCTTGCTCCAGCTCTGTCTCTTACTGCTATCACCCTCGCCCCAGGTGGGAAAAAAATTAATTTTATTTAGTTAATAAGAACTTATTCCTCTTTCTGCCCTATGAGGATTCAAAGAGAATATGGCAGTCTGCAACCTGAAAAGGAACCTCACCAGGACCCAACTGTTTTGGCACTCTGATCCTGGACTTCTAGCCTCCCGAACTCTGAGAAATAAATTTCTCTTGTTTATAAGCCACTCAGCCCATGATACTTTGTTATGGTAGTCAACTTCGACACTCACGCTTGTATGAGTTTTATACTGCTTCCATAACAAATTACAACACACATAGTTGCTTAAAAAAAAAAACCTCCTATTTGTAATCTCACAGTTCTGTAGGTTAGAAGCCCTACTGATCTCACCAGACTAAAAATAACATGTTGGTAGAAAGGTATTTTTTACTGGAGGCTCTAGAGATAAATCAGATTCCAAGCTTTTAGGTTGTTGGCCAAATTAAGTTTTTTATGGATGTGGGAATGAGGTCCCTAGTCCCTTGCTGATTGTCACCCAGGAGCCAGTCTGCTCCTAGAGCCTCTCTGTTCACCTTCTTGTGCTTTCTATGAGCTCTAAGAGGCCTCTCTCCAGTCACTGTACAAGGCCCTTACCTCTCAAAGCCTGCAACACCACATCAAATACACTTCACTCTTGGAATCTCTCTGACTTTCCTCTTCTGCTGTTTCCTTTCTCCTATCCTCTTCCATCTTCCTGCTTTTAAGGGCTCATATGAGTACATTGGACCCATCTGGGTAATCCAGAATGATCACTATATTTTAAGGTCCATAATCTTAATCACATCTACAAAGTCCCTTTTGTCATGTAATGTAACATACCCACAGGTTCTAGGGATTAAAGAGTGAGTATCTTTAGGATGTACATTATTATGACACCTTTACAGAATTCCCTCCCCTTGAATGTGGACTTGGTTTGGCAAATAGGATGCAATAGAGGTTATGAGATATACTGTGCAAGATTAAGTTAAGAAAAAGGCTGCAGCTTCCATTCTGGGGCATCTTTTTTTTTCTTTCTTGATCACTCATTCTGGGGAAGCCAGTTGCCATGTCTTGAGGCAGACATAGAGTGGAGAAATCCATGGGATTCAGGGAAAAAAAGAACTTATATAGTGCTTAGGCACCATTCTGAATACTTTATAAATACTAACTGATTGAATCTTCATAACAACTCTCAGAGTTAGGTACTTATTATTATCCCCACATTTCAGAGGGTAAACTGAGACACATGCAGGTTAAGAAACAGGCCCAAGGCCACACAGCTAGTCAGTGGCAAAGCTAGATTCAAACCCATGCTCCAGAGTCCATGTTCTCAACCCCTGTATCTAGCTGCCACTAAAGGAAGGGCAGGAGGAGAAGACGGGAGGGGAAAAACAATACATTAGTCACTCAATTGCGCCTTGGAATGCTGGGATTGGTGCATTTAGCATAAAGACTGACTGGATAAGTGAGCAGAGCAAAATCTGGTCCCACTACTACAGAAGCTTTAAAAAGTATGAATGATTCGATGCAGTCATAACTGAACTGAGTGGGTAGTGTTGAAGTGACTTTTTTTTTTTTTTTGAGTTGGAGTCTCACTCTGTCACCCAGACTGGAGTGCAATGTCCGCTCCTGGCCACCGCAGCCTCAACCTGCTGGGCTCCAGCAATCCTTCCGCCTCAGCTTTCCAAGTAGTTGGAACTACAGACACGCGCTACGTCGCCCGGCTAATTTTTGATTTGTTGTAGAGATGAGGTCTTCTCAAGTTGCCCAGGCGGGTCTCGAACCCGCGGGCTCAGGTGAAGTGACTTATATCCAGACAGTTGAGCTCCTGTTCTGTTCTCCCACTGACTAGCTGTACCTTCAGTGAGTAATTTAACTTGCCTAGGATTCGTTTTTTTTATCTCTAGACTGAGGATGTTAACTTGCATCATCAGGGTCCTGTTAGCATTCAATGAGAGCCTGCATGTGTGGCACTAGCACAGTGCCTGGCACACAGGAATAACTCCATAAATGAAAACTGGAGAGAAAGGTGAGCAAGTAAGGATGTCTTCAGGCTTTATGGTTGCTTTCTGTATGACCTCTCACAGCTGCTCTTGTGAAAGAGGGAGTTCAACTATCCCCGTAAATCAACTAAAACTGCCAAAAGAAAGAACTCACACAGGAGGCCTGTTAGTGGAAAGAGCAGAACTCCCCACTGAGGCCTTATCACCCACCCGAAGTACTTTAAAGATCCTGGGCCTGCTTCACCCCTGGAGCACAGAGCTATGCACAAAAGCAGATTAAGTCGTGGAGACAGCCCAGTACCAAACCCACCATTTGGCAACAAATGCCCCCACAGACTCAGAGACTGAGCCTCTTCCAAGGAACTTTTGAGAACGCACACACCAAAAGCCCTGTTGCCGGATGGAAGCTGAGCTGAGCTGGGCCTGGCCCCTGAACCCTGACCAATGGCTAGGCCTGTTTGCCTAATGCCTACTGAACACCAACCCAGACAGGGGTATCATGGGCCTCAGAGGGAAGTTCTCTTCTGCACATCTATCTGTAAGTTAATTCATAGGGAAACCTTCTTGCTTTGGGCAGGAATCTTGAGATAAGTAGAGTGCACTGACCCAGACTCAACAACCTCACAAATGGAAAGTTATGTGTGGCTTTTAACCTCACTGTTGGAGGCTAGTTAGCCTCTGAGAGAGGTGGGGGGAACAAAAACAGAAGTAAACAGCATAGAGTTCACCAAGTGAATAAACACTAAATTCCAGAAAAAGTCAGGTGGAGATACTGAGAAATCAAGGTATTTGCCAAAGTCTTCAAGATCTCAACCTAGCCCAGAAGAGAGCAGCAATAGTTAGCCAGGCTGTTAGAGGTGTGTGCCTGTTGTTAGATGACCCCAGACAAACATTTCCAGAAGCTTTTTTTTTAAATTGGGGTTTCACTCTGTCGCCTAGGCTGGAGTATGGTGGCATGATTACGGCTCACCACAGCCTCCACCTCCTGGGCTCAGGTTATCCTTCTGCCTCAGCCTCCTGAGTAGCTGAGATACCCAGCTTTTTTTTTTTTTGTGGAGACTGGGTCTCACTACGTTGCCCAGGCTGGTCTCAAACTCCTGGGATCAAGCAATCCTTCAGCCTCCCAAAGTGCTGGGATTATAGGCATGAGCCATCAGGCCCAATTTCAGAAGCATATTTTTAAAAATAAAAATAAAGGAGTCACAGGCCTAGACTAGTCTTCCTGGAAAGGCTCAAGATCCCCACTTGCAACTACCAAGAGAACATTTCTCAAATATTGCATTATTCCCACAGATGCAGCATTCTACACAATTGTTTGCCCAAACAGCTTTTCATCTAAAGCCTAAATTTGCTTCATTGATAATTTCTGGTAATTCTTGGGGAGTGAAGACTGTTTTTATGATCTGCCATGGAGATGAGGACCAAGAAAACTGCACCTGAGAAGAAAATTATACCAATCTCACCGTGAAGGGTCAACAAATTTGTAAATAGATCCATGTGGTGCATAGGCACTTGGGTAAGAGGTGGCCAGGAAATACAGCTCCCCTATGGAAACAGGAATAGACAAACAATGACAGGACATCAGGCAGGGCTGGACACAGATACACAGAAAAAGTCAAAATGAGGTTATGCCCCTAAAATGCAGTGACCCCCAAGAATTAAACCCCAGAAACCTGAGTAGCAGATCAGCTTTCCTGAGCTCCTTGGGGACAATGTTCATCTTTAAAATCCCAAAGACTAGCTCAGAGTGTGGCCCAGAAGAGGTGACTTCACACGTATGCTTATTGGCCAGACAGACTTTTCATTTATCATGTCTTTGCTCACCAAAACTTTACCTTGGTGAATCTCCATTTCCTTCCCCACCTTTGTCATACTGATGAGGCTTCTCTGTGAACCCCTGGAAGCAGGCAACCGACAGGCTGAGGACGTCTTGTCAGCTGCTTCATCTTGTCCTTCTTGAGTCTGTTCCTTTCCCCTCAGCCTCACTCTCATTTTCCTCCTCATTCAGTCTTTGGACTCTGTATTTCCTTGTGACCATCCCACTCTTCAGCCTCTCCTCTGGGTCTTCTCTCCACCACACAAAAATCACCTGTACCCACCCTCCCCTGCATTTCTTAGAAAGAACCCAGTTTCTTCCCAGTTCTTCCTGTTTCAACTCCAGAAAACATTGTTCCTTTCTTATAGTAACTACTTCATTCCAGCTTGCTTTATAGTTACCTGTGAGTAGTACAGGGCTATGAGCCCCAACTTCAGAGTCAGGGAAGTCTGAGTTCAAATTTGTATAACGCCAGTTATTAGCTACGTTATCTTAGGTGACCTCTTCACCTGCATAACCCTACAGATACCTGTTCATTTACAAAATGGGGCTCACAATGCCTCAAATAATTGCTAGCTAGGTATTCAATTAGAAAGGGTCCAGTACTAGACAGTTACTATTACTTTCTTATCGCTCTACTCCTCAAGGGCTGGTGATGTGTCTCAAACAGCCTTGTGAACCTGGCACAATGTATGTGCAATTGCACTGAATTAGATTTGCTTGCTGTTGTGCGCCTTATGCAATTCTCTCAATTTCATGGAAGAAGATGCCTATTAAGTTGCAAATTTGAAAACCTTGAATCTTTATACATCTCTGGTTTATTTAAACAATTGTTCTTTGTGGACAACAGTGACCAGTGTCTGTCTTGGGCAAAGCATGAGGTTCACCATCTTTGCAGAGGTCCTACACAGGGCAGTAGCTACCTAACAAATTACACTTTTGTATACTGGCAAACCATATTTATAATCTTCCCCTAGTAAGAGGTCTGAGGAATTAGGACACCCCCCTATCCTAGAGTCAGTTTGCCCTGTCTGATTGAAACCCCAGACACCATCCAAAGTGATTTCTGCCATTAGATAAATAAGGTGTCTACCAAGAGTCCACGTGTACACAGGTCACTCTCAGGCAGAGACCCCTCCAAACCATGCAAAGGTCTTCCAGGTCTGAAAAGAGAACTGAAAACACTGTCTTGCTGTGTTCTCCCTATACATGACTGTAGTTGATATAAATTATATGTCTTCCATATGCCATGGACTTCCAATTATATTTTTAGAGGAAAACCATGCCAGAGGTAAATTTCATCTGCAGAGTCCAAGTGATATTTTTAACATATATTTTAGAGGTAAAAAGAAAAAAAACTATAGTATGCCTTGTAAAACAAAAACACATGCTGTGTGAATTTACTGCAAGCAATGTAGGAATATGCTTCAGTGACCGACATTCAGAAATCCAATCTATCAAATCTCTGCTAGGGGCAGCTCTGCACCAGTCATTCACTCAGGAGTTCTTTATCTATACCAGCTGCCAACTCTAAGATCTAGAAAGTAAACTGTAGCAATAGTTGAGGCAGAGTTCAGGTCCCAACTAAAACGTGACTTACCTAAAGCCAGTGGCTGATAATAAAACAATGAAATAATGCTCCGATCTAAAAATGTCTCCAAGAGGGAAAGAATGTGTCAAGAGCAGAAAATATGAATCAGTTTATGTGAAAATACAAAAGCAAGAAACTCTGGGAAAAAAAAAATACTAGCCTCGGGAAGTTCAAATACAGGAACAGCTTTAGGGCTGCCCTTGGGCAATGGCTTGGGAACACCTTGGCAAGTTCACTCTGTAAAATTCAGCCAAGGACGCTTAGTTCTGTTTGCCAGATGTACTGTTTGGTTTTTTAAAACTGCCTGTTTTCTACTGTGAGAAGCTTACAGGCACAACAAACCAAACCACAAAAGCCAGAGTGTCTGTGGCCTCCTGAAGAGAAACAAGTCACAGAAAATGGCAGCCCAGGGTCCCTGGGCAGGCCTGTCTCTGGAGGTCTACCCTCTGGGCGTTCTCTACCCTCTGGGGGCCCAGCAAGACAGAGGCCCCACCACAGCCTGTAGTTTTCACATCACCCACTTTCCACTGGGCACCATCCTGCCAGCCTGTGGTTTCTCTTCTTTTTTATATGTTTGAGCTTCGATTTGGAACTCATATAGACTTTTTCCTATTAAAAATGCTTGAATTTTCCAAAATACTCTCTTTCCTATAAAACACTCATCTCAAACTATCTATTCATCAGCTAGCTTGGAGGAAAGAGTGCAAGAGCTGACTGGATCTCTTTATACTCTACTCAAGTAAAGGACCGTACAGCTGCCCCATGGCTCAGAGTAGAAAGAAACCAAATATTTAGAAACTCTTCAAGGCTCTGGTTTACAACTGTAGAGAATTCTAGGTCTAGAAGAGACCTGAGAGATCATTATATTCTCTTCTTTACCTATAAGCATGGCTAGATATAGTGCGAAATACTGAAAAGATTACTGTCCTCCGGTAAAGCAAAATAAAATTTGAAAATTTTATCTTTCAACATAAAACATAACTTTGTAAGGCTGAAATTAAAACTCAGTGTTCTGATTATAAAATTTTTGGAAATGTATTTGAACTAACTCTCTCTCTCTCTCTCTCTCTCTCTCTCTCTCTCTCTCTCTCTCTCTCTCATATACATGGACACATCTTGCTTTAGCTTTAGCTGATGCCCTCAACATGAACCTAGTCTGTTCACTGAGTAACCTCCTACCAACTGTCTACCTTCCTTCAGATTTGTTAAAGAAGAAATCCTCTCTTGTTCACAAACTCTTGGCAGAGTCAGGAAAGAGTCTGCCTGGCCCAACCAGTGAGATGATCATCAGAGATACTCTCTCTGAGGCAACACCAGCAGGGTAAGCACCCACTACCTGTTTGGTCTGGTCCACTCTTGGCCCTGCCCACATTCTTATGATTGTGCTTTAGAACAGATTTGCCCCCTACTATGAGTTGTGTGACTCCACCAAGAAAGAGTAGGTTGGCATTATTCAGTCTGTTTCCTCACTGGCGAAATGGACATTATAATTACAGCATGGGAGTGTTGTGAATACTAAATAAGGTGAAAATGTAAAGTGTTTAGAACAGAATCCAGCACATTATAAAAGATGACTAAATGATAATTATAATAGTAGACGTGGTAATTACCATTCAAATAAAAGTTCAGTCGATGTCTGTGGTTACCACACTTCCAATAGGCAGAAATCACATAACCCTGTACATTTGTTACCTGCCTCATCTTCAGCAAAGGAGATGATGAACTTGCTATAGGTGCGGATTAGCCCTGGAAAGGCACAGGAAGTCGTGCTGCCCAGGCAAATGTCCTGCTTCTTCCATTTCTTGGTTTTTCTATCTTCCTGCAAAGCCATAACTTGACTAGATGAAAAAGAAAACCTTATATTTTAGGAATCCATATTTTCACCCTGCAGGATACTTTTTATCCTAGAATCAGGGGCCCTTGAGTACTAGGACTGGGTCTCCCATAAAGAAATCAATAACTGTCCCCATGAACCAAAGAAGCTGAACCAAAGAAGCTGCTTCAGAGACACTGCAATCACCTATTTGCCCTAGATGGGGCAGCTCATTTTTTATTACAAAAGGAGTGCCCTGCAAAGGTGGCACCATTAAAAAATACCAATCTTATTTTTATTTGTGTGACCTTTGGCTAGCTCCTCAACATCACTAAGCCTCAGTTTCCCCATTTTTAACATGGAGAGTGATAACATAATTTACCATAGGAGAAAGTTGTGAAGGTTAAATAAACTAATATGATAATTGTATTGTTCCCAGAATATAGTAAAGATTCAAAAAGTACTAGCTGTTTTTTTAATTATTATTATAGTAGATAGATGTGTCATATCTCTCTGCCATCTGTCTGAATTAAAAGCAGGTTGTTAGAAGAAAGGGAAAAGGAAGTTGGGTAAATCCAGGGCACTCATCAGAATCACCTAGAAAGTTTTATAGAAACAAAGATACCCAAACCCATTGTATATTAATCAAGTGATATGTATGGGGGTGGGGGTTTTGGGGGAAAAAAGAACAAAGATATCCCAAAGATCTAATGAGAGGTTATAAAAGACCTAGTCAATTAGTAAGTCTATCCCATCTCTGTAAGCAAGAATTACAGCATGAAAATATAACATCCTTTCTAACTAAGACGGAATAATAGGAAAAATATTTAGCCTCCCATCCTAAATAGCCAAAAAGCTGCACAAAATAGAACAAAATGACTTAAAAGACACTGAAGATCAGGCAATATAGGAGTGTATTCACTGAGAAATAGGAAACAAAAAGGTGAGCCCTATATTTGTTCCAGTTTACTACCTTGGAAGAGTTTCTAGCACAAGGAGGGAAAACACAGGCAAAGTTCAGAAGACTTGTTGAGCGGAAAAGACATTGGTGTGAGTCCAGGAGACCAATGCAGTAAGAGTTTGCAGGACAAATATTGGAGAAAAGAAAACTGCTCAGAGAATGAACTCAAATTCCCCTCAAGAATTTATCAGCATTCTCAATAACAGATAAATGCAAGGACACTACCTAATAAAAAGCAAGGGAGATAATTAGAGGGAAAAAATCCGAAGAATTAGAAATAACTGAAGAAAAATACCTGGCACTGGCAAAGGGTCAGGAATGGTTTAAGTATAAAATTCACAGGGCATTGGTGGCATTCTCAGGTGACATACTTGCTTCAGTAGTGAGCAGTAGAAAGCTCTAGAAAAAGCACCACTTTTGACCTGCTCAACAAGTATTAATGGCAAAACCTGAAAGGATCAAACTATTTCCAAGTAACCTAATTGTGGTCCAGAACAAAAATAAAAAATATTTATAGGAATATAAAAATATCCAGCATCTATGATGTTAGATTAATAATTTCTGGCATCCAGTAAAAAATTAGTAGGCAAGTGAAGAAGGAGGAAAATACAATCCATAATAAACAGTAAAATCAGTCAATCAAAACTGACATAGAACGGATACAGATGTTAAAACTAGCAGACAAGAACATTAAAACATGATTCTTGCTTTAGTTCATGTTCAACAAGTTAAGTAGAGACATAGAATATGTAAAAAAGACTCAAATCAAGTTTCCAGAGCTGAAAAATACAATGAATAAAATGTATTAGATTTTTTAAATACATTCATACACACACACATACACACACACACACACACAGCTGGGATGAATGGCTGGTTTAGACATTACAGAAGATTCATAAACTAAGACACAGCAACAGAAACTATCCAAAAATAAAACACAGGTTTTTAAAAATGTAAATATGCATAGATCATCAATGAACTGTGGGAAAACTATAAGCAGCCCTGATATACATGTAATTAGAGTCTCCAGATAAAAAGAGAGAAAAGGAGTGGAAAATCAGAAAAAAAATTGAAAAAATAATAACCAAAAACTTTCCATATTTAGCAAAAGCTATAAACTAACAGATCTAATGCAACAAGCTCCAAGCACAAGAAATATAAATAAGATGAAACCAAAGCATATCTTAATGAAATTGAACAAAACCAACAATAAAGAAAAAAATCTTAAAAACAGGGAAAAACTTCACATTATGTACAAAAGAGCAAATATAAGGGTGACATCTGATTTCTCATTGGAAAAGATGCAAGCCACAAAATAGTGGGGCAAGCTTTTTTTAAAGAAATAAAGAAAAACATGTCGACATAGAATTCTACATCTAGTGAAAATATTTTTCAAAAATTAAGGAAAAATAAGGACTGCAAAGGTGAAAATAATTTATCACTATAGACCCATTAAACAAGAAATATTAGGCCAGGTGCAGTAGCTCATGCCTGTAATCCCAGCACTTAGAGAGGCAAAGTTGAGAGGGTCACTTGAGCCCAGGAGTTTGAGACCAACCTGGGAAACATTGCAAGACCTCATTCTCTACAAAAATAAAAAAATTAGCCATCAACAATACAGAAAATAGATGACTAAATTGTGGTCTATTCATACAACTGAATATTATAAAGCAATACAAAGACAAACTACTGATACATGCAACAACATTGATTAATCCCACAGATATCATTGAATGAAAGAAGACAGGCACAAAAAGAAGAGTATATACTATATGATCCCATATATATATATAAAGTTCCAAAAACAAAACTAATCTGTGGTGAGAGTAGTTACTTCTGGCTGATGTGTGTGTGTGTGCATGTATAAGAGAGAGGGAAGGAGGGATGGAGGGAGGAATAGTATTAACAGGCAATAGGCAAGAAGAAACCTTTTAGTGTGATGAAAATGTTCTGCATCTTGCTATAGTTGGTGATATACAGTATATAGTATACATAAGAGGGACCCCAAATATGGAATTTATTTGTAAAAAAATTATGTGTTCTTACATGTTTAAAATTCAGTCACCTTAAAACTACTCTCTATTGAGACACTTTTTTCACTGCTCAAAACAGATTTTGAACTTGTCAATTGTGATGCCTCTTAGTGCTTCTGCTGTTTTTTGTTTGGTTGGTTTTTTTTGTTTTTTGTTTTTTTTTTTTTGCTCTTCACATCAGCAAAATGCTTCCTTTGAAAACCTTTTTAATCCAGGGAAACATTTTTTTTAAAAAGTCACCCAGGGCAAGATTGGGAGAATAGGGAGGGTGGGGCATGGAGGGCATGCCATTTTTGGTCAAAAACTACTGAATACTCAGTGCAGTAAGGGCAGGTGTGTAGTCATGGTGGAAGAACCAGACACCTGTTTGTCACAACTCAGGACATTTCTTCTGCAAATCGTGATACAACCTTCTCAAAACTTCCAGATAAAAACTTTGGTTGACCATTTGATATAGAGGAACAAATTTTGAGTATACTACAAGGGGCCTGCTCTCCAAAAGATAATTTCTTTAAAAAAAAAAAAACTCAAACATCTGTAAAACTTTATACAATCAAGTTCTTAAGAGATTGTATTTCACTATATATGTTATACCTCTATTTTATGCATATCTATTTATTTCAAAATGTTTTAAACATAACTATTTTACATATCCACCTATATAATAAAGCAATTTCTTGTCCAATAAATACTACAAAAATAATTTTTCTAAAGTTATATCTCAGTAAAAATGTCAAAATAAAAAAGGAAGAGAGGACATCAACCCTTTCTTACCCACTCATAAAGTCTCCAAAGATGTAAAGGCCATTGAGATTTGGAGATTCACACCCACGGTAGACATAACCTCCAGTGACTGACTTCCCCACTGCATGGCCATAAGCATAGATTGGCAGAACGTCATCTGTCCAGGAACAAGGAAAGAGAGTGAGTGCCATGACCAAAAATTGGAAGCTTCAAGGAGTGTTGGGAGCCAACATCTATAGCTACATGACTGAGGCCTATAAAGGCCCATCTGAAAGATCGCCTCTAACAAGCAATACCTATAATATTGGCGTGTGATTAGTGACCAGTGTGCATACATGGCAGTAAAACTTATAAGTAAATCTCTATACACCTGATGGAAAGTTGCACAGCAGAATTATCTTATATGACCTTGCCCCTTCTAAGTTGTACTTCTTTCTAGATATTTTCAAACTTCTATTTCCTGGTAGACTGGTGAGTCAGCTCTTGTTCCCTAAAGCAGTTTCCCCTAGAGCTAGGATTAGAAACTAAATTACCATAATAGTTTTATCACCCTGCCCCTAGCCAGGCAGAACAATTTCTTTTGTTTCGTTACATACCGAAACTCTGCTTCAGCCCGAGGCCATCATCATGGCGGCCATGCATTTCCTTGCTTTTGTTTCGTTACATACCGAAACTCTGTTTGCTTCAGCCCGAGGCCATGGCGGCCATGCATTTCCTTATTCAAGAGTGTGACAGCTACCATTTGATTTCTAGAGCAGACTTGTTAGGATAAATTATATACATATACACTTATAGTTGCATTTACATTTTAGAGTATATTTGAGTAAATTTATGCTTGCTGTTTTGTTTCCTTTTGCTACATTATTCAAATATAATAGTTACTATATGATTTATAAAAGAATTAATGATAAGGTATTAGCTTAATAGGATATAGCATAGTATTAAAGGTCAATCATTAGAAAAATTAAAGTTTAGACATAGAAAATTCATTTAAGTCATGGTAAGGTTTTATAGTTTGGGAATGAGTTTTGATTGTTGTGGAGTTGCAGGACACTACGTTGGATCATGGTAGGTTAATGGAATAACTAGGTCAACTTATGGATTATAGTATAGTGTTGGGCTGATGGTATTAATCGTTGAGAATATTGGGAGTCAGTGAACTTGGATTTAACTTGGAAAAGTTTTTTGTATTAATCAGGGTTTGAAACAAAGAGTATAATATGAATGATTTATTGAACATTATGGAAAACACTTTGAACAATCTGTATTGAAATTGTACACCTGTGAATTTAATGTAAGTTTTGTGAAGCACGTCATGCATCATGGAATTATAATTATTTGCTTGGAACTTGCAAGTCTCGTGATGGCCTTGTGATGCATAATTTGCATGGAATTTGTACACCCCCAGCAAGTGATTATCATACTGATGGAGGATATAGAAAAAGGTATATAAGTTGGAAGGAGTCCGAATAAAATTTGGCTTCAGTCCTGATCAGACTGTTCCCAGAAGAACTGCCTCTGAGTTGTTTCTTCTCTCTGTCTTGATTCACCGTTGCGGTCCTAACCCACCCTTGGTCGGGGTTGGCATCCAACAAAGGAGGAAGAAAGGGGCTTTTTAATTCAGTTGCCTGATTCAGTGAAGAACACGTTTATCTCTTGGTCTTCAGGAGGACAAGCAAGCAAATGAATCATGTTTATTTTTCTCAGTAGATCAGTCACAATTCTTGTGAGCATCTCACTTGACTGTTATCTACAGACACAGAGGAAGCCAAAAGTTGCCCCCATCTATGAGGCAATAACCTGGAAATCCACACATATTTTCCCCCTAGGCTGATGTGGCAGATACTATACTAATATGGTGGAAGTCTCTAAGACTACTATGTAACTTAGTGAACAAAAAGACTAAGCAATAGTGATAGAGTCAAAACACTGTAATTTTGAACCAGGTGGAGTTTCTAAAGCACATCTTGATTATTGATGTTTAGGACTTGCTCTCTGACTTGACTATATGCAGAATATCATTTTACTGGGTTGTCCCAGTTGGGAAATAAAAACATACAGCCACCAATTTCTCTCTGTCAGTGGTTCTCAAAATAGTATGCCCAAAAATCACATGGGTAACTTATTTAAAATACAGTTATCTAGGTCAATCCTATTCCCCTAATCCACCCAAAATTCAGATCCATTAGGTTGGAAGTAGAGCCTAGGAATGGACTTTTTTTTTTTTTAATAAGTCTGGGTCTCACTCTGTTTCCCTAGCTGGCATGCAGTGGCACAATCATGGCTCATCACAGGCTCCACCTCCTGGGCTCAAGCAATCCTCCCACCTCAGCCTCCTGAGTAGCTGGGATTACAGACACATACCACCATGCCCAGCTAATTTTGTGTATTTCATATAAAGACAGGCTCTTGCTATGTTACCCAGGCTGGTCTCGATCTCCTGGGCTCAAGCGATTCTCCCACTTCAATCTCCTAAAGTGCAGAGATTACAAGCATGAGCCACTGTGCCTGACCAGGAATGTACTTTTTTAGCAGACACAGGTGTCTCTGGTACCAACGGCTGGAGGACCACTTGGAGAAGTACTGTTCCACAGGACACAAGCAAGTCCCTATGTAAACAACCTTCAGGGCAAGACACTCAGGTTTTATTTACCTCTACCTCCAACCAACTTAATTCATCCAAGAAACCACCCAAAAAGCATCCTACTTACCCAAAGAGGCATTATGACAAAGCTTTTTGTCATAACATTCAAACCCTTCCTTTGCCCTCCAGCCATAGTTCCCTCCTTTGATGATGAGGTCAACTTCTTCAAACCTGTTCTGGCCCACGTCCCCACAGAATATCCGGCCTCGACCCTCGCGTGTGGCGGGGTCTCCTCGGTCCACGGCACAGCGCCACATGTTTCTAATCCCATAGGCATAGATGGCAGGATGGGCCCCTGGTTCAGAAACAAACGGATTGTCCAAAGGGACTCGGTACCGCTTGCCATCTGAGCCTGCCCCATTCACATCGATCCTTAACACTTTACCCAGCAGGGAACTTCTGAAAAAAAGAAGGCCAAGCGACAGACACAGGTAAGCAAAGGCACAAGACTGGAAAAGACCACCCAGAAAGGCTGACTTACAGCCAATGCCCAGAGATTGCTGGGATTCACATGGGGAGTCGTGACTTACGGTTTTCTTTTAAAGATAGACATGATCTTAAGACTGCTCTGTTTTGGGTTCAAAGAGAACCACTAAGCAAAAGTTTGGTGTGTAATCCTGAGCAAGTAGCAGCTTCAATTTTTAATTTTAACAAAAAGGATGACTTCTCTCTGCTTTGGCCTAATACTATCAATTTTTTAAAGAAGCTAGTTGAATTCTTCCTCATTTATTCGGGCCTCACTTTCCTTATTTCTAAAGCGGGGGAGAGTAATTGTTGGTCTTGCACCGCAACTTCTTGTGAGAATGAGAAATCCCACAACCAAGGTAAAGGGTCTGGGATCTAATGGGCACACGAGGCTGCTATTATATTTAATACATTGATGTTATTTACCTTGCAGTGTGGTTGTGATGTAGGGTTAAATGAGTTATTATATGTGTAGCATTTAATGCAATTCCTGAATCACAGTAGTTATTCTACAAATATTAACTTTGTATTATTATTAACCTTAATATTTTTATTACTAGGAATAACAAGAGCTAAATGCTTACTAGGTACAAAGGGCAGAAGGACCACATGACCTTTATCTAGGATATACAGCATCACTGGACTCTGGCACCATGTTGTCTGAGTTGAAATTCTTAGTCTATGGCGTCTATGCTGTTTTCTTGTCTGTAACATAGCTATCATAATACTTATACTTCATGGACTCATTCATTTCATGTGCATCTATGGAGTGGCTTACTTGTGCCAGGTACTTTTCTAGGGGGTGGTGATACACCAGTTAACAAAACGGATATAAATTCTTGTCCTTGAAGTTTATTATACTTATGTCCTTGAATACATGTAAAGTATTTAGAACAGTACCTGACAGGCAGCAAGCACCCAGTACACACTGGCTCCCACTAGTTAACTTCTCATGTGTCTCCAGGGCCTACCACAGTGGCTGGGACACTGTGCTCAGTAGTATAATTGAGTTCAATTGCAATAAATGATTACTGCAATGAATAGTGTCCTGCTAATATATGGGGATGCCAAAAAAAGATATACACATTTTAAGTATGACATTTGCTCAAAAGATGGTGTTAATCAAATGAACGCTAGAGTCACCAAATGACAGGCAGGACAGTCAAAGAAAACAGTGGAAGCACGGTTGAGCGAGCATCACACTACACATTGCTATCGAAATCTAATTCAACTTCATAAAGTAATACATAGATAAAATCTCTTAAAATGTGTATACATTTATTTTGCAGTACCCCCTGTATATTTAAAATTCAGAATTCTTCTCTATATAGCACGCTGAGAGTTGTATTGAACATACATAATATTAGCTACCAAAGTACACTAAGTTTGAAATTTATAGGACAGGAAACTAAACAGTCTCCCTGTTTGCCTCAATAAAAGGGACCACACCTTGCAGTGTGCAATTTGGGTTTGACACCATCTTCTCAAAAACACTGCACCAGGGGCCCACACTAAAGGGACAGGGGCCCGGCCCATCTAGCTTACTTGTTCTGAGCATTCCCAAATGTGCCAAAGGGGTCCCCAGCTTGTCCTCCATCTCCAGTAAATATGTACATAAAGCCATCCAGGCCAAAAAGAAGTTGTCCACCATTATGATTTGAGGCTGGTTCTTCTATCTCCATGATGACCCTGGAAGAGAAAAAGAAACCATGCATTAGGTTTTGATACAAGCTGAAACTGTGTCTTCTTGAGATAGCCAAAAACGACTGGTCTAAGCCACCAAGATATGCCAAGCTGGCCAAGACCTGCTTCTGAGTTTCCAGGGATTACAAAGTGGGTAGCTTTGGGGCTCTGAGATACCCCGTATTTTCTGGTATGACTCCTTCATGGATCATTTTTCCTTCATCCCATGACTTCATGAGCTATAGATTCAACAATCATCCTTTTCTAGGTCTTGCACTTACTCTCTGCTCTACCAGAACTCTCCATTCTGTCCTTTGAGCAATTAAGCAGGGATTACTCTCTCAGTTCTTCATGCTCTTTCCAATCATCAGCCTATTAATAATAGGAAAAGAGACAAGACAGAAAGAAGGAAAGAAGGCAGAGGTGGTAAAGTGGAAGAAGCATGAGCTTGGGGTCAATTAGAACTAAGTTTTCTTCTGACCATGCATCAATAGCTTGATGACCTTGTGCCATCTCCTCAAATATACTGCATCAGGGTCTCACTCTAAGGGGAGAGATTCAACATCCAAGATCAAGGGTCTGGGGTCCAATGGTCAAACAATAATCAGAGGTTGCTTTTATATTTAATATATTGATATTATTTATAATCATTTCTCAAACCCTATGGCTGCTAGTCCTTGCTTACCCTCAGTGAAGACAAGCAAATATGACTCTATTTAGGGTACTGGCGAGGTGATGGCAATACCCCCATCAAGTGACTTGACTCAAGAGTCTAACTTGAGCTGTCCTCAGTCAACAATGAGTCCTCTCTGAACATTTTAAGTTAGTGCTCTAGCCAGTCAAGTTCCCTTCTATCATCTCAGAAGTCTGACTGGAATTATTTTGGAACACAGTGCCAAGTCGCAGATTCTTGTGAGTGCCTACCTCTCTGATTTCAGGTTAGCTTTATTGGGATCAGCCCGAGAAACCTTCATCTCACTAATCCGGATCTTTTCTACCTTCTTCTTGCCCAGGCATGAATAATAAATATAGAACTTGCGATTGTGGTGGAATTTGGGGTGGAAAGCCAAGCCCAAGAAGCCTCTCTCATCCCCAATCCAAGGAGTGGTCAACACGATGTTCTTGAGGTCCAAGAAGGGTTGTTCCAGGCGACTCCCATCCGGGAGATAGACCCACACAACTCCTATCTGCTCAGCAACAAAGAAGCGATGGGTGCCATCTCCAGCATGGACCATAGAGACGGGGTTCCTCAGCCCATTGGCTACCTCAGTCAGGCAGAGCTGCAGGCAGCCCTGATGGTCCTTAGCCACCACACCCAAGTTGCGGTTGAGATAGTCATTTCTCAGGACATTGGGGAAGCAATAGTCCTTGTCAGGAAGGTTAAGGAGGTGGCAAAAACGGGCACCATCCTTTCCTTGGAACTCCTGGAGGCCACGGTCATTGGTCAGCAGGGAGATAGCAGAGTGGCAACTAGAATGGAATGCAGAGCAGTAGTCAGAGCAGAGGCCAGGAAGGTTCCGGAGGGGTGTATGAGGGTTCTCAGCATCGTAGAGGTGGGCTGCGTAGGGCGAGCACTCCTAGAAAAGAAAAGGAACCTCGGTCTCAGCAGTAAGACAGGCAATGGGGCTTGTCTCCATTTTTAAGTTAGCAGGAAAAAAAGTGATGTAGGAAAAAAAAATCAGCATTCTAAAGTTTTTGCTATCAACTACTGATAAACCACTTTCCCCTATGACCCAAATTTTCTACCCAGGTAATGTTCCTGGAAGACAGAAAGGGTGGGGGTTGAGGAATCTCTCATATTCACTATACTATCTCTAGCCTTTCAGCTCAGTTCTTGGCACAGTTTTAATAACTGATGAATGAATGGGAGATAGTACTAAATTTCTCAATCTTTCCTTTTTTCTTAAAAAAAAATGACAAGGTCTCTGCTCTATCACCTAGGCTGGAGTGCAGTGATGCAGTTATAGCTCACTGTAGCCTCAAACTCTTGGGCTCAAGTGACCCTCCCGGCCTCCCAGTGCACTGGGATTACAGGCACGAGCCACTGTGTCCAGTCTCCCTTTATAATAAATGCTGTATCTATAAGATTTTATTTCTTTATACAAATATGAAGCAATTTATCACAAGTTTTACATTTGTTCAATCTGACTGTTGGATATACAGTGTCAACTATTTGATTTTCTGTGCTTTTTCATATTTTAAAAATATTTTACAATTAAAAGCAAAATTATCAAAGTGAACACTCGCTGTGTCACTTTCAAAGATTAGGCATCCAGCAATCTCTTCACTTATTTATTCAAAATATTTAAGTGTTTTATATATGCAAAGGACCATGCTGGAAGCTACGCACACCTGAATTGTGACTATCAGGCAGTATGACTGCTCTTTACACAAACATATGAGGACCACGTGCCCACAGGAATTTCTGCTACTCAGACCTTCTTAGACTATAATATGTTGTAGGAGGAAAACAGAATATTGTGGGCAGACAAGCAATTCCCAGGAAGACAAAGGCAACTGAAATTAGGAAGGAAGGCCGGCTGAAAGGGGCTGTGGAGTAGAGCAGAATCCACCAGCCCAAGAGACCTCTTTTGATCACCAGCTGGCCTGTACAGAGCTGTCTCGTTCACTTCTGTGTTTCCATCACTTCACAAAGGGAAGAGCTGCGCTCTTCATGTGTGTGTGAGTTCCATGTTCTCTCATTTCCCCTGACTGTAGACTGCAGAGCAAGCTCCGGGTCACTGGGCAGAGAGGAGGAAGGAGCCTACAGACTCACAGAGGCTCTCTTGAACTGTTTCCATTCAGGACAATTTGTCAGAGCTGCTACCAAGAAGTAACATGACCTGCTCTTAAGTGTCCCCTTATGGACTCTGTCCCCTCTTAGAAAGTGGGAAAAAGAGAGAGGAAACTGGAATAAGGACGAAATACCAGGGACTACAAGGGGCCTGTGGAAATAGAACCCCTCTATGGCATATTCTTATGCGGCCATTTAGAGTTTGCAAAGTTGCTTTTACTCAGTTAGCTCGGCAACTCAACATATGTTCCCCTACTTTAAGGGCGAGAGAAATAAAGCCCACGAAGAGTCTCTCTCATGTGACCCTCCTGTGGAGTCTCTCTAGTGTGCCAGTGCATTGATCGTGACACAGCAGTGAGAGAAACGCACCAGGTCTCTGTTCTAGTGGAGCATGCACTTGCAGGTGCTCAGAAAACCATCAAGAAAATGGGCATGTGCTGTTGTTACTATACTTCGGCTTAGTGTGATCAAAAGGCGCAAGACTGGGAGTCTCAGCACCTAGATCTGTGCCCCAAGACTGTTTGAATAAGTCATTTAAAACTCCTGATTCCTCATCTGTTAAGTGGGGGTTATAATAACTGCCTGTAGAATTGTTGCTGGGTACGCATCACAGCTGCAGGGGGAAAAAGAGGGCCTTGTACATTTTAATAAATAGAAACGCATTTTTTAATAATAATTTCAGGTTGTTTGGCTGAAATTGTTCTTATTCCACAAATCCCTAAAACAAGAGAGCTGCTGGCATTGGCTTTCGGAAACCTCCTGCAAGAGGGAAGGGGGAAGAGAAGACATTTCTGCAAGGGGAGATCTCAGAAGTAAATAGTCTCAGTGCTGCTCATAAAAGCTCAGTTTCCACCCAAATGGTTATCTCAGAGTTAATTCTGTTGGAAACAGCCGAGAGACAGTGCCAAGATGACAGCATACAGCCCCGGGCAGTGCCACCCAGGTGGCTGGCTTCTGTGCCAGGCTCAGCCATAATTCCGCCTAAACTCTGAGAAGTTCAGTTAACTATTCTGTGCCCTGCATGAGGAGTTGGGGTGGCCAGTGTCTCCAGAAGGGTGGCAGTAGGAGTCATGAAGAGATGCCCAAGGATAGCCAAGTAATTGTGCCGATATGCCTAGGAGGGTCTCAGATTAAAAAAATCTGCCTGGACTTCCTATCTTTCACCTTCAACACATCATTAGAGCACTTCTCCTCCCCATGCAACCTCCAGCACTGACCACCTGCCCTTGCGCCTCTAAACATCCTTTTCCCACAAGATAGATATGTTCAGTCTGCACCCACTGTTTTCAGGCTGGACTCCACTAAGGCAATGCCTCCCAGGGATGTGGATTTTGGCACCGGAATAAGAAACTCTGTGAGTCATTGCCACTCAGCAGCTTAAAGTTCTCTCGTCCAGCTCTGGAATTCTGGACAGACAGGACGCTGGAGAGAGTCTTCCAATCCCTACCTACCATCATCCTCACAAAAGACACCCCCCTGGCACAAATCACTCAGATGAGCGAGGACTGCACTCCAGCAGATACCATTATTCCATCACTTACTCACTCCATAAATGTAAATGTCATGGGTGTAAGTGTCCAGCTATCCAAGCCCTGCAAGGAGGATGCCAACAATGGCTGCTCTGAGAGTTCCATGATGATTATACTCATTCTCCCGAGGTCTAGGGGAAAATCATGGCCAGCAGAACCCCAGAGGGAAAGCTTTGGAGAACCCATGGAAACCAAACTCAGCGCACCCTCACCTCAGTGTGCCTGTCCAAAGCCACAGCTCCAAGGTGAAGCACCTGGCAGGTGAGCTTCTGAGGGACTTTCCCCCAGCACCCATACCATGCAGCCCAGTACCCCCAACCACCAGGGATGGAAGGCACTTTTCACTTCCCTCAAGGTTATGCTCAGGCCTACCTGACAAAGGATGTCTTTAATGTAACCTCCACACAGCTCATGGCTCTTCAGATCAAAGTATTCCATGATGTCCCAGTATCGGGCAGCAATGCGGCGGTCCTTGTACTGGTCACAGCAGCCAAAGGACTCATAGTCAGAGCAAAATTCCAGGTGCAGGGGAGGCTGGAAGGGAGGCTTGTAATCCAGGCACTGGGGGTGTCCCTGTAGCAAGCCCATCTGGCCCAGTAAGAATGTGAGGCAGAAGCAGAAACTACCTGAAGAGAGCCAGGGGCCCCGGCAGCTCAGACCACCTCGCAGACTAGGAATGGACCTTCCCAGCATTTTGGCTTTGGGAACACTCAGGCTGCTGTGTTTGCTCAGGTTGGCTTCCCTGCTCTGTCCAAGTTCCCTCCCTCTCTTCCTCCCCCCAGCCCACCCCGTTTTCTCTTCCTTCTCTTCTCCTCCTCCCTCCACCAGGTTCACTGAGGTGGATTCTGAGCAGTGTCTCTTCTGTGACCCTGGTAGGTTAATCATCCCTTGTGAAACAGTGGGAGGGGACCCTATCCCCTTTTATCCCATCTAAATGTGAAGTCAGCACAAGGGTCCACCACAGTGCTGTGTTATGGGGGCACATGGTTGCTTAGCCAAAAAGTGCAATGGTGACAATGGCAGAGGTTCTGTGATTGATTAAAGCTGCAAATAATCCCTGCCGTGCAGGGAGGCCAAGAAATTCTCACTTGTTGACTGTTTCTTCCCAGGCAGAGCAGCCCAGAGTCACCATGAGAACACCACACATTACATGGTCCCAGACATCAGACTCTGTGGAAGGCAAGCTTCAAGCATTCCTGCAGTACTCAAGAGCACCGCAGGGGTGGAGGGGAGATAGAAGTGGCAGGGCGGGAGGCATAAGTGCTGCATGGCTCCTGGAAAGGTGTGTGTTTGGCATGGTAAGAAGAGAGGGTATGACATGAATCCTGCCTCCATAGCAATGACCAAAGAGAGGAAAGAGGAGAGCATAAAGGAAAAGAAGGGTGTCTTAGTCCATATGCTATAGCAAAACACCACGTTGTGTGTGTGTGTGTGTGTGTGTGTGTGTGTGTGTGTGTGTGTGTGTGTGTGTGTGTGTTTTAGTTGGAGTCTCATTCTGTCATCCAGGCTGGAGTGCAGTGGGTTACTCACCGCCACCACAGCCTCGACCTGCTGGGTTTAGGCGATCCTTCTGCCTCAGCCTTCCAAGTAGCTGGAACTACAGACGCATGCCATCATGCCAGGCTAGTTTTTGTGATTTATTGTAGAGATGAGGTCTCACCAAGTTGCCCAGGCTGGTCTTGAACCCCTACAATCGGGCAATAATTTATAAATCATAGAAATTTATTGCTCACTGTTCTGGAAGTCCAAGATCAAGATGCCATCGGGGCCAGGCACATGGTCCACACTTCTAATCCCAGCATTTTGGGAGGTCAAGGTGGGAGGATCACTTGAGGCTAGAAGTTTGAGACCAGCTTGGGCAACATAGAATTCTGTCCTCACAAAAAATACAAAAAAATAGCTGGGTGTGATGGTATATACCTGTAGTCCCAGCTACTCATGAGGTAAGAGGATCCCCTTGAGCCCAGGAGTTCTAGGCTGCAATAAGCCACAATCGCACCATGGAACTCCAGCTTAGAAGACAGAGCAAGACTGTCTGTAAAAAAGAAAAAGAAAAAAAAAAAATACCAGCCAGCTGTACCTGGCGAGGACCTTGTTCCTCACTGATGGTCCCTAGTTGCTGCATCATCACATCGCAGAAGGAACAGAAGGGAACAAACCTCCCTCAAAGCATTTATAAGGATCCTTCATGACTTAGTCACCACCTAAAGATCCCACCTCTTAATATCATCACACTGGGAATAAGTTTCTTTTTTTTTCAGTTTTATTCTTTTAACACTCTAAAATATTATTTTAAAAAAATTTTATTTTAAAGACGTGGAGTACAATTCAGAGTTAGGTATACAAATGGTCATTGTACAGGTAAAGTTTGGGCCTCACTTTGGACCCCACTTCACCTGGTTTGAGATCAGGTACCTTTATTGATGAAATATGCACCCCCCCTTCCCTGGCAGTTTCCCACTACTGCCAATCCCTTTTTTATAGTATGATAATTGTTCAGGGTCCACTTATGAGTGAGAACATGTGGTACTCAGCTGTTTGTTTCTGTGGGGATTAAGTTTCAACATATGAATTTTAGGAAACACATTTAGACAATAGCAGGAGGAGTGTGGCCCAGTGAAAACAAGGAGTCAACAAGGACAGTTTGGAACAATTTCATCAGGAAGCACAGGATGTCTGGGTTATTTTTGCCAAATCTATATCTGCTTTAGGGGCTCTCCTCCTCACTTCTTATATGTTCCAGTATTCATTGTTTTATTTTATTTTTTAATCAATATTTTTAATTTTGATATTGTGGGATACAGTTAAGGGTTAGATATACAAATATGTTTCATTCAGGCACCCTTGTTGATAAGGGGTGTCTCCCCGTTCATTTTTTTAAATGGTTTTTGCTTTGTACATGTCCCTTGTACATAATAGGCCTTCAATAAATATTTCTTGAATGAGTGAATGAAGGACATGGAGCCCCAAACTCACACAGCCCTAAATCCAGAGGCATGATCAGATCCATGCGGACATTTGGTACCTGAGCTCAGTATTTTCCATGATCTAATCCACCCTGAAATTTCTTTACTGGCAAAAGCTTCCTTTTGAACTGCCAATGAAATTCAAGTTACTTCTTGTTCCAGATGTGCTTCTAGGAGGGCACCTTTACCTTCCCTGGCTGTTCTATTCATTACCAGAAACAGCATCTGCCAGGATATCAAGAGGGGACGGTGAGTCTCAATCTAGCCAACTCTGTACTCACTATGTTCTGGATTATGAAAGCCCCAACAGCATTTAAAAGACAAACAAAAGGCCAGGCTTGGTGGCTCAGCCTGTAATCCCAGCACTTTGGGAGGCCAAGGTGAGTGAATTGCCTGAGTCCGTGGGTTCTAGACCAACCCGGGCAACTTGGCGAGACCTCATCTTTACAATAAATTTAAAAAATTAGCCGGGTGTGGTAGCACACACCTGTGGTTTTGGCTACTTGGAATGTTGAGGTGGAAGGATCCCCAGAGCCAAGCAGGACGACGCTGGCGTGGCTGTGAGCAGGCCACTGCACTCCAGCTTGGGCAACAGAGTGAGACTCCGACACACAAAAAAAGACAAACAAAATCTTTATAATCTTTGTAACTATGGGAAAAGCCAGGAGGTGGGAGTGGTCAGAATGATTGCCAGCACAGACCTGTTTTCCTATTTGTGCAGTTCAATATCATACCTAGTTGAGGGGTGCTTTTGAAAACATAAGATGTTATCCATGATTCACTGGTGACTGTGTTGTTTCCTCTTGGTTGTTTGCACAAAGGTCAGATAATGTCACTGCTCTGGAAGCCTTGAGGAGGAGGAATAACACTTGGACTAACATCAGCCCATGAATTCACAGCCACCATGGCCTTCTCAGAAATGGGAGGTCACCATCTGACTCTAGGCATATGTAAGAATGAGTGCATTCTCCCACTTCCTGGAGGCATAAGAATATATTCTGATCTTCTACTAACATTTATATGTTTTCCTTATGTCATGAAAAATATGGAGATCTTATTGTTTGGTGCCTAGTCATTACAAGATTAGCAGAGAATGATCAGCTAGCAGGATCTCATCATAGTGACAGCATGAGTTTATGATTAAAATATGTAATTTTCAGATGATACTGTATAACATTTCAGATATATACATTTGATTAGATAATAATCATGCAATAATCAATTTGACAATAGATGTCAGTGTCTATTCAATAAATACATATTATTATGTGCAAAGTATCATGCTAGAAGAGGAATGCTTAACAGAAAAGTGACTTTTAAAACAAACTTTTTCCAAGTCTATCCTCTGAGAAAAAAGGATTTAAAAATATCCAAATAATACAAGACAGATTCCATTAAGATAACAGTAAGGGAGGAGCAAACTGCCATTAGCGATTTCAAGGATGGAGAGCTGGCATCAGGCCAGAGGTGAGTAAAAATATGTTAATGAAAGTTGAACGGGACTCCTAGATACGGTACAGGTAGAAAAGAATAAAAAAGTAAATTCTGACTGAGTGTTAGGTAAACTTAGAAAATAAGTCGAACTATGAACTAGGATTGGACTGAGTATCTGAAATCACTTTAGCTCCCACTTTTGAAGCAAACACAATCTTTTAAAAAATTATTGTTTTAGTTGCTAGGGCTGCCATAATAAAGTACCACAAACTGGGTGGCTTAACCAACAGAAATATGTTGGCTCACAGTACTGGAGCCCAGAAGTCTAAGATCAAAGCGTTGGCAGGTTCCTTCCTTCAGGGGCCATGAAGGGAGGCTATCTGTGCCTCTCCCCTAGCTCTTTGGGGTTTTCCAGTAATCTTGCATTCTGTGGATTGTAGATGCATCACCCCAATCCCTGACATCATGTTCATAAGGCATTCTTTCTCCCTGTGTTCATGTCAGGGTTCAAATTTTCCTTTTTATAAGGACACCAGTCATACTGGAATAGGACCCACCATATTGACCTCATTTTAACTTGATTATCTCTGTTAAAACTATCTCCAATTAAGGTCACATTCTAAGGTACTAGGAGTTTGGACTTCAACAATTCTTTTTGTAGGTGACACAATTGAAACCACAGCACTAACATGCATGCACACACACACAAACACACACACACACAAACACACACACACACACACACACACACACACACACACACACACACGGTTTCATACGGCAAGTACCTTTTTGAAAGTAATGTTGAAAGGTTGAGAGTTGTGTTTATCCTAGAATCAGGTCATGGAGCAGAATACAAAAAACGGAAAAGGAAATGTTCTAGCTCAGTAGTTTATCAGAGTTTACTGATTTCTCTCTACCTTCAAACTAACTCCCTCCCACAGATAACCAGATATACTCAAGATTAGGGAAAGTATAACTCTTCCGTTGGTACTGTGCATTACGGTTTACAAAGTATTTTCTCACACTGTATCTCATCTGATCTTCACAATAATTCTCTTAGGTAAGCAAGGTGGGTATTATATTACCAGTGTGTGTATGAGTGAATTAAGTCTGAGATTCAGTGAAATACTTCAGGGTTCCACTTTAGATAAACGGAAAATGGCAATACAATTCAGGAGTTCTGAATTACAGCCCAGATCTCTTGCATTCCAACTTGATGCACCCAAAAAGAGTGAAAGTAATCACTTTTTTTTGTTCTTCATTTAGAAACAGTTGTGCCAAATGCAGCTACTGAAGAGCATTGTTGACTGAAGACTCAGTCATACTGACGAGATTATCTGAGAAATTCTGTTACGGGCATGCCAGGATTTGTAAATAAACAACTAGCAGTGGCATCACTATGGGACTGATGGGCAGAAACAAATTAAAGAGCTGCCTTCATAACCATAAAGGCAAGTGGAGAAGGCCTTTGTGCAGTGACACGCTCACAGCCACCGCAACCTCAGCCTCTTGGGCTCTGCTGATCCTTTCGCCTCAGCCTTCCAAGTAGCTGGAACCACAGGCACACGCCACCATGCCCAGCTAATTTTTTGATTGTAGAGACAAGGTCTTGCCAAGTTGCCCAGGCTGGTTTCAAATCCCTGGACTCAGGACTCCCAAAGTGCTAGGATTTACAGTCGTGAGCCACGGCACCTGGCTGTGGAGGCTGATTCTTTTAGAAGTATGAATCTTTGAAAAAAGAAAAAGGGAACAGTTTTAAGATTTATTAATTTTTTAAAATTAACTTATTCAGAGGATGCTAGTCATGATTTATAGACCACATTCATTAAGCATGTTTCCTGTTTCCTTTCAAAATACTTAAAATATAAACACTCTAATTCAATACAGCAGAAAAGGCCCTTGTGCTGTAAATATGGGTAAATAATTAGACCCAAAGGAGCACACCTACCTGGTTTATTTTTTAGCTTTCCTTTTTAAAACATGCAGATGTAGAATTTTCCATTTGTTGAGAAAAACCATATACTGGACCCATGCTAAACATTTTATATCTGCCTTCCTCAGGCCACTCCACTTTACAGAATAAGCATGAGACTCAGTTAGGTGGGGGCTTCAGTAATGCTGGAATTTGAACCCAAGCCTTTCTAAATCCATACACCTTTAATTTCTCTTATTTTCTTTTCTGAGGAGAGACAGAGTTGGGGTGTAAAAGTTTTGAGATGTCATTCCATAACATATAATTCATCAATTAAGGGGCTAATATCTACAATATTTAAGGAACTCATACAACTCAATACCATATAAATAAGCCAATTTTAAAAATGGGCAAAGGAACTAAACAGACACTTCTCAAAAAAAAAAAAAGAAATCAAAGTGTCTAACAGGTATATGAAAAGGTGCTCAACGTCTGTAGTTGTGAGGAAAATGCAAATCAAAACTGCACTGAGATATCACCTCACACCTGTTAGGATGGATAGAATCAAAGTAGTGATGAGGATGTGAAGGAAAGGGAGCCCTTGTACACTGCTGGTGGGAATGTAAATTACAGAAAACAGTATGGAAGTTCCCCACCAAACTGAAAATAGATCTGAGTATACATATTCAAAGAAATTGAAATCAAGATTGCAAAGAGATACCTGTATTCTTATGTTCACTGCATTGCTCACTACCACCAAGATACGAAACAATCTGAATGTTCTTTCATTGATGAATAGGTCAAAGTGGTGTGTATATAAATACAGTGGAATATTATTCAGCCTTAAAAAAAGGAAATTCTGCTATTGTGACAACATGGATGACCCTGGAGGACATTATGCTAAGCAAAATAAGCAAGACAACAGAAAGAAATACTGCATGATCTGGTTTATATGTGAAATCTTTTTTTTCTTTTTTTTTGAGCCAGTCTTGATTCTATTGTCAGCGCTGGAGGGAGTACAGTGGCACAATTCTGGCTTACCACAGTCTCAACCTCCTGGGCTCAAGCACCCCCCTGCCTCAACCTCCTGAGTAGCTAGGACTACAGGGACACGCCGCCACAACTGGCTAATTTTTTTGAGTTTTTGTAGAGACAAGGTCTCACTATGTTGCCTAGGCTGGTCTTGAACTCCTAGGCTTGAGAGTTTCTCCCAGCTCACCCTCCCAGAGTATTGAGATTACAGGCATGAACTATGGCACCCAGTCATTAAATCTAAGAGTCAAATACATAGAAGCAGAGAGTAAGACAGTGGTTACCAGGGGCTGGGACAAAGAAAATGCAGTGATGTTGGTCAAATAGTACAAAGTTTTAGTAATACAAGATGAATAATTTCTGGAAATCTTATATACAACCGGGTGATGATGATAAGTTATTGTACAGCATACTTGCAATTTGTTAAGAAGACAGAATTTAAATCTTCTCACCATGCGTTGACACACAAAATGGTGGAGGTAATGGATCTGTCCATTAACTTGATTGTAGTGATAATTTCATAGTGCATATGTAGATCAAAACATGATTGTACATTTTAAATATATACATTCAGAGGTTCCCAGGAGAAAACAAGACTTTAAATTTTCCTTATTTAGTTCTTATTGCTTAGGGTGTTTTACAGGTCAAATATCCCTTATGCAAAACTCTTGGGATCAGAAGTGTTTCTAATTTCAGAATTTTTTCAGATTCAGAGTTATAATATACTTAACTGACTGAACATCATTAATCCAAAAATCTGAAATGCTCCAATGAGCATTTCCTTTAAGCATCATGTTGGCATACTCAAAAAGTTTTGAATTTTAGGGAAATTTAGATTTCAGATTTTCAGATTAGGGATACTTGACCTATAATTAAAATTTATTAATCAATAATTATTATCTTATGGACTGACTGTATTTCTCTCTTCATAACAATCCAATGAGATATCCTAGTCTCTATTCTACAGATGAAGAAACTCAGAGTTTAGTAACTTGTCCAAGAAGTCAAAGAATTACCAAATTATGAACCCCGGATTCAAACCCAACAGTTTCTCGGGGCTCTACGCTCAACATAAATTTGCCAAGTTATTATTTCCTAGAGATAGGCAGACCTCGTCAATAACTTTTCATTCAGTTCAACTCAATGACTATTTAATAAGCTAGAAATTCTGTCAGGTGTTGGTGTGATGGAGATGACTAAGTCTACTAGTGAGAAATAAGTAATTAAACAATGTGATGATTTGATAAGAGGCTGTGTAGAAAAGTGAGGACAGTGCAGGTAGCCTACCATGCTGGCCAGAGTAAGGACAGGTTTTGCTTGAGCCAAAAGCCTCCAGGTCATAGGTCTCCTCTATTCTTTTCCTTGCTGACTAGCTTAGTAATCTGTTTACTGTAAATACTGACTAGGCTGAAAGAGAGTACAAATAGTAACTGAGAGTGATCTTCAGAACCACACTGATTGGGTTAGGTCCTGGTGACGTCTCCTAGCTGTGGCTTTGGTAAATTATTTCATCTCCAAGAACCTTTCTTGGTAAGACAGGTAAAATTCCTAGAATTGTGGTGGTAATAGAATGAAATGTAAAGTCCATAGTGCCTGATAAATTTTGACTATTACTATTATTCATGGTTTTAACTTCAGTGGACCTAAAACAAGTTTCACAGGTGCTGAATCACACTGCTCTTATCAATTAAATATGAACATTTGGTATAAAAATTCTAAGAAACTGAACTTTGTGTGACAAACAAGAACTGCATCTACTCATTTTTAAAATTCTCATCCAAATTTTTTCAGAGATTATGATCATTCATAAATTCTATTTTACAGCTTCTGACTAAAGGTTTCAACAGGTGAATTCCCTGGTGATCTCGGCCTATGCTTTGAAAGTTTGTCTACATTTAGGAATTTCATTCCCATAATATTGATCTTACACAGAACTATACAATCCAATCGACTTTCAGCAGTAAAGCTAGTCCTATTCATGTGGTAGCTTTAACGTGGTTTGTTTTGGTTTTGTGGAACACCTACTTGTTTTATATGCACATTATAAGGTTGGTTATTTCTATATTGATAGATCTTTCTAAGTATAGAATAATATTGAGATATATTTTTGACAAAGCATAATTTGTCCTCCAATTTTCTTACAGATGGCTTAATAGGAATATAAGCCAATGGACAAAATATGTGGTTTGCCACCTAAATATTAGACTTGCTCTGAAGTTAGTGAGCCTTCATGGAACTCAATTACTGGTTATATGAACAGTAAATATTTAAGAGCCAAGATATTTTTGAAGCACTTTATCACAACATGTTATAAAGCCCAACTCATGTTCCAGGAAAGCTGTTGTTGGCTTGTGGCCAAGCTTTCCCAGTGGGTTTACCGTGTGACACAGGGACACTATTTCATTGGCAAGTTTCCTCCACTGTCCAGCTGCTCCTGCTGCATCCTAATTTCCAAGAGAAAAAGGAGCGAACACATGCGTTCTAACGCATGTCTTAGACTGCTGTGCCAGGCAACAAAGAAGCCTTTAATGTTAGGCTAGTGCCAGCAAGAGCAGCTAGCTCTATCTCTCTGACCAAGATTAGTCTTATAGAGTCAAATGTCTCTTTCTAGCAGAAGGTCACTTAGTCCCAAGCTGCTGTGTCTTTAATTCAAAAGGGAGAAGAGTCCCTTTCCAAATCCTTCTCTTTTCAAAATTCATCAATAGAATTCATCACCAACGTATTTCTTCATGGCGGTATACCTAAAATGAATCAATCAGAATCTAAAAGAAGAATATAAATTCATTTCACGGTGCCAAAAGTTATGTTTTATTACAAAGTAGTCAGAGGCAAACTATCTGCAAATAGCAACTTCTGTAAAGCTCCATTCTCTATAATTAAACATATATTTTTTCACTTGAAGAACTATCCCTTAATAAATGTTACATTAACATTATAAAAAAGAAAATATACATATTTACAAAGAGCAAAGGCAGCAAGAGTGTTTCTGTGGTTATAACTGAGAGTAAAAAATTATATATAAAAATAAAATTTTTATAGTCGTATAAACTACCTCTTTAAAGTACTACATAAATACATTCAATAACCACTGAGCTACTATTCTGTAGCTACTACCATAAAATAACTAAAATTCATTATCAGATTCCTGGATTTACAATACTATATTTTTTCACTGATTTCTTCATCCGCTTGATTTTCTTCCTTAAGACTTGGTGGTCTTGTTTTAAAATATACCGAAAATACCTACAACCTAAAAAATAAAGCAAAATAAACAAAAAGTTTTCATATTTATCATAAAATCTTTTCAAGTGTATTTCTACATTTTAAAATTTTGGTTAAACTCTGGCATACTAGTGATTATGAAAATAGAATTTATTTCTATTATCTATACCAATATGTCCTCAGCATGTCCTAAAAGCTGTCACCAATGAAATGTATTGCTTCCTATAAAATATTTCTGACCCATCATAATTAAGGTATAGATTTTATCTTGTTTTCTACACTTCCCCTCAAATCCTAGTTATGGTAATCTGCATATTATATAAATGTTCATTATTAAACGAGTCTTCTCTAAAAGCATTACTATAGCTTCTCTCTCAATGTTATCCTGTAAATCGGCCAAAGTTGCTTTTATAGTAATAAGAAAGCTCTCTTTAGAAAATATTGGCATGAAGGATTAGAATAACCAAATCACAGGTCAGAAAAGAAAAAATATTATGTATTCATTCTAGCTATCTAGCAAGCAACTGGTAGGCGATCATATGGCTTTGACAAAGGGGCCCCGTATTCATTAGAAGTTCTACTTGCTCTTAATAGTCTTACAACACAAAGGACCATTTCTCAAATATTTCAGAGAATGAATCACATTTCTATAAGAAAAATATACACTGAATATTATAAATTTTTTGTTTGATAAATGAACAAAACCACAAATCACATATAAAAATTAATTTCATTATAGTCTTATCTTGTATATATTCATATTCATCTTCTCTGGGAAATTGCTAGGATATATACTGAACCTACAGTAACTATCTTATTATTCCTGAAAATAATGAGCCAGAATTGCTACTATTTTGTTTTTGTTGTTTTTCTGAGACAAGATCTTGTTATATGTTGCACAGGATGGCATCAGCCTCCCAAGCAGCTGGGATTATAGGTGCATGCTACTGCACTTAGCTCGCAATTGCTAATATTTTACTAGATGGGAAACAGTAGTGTCTGTGGTATTATTAAAACAGTTTGTGTTTTAAACTTATCATACCACTTTGTAAAAAAAAAAAATACTTTGTATACAAATTTTTGCCTGTTCCTACATAGAAAGCTGGAAAGTACTTCGTTCCCATCCTAACACAGAAAAGAGATCAAACTCTTCTTAGGTATACCAGAGAGCTGAAACTGCAGGGCATTCAAGTTGCCCAAATCCTAAGAAGGAAAGACCTGCCAAAAAAACAGGCCTGGCTTGCTTTTAACAGAGCACGGGAAAAAAAGAGTTAGCATACCCCACTCTAAGCAAAGGCAGACCACAACTAGAATCTGAATTCTATGATATAAGGATGGAAGAGCAAGAAGCAAATCCAGCTTAACTCCTGAGTAGCCTGATTCAATTCCACACTAACAACCTGAAAGAAAAAGAGATGTGGTCACTTCAGGCGTAACTGATGCCTGTTTTCTGCAGAGTACTTTAGAATTTATAAAAGCACTTTGATGTGATGTTCATGTGATATTCACAACAATCCTATAAGCAAATAAAGACAGCTGTTACAAGGCCCATTTCACAGAGAAGGAACCCAAAGGTTAATTCCCGAAGGTTACATGGCAAGTGAGAGAACTGGAAAATTAACCTGGGTCTTTGGACTCTGCTCAAAGATATTTCTCTATTCATAAAGTCGTAGAAAATGACAACTCAAATCACATTTTTGCTCCTTGTCATTAGAGAACAATTTTTAAATTACTTTCTTATTAATCCCTTTCCTCACAAAACCAACATTTTATTAATCTTGGTAACTATCTTAAACATTCACTGAGAATACTAATTCCAAAAAATACAAACTATATCCAAAAGTGAATAGAGACTCTCTTTAGGACACCTTGGACTCCTTAGCAACAGACTGCTTCCTAGTGGTCATTGTAAAGTTTACTTTCTTTATTTCTGGACATAATTTGTGGCAGTTTCATTTCAGTACTTGCCATCTTTTCATATTTCAGTGGTACAAAGCAAGTAAGAGTTGTATCATCCAAAATATTCCCTAATGTCCCTATTCTTTTAAGAGGATTTTTTTATATGTTAGTAGAAGACAGTCTTTTCTCTTAGGGGAGAAAATGTTTCACACTTATAGAACAGATAAGTAAACATAATATAGAGCTATTAAAGAACAATAAGGTAAATAAATAATATTTTCATACTTTTAATACAGTAGACATTTTCAGTAAACTTTATATAAAGCAAGGCCAAACGGCCATTTCTTGTGAAAACAGTCTGCATGATGTTTCTTAATGCCCCCTCACAAGTCAGAGTATGAAAACCAATCACAATCAACAATATGAAATCACTGTTTCTAATCAGTGAGGATTCCTTACAAGTACATCACCTGGCCTCAACTCAGATTTATTCTTCCTCAAGTACCTAGTATTTTTAGGCACCATACTAGTAAGATGGTCACATTTTGTAATTTCAAAGTCAGTCAAAAGCTGTGTCTAGATAACAAGAAAACAAAACTTGTACCTTTTCCTAGTAGTATTCCAGCCACAAAAGATTTCTCAAAAGCCAAAGCTGTATCTTCCTTCCAATCACTTTTTGCCCAAAAGTAGCTGAAGTGAAAGCTTGGCCACCAGTTTTTCCTGGAGTTCCACTCTTCCTGCACCCATGCAGGGTGGTTTCTGGAAAAGAAAAATTGTCAAAAGAGAAGATGGGACACATATATACTGTCAAAATTCAAACTTATATAGAGTCTATGGATAATAAGATGTTTCCAAAAATCTGAATAGGCCAAGGTATAACAACATGATCGGCGACAGCATAAAAGCAAATACTTGCTTATTTTCTTCCAGATATCTCATTTTCCATATACTATATATTTCTTACCCCATTAAGGTCTGTCTCAGGTATTTTGCCAAATATTTCCAAGCAGTTATATTCTTAGTGCATCCAGCAAAATCTAAGACTCCAAATAATACCTGCAATGCCAGTTTATGGTGTTCTTCTTTCTCTGCAATGGTCATAACAGTTCAAGCTTACAGAAGGTATTAAAAGTGTACAAAGCTAAATAAATATATACAGTTAATAAAACATTATTGAATCACAAGCTTTCTGCTTTGGTTAATAGTTTTTAAAAAAATGCACTATGTTCACACCCCTGGATGAATCTGAAGAATTTAATAATTTAGTCCATGCTAATGAGTCACAGTGATAAGTTTGTGCTGGGTTATATTCCTCTACTTATACGAGGTCTAACAATTAAATTCATGAACTTGCCACCATGCACTTACATTGGCAGCTCTGTACAAACAACTTGGTAAGGTTTCATAACCTTGGCATATCAGTGTCTCGCATCTGTGTTCGTGCTGACATGTGGTGGTGTCTTGCTGAGTGGTGTTCATTATTGCTGTTGCATGTTTTTGTGTGCTGCCAGAACTTGAATTAGAGCAATAAACATTACATTTCTTGTTAAACTAGGCAAGAGTGGAAGTGAAATTAGGAACATATTAGTCCAAGTTTATGGAGATAATGCCATGAAGTGTACAAATGGATCAAATACTTTTCTGATGGGAGAGAAAACATCACTAAAGAAGAGAGGTCAAGACAGCCAGTAACGAGCAGAACTGATTAAAACACTGCAAAAATCAGTTAAATTGTGCATCAAAATCATTGGCTGACTGTGAGAAGCAGAGCAGACCAAATATCAATAGAGAATCAGGAAAATCTTAACTGAAAATCTTGGCATGAAAAAGGTGTGTGTAAAAATGGTCTGGAAGGAGCTCTTACATTACAACAATGCACCTGTTCACACAGCAATGTCTGTGAGGGAGTTTTTTTGATGGTAAATAACTGCATTGGAACACACTTCGTTTCCACCGGATCTGACCCCCAATGACTTTTTTCTTTACCCAAAGATGAAGGAAATACTGAAAGGAAGACATTTTGATGACATTCAAGACATCAAGGGTAATACAACCACAGCTCTAACGGTCATTCCAGAAAGAGTTCCAAAATCGCTTTGATGGGTGGACTAAGTGTTGGCATCAGTGCATAGCTTCCCAACGGCAGTACTTCAAAGGTGACCATAATGATATTCAGCAATGAGGTATGTAGCACTTTTTCTAAGAAGAGTTTGTGAACTTAATTGTCATACTACCAAAAACATGATTTAAGGTATTTGCCCTGTTTGGGCATTTTATACACGTTGTCTTATATCAGGAAAGAAACTAACACAGTCTTGGGATCAATTAGGTTTAGCCAACTGATTTTCATCTATGAAGAAGTATGTTCTTTTCTATACTGAGTTGAAGTCCATCAGAGACTCAAATGAGATGAATTATATAAATTGAAGCCATTTCTCTTTTGCTAACTATTGTGTAACATTCAGGAGTCGGCAAACTTTTTCTGTAAAGGGCTATATACTAATTATTTATGAATCATGCAGTCTTTATCACAACTACACAGCTCTGTCATAACAGTAAAGCCACAGACAATAAATAAATGGGCTCCAACAGATTTGATTTCTAAAAGTAAGCAAGGAGTGAATTTGGTCCCTAGGCCACAGTTTGCTGATCTATCTATAGTTTATCTATACAAAGAGATATAAAACAAAATTTATGTACCTGATTTTTTAAGTAAAGTATGGAATTCCAACATCAATTTATGAGATGGTACAATCTGATACAAAATCTGGAAGAAAAAAATAGTCTTATAATTTTTACACACTTGGTGAAGCCATCTCTCAAATTTCAGCTAACTTTCAAATTAAGTTCTTATTGTCTGATATGCTCTCAATAAATTAAGAATTTGAAGATATTTTGCTTTTTACCCTGTAACTAGGAATAGAAAATCATTCTCTATTAAAAAAAATCCCTGCTAGTAAGAATAGAGATTGGGGAAAATAAATGAGGGCTTTTTCTTTTTTTTTGCTCCTTGCACACATCTATATTGTTTTCACACTTAAAATTTTTCAATAATTTTTCAGAGAGACTGAGAAAAAAATTTCAACTGATATCACAGAAAATATATACTGCAGAATACTTATATTAAAAAAAGGCTGGGGAGGCAATTTTACAGATTGTGTTCAGGAACACAGAATGCTAAGTGTATTTGCATAAGCTTAGTAAAACAAAGCTCCCTGAAAAATTTATAAAATGTGATTTCCACATCTGAAGGTTTGACAATGTCAATTTAGATGAACATGAAAGTATGGATTCGCAATAAGTGGTCTTTTTTTTTTTTTTTTTGAGTTGGAGACTCACTCCGTCGCCCAGGCTGGAGCGCAGTGGCATGCTCACGGCCACTCATCGGCCTGCTGGGCTCAGGTGATCCTTCCACCTCAGCCTTCCAAATAGCCAGAACTACAGGCACGTGCTACCACACTCAGCTAATTTTCTTTTTTCTTTAATTTTAACGATGAGGTCTCGCCAAGTTGCCTGGGCTGGTATCAAAATCGCGGGCTCAGGCAATCCACTCGTCTTGGCCTTCCAAAGTGCTGGAACTACAGGCCGAGCCACTGAGCCCAGCCAATATGTGGCCTTTTAAAAGAAGATTCATAGATAAGAATTTTTCCCAGTCATGTTTTCATTGAAAAGGACCTTTGTCTTTGCCCTATAAAATATCGATTAAAAACTGACCACAAAATATATAAGTACTCCGACAATTTAACAACAAACAACCCAACTCAAAAATGGGCAAAGAACTTGAATAGTCATTTCTCCAAAGATAAATAAATGACCAATAAGCACATGAAAAGATGCACAACATCACCAACCATAAAGAAAATGCAACTCAAAACCACAATAAGATAGAGATACCACTTTATACCCATTAAGACATAAATTGTCAGAAAAAAAGGCATGGGAAACAGAAGTGCTGGCAAGGATGTGGAACTGCTGGTGGGAATGTAAAATAGTGCAACTGCTATAGAAAACATTTTGACAGCTTCTCAAAAAGTTAAAGAATTACCATATGGTCTAGCAATTCCATTTCTAGGTACATATCCAAAAGAACTGAAAGCAGGTACTCAAATACTTGTACACCAATCTTCACAGCAGAATAATTTAGCCCAACAGTGAAAACAATTAAAGTGTCTACCAACAAGATATGAATAAATAAGCAAAATGTCATTGTACATACAATAGAATATTATTCAGCCTTAAAAATGCAGCCTCGACCTCCTGGGCTCAGGCAATCCTTCACCTCAGCTCCCCAAGTAGCACACACTACCATGTCCAGCACCATGCCCCAGCACGCACCACCACACCCAGCATAGTGTAAAAACAAACAGCCCTTTGTAGAAACAAGGTCTCGCTATGCTGCCCAGGCTGGTCTCAAATTCCTAGGCTAAGCAATCCTCCCACCTCGGCCTCCCAAAGTGCTAGAATTACAGGTGTGAGTCACCGTATCTGGCCAGGATGGACATTCTGATGTATGCTACTAACTAGAATGAACCTTGAAAACATTATACTAAGTGAAATTAGTGGGACACAAAAGAACAAATGTATGATTCCACTTACATGAGGTACCTAGAATAGTCCAATTCACAGAGATAGAAATGAGAAGTTTCCAGGGATTGAGGAAGAAGTAGCAAGGAGTCATTAACAAACACAGTTCTGTCTGGAATAATGAAAATGTTCTGGAAATAGACAGTGGTGATGGTTGTACAAAATTGTGAATGTACTGAATGTCGCTAAATTAAGCTTAAAAATGGTCAAAATGGTAAATTTTATGTTTATATATATTTTTATCACAATAAAAAAATTAAGCAATATTACATAAAACAATTCCAGACACGAAACACTTAGGGGCGAATTTAACAAAATGTATACACTAAAATGTACAAAACATTTCAGAGAGAAACTAAAAACCTAAATGAGTAGAGAGATATGCCATGTTCACATTTTAGAAACCTCAATATTAACATGTCAATTCTCTCAAAGTTGATCTATAGTAGATTCAAAAATCTTAGGAAGATTTTTTTTTACTCAACAGACAAGTTGATTTTAACATGTATATGAAAAGTCAAAGAACCTAGAAAAGCCAGAAATTTTGAAAAAGAACAAATCTATACAACTTTCATGATATGACTCCAAAGCTACAGTAATCAGGGCATTGGTATAAAGATGAAAATACACATCACTAGAACATAACAGATGCCATATACAGTCAGTTGATTTTTAACAAAGTTACCAATGTAATTCAATGAAGAAAGGAAAGTCATTTCAGTAAACAGTGCTGAATAACCATATGGAAAAAAATAAACTTTGACCCTTAACACACACTATGCACAAAAAATTAGCTAGAAATCTATCACAGACCTAAACATAAAACTATATGACACATCTAGCAAAAAAAAAAAAAGAGGGAGAGCATCTTCATTATCTTGGGATAGACAATTTCTTAGACAAAAGCACTAACCATAAAAGAAAAAAAAATTGCATAAATTGATCTTCATCAAAATTAGAAGTTTTTCAACAAGAAGTCACCTTGTAAGAAGTTTCTGTTCAGCCGGGCTCGGTGGCTCAGCCTGTAATCCCACGCCTTTGGGAGGCCGAGGTGAGTAGATTGCCTGAGCCCGCGGGTTCGAGACCCGCCTGGGCAAGCGAGACCTCATCTCTACAATAAATCAAAAAATCAGCCGGGCGTGGTAGCACATGCCTGTAATTCCGGCTACTCGGAAGGCTGAGGCGGAAGGATCGCTGGAGCCCAGCAGGTCGAGGCTGCGGTGGCCGGGAGTGGCCACTGTACTCCAGTCTGGGTGACAGAGTGAGACTCCAACTCAAAAAAAAAAAGAAGTTTCTGTTCTTTGAAAGACACTATTAAGAAAAAAAAAGGAAAGCCAAAGTCTGAGAGAAAATATTCACAATTCATATACCTAACAAAGGACTAATATCCAGATTGTGTAAAAACTTCCAAGTCAACCAATAACTCCCACAAAAATAGACAAAATATTTGGACACTTGATAAAAGAATATCTAAGAATGGCCAACAGACATTAAAAGATGCCCATCACCATTAGGAAAATGCAAATTAAGGCCACACGAGATACCACTACACACCTACTAAAATGGCTATAATTAAAAGACCTACCATATCAAGTGTTAATAAGGATATGGAGAAACTGAATTTTCATACATTGATATTGGATTGTCAATGGGACAGTCACTTTAGAAAACAGCTGGGCAGTTCTTTAAGAAATTAAAGATAGGCTTTCTTTACTACTCTTAGGTAACAATTACACTCTTAGGTAGCTACCTATGTGAAATATGAAATACTTGTATACACAAAGACTTGTACATGAATGTTTTTAGCAGCATCATTCATAATAGCCAAAATGTAAAATAATTCAAATGTCCATCAAGAAGTGAATGTATAAAAATGGAATACCACTCAGCACTAATAATACAACAGTATGAATGAATCTCAAATACACTATGCTGAGAAGGAAAAGCCAGATTAAAAAAGAGTACATAAGATTCCATATATACACACTTCTAGAAGGAATAAAATTAATATAGTGACAAAAAGCAGATTAGTGATGCTCGGGCCTGAGGTGTATGGGTAGATTGGCTGCAAACAGAAATGTAGTACTTTTTAGAGGTGACAAATGTTCTATACCTTATTATGTTGGTTTGTGAATGTATATATTTGTTAAAATGCATACAAGTGTACACTTAAGCTTCCTACTGTCTGAAAATAACATTTCAATAAAGTTGATTTTTAAAAAATATCAATGAGAGTTTTCCAACCCCGTGGCAAAGGGTCTCTGAAACACTGATCCTTTCTCTGCAGTCTCACTTGAGCAGAAGGGGATGGTGTGGGCAATACCTATGTGGAGTCTGTAGCTGGAGCCAACTTTCCCTGTTTACCTCAGTGTACTATACAGATATTCTAATTTTCTGTGGATGCTATAATATGAAAGTTGCAAAGCAATAACCTAACAATGTTTTCATGTAGATCCCCAATCCTGTTCAAACACTGAAATAAAAATTCTACTACCTTAAGCACACTTAGCAGTTTTGCTCTTGGTGCCTTCTGTTTCTTTAGGAAGTTGTATAAGTAGATATGGGCATTTGGATTTGATGGAAACTTTTCATCATATGCGTAATTGGTAAGTACTTCTCGGGCTCCATCTTGATCTCCATAGAATTCCAGCATCTATATAAAATAAGTCATAATACCTTAGCTAAATAAGATAGCTATACGAAAGACATAGCTATACGAAAGATAGCTATACAAAAGATAGCTATACGAAAGATAACACATAGCTTCACTTTACTGATGGGTATAAAAACACCACAAAACAAAGAGTACTGTATAGGGAATAATAATGGTACTTTTTGCTTCCACCAGAATATTACCACACTTATGGAACACAGTAGATCACTTACAAACAAAGGCCTACATGGGTTTGCATTTTTTTTCCTATGATAATTTGTTACTGAAAAATGAAGCAAACTTCAACATAAGTACTGTTCCTATAAGAAATAAGAGTCCTAGACAGGCGTAGTGGTTCATGTCTGTAATCTCAGCTATTCCACTGAGGTGGAAGGATCACCTGGGCCCAGGAAGTCAAGGCTATGGTGAGCTGTGATAATGCCACTGTACTCCAGCCTGGGTGACAGAGCGAGATGTTGTCTCAAAAAAAAAAAGTCCTTAACACAGGGCACATTAACAACTGAAAATATGAGGCAACTAGTCTCAGCATCCCACATAACTTCAGTCATCAAAAGAATGCATGAAAATTATAGTTCCTTTCGTTCCATTTCCATCCTTACACAGGAATTCCCAGATTCATTGGAATATGGTTTTGGATTTATCTGCTGACAACACAGTTATCATGTTAGCATTCATTAACTTTCACAAAGCAAATTATTTTGAAGATTTACTCCTGGTGCCCAATGCCAAGGCCCTCAGTTCTTTTACAATGACTCTGGGATGACAAAACATTCTTATGAAATTCCGAAAAGCCATTATTCTCCATCTCATATATAATGACCTACTTACAGATTTTTGTCCTCTTTCCTACTGCATCCTACCAAACCATATAAGATCCTCCTGCTTTTCTTTTATGCTCAACAAGAATAAGACTGAATTGACATGTACAACTATACTGCTATTTCTTTTACAGATATCTGGTCATGACAGGTTATCCAGCAGTGAAAATAAACAGTGAACATTTACAGTATACTAATAAAATAAACAGAAACTATTCAGAACAAAAAGGAACATCATATTTTAAATGTTTTTTTAAACAATTTTGTCCATGAATTTCCTTCTGATCAATAAAGATTTAGGCACACATTCTTTACATAGCTTTATGACAAAATGAAACGAATAAACTTTATGAAAATTCTACTTACCTCTACATAACTCTTCACAAAAGGGTCCCAAACTCCAGGAATTTTAATCAATCCACTAATATTTACAGATGTCTTCCAGGTGTGGCTGAGCATATTTTGGGCTGCTGTGCTGTAAGCATAATCATCCTTATCTGCCCAAAAAGAAAAGAAATTTAAGTCATTCAGTATCGAGGATTTAAATCAACAAAATACTAACAAGGTTCAGCAACACATAAAAAGGATTATCCTTTTTATACCCAAGCAGGATCTTCTGAAATGGAAGGCTGGCTTAACATCTGAAAATCAATTAATGCAAATAACAGAATAGAGATGTACTGATCTAAACCAAATTAACAAAATAAAGGACAGAAACCACATGATTATTACAATGGATGCAGAAAAAGCATTTGAAAAAATTCAGTAACCATACATGATTAAAACATCAACAATTTAGGAATAGAAGGAATTTCCTCAATCTAATAAAGGGCATCTCTGAAATACCCCTAGCTAACATCAAATTTAATGACAAAAGATAGCATGCATTCCTCTTAAAAATCAGGAACATGACAAAAATGCCCCCTCACTACTTCTATTCATTATATTGGAAGTTCCAGTCAGAACAATCAAGAAAATAACATAAAAGACATCCAGATTAGAAAACAAGAAGTAAAACTATTTCTATTTGTAGATGACATTATATTATACAAAGAAAACCCTAAAAATCCATTAAAAACTTATTAGAACTAATAAATGAGTTCACCAAGGTTGCAGAGCACAAGATCAATAAACAATAATCAGTTGTATGCCAATACACTTGCAATGAACAATCAGAAAATAAAATTAGGAAAACAATGCCTTTGCAAAAGCATCAAAAACAATAAAATACTTAGGTATAAATTTTACAAAAGAGATGTACAGTAATGTTGTGGAATAAATTTTAAAAGACCTAAAAATGGAAAGACACCCCATGCTAATGGGTTGAAAGACTTACTACTGTTAAATTAATTTGTAGATACATGCAATTTCTATAAAAATTTCAGATGGCCTTATTGCATAAATTGACAAGCTAATTCTATAATTAATATAAAAATGGAAGGACCAAGGAAGAACAAAGAATCTCTAAAAAGAAGAACAAAGTTGGAGAATGCATACTACAACTTCAAAAGTTACTACAAAGCGATTAGAATAAGACTATGTGATACAGGCATAAGGATAAACATATACAGATAAATGAAAGGGAATACACAGTCCAGAAATAAACCTCCACAATTATAGGTAACTAATTTTCAATAAAGGTGCCAAGACAATTAAGTGGGAAAATAGACTTTTCAATAAATGTGCTAGAACAACTGGGTATCCACATACAAGATAATGAAGCTGGGCCCCTACCTACTTCCCACCGTATACAAAAATTAACTCAAAACAAATCTAAGACCAAAACATAAAAGCTAAGACATTAAAACTCTCAGAAGAAGTGAAAATCTTTGTGACTGTGAAGTCAGCAATAGTTTATTTAGATAGGACACTAAAAGCACAAACAACAAAAGAAAAAAAACTGGACTTATTCAAATTAAACACTTGTGTTCAAATGACACCATCAAGAAAGTGAAAAGGTGAAAATATTTCCAAATCTTCTCTCTCATGTATATGGTAGGAAATTTCTGTCTAGAATATCAAAAGAACTCTTATAATTCAATCGTTAAAAAACAAGTAATTTAACTAAAATATGAACAAAAGATCTGAATACAAATTTCTCCAAAAATGATATACATATGGCCCAGAAGCACATGAAAAGATGCTCAATATTGTTAGCCTCTAAGGAAATGCAAATTAAAACCACAAGATACCACTTCACACCCACTAGCATGACTATAATGAACTTAGATAATGACAAGTGTTGGCAATGATATGGAGAAATTAGTACCCTCATACACTACTATTGGGAATATGAAAGGGTGCAGTAACTTTGGAAAACAGTCCAGTGATTCTTCAAAAGGATAAACATAAAGCTACATAATCCAGCGATTTCACTCTTAGGTACACATTCAAAAGAAACAAAAACACATGTCCAAGCAAAAACTTGTTCGTGAATGTTCATATCAACATTATTCAGCCAAGAAGTCTAAATAACCCAATTACCTACTAATGAATGGACATATTAAAGGTGGTATATCCTACGATGGATTATTCAATAATAGAAAGGAATGAAGGACTATTACATGCTACAATATTCAAAACATGCTTTGTCATAATTTTCTGGTAGAAAAAAATATTATGCTAAATGAAAGAAGCCATTCACAAAAGACCACATATTGGATGATTTCATTTTTATAAAATGTCCAGAATAAGCAAATCTCTAGAGACAGAAAGCTGCCTAGGACTGGAGGGATGAGGAGAAAGGAGACTACAGGGTTTCTTTCTAGGGTGATGAAAATGTTCTAATATTGATTGTGACGATGGTTGCAACAATCTGTGAATATAATAAAACCACTGAATTATATATTTTATGTGGGTGAATTTGTATAGTTATGTGGATTATATCTCAATTCTCAATAAAACTGTTTAAAAAAAATGAGAGACTATCATACCCATTAAATTGGCTAATATGAAAACTCTGACAATAACAAATGTGAAGTAGAATATAGTCAAAAGAAAACTCTAATCAGACTGCCAGTGGAATATAAATTGGGTACCCTCTTTGGAAAGAGTTTAGCATACTGTATACTAAAGATGATGATGCATATAACATATCCTATGACAACAATTCTACACCTAGAGATGAAAGCTTATGTGCACCAGTATACAGAAATTACATGGGTTAATTTTAAAGCTGCATTATTTACAATATCCGCAAACAATAATAACCTGAATGGCCATCAATAATAGAAGGAATAGACAGTGTGACTATATTATAACAGTAAAAAGGAATAAACTAAAGCTACATTCAACAATATGTATGTATCTTAAAACCAATGTTGAAAAAAGTATGCAAGGCCCAAAAGAATATATATAGCATGAATCCAAACATTTAGATATAAGCAAAACTAAATTACATTGTTTACAAATGCATATATGAGTGAAACAGTATCAACAAAAGCAAGGAAGTGATTACCATAAAAGTCAGGACAGTGATTTTCTTGAGACAAAATGGGAAGAAGCATGATCAGGAAAGCACACATGGAGAACTTTAGGTCAGAGTGACAATATGCCGTATTCCTTAATCTGGGTGATAGTTACATGGATGTTCATTCTAACTTTAGTCATTATATCTCACATTTGTTTTATATTTTTCTGGGTATACTTCTCAATCTTAAAAGGTTTACAAGGAAAGTTACTTCGTTTTTTGAAAGCAACAGCTAACAGAAGCAAAGACATCTCAAACCAAAGAGGTTCCTTCCTCAGTTATCAATTAAATATATATCAATATGAACTTAGAAATGAGATGATAAGAAAAATAGATAAGAAATGATATGGAAAATATTTAAACTATTTAAAATAATATGGAAAATAGTAAAAATATTTAAAGAAAGAAAAGGGCAGATACCTAAGTATAAATTGGGTGTGAATTTACTATAGAGATTCCTGGTCACCAAGTGTATCAAACCCAACCAAGAGAGAGAAACAGCAGCAAGAAAAATACCCCAGGCTGACTCTGAGCACAAGTTCACATGTTAAGTTCTTATGAATTTGGTTATAAAGAACTAGTCTTAACTTTTTATCTCATTAAATAGATACTGAGGCTAATAATCATCTATAGAGCTCTACATATTATCCCATTTTCATCTACTGTTGCTACAAAACTGTCAGCTGCAAAAAGGTACTGAATCATCTATCCATAGAAGTGACAGTATAATGCCATGTTCCAACTGCTTTAATCATCAACTATTTTTTTGAGTTCTACCTAACCATGAGTAAGAGGAAAACTAAATATTGACTTTAAAACTCATCTAATCACTTAATATCAACAAGCTTTTTTTAATAAAAGAAAATAAATATTACACCAGAAATCATGACAAAGCTAACAAAAGAAACAGGACAGATATGTGACACCAAAAGATTGATTACTCTAGATGGGAAGACATGAAAAAAACTTTGAACAATTAAAAAACAAGAGATGAAGAGCCAGATGATATAGGCTGGACATGCAGTTGATATATTAGGTTTAGGTTTAAGGTGTAAAAATGAGGGGCTGGGGCAGGGTCTAATGAATCTTGAAGAGCAGAGAGCATTCTAGAGAAGACTCCACAAAGACCTCACAAGATTATCACGATGAAGATACCATTTCGGAAGTATCCTGAAAAAAGAGGGAAGAGAACTGAGATTAGTGAATCTACATGGCCAGAGACCAAGGAAATACCACTTATCACATGAAGATAATGAAAAAATACTGCTTAGTACATATAATGTAATAAGAACCAGGACTAAGATTTGTATGGAGAGTGTGAAAACCGAAAAGGCTTGATCCTAGAGAGGCTATGGAGAAAAACTATACAAATAAAAGAAAAATACAGAAAATCATATCCCTCCAAAGAATGCAAATTGGCATAAATGAGGATGACAACATCACTGAAAGTTTAAAAAGTGGAATGCAGTTTGAGAACTGAGTGGTCAACTTTTGGTCTGGTCAAAAAAAAAAATCCAAAAAATTGTCTGTTAAAACTTTTGTACAAAAATAACTTTATCTTGCCCTATTCTTTAAACATATTATTCTGAGAAACAACAATATAAAACAAATTAAACTCCATTCTAAACACACGGGAAGAAAAGTTTATTATATGTAACAATGGCTGCTGAAGAAAATCTGTAACCTTTCTTAGAAAATGACAAAGATTATCTTCTTGACCAAACTCCCACCAAGCTCCTTTGGGCCTTCATCTGGACTAAGCCTCAACTTTAGCCTATAAAGGTTTGAACAAACACTAACAGTTTCTAAGAGCTCAAGGCTCCTTCTCTAGGATGACCCTACCCATTGCATCCCAAAGTACCTGCCTGAGAAAACAAGGCTGCCAGAAGAATTTACTGTTAGTTCAAGCCAACACCCCTAACTTCCAATCTGTGTGAGTGGGCAGGAGCCTACCTTCCATAAGCACCAATGAGTAAACAAAAATGGGTTTCACATGAACCAACTCCTTTTCTGCTTTTTGTAACTTTTCATTTCCCTGGCTGCTCAAGCCCCTACCGCCATTCTCCCTTTGAAACAGAGTCCCCTCTGTACAAACAGGACTGGAGATTAGCTCTTTCCCCCACTGCCACTAGTTACTGAATAAAATCTGTTTTCACTGTCCTAATGTCTGGTTGTGTTTCTCCTTGACAAAATCACTTTTTAAAAAAGCAATAAATCTAAAACGATCATGACCTTAATTATGAACCATCTAATTCATGATTGAAAAATTTTCTGATATATCAGATATATTATAAAGGATGATCAAGAATTTTAAATCAATCAAGTATCTGTTCTCTGTAATATCTGGATGAAGTCAGCAAGGTGATTGCTAGATTACTCCTTCGGATCCTTCTGCCTTCACATAAATTTCTGTATTGTCATCATCAGGGAGAATAAGGACCAGCTGGAAGCCCAAACTTCACCTGCATGCATCTTACTATGTAGTAAATCCTAACTTGTACCCCATAATTCTAAATAAACAAACAAATAAAAAGATCCATCTGCTTTCAGCCTCATCATCACAAAAAAAATTTACTTATATTTACTCACCAAGTTTTGAAAATTCCTCCTTTTTCTTTGACCAAGTATAATACTGCAAAAGACCTTTATAGGCCTGAATAAAGTTAATTAATATTTCCCGGGAAGAGGACTTTTCACCATATCTCCATGTCTCTGCCTCACTCAGATGTCTCTTTGCATCCTCAAGCATTCCATGATGCAGAAGATATAATGCATGTTGTAAAGAAATCTATAAAAATAATAAGAAAAAGCCCACTGACATTTAAGTCATCAGATAACCACTATTCAAAAAGTTCAGTAAATATATGCTGGACTAAGGCCTTGTTAGGATACAAATGTGACATTGTCCCCGACTTCAAAATTTTTAATCTAGCAAAAAGGAAAAATACATGAAACAATTAACCCTATGTTAATAAGAGCTGAATTATGTAAACCCAAGTAACACTGTGTGATATAGTGAAAAAAAACAAGAGCTTTGAAGACAATGTCTGGGTTCATATGCCACTTAAAAGCTAAGTAAAACTGGGTAAATTCACCCTTGTGAGTGTCATCTGTTACGTGAACCAATTATTAACACTTCAGAAGGATGTTTTGAGGATTAAATGAGATGATATTTGCATACCATCTAATGCCTAGTTTGCCCAATAAATCCAACCATTTTATATGCGTTATATAAACTCAGTGAAAACATCTTAATAAAGGTTATTGAAGAATGGCCTTGGTTCAGATGGAAAGGAATGTGTATCTCTGATATAAGAGAAGTAAAAAGAAAAATTATACAAAGAATGAGCATTCTTTGTACAAGAAGGGAGGATATTATAGAGAATAATGAAAAGTACAATTAATCAATATGGGTAGAGCCAGATCATAGATTTTAGGGTCCTCATCTTAAAGTATTGCAGTAATTTCTCAACTGGTCTCTGCATTCCTGCCCCCCTAAAAACCATCTTTCAAGTGGCTACCAAAGAAATCTCGTTAGTCATGTGTATAAAATCCTTCAGTGGCTCCCACGTCCATACAATAAAATCCAGACTCCTTAGGTTTGGCACACAGGGCCCAATCTATTTCATTTCTCCTGGCTTGCATCTACACAAGTGACTTTTAGAGTTACTAACATATCAAATACAGGGCTGTCAAACTCTTTATTATCCTCACCATGCTAGACTATCCTCTTCCCAATCTGACTAGTGAACACCCACTAGCTTTTCCAAACTCATCTCAAATATCACTTCCTTTCTTTTTCTGACTTCCCTACCCATTAAATCCCACTGCTCTCCAATTCCAGAGAACTGGCCGTTTTCTCCTTTATTTTCTCAAATGTTGCATACCTACTAGGGTATCTATAACACTGCGGTCCATTTACATGTTAGTCTCCCTCTACTGCAAACCACATTTAGCGCATTACCTAGAAAACAGCAATATGTGTTTTTAAAAATATTTACAATAAAAAATGTTTTAAGGCCTATCCTAATTATCACCCTCAGACTCTGGAGTGAGAAATGAATTTCCCTTCCAGCTTCTTTACTTCAACTGAGTAGATTCTATGAGCCAAAAGAAGCCTAACCAACAGTTTAGTAGAAAACTAGCCAACAGTTTAGTTGAAATTCCACATTCCCTTCCCAATCAAAAAATGGCTGTCCAGGTTCTATCTAAAATAAGATATGTGGAGCACATAACATCAATACAGGCCATTCCTTTTTCCAATTGTTCGGTTAGAAAGCTCTGCCTTAAGTGGAACCATAGCTGCCTCCATTGAATTTCCACTCACAGTATACCTGCTCTGCCAAGAACAAGATCATAAAAGAGGATCTGATCTAAAAAGAATCCTAAACAGGGAAAATCCGTTTTCAAAATCAGAAAGCAGTGAGAATGTAAAATGGTGCAGCCACTGTAGAAATCAGTTCGGCGATTCTTAAAAATGTTAAGCATAGAACTGTGGTGTTGTGTGTGTGTGTGTGTGTGTGTGTGTGTGTTTGGCGATTCTTAAAAATGTTAAGCATAGAACTGTGGGGTGTGTGTGTGTGTGTGTGTGTGTGTGTGTGTGTGTGTGTGTAAAACAATCCAGCAATTCTACTCCCAAGTGTGTGTGTGTGTGTGTGTGTGTGTGTGTGTGTGTGTGTGTGTAAAACAATCCAGCAATTCTACTCCCAAGCATATACTCAAAGGAACTGAAAACAGGGACTCAAACAGATATCTGCACACCAGTGTTCATTGAAGCATGACTCACAATAGCCACAAAGTAAAAACAACTCAACAGATACATGGATAAGCAAAATGTGATATACAATAGATTATTCAGTCATAAAAAGGAATAAAGTTCCAATACAGGCCACAACATAGATAAATCTTGAAAACATCAAGCTAAGTGAAATAAAGTCAGATACAAAAGGACAATTATTGTATGATTTCACTATCTACATGAAATACCTACAATATGTAAATTCATGTAGATAGAGAATAGATTATAGATTACCAGGGGCTGAGGAGAAGAGGGAATTAGTATGAATTTGGGGTTTGCGGGTTAAAGGAAAAGCTTTGGAAACAGTGGTGATGGTACAACACTGTGAATATAATTAATACCACTCAATTGTACATTTAAAAATGGTTAAAATAGCATCTTTTATGCTATCTATATTTTACCACAATAAAATATGGAAAACAGAAAAAATAAAAATCAAGAACCAGAGAGTAAATATTTTAGGCTCTGCAAGCCATATGGTTTGTCACAATTTTCACCTCTGTAACTGTCATGCAAAAGCAGCTACTGACAACATGGAAATGAATGAGTATGGCTTGTGTTCCAATAAAACTTTACAGTCATTAAAAAATACATACATATTTTGGAACGTCTCAATACTTTTGGACAAGTCTTTTATTTAAAAACATACGAATTTGGAGAGAAGACTTCACCTAAACATTAGGAACATTAAAACATGTTCACATATCAAATCCCCATCTTGTTTAGTTCTTTTCTTTGTTCAAAAACACCAATTCTAAGTCAGGCACAGTGGACTCATGGCTGTAATCCCAGCACTCTGGGAGGCCAAGGTGGGAGGACTGCTTGAGTCCAGCAGTATAAGACCAGACTAGGTAACATAATGAGATTTTGTCTCTACAAGTAAAATAAAAATAATAGTCAGGAGTAGTGATGCACATCTTTAGTCCCAGCTACTCAGGAGACTGAGGCAGAAGGATCACTTGAGCCCAGGAGGTCAAGGCGGCAGTGAGCCGTGATCATGACACCACATTCCAGTCTAAGTACAGAGTAAGACACCAACTCAAAAAAAGAAAACCAAAAACACCAACTCTAAGCTTCTTACTTATCCAGATGTCTTACCCTTCTCTCATGCTTTTTACATTATTATCTACCTTATCATTAGTAATTTAAGGAAATGAACACTGCAAATGTAAATTAACAAAGCCTATATTCTCACCTTTAAATAATTCATGACACCAATATTTTTCATCCGGTCAGCAAAAGTACTGAAGGTCTCCACGTTGCTTTTGGGATGATAAAATAGAATTTCACTTCCGAGCCGCCAAATAATCTGTCAAAGCAGAAATCACTACCAAAATGTAAAATTCTTGCCTTAAACAATTTCTGCCTAAGGAAGTTATTACTTTTTCTGGTTATAACATTAATAAACAACTTTGAATTCCTTTTCCCAGAGATTACTACTGTCAACATTTAACTATTCTTTACTCAATAAGATATTACATCATTTATAATATTTTCAATCTTTTAAATATTATTAAAATATCAGGTAAGTAGCCTAGGGAATATAACGAGACCTCATCTCTACCAAAAAAAAAAAATTAGCCAGGCGTGGTGGCATGTGCCTGTAGACTCAGTTACTCAGGGGGCTGAGGCAAAAGAATCCTTTGAGTCCAGGAGTTCAAGGATTGAGTGAGCTATGATTGTGCCACTGCACTCCAGCCTGAGAGACAGAGGAAGACTATGATGCAAAAAAAAAAAAATCAGATAAGTATAATAATGCCATTATTCACACTTGTAATCCTAGAACTTTGGTAGGCTGAGGTGGAGGTGGGAGGATTGCTTGAGCCCAGAAGTTTGAAAAAAACCTGGGTAACATAGCAAGACCCCATCTTTACCCCCCCAAAAAAAAAAACCCACAAAAATTAGCCAGGCATGGTGGCACGTGCCTGTAGTCCCAGCTACCTGGGAGGCTGAAGGGGAAGAATTATTTGAGTCCGGGAGGTAGAGGCTATATAAGTCATGATTGTGCTATTACACTCTAGCCTGGATGACAGAGCAAGAATCTCAAAAAAAAAAAAAAAAAAAAAAGAAAGAAAGGAAAGTATAATAGTACCATTATTAAGTTAGCAGTCTAAAGAAGGTAGAGAGTTAAAATACATATTGAATATCAATTTTTAATTAGCATAAGAGGAAAAATATTAATGTCAGAAAATTGGGTTTTGGTAACATTGCGTTCTTCTTAGCCTCTTTATCATATACAAAATGCGGGCAAACCATATGTTTCCGAAGAGTCCACCAAACTCTACAAATATTGACTATTGAGGATGCAAGCTGAAGAATTTTCAACAGCTATGGACAAATTTTAATAAAAAATTTTCTCAGATCATCAAAACTTTGGTGACAGAATCTGGCACTCTTCCTTTTTCACGGGAGTAATTCTGTATTTCTCTTACTCCAATTTAAAGTACTTGTAATCCCGTGCCTTTGGGAGGCTGAGGTGAGTGGATTGCCTGAGCCCGCAGGCTCGAGACCCGCCTGGGCAACTTGGCGAGACTTCATCTCTACAATAAATCAAAAAATCAGGCCGAGCTCGGTGGCTCAGCCTATAATCCCGCGCCTTTGAGAGGCTGAGGTGAGTGGATTGCCTGAGCCCGCGGGTTCGAGACCCGCCTGGGCAGCGAGACCTCATCTCTACAATAAATCAAAAAATCGGGCGTGGTAGCGCGCGCCTGTAATTCCGGCTACTCGGAAGGCTGAGGCAGAAGGATCGCCGGAGCCCAGCAGGCGAGGCTGTGGTAGCCGGGAGCGGCCACTGCACTCCAGTCTGGGCGACAGAGTGAGACTCCCAACTCAAAAAAAAAAAAAAAAAAAAAAATCAGCTGGGCGTGGTAGCGCATGCCTGTAATTCCGGCTACTCAGAAGGCTGAGGCGGAAGGATCACCGGAGCCCAGCAGGCAAGGCTGCGGTGGCCAGGAGCGGCCACTGCACTCCAGTCTGGGCGACAGAGTGAGACTCCAACTCAAAACAAAACAAAACAAAACAGTATCAACTTTAAATTAAACTTCCAATCAATTTTTTTTCTAAGAACATACACACTAGTTGCATATGCATACACATATATATACTATCACTGGTATAATGATATATACATAATATTATTTGATATAATGATAATATTCATCTTTCCAACTCAGAGACATCAAGATTTCATTTGTAGAATATCAAACCACAGTATTTGGGAGTTTAAAGAAAACTAGAGCCGGGCTCGGTGGCTCAGCCTGTAATCCCGCGCCTTTGGGAGGCTGAGGTGAGTGGATTGCCTGAGCCCGCGGGTTCGAGACCCGCCTGGGCAGCGAGACCTCATCTCTATAATAAATCAAAAAATCAGCCGGGCGTGGTAGCGCATGCCTGTAATTCCAGCTACTCGGAAGGCTGAGGCGGAAGGATCGCCGGAGCCCAGCAGGTCGAGGCTGCGGTGGCTGGGAGCGGCCACTGCACTCCAGTCTGGGCGACAGAGTGAGACTCCAACTCAAAAAAAAAAAAAACAAAGAAAACTAGAAATTATCACAATTGTCCTTAAGCCCAGTTAAATATAAGAATCACCTGGAAACCTATTAGATAAATGTTCTAAATATTCAGACTGATTCAGCAGGACTGGGGTGCCATACAGGAATCTACATGTTCAACAAAAGCCCCAGGTGATTCAAATAGAGCCAAACAAGTGTGCAAAAACTCTGATCCAATTCCTTCATTTTACAAAACAAAACCTGGACAGAAAGAACCTTGTCCAATGTCTTACTGAAGTATATAACTTTAGTTCATAAACTAAATTTTCAATCAGTGCTTAAACCTTTTTCTTTCATAATTTTTTCCCTATTAGATAAGCAACTGATGCAATGGCTACTGTATTAGTAAAAAGCTATTTCAGATACTCATATAAAGTTATTTGTGGATAAACTTTCACTGAACAAACTTAACAGTATATGCTAACCATTATTTTATCCCTGTCCTGAGAAACTTACATTCTATGTGGAGAGACAGACAATAATCAAGAAACACAACAATTATATTGTCAACTGTTATGGGACAGAGAAGTAATGCTGCTGCAATTTAAATAGTCAAGGTAGGCCTCATAAAAAAGGGGCCCTAGCCGGGCTCGGTGGCTCAGCCTGTAATCCCACGCCTTTGGGAGGCTGAGGTGAGTGGATCGCCTGAGCCCGCGGGTTCAAGACCCGCCTGGGCAGCGAGACCTCATCTCTACAATAAATAAAAAAATCAGCTGGGCATGGTAGCGCGCACCTGTAATTCCGGCTACTCTGAAGGCTGAGGCGGAAGGATCGCCAGCAGGTCGAGGCTGCGGTGGCCGGGAGCGGCCACTGCACTCCAGTCTGGGCGACAGAGTGAGACTCCAACTCAAACAAAAAAAAAAAAAAAGAAAAGGGGCCCTGAAGGAGAATAGCCATAGTAAGGCTGAGGAAAAATCTTTATAAATAAAGGAAAAAGTAAAGGCAATCAGGTAGGAGTATGCCTGGTCCACTCAGGTAAGAACAAAGAGGCCAGTGAGGCTGGAGAAGGGAAAACCAGTGAGAAAGTACAGGCTGAGTATTCTTTATCCAAAATGCTTTAGGAACAGAAGTGTTTCAGATTTGGGATTTTTAAAAATATCTGCATACACATGAGATTAGGGATGGGACCAAAGTCAAAACACAAAATTCACTTAAGTTTCATCTATACTTACACACATAGCCTGAAGGTAATTTTATACAATATTTTTAATAATTTTATGCATGAAAGAGAAGTTGTATATACTAAATCATCAGAAAGCAAAGATGTCACTGTATCATGTCAGCACTCAAAAAGTTTTGGACTTCACAGCATGTCAGATTTCAGATTTTTGGATTAGGGATGCTCAACCTATAACAGATGAGTTAGAGAGGTCAAAAGTTTGAGAGTAAGTGCATCTTACAGGATTGTTTGTGTAGGGCAATTTATGAGGACTCTGGCTGAAAGGAGTGACATGATCTGATTCATGTTTTAAAAGGCTCACTCTGCATTATTAGTCAGTAGGAAAATGCAAATTATAACCAGGACAAGACACCACTTCATAACCACAAGGATGGCTATAATCAAAAATACAGAAAATAACAAATGTTGGCAAGAATGTAGAAAAGTCACAACCATCAAATATTGGAGACATAAATAGTGTGGATACTTTGGAAAATAGTGTGGCAGTTCCTCAAGAAGTTAAACACAGAGTTACCAAATGAACTAAGAACTCCATGCCTAAATAAAGAGAAATTAAAACAAACTTCCACACAAAACTTCCACAAAAAATGTTCATAGAAACATTATTCATAATAACCAAAAAAGTAGAAACAATCCAAACGTCTAAACAACTGATGAATGGATACATAAAGCACGGTATGTCCATATAATTGAATATTTCCTGGCAATAAAAATGAAATACTAATACATGCTACAACATGGATAAACCTTGAAAACAATACACTAAGTAAAAGAAGCAGAAGCCATTGACCAAAACAGAACACATACTGTGTGACTCCATTTATATGACATGCCCTAAACAGAAGATTAGTAGCTGCCACAGTCTGGCAGCTGGGGGGAGGGATGGGGAAAGACTACAAGTGGATACAGGGTTTGTTTTGCGGGGATAAAAACATTCTAAGTTTAGAATGTGGTAAAGGTCCCATAACTCTGCAAATATATGAAAAACTACTGCACTGTGCAATTTAAATGAGTGAATTGCATGGTGTGTTAATTATCTCTCAATAAAACAAACAAAAACTCAACAGGATCACTCTGGTTGGAGAAAGAAAATTATCCCGTCAATTGTTTTGCTGAATGAAAAAATGTAAAAAATAGGGCACAGACTGTGGAGAAAATGGGCATCAAGAGATGATTTTAAGATAAAAGAAATAACACAATATATGATGATGGGAAATCTCCCATAAAAATGGGAAAATAATGACACAGGGAAAAGGAAGAAATATTAAAATGAATGAATGAATACTGAGGAATCTAAGAATTCAAACTATTTTTAGTTCCTTTAAAATAATAATAGAGAAAGTGTGCAAAAAGTGTCCCAATACAAACTCTCTACCCAAAATTACTTTTAGTAGCATTTAGCAAAATCAGTTTGAGATCCTAAAAAAACTATTGTGGGTGGCGCAGGAGGCAGAAGCTCCTGGGAACTTATTATGTCTTCCAGCAGACTTCCACTTTGTTTACCTCAGGTGCAGCTTGCCTTTTGTGGCTATCCGAATCCTCCAAGGTCTGAAAATAACTGTGCATGTATTCTGCAGCTTTCTGCCATTGGTGCTTCAGCAGAGCTTCTTGGATTAAACTTAAACAGGCACTCGTTGTCTGAGCAAAATCCTTCTTCCTTTTCCCTCCAATGGCTATAAAGACGGAAAGAGAAGAGTCTTTACCCAGTGACTCCAATTCAACTACTCAAACAACTAATAAGCAATTTTAACAAGTAAACAGGAGGTATTACTTGACCCAGCCCATCACCCCAGTATCCAAGTCAGCTTCACTTGAAACAAACTCTTCCATACCGTTTCAACTATGTTTAGCAAATTCTTTAAAATCTGTAATTTGATGTCCTTGGCTATGAGAGCCACCAGATTCTTCAAATCCAATTCAATCATCCTTTAATCCTTACACTAAATAATTTGAGGAGAATCTCTCAAGGAGGCCCACAGGAAGCACAGTCCCAGGTATTTAGAATGAATAAAAACCACCAGGGTCATCCTAGGCGTGGTCCTTATAACCCACCAATGTTCTGAAAACTCCAAGTGGGCTTTTATTTTTTAAGGATCAAGTTCCTAGTAACTCAATAATATTAAATACAAATGAGATTACAACAGTTGTAGATATAAGCATTTATATCTCTAAAATGTGAAGTTCCCATGTTAATAAGACATTTGGGCTTATTTACAGCCTCATTACATGAGTGACCAGTGGCAATGCTGCCTCCTCCTCTTTTCCCACAACTACCAGACCCCTCTAGGCAACCTGGGCACCCTTATCGTTTCAAGTACACAAAGACCAATAGGCACTTTGTAAAGATATTTTTAAAACAATCAATTTACAGATCAGGGGCTTCCTTATTTACTATTTCCTAAAATTATTCTCTTAGAGAGTTGTGCCTACAGTCAAGGCTTCACAATCAAAACCATTACATATTACCTGAAAGTGAAAATACAGGTGTTAAATAAGCAAGTGATTCTAACATCTCCTTTTACAAGTTAGGTGATCCCCAATTCTTTGCTTACCAAAACTGCAGAACATCATTTTTTTTTTTTTTGAGTTGGAGTCTCACTCTGTTGCCCAGACTGGAGTGCAGTGGCCGCTCCCGGCCACCGCAGCCTCAACCTGCTGGGCTCCGGTGATCCTCCCACCTCAGCCTTCCGAGTAGCTGGAATTACAGGCATGCGCTATCACGCCTGGCTGATTTTTTGATTTATTGTAGAGATGAGGTCTCGCTGCCCAGGCGGGTCTCGAACCCGCGGGCTCAGGCAATCCACTCACCTCAGCCTCCCAAAGGCACGGGATTACAGGCTGAGCCACCAAGCCCGGCTTCATCATTTTTTTATAATAGATCATTATGTAATTTGACATGGATAATTTAGAAAAAGTTCAAGAATCTGATGATACACAGCTATAATTAAATTCCATTCACTGCAGCTACTTATGTGACTGAGGTTTCTCAGAATTTATGTCAATTAAAACAAAATACAATAGAAGTAATGCTCTTTTCTCATTCTAGAAATATACAAGTCACCTATAAATATGTGAAATAAATGGGAAAAAAGTGATAGATAAAAGTTATTTATTTTACTGAGGTAAAAAACAAATAAAAATTTGTTTTTAGTACTTAAAATTTAACAACTTTTTAATACATATGTTATTTGGTCAGCTTTGTACCACCGCTAATTATGATGATGTCTCAACCCAGAAGAAATCTTAGTTCTTAAAAACTTACAGGATATTAACAAAAAATAAGTGTAAGTATAGATACAGAAAAGGAAACCATATAAAACATCCAGCTAACATGAAATTTTTGCCTCAATATAAAATTTTTTAATTTTTCTTTTTTTTTTTTTTTTTTGAGTAGGAGTCTCACTCTGTTGCCCAAGCTGGAGTGCAGTGGCACACTCACAACCACCGCACTCTTGACCTGCTGGACTCAGGCGATCCTTCTGCTTCAGTCTTCCAAGTAGTTAGAACCATAGGTGTGTGCCACCATACCTGGCTAATTTTTTATTTATTGTAGAAATGAGGTCTTGCCAAGTTGCCCAGGTGGGTCTCGAACCCATGGGCTCAGGCAATTCTCTCACCTCTGCCTCCCAAAGTGCTGGGATTACAGGCGTGAGCCACCACACCTGGCCAAAATTTTCATATTTTTAAAAATGGATAATGAAAGGTTTTACATCCCTATACCACTTAGATTCCACATTTTTTTAAAGAAATATAATAATTTCATTTTTAAATGCCAACATGTGCTGAAAATTATATCTCTATTAAACTTACAATAAAATTCTTAGATGGTACCTTAAAACTATTCAAGATATTACACAATTTTTCAAAAAGAAAACAAAGTAGGTGATAAGTGAAAAAGTTTAAAGATACTGCTCTAAACTAATGTGCTCAGACTTTTTTAATGTACATACAAATGAGATGGAGATCTCAATCCTTGCTACGCATTGTGGTTCTAGAACTAGCACCATTAGTATCACCTGGAAGCTTATTCGAAATGCATAATACTATGCCCCACACAGTTCCCTGAATCAAAAGCTGCATTTAACAATATCACACCAAGTTGCTCAGAATTAGCAGCAATACCAGGCAGCAACCCTAGGGAACTGACAAAACTCCTCGTCCTTAAAACATCTTTTACTCAACTAAAGGAGGACAGTTCTCAGGCTAAGCTCCCTTCTACCTCTTAAGTTTTCACTTTAGACAACTGTATCTAAATCCTTGAAAAATCCTTGTCTTCCAATTTAGCCTAGTTATCTCAGGAAAATCTCTTCTCTCATTTCATTCTTTAGTGAGCAAAAGATAATCTTCCTTGTTGCTGAAAACTTTAAGAATAAAAATTGTCAAGGAAAATAAATGTTTACATGGAATGAGATGTACAATAAAGACCAATGTCAGGCAGGTGCGATGGCTCATGCCTGCAATACTAGCATTTTGGAAGGCCAAGGTGGAAGAAATGCCTGAGTCCAGGAGTCTAAGACCTCATCCCTATGTAAAAGAAAAAATGTAAAAAAGAGCCAATGTCATCAACCTAACTTTTAATGCCTCCCAAAGAATGTGGAAACTTGTCAGTCTTTCAACAAATATTTTTTGGGCACTACTGTGTGCCAAGCACTATTCTAGGTTCTCAGCACACAGTTTTAATCCAGACTGGCCTTGTCTTCAAAGTCTTTATTCTAAGGGGCATGACTTCAAAATGCCAAAAGACACCAGAATTTAAAACAAAATACAGTAAGAGTTAGGCAATTTTGTTTTCCTATTATGGCTAATTACCAGTACAATGTCAATTACTTGCAAGTATTTTCTCATTGCATACAGAAACCATTTTGGGTTTAACAGGTTACCTTGTACATATGAAATATTTCTAAGGATGTACATTCTGTTCTTACATATATTTGCTTGCAGACTGAATCAAGCTCTCTATGGGACACTAGTGACAGAAACATACCCAAGTATAACTTAACTAGCAGGAAATTTAGATTACTAGTTGCCTATAAGGGGTGAAGTAGCACTACCTCTGAAGTACCATTCATTCAAATCTGGCTTAAGCCATGTATGTTAATCTAGAAAAAATAAAATGAGGGAAAAAAAGAATTATTATTTGTCAACACTCACTATGCATGATATGCACTTTACATATATTATCTCATTTTTCAAATATATCTCTGGTTAAAAGTATAGACTTTAAGATCAGATCGACCTAAGTTTGACTCCTGATACCACCACTTAGAATTTAACTTGAGATTGTTTCCTCATATCTAAAATGCCTAGCACATAGATTTCCCAAGGATTAATTTACTGAGGTCATTAAATGAAATGAAACTCAGATTTTTTTTTAAATGGAAGCTAAATTCTGGGAACCAAGGAATATGCCAAGGGGGGAGAGGGTTGGGCTAAGAAAAATGTGTATGAGGACAATAAGAAATGCTGGTTCAAATGTATTCCCAGGATTACACCACCCAACATGGCAGCACACAATCACTTCTTTTATATATTCTTATATCCATATAATTTATGAATTTACACCACAGAAAAACTTGTTTGTTAGATATACATTGATAAAAAAAGGAAGGAAATAAACTCTTTTTTAGAATTCTATTACACAATCAATACTGTTAGGAATAATTTCAATGCTATTCAGCAGAAACTTCTTGAACACTTCCTAGGTATGTTCTCCTCAACAGTGAAGACCATATCTTCTTCATCTTTGAATTCCCATTATTTACCCAATGCCAGAGATGAAATGACTTGCAAGTATTGCTGGGAAAAAAAATGTATCTACCATACAGACGATTATTAATTGAACAGCAAAAAAATTCTAAAAGAAAAGGAAATATATTTATTATTTTTTTGCATAAATCCTAAAGAAAAAAAAACTCACACATTCCTATCTTGAAAATTAAACCAGCTTTGTTATTCATTTTGTATTCATACTGAATCCTACTACCTCCATGCAATGAAGTTAAAATGGTTCCGTGTTATTTTACTTACCCACAGATTCTATGTAATTTTGAAGCCAAGGAAAATGCATTCCTGTACCAGAGAGCACAGATTTGTCCACCTGCTCATCATCTGTCACAGGTTTTGTTGATTCTTCACTGGAATCACTCATACCTATTACAAACTGAGAGTATCGGTTACTTTTTGTCTATCTTAACCCACAGGCTTCTGAGCTGTACAGAAAAACAGCCATCTTTTTATCTCATAACTATCATTTGATCAGCAAAATTCTTTATAACTGGTAGCTCTTTTAAGGTAAAAAGTGAAATTAATTATGTCAGCAACAGACAAAATGAACGACCCATTCAGAAAAGACAGAACCACTGTTTCAAGTTCATACAAAAATAAATGATACTGCCCATCTAAATTTAAAGAAAACCCTCAAGTCTAGAACAAGAAACAGCAAAACGCATAACAAAATAATGTAACAAATACAATAATAAAAAAATAGCAGCAACTAGTATTTATTAGGCCCTATGTTCTAGGCATATAAACTATCTAATTTAATCCCTACATCAATCCGAAAGTGGGTGACATTACTTTCTTCCATGTTCATGTTGAAAAAACTGAGGGCCTCAGTGAAATTATATAATCTGCCTAACGTCACAAAAAAAGGTGAGAAAAATATTCTAAAAGGTGAGGACAAAAACCTCGGAAACTCAACACCAAACTACTTGGCAGGACTAGAATTCGGGGCGTGTGTGGAGGGAGGTGAAAGGCAGTTCGACCTGACGGTGGGACACGAACCAAGAAAGTCAAATGCTAAACTGAGTTTGGACTTTACCCTCACGATGCTCAGGGCTCCTCTCGCTCGCTCCCCCACACAAAATCGAGGGTTAGTGCCGTTGATACTATCTTCTAGAATTTCTCAAATGTCCCTTCTCTGCAATCCAACAGCACTTCCTTCAGAACACCTGCACACTGTGTCTAGAGCACTCCATGAGCTTTCTAGTTACTCTGCCTCAGACTGTGCTTCTCCTCGTTACAATCGGGGTAAACGTTTTAAAATCATATTCTAAGGTCAGGTTCATGAATCTAAAACAACAGCTGGATATGAACCCTATTCGCCAGGTATTTTGAGAAGTCTTTTTACACAGCCAACCTTCCCAAATGCTCCAAGACACAAGCCGGCGTCAGACAGTTGCCTCGGTAACCAAAGCTTCTCCGCCCTCTGGTTCTTAGAAACCAGTTTCAGACACTAGGAGAAAGTATCAGGAGAACACAAATTCATGCTAGTATAACCCTCCCGTTCCATTTAAACGCAGGAACCCTGGACGACATCCGCAGCACTTACCTGGAACTTCTCTGAAAATCAAAACCCAGTCTCGCGACTCCGGAACACGTGAAGAATCCTTACCGGAAGCAAAGTTTGCGAGCGCTTTGTATGAGCATGCGCAAAACCTGCCGTGGGCGTTCCGGCGGCGCACAGACTCAGCTCCGACCCAATGTCTCCTTCGCCGGCAGTGATGTGGTTAGCTTCGCCTCGACCCCGGAAGTGAATTTCGGAGGCGACCCGGAAGTGACTGTAGACGACTTTGCTCCCATTGCTTTGCCCGGTATTTATCTTTCAGTTTGTCTCAGCTGGCAAGTGGGAGGCTTTCATTACTAATGGGGGAAAGGTCGGCGGCTGGACGAAGGGAGCAGTTAAAACGGCAAAGTGTCAATTTGCCCTAGGAAGTTATTGTACGACGAGCCTTCGGTTTCTGGTCGGCTCACGGGCGCTCTGCGCGAGTGGGGGTGTGGCTGGTGGCTCTGACAAGATAATTACTTCCTTGAAAATGCTTTTCTCTTTTATTACAATTTTTTTTAAAGAAAACAGGAGTTTATTAAGAAGACAGAAAAACTCCCACAATTGGAGGGGACCCGAAAGAGGGTTGCCCAATTACAATTTTGGTTTTGAATTTAGTTGACTGCCTTCTCCACAATTTAGGCAAGAATCTCTTTTTTTCTTTTGTTCTGTGGACCCGTCTGGTGTCAACTTTCATGAGGGACATTGACAAACGTATATGAAATAGGGGTCGAAAGTAAAATAGTCAAACCATGTGAAATGAGGGACTGTTGAGGAGTTCTAGGGAAGATGACTATAGAAAAGAGTAAGAGACTCCTGGAAACACAACATTTCTTTTCAGTATTTGGAGGGCTGATCTTTAAAATAAGGGTCAGACTCTTTCCATATCATCAGAGCAGAACCAGGACTAATAAATGAAAGCTAAAGGGAAACTGCTGTAAAGTCATTGCAAGAAAGAATTTTGTTCACAAATAAGGCTGCACAAATAATAGCATAGGCTCCCCAGGAATCTCTGAGTTTCCTCCCTGAGAGTGAACCATTTAAGTAGAATAGAGGATCAGAGGAGTGGTTTAAGGGTCTAGTGACGAGTACTTGTACATGGGTTTCTTAAAATACTATGAATATTTGATTCTATATTATCTTCATAAAAGATATGTAGTAGTTATGGGCTTGCAAGAATTGTTCCTTCTGCTGCTCTTTGTGTCATTAGTTCTTGCCCTCACTTAAGTCTGTGAAGCTTAACTCTACAAGGAGGGCACACACGACATACTTAAGTCATTAGCTTCTGGTCTAGAAGTGTAGTCTGGCTACATTTCTCCCATTAGCATGAGGTATAAATTCACCAAAACCGCCGGGCTCGGTGGCTCAGCCTGTAATCCCGTGCCTTTGGGAGGCTGAGGTGAGTGGATTGCCTGAGCCCTCGGGTTCGAGACTCGCCTGGGCAGGCGAGACCTCATCTCTACAGTAAAATCAAGAAATTAGCCGGGCGGGGTAGCGCGTGCCTGTAATTCCAGTTACTCGGAAGGCTGAGGCGGAAGGATTGCCGGAGCCTAGCAGGTCGAGGCTGCGGTGGCCAGGAGCGGTCACTGCATTCCAGTCTGGGCAACAGAGTGAGACTCCAACTCAAAAAAAAAAAAAAAAGTTTATGCTCGTGAAAATGGGGAAGCATTTTCTGATTTTCCTTGAAGTTCTCAAACAACCTCTAGGCATCAGTAGATAGCAGCAGGAAAGTTAAGAACTAATATCTTTATGTGACCGATCTACCACTTGTCTTTCCCATGGTACAATTCTGTAGAAAATATGGGAGAAGAAAGGTTTAAAAAAAAAAAGGCTATACCGCGTCACATCTAATACCATAGCAAGATTAGAAGAAGAGGAGGTAGGAGTAGATGGAGGAGGAAGAGGAGGAGGGAGGGAAGGACAGGGGAGGGGAGGGAGCAGAGCCAGGCATGGTAGTGAGTAACTGTAGTCTCAGCTACTCGGAAGGCTGAGCAGGAGGATAGCTGAGCCCAGGAGTTCAAGACCAGCCTGAGCACATAATGAGACCATGTTTCAAAAAGAAGAATGACATGACAAATATGAAAACATAATACAAAGCATGCGCAAGTCTTTTCTAGACTCCAATCTAGAAGAAAACATATCTTGAAGAGAAAGGTACTCTCACAATTGCTTTGTGCTAAAGAGCTACTTCATATACAGTGATGAATTACATTTTTTTTTAAGCTGCAAACTGTTTAAGGAATATTATCCCCATGAACCCTTCCTATACTGTCTATTAAAGAATAAGTTTCACACAAGCAAACACTTGAAGAGACTATACTATATTACAGCTAATAAGAATAAAAAAATAATGTGGAAAAAATGAAAGCATAGAAACAAAAACATCTCATATAACAATGCGGAGAAAACTCTAAAATACATGGAGTAGAATTCCATCCCAGGCTCAGACTTGCAAATGACTGCATCCTCAAAGGCACAGTTTTTGTTGTTGTTGTTGTTGTTGTTGTATTTTGCTTTGGTACCCTGATATCCTCTATATAAAGAAACCCAGGCTATCCTGCTGGAGAGAGCAGCCACATGGGGTATGAAAGACCACATGGTAAAAGAGGTCACATGGAACCAACAGCACCTTGGTTCCAGACATATGGGGAAGTTCATCCCAGACTTTGTAACCTAAATTAGGCATTTGCTGAATGCAACTTAATGAGTGAGTCCATTTGTCAACACATGGAGCAGAAGTGAACTATTCTCAATGAACCCTACACAAATTCTTGACTCACAAAATTGTGAGCAATAAAATGGTTGTTAGTTTAAGCTGCTAAAATTTGGATTGGTTTCTTACACAGCAATAGATAAATGAATCATGGGTTTGATAATTTGTACCTTTTTTTTCACGACCAGTTTTGTTAGAGAGTACCAGTTTTTTTCAGAAAACACTTTGAAATTGCAATATCTTAAAATTTTTTGAGACTTACTGTATTGCCCTGATTATCATCTATCTCAGTAAATGTTCCATAAATACATAAAAGAATATGTATTCTGCAGTTGCTGAGGATTGTGTTCATCAATGTCAATGCAGTTAAGGTGGTTAATAGTTTTGTTCAAATCTTTTATATTGTTACTGATTTTTGTGTGTGTAACGTTACTATTAATTATTGAGACAGGGTGTTAAAAACTCAAACTGTGGATCTGCTTCTTCCTTTAGTTTTGTCGCTTTTTCTTTTACATATTTTTAATCTCTGTTATTGGACATGTAGTCATTTATGATTCTTATGTCCTCTTAATGAATTGACTATATTATCATTATGAAATATCTTTATCTCTGATAATACAGTACTCCTTATCTTGAGGTCAAATTCACCTGATATTAATATAGTCACTGCAGGCTTCCTAGCTTACTGTGTGCATGATATATCTTTATTCATTTTTCTGCTTTCAGCTTGAGTTTTTATTTTAATGTGCTTCCTTTATAGACAACAGATAATTGGGGCTTGTTATTTTTAAACCAATTTGTTTAATTGTGTGTGCTTAATCCATTTATATATATATATATATATATTTTTTTTTTTTTTTTTGAGTTGGAGTCTCACTCTGTCGCCCCGACTGGAGTGCAGTGGCCGCTTCCGGCCACCGCAGCCTCAACCTGCTGGGCTCCGGCGATCCTTCCACCTCAGCCTTCCGAGTGGCCGGAATTACAGGCATGCACTATCACGCCCGGCTGATTTTTTTATTTATTGTAGAGATGAGGTCTCGCTGCCCAGGCGGGTCTCGAACCCGCGGGCTCAGTCAATCCACTCACCTCAGCCTCCCAAAGGCGCGGGATTACAGGCTGAGCCACCAAGCCCGGCTAATCCATTTATATTAATTGTAATCATTGACATTATTGAATTTAGGCCTATCATTTTGCTGTTTGTTTTCAATTTTTCCATTAGTTTTGTGTTCCTATGTTCTTCAGTACCTGCATTCTTTTAGGTTAATTAGTGTTTTTGTTTTTAATTCCTCTGTTGGCTCTAACTATATCTCTTTGCATTATTGTTTTATAATGTTTCTGAGAATTCTGATATACATTTTTAACTTATCACAGTCTACTTAGAATTAAAATTGTGATATTTCACATAAACAAAAGAGCCTTGCAAAAGTACAGTTCTACTTACCACCTCCCCAAGCCCTTTGTACTATACATCTATATACTTATTATTTTTGATTTAAATAGTCATATGTATTTCAAGGAAATTTAGAGAAGAGAAACATGATGTCTTATATATATTGCCTACATTTTACTATTTCCAATGCTTTTAATTTCTTTCTGTTTATGATGGATTATCTTCAAAAATAGCTGTCAAAAAGGGTTTACATTTTTTGGACATCCATATTGCTTCTTCCATTAAGAAGTAGAGTCTATGTTCCCACCCCTTGATGATGAACAAATATAGTGAAAGTGATGCCATGCCAATTCTCAGCCTAGGACTTAAGAAGCCTTGCACGTTTCACATTTATCCTCTAGGAAGCTGGCCAACAGATAAATACATTTAGGTTAGGTAATTTTTTTTTTTTTTGAGTTGAAGTCTCACTCTGTCGCCTAGACTGGAGTGCAGTGGCCACTCCCGGCCACCGCAGGCTCGACCTGCTGGGCTCTGGCGATCCTTCCGCCTCAGCCTTCCAAGTAGCTGGAACTACAGGCACGTGCTACCACGCCCGGCTAATTTTTTGATTTATTGTAGAGATGAGGTCTGGCCAAGTTGCCCAGGCAGGTCTCGAACCCGCGGGCTCAGGCAATCCACTCACCTCAGCCTCCCAACGCATGGGATTACGGGCTGAACCACTGAGCCCGGTTTAGGTTAGGTTATTAATTAGTAAAAAAACATTACTGAGAATTAGGCCTATCCCAACCATTAGGCAGCACTGCTGAGCCACCAGACACCAGAATGAAGCTATTTTAGAAGTTCCAGCCCTGGCCAAGCTACCAATTGAGTACAGCCTCATGAGTGACCTCAGCCAATAATACCCAGAGCAGAAGAGCCCACCTAGTTAAATTCAACCAAGTCATGGAGTAGGAGTTAATAAATGATTGTTTTAAACTACTAAATTTATTACATAGTAAAGGATAACTAAAATACTATAGATCTCCGTTTCCATCTGATGCATCATCTTTTATCCTGAAGAGTTTATTTTAGCAATGCTTATATGGAAGATCTGTTGGTGTTACATTTCCTGGTTTTGCCTGGGCTGGTGTCTCACAGCTGTAATCTGAGCACTTTGGGAGGCCAAGGCAGGATTGCTTGAGCCCAGGACTTCAAGACCTGCCTGGGCAACATAGCAAAATCTCATCTTTTTAAAAAATCAAAAAATTAGCAGGTATGGTGGCGCATGCCTGTAATTCCAGCTACTTGGGATGCTGAGGCTATTTGTGGCATACAGGTTAATTTCTGATGGATTCTTTTGATCATGTCAAGTTTGGTATTGTTCATTTTCAGCATGAGTCTATTTGGTTTTAAACTTAGTCCTAGCATATTCCTCTTACTCTTTTGTGTGGTTCTTTCTCCTAAGACTTGGTTCTGGATTCTCAGTTAAGTGCTCAAAGTGGTGGAAGGATCACCAGAGCCTAGAAGGTTGAGGATGCTGTGAACTTTGATAGTCATGATTATGCCACTGCACTCCAGCCTGGGCAACAGTATGAGATACCAATTTAAAAAAAAAAAAGTGTGTGTGTATGTGTGTGTGTGTATTTATCTAAAAATGTCTTCTCTGCCTTCAGTTCTGAAGAATATTTTTTTCTGGATCGTCAGTTTTTGTCCATTAGCAGTTTAAGCCCTTTCATTGACTTTTGACCTCTTGTTTCTGATGAGAAGTCAGCTATCACTTTAATCATTTTTTCCCATGTATAAAGTATCACATTTCTCTGGCTGCCTTCAAGACTTTTTTCCCTCCTTAATTTTTTCAATTAGACAATTGTGTATAGGTGCAATTTTTCTTTGTAATAAGCCTACTTGGTTTTCGCTAAGTTTCCTAGAACTGTTCATGTTTGTTTTTGTTAATTTGGGATATTTTTGGCAATTATTGTCTTAAATATTTTTTTCTGTGAAATTATACTTCAAATCTCCTTCTGAGACTCTAGTTATATATATGTAAGACTACCTGCTATTGATAAGTAATTGAGTCTCTATTCATTTTGTTTTCTTTCTGATCTTTAGACTAGATAATTTTATTAACCTACCTTCAAGTTAATTTTTTGTTTTTTTAAGTGTTCAATCTACCGATAAGCTCATTTCATGAATTTTTCATTTCAAATTGTATACTTCATAGTTCCTGAAATTTATCTTTTTTAAAAAAGTTTTCACTTATATGCTGACATCTCCTATCTGTTTATTGATTTTGGTTGTTTTCCTTTAAGTCCTTGAAATTATTTATAAAAGTTACTTTTAAAAAGAAACAACAAGCTAATCCCAGTGTCTCATGTCATCTCACAGATATTTTGGTGGTGTTTTTGTTTGTTTGTTTGCTTTATTTTTGAGTCAGGTTCTTACTCTGTCACCCAGGCTGGAGTGCAGTAGCATGATCATGACTGCCTGGGCTCAGGCAGTTTTTCTACCTCAGTCTCCCAAGTAGCTGGAACCATAGGTGCCCACCACCACACCCAGCTAATTTTTAAAATTTTTTACAGAGACAAGGTCTCACTATGTCGCCTAGGCTGGTCTCAAACTCCTGGGTTCAAGCAGTCCTCCCACCTCGCCTTCCCAAAGTGCTAGGATTACAGCCATGGGCCACTGCACCCAGCCTCAAAGACTTTTTTATGACTACTATTTTCTTATGGTTCACATTTTTCTATCTCTTTGCATATCTGATAAAATTTAATTGTATGCTGGACATTTATAGGTGATACATTATAGGGAGTCTGGATTATGTTATCTTGCTTTAAAGAATATAATGTTTTGGATAGCCTGCAGGTTAATTATTAATGGATTATTTGGGTCATGTCAAGTTTTCATTTTCAGCATGAATCTATTTAAATTTAATCCTAGCATGTTCCTCTTACTCTTGTGTGTTTTTTTCTCCTAAGACTTGCTTCTAGATTCTCAATTAAGTGCTCAAAGTATTAGCAAAGTTGCTGGTACTCTGGCTAGGCTGAAAATCTAATGTTTCCCGGCACTACACAACCTATAGTGTTACTCTTCAGCCTTCCCCCTACAGCAAGCAAGCTCTGGTAAGCCTTGCAGAGTCTCACCTGCACATTTGTATATACAGTGATTTTCTGCACAGGTTTTTAGTATTACACTCACCTCACAGCTTCCCTACATACACGCACCATAGCTCAGATATTCTAGCCCACAAGATTCCTGCCACTTCGACAACGTTGAACTCTGATAATTTTCTCCTTAGCACAGCAAGACCGCCACTTTACTTGAGCTTTGTCTTTCTGATTATGGAGTTCACCTGTGTGTTTTTGGTCTTGTGTGTCACAATTATTTGCTGCCTGAAAACAACTTCTTTAAGTATTATCAGTGCCTGGAAACAAATTCTTTAAGTATTTTTCTAGTTGTATACCCTTTTGTGTTAGGAAGGCAAGTCCAGTACAAATAACTCTATCATGGCTCAAAACAGAAGTACTAAGTTCCTTAAAATCCTTGTACATCAATAGTGATAAAGACACTCATTGTGCAATCCAGATTACAGAGAGGCTTTGTAATGTCCCATAGATTCAACAACAATTTCATTGTCCATGAAATTCAAAATCAACTGAAGGAGTAAACCCTAAAATGGGTGTCTGAAAAATGAACTGATCAAAATTTACAAGGCATATTTAAGTGAGTATATGTTTTATCAGTAACTTTATGAACATGAAATCTACAATAACTGGAAGAATAATGAATGGGCTCGAAACTTTCCACTACAATCCAATATATGGCCTTTTATGAAAATTTAAATTATTAGATGATAGTTCTGAAATTATTTCTTCCCAACTATTTTGAAAAACTATGTCATTATCTACAGCCCAAAGATTAGATCCACCTCAAAATACCCTAGAAAAGAAACTTCTTAAACCTCAACAGAATGAACTTCATCAGTTTTTTTTTTATCTTTGACATGACACACACTAAAATTAGTAGTCCTAAATGCACACTTTCTACAGAAGGAAGGCATTGGTGCTGACAATTAACAGTTGCTTGATCCCATACTATACAACCCATTTTAGTCATAAAAAATTTTAAAAGTACATATATTATTTATCATCTATGCCAAGGATCAGCAAACTTTTTTCTGTAGAGACAGAAAGTAAATATTTTACACTTTGCATGCCATACAGTCATTGCCACAACTACCCATCTCTGCTATTGTAGTACTAAAGAAGCCATAGACAACACATAAACAAATAAGCATTTTCTGTTCTAACTCTGTTCTAATAAAACTTTATTTACAAAAGCAGATGTCAGGCTGGATTTGACTTGTAGGCCGTACTTTGTTAACCATTGCTCTAGAGTACCAGTTAATTTTTATGCTCACACTGGAGACTTGGTTGCGCTCTGTACATACATACACACTTACATATACAAATACAGTTTTAAAAATACATAATCATATAAGTGGTGGTTTTTGTATCTAAAAAGAGCTCTACTAAAAGGGAATTACTAATATCATCATACATACATCATATACATGTTATTAACTCTACATTGCTTCCCCTGCAGTCTCTAACATACAATTCATACAATTAGTAGATGTCAATACTAGGAGTAATTTTGCTGCTGTAGTGGAAGACACTGATTATAATGGGGTAAATTAGATCAGCCATAGTGGGCTGGTGTATGTCTTTAATTACAATTGTTATTCTTTTCTTTCTCTCTCTCTCTCTTTTTTTTTTTTTTTGAGTTGGAGTCTCACTCCATCGCCCAGACTGGAGTACAGAGGCACACATGCTCACAGCCACCACAGCGTAGACCTGCTGAGCTCCTGTGATCCTTCCACCTCAGCCTTCCATGTAGCCAGAACTACAGGCACGCATTATCACGCCCAGCTAATTTTTGATTTATTGTAGAGACGAGGACTCGCCAAGTTGCCTGGGCTGGTCTTGAACCCCAGGGCCCAGGCAATCCATTCGCCTGGGCCTCCCAAAGTGCTGGGATTACAGGCTGAGCCACCGAGCTAGGTCTACAATTGTTATTCTAATAACTCTACATATTAAGTCTCAATCTATATTCTCCTAGGTCCTAATTAAGAAACATGTGCTTTCACTAGAAAATAAAGAAAAGAAACTCCACATCTTTTCCAAACAATTGAAATTGTATTCATGGTTTGACTATTTTTTCCTTTTATAATTTTTAATTTTTTAATAGATTTAAGGGATGCAAGTACAATTTGTTACATGGACATATTGCACAGTGGTGAAATCTGGGCTTTTAGTGTAGTCATCACCTGAATAGTGTGCATTATACCCATTAAGTGATTTCTTATCCCTCACCCACCTCCCATCCTCCCATCCTTCCAAGTCTCCAATGTCTATTCCGCTCTCTGTATCCATGTGTAGGCATTATTTAACTTCCGCTTGTAAGAGATCATGTGATATTTGACTTTCTGAATTATTTCATTTAAGATAATGGCATCTAGGTCCATCTATGTTACTGCAGAATACATGATTTTGTTCTGTTTTTATAGCTTAGTATTTTATTGCATATGTGTATACATATATCACACATTATATGTGCATATATCATTTTTTTTTACCCAATATTTCGTTGACAGGTTAATTCCATATCTTTGAGGTTGTGAATAGTGCTGCAAAAAACATACAAGTGCATATATCCTTTTGATATAATGATTTGTTTTCCTTTGGGTAGATACTCAGTAATGGTGAAGGAGGAGACAGAAAATCTAATAGGCAGATCGTTAGGGCAGGTCCTGGTAATAAGCTTCTAGCAAGCCCCTTAGACTAGAACAAAAATGCTTACTACCTGAAATTTAAAACAAAAACAAAAACAAAACACCGTGATACCTCCAGCTGATTGGTGCTAAGTGCCAACGAATCAGTTCACTACTGGTCTCTACCACTAGCTGGTTGATGCTTAGTACTAACCAATCAGCTCACTGCTAATGCTAGTCAATCAGTTCATTCCTAGGTCTACATAAAGCCCTGGTTTCAGCCCCAGACTGGCAACCCTCTTTCTGGTCCCCTCCCACTGTGGGAGCTTTTCTGTCCTCTTCTTTTTTTTTGAGTTGGAGTTTCACTCTGTCACCCAGACTGGAGTGCAGTGGCCGCTCCCGGCCATCGCAGCCTCGACCTGCTGGGCTCCGACGATCCTTCCACCTCAGTCTTCCAAGTAGCTGGAACTACAGGCGCGTGGTACCACATCCGACTAATTTTTTTTTATTTATTGTAGAGATGAGGTCTCACCAAGTTGCCCAGGCGGGTCTCGAACCCGCGGGCTCAGGCAATCCACTCACCTCAGCCTCCCAAGGCGCGGGATTACAGGACGAGCCACTGAGCCCGGCTACTTACTCTTCTTAATAAACTCCTACTTTCTCACCTGGTTGTCCCAGCTCCTCATTCTTCTTCGGCATGAGACAAAAACCTGGATGCAAAGAGCTGCTAAAGATCGTGGGACTTAAAGATCACTAGACTTAAAGACGACTGGATTTTAAAAACTATACATATGTGTTTGGGAACAGCCTGGGCAACTTGAGACCTCATCTCTGCAATAAATCAAAAAATTAGCCGGGCGTGGTAGCGTGCGCCTGTAGTTCCAGCCACTTGGAAGGCTAAGGCGGAAGGATCGCCTGAGACCAGCGGAGCTCAGCGAATGGACAGCGAACGGACGTTGGAGTGGCTGTGAGCATGCCACTGCACTCCAGCCTGGGCTTCAGAGTGAGACTCCAACTCAAAAAAGAGAGACTGGTAGCCAAGGAAGCCGGAGGAGTTGACAGCGCAACTGATGGCGGAGTGGAGACAATGGCCAACGGAACTAACAGAGCTGCCAAAGGAACAGAGTCAACATTTCTCTGGGTCTGGCGTGCAGGCCCATTGAGCTGTTGGAGCTGCATCACTCTCAAGGAGCCCTGCAGCTGCTGACATCCGTGAGCTCACAGGTGCTGTCTCGTTCCCCACGGACACCATCCCTTCCCAGCCATCGTGTGAATCCCTGTCTGACAATACAGCTCTGGAAATAACGCGCAGCTCGCCAGCCAACTGGATATAAAACCATTATCAATGGGATTGCTGGATCAAATGGTAGTTCTAATTTTTGGTTCTTTGAGAAATCTCTATGCTCTTTTCCACACGTTGTACTACTTTACATTCCCTCAAGAGTCTGTAAGTGCTCTTTCTTCACTTCCTTGCCAACATCTGTTATGTTTTGGCTTTTTAATAATAGCCATCTTGACTAGTGTAAGATGATATCTCATTGCAGTTTTAATTTGCATTTCCCTGATAATTAGTGATGTTGAGCATTTTTTCATATGCTTGTTGGCCATTTATATGTTTTCATTTGAAAAATGTCAGTTCGAGCCGGGCTCGGTGGCTCAGCCTGTAATCCCGAGGTGAGTGGATTGCCTGAGCCCGCGGGTTCGAGACCCGCCTGGGCAGTGAGACCTCATCTCTACAATAAATCAAAAAATCAGCCGGGTGTGGTAGCACGTGCCTGTAATTCCAGCTACTTGGAAGGCTGAGGCGGAAGGATCGCTGGAGCCCAGCAGGCGAGGCTGCGGTGGCCGGGAGCGGCCACTGCACTCCAGTCTGGGCGCCAGAGTGAGACTCCAACTCGAAAAAAAGAAAAATGTCAGTTCATGTTATTTGCCCACTTTTTTTTTTTTTGAGTTGGAGTCTCACTCTGGCCCTTTACTTAAATTCCTATAATTTTTCCTATAATTCTGTCTAAAAGGATTCATGCAGTCAAAATGTTTTATTATTCATGTAAATGTAATTTTCATTTTTTTGTTTATCAAAAATAATAGACATGTTTAAGATAATTATGAGAAATAATAAAAGCATGACTAGTGTAAGAGCTTAATGATGACTTATAGCTTATACTTTTTAATTAAAGACTTCAGATTCATCGAAAATCCCAATAAAATTCTCAGATGGCCCAACAAATATCTCAACATCTGATTACAAACAAACAAAAAAACTGGGGTTTCTTAGATAGCCACCATCATTATTTTTTTATTCTGCAGAATAAAGCAACCTTGGCCAAAGATATTTTAAATCCTAAACACAATTTAAAATTTTTCTTTTCTTTCAGTGTATTTGACATAGTGTATAAGTATATGGTATGAATCTGGTTCTAACTTCCAATTCCTACTTTTCAGAGCTGTAGCTGCCATTAAATGTGCCTAGTCTTAACTGAGAGGTACTGTAAATGTAAAAGACATGTAAGATTTCAAAGACTAAGCCGGGCTCGGTGGCTCAGCCTGTAATCCCTCGCCTTGGGAGGCTGAGGTGAGTGGATTGACTGAGCCCGCAGGTTCGAGACCCGCCTGGGCAACTTGGCCAGACCTCATCTCTACAATAAATAAAAAAACTAGATGGGCGTGGTAGTGCATGCCTGTAGTTGCAGCTACTTGGAAGGCTGAGGTGGAAGGATCGCCGGAGCCCAGCAAGTCGAGGCTGCGGTGGCCGGGAGTGGCCACTGCACTCCAGTCTAGGTGAGAGTGAGACTCCAACTCAAACAAACAAACAAACAAAAGACTTCACATGAAATAAAAGAATGTAAAATATCTCAATAATTTTTATATAATTACAAGTTGAAATGATATTTTATATAGATTGAGTTAAATAAAGCATTATTAAAATTAGTCACCTAATTTGTTTTAACTTTTTTGGGTTTTTTTATTGGTTTTTGTTTTGTTTTCTTTTTTGAGTTGGCGTCTCACTCTGTCGCCCAGACTGGAGTGCGGTGGCCACTCCCGGCCACCGCATCCTCGACCTGCTGGGCTCCGGGAGCGATCCTTCCGCCTCAGCCTTCCTAGCAGCTGGAACTAGAGGTGCGCGCTACCACGCCCGGCTAATTTTTGACTTATTGTAGAGATGAGGTCTCGCCAAGTTGCCCAGGCGGGTCTCGAACCCTCGGGCTCAGGCAATCCACTCACCTCAGCCTCCCAAGGCACGGGATTACAGGCTGAGCCACCGAGCCCGGCTAAAACCGGAGCCCAGCAGGTTGAGGCTGCGGTGGCCGGGAGCGGCCACCGCACTCCAGTCTGGGCGACAGAGTGAGACTCTAACTCAAAAAAAAAAAAAAGTGATTTCTAGAAAATTTAAATTACAATGTAGGTGGCATTATACACCTATTGGACAGTATTGCTCTAAGGAATCAGTGAGACATAAGGGAAGTATCAGGTCATGTTGAAATTTTCTATTCAGTCATTCTGATTTGGTGTCACTCACTGATCATCTTATATATTCGATACCATTTCACATCCCACATAGATTTAGATAAGAATGAACTTCCATACTAATTACAGAGAATTATTATTTTTTTCTGTAAACAATTTTTCAGTATCCACTGAAATATAGTTTCCACAATAGTATTTATATTTCTGTTTCTAATTTTCTATTGCACGTATCAATTAAAATGCTGAATATGCACGAAGCTTACTGTATCTTAATACATGTACCCCAACTGGTCAGCTGTGATTACCTTATGCTCAAGAACATATTTTCCCCTTCTCAGCTCTCAGTGTCTCCTCCAGGAGGCGCTTTTGATCTTCCAAGTATTGCTTGGGAAACTGTTACTGACTTTGCTGACTTAGTGAGGTGAAAACAGTTTACAGGGTAAGTACTATCTAAAAATGTCTTCTTTGTAATGAAGCAATTTTTTTCTCTTTTGATTTTTAAAGATGTGAGGTACAATTCAGGGTTAGGTATACAAATGTTCATTATGCAGGTACCTTTGTTGATGAGGTGTGCTGTAGTGAAGTAATTGATTTGCAAGATTCTTGTTGAACCATCAACCGTCTCTATTGGCTTTAACAACCTGGGATTTTGCTATTTCATTATTTAAACAACATAAATGGGCAATTAAAAAAATATATTATCTTATTTGCTTCTTAAAGAAGCATTATAAAGTGTAAACCTTAGTCCCAGTTTTACAGAAGAGAATCTGAGACTCGTGGAAGTTAATGGCTTGCCTGTGGTCACACAATTAGACTTTTGTTTCCTAGTTCAATGCTTTTGACTCCATTTCCTACTGCTGTTGTCCTGGTAAGGAAGTAATCCATGTTTGAAAACTAAATGTACATAGCCAAACTGTGGAAATTAAGTCGTGCAGGCCACACCCTGCAATCTGTTCTGCATTTGTTTCAAAGCACCAAATATTTGACTTCTGTGAAAATAGTGCCAAGGTAAATTAGGTAGAACCAGAAACAGGAACTTATATATACACCTATATATTAGTGGCAATTTCAGTTGTTTGAATTTCTTCCTTTGTACAGTACAAATTGGAATAATATTTGTCAGGACTAGACAAATAGTACATGCTGATAGAAGACCTTACTTTGTGCATGACTCACTCCCAGTAAAACATACCCTTTGACATAACCTTTTAACTGTGGGAAGGATTTAACCCTATTAACTATACTCAACACTAACATCCATTCTCCCAGACTTTCAGAACAATGTGCTTGCTTAAATTTCCCTTCAGGTACATGATTCCTTTACTTGAAGTCTGATAGTTTTCTATATTTAATTTTATCAAGTCTAAATTCTTATGCTTGATTGTCAAGGGCTTTCATAATTTGATCCATTTTAGCCTCCCAAATTTGTCTCCCACTACTTTTATGGAATCATTTGACTCTATTAAGATGTCTCCTTACTACCCTTTAGATGTATTGCTTTCTTCTTTCTTATGTTGTTTTCTTCACTTGTCTTTTCCTATCTTTCTGGAATCTAAATCCTATGTGTTCACCAAAACCCAACTCAAATCCTACCACCATCACTTACTTTCCTCCTTCTTTTAACTCTTTAGTGCTTACAATTGTACCAAAACACTTTTTAGCACTTACTGTGTGGCAGGACAGGGTTCTTTGTACACACCTCCTCCCCACATTCCTACTAAAAGAGGTAATTGGTTTGTTTATCTTTTAGGAGTTCCCACTCTGAAGAATTGAATGAAGATCTAGGGTCATCCTCCACCCTTGGGGGTGGAGCCAACATCAGGGCTCCTTGCACACAGATGTAAAGGTGAATCTATCTCCTAGACACAGGCCACAAAGCATGACACTGGACACACACACAAACAAACAGAATTCTGGGAAGAGGAAAGAAAGGAAAGAACCTCAGGACACCCAGCAGGAAATTATATTGTGCAGGCTGATCTGATAGAATAAAGACATATATGTTTGTTGTTCTTGCCAGGATTTGACTTATAACTCTTCAGTTACCTTTAAGAATTGCTGAATTTTATCTCTTCTTGTCTAACATTGCAAATTTCCTCCATATAGATTATTTGACAACTCTATTTAGATATAAATTACATTTAAGTATTTAAGTTGTACAGTAATATGAAGTTGACACATGCATATACACCTGAACCATCACCACAATCAAGAGAAGGAGCATACCCATTGTCCCCAAGTTTCTTTGTACCCATCCCTTCCTTACTTTGCTTCCTTGCCTCTTTACCAGGCAGCAACTGATCTGTGTTCTGTCATTATAAATTAACTGAAATTTTCTAATATTTTATGTAAATAGAATGATATGGTATGTATTGTTTTTTGCCTGATTTATTTTCCTCAGAATCTCCTGTTGTTGCTAGCATCATTATTTCTTTAATTTTACTAAGTAATAGTTCCAAATATATTATTTATTTACCTGTTGATGAACATCTAGGTTTTTTGACTATTACAAATGAAGCTACTATGAATATTTACATACAAGTTTTAGTGTGGACATATACTTTTATTTCTCTAGGGCAAATGTCTAGAAGTGGAAAGATCAGGTTCGTATAATAGGTGTGGTTTAAGTTTTAATAAACTGCCAACCTGTTTTCCAAATTCATCATACTCTTTTAAATTATAGCCAGCAGTGTTATGAGAGATCAGTTGTCCACATCGTTGTAAATACTTGTTATAATTAGTGTTCTTAATTTTAGCCATTCTAATAAATGTATTATAATATTGTGGCTTTGATTTGCATTTCACTAATGACTAATGATGTTAGTATCTTTTCATGTACATATTTGCCTTGTATGTATTTACTTTGGTGAAGTGTCTGCTCAAATCTTTTGCTCATTTTTTTCAATTGAGTGTTTTTACTAATAAGTTGTAAGAATTTATGTATTCTTAATACAATTCCTTTATTGGGCATATGTCTTGCAAATACTTTCTTTTTGTCTGTGACTTACCTTTCCATTTTTATAATAGCTAATGTAGAAGTGAGAGCAAAATTGTAAGTCCAATTGATTGATTTACTTATTTTAGTTTGTCCTTTTTGTATGTATTTTTAAAATCTTTGCCAAACCCAAAGTCGCAAACATTTTCTCCTATTTTTTTTTTCTATAAGTGTTGTGGCTTTAGTTCTTACATTTAGGTTTATGGTCTATTTTGAACTAATTTTTTATATGATGTGTGGCAAGGATTGAGGTCATTTATTTATTTTTAACCTATGGCTATGTGCTTGTTCCAGTACCATTTATTGTAAAGATTAACTTTTTCCCACTGAATTTTCTTGGCATGTTTGTTGAAAACCAATTGTCTAGTATGTGTGGGTCTATTTCTAGACCCTCTATTCTGTCCCAATGACCTGGATGTCTCTGTTTATACCAATACCACACTGATATAATTATTATAACTTTATAATAAGTCTTGGAAGAGGTAATGTAACTCCTCCAACTTTGTTGTTCTTTTTAAAAGATGTTTTGGCTGTTGTCTAACCTTTTTTTTTTTTTTAAATAAGATTTCTGTATGAATCTTAAAATTATCTTGTCAATTTTTACAAAGAAGCCTGCTGGGATTTTAACTGGGATTGCATTAAATTCATCCATCAATTAGGGGGAAATTGACATCATTACATATTTAGGTTTTCCAATTTGTGAAAATGTTATACCTCTCCATTTATTTAATTCTTTAATTTTTATAAGTGCTCAATTTTTTCACATATTTTGTCATATTTATCCCCAATGTATTTTATCTGTGAGGCTATTATAAATATATGGCTCTTTTAATTTCAGGTTCTAATTATTGGTTGCGAGTGTATAATAGCACAACTAATTTTTTGCATATTGCTCTTGTATCTGGCACCTTTGCTTGACTCACTGATTAATTCTAGTGGCTTTATTTTAGATTCCTTAAGATATTCTACAGCGTGAATCATGTTGTCTGAAAACTTAACCTCTTTCTTTCCAATGTGTAGTCATTTTATTTGTTTCTCTCCTTATTTCACTAGAAAGAATCCCTAGTTAAGTGGTAAAAGCAGACTTTCTTGACTTTTTCCTGATATTTGAAAGAAATCTTTCTGTCTTTCACCAAAAGACTTACATTAGTTGTAGGTTTTTTTTAAAAACTATTTATCAGCTTGAGAAAATTTTCTTCTATTCTCAGTTTGCTGGGAGTGTTTATTAGAAATAAATATGAGCCGGGCTCGGTGGCTCAGTCTGTAATCCCAGCGCTTTGAGAGGCTGAGGTGAGTGGATTGTCTGAGCCCAAGAGTTTGAGACCCGCCTGGGCAACTTGGCGAGACCTCATCTCTACAATAAATCAAAAAATTAGCCGGGCATGGTAGCGCACGCCTGTAGTTCCAGCTACTTGGAAGGCTGAGGCAGAAGGATCGCTGGAGCCCAGGAGGTTAAGGCTGCGGTGGCTGGGAGCGTGCCACTGCACTCCATTCTGGGTGACAGAGTGAGACTCCAACTCAAAAAAAAAAGAAAGAAATATGAGAATTTGTCAATTGTTTTGAGGCATCTATTGAGATGATCATATGGACTTTATTGTTTAATTTGTGAATATGATAAACTACATTGATTGACTTTTGTTTAATCTGTGAATATGATAAACTACATTGATTGACTTTCGAATGGTAAAACAATTTTACATTCCTGTGATAAAACCTAGTTGATGGTGTTGCAATATCGTATGTATATATCGACAGATTCAACTTGCTAAAATTTTGTTAAGAATTATTGTATCTGGGCCAGGCATGGTGGCTCATGCTTGTAACCCCAGCTCTTTGGGAGGCTGAGGCAGGAAAATCATTTGAGGTCAGCAGTTCCAGACCAGCCTGGGCAAGATAGTGAGATTCTTGTTTCCACAATAATTTTTTTTTTTTTTTTAGTTAGGATCTCACTCTGTTACCTAGGCTGGAGTGCAGTGGCATGATCATGGCTCACCAGAGCCTTGGCCTCCTGGACTCAGGTGATATTTTCACCTCAGCCTCCTGAGTAACTGAGGCTGCAGGCATGTGCCACAAAGCCTGACTTATTTTTTACTTTTTATAGAGATGAGGTCTTGCTATGTTGCCTAGACTGATCTTGAACTTCTGGGCTCAAGCAATCCTTCTACCTTAGCCACCCAAAATGCTGGGATTAGAGGTGTGAGCCCTTGTACCTGACCAGAGGGTTAAAAAAAAAAGTTTAACCAGGTGTAGTGGTACACACCTGTAGTCCTAGCTACTTGGGAGACTAGGGCAGGAGGATTGCTTGAGCCCAGGAGTCCAAGATTATAGAAAGCTATAATTGCACCACTGTACCCCAGCCTGGGTGATAGAGCAAGACCCTGTCTCAAAAAAAAAAAAAATTACATCTGTGTTCATGAAGGCTTTTTATAAGTAATTATTACAAGGACATTTTTCTGGTTTATCAGAAGAATGTTGGCATAATAGACTTAATATGGACATATTTTATTCTCTTCAGTTTGTGTACAGTTGGTATCATATCTGCCTTAAATGTGTGGTAGAAATCACCATTGACGCTATCTGGGTCTGGAGTTTTCTTTGTTGAAAGGTTGCTTTTTTTTTTAGCCGGGCTCGATGGCTCAGCCTGTAATCTCGCACCTTTGGGAGGCTGAGGTGAGTCGATTGCCTGAGCCCGTGGGGTTCGAGACCCGCCTGGGCAACTTGGTGAGACCTCATCTCTACAATAAATCAAATGAACCGGGCGTGGTAGTGCACGCCTGTAGTTCCAGCTACTTGGAAGGCTGAGACAGAAGTTTCACTGGAGCCCAGCAGGTCGAGGCTGCGGTGGCTGGGAGCAGCCACTGCACTCCAGTCTGGGTGACAGAGTGAGACTCCAACTCAAAAAAAAAAAAAAAAAAAAAGAAAGGTTGCTTTTTTTTTTCTAACCACCAATTAATTTCTGTAATAAATATTGGCTATTCGGGATATCTTGTTTTTAACTGAATGAGCTTTGATGGTCTGTGTCTTTCAGAGTCTTTTTCTACTTCATCTAAGTTGTATAATGCTAATTTATTCTTCTAAAGTCTATAGGATTTGTAATGATGTCTTCTCTCTAATTTCTAATATTGGTAATTAGGTCTTTTCTCTTTTTATCCTCCTGATCAATCTGATTAGAGGCTTATGGATCTTTGTGGTTTATGATATTCTTAAAGAATCAACTTTTGGTTTCATTGATTTTCTCTATCTTTTTTTATTGTATTAGTATTTTATTTTGTCTTTATTGTTGTCTTTCTACTGTTTACTTGGTATTTAATTTTTTCTTCTTTTTCTAGGTTGTTAAGGTAAAAACTGATGGTATTAATTTGAGATCTTTTTGGTTTTCTTTTCTTTTTTTTTTTTTTTTTGAGTTGGAGTCTCACTTTGTTGCCTAGGCTAGAGTGCAGTGGCACTCTCACAGCTACCACAGCCTCGACTTGCTGGGCTTAGGCGATTCTTCTGCCTCAGTCTTTCAAGTAGCTAGAACCACAGACTCACACCACCATGTCCGGCTAATTTTTTGTGATTTATTGTAGAGACGAGGTCTCACCAAGTTGCCTAAGCTGGTCTCAAACTCCCAGACTCAGGCAATCCTCTGGCCTCCCAAAGTGCTGGGATTATAGGCTGAGCCACTGCGCCCAGCCTGGTTTTCTAATAGAGGAAATTAGGTCTATAAGTTTCCCTGGAAACAATATTTTAGTAGCATCCCATTAAATTTTTATATGTTGTCTTTTCATTTTCAATCACTGTGAAATACTTTCTAATTTCTCATTTGATTTCTTCTTTGACTCATGGGTTATTTAAAAGTTTATTATTTAGTTTCTAAAACTTGGGGATCTTCCAGATGTCTTTTTTGGGAGGGGGCAGATTTTGACTGCCCAGGCTGGAGTGCAATGGCATGACCATGGTTCACTACAGCATTGACCTCCAGGCGATCCTTTCATCTCAGTAGTCTGGATCACAGGTGCATACCACCACACCCAGCTAATGTTTTGATGTTTTTTTATAGAGACAAGGTCTTGCTATGTTGCCCAAGCTGGTCTTGAACTCCTGGGTTCAAGTGATCCTGCCACCTCAGCTTCTCAAATTGTTGGTATTACAGGCATGAGACATCATGCCCAGCCTAAATGTCTTTTTATTATTTTTTAAAATTTATTTCATATGGTTAGAGAACATATTTTGAATTATTTGAATTGTGTAAACAACATTATTCTGTGGCCCATGATATGGTGATAAATGTTCCACAGAGACTTGAAAAGAATGTGTATTCTGCTGTTGTTGGGTGGCATGTTCTATACATATAAATTAGGTCGATTTAATTAATTGTGTTGTTTTTTATATTCTAATTGATTTTCTGTGTACGTGTTCTATCAATTATTGAGAGAGAGGTGAGCTGTTGAAATCACCAACCTTAATTATGAATTTGTACAGTTCTCCCAACAGGTTTTATCAATTTTCGCTTCATGTATTTCAAAGATTATTATCAGGTCTATACACATTTGAAGTTGTTATATCATCTTGATGAGCTGACTTCTTTAACATTTGAAATAACTTTCCGTGGTAATATTCTTTGTTCTAAAATTTTACTCTAGCTTATTTTTGATGTGTTAGCTTTATTTATCTTTTTTTTTTACATTTTACTTGTGTTTTTATATTTAAAGTGTTTTTGTGTAAACAGCATATAATAGGGTCTTGCTTTTTTATTGAATCTGAAGATCCTGACTTTTGACAAAAGTGTTTAGACCATTTACATGTAATGTGATTATTGATAAAATTATGTTAAATCTATATAGTATTGTTATTTTCTTTCTATTTGTCTGATCTGTTATTTGTTTTCCTTTTCCTCTTTTACCATCTTTTTCTGAATTGAGCACATTCACAAAATTGAGCACACTGAAATTGTTATATCATCTTGATGGGCTGACTTCTTTAAAATTATAAAATTACTTTCCTTGGTAACATTTTTTGCCCTGAAAATTTACATTGTCTAATATTAATATGGATACTCTAGCTTATTTTGTTGGCTTACTAACTATAACTTTTTGTGTTTTTTGTGGTTGCTTTATGGTTTATAATATATATCTTTAACTTATTATGGTATACCTACATTGGATATTTTGTCACTTCATTTATAGTTTAAGACTTTTAGGTTTTGAAATTTTCATTTATATATTTTTGAGTCAGGATCTCACTCTGTTGCCCAGATTGGAGTGCAGTGACACAATCACAGCTCACCATAGCCTCTAACTCCTAGGCTCAGGTGATTCTCCCTTCTCAGCCTCCCAAGTAGCTGGGACTATAGGCACACACCACCATGCCCAACTAATTTAAACATTTTTTTGTAGAGACAAGGCCTTGCTATGTTGCCCATGCTGGTATCTGCTGGAGTCCAGCTCCAGGAGAAAGTCAGGGCTTGAGACGAGGGAATCGGGAAGCGGCAAAAAAGAAAAGACAAACATGACAGGATCCTTCTTCCTGAGGAGAGTTCAAGACTCTGCCAATTTTTATTCAATTCTTACAAGCTTATATAGTTTTTTTACTGACCCCTCTACCCACAAAATGTATCCCATGTTACACATTAAATGTTTACATCATGTTTTTTCTTTTGTTTATGGGGAAGTTGACCTTTACAAGTTTCATTTTGTTCCTTCCTGCTACCGGTGGTATAACAAAATACCAGCTGCCAAGAATTTATCAGCTACATCCTGTGACCTCTAGGCCACCTCTTCCCTTCACTATTCTATTTCTTTTCCTTTACTAATCTATTTTCTTAATTCTACCCTTATATATACTTTTAGCAGCTGTATATTGACTTGTTTTTTCTTTTATATAACCACCCTTATCTTACCCACTACGAATTCTTAAAACTATTAATTTAAAAATTTAACTTTCTTAATTCTAATGGCCTTATCTATATTACTTGCTATTTTCTTATCACCTATTTTACATTTTATATTTCTAAACAAAACATGTCTAAATCTACACTGATATATGAAATTAATCTTACTTCTAATCCTAAATGTATTTAATTTTAAACCTACATTAAGTGTGTATAATTTTAAGTTTACCTTAAAACTTAATTATTTCCTATTCCTTATATTTAACGAAACTAATACCTACATCTATAATAAACATTTATCTTTTAATTATAACTGCTATTTATTTAATTCTAATCCTTACTTTAATTTTAACCCTCTTTCTAATTAAACTATAATATTTCTTAAATCAAAAGGCATGTCTGTGACTTGTTTTTCCCGAAAACACCTGTTTTTGAAGATACTCTGTCTCAGTTTCTCACTTCCTCATCAATCACAATTGTCAATGTTGTTACTTATAAAGGGTATGAGGAAGTACCTTTTCCTTTTTAGCTAAAGGTTTCAAAATTTTCATTCCCTTGTCCCTTCAGGGGAGAGATTTTTTGCTGTTGAGCCCTTTTTACGTTTCTATACATAGGTTTACTGCTAATTCCACATCCTTGCATAGTCTAGCTAATTGTTTTATTTATCACGGGAAGTGTTTTTCAAGCCTAAGCATACATTCCCTTAAGGCCAAAAGGAGTCCTTCAGTAGGATCCATGGGGCTCTGCCTCCAGCATGGCCGCTTCCCACTGGGCTCTGCTGCCAGTCAGCATTTTTCCTATTTTCAGGTAACCTCCATTTTGCATCTTTAGGGGTTGTGGCTTCCGGCAGGTCTCAATCTCTTAGACTCAAGCAATTCTCCCTTCTCAGTCTCCCAAAGTGCTGGGATTAAAGCATGAGCCACCATGCCCAGTCTAGTTTAAGATATTTATAATAGTATATTTCCCTTTTTCCTCTCCTTTTATACTTTTGTTGTCATGCATTTAATGTAGTGTGTTATAAACATCACAATATATTGTTGTGATTTTTGCTTTAAATAGTTAATTATCTTTCAAAAATATATATATATTTTTTTTGAGTTGGAGTCTCACTCTGTCACCCAGACTGGAGTGCAGTGGCCACTCCCAGCCACCGCAGCCTCAACCTGCTGGACTCCAGCAATCCTTCTGCCTCAGCCTTCCCAGTAGCTGGAACTACAGATGTGTGCTACCACGCCCAGCTCATTTTTTATTTATTGTAGCAATGAGGTCTCGCCAAGTTGCCCAGGCAGGTCTCGAACCCGTGGGCTCAGGCAATCCACTCACCTCAGCCTCCCAAAGCACGGGATTATAGGCTGAGCCACTGAGCCTGGCCAAAAAATATTTTTAAAATAAGAAATGTTGTTATTATTGAAACCAGCCCAGCTTCTCCATAGAACTAATGATTACAGTTTTTTTTGAAGAAGTATAATAATTGACCCTCCCCCAATATTAAAGCTTGAAACTTATGTTTGTCTTACCTGAGCTTCTTTTTCAGGAAACCAACCCTCAGGCCTGTAGTATCAAGGAACTAAAACTCACAAGATCACCCAATCCAGACAATGAGATGTCAGACCCCAATTGGTGTTTAGCAACTCCTCTTCCTCTCTCCTCTCCAATTTCTGTTTACCAACTCCTCTTCCTTACCCCTCCCTAGTTCCTGTTTTTCACATTACTGCCCTGCTGTATAAACCCCCAACTTCAGTGGAATTGGGAGACAAATTTGAGAAGGAATGTCTGTCCTCTTTTGTTCAACCTTCAAACGAAAACTCCTTTGGAATTCCCCAACATGAGAGAAGCAGGTCCTGCTGTCTAGTACTCACAAAAGCACTCACCTAGCCAGTCACAGATGTCAAATTTCAAAAGCCTTTCTTCCTGGATAATCAGGAACACAGATGGGGACCAGCAACATTGGGGTGAGAGAGAGACACAGAGAGAGAGAGATCAGGCAGGTCTCAAACCTGTGGGCTCAGGCAATCCACTCACCTCGGCCTCCCAAAGCGCGGGATTACAGGCTGAGCCACTGAGCCTGGCCAAAAATATTTTTAAGATAAGAAATGTTTTATATATTTTAAATAAAAATATTTTATATTTATCCACATATATATGCTTCTGGTATTCTGGTATTGGGTGATGTTGGGTGATGCCAACATCATCCAAATAAAAAGGTTTCTTCCCTGGAAATACTCATTGACTCAGTGATGAGCTTTGTGTGTAGTGAGCAACAGGACCCTGAGTGAAACCCTGACATTTATTTGGTAACAGATTTTGGTTTCTTGACTGGAAAAGCATTGCTCAAGGTGTGGCTGCAATGGGGTTGGAGAGTTTCAAGAACTCTCCTATCAACTGCCTGGCCCTTTTAGCTGGTGGTGAATTTCATTCTCTCTCTCTCTCTCTCTCTCTCTCTCTCTCTCTCTGCTCTCTCTGTCTGTCTCTCTCTCTCTGTGTCTCTCTCTCACCCCAATGTTGCTGGTCCCCATCTGTGTTCCTGATTATCCAGGAAGAAAGGCTTTTGAAATTTGACATCTGTGACTGGCTAGGTGAGTGCCTTTTGTGAGTACTAGACAGCAGGACCTGCTTCTCTCAAGTTGGGGAATTCCAAAGGAGTTTTCGTTTGAAGGTTGAACAAATCCAGTCAACTGAGAGAGACTGACACAGTTTGGACCTCTTAGTGGGCTTGTTAATAATTGCTTATGTGTTTGGACAAGTGAATGTCTTTTGTGGATACCAGACAGCAGGATATGTGCTTCAATTTGAGAATTCCAAAGGAGTTTCCGTTTGCAGGTTTAGCATGCTCAACAAATGGAGAGAGGAAGCACCCCAACTGTTTCAGTTTAGACACTCTCAGGGCTTATAAGTCAATACTGCATTATCCTGATAATTATTTGCTTATGTGTGTCAATATAGTTATGGGAAATCAATTTGATATCAGTATGCAGTTCAATACATTCTTCAAAATTTGACTGAATATAGTTATGAGCCAGTGGAACAACAGAAAATGGTATTCTTTTGTGATGTTGTTTGGCCTCAGCATTCTTTGGCATCTGGGGATGTTCGAATCTGGACTCTCCATGGGTCTTTGAATTGTGATGCTGTCTTACAACTAGATTCATTTTGCTATTGAATGGGAAAGCAGGGGCCAGTTCCAGGTATTTAGGCTTTTGTGCTGCTGTTCTAAGCAGGGTCGGGCCTGGTTAGTATGTGATTCTCTTCCGTGGTGCTGTTCAGCCCCAGTGTTCTGTGGAATCTGGGGAGGTTTGACCTTTAAAAATTAAACTGCTATCAAAATTGCTTTACCCAAAATTTTGGTTCACAGGCTTCATTAAATTATGTATTGGAGCAAACCAAGTTTAGCCAGGTGAGTATGTTTGTATTGCTATCTCATGGCTAGAGTTCTGAGGCAAAAGCTATTAGATCTTTGTTTATATGTACATATACATGTTTGGGTGTCTTTATGTGTATGTACCTTTATGTTTTGTTTATAGAGTATCAGGCTTGGCTTGTAAATAAAAGTGCACTAATAAATTAAGTAAATACCAAGTATTTTTCAAGTTCATGTGACTTAAGCAAATCTTTAGTAAATAAGCTGGCTTTAAGATTATTGGTAAAATAAAAATAGAAACGTCTTCAAAATTGTCAGTATATAGTTTTGTCTGGGTGTTATATTTGTCTTTGGCAGATATCTTAAGATAGCAGATATTGGCACAAAAGTTTATAAGATTATAACACCCCATCAAGAACAAAATGATCTTTGTTCCTGAATTGTACCCCACATCTGTAAATACATAAATAAATAATTATTTTTAAATGATCTGTTTCTGTGACTTGTTTGATAAATGAGATAAGTTTAATGTTGCTATTTTAATAAAAAACAGCTGAATCTTCTGAGTTATTGGAGAAAATGCTCTTGTACTTAACTTTAAGTTTCTTACTTAGATGAATTCCTAACATACACAGGTTATAAGAAGTGTTGACATTGAAATAATAACTAGTTTTGTATTAGCTCTCATAAGTAATCTAGATAAAATGCTAGAAATTAATGAACTATAAATGAGATAAATGCTGTAGGTAAGCTTTTTGTGTAATTTAAAATCTTGAAATTATTTTGGATGCTTATTAGATATCTGAGTCATTTCCAGTTAAAAAGGATTATCACATAAGAAAACATATTTCTAAGAAATGTCGAATGTTCTCACTTATAAAATGCTAATATCTGGTGGAGTAATTCAGTATCTCTTGCTTCCTAGGTTTTTCACTAAAATTTAAGGTTACTAAGAATAAGAATCATAGTTAATATATAATTCTGTGTATAAAATGTGCCAATGTCTTCTTATTGAGAAAAATAATACTTTAGTCTAATTTAAACATTATCTAAAGGTTGATTCAGATGACGAACTTGGAAAGGTTATGAAAGAAGAAAGAAAGGAAGCAATAAGAAAGGAATAGGAAAATGATGTGAAAAAAGTCATGGGTATGAAAATGTGTTTTATAAGGAAGGTTATAAGAAAAAGAGAATTATTTTGTATAAAAGAATTATACAAGAGATTTTGGATCTATTTATATTTCAGAAGTGAAACTTTATGTCTTGCTGCTTTCAGCTTTTTCTCCCTTGAAAAGACCTGAGATGATAACTTCCTTCTTCAACTTTTTCATCAGTTTCTATAATTTTCTCCTCTGGTTCTAACTGCTATTGTAACCTGATGCTGAAATGTTTATCTTGAAAGCCTAGAAAAGCAATGTTTTCCTCCAGTACTATAGGTTTTTCTTAATGCCTAAATTGTTCCATATAACTGGCAAACTTCTCATGGTGTTACTGAGAGCCATTTATGCCCCTGTTCAAGATACTAGTCTTCTGGTTTCTTGTTTTACTCATGGCCCTGGAAACACTCTTCCTGTATCTGATTAATTCAATAACCATTTTCATCACATTTTATTTTCAGGTTATCTAAATGAGCTTCCCATAAGGAGAAACAGTCACACTGCAGATCTTTCTTTGTAAATTAAATATTGATAAATGGCCTAGGAAACATATTTTGCATTTTATCAAGATAATTCCTATGTCATCATCATTGGGTTTTTGATTGCTTAGGAAAACCGAGATTCAAAAGAATTTAGGCTTTTACATACATTTAACGACAGTTATACTTTTAAAGTCTTTTGATGATCACTCTAGTTACATGAATAATTGTTATTTTACAATCACTTATTCTATTTTAATCAAATGTTCTGAACCTTTTAACACCTTTGATAAAAGTCCTATTAATTAATCTGTATGCTGTTAAGTTAGAGGGTTGTGATTCCTGGGTCTGGAAAAGGCGTCAACTCCTGCTTAATCATCTAGCCAAGGCCTCATCTTCAGACCTGGGAGAAGCTGACAATCAAAATAAATTGCTATGTGAGATACAGGACCCTGAGATCCTATTTTGTGATATCAAGTTTTAAATTCAATCTTTTGACCTCAAACTAACTTAAGATATTAAGTACTCTGAAGTCAAAAAGAGACATATTAAGATGTATTTCAAAATTGTATGATTCCTAAAATTCTGATATGTGTTAGGCTATGTTATTAGTATTAATTATTATGTTAAATGATTGCATGCCAAAGAAATTTCTTTGTCAAGTGTGTCCTTAACCATGGCTGTGCTAAACATCCACCATTATTGTTTTACTTTGATTCTTTTCAAAAAAGCAGTGTATAATCAGCTATAGCACCAGATCTACTTCTTTAGAGAAGTTCATAAAAAGGACTCTTGAATGCAGATTTCTGATAACTTTGGAAATTGTGTCACAGGACAAGAGAGAAAACTTCTAGGACTCTCATTAGAGAGCTGATATGTTCATGAAGTTTGCTGGCCCAATATCAAGCAGAACAGGAGTTAATTACACGGGCTAAAACTAGTAGAGTTTTTAACATTTTAACATTTTAAACATTTTTAACAAAATAACTTTTTAACATTTTTTGTTGTTGTTTGAAACATTGCTGATTCTTTTTGTTTTACAGAGTCAAGAAAACTTTTGAGCTATTTATAATGTTCAACAATTGATAGAATTTGCTCTTGTAAACAAAATTTGAGGCATATTTCTTTCTCTCCACCTTATTTCTTCAGAATTCAGAAACTGTTTGTAAATGTTCTTAACTTGTGGTAATGGGATTGTTTGCAAAAGTTCAATGGGAGTCTGTTTTATTCTATAACAGGACTCATTTGGAAGCACTGGTTATTTTTACCAAGGCTTTAGCTGGACATAATTTCAGATATGGGCATACTGCTTTGAGAAGTTGAGATTGGCTTATAGAGTCAACAAAGGTCCCTTGGAAAGACTGCCCTTGTACCTTAACTACACAGTGCTTTTACAGGACTCCTAACCTATGGTAAGTAAAGAATGTCCCTTTCTAATAGGCTCAGGAACCACAGGATATTTTGAGACACTGAGAAGAGAGGAATTAATACAGGTATTATAAGCAAAATCGAATGGCAAATTCTTGGCTTGGCTTCTGACCTTGAGGCTTTAAAAATTTGAATCCAAACTTCCTTATGAAGAAGTTCCATCAAAGCCAACTTAAAAGAGCATATATAGACAATAATTCTTTTTTGCATTTTGTGCAAATTATCAGGCCAACTATTATAAGACTAAAACTTATTTTGCAGATAAATTGGTCCCAGTATGATTTGGCTTTGGTAGAAATGGAAAATTGGAGATTAAAAAATATGTTTCAGAAGAAAACCATCATACACTTGTTATTAGATTAACCTTTGATTCCCGGGTGGCAACATGGTCACTCATTATGTGGAGCTGCAGCAGTGCTGCATTCAGTTGCTGGGATGGAAGTTGCTATTGGTGCTTGGAAATGGATTTAACTCCTGGGGAGTTGATTCATTAGATGCATGGGGAAATGCAAGCTAATAAGTAAAAAGCAAAGTGTTTCATCCCTTAGTTATTGTTATTTATGATAGCTAAAATGAAAGAGAGTGCTGGGTTGAACCTTGAGGCTGGATCAAGCTCAGGTGTGAGTCTATCTGGGCTCAGATTACTAGCCTCAAAATCACTCACAAAAGGGAAAATTATGCCAGGGCACAAGAAATTACCTCTGTGACCTGTGGTTTCCAAGAAGATAGTTAATGTGGGGGAAGGGTAAAACCAAACAACTATTGAAGCCAGAGGATATAATATGAAAGAATTGTTTCATTTTGTATATTGGAATCATCAGTTTCCTGAGAATCCTTTGCTGAAATGGATTGAGAGTGTAACTAAATTGGAAGCAATGTCTTTGATTTGTAAAGGCTGCAGAGTAGAAAAATTTTGATTGATGCAGGACCCATAGCTCACTATTAAACAATCACAGATGGGTATATATGATCCAGACACACTGAAGGTTATTTCCAAGAGAAGCCAGTGTGGTGGACTGGATAAAAGCCACTATGAGGTTTGTTTTCCCTGAGAAGGGAGACTGTTCAACTTTAAGTGTCAAGTGGAGCACCACAGATGAAGCAGCTGATATGCTATGTGTGCAAGCCATGGGGCATTGACTTTATGATAATATTACCTATTATTTTGGGCTTTTGGAACTCATAAAGAGAACATGCACTTTTCAGGATTGTTCTTTTGGGTTACTCAGGGGATCCGCTCCATATTCTTTGGTATTTTAAAAATTTGGATTATCTATGTTATGAATCTTGCAAAACAATTGGCTATTTATGTATAAGCACTCCCAATGACAGGTGCAACATTTTCATTCCTTCATTATTCCACAATGCCCTTCCTCAGCATAAAGTAGTGAGAAATATGGATGACCAAATTCCCCATGATTGAGGAACTGATAAACAGAAAAAGAGACGGAATCCGGCTCAATTTCTCCATAGAATTAATAGTTACAGTTTCTTTTGGAATAAACATAGTAATAGATCCTACTGATCTCAAAGCTCAAAACTTACATTTGTCTTATCTGAATTTCTTTGACTGTCTTTTTATTTTCTTGATGGTATCCTTTGAAGCACAGAAGTTTTAAATTGATGAAGTCAAATTTATCTATGCTTTCGTTTGTTCCTTGTGTTCTTGATGTCATATCTAAGAACCTATTGCCTATTCCAAGATTTACTTCTATTTTTTCTTCTAAGAGTTTTATGATTTTAGCTGTCACATTTAGGTCTGTGGTCTATTTTGAGTTAATTTTTAAATGTGGTATGAGGTAAGATTCAAGTTAACTCTTTTGCATGTGGATATCCAGTTGTCCCAGCACCATTTGTTGAAAATACTTCACCTCATCTCTGAAAGATATTTTCACTTGGTGTACGATTCTAGAATGTCAGTTTCTTTTTCTTTCAGCACTATAAAATGTTGCTCTATTGGCTTCTGGCTTGCACATTTCTGCAAAGAAGTCTAGTGTCATTTAATCTTTGCTCCTCTATGTAAATTATGCATGTTTTCTCTAAATGCGTTTCAAATTTTTTTCCTTAGCACTAGTGTTAGGCAATTTGATGTGCAATTATATCATTTTCTTCATGTTTCTTATGATTGAGATTTGTTGAGCTTCTTGAATCTGTGAGTTTTCATCAAATTTTAAACACTTACATTCATTATTTATTCAAATATGTTTTCCATCTCTTCTTCTTCAGGAACTCCAATTACACATATATTAGACTGGTTGAAGTTGAATATACTGATGTTCTGTTCATTTCTTTCAGTCTCTTTTCTCTCTATGACTCATTTTGCAGAGTTTATGTTGCTGCATCCTCAAGCTCACTAATATTTTCTTTCTGCAGTGTACAATCTGCTGTTAATTCCAACCAGTGTATTTTTCATCTGAGCCATTTTTTTTCACCTCTCTATGCTTAAGTTAGTTTGTTTTATATCTTCTTTGTCCCTCATTTACACACTTATGCTTTCCTATAACACCTTGAACATATGGACGATAACTGTGTTAATGTTGCTGTGTAATCATTCCATCATTAGTATTATTTCTGATCATTTCGATTGATTGATTTTTCTTTTCCTTATGGTTTGTCTTTTCTTGCTTCTTTGCATGCCTAATAATTTTACTGGAGTCCAAATATTATGAATTTACCTTATAGAATACTGGGTTTTTTTTGTATCCTCTTAAATATTTTTGGGCTTTGTTCTTGAATGCAGTTGATATACTTGGAAACATTTTGATATTTTCAAGGCTTGTTTTAAGCCATGTTAGTTGGAACCAGGGTAACCTTTGATCAGGCTAATTTTCCCCCTTTATTGAATTCTTTACCTGATGCTTTGTTCATTACAGATTTTTTTAAACTCTAGCTGGTGATAATATAAACTGTTCTCCACTCCAACAACTGTCCCTTCACCCCTCACTCCCATTGCTCTCTGGTGTTCCTTCCCTGGCCTCAGGTAGTTCCTTATACATGCTTGGTGTTACGGAGCTGAAGACTTGAGGGAAACACTCTATAGATCTCTGGAACCCTCTTTTTCTGTACAGTTCTCTCCTCTCTATGTAGCTTTCTTTTATCTTGGACTCAGGCCTGCAAATTCTACCTACACTTGCTTCCCTAGACTTTCAAATATGTCTCTTTAACTTAAGATTTCCTATTTGAGTTTCCCTTCCCTGGTCATTCTGGAAACTCTCTCCAGGGAGTAAACTAGGGCAATCATAGCACTCATCTCATATACTCAATTTCGTCTTAGGAATCACTGTTCTGCATTGCTTATTGTCCAATGTATTAAAACTATCTTTTCAACACTAATTAAATACTTTATTGGATGAATACAATACCAAACAAAATACATTCAGATGCTTTCTAAAAAAGTAAACATTAAAGGTCTTTCTTTCTATTCAGGCTAATTACAAGCACAATAAAGGCAGACATGCTAGTTTAACATAATTGACTGATTTTATACAGCACTTATGCCTTTTAGTTCACAAATATATTATTAAAGGATAGAGAATATCTAATGCAACCATTTCTACAGAAATAGGAAATACATTTCTAAGAAAGATTTTACAGACCCACGTCTTTATACCCACCCCAACATTCTAACCCTAAGGAGGATAAAGCCAATTACTTTTCTCATAAGAGCTCACAACTAATGTGTTGTTTGCTATAAAAATCTGTATTTCTGCTCCATTATGAGCATTGAGACAAGATTCAAATATTTCCAAAGAAAGAAGCATAATGCACATTGTAACCGCCTATTCAGCAACAGTGAACATTGCATTCAAAACTATCTCATGCAAGGAATTAAACAATGCAAGCCATATTTATGGGCATTTCTTCCAGTGTAGTGTTGTAGAAAGTCTCAATGTCATGAAAAATCCTCTTGTCTTCTTCGGTAACAAAGTTTATAGCTACATCTTTCCTCCCAAATCACCCCCCTCTGTCAATTCAACTCAGTCTTTATTTAAACAGTGTGCTGTTTTTGCTTATGATTCCACATCCTAAATTACATCAGCACCGTTTCTGAGTGACATCTTACCATCAACTGCTGCTATCAACTCCTGTGAATATAGTTTTCATAATAGGTAGGTAGATCATAGTTTATAACCAAAGACACTTGTTGCACATCAACCCCATGAGCCAACAAGTCAGTCGTGATCGAATATGACTTGACCCTTATTGGAATTCTCTCATGATAACATCTCTTTCCTTCTGGTCCATGTCACCAAGCAGAGCAGAAACTGTAAAGTCTCTGGCATGCACTTCCTCAGTGAGTCAATCCACTTTGTGCCTCATAGTGTGAAAAATAGCAGCCTGAGTAACAGTCAGAGTCTCGTACAAGTCACAAAGTGTATCCAATTTCCACTCTTCTCTCCTAACATTAATATGAAACTGTTTGATTTCTTCAAGGGTCAGTTCTTTCCTTTTCACCAGAATTTGAATTGGATAATTTTTTTTGTCGATTCCAACATATCAGTTGGCATTGTGGCAGAAAGCAACACAACCTGAATACTTTTATTTTTGGAAAATCTCATAGATTATATCCTTAAACCTTTGGCTCAACATTTCATCTGCTTCATCCAAAACCAACACTTTGATCTATTTTGGAGAAAGATATCTTCCATTTAACATATCAAACACTCTCTCGAGTGTACCAACAACAATATATGATACTTCAGTTTGCATTTCATTTTGAACATTTGTTCCACCAGTGTAGGCATGACAAATTGCTCCCATATAGTCACCAAGTTCCAGAATTATCTTTTGGGTCTATTGAGTCATAGTTCTCTGGTGGGGGCCAATACTAGTGCTTGGGTCTCCTTGAACTCAATCTCCAACTGTTGCAGGATGGAAATAGCGAATAATAGTTCTCTGCTGAATAGCTGAAGGACCCAAACTTTTGGCCTCAAGATCCTCCTGCTTTGGCCTCCCAAAGTGGACAAATTTATTTTTAACTCTTATTCAACCTTTACTCAGTGTGAATTTCATTTGTGGTGTTAACAAATAATACACTTGAGAGGAGAGCTAATGTTAAGCATCAATGCCCACATATTCAAATGCTATGAATAAAATGAATGCTGATTCATTTACTATATATATAGTATATATTCATCTACTATATATATATATTTCTGGTAGGAAGAACTACTGCTACCACCCTTACTGTGATCAACTGCAAAATCTTAATATCTCTTTAAGGGAATGATTTTAAAATAGAATGCAGATAAATCAAAACCCTGGAAAATCAACAAACTAAGTACCCAATTCTTCAGTAACTAAGAGCTTTGACCTTTCATATAAAAGTGTATCTGAATATTAGTCGAAAGTAGATACTAGTAAAATAGCATTCAGTTAGATCATTGGAATTTTGCTTTCTCCACCAATGAATTGGTATTCATTCTAGCCTAAATAGAAATAAGAAAAATTAAAGTTACTTTTTTAACAGTGCAGAGTTTTTTTTATTATTGTATTTAGAACATTAAAAAAATTATTTTTAAAAAATAAATTCTTATTCAAAGAATTTCAAGTCATGATTTCTTCCACTGTCCATCAAGGCCAGATTCTGCTAAAGCTGGAGTCAAAATTTATCTTCAAAAGATATCTTCAAGATAGCCCTTTTTAAGTAGGATTGATGCTTAGTCCACAATTGTCCTCTAAGCCCACTATAGTTCATGATAGCTCCAAAAATCACTTTTAAAAATCTGATTTAATATTCTGGTAATACATAGGGAAAAAGTACAGTGCTATTTCATACACTCTTTCCATAATAAATATGCCCTCTTTTATTTTTTAGTTTTGTTTTATTTTTCACTTTCTACCATATTTTATTTGGATTCATAGAAGCAGAAGTTTGAAATATTAAGATTGTGAACTGAACAAAATGCAGCTTTAGCTTAGTCATTTTGGGGAGGGGACATAATGGTTTCAACACTCCTTTATACCTGCCATAATTTTTCATCATTATATGTGAGGCCTGGAGCATTTTCATTTCAGTATCTTATGTTCACAATTTATGACTATATTTCTTAGCTAGATTATATTCATTTTTCCCTCTTTTAAACAAGGCAATAAAGCTTTCTTCTATTGTTATGACAATATAATTAATGAAATAATGTGAACATACTTTATCATATGATACATTTGTTCATGATGGGCTACCTCTGCTATACAATCAAATATACATATTTGAGACATTGTCTCTCTGTCACCAAGCTTGGAATGCAGTGGTGTGATCATAGGTCACTGCAGCCTCAAGCTCCTGGGCCCAAACATTCCTCCTGTCTCAGCCTCCCAAGTAGTTAAGACTATAGGTGTGGCCCACCATGACACCTGCCTGATTTTTTGCAGAGAGGTGGTCTTGATATGTACCCAGGTTGGTCTCAAACCCCTGGCCTCAAGTCATCCACTTGCCTTGGCTTCCCAAATTGCTGGGATTACAGGTGTGAGCCACCACATCCAGTCAAATATAATTTGATTCTGGGAAAAGATAAGAACTTTTATCTGAGGGAATGCAAGTCCTTTTAAATTATCAGGCCCTGTGAGGCATTAAAGATGAGACAAAAAATCACATCCTATCCCCCACCTTGAGATGTGTATTCATCTCTTGAAACTATATGCCCTCTTTTAACAATAAATGTATTCCAGGTTCTGCTTCTGGTGTTGAGGATTCAGCTTAGAGGAAGACACAAAATTCTCATGGTATATTTCCTCTAGGTACTATTTATATGTGGAGGCTTTGTTTAGATTATGCACATATTATAAAATATATTTACGTGAGGAACCATGGGTTCATTCAACAAATAATTTGTTGTGCACCTCATACACTGCAGAGATTTTCCTAGGCACTGATGCTATAGCAGTGAACAAAACAGACAGATCCCCTGTTCCCATGGGGCTTATATTTGAGGTTAGGTTGGGGCAGTCAAATAGATAAACAAATGTAAGTCAGGTGGTAATTGTGCTAAAGAAAATGCTAAAGAAAAATAAAGCAGGGTGATGGGCTAGATTGTCGTGCAAGGGAGTTATATGTTAAGTAGGGTGGTCAAGGAAGGCCTCACTTGTAAGATATGGCACGGTTGCAGAGACATGACAAGTGAGGGAAGCAGTTAGCTAGGCAGACTATTTGGAGAATTATTCCAATTTGAGGAAAAGTTGCAAGTACAAACGCCCAAGGGCAGGAGTGGAATTTGTGTATTTGAATGGAACTAACAGAGCAAGGGAAGAAGAGCTCTAGGAAACAGGGACAAAAGGGGAAGGGAGTAAAATTAATAAGACAGAACAGTCCATAAAAAAGTCACTCCATTTTACTTGAAAGGGAAGCCATGGGAAGGTTCTGAGCAGAGGAGAGACACGACGAAATTTATATTATAAAATTATCACTCTGATGGAGCAGGATAGAGATTCTGGAAGCAAAACCTCAATTTTTTGACCAACTCATCTCCGACAAAGCCTCCATCAACAACCACTGGGAAGAGGAGAACCTATTCAGTAGGTGGTGCTGGAAAAACTGGCTGACCACATGCAGAAGATTGAAACAGGACTCCTACCTATCACCATACACAAAAATCAACTCTAAATGAATCAAAGACCGAAACGTAAAACCTAAACTATAAGAACCTTAGAAAATGCAGGAGACATCCTTAAGGAACTTGGAACTGGCAACCAATTCCTGATCAAAACCCCAAGTGCCCGTGCCAAAAGAAATAAGATGACAGTGGGATCTCATCAAACTGAAAAGCTTCTGCAGAGCAAAAGGAACCATCAAGAAAGTGTGGAGACAGCTCACAGAATGGGAAAAAATACTTGCCAACTGTATATCTGACAAAGGCCTAACATCCAGGATCTACAAGGAACAAACGTGCCGAAAGGAAATAAATAATCAGCCCCATTAAAAAGTGAGCAAAAGACATGAATAGGCACTCCTCAAAAGAAGATATACTGGCAGCCAACAGACACATGAAAAAGTGCTCAGCCTCACTAATCATCAGAGAAATGCAAATCAAAACCACACTGAGATACCACCTAACCCCAGTGAGAATGGCCATCATCAATAAAACAAACAACAGATGCTGGTGAGGATGTGGATAAAAAGGAATGCTTCTACACTGCTGGTGGGAGTGCAAACTAGTTCAACTTCTTTGGAAAACAGTGTGGTGATTTCCCAAAAAATTAGATATTGACCTTCCATAGGACTCAGCAATCCCCCACTGGGAATATACCTGGAGGAACTCAAATCATTCTACAAATAGATACCTGCACATACATGTTTATTGCAGCACTATTCACAATAGTAAAAACATGGAACCAACCGTGCTGCCCATCGAAACTGGAATGGATAAAAAAGAAAATGTGGTACATATACACAATGGAATATTACACAGCCATAAAGAAAGACAAACATACGGACTTCTCTGCAACATGGATGGATTTAGAGTCTATCAAATTCAGGGATCTATCACAGAAACAAAGAACAGAGTACCACATGTTCTCACTTATAAGTGAACCCTAAACATTTACCATAATACTTTAAGAAAGAGATTGCCGGTAGTGGGATACAGCCAGGGTGGGGTTGAGAGGAGAATACAACATCAATAAGGGTACCTGATCTCAAATCAGGCAAAGTGGGGACCAAAAGGAGGTCCAAACTTTACCTGTATGATGACCACTTGTATACCTAATCCTGAATTGTACCCTGCATCTTTAAAATGAATAAATAAAAATAAAATTATCGCTCTGGCTGCTACTGAGACAATAGATTTTGGGAGGGCAAAAGCAGAAGGAGATCAGTGAGAAGGCTAATACAAGTCGTTTAGGTGAGAGAAGACGGTGACTTGGTCTTCACTGTTGGCATAGGAGATAGGGGAGAAGCGGTCAGATTCTGGATGTATTTCAAATGCTTATGCTGAGAGAAAGAAGTCAGACACAAAAAGAGCATATACACTATGATTCCGTTTATATCGAATTCTAGAAAATGTAAACCAATTTATAGTGACAGGTTGTTTGAAGACAGTTGGGAGGACGGAGGGAAGGATTACAAAGGAGCGTGAGAACTTTTTTGGAGATGCTGATATGTTAATTATCTTGGTTGTGATGATAGTCTCAAGGATGTATACATATGTCAAAAATTATCAAATGATACACTTTAAACATGCAATTTATTGTAGGTCAATTATTCTTCAGTACAACTATTAAAATAAAGACATAGAATTGGCTGATGGATTAAAGTTGGGTGTGAAAGAAAAGAAGTCAAGGATGGTTTGCAAGTTTTTGGCTTGAGCACCTGGAAGATAGTAATTAAACTGTCATTGCTATTCCAATATAAGATAGGGAAGGCTGAAGGAGATAGAGTCTGAGAGAAAAAGATAAAAGAATTTGGCTTTCAACATATTAAGTTAGAAATGCCTATTAGAAGTGGACCTTGAACAATTACAAAGGATTTGCAGAAGTGGGAAACTGCCAGGGGAGGGAAGGGGTGGGAGGGGCAGTAGTGGGAATCTGCAGGGGGGATAGGAGCACACCTCATCAACAAGGGTACATGCATTATGAACATTTGTATACCTAACCTTGAAGTGTACCCACATCTTTAACATTTAAAATAAATAAATAATAATATAAAGAATAAGATGCTTGGAAATAAATTTTAAAAAATTTTTAAATCTCATTCCCAAAACTACAATACAATGCTTTGCATTTGAAAACAGCAGAAACACCAAAGATTCTAAAACATATAAATACACAGTAGAAAAGAAATGAAGAATGAACGACACTACGACTAGATCAGAGTGTGCCTTTCCATGACCTTACTCACCATATATTCTCTCCAGACAGCACTGGAACTACACTGGACCAGTGGGACCTCTCATGACCCTTAGAGACAAAAATTTGTGAACATCTGTTTACTAGCCTTTTCTTCTTCAACATTATGGATTGCATACACGGGCCACATTGTTTCCACTTGCCTTTAGTGCAATTAGTTGAGAAACCAACTGATGGGTTTGTTGTTAGAGGTTGATGCAAAACCTCAGCAGAGAATGCGGTGAGGAGCCCCTGGTAACGGAGGAATGCAAAGTGCTCCAGCCACTTTGCAGTCACTCTTCCCTGGGCAGACCTGCTGGTACCACCACCCCGCCCCATTCCTTTATAAAAAATTGCACATATAGATAACCCAACTTTATTATGATTTAAGTAAGATTTTGCTCCCCTAGTCAGAAGGAAGATGCCAAAATTGCTTGGTGCTCAATGGAGGCTTTACAGAGTTGTGATTTAAACGGAGGGAGCTGCCTGGATTTGAATCGTAGCTCCATCACTCACTGGGTGGAAGAATGTTTTAATTTATTCATCTCTAAAATTAGGATCGCAACCTCCTCCCCCGTTCAAGACCAAGCAGGCTACTGGTTTACATCGTCAACCCACTCGTTCACTCCTTCCTCTTTCCTAATCAAAGGGGATCGCAGGATGGGGCCCCAAGGAAGCCCGAGAGTCGGAAGGGGAGAGAGCCTGGAATCCGAGAGACTAACGGTGGAAAATCACGGGTGGGATTTGGTAATTCGGAAAGGGAGGTACCACACCAAGCATAGCGGGGACTTGGGGGAGGGAGGGCCAAGTGGGTGGGCTGGGTCGCGACGGAGCAGAAATCAGAAGCCTCGAGAGGTCACCAGAAGGGAGCTGTTGGGGCGGCGCGGGGTCGGGGGCCCAAGCGCGCAGCGAGGGCGAGCGGAGACCGGAGTCACGCGGAGGGTCTGGGAAGGGACTGCGAAATCACGCGGAGGGTCTGGGAAGGCGATTGGACGAGGGCGAAGGCACAGAGTTCGGTTGCCAAGGCAGCGACGGGGAAGAAGCCGAGGCGAAGGAAGCATTGCGCTCCCGGCCCTCCTCCTCCCCGAGGTCTCCCGCATCCCCTCCCGGAGCCGCGGCTGACGTGTCAGCAGCGAGTCGCTCCACCTCCCGACGGCGCCCCCCTCCGCCCCCCGCGCTCCGCCCCCGGCTCCGCCCGGCGGCGCCCGCCCCGGCCTCCCCCTCCGCGTCACCGGCTCCCCGAGGTGACCACAACATGGCTGCGGCGCCGGAGCTGCTCCTCTGGCTGCTCGTGCTCGGGCCGCCCTGGCGGCTCCGGGGCCAGCCGAGCCCGAGCCCCGGCCGGCGCTTCTCGGAGCACAAACTCTGTGCGGACGACGAATGCAGCAGTGAGTGCGGCGCGGGCGGGCGGCCCCGGGGTCTCCGCGGCGGCGCCGCCGGGGCTGCGCGGGGGCCGAGCCCTGCAGTCCCGCGGGTCGGCCTGGGGTGCCGCAGACCCGGCGGGCGGAGCGCGGGGGCGGGCGGGTCCCGGGTCCCTGCGTCCGTCCGCCCGGCGCCCGGGCCCACCGGCCCCGGCCGCGGGGGGCTGCACCTCCCACTTGTTGCCAGCGTTTTCTGTCTCCTCTGCTGGGGTTGGGGGGTTGGTTGGGGTGGCCCGCGGTCTCCCCGGGGGCAGCTCACGGCGTCTCCCACCCCCAGATCCGCCCGGGCTCCGAGGTCGCCGGGGTTGCGCTGCCCCCCATCTCCACGCTGCGGCCGAGCGCATTCCTGCCCCTCCGCGGGGACCTCAGCGGGTGCTGTCCTCGGGCGGATGCGCCAAGGGCTCGGTGCGCGTCTTCCCATCGGCAGGTTGATGGTGGGGCTGCTCTGGAAAGGCTCACGGACGCTGCCCCTTCGCCCTTCTGCTGTACTGGGATTTGGGATCGTACCGCCCTTTGAACTGGGGATGGAGTTGAGGTTTGGACGAGCCCAGAGTCCAGGCACTCAGTGTATTTCGAGGTCTCCGCCCCGACTCTGCCTCAATTCTGTGCGTGGAAGCCTCCTTGCTAGCTGCCAGGCAGGGCAGCAGGAAAGAGGCCGAGAATCTGCACCGGCCACCTGGGACCGGCAGCCTCCCCTTCTGTGCGCAGGAAGCGGAATTGCTCCTCATTTTCGGATTGGAGGTGGGCGGTGGTGGGGGCACAGATCTTAAGACGCAGATGAAAAGGGTTATTACAACAATAATAGTATTAAATATTTCAAGGGTCCTATAAGCCAAACCCATTTTAGCTTTAGCCACTTGTGTTGTTGGAGCCTCTTCCTATGTGTTGCTGGACCAGGGTCACTCCATCAGTTCCTCGCAGCCCATCATCTCACATAACCTTGTAACTTACCTCTGCTGCAGAAACGGTTTTCCATAAATTATAAGCGATACATATAGAAAACTGCTCATTCTAAGAAGGCGAAGAAGTCTTTAGCTTCTTTCACTTCAGCTATTTATATTAAAATTGGTGTTATCAAAAACAAATTTCATATTTGAAGCGTTTGTATCTTTTCAACACAACTGAGGAAGAGAAAGGAGGTGAGCGCTAAACTGTGTGAAACCATTCCTAGAGGTAACTCTATGACGTCATAAGCACTATAAACGCAGACCAACGGCCGCGATTTTCTCCTTCAGTTTTCTCGGAGCAAAACCAGTCTATTTTTCATTTGCCACTGGATATGGGAACTGTTTGCTATTCTTTGCTATCCTGTCTGGGTTCCTCAAAACAGGTTACCTGGAGGATCACATCACTGATGCTTTCTTAGACGTAGTGTTAGAAGGGCCAACAGTCATAACTTAAGAAAAGATGTATGTCCAAACAGATGTAACCAAGCACAACAGGCCAGGGCAGGAGCAAGGTCTGGGACCGTGTTGTGTAAAGCGTTTAGGAAAGTGTGTGTGTGAAGTATCCTTGTATACTTTTCAAATAGCTGATCTATAGCTGTCAAATAGCTGTCATTTGATACACTATTCTAAATCCTCCATGATCTAGTCTAGGGGGGAGCAGGAGAAACGTTGCCATTTCCAATTCTGATAGGACCTCCAACCTTCTAAATTGTCCATCACCATCAGCCTGGCCTCTCACCCAATTATATCTGAATTAGGAAGCTGGCATGTTTGAAAAATAATCAGATTTTAGCTTTGAAAAGTAAATAACCCCCACCAAATCTATATGCTTGTTTCTTGAATATGTAAGATACATTTGTAATGTATTTTATTGGCTTTTAGAAAAAGTATTATTTCCATTTCGTCCTTCTCTGTCTCTGCTACTTAAATGCACTTATTGTCCATTTCATCTTACATCAGAAACTGTGTATTTGGTTAACAAAAAGAAAAATACTGCTCCTACCAATTTCTAGAGCAGGTGTGATTTAAGTCCTGTGTTTTAATCATGAAGGTAACTACTGACCTATTCTCACAGTTTTACTTGGTCCCTGTCAAGTGAGATGTCCACTTTTGGTTTTGTTTTAGAAAAATATAAACAAGGGTATTTTTCCTTTGTTTTGAAACTTTAATGTTGGATACAGTCAAGAATATTTACTTTCAGAAAATATTGCCTTGTGATGTGAATGGATCCATAATAGGGTGTGAAAGATATCCTTTCCCATTAATTTATCCAGATGCTGTACAGAGAGAACAACTTGGCTGCAAATGAAATCGACAGTGTTTACTGCTGCATAGTAGTGGTTACAGCCACTTAAAGGGTAGTGCCTTTTAGTGGCTAGTTCAAGTTAATCGACCTCTTGGGAGTTCCTGGGTGCTCTTCGCACTTCCCTATCACTTCTACATGTAGCCATGCTCAGGCTAGTCAGGATCTACACTTGCATTTACCCATTTGCAAAGGAAGCTTTTTATGATTATGAAACAGAAAAGACTGAGGACTAGAAGGTTGAATAGGGAGCCAGGAGTTTAACTGGAGAGCAGCCATGTGTTAGTAGACACATTGTTTTTTATTCCTTAGTACTATCCATGGAGAAAAATAGGTTTCCCTTTCCTCTGTGTACTTGCAGGATATGCTGTAATTCATAACAATAAAATGCTAAGAATTTTAGATACTATGAACATATGGATTGAAAGTGATTCCAGAGAGTACTGGAAAATCTTGATTGTTGTTTACAGTGGGAGTCTTATATTTCCTGATAAATCAATATGGACTGTGAAAGCTGAATCCTGATATCTGGCTATTTTTCCCCTTTCTTTATATACAGTGTTAATGTACCGGGGTGAGGCTCTAGAAGATTTCACTGGCCCAGATTGTCGTTTTGTGAATTTTAAAAAAGGTGATCCTGTGTATGTCTACTATAAACTGGCAGGGAGATCACCTGAAGTTTGGGCAGGAAGTGTAAGTACAATTTTGACATACTTTATTTGCTTACTGTTTACTGGCTTGTTAAGTTCTCTAGGCTTAATGACTATTTCTTGGGGTCTTTGTTGGAGGTAACCTGTGCTCTCTGCTAGACTATGCAAAAATGATTGTCTCTTGTCTATGCCTTAGGTCTGCACAGAGTAGGGGCTCAGCAGAGGTTTCTGAAGGATGCTCCATACATGTATAAAGTTGAAATGGCCAAAATCTGAAAATTCTTGACTCCATTGCTTTAAAAAGGAAGAATTCAGCCGGGCTCGGTGGCTCAGCCTGTAATCCCGCGCTTTGGGAGGCTGAGGTGTTCGAGACCCACGGGTTCGAGACCCACCTGGGGAACTTGGCGAGACCTCATCTCTACAATAAAAATCAAAAAATTGATTTATTGTAGAGGCGTGGTAGCGCATACCTATAATTCCGGCTACTCAGAAGGCTGAGGTGGAAGGATTGCTGGAGCCCAGCAGGTCGAGGCTGCGGTGGCTGGGAGTGGCCACTGCACTCCAGTCTGGGCGACAGAGGGAGACTCCAGCTCAAAAAACAAACAAACAAACAAATAAATAAATAAAAAGGAAGAATTCATGGATATTAGACTTAATCCTGTAAACTGTGTACAAGATATGCAAGTTTAAAGTTGATTTTTCTTTGTATATTTCTCTTTTAAAAATATTATTCTTTGTGAAAAAGTGGCAGTCTTGGGAACTATTACCTCATCATCTGTTAAAAAAGCAAAATGGGCCAGACACAGTGGCTCATGCCTATAATTCTCATACTTGGGGAGGCTGAGGCCAGAGGATTGCCTGGGTTCAGGAGTTCAAGACCAGCCTAGGCAACATAGTAAGACCTCGTTCCTACAAAAATAAAAATTAAAAAAAACTAGCTGAGTGTAGTGGCACATGCCTGTAGTCCCAGCTACTCAGGAGGCTGAGGCAGGAGGATCACTTGAGCCCAGGAGTCGGAGGCTGCCGTGAGCTGTGATTGTGCCACTACACTCCATCTAGCCTGGGCAACAGAGTGAGACCTGAATCAAAAAAAAGAAAAAGAAAATTCTTATATTTTCTGTGCACTTTCTTATTTTTGTTTGCAACTTTTGGGTCATCCTTTTCCTTTTTTCTGGAGGTTCCCTAGGAGCTCTAGTCCCAGCTGGTTTTGTAGGGACTGTGATACCAGACATGACAATCTATGACTGCATCATGTTTTGATGCTTTTAATTTTAAAAATGGAAAACACTAAGGGACAACCTCTTTCAGGTCCTCTCCTGCTGTGGGAGCTTTTTCTGTCTTCTTAATAAATCCTACTTTCTAAAAAAAGAAGAAGAAAGAAAAGAAAAGAAAGCACTAGGCATGCTCTGTTTGAGAAGTTTATCTTATGAGTCATTGTCCTTTATTTTTAAGAAACGTGACATGTGGACTGTTTATTTACTTAAGGGTCTTGATGTCCTTATGACAGTCCCAACTTAGAGAAATAATGCCCAGTCTCAACTGAGAAAGTTCTCACTCTCTTTACCAAAAAGCAAACAACAGAAAATAAGGCTTAAGAAATCCCCTTGGAAAAAAAATAGGTTCATTCTGTTGGCATTCCAGGTTCCTAGGAAGGAATCTTAAACTCCAACTTGTCAGGTACAATCCTTACAGATAGGTGGAATCCTAATTGACTCATTCCATACCAAGAAGAATCTATTCTCCTTCTTTCAAATCTACATGAGATTTCTTGATCATCTTTATTCTCAGAAATGTTCTTCCAAGTGGTACCTTTGCCTGCATTTTTCATAGGGCAGCCAGTTCTTCTCCCTCTTCTTGCCTTTGAGCATTTGGTTAAATGAACCCGACGGCATTTTCTTCTGCCACAGTTTTGCTCATGACCATATTCAGCTCTAGATCACCTGCCAATCTTTCCGGGTTGGAGTTTTCATCCTGCCTTCTTAAGAGGAACACTGCCTTTGGCATTCAGCCAAAAGAGATCTTTGCTGTCTACTCATTGTTTAGGTGGCACCGTGTTTGCACTGCTCATGTGGCATTTATTTTACTGTTTTTTACTGCGGTTAGTTTGTGTGCTCATGATGAAGTCAGAAAGTCTTTGAGGAAAGGGCTCTGTTTTATCCATCTTCCTTCTGAGTATTTCCTTACAGGATAGTGGAACTTACTTATATTTATCCATTTAGTAGCTTATGCAGAATTTGTTCTCTTGAGACAATACTGTGCTTCTCCCCCTCTCCTCAAATCAAATCAACAGTACCTTGGCAGGGATGACATATGTAAGCAAAATTAGGCATAAGCTGGGCTCGGTGGCTCAGCCTGTAATCCCGCGCCTTTGGGAGGCTGAGGTGAGTGGATTGCCTGAGCCCGCGGGTTCAAGACCCGCCTGGGCAGCGAGACCTCATCTCTACAATAAATCAAGAAATCAGCCGGGTGTGGTAGCGCATGCCTGTAATTCCGGCTACTTGGAAGGCTGAGGCAGAAGGATCACCGGAGCCCAGCAGGTAGAGGCTGCGGTGGCCGGGAGTGGCCACTGCACTCCAGTCTGGGCGACAGAGTGAGACTCCAACTCAAAAAAAAAAAAATTAGGCATAAACATTACTTCTAGTCATGTGGGCTTATGATTCTGCAACTTTTTTTTGTTGTTAGATTGTAAGAAATGGGATATTACCCAGTGTATAAATATGGAATTTTCTATAACCTTTAGTCTCAATTGACAAAGATTAAGCAAAGATAAATGTACAGTGTTTCCTTTCTCCATATATCTCTGATTTCTTTCCCTTTTCCAGATTCTCCCTTAATAAAATTTTCCTCAGAAGAAGTGTATTTTTCCTTAGTTTCCCCTATCATTTCATGAAACTTATACTTAGAAAATTGAAAACACTCTCTCTTTAGTTTTCAAAATGATTCCCGTTTCTGTTTCTTAGTTTTCATTCTACAGTCTTTTTTGGTTTCTTAGAGTTTCAGACTTTATATGTCAATAGTGCAGTCTTAATTGCCCTGCTTTATCTAATCTTCATAGCAGTATTCTACTAATACTGAGATAGCTTTGTGATAGTTTTCAGATAAAACAAGAGCATTCATGTATTGGAGATATTTTATGAATTAGTAATAAGATTGACTTTTTTCTTTTTGTGTATTTGATTTACATGTAAGTATCCTTTAATGACTGGGAATCTACTGCCCTGTTTCAGGCAGTAGATAGTAAAAGATAGTGTGTTTCTCAAGAAGACACATTTTACATACTTTAGTTGTTAGTGCTGAAAATGAATGGAATATATCTGTAGAGGTTTTAGTTTGCATGAAACTGAAACTTAATTTGTAGATTAGTATGTATTACATTATAATTTTATTTTATCTCACAGTGCCTATAAATGTAGTTTTTGAACAACACAGGTTTGAACTGCATGGGTCTACTTATGTGCAAATTTCTTTCAATAAATACATTGGAAAATTTGGGGATTATTTATGATAATTTGAAAAAGCTCACAGATGCTGCATAGCCTAGAACTATTGACAAAGTTAAAAAAAGGTATGAATGCTAAAATATATGGAGACACTGGTCTATTTTATCATTTGCTACCATAAAATATACACAGATCTATTATAAAAAGTTAAATTTATCAAAACTTACACCAACACTTACAGACCATACATGGTGCCATTTGCAGTCAAGAGAAATGTAAACAAATGTGAAGATGCAGTATGAAATTAACTGTAGTACCTACTGCACTATTGTAATAATTTCATAGCCACCTTCTGTTGCTATTTCTATGAGCTGTACTGTTGCAAGTATCCACTTAAAATGTCCTATGATAGTAATCATCTCTGCATGAGCAGTTCATCTCTCCAATAAATTACATAGTGCAGTAAAAAGTGATCTCATGTATTTTTCATGTTTGGTGCAATACCGTAAACGAATGACACCATGTGACCCATACAAAGTGCTACTGGTGATACTGGAAGTACTCTCAAGAAGCAAAGTCATGACATTACAAGAAAATGTTGAATTACTTGATATGTATTATAGATTGAGGTCTGCAGCTATGGTTACCTTCCATTTCAAGATAAATGAATCTAGCATAAGGACCATGGTTAAAAAAATAAATGAAAGGAAATTCATGAAGTTATTGCTGCAGCTGTGTCAAACAGGTGTGAAGAGCATGCACTTTATGTAAAATTCATTTTTATTTAGTATTAAAAATGCAGCTTTTATGTGGGTGCAGGATTGGTATAAGAAAGGCATACCTGTAGACTAATATTATTTGAGAAAACCAGTCTTTATATGAAAACTTAAAAGGAAGGAGAAGGATCGAAAGTTGGAGAATTTAATGCGAGCAAAAGATGGTTTGATAATATTAGAAAGAGATTTGACTTAAAAAAAATTTTTTTTGAGACAACAGGAGAAGCAGCTTCTGTTAACCAAGGGGCAGCAGACGAGTTCCCAGATGCCATTAAGAAAATCATTGAGGAGAAAAGATAGCTGCTTGGATAGGTTTTTGTTTTGTTTTGTTTTTTAGATTAAGAAATATAGTTTATTTAAAAGGTAAATTAGAGAGAGAGAGTGAGAAAGAAAGAGAAGGTTCACCTCCCCAAGGTAAGGAAGGGAGCCAAAGCCAGGAAACATGGTGACAGCCATAGCTCAAAGAGCACATGGCCACACCAGAGTCTTATAAGGCAATGGCAGTGGCATGGCAGTGGCAGCGATGGTCTGGCAATGGCCCTAGATAGGTTTTTTTTACATACAGATTTGCTCTATTCTGGGGGGAAAAGTGCTACATAGGACATTTATTAGTAAGGAAGAAAAGTGAGTATCAGGATTTACGGCAGGAAGAAATAAGCTAACTATATTGTTTTGTGCAAATGCAGTCAGTTTATGATCAGGACTGCCCTTATTTATAAAGCTGCTAACTCCTGACTCTTGAAGTGAAAAGATAAACACCAGCTGCCAGTCTTTTGGTTGGACAACAAGAAGGCTTGAGTAGTGAGAACCCTCTTTCTGAATTGGTTCCATTGATGCTTTGTTTTTGAAGTCAGGAAGTGCCTTGCCCATAAAAGACTGCCTTTTAAAGTTCTTTTGACATTAATATTAGGCAGTACCCCATGAGTTCAACACCAAGGGCACCGAAATATTCTACTTGCCTCAAATATAGCAGCTCTAATTTGACTTTTAGATCAGGGGATCACAAGGACCTTTAAGGCCAACTACACATGGTATTTTATGGGAAAGATTGTCAGTGCTATGAAAGAGAACCCCCAATAGAGAGCACATCATGAACGTCTGGAAGGATTACACCATTGAAGATAGTATCTTTATTACTGAAAAAGCCATAAAGGCCATCAAACCCACAACAGTATATTCCTGTTGAGGATACTGTGTTCAGATATTGTACTTCACAAGATTTATAACAGAGTCAATCATGGCAAAAAAGGTGGGGGTAAAAGGTTTCAAGATATGGGTCTTGGAGAAATTTAAGAGCTAATTCAAGAGCTAACACTACACTAGAGGAATTAACAGAAGATGACTTGGTGGAGATGAGTGCTTCCAAACCAGTGCAGACTATGAAGAAGTGGAAGAAGAAGTATCAGAAAACAGATTGACATTAGACAATCTAGTAGAAGAGTTTCAGTTATTCAAGACTGCTTTTACATCATTTATAACATGGACCCCCCCCCACCATGGTATGGGCACTGAAAATAAAGCAAATGGTGAAAGGATTGATACCATATAGAAATATTTTTAAAGAAATGAAAAAACAAAGGTGTCAGAAATTACATTGTGTTTCCATAAGATTACCCCAAGTGTGGCACCTCTCCCTCCACCACCTTCACCTCTTTGGCCTCTGCTACCCCTCCCTTACCTCATCCTACTCAATGTGAAGATGATGAAGATGAAAACTTTTATGATGATCTACTTCCACTTAATAAATAGTAAATATGTTTATCTTTTTTATTATTTTCTTAATAACATTCTCTCCTCTCTAGTTTACTTTATTGTAAGAATAAAATAAGGCCGAACTCGGTGGCTCAGCCTGTAATCCCAGCACTTTGGGAGGCCGAGGTGAGTGGATTGCCCGAGGCTGCGGATTCAAGACCAGCCTGGAAAACTTGGCGAGACCTCGTCTCTACAATAAATTAAAAATTAACTGGGCATGGTAGCACGCATCTGTAGTTCCAGTTACCTGGAAGGCTGAAGTGGAAGGATCGCTGGAGCCCAGCAGGTTGATGCTGGTGTGGTTGTGAGTGTGTCACTGCACTCCAGTCTGGGCAGCAGAGTGAGACTCCAACTCAAAAAAAGAGAAAAAGAATAAACTAGACATAACTTACAAAATATGCGTTGTTTGACTTTATATTATCTGTAAACCTTCTTTCTAGTCAACAGTAGGCTATTAAAAGATAAATTTCGGGGGAGTAAAAAACTATCTGTGGGTTTTTGACTGTGCCCCTAAGCTGTGTGTGTTGTTTAGTGGTCAACTGTATTTGCCTTTTGTTATAGTGGTCTTACATTTAAGAAATGTTGTATTCTTTTTATTTTACATGACTGTTTATTGTTTAAGAAAGACTTATACATACTGGTTTATGAGCAATGCTATGAAATGTGCAGGTATTCTTGCTAGAGGTTACTTATAATTGTGTTTCTAACCAGCTTTGATTTGCATGGCTTTATTCATTGATATACAATAATATTTTCTTGTGCAGATCTTTTTATCTACTTCTGAACTCTAACTTTATGTGCCCTTTGTTTAGAATTAAGCTGAATAAAAGAAGAAAACTTCAATGGTTTTAGAAATGTTGGCTTAACAATATTCTGTACTTAATTTTTATTGGAGTAATAAGCCTCATGTAATTATAACAGCAATTATCTAGCTTTCTTGGTTAGTTATATCTTTCTACCTATATATTTGTATATTTCCTGTCACTACTAAGAAGTTCCTCATTTATATTTCTCATACATATTTCTCTCATATTTGCCTGTTTGCCTACTCTTTTATATAGGTTGGACGTATTTTTGGATATTTTCCAAAGGATTTAATCCAAGTAGTCCATAAATATACCAAAGAAGAGCTACAAGCTCCAACAGATGTAAGTTGTGGATTTCCTTTCTGTTCTTAGTTATAAATTGATTTATAAATGACTACCTCTAAAAAAAGAAAGAAATGTTTGAAAAGACTTTTAAAAAGAAATATCATAATCTGATAGTTATCTAATATATTGAAGCAGATGTTCTTATATAAGGCTGTATACTCTTATACAGGACTTTCCTTTGCTCCATTATATGTGAAAAGTTAAGAATTCAGTATCTTAGCCGGGCTTGGTGGCTCAGCCTGTAATCCCGCGCCTTTGGGAGGCTGAGGTGAGTGGAATGCCTGAGCCCGCGGGTTCGAGACCCGCCTGGGCAGCGAGACCTCATCTCTACAATAAATCAAAAAAATCAGCCAGGCGTGGTAGCACATGCCTGTAATTCCGGCTACTCAGAAGGCTGAGGCGGAAGGATCACCAGAACCCAGCAGGTGGAGGCTGCGGTGGCCGGGAGTGGCCACTGCACTCCAGTCTGGGCGACAGAGTGAGACTCCAACTCAAAAAAAAAAAAAAAAAGAATTCAGTATCTTTGTATTTAGTTATTAAATGTAAGAGGTAAATAATTTCATTTTACAAGTAAAAGGAGAAGGTGCCCCTCATTAGATAGCTAGTAGACATTTGAAGTGTATAGAAATCGGGTTAAATTAATCAAACTCTAATTTTGTACTGGGCCAGAAATCCAAACTTGAAAATGATTTTCTTATTGTTGACTCTTTAGTGATTCAAGGGATTGTAGCTATGTTATAGATTTAGAAAAGGGAACCTGAGAGTTTCAGGTGAGGTTCAGTCTCAAATCTGTAAGGCACTGACTGCACATTCTCGAAAGCATTTATCTATGGTGCACTGGTTTAAAATGGTTTTATAAATAAAAAGATTTTGTGTTCTGGAATTTGTATTCCAACTGATTATTTTCTGAAGTTTAAAAACTTATAGTAATTGATGCCTGCCTTCATTCAAAAATGTTTGGAGTAGCTCCTTGGAGTTGCTGTAGAGCATGCAGGCTTCTGGGCTAGGGCAGTTCTTAGATGAGATTGGTAGGATAAACGAAGTCGCAGAGCTGTTGCTATGCTTCAGATTTGTTAATAATCTCAGGGGCCATAAAGCCAGCCCCATTGGTCACCACTCCTGATGAAGATACTGCTTAGGATGCAAGTGTGACACAGCAGTTCATTGGTCACAGAGATCTGACCTGTTTTGGACTCTGCTTCTCATCATACCTCCCACTTTACACTTTCCTCAACAGTAAGAAAATAGGGAAGAAAAAAGAAAGAAAGAAAGAAAATGGCCCAGAAAAGCATGTGATAGAAAGAGGAAATCATTCATCCCTGCTACACTAGACGTCTCCCCAGAAGATTGTTAAAGTTTAGTTAGGAGAATAAAATTATCTTTGTTAGTTTTTTAATTTTCCCCTCACTTTATGGTTCCTTATATGTCAATTTGCTTACTAGTGGAAAAAAGGAAAAATATAGATTCACAGATGGTCCTGAAAGCAGATCTTAGTGAGTGCCTAGAACATGGATTTACTTACAGAATACCTTACAGAATCTTGTTTTTAAATTGTTCTTCTGAGAATAAAAAAGTGGAGAGCTCCTTGACATCATTCCTTGTCCCTTTACATTTTTACTTCCCATGCATCTGTATCTCAGTAAGCTCCTTCTTCAGCTGAATTATCATTCTCAATCCAAGGAAAATATGGGCCAAAAAGTCTTGTAGACTGACAGCCAGGTGATTCTGTCTGTTTCTAGCTGGGTGAGCAGAGAAGTATGGTGTGGCGGGCACAATGGTAAAGAAACTAGAAGCTGATGGTCTTCTAGTTTCTCCTGGACAGATTATTATGAGTCGAATTCCAAGGACATCAAGCTTAGATATTGGGAGCTGGGGACCCAGTGAATGACATCTCACATTTCGCTACCTGTGCTCAAAACAAATTGAGAGGCCCAGGAGTTGGGCACATAGAGACCAAAATGTTACCATTATTTACTGATAAAGCTGTTTGGAAAATATGACTCATGTGCAGAAATTATTTCTAACATTGCAATCTATAATAAGACAGACTTACCTAGCCACAGACAGAGCTACCGAACTGGGGGCCTCCCCAAGGGAAACTGTCCCTATAAAATTGACAGTATAGAGGAACAGAATATGTTTTCTTTCTGGCAGGTCCCAAACAGGAAATAGGGATGAGGCTGTGCAGACTCACCAACCACATGAATCATTCTTCCCCTAGGGAAGAGAGAATGAAGGGAAGCCAGGAGTATTACTCAGATGGGAAAGTGGGTTCCAGCCTTTTCTACTCCTACCACCCAAGAACAGTCAGCACCTATGGTTGATGCAAAAGCCCCTCTAGAGCCAAATGTGATTTTGGGATTACTGTATCTCTATCATTAGCATGGATAAGATTTTGATTTATGACACTTGGTTAGTGACACACCAATGTTTTTTGTTCCCTTACAGGAGACGGATTTTGTTTGTTTTGATGGAGGAAGAGATGATTTTGATAATTATAATGTAGAAGAGCTTTTAGGGTATTTGAAATTGTATGATTCTGCAACTGGAGATTCTGAGAAAGCTGTAGAAAAAACTTCTCAGCATGTGGAACAATCTCCTGAAGTATCTAAGGAACGAGAACCTGAACCTAAACCAGTAGAAGCTGACTCAGAGGAAAGTGCAAGTGTATTTTCAGAAAACCCCAAGGATCTCATGGAACCATTAATGGCTCAGAAGAACCACCCACATGCAAACAGTCAAGCAGATAATGCTCAGGGAGAGCAGTCTTCATTTGAATCTTTTGAAGAAATGTTGCAAGATAAACTAAAAGTGCCAGAAAGCGAAAACAACAAAACCAGCAATAGTTCTCAGGTCTTCAGTGAACAGGAGAAGATTGATGCTTATAAACTTTTGAAAAAAGAAATGACTCTAGATTTGAAAACCAAATTTGGCTCAACTGCTGATGCACTTGTATCTGATGATGAGACAACCAGACTTGTTACTTCATTAGAAGATGATTTTGATGAGGAATTGGATGCTGAGTATTATACAATTGAGAAGGAAGAAGAGGAGAGTCAGGAAGACTTTGATGAGCTGCCATTACTAACCTTCATAGGTGGAGAAGATATGAAACCTCCGGTGAAGTCTGGAGTTGACAAATATTCAACAGATAAAGAGCAGAATTCAAATAAAGAGGATAAGGTTGAGATAACTGTGTCTGCTGGTGTCAAAAATGATGATAAAAATATTCAAAAAACCTGGGGGGATACAATCTTCTCTATTGTCACAGGGGGTGAAGAAAACACAGGTATGATGGATTTAGACAGCACTAATTCAGAGGAAGAAAAAGAAGATGATGATGAGTTAGTCCCAGATGGCAAACAGGGGAAATCACGATCAACAACAGATGATACTGACCCTGAAAATGTAGATGATGGTCTTTTGATGGTAGAAGTCCCTAAAACAAATAATGACAGAGACCCAGAAATGGACACAGAACTTCACATTGAAGGAAACAGGAGGAAAGTTCAGGAATCCAAAACAGGCCTAGTTCAAGATGAGTTGGAATTAGAGGATGAGAAACAAGAAGAGATGACTGTGCACAGTTCTACTCAAAGCAATAACCCCAGCTATTTGCCAGCTGCTGAAACGGGTAAAGACGTATTAAAATCAGCCATTGATAACAAAGAAAATGACTTAAAAGAAACAGCAGTTCATATCTCAAAAGGAATGCTCCATGAAGAGAAGCATGGAGAACAGATTTTGGAAGGTCGCTCAGAGAGTGACTCGGCATATAAAGCAGCAGGGAATCAAATGAAAGAAGAAAAGATAAAACAGGAATCCTTGGGTATCATACCACTCATGGGAAATAATCAGCGTAATGTGTCCAACGGCAGCATGGAGGAAGGTGTTTTGGTAAGTGGACCAAAACCACACGTGCTTTCAGTGGAGCATCAACATGAAGAATTTAAAGAGGAGCTAGTTATTGAAACTCAAACCCAACCTGGATTCCCTTCTCCAGATGAATTGCCAAGAAAATTGGAAGAAGAGGTTCCCAGCCTGGGAAGAAATCTTTCCTGGCAAAAAGAAAGAGATGCATCTGTGTCTGTCAATAAGCCAATGAATGAGAAGCTAAAGCTCTCTGAGGAAGAGGTCAAAGAGGACTCCTTGGACGACAGGTTTGTTTACCACAGGGCAATGCAGGACACACAAGAAGTAGGAAAAACAGATCAAACTGATAGTGCAGAAGTACCAGGTTTCCATACTGAAAATCCAGAAGCAGAAGAGGATGATTATTCCCCTGAAGAGCTACTGGAGGATGAAAATGCTGTAAGTGCAAAACAGTCTAAAGGAAAAAACCCTGGGATTCAGGACAGGCCATTAAATGTTAATCTGAAGGTCCCTGAAATAGCAGTTTTAGGGACCATTAATCCTGATCTAGAAACTGAAGGAAACAAACAAGAAACTGTTATGATTTTGGATAGTGAAAAAAAAAGTGAAACCATAGCCAAAGGGGTTGACAAAACAGTCAGGGAACCAGATAATATGGTGGTGGGAAGAGAGGTGCGCTCTCAGGTAGATGGGAACACACAGACACCATCCGAAGTAAGTGACTTTACTGACAAGACAAAAACTCAGACTGCAGAGTTAGGTGAAGTGTTCCAGAATAAAGATTCTGATTATCTGAAAAAAGATAACCCCGAGGAACATCTGAAGATCCCAGGGCTTGCAGAGGAGCCTGGGGAAGAAGGACTCTCAAAAGAGCACCTTGAGGACATAGAGAAATTCATGGGCACAGAAAGCCAGGGATCTGCTTCTGAAGAACTTGAAGACGACCTGTTCCACTGGATTCCACATGCAACTGGAAAGCCAGAACATGGTGACAAGAGGGAGGAATTGCCTATTATAAGCAGCTTCTTTACAGAACAGCAGTCTTTGCAGCGGCTCCATAAGTACTTTGATGTCCATGTGCTAGAAGCCTTGCTGCAAGAATTGTCATTAAAGCTGGAGTCAGTCCAGCGGGAGAGCCTACCTTACAATGTGGAGGAAGTCGTAGATAAGGTCTTCCATGCTTCTGGGTCACAGATTCTGAACAAAGCAGAGGAAATGCTCGATACTCACGTGGCCCAAAAGAGAGATCTGGGAATCGAGGAAGATAACGTATTTGAAGAGGCTGCAGTGCTAAATGACATTCAAGATCTGATCTATTTTGTCATGTATAGGCATGCCACAGAAGGGGAGACGGCCACTCTGGTGATGGCACCGCCTATAGAGGAAGGCTGGGGTGGACCAACAGAAGGTGAGGTACTTGCCTGGGGCCTCGTAGAATTGGGCTGGAGCAGCAGGTTGTGGGGAGGGAATCACCGAAGTGCCTCATAACATGTCTGTAATGCTCTGTTCAGTTTCCAGTGTGCCTAAAAGGGAACGACAATTTAAGAAAGCCCATGTGTTCCTTCCTACCTTCTTTCTTTAGGATGGAGATTTCTTATTGTTTCCCATGAAACAGCTGAGGCTGGTTAGCATTAGGAGACTTTATAAAAACCTAAAGAGAAAGATATATAAACAAGAAAATGATACGTAAAGTAGACTTATTAACAAAGTACAGATTTCAAGTAAAATTATGAAAAGACTTTATTGAACACAGTTTTTAAATCATAACATAGATAACTGCTCTCTAACCAAGGACTGACTGACATAACTTTTAAATCAATGCCTTGCCTGAGTTCCTTTATTCTCCTTCAGTATTACTGCCAATTTAATCTCTTGTGGATGGCATGTTTTTTCCTGCTTCTTGGGAGCAGTCACTTTCTCCAGTTAAGTTCTTCTGGGTCCTAGGGTTCTTGCATTCAGATTAATCAAGGATGCAGTGAGGATAAGGAGCCTTCTAACATAGCACTTGACACATAGCAGCCATTCAGTAAATATTTGTTAAATTGACCCCAAGCCAATTTCCTAACATAAGCTTTTTGATTCCTACTTTCATGTTGTAGTCTCTATACCCAGGCTTTCCAAACAAAAGAAAGGGAGGGTATTTGGTAGAGTACTAGGGAGACGTGGTGGAATACCAGGGGGGAACTTAAAGCCACATAAAACCACTCTGACTTTGTATCCCCAAAGTGTTCATTTTTCCTGAGAGTTGGAGGGAGGGGAACATTTTTGCACTTAATCCAAGTAGATATATTTTGGATAAGAATGCAATATTCACATGAATTTTCAGCGTAAAATACTAGGCTGCAAAGAAACTCATCTTTATTATGGATCCCATTAGACTATGTCCTGAGCCTCATAGGGAAGGAGATGGGCTCATTCTCTGACTCTTAGAGGTACTTTGAGAGTATGTGCACTTGGCAAACTGCCTTGGCATGGAATTCCCTTCTCTGTACTAAACTGGTCAGAAAAGCATGCTTTTGTGTATGAAAGAGTTCATGTTACTTCTATGCAGAATAGACTTCACATTTCTATTCATGACTGAAATTCCCTTTTGCACATTTATTTGTGTGGGCATAGGTTGGTTTGCCAAGGGAAGTTAAGTTATTGAAGTCTCTGCCATAAATATATTTATTTATGAAAAAGTTCTCGGTAAATCGTATTATGTAGATTAGTCATCCTGTAAGTGGAATAAAAGATACTGGAACTCAGACCAGACACGGTGGCCTACACCTATAATCTCAGCATTTTGGGAGGTCGAGGTAGGAGTATCACTTGAGGCCAGGAATTCGAGACCAGCCAGGGTAACGTAGTGAGACCTCATCTCTACAGGGAAAAAAAAAAGCCAGCTGTGGTGGTGTGTGCCTGTAGTCCTAGCTACTCAGGAGGCTGAGGCGGAAGGATTGCCTGAGCTCAGGAGGTCGAAGCTGCTGAGAGCCATGATTGTGCCACTGCACTCCAGCCGGGGCAACAGAGACTCCAACTCAAAAAAAAAAAAAGAAAGAAAAGAAACTGGAGCTTTTCTTTTTCTGCCTAGTTGTGCTACACAGGCTGTACAACTTTGAGGTGCTTCATCTTCCTTGTGTGGGCTTAAAGGAGGGCAACACAAGGAAGCCCACATGTTTCTGAGGTCAAGGTACCCTAGAGTTGTGTGATGAGGGAATGTGGTCAGTGGGCTTAACCAAGCAGGTGATGCCATCAGGCTGTGTTTTTCCCTTCTATAGAGATGCAACCACTACACGGAGATAATTCCCCACAAGAGAATATGGAAGATCTTAATATACAGGTTCCTGAAGAGCCCATGAACTTGGACCAGGCTGCGACCAGGGACGTGGATGCCTCAGAAGTGTCACAGACACTGGATACTGAGAAAGACTTGGATCCAGGTAAAGCTTGCTAATTTCCCTCTACAAAGTGGAGACATCATAAAGAAGACCTTCTAGGAGATTTCTTGCCAAAGGTAGAAAATCAAGGGGAGAATAATGCAATTATGTATACATTTTTTTAAAAAAAGATCCCAGAGCAAATTGGGAGAAAAGCAGGAGTTAAGACAGATGGAGATAAAAATTTGAAAAAAATAGGAAAGAGGCCAGAGATCGTGGCTATCACTAGCTTGTGTAAATTATTTTAATCTAAAATATTATTATTAAAAGCCCCTACGCCCTAAAACAGTAGTTTCCAACCAGACCAACAGTATCAGGAACTCTGGGATTGGGACTAGCAATCTGCATTTAACCAGCCCTCCAAGGAAGACTAATCTGATGCAACTTAGAGTTGCAAAACCACTGCTCTAAAACTCACGGATTCTGTTTTTCCCCTACTTCACTCCCCTTCTCCCAAATATTCAATATGGCGACATGATTATGTCAGTACTGTTTTGTTTTTAGAGGTTCTGGTCTAGAAACATAGGAATAGCATTACTGTGCTATACTACAGGACTTGGCAGCACTGGACGGACACCCCCTTTCCCAACAACACACACACACACACACACACACACACACACACACACAAAATGTGCAGGAGAAGTCACAGGAAGAGGAACTCAACTAATTTGAGGAGTGACATCTTATATGTCTCTCATGTTCCAGAAGACATTGCATTCCTGTGTAATACTCCCAACTTCTGAACTCTTGACTCAAAAAGGTTCTGTTTGTTGAAGATGAGTTTGCATTATTAAGACTGGTTAGTATCTAGCTCAAAAACTTTCAAGATTAGGGAAAATCTAGGTTCCACCACAATATGACATTAATGACCTTTATGGATGAATCTTTGCAAATGCCTGTTCATGCATCTTGGCACTGAAGTACTGACATGGTTGGGAAAACCTCACCGGAGGTCAAATTCATAGATCAATAGGAATTGGAATCTTAGGGTTGGGAAAGACCTAAAGGCAACTAACTAGTCCACTTCTCACTAATTGTGTGTTCAACTGCTACCTGTTTACAAACCTGCCCCAGGCTCATAGAACTCGTATTGAGATCCCCTCCCTACTCCTTCCTCATGTAATCCTTTTAGGTACGCTTGGAATTCTACCAAAGAGCCTTCGAACCAGTTTGCCACCCTGTAAGCCATTCCCTTTAGTCCCTCTTGGCAGTTACCATATTCTCTTTTATGTAGTTCTTATTCATCCATTCAAAAACAATTATTGAGCACCTGCCAGGTGCCAGATGCTATGCTAAGCATTGGTGTATTCCACCTGCACGTCTACAACCTGAGACTCACTCTTTTTCACTCATTGTTTTTTGGGAAGTGTCTAAGACAGTGCTTTACAACACTAAATAAATATGTGTTGACTGTGACTCTGTATGGAGAAAGCATAAGATTCTGCTTTTCTCAGTTCCCACAATTAAATATTGTTCTGGTGCAGGAGTCCACCTCCTGCAAGGTTCAGAGGTTCCTGGAGGTGAGACAGAGTAGGCAACTAGGGAGAAGAAAGAAAGGGACTGGGGAGAAAGAAAGGTACTGGACTACTGTTCAGGATGAGCAGAAGCCATTTATTGAAGGTTTACAGTGGGCTTTTATCCCCAAATTCTGCAAAGTCATTCTCACATGTCTTTCACGTGAACACAATGCCAGGTACATGAGGGGCATCCCCCACCCACCAGATGTTCCTTCAGGCATGAGGAAGAACAAACCCCAAATTGTCTTTCTGCTCCTCATGCTTGGTTAATGTTCCTCAAAGGCAATGAAACAATACCTTCCTAAAGCACAATGTTTCTATAATCGATAACCTAAAAAACCCATTACAAGCGCTAACCTTAATCTATGACTAACCTATCCTATAAACCTTTTTCATTCTATGCTAATTTATACTAATACCAAGTTAAACAATCCTATTGAAACTTAAACAATCACTCTTACAACCCGAGGCAGCCTAACCCAGGATGTATGGAGTGTGACCCAGTACAAAGTTCGGGGTGGGCCCAACCTGAAGTAGGCTGACTGCATTCTTTTAACAAAATGGTTACCTAAAAACTTATTTCTATAACCTATTTTCCAAAACTTATATTGCTATAATCTTAAGATCACATACAAAAAGCCTGTGGCCAAAACTAAGGCTCCTCGATGTGACCTAAGTTTGAACTGTAAGTAGTATGAAAACCAAAACCACAGTCTGTGGAAAAATGGGAACAATGAGCTTCTGAAGTTAGTTTGTGTTCATCCTGGTCTCAGAGTTATATGCTTAAGCTTGCAGGAGTTTTTTCTGGCTGTAGTGCTAGGCAGAAAAGGGAGAGGAAATGGGGTCAACAGCTCCCGAACGCATCCTAGTGGTCTCGGGGTCAACGGCCCTTCCTGATCCCCAATGCTCAGTGGGCCTCCGTGGCCGGCTCCCAACATTCCAGTAGCAGGTACATTGCCAGAGAGGTGATGGAGGTGATAGTGGAGAGTGGAGTGGGCTGGAGACCTGCTCATTTCATAATGGGAGAGTGTGGTGGCTCTAATTGGTATTCTGAGTTTTTTCTCTATGTAATTATCTTAGAGCCACATATTCCAGGCACAGTGTCTAATATTTAGTGAGTATTCAGTACATATTTAAAATAAAATAAAGAGAAACAGTTCTTCTGAAGCACAAAATAAATAGTCTGTTTTTTCCCCCTCAATTCTAGGGCCAGTTACAACAGAAGGCACTCCCACTGATGCAAAAAAGCCACTAGAGACAAATGCTGAAGAGCCAGCAAGTGTTACACCTTTGCAAAATGCAATCATTTTCATATATTCAATCATGTTTTATTTAACTAAGATGGTAAGTTTGATACATACAGTTTCCTTACCTAGCATGTTGGTTAGTACAATTTTTAAGTTGATTTTAAGCACGCGGTGAAGAAGAACTTAAAATGTCTTTATGAAAATGACACCTGATCCTTTGAAGAGAGCCCCTGAAATGAGCCACAGGTGTATGGTTTTAATGGGTTCTTAGTTCAGCACATGAAGAGGGTCTGCTGCATGCTGGGTTGAGCATAAGCACACCTATGAAATATGGTTCTTCTCCTCAGAGACTTTTCAGTCTAGCTGGGAGATAAAGACATTCACTTGAAATAGAATATGATACAGTTGGGAAGAGAACTATTTATCTGATGGCAGAACAATATATGGCATAAATTGTTTCATTGTGGTGGGAAGGTGATAGGCAATGTCAGAAGTTAGCCAACACATGCTTTATGAAGTGTCTAAGGACAGATGAAAGCTTGATGTGTAGTTTGTTGTTGAGTAGAAAGGCTTTGGGGAGAAAAACATGGGCTAGTGTGCAGTCAGGCAGAAATAACACATTCAGAGAAATGAAGGCATGAAGGAAAGGTTATTTGGGAAGCCAGGGAAGCCAGAGTTGGTATTGATAAAGTGTGGAGTTAGGAGGGGATGGTCTGTTGGTAGAGACAGGGGCAAGTCAGAAAGGAGGTTGTGTGCCTTTCTATATATCAATCTTGTATCATGCAACTTTGAGGAACTCATTTACTAGTTCATTTTTTTTTTTTTGAGTTGGAGGCTCACTCTGTCACTCAGGCTGGAGTGCAGTGGCACACTCACAGCCACTGCAGCCTTGACCTGCTGGGCTCAGTTGATCCTTCCACCTCGGCCTTCCAAGTAGCTGGAACTACAGGCATGTGCCATCATGCCTGGCTATTTTTTCTTCCTTTATTATAGAGATGCGGTCTTGCCAAGTTGCCCAGGCTGATCTCGAACCCGTGAGCTCAGACAATCCTCTCACCTCGGCCTTCCAAAGTGCTGGGAATATAGGCATGAGCCACTATGCCCGGCCGGTAGTGTGCCTTTGTAATGAGTGATCAGACCACTGATGGCAGGGATCCTTGGAATCTTTTAAGCAGGAAGTGGATTGGTCAGATCTGTTTCTTAGAAAGAGTCACTTATGGCAGAATATTTATTCAGATTGAACTTTCTAAAGAGAGTCACAAACCAAATGAGACATTTAATCTGTCTAGATGCTTATTTAAGCTTTTTAGGACATAGCTCCCCCTTGTGGTATTGTTGAAATTGGACCTTTTGTTTCTTAATAAATCAAAGCTTTCAGAAGTTGAAGGCCTAGTTGCCATTAGGGCTATGGAGAAAGTATCCTTCTCAACAAAATTAGTTTCCTCTGGGTTCTGGCATTTCAAGACTTGTGTATTAAAGAGGGATTTTGTTTGTGTTGTTCTGTAAAATGCATAGGTTTTGGCCAATCTGCTTTCAAATCCCAAAGCCATCATTTAGAAGTGTGGGCAATTTACTAAACTTTGAACCTCAGCTTCCTCATCTGAAAAATGTAGACAATACCTATTTCGATTGTAAGAATTATATGATGTGATAATGTCAAGTGTCTGGTGCAGCACTTGGTATTTTGTAGGCTCTTGTCCTCTGCCTAATTATCTTTAGACGGTCAGAGGGTGTACAAACACCTTGACTATCTGGTTAATTTAGGAGAAAGGCCACCAGAATTGGAAAGATGGGGGAAAAAACAGTTTTTCAGTTTTCTCCATAGTCACGGTGATGCCAGCCACCTGGATGAAGGCATTTAAGATCTGAACAGTTAGAATAGTGAAATTTTCAGTGATTAAGGTAGTCTTGGAATCCATAATTTGATTATCAGAATGAATCATCATCACCTGAAAAATTTGACAGCCTTCAGATGTCGAAGGAGTTCTTTATTCATTGTATTTCTAGATGTGCACAGAACCCTCTTCTAGGCATGGGTTGGGGGATATAGGTGCGGTGTAGGATATAATCTGTGACTGGGGAGTGATGGGGGAAGACACAGACATGAATCACAAGATAAAAGGGTGCAGTGTTATAAGATGCTGACTTGAAAGAGATTGTCAAAAGAGCATTTTGATGGACCAATATGTATAGGACTTTGTATTAGGAATAAAAGATTCCAAGAGATATAAAGCATAATTCTGATGTTTGAAAGGCTTAAGAAAAGGGCTTATCAAATATATGTGAAAATTGGAGAAAATGGAGAATATATGAAACAATTTATGTGAAGTGTCAAGTCATATAGATACGTATTTGATAGGGCTGGGGAGTAATGGAGCATTGGTTTTATTGGGAAAACTGCACCAGAGTTCAGATTTATAGATCAATAATTGATCAATAGCTATAAGAATCTTATGGTTGGAAGAGATCTTAGAAGAATTCTAGTCTAATATCTTACTAATTGCAGTAATTTCCTGTACTCTAGCCCTGACACTTTGAGACCTGTGAATCAATAATTCCTAGTGTGAGCCACCTACTTTACAAGGCTACACATTCCTCTATTGGCTAGTTCATTTTTATACTGATTCCAAATTTTTCTTCACGCGATTTTCTTTCTGGAATCTAATTCTCTTTTTACATAGTAATCCTTTAAGCATTTGAAGTTATGTCTTCATTTTTTTTAGCATTTTATCCTGGAAAATTTTAAATATAGAAAAGCAGGGAACCCATGGGACCATCACTCAACAGTTCTTAATATCACCCTGTATTCTCCAATTTTCACATATATCTGATAAGCCCCCTTTTTTAAGCCTTTCAAACATTAGAATTATGCTTTATAACTCTTAGAATCTTTTATTCCTAATACAGTGCCCTGTACATATTGGCACATAATATAAAATGTACTACCCTAACCATTTTTAAGTGTTCAGTTAAGTGGTATTAATATATTCATAGTGTTGTACAAACAGCATTCTTTTAAAAATTGTTCTTGTACAGATTGGGATCTTGTTGAGATCCAAATGTTGTAATATGTTGACATGTATCTTAAGTCAACTTTAGTTGGATATTAATTACATACCATAAGGAATACAGCTCAGTGAGTTTTAACAAATGTATTTACCCATGTAAAAGCAACCATAATCAAGATATAGAATATTTTCTTCATTCAGAAAAGTTCCCTCATATACCTTTTCCCAGTTTATCTCCCTCATCACCTGCTCCAGGCAACCACTGATAAAACTTTTTTTCACTATAGATTAGTCTTTCCTTTTGTCAAATTTCATATATATGACGTTATAAATGAACTTATACCTGGGAGAAAAATTGTTGAGTCATATGGTATGTTTATATTTTATCTTACAAGAAGCTTCCAAACAGCTCCCAAAAATAAATGTACCATTTTATACTTCCACCAGCAATTAATGAGACTTTCACGTGGCCTTATCTTCTATAATATGTGGTATTATCAGTTATTCTAGTAAGTATGTCTTTGTGGTTTTAGTTGTATTTCTTGATAATTAATGATATTGAGCACTCATGTGCTTATCGGCCATACGTTTTTGTCTGTCATTTCACTCTGACTAGCTGGAATACAGATGTCTCCCAGCCCTGTGTCAACTCTGGGGATTGTTTAGCTTATGGTTGTTCTTTGCCTATCCTCAAGGAATCTTACCCTACACAGGTGCTGTTTAGAATTCAGCCTGAGGCTGAAGGAGACTTGCAGATGTCTGAAGCTCCTGTTGTTTGTAGCATCCAACTTTCTGATACCTTTCCTGCATATTTCCTGGTACCTTTCCTGTGATCTCTGCCTGTTCAGCAAGATAGGCATACTTAGCTTGCATGCCCCCTCCTTGCACTGAGGTCAAGAAAGTACTCCCAGGTAGAAAGCTGAGTGGTCCTAGGGCTCACTTACTTGTTTCCCTTCTCTCAGGGGTCACAGCTGTATGCTGCCTTTTGCTTTCTATATGAAAAACTGTGTTTTTCATATACGATATCCAGTTTTCTGGTTGCCTTCAATGCGAAGGCAAGTCTCATACCAGTTACTTGTCTGTAGATTTCTCTTTTTGTTATTGTTGTAGCAATGCATTAATTGAAGAAGCAGTTTTGTTTGGCTTCTAGGGCATATCATGGTCTGAATTTTGCTAAGTGCACTGCCCTGGTATATTTTAATGTGTTTCTATGGTTCTTTATATTTCCTTGGAATTGACAGTTGGATGCAGTAGTCAAATTCAAATTCAATTTTCTCTGTCAAAAATACTTAATAGGAGATGTGTACTTCCATCAGGAGGCATTTAAACATTTGGGTGTCCCTTTTTTTTAATGTTACTAGTCATTGGTGACATTGACTAGATCTGTCAATGTATTACAGGTTGCAAAATAGTGATAGTCTGATGATATTCATTTAAAGGCTGAGACACTTCTACAAAGAAACTTATAATCAACTCCTCTTTTCACTGAGATTTGGTTTGTATAGTTAAGGCAGGGTAAATATTTGATTCTTTCTCTTTATTTTAACAGTTTTCAAAATAATGAGTTTTCTTCCTGGCATTATCCAATGTTGCCTAAAGGATTTTTTTGTTTGTTTGTTTATTTGCTTCTTCTAACTCTCTTTTAGGAGTCATTATGATGTAATTGATTTTAAACTATTTGGTGTGTTTCAATCCAATCAAGAATAGTAATTATTCTTATTGACGATCAATTTCTCTTATGGCTAGCGGGAGTCTCTTCAGCTTGTCTCCTGGACCCCTTTGACAATACCTAGTGGTCATTGCTGCCTTCCTTGCTTCCTTGATCTAGGCAACAATATGTTCCAAGCTTATCTTGGATATCCCTGCCCAGAGCCCTGGTTCCTTTTAATGGGAAATGGTATTTAGAGATTACATTCTGGGTTCTAAGAGTGCTTATTGCTTTTGAGTTGGCCATCACTTCTAGGACTTTTCAGAGGATAAAGCTAGGAAATGTGTTTTGTTTTGTTTTGTTCCTTGAGTCAGGTTCTCACTCTGTTGCCCAGTATAGAGTGCAGTGGCATGATCATGGCATGATCATAGCTTACCGCAGCCTCAACCTCCTAGGCTCAGGCGATCCATTTGTCTCAATCTCTTGAGTAACTGAGACTACAGGCACACGCTACCATGCCTGACTAATGTTTACATTTTTTTGTAGAGACACAGTCTCTCTACATTGCCCAGGCTGATCTCAAACTCCTGGCCTCAAGCAATCCGCCCACCTCGGCCTCTCAAAGTACTGGGATTGGGGGGCAGGGGGAGGGGAGTCACCATGCCCGGACAGATGTGGGTTTTTATACTGGGATTATTCATCATTATGTCACATGAATTCTTCCAGTCAAAATTTAGGATGCTAGAGAAATTTTATTTCACTTCATCTACATTTGTATTTCCTTTTTTCAATGTTATAAATCCTAGTTTTCAATGACAGCAACAAATTATGTGTTTACCTTATTTCACAATATTTATACTATAGTACTAAAATATGAACATCAACACTGTCACCAAAAATATGTTACTGAAAACATTTTAAGAATGTTTTGCAGTTCTTTGTCTTTAAGCTGTATCCCACTGGGGTATGTTTGAAACTATTCCTTTCTGTGGTTCTGCCACCATCTTAGTGTACACTTAGGCTAATTGTTTTGTTTTTGCTTTTAATTTTTAGGTATTGCTTTTTAAGATTTTTGTTTCATAATGACCTAACATATTTACAAGATCCAAAGTGAATCTGTAAAACAGAATGTATTCAGAGAACTCTAGCTTTTGTCCCAGTTTCATTCACCCCATTGTTACCTTCCTCGGTAGGTAACTTTTAAAATTAATTTCACTGTCTCTACTATCATAAAAAATAAGCAAATAATTTCCACATCTAGCCATGATAGCTTTACAGGTACTGGCTTTACCCTCCTAACTGAAATAACTAAATAGAAAAAAAAAGACAAAATAAATGAAACAACATTTTCAGGACATTGGACACATCAGGCAACAAAGGACAGTAATTTCTGGAAGATAAGGAACAAATGCCATGAGCTCTACACTTGTCCCAGATTACTGAATTAAGAGTTTCTAGGCCATGGCACAGAAAGGGAGAACCCAAATAGAGCCCAGTGGAAACCCTGAGTTGAGGAAATGATGCTGAGAATCCAGGAAGCTCAAAGTGGCTAGTGTTCACAGGGAACAGCAGCAGGAGGAGAGAGCTACATGGAAAGAGAATGCTGGATATCTCTCAAGGGATCCCTCTGAGTATTCATCACCATATTGATCAGCACACGAGTGTGACAAAACTACTCAAAATCAGAGAAACTTTCTAAATGATATGAGGGAATGGTTCCTGACACAGGGCCAGGAATAACCTACATGTTTGTGCTCCCAATAGTAGACCTTCAAAATACATGAAACTACAATTAATAGAACTACAAGGAAAAACAGATACATTTTACAATTATAATTGGGGATTTCAATACCTCTCTTAATAACTGACAGAACAATTAGATAGAAAATCATTAAGGATCTAGAAGGTGTATACAGCATCATCAACCAGCTTGACCTTATTAACATTTATAGAACACCCTACCCAAGAAGATCAGAATTTGTATTCCTTTTAGTGCTCATGGAACAATTACCAAGATAAATGATATTCTGGGCCATAAACAAGTATTAATAAATATAGAAGTACTCAAGGCATACAGAGTATGTTCTGTGGCCACAATATAATTAAATTAGAAATGAATCATAGAGAGACCTGGAAAATCTCCAAATATTTGGAAACTAAATAACACACTTTTAAATAACTTATAAGTTAAAGAATTAAAAGGAAATTAGTATTCCAGGCTGAATGAAAATAAAAACACAACACATTAAACTTGTACAATGTCACTAAAGAACTACTGGGAAATTTATAGCACTACCTATATTAAAGAAAAAGAAAGCTCTCAAATTAGTGGCCTTGGTTTCCACCATAAGCTATAAGAAAAAGAAGATTGGACTAATCCCCAGGTAAGCAGAAAAAAAGAAATAATAAAGATAAAAGCATAAATCAATGCAGTAGAAAACAAAAAAAAAAAATAGAAGCCGGGCTTGGTGGCTCAGCCTGTAATCCTGCACTTTGGGAGGCTGAGGTGAGTGGGTTCGAGACCTGCCTGGGCAACTTGGTGAGACCTCATCTCTACAATAAATCAAAAAATTAGCTGGGCGTGGTAGTGCGCGCCTGTAGTTACAGCAATTTGGAAGGCTGACGTGGAAGGATCGCCGGAGCCAAGCAGGTCGAGGCTGCGGTGGTCAGGAGTGGCTAATGCACTCCAGTCTGGGTGACAGAGTGAGACTCCAACTCAAAAAAAAAGGAAAAGAAAATAGAGAAAATCAATGAAGCCAAAAGCTGGTTCTTTGAGATGAAGAAAATTGATTTACCTATTCCAAACTGATTAGGAAAAAAGAGAGGAGCTATAGATTGTCAATATCAGCAAATAGAAAGGGACATCACTACAGATTCTTCAGATGTTAGGATAATAACAAAGAATTTTATGAACAGCTTATGTCAATTAACTTGACAATTTAGATGAAATGAAGAAATTCCTTCTAAGACACAAACTGCGGAAGCTCTCTAAAGAGAAATAGATAACCTCAATAACCTTATAACTATTCAAGAAATTGCAACTTTTCTGCAACGAAAACCTCAGGCCCAGATGGCTTTACTGGCAAATTCTCTTAAACCTATACGAATGAAATAATGCCAATTCTACACAAACTCTTCTAGAAACTTGAAGAGCAGAAAATACCTCCCAATTAATTTATACAGTCAGTGTTACCCTGATAGCAAAATAAGACAAACACAAATAAAAGAAAATCACAGACCAGTATCCATTATCTCTCACGAATATAGGTACAAAATTCTAACAAAATTTTAGCAAATCAAATCCAACAATATTTAAAAGGAAAATATACCATTACAAAATAAGGTTTATCCCAAGAATGCAAGGTTCATTTAACATTTGAAAACCAATGGAGGCTGGGTACAGTGGCTCACCTGTAATCCCAGCACTTTGGGAGGACAAGGCAGGAAGATTGCTTGAGCCCAAAAGTTTGAGACCAGCTTGGGCAACATAGTGAGACCTAGTCTCTACAAAAAAAAAATTTTTTTTAATTGGCCAGGCATGGTGATGCATGCCTACAGACCCAGCTACAGGGAAGCTGAGATGGGAAGATCACTTGAGCCCAGGAGTTTTGAGGCTGCAGTGATCTGTGATCATGCCACTATACAGTAGTCTGGGTGACAGAGTGGGACACTGGCTCAGAAAATAAATAAATAAATAAAAGAAAATCAACCAATGTAATTCGCCATATTGATATACTTAGTTAAGACAGTCCAAATATTCAGTTCAAGAGACACAGAAAAAGCACTCGAATAACAATCTAATTACTGATGTAAAAAAAACCCCAAATATATCAACAAACTAGGAATTGAAGGAAACTTAAAATAGCCTCCATAAAAAACTTAAAGCTAACATATTTAACAGTGAATGATTAAATGCTTTGTCCCAAAAATCAGAAGTGAAACAAGGATGTCCACTCTCATCACATTTATTCAACATTGTACTGGGGTATAGTAAGGCAATAGCCAGTGCACTAAGGCAAGAAAAAGTAATAAAATGCATCCAGATTGGGAAGGAAGAAGTAAAATTGTCTTTATTTGCAGACTACATGAAGGTATATGCTTAAAATCTGGTGAGACCTACAAAAAAGCTACTAGAAGTAATAAATGGCTTTAGTAAGGTTATTAGATAAAGATTTACATCTAAAGGCAATTGTATTTCTACATGAACAATGAACAATTGGAAATTGAAGGCTCCCACACCATTGAAGCAGGTGAGAGACTGCTCAGGGTTTTGCCACATCACTTCAGACCTGGCAGGGCACTGGAAGGGGCTGAAGGTGGGGCAGGAAAGTGCTTCGACTTGATCACCAGGGACCAACAGAACTGATCTCTGTGACTGGCGGATCAACTACTCAGGACTTGATCGTGACCCAAAGGGAATATCCTGAGAGCATAAACTTCAGAGGGACCTGAGAGTGCTGAGTTCCAGGTACCCCACCCCCTACCCTGATCCAGCTGTGGGACAAAGGGTGTGGCCAGAAAAGGAGGAGGGAGGAACTCCAAAGAGATCAGTGGTGAGTCCAGGGCTGACCCAAGCCCCCTCCTTCCCAGCAATCCTCTGAATGTCAGACCCACACAGCTGGGTCATGACTGAGAGGGACAAACCCAGGTGGAGCTTGGACATCAGTCGCAATAGGAAAGCTCCATTCAAGGACAGGCCTGGCTGTGGCACCCCAGTGAGAGTACATACGTGGGGAAGAGACAGTCACCTACCTCCCCACCAGATCTCCCTGACCATACAAGAATGGGAGGGGAGGCCTGCAACCCCACCCACCTCCACTGTCCCTCCTCCTTCCCTGCTTCCTTCCCTAGGAGGGAGTGAAAGAGGTGGCTCTGCAGGAGAGACCTGACTAGAGGGACAATTATAGAGCCTGCCACAAGAGGACAGGTTTCTTTTTTGTTGATTGATTGGTTTTTGTTTTTTAAATTTTCAATTATTTTTTAATTAAAAAAATGTTTTGACTGCTTGTTAGTTCATCTGTTTTAAAAATATTTTTCCTTTGTGCATGAATGTGTATGTGAGGGTTTGATCTGCATCCCCCCCAGAAAAAATTTCTTTTTTCTTTTCTTTTTCGGTTTCTTCTTTTATTTGTCGTTTCTGTTTAGGTGTGTATGTGAATGATTGAGTGTTTATCTTTTGATTTTGTTGTGGTTGTTGGTTTTTGTTCTTTTGTTCTGGGTCTTTTTTATATTCATTTTTATAGTTTAAGGGCTATGTCAATAGATGTGTGAGGGTTTGACCTGAATCCCCCCCCCGTTTTCTTTCCTTCAGTCTTTCTGTTTTTCTTCTCTATTCACTTTGTGCTAGGCATGTGTGTGTGTGTGTGTTTAGTTTTCTTGGGGGTCTTTTTGTTGCTTATTGTTTTGTCTAGCTTTGTTGTTATTCCAGTTTGTTTTAGAGTGTGTGTGTATGTGTTCAATTGCTTTTGCATTGGTTTCTGCTTTGCATCGTCATATAGAGTGGTAGTGGGGAGTGGGGCTTAGGAAACACACACCACAATAAGTGAACATTTTAATTTGCAAGTAGTATCTGATTCCTAGTGCCCCATCCCCCATTTTATTCGAATTTTGAAAACTATAAGAGACAGCAAAGCTTCCCATCCACCATCCTATTTCAAAATAGAACAAATCCAGATCCTGGATCAGGGAAGAATAGAGGTCTAAGCAAACATCGGAAGGGAAAGCTTCTCCCACTGACACTGAATAACAGAACTAAAGAGAAAAACAGGAGATCTATCACAAATGAGGAAAAGCCAAAGGAAGACTTCAGACAATTTCAAGTGTACCAAAGACAAAACTCTTGAAAAATCAGATTTGGTACCCAAACAATGGAAGTCACCAACGACTGTCCCTAGAATATGACAAGGATTAGGGAATGGATGGAAAGAGTGAATAGGACTCAAGAAAGACAAGATGCAAAACTGAAAGAACTTGTAACAGAGATTTTGGCAATAAAAATTTCGTCCAGGAAATAAATAACAAGATGACAAGCATGGAAAGCAGAATTAATCTAGATGAAGAAAGAATCTCAGAACTTGAAGACCAGAACATGGGATTAACCTGATAAAAAACATAGAAAGAAGACTCAGAAAGAAAGAACAAAGCCTACAAGACATGTGCGATTATATCAAGATGCTGAACCTATGCCTGACTGGTATCCCAGAAGAAGAAAGGGAAGTGGAGTACAACTTGGAGCAAGTATTCCAGGAAGTAATCCAAGAAAACTTTCCCATCTCACCAGAGATGTGACCAGCCAAACACAAGAGACACAGAAAGCCCCCACAAGACATCAAATCAGAAGACCAACCCCTCGACACATAGTAATTTGCCTACATAAAGTAGGCACAAAAGAAAAAATCCTAAAGGAAATTGAAATTTAAAATTTCCATGTACAATAGTATAAAAAAAGAAGTACTTGAGGATAAACCTGCCAAAAAAATGTATAAGACATATACATTGAAAACTATAAAATATTGCTGATAACAACTAAGACCTAAATATATGGAGAAATATATCTCATTCAGAAGTCAGCAGACGTTTAAATATATCGTTAAACTGTCAGTTCTCCTCAGTTTGGTCACTAGAATCAACATAACCCCAATCAGGATTTCTTTTTTGTAGAAAATGACAAACTGATTTTATAATTCATATGGATAATGCAAAAGACTTACCATTACCCAATTTTAAGACTTAATATAAAGCTACCATAATTAGGACAGCAACCAAATAAACCATTGGAACAGAACAGAAAATCCAGAAATAGTTCCACACATATATGGCAATGGGCTTCTGACAAAGTAGGAAAGACAATTAAGTGGAGAAAGGAAAGTCTTTTCAACAAATGGTACTATTGGATATCTATATGCAAAAAATTGATTCATACCTTACATCATATATATAATTTAACTAAAAATGGGTTATAGGCCTAAATGTAAAACCCCAAACAATGAAACTTTAGGGAAAAAATGAGAGAAAACATTTTTTAAAACTTCTAGGAAAAAAATGAGAGAAAAACTTTTGTTGAATTTGAGTTAGGCAAAGGTGACAATAGGTGACAGATAAAAAAAATTGTGGCATACCTGTACAATGAAATACTACTGAGCAATAAAAAGAAATGCAATGTTATAGATACATGCAGCAATGTGGATTAATCTCAAATTATGCTGAATGAGAGAAGCCAGAGAAGGTAGAATATATCATATATTACTACATGCATTTTCAGCATTAGGAAATGCAAACTATTATGACAGAAGTTCTGCTTGAGAGCAGAGAGGGGTGAAAAGTGACAGGAGATGAGATTAGCAAGGGGATGAGGAGGTGGGAGGCCGAAGGTGAAGGATATGTTCATTGTCTTGATTATGATGATGAATTCACAGGAATATTTATATGCCCAAACTTATCAAATTGTGCACCTTAAATATATGTAATTTGTTTTGGGCATGGTACCTCACAACTGTGGTCCCAATACCTTGGGGGAGGTCAAGGTGGGAGGATTGCTTAAGCCCAGAAGTTCAAAAGCAGCCTAGGCAATATAGCAAGACCTTGTAAATAAATAAATGTAATTTATCGTATGTCAGTTTTACTTCAAAGCTTAATATTTGTCTTTCCTTACTTTCTTAGGTAAAAGTAGTGTTCTATAAATACTTTTCTCCATCCTGTTTTTAAATGCATACTCTAGTAGTATATAAAATTTTCTTTTTTTATACCTTAATAGTATATTTTGGTTCATTCAACATCTCTTTTATTGAAGGACTGTTTGGTTGTTTCCAGTCTTTTCTAAATAATGCTGAAATATTACAGCTTTAAACCTCTATCTTTTCAGCATTTCTTGTTGCATCACAGTAATCTTAAGATAGATTTTTAGAAATGGGATTGTTGGGTTGGTAGATCAGTATACAAGTTATTTAGATATTGCCAAATTCTCATTCATAGTGGCTGTATCGTTTTGTACAATGATCAGCAATGTATGACAGTCCTTGTTTTCCCAACATTCTCTCACCAACAGAGTATGTTGTCAAATGTTTGGATCTTGTCAAGATAAGTGAGAAATGATATCTCAGTGTAGGATAATTTGTATTTCTTTTATTATGGGAGAGGCAGAGCATGTTTCCATATGCTTATAAGCTATTTTCATTTCTTGAGATATATTTATTTCTTCAGCCCATTCAAGAAAATAATTTTGCTGGCCATTTTTATCTTATTTGTCAAGCTCTTTATATTTTAGAAATTTTAATCCTTTGTAATATGTTACAAAGAATTAAATATAATATGTTACCAGTGTCTTTTTCCCCTCCGGTTGTCATTGTCAAACTTTGCTTATTTTGCAGTTTCTATTAGGCGGGGGCTAAGCAAGTTTTAAGACTTCTAAGTAGTTAACTTTACAGATCTTTTCCTTTGTTGCTTCTTGATATTGAGGCATAATTAGGAAGGTCTTTCCCACCTATAACACATAGAAAAATTCACCCGATTTTTCCTAAGAGCCTCCCTGAGCTCTTTAAGTTGCCACTTACCTCGCAGTTCCTGCGACAGGTAAACTATCCCCGCCTCCCTTTACGTGGATTTATTTTCACCTCTTACACTCAGGTTTCTGATTCACTTGGAACTTATCCTTGAAAATAATGAAAAGATTCAGTCATTTTCGATATGATTATTTAGATATGCCAATACTACTTATTACAAAGTCTATTTTTTTCCCAGCTGTCTTGTATCCCAGATTTCCAATGCAGTTGGGTCTATTTCTGGATTTTCTATTTTGTCCGGTGGTCGGGCTGTAATTAAAGAGCCTGCCTTCCTCTCTCACCGCACCCTTCATTGCTCTTATTTTTCAGGGTTTTCCTGCTTATTCATGCTTTGTTCCTCTGAACTAAATTTATATTCAACTTGAGATACACTTACCCTCCCCAGCAGAATAAATGTCCTCAGTTTCTTCAACTTTTAGAATGTGATCTCCATACCATTCTTTATCCTTGCCTTTTTCCACAAGCCCTGTGACCTTAATGGGTCGCGCACGTGTAGTACCAACTACTAGGGAAGATCGCTTGATCCCATGAGTTCGCGTTCAGCCTGGACAACATGGGAAGACTACTGTTTATTAAAAAAAATAATAATAAAAGCAGGATCCAGAATTGAACTCGTTGGCATGGGGTGATAATGACATGATGACTCCTTAGGATAAGGCCTTTTAATAGGGTGACAGCAAGAAGGTGAGACAGCGTGGGCTATTCGAGGTCAGGAAGCGGGAGAGTGAGAAGAGCCCTGGAGTGGGCAGGGGGAAAAAAGGCTAGGAGGCGGCGGCCCAATCTGAGCGGGGTTTTTTCCGAGCGAAGTGGGAAAGGCAGCTCTTCTGGATGCACATTTAGGGCAGGTGCCGGGTGTCTCAGCACGCTGTGACTGGAAGGTCCAGCTTCCGGACTGCACGAAAAGCCCTGTCCTTTTCCCAACCCCGCTCATAATCCTCCTCCTGGTAGCTCCCTGGCCTCCCGGGGCTCTTTAAGTTGCCACTTATCTCGCAGTTCCGGCGACAGGTAAACGATCCCCCCTCCTTTTACGTGGATTTTTCCGTTCAGCGCTATTCTGTCGTCGCCCAGCCCTGCTCGACGGTTGGTTCCTCCCGCTCTGGCCCCGCCCCCGCGGGCCCGGCCTCCGTGGGCACGTGCCCTGACGTCCGCGCAGGGGCAGTGTCTGATGACGTGTCTTATGTGACGCGTAGGGACGGAAGGTACCCGCAGCCGGAGAAGTCGAAGTTCACTGGTTGTATCCGCCTCCTGAGCCGGGGCTTTTCAGAACGAGAAAGTCGTGAAAGACCGGGGGTCCAGAGCCGTTCCGCAGGAAGCGTCGCCTCTGCTCGGTTGTCCCTTCACAATGGATTCAGTACCTGCCACTGTCCCGTCTATCACTGCTTCCCCGCGGGACGCGGAGCTCCTGGGACCCCTGTCGGTGCTCTACGCAGCCCTCATAGCCCAGCTGCTGGAGGTGACAGTCCCCATTCCAGGGAGGGACCCCATCACTGGCAGGCGGGTGGACGAGTTCTGAGAGAGAGGGCGCACTGACTGACGGTGCAGAGGGGAAATGGGGTGTCAGGCCCGAACAGGACGTTCCTGCGCTCTTTCGAGAAGCGAGTGGGAGTGCGTTTGAGGTTTCGTTGTTGTTTTTTTTTTTAATTCAGCACTTACGAAGTGAAAGGCACTTTTTCACGTTCTGGTCTACAGTCGTAATGAAAATACAGCCTAAGACGGGCTCGGTGGCTCAGCCTGTAATCCCACGCCTTTGGGAGGCTGAGGTGAGTGGATTGCCTGAGCCCGCGGGTTCGAGACCCGTCTGGGCAGCAAGACCTCATCTCTACAATAAATCAAAAAATGAGCCGGGCGTGGTAGCTCATGCCTGTAATTCCGGCTACTCGGAAGGCTGAGGTGGAAGGATCGCCGGAGCCCAGCAGGTCGAGGCTGCGGTGGCCGGAAGCGGCCACTGCACTCCAGTCTGGGCGACAGAGTGAGACTCCAACTCAAAAAAAAAAAGAAAACACAGCCTACAGGCCTTTCGTCCACATTCTCCAGCACTGTTGGGGAATGGGACCAGAATGCTAGCGTACCTGCAAAAAGTGGTGGAAACAGCGTAGAGCAGGCAAGTGTTTAAGACACTACTTCAGGGAAACATTTAGAATTAAGACGTTGAGGTTTATAGAAGACAGTTAAATTCAGAGCAGTTTATCTAGACCAGTTATCAGGAACTTTCTGAACTTAACATTTATTTTTTGTTTATATAAGGGTAGAATAGATGTAAGATTTTAATTATCAGAGGAATAACATGTTATTTGTGTTATTTATTGTCATCATTGGTTTTATTTATGGCCATAAAACCAACTTGTCCAAGAGAAAAAAGTATGATCTAGTGGGATTCTTGACAATTTTTAGACAACAGGATGGGCCTGTTGCAAACTGGGAATATATATAAAACATATGTATATATGTTTAAAGAACATACAATTCAGACGCAAAATAATTAAAAACACTGCAAGCCAAACAAGAAATGTGAAACTCCCAGTATCCTATCTTTCTTGAAGCAGTGGGAGCTACTGAAGATGTTCCAGGGAGTAGTTATCTGACAGGGATTGTTTTAGAATTTCTATGGATGATTCTTTGTGATTGTGACTGCTTTATTGTAATATTCTTTAAGGTTTCCCATTATTTCTAATATGCCTGTTTCAGGTAATTGCTACATTGCCTGATGGTGTTCAGCCTGGGCCCGATTTTTATGGATTGCCATGGAAACCTGTACTTATCACTGCCTTCTTGGGAATCGTTTCATTTGCTGTTTTCTTCTGGAGAACTATCCTTGTTGTGAGTAAATTAAATTAATGTGTATGTTCAAGGATTTTTTAAAATCATTGGCTTTCTTATTTGTTCCTTTTTCAGTTACTAACATGAACACAAATTAATGCTAATAATTCAAGCTAACCTTATAAAATAATTTAGTGTAATCTTTTTGTTAATAAAAATTTAAGTAAGCAAGACAACATATATATCATCTCAATGGGAATCCTTCAATTTATAAATCCCTTATATCTAAACCTAAAGTTTAAAAAAAGTGGATTCAAATATACAGAAGGGGAAAAGGTGAAAACATTTTATATTTCCCACTCTTGTTTTTCACATTTAAAAAATCCTCACACCTGTTTTGACTTTCACAAGGTTCTGTAGGCTCTCAGTCTTAACTGCTAGTCCTCAGCCTCAGCATTTGACTTTTGGAAACTTGGTCCCTATCTACCTGTTAGTTTGGGTGGAAGGGGCAAAAGAAGCTTAGTCTCTCATTTGCAAGGCTGTGACATTAGAGAATTAAGTCATTTCTGGCCGGGTATGATGGTTCACTTCTGTAAACCCAGCACTTCAGGAGGCCAAGGTAGTAGGATCACTTGAGCTAGGAGTTTGAGACCAGCCTGGGCAACATAGCAAGACTTTGTCACTATTTTTGTCTCTATTTAAATTTATAATATTATAAATCTATATTTAAAAAGGAGCAGTCATTTATTTCCATGTTGGAATTTTCTGAATGCATTTTCCTATAATAACATTATTAAAAGTGGTGTTTAGATACTATAATGATATTGAGTACTATGATGTCTGGCTGATTTGAGTATCTTATCACCATTTATAGCATTTGAAAGGGGAAATAAAGCTGGGCTCGGTGGCTCAGCCTGTAATCCCGCACCTTTGGGAGGCTGACGTGAGTGGATTGCCTGAGCCCGCGGGTTCGAGACCCGCCTGGGCAACTTGGCGAGACCTCATCTCTACAATAAATAAAAAAAATCAGCCGGGTGTGGTAGCGCGCGCCTGTAGTTCCAGCTCCTTGGAAGGCTGAAGCGGAAGGATTGCCGGAGCCCAGCGGGTCGAGGCTGCGGTGGCCGGGAGCGGCCACTGCACTCCAGTCTGGTTGACAGTGAGACTCCAACTCAAAAAAAAAAAAAGAAAGGGGAAATATGTTCTGGGTTACAAAGAAATTTAGTAATACTCTTTTTTAAAACATAGTTACTGCTTAAATTTCATTATCCTATGATTTAGTGATGTCTTTAGGGGATGATTCGAGTTTGGCCCTTTTGGGAAGATGTTAGCTGTCATTTCTCTTGTTGCTTGTGTATTTTTCTCTGTTGGTGTTCCCTTCCCTTTCAGATGTATGAGCACTATTTTTAGTGGTCTAGGAAAATCAAATGACCTAGCTTATTAGAATTATTTCTGAATTAAGCCAATAGTCAGCCTTGGATAGGATTTCTAAGATGTTTTCTGGTGAGTGAAAAAGGAATATCTTAGTACCTAATGATTATGCCTTTACTTTTTGAACAGTCATTGTTTCTAGACTTCATTCTGGCTATTTGGGGTTGTCAAATAAATGATTTCGAGTAAATAAAGCATTCAACTTCTATGATTGTTATGAAAATATTAGTCATTTCTATTATTAAAATTGTGTTCACTTCTTAAGATTGGTGCTCATTAAATAAGTATATAAACATATGTTTAGCTGCAAAAATAAGGTATTTACTTTAATGACTATGAAGCACCACTACCAATTACATTTGAAATACTTTTTAACTTTTTCTTATTTTTTAATTCTGTGGATTCATTATGTTGGACCAAACTAATTAAACTCTCACTCGGTTACTATTTTGACTGTTGAATTAGAAGCAATATATTTCTGTTAATAAAATGTTTAATATCAAATTTAATTTTATTTCTCTCTTTCAGGTAAAGAGTAGAGTATATCAAGGTAAATTTTTTGGGCTTTTAAAAAATTTGTACTATTCCCTCTGTATTGGTGTTTGACATGGGTCTTATGTAAACTAGAAATAGATATAATGACTTCTGATGCCTGACTGATTTATAACTTATAAAAATTTTACTCTTCCTAGGTTGCTACCTTGATAGAATAGTGATGCGTAAGAGATGAGGAAGAACAAATTGTGAGAGTAGACAGAAGATAATTCACTTAATTGACTTTGAATGTTGATGTAATGCAGATTTAGTACATGTGAACACTGTTCCTGTGCTGATAATTTAGCCCAATGCATTAAGTATTTAGGTAGATAATTTAAGGAATTGAAGTGTAAATCAATATGTTTGTGTATTTTGCCCACTTCTCTTTGCAAATAACATATATTTGAAGTGATCCCTTTTTCTGAGAAGAAAGGTGCTTCATAAAGCAGGGAGGAATATTGAGCTATGACATTTTACTATATGTCTCATCTTTGAAATAAATCTAAATTGGAATTTCATTGAAATAAGTATTCTTATTTTTTTTAATTTTAAGACTATTTTTACATCCCTATTGTTATTAATTATAGATAGCTTTTTAATGCCACAGTAATTATGCTAATTTTTTTCTCATTGTGCCAGATAATATCTTTGCTGCTGACACATTGGGTATTTCATTTTCATTTAATGTTCATAAAAACCTTATGTATTTATGTATTTTTTTCTTTTTTTTAGTCACTGAACAACAAATTTCTGAGAAGTTGAAGACGATCAAGAAAGAAAATGCAGACCTTGTACAAAAATTGTTGAATTATGAAAAGAAGGTATAATTATTATTTCAGCTTTTATCCCCATGGTTCCAGCTTGAATTATTTTCACCTGTCTTATAGTTCAGCTATTATGGTATTTTAAATCATATATTCTTATTCTATTACTTCCTCAAGCCATCCAAATCTTAAGCAGTTAGCATATGTATAAAGTTCTACTTTGTGAGGAGTCATCCACTTGAAAATAAGTTTTGGTAGCACAATAATTTATATTTCTGAATTCTGACTGCTTTATGTAGGTCAAGGAATCAAAGAAACATGTTCAAGATACCAAGAAACAAAATATGATTCTCTCTGATGAAGCAATTACATTTAAGGTAAAAATTACTTTTTGGGATTACATTCTTTTTGTTTTTTGAGTTAGGGGTCTCACTCTGTCACCCAGGCTGGAGTGCAGTGGCACCATCACGAATCACCACAGTCTATGCCTCCTGGGCTCAGGCGATCCTTCTGCCTCAGCCTCCCAAGTAGCTGGGACTACAGGTGTGTGCCACCACTCCTGAATAATTTTTTGATTTTTTTATGTAGACATCGTCTCGCTACGTTGCCTAGGCTGGTCTCAAACTCCTAGGCTCAAGCAGTTCTCCTGTGTTGGCCTCCCAAAGTATTGGGATTACAGACACGAGCCACTGCACCCAACCTCTTTTTGGGATTACATTCTAAAAACAAAAGTTAAAATATTGAGTATTACTAATCTTAATACCTTTTTTTGTAGGATAAGATTAAGAAACTTGAAGAAACTAAAGAAGTTCTGGATGAGAGAGCTAAACGTCTTCATGTTATGTTAGAATCTGAGCGAGAACAAAATGTCAAGAATCAGGACTTGGTAAGTGTTTTGCTGTAAAATGTTAACTGTAATTTAGCTTTTGAATATTTTATAATTGAGTTGAACTCTGCATTTTTCATGCTGTTAACTAAAGAAGGAATGGGAGTCAGGAAAGTTGAACCTACTTCTGTCCATTTTTGTGAACTAATACAAGTCATTCTTAGGGGCTTGGGGAGTATTTTTGTCCTCAACTCTGGGTAATTTTCTTGCTGCTTGGCTCTGCCCTCTGAAACATGAAGAGCAACTAAGAAACTGTAAACTCAGTTGAACAGTCCTTATACTTTTAATAAACTTTAAACTTTAGTATAGTTTTAGAATTACATAAAAGTTGCAAAGATAGTAGAGAGGGTTCTCATAAATCCCACGCTCAGTTAATCTCAGTCAATCTCAGTCACCTTGCTCACTGAGGTAGTTTTTGTCAGGTTTCTCCACTGTGAAATTGTCCTTTTTTTATCCTTTGCATATTTTATTCTTTGAAAGAAAATTACTATGTACAGCCTACAGTTAAAGAGTGAAAAGTTGTGCTCCACCTCTTTGAGTAGCCAGTATCTTCATAAATTATATGGAACCCTTCTCTTTGTTAGCTTTGTCTGTTCTTCCTCTAATCCTATGATATTTAACTCAGGCAAGAGAATTCTTGAAGTGACTTTGGGAGAAAAAGGTTATTGATTTGAAATGGTTTACTTGAAAGTTTATTCATTTTCTTTGCTTTCACCTTTTTGTCTGGCCATTTACTATATTATCTTCCAAGAAAGAAGGTTGTGGATGCCAGGAAATACTTATGCCTTCAGTTATTTTCCCTTATCCCTTTTAGTTCCTGATTTTTCCCCTAGACCTAAACTGGATCATCTGCTTTGACCTGAAACATAGAGGATGACTCTGGGATATTTTCTGTTAATGTTTCTTCTTTCTGGCATATATCCCAATGATTCTACTGCAGTCCTAATACATGTGTTGTGTTCGGTGTTCTGTTTTCACATGGCAGCTATTGGAAAAAAAGAAATCTATAGAGAAGTTAAAGGATGTTATTTCAATGAATGCCTCAGAATTTTCAGAGGTAAGTCTACTTACATTTCTTGCAGGATATTAATACTGTGTCTTTGTTAAAGGGCAAACATTTGATGTGTGCTAAAATACGCAAATATGAAATCTATGTTGTCTAATTGTGAAAGTATCACAACTTTTTTTCCCCTCTTTGGAATTAAATCACTAATGAGTGTTTTGCATTAGGTTCAAATTGCACTTAATGAAGCCAAGCTTAGTGAAGAGAAGGTGAAGTCTGAATGCCATCGAGTTCAAGAAGAAAACGCTAGGCTTAAGAAGAAGAAAGAGCAGGTAAAGAAAAATTCATGCCCTATGTCATGCAAAATAGAGAACCAGCCGGGCTTGGTAGCTCAACCTGTAATCCCGCGCCTTTGAGAGGCTGAGGTGAGTGGATTGCCTGAGCCTGCGGGTTCGAGACCCGCCTGGGCAGCGAGACCTCATCTCTCCAATAAATCAAAAAATCAGCCGGGTGTGGTAGCGCGCGCCTGTAATTCGGCTACTTGAAAGGCTGAGGTGGAAGGATCGCCGGAGTCCAGCAGGTCGAGGCTGCGGTGTCCGGGAGCAGCCACTGCACTCCAGTCTGGGCGACAGAGTGAGACTCCAACTCAAAAAAAAAAAAAAAAAAAAAAAAGAGAACCCAGTATCATTACCTCATGAGTATCTTTTCTCAGATCTGTTAAGGTAATGAAATGTGCATGCAAGATTATTTTCTTAAATGTTTTGAGTTTAAACTATGTGCCCCAAATTGAATGTTCTCTATGTGTTCTGGATTTTCTGGTCGTCTTTTTCTAGCTAATACTAACCAATTACCACTAATTTGGGCAGCTTCAAGGGGGCAATGCATTGATCATTTAGACCTAAGTGTTAGGCTTTTGGAACCTTCCTTTGAGCAGTTACTGCTTCGGTAGCCTAGAGAAGGTTAACATGAGTCAGGACTTGGGAGTCAATAAGATGTGCCCCTTCATACCTAAATGGAAGTAAATTACTTGACTTGGTTGCAATTTTTATCATAAGGATGCAGTAAACTAGAGCAATTTCCTTGACAGCTCTGACCCGTCTCCCTTAGCCCATCGTGACAGGCCAAAGAGGGTAAAGAGGCCAAAGAATTACTGCCCTGATTCATTCACATGGTCCTAATGTCTCCAATGCAAAAGCCCTAACATGTAGAAATTATATATTTTGACTTTTCAGTTGCAGCAGGAAATTGAAGACTGGAGTAAATCACATGCTGAGCTTAGTGAGCAAATCAAATCACTTGAGAATTCTCAGAAAGATTTGGAAATAGCTCTTACTCACAAAGATGATAATATTAATGTAAGTTCATTCTCATGAATACATACTTAATTCTCATGAAATCTGCTGAATTAAAATTGAGAGGATCTTAACAATACCCTTTCACTTCCTTTCTAGGCTTTGACTAATTGTATTACACAGCTGAATCGGTTAGAGTGTGAATCTGAATTTGAGGGTCAAAATAAAGGAGGAAATGAGTTGGATGAATTAGCAAATGGAGAAGTGGGAGGTAAGATCAGTCTCAGGGAGGTTGGACTCCTTTTTGCCTTCCTGTCTGATGCTTTTCAGATGGTCGAATTTCCTAGTTCTAAGTCTTAGAGTTGTAGACATATATCATTTGATTTGTATATATGCCTCTGCATTGGGCAAAGGTGGGTTGCCTGGAGTGTGGTGTAACAATAGGCATGCAAAAAACACTGATTTTGTTTTCCGTCCTATTAAGAACTAGATGGCACTGGAGCTGCACTGGTCATATTGTATACCTCTAAGTAGAAGAAGCTTGTTTCTGAATTTCATGGAGATTATATTTTATTACTCATCATCTCTGCAGTTCTGTTTGCTTGTTTGTTGAGTCGTACTCTGTAGCCCAGGCTTGAGTGGAGTTGCTTGATCATAGCTAACTGTAGCCTTGAATTCCTGGGCTCAAGTGATCTACTTCTTCACCCTCTTGGGTAGATGGGACTATAAGTGTGCTACCATGCCTGGCTAATTTTTTGAATTTATTTTTGTCAAGACTAGGTCTCACTATGTTGCCGAAGCTGGTCTCGAACTCTTGGCTTCAAGCAATCCTCTTGCCTTGGCCTTCCAAAGCAGTGGGATTACAGGCGTGAGCCACTGTGCCAGCCTTAGCTCTGTGGCTTTAAAGCCTGCTACTTGTTTCAAGAGTACTGAGGTGGTTAGAGTCATAAACTAGGATCATGAGAGTGGAGGCTAGAGGGTAGCAGTGTTTACTGATAATAAAAATGTTTCTAGACACCGTCTCAGTTTGGATATTGCTTGCCTAAGGGATGTTTTAAACCATATGTGGTATCAGATTCTGGGGGAGAACAGAAGTGAATCTTTATTAAGTAAGACACTTGCCTAGGTGGAGATAGATCTGAGAGGAAAAAAAGAGCTTTATCTCACATATTACTTCTTGCTCAAGAATGGCGTGGATAACATTTTATTGTAAAAATAGAAATTCACTTTTTTAAATCTAAGTTTGCAATTCTCTTAAAAGTCAGTTCTGTTCTGTTATTGGTTTTGTTTTTTCTTTGAGTGTTTGACCATGAGTGTTTAGTTTTTGAGAAATCAAAAAAATAGAGTTAAAAAGTTAGGGAAGAAAAAGCAATTAAAGCCTTTTGTTTTTTAGGTAACCAGAATGAGAAGATGAAAAATCAAATTAAGCAGATGATGGATGTCTCTCGGGTATAATCCTTTTTTTAAAGTTCCATAAGTGCCTGTGAATTCTTACTGTGCCTCACTTTTAAGAATACTTCTCTCTTCTGCAATTTTTAGACACAAACTGCAATATCAGTAGTTGAAGAAGACTTAAAACTTTTACAGTATAAACTAAGAGCCTCGATGTCCACTAAATGTGACCTCGAAGGTAAGTTGTTTCTTGAGAATAAATTGCCACATATTGGAAAGATATAAAATTACATTGGGAAGATAAAGAATGGCTTCTTGCTTTCATACTTCTCACTCCTTCAGCACTGCCCCCCGGTTACATTCTCAAGTCCTTGTGTACATACATAGAGCTCAAATGTTTTATCCTTTATAGACCAAATAAAGAAACTAGAAGATGACCGCAATTCACTGCAGTCTGCTAAAGCTGGACTGGAAGATGAATGCAAAATTCTGAGGCAGAAAGTGGAGATTCTGAATGAACTCTATCAGCAGAAGGAGATGGCTCTGCAAAAGTAAGATTTTTATTGTTCATTTTAATATTGTCATGTGACTAAATGTATATACTAATAAAGATAATTTTATCTTTTTTAAGGATTATTTACATTTTTTCCATCTGTAATTGGTATAAACTTATATTCCTTTCTACTTCGTTTTCCTTAGCTTATGTTTTTCTTTCCATTCTAACGAGTTATCAGAAATTGTTACCAGTAACTCTTTTGAAGGGGAGTGGTATACTGATACTAACAGTTACTACTGTGGAAGTGCTTGTTTTTTGAAGATTCACACCCTTTTTATGGCTCCACCACTTATTTCACTTTCCTTTCCTTATGGTCTGTTATGTAATTCTGATTTGCCTAACATTTGTTCTACTAACTCTTAATATACTCTTTACAAATTCTGACTTATTTGTATGGCATGTCTTTTACTAGAATAAAAGCTTTAGAAGAAATATGTAGTTATTGAAGGTATCATATGTTTTGGACTTGATATAATCAAATATTTAAGCAGAACATAACATAATGTAATTGTGGCAAGGATGTTAGGAGTTTTGCATATAGAAATACTTGTTTGGTGTTTATATTTAGGTATTAATTTTGAAATACATATTTCAAATTTTGAGCTAGGTATCTTTTGAAAGACATGTTTTTGTACTCATTGTTTTAAGTTCTTTCTCCACAAAAATATCTGAATTATCTAAAACTAGATTGTCTGTGGCAGTTGCTATTTGTGTCTACTCTTATACTTGGCTCTTCAGTGTACTGTAAGATAAGCCTATAAAAGGCCTATCTTGCTAAGCAGATTTAATCTTTTTTAAATGCTTAGACTGCTAATGCCTGGTACCATTAAACATTGAAATCATACCATTAACTTTTTCTCTAATTTTTTGCTCACCAAACAACCAGTTTAGATTTTCTGAATTTTGTTCAGGCCAGCTCTAAATGTGTAGTCTGCTTCAGAGAAACATTTCTCATTTCATTACTTTTTTTAAAAAGAGTATGTCTCTGTCTCCAATAGTAATCTGAATTACCTAAATGGCAGCTGTTTTGCTTCCTGATACAGTCAATGTGGCATTATTTTAGTCAACTCCTCCAGCATCCATTCAGTCACCATGTCTGGTGGGTATTTTGCTGTCCATCTCAGAAGCCACTGTGTTAGTTCAAGCCCAGATGATATCATCTTTTCTGCTAGTCCCCTAATTCATCTGTCTTCAGTCATCCTTTCTTATACAACTTCTTCCAAACTCTTGATTCATTTTCTGTACAGCTGCTAGAGTGAATTTTCTAAAATGCAACCTCTCTAGGTCATTATGTGCTTAAATCTATCCAGGATGCTCCCTCCCTCCAGGATCAATTCCAGACTCCTTAACAGGTACAGAGGCCACTTCCCCTCAGCTGCTTCTTCACGTGCATTCCCTGTAGCTTTTTCTGATGCATCCTGAACTACAGTCACACTGAACATAGCTCCTCCATGCCACTTGAAGCTTCTTTGTCTTTATGTATGTTTTCTCTGCAGTGAAAATGTCCTTTTACATTGTTTCTACCTTCCAATCTCCTGACGACTCAAATGTTTATGCTTCTTAAAATCTTTTCTGGAGTGAGTTGTGGCATAAATAGATAGCCATAGAGACTGGGTGAGTATTCATTTTTTTCTTATAATGTAACTCTTAAATATATATTTGGATTTAAATCTACATATTGGTATCTGCTCTGTATTTGATGGCCTGATCTATGTTCCTTTTTGTCTTTTAAATTGTTTAAGTATTCTTAATTATCCTGCTCTTCTCTGTTTAAGACTGGTAGTTTAAGTTGTTTTATTCATCATCTTATGGTAATTACCTTAAAGACCACAGCATGTACCCTGAACTTATTTTTAAAAGTCTGATGTAAATTATAGATTTATCTCTTTCTGAACTTTAATTCCCTCTTGTCTTAGATGCTGTTGTGGTAATGCATTTGAATGCTCTGTACAGCTCAAATTCTATGTTTTAATGAGCTTTCATGGTGCTATCCTGCTGATAGTCATTCAGTTTATATACATATTTATAGTTTCTCTAGTTCTTCATTCTCTTGCATCTTTGGTCCTCCTTTTGCGATCATTTTTATTCTACTTTTACATACTTTAGTGACAGATATGATTAGTTTCTTTTCATATAAAAATGTCCTATTTTTACTCCATTTTAAAAGGATCTTTCTGCTGGCTACAGAATTGTGATAGTTTAATTTCATCACCTTAAAAGATACCAGCTGATTGTCTTCTGTTTTAAACTTTCTTTGAGGAATCTTTTATTCTTATTTTCTCTTTTTCAAATGTCTCATGCCTGCCCTAGCTGCCTTTTGTTTTCTTTCTGTTTTTTTCAGGAGTTTTATTGGAAGGTGCCTAAGTATAGGGTTTTTTTTCTTTTGCATTTATGCTGCCTGAGATTATAAATATCTCTTGAATTTTGGGGTCCTTTTTCACATATTAATTCTACTTCATTCTCTCTTTTCCTGAGATTCCAATTAAATATGTTAGACTCCTTCCCATATCTTTCCTGCGTTCTAAATTTAGTTCATTCTGGATGTTTTCTTCTGACCTGTCTTCCACTATGCTAAAATCTTGCTTCAGTTGTCAAGTCTGCTGCTAAATTCATTCATTGAGATCTTGGTTCCGGTTACTACTTTTCAGTTTTATAGTTTCTAATCTGCTAAAATTCGTAATCTTGACTTTTACTTCCTTGAATATGTAAGGTACAGCTATTTTAATATCTGTGTGATAATCCTATTATGAGGATCACTTATGGATCTGTTTCTCTTGTCTTTTAGATTTTGATCACATTGTCTTGTGGAATGCCTGATCAGTTTTGATTGAGTGGGAAATATCGTATATGAAAATTATGCAGGAAACTGGAAGCCTAGGATGGTGTTATCTTCCTGCAGAAAAGATTTGAGGTTACTCTACTCCTAAAGATGATCATTGCTTAAATCTAGTTAACAACTAAGATAATTCAGAAATGGCTTGGTCCCTTCAAAGGACATTGTATGTCCCCTGCTCAGTACTCCAAGTGTACAGCATTTTCTAGCCTCAACCCAAAGCCTATGACTTCTACTAGGTGTCTCCCTCATTGGCAGCCCTGAACTCCATTTCTTGTTTCTCCAAATCCAAGGATCTGTTGAAAGCTATGTTTAGCCTCCTCATATCTTTGCACTGTCTTCAATGCATGAATGAACCTAGGGGAAAGTGGCTTAAAATGCCAGGCTTATTAATAATTCTGTGACTCCTTTTCCTACTGAACTCTGGCCACTTTATATATATCTTCACTGCCTTATTAACTGTATGATGCCTTCAAGCAGATTCTTTATATTTTTGTTCAGATGTTCTTACTATTTTCAGTGTTCTCAGACTAACTCACTCATCCATTATTGCAAGCAAAATTCTCACTAAGCTTTCTGTAAGACTTGCTTTGTTTTTCACATCCCTTTCTAAGCCAGAGTCTGGGAGGAATTATTCTTTTAGTACTTGCATCTTTTATACATTCAACTGTGTACTCCTTCTGATTCATAGGAAATTAAGTTTCAAGTATCTTTTGCACTAGAACATAAGTAAAGAAGTACGAGGGTAACCAGAAAATATTTTAAACCATTACATTAGCTACTTTTACAGTCTGTGTTATAGTAGATTGATATTTTGAGCTTGATGGTTATCAGGTTAAAACTAGTTTCCATCTTGATTATGAGACAGTTTGGATTCTTTTACTGCCAGTACTCAGATTTCCCTCTTAATCATGTTTCCATTGAAATAGGTAGGAGTTCCATATCTGAAGTGTGAAAATATTCTGTGGTTAACTGTACCATTAGAAGACGTGTTCTAAAAGGCTCTTTCTTTGGCTGACTGTCTGTATCATGGTACCAGTCCTGGACTGAGAAACAGTCTAAAAATAAGAAAATTAATTAGTAGTCTTTCCGTGGTTAGAAATAAGGGAAGTAATTATCCCCTGCATTATCCTAATGGAGCTTAATTGTGTAAAGTTGCTTAATCCTGGCTTTCCACAGTGAAGTGAACTTTTATCATTCCAAGCACAAGAGACTTGCCCATGGGGCATATAGTGGTTTTTACATTTACTAGTGAGTAGAGAATTATGAGAGGTTAGAAAATGCAGGTGGTTTGCCAGCAGGCCAGAGTTTGATTTTTATCCGCAAATGGCTGTTTGAATTCCTTCCTATGACCTTGTTTGTAAGTCTGTGCATTTTTATAGTAGTTTGGGAAGTGATGTTTGAATAGCGCATTCAAGTAGACTGCTGGGAGGAAGGAGAAACACTCATGAACAACTGATTTTATCTTAGGAAACTGAGTCAAGAAGAGTTTGAGCGGCAAGAAAGAGAGCAGAGGCTGTCAACTGCAGATGAGAAGGCCGTTTTGGCTGCAGAGGAAGTAAAAACTTACAAGTGAGTTCAGCTTCTAAAGAAGGTGTTAGTTGCTAATGAAACTAGTGTTGGCGTTTTTAAACCATTTTTACATTGTGTAGAATAGCACAGAAGCATAAATAAAGGGTCAGAGGACGTGATGACATTGAATTCACACAAGAGAAAAACTAAATTTTAAGTTGGCAAATGAAAAAAATGTTAACAAAAACTTACTTATACCTAATCCCAGCAAGACTACAACTGGTTCATGCAAACAGTTCTGGGGAATAGGGGCTAGTACACTGTAGCACTTCTTTAAGAAAGTCGTTTGGGCTGGGCTCGGTGGCTCAGCCTGTAATCCCACGCTTTGGGAGGCTGAGGTGAGTGGATTGCCTGAGCCTGTGGGTCCGAGACCCGCCTGGGCAACTTGGCGAGACCTCATCTCTACAATAAATCAAAAAATTAGCTGGGCGTGGTAGAGCGTGCCTGTAGTTCCAGCTACTAGGAAGCCTGAGGTGGAAGGATCGCCGGAACCCAGCAGGTCAAGCCTGCAGTGGCCGGGAGCGGCCACTGCACTCCAGTCTGGGCGACAGAGTGAGACTCCAACTCAATAAAAAAAAAATAAATAAAATAAAGCCATTTGTTGTAAGATATATCAAAACCATTAAAATGATTGTGCCATTTAATAGACCCAGTAGTCCTAGCTCTGGGAAGTTTTCTGTGATACAATTAAAGGTAGAAAAAAGCTTCAGAGAGGAAGATATTCATAACAGGATTAATTGAGAACATATTGAAGAACAGTTAAGGAAATCATAATTTATCAACTCAGAATCTCCAGCCATTAAATTATAAGCAAGGAAATTATATAGTATTAGTTTTCATCATATTGTACTCTTCTTGTAACCATTATGTTTTTATGTTTATGGATTAAGCCTGTTAGGGTACAGTTATTAGATTTAAAGGTAACATAGTCAGGTTTTTTTGAGATTTCATTCAGTTATGCTTCAAATGATAAAACCAAGTATAATTCTTAGGCGGAGAATTGAAGAAATGGAGGAAGAATTACAGAAAACAGAGCGCTCATTTAAAAACCAGGTAATAATTATAGTGCTCTACAGTTGCACAATTTTTGGATAACTATTACAGACTATATTATTATGGTTATGATAATGACTCCCTAAACAAATTTTTTGGTGTATTTTTTTTTCAGATTGCTACTCATGAAAAGAAAGCTCATGATAACTGGGTAAGAATATTTTTTCTTTCCTTTATTTTGTACATAGTCTACCACAGCTAAATTTGGATACTTCTTCTCCCATAGCTCAAAGCTCGTGCTGCAGAAAGAGCTATAGTTGAAGAGAAAAGGGAAGCTGCCAATTTAAGACACAAGTATGTCATTTTTGAGACCTATATATCCAGTTCATTTTAGAGTTTTTAAAGGCTATATGCTATGTGGCATTCAATAAAGAATTGATTTCGGCTTCATATTTAAGTACATTCTTTCTCTATGTTCAAGATTATTAGAAATAAGGCAAAAGATGGCAATGATGCAAGAAGAACCTGTGATTGTAAAACCAATGCCAGGAAGACCAAATACCCAAAACCCTCCACGGAGAGGTAAGGGAGCATTTTGTAAAGAGCAGCAATCTATTTTTTTGGTGCAGAATATATATAAATTACTTTTTATTTCTGTAATAGTTATGCTGCCCTAGAAATAATCCCAAGAACTTAATGCAAAAAAAAAAAAAAGGCTGTCTTAAAATGGTAACAAGACACTGTCATCTTCAGGTCCTCTGAGCCAGAATGGCTCTTTTGGTCCATCACCTGTGAGTGGTGGCGAATGCTCCCCTCCACTGACAGTGGAGCCACCTGTGAGACCTCGTTCTGCTACTCTCAGTCGAAGAGATATGCCTAGGAATGAATTTGGTGAGCATTCATGTGTTACCTTGTAATACTGTTTCAAAGGGGTTTTTTTCCTTTTAAGAATTTTAATGCAAACATTTTAGAATTTGGGTCTATCTAGTATAGAGAAGAAACTTTTGTAATTTGTCTTGGTGGATAAGTAGTCTACTACAGGATCTGCTTTAGAAAAGAAAGCATTCTTCTGGAGGTTCCTTTACCGATTTTTAAAAAAATTTTTTATTGCGAATTATAAGCCCTTATCTTTAAATTAGACTTCTATAGCATTCCTCTCCCAAATACAGTTGACCCTTGAACAACATGGGTTTGAACTGTAGATGCCCACCATATGCAGATTTTTTTCAATACACATATAGGAAATTTTTTTGGAAATTTACAGCAGTTTGTAAAAACTCACTGCATAACCCAGGAATATCAAAAAAATTAAGTAAAAGGTATGTCACTCAAGCATATATGTAGATACTAATCTATTTTATCCTTTACTACCATAAAATATATACAAATCTATTATAAAAAGTTAAAATATATTAAAACTTATGTACAAGCCGGGCTCGGTGGCTCAGCCTGTAATCCCGCGCCTTTGGGAGGCTGAGGTGAGTGGATTGCCTGAGCCCGCGGGTTCGAGACCCGCCTGGGCAGCGAGACCTCATCTCTACAATAAATCAAAAAATCAGCCGGGCGTGGTAGCGCATGCCTGTAATTCCAGCTACTTGGAAGGCTGAGGCGGAAGGATCGCCAGACCCCGGCAGGTCGAGGCTGTGGTGGCCGGGAGTGGCCACTGCACTCCAGTCTGGGCGACCAAGTGAGATTCCAACTCAAAAAAAAGAAAAAAAAAACCAACTTATGTACAAAAACAAAGATTGTACAGGACGCCATTCATAGTTGAGAGAAATGTAAACAAGTATAAAGATGCAGTATAAAATCATAACTGCATGACGTTAGCTATAGTACATACTGTACTATGAGAATTGCTTAGGCACCTCTTATTGCTGTTTGGTGAGCTCTGCTTCAGAACTCTGTGATGCTAATCATCTCTGAGTAGTCTGTCTCTCCAGTACATTGTGTATCACAAAAGAAGTGATCTCTCATGGTACTCATGTATTTTTCATGTTTAGTACAATAACATAAACCTAGAATGACACTACTGGACCCATATGAAGTGCCACTAGTGATGCTGGAAGTGCTCCTAAGAAGCAGAAATGTCATGGCATTACAGGAAAAAGTTTCATTGCTTGATAAGTATTGTAGATTGAGGTCTGCAGTTGTGACTACCACTATTTCAGACAGATGGTTTATTTGTAAACAGACCATGAAAACTTACACTGTAGGGAAATACAGGACTGTGAATGTATTTTCTCATCCTTATGACTTTAATACTTTTTTTTCTCTAGTTTACTTTAAGAATACAGTATATAATATATATATAATATACAAAATATGTGTCCATTGATGTTATCAGTAAGATTTCCAGTCAACAGTACTGGTAGTTAAAGTTTTGGAGAATTAAGTTACACGTGGATTTTCAACTGCATGGGGCATTGATGTGCCTAACCCCTGTGTCCAAGGGTCAATTGTATTATACAAGTAGGCCTAAAACTTTAGCTTATGCAGCCTACACCCATTTCTCATTACTATGATGTGAAATGCTGTATATCTATTTCAAATCCTAAATATGTCTTGGTAAGGTACAGAGTTCAGATTAAATATAGACAAAAAAAATCAACCTATAGAATCAAGTGTATAGCTTGAGGTACAGAATCAGTGCAATAAATGTGCAGAGTTCATTATTGTTCTTAGAAACCAAGGCAGTTCTTATTTTTAATTCTTTAAGTTATGCATAAATTAGAAATTATTTCTCCTCATGAATCGGGAGCCCTGTTTTTAAATGTTACTTTCTAGGTAGAGTTGAATCCTGACTTGTCCAGTTGGTTTGTTTCTTCTGAAAAATGCATTAAAGCCTCTGTTAATTTCTTTCTCAAGGATCAATGGATGGGCCTCCAACTCGTCCTCGATGGTCATCTGGGAAACCCTCTGCTTCTGGTAAGGGACCCGAGTGTTCAAAGAGTCATAAACCATGGAGGAAGTGTGTGGAGGATTTTTTAAAACCTTCCTCACAGAGTATAAACGTCAGTGTAAATAGTCTAAATTGGTTCTCTGACCTTTAACAGATCCAGGATCTGGTACAGCTGCCATGATGAACAGCAGCTCAAGAAGCTCTTCCCCTACTAAGGTGATGGATGAAGCCAAGGTACATTCAGTCATTTTGAATTATAATTAGGTATTTCAGGAACATTTAGCTTCTCCTGCAGCACTCTCTCTCAGCCTCATCTCCTGTTTGTGTGTTCTGTTATATCTATACTCTCATTTATTTTTTAAAAAAGCAAACTGTTCTCCAAGAGCCTGAAGGTCCCTCAGTTCCCAGCATCACACCTTTGGCTGAGCATCCAGTAGCAGTAAGTACCCAGAAGTTGAGGACTGAACTGGCCTTTTACTTGGTATACTTCTAGAAAGGATATGAGGAGCATGACACTAATCTTTGCTTTAAATTGCATGGCAACATTGATCTTTCTTTTGTCCTTGACTTGGGAGTGTTGCTGAAATCTGACTGCTTTATTGGCTGATTTTTTTTATTCTCCTCTTTCCTGTTTTGATTAGAGAATTATCCTATTTAGAGCATCTGCTGCAATTGTAATCAACTTTACAATATGAAAAGTTATCACTCCTTTGTGCTTTTGAGTGTAATGCTCTTAAGCAGAGTAAATTAATTATAAATAGCACAATTCATCGTTACATCTTTATGTGGAATTGTGCTACTTAAAAATATCTCCACTTGTATACTAGCCAGTACCTATTCTGAATGATCTGAAATTACCCATGGTAACAGAACAATGTTTACTGGAAGTGAAATAATGAATCATGAAAATCTGTAATTACCCATTGAGCCAGTTTCCAGCAATGTTCTTAAACTATGTTCACATAAGCTTATCTCTTGTAACTTGTCTAGCTGTTATAGCTGGTAAGTCCTCTCATCATACCTTACACAGTGCTTCCTACGTTGAACTCAAAATGAATTTAATTGTTTGGAGTTTCCAACCCAGCTTCCTATAGGAAACGACTAGTCAACATCTCATAGTAGACAGTATTACTAGTGAATGAAGGTAAATATTAGAGCTGTGACATTGTCGTGGAAAATACTTTAAAGCTCCAGGGTAGGACTCCAGGATTACACATCTCTTGAGAGATCTTTTTATCCAAGGGTAACTTGGATAAGATCCAAGACCCCTTTGAAGTGGAAAACTTCAAAGAGAGTAGAGACCCCTTTGTTAGACAGGAGGAGCAGAAGTGGAAAAAACATAGGCTTGGAGTCAAACCTGGTATTAAATTCCAGCTTGGCCTCTTACATGCTGTGTGACCCTCGGCAAATTATCTAATACTCTCTGTGCCTCTTTTCCTTCATATTTAGAACAAGATGGTCCTATTAGAGATTTAGAGATCTGAGAATTCAAGATAATATCCATAAGGCCTATTGAAGTTCCTCTGAATGGTAGCTATTATTACATGTGTAGAGAATAGATTTTTCATTCCTTTTCATTCTCTGCATTCTTAATATGGACATTGTGATCTACTCTGATGGAAAGGTTGTGTGGAGGGAGGGACTGCTTTAGAAATAGATACCCTTTATGTTAGTTAGGAATGATCTCCATGAATAATAATAAATAACCTTTGACAGTCCACTTGCAGATACAAGCAGTAATATGATTACAGCGAAACTGTTTTTAACCTCTCTAAACTGTCAGTGGGAATGAATGGGAAGAGGTAGAGTTTTGTTGTGTTGATTCTGCTCTTTGGACAGGTGCCTAACATTTGCTTCATTGGGTTTTAGCTTTTATTGGTGTTGGTGCTTTTGTCTGTCATACTGAAGTATTTCAAAATTTTCATTACTTCTGCCTTGCAGGTTAATATGGCTACAAAAGGCCCTCCCCCTTTCCCAGGAGTACCTCTGATGAGTCCCCCCATGGGAGGCCCTCTACCACCACCCATTCGATACGGACCACCTCCTCAGCTCTGTGGACCTTTTGGGCCTCGGCCACGTCCTCCACCATTTGGTATGTTGATCTCAACAGTAGTTATGGACTTGTAAAGCACATTCATCTTTTCTCTCTATTTTTTGCTAAAACAGTTGCAGGACTTTGTAATGAAAGGATAAAACTGAATAAGCTTTAACTTATCCTCAAGTTTCTTGGGACACAAAAAGTGCTGAAAATCTCCCTGTAAAGCCACGGGGAATAGTTATCTTTTATTAGACAAGGAAAGGAACTATTTATAGAAAGCCAGAAGTATTACTTCTGCAGATGTTTATTGAACATCTATAGCTATGTACCAGCCTCTGTAATGGATAGAGGGAGATAAGACATATTTCCTAACTTAAGATGTCCTGTAGGTCACAGATACACATATTCTGCAGCATAAAGCTTCTAATCTCCCATAATGGAACATAAACAGTGGGTCACAGAATATAAAAATAGGAAAGATTAAACTCTAACTCACCTTGGAAATAGATGGGAGGGAGTTATTAAAGAGAAGGTAGAATTTACCAGCTATGTAATGAATGTAATGAATGTTGCTGAATTAGATGGAGCTGAAAGGCCTTTTCTAGCAGGGCAAACATCTTGATTTTGATGGCAGGTGTTTAGTCCATGCTAAACTACTGATGAATTTTTAGTTGATACAGTAGCAAACAATGGAATTTACCAAAGTTTCTTTGTGTAATGAAGCCCTATCTCATAATCTATCATCTTGGTATGGGAAGTAATACTTCCAAGTACAAATTGAGCTCTTATGAGATAAAGATGACAAAATTGTGTAACAGAAAAACACAAGTCTGGAGATAGGTCGAGCCATGTTTAAATCCTGCTTATATTGCTTTGTGTCAGGTGGCCATAGGCATGTAACTTAAACTTGCTGAACCTCAGTCTGCCTCATCTATAAAGTCACTTGACTTTTTAGGGTTGTAAGAAATTAAAGACTATATTGATACACTTGGATTCATCTTAATTTAGATATGTTCCCAGGAATTTACATGACTGAATTTTTGTTTTCCAGGTCCTGGTATGCGTCCACCAATAGGCTTAAGAGAATTTGCACCAGGCGTTCCACCTGAAAAACAGGACCTGCCTCTTGACCCTCGGGAATTCTTCCCAGGGCACACACCATTTAGACCTTTAGGTCCTCTTGGCCCAAGAGAGTACTTTATTCCTGGTACCCGATTACCACCCCCAACCCATGGTACCCTGGATTACCCACCACCACCTGCTGCCAGAGACTTACTACCTGCAGGCTCTAGAGATGAGCTGCCACCTGCTTCTCAGAGCAGTAGCCAGAACTGTTCACAGGCTTTAAAACTGAGCCCGTAATTTTGACCTCTGACATTTAGTTGGAGAGGAAGTGGACTGTGCACTATTCATTACAGTAAATGATTTCATTGGCTTCAAAATCCAAAAGTTTATTTTAAAAGGTTTGTTTTTAAGACTAAGCTGCCTTGGCAACATGCATTTTTGAGCCAAACAATTAAAAAATATAATTTCTTCTACAGAAAAATCACCTCTTAAGCTAGAGCATCCTTACAACTTTGAAATGTGCAATAAGGAATACCTGTGTTTTAGCGAATGTAGCATATGTAATTGCTAAGTGATTTAAAATGTCATGAAAGATATGAACATTTCCTGTGGAAATGCTTTAAGAACATGTGTTTCCATTATCCTATTTTTAGTGTACACCAGCTGAATACAGAGCAATGGTGTTTATAAGCTTAATTTGTTTTTTAAATATTTGGTCGCAAAGACTGTTACGCTAAAAATGTTTACTAAAAGATCACTAGACTTTATCTTCCCTCTTGCTGAAGTTCTTTGTAGTAATAGTTCATAAAAATTTGTTTATTAATATTTCCCAAGTGTCTGTTGATTCATTGTATTGTTAAGACCTGATGCCATTGGGGAAACATGGACTGAAGATGGGGCTTGGCAGCACTCTGTTCTTACAGCTATGTCACCTGTCACCAACTTTGTCATCTGTGAACTCTGCAAGTGATTTCTTCTTTTTATTTCAAAGAAGTCAGTGGTCCCACTTGTGGAGAATTCATGTACTTTCTGATGATTCTCAGTGACTATTTGAGCTTGGCTTTCTGAGAGTGAGTTTACATTAATAGCAAGGGTTGTTTGACCTGATGTTCTAATTGCTTTTACCATTCTTATTGTAAGGACGCAAAACAAAAAATGAAAATGATATGTCATGACCATAAATGTACAGCCTTTTATCTTTACAATTTGACCTTGCCACTGATTTGCAAGGAACACGACGAAAGAAGAGTTTAACACCATGAGAAATAATTATTTAGGACCGTGAGGCTTATTAACATACCCTGTCAGCAACTAAGGACTGACTGAACTCAATTCTTTTTTTTTTATAGATACTATTCCAAAATTAATATTTGAACATTGATACTTTTATTTAAAAATCAGTAAATCTTAAGTGTCTGGAATTGCACCATACTTTAAATCGCTTATTCATTACTGTGTCTTTAAATAGTTTCTTTAAAAAATAAAAATCATAATGTTTCTAAAATGAACTCTTCGGGCATTTTAGTTACAGTAATAATAGCACATTTTAAGGCATTTTAAGATCTAGATTAAATTAAAATGATAAAAGTTGATAATTTTGTTTACTGCTAGACTATATTCTTCCATTCTCTGATGTTTTATGACGTAATGATGTTGAAACCTAGAGCATGACTTGTCACTGTTGTGTTATTTAATCCATTAAGATTACCCTGTAAAAAGGAGCAAAAGCTTCAGTGTAAAACAATTATCTACTGAATATAGCAGTTTAGAAAGATAAAGACCTTTAAAAGAAGAAAATCTAAGTTCATAAAGAATACATAAATTATTTAGGAAATGAGAATCCCATTTAATGCCAAGAATAGAAGAAATTAAGAGGAACACTCAGGCAACCTCCTCAGGTTCCCTCCCACTCTGGGAGCTTTGCTGTCCTCTCAAAAACCCTGCTTTCTAAAACAAAAAACAAAACAAAAAGAGGAACACTCCACAGAATAATAGCATAGACCATTTTTAACCATGTAAAATAAAATTAAGTCATAAACAACTTTTGAATATATGTGTTAATTTCTTCAGGACATTAAAAAAAGCTGCAGTTAATATAGTTTCTAATTGTAAACAGCACTTAAATGTGATTTTGCCAGTTAGGAAGTTAAGTAGGAAAAGCAAATTAAACCTATTTTTAAAATTCAAACCTATTTTTTTCCCTCTGAGGCTTTTGGTGTTTATTCTGGATCTCATATTGTAGAGAAATCAGTAAGCTCTAAAGATTCCAATGTAGCTTATCTGAGAAGTTCTGAGCCAGTCCATAATTGCTTCATCTCATGTCTGTCCCACTTTTGCAGCAAAGCCCAGGGCAAGCTGCCAATATCCACATGGTAAGGGAGCATCATCCCTCAGTTAAATCAGGCTTTCCATCACAAAAGTTTTACCTGTTTCATCTCCAGCTAACTGTGTTTCTGGATTTAGTTGCTAAAGTTGTCTCACTTATGAAGTCGCAATATTTGGCCTGAAAGCATTTCTACTGCCCTTGTGGTTATTGCCAATGGCTGATTTGTTTTCATTGGAAAGTAAATTTAACCCTTTGCACTCAGAGAAATCTCACAGATCACCTACCAGCAACTCGACCGAACTTCACAAAATAGTGAAAATGATTCACTTACAGTACAGCGTTAGAACCACTTTATTGTAATGATATTTGGTTTATAATGGAATTTTGGACATTGAGGAACTTATTTATGACCAAAATTTTTAAAAAATCCAAATTTTATATCTTACATTTTAACATATGGTAATGCGTGAAACAGTAACCAACAGGCACTGCAGGTTCATTGATACATGTTGTACAATAGTAATTTGTTTGATGTCTTTCACCTGGTGTTTTTTTATTAGAGCAGACAATGCAGTCTCCTTTTCTTCCTCCCACATTAATAGTACGTAATTTGTTGTCCACTCTGTTGTTCAAAGATGTGGAAGAATGCACTCATGATTCCTAAAAATGATTTATCAACTGATCAATCATATCTAGATACATATTCCATTTCTTTGCTTTTTTTGCACAATTTGAATGAAAAACTTCAAGGAAACATACATTTTTGAAAAAATTATGCTTGCGTAAGTTTGTCCTGTATAATCACTAGCAAACTCTTTATGTCCCCTCATAGGGGACATCCAAGTGGTTTGCTAGATTTATGATGTCCTCTCAGAGGGGCATCTGAGTACAAAGGGTTAAATAATTTGTGGGATGTGATGTACTGTGTGCTGACTGCTTCATTTCATTCAGGTCTGAATTAAAGCTAAATTAATCACAGTGTTCAGCTTAAGCTGCTTTAATGCTGATGAAAGGCATCTGTAGTTCATATAAACCATATTTATGTGAAGGTTAGCAAATATTTCTTCATATAAATTATCACTTTGATATACATGTCTTAGAGTCTGTGAGAAAAGAGAAAGAACAATATATCAGTTTTGCTACATTTTAATAGATGTTTTTTAAGGGATTTTTTTAGGTCTCATCAGCAACATCAAACAAAAAGGACTGAGTACTCCACAGGGTACAGAGTGCTGCCAAGCACCTTAGAATTTACATGACACAAAGAAAATGCAGTTCTTGCCCCTTGAGGAGCTTACAGTCTAGGGGTTTGACAACTCATAGTCTTAAGAGTTGAGTGAACAACAAAGTAATTTATTAAGGCAAATCCTTCACCCCTAGAGCTATTGTGGACTGAATCATTTTAAAATTTGGAATTAATCCAATAAAGATGAGACGACTAAATTTTGTTGAGAATTTTTTCAGGCTCATATAGTTTTTATTAATATCCATCTAGTAAACAGAATTGACCTAATAGACAACTGAAAGTAAAGACTAGATCTCTTGAAGTGCAAGGGCTAAAACAACTTAATTGTGGTTACTTATTTAAAAAGCAAACATACTGAATAGTATGACTAGGGTTATTACACTAGTTTAAAAATACACCAGGTACTGACACTGCATTCCCTTCATGCATTGCTTATTTAAAATAGTGAATATTAAAATATGTGGGTTCTACATCTCACCCACAGAAAAGCCCACCACAAATCAATGTTCTGTGTATCAAATATCCACCTCATATGTATTATGAAAGTTTTATTTATGCCACATTAAAAGTAATGTAAATACTCAAATTATTATAAGCTAATGACCTGCATATTTTATATGGATGAATGTCAATATATCTAAATAAGAAATAAGTGGCAATCCTATCTACCTATATAAAAAAAATAGAGTATCTTTCCAAATTTTGCATACTCATCACTATAAGAAGAGGTATGCAGGTTTTAAGGTTTCACAATCAGTTGTCAGAAAAACAGCAGTTACGCCTGCAGTATCTCGTTAGCATCTGACTCAATTATTTTTAGATGACATGATTTAGAAGACACTGTAAACCCATCTAAAAATTTTTAATTATTTTGAGATGGTTCCAACGTTAACCCGAGAATCATTATCAGAAAGAGTAACAATGTGATGTAGAAGAACAGCTAATCAACATGACTAAAAATAAGCTCACTTTCAGAAGAACAATCGGGTCATCTGGAAAAAAATCATGGCTACAACCTGGGGAACATTCCCATATGGAATACCGATCTGGCCAAGGCACACTTTCTAAGCAGGAAAACTATCAGATCAGGGTGAACTGAAGCCACTTCTGAGGAGTAATCTATAAATATCCAGACAGACCTTCAGAGGCCCAACATAATTGGTTCAATTCCTCTCAAAACAGTTGGATACTATCCTACCCACATCAACCCAAAGCTTGAAGTTAACTCAAACCAAAAGAGCATATGAGAGCAAAAGTGAACAAATGTGTAAACTCTAGCACATTCTTATTGCTGTATTAAGTTTGAAGATGAGCACATCCTACCCACAACAGTATTGTTCCAGGAAGCAGGGTAGGAGTAGTGGTAAATTACAAAACAGACTATTAATTGCACAATTAATAGAAAAGTAAAAACATATTTTGAAATCTACAATAAACCTGTATCCAAAGGAGTCTTATACATCAGTGATGTGCTGGACTTTGAATTCTGTGGTACAGCTTTGCAGTGGACTCACTCTGGCCTACTGGTATGGGTACAGCTCGCTTCCTGCCTGTTGAAGGGTGAATATGCTACACAGAGCTATGATGGTTTCTACCGAGTGGTAAAATTCACAGATGTTCCAGGTTAATCATGTCAGGATCATTCCTTGTGCAATGTTTGATGTAGATGAAGATAAAGTGGTTTCTTGGTCAATAATTGTAATTTCTTTCTTTTAAAGTCAGTGGGTTTCTTGTATCTGTAACCACAATAGAAAGACCATTGTTTAAAATACTTTGATGATTGATCTATTCCAAGGTTACATACTGGATAAGGGAGGCTAAGAGGAAAGATACACTAGTCACCATTAAATTAGTACTAATTCTATATGCACATCACTTACAGTTCTATTACAATTGACCCAGGTTTAATTTCATCCATCTCCATGAAAGCAAAACACTTGGTGCTGGTAAACCTTTTTTTAGGCTTGTAGTGTTTGAATTCAAAGAAGATAGCTGCACCTAAAGAATTAAAACAAAACAAACCACATAAACCACAGACAGAGTATTTCTTGTGTGTCAATTAGTTTTCTTTGATCACCAGAATTCTAGGAACAGCAACAGTTGGCATAGTTTTAAAAGCAACCTGTGGCAAACATAAGTCTCTGATCATACGATGATTTATAATTTACTGTGCTTGTCACCCCAAACACTTTGTATCTGAGTAGAGTGACTTTTTGCTTACCCAATTCTACAAACTATAGCAAAACTTCTTGAACTAGATTGCCTCAAGATCTATATAATTTATGTACACAGGTAGAATCATAAAACACTAAGGAATATAACATCTTAAATGCCACAAGAAAACAGAAGATACTTGTTAAATATTATCAAAACTCACAGAAACTCATTAAGTAGAAAAGGCGCTTAAGAGTTATAAAAAAAAAAAAAATTCAAGCTTGAATCATTTCTCTCTTCCCCTGAAACAAAAACTCAAAAATTCAGTTTCTGTGGTGTTTTGGAATTCAAATTACATAAACCACATGCAGGCTCAGTTATAAAATATTATCTATTCCCCAATACCTTTTTCAGTTTTCAAAGCACTGTTTGGGGTTGTCCTTTGTCTGTTTTTTTCCCCTGGAATTATATATGTCTGTATAAAGATGGTGTTATGGGAGATAAAGATCCAAAGCCTATTTATTCCACCTTCTTCCTCCAATGAGCAAGTTATAAGGAAAAATTTAGACAGTTCTATGTCCCCAAAGTCCAACAGATAAGCCCTCCTCCATCCCTGCAGAAAAAAAGCTAAAAATAGAGAAATAATATGGCCAAGAATGATTTCTAAAGAAGGCATGGAAACTGATGGAAGGAAGTTGGAATCTCACTCTTACCTGGCTACTTGTTAATATTGCCTTAACCAGAGTGGTGCTGGGTCTTGGCTTTTAAAGACAACACATTTTAATACCTTCACTGATGACAAAACTCACAAGTGACTAGAAGTTTAACAGTCTTCAGAAATGTGTGTGCAGCCCTGGCACTTGGGTCCAAATGGAGCACCTCACATGGCAAGGGAGGAAAGAAAAACCAATTGTTCAGGAGACAATGGGATGTGGATGGGGGAGATGGGTAGATTGAGCTGCCCACTTCTAACATATACAAAGGGATCAACACATACAAAGGGATAGCTAGGTACTGGTGACCTCTCTTCCTTAGGTGTGTGACCCTGCCATATCCAGAAATGGTAGCTTCGCTTCTCACAGCCATAGAGTCATTTTATCATTTAAAAACATCAGATATTTTTTAAATGGGCCATATTTCTTAGTGCCTTCAGCTGGGAGACCTATTTCCTCATCCTGACTGTGTCTAAGGTCTGAATAAATGTGAAAATGAAGTCATTTTTGAAAAAATGCTGAAGTTCAAATATGTTACCATCATTTTCAAGAAGTTAAAAAAATTCATTCACCTAAATCACCAGAAGATAATATATTTCCTACATCATCATGCTACTTATAAGAAAGAACAAAATGTGAAATGAGACTATCCTAGGAAGATTAATTTAAAATGCTTGTAAACATGATAGTAAGTTCAGTAGCAGTAATATCAGTTAAAACTACAGTAACTGTAAATAATAAGCTTAAAGCTGGAGAAAATGAATAGGGTCAAATTCTGAATATAGTTCCATTTTCACCATCTCATAAGTCAAGTCGTTAAGAAAGAACACAGTATAATAAAATAGAAAAGTTGGCCCATGAAACACTCTACCTTCTCCCCTCCCCATCAGAAACATGTCTCAAAGCAATGGAGTTAAAGAAATGAAAAAATTTATATTTTTGTTCAGAAGGCATATTTCATACTGAAATTTCTTCAACATTACTTATGAAGCACCTCCTACCTACATATCGTAACACAGGACTTAAGCTTTGATGTATATCAGATCACCCAGAGGGCTTCCTAAGACACAGACTGGTCCCCACAGTTTGGTCTGAGACGGGGCCTCAAGCATGTGCACCTAATAAGGTTCCAGGTGATGCTGCTGCCACTGCTGCTGTTCCAGGGGTCACACTCTGAGAACCACTGTTCTAACAGAAGCACTGAAAGGTAAGTCTTTTAGTGGCAGAACAGAGGAGACAGAGGAGACAGAGGAGATAGCGGCATCAGTTTTAAGAAATATCAAATATTTTACAGACTGAGGCAATCATGTCAAAAGGCACTGTACATCTTATACAAGCTTGAAAATTTTAGAAACAAACTCACGTGATAAAAAAATTCTGAAGTCTTTTTGGAGATCATTGACATTCCCATTGGGGAATAGGCATGGGAACTATCTAACTTAGAAATGTAACCTCACCATTTCAAAAATTTTGCTTTTGTCCTTTCCAATCTTCTTGCTAACTAACTGCAAGTTATAGTATTTTCCTTCCCAATACATTAAACTGGAAGAAAAACTAGCTCTTCAACTGTTAGACTTAATCATTAGGGAGCCTTAGAGAGCTCCTGCAACCTCCAAACTTTTAGTATAAAAACAAACAAAAAAACAAACAAGCCTTTGTTTTATTGTTAACAATAGTAACATTTTATTATCAAAGATGTTTATTATGTTATTAGAAAACAAGATAGCATAATTCCTATTTCCCACATTTTAAAAATGTATATTTTATTCAAATCAATAAACACTATGTGACATTACTTCTGCCAGATACCAATTGTGCTAGCCCCGCTATGCATACAAACATGTAAGATGAGGACTCTCTCCTTAAGAAGCCAATTATTTCTGATTACAAACCTTTGGTTAATTTTTCAACATGCTTCTGGAGTTCGATATCCACATTAAAATGAACATATGTATCTTCTTTTCTTGAAGCCACAGGAGTATCTTGCACAGGAGTTAAATCTATGCCATTCAGATCTAAAGAGAAAAAAATAGGTTTTGGTTTAGGAGCATTCAAGTATACAGACTCCAAAACTTCAAAGTACAAAGGGTTATATTTCCCAAGCTTGGAGAAAGTCTAAAGGAGATTCTCCAGCTAACAGAAATTCCCATTTGGCATGAGCAGGTACCTGAAGAGCTGCTGGTATCCATAGAGCTACATGGAGGAAGCTGAGTAGAGAGGGAATGGGTGACCACATGGAGGGAAGAAGGAAGTGAGCCACAACCAGGTACAAAAGAAAGCTTGCTGAAGACAAAATTTGATTGCTACAGTGAAGGGGTGAAAATAACTTTTTGTTTTCCTTAGGGAATAGGCCACTAAATTTTTGTCTGCAGTAAAAATTTAGAATGTAAATAATAAATCACAATGGGAATCCTGTCCCTAATTTCCTTGAACGTTATCAGAATCCCCCTGTTGTACTCAAGTCAGAGGACCAAAACTAGACATGAGAGCAGCCAATGAAACCCTTCCATCAATGAACAGATTTTTATGTATAATCTAAATTCTCATTACATTTGCTATAACATAACCTGATCTATGCCAACCAGATGGAACACTAAGTTACTGTGTATAGTTTTAATTTCCTGGACCCAGGAATCTTTTTAATCAAATTTGTCAACATGGACTCATTTAATAACTACTCAGTGTTTAAGTATTATTCGACAGACCTGTCTTAGGGAACTTAAAAAAACTTAGTATATTTGATTTGTCTCAAATTGCAGCTAAAAGTATATTACTTGGATTAACTGTGCAGTTGTTTCTGCATTAAGAATATGATAAATTCATTCTCAACCCCCCAATAATTATTGTTAAAATAGAGTACTGTATAAAAAATTTGGCAAGAATAAGGAAATTCAACCACTGTGGTTTCCCTCCTAAAGACTAAAAAAGTTGTTTTTAAGTAATAAGCAGACTGCCACATTGGATAGGAGAAAAAAACAAATTCAAAGAATAATCATGTTTCATAACCACAATAGCATAGTTCAAGATAAAAAATACCTCTCTTTTTAATGTCCCACAAGATTACATTCGGGGCATGAGTGCTATGCATGTGTCCTATTTCCCTGCCTTCACTGATAATTCACTGAAGGACTGATTTTCATCCACCTCTGGAGGCCTCTCCTATGTAGAAACTTTTCTTGGACAGGAAGGAGAAGGCCTAATGCAGGAGGATTGGGAAAATAGAACATCATGCTTTGCAAAGAAAACTACATACCCTTAGAAGGTGAGGGACATTTTAACTTGTATCCTAAAGAATGCACCTGCTATTAAAGACATTGTGTGTCTAGCCAGCAACCTAGATGGAATTTTAAGAATAAGAAGACATTTCAAAGAAAAATTCAAAGCAAAAGTGAGGGTGAGTTATGAATAGGAAGATACTTTTAGTAAATCTCTCAGAAGTGTTCGGTGAAGGAGTAATGATCTCATCTAGGGATTTTACCTCATTGTAGAGTGAATTAAAATAAGGAGTTGTCACAGATACAAGTCCCTCCCCACCCCACCCTGCCAAAAAAAAAATTCACTAGGGAAAAAAAAATAGCCAAGTTATTTACCCTTTACACTAACTGTAATATAGGGATCGATGCACTGCCCAGCATCTTTCAAACCAATTTTCTCAATTCTGATAGTGAGTAACGTCATTCCTGGTTCTGATGGCAATCTTGGTAATAAAGTGCCTGGCAACAGAGAAAAAGCAATAAAAGTTGGCCCCACCAGTAATTTCAGAGTAAATATTTGAACAAACATAGAGATTAACCTTGCTCTTAGCTGACTTAGAAACTAGCCAGGCATTGTTTTGGTTTCCACAACTCCCAAACACTTGATGTTATTATTTTCAAATGTCTAATTATACACAAAATAAATCTGCACTTCTATATCTCACATTTAGCACTAAAGCAAAAATAATTAATTAAAGCTAGTTAAAAATTCAAGTCACTTCAGGAAGCCCATACATGTAATAATATATAAAATATATACATACTTTGTATATACTCATATATAATATACTTTAAATCTAAATATGAAGTGGTAGAACAAAGACAGGAAAAACCTTTTAGACATATTTATCCTAACGCTTGAGAAATGTTCTACGAGAACAATCAACAAGTCCTTTAGTTACTACTGACAGAGGAAATAACTTACAATTAATATTTATGTACTTAATTGAACAATTTTACAGTTTAATTCCCTACTCCTTGACTCATCAACATCAAGGCAAAAACAAAAAACCTGTTGGAACTGCAGTGAAGTTCAGATCAATCCCAAAGAGGTATATCTTTGCAAATTTCTTCCTCCCCTCCATTAACTGGGTATATGTCTCTCAATTTTGTAAAGGCTTCTTAATTTCAGTAAAGCTTTATTGTTTTCTTCACACAAGTCTTATACTTCTTTTGTTGGATTTATTATTAGATACTTGAATGATATTTCATTTTCTAAGCAACTGTTATTTATTTATAGAGATAGAAGCAATTTTTTTGATCCCACAGCAGTATATGGAATAAATTCTTATGTATAAATTTTATACCCAGGAACCACATCTCTTATTAATACTAATGATTTATTTATAGGCTAATATATATGTGTATTTTGTGTTATATATGTATATTTATAACACCTGCAAATAAAAGTGTTTCCTCTCCTCTTTAATTGCTATATTTTATTTCTTTTTCTTGACCTAGTACACTGTCTAGGACTTCTAAAACAATGTTGATGCAAAGAGGTAATAGTAGGCACTCTTGTTTTGTTCCTGATCTGAAGAAGAAACTCCCAATTTTACTATTAAATATGATTTAGGTTCTAACTGTCATATAGTTACCTTCTATGAGACTAAGGATTTTCTGTTCTTGGTTTGCTAAGAAGTTTTTAAAATCATGAATGGATTTAGAATTTAATTTAAAACTTTTTTTGTATCTATTCAGAAGATCATGCAATTTTTCTCCTTAATCTGCTAATGTGAATTACCTTGATATATTTTGCAAATCTAACAATATACTCTGAAAAATCACTCAATAGTTCCTGGATATTTTCCTAATTATTTTCTGTAATATTCTGTGTATCACAGTTTACTCAGTCAATCTTTATATGACAAGTTGTTTCTAATATTGTACCACTATCAAAAATGCCTCAATAGAGAACCCAGGGTATATGCAAGGTTTTTTTAGATTGCTGGAGGTGTATCTTCAGAAAAAATTCCTAGGAACGGGATTGCTAGGCTAAGGGAAAATGTTTATTTTTGTTGTCGAGGCATTGCTGAATACTCCTTTGAAGGAACTATACCACCTTCTACTCCCACCAGTGATTAATGAGTACCTGTTTCCCCACAGCCTCAGCCACAGCAGTTTTAATTTGCATGTCTTTTATCATAAGTGAAGCTGAATATCTTTTTACATATTTAAGGGCTATATGTATATCCTGGGGTCTTTTCATATATTTTTAAGGGCTATTTTTATATCTTGAGGTCATATGTGCATGCTGTGTGTGTACTGTCTGTTCGTGTCTTTTGCTCAATTTTCGAATATGTTTGTGGTCTTTGTTGACACAACTTAAAATAGTCATCACATACTAAAGATGTTAGTCTTTTGTCTTTTCTACTTTGATTATGGTGGGTTTTGACAGTCAAAAGGTGATTGCTTATCCAAATGTCAAAATCAATGAGAAAACATCTTTTTCTAATAGGCTATTTTCTCTCAAGTAAACATTAAAAATAATTTTAAAATAATTTAATAATTATTAAATTATTTTAATAATTTAATTAAAAATAATTTCTACCTTAAGGTGAATCAGTTTCATAACCTGTAATTTTCTAGATTTTTTAGTTGAAATGGGCTGATGTTTCCTTCCTACTTACCAACAAACTTTCTTGCCTGAGACTATAGTAAGATTTAATCTAACTACTAAGTATATTTCAATCAAAATGGAGATAGTGATTTCAAGCCAGAAAGATGCTTAATTTATTTAGTTCTTTTCTAATTCAAGGTAAAATGTAAAACATTTCACTCCATATGAATGTTCAGTTTTACCTTATTAAAGCTGAATTATCTAATTAAGACTACAGATTATAAAGAGGTGTCTATTCAAGGTATTTCACAGTGGCTTCCAATGAGCACTCTCCTTGCATGGTCAACTCCCACACATCTTTTGAGTCTCAGATCTGGTTATACCACCTTTACTAAACTCCCTTAGCCTTTTTTTTTTTTTTTTGCTCACCCATAATACACTGTGCCTATCTCTAACCAAGAACATTGGTTGTGTCTTGCTGACTACATGGTAAGTATCATGAAAGATGGGTATGAATAATTGCTCATATTTGCACTTGTAATAAACACATCTTTGGTCTATTTGCACTCATAATAAATACATCTTTGGTGGAGAAATATTTTGTTGCATGAATAAATAAACTTTACAGCTCTCCAGGTTATTATGTTCTAGTAAGCACATGGCTTGAAATACACATTAATGTACTGCTCCACAATATGCATGAAAGAAGATAAAATAGTAGGCTAATACCACACCATCTACAGCTCCTGAGAAAGTTAGCATGTATGTATATCGAAGATAAAACCATACAATAATTGGAAATGAAGGCAACGCATTAAAATCAAGATTTCTAGATGAAGAATGAATATACTCAACTATGTAAAGTAATATGAGAATAAGTAACTATGTTTAAATTACAGAAATTATACATGACTCAATATACACTACACATTTCCAACTAGATAATTTACCATTAGATCTAGAGCAAGGATCAGAAATAATAAATGTTCTTCCATGTGGAAAAGCTGTGCAAATAAGAAATACCTCGTCAACTTTTATTGAGCACTATGTGCAGGCACTGTCCTAATCCTGTACATGTATTAACTCATTTAATCCTCACAACAACCCTCTGACACAGGTGCTAATGTTAGTCCTATTTTTTTCAGAGGTGAAAAGTGAGACACAGAAAAGTTAACTTGCCATAATCACACAGCAGGTGGCCACCAGTGTCCATGCTTTTTACTACCACACCCCATTGTGTCCTATTTTTTAAAATTTAATTTTCTGCAGAGACTAAAAAGGAGCTGCATGATAACCTCCCCATCTCAACTTTCTTAACATAATCACATCTGTTAAGTCCCTTCTGCCATGCAACATATTCACAGGTTCTAAGGATTAGGATGTGGGCATGGGGGGGGCATTATTTCTGACCCCACACTTCTAAAAATGGAAAGCTCTTTCTATGACAGTCTAAAGCTCTATATGGCTAGCTAAATCAAGATTTCTCAGTCAGGGTTCTGTGGAGTCCCAGGGGTAGCCTTGAACTGCCACGAGGAGCTCCACACAAGACAGTGATTTCTATTAACGCGCTATGATAATATATGTAAAAGAAGATAAATTCAAGGATAATATCATTCCATTTACAGCTCTTGCATTAGGCTTTGTTCACTGAGCAATGCATGTTTCCAGTGATGGACAATGTAAGCAGCTCCTATTGCAATTTTATTATAGATCTTTGAACTTGTAAACAGTAAACAGTAAGATTAGTTCACTGATGGGGTCCATTTTCAGGCTTTTTTAAAAACATGAGATAGAGGAAGTCTTGGTAGCGAATGAGCTCTGTACTGCACAGAGGACGGCAGGCTGATGCCAGCCTCATCCTCTGATTTACCTGCTCCAACCTCCCCCTATGCACCACTGACTGGAGCAAACATGCTCCACGGGTATCAAAGAAACTTGGAATGAATGAGGAAAAGATTCTAAACCTAAGAAGCATAGAGACAATTATGACAAGGTAACAACAATAAATTTCAAGCTTCTAAGTCATTTTACTGCACTAGTGCAACACGGGACATAAAACAGTCTATTTAATGATGACAGCTACTTATTAATAGATTGTACTTGCGTGTATAATTTTCAAGATGTATTATCAACAGAAAACAAACTACAAATGCAACTATGGCTCCAACAAAATTAAATCACTTAACCACAAGTCACAGTCACTGACAAATAAAGGTGCTGATTATTTTGAGATTCAAAAGACATTTAAAATAAACAGAGCAAAGCTTTTTTGTTGTTGTTAAGTCATACTCAGTTAAACAGGCTCAGAAAGCAAATTACTTACTTTGTAGTAGAACTTAATGCCTAGAGAAACAAAAGTCAAACAGTGAGAGTAAGTTTTTAGGACAAGCATATTATTAAGAAATTTAAAAGACTCCACTCCCAAAGAGTACAGTAAGTTGACCTACAGATGATATTCCACACGATGTAGAGCTTTTGTGATATACACTATAAACACAGCTTCTGTTCTGAGTCCACAGATTTCACTAAGAAGTATTATGCTATAGTGTAGCACTTGTAAGATTTTTAAATAATGATGAAATCAAGAAAAAATTTTCTGCTATAAAGTAAAGGCTCCAAGCAGGCAAAGACTAAGCTGGACTCTAAGTCATTTTACTGCACTACTCAGTCTTCTGTGTCTGAAGAACTGTACCGGCATGCACACTGATGGTGTCCACCAACAGCCGACTCCATGAGAGAATTTCCCCTTTCTTGTAAAAACAGAAAACCTTTACACTGTCATAACTCATGTCTTTCTTCACTGGGTGCTGATGTCAAAACTCTTGTAGACAAAAGGAAAAAGAGGTTCTAGATGATATCACAAAAATGGCTAAGTTTGTTAAACCAAGAGCAGTTCGCTCAAAAATATTTTAAAAGCTACATAAAAAGTATCTGTCCTAGCAACAGGGCAGGCTCTCAGCTGAGTATGTTATAGCCACTGCCAACACTGGGAGGAAGAAGGGACTATGCAAGCAAGTCCTCTGTCCATGCCAAGCATCTGAGTCCTCATGACTGCCACGGTGTCCAGCGATAAGTGTACCACTCTCTTTCCTGCAGCTGGTACAGAGAAAAGTAGAGAAGTATCTGAGGCCCCTTGTCCCTCACCTACAGTTCTCCATTCCAAGAGAAAGCTGTTTAAAATGAAGATACTAGCACAGAGTAGGATCGACTCATATAAATAAATCTCTTGTATGTGGCCAAAGACACACAGGACAATAGAGATTATGGAGAACCAGACTACAAATGGACCTTCACCAGCCTAGGGACAAGGAGTTTGGGGTTACATGGAAGGAAACCAAAGTCAGTGAAATCCTCTAAGATGCTGTCTATGTGAGCATAGAGAAAAGGAATATTGCTATTTCTTTTTTCATCTTATTATTTCTGCTTTTTAAACAAACATTTGTATTATTGACATCACATATCACAACAAAAGGAAGACTTTCTTCTAGTCCAAAACAGGAAATGGCATGATAGTCTTCCTTCCAAAATAGTATACCACTGCAAATATCAGACTGTTAAAGAGGCTATGCTTTCTCAAAAATTATTAAGTATTTTATCTTTTGAAAACACTGTGGTTTGAGTTTGCTTATTAAATCATTTTACTTGCTTGATTTGTTATATAATATTCTACAGATATCTGTCACAGGCATTACTACTTAATGAAAGGTGAGTCAGTTCTAATATTGCCTTGGTGATTCAAAAATTAAATGTCATGAATAAGGAGTAGTACATAAGTTTTTATCCATACTTTCAGGACAGCGTCCAATCAGGTGTCCAAAACGTAGACTAAGCATTTTCATACGTATGTGAAAATATATATATTTTGCAGTTTTCATTGTTTTAGCTTTATCATACTTGTAATTAAATTAACAAATGGTACTACAGATTCAGATTCTTTCTGCTATCCAAATATCTTTTAAGTGCACATTTATTCATGCTTCCAAAATGTAAAAATATATACCCACAAACACACTATAATGCTTGGCATTATTAACACAATTAAAGATAATGTTATTGCTCAAACTGGCTACAATATTTGGTAGGTGGTAAATAACACAAGAAATTTGTCTTGAAAATCTGGTAATAGAAAATCTATGCAATTTGCATTGCACACAGAACATTATCGAGATAATATTTAATTGAATTAATAACCTCAATTTTAAGGTAGAAACTGTGGTAACATATTAAAATACATATACAATTCTTTTAGCTTGCAAATAATTAGCAGTTGAGGAACATGGGTTCCCCTAAGCTTTCAAGAGAAAGAGTTTGAAATTATAAGAAGTTTGTTTATTTTTAAAATTATTTCAAAAGTTTGAAAAAATCTTAGGGGTCATTATCATCTAAATAATATGGTATGTAGGTCTGTCAAGTTAAAATTTTACTTGATTTAAGTTGTTTATAAACATAGAGGTTATATGAGTATACTGACTCTTATTTTTGTTTTATTTTCTTTATTAACAGCCACTAGAAATTTAATACATTTCCTTTTCGGTCTTTCTGTTATCAGAAAGTGTGCTGTGTGTGTGCTCTGAACCATGGTTGACTTTTAAATGTCACTATACTACACTGAAAATAATAAACATACTCACAAAGGCTCGGATGAGTCAATAAGCATGTGCTTCACATAAAGATGCTAGTTAAAAATTGGCACTCCATTAATTCCTACAGCAAGCAAGGAAGAGTTACCAATAGGTGTTTGAGTTGAAAGGTGAATTGCTAGAGTACTTTCAAAAAAGGGCATGCCAAATGTTACTGAGTGCTTTGAAGATGAAGAAAAGCTACAAAACATGGCCTACTTAGCCGATATTTCACATGAACTAGTCTCTGCAAGGCTCTGGAGAAAACCTTTGATTTCAAGTGATAGAATTTTGGGATTTAACAGAAAAAAATTAAATTGTAAAAGGAAATCTTCAAAAACAGCTTGAGCATGAAATTAAGGAAGAATATTAACAAGTCTCAAATCTAAGTCATCTAGGAAAACTACGAAACAAAAACTGTATTTTCCTTCCCCTTCAGCATAAATAGTATATGCCTGAGTATATGCCTGACTCTTTTTCTCTGGTTCTCCTGCTCAGCTTGAGAACTTACGATCTTGAGAGAAGAGAAAGAACTCTGAGAATTGTGGTGTAACCATACACTTTAAATGATATTCACTGCTTGGTCCCTAAACATGTTCAGGATTTCTATGAAAGAAAATGCCTTTATATTAACAGGAAAGGTGAACATTTTGCTGCAGTTTTCAACTTCTTACATGCGTGAACAAGAAAATAAATTATTTCATTTCAGTGGAACATGAAATCCATGTTTACTTATCTCTCAAATTCAAGTGAGAATTGAGTATTTATGCGACAAAAAATAAGTATAAGTTTGACTATTAAAGAGCTAAATTTCTTTGAATTTCAAAAATATGTTGTACACATCTGTAAGCCTAGGTAAGAGATGAAGAAACAATACATATATAGTAATGTTGAAAGTACTAGGCCTATATTTGAGCTTCATAATGTCAACTAGTTAAAAAAAAAAGTTTTTAAAGGTCTTGAATATAATTGTGTCTTGCTATTTTTTAACTTACATTGCTTTGGTTTATCATTTTAGTAGCTTTACTATTTAATACAATCAATACTATGAGGTTATAAAAAATAAGTTGTAAATTTATACCCTCTATTTAAATGAAATCGACCAAGACTACCTTTAGAAAAGTTAACTCCCACTTTTGGCTAAGTCAATTATATAACAGAAATATGTTTGCTTTACTAAATCTTAAAATTTTGAAAAGGAAAGAGATTAATATCAAAAAAGATAAGCTAAGCTTAACTACCTGTTTTTTTCCTTTTCAAGATAGTTTAGCCAAAAAAGTCATTTTTAATTTTAAATGGAAAAAAACTACTCTTCGTCACACCATAATTACACACCATACCTCATTAACGTAACAGTGGTAATGGTTAGTATATGAATTTATCAAAATTCATAAAGCTGCACACTAAAAAGAGTGAATTTCATATGTGTAAATGGCACCTCAATAAACCTGATTTTAAAAAATCATAACAAAATTACAATTAAATGTTATATAAAAACAAAAGTAATTTTTTAAAGTCATAACAATTTCTAGCACTATCCTGCTCTGGTAACAGACACAGCCTAGTCATTACTAAAATCTTGGGCTCTCTTGGTGTAACAAGAAAAAAACTTTTTCCTTCTCTACAATTAAGTTAAATGTTAAGTGATATCTTGCTATTTCAACCACATTTTCAATGAATATAATTTTACAAGTCATTTATCAATGACACAGACCCTAGACAATAACAATTCCAAACAAAATATAGCTAATTAAATTCCATGTACTCTTTCTTATTTTTAGGGAAAAAAAAAATCAGAGACTAGAAAGGGTTTTGTGATTTATCTGTATCTCTGAAAGAAAATATAACAATGCTATATCAGAATACAAAAATTCTGTTCAGCTTGGTCTTAATCTTACATAGTAAATGGATTTAGTGATTGGCAAAGCCCAGACTCAAAGTTAAGTTACATGTTGGTCTTAGCCTATATTGTTCGTATTCTAAATGTCTCCTCCTCAGGAAGTATTAAAAAATACTGGTGTATTTAATATAAAAAAAGTTATCTGGATGATACACAAACTATTTAACTATACTATAGATCTTCTACAATCGATTCAAAAACGCATCACAATATTATAGTATATTGCTATACATCCTAAAGTGAACTCGTTTATCAGAAATAAAAGCTGTGCATGGAACAAGAACAGGACAGAGTAAAGCAGTAATCAGGAGAGCCAAGAAATTTATCAGGGTGCTTGCCTAGGTTATCTACCGGGAAGAAAGATCCTCATGGAGATCTTCCATAAATAAAAAAGGCTTGCGATACATTCTTTGCTTTCCTAAAACAAGATGGGAAAAAAGGTAATTGTGCATTATCCAGTCCCCTTGGGTTTAGTTTTAACCACCACAATTTGATTAACTAAAGAAGTATAGTGCTTATGACAGCATACAAAAAAGAGTTAACACAGCAGGCCAAAGACTATTGGAAAGGCCTGCTTGCAAGGTCAGCCCATGGTTGGCATTGGAGAACTTGAATTTGGGACGGTTCCCCTCAGTCCCTGGTAATAATGGTCACTGTGCCTAAACCATCTATGTAAACAATATGGTTTGTGCTGAACACTGGCTTTCCTTCTGTAGATTGGAATTTTGGTTTGTGCGAGGAAGGGGGCTGCCCAAATCACCTCCAATAAAAAGCCTTGGACACCGATTCTCTAATGAGTTTTCCCAGTAGACAACATTTTGCATTTCACACAAGCTGTCACATCTTGTTGCTGGGGGAATTAAGTAAATCATGCAACTCTAATGGAAGAGGATTTTTTGACTTTTGTTCTTGGTTTCATCTAGATCTTGCCTGTGTGCCTTTTCCCTTTGCTGATTTTATTCCTGTAAATCAAAGCTATGAGTACAGCAATAAGCCGAGCCTGTGAGTCCTCCTAGTGAATCACTGAACATGGGGGTGGTCTTGAGTACCTCTAACACAGTAAGATGCTGTCACATCATACTTATAAAATAGCTACTGCCAATAACAGGGCCATGGGCTTTGGAGAGGCTTTAATTCTCACCAGCAAATACCAAAAACAACAACAACAACAACAACACCCTGACCTTGAATTAAGTGAAATAATATATATTTTTAATAAGTGATACCTACCAGGTACTCTAGCAGGAAAAGAATCAGGAGACCCTGCTCCAGCACCACCCTCTTCTTCATCTTCTTCAAATTCTAAATTCTCTTCTTCACCAGGTGCTAAAATCCTTCTACATGAAAAAGGGCAGGAAAAATAGTGAGCTGAAAAATTAAATACACTAGTGAAGCCTCAGTTACTTATTCCCCATGTAAAATGCAGATATAAAAAATGTTGATATGCTAATATCAATGTTGATGTCAATGACATCTATAATACCAAAGCTGAGATTTTAAAAACCCAGAAATATCTGAAAAATAGGTATAAAATAATGATATTAGAAGACAAATATAAATATTTATTTTACCTTAATGGGACAGGCTGAACATCAAATGGGAATTCTTTATTATATGTAAGAATATTCTTTAGGACTAGAATAAAAAGATAAAGAAACAAAAATTCTTTCAAAAATAAAAAATCATATCTTAAATGACACATTTTTAATTAATTTTACTATGCATATTAATATAAATTTTTAAATTCTCAGCCTTACCACCATTTGAGAGCCACATGACATTTGTCCATTGAAGTTCTTAGCAAAACAAAAATATCCATAGTATGCTCCAGCTACCAGTATTTTCAGAGTACTGTCAGATCTCTAAGGAGAGTAAGTTCCAGAATTGTGGAAAATGAATCCCCAAATAATTTTCCTATGTACAAGGTTCTAGGTGAGAAACTGGGTATGTAAGAAAGAGAATATCTCTTTCCTGTAGTTCTTTAATTAAAAGATGACCAGCTGAGTGTAGTGGCTCACACCTGCAATCCCAGCACTCTGGGAAGCTGAGGTGGGAGGAGTGCTTGAGCCCAGGAGTTTAAGACCAGCCCAGGCAACATATCAAGACCTTGTCTCTACAAAAAAATAAATAAATAAGTAAAATAAAAATAATTAGCCAGGCATGATGGCCAAGGCTGTGGTGAGCTGTGATTGTGCCACTACACTCCAGCTTGGGCAACTCCAGCCTGAGCAACAGAGTGAGAATCCAATTAAAAAAAAAAAAAAAAAAAAAAGATGACCAGTTAGAGGTAGATGAGTGCATTTTATTCTCTGTCTTGAGTAGATTTCCCCTCAATGCCATTAAACTTGTAGTTTGTAGCAAGGGTATAATTCTTATATTTATGATTTATTATATAGTCATGCACCACATAATGACATTTGGGTCAAGGACAGACCACATCTACAACAGTGGTCCACTAAGATTATAACAGAGCTGAAAAATTCCTATTGCCTGGTATACACTTTACTTTTTATAATATAATTTATATAGGACTGTACTTACTATACTATACTCTGTTGCCCAGGCTGGAGTGCAGTAGCACATGGTTCAAGGTCATCACAGCCTCGATCTGCTAGGCTCAGGTGATCCTTCTACCTCAGCCTTCCAAGTAGCTGGAACTACAGGCATGTACCACCACGCCCAGCTAATTTTTGATTTATTGTAGAGATGACATCTCACCATGATGCCCAGACTGGTCTTGAACCCGAGGGCTCAGGCAGTCCTCTTGTCTCCGCCTCCCAAAGTGCTGGGATTACAGGTGTGAGCCACCATGCTCAGCTTCCTTCTACTTATTAAAGCAAAAACGTTAACTGTAAAACAACCTCTACCTCTTCAGGAAGTATTCCAGAAGGCATTGTTATCATAGATGACAGCTCCATGTATTTTACCTGAAGACCTTCCAGTGGGACAAGATGTAGAGGTAGAAGATACTGGTATTGATGATCCTGAGCCTGTGTAGTCTGAGGCCAATATGGGTGTGTTGTTTCATTTTTTGTTTTTTGTTTGTTTGGTTGGACTCTCACTCTGTTGTCCAGGCTGGAGCGCAGTGGCACACTCACAGTCACCACAGCCTTGACCTGCTGGGCTCAGGTGATCCTTCCACCTCAGCCTTTCAGGCAGCTAGAACTATAGGCACACGCCACCATGCCCTGCTAATTTTTTAAATTTTTTATTGTAGAGATGAGGTCTCGCCAAGTCCCCCAGGCTGGTCTCAAACTGTGAGATCAGGCAGTCTTCTCACCTTGGGCTCCCAAAGTGCTAAGATTACAGGCATGAGTCACTGTACCCAGCCTGTTATTTAGTTTTTTAACAAAAAGAGTAAGAAGTAAAAAGTATACAAAATGTTAAAAATAGAGAAAAGTTTATAAAAGAACATAAATGTTGTACATCTGTACAATGTGTTTTAAGGTAGGTTAAATGAAAGAGTCAAAAAGTTAAACTTTTTGAGTTTATAATGTTAAAAAGTTATAGTAAATTAAGGTTATTATTGAAGAAATAAAAATATTTTAATAAATTTAGTATAGCCTAAGTATAGTGTTTATAAAGTCTACAGTAGTGTACAGTAATGTCCCAGGCCTTCACAATGACTCACCACTCATTCGCTGACTCACCCAGAACAACTTTCAGTCCTGCAAGCTCCATTCATGATAAGTGTCCCATACAGGTGAACCATTTATTATCTTTTATACCGTATCTTTACTGTACCTTTTCTGTTTAGACATATTTAAATACACAACTACCAATGTGTGACAACTGGCTACACTACTTAGTATAATAACATGCTATACAGGTTTGTAGCCTTGGAGCAATAGGCTAGCCATACAATATAACCTAGGTGTGTAGCAGGCTATATCATCTAGGTTTGGTAAGTACACTCCATGATGTTCACACAATGACAAAATCACCTAACATGTGTCCCTGTCATTAGGCAACACATGACTATATATATACACGTATGTGTCTACATATGTACACACACACACACACACACACACACACACACACACACACACACACATTCGCTAAGAGGAATTTATCCTCAAAAGAAGTCTTCAAACAATGTGGTACCACCTCCTGTGTTCAGCTGTGGTTGATCTATATTTCAATGATTACATTCAGGAATGTAAACTTAAAGAGAGATATTCTACAATTCTAGCTACATCTGAAGAGGTATTATACATACATAATTTAGTGTTTCACTTCTGGTCTTATGAGTTCCCAGTAACTACCTGCAATTACATCAAGGTGAATTCATGGCATTAACAGGGCAACCCAAAAGGCTCCCGTGATTTTATACTCAACTTATTCAGCCTTTAATTTTGAAGTCCTGAAGTTTAGAGCAAAAATGGGTGTGGCATATTGGCATTCCAAAGGAAGAAATCTAAAGAACATGTGTTGCAATTTACTCCAGCAAGAATCAGATGTGTTCATCAGACTTCTTATATATGTACTCTGTACTAAATACCCCAGTGAGAAAGAAGTCTGAGACTTGTGTCTAGACTCTCATTCATTCTCTTAGTCTCATCTCAACATGTGTATTGAGTGCCTATAATGTTTCACTCACTGTCTTAAGTACTAAAGATAACAATGATCAAGATACAGGGTCAGTGCCCGCAAGTACAGATCTTACACCCTAGTCAGGAAAAGCAGACAATAAATAAGTCAACCAACAAGCAAAATAATGTAAGGACATGATCAGTGTTAGGAAGAACATGAACAGGATGAGCAAGTGGGATAGAGGGAGAGCTTTAGCTAAGGCGGACAGGGTCTTTCAAAACTAAACTGTTAGAAGACATCTGAGCCACAACCTAGGATGAAAAGAACCATCCACAAGTAGCTCAAGGGAAAGGAATTTCCAGTATTAGAGAACAGGCCAGAGCAACAACAAAGGTTAGGTTTGTTCAAGAAATAGAATGGACTGGATAGCTGAAGTTACATAAGCAATGAGGAAGTGGCAAAAGAGGAAAGTAAAGTTTGAAATAAAATCCTAGCCCTAGAATACTTGAACACTGACTTGAACATTCACAGAGCTAACCTGAATCTCAGTTTCCTCAATTCTAAAATGGAAATACCACTTCATTCAGACTGCTGAGAGAATTAAAATCATATAATGTACATGAAATTGCAAATGAAAATTTAAAGTATCATACAAGTATAAGCCTGTATTATTCTATGGTAACTCATTTTTTCCACTGTTTTCCCTATCTAGCTGACTAGAATCCTAGTATTTCAGGCCTCCCTAAGAAGTACTATTATATTATAAGAACATTCTTCCTAAACTTGGTACATGATTGTTCACTATGAGTAAACTATTAATTCAACTCAATAAATAACAATTTTCACTACATAATATCATGCTAGATACTAAGTATGGAGGAGTGGGTGACAAAAAAGACTACATGTCTTTCATATCAGAAAAAAAAAACCCAGAAATGATCATATTTTAATAATAATAAAATGGAAGAAAATCAACTCTTAAAATATGTACAAAACATCAATTTAAAAGGTGAAAACTGTAACAGTTCTTAAGGATATCTTCCATTTGTATTATAATAGAAGAATTTAACAGTAGTTTTCTTAGGTACCAATGATTTGAAAAGGAAATGTCTGTTTTGGTATAATAGCCTCTTATTTTGTTCTTACAAGTATAGAGTGTATCAGATATTTAATTTGTATGAATAATTTTGGAAGAAAAAAACAGATCCAGTCTTACTTTCTGTAACTGTGAATAGATTTTCATTTTTACCAACTATAGAATAACAGGGATTCCAACGTCCTTTTAAAACAGGATTCTACCTTAAATTTTACATAGGACCTTCTTCCAACTAATACTACTTTAGAAGAATATGTAGAAGTGAGTTTATAATTTCTCAGACGATGTTAAATGGGCATGAAATACATAATGGGTTGGGGACTCACTGGGTCACTGAGTACAACTTGCACACGTAGGACCACTGGTTGGGAGACATCTGATGATATAATCTACTAGTAAAAACTCAGCACTCCCAGCCTGCTCTCACAGAGCATGGTCCTGCCCCATTCCTGAAACTTACACTCTAAAAATCACACACACACACACACACACACACACACACACACACACACACACACAAACATATGTTCTCCTTGTGACTGGCTTCTTTCACTTTTGTGGTAGGTAAGATAAGTAACTGTTTCCCACCTGAAAGATTATTTTTAAATTATGAAGAAAGATTTGCTGAAAACACTCAACTCTATTCCACTTAAAAATTCACCAATTTCATACTGTGTGTGTGTGTGTGTGTGTGTGTGTGTGTGTGTGTGTGTGAGAGTTGGAGTCTCACTCTGTCACCCAGGCTAGAGTGCAATGGCACGCTCATGGCCACTACATCCTCAACCTGCTGGACTCAGGTGATCCTTCCGCCTCAGCCTTCCAAGTAGCTGGAACTACAGGCATGTTGGCTAATTTGTTTTATTTATTTATTGTAGAGACAAGGTCTCACCAAGTTACCCAGGTTGGTCTCAAACCCCTGAACTGAGGAAATCCTCTAGCCTCCACCTCCCACATACTACATATAAAGCATTGAATTAGGCTTTGTGTGGAAAACACAAAGTTTATTCACAATCTCTTGAAAAGTGAGACAAATACAAGTGAGAATAATACATGACAAACTATAAAAACAGATATAAGAAGTATTTCTATAAAGGAGAGGGTGTAGAGTTTCATATGGCTGGGGGAACAGAGAAAGTTCTCAGAGAAAGGTGGGACATCTGTGGAACCCTGAAGAGTGAATTAACGGAAGAGAATTTTACAGGGTGGTGGCTGGGAGAAATATTTGACTAGGTAGTAGTATATTACTGATGATTAACATAAGAAAATTAAATGTGGCCGGGCTCGGTGGCTCAGCCTGTAATCCCAGCACTTTGGGAGGCCGAGGTGAGTGGATTGCCTGAGCCCGTGGGTTCGAGACCTGCCTGGGCAACTTGACGAGATTTCATCTCTACAACAAATCAAAAAAAATTAGCCGGGCGTGGTAGCGCGCCCCTGTAGTTCCAGCTACTTGGAAGGCTGAGGCGGAAGGATCGCCGGAGCCCAGCAGGTCGAGGCTGCGGTGGCGGGAGCGGCCACTACACCAGTCTGGGTGACAGAGTGAGACTACAACTCAAAAAAAAAAAGAAAGAAAATTAAATGTACTTTCACAGTCTCCATTTTAGTATTAATTTCAGGCAGGATTTTCAAGAGATTTAAAACTTTGAAGAAAGTATACATCAGCAAAAACAACAACAACAACCTAGTCCAACATATTGAAAGTTATATTCATTCATTTTCCTTAGAAGAGGCTTGACTAAGGGCAAGCTTGACTAAGCCAGCTTGATGAAAAACAATCTGAAATACAGTCAAATATCAATTTGGAGGAAATGTTTAATTCCAATAAAATAATCAACTCATAACAAGTGCCTAGCTTTGATAAATTCAAAATTATAGAAGATATCCTACTGAGACACAGTATATACACTTATGTTCCTTTAAAAAGCAACAGCAAATTATAATCATCTAAGAAGATAATAAGTACCAGGAAAGCAGACATCCAATGAAAAACATTATATAAAGTATAATAAAATGAATCCCAATAATACCCCTCCTTTTCATTCTCACCTCAATTCTTTAAAAAAAAAAACTCCCCCCCCAAAAAAAATGAGGAATAGAAGATCATGTGAAAAAGTCATACAGATTTTAGTCAAATATTTCACTAATATATAGGTCAACAATCTCTCAAGAGCTTGACCTGAAGAACTATGATATTTAGGATTGATGTCAGTATAGCACCACTACAAGTATTAATAATAAAGCGTAGGTTGAGTGTGTGGCTCATGCCTGTAATCCCAGTGCTTTGGGAGGCTAAGGCAGGAGGATCCCGTGAGGCTAGGAGTTAGAGACCAGCCTGGGCAACATAGCAAGAACCTCCTCTGCCTAGGAGTTCAAGGTTGCAGTGAGCTATTATCACACCATTGTACTCTATCCTGGGCAACACAGCAAGATTCTGTCTCAAAAAACAAACAAAAGCCAAGCCAAAGCAAACAATAACAACAAAACCCAAAAACCAGAGAAAGAGAGAGTATAGTAAAAACTACATAGGCTGGTCTAAGGGACCCCCACAAACCCAGGTCTGGCATTTTCAAGCTGTAAGGTCAAGGGCAAGTGCCAGCACTGTCATTAGCAAAATATAGTTGAGAGGATTTATTTCGTGCTCAGGCCATAGTGGTACCATTATTAACAATAAAAGATCCTGTGAAGCAACAGGAGAAACAATTGAACTTGTTTCTAGGAAAAGATAATGAACATCTAGGGATAAACAATTTACAATCTTTATAGTTATCTTATGTATCTTTAAGATTCTTAAATTTTGTTTGGAAACCAACTAAAAAAAACTAATGGAAATTAGTGACAAAATAAGAAGCCAAAATCCTAATTATTTTTATTATTAAAAATTGAGGAAGGAAATACTCTCATGGGGAAGGAAATACTCTCATGGAAATCGGAACTGGCATCCAATTCCTGTACAAAACCCGAAACCCACAGGACTTAAGAGAGAAGATAGACAAATGGGACCTCATTAAACTGACAAGCTTCTGCAAAGCCAAAGAAACCATCAAGAGAGCAGGGAGACAGCCTACAGACTGGGAAAAAGTATTTGCCAACTCTAGGTCTGACAAAGGCTTAACATCCTGGATCTACAAGGAACTCAAACGTACTGAAAAGAAGAAAACAAACAACCCCATTATAAAATGGGCAAAATGTCTTCACAAAAGAAGACATTCAAGCAGCCAACAAACACATGAAGAAATGCTCAACCTCACTAATCATCAGGGAGATGCAAATCAAAACCACACTGAGATACCACCTAACTCCAGTCAGAATGGCAATTATCAACAACTCAAAAAATAACAGCTGCTGGAGAGGGTGTGGTGAAAAGGGAACACTTCTACACTGTTGGTGGGAGTGTAAACTAGTGCAACCTCTGCGGAAAGCAGTGTGGCGATTCCTAAAAGCTCTAAAAATTGACCTTCCATATGACCCTGCCATCCCCCTACTGGGAATATACCCTGAAGAACACAAATCACTCTATAAAAAAGATACCTGCACATGTATGTTTATCGCAGCATTGTTCACAATAGCAAGAATCTGGAAACAACCATGCTGCCCATCAAAAGAGGACTGGATAAAAAAAATGTGGTACATATACATGATGGAATACTATGCAGCCATAAAAAAAGAACAAAATCATGAATTTCGCTGCAACCTGGATGGAACTAGAGTCTATAATACTGAGTGACCTCTCACAGAAACAAAGATCCGAGTCTCACATGTTCTCACTCATATAATGGACCTTGAACATCCAATGCAATACTATAAGAAAATGACTGACGGTACTGGGAAACTATGGGGGGGAGGGGGATAGGATTAACAGTAGCAAATATCTGTCGGGGGATGGGAAAACACCTCTTATCAACAGGGTGCCTGAATGAAACGTAATTGTACACCTAACCCTTAACTGTACCCCACAAAACCATGATAAAAAATACTGATTAATGAAAAAAAATTGAATTGAATAATTTTCATTAGAACCATTACATAACAAAGATATTTTAAATATGGTTATAATCTTATTTATATAGTCATCAATGTGCTTTTCTCAAAATAATCATAGTCACAAAAGACTTTATAGTAGTATATGATTCCATTTATATGAAATGTCTAGAATAGGCAAATTTTTATAAAAAGAAAATAAATTAGTGGTTGCCAAGAGCTGGGAATTGGAGAGGGGTGGGGTAAAATGAGGAGAAATGATAACTGCTAATGGGTATAAAATTTCTTTTTTGGGGCAACAAAATGTCCTAAAAATTGTGGTGATGGTTGCACAATTCTATTACTATACCAAAACCCACGTGACTTACATGGTATTTGAATCATTTCTCTATAAAGTTGTTATAAAAAAAATCTCATACAAAGTATTTGTTAATGCTTTTTAAAAAGTCACAAAATATTTTCCTCTAAGTAGAAACAGAAAAAAAATTTTTTAACAGCAAAAAGTCATAAAATAAAATTCCTTGTGCAAGAAAATATAGTTAAAAATAAAAATTTGTGAGAAACTTTATACTATTTGTTTGGCATTCCTATATATATTGCATATAGGTAAGAACAATAACAAAAAGCTTATAATCTGGATACATAAAGCAACCAAAACTATTAAAATGACATAGTTCATCACAATTCTTGGCATTTTCAGAAATGTTAATAAGAAATGAAATACATATGATCACCTAACTATTGTGAAAAAGTCATCGGAATCCTAACAAATCTGCTATGTAATCTTATTTTTTTGTTACTTCTCTTTCCAACTCAAACAACAGATGTCAGGTCCCTTTAGTACAGATTTTGAGAACTCATTTCTTGTTCTGGACCTGCAATTAGAATCATATTTCATCTACCTCAATAATATAATCTGTCTTTGTCAGATGTGCTCTAAAAGGTTAGAAACTGGAAGCTTATGGAATTTATATTAACACTCTCTTAGTTCTTATGAAACAAATTTTATCTTTTACCTTTTACCTGAAGTAGAGAAACTGTAAAAGGATTGCACTAGTGTGAAGAGAGCTAGACTGACCAGTGTCCTCAGGTTTAGGCCCTGCTTGGCTACTAAGGGTCAAAGTGAAAAAGGGCTAATTGTTTCACCTCTTTCTTCAACTACGAAGTGAGAGCTCAGCTACATGGTTCTTAAGACTCCTTTCTCTTCTAAAATGCTATGATTTTATGAATCCCTACTTAGAAATTTGACTTAAATGGATACATAAAACCTATTTTTCCTATTTACGTAAAAATATTAAGATGTGTAATCTTGTTTCAATGAAAGACGAGAATACTGACTTACATTTATTCTTATATTCAACTCTTGTGCATTTGCCCGTAGTGCAAACATTTCTCCTAAAAGAACATTCATTTGAACTAGCAAAAAAGCTTTATGTGGCAGCATCCTAACCAACAAAACATTTGAATGAATTGTTTACTTCAAAAAAGTTGTAAAGAAGAAAAAGGAAAATGGTAATAACAAGGAAATATTCTTGATGGAGAGCAGTTCCAAAAGTTGGACTGCAATTTTCAATGACATGTAGCATAAATGGACATCAATGACTGAAGTTTTATATGATCTACTAGAACTCTACTGCAAATGTTTACCAAAGTATTTTTAAAGTGATTAGGATAAAATAAAGGTGAATACATATTTAAATGAGGTACAACTTCATATATTTTATAATGAAGATGAAATCTAAACAATAATTACCATAAATACCATAGGAATCATAAAAGCATCCAGAAAAAAAATCATAGAACTAGGTATTAACAGAAAGAAATCAAATCTGCATCTATGCTGAATCTTAATATCTATACTAGATTCACTTTTTCTAAAGGAGTACCACTAAAAAATATAAAACTTACTTGGTTCTAGTTTCTTCAGGTCCTCCAGTTTAAATTCTTCTTGGGACTGTGTGGACTAAATTTAAAATAAGAAAATTATATCTTTTTATTACAAAGATTTCATTGTACTCTATGTCTTTTAAGAGGCAAGAACTAAATATTCAAAAGGAATCTATTTCTTGCTCTCAAGGTAGAAAATGAAAAGTCCCAAGCTGGTTTTTGTTTATTTCTGGAACATTCAAACACAAAGTAACAGAAAAAAACTGAAGTCATATATTTTATTTTACGGTTTATAAAATATGAACTAAGTCTTTGAGGTGTAAGTTTTATTGTAAATTCCTACTATTAATAGATGAATTCCTATGATTATAAAAATCTTCTGAGACAATACTGCTTTTGGTGTAGATACCTAATATTTAATCAGAATAATTCAGAATTAATTTATTTTCCTTGTATTAGAAAAAAGGAGAAAAACCTCTATTTACCTGTAAAGCTGCACTTCGCAATTCCAAGCATGTTGCAATTTTGCCTATGGTTTTCTGTAGAGGAAAAAAAGTTATAAATACAAAAATTATTATAACTTTTAGGTGTTAAAATCATGTTAATTTTTATTGATAAGAAAGCCATAATTATTTAAATAAGTTAAATTTTATTTCTTTCTAGCATCTTGCAGACTTTAAAGAGAAACAGGAGGCAAAAGGCTGAAATGAGAGAAAGTGAGTATATATTCTCTCCTTACCTAATGTGCTACAAATAATTTTAAGTTTGCTTTGGTGACAGTTTTAGACAACAATTTAAGGAGGAATGAAAAGGGTTTCCTAACATCTTATTTCCTAACCTTTACTCTTTTTTTTCCTCCACATAACCTGAAATTCACTAAAAGACTTTTTAAAAAATCTGAAGTTAGCACAATGGTATAATTTAACTTTGACTTAAGTCCAACTCTGACTTGTTTAATTAAACACATAGGCAACACTAAGTAAAATCAATATTGATAATGAATAGTGGCAAATTTTATAGTCACATCTATTTTATATAAAATACATTATCTATATAAGATATATTATAATGAACTATAAAATGGATATAAATGATGGGGCATAGTTCTTGCCTTTAGTAAGCTCATAATCTATTATGTGAGATAAGATACATACTGAGTCATTATAATATAAAGCAGATACACCGAATTCTATAAGCTTCAGCAAAGTAAACCATTATATATCCTAAAGAAACAGATTTGTATTTGGAATCAAGTCACAAAGATTAGGAGGATTTCTAAAATTAAAGAGTTTAGAAAACTGTCATGGTTCAATTGTTTAAAGTCTCAAACTACAATCAGGAGAAGATAAACTTGAAAAGTAGTTAGGAGAAGAAGACAATCATTTTGAAGAGGACCTTCAATGACTGGCTAAGGAATATGCTCTCATTTAGCAATAAATTACACAGAAGGTTTTGAAACAGATAACTATCAGATCTGTCCTTTAAGAAGTCTGTTATAATAAAGACAACAGGTAGAAAATCAGATTATTTCAACTTTCTAGGTAAACAGTTACCAGAACAAAAATATGAATGCCTGGGGTAGAAATGAAAAGGAAGAGATTCATAAAAGAAACACCTATCAGAGCAGGTAGTTGAGTCATGCCCATCAAGACTTTTAAGTCCTTCCAAAAAAAATGTTACCTTTAAAGTTTTTATTAGGAATAAATTCAGACCATGAAAATGAATTTATGTACAATGTTTTTGCAATGCCCGAACAATGAAATGTTCTGGGAAAAAAAGGACACATTTTTTTCTACATGCATCAATGACATGCAAAAGTTTAATAAACTGGATTTGGTGGTCTTCTCTTTTGTCAGTTTTCTTTGGAAGGCAAATGAGGAGCGAAGTGGAGTAACATGTATCATCCTGGCTCACAGCACGTAGGCTAGTGGGCACTACACAATTACTGTATCTACGATAAATAGCTGATATGGCAACTCACAAAATAAACCACTGCTGAGCAAGATGACTCAAAGTCAACAAGTAACAATATTTAGCCATCTCCACAATCTTAAAAAATTATTTTTAATCCCAATAGAAGAGTTTAGAAAATGTCCAATTTTATTCTGAAGATTTACATGTAAAGACTACATTTAAAAATTACACATATATAGTAGCTACAAAAAGATTGAAGATACTCACAGGAGAGTTTTACTCAATCTCTCAAACCAGCAAATCTTTTCTACATAAAATCTAATATCCCCAAATCAAACAAACCCCCCAATTAACAAAAGTAGTAAATAATTTCAAATATAAATTTAATAGTAATAGCAAAGGCTAACAACTATTGAGCACTTACTAAGTGGCAGGCTCTCCTAAGTGATTTACAAACATTACTTCATTTAATATTCACTATATATGAGTATTTAATACTCACTATAACCCTATGAGTTAGATACAACTAACTAGATGTGAAAACTGAAGCACAGAAATGTTAAGTAACATGACCTAGAAATCAACGCCTTCTATATAATATAGCAATATATACAAAAAAGCAATACACTTACATTAATATCATTTAGCTGTAACTTTTTATGCTCTTTTAAATTTTTTTTAAAAATTTTGTCTGTGTTGAGATATATCAATGAAAATTTAAATACTTTAAAATATTACTTAACTTTTTTTCCTTCTTTCCTATAAAATCTAACTTTATAGGAAGTTTTTTATGCATTTAACATTCAAGGTAAAATGTAGCTTAACAACTATTGAGTACACGAATATACTATTTTAAAATTTAAACATTTCTTCAAGTTAAGCAAAGGCAACAGCTTTTTAAACAGAAATCTTCTGAACTATGGCAAAATACCAATAGGCATTATTCATAACTATTTTAAGGAACCACACCCAACCTCAGTAATAAAAAAAAAAAAGGAGTGAAACACTATCATTTAAGCTGTAGCATTCACTTTTAAAACATGTAGAAATTTACTGATATCAAAATCAAGTGCTGGCTACAGTAATTATTTGGTTTCACCTTCCTTAGATGGCTCACAAAAATAATTAAGAAGCACAAGTTCACACATGCAGAAGTATAGTATTAACAACTGATGTATATCAAGATTAAGTTCTAAAGGTAAATGAAGTTTAATTTTAGAAAGACTTGAATTATCGGCATTTCATTCAAATTAACTGCTTATACCTAATATGGTATAGAAATTTTAAATGCTTTCTTTTTAGAATACTGTATATTTTACTTTGTCATTGCTAGGAAAATTGACAGCTCAAAAGATCAGTTAAAGGAAAAGATGGAATGAAATGAACAATTGAAGAATGAAATTAATTTTTCTAAAATGTATTCAACTTAATACAAGAAAAAATTGGGTTTAAAAAATATACATAAAGAAGTATAGTCTCACTTAATCCAGACTTAATTTTTTAGATTTCAACTGTCAGTCATCTACTGTCTAGCTGGGGGATTGGAAATGGAGGGTAAGGGTAGAAAGGGGAGATCTATAAAATGTAAAACAAGTATATAGTGCTGGAATTCTCATCACCACCAAATTTGACTCAAAACAGGGAAAAACTTTCTAAGCATCATGAGACAGGATGTTCTATTCTGTCCAGAAACTTACATGAGAAAATCTACTACACCAAAGTAGGGAATTCAATGGAATGAAAGCTTTTGGCAGCTATTTGTTGGCTCCTAAACTCAGTTGTTATAATGACAAAACTATTGGGAACTGAAATGAAAGTTAAGTGAACTAATCATGAGGGAGGATCAAATAAGAATCATGAACTTTCTTATTTTACACCAGAAATCTTTGTGAATATTAAGTACAGAAAATACGAAGTTTTCATACAATTTATCACTAATTAACATAGTTTAGAGAGATCAGTAGTTCTGCTTTAGAATTCTTTAGATTTAAAATAAACATTGTGAAAATGTTTGTAGGTTACACTCTCGAAAATTAGGATTGATCTTAAAAAATAGGTTTATCTTTTCTTAGTCATACATGATTAAGTATCAATAACTAAAATCCAAAAAAGCATTTTTCATCAAATATTTTTGAGAGCTCACTAACAGCAAGATAGTAAAAAGCTTCATTTTAAAAAGCACTTTAGAAATATAGTTCATTTTAAAAAAATCTTCTAAGTCCTGCAAACTACTGAATGGCTAGCATAATTCTAAAATTTGCCACTACTACAAAAACACTGAAAAATACAATTCAACAAAAAAAGCATAAACAATTTTGCTTAAAATAATGTAAGGAACATCCTCCAATTTTCTCTTTTTAGGAAAACACAATCAAGTTATTTCTTCTGTGGCTTATGTGACAGTTCTGGCATTTAATTAATTTTGTAGATCCAACAGTTTGTATCAAAATTTCTCATTATATGCTTCAAACACTAGACTCAGTGAAATATTCTATAAAGGGAGAATGAGGACTTCCAAAGCAAATAAATTTAAAATACCGCATACCCAAACTCTTTAAAATATTCAACATATATGTTAGTATATTAAAAGCCCTGAGAAGTCACACACTCTCTCTGTTCAAATAACATCTATTAATTTCTCAGAACCAATGTTCCCCAAAACATGCCTGGAAGATCTTTGTTTTCTGATCATCTATTAACTTGGAGCCTCTGATAACTTTTTCCTTATGGGACATTCAAATAAGGCCTATATGTCAGCATGAGTTTTTTGGTCTGTAATGAATGTTTCACTTGCATTTTTAAAGAAAATTAAACTTTTAAATGTGTACGACTTGCCTTATATTCATAATGTAGTAAAGAGTGATTTGGGGGTCCTTCTCCAAGCCCAAGGAATAGGCAGGCAGGCAAGGGCTCTCTCTGTAGTCACAACTGGCAGCCACAAATGCCTCCTAGGCAGGTATTATATACAAATAATAAACACCTCAGAAATCAGGCCTCCAGGAAAGAAGGAGGTACAGAATACTTCAAAGATCATTAGAAGATTTAGGGATACTTTTGTAGATCATTTAGGGTTCTCTAAATACCTCATTTCATACTAAGACAATTAAAGCCCAGGGCCAGAGCCAGAATGCAAGACTCTAAGTTTTCTGACTCCATATCTCAGCTGTTTCCTCTAATTGATGCTGCCCCTTGGTCCTTTTGGGGTACAAGATCTGTAGGTCTTTGAAACCAAAGATAAGCCAAAAAAAGACAGCTACGAAATAGCTACAAATAAACAGCATTATCAAACACACCAGCTTCAGCCTTAGAAAGTTAAAGAAAATTGAGAAAGAGTTAATTTTTTCTAATTATTCTAATCATTATCATATGACAAGCCTCATTTCTTCATGATATTTTTTGTGGTAATTTTAGTATGTTTTAGAAGGAAGGTCTAATCACTTTATATTTGCGGTCATGTAGCTCATAGGTCCTACACCTAAGCATTATTTGTTGAAAACAAAGCATAAGTAGTTCAAAGCAATGCCCTAAGTTTTCATTCTGTTTATATATTAATAACACTTTGTTAGCTATTAATTAATATACTAGAATATCTGAGATTCTGCTCATCAAAATTTAGATATTTAATACCAATTCTGTGATGCCAGCTAAATCATTTCCTAAAGAAATTTCACAAATAGTAAAGTGTATAGTCTTTGTTACTTTCCTTAAGTAAATCAGTCATTTCCTCTGTGGTAATTATTTTCCAGAGCTAAAATCCCAAGTCTCTTAAATCTGTTGTGGATATTAGCAGTTATTAAGGAAAATACTCTTTTAAATTATAGCGATGTGGTTTTTTTAAATACCAAAAAAAGTACACTAGATAAAATAGATCTTAAATATTTTTAAAATGCAAATATACTAACTTGTATAAGAAATATGGCTAATCCTAATCTTTGGGGGCTTTTTCTCCCTCAACTCTTAAAAGAGTCAAATGAATATAGTTCTATGAACTAAAATAAATTTGTTAGGCTTATTTAAAAAGTGTGCAAAAAAAAAAAATCACTCCCATTTTCATTGTGCAAAGAAAGAATAAATAAAACCAAATTAAGTCAACATAGTTTTCATATTGTCTTTCTTAAGAGATAAGGGGAAAACTGACACTTTTTTTTCTTCACTATCTGCAAGATTAAAAATTGACTTAACACTAGACACTCTGAGCCAGGAGAAAATAGAATTTGTTTTCTCTCATTTCTTTTCACTCTTTTGGAATAAAGCTCCCTGAAAGTATCCATTTTTCATAATCTCTAAACTGTTTAGAGAATCAACTTGACACACAAAAATTTTAATTCAAGGAGAAAAAGCACCATGTTTTATTTTGTCACCTTAGGTATTTATTTTGCTGACAGACTTTTATGCCAGATTCTTGACTTGAATTGATTTTTTTTTAAGGGGAGATTTTTTTGTTTGTCTTTTTCTGTGTATTTGTTTTTTGAGGGAAGGTAGATGAGGAATAATGAAAATTCAGAGTTAAATAAGTGCTGAGGTAGAATGCAAACTCACAGTTTTTCTATTTTCCTAAATGACTCTAGACAAACTCTAGTCTCTGGATTTTCCTCACTTCTTCAGTCAAAGTGTGCATGAACTCTACAAATTTAAAGCCTAAATGGCGGAGTAAAACAACTTTTTAAGTGATATATCATGTAGTATCTCTAAATAATCACTTAATGTAAGGCAAAGCATAATCACTATCATTCTTTTTACTTAAGTATAACAGTTTTTTTGTTTTGGGGTTTTTGGGTTTTTTTGCTTAATGAATTCAAAAGACAGAACCCTTTTCATTTGGAATCTGATACATTCAGAGATTATTTTATGGTACCTTTTGTTCTTCTGTGAATTCAGAATTATTGTGTTGAGCTTGGGCCTCTTTTTGTAGATGTCTTGCTAATCTGTGAAGAAAACAAATATTCTTTAGAGTTGAAGGAAATCAAACAGTTGCAACAAGGTGAAACAATTTACATCTTTTAAAAAATAGTGACGTACAATTATACTTTGTTCTATTCTCAAAGCATAAATCTACATTACCTTGAGAATCAAATCTTCATACAATAATAATGAAAATAAGATATAACACTTTGCACATCATTTCACTGGGGCAAATTTCAACTCTAGGCAGTGAAAACAGAATTTTAGAGCTGGAAAGAATTTCAAAGGGTATCTTATCCAACTTTCTTTAGTATGCATGAATTTCTTCTATAACAAGCCAATAAGTAGTTGTCCAGATTCTATTTAAATGCCAGGGTTGCCAGAGTTACTTTGTAAGTCTATCATTAATTTCCTGACAAAATTAGCTTAAATTCAAATTACAGCAATAACAAAGTGGTAATACTCTACCGAAATATACTTTTGAAAACATGCTTTCGTGTAAAATAAAGAAAATCCTTCATCAGTCAGAACTAGAAATCACTGTCCAATTATCATCATAATAAAAAAATACGAACTTGGCTTTGGGTACATTTTAAAGGGTAGATCTATATTATAGGTAAACAGTGAGGATCCAAAGCTACTCCTCATACAGCAAAAACCAAAGGATTGATTCTTACAATTAAACAATAAAAAGACCAATTTGGGCAAAAGATGTGAATAGACATTTCTTCAAAGATAATATAAAAATCAATAAGCACATGAAAAGATGTTCAACATCATCAGTCATTAGGAAAATGCATATCAAAACCACAATGTGATATCACTTCTCACCCACTACAATGGGTATAATTTTTTAAAAAGAGAGAAAATAATAGATATTGGTTAAAATGTAAAAAATTAGAATTCTCATACACTGCTTATGAGAATGTAAAATGGTGCCAGCCACTGTGAAAAACAATTTGGCAGTTTCTCAAAAAGTTAAACAAAGAGCTACAACATGACCCAGCAATTTCAAAATTCTAGGATTATACTCAAAGGAACAGAAAACATACATTCACACACACACAGACACACACACACACACACAAACTGTATAAAAATGTTTATAGAAGCATTATTCATAACAGTTAAAGAATGAAAACCAAAATGTCCATCAACTGATGAATGGATAAACAAAATGTGGTACCTCCATTCTATGGAATATTACACCATGATAAAGAGGAATAAAGTACTGATAACATGATACATTATAGATGGACCTCAAAAACATTATGCTAAGTGAAAGAAGTTAGATGTAAAAGACCACATAAATGATTCCATTTATACGAAATGTCTACAATAGGTAAATCTATAGAGACAAAAAGCAGATTAATCATCACCAGAAGATGGGGGATTAGAAGTGACTGATAACAGGTGTGGGGTTTCTTTTGAGAGTGATGAAAATGTTTAGGAATTAAATAGTGAAGATAGTTGCACAACACTGTGAATATACTAAAAGCCACTGAATTGTACACTTTAAAATGATGAGTTTCATATTATATGGTACTTATCCGAGTTTTAAAAATTTGTAGGGGAAAAAAACTAGCAAAAGAATTAAAAGTAAAATCCCCAAGTATACTATATACTATTATTCTAAGTGGGTGATGGGGATAGAAATACAAAGGGCTAGATTTTCTATTAAGCCAGTTGCAGGAGACACAGTTCGTGTTTAGAAAAAAAAGTACTAGATAGACATTCTATTCAATCATGTATTTAAAAATTGGGCATAGCCGGGCTCGGTGGCTCAGCCTGTAATCCCGCGCCTTTGGGAGGCTGAGGTGAGTGGATTGCCTGAGCCCGCGGGTTCGAGACCCGCCTGGGCAGCGAGACCTCATCTCTACAATAAATCAAAAAATCAGCTGGGCGTGGTAGCGCATGCCTGTAATTCCAGCTACTTGGAAGGCTGAGGCGGAAGGATCTCCGGAGCCCAGCAGGTGGAGGCAGCGGTGGCCGGGAGCGGCCACTGCACTCCAGTCTGGGCGACAGAGTGAGACTCCAACTCAAAAAAAAATAAAAAATAAAAAAAATAAAAATTGGGCATAAAGTTCATTATTCTTGATGGTCTATCAATTTATATCCTCTTTATTGTTTTTTTAATTATTATTTTGTTTTGGGTTTTTGTTTTTTGTTTTGTTTGCTTTTTGAGTTGGGGGGTCTCACTCTGTTGCTCAGGCAGGAGTACAGTGGTACAATCATGGCTCACTGCAGCCTCAACCTCCTGGACTCAGTCTCCCAAGTAGCTGCGACCACCATGAGTGGTTAATTCTTTGTTTTTTTTTTTTTTTTTTTTTTTTGTAGAGACAAGGTCTCACTAAGTTGCCTAGTCTGGTCTCCAGCAATCCTCTCACCTCAGCCTCCCAAAGTACTGGGACTACAGGCATAAGCTACCTGGTCTGGCCATCCTCTTTATTATAAAGCAAGAAATACCTACAAAAAATCCTAACATTTGCCAAGATAGCTATATTTAATCAAATTGCTTCCATCTATTTATTTCTTTACTCCCAAAGCTGAAAACCTCATAATATTTTTTTTCTAAAATGTCATAGATTCACTTTATGTGGATTCTATAAAAGAGAAGGTACAAACAGAAATACAGATAGCCCACTGTCTTTGTTCTGTACTAGTTTTCTTTTCTAAAGTTCACTGGCCTATCATCTATATGATAGACTATGAGTGGAATCCATAGTCTATCCTTAGCAAACATCAACCATACATACCTGAACTCAGAGAAGTTATAGTGTGGAATAAATTTCTTTTTAAAGTAATTCTACACATAATTTGCTAATGGTGGTTATCAATCAAATTAGGGTCATTGTCAGAAGAAAGGGTAAACTCCTGCTCAGGTGATAATAGTCAGTAGAAAGGAAGGATGCTAAATTCAGACAATTTGCCTAAAAATTAGGCAACAGACTAGGAGTAAATATTTGTAAGACATATATCTGATAAAAAGACTTGTATCCAGAATACATAAAGAACACTTAAAACTCAATAGGTAAAAGACATACAACCCAATTAAGAAATGGGCAGGCCATTGCCAGGCCATTGTGGTCATTGCCTTGCTAAGCTATGGTGTGGTTATGTGCTCTTTGAGGTATGGCTAGGCTTTCTTAAGCTTTGGCCCCCTCTCCCACCTTTGGGAGGTGAATCTCTTCTTTCTCTCTCTCTCTCTAAGTTACTTTCTAAATAAACTATATTTTCTAATGTAAAAAAAAAAAAGAATTGGGCAAAAGATTTAAACAAACAAGATTTAAATTTCACAAAAAGACTTACAGAGGGAAAATAAGCCTATGAAAAGACACTCAACATCATTAATCATTAAAGAAATGTAGATTAAAACCACAATGAGGTGTGAGGTCAGAAACCAGAATCTTCATACACTGCTGGTAGAAATACGAAAAGGTTTATATATAAAGCTGAATGGTTTTTCCTGTATTAAAAGTAAAAAATGGTCTGCAATCTTAGCACTTTGGGAGGCCTAGGTAGGAGGATCCCTTAAGGCCAGGAATTCAAGACCAGCCTGGGCAACACAGTAAGACTCTTGACTCTACAAAATAAAAATAAAAATAGTCAAGTATGGTAGCATACACCTGTTATCCCAGCTACTTGTCAAGTTGCCAGCTACTTCTCAGGCTAAGGTGAGATTGCTTGAGCCTAGAAGTTGGAGGCTACAGTGAGTTATGATCACGCCACTGCACTCCAGGCTGGGAAACAACAGAAGGAGAGCCTGTCTCTGAAAAGAAAATAAATATATGGTAATCCAGCTTGGACAATAATTTGGCAGTTTCTTTAAAAGGTGACACGTAAATTTATCATTCGACCCAGCAATTCCACTCTTAGATATCTACCTAAGATAAATGAAAATATATGTCCACACAATGACTTGCATGTGAATGTTCAGGGCAGTATTTTTGATAATAGTCAAAAATAGAAACAATTCAAACGTCCATCAACTAATGAATGGATACACAAAATAGGATATATCCATACAATCTAATACTATTTGCCAATAAAAAGAAACAAAGTATTGATATACGCTACAACATGGATGAACCTAAAAAACATTATGCTAAGTGAAAGAAGCCAGATGCAAAAGATCACATACTGTATGATTCAAACTACATGAACTGTCCAGAAAAGACAAATCTGCAGAGACAAAAATGTAGATTAGTGGTTGTCTGGGGCTACAGTGGAAATATAGTGACTACAAATGGATACAAGGGATCTCTTGGGGGTGATGGAAATGTTCTAAACTTTGATTGTGGTAACAGCTACACAGTTCCATAAATTTGACTAAAAACTATTAAATTGTACATGTAAAATAAGTAACTTTTCATGTTCATGTACTATCCCTCTCCCAACATTTCCCCACAAACTACCTCCTGTATGTTGTATGATCTCAATAAAGTTGTTTTTTTAACATTTTTTAAGCCTAGATGAAAAATTAACTTTCTATATCCACAGATAAGTGCACAATTTTAAGGCATTTGATTTTGTCCACTGAAAGCAATTTATATGTTCTGAATATTAGATAAGCAAATAAGAGGTGACATTCTACTAGTAAAAGTGAGAGAAACCTGTCAAATATTCTTCTCTAAAGGCATCTCACCTGACAAAGGTACCTCCAAGTAAAACAGGATATTCTCAAGGGGGAGTTTTAAATATTCTCTAAGCACATAACTGATAGAAACCCCACAGCATTCCATGACACAGAAATTAGTGCTTCTCAGATTATTTGTAGTGAAGGACCACCTTTTCCTCTAAATCTGTGCCAGGATAATACTTTTGTAAAATACAATTTTTAAAATATCATGAAGATGTCAAATTGCTAAAAAGTTTCTATATGTTAACTCTCAATATCTTTATCTTATTGCAGACCAATAACTGTTTGCGGGCTGGCACCAATCTGTGGACTACACTTTAAGTAACACAGATATAAAACATAACGAAGACAACTAAAAGTGGGTGTTATCCAACCTTTAAACTTATCAATTCATTTAACATACACATGCAAGATTGATCCTATGAAATGTCTGATTCTGAGCAATGGTGTCATTCTACCATAAATTAGAGGTCATGTATTCCCAGGTAGCTGAAAGAAGTGACCAGAGTTACTTTTTATTGACCATCTATGTTGTGGATAACAATTTAGTTTTGACATCATTTATTTAAATCATCCAACAGTATTTTGGTATCAACTCCTTCATGCTCCCACAGCATACTCCTAAATTCATTCATTCAACAGAATGTAATAGTTACATAATGTCTCCGGCCAGGTATAGTGGCTCATGACTATAATCCCAACACTTTGGGAGGTCAAGGTGAGAGGATTCCCTGAGCCCAGGCATTTAAGACCAGCCTGGGAAACATAGCAAGACCATCTCTACAGAAAAATTTTTAAAAATTCGCCAGTCGCGTGTGGTGGTCTGAGCCAGCTACTAGGGAGGTTGAGACAGGATAGCCTATGCCCAGAAGGTTGAGGCTACAGTGAGCAGTGATTGTGTCACTGCACTCCAGCCTGGGCAACAGAGACCTCAAGTCAAAAATATATATATATGTATATATATAATGTCTAAATAAACAAGTATGTATGGATAGCCTAGTAATACCCGACACTAAGTTTAAAGTGGAGAACAAAACAGAGAGGCTCCCCAAACCACTCCATTCTAGTGGGGAGAAAGATAGTATGTAAAACAAATACACAAAATATATTTATATATATTTAGATTGTGAAAAGTACTATGGAAAAAACGAAGCAGAATGGGGGATAGGATGCGTGAGGCTGAAGTAGAGGGAGTGGAGGTAGATAGAAGGCATTGTGGTTTTAAATAGGATGGCCAGAGAAAGCCTCACTGAGAAGACAGTATTTGAACAACAACCTGAAAGAGGTAACCAAGAGACCAAAGCAGGCAATGGGTGGAAAAGTGTTTTGGAAACAGCAAAGAGTATGGGAGCAGTTACTTTTCATACTTCTGTATTTGTAATACCTACTCTAAAACCTTCCATTAGACTCTCAGTGCTTTCAGGGCAGAAATCAAAATGTTATTCACCTTTGCATCCCCAGTCCTTAGTTGTGGAGTGATGACTCTTTTAAGCTATAGTACTCTTACATTATGATAGTACAAATATGTACTATCCCTCTACCAACATCCCTTCATAAACCAGATCTTGTATGTTGTATGACTATAATCACTGCTGCCTAAATTAGAAATCTCACTTATTCTAGACTCTTCCTCCTTCTTCATTCTTGATATTCAGTCAGTGACTAAATCTTGTCAATTCTTGTTTACATCATTATAGTGGCTCCCAACTGGTCTCCTTCGCTGCAGCCTTTCCTCCCAAACAGATATTTCAAACAAAAAAAAAATCTGCCTTCATATCTGGATATATTAGATAATTTTAAACTCTTGATCTCATTTTATACATAGTCTGAATGTTTACAAAATTTAAATCAGTCATTATATATCTCTACTGAAATTTGACACTGCCAGTTTTTATAACTTGAGGACTACTCTGGATCATGGAGTTCAAAGGTTAGTACTGAGGTCCAACAATGGATTGCCTGCGCCTATTACCCTCATTCAGATGTTTCTAGAAATTCCAACTAACCAGCTTGCATATTCAACTTTCCTTTGTGATTCCAATTGGACATGGTATTCTTCACTTTCCATTGTAAGGTCCGCTGCTCAGTGCTAACAGCTGCTAGGTCCCACATCACAAGTAAGAAGCAGCTTTATATTTCAAACTATGAAATTTTAGTTAACACACAAAACGAGCATACATCAGTGTTCACTGTCTAACTGGTTTACTATCTAACTGGCATATGGAAGGGTATGTTCTTTGGTAATGAAGAAAATCTTCTAATTTGTCCAATTGACTTACAGAATTACTCTATCAAGGCATCTTAAAGAAACTTAAGTGCTATGTAGTCAAGGAGACAGGATTTGGAATTAAAAAAAAAAATCCCAGATTTCAGTGGTATAGTTTTGTAACCCAATATAATCTTTTAACCTGAACTTCAGTTCTCCTAATTTTGAAAAATGAGAATATTTATATTCTTACTGGGTAGCTGAAAGAGCAAATGAAATCATGTGAAAGTGTAAAAGAAATGCTAGTAGTTGTTACAGAAAAATGTCTCAGAGCATGGTTGTTTTCAGGACTTTTGGAAACCACGGGCAATTCAAAGTCAGTAAAACTGGGTAGGCAAACACCTACACATCTAAATTATCTTAATGATCTGATAAAAACAAGTACTGTGGGGAGAGGATAAGAGTTTAGGTCTTCCAAGTATCAACTGTGTATTCTTTCCAGAAGACGTGGGGGGGTGGGATCTACTCATACATGATTTCATTCTCGGTGAAACCTCAAACAATAACTTGCTTTAAACGAAGAATAGTTAATTGCGACAGTGTGCAAACAATAACGTCTTAGTAGGCAGTTATGTTCAGTGAAAATGTGCAAGAAGCTAAGCAAGATTTTAGATATATATAACATGTTTTCGTTTTAAAAACATCCCTAAAGTTTTTTGGAAAAACCAGAAAGGGAAAGAAACCGGTCACGTTGATCAAGGGTACTGGCACTCACATGTACCCTACGGCTATACATTCAACACAGGAAAAGGAGGAGGGACTCAAGGAGGGAGTGGTGGCTCCTGTGCGTGGTCTATTAATTCACATTTTGCTCTCTTCTGTTCACATCCTGCGCGGACTCCACCCAAAGCAACCGAGTGAGGGGGTGGGTGGGACTCACAGCCTACCAAATAACAGTCCCAGAAACCGAAACGAAATTGAGGTGGAATTGTGAAAACACGATTTACCAGAAAGAGGGGTGGCGAGGGAACGCGAGAGGGGACCCTTCTTTTGGCAGGGAGGCATCCCCGGCCTCGCTGCTTCCTGGGGGCACCCCCTTCCCTCAATCGCAACCAGTTCCCTCCTCTCTTACGCATGGGAGGAGGAAGACACACACGCAGAGCAAGGCCACTCATCCCTGGAACGTGGGCGGAAAACACACAAGTATTCCTCATAGATTTCAAAAGAGAAGCCGAGGAAGGGCAACCTGGGAGAGGAGGAGGAGAGGAGGAGAGGAAACTGACTGCCGGCGGGGGACCCCTGAGACGACGGAAAGAACTGAGTAGGTAGCCTGTTAGGGCCGGCGCCCAGGAAAGAGGGCTACCTGTTGAATGGAACTGGCCGGGCGCAGGGGGGAGGAGGGCGAGACACCCCGGGGAACGGACCCGTTGTCTCCAGACCGGCCTCGCGGGGCCAGTGGGCTCTCAGCCCCAGTGCCTGCGGGGCCCCACCCTGAGAAGCCTTGGCTGGAGATACAGTGATGAGAGACACCGACAGAAACGAGGGAGAGGCGAACGACTGGAGCCGGTCTGGCCCGCTCCCGCGGTTAGTCACTCACATCTGATACTCGTCTATCGCCTCCACCAGCTGGCCCCAAGAATCGAAGTCGGCGCCTCTCCTAAAACTGGCGCCCCAGCGCTGCAGCAGACTCCGGGTCACCTCCGACATGGCCGGTCCCCGCCCCGTCCCCTCCCGCCCCTACCCCAGCGAGACCGGGCTCTAGGGCGCCATCCTCCCCGGGCCTGGCCCCGACATTAACAGGGCCAGGAGGAACCGCTACGGCCACCACCGCCACCCGCCGAGGAGCCGCCCAAGCCCATTTGCCGCCACAGCCAAACTTTGCGGCTCCAAAGCGGCCGCCCCGCTGAGGCCCCGCCCCCGAAGCCCCACCCCGTGTTAGGTTGAGGCCGCCCCGCTCCACTGCGGGCTGCCATCGCTATCGCGGCATCCTCCCTTGGCTCGAGAGGCAGGGCCAACTCTTCCCTGCCTCTCTGAGGAAGAGACCACAGCTCAAAGCGGAGAACTGTAGAGGAGAAGCTGGAAAAAGCTGCCGAACAGAGTACTTTGTGGAAGTCGCGACGCCAAGGCAACCCCCACCCCTGAGTTGCTCGCAAGAGCGCCTCGGTAGCGGTCATGGCCGCCGGCCCATGTGACGTCGGCTTGGTGCTGGCCTGGTTTCCTGTCGCTTTAGATCAGTAGTCTCAGTTCTCCGAAACTCCCTCCTTTTCTCGCTTGCGGACCCCGATATTGCCTTTCTTCCCTCAGGAGGACTTCTGTACAGACTCTGAGAAATCTGGTAAGTATGTCAGAGAATGAGCGTTTCTCAGTAACATAACCCCTTGTTGTTTCCCCGGAGTCCCAAGCAATAGGGTTGCCCCCTTTAACACTAGTCTCCGTAGACCCTTGGATCATGGTCCAAATAAGACTTTCGAATGCCTTGAAACAAACGATAAAAATTCCATATTAGCCCCACGAATCAGTGGTATCGACAGCTAGATCCGCCGAAACCTCTTGCCCGCGTCTCCATTGGCTTCTAGAGGTCTTATAATACAAGCTAAGGGGTTCGTTCGGCCGTTGTCTGCCCTCCTCTCCCGGGTTGATAATATCGGCTTTCCACGGAAATGCCTACTTGTAAAGAGGGGGCACGCTAGTGTTCGCGCATGCGCAAGGTCGCCGCCCGCCGCTTCCGATGGGACCGGGCACGGGAGGAAGAGGCTGGGTGGTAAACAGGAAGTGGACCCTCCGAACCTGGGGTCGGCACTCAGGTAGGTTCCTCGGGGACTTATGTCCTCCGGAGTAGGGGGCCTTTGTCAGTAGTCCAAGTCCTGTGAAAGTGTATTAGGTTGCATCCTCAATCTGAAGGTTGTACTGATGACTCTAAAGATACCTTCGTACTTGCAGGTGGGTGTGTCGTTCTTCAACCCCACCCTCCGAATTCCCGGAACCAGGAGATCTTTGGGTCGTAGAAGGGTAAAGATGGGGCAGGGCGGTGACTTAGACCTTTAATTCTTTAATTAACGATACACACAACCACAGACATTTTCATTCAGGAAGTGGGAGGCCGCCTTGAAAGAAGTGTTAGTAGAAAATTTGCTTTCAGCAATCAAGTTTTTTGAGTGTGACGTTATCTTTAGAACGCTTGAGTCTAGGCTCGTATATGTTGTACTTAGACTAGGAAGTTCATGTGGAAGATGTTTAGAAGATGGTGTTTTCTAAAAGGACTTGCTAGTTGTTTTGCGTTATGAATGAACCTGTTCAGTTTTTCAATGGGTCCACAGTACTGTCTCTTCGTTAAATATCTGGTGCTCCCCTAAACCGGTTTTGTCACAAATAAGTAAATACTGTAAGGGAAGTGCTACCCGTAAATAGCATAACTTTTTGTGCTATTTATAGTGTCTATTAAATGTTTTAACCTTTAATTTTTATACATTTCTTTTTTGTTTATAGAAAACATCTGGAGAAAATGACCCATTGGTTTCATAGGAACCCATTAAAAGCCACAGCTCCTGTCTCTTTTAATTACTATGGTGTAGTCACTGGTCCTTCAGCTTCAAAAATTTGCAAGTAAGTGTTAGTCAATCGTAGCAAATATTGATTGTTGCACCCTTAGATGCAAGGTGCTTTTTTAAGTTCCGTGGGCAATACAGAAATGTGTAACACACTGTCCCTAGCTGAACCCTTTGCATTCAGAGATCTCTTATGTATCATCTACCAGCAACTCAACAGCACTATTTTACAAAATAGTAAAAAACAAATCACTTCATTTTAAGTAGTATAGCATTGGAACCAGTTATTTTATTTCACTTATAATGGAATTTTGGACATTGAAGAACTTATATGTGACAAAAAAATCAAAATGTTGTGTTTTTCTAATGTATGGTAATGTTACTGACATGCATTGCAGATTCATTGATATATATTGTTCAGTAATAATTTGTTTGACATCTACTACCTGGTGTTTTTCTATTTGAACAGACAATGCAGTCTCATTTTTGTCCTCCCTCATTAATAATATGTAATTTATTGTCCAGTCTGTGTTCCACTGTGAGAGCACTTCACACACAATCTCTTTCTACATAATGCCAACTGATATTTTTTACCCATATCTCAGTATATATTCCATCTCTTTATTTGCTTTTTTGTGCAATTTGAATGGAAAACTTCAAGCAAGTATAAATTTTTGGAAAAGTCATACTGGCTATAAGTTTATCCTATATATTCACTAGCAATCTCTTTATGTCATCTAAGAGGGGACATCCAAGTGGTTTGCTAGATTTGCGACGTCCCCTCAGAGGGGACATCTGAGGGCAAAGAGTTAAATTTCTTTTAACTTTATAAATGGCATGTAAAGAGTTAAATTATAGACCTTTTTAAACCTAGGACAGGATTCTTAATTTTAGATCAATAAATGAATCCCAAAGAGGCTAATGCAATCACAATAAAAGAGTTAAGCTGTTTATTGCTGCAGTACAGGAGACCTCACAAAGTAATATATGGACATTGTTAATTGTCCAAATAGTATATTCATTGAGATCAGTGCCGCGAGAGATCCCTGTGTCCTGGAATGACCTTCGAAGTGTTGTAAGAGACAGAGCTTGAGCTGTGGAGCTTTAATGATGTGTACGACTTAGATCAGGTGTTGGCAAACTGTCCTACAGATTTGGCTCAATACTTATTTTTATAAATAAAGTTTTATTGGCACACAGCCAGCCCCACATTTAATTACATTTTGTATATGGCTGCCTCTGACTGCTTTCCTCTAAAACAGCAGAGTTGAGTAGTCCAGCAGATACCTTATTACCAGAAAAGTCTGAAATGTTTACTATTTTGCACTTTATCGAAAGTATTTGGGGATTCCTGATTTAGATAGAAAGGAAAGCCAAAAATCATTTCTATCAGGAAACTCTTCATTCTAGGGATAATAAGTAAAGCAGTCTGGTTAGAACAAAAGAAATACATTCAAGAAATATTTTGTCGGGCTTGGTGGCTCAGCCTGTAATCCCGTGCCTTTGGGAGGCGGAGGTGAGTAGATTGCCTGAGCCTGCGGGTTCGAGACCCGCCTGGGCAGCGAGACCTCATCTTTACAATAAATCAAAAAAAATCAGCCAGGCGTGGTCGCGTGCGCCTGTAATTCTGGCTACTCAGAACTGAGGCGGAAGGATCGCAGGAGCCCAGCAGGTCGAGGCTGCGGTGGCCGGGAGCAGCCACTGCACTCCAGTCTGGGCGACAGAGTGAGACTCCAACTCAAAAAAAAAAAGAAAAGAAAAAAGAAATACTTTGAAGGAGGAGTCAACTTACCTGATTGATTTACTGTTGGAAGTTGAAAGGAATACAGCCTACATGAGATAGAGCACCTAGATGATTAAGACATTGGTGGTATCAGTAAAGAAAAATCAGGAGAGTTGTTACTTTTGGGGGGAATAAGTAATTAGAACAAAATGGAGGAAAGTTGGCTTATTAATCTAGACCAATTTTCAGCAGACTTTTTTATAAAGGGCTAAATAGTATTTACTTTAAGCATTGTGGGCCACATATAGTCGCTGTAGGATATTCTTTTCTGTTCATTTTTACAACCTTTTAAAAATAAGAAAACCATTCTTATTTTGAAGGCTGAACAAAAATAAGCTGTGGGCTATACCCAAACAAGTTAAAGGATGTAGTTTGCCAACCCCTGATCTAGATTTCTCGAGGCTGGTCTTAGTTTAGCTGTTATATCTGTAGCATTGAGCAAGTTCTTTTTTTTTTTAATTTTTTTTTTTTGAGTTGGAGTCTCACTCAGTCGCCCAGACTGGAGTGCAGTGGCCGCTCCCCGCCACCGCAGCCTCGCCTGCTGGGCTCCGGCAATCCTTCCGCCTCAGCCTTCCGAGTAGCCGGAATTACAGGCATGCGCTACCACGCCCGACTGATTTTTTGATTTATTGTAGAGATGAGATCTCGCTGCCCAGGCGGGTTTTGAACCCGTGGGCTCAAGCAATCTACTCACCTCAGCCTCCCAAAGGCGCGGGATTACAGGCCGAGCCACAGAGCCCGGCTGCAAGTTCTTAACTTCTTGGGCTTAATTCCTAATCTGAAAAACGAACAGCCTAAATTAGCTATTTCTAAAGTGTCTCTTTCTCAAATTCTACAATTTAATATGGATACTTCTTTATACAAGCTGGACTACAGGTGATGATCAACCACCCACATGGAAACAGATAGCAAACTATTGGAGTGTGGACTAGGCCTTAAGGATTTGCATTTCCTCATTTTTTTTTTTTGAGTTGGAGTCTCACTCTGTTGCCCAGACTGGAGTGTAGTGGCTGTTCCCGGCCACTGCACCCTCAACCTGCTGGGCTCCGGTGATCCTTCCGCCTCAGCCTTCTGAGTAGCCAGAATTACAGGCACGCGCTACCATGCCCGGCTGATTTTTTGATTTATTGTAAAGATGAGGTCTCACCAAGTTGCCTAGGCGGGTCTCGAACCCACAGGGCCAGGCAATCTACTCACCTCAGCCTCCCAAAGCGTGGGATTACAGGCTGCGCCACCGAGCCGGCTTGCATTTCCTCTTAATCTAGGAATTAAATCACTCCTTTCCAGCATCTAGATAAATACCCTAAGCAGTGACAGATTCATAGGTAGCCTGTGCCATTTTCAGTCAGCTATATGTAATTGTTGATATACATATTTTGTTGGAATAGCCCCCCTTAGAGTTAGTACCAGTGAATAAGCACTATATCTAGACCATTCAGGATTAAGTCTGTGTTCTCTTCTAAGTTTTACTGCTGTATTACAGCCCTTTTAAATTGCAAAAGAAAATATTTAAAAAGTTAGTATGTTTTCACTCAACAAGTAATTTTGATTATGTGCTTTTCCTTAGCACCCAATAAATTCTAGATATACAGTCCCTACTGTTTTGATGCTTAAAATTTAAATTTAGTTTTTCTTTAATCATTTGCACACATTTCAAGGGTCTTCTGTTATTGTTCGTGTAACATGAATTCTGGAACCCTTGCTAAGCTAATTGCCTCCTGGATTAAATATGGAACTAGAAGTTGAACCTGATGATGATGATCTCAGAATGGATATAGTTGAAACTGTACTGATGAGATCTCAAAAAAGAGAAACCAGAAAACAAAAGACTGAACATTTCTGGTGGTGTGAATAAGAAAGGGGCATAGAACAAAGTATAAAAGGAACTTTTAAAAATAATAGGTACACCTGGAAATTTTAGTGTTATTGGAATTAAGGGAAAAAAGAATTTCAAGAAGGAAAAGGTGGATCTGCAACTTTTATTGCTGCATAGAATGTAGACTAGGGAACAAAAACTGAAGGTCACGTGTTTTTACATATTCTTGATGTGTATGTTGAATTGTGGGATGTAATTTCATTTTTAAAATATGATTTTTGATTTAATAAAGTATATTTTAGACGTTTTACTTGTCATGTCAAATTTAGAAATTTGTAAGGAGATACTAAAATTATACACAGATATGTTAAATATCTGTTTTTCAAAGAACTTATGAACTGGTTAATTTAAAGTATTTATGTTTTATTCCTCACTGCATCTTAAATGCATGCATTTGTTTGACTTTTTTTTTTTTGAGTCAAGATCTCACTCTTTCCCAGGCTGTATTACATTGGCACAATCACAGTTTACCACAGCTTACAACTCATGGGCTCGAGCAATCCTTCTGTGTCAGCCTCCTGAATAGCTGGGACCTCAGGCATGTGCCACCAGCTAATTTAAAAAATTTTTTTGAACAGATGAGATCTCCTTTGTTACCCAGGCTGGTCTCAAACTCATGTACTCAAGTGATCTCCCACCTCTACCCCCTAAAGTGCTGGGATTACAGGCGTGAGCCACTGTGCCAAGCCTGCTTGATTTTTTTTTTAAATTAAAACTTGCTGTATATTTTTATTACATAATTGTATTTATAATTTGCCCCTTTAACTGGACATTAGTACAACTTTTAAAAACAGTTATTACAAATTTCAACTCTAGTGTTAGTCCTCATTAAATTCATTCCTGTGTACTTGGTAATACCTCAGAGGAGGTAAGGGCGTGTGTGTGTGTGTGTGTGTGTGTGTGTGTGTGTGTGTGTGTGTTGTGTTTTAAAGTCTTTTTGTTAAAACCTGTAATACCTCAGAGGAGGTAAGGGCGTGTGTGTGTGTGTGTGTGTGTGTGTGTGTGTGTGTGTTGTGTTTTAAAGTCTTTTTGTTAAAACCTGTAAGGCACTTACACATAGATTCATTGCAATATCTTACATAACTTTGCCATTTCTTTCTGTTTCATATAAGTGACTTGAGATCATCCAGGACACGACTTCTTGAACTGTTCACTGATTTGAGCTGTAATCCAGAAATGATGAAGAATGCAGCAGATACATATTTTTCACTTTTACAAGGTTAGTTATTTATATGAACTTCTGGATTTTTTAGCAAAACTGCACAGAAGTTTACATTTAACTTTTAGACTTTTCAGATTTGAAGTTTAGTCTTCCAGGCTGTATTCTTTGGTGTTTTTGGGGTTCAGAAATAGGAGAATGTAAGGGCGGTATGTGGTATTTCTAATGTTTTGAAAATTAAATATGTGCATATTGCATATGATGTTACCTCAGAAGAAGTTGTGAGATGTAGAAAGAGAGAAAGGGGTGAGAAGTTTCATTCAGGCACCTGGAAAAGTAATTATCTGAAAGTTTTTCTAAATAGAACACTCAGTATTTCTTCTAAAACTAAAATGTCTTGTATCTTTTTATAGGTTTCATAAATTCATTGGATGAATCTACCCAAGAAAGCAAGTTAAGATATATTCAAAATTTCAAGTGGACTGACACATTACAAGGACAGGTTCCGAGGTAAGCAGTGCTAAAGTAGCACTAAATTGAAGTCAGTTTTTGTAACTATCTAGCCAGTAGTTAACTTGTAGCCTCTGTATTTGAAGAAGAAGAATACATATCTGATCAACATTTTATTAGGAAATTAATTAAAAACACTTAAGCTAAATTCTAATGCACACTATTAAATAAAAATGTAATTTTTTTTTCCTGATCAAATCTATTTTTGAGATAATTAATATAAATGCTAACTACAGTTGACTAGCCTTTGGCTTTAAGTAACAACAAAGAGTGGTTTGGGAATTTGGAATCCATACCTGGGATTCCATCTTTGCCTGCTTTCAAGCCTAGCAGAATTTCAGTTTTTTCACTTACTTTTCTTTCCCTAATGGATACTTCAGATATCTTTGGTTAGTCTTTCTCTCTCTTCTTTCTCTCCAGTATCATCTCTTGATTCACAGTATTTATTTTCTTCCTTAGTTCTTTTTGCTGTTTCTGTCTTTTTTTAAAAACTTCCCTTCAGAGCTTTCTCAACACTCACTTGATATTATTATTATTATTATTACTATTATTATTATTATTATTTTAAGTAGGAATTTATATAGAAGACAGGAAAGTTCCCAGCAGTGAGAGGGGTCCTGAAAGGGTTGCCTACTTGATATTATTTAAAATAGATCTAATCATAACAGGAGACATCACAACGTGTGCCAATTTTTCATTTAACTACTCTTCTTTATCACCATTGTGTTGTTTAAAATGCCTATATATCTTTAACTCAATTTGCTTTAGGTTTACTGTTTTATAAAGACAGAAAAGAAGGAATTGGAAATTGGAATTAGAATTGTATGTTATAGTGGCTGGACATTATAGTCTATACATTGTATTCATACATATCTAGGTACAATCCCAAGTTTTCTACTTAGTGAACATGTGCTTCTTCAACTATATGTTGGGGTTACAGATGGAGGACTTCATGAAGAACAAGATAAACAAAATTTATATTAAGTGAACAATAAAATACTAGGCACATAATAAAACATGCATTAAATGTTACTTTCTTGGGAATTTTTATATGTAGAATTCATAAACTGATTATGAAGTAGGGACTAGGGATTCTTTCTAAATTTTAATATTCTGGGATGCTAAGTTGTTTAAGACCTCATTTCTGTTTTTCGATACAAACCCTTTGTTTTTATCCAAAATTAAGGACAATTTTTTTTTTTAATTAAAAGTACTTTTAGAGAATTAAGCATCTGTTATTACTATTATTGTTATTATTATTAATTTTAAAGACATAGGATACAATTCAGAGTTAGGTACATAAGTGTTCATCGTACAGATGAAGTTTGGGCCTCCCGTTGGTCCATTGGTCCTCACTTTGCCTGGTTTGGGATCAGGCACCCTTATTAGTGTTATAGCCCGCCCACTCCTCCCCCCCAAACAGTGTCCTGCTACTGCCAGTCTCTTTCATGTAGTATTATGATAAATATTCAGAATCTACTTATGAGTGAGAACATGTGGTACTCAGTTCTTTGTTTCTGTGATAGATCACTGAGTGTGATGGATTCTGAATCCATCCAAGTTGCTGTGAAGTCCATAACTTTGGCATTTATAGCTATGCAATATTCTGTCGTGTATTTGTACCACACTTTTTTTATCCAGTCTGCTTTCAGTGGGCAGCATGATTGGTACCATGTTTTTGCTATTATGGATAGTGCTGCAATAAACATGCGTGCACAAGTATCTTTTTTGTAGGATTTGAATTCCTCTAGGTATATTCCCAGAAGGGGGTTGCTAGGTCATATGGGAGGTCAGTTTTTAGATCTTTTAGAAACCACCACACTGTTTCCCACAGAGACTGTACTAGTTTACACTCCCACCAACAGTCTAGAAGCATTGCCTTTTCTCTGCATCCTCTCTAGCATCTGTTGTTTTTTGAGTTACTAATAATGGCTATCCTGACTGGAGTTAGGTAATGTCTCAGTGTGATTTTGATTTGCATTTCTTTGATTATTAGTGAGACTTAGCACTTTTAATAGGGCTGGTTTTTTTTTTCCCTTTGGCACATTTGAGTTCCTTGTAGATCCTGGATGTTAGGCCTTTGTCAGATGTGCAGTTGGCTAATATTTTTTTCCCATTTGATGGGCTATCTCCCCACTCTTTTAATGGTTTCTTTTGCTTTGCAGAAGCTTTTTGGAATTAAACCTCTGACAGATTCTATAATATTTTACATTACATAAATTTGGTGATTTTTTTCCCCCATCATGTCAAATTCTGATTCTGTTAACAGTGAGCTACCACCGAACATTTTTTTCAGTATTATGAGACAGTGAAGAATTATGTGATGAAGACCTTGAGTAATGTTGACTATTCAGTACATGTGAGATTTCTAAGTTTATTTATGCTTGATTACTGCTTATTCAATAGAAATTGCACTGAGTATATCTGTTCTGAAAAATATTTTGCCCATTTTATATACTCTGACTATTCCTTGTATATAGTGTCATAGTAATGGAGTGTTTGATAAAAAGGAATATTGAAATAAATGAAGGATAAAAAGGAAGAGTTATTCATGAGACTTCACTAAGTTAGCAAAACTGCCTTATTTAAAGTTATAAATTAAAAATACCTACTAGATCACTAGCTATAAATCATTTGGAGGTTTTCAATGCTGAAAAGAATAAGCTATCAAATTATGTATATTTATTTCAGACAATAAAAAAGTTTTAAGAAATTGTTCATAACTCATTTTTTTATATTGTAGTCTAAACAGAACAGTTTATTAGTGTATGTTTTATGACAAATTTTTTTTTAATCTAAAAAGTTGTCATGTCTCTATTCCTTTTTAGATAGGGGGTCAACAAGTAACTATAAAATATAAGCTAGAATGATGATTCTAGTTTCTTCCCTTTGGATAACTTCCGTATCTTAGTATTACATGTGTAAAATAAATATATTCTGCTTTCTTCATCAGTTGAGATAAATGAGATAACACATAAAAAATTTTCAGTTTCTTGTAAGAACAATTGGTATCAATATCTCATTTGCTTAATGTATTTTTGGCATCTTTATGTTATACTTAATAATAGAATCTGAAGAAAACAAGCAAGACATAAAGTATACTTTCCAAGAACTTTTTGTAAAATACTGATGGGCTATAGCATTAAAAATCTTCTAGGTCCCCTCCTGCTGTGATAGCTTTTCTGTCTTCTTAATAAATCCTGCTTAAAAAAAAAGATCTTCCACAGTTTGGCTTCATTTTTACTTTTACCCTTTTTTTCCTAGGTTTTTTTTTTTTTTTTTTAGACCATTTATTCCAATCAAGCTCATTGGGTCACTTCTATTAAAAAAAATCTTTATACTTTGTTGTGCTCGATAGCATCACTTCCTTTCCTTGGATGTCTTTTTGCTTCCCTTCTAGTCATCTTACCAGGCACAATTTAGATTTTATATATATATATGCCATTAAATCGTCTTTAAATATTCTATCCTGAAACAATGTCTCCTCTGAATTCTATTTCTTAATTCTATTTTCTTAAAGTGTTGGATAAGAGCCATTCACTTCAGAAACAACTAAGTATTTGTTAAAAATAGATTCTTGGCCCCATCCCAGGCTTTCTGAGGTTAAGTCCCAGGAATCTGTATTTTTATTACCTACTGTGTACAATAAACTGGAAACTGCTAGTCTCATGTTATTTATTATGAATAATACATATTGGACCATTATCTTTAGCCATTCATTGTTTAATTACCTGTGTGTCTTATCTCCCCATCTATGTGAAACATAGCCTTTTTTTCACGTGTACCAGTTAGCATTATAGTTCTTTGTAATTTTGAGTTAGAGGTCCAGTTGCTTTCATGTAACAATGTCTCAGTAATTGACAAAACCTAATGATCATATTTATGATTCCAGTGCCCAGCAGGATGCTGTTTTTGAATTAATTTCCATGGGATTTAATGTAGCTTTATGGTATACCAAATGTGCTTCAAGATTGGCTGGAAAAGAAAAGTAAGTTAAAAGGGGGGATTATGTGAAGCATCAATTTAAAAAATATAGATTAAAAAATCTTGATCAAAAAGTACCACTTTGGACAAGTGAAAGATTGCCTTATGATGTTAGTATTTTAAATATCAGAATTATGGTGCCTAGTGTTTGAAGGGGAAAAAAATTAATAGTCTTGTCACATGGAAGGTCTTTCTAAATAAGACTCCAAGCCAAGAAACCGTAAAATGAAAGATTCAATACTTGACTACATAAAAGTACTGTAAGCAAAGTTAAAAAAGAAAATTGATCAAAAACATTGCAGTGTATATGACAAACGGATTTTATAATGTATATTCTTACAAATCAACAAAGGAAAGACTTTCAAATCAATTGAAAATAAGCAAAGGACATGAACAGGCAATTCACAGAAAAAGAAACACAAAAGGCTTATAATTTTGTGAAAAGATGTTTTGAAGCTTTAAATAATTGTAACATAAAACGAGATGCAATTTTTGTGATAGCTTAAGTGAATATAACAATAGGAAACTGGCAAATTATAGTTCTTCCATACATGGGAATACTATGCAGCCATTTAAAAAATGAATCATAATTGTGCTTTAATACTAGAAGTGAGATTTGTCCTCTAATGTAACCCCCGTCTTTCAGCATAACAGAAGATGAAGCAAAAGAAGTCTATCGAAGCCTAAAAATTGCAGCTGGGATCTTTAAACATTTAAAGGTAGGAAAAAAAATTGTACTTAATGCTTTAGCTTGTAAATAATTTTTTATTTTTTGACTTTTGTTGAATTATGTAAGAAATGCTAGTATGTATTTTTCTTGTGTTACGTACCATATTGATGAGTACAACCAATTACTAAATATTAAATGTTTCCATTTTATGGTCTTAAAATCACTAGTGACTTTTACAGTTTGAAATTTCAAGTCTTCTAATTTTTATGTGTCTTCTGAAAACATAGGAGAAAGCAAAGCAGAAAAATGAATGACTCTTTCCATTTCTCATTGCCCTACAGCAGTTGCCAGGAACAGTCCTGATTGCACAAAACCGAACTTCTGATTGCATGCTCTGAATCTCAGTGAAAACACTAGAGGGGCAATCACATAACTCTAATTATATTAAATTGCATGGCGATATGATGGAAATTAGGAGAAAGAATAATATGTCTTCTAAACAGCATTTCCCCCGCTTCATTCTAATTAAACCACTATTTATTGAAGGCCTTCTGGAGGCCAATGTTGGGCTTTTTCTTTATAAAATAAGAAGCTTTTACAGTTATTAAAAAGCTATAATCTCAAATTAGGTGTAGAACTGCAGTGGTTTTTTTCTTTATATCTTTATTAATGTGAATGAACAATTCAGGCTATCATTCAAAAGGGAATTTTGGTTACTATTTTAGTTATTTTTCAAGATAAAAGTATGGCTTGCATATGAGCAATCTGTTATGACCGAAATTTTGCTCTTAAATTTTTTGTTCTTATAAAAAATTAGTATACATGAACTTTAATTCTTACTTACTGCATATTGTTCTTCTTTTACAAAGTTTTTGTTTATACCCTGAATTTCTCGTAAAACTCAAATTGAATGTCTTCATTTGACTTCCATTTTCTTCATCTCTAACAACTAGATTAAAATAAAATTTGGCTTCTTTTTTGTTGTTTTTATTTTCCAGGAAAGTCATCTCCCAAAACTTATTACACCTGCAGAAAAAGGAAGGGATTTAGACTCACGACTCGTAGAAGCATACATTATTCAATGTCAGGCTGAAGCTCAAGAAGGTACCTAAATACTGTAAGATATTTTTCTGTAAGAATGTCTGTGTTGTCATTTAATTCTTTTTTTTTTAAATCAGAATTACCTGGAATTGGGTATTAGGTTTTGATAAATTTTGTAACGAGAAAAATGTTTATTTTAGCATTTGCCTTCATTCTTAGTTAGCTGGAAACGGTCTTACAATTTAATGACCTTATGGATTTTTGTCATGCCTATAATCCCAGCCCTTTGAGAGGCAGAGGTGGGAGGATCACTTGAGCCTAGGAGTTGGAGACCAGCCTGGGCAAAGGGCAACATAGCGAGACCTCATCTCTACAAAAGAAAATTAGCCAGATGTGGTGACATGTGCCTGTAGTCCCAGCTACTCAGGAGGATCTCCTGAGCCCAAAAGTTGGAGGCTATAGAAAGCTATGATCATGCCACTGCTTTAACTTATCATTTCCACCTCTACTGTACTCTTTTTTTTTTTTTCTACTGCTTTTGGTTTACCTTAAAGTCTTCACCTTTCAGTGGCAGGAAATCATGGGACTTATGGAAACAACAAAGAAACTTTGTAAGCTTTTATTTTTCTTTACTTTAAGCTCCAATGCTTCTCTGAAGTATTTGTTTCCTATTAAGGTCATGCTATTTTATATTAGTAATTCTCTGTGACTAGTTAGTAATTGACTGGTGATTTATTTAAAGAAATGGTATCAGAACCAACAAGTTCAGTGCTTTCTGTTCATATTGTCATTTTCTGTAAATTTTTATGTTAAAACTTTTAACAAACTGAATTAAAATCCCAGAAGAGATAATCAGACTGTCGTTTGCTATTATAATTGAACTTAAGATGATTGCAAGTGAACTTAATTGTAGATTCATTTTATTGTGTTTGGTTACAGTAACAATTGCTCGAGCAATTGAACTAAAACATGCACCTGGACTAATTGCTGCACTGGCATATGAAACAGCCAATTTCTATCAAAAAGCTGGTAAGCTTATAATTCTGTTGTTACAGTTTTAGTCTTTAGATTTTCAAGTTTATTTGGTCTTGACTTAATAGGGAACCAAAAAAAGATGATCAGATTATTTGATTGTTTATAAATCTGAAGTAATACCTTCATTATTTATCTTGTTGAATGTAAATGAATTAAAGCTGATAACATTTAATATGCCATATAACTTCTAATGGAAAAAACAGTGCTGTACTTCTTAACCAGTGATATCTAATAATCACAATTTTTTGTTTTTTAATGGAGTTTTTTTGGTCTTTATAGCAACCTTACACAAGGGGGGAGCCCAAAAAAAGTGGAATTTATTTATAAAAAATTGTGTATTTGGCCTTGCTAAGCACTGACCAGGCCGTGTTTTCTAGCTTTGGCCCCCTTCCCCTACTTTGGGGAAGATAATCTTCAAAATCAATCAGTCAATCTCTCTCTCTCTCATTTACTTTCTAAATAAACTATATTTTCCAGTCCAGAAAAAATTGTGCATTCTTGTTTAAATTTTAGTCACCTTCAAAGTTCTGTCCATTTGATGTACTACGTCTATCATGATGCTTTTTCCACTGCTCAAAAGAGTTTTTGAACTCTTCAATTTTGATGCCTTTTAGTGCCTCTGCCGTTTTTTGTTTCACCTCTTCCACATCAGCAAAACGTTTTCTTTTGAGGATTTTTTTATCCATGGAAACAACAAAAATTGCTCAGGGCAAGATCAGGTGAATAGGGAGAGTGGGGCACAGGGATCATGCCGTTTTGGTCAAAAACTACTGTGCACTTGGCACAGTCTGGGCAGGTGCACTCATAAATCACCCATCATGAAATGGGCAAGCACATTGAAAGAATCTCCAAAATAAATTCACTGAAGCCAAACACAGCCTCTCACAACAGTGCTAGCTGGTACACTGAAGCCAACAAGTTCCTGGAACATTTATCAGGGGAAGCCTGTACTACAAGGGACCTGCCCTCCAAAAAGTAATTCTGGGTTTTTGGGGGGTTTCCCCTTGTGGTTACTATCTTAATTAGACAAAGATCTGAAATTCAGAGGGTTATGTCTAAACACATAATTTAAAATGCAGCAGGTGAGGGATTGGGACTGGAACACAGTTCTTCTGATTGGCCTATTATTATTTACATTCACTTGTTTAGGAAACATGCATATGTTTTTATTTATGATATGGTTACTATTTTAGTTGCTGACTAGAGATAAGTAGAGCAGATTTGCATTGTAGGGAAAGACATGTAATCACATTATCATATCATTAAGTAAGATGATGTTACAACAATTAATTAAGAACCTAGGCAATCTAGGCATGCTACAAAAGGACTTCTAGACGAAGGTGATATTTTAGCCTTATTGTGAAAAATAAATAGATGTTTAAGTTTCCTAGGAAGCTTCAGAGTATAGGAGTAGAATGTTCTCTATAGTAAATACAAAAATAAGAAAGAACACATTCTAGATCCTTAAGACAGTTGCTCTTAGCTGAAACACAGGATGTGTGACAGGAGAAAAATTTGGTAAAATATGTATGTGTAAGATCAAGAATTGTAAGCATTTGCCCTTTATTCTGTAGATGTTTGGAGACTATTTAAAAGTAAGTCTAACTTTCCTGGATTTGAGTTTAAGAAAGGTCCCTGTAGTTGCAGTATTACATATGGGCTTGCTGTGTGAAGGAGTAATAGACTAACTCTATGTAGCACTTAAGAATTTTGTATAGTCTATGAAGAAAATGATGAAAACTTTGACAAATACAGCGAAGTAGGAAATAGAAAGGAAAAGATTGACCTGAGAGATATTTGGTGAAAGGATATATGAGTGAATGTGTTTTATACAAGATTCAATGATAGAGGGAGTGAATGAAAGAGCATGTTCTGTGTTTATGACTTGGGTGACTAGACTACTATTTACATCGCTATGTTATATAAATTTCTGAAGTTAGATGCTATAACAGTATAAACAGTACTTTTGAGTTTCTGGTCATAGTTTATTTTTAAAATTATCTTTAAAGTTACATTAATCATCAAATCAAAGAGGTGCCATGGTATTTAGCAGATCTTATAGAGCTTAAAAGTGTAGTTATGGGAAAATAAATCACTTTAAATAAATAAGGGGTTTTTAAAAATGTGTTAATTCTTGAGTATTAGACTTGAATGCCATTTTACTTTTAACATCAGAACACATGAACTAAAAGTCTTCTAGTGAATCAGGGTGAAATTATATTTTGCTTTTTAAAATGTAACTTTAGATCATACTTTATCCAGTTTGGAGCCTGCATATTCTGCCAAATGGAGAAAATATCTTCACTTGAAAATGTGTTTCTATACAGCTTATGTAAGTATTTATAACATGAAGAACAATGTAAATTATTGTCTCTCCATCCCTTGGAGTACCAGGTCTCTCATCTCACCAGACTTTTCATTAGCATTTTACAAATAATGAACAGCTAGCTCTCAGTAAATGTTCGCTGCCAATCAGTGCAGCCATTGTGAACTAAAGTGGGTGGAAGGAGATGGTGTAGAAGTGTAAAACTGGATTATAGCAATGAATTACTGTTTGATTAAAAACCCACTTTTGGGCTGAAACCTTCTGCATACTTAATGAGAATTTTCAATTGATTCATCTTGTACATTGAGAAAGATACTGACTAATTCTCCTCTTAAGGCATACCACACAGTATATCACCTAGACTGGTGAATAACCATCACTAAACATTATTTTGAAAGTTACTGATCAGTCTGTTGTACTCACCAGACTTAATTGTTTTGTTTTGGGAAATAAAGATTAGAATATCATGTGAGAGATAAAAACCTTTTTCAGGCTTAAGTAGATATTTTTCTTTCTTATATTTTATATTTGCAAGCATACTACCATGTATGCTTCATACATGCACTGATATAGACATTTAAAGAGTAAACGTTAAGGCTACTACATTTATCTTAAGGCCTCTTTAGCCCTTAACCTCAAAACACTCCCTCTTTCTACCCTCTGCATTAGCACAGTAGTTTCCTCCTTTGTCTACTATTTTCTCATTTTAGATACAGATTTCAGCAAATAACGTTTGCTCTTAGGACATGATGACAAGGCTGTTTTGGCTTAAGACTTGACATAATTTTATCCTTTATACAAAGAGAGATGGAGAAAAGCTTACTCAATAAGTGTGAGGGACTGTATTGATACTTCAAACAGTAGAGAAAGGCATCAATTTATCTGATACATATGTAAAACAATAATAGGGGAAATATTATATGGGGAGAGAATGAATAAAAATTTGTTTCTTTTTTCAGGCTTACTGTTACCATGGTCAGACTTTATTGGCTAGTGATAAATGTGGTGAAGCAATCAGGTCTCTCCAAGAAGCAGAAAAATGTAAGTATCCCTGCCAGAATATTAACTCCCTTTTTAAAAACAAATGCTTTAACAGAAGGGGAAGAGTCAGCTAAAGAGATTTTGGCTAAATTTTTGAAAAGGAAATAGGAATGGGTGAGTTAATTGAAGAAAAGAAAAAGTTTCAAAAACCTAGAACCTGCAGAAAATACCCACCTTCTACTTACAGTATTAGTATTGGTATTGCTGTTATATTAGTAAAGTGTAATAAAGGTATTGTCTCCCAAAGTTTATAGGTATAAATAAGCAATATTAGTTACTCAAAAGACTTTGTATCTCTCACATGCAGTTTATGCAAACGCAGAAGCGCTTTGTAAAGAATATGGAGAAACCAAAGGACCTGGACCAACAGTCAAACCTTCAGGACATTTGTTCTTTAGGAAACTTGGAAACCTTGTGAAGACTACCCTAGAAAAATGTCAGAGAGAAAATGGATTTATGTGAGTACGGCCTAATACTATTTTAGTATTATTAACCCTTTGCACTTGGATGTACCCTCTTGGGAAATAAAGAGTTTGCTAGTGATTATACAGGACAAACATGCCAGCGCTGATTTTTTTAAAATGTATGTTTCCTTGAAGTTTTCCATTCAAATTGCACAAAAAGGCAAGTGAAGAAATGGAATATATACTGAGATATGACTGATCAGCTGAGAAGTAGTTTCCAGGAATCACAAGTACATCCTTCCACAGCATCAAACAATAGACTGGATAATAAATTACATATTAATGTGGGAGGAAGAAAACGAGACTGTACTGTCTACTTGAATAGAAAAACACCAGGTAGAAGATGTCAAGCAAATTACTGTTGCACAGCATGTATCAGTGAGCCGGCAATGCGTGTCGGTGATTGTTTCTTATCACCACATGTTAGGAAAATATAAAATACAAAATTTTGATTTTTCTGTCATAAATAAGTTCCTCAATGTCCAAAATTCCATTATAAGCCAAATATCATTATAATAAAATAATTGGTTCCAACACTGTACTATTTAATGTGAAGTGATTCGATTTTCACTATTTTGTCAAAAAGTGTGATGGAGTTCTTGGTATGTGATCCACGAGATGTCTCCAAGTGCAAAAGGTTGTTATTGTATTGCTCTGTAATTGTATTAAAATATTAATATTCTAGCAAGATCAGAATTTCTGTTAGTCTCTATTTCTAAAAGTTCTATGTTAAATAGCATTTAAGTTTAGTATTAATTTTTTCTTTCAGTTGGTGATAAAGTTCACTTGTGTAGAGCCTAACTTTTATTCTGCTTCTGATGATGATATATGAAAGCAGATTTTAAGATTCAAACAAATTATTAACATATAGTTCACTTCATTAGGACTGTTACTTACTTTCCTAATTTTCTCATGACTTTGTTTTCCTGCTGTTCTTTATTCTGTGTTAAATATATATGTTTTTTCTACTCCCTTTACATATTCATCTCATTCTGGTTTCAGCTACCTATAAAGCAGGAAAATTAATTCTCTCTCAATCCCTTTTGGTTCTTTCTAGTGATTTTCCATTAATCTGTCAGTTTTGTTCAAAGTGTAAATCACTACTTATGTATGTTGGTAGAATCAATCTTGTCCCCTTTTTTTTTTGAGTTGGAGTCTCACTCTGTCACCCAGACTGGAGTGCAGTGGCCACTTCCAGCCACCACAGCCTCGACCTGCTGGACTCCGGCGATCCTTCTGCCTCAGCCTTCCAAGTAGCTGGAACTACAGGCGCACGCTACCACGCCTGGCTAATTTTTTGATGTATTGTAGAAATGAGGTCTCGCCAAGTTGCCTAGGCGGGTCTTGAACCCGCGGGCTCAGGCAATCCACTCACCTCGGCCTCCCAAAGCGTGGGATTATAGGCTGAGCCACCGAGCCCAGCCTTGTCCCTTTTTTTATCTCTACATTCTTCCCTTTATATTCTGTATCTAGTCATACTGAGCTTTTCACTTCCTTAAATGTGCCTAGTTCACCTTTAATCACTTCATTTGGAAAGAGCCACTGAACCCTGGAATCTGGGTTAATTGCCCCTCTTTTGTGCTCTTATGGCATTCTATATCTTCACAGCTACAGTTACATTGTATTGTAATTGACAGAGTTTCTTGATTTTTGTCACTTATCAAAGAGCCAGAGAATTCTCTTAATCGTTATTCAGTTGTCATTGTCCCTAACACGGTCTTGAAACATATTAGATGCTTAAATAGTTCCTAAACAAATGAATAAATTGCTACTTCAATTGCTTTTTGCAGTTACTTTCAAAAAATTCCAACAGAAGCCCCACAACTGGAACTCAAAGCAAATTATGGTCTTGTGGAGCCTGTACCTTTTGAATTTCCTCCAATAAGTACTCATTGGACACCAGAAACATTGGCTGCATTTGATCTCACCAAGAGACCCAAGGATGACAGTGTATGAGACTGTTTTTTTTTCCTTCCATTCACAAAAGTTAAAAAGAAAATTCAGAGTTAACATTTGGGTACTTTTCTATATTTACATGGATAACATAAGTTTGTTTAAATGTTAAGGTAGTTTATTTTAGTGCTTGGTATAGTCTGTCATAGAACACTCTCGGAGAGAAGACCTCTAGATTTTAAATATCTTCTGATTTTCTATATAATTGACTGACATTCTTTTTAATACATTATCTTGCCTTTTTACAACTTGCCAGTGTCTCCTTTAAGAAACGTATGGGAGGAAAGATCATCCATGTTTACATTGCTATAGCAATGCTCTGTTTTTGTTTTCGCATATTGCAGAGTATTTGAAGATTTGTCCTAATTTCAGCACTCCATGGCTAAAATTAGAATGATTGTGTTTATACAAGTACATCTTGGTGTTCTAAATCAACTGGTAGATTAAGTAGAAATTTTGTAGCAACCAAAAAACTAAAGATTTGTGACAAAGGGAATAGGAATTCTTGTGCAGCCATAACTGCTTCTTTGCAATTGGGTTGTTTTTATATAATTTCCTTCCCATACTAAAACCATTATTCCTTAAAATAACCATCTTTATATACTCTATTCAGCTATAAAGTAATGCCCTAAGAGATAGCCTGTTACCATTATAAGTTATTTCTAAACTTGTATTCTACATGCATAGATTCATCACTCAGAAATAAGTGTAGAGCAGGTGTGTCATTAGCTTGATTTTTGCCTACCAAACTAGGTTTTCATCTTTACTGAAGTGTTTCTTTCCAGTTATGTCATAAAAGGAATTAATATATAGTTTCTGGAATAGCTTTGTCAGTATTGATGTTATGTAATTTAATATAGCATCTTTTAAAAGTCTGGGGTGAAAAAGATCTAGTGTTTGTCTTTTGAATCTTATTGTGCTTACACTATACTTTTCTTTCTCTCTAGACGAAACCCAAACCAGAAGAAGAAGTAAAACCTGTGAAAGAACCAGATATCAAACCACAAAAGGACACTGGGTGCTATATCTCCTAAGAAAAATATTCCCAAAATACATATGTACTTAGAATCTCTCTATCAGTAGATAAGATAAATGATGGGATTTCAGTTCGTATTTTTTGAAATAATTTCTCTGAAACCCATAGAATAAATACTACATTCAGAGGGAATCTGCCTTCAGTTTATTTGGTCTTGGTTTTTAATATAGTGGAGATGTTTTATGGTTTGTTTTCAGACTCTCCTTTTTAATCAGGACAACATTTGAAAGATTTTATTGTGCCTGTCAAGGGTATATTTGGGGGTTGGGTCTTTTGTTGAACTCTGGATAGTAAAAAGTTTCAGGTTGACATACTATACACCTGAATTGTGGTTTCAGGTATGATTTTTGTCTGTCTTCACAAAAAAATTTATTTTCCTTTCTCTTATTTGATATCAGAAGAATGACAGGAGTAAGTTTTTAACAGAGACAGTATTTCCCCTCACCATTGTTTTAATTAGAGCACAGACTTATGTTCTGAGTCAATTATCTTTTTTGGTGGAGAAAAAAGTCACAGTTAAAGATCAGAAAATCTTCATACTAAGTTCTTTACATTTACTAGAATCTGTAATTTACTTGAGAAATCAGTGTTTATAGGTGTGTTGAGAACTTTATAAACTTATCCCTATTCTAGTAACTCTCTGCTTCATTCATTCTTGGTAACCCTACAGTGATTTTTAGAAATACCTTTTCTAATGGGTTTTTTTACAGAGAAGACAGAACTTTATAGCAGCTCTTGATGTTTCTATGTAAGAGAAGACAGTAAAAATGGAAGATGTTTTTTGAAGAAGTCAGATATTGCATGATGTAAAGAAAACACTTTAAACTTAAATGAGAGGTTGTCCTGAATTACACTGGGTAACTCTACTACTTTGTTAAAGAAGCTATAGTAATATGCCTTTGTTACCTGATTTCAGTGTACATTGTTTTTGTATGGTTTCCTAATATATCTTGTCAGAATTGTATTGCCTTAGGCCAAGGGCTATAGCAAAATCATAGAAAACAAATGTAGATAACAGTATGATCTTAAGAAATAGATTGTAATATTTGAAACGATTAGTGTATATACAGACTTGGGAACTAGTGGATGCATAATACTTTAACAAAAGTCATACATCTGTAGGTTTATCTTCTTTTGATTATTCTCCTTGGACATCAGATAATCTTTCAATTATAAGTGACAGATTGATTCACTTAATAGAAATAATATAAATGGATTATGCTAAAAGCTTACCATGTGCCAAGTACTGTGCTGGGCACTTATATACATAGACTATTGAATCAGCACAGCAACCCTGTGAGAAATAAAATCTGCCGAATAGGAATATACATTTCATTATGAGTAAGAAATATTATGCCTATCTGAATCATTATTGTATTCAAATAAATTATTACTGAAATCATATAGTTTACATTCCTTAAAGTTACATAAAATCAATGAGGTTTTTTAATATGTGTAAATGTTAATTACTGCTTACAATATAATTAATATTTGATGCTGCAGTTCCCAGAATAAGTGGACTAATAACTGAACATTTTATTTTATTTTGATATCTACAAAGGAAAATACTTTATTAAATTACTGTGTGTTGTGCTGTTCTCATTACAAAATCACCCGTCTGTTTGCTGTATGCCACTTACTGACAAGACTTTTACACAGTACTTGATGCCAGCTCTTTATGCCTATGGGCCTGTTTATCTTGGGTACTAATGCTTATTAACCTGCTTAATAAATTTCCGCATTGACTTTTTGGGGATTATACTACCACATGTGAAATGGAAACATAATTGCTCGGTGCTTTTGTAAAGTGCAGTAAATAGTGGTATTACTTTAACTCAATAGATATCTTTGACATGAGCAAATAATGTGTTATCTCAGCAAAGATGGTAATTTGTGACAAAAGTATCCCATTAGATACATTTTTTTGAAATGGTGTTGGAAATTTTGGGAAATTATCAAATATAAAAAATTGCATGGATGTTATGGAGAGATGTGACTATTTGTGTTAACTTCTGCATTTCATACCAGGTAGTGGTAACTAACATTACTTCTGCTAAAAGTATTGTTTGTATAATGAGTTATCTTTTTATTTATGAAAATAAAAAATTTTGCTAACAATTTCATTGGGATTTTTGTTCTTTGATAAATATTTGTGTACTTGCTTAGCCAGTAATAGGGTTACTACAATGCAAAAAAACTTTAATTCTTCTCAGAAATGTAAAATGATAAATATATTTGTATCAGTTATTTTATGCTTCAGAAGTTAACTAAATATTCAGTATTGCTTGACCTATCCGGTTTCTGCATATGTTTACTAGTACCTATCTCTTAATCTCAAAGAAGAGTTTCAGTTGCACTGTTTATGTCTGATGCATAATTACCCGACATGATACAGTATGTGTGTACTGTGGTAAGCTAGGCTAGAGAGCTTGTCGTTATTGCTGAAGAATAATCTAGAAAATTTTGTACGTTTTATACTGAGGTGACATTTTCAATGCTATATAAGTATACACAGAAATAAAACCATATTCAGAAATATTTGTTTTACAAAGTAACATGCTTTAGAAAATACTGCATTTTTTTACCTCAACATGTATGAAATAAATTTGGAATGTCGCTTTGGTTTATCATAACTTTGTGTCTAAAGATTTTTTTTTTACTTGACACTTGAGAAATTTGCTTAAAATTTAAATTTTTATTTTAAAATGTTACAGTCAACTTAAAGGATTATCAAATAGTTAATCTGGAAAAAAAGTTTATGAATTATAAAACAAAACTATATTTGTGCTTATCCAAAAGACCGGGGTTGACTTAAGCAGTGCAATATATCTAATGCCTGTGGTGTACTTGAGGTGAGTGAAAGCTTGCACCACCACTCTCAGACTGCTCCCCTGAGAAAAATGTCATGACTTGAATTTTGCTTCTCTAATGCAGAGCTTCTCAAGTAGTTTGCCTCAAGCATTGACTGAAGCCTTCTGGGTGGCCAACTGGGCAAGACCTAATGTGACTGGAGCTCCCAGGCTGGTTACCTCCAGAATTTTAAACTAATAATTTTCTACATCATCTGCTGTGATATTTTTTTTAAATAAGGCCGGGCTTTGGGAGGCCGAGGCAAGTGGATTGCCTGAGCCCGCGGATTCAAGACCCACCTGGGCAACTTGGTGAGCCCTCATCTCTACAGTAAATAAAAAATCAGCCAGGCGTGGTAGCTCACGCCTATAGTTCCAGCTACTTGGAAGGCTGAGGCGGAAGGATTGCCAGAGCCCAGCAGGCCGAGGTTGTGATGGCCAGGAGCGTGCCACTGTGCTCCAGTCTGGGCAACGCAGTGAGACACCAACTCAAAACAAAAACAGAAACCCAATGGGACAGACACGTAGGTCATTGGGTGCATGTATATGGTTTACTGAAAATAGAAATATAAGAATCCTGCCAGCTGTTTTTCTATCAGTAACTCTCAAGAAGCAACAGTGATTGGTTTGTACATTTTTTTTTTATTCATATTTCACACTCCCTCACTCTGCCCTACCACTGCCTACACACACACTCGTTAGAGCAGGTCACTGGAGTGGACCATTTTCCAGGTGAGGTGGCCTAGAGAAATAGTAGGGAATATTGCTCTATGAAGCTCTATCAGAGGTGAGGAGTGGGGCTTTGAGGGTGTCATCTCTGCTCTTACCAGAGGTTTGACCTTTAGACCACCTTGGGAAAAAGGAAAGGTGGAAGCAGGAAGGGGAACCAGCAGCCACCAAAGCAGGTCGTGCCAATTAGCTCTTGGGGAATTACCCAGTGTCGGTTCTTCGCTGCATTTTAACCCAGTCCATTTGAAAACATTTTCTAGATAAGTGAAAACTGAAATAACTCCAGGAATGTCTGGGTATTATAGGCCTTATCTAAGTCAAATGCCAAAATGTACCGAGAACTCTTTCTTGATAGAGATTACAATACTGTGTTTCAGTGGAGTTGTTTAAAATGAAGTGGTTAGTATAAAGATGTCATGAGAAAAATATTAAAGGATAGTCATTTTAGGAAGAAAAACAAGCAGGAAGTAAAGACAGTTGAAAGTCTGTTCTTATTTTACCAATGTTATCTTGAACCTCCCCACTCATTAAATGTATGATTCATTTATTAAACAAATACTGAGTTCCAGCTGTATGTGAGGCGTTGTAGGGGCAGGAGATAAAGCAGTAAACATACAGGTGTTTACTCCCACTCTGCAGAGGGGTAAGACAAGAAGGAAAAGGAAAAGGGAGATACATGAAATATGGAGCTTGTTCAATGTTGACATCAGAGAAAAATGGAACAGGAGGCAAGATGTTGAATAGGGGTGGAGCGTGGTGAAGAGAATGGGAAGTTGCCTTGAAAGAGGTGCTCACGATAGGCTCCCTTTGAGGCAAAGACCTGAAGTAAGCAAGGGACCAAAGTCCAAGGGAAGAAAAGAGTGGAGAGCAGCCAGCACAAAGGTCCCTCCAGAGAGAGAGTGCCTGTGCTGAGAGGGAACTTTGGTGAGAAGGCCGGTGTGGCTGGAGTGGTATCAGTGAGGGGGAGTATCCAAGATGGGATCAGAAAAGTCATGAGAGTTAGATGTACAGGCTTGTAGGCCACCGTGAGGACTTCTCTTTTTTTTTTTAACTGTAGATGAGATGGGAGCCCACTGGAGAGTTTTAAGTAGAGGAGTGACATGATCTGAATTAGGATTTAACAATTCTGACTCCTTTTTTGAGTGTAGACTGTAGGGAACCAATGAGGAGTCTGCTGCAGTAATCTCGGTGAGAGATGATGACTTAGATCACGGTGGTGGCAGTGGAATGGTGAGAAGTATTAAGAGTCCAGAAATATCTAAGAGAATTTCCCAATGTATTTAATGTGAGGTGTATTTAAAGAAGAAGAATCAAGAATGACTCTAATGTTTTTGGCCTGAGCAGCTGGAAGAATGGAATTGCTATTTATTGAGATGAGAAGACTGCCAGAGAACTAGAGGTAAGTGTATATGTGAGGAGGGTTGCAAGCGGAGGGGTTTGCACTGAAAGCATGAGTAAAGATCTAGGCAAATTAGGATGAGTTGTCTACTAGGCACCCAAGAAAATATGTCAATATGACTTGGAGAATATAATGCCAGAGTCATCTGTGTATGGAGAGTATTTAAAGCCATGGGGCCCATAGAAGAACATCAAGAACACAGATAGAAAAGAGAAGAGGTCCAATCACTGAGCCCTGGGTACTACAATACTGAAAGATCAGAGAGATTATACAGTCTAATTACATTATATACTTAGAAACTATCCTTGATAACCTAGATTTGGGGCTTTTAAAGAAACAGAGGGTAGAGGAGGTGCCCGTAAAAATTACACTGAATTAAAAAGCCTGATACAGGGAGTATTTGGTCCTCTGAAAGTTAACTTACAAAACAACCACGTTTAGGCACTTAGTGTGAAGTTGGCAATGTTCCCAAGGTTTTTGTAAATAAAAACAAGTAGATTCCAAGCTGTCCACTATTGAGCCCTGTATGTGGCAGGCACTATGATTACAAAGATGAATTTTGCATAGCATATTCTAAAATGCCCATTAGGTGGCAGAAAAGCATTCAGTAAATCAATTTTGAGCGTACATTAGCTCTGTCTGTCTCTCCCTCCCTCCCTCTCTCCACATGCCTCTCAACCTTTGCAAGAACCCTCTGAATTAAAAGATATATATGTCTATGTAATATACAACTTCATAATTACGAAGACCAGAGACTAGCATTTTCTTCAGAGCACGAACAGATGTCCTTAGTCTATAATATAATAGACTGGTATGTGAGGGTCAGGGATGTTCCACTTGGTTTGGAAATGAATGAGTTTAGATGGTCCTGAGTAAATTGACTATAATGAGATTATTAGGTCTTATTTTTAAAACTTTTGATTTTTAAACTTTTTAGCTTGGGGTAGGGTGAAGGAGGACTCAGAAAGTAAAGAGCAAGAAATCCTCTTGGGAAAAAAAAGTAGACAAGGTGTCTTGGAACTAGCCTGATGTTTGAGCTTTCTGCAATACACAAATCACAAGTTACAAGTCTCTTTCTGTTTGAATTTTGAAGTTACTACTTTTCTTGCTCTCCTTAGGGTACTGTTCCCCAAACTTGCCTGCATATTGGGGCCACCTGGAAGCTTCAAAAGATTCTGATGTATGTGTCTCACCCAAAGAGATTGTGATTAAGTGGTCTGGGTGTATGTGGCATGTCTTGGGAACTTTTTAAAAGATCCATAGATGATTCAAATATAAAGACAAGTTTGAGAACAACTGGGTTTAATGTTGCATGTGTAAATACAGCAGGCCCTCCCTCTACTCAAACATGTTCCACCCTGTAAGACACACATAAGAGAACACTTCCACGTCAGCATATTTAAGGGCTCTGTATGGTCTCAGCCTACAGGACCCTCGAAACTTTTATTTATCATGTATCAAACAACTTCTAGCACCAAATTTTATACCAATGTCAATACCAAATACAGCAAATTAAAGTAATGAAAAAAATAGAAGAATTGTAAGTTGCTTTTTAAAAGTGTTTTTATTTTTTTAATTGTTGTAGAACGTATTTTACTTCTTATGGTACTGATAATATTACTTTTACAGTAGTATTATGTTGTATATTGTTGGTCTTAAATACCAAATTAAAATGGGTATTTTCTGCTGCTCTTTGGCATCAGAAATGAAGTCATAGCACTTCTTCCTATTTTTTGCCAAGGAAAACACTGGCACTAAGTTAGGGAAAACCAAGTGTATCATTCATAGGTCCCCAAATGTGACAAATGTCATCTTGTTAATGACAACTTTAACTCTTGACAGGCCTTTGACAATGGCATAAATTCACCAACTCCAGCCCTAGACAATGGCATAATCTCAGCATGTGTGTGTATTCATTCATGCTTGAATAGCTCATAAAATATTTTAAAAATCCAATCTGCTAGTCTTCATTCTAATAGATAGCTGATAATCCATTTACATTTATTATAATTACTGACATTTGGAATCTCTGTTACTATTTTATTTAGTGTTTCTACTAATCATGCTTTTTCTTTCTCTCTCTTGCCTTCTGTCAGATTATTTCTTTTTTTTTTCCTACTGATTTTGAGGCTATATGAGAGGAGACCCCAAAAAACAAGGAATCATCTTTTGGAGAGTGAGGTCCTTGTAGTATAGGCTTCGCCTGCTGGTGTTCTAGGACCCCACTGGCATCAGTATACCAGTTAGCCTTGTTATGAGAGGTTGCATTCATTCAGCTTCAGTGAATATATATATTGGAGATTCTTTCAATGTCTTTGCCCATTTCATGATAGGTGATTTAGGAGTGCACCTGTCCACACCACACTGAGTGTTCTGCAGTTTTTGACGGCATGGCTCCTGGACTCCACCCTCCCTATTCATCCAATCTCACCCCAAATGATATTTTTTATTTGTTTCCCCGATGAGAAAAGTCCTCAAAGGAAAATGTTTTGCCGATGTGGAAATGATGAAACATAAAATGGCAGAAGCACTAAAAGGCATCAAAATTGAAGAGTCCAAAAACTGTTTTGAGGAGTAGAAAAAGTGTCTTGATAAATGTATTGCATTAAAAAGAGAGTACTTTGAAGATGACTGAAGTTTAAACATGCAAGAATAAATACACAACTTTTTATAAATAAATTCTGGATTTTTTGGGGTCTTCCCCTTGGTACATTCTAATTCCAGTATTTTTCTAGTTACCTTTAATTTGTTAACATGCATACTTAACGAATTCTATCTAACCTCTTTCAAACCAAAACTTAGAAGAGGTCAACTCATTTTTTTTTTGTTACTGTTAATACTTAATATTACTGTGTCTTTATTCTATCCCCACAGAAATAGTGTTTTTAAGAATCAACACATTTAAAATGTCATCTTATTTACTAATTTATTAATTTCTCTTTCTTGCATCTTCCTTTTTCTTACCTCTGGGTTCAATTTCCTTCTTAATGATGTAGAATCTTATATTATTAATCTTTCAATGAAGATGCCAGAATGGCTAACTCTTAGTTTTCATAGATCTGAAAATGTCACTACATTATTCTTTCTCAGTTATTGTTTAACTGAGTATTGAATTTTTTTTGACAATAGTTCAGTCGTCTAGTCTCTTGTTGCTGATTTGAAGTTGGCTATTGGTCTAATTGTTATGCCTCTAGGAGTAATGTCTTCTGTATTGTAAATTTTTTAAATTTTCTATAATTTTTATGATCTAGATTTGATTTCATTTTTATTTATGCCTCTCAGGATTCTATGTGTTTCTCAGATTTAAAGACTTGTGTCTTTTTTCAGTGGTGGAAAATGCATTGCCACTATCTCTTCAAACATTACTTTTCCCACTCTTTCTATTCACTTCTTCCAAAATTCCTATTAGACATGTATTATTTATCTGGACAAGATTATCTATCTTTTTTATCTCATAACTTATTTTTTTTTTTTTTGAGTTGGAGTCTCACTCTGTCGCCCAGACTGGAGTGCAGTGGCCACTCCCGGCCACCACAGCCTCGACCTGCCAGGCTCCGGCGATCCTTCCACCTCAGCCTTCCGAGTAGCCAGAATTATAGGCATGCGCTACCACGCCTGGCTGATTTTTTTGGATTTATTGTAGAGATGAGGTCTCGCTGCCCAGGCGGGTCTCAAACCCGCGGGCTCAGGTTATAATCAATATTTTTTATTATGATATTGTGGGGTACAGTTAAGGGTTAGGTATACAAATATGCTTCATTCAGGCACCCTTGTTGATAAGAGGTTTCTCCCCATCCCCAGACAGATATTTACTACCGTTAATCCCATCTCCCTTCCCCTCCCCCCCCATAGTTTCCCACCACTGTCAGTCATTTTCTTATAGTATTACGTTGGATGTTCAAGGTCCACTATATGAGTGAGAACATGTGATATTCAGATCTTTGTTTCTGTGAGAGGTCACTCAGTATTATAGACTCTAGTTCCATCCAGGTTGCTGCGAAATTCATGATTTTGTTCTTTTTTATGGCTGCATAGTATTCCATCGTGTATATGTACTACATTTTTTTCTTTTTTTTTTCATTAATCAGTATTTTTTATTATGATTTTGTGGGGTACAGTTAAGGGTTAGGTGTACAATTACGTTTCATTCAGGAACCCTGTTGATAAGAGGTGTTTTCCCATCCCCCGACAGATATTAGCTACTGTTAATCCCATCCCCCTCCCCCCCATAGTTTCCCACCACTGTCAGTCATTTTCTTATAGTATTACGTTGGATGTTCAAGGTCCATTATATGAGTGAGAACATGTGATATTTGGATCTTTGTTTCTGTGAGAGGTCACTCAGTATTACAGACTCTAGTTCCATCCAGGTTGCAGCGAAATTCATGATTTTGTTCTTTTTTATGGCTGCATAGTATTCCATCGTGTATATGTACCACATTTTTTTTTATCCAGTCCTCTTTTGATGGGCAGCATGGTTGTTTCCAGGTTCTTGCTATTGTGAACAACACTGCGATAAACATACATGTGCAGGTATCTTTTTTATAGGGTGATTTGTGTTCTTCAGGGTATATTCCCAGTAGGGGGATTGCAGGGTCATATGGAAGGTCAATTTTTAGAGCTTTTAGGAATCACCACACTGCTTTCCACAGACGTTGCACTAGTTTACACTCCCACCAACAGTGTAGAAGTGTTCCCTTTTTGCCACACCCTCTCCAGCAACTGTTATTTTTTGAGTTGTTGATAATTGCCATTCTGACTGGAGTTAGGTGGTATCTCAGTGTGGTTTTGATTTGCATCCCCTTGATGATTCGTGAGGTTGAACATTTCTTCATGTGTTTGTTGGCTGCTCGGATGTCTTCCTTTGAGAAGTGTCTGTTTATATCTTTTGCCCACTTTATAATGGGGTTGTTTGTTTTTTTCTTTTCAGCACGGTTTAGTTCCTTGTAGATCCAAGATGTTAAGCCTTTGTCGGACCTGGAGTTGGCAAATACTTTTTCCCAATCTGTAGGCTGTCTCCCTGCTCTCTTGATGGTTTCTTTGGCTTTGCAGAAGCTTGTCAGTTTAATGAGGTCCCACTTGTCTATCTTATCTCTTATGGCCTGTGGGTTTCGGGTTTTGTTCAGGAATTGGATGCCAGTTCCAATTTCAGTGAGGGTATGTCCTTCATTTTCTAAGGTTCTTATGGTTTGAGGTTTTACATTTAGGTCTCTGATCCATTTAGAGTTAATTTTTGTGTATGGGGATAAATAGGGGTCCTGTTTCAATCTTCCGCATGTGGTCATAACTTTTTATTTTTTAAAGTCAGGGTATCACTCTGTAACCCAAGCTAGAAAGCCTCATCCTTCTGGGCTCTGGCAATCCTTCCACCTCAGTCTCTGGAGTAGCTGGGACTACAGGTGTGCGCCACCATGCCTGGCTAAGTTTTTGATTTTTTGTAGAGATGAGGTCTCGCTATGCTGCCCAGGCTGGTCTTGAACTCCTGGGCTCAAGCAATCCTCCCACCTCAGTCTCCCAAAATACTGGAATTACAGGCATGAGCCACTATTGTCAACCATCTATCTTGTAACTTTTCTTTCATCTGAAACATATCTTTATGCTGTATTATGAGAGTGTTTCTCAGATTTCTTCACTATGTTTAGTCTATATCCAACTTATCCTATGTGACTATATATTTTCTTTCTAGAATTTCTGCTTAGATCTTTTTCAAATCAACCTGTTCCTTTTGGGTATTATATTTGCTTTCTTTATCTTTTTTAAGCATACCAATGTAATGATTTCTGTTGTTCTATTACTTCTATTTCTCAGATGAAGAGTCTCCTAATTTTTTCACTTGCTGAACCTTCCTCAGGATGGCTAGTTTCTTCATGTAATTTGAAAGTTTTCTCAGTAAACGCATCCTCATCAGGAGCTGTTTTTAGTGAAGATCCAGTGTACCCTGCCTTGTTGAATTTTCCTTCTAAGATGATTTTGTTTTACATCTGACAGAGTTCTGCAGGTTACATTGCCTTTAGCCCATTTACCTTACTTTCGGTCCTAATAACATACACGGACTATGAATTTGGGCCACATACCAACGTGTGGTTCTGGCCTGGGATTCCAATTTTTTTCAGATGACTATTTCTACCTATGTTGTCAGGAGATGGCAAATTACTTTGCTACTTTTGTAGGCCAGAGGTATGTTTTCTAGTCCCTATTTATAAATAAGATTGTACTTTATTACCTTGATTTTATACAGGTAGCTTCATTTCGGCTCCCCACACTCATGGGATCTTTGATTTAAACTCTCCTTTCTGTATCGGTATAAAACTTCAGCCCCAGGGCTTATATCTAGTTCTGAAATCCCCAAAAATCATCTCAGCTTCAGCTCACACTTATGATTTTGTGTTTTCTCTTATTCAGACAACTAAACTGACTGACTTGCTTTTTCTCTGTCACTTTCTCTCTCTCTCTCTCGTCTCTATTTCTATGCCTCACTTTTTCTTACTTCCTTAATGTAGCTATGATGTCAAGTTTTTGTTTCATTTTACCCAGCATTTCTATGTATTTGGAACAGGAAGGAGAATTATTTCACACCAGCTCAGTCTGCTTTATTTACTGATATAATCTCAAAATATATTAAATATTAAGTAAGACAATTGTGTGCTTACAACATTGGAATAGTGCCTGACATATATACTATAAAGCAATTGATAGGTACTTAATAATAGTCAACTTTCATTAACCACTTATTTGCTAAAAATTGTTCTAACTCCTTTTGTATCTTTACTGATTTGCTCCTCATAACAATTTTATAAGGTTGGTAGTATATCATTCTATATTATTATTTTATAGCTGAGGAAATCAAGGCACAGGAATACTAAGTAATAGGATTTTAAATTTAGGCAATCTGGTCCAGAGCTATTCAGCTTTTTTGAGATATATTTAAATACAATAAAATTGACTAATTTTGAGTGTAAAATTTGATTCAAATATATATAGTCGAGTAACTACCACTACAATCATTATATCTATTAGAATATTTTCATCACCCCCAAAAGTTCCCTTTTGTCCCCTTGAGGTTAATCACATCCCTCTACCCCCTCACCTCTAGCAAACACTGATCTGTTTTCCACTATAAAGCTGTCTTTTCTAAAATTTTACATAAATGGCATTATATACTATTCAGTGTCTGGCTTTTGAGAGTCCCTCATAATGTTGCAAGTGTTAGTTCTTCATTATTTTAAATTTCTGAGTACTATTTCTTTAAGTTTTGCTTATTAACTCATCAGTTGATGAACATTTGAATTGTTTCGAGTTTGAGGTACTCAAAATTAAAACCACTATGAAAAATCACATACAAATCTTTAGGGAGACATATGTTTTTATTTCTCTTGGGTAAATATCAAGGTGTGAAATTACAAGATTATATGTCTAACTTATAAGAAACTGCCAAACTTTTTTTCTGAAGTGGCTGTACCATTTTGTATTCTCACTAGCAACATATGAGTGTTCTAGTTGCTTCACATGCTCCCCAGCACTTGTTATTGTTAGTATTTTTAATTTTACTCATTCTAGTGAGTATGTTATAGTATCTCATTATGGTTTCAATTTGCATTTCCCTAATGACTAATGACATTGAGCATTTTTTTCATATGTTTAATTTGTCATCTACAAGAGAGAATGTCTATTCAAATTTTTTTACCAATATTTTAAATGAATTATTTATCTTTTACCTTTACTGAATTATAATAGTTCTTTATGTATTCTGAAAATAAGTCCTTTACCAAATACATAATTTGAAAATATTTTCTCCTGTCTATGCTAACTCTTATCTCGCTCCCTAGACTGTCCCTTAATATTTATTGAAATTACTGAGTGCAGCGGCCCGTGCGGCTGTCTTCAAGAGTCCCGAGAGAGAGCGGCGAGAGGTTAAGAAAGACACATACCCAAAGGCATAAAGAAAAGCTGGGGCCAGGTGGAACACTTTCCTCTGATGGAGAAGTGGCCCCGAACTAGCTCAGCATGTTTATTTTATAATCAAGCACAAGGGAAGTTGGAAGGGATTCAAGGTCTGTGAGGGAGCTGCAACGGAATTACGTTACTACCTAAAAGGCGAGCTGTTCTGTGGTTATCTTATTGTAGCTAAGACTTTATCTGCACTATGTGTACCCCAACATGTGGACATCTGAGACACCGTTTCATGTAGCAGGCTGCATTCCTTACAGCCTGGCTTTGGCTAGAATGCAGAGCTTCCAAGCGAGGCCGTTGCCTACGAGCTTGGGGTATTTAAGGCCTGCCACAGTGGCAGTGCTCGTCTGCTCCACGCATCACATTCGCTCCCAACAACTGAGAAACTTCTGTAGGGTAATGGCTCCTTCTATTAGCATTTGAAGCTTTTAAAAAATGTAAGAAAACCCTATTGAAGAAAACCCTGTTTGAAGACCCAAAGTTCACATTTTTTACTACTAATTAAATCTCTTTCATTTTGGTACAGAACTGAACAGCCCTTGCTTAGATTTGAAGAATTGATGACATCACAGCTGTGATTACCTCTGAACTCTGTCTTTACCATACAGTGAAAATAACTAGACAATTCTCAGCTATATAAACACTGCCCTGGGCTACTTGCCTTAAAGCACTCTGTTTTTAATTTACTAGTTGTTGTGTTTCCTTATGGAGAAAGACAGTTTCCAGCAGTTAGAACTAGAGAAGAGTGGACCTTCCAAAAAGACTACGCCCAAAAGAATTATCCATTTTGTTGATGGAGATACCATGGAAGAATACAGCACAGAGGAAGAAGAGGAAGAAAAAGAGGAACAGAACTCGAAATCAGCACTTGACCCTGTAAGCTTAGAATGTCAATATTCATGAATGAGAGATTGAGCCAAACAAAGTCTGTAGAAAACATGGTTTTAAGCTAAGTCCTTGGTCTCTTTGTTGGTTTTCTAGGTAACATAATTTTGATAATATTGTTTTTCTCATCTATGAAGAAAAAACGGAACTTTTTATAAAGCACCTTGAAACCTCAACATAAAAGATTCTGTAGTCAGCCGGGCTCGGTGGCTCAGCCTGTAATCCCGCGCCTCTGGGAGGCTGAGGTGAGTGGATTGCCTGAGCCTGCGGGTTCGAGACCCGCCTGGGCAGTGAGACCTCATCTCTACAATAAATCGAAAAAAAGCCGGGCGTGGTAGCGCGTGCCTGTAATTCCGGCTACTCGGAAGGCTGAGGCGGAAGGATCGCCGGAGCCCAGCAGGTCGAGGCTGCGGTGGCCGGGAGCGGCCACTGCACTCCAGTCTGGGCGACGGAGTGAGACTCCAACTCAAAAAAAAAAGATTCTGCAGTCACCATTCCTATTTATTCCCCGCCCCCCGCTCCCGAAGTTAAACTTTCTCCGTAACCATTCCTCTTTTTTTTGAGTTGGAGTCTCACTCTGTTACCCAGACTGGAGTGCAGTGGCCGCTCCCAGCCACCGCAGCCTTGACCCGCTGGGATCTGGCGATCCTTCCGCCTCAGCTTCCCAAGTAGCTGGAGCTACAGGCACACACTACCACACCCAGCTAGTTTTTTTGATTTATTGTAGAGATGAGGTCTCGCCAAGTTGCCCAGGTGGGTCTCGAACCCACGGGCTCAGGCAATCCACTCACCTCAGCCTCCCAAAGCGTGGGATTACCGGCTGAGCCACTGAACCCGGCTACCATTTCTCTTATTAAGTACTCTAACTTGATTTCTCTCCTTATTTTTTTTTTTAGTCTAAACTTTCATGGGGGTCCTACCTACGGTTTTGGGCAGGACGAATAATAAGAACCTCAATTTCTAGTAAGTACTACTAAAGTAGTTTTTTTGTTTCTTTGTTTTCTGTCTTAAATATATACCGATAGACCCGCAGAGTCAGATGGGATTTCCAATGGCTTAGTGTACTTCATGACATTCTGAAGAAGTAATCATGTGGTGACTTCTAAGCCTATGCTTGAACAGTCCTTAAAGCCTAGAACCTCATATCTTCAGACAGACCCTTCAATCTTTGCCAACTCTTCTTAGTGAATTCTTTCTTTCTTCGGCTCAAATTTTGTCTTCTTTTTAAAAAAAAGTTTGTTTATTTATTTTGAGAGAAAGTTTCACTCTGTCAACCAGGCTGGAGTTCAGTGGTATAATCGTAGATCACACCAGCCTTGAACTCTTGAGCTCAAGGGATCTTCCTGCTTCAGCTTCCCAAGCAGCTGAGACTAGAGCCACATGCTACCACACCCAGCTAATTTATTTTTATTTTGTAGAGATGAGATCTTGCTATGTTTTCCAGGGTGGTCTTGAACTCCTAGACTCAAGCAATCTTTCTGTCTCAGCCTCTAAAGTGCTGGAATTACAGGCTTGAATCACCATGCTCCGGATTTTTCTTCTTTTAAAGTTCTTCCCACTGATTCTATTTGTCTTTCTTAGAACCATACAAAAAACTGATCTAGTTTTTCTTTCAAAAGACAGAATTTCAAATATTTAAAGATTATAGTCAGTCCTCCCTGAGCTGACCCTTCACCAGAATAAACTTCCAGGTTTTAAAGAAATTATTGTTATATGACACAGTCCTAAGTTCTTTCATGATAATCACTCACTTATAAACATAAACTTTATCAACCCCTTGCAGGGACGTAATGAATGGGCCAAGTGACTACAACAACTAAAATCCTAAATCTTACTTTGCTTGACTTTTACCAATCTTCTTTGGAGCACAATCAGCAACATCTAGTTACTCATTTCCTTCTAATTTACATATCTTGTGAATATGATAGGGAAGAAAACTACTTTAAGGATCTGAGAAAATATAAAATGCAGCTCTTGGGAACTGATTTTCATTCATTCATTTAAAAACCATGACTAAGTGCCTAAAATATGCTAAGCACTGTGCTGGACCCCAGGACACAAGGAAATACAGTCTCTGCTTTCAAGGAGCTAAATACTCAGTGGATGATATAGACTAGTAAACATGCCAATAATTATAATTTGTTGTCACAATTGTCAGGATAGGAAAAGCATATAGACTATGACCTGGGAGGTTGGGAATGCTGACATAAGGAGGAGACACCTTAAGAGAGCTGTGGAAGTTTGACTGGCTGAGCCAGTCTGAGGACCATGAAAGTGATCATGGAGTCTTTAAATTACAGCAAAAAGTAATAATGAGGTTATTTAGTCAGATATAAGCCTTCAGATATAAGTGCTTTTACACAAGGGTGGCAAGGTTAGTGACTCGGGAGTTATGTTTGGGACCCAAGGTAAATATCAACCCTACCCTGACCACAATACATTGACAGAAAAAATGTTGTCTCCCAGAAAGATCTATGCTTTAGTTAAGGCAAGATTGTTTGAAGAGGTGACCTATTTTGAAGGGAGGCAGTCATAGCAGATTAGGTCAGGCAAAAGAAGCAAAACTCAATATGGGATTGAGAGCATGCAGAAGACAAGCTAGGGTGACTTGCACGTTAGGCTTTGACTTAAGATAGGAGTCATTGTGAGCCTGGTTGCCTTCGGGTTTCAAACAGAACTGTAATGTTAAGTGCTTCTGCCTAGGGCTTCAAGAGTGTAGTAGAAGCATAAACATCCAGCAGTCAGTGCCATGGTCTCTACACAGAGACTATAGATAGAGTTGGAACCCAGATGACACAGGTAATTAATTTTTTCAATTTAAAATTCTAGTAAGTTATAAATAGAAAAGCTTCCTAAGATGTATTCTAATATTTTAAAAATGTCTCTTCTATACATTTACTAGGCACTCTGGCAAATAAACAGAATAAAGAGATAGAGTGTCTTTGAAAAGATAAAACATGCAAATAACATCATTTTGATGTACTATACGAGCACCATTTCAAGAGGTAGAATGAGCCAGGGAATTAGCAAGTCCTATAATTGGAAGGGTGGGTAGGTCAGAAATTCTTTAATTTTAAAGGAAAACATTTCTAGGTGACACCTTCAGGAAACCACTCTTTATTTATGCTAAACCTTCTTCCCTGACTCTAATAATCACAGGACTGAGCCTATAGGCCACCTTGCTACTGAAGGTAGACAAGAAGGCCTTAAACTACTTCTTTTTAGGGTTTCCAATGAGTCAAACTTTTATTTTAAAGCACAGACATGCACATGCATGCTGTATCACAGCTTTAAAAAATAGTGGTTTTTTTTTGAAATGAGAATTCTTTAGAAAAAAATAAAGCATACCTGGGTTTCAGAGGCTTTGCATGCCTTCAACTACTTCTAAGGAGTGTCTTAATGCATGGAAGAGTTTCTGATGTGGATCTTGGTAACACTGGATTGAGTTTGGGGTATTATTTGAAATATATACCAAGAGCTGATGTTCAACCGATATGCATGGGGAGGAGCAGTATCTGTTCCAGTTGCTCAGGACCCATGTGATACCTGTTGTTACGTATTTTGAAACTATCTTCTGATTATTCATCTGGAAAGGATAGTTTAAATACAATCCCCTATATAGATTGAAGATTTGGAAAATTTCCTTTGAGTCCTAGAATTTCTTTGAGAGTCCAAGGCAAGTTAGGTGTGGTAATAGATCACTTGCAAGCAAGTTTAAACTCTTGGCACCTCAACTGATGCTAAACTTTTTAAAATTTCTTTATATATTTTTTAATTTAATAGAGATGGGATCTCACTATGATGCCCAGGCTGGTCTTGAACTCCTGAGTTCCAGTGATCCTCCTGCCTTGGTCTCCCAAAATCCCGGGATTACAGGCATGAGCCACCATGTCTAGCCCTGATGCTAAGCTTTAGCTATTAATTCATTTTACTCAAGTGTGTGTTCTTTCTTTTAGCATGTGAATTCCTTGGTGGAAGATTTGCCATTTTCTTTGGTCTCACTCAACCCAAATATCAGTATGTGTTAAACGAGTACTATAGAATACAAAATAAGGTATGTGACACCCTGACAGGAACACCAAGGGGCCTGAGATAGGACTGTTGAGTTATTTGCTCCAACTGTAGGTTGATATAGAAAAATATTTTCCCACCAGCTAAGCATGTACCACGATTTCACTGAGCACCCATAGTCAGAATGACTTATTTATCTAATGCTCCTCGCCCCATGACTGTTCTTTGTACTTGCCTTTTGCTACTGTGAAGTTAGGATGTCAAGAGATGAGTTGTAGAAGTTGATAGAGTGTGAAGCCTGGGATTGCTTAAAGGAGAAACTTCTTACATGGGTATCTATACAAGGGATGGTGGGAAGGACTCAGAGATATTTGGCTGGACAGTTAAACTTTTCATTATTTCTCTCCAAACCAGGAAAGTGACAAGAAAAGTGAAGGGAATGGATCAAAGGCCCAGGCAACTGAGGTTTCTAATGAAACGTGTCACTTGGAGGCTGAAGGCCCAGAGTATGGGACCAGATGAAAGGACACAGCGAAGATCATTCCTTGGAGGATCTAACCCAGGTGCAGGTCCCAGCACATGAGGGCAGTAGAGGCTATAGTTCCCCTGGACCTCTGTTTCTTGGCCATTGATTACCATGGCAACAGCACCGCAGGTAGCACTTCTGAGCCAGATCTGATTCTAATCTCCTTGTGATTTATTCTCAAGCATCCAGGAATTGCAAGCAGTAATAAAAGAAATTTTGGATACTTTCTCAACATACATTTTTATTTATGTCATCCCACTCTGACTCCACCCCAGTGATTCAAGTCCTGTTAGCACTGACAGTTGTACAATAGTATAAATGCCATAAGGAACTTTGGGTCTGGGAGTTTTGGGCTGAAATCCTCAGTCATGGGACTAGGGTACAGTAAAGAAGCTCTGTTTCTCAGAAGAAAATTTGGGTACCACAAAGTACCAAATTTTGGTAAATTCCCTTTCAGGATTTGACATAAGGTGTGTACTTTCAAATAGTCATCCAGGCTTAGTTGAGGCTTGCTTTACAAAAAGCAATCAATGCTAATAGCTCTGTTACAAAATCTTTATTAAAGTGTTTAAGAATTAGGTGTATTTCTTTTTTTTTTTGAGTCGGAGTCTCACTCTGTCGCCCAGACTGGAGTGCAGTGTCCGCTCCCGGCCACCGCAGCCTCGACCTGCTGGGCTCCGGTGATCCTTCCACTTCAGTCTTCCAGGTAGCTGGAATTACAGGCACGCACTACTACTTTCTCCATAGAAGTCTACTGTCAGTTCAGTAGCTTCCCAGACACATGTTCTCCACATGTTGGCTCAGTGCTTCGTGCTTATTTGGTCTTACATTTTCTCCATACTGTGATACTCATTGGAGCTGTAAAAGCAGAAGTTGAATGGAGTATTAAGCACTAGCAATCAAGGTCTTCACTAAGATTGAATCATGTCACTTCTGCTTATGTTTCTTCCACCAAAGCAAGTCACATGGACACAAGTTTACAGGCGTGTGAGCTTCTTAAGCTGAGAAAAGGAAGCACTTTCTTCTAGTGGCATAGGAGATAGATAGGCTCAAGAGTCAATGTGATATTGATTTACTCTCAGCTCTGCTGACTCTTTATAACCCAGTGGTCCTGTGCAAATTACTCAACTTCTCAGTGTTCTCATCTGTAAAACAGGTTTGATACAGGAAGCAAATATAATTTAAGCCAATTTATGCAACAAAAAGCAATTGTTTTAAAAGTATACTGAGGTAAATCATGAACCTCAAGGGCAGATAAGACCCAGTAAGGTTTGGAACAATCTGGCAAGCAAATACCCAGGCAGGTATTCTCTGCCCATGCTTTAACCTTTCTTGTACAAGAAGAAGATGACCACTCTATAACTCTTTATAACTCTTCTGTTCAAGTGACTGATACACAGGTCTCAGTTCCAATTCCAAACACATAGGGAATAAAATCGGATTAGCCTTTTTTTTGGTCAGACTGTCATCCCCTAATTTAATCAACTATGACCAGAAAGATGGGTTCTTATAATAGCAACATGGTTATAAGAACTATTTCTGGGTAAGCATGGTTCTCAGGTAAAGGGAATTGAAGTGAGGTATGAATATACTCCATGACTGTTCTGTGTAAAAATTGAGGAAAAGCATATGGCTCTAATTAGGCATTTAAGTCATAATATCAATGATAATCATTAATATTTGTGGTGGTTAATTCTATGTGTCAACTTTACTGGGTCATGGGGTGCCAGATTAAATATTACTTCTGAGTGTATATGTGAGGGTGTTTCTGGATGAGATTAGCATTTGAATTGGTGGACTCAGTAAAGAAGATTGCTTTCCCCAATGTGGCTGAGCATGATACAATCCACCAAGGGCCCAAATAGAACAAAAGACCAAGGAAGGAAGAATTTGCTTTTTTCTCCTCACTGCTTGAGCTTGGATACCTGTTCTACTCTTGTCCTCTGACTGGGATCTGTTCCACTGGCTTTTCTGGCCCCTAGGCCTTTCAATTCAAACTGAATTGCACCATTGGTTTTCCTGGGTCTCCAGCTTATAGATAGCAGACTAGGGGACTTCTCTGCCTTCATAATTGCTTGAGACAATTCCTCATAATAAATTTCATTTTATCCATCTGTCACCTATCTATCTATCATCTTCTATCTATCCATTTATCATTTATCATCCATCCATCCTATTGGTTATGTTTCACTGAACAATCCTGATTAATACAATATTGAATGAGAAACCTGGTTTCATGGATTCTAAATGGTTTGTCCCCACTAAGGAGTTAGTCTTAGTTCTTCATCTGACATACTTTGTTAGTCTAGTCTCAAGGTGAAGTAAATCTGGGGGTTACACAATATGCCAGAAGCAGCCAATCTAGCAATTAAGCACTGGCTACTTGAGTCTCAGGTGTTAGATTATACTAAAAATCTACAACTGATTTACTTGCTATTTTGATCTAAAATAGGGCCTAGTGATGAATTGCTTGTGACTTTTACGTTTTTCTCAAAAAATATTCACTTATTGAATAACCAATTACTGATGGTTCTAGAGAACTAGGCAAACCAAAGTATGATATTTCGAGGAGTGAATTTTATCTAGCAAATATTATACATTCAATCTAATTTTATTTTCCACTAAAAAAGGGGAGATTGCCTTCTCTTATGGTCAGTGACTATATGCAAATCAATTGAATCTTGAATAAAATATAATAAAGATAACTGGAATGAACTGCTCAGATCCTACCAGTCTGTGGCTGCAGATGAATGTCACAGTTACTTAATATTGACATTTATTCATTCATTTAATATTACTTGGGCATCTACTATGTGCTAGTTCCTGTTTTTGGTTCTGTCAACCAGACAGATGAAAAATCTGAACCCTCCTATTGGAATTCAGTTCTCAAAAGTTAAATTATTAGAATATTCAGTTTTCATGTGGTCAGCCTGTCACATGGTCCCCAATGATCTCCACCTCCTGCTAGTTACACTTTGTGCAGTCCCTTTCCACACTGAAGTAGGATGGCCTATGTGACTAATATAATAGGACAGAAGTGATAACTTTTATAACAATCACTTCATAGATTGTTATAAAAGACACTATGACTTCTATCTTCTGTCTACCATCATTATTTTTCTTTTGGCTCACTCACTCTGAGGGAAGCCAGCTGTCATGTTATAAGGACACCTGAGACATGCAGCAGGCTCAGTGTATCTCCACAAAATTCATTTGTTGAAATCCTAATCCCAATGTGAATGTTTTGGAGGTGGGACCTTTGGGAGGTAATTAGGTCATGAGGGTGGAGTCCTCCAAAATGAAGATTGGTGCCCTTATCAGAAGAGGCCAGAGTTAGCTAGCTCTCTTTCTTCCATGTGAGAATACAATGAGAAGTCAGTGGTCGCCAACCCAGAAGACCCTCATCAGAACCTGACAATGCTGACATCCTGATCTCAGACTTCCAGCCTCCAGAACTGTGAGAAATAAATTGCTGTTGTTATAAACCACCCAGTCTGTGGTACTCTATTACAGCAGTTTGAATTAAGACTTTGGAAAGTTTTATGCAGTAAGGATCTGGGGTCTCTAGCAAACAGTTAGTGAGGCGCTAAGGCCTGTGGACAACTATATGAATGCGTTTGGAAGACAACCTTCATCCTGCAGATGACTGCAGTGTACCTCCAGCTAGCAGCTTGTCTGTCACCTCATGGGAGAACCTGAGCCAGAACCTCCCAGCTAAGCTACTCCTGGATTCCTGACTCATAGGAAATGTAAGATAAATGATTGTTGTTTCAGGCTACTAAATTTTGGGATAATTTGTACACAACAATAGATAACTAAAGCAGTTTTTATTCCTAAATCTACCTTTCTTTCTCTCTCTCTCTCTCTCTCTCTCTCTCTCTCTCTCTCTCTCTCTCTCTCTCTCTCTCTCTTTCTTTCAACAACCGTGGTCAGTTTAACTGGGATGGCAAATGATAAATACAAAAGGCACGATCAAGGCAAAACTATTCTCATCCCATTTGAACAAATGCAAAGGTGTTATATAACAGCATGTGTTGCCAGAGGACCTTCCAAGGACAGGTCTCTGCACGAGAAACAAGTCTCAAGGATCCTTACCGCCTCCAGACAGAGGGTGGAGGCAGCCTTAGAGTTTCAGGCAGACAGGGCACGGAATCCCTTCTGGCATCCTTGGAACTTCAGATGTCGGATCTGGGGCACAGTTGCGGGCTGAGGATCTCGGAAGGGTCTCGGTGCCATCAGGGACTCCAGTGCTCGGGCGGGTGCAGCTGCGAGGGCGGGTGTTGGCCTGGCTTCTCCGCGGCGTCCGCCTCCCCCGGGGACGCGTGTGGCTTCTCCTGAGTCGCGGGTGTCAGGCCGGCAGGCTACCTTGCGTCCCGCCCCAGGGTGCTCTGCGTTGTGGGAACCTAGCCATTTCTAGAGTAGTCCCGGCGAAGTAGCCAGCAAGGAATGGAAAGCAGGTCCCTGTTGAACTCTTCGCTGTCCCAGGGAGCTCGCACAGGTCGCGATGGAAAGGGAACCCAGACTCGGTGTCTTGGAAACCCCGGGCCTCGCGTACACAAGGAAAGTGTTGCTCCATTGCACAACGGTGACACAAAGAATTCTGGATATTTCTAAACATTTCCAAGGACTTCTAAGGATACTTAAACTCATTCAAGAACTATAGTGCTCCCAAAAGGCAGGAATTTTTCCTTACTCCCTCAAGGCTAGACTGAACTTTCTGAACTATATAGCAGACATGCTTCCAACCTTACGGTGGTGTGTGGAGGCCTAACCGGTTGGGCAATCATATCCTGCAAGTCTAATCTGGCTGCTTCATTTGCCACTACCGTCAATTCCCATATTTGCTACCTGTCAATTTACCCAAAGGATTCTTCAATACATCAGGGAAAACACTTCTCTGTAATAATAGTCACAAACATTCAAAAGCAAAAAAATTTAGGCTCCCAGTACAAACAATTTTTTCATGACATAACTCTTTCACTCACATATCCATTACCATTTCCTCCAAAGCGCAATCATAGTGTTGGATTGACTCAGTAGGAAGAGGTTCTACCATCAGCCATACTCTATAACCAGAACCAACAATCTAGACACTGGTATAGCACTTGGCATCAGTTCAGATTCCCCTTGCTTTCTAGTAGGCTTCCTCTTGAGCCTTTATTATCTTTTTATGTCACCTAGCCTTTGGTTGGTATCTTCCCCATCCATCCTAACTCATTTTTATACCTTTGAACTTTGGAGAAGGAGCTGCAGTCCTAGTCCTTTTTCTCCCAGGAGGCAGTTCTGCCCTTTGTAAATTTATGGATGCTAAACAATATGTGAAGAAACTATATTTCTCTGCTCTGTCTGGCAGCTTCCAGGATTCAATGATATATTGGGAAAGGGGTAGTTCACTTCCCCTTCCAGGAACATATAAGCCCTAGGCTCTTGCCAAGCCAAAAATATCCCCAGCTAAACAAATTATATAGCAGAAAGTCTTTGAATTAATAAACTAAATATAAATGGTTTTCTTGTTCTTGATGTTTTTGGTTATTTATTAAGATCATACTTCATTGTGTGTAATGTCGGTATATGAAAGTTAATTTTATTATTTCTTTTTTTAATGATGGAGTCACACAAACCATAACCTTCAGAATGGAAATTCAGGGAATCTGAAGTGATCAGTGCAACTCTTTGGCAAATGTACACAGGCATTCACCCTTATTCTCCATACATAAATAATTCAAATGTTCTTTCCCTGGATAAGTGGTCCTGCCAGGAATTGTTCAGGTCTTTTTCATCTTTGCCAGCTAGGTAGTGAGGAGGCCCTTCAATTATCCCTGTGAAAGTTTCTGTCTTCTGCCAAATTGCACCACCTTCAACTGCAAGAGATAATTATTTTCTATACCTACAGCAAAATGAAGCCAAGCCCACCTTTAGCCATCTTTATTCTCAAGTACCTTATATGGTTTTGCCAAGAGCCAGCAAACACAGTAGTCTGTTTTTCCAGCAAAAGTGTTGAAAGCTCTTTAGGGAAAATCTTCCTTGTAAGTTCTCATTTAAGTTGGGTACAAAAAGGCATGGTTTTATCCATCTGAATTTAATTTGGTTAGGCAGTATTTTTACTAGAAAAAGGAAAATGAAGGACAACAAATTACTCAAAATGAAGTGGACATTACCTTTCTGAAACATTTACTTTGTCATCTTCAAGGCTGCTCTCAAGTTGACCAGCTGTATAAATAAGGGCAAAGTGGTAGAAACAAAATTCTATTCAGAATAGAATGAATTTCTGTAGAAAATGTGTCCTAAGATAAGTATTTCATGATGGTCTTTAGTTGTCTTGGGGGAAAATGTGCTTCAATGTCAAAGGAAGATGACCCCAAGAGCAAAATGACTCCCAAGAATGTGTTGATGGTGGGAGAACCTAGTTATTTGTTCAAAGTGTAGTTCTGAAAACTTTATGTATAATATTATTGTTAATTTTAAGTAACTGATTGAAATAGCCATGTTTTCTCATTGGCTGAAGTGATGGCTATTTTTTGGTTTTGTTTTGTTTTTTTGTTTTATGAGTCAGGGGTTCTCACTCTGTCACCCAGTCTGGAGTGCAGTGGCACGATCATGTCTCACCACAACCTTGACCTCCTGGGTTCAGGCAGTCCTTTTGCCTCAGCCTCCCAACTAGCTGAGAATACAGGTGTGTACCACCATGCCTGGCTAATTTTTTTTAAAAAATTTTTGTGGAGACGAAGTCTCACTATTTTGCCCAGGTTGGCCATGAATTCCTGGACTCAAACAAGCCTTGCCTCAGTCTTCCAAAGTGCTGGGATTATAGGTGTGAGTGCTCAGCCATAATGTTTAGTTTCATGTGTCAATTTGGCTAGGCTCTAGTTCCTAGTTATTTAATGAAATACTACTCTAGATGTTGCTGTGGAGGCATTTCGTAGTTAATATCTGCAATCAGTGGACTTTAAGTAAAGGAGATGACTCCAGGTAATATGGGTGGGCCTTGTCTAGTCAGTTGAAGGCCTTTAAAAGCAAAACTGAGGTTTTCTGGAGAAAAGAAAATTCTGCCTCAAAACTACAGCATCAAATCTTATGTGGGTTTCCAAGCCACTGCCCTGTTCTAAGGATTTCAGACTTACCAGTCCCCACGAGTATGTGAGCCAATCCCTTGAAATAAATCTCTTTGATTCTTTTTTTCTGGAAAACTCTGACTGATACAGCTGGTATCCAGCTTACATTTAGAAAGTCACCACTGCCATTTTTAGTTAGCTGTTAAACAGGCCAGTTGGCCAATATTACCAGCGTGCAATGTACAGGACAGCTCTCTTCTCTGCTTCGTCTCATTTCATACAGTCCAGATTTAAACATGCTTAAACTCTTACATTCTTATGCAAAAAAAACTTTCCTCTTGGCTTGCTGTGGCTCATCAATTGACGTCTGACATCCTAATATTTACGAAATGTACCTGGGCCTGTGTTCACTCTTTCTACAGATTAATTGTGATCATAGAGATCTGTAAAACTGAGAACTAATAACCTTCTATCCAACTGGCTGTGGGACAGGGAAGGAAAAAAAGACAGGCCCAGCAGTCCCCACCAGAGGTGGAAAGTGAATGCTTGGAATCTGGGAAGGCCATATATCTTGGAGTCTAAAGGGAAGGCATAGTAAGTATTCAAGAGCCAGGAGCCTAGATTTTAATTCCAGTGTCTCCAGTCATTAGCTGGGTGACCATATACAGATCAAGCCTCAGGCTTGTCCTCACAATGGGGGCAAAAAAAAATAGCCTCCCTGGGAGAGGTGAGAATTACTTCAGATCCTGTATGTAAAAACACTCTTTAAAGCTCTGTTCTAATGACACCATCAGTGTTACTATAACCTCTTTTGTTTTCTCAATCCCTATGAGAGAATATCTAGAAGCAGAAAACTAGACAGTGAGAATGTATGCTAAAGATTATTCCTCTGTTCTTCTCTGCTTTAATTCCCACTAGAGGTATAATTTTAAGGAAAATGAAATATGTTATATGCAAGGCCTCGCCCCTCAACGTTTATAAACAGCTATAGATGGTTCATTTTAGCTGCTCTCTACTGAGACATGTCATTGTGTGGGAAACAGATATACACCCAAAATTCTGCCCTGAGGAAAGCTGGATCTTGATGAGAGACGGTCCATTACCAGGGCAACTAAGCTAAGGGAGTTTGTCCTTAGTAACTGGGGTCAAAGAGTCCTTGACTGCGGGTCGTGACTGCTGGGATCATACTCCATGTAAAGAAAGAAGACAGAATCCACAATGAAAGAGGATTTGCACAGACAGCAATGTGGCCAAGAATATAGAAGAGGGAATATCCTTCATTTTGAAAGGAAGAGACATGGCTCACAAGGAGGTGGATTAGGAACTCTACTCTGGGTCAGAGTGAAAGGAATTCTCTCAGCTGGTCCCTGAGCACTCAGCAACTAGAAAGGTAGGAAAAGACAGCAGAAAGAGAAGTTAAGTTCTTCACCAACCTTGGAGGTTTGAAGGAGCTGCATGACTTATGTGGAAGCGGGGGAAGAGGACAGGCTAGGACCCAGTCTTAAATCCTCTGGCTGATTCTATTTTAGGAGAGAGATCATCCTCATAGTAATTAGAAGATGAGAAGAACCCTGGATAAGGAATCATGAAAATAAGACTCTGGTCCTGACACTGCCTGGTACCAAAAAGTTACGACTTTGGAAAAATTACCATCTCTGAGTCTGGTTTTCTAATCTATGAAATGAGGTGTTTGGACTAAATTATCTTTACTCAAAGTATATTCTTTTGAAAAAAGGAGGATCTGAAAATTTTAATTTTGGGGGGAAGTTTAGTTAAATAAAACTAAAAAGATTCTGTTACTGTAAGATTGTTCAGGGTGTTAATATACTAAAGTGCCTCATTAAGTTCCAAAAGGTAGATATAATACACAATATTTCCCAATTTTTTGGTTATAAAATCACTTGTGCATGAAACATTTCCAGAAGTAGCAGTCTGAGGAACTTTGAGAAACACGAAACTAGATAATCTATAAAATTCCTTTTACTTCTAATGTTCTTATTCTCTAAAGCTGGACTGGTACCAAGAAAATGGGTATTTGTCAGGTGTATGGATGGCATATTAAAGTGGAAAATATTTTTCATTTTACTAGCATCTCCTTTAGACTTTTCTCTCCTCTGAACAGCATCACTATTCCTGCTGTCAGCCAAGCTAGACACTTTAGTACTTTAGGGGCAACCTTGACTCTTAGCCATCAACCTAGCCATTGCAAAATCCTGACAATTCATTCTTTATGGTATCTCTGAAACTCATTTCTATGTCAATAATCCTGTTTCCAGGCTTTACTGATTGACTTAATTCTTGATTATTGCTTTTACTGGTAGAAACACTGAAAATCTCTCTAACTAGCAAAGATATGAAAAGTCTCCCTCTCTTTGCTTGTTTATTCTTCACCTTCATGCCAGAGATTTTTATTCTAAGCCATGAATCAAATCAGGTTACTTTCTTTCTCAAAATTTTTCAAAGGTCCCACATTGTTACTGAATACAATTTTAAATTTTCAAGGTCATGCATGGTCAAGGCCTAACTAATCTTTCTTTTCCTATCTCTATGAGCCAAGCTTTTTGCTCTTTAAAAATATCTTATTTCATGCTTTTTAATCTCTGTTCATATTAGTTTCTGTCCTTGATATCCCACCTCTTATCACTTCTTATTAAAACATTTGTCTCTAATAAAACATCTGTATCATTGAAGACCCAGATCTAATGCTATATCTTCTTTTAAGCCTTTCCTTGCACCCTTATTTAGATGTGAGCTCTCCCTTTTCTTTTTTTTTTTTTTTTTTTTTTGAGTTAGAGTCTCACTCTGTCGCCCAGACCGGAGTGCAGTGGCCGCTCCTGGCCACCGCAGCCTCAACCTGCTGAGCTCTGGCAATCCTTCCACCTCAGCCTTCCAAGTAGCCAGAATTACAGCATGTGCTACCACACCCGGCTGATTTTTTGATTTATTGTAGAGATGAGGTCTCGCTGCCCAGGCGGGTCTCGAACCTGCGGGCTCAGGCAATCCACTCACCTCACCCTCCCAAAGGCGCGGGATTACAGGCTGAGCCACCGAGCCCGGCTGCTCTCCCTTTTCTGTACTTGGTTAGTACCTCTTTCATCTAATATGCCCCCTCCTGGTATTATAATGATTTGTAAAGTCATGCTAATCATTCTTCAGATAATGAATTTATTGAACACAGGGGTATAGTGAATGACTGGCCTAGGCTTAAAGATTCTTCTGCCAGTTCATATTCAGTCTCAACTATCTCAACAACTAGTTATGTGCCAGGCACCAGGGAACATAAACGTGGCTAAGAGCCTACAGCCAATCCCTTAGGTGCCTGGCACATAACTCCTGGTCCTTAAGAGGGACTCTAGTCCCTCTCAAATCATCCACATCTTTTCTGAGCCTTAATGAAGCAGAGCAACTGCGTAAGTCCCAAATGCCATGACTGAGTGCTTCTTTCGCTCAGGTGGTAAGCGTTCCTTCATTTGAGATCCTTAATGTTCCTCAAAAGCCAACATTAAAAGACACCTGTCTTTTGATCAAACCTCCAAAGCCTCATTTTCAGATTCATCCTATTAGATGGCTCTGGAACAAGCCTGCACTAAACACTCCACAAATCCTGGTGCACTTATTTGAGTATTATTTACTGTAACCTCCATGAAGTGTGCAATAAACACACAGAAGTCCCAACGCTGAAGGCTGGAAAGATGTGGCAGGATGATAAATAAGCTTTGATGATGATTTCAATGGGTGGTAATTTCTTGCTTCCACAGAGACTCCACAAACACAGCTGTCAGAAGTGCATTGTGTAAATCAGATGCTAATTAAATTAAATTCCCACTAGAATTAAGCCTGTAAAATACTTTGTCTTGTTTTCTTGCAAGCTAGGCCTTTCAATCAAGACAGCTGGAGCACTGACATTTCAGGTACGTGGAGGCAACAGCTGCAGTGAAGCAAAGCAACTGTATTCATAATTAAATTGCCATCAGTAAAAGGAAAATAGATGCCATTTTTGACATTAGCAATGTTAAAAAGTTCAAATAGTCTAGCAGAGACAGAGTTGGACTGGGAAGGAGAGGTCTGGGATCTGATGTAAGTTTTGGTGAAATCATTTTATGACTCTACGGTTCTATTCCTGGCTTCTGGCCATCTCCTTCCTCCATTTCTCCCTTCCTTGTTTTCTTCTGCCGAACATTTGAGTGTCAACTGCTTCCAGGCAATGTACTGGGTTCTGGAGAACCCTAAAGTACAAAAGATTTTCTTCGTCCTCTGGGTGCTCCTATTTCGTTTTTGTTTTTGTTTTCGGAACCAGAAAGTGGGAGAGAGATTCTATGTTCTCAGCACCTTTAGAATTTAGAGTTCCATCATTCCAAATACAAGTTTTATTCAACCAGCATTTAGGTCATATCAACTCTGTTTTTCAGTATTCCATCCCTGCCTCTCTGTTGAGGGATGCAGAACACACATCCTTGCCCCTGCCTTTAGTTTTTAGAGTCTGGTTAGAAGTCAAAGCACATGTGAATGAAACACTTGAAATAATACACAGCCATAAATATTATGTAGAGAAGTACTGAAGCTGAAGCTTAAGAAGTCAATCAAAGAATACTTTCCAGTCATTAATTCATTCATGAAACTTATTCTCAATACCTACTGTGTGCCCAGAACCTGTGTGCTGTGTCTTGGGGATACCAAGGAGATAGTACTGTGTGCTATGTCTTGGAGATACCAAGGAGATAGTCTCTGCCATCAGGGAGCTTCCAGTTAATTTGAAAGGAAACTATATAAAAAGTTAATTATAATAAAATGTGGTTATAACAATTTTAGAATCATGAGATTAGAACACAAAATGGGGGAGTGAGGTTTTATTTACAAACAAAAAACTCAAAGAAATATTAAAAGCATTCTATCTCCTCAATTACTTCAGTTGTTCTAGGTTTTTTAATATTATTTATTTATCTTTTATTTCAATAGCTTTAGGGAGGTGCAAATATTTTTGGTTACAGGGATGTATTGCATAGTGGTGAAGAAGTCTGAGCTTTAAGTGTATCCACCACCCCCATCTATGCACATAATACCCAATAGATGATTTTTTATCCCTTCAGTCCTTTCTACCTCCCCTCTCTGAGTCTCCAATATCCATTATGCCATTCTCTATGCCTTTGCAGATCCTTAGTTTAGCTCTCACTTAACAGTGAGAACATGTGGTTCTTGGTTATTCTGATCCTGCATTAATTCACTTAGAATGATGCCATCCAATTCCATCCTAGTTGCTGCAAAAGACATTGTTTCATTCTTTTTGACCACCAAATAGTAACACATTTTGTGTATACACACATACACACACACACACACACACACACACACACACACACACACACACACACCACATTTTCATTATCCACTGATTAGTTTATAGGTATTTAGGTTGATTTCATATCTTTGTGAAAGATATGAACAATTGTGAATTGTTCTGCAATTAACATTGGGTGCAGGTGTCTTTTTTATACAATGACTTCTCCTTTGTAGGTAGCTACCTAGTAGTGAGATTGCTGAATCAAATGGTAGATCTTCTTTTAGTTCTTAGAGAAATCTCCATACGGATTTCCATAGAAGTTGTACTAATTTATATTCCCACCAAAGTATATAAGCATTCCATTCCCTTTTCACTACACCCACACCAGCATCTATTCTTTTTTGATTTTTTAAATTATGGTCGTTCTGACTGGTATAAGGTGGTATCTCATTGTGGTTTTAATTTGCGTTTCTCTGATGATTAGTTATGAGCAATTTTTCATGTTTGTTGGCCATTTATGTACCTTCTTTTGAGAGGTATCTGTTCATGTCATGTTCTTTAATGGGGTTACTATTTTTCTTCCTGATTTGTTTGAGTTCTTTGTAGATTCTGGATATTAGTCCTTTGTCAGATGTATAGCTTATGAATTCTTCTTCCCCTCTGTAGATTGACTATATGCTCTGTTGATTACTTCTTTTGCTGTGAAGAAGCTTTTTAAAAAATTAAATCCCACTTGTTTGTTTTTGTCTTAGTTGCATTTGCTTTTGGGGTATTAGCCATAAATTCTTTGCCCGATAAGTTTTTCCTAGATTTTTTTCTAGAATTTTTATGGTTTTAGGCCTGATATTTAAGTCTTAAGTCCATCTTGGTTAATTTTTGTATATAGTGAGAGATAGGGATCAAGTTTCATTTTTCTGCATGTAGCTATCCAATTTTCCTAGCACCATTTGTTGAATACAGCATCCTTTCTCGAATGTATAGTTTTATCTGCTTTGTCAAAGATCAATTAGTTGTAGGCGTTTGTATTATTTCTGGATTCTCTGTTCTGTTCTATTGGTTCATGTGTCTGCTCTTGTACCAGTGTTTTGGTTACTATAGCCTTTAGTATAATTTGACGTCAGGTAATGTGATGCCTCCAGCTTTTTTCTTTTTGCTTAGGATTGCTTTGGCTATTCTGGTTCTTTTTGGTTCCATATGAATTTTAGGATTTTTTTTCCTAATTCTGTGAAAAATGACATTGGTAATTTGATGGGAATTGTGTTGAATCTTTGGTTTACTTTGGGTGATATGGTCGTTTTAACAATGTTGGGCCAGTGTGGTAGCTCACACCTGTAATCTCAGCACTTAGGGAGGCTGAGGTGAAAGGATTTTCTGAGCCCAGGATTTTGAGACCAGCCTGGACAATATGGTGAGACCTCATCTCTACAATTAATAATAATAATAGTAATAATAATAATAATAATAAATTAGCTAAGCATGGTGGCACACACCTGTAGTCCCAGTTACTTACAAGGCTGAGGCAGAAGGATTGTTTAAGCCCAGCAGGTTAAGACTGTAGTAGCCATGATTTTGCCACTGCACTCCAGTCTGGGTGACAGAGACTCCAACTAAAAAAAAACAAAGACACAAACAAAAAATATTTATTATTTCATTCTATGAGCATGGAATATTTCTTCATTTGTTTGTGTCCTTTACAATTTCTTCATCAACGTTTTGTAGTTTTCCTTGAAGAGATCTTTCACTTCTTTAGTTAAATACATTCTTAGGTATTTTAGCTTTTTGGCTGCTATTATAAATGGAATTGAGTTCTTGATTTGAATCTCAGCTTGGTTGCTATTGGTGTGTAGCAGTGCTACTGATTTATGTGTATTGATTTTTGTATCCGGAAACTTTACTGAATTTGTTTATCAAGTCTAGGAACTTTTTGGAGTAGTCTTTAAGATTCTCTAGGTGTAGGATCATATCACTGGCATATGGAAATAGTTCAATTTCTTCTTTTCCAGTTTGGATACATTTTATTTCTTTCTCTTGCCTGATTTCTCTAGCTAGACTTCCAGTACTATATTGAACAAGATGGTGAAAATGGGCATCCTTGCCTTATTTCAGTTCTGAAAGGGAATACATTTAACTTTTCACCATTTTCCAAATTGGCTGGGGGTTTGTCATATATGGCTTTTATTAATTTGATGAATGTTCCTTCTATGCCTATTTTGCTGAGATTTTCTTGTTATGAAGGGAATCTGGATTTTACCAAATGCTTTTTCTGCATCTATTGAAATGGTCATATTATTTTTGTTTTTCAGTCTTTTTATGTGGTAGATCACCTTTATTGACTTACCTATGTTGAATTATCCTTACACCCTGGATAAAACCCACTTGATCATGGTGGCTTATTTTTTTTTATGTGGTATTGAATTCTGTTTGCTAGTATTTTGTTGAAGATTTTTGTATCTGTGTTCATGAGGGATAATATTGTTCTGTAGTTTGTTGTTGCTGTCATTGGTGTGTCTTTTCCTGGCTTTAGTATAAGAATGATATTGGCTTTATAGAATGAGCTAGGGAGAATTCCCTCCTTTTCAATCTTATGAAATAGCTCCCGTAAAATTGGTACCAGTTTTTCTTAGAAAGTCGGGTAGAATTCAGCTGTGAGTCCATCAGGTCCTAGAATTTATTGTTGTTGTTGGGAGACTTCTAATTACTGTTTCAATCTGTCTACTCATTATTGGTCTGTTCAGGGTTTCAATTTCTTCCTGACTCAAGGTTGAAAAGTTGTATGTTTGCAAGAATTTATCCATTCCTAGTTTGTTTGCATAGAGGTGTTCATAATATTCTTGGATGATCTTGTGTATTTTTGTTGTATCAGTTGTAATGTGTCCATTTTCATTTCTGAGTGAATTTATTTGAATAATCTCTTTTGTTTTTGAATTAATCTAGCTAGTGGTCTATCAATTTTGTTTGTTTTTCAAATAACCAACTTTTTATTTCATTTATATTTTATTGTCTTTTTAAATATCATTTAGTTCTGCTCTAATCTTTGTTATTTCTTTTCTTCTGCTAACTCTGGGTTTGGTTTGTTCATTTTTTTTAGTTTCTTGAGGTGTGATGTTAGGTTGTCATTATGTGATCTCTCAGTCTTATTAATGTAGGCCATAAGCGCTGTACATTTTCCTCTGAGCCTAGATTTCCTTTGATTGTGTCCTAGAGGTTTTGATAACTTGTGTTGTCGTTGTCATTCATTTCAAGAAATTTTTAAATTTCCATTTTGATTTCATTGTTTATCCAAAGATCATTCAGAAGCACATTGTTTAATTTCCCTGTTTTTGTTTGATTTTGCGAGTTCTTCTTGGAGTTAATTTCTAGTTTTATTACTCTGTGGTCTGAGAAGGTGCTTGATATAATTTCAGTTCTTTTGAATCTGTTGAGGCTTGATTTGTAGCCTATCATATGGTCTATCTTGGAGAATGTTTCATGTGCTGATGAGAAATATATATATTCTGTAGTTTTGCAGTAGAATATTCTGTAGTTGTCTGTTAGGCCCATTTGCTCTAGGGTCCAGTTTAACTTCAATGTTTCTTTTTGACTTTCTGCCTTGATGTTCTATCTATTGCTGTCAGTGGAGTGTAAAATATAAAAAAGCTTAAGTATTAAACTCCAGTGAATGATGTGTGTGCTAAAGTATTTAAAGGGAAATTTACTGATGTCTGCAATTTGCTTTCAAATGCATCAAAAATAAGATAGATTAATGAATGAATACATGGATATATCATAATAAAGTATATAAAACATACTAAAAATATCATAATAAAGTATATAAAATATATTAATGGTAGAATGCCATGGATATTTACTGTTATATTATTTAAACTTGGCTGTATTTCATAATAAAATTGGGGAGCAGAAAGGATACATGATGCATCTAAATTGCTGGAAATGGCACCTGTTGGTGCTCTCTTCCAGCGATCGTGCATCTAAGTTCTTTTATAGGATAGAGCACCCGAGATACTGTGATTTCTAATCATAGGTTTATATAAAAATCCCCTCCATGAGTTTATAAAAATCCACATATCATGGACACAACTTTGGAGATTCTGATTTCAGAAGGTTTGGAGTGGGGATCTAGATACCGGTGCCTGTAAAAACACTCAGGTAAGTTTTACATGAACCCTTGATATAATCTCCACAAGGAATAAATTTCTCTGCCCACCAAATGGGCCCCAACTAAAAAAAACCTGTATCACCACAGTTTTATTAAGTATCCTCTGGGATCCCTCTTTGGTTAGTAAGCCAGGGGATCTAGATGATGGTGTGACAGCCTCTTCCAAAAGTGCCACAGAACCAACTCAGGCATCTCATGTACACCTCACAAGTGAAAAGAGATTAAGCATGATGCTATTATGGTGTCTGTTTCAACTCAGGACCTCTAATTCCATGTGAAAGGCAGAACTTAAGGTTGGGGATGAAAAGAAATTGGAGAATTTGTGTGAGTAGTAAACCTGGCTCCAGGTTTTGGGCAGCTTATTTCTACCCCTTGACTTTCAAGTGAAAGTAAATTCCTCATTCCCTCAATTCTCTCTCCTTGCCTTTCATTTCTTCTCTCCCCATCCTCTACTCACATCTCCTCCCGATGCCTCTATCACTTTAAAATACAAATGCAAAACATTACATATATAGCTATATCTGTATCTGCTTTCTGTCCCTTTCCTCCCACTTGGGCTCTAGAAGGCCATTCTGTTCTATTCATATTTGTAGTATCCATAACACCTAGTGCAGTACTTGTGCACATGGCAGGCACACAAATAAATTTAATTCAAAGAACGGACAAGGTCAGGGCTGGAGGTGAAAAGTGGATGGGGTCTATTTTATACCTCATCTAAAGACCGAATGAGAGTTTTGACACTTTTCCATGGCCCTGAATGTCCTACTGTAAGTCAATTATTTATCATCAGTAGCTATTGTTTTTCTACATGACATCTTTTTGAAGGCATAACAACTTAGAAGTTAAACAATAGTGGCATTTAGTGAGCTGTCTTTAATTACTATGTGAAGTTGGCAATTTTTCATACACAGTCTTGCTTAGCTCTAATACAGCTGAAGAAAAATATTGTTCTAAATTGATATGACTGGAGGGAGACACTTTAAATGGTCCATATTACTCCAAAGGGCGGCGGGGGGGAACTCTAATCTCTATACAAAACCCAATGGAGCAAGTCATGTTCAATGGTTAGGCCATTACTGCTCTCCCCAGTCCACTTAAAGAGTATGTTATAATGTTTGTCTTTGCCTAGGACTCAACCTACAAAAATATTACTCTCCATTTCACTGGAAACTGCTGTAGATTGATTCCTATGGTGAACATCTGGAAATGTAGCCCGGAGTAGAGGGGGAAAAAAAAAAAAGAAAAAGAAAAGAAAAATCTTCTATGGGCCACAGTAGAAACAAAGATTTTTTTAAAAATTGACTGGAAAACCATAAATTAGAGAGTGGACAATAAGGTAGAGTATAAAGAGACAAAAAAGTGAATTTAAAGAGAGGTGAGCTACTTTTAAAAAACAACAGAATAAGAAGTTCCAAAATGTGTACATACAACTACTAACTCAGTTTTTTCTATAGTGTGATCCTTAGAACACCAGTCTCATAGAATGTTCTAGTCATACACACACACAGACACATACACACACACAACCCCCGCCATAGTGAAATAAAATTAGAAAATGCTACACATCACAATCCCCTCTTAGAAACATCTTTTTAAAAAAATCTCTGAGAAGTCCTTCAGTAGAGAATCCTATTTCATTTCGTGTGCTGTAAACTTAATTGACCACAGAAATTTGTGCTCTAAAGCAGTGATTCCCAAACTCTCTGGTCTCGGGACCTCTCTATCAGTCTGAGTCTAATTTGGAGAGAGAACCCACATAGTAATTTGAACAGGGAATGCTCAATAGAATTATTACTATAACATGAGATTGGCTAGTAAGAAGTAAAGATAACTCTAAAGAATGTAAGGAGAACAGATATAAGGAGCAGTCTATAGGCTCCGACGCTGACATGAAGTGCACAGGAAGGAGGCCCCATACCTCAGGGCTCAGAGCCAAACCTCATACAGAAGACAGGGCCCTGGCTCATTGAGTGGCAGAGAAATGCTATGGTTATGTGCTGGTGAAACTTGCAGGAAATGTGCTTTCTGAAATGTGCTGGAGAACTGCCCTTTAGGGAGCTGGGAAAAGTTGTTCATGCAGAGGTTCCTCAAAGGTGGTATTCTTCTCCAAAACTGCCTGTGGGCTGGGATGTTGAGGAAATGTTTGTCTGCTGGGTGCTGCTGGGTGCACATCAGGGCCCTGGTGCTGGAGAGAAGCTGCCTGTGCTACAGGAGTTGGATGTGAAAGAAACCTTGCATATGCTGCAGGAGCCTCTGGAGAGATCATATCAGGACCAAGAAGGAAAATGCCCTCTTCTACAATGTCTCTCCAGCTCTCTCTGCTGACAAAGGTTATTGCCATCCAACAAAAGGGAAAAAATTAGAGTCCAGATTCATCTGCACAGAATAGGCAAGGGAGGGTAAATATGGTAAAAAGAGGCAACAAATTGATAATTAGCACAGTTGCAACAATTTGAAATTACATATTTCTTTATTCCTTAGTAGATAATGTTTATTAATCATTTGTCATGTGCCAGACTCTGTGCTAAGTACATTACATAAATAATTTAATCTACACAAGTCTGTAAAAGTACTATTATTATCCTACAGCAATTTTACATATGACAAAACCAAAGAATATAAGAATTAAACTTGCCCAACGGCATAGAGCCAGCAAGTGGCAGATCTAAGATTCAAACTCAGGCAAATGAATTCAGTCTTTCTCTTTCACCTAAGAGCAAAAAATAGTTTTGCTTTGGGTAATGTTGTGTCTGCAGTGATTGCACAAAGAAAAACATCTATAAATATTTATTGAACGTATGGTTCAGTGTTTCTCAACCTTTTTACATTATTGGTCCCCTAAGGAGCCTTTACAGACATTTTTTCCTAGTTGCATCCCACCACGAAATTTTAATATCACAGATATAGTTTATATATAGTTATGTGCCATATATATGTATATTTTTATACATACATACATATATCTGTGCTTTATATGTAAAAAGAGCAAAATTTCTGCCTCCAACCCTGAACCAGATTTTCTTTCTGGGAGGCAAGATCATCCCTGTTGAAAATGTTTAAATACCTGTACAAATGGCATGAATTCATTCTTGCAGGTCAGGAGGGGTACACATGAACTCAGGAATGTGAACTTGAGTGAGTCACTTTATCTCTGGGCCTTAATTTCTAGGACTATCAGGGTTAAGTCAAATGTCTATGGGGTTCAAGTTTATTACATGAATATGTGAAATAGGCCAGAGTAGCAAGAAGGTATGGAAGAGACTACAGCAAACTAGAGACAACAAAATGTGGATAGAGTAATTTACATTAAATTCTTAGATAACACTGTGCCTGCCAAGCAAAGCACTTCTAGAGGCTAGGTTTGTCTCCAAAGTCTGCTGTTTTGAAACTTTTGGAGTAAGGCCTCTTTCAACTCTAAGATTCTTTGTCTTCAATTAGTTGACAAATTCTACCAAACAAATAACACGTGGTACCTCCTTGTCACTATGGATGTCTGAGAAGTTGTGTGGTTTCCGGTTTTTTGCTGTTATGAACACTATTGCCAAGACCATTCTTATACATGTTTCCTAATGTTCACATGTATGAACTTCTCTTGGATAGTGTCAGTTGGTTGTAGGAAGCCAACACTAAGATAGAGTTGGAAGTGCAAGAAGTTTATTAGGGGTAATATCTGTGAAAAATAAGGGGCACAGCGAGAAGGCAAGGTGATCGTGAAAAGAGAGAATAAAAGAAAGAAGTTAGGTAGGAATAGCCTCAGATATTCCTGCAGTGCGACTCTGAGAAATCTTGTTGGCCAGCCCAAGAGAAGCAGTCCCTTGCTGGCCAAAAATGGAATCCCCTGGACCAGTCATTGGCTGGGGACTGCCCAGGAAGCTCATGGCATTGGCTTGAAAGCTGAGGTAGATACAGCTAGATGCTTCAGTTCATTGTATTTTCTGTGGCAGCATCTCTCCTAAAGGAAGTTATGAGTAGCACACCTCTGTAGCTGCCACATGGGTATGCAGCTATGGATTATGGCTTTTTGGTTCTCATAGTTAAAAAAAAATAGTGCATGTATAATATTGTTGAAAATTAATATAACTCTTAAAATTCAATAAAGAAACATATATGTATATATTTTTTTCAAAAAGACAGGAGACTAAATGTGAGGCCCTAATATCATCCTCATGAACTTCACTCCAGCTACTAATGATCTCTCTTGAATGGATCACCTGAGAGGATAGCAGACAGGTATGTTCTGGAGGTTATAAGCAAGGCCTGGAGTTCTGCCACAGCAGGAACATAGGGACTTAGAAGAACATTACTGCCCTCTGTATCCTACCAAATGTTGGAGATACGGAGTAGAAAGCTCTGGAGTAGAGATCAGAGTGTGATTCATGGGCTTTTAGAGAAAAGGGGACCACAGCTTGTGTGAGTTTTCTTGGGGAGATCCACTGGTTTCCCTGGCCCCAGGGAAGGAAAATAATAAACACTAGTGGCACCAATAAGTGAAGAGGTGGAGAAGGAGTTTGGGGTTCAGAACTTACCTAGGGAGCACAATGTTCACTATCTGGGAATGGGCCACCTGAGACCCAACAATATAATGGAGGGAGCTGGAGTAGCAGACTGAATCCTTCCACTCCTGAGGCTGGCAGAGCACCACCCTAAAGCTGAAGAGACTGAAAGTTGAAGGGTTTCTTTCTTGACAAGGAAATGACAACTTGTTAGTTGTATTTCTCTTCTCACAGTTCACAGAATGGCTGCTGCTTAAGGCATATTAATAAAGTAGACCCGGGTCACAAGAGTGCATAAAGCCTTGTGAAGGCAAAATTATATGACATTATGCTTATGAAGACCAGCAGCCAAAATTAATAAGCAGAATACATAGAATCAGCAGCTCTTATGAGATAAAACTGTTAATAACTTGAACAAAAAACTACAGCATATAAAGTACCTTCTGGAACTATAAAGAATTTCTTTTTTTTTTTCATCTTTATTCTAGATTCAGGAGGTACGTATGCATGTGCATTACATGGACAAATTGTGTAGTGGCAGGTATTGGGTCTCAGGTGGCCCATTCTCCAGATGGTGAACACTGTATCCCATAGGAAATTTCTGAATCCTAACACCATCCCTATGTCCCTTTTATTGGTGTCCTCTGTCTATTATTTCCTTCTTTGTGACCATTTAGTTCCCACACATGAGTGAGAACATGCAGTGTTTGGTTTTCTGTTTCTGAGTCAGTTCACTTAGGACAATGATTTCTAGCTCCATAGAAAATTTCTTAAATTCAAAATTTAGTAGATAAATTGAAGGGAGAAAAGAGTCACTGTTGAAAACCTGATTAGTTTCCTAAAAGATCAAATAGAAGCAGTATCTCAAAGAAGAGAGCAAAAATACAAAGAGATGGAAATATGGTACTAAAAAAAAAATTCAGGATGACAAATCCAAAAGACCTTACATGTGAAAAATAGTGGTAGGAAAGAAAGATAAATAGGGGGAACACAGAGGACTTTTTGGGACAGTGATACTACTCTGAGACTGTAATGGTGGATACATGTCATTATACATTTATCCATTAAACTATAAACTTTGGGTGATAATGATGAGTCCATGCAGGCTCATCAGTTATAATAAGTGCACCAATCTGGTAGGGAATGCACAATGGGGAAGACTGTGCTTGTGTGGGTGCAAGAGGTATATGAGAACTCTATGCTTCCCACTCAATTTTGCTGTAACCCTAAAACCGCTCTGAAAAAAAAAAGTCTATTAATAAAAACAGCAGTTCCAAAAAAGAATGAACAAAGAAACAGATAGGAAAATGACAATAATTGAACAATAGAAAAATATTTCCCAACCTAAAGAAACATTTGGAGCTGTAAATTTAAAGATTTCATCACGTCTTACATAGAAGGTATGGGGGAAAAGATACACGCCCTGATATAAATTGGTTAAATAAAAAATCTTACAAGATATCAGACAAAAAGAAAAGTTATTCACAAAGGAAAAGGAATTTGATTGGCATTGGAGTATTTTATCTGTTGCACTAGAAACTGTAAGACAATAAAATGTCTAGTTTTCTGAAAGGAAAGAGTTGATACCCAGTGTGGCTATGCAGCCAGAACTCAGTGGATTTGCCTCATGTGTTGCTAAAATATTGAAATATTTCCACATTGGATATGAAATAGCTTTGGTTTTGAGCTTCTCCTCTTCATCAACCCTTCCTGTCCCTTCCCTTTTCTGTAGGACAGCACTTAAGCCTTAATACCTGCCACACCTTTCTTGTTGATTGGTCAGTGTTTGGTTACATGAGTGAATATAATTTCTGCTTCCAAGATGTCAAATGACAGGAAGAATGAAAGTTGTTCAAGAATAAATCACCCATGTATCCAATCTGATATAAATGTTTGAGAAAGGACTCTAACCAAATGAGAAAAAAAAAATCAAAGCAGAGTTATTAAGAGAATAGCAGATAAAGAATAGATGAAAACAGTGATGAGAAGTGAGACTTATAATATGTACTAAAATTTAAATGGGTAATAGGAGATATTTTCTGAAAAGGCAAATCTACCAAAAGGTTGAGATTAAGGGTACCAAATTATCTCAACAACAACTAGGGACAGAGAGAGGAGAAAGATAAGAAGTCATGCAGCCCTCAGATTTCATCTTGTTTTGGGGGCAAGGGGAGCAAATATAAGTAATGGGAAATTAATAACATTCTAAAGGTTTCATCATATTAGGGAGGGAGAACAGAGGTAAGTAGAACACCTGAATCGGGCCAGATGGCTGAATAGGGCCAGATGACATCCTGTTGTCTTGAAATAGTCAAGATATATATTTGATGGTAAACATCAGGGAAGAGAACCATATCTATTACCAATAGGAAAATATGATAAAAATTTCAAATTAACAAGCAGAAAAGAGAATTAAATAGAGTTTTAGAGAGGATCCAAGATGACCATCTAGAAGTAGCTGACCAGTACCTCTCTCACAAAGCAAAAAAAGAAAGAGAGTTCCAGTAGCCAGTGACCCCCAGAAATGTGAGCAGGCTGAGATGGAGGAATGCACCCCACATTCAAGAGGACTCTTGAAACACAGGGAGAGCAAGGAGAGAAAATAGTTGGCTGGCTTGGGAGCCAGGTGGCCTCATTCCTGCCAGGTGCCAGGCTTACATCAGATTTGCAGTCCTGTCTTATATGTGAGAAGGGGTAGTGCTACTGACATCGTCTTTAATGGTTCCTTTCCCCCTAGCCACGTGGTTCTCCAGTCCCAGGTGGGAAGCAGCATAGATACAGCATTGTGTGCTGCCAGAGCCCACAAGCAACTGGGAATTCATCTGAGCTCTGAACACCTATAGCTATCAATCCCTGAGAGTTCACACCGCATGAGCAGCACTTAGTGGCCAGCCCTCAGACCAAGAAAAATCACCTATCATCTTAACTCACCCCAAGTCAGGTCCACCAGTTTGGAGAAAGCTTTGGCAGATTCTGTTGATTTTGAGTTCTGAACACAGATAAGCCATTAGCAAGCTAGGAGGAGTTAAGAGGAGCATCATGTAGTCCCTATCTCCCTGCGGGAGCACTTCTGGACCGCAGATGGTGCCACCATTCCAGCAGTGCTGCCACAGTGGCCAGAAGGCCAATCCCCACTCTGGATCCCCCACAGAGAGCTTGCAATTGGGGATCAGTAAGCAGTTTGGCTGGCCCAGCCATGGGAAAAATTTTGCAGTGGAAAGTAACTTTGTGTTCTGAGTGCTGCCTAGCAGGAGAGGTGGAGCTGGAGACAGTGGGATGAAGACACCTGTGAAGGCACCTATGATTCCCCTCTCCTTGTGGACACTTTGAATGGCAGAAAAGGCCTCAGGGCAGCTAGACCATATCTAACTGCAAAATAACAAAACTAAAATATAATAAAAAGAGAAGAGTTGGTTCTCACAGATGAGGAAGAGCTAGTGAAGAAACACTGGCAATCTCCAAAGCCTTAATTAGGCATCACCCACAGACGCTCCTCCTAGATCCCAAGCAATGGAACCCATCCAGAATGACCTGTCCCTGATGACAAACATGGAATTCAGGCCAAGGATGGTAAAAACAGCCAAGGAAAGTCACAAGAAGATGGAAGCACAAATCACCAAGGCAGCAAAAGCAGTCCAGAAATCAAAAGTTGAGCTGGCCAATATAAGAAAGGTCCAATCTGAAATCCTAGAAATGAAGAATTTCTTCCTGGAATTTTAAAGCACAATGATAGGCCTAGGCAGCAGAATTGACCAGGCAGAGGAAAGAAACTCAGAGCTTGAGGATCAAAATATTAAACTAACCCAGTCTGACAAAAATAAGAAACAAAGGCACAAAAAGAAAGAGCAAGACCTATAAGAATTGTGGGATTGTGTAAAGAGGCCAAATCTACATTGACTGACATCCCTGAGACAGAAGGAGAAACTAAGAACACCCTGGAAAAGCCTTCCAAGACGTCATCCAAGAAAATTTTCCCTATCTTGCTAGAGAGGTGGCCATCCAAACACAAGAGATCCAGAGAATCCCTTCAAGGTATTACATGAGAAGACCATCCCCAAAACACATAATAATTCATCTCTACCAGGTAAGCATAAGAGAAAATATCCAAATGGCAACTAGAGAGAAGACACAGGCTACCTATCAGGGAAGACCCATCAGAAGTGCAGCAGGCTTCTTAATAGAAACTCTATAATCCAGAAGGGCCCCATCCTCAGTGTTCTTAAAGAAAAGCAATTCCAGCCAAGAATTTCCTACCATGCCCAGCTAATCTTCATCAATGAAGGAGACTTAGAATCCTTCCCAGATATTCAGTCTTTAAGAGAATATGCCACCTCCAAACCAGCTCTTCAGGAGACGCTTAAGAAAATTCTGAGCACAGAAACAAAAGAATCATTCTACCCATTGCAAAAGCACAGGCAAGCACAGAGTTGTTAATTGATAATAGAGATCAACCACAAAAAAAGCAAAGCAACATCTTAACAGCATTATAACAGGGATAAACCCTCACATATCAATAATTAACTTGAATATGAATGGACTGAACACACCACTAAAAAGTCATAGAGTAGCAAACTGAATAAAGAAATATGAGCCAACATTCTACTGCCTCCAGAAAACGCATCTAGCTACAAAGGATACCCACAGGCTCAAAGTAAGGGGCTGGTGAAAGATCTTTCAGAAAAATGGAAAACAAAAGAAAGGATAGGTAGCTATTCTTATATCAGATAAAATAGACTTCAAACCAATAAAATTTAAAAAGAACATGAAAAGATGCTACATAATGATAAAAAGCTCAATCCACCAGGAAGAACTATCCATCTTAAATATATATGCACTCAACACAGGAGCACCCAGATTTGTAAAACAACTGTTACATAAACTAAGAGAAGACATAGACACCCATACAATCATAGTTAGAGACTTTAATATCCCACTAACAGCCCTAGACAGATCATCAAGGCAAAAAACTAACAAGGAAATCTGGAACCTTAACTCAACACTTAACCAACTGGACCTATATATCTACAGAACATTTCATTCAACAACCAGAGTATACATTCTACTCATTAGCACATATAACATACTCCAAGGTTTATCACAGTCTTGGGCATAAATCAAGTGTGAACAAATTTCAACAATTGAGAGACCACAATGGAATAAAAGTAAATATCATCACCAACAGGAAAACTCCCAAACACACAAATACATGGAAATTAAACAACATGCTTCTGAATGACTTTTGGGTTAACAAAAAAATCAAGGCAGAAAAAAAAAAGAAGATACCTGAAAACAAATGAAAACAAAGATACAACATATGAAAACCTCTGGGATACTGTGAAATCTGTGCTGAGAAGGAACTTTATAGCATTACATGCACATATCAAGAAAATAGAGAGAGCTCAGATAAACAGCCTAATGTCACACCTAAGGGAACTGGAAAGGCAAGAACAATTAAATCCTAAATTTATTAGAAAAATTCAAATTACTAAATGTCACAGTTGCATGATATAGAATCCAAAAAAAATTATCAAAAGAATAACAAGACAAAAAGCTCGTTCTTTGAAAGGATAATAAGATTGATAGACCCCTGGCCAGACTGACTTAAAAAAGAGAGAGAAAAAGTCCAAGTAACCACAATTAGAAATGGAAAAGGCAAGTTACAACTGACCCTGAAGAAATTCAAAAGATTATCAGAGATTACTATGAACATCTATGTGCAAATAAACTAGAAAATCTAGAGGAAAAGGAGGACTGGCATCACAATATCTCCAAGGTTAAAACAAGAAAAAATTGAAAATCTAAACAGACCAAAAACAATCCAGGCAACCAACTCAGTTATAAGAAACCTCCCTGTCAGAAAAAAACCACTAGGCCAGATGTTTTCTCAGCTAAAATCTACAAGACATACAAGGAAGAGCTGATACCATTTCTATTGAAAGTATTCCAAGCAATCAAGAAAGAAGAAATTCTCCCTAATTCTATGAAGTTAATACCATCCTGATACTCCAAATTGGCAAAGTCCCAACAAGAAAAGAGAATTAGAAGCCAATTTCCCTGATGAACATAGATGCAAAAATTCTCAACAACAGCCTAGCAAATTGTATCCAATAACACATTTCATGACCGGGTGGGCTTCATTTCTGGGTCATGGGACTGGTTCAACATTCAAAAGACCGTAAACATAATTCAGCACATTAACAGGTGTAAACCCCAAAACCACATGTTTATCTTAATAGACACAGAAAAAACATTTGATAAAATCCAGCTGCCCTGCTGGATAAAAATCCTCAAACACCTAGGCATTAAAGGAACATTCCTGAAAACAATAAGAGCCATCTATGACAAAACTGCAGCCAACGTTATATTTAATGGCAGAAGTTGGAAGCATTCTCACAAAGAACTGGAACAAGACAAGGATGCCGACTCTCACCCCTCCTATTCAGCACAGTACCGAAAGTCCTATCCAGACCTATCAGGCAGGAGAAGGAAATCATGGGTAGCCAATAGGAAAAGAGGAAGTTATCCCTCTTTGCAGATGATACAATTTTATACCTAGAAAATCTGTCAAAAGCCTCTTCATACTGATAAATAACTTTAGTAAAGCCTTGGGATACAAATTCAACACACAAAAGACAGTTGCATTTCTATACACCAACAAGCATGTTGAGAACCAAATAAAAAACACAATTCCATTCACAATAGATACACAAAAAATGAAATAACTTGGCACCCACCTAACCAATGACGTGAAAGACCTTTACAATGAGAGCTACAAAACACTGCCCAAACAAATCAAGAATAATAAAAACAAATAGAAAAATATCCCATGATCATGGATTGGAAGAATAAATATTGCCTTGCTAAGTTATGATATGGCCATGTGCTCTTTGTGCTATGGCCAGGCCATGTTTTCTTAAGCTTTGGTTCCCTCTCCTCCCTTGGAGAGGTGAATCCCCTCTTTCTCTCTCTCCAATTTACTTTCCAAATAACCTATTTTTTCTAATCTAATATCTATGCAATTCTTTGCATCTTTCATATGGCTCTGGATCACACATCAGAAACCCACACTCCAGCAGACCTGACCTAGCATTCTGGAGACCCCGCTGGAAATTTACCCTAACATACATACACATACACACAACATATAAAATATATAGGCAGAAGCAGAGAAGTTTTTAGCAGGATAATATTTTTCAAACTTAACTAGTTGTAGTAATTTGATTGGTTATAGGTCATTTTGGCAGCGGGAGAAGAGTATATTTAACATTTCTTTATTCAAAGGGAATAACAGTCATGGGTATGCTGTCATCTGGCCTAAGCAAAACAGGACAACAATGAGGAAGTTAATGTGTAACAAGGGACAGTAATTAAGAAGGCAGGAGGATTTTGTCCCTGACTCCATTTAATTCTCTCCAGTCATTGTACAGAACAAGAAAAAAAAAAAGCCAGTTAATCTATAATCTGAGGTATAGAACAAGAAAAACAAGCCAGTTAATCTATAATCCGAGGAACAGAAATTGTAACCATATGTGACTGAGTCACAGTCACTTCTCTCAAGGATTAAAGTGTCTCTGGGGTTCCAACAGCTTTTAAATTGTATTTATTTTCACAAACTATAACAGGGGGTTGTGTCCCCTTTCATGTTTCTTTGCTATTTGGATTTTCTCTTTTAAGATATGCTCATTCATGTTCTTTGTTCATTTTCTATTGTTTTTTTGCCTGTTTTCTAATTCATTTTAAAGATTTATTTGTATATTGTAGATACTGGCTCTTTATCTGTCATGTGTGGCTACTATTTTTTTTTTTCTAATCCATCATCATCTCTTGAGTTTTATTGCAGCTTAAATTTTTTGGTAATCCAGCATATCTTTTCATTATAGTTCAAGATTTCTGTTTTTGTAGATCTCTGAACCCCTAGATTAGCCTAAAATCTCCTAAATTTTGTTCTAAATGCTGTTGTTAAAAAAGAAAAAGGAAGAGTCAATATTATCAAGATGCTATCCTACCCAAGGCAATCTACAGATTAAATGCAATCCCTATCGAATTGCTAACATCTTTTTTCACAGATCTAGAAAAGACAATACAGAAATTCTTATGGAAAAAATAGAGCCTGTATAGCTAAAGTAATCCTCAGCAAAAGGAACAAAGCTGGAGGCATCACACCTCCAGACTTTAAACTTTATTACAAGGCCACAGCACCCAAGACAGCATGGTACTGGTACAGTAATAGACCAATGGAACAGGACATAAAATTTGGAAATAAAACCATGGTCCTTCAGATAACTCATCTTTGATGAAGCCATCAAAAACAAACAATGAGAAAAGGAAGCCATATTTAGCAAACGGTGCTGGGAAAACTGTCTAGCCGCATGCAGAAGAATAAAACTAGACCCCTACTTATCACCATATACAAAAATCAACACTAAATGGATCAAGGACTTAAATGTAAAATCTCAAACTATAAGAATCTTAAAAGAAAACTTAGGGAACACCTTCCTGGACATCAGAATAGACAATGAATTCATGGCTAAGCCCTCAAAGGCAAATGCAATGAAAACTAAGATTGACAGGTGGGACCATATAAAACTAAAAAGTTTTTGCATGGCAAAAGAAATTATCAATAGAGTAAAGAGACAACTCATGGAATGGGAAAAAAGTTTTGCAAGCTATGCATCTGACAAAGGCCTAACAACCAAGATCTATAAGAAACTCAAACAACTTGAAACATTAAAAAGCGGAAAAAGGACATGAACAGGCACTTCTCAAAGGAAGACATACAAATAGCCAACAAACACATGAAAAAATGCTCAGTCTCACTAATCATTAGAGAGATGCAAATCAAAACTACAATGAGGCCAGCACGGTGGCTCAGCCTGTAATCCCAGCACTTTGGGAGGCCGAGGTAAGAGGATTGCCTGAGCCCAGGGGTTCAAGATCTGACTGAGCAACTTGATGAGATCTCATCTCTACAATAAATCTCACACACACACACACACACACACACACACACACACACACCTAGGCGGATGTAGTGGCATGCGTCTGTAGTTCCAGCTACATGGAAGACTGAGGCAGAAGGATCGCCTAAGCCCAGCAGGTCAAGGTTGTGGTGGACATGAGTGTGCCACTGCACTCCAACCTGGGCAGCAAGAGTGAGACTCCAACTCAAAAAAAAAAATACCACCTGACATTGGTAGTGATGACTATCATTAATAAGTAAAAAAATAACAAGTACTGGCACAGCTGCAGAGAAAAGGGAACACTCCTACACTGTTGATGGGAATGTAAACAAGTTCAACCTTTTTGGAAAGCGGTGTGGCAATTTCTCAAATAACTGAAAACTGAGCTTCCATATGATCCAGCAATATCTCTTCTGGGACTATACGCAAATTGCTCCACCAAAAAGACACCCACACACATATGTTTATTGCAGCACTATTCACAATAGTAAAAGCATAGAACCAAGCCAGATGTCCATTGAAAGTGGACTGAATTTTTAAAATGTGGTAATATACATGATGGAATATTAAGCAGACATAAAGAACAAAATCATGGCCTTCTCAGCAACATGAATGCAGCTGGAGACCATCATACTAAGTGAACTATCACAGAAACAAAGAACTAAACATTGCATGTTCTCACTCATAATTTGAGAGTGAGCCTGATCACTGATCACATGTGCACAAAGGTGAGATCAGCAGACACTGGACGCTACTAGGGGAGAGATGGAGAAAGAGGGTAGTGGGGCACATGGCAACACACTAGTAATGGGTCCATTATTGGGGGAGAGAGTACTATTAATAGTTAGAAGCCCAAACCTCATTTGCATGCTGCTTACTTATGTAGTAAATCCTCATTTGTACCCCACAACTCTAAAATGAAATTAAATTAGGACTTATTATACTAGCAAAAACAAAATAAAAAGGAAAAAGATAAATTGCATATTAAATAATAAAAATAAAGTTGGAAGTGATGACAAGAAGTACTATGTATGAACAAACTAATTTTATCCATTAAGAGACAAAAATGGACTGCCGAGAAGATGGTGGCATAGCCAGTCGAACTGCATGAGTTCCTGTGTTTGTGAGTGAATGTATGAACAAATTTGCATGTGTGAATGTATGTATGTGGGTATGTGACAGGCTGATTGCATGGGGACTCGGGAGCAAGTGGCCTGGGCTCTCCTGGTGAAGACATTGGTGCTGCAGCTGCTCTTCTTGGACCCTACTGATTCCCAGAGTGCAGAAGCTGAGCACCACTTTTTGAAATCAGCAAAGCTTTTCCTAGGAATAAGTCACTGGAGTGACTGCCATTTTCACCACCGCAGCACCAGGCTAGACACTGGCAGTGAGGACTGCAGAGGGAGTGCAATGATGGGATTCAGAGGCAGAGTCCTGAAAAAACAGTGGAGAGAGGCCACCCAGAACCTGGAATTGCTACCACTGCCAGGAGTACTAGGCTACGCTGCAAGGTCCTGCCACTGGGACCTGAGATCCAGAGACTAAGGTACCATCTGGGAAAGGAGCTATCTCTCCTGACCCCCATCTGTGGCAGGAACAGCAGCCTGTCAAGACACTGAGCAGCCACTCTAAAGCCTGGGGAGAGAAGTGCTCCAGGGAGGCCTCTGTGCAACAGTAGATCTGTATCTTAAGACCAGAGGGTGATGCCACACTGCACATTGCTTTGAGACTGATTTTTACAAACTCAAGGAGCATTGTCCCCAGGGCACTAACCCTGGTAGGTAATGGCAGAGGCAGAGTCCCAGATAATCTGTCCCTCACCCTGAGCAAGATGCTGGGTGATAGACACATACAGCAGATCTGACCAAGAAGGAGGCTGGTGAGTGCCTAGTTGACTCCCCCTGTCACCCCTAGTAATAAGTGAAGGAGATCAGAAGGGCAGGGCAGAGCAGAGCCCCAGCTCAGTAAAGGAAAGAAAGTGATTGCTTCTCCATTTCCCACTGAGCAACAGAATTAAAGAAAAAGAAAAGAGAACTGCTACAAATGAAGAAAACTCAACGAACAATCACAGGTAACCTTCAGAGCCCCAACAAAGAGTCAGTGCCTGACAGAACAGCTATTGGAGCATGAACAAAGGCTATCTCTGAGAACAATGGTAACCAGAAGGTACTTACAGAGATCAGAGAATCATTGGACAGAATGAATAAAAATTAGAAATGCAAGGGCTAGAACTAAATGAAATTGCAATGGAGTTGGACAGACTCAAGAAAACATATTTAGAAATAAGAGAAATAAAGAACTCCATTCAAGAAATAAATAACAAAATAACAAGCATGGGAAGCAGAATTGACCAAGCAGAAGAAAGAATCTCAGAGCTGGAAGATCAAAATGTGGAATTAACCCAAGCTATTTAAAATATAGGGGAAAAAAAAAAAACCTTAAGAAAAAAGAAGAAATTCTCCAAGAAATACATGATTTTATCAAAAAGCTAAACCTAAATCTGATCAAAATACCTGAAATAGAAAGAGAAATGGAAAAACACTTTGGAACAAACATTCCATGAGGTCATTCAAGAAAGCTTTCCTCATCTGGCCAGAGAGATGACTATATAAGCACAAGAGATTCAGAGAACCCCTGCAAAACATCTTATGAGAAGACCAACCCCTAGACACAATTTGCCTACACAAAGTAGGTATAAAAGAAAAAATTCTAAAGGCAGCAAGAAAAAAATGTTTGACTACCTACAGGGGAAGATCAATCATAATTGCTGCAGACTAATCTGCAGAAGCACTGTAGCCAGAAGGAATTGAACCCCAATCTTTGATGTTCTCAAAGATAAGCAATTTAAGCCAAGAATTTCCTACCTAGCCAAGCTAAGCTTCAGCAGTAATTGAGAATTAAAATCCTTCCCAGACATCCATTCCCTAAGAGAATATGCTGCTTCCCAACCAGCTCTATAGGAGATGCTTAAAAAGATGTTGTACACAGAAGAAAAAAGAAACAAAAGAAAGACCATATACTTCACAAGATCACAAACACAGGAGCAGCAGAACACACGCACACCCACAAAAATGAAAACACACACATATGAGAGGCTTATGACAGGGACAAACTCACATTTCAATAATCAGTCTGAACGTGAATGGACTAAATAAATGCACCACTATAAAGACATAGAATGGTAGGCGGGATTAAAAAAAAAAATACAAAAACCAAAAAACAAAACAGAACAAAAAAACATAACCCAATAATTTTCTGCCTCCAGGAAACACATCTCACCACAAAGAACACTAACAGACTCAAAGTTAGAATATGGAAAATAAATTTTCAGATGAACAGATCACAAAAGAAGGCAGGAGTCACAATCTTAATATCAGACAGAACAACATTTAAGCTATCAAAAATTTAAAAACATATGGAAGAATGCTATATAATGGTAACAGTTCAATCCATCAACTAGATGTATCCATCCTAAACATATATATACCCAACACAGGAGCACAAGCTTTTATAAAGCAGCTACTAAGTAAACTAAAAAAGATATTAATTCTAACACTATCATAGCTGGTGACTTAAATATCCCACTAACAACCCTAAATAGATCATCAAGGCAAAAAATCTACAAAAAGATCTGGTACCTCAGCTTGATATTTGACTGAATGGACGTAATAGATACCTACAGAACACTCCACCCAACAACCATGGAATATACATTCTACTCATCACCACATGGAATGTACTCCAAGATTGACCACATCCTCAGCTATAAATCAAACATAAACAAATTTCATAAAATTGAAACACTGCTGTGCACCTTCTCAGATCTTAGTGGAATAAGAATAAATATCACCACCAACAAAATTCCCCCAAAACCCAAAAAGACATGGACATTAATCAGCATGATGCTGCACACAACTCCTGGGTCAACACAGACATCAAGCAGAAACGAAAAGATTCACGAAAATGAAGAAACATCTTTCCAAAACCTCTGGGGACATCTTTCTATTTTCTTGATGTGTATTTGTAGAGATCAAGAAAATAGAAAGATCATAATATAACAGCCTAAAAAATTACCTATGGGCACTGGGAAGGCAAGACCAGCAAAACCCTGGCTCCAGCAGAATAATCCAGATCACAAAGTAAAAGCCCAAATCCAGGACACAGAAGACAAAATATGATAGAAAAACATCAACAAAACAAAATGGTAGTTCTTTGAAAAGATAAACAAGATTGATGGACCCCTAGCCAGAATGACCAAGAAAAAGAGAGAAAAAGTCCAAATAAACACAATCAGAAATGCAAACTATCAAGTCGTAACGGACCCCAAATAAATACAAAAGATTATTACAGATTACTATACACACCTGTATGGAAACAGACTTGATAACGTAAATGAACTGAAGAACTTTCTGACATCACACAACCTCCCAAGGTTGAAACTAGAAGAAACTGAGACCCTAAATAGACCAATAACAACCCAGGAAATTGATGTCATCATAAGAAAACTATATATATATATTTTTAAAAGCCCTGGACCAAAAGTCTTTCCAGTGGAATTCTATAAAATGTACAAGGAAGAGATGATACCAATCCTAATTCCTATTTAAAGTATTCTAGACAATCGAGAAAGTTGGAACTCTCTCCAAATCATTTTATGAAGCAAAAAATCACACTGATACTCAAACTGGGTAAAAATACAACAAAGAAAGATAATTACAGGCCTACATTCCTGATGAACATAGATGGAAAAATTCTCAACAAGATTTTAGCAAATCAGCTCTAACAATGGCTATCTCAGAAACTATCCACCATGACCAAATAGGCTTCATCCCCAGGAGGCAGGACTGGTTCAACATCCGCAAGACCATAAATGTAATTAAATACATCAGCAGATGTAAAAATAAGAATCATAAGATTATATCATTAGATGCAGAAAAAGCTTTCAGTAAAATCCAGCATCTCTTCTTGATAAAAACTCTTGAACACCTAGGCATATAGGGAACATGCCTCAAAATTGTAAGAGCCATCTATGATAAGCCACAGCCAACATATTGCTAAATGAACAGAAATTGGAAGCATTTCCCCTAAAAACTGGAACAAGTCAAGACTGCCCACTCTCACCTCTCTTGTTCAACATAGTGTTGGAAGTCCTAGCTAGAGCAATCAGACAAGAGAAGGAAATCAGGGCTATTCAAATAGAAAAAGAGGAAGTTAAGTTAATTCCTCTTTGCTGATGATATGATCCTATACCTTGAAAATCCAAGAGAATCTGTCAAAAACCTTCTTGCACTGATAAAGGACTTTGTCAAAGTCTCAGCGTACAAAATGAATGTGCAAAAGACAGTCACCTTCTTATATACCAACAACAAACAGATAGAGAACCAAATCAAAAGCACAATCCCATTCACAATAGTCATACAACAACAACAGCAACAACAAACAACTCAGCATCCTCCTAACCAGAGAAGTGAAAGCCCTTTACAACGAAAACTACAAAACACTGATCAAAGAAATCAAAGATGACACAAACAAATAGAAAAATATTTCATGCTCACGGATTGGAAGAATCAACATGGTTAAGATATCCATCCTACCAAAGGCAATCTACAGATTCAACGCAATACCCATTAAATTACCAACATCATTCTTCTGAGACCTGGAAATGGCAAAACAGGAATTCATATGGAAACATAAACAACCACGAGGATAGGCAAAACAATCCTCAGCAAAAGAAAAAAAGTGGGAGGTATATCACACTTCCAGACTTTAAACTTTATTAAAGGCTACAATAATCAGAACAGCCTGGTATTGGTACAAAAACAGGCATATAGACCAATGGAACAGGATAGAGATTCCAGGAGAAAAAAGCTCAATTTCTCAATCAACTCATCTTCGATACAGTCTTCACCAACAACCACTGGGGAGAGGAGAAGCTATTTACTTAATGGTGCTGGGAATACTGACTGACCGCATGCAGAAGATTAAAACATGAACCCTACCTATCTCCAAACACAAAAATCAACTCTAAATGAATCAAAGACCTAAATGTAAAACCTCAAACTATAAAAACCTTAGAAAACACAGGAGACACCCTTACAGAAATTGGAATAGGCAACCAATTCCTGATCAAAACTCCAAACGCCTACTCCATAAGAGATAAGATAGACAATTTGGACCTTATCAAACTAGCAAGCTTCTGCAAAACAAAAGAAACCAACAAGAGAATAGAGAGACAACCTACAGAATGGGAAAAAATATTTGCCAGCAGTATATCTGATAAAAGCCTAACATCCAGGACCTACAAGGAACTCAAACATGCCAAAAAGGAAAAAACAAAAAAACCCTATTAAAAAGTAGGCAAAAGATATGAATAGACACGTCTCAAAAGAAGACTTATAAGCAGCCAACAGATACATGAAAAACGTACTCAGCTTCATTAACTATCAAAGAAATGCATATTAAAACCACACTAAGATACCACCTCACCCCAGTCAGGATGGTTATCATCAATAACTCAAAAAACAACAGATGCTGAAGAGAATGTGGGGAAAAAGGAATGCTTCCACACCATTGGTGGGAGTGTAAACTAGTACAACCTCTGTGAAAAACAGAGTGGCAATTCCTAAAAACAATCTAAAAATTGACCTTCCACATGACCAGCAATCCCCCTTCTGGCAATATACACAGAGGAACTCAAATCATCCTATAAAAAAAGATACCTGCACGTGCATGTTTATTACAGTATTATTCACAATAGCAAAAACATGGAACCAACCGTGCTGCTCATTGAAAGTGGACTGAATAGAATAAATGTGGTACATATACACGATGAAATATTACATAGCCATAAAGGAGGACAAAATTATGGACTTCGCAGCAACTCGGATGGATTTAGAGTCTACCATACTCAGTGATATATTACAGAAACAAAGAACTGAGTACCACATGTTCTCATTCATAAGCGAACTCTGAACATTCATCATAATACTATAAGAAAGGGATTGGCAGTAGCAGGAAACGATGGGGGTGGGGGGAAGCACACAATACCAGTAAGGGTACCTGATCTCAAACCAGGTGAAGTGGGGACCAAGGGAGGCCCAAACTTTACTATATGATGACTACTTGTATACCTAATCCTGAATTATACCCCACATCTTTAACATAAAAAATTACAATTAAAAAGAGAAAAACTTTCTGATGCAGTAAAAAAATAAAGTCCAGATATTTATACATCACTCTTAAAGTGATAAAGAGTAAGAAGATGGACAAGTAATACTAGATAAAGCGTAAAAAAAAAAAGGAATCAAGAATGGCATCTGTAATATTAGGCACAGTGGAACGTAAGGTTAGAAGCATGAAAATAGAATAATAAAGAATATTATGCAATGATAAAAGACAGCCTACAAAGAAGATGTGAAATAATTATGTATACACTAAATAGCATTGCATCAAATATATGAAGCCAAAAGTAATTAAAATGCAATAAGCTTATGAAAAAACAAGTATTGTGAAATATTTACATTCATGTCTTTCAGATCAACAGATACAGTAGACAAAAATTTTAAAACATACTAGGATTGAGAAATGCAAAAATCAAATTTTGTGTTTAATAAATGAAGAACTTTTTAATTGTCCATGCATCATTTTCAAAATGTTATTACTTTGACCAGAAAAACTACTAATAAAATTCTTAAAGTAGAGATTTCTCAGGCAAAATTATTTAATCAAAGTCCAATGACATTAAATATAAATAAGGAAATGATGGCAATTACATGTTTTTCCATTTGGAAATTAAAGAAATACTTTCTTAAATAACACCTGGATCAAAAAGAAACATTTTAACAAACTGCTTTAGGAAGACAATATCAATCTTCCAAATATTAACAGACATGCATAATATATTTTAATAAGATTCACTATTCTTTAATAAGATAAAAATGATCCTAAATTTTTTTAGAAGACTAAATGTTAGGGTTTTTTAGGGTTTTCTTTATTATAGAGATGTGGGGTACAAGGCAGGATTAACTGCATAAGTAGACTGAATCCAGGTGAATTTGGGCCTCCAACTAGTCCTGGTTTGGGACCAGGTACCCTTTGTGTTATTATGTACCCCTTCTCCCTCCCTTGGCAGTGTCCAGCAACTGCTGATCCCTCCCTAATGTGATTAATGTTCAGGTCCCACTTATGGGTGAGAACATGCAGTATTCAGTACTTGGTTTCTTTGATAGATCACCAAGTATGATGATCTCCAACTCCATCCAATTTTCTGCAAAATCTGTGATTTTCTTTATGACTGTGTAATACTCTATCGTATATATGTACCACATTTTCTTTATCTAGTCCATTTTTGAGGGGCATCTGGGGTCCTGTGTTTTTGCTATTGTAAATAGTGCGGCTATAAAGTTGTGTGTGTCTTTTTTTGTAGAATGATCTATCTTCCTCCAGGTGTATTTCCAGGAGAGGGATTGCTGGATTGTATGGGAGGTCAATTTTTGTTCTTTTAGGAACCTCCACAATGCTTTCCATGGAGGTTGAACTAGCTTGCACTCCCACCACAGTGTAGAAGTGTTCCCTTTTCTCCATAGGCACATCAGCATCTATTGTTTTTTGATTTATTAATGATGGCCGCCCTGACTGGGCTTAGGTGATATTGCATTTCACTGATGATTAGTGAGGCTGAGTATTTTCTCATGTATCTGTTGGCTGTTTGTATATCTTCTTTTGAAAAGAAGATATACACGTCTATTCATATCCTTTGCCCAATTTTTAATCGGATTGTTTGCTTGTTTTTCCTTTCAGCTCATTTGAGTTGCTTATAGATCCTGGATGTTAGGCCTTTGTCAGAACATAGTTGGCAAACCTTTTTTTCCATTATGTGGGTTGTCTCCCTACTATGGTTTCTTTTGTTGTGCAAAAGCTTCTCAGTCTGATGAGTTCCCACTTGTCTATCTTGGCTTTTATGGCATTCACTTTTGGGAATTTGGTCAAGAATTGGTAGCCTACACTGATGTGCATAGGAGTGTTTCCTATGTTTTCTTCTAGGATTCTTGTAGTTTGATGTTTTATGTCTGGGTCTTTGATCTATTTAGAGTTAATTTTTGAATATGATGATAGGTAGGAATCCAGTTTCATTCTTCTGCATGTGGTCAGCCAGTTTTCCCAGCACCATTTGCTAAATATGATCTTTCCCTTGTGGTTGTTATTGGTGGCTTTGGTCAAAGATGAGTTGGTTGAGAGATCGAGTTTTTGCTTCTGGAGTCTCTGTCCTATTTCGTTGGTCTACGTGCCTATTCTTGTACCAACACCAGGTTGTTTTGGTACTGTAACCTTGTAGTAAAGTTTAAAGTCTGTAAGTGTGATAACTCCTGCTTTGTTCCTTTTATTGAGGAATTGTTTTGGCTATTTGGGCTCTTTTTTATTTCCATATGAATTTCTGTATTGTCATTTCCAGGACTGAGAAAACTGATGTTGGTAATTTGATGGGTAATGCATTGACTCTGTAGATTGTCTTGGGAAGAATGGGCATCTTGACAGTATTAATTCTTCTGATCCATGAGCGTGGAATTTTCCATTTGTTTGTGTCATTCTTGATTTTTTTGAGCAGCATTTTGTAGTTCTTGTTGTAAGGGACTTTTACTTCTCTCATTAGATGGATGTCAAGGGCAAGGTATTTCTCTTTTTTTGTGTGGCTATTGTTAATAAGACTGTGTTTTTTATTTGCAACTCTGTCTGCTTGTTTCTGGTGTATAGAACACAACTGTCTTTTTCACATTGATTTTGTACCCTGAGACTTTATCGAAGTTGACTATCAGTGCTGGAAGGCTTTTGACAGACTCCTTAGGGTTTTCAGGATACAGAATCACATTGTCTGCAAAGAGGGGTTAGCTTGACTTCCTCTTTTTCTGTTTGTATACTCCTGACTTACTTCTCTTGCCTGATTTCTCTGACTAGGACTTCCAACACAATGTTGAACTGGCGAGGTGAGAGTGAACATCCTTGTCTTATTCCCGTTCTCAGAGGGAATACTTCCAATTTCTATCCAATTGAGCAAAATGTTGGCTGTGGGTTTATCATAGATGACTCTTACTATTTTGAGGAATGTTTCTTCTGTGCCTAGATACTCAAGGGTTTTTGATCAAGAAGGGATGCTGGATTTTATCAAATACTTTTTCTGCATTTAATGATATAATCATGTGGTTCTTGGTTTTATATCTGTTGATGTGCTGAATTACATTTATGGGCTTGTGAATGTTGAACCAGCCCTGCATCCCAGGTGTGAAGTCCAGTTGGTCATGGTGAATGATCCTTGAGATGTGCTGTTGGATCTGTTTTGCTAGAATCTTGTTTAGAGTTTTTGCATCTATGTTTGTCAAGGAAATTGGCCTGTAATTCACTTTCCTTTTTTGGATCTTTGCCAGGTTTGACTATCAGTACGATGTTGGCTTCATGAAATGAGTTGAGGAGCATTCCATCTTTCTTGATTACCTGGAATACTTTCAATAGAATTGGTATCATCTCCTCCTTATATGTCTTGTAGAATCCAACTAGGAAGCAATTGGGTCCAGGACTTTTTGGTAGGTAGATTTCTTATGACTGAGTCAATTTCCTGGAGTGTTATTGGTCTACTTAGAGTTTCTTTTTCTTTTTTTTCAACCTTGGGAGGTTGTGTGATGTTAAAGACTTTTAATGAAAATTATGGGCTAGGCAAGGTGACTTATGCTTATAATCCCAGCTCTTTGGGAGGTCAAGGAAGGAGGATCACTTGAACCTAGGAGTTCAAGAAATGCCCAAGCAATAGTAAAGCCTCGTCTCTACAAAAATAAAGAATAAAAAAAATTAGTAGGAGCTGGAGGCTACAGTGGGCCGTGATGGTGCCACTGCCCTCCAGCCTGGGTGACAGAGTCAGACTCTGACTCAAAAAAGAGAAAAAATGTTATAAAAAAGAAGAATGAGAGGAACTTATCTTTCTAGATATTAAAATGTGTTTTAAGATCTCTGTAATAAAACATTTTGGTACTTACCCTTTTATCATTACAATTGACCTTCTTTATCCCTAGTAATATTTCTTGCTCTGAAGTCTACTTTGTCTCATATTAATACAGCTACTCCAGCTTTCTTTTGATTGAAATTAGCATAGTATGTCTTTTTTTCATTGTTTTACTTTTAGCTTACTTGTGTCTATATTTAAAGTGGATTTCTTGTAGACAACATGTAGTTGGGTCTTACTTTCTCAACCAGTCTGATAATGTCTGCCTTTCAGCTCGGGTGTTTGCACTATTTATTTTAATTTAATTGTTAATATGGTGGAGTTTCTGTTTGTTTTTTATGTGTTTATTCTGTTGTTATTGTTGTTCTCCCTTTCCTTTAGCCTTCCTTCTTCTGGATTAAGTATAACTTCATCCTCATTATTGACTTATTGACTACAAGAATTTGTTTTGTTAATTTATTGGTTACTTTATATGTACATCTTTAACTTATCACAGTCAAAGTTCAAGTGATATTATACCACTTCACATATGGTATGAGAAGCTTACTTCCACCAGCAATATATTGAAGAGAATAGTTTTTACCTATTATCACCTCTAAGATTCTGTCTTACTTAATAAATTCTCTCCAAATCCTAGCTTATATGTATGTAATCTCTTAAAATTGCTCTATAGTGGGTTTTTTTGTTTGTTTGTTTTTGAGCTGGAGTCTCACTCTGTCACCCAGGCTAGAGTGCAGTGGCATGCTCATGGCCACACGCAGCCTTGACTAGCTGACCTCAGACAATCCTTCTGCCTCAGCCTTCCAAGTAGCTGGAATTACAGGCATGCGCCACCACACCCAGCTAATGTTTTTGATGTATTGTAGAGACAAGGTCTCGCCAAGTTGCCCAGGCTGGTCTCGAATCCCTGGGCTCAGGCAATCCTCTTGCCTCTACCTCCCGAAATGCTGGGATTATAGGTGTGAGCCACTACACCCAACTAGTTTTTGTTTATATATATATGTGTGTGTGTGTGTGTGTGTGTGTGTGTGTGTGTATATATAAGTTAAGTTATATATATATATATATTTCAAATTTTTCTGGACATTTATTTTTATATACAGTGTGAAACAGAGATCCAATTTTATTTTCCTGTAGACCAGTTGTGTCATAACTAATTTAAAATAAACCATTATTTTCCCATTAACTTGAAATAGAACTTTTGGCATGCATTCAGGTGTTGCTTAACAATGGGGGTATGTTCTGAGAAATGCATCATTAAGTGATTTCATCATGCAAACATCGTAGAGTGTACTCACACAAACCCAGATGGCATAGGTTATACACACCTAAACCAAAGACAATAAGAACATGTACTTCCACTTCCTCCCTTTTGGCCTTTGTACTAACTTTATGATATTGGTATAGTAATAGGCAAAAAGAAAAGTAGAAAAGAAAATAATGTCCAGAAGTAGATATCAATATAAATATGATAATTTAATATACAGCCATGAGCCACATAACATTTTGGTCAATGATGGAATCCATATATGATAGTGTTCTCGTAAGATTATAATATAATACCATATTTTTACTGTACCTTTTCTATGTTTAGATACACAAATACCGCAGTGTTCCAATTGCCTACAGTACTCAATACAGTAACATGCTATACAGGCTAGTAGCTCAGAAGCAGCAAGCTATACTATATAATCTAGGTGTGTAGGAGGCTATCTTATCTAGGTTTGTGTGAGTACACTCTATGATGTGTGCACAACAGCAAAATCACCTAATGATGCATTTCTCAAAATGTATCCCAATCATTAAGCAACACCTGACTGTATGCTAAAAGTGCTATTTCAAGTTAATGGGAAAACAGTATTTTATTTTAAATTGGTTATGACAGCTGGTCTGGAGGAAAATAAAGTGAAAAACCCTGGATTCACACCACATACAAAAAAATTTTTCAGAAAAACTTACAATATATTTGTAAACAAAAACTATAGAGCAATTTTAAGAGAATATATGTATAAACTAGGGTTTGGAAAGAGAGATCTTTTTAAGCAAGAGAGGAACCTAGAGGAGAAATATATATATTTGATTATATAACATACAAAATTTTATGTTGCACAATAACAAAGTCACAAAACAGAGATTAGTTTAAAAAAGGGGGAGCACAAATATGACCCATACATAAGAAAAATGAATACTCATATCAGTCAGAAGCCTCTCACATTTTTTTTTTTTTTTGGGTTGGAGTCTCACTCTTCACTCAGGCTAGAGTGCAGTGGCATAGCCACAGCTCACTGCAGCCTGGACCTCCTGGATTCAGGTGATCCTTCTGTTTCAACCTCCTGCATAGCTTGGTCTACAGGAGCATACCACTGTAAACAGCTTTTTTAAAAAAAAATTTTTCTGTAGAGATGAGGTCTTGCTATGTTGCCCAGGCTGATTTTAAACTCCTGGACTCAAACAATCTTCCTGCCTTGATCTCCCAAAGTGCTGGGATTACAGACATGAGCCACTGTGCCCAGCCAGCTCTTACAAATTGACTAGTAACACAAATCCAAAAATAAGGACAAATAAAATGAAAAAGTAATTTATAGAAGAGAAATACAAATGGCCACTAAACTAATAAAAAATATTATCTAATATGGAGAAAATGTAAATTAAAGTAACCATATCTCTGCTTAGTTAACTAATTATCAGATGATTAAAATAATACCTACTATTGATGGAGATGTGGAAAAAAAAACTATTCTCTTTATATATGGCTGGTGGAAATGTGTATTGTTACAACTTTCATGGAAAGCAATCTAGAAATATCTTCTAAAATTTTCAATGTACATACTCTTTGACATAGAAATCTTTTTGGAAATCTGTCTACTATAAATGAAAGCCCAATATGTAAAGATATATGTACATGTTTTTGATTATGTACGTATTTTAAGTTTTTCTGGAAATGTATTGTGCTCCTAGTTGAAGCAGGAGTCCAACTCTATTTTCCTTCAGGCCAGTTATGCCATAACCGTTGTAAAGTAAACCATTGTTTCCCCATTAACATGAAATAGTGCTTTTGGCATACAGTCAGGTGTTGCTTAACAATGGGGGTACATTCTGAGAAGTGCATCCTATGTACATATATACAAGGATATTTACTGCAGCATTGTTTGTTGTGGCAAAAATTAGAAACTAAGTGTTTTTCAATATAGTGTAATAAATTGTGATACAATCAGGCGATGGAATATAAATTAATTATTGAAAAGAATGAGTGGGAGTTATAACATTTGACTTGTGGGAATTTCATAATGTACCATTAAGTGAAAAAAGATAGATACAAAGTAGTATGTGTAATATTAACTCATTTTTGTTAAACACACATAAATTCAAAAAGCATACTATATGAATATTAATGAAGCATGAAGGATAGATGATTATCATCACATTTTGACTGAGGAAGTGAAAGAAACAAACAAATAAAAGGAGAATTAAGTATTTCCATGCTCTTTTATTTTTATTTATTTTTTCTTATGATTACTGGTTTTTTAATTTAATAAGAGTGACAAAACATATATGAGGATACAAATTTAAATACTGAGATAAATTTTTAAAATTAATTATGCTGTTTTGATTTTACTTTTATTTTTAAATGTTTCATTGACAAATAAATATTGTATATATTCAAGATATACAATGTGATGACTTGATATGCATATACATTATGTAACAATTACCACAATCAAATCATCACATCTATCATCACCTGGGCTATACATTATATCCCCAGAAATTATATATCTTATAAGTGAAAGTTTGTGCATTTTGACCATCTCCCCATCTTACCTACTCCCCCAAACTCCTAGCAACCACCATCCGGCTCTCTGCTTCTGAGTTCAACCTTTTGAGATTACACATGTAAATGAGGTTATACAGTATTTGTCTTTCTGTGTCTGGCTTATTTCACCTAGCATAATGTCCTTTAAATTTATCAGTCATCACAAATGACAATGTTTTCTTCTTATGGCTGGATAACATTCCATTGTGTATATCACATTTTATCTGTTCACTCCATATCTCAACCATTGTGAATGATGCTGCAATGAACATGGGGGTGCAGCTATCTTTTCAAGATATTAATTTTATTCCTTTTGGATATATATCCAGAAGTGGGATTGCTTGATCTTATGGTAATTCCATTTTTATTTTTTTGAGGAACCTTTACACTAGTTCCCATAACAATTTTATCAATTTATATTCCCACCAGCAGTGTACAAGATTTCCCCTTTCTCCATATCCTTGTCAACAGTTAATCTCTTTTCTTTCTGTTAATAGACTTTCTAACAGGTATGAGGTGATATCTCATTGTGGTTTAGATTAGCATTTTTCTGGTGATCACTGAAGTGATGCTGAGCACCTTTTTATAAACCTGTTAGCCATCTATGTCTTCTTTGGGAAAATGTCTATTTAGGTATTTTGCCCATTTTTAAATTGAGTTATTTGGTGTTATTTTTACTATTGAGTTTGTGAGTTTATTATAAATTTTGGATATTATCTTCTTGTTAGATATTTTCTCCCATTCTGTAGGTTGCTTTTCATTTTGTTGATTGTTTCCCTTACTGTGCAGAAGCTTTTTAGTTTTATACAGTTCCACTTGTTTATTTTTGCTTTTGTTGCTTGTACTTTTGTTGCTATATCCAAAACAGTCAATAAACAATTAACAAAATGACAACAGTAAGTCCTTACCTATTATTTATAACTCTAAATATAAATGAGTTAAATTCTTTATTTAAAAAAAGATAGTGACAGAAGAGATTTTAAAAAAAACGAGATCCAGCTCTTTGCCGCATCTACTGTGAGAATGAAGACCATTCTCAGCAATCAGACTGTCAACATCCCGGAAAATGTCCACATCACCCTGAAGGGATGCACAGTTATCTTGAAGGGTCCCAAAGGAAGCCTGCGGAGGGACTTCAATCACATCAATGTAGAACTCAGTCTCCTTGGGAAGAAAAAGAAGAGGCTCCGGGTTGACAAGTGGTGGGGAAATAGAAAGGAACTGGCCACTGTCCATACTATTTGCAGTCATGTACAGAACATAATCAAGGGTGTTACACTGGGCTTCGTTACAAGATGAGGTCTGTGTATGCTCACTTCCCTATCAACGTCGTTATCCAGGAGAATGGGTCTCTTGTGGAAATTAGGAATTTCTTGGGCGAAAAATACATCCTCAGGGTTCGGATGAGGCCAGGTGTTGCTTGTTCTGTATCTCAAGCCCAGAAAGATGAATTAGTTCTTGAAGGAAATGACATTGAGCTTGTTTCAAATTCAGCTGCTTTGATTCAGCAAGCCACAACAGTTAAAAACAAGGATATCAGAAAATTTTTGGATGGTATCTATGTCTCTGAGAAAGGAACAGTTCAGCAGTTTGATGAATAATATCTAAGAATTGTCCAGCTGCAGAAACAAGATGCCAGATGATTTCTAAGACCTATTTGTCACATTTTACTGATGCAATAAAAGACCTGTTGATTTGAAAAAAAAAAAAACAAGAAAAAACAAGATCCAGCAATATATTACCTACAAGAGACTCACTTTAGTCTCAAGGACACATATAAACTGAAAGTGAAGAGATGGAAAAAGATGTTTCATGTAAATGAAAACCAAAGCAGAGCAGAGGTGGCTATACTTATATCAGCAAACTGGACCTTTAGTCAAAATCTGTCACAAGAGACAAAGGTAGTCTAAATGATGATAAAGGAGTCAATTCATCAAGAGGATATAACAGTTGTAAATACAAATGCATCCAATATTGGAACATATAAATATGTTAAGCAAATATTAACAGAACTGAAAGGAGAAATAGACAACAGTACAATAATAGTAAGGATCTTAAAGACACCACTTTCAATAATGAATAGATCATCCAGAGATAAAATCAATAGTGAAACAGCAGATTTGAATAATACTATAGACAAAAGAGCTTAACAAACATATACAGAATATTCCATCCAACAGCAGTAAATACACATTCTTTTCAAGGGCCCTAGTACATAGTCCAGGACAGATCATATATTGGGCACAAAACCAGTCTTAAATTTAAGAAGATTGAAATCATTCAAATAATCTTTTTTGATCACAATGGTATAAAACTAGAAATTAATAACAGGAAGAATTTTTGAAAATTCGTAAGTGGGAAATTAAGCAACACACTCCTGAACAACAAATAAATCAAAGAAGAATTCAAAAGGGAAATCAAAAAATATCTTGAGAAAATTAAAAATAGAATGCAAGATACCAAAATTTATGGAATGTGGCAAAACCAGTGCTAACAAGAAAGTTTATGGTGACGAATGCCTACATTAAGGAAAAAGAAAGATCTTAAAAAACAACTTAACTTCATACCTTAAGGAACTAGAAAAAGAAAAACAAACTAAGCCCAAAGTCAGCAGAGGAAATAAAGATTAGAGCAGAAATAAATGCAATCGCGATTAGCAAGGCAATAGAAAAGATCAATGAAACTAAGGGATGGTTTCTTGAAAATAAACAGAATTGACAAATATTTAGCTAGAGTAATCAGGAAAAAAGAGAGAAGACTCAATTAAATACAATTATTAATAAGTGAGGAGACATTATAACTGATACCACAGGTAATACAAAAGATAATAAGAGACTGCTATGAACAATTATACATCAAAAATAGTACAAGTTGGAAGAAATGAACAAATTCCTAGAAATATTCAACCTACCAAGTCTGAATCATAAAGAAATGGAAAAGTTGAATAGACCAATAGCAAAATGAATAAGGAGATTGAATCAGTAATCAAAAAACCTCCCAAGAAAGAAAAACTTTGGGCTAAATGGCTGCATGGCTGAATTCCATAAGTATTTAAATAATTCATCCCAATCTTTCTCACATTCTTCTAAAAAAAACAAACAAAAAAGACCCCTGAGGAAAAGGGAACATGTCCAATTCTTTTAAAAGAGACTAGCTTGGGTGCCTTTAAACACAATCATAGGAACATCTATAGATGGTTAACTTAGAATAATGCATGTGCATGCACTCATTTAGTGTCAGCTATCACTTAGCCAAACTCTGATGGTTACGGTGATTTTGACAATTATATTAAATATGATATTATATTAAATATTTAATATAAACATATTAGATTATGTTTTTGTTATGTAATGTTTAGAATTATGATGAGTCATTCAAGAGAGAAATACTAAGGAATGATGGGGAAATAAGTCAAAATAATACAGCATATAAAAATGATTTAATTCTACAAGGGACGACAACATGGTCTGACTTGGATACCTAGACTATCATGGCTCTGGAAGTGCTTGGGAGAGACAGGGATAATGCCTGATGGAGAGCAGGATCTTACCCATCCAAAGCAAGGTGGGGACCGGCAATGAGAGTTTCCAGTCCCCCGCAATGGGGTTGGCAGCAATAAGATGGAACAAGAGTCTCCAGGGTTTCTTCTTTCCCTTGGGGGCCTCAGTGGTGAGGTTAACTGAAATAGGGAAGAGATCATGAAATTTTGGGAAACTAGGAAAGCTAATGAAGGAGAACTAAACAATCTGGACCCCTACTGGGATATGTCCAGGGATTTCTCATCTAATAGTGTTACTAAAATACAGACAATGTTGGTGTCAGGACAGTGCAGGGATTGGCATGGGTCTCTGATATCATTTTCCCTACTTAGGGATCTTATAACTGTCTTCCTAGCATATCAGGAGTCAGAGGTTTAGGTGTCCAAATGCCACTCCCAGTGAAGGCTGTTCTTGGGCAGCAATTTTCCATAAGTCTCCAGAAGCAAGGGACACACGGCAGTAAATTTGAGCATTATTGGGTAGATGCTAATTTCCAGTCTGCCTAAGCAGAATTAAATTAGACTAGGGGATTATAATTTTTTTCCTCCTCCTGAAAAGCAAAGGAAAATTTTGTCTATTGGTTGATGAGCTAACAGATCCTTTTTTATATTTTAAGTTTCTGTTCTCAGATCTTTGTGTGAAAAGAAAAAATAGACCTAGAACAAAACTGCTGCCTAGAGTTGCACCTAACAATGACATTTCAAAGGAGAGACTAAGAAACAAGGGATAAAGAGAAAGCGTAATCTCAGGATTTGTGGTGTGAACATATAGTAGAAAATGCTATTAAAGCAGACACCGATTGTTAAACTAGCATTTGCTAAGTACCTACAATGTGCCAGACAGAATGCACAGTGCTAGGAACTTTCTTTGCAAAATCATCAGACATTGCACCTTTGTCCAGACCAATGTGGAGCAAAGAATCTACAATTGTCTGGCCGGGCTCAGTGGCTCAGCCTGTAATCCCAGCATTTTAGGAGGCTGAGGTGAGTGGATTGCCTGAGTCCACGGGTTCGAGACCATCCCAGGCAACTTGGTGAGATCTCCTCTCTACAATTAAAAAAAATTAGCCAGGCATGGTAGCACATGCCTGTAGTTCCGGCTACTTGGAAGGCTGAGGCGGAAGGATAGCTGAAGCCCAGCAGGGCAACACTGGGGTGGCCATGAGTGTGCCACTGCACTCTAGTCTGGGCAACAGAGTGAGACTCCAACTCAAAAAATAAAATAAAATAATAAAAGAATTGCATTTAAAAATCTACAATTGTTTTACTCTTTTTTATCTCATATTTTATTTCTTCATCAGAAAGATGCATATGAAAAGGTAGTTCTCTATTTCAGCGTTCCTCAACCTCAGGATCAGGATTCAATAAGTTTTGAATTTAACTAAAGGGGTCTCAAATATCATTTTTTAACTTTTAAGTGTTTTGTTTTAAAGATGTGGGGTACAATTCAGGGTTAGATATACAAATGTTCATTATGCAGGTACCCTTGTTGATGAGGTGTGCCCTCCTCTCCCCCGGCAGATTCCCACTACTGCCAATCCCGCCCCCCCACCTCACCAGCAGTTTCCTGCGACTGCCAATCCTTTTCTTATAGTATTACGATAATTGTTCAAGGTCCACTTATGAGTGAGAACATATGATACTCAAGTTATTTGTTTCTGTGATACATTACTCAATATTATAGACTCTAAGTTCATCCAGGTTGCTGTGAAGTTCATGATTTTGTCCTCCTTTATGGCTGCGTAATATTCCATCGTATATATGTACCACATTTTAAAAATCCAGTTCTCTTTTGATGGGCAGCACAGTTGGTTCCATGTTCTTGTTATCATGAACAATGCTGCGATAAACTTACATGTGCAGGTATCTTTTTCATAGTGATCTTCCAGGTATATTCCCAGTAGGAGGATTACGGGGTTGTATGGAAGGTCTATTTTTAGAACTTTTAGGAATCACTACACTGTTTTCCACAAAGGCTATATTAGTTTACACTCCCATCAACAGTGTAGAAGTGTTCCCTTTTTGCTGCATTCTCTCCAGCGTCTGTTGTTTGTTGAGTCATTGATGATGGCCATCCTGACTAGAGTTAGGTCGTATCTCAGTGCAGTTTTAATTTACATTTCTTTGATGACTAGTGAAGCTGAGCATTTTTTCATGTATCTGTTGGCTGCTTGTATGTCTTCTTTTGAGAAGTGTCTATTCATATTTTTTGTCCACTTTGTAATGGGTTTGTTTGTTTTTTTTCTTTTTGGCACATTTGAGTTCCTTGTGAAACATCATTTTTAAAAAATTGAAGTGAAGTAAATGAGAAAATATCAGAAAACTTAGTAAAATAGACAGTTTCATGACGTTTTTGTTTCAGTTTTATAGACAAACGTGTAAATTAGGTCTTTATGGAAATGTATGTTGTTCTCTGGGTCAAAGCTAAAAAGTTTGAAGAGCATTTATCAATTTCATTGCACTGAAATGTACAATAGTTTCCTGCAATGGACATATCAGGAGTGAATTACAAGATCTGACAATTAAGTTTGCAAACTTGCCTCCGTGCACTTACATTGGCAGCACTGTACAAACAGCTCAGTAAGGTTTCATACTCTTAGTAGATCAGTGTCTCAAAGCTGTGTTCATGTCGATGTGTGGCTGTGTCTTGCTGAGTGGCATTCATTATTGTTGTTGCATGTTTTTGTGTGCTGTTGTGAGAAAGTCAGAGCTTGAATTAGAGCAATGAATAAACTTTAAATTTATTGTTAAACTTGGCAAGAGTGGAAGTGAAATCAGGGACATGTTAGTACAAGTTTTTGGGGATAATGCTATGAAGAAATGTACAAATGGATTAAACATTTTTTTCTGAGAGGGGAGAAAGCATCACTGATGAGGAGAGATTAAAATGGCCAGTAACGAGCAGAACTGAAAAAAACATTGCAAATGTTAATCCAGTTGTGCATCAAAACCATCGACTGACCATGAGAAGAATAGTAGACAAAATAAACATTGATAGAGAAACAGTTGGGAAAATCTTAGCTGAAAATCTCAACATGAGAAAAGTGTGTGCAAAAGGAGGTCCTGAAAGAGCTCTTGCATCATGACAATGCACCAGCTCACACAGCACTGTCTGTGAGGGAGTTTTTAGCCAGTAAACAAAGAACTGCCTTGGAACACCCTCCCTAATCATCTGATCTGGCCCCCAATGACTTTTTTCTTTACCTGAAGTCAAAGAAAATATTGAAAGTAAGACATTTTGATGACATTCAGGACATCAAGGGTAACATGACAACAGCTCTGACAGCCATCTTAGAAAGAGTTCCAAAATTGCTTTGGTAGGTGGACTAGGTGCTAGCATCAGTGCACAGCTTTCCAAGGGGAGTACTTCAGAGGTTACTGAAGTGATATTCAGCAATGAGGTATGTAACACTTGTCTAGGATGCGTTCGTGAACTTAATTGTCAGAATTCATATGTGTGATAAAATCTGTTAAAAGAAGGGGTCATGTTCTATTTCCCTAGGAATAGCGCCAAACATACTCACAGAACAAAGAGATAATAAAAGATAAGTAGTTTGAAAGATTTCTGATCAGACTGAGTTTGTTTGAAAAATCACTTCCCTTAAGAGCACTTGTTGAGTGCCGGTTGTTGAAGCTCAGAGTAAACTGTTTGTTCAAGCATATAGCTTTCCTTTGCTAATTACACATACTCTTGTCATTTATTACATTCACTAGTTATAAATCATTTTATTCCTCTTCTCTCAAAAGACAACCTTGCTATATTTCTTAAGCCCACATGCAATCACCTGAAAACACATTTTATGAATCTCTGGAGTGGAGAATATAGTAGGAACAGATGATAGAGTTGTGTTATGAGTTATTTAAGGCAGCATACATCATGAGTGCCTGAAATGAGAATTCAACTGGTAGTTTAAAAGTGAAATCCCAAGAAAGATAAAATGTAAAGAATGATACATTCTTTGTATTTTATGTGTGGTATTTTCAAATCTAATGCTGACTAGGTTGTTTGCATAAATCATTTTCCAATACAGGAAAGCAACAGAATCTTGCATAGTATACAAAACAAGTTTTTAGTCTTTTAGCATGTGTGTTTTGATTTTGAAGAAGGAAAGAAATGCCATTTTTGCAACTTCAAAATCTTCATAAGATTTCCAAGATCTCATGTACCCTGGAAGTTCCAAAATGCTAACGTGAGCCTATCATCAGTGAAGTAGGTTGAAGACCTTGCACTGCCATCATCTTGGAGAAACGAATGGGATACCTGAGGTCTAAGAACTGAGAGGTGCCAGGTACCAGGTAGTCTTTTTTCCCTCTTCTTTTCCTAACCTTTTACTTTAAAAAATATCAAGCCTTTAGAAAAGTTGAAAGACTAGCACAGTATATAGGTAGAGAGCCTTCATCTGTCTTGCTTCACTGGTTGTTAGCATTTTGTCACATTTATTTTCATAAAACATAAGTTGCAGACATCATAAGAATTTACCCCTAAATACTTCAGCAACAATCTAAAATAAGGATACTCTCCTACATAACCATAATATTTAATGTTTATTCAGTAATGTCTTCTGATGCAGAGCCTAACCTAAATTTTCCCGATTGTTCCAGCACCCGATATTCATGGTCCTGTGCCGAGATTGCATTCCTCAGAACTTCCAATTTCCAGACTGAGAAATTCACTTAAATTTGCAGCATATTTTCCTTACCCCATGCAAAAGACTGAGTTCCATATCCAGGACTATACATTAATATTCCACCACCTAACTCCCCACCAGCATTGAAGGATGAAGGGACCATGACTGACATAATGAAGAGGGCTAATTGCCAGTCTGGAAGTTTTCCTGAGGAGAGCAATATTCTTCCTTTAACCCTGAGTGGATGAGCCAGGGATCTTCAAGCTGTGGGTTTTTCTTTTCAAATTGACCCCTACATTAAAGGTCTGCCGTGTAGGAGGGACATTTGCACCTAATGCCAAGGCCAAGTCTACCCTCCTTACCATGGCACACAAGGCCGTTCATGAACTGGCTTCTGTTTATCTCTCCAACCTCATCTTCCTCCTGTCCTTACAACCTACTTTCCAGCCTTCCCTAACAGATGAAGTTCCCTTTGACCTCTAGGCTGTTGCTCTGACCTCTGCCCAGATGATGATTTCTACCCTTTCACCCCAGGATCCTTCATGACACCTCCTCTGAGTGCCCTGGCTGCCCAAGTCTGAGTAGCTTCTCCTCCGACTCCTATAGCTCCTCCCTTCTCCTATCTGCACTGCCACATTTTATTGTAATTGCCCATTTATTAATCTGTAGTCCCATACTCTAGGGACCACGTGGGTAGAACTAGGTCTTCTCAGTCCCAGGCATAGCGCCAGCCCAGAGTACTCTCTCAAGTAGTATTTATTAAATGGATGCCTACATAGTGTGTGAACTCTCCTTGTTGAGGAATCAGGCCCCCTGTAGTTTATGCATTCTTTGACACCTTGTCTCTTGCTTGGTGATCAGTAGCTAGTAGGTACTATATGATGGAATCCCCACCCTCCAAGAGCTATGCTTTCAATAAAGAGGCAAGTCTGATATGCAAGAAAGGCCAAATAGTAGTACAAAAACCTGAGTAAGAAATGATCAACCCAGTTGCATCCCCAGATATGATTATGCATCAGAATCACCCAAAGACACTTACTAAAAATACAGATTGCTGGTCTCACTCAGATTCCTAGTCTCTCTCAGAGGTATTAATCAAGAAGGTTCAGGGATCTCTTGCTGTAAGTGACCCAGGGGATTCTGATGTGCATGGATCATGGACTGACCTTTAGGCTAAAACTTCATCAGATGATGTGGTCCCAGTTAGGGCCCCTTCTCTAAACCCTTCAGTGACTTGTGTGAATGATAAAAGGCACCCCCTTGGAAGGATGCCACCCACAGATGCATGGCCTGGGTATGGAAGTCAGATGCACTTCAGCTTCTGCTTTTCCCTTGGTGGACACCCTTTGAGAGGCCATTGACTGTACAAATGTACACACAGTGACTCTGGTCACAGTAAGACAAGAGGAGCATCACAGGGGTAAGAACCATTGGAACTTGAAGAAGTTAGGATGAAAGTGTGCAGCAAGTTTACTGGTCTGGCTTAATGCTGTAGCCTGATTCCATAGGTAATGGGAAGTCTTTGAAGGATTTTGAGCAGGGTTGTTACCTGATGAGAGAACACAGTACAGGGAATCTGATAACACTGCGATTATTGCCTATAGAGGTGGGAGGAAGGAGATCTTTTCAGGCAGAGGGAACAGCATTGCAAAGGCCCTGAAGTGGTAAAAACAAAAAACATGAAAGCAGACAGGCATGGAGGGAGCTAAGGAGCAATAAATAGAGTGCCCATATAATGCATTGTTTAAACCAGGACACTTGTGATCATGGAAATGTGCATTACTAACAATTATGAAAGGGGAGTGGGTATAAAGGAAGACTGTCTTGGGCAAACTGGGGTGCATATAAGTAGTAGAGTAGTACCTGATGATTTTGGACAGAAAGGCCATGTTGTACAAGGTCCATGTTGTTCCTATGGTCCATAGGAAAGAGTTTAGATTTTATTGTGTGATGGGGAGGAAGCCTTGGAAGAATTTTAAGCCAAGCAGTGTCATGTCATGTTCCAGTTTATGCATGCAAGGGATTCTCATGTAAATTCACAAAGGGTAGCAACTCAAGGGCTGAAACATGATGCTTTGATTTTAATCACCACCTTATTCTGGATGCCCCTGAAATAGTATCTAACCACTTTTTCACATCCCTTCAAAGCTGCACATAAGGAGGTAAACAAGGGTCATTATAGTGTATCTCAGCATCTCAGAACATGTAAAAACATTTTCCATTTGGCCTGTCAAGTGAATTCCAACAAATATATGAATTAAACATTATTATTTGCCTTACACCTCCCACTTCAAGGCAGCTGAACCCTGGGCTGCAGCCTTCCTAGCGAAGGAAGATTAGTCCAAAAATGAGATCCACTAGTGAGCTTCGTGAGAAGCATGTTTATAGTAGGGAAAAAGGAATATATAATTGTACTGATTTGAACTTCTACAAGGTAACCAACTAGCAATTTTCCAAAGAAGCGAATCCCGGTGTTGCAAAGCTCCCTAAATAATCCCCAGAAGTGCCAACCCCTCAACGTTTATTGGGTGCTATACAAGACATTCTGCTCAGTGCTGGTTGGTGGGGGTACAAAGGTGTTCTTGCCTACAAATAGAAAAAGTAAGAGTCTTTTCTACATTGGAGGACTGACTAAGGCTTAGTGGAGCAGGTAGAATTTACTTTGAGCATTGGAAAATGGGTAGGACTTTGACAGGTAGATAGCACTGGGAAAGAACATTAAGGCTGCAGGAACCTCAGCTCTCTACTCAATTAGCTATGTGCTCTTAGGCAAGTCACTTAACTGCTCTGAGTTTTAATTTCCTTATGAGTAAAATTAAGAAAATGATGACAAAAACTGCTATGGTCTGAATGTTTGTGTCCCCTGACAAATTTGTATGTTGAAATCCCAACTCTCAAGGTGATGGTATTAGGAAGTGGGGCCTTTGGCAGGTGATTAGGTCACTGGGGCAGAGCCCTCATGAATGGGATTAGTGCCTTCATAATAGAAGCCCAAGGGAACTGCCTTGTCCCTTTCATCATGACACAGTCAGGAGGCACCCTTCTATGAACCAGAAAGCAGATCCTCACACCAGACACAGAATCTGCTGACCCCTTAATCTTGGACTTCTAGTTTCCAGAACTATGAGAAATAGATTTCTGTTGTTTATAAGCCACTTAGTTTGTGGTATTTTGTTATAGCAGACCAAACAGACTAAGCCACATTTTTTTTTATTGTGAGTAAAAAATGAACTGATGTGCATGAGAACACCTAGAACAGCCATCTGTTGTGTTCCTGCCCTTAAGAGAAGCAAGTAGGGTGAGCAAGCTGAAGAAGACTTCTGGGGAGAACCAGAAGCAGAACTATTTGAGAGGATGATGGGGTGAGTGAAGAACATGGAAAGCTGACCTGGGGCCAGGGCAAAAACATTTAGAAGTTTGAAAGAAGAGCTCTACAGAACTAAAATTCAGATCTCGGAGTATCAATGTCTCTGAGTTGAGAGGAAGGGCCCTATGAGGCTGAGACTGGGACCTCTGCAGGTGAGAACAACTGGCTGGTGGTGGAATCTTTAAAGAGGTCGCGACGAGGCTGGATCTGCAAGTGTTTTACAAACTGCAGACTGGAACCAAGAGCTGGTACTGGTACTAAATGAACTGCTGCTGTCTGGTGAGGAAGAGTTACTAGGGTGATGATGATAGGAAGCAGAAAGAAATCCCTTCTTTCTTCTGCTTGTAATCTCCCTCTAGCGCCCCCTCTTGGAAGAGTCTAACTTGTAGCCAGTCAGCAACCAGAAAAGTGGTTTGCAAAATGCTGGCCCCAGCATGAAGCAGAGTAGTGAAGGGAGGGTTTGAAGATGAAACAATGGCTGGCGCAGTGGGCCTCTGAACATTTATCAACAAGGAAATAGCATAATAAGAATTTTAGAAGTTTACCTCTGGTGGCAATGTGAAAATGAATTGGAAAAAGAAAGAGTCAGGAGATTATTAAATCTGTCCAGGAAAGATGCAGTCGGAGTTCAGTCTTGGGTTTGCTCCAATTCTGACATCAAATTTTCTGCCCTGTTCCTGAATCCTGAATCCTACTCCCCATTTTATCCTTAGTTCTGGTAAGTGAATTCCTTTCCAATTTCTGTTGCTGTGCCTGTCTTTTTAGCTTGCCCAAGGCTCACTCACAAGATGGGGACAGCTCAGAACTCTAGACTGGACAGCCTGCTAAGGTCCCCTAATATGACCTTCTTTAAATATCATCATGTTCCAGCAAACTATTGAGACACCCTGCTATTGTTCTGGAACATCTGAGACTACCTACTTACCTGGACCTACTGTGTGCACCATAGGTGCTAGGGTTTGAGAGACAAGTAAAATTCTATACTCAAGAAAGCTAAAGTCCATGAGAAAAGGCATAAAATAGAAATAAATATAAAATAATGATAGTTATTATAGGATAGGTATTTTAAAATTCTTGAGATATATTAAGTCACTTAAACCTCACAATAAACCTAGGTATGTTCTGATATTATTCCCATTTTATAGATGGTGAAACTGAGACAGAGATTAAGTTATTTGTCCAAAGTCATGCAGTAAGGAAATATTAGAACTGGTATTCAAATCCCAGAGCAATCAGCCTTTGCAGTTCAGGGTTCAGGGGTTGAGAGTGGAAAAGCTTTCAAAAGATTGCTGAGGGGAATTCTAATGGAAATCAGCAGAAGTATTAACAAGCTGGGTTAAGTTTCCACCTGAGATTAGAAGGGGGAAAAGTTGTGTGTGTGTGTGTGTGTGTGTGTGTGTGTGTGTGTGTGTGTGTGTGTGTATAGCTGCTTGGCTCTATTTGGAGTTGTCTTTTTTATCCCTTTCTCCTGCATGCCACTTCTTATGACCCACCATATCTGCAACAAAGGGCAAAGATGGAGGATCTGTGTACCCTCTGTGGTAAATTGCTGGGGTAAAATCTGTTCAGAAATAAAATCCTCCTCTTTGGCTGCCTACCACTGTGTTGTATTCAATCATGCTAACTGTCCAGGCCCCAACCGTCTTCTCTACATCAGCCTCAAACTTATTCAATATCTATCTCAGTTACCAAACGAGATAGATTGTTTTATAAATTAGTAAATGCCATATACATATTAGTTATCATTGTTACTACCACCTGCAGAATGGGTCAATTTCTGTTACTTTCCTTTTTTGCATGTCTGAGTTCTATGAAAATTCTCACCAAGAAACTCATTGAAAAATTCTCATGTTGTTTTTGGAACTGGTCACTAGGTGTTGCTATTTGATAGAATAACATATTATTAACATTATCCTACGCGCGCGCGCGCGCACACACACACACACACACACACACACACACAAACACACACCTGCACTTTTTTTGTAGGTATTGAGATTGTTTTTTTTCTATTTGATTTTGAGAATTACCTGTTGTATTTCACAGTATTTACAGTGAAATAATTTGAAGTCAAGTAGGAGAACTAATTGTCCTTATTCTGTGCTTCCTTTCTTTCTCTTATGCCCTTCATTTCAACATCTGTCTTACTGCAGTACTTGCAATGCAGATCACTTCTCAATCTCTGTGTCGTACATTCAATAAATATTTATTGAATATTCTATATGTGCTAGACGTTGGACTAGTAGCAGAAAATACAGGAGTGAATAAAACAGATAAGCTATACAACTTACGCTGATGGCTTTCTTGGACAACAGACAACACTTCCAACTTTCTGTTGCAAAATCAAGCTCGCTTGTCTTTCTATTTCCCCCATTGAAAATCCTGGTAACATCCATATAGCTCAACTGCTTCTCAAACTCATTGTGTTCATCCTTAGCACCACCTCTTGACTTGAATAGAAATATCACTCATTTCTAAAGTCACTAAGCTCAAAACCCTCAGTTATGCTAAGTGAAATAAGCCAGGCACAGAGAGTCACATTCTGTATGATCTCACTTATATGTGAACTCCCAAAAAGTCGATCTAATAGAAACAGGGATTAGAAAGATGATTATGGTAACTAGAGGTTAGGGGAGGTGGAGGGGAAAGGGGAAATGTTTATCAAAGGGTACAGAGTTTCACTTAGACTGGAGGAATAAGCTTTAGTGATCTCTGTTGCACTTAATGGTGATCACAGTTAATACTAATGTGTTATGTATAATAACAAAACACATTAGTATTAACATTCCCACCACACACACAAAAAATGATAAGCTGGTGAGGTGATAGCTATGTTAATTAGCTTGATTTAATCTTCTACAATGTGTACATAGATCAAAACATTACATTGTACCCATAGATATACACAATTATTATTTGTCAACTAAAAATAAATAAATGAATTAAAAAGCCAAACCTCAGAGTTTTGTTTTTTTTTAATTGCTCCTTGTCATTTGTTTCCATTCCTAATCATTTGTCACATCCAGTCTTTGGAATAGGTCTTCTTCATTCATTCCCCAAGGCCACAACTAGCATTCAGATCCTCAGTACCACTTGCCTGGACCGCAGTGATAGACTCTTAACTGGCTTTCCTGTCTCCCTTTCCTTTTACCTCCACTAAATTCTCTACCTTGCTGAAAGAGTAATTATCTTCAAGATTATTTCTTACCATAAAATCTCCACCCCCATTCTTTCTTCTAAAATATTTAAACTCCTCTCCTTATCATCTAAAACTCTTCATCACCTGACTTTAACCTATATAATCTACACTCTACCTCTAAATCAACAAAAAGTATAAGGACAAAACTCTGATATTATGTGCATTTCTAAGTAAGAAGCTTGGGAAGTCCCTCCTGATAAGAACTTATCAGATAGGATTTTATTACCTTCTTACCCTGTATTCTGAAGCTTGTTTTCTAACCTCACTCTGCCATAACATCACACAACAGATAAAGAAAGAAGTCAAAGTATTTATGACCCTGCAAAACCATCTCTTGGGGACTCCCAAACTCTGGTCACCTTGTAAGACACTGATCTATTTTCTCTGAGGTTCTATCTAAGGAATTTTTAAAAATCAGTAGACTACCCCAGACTTATATTCTTAAGATTTCTTGAGGCTGCATCCTGGGCCTGGTCACTCACATTTAGTTCAAAATTAACCTCTTCAAGCATGTTTGTCTGGATTTGGAATTTTTGTGTTGTCAGGTGGGTCAATAAATATTTATTTACCAGATATTGGGCTAAGGCACATGGAGTAGACATGTGAACAAGACCAGATCCTTTCCTCCATGATAAGCAGAAAGTTATCATGTTATGAACTAAATTATGTCTTTTGATATTCATATGTTAAAGTTCAGGAGATAGGGCTTTTGAAGAAGTAATTAAGTTTAGATGAGGTCATGAGGGTAAGGCACTCATTCAATAAGACCACTGCCATTATGAGAAGAGGGAGATAGACCGGGATACATACACACACAGAAGGGAAGTGATATGATGACTCAGGGAGAAAGAAGACAGTCATTTGTAGGCCAAGGGGAGAGACCTCAGGAGAAAACAAACCTGCCAACACCTTGATGTTGAACTTCCAGGACTATGAGAAAAAAAAATCTGTTATTAAACCACCCAATCTGTAGTATGTTGTTACAGCAGCACTAGGCAAACTAATACAATAAACACAAAAAATTTTTGGAGGAACGGTGTCTTTGCTCTGTTCTGGAATTGATTCTAGTAGTCTTTTCTTTTGGTTCCTTTACCATTGTGTGTGTGTGTGTGTGTGTGTGTGTGTGTGTGTGTGTGTGTGTGTGTGCCTTTCTGATAGTTCTCATTTCCTGAAGCTTTGTTTACAATTCTTGGATTTCTGACTTATCATTCTTCCCAATTTTTAGTAACTCAGTAGAAAGAAATGTCTCTCACTCATTTATGTGTTCCTTATGATACTTATTATGAGGACTTGCACACAGTAGATACTCAATAAATATTTATTTAATTTGAACAAGGGAGAAGTTTTGAAAGAATAGAGAGAATTATACATTTTTTGAATGTAATGGAAATATATTGTTCTTTTATAAAAAAAGACTTTTTTTTCCTGTTTTCTTGCGAATTATGGATTTAAAGGGGGGAATCAGGAGAAGCTAACTATGCAAATGTCTAAGTCTTCAAGTGTCAATTGATCTAAATCTAAGTAAAACTTGGGTTAAACAGACATTTAGAGTTGATCTTTAGCACACTGCCCTGTGGGTATGATCAGTAAGATCTAGAAAACAGTTGGGTTTGGAGAGTGACCTGGAAGTTTAACTTCTAGAGAATGAAAACGCTTACCTAGAAGTTTCACTCCTTCTTTTCGCCCATCCTTTAAAGTTATGGCCTCTGCTTCTAAAGAATTTTTTCTATATTTTGATAAACTTTTGAAAGGTCTAGCCTTCACCCAAAAACTTCAAGGAGCCCAGAGAATAACTTCAGAATTCCTCCACTAACTCTCAATAGAAACAAGGACTCAACTCTAGGTTTTTACTTCTTTTTTCTTTCAGCTACAACTTATTTTCTAAAAATTAATTTAAATATTTCCAAAGAACTTCAGTTACTCAAGCATGAGTAATACTGGAATTAAATTTTAAAAACCTGCTTTGTTCTATTGAGCTGTTAACACAATAGCCTTCTCATAAACCTAAGCTAGGAAATCCTGTTCTCATTTACTCAGTGGAATTCTACACAATAAAAAAAGAACTATGCTTACTCCAAACAATTTAGATGACTCTCACAAATGTAATGTTGAATGATTGAAGCTACTCAAAATACTACATTCTATTATTTTTTTATCACAAAGCTTGAGAATGGGCAAAATGAATCTCTAGTTATTATGAGGATTAAATAATTAGATTCACACAAACATCTTGTAAGAGCAGATTAATTGAAACCAATCAATACATGAGACATTTTTATTACAACCGATGCTGGTCACTAAAACCTTTCTGAAATGACTGTACTCATTAAGTGATCTTCATGAACAGCCTTAAGTTGCTCTGACGAAGGAATGACAAATAAAGCCTCCGCTAAGGTGTAACTCTACTCAGAAGGCTGGTCACCTCCATTAGGACTTGCAGGGAGAAGTGGTGCTAGTGGTAAATGAAGCCCACTGAAGGACAGGAAGCAGAGAGGGATCGGGCAATAAAGAACAATAGAAGCCATTGTCTGGCTAAGGCAAGGGGTTGAATGGGGGATGGCTAGCAAGTTATTTCTGAGAGAAACATGGGGAAGTTAAGAGAAACAGGAAAGCATGTGCAGTAGAAGCTCCCAAAAGGGACTTTGAGGTCACCCCTATATGATAGCTTCCATCAGCCTTCCTCAAGCTATCCCAAATAAGTATAATCTATGGCCAGTACTTCTGTAGTTTAAGAAAAAAACACAGGTTTGCTTTGGAAACAGCTTCAGAAAAAGTCCCCTAGCCCTGTTCCTAACAGATCACGGCTAGAACCTCCCTCCTTTATCTGGTGAATAATTTGGTGCAGCCCTTGGGACCTTGGTCCTTTACTCCCCAAGACAACAGCCCAATCCATCCTGCAGATGTGAGTGATAGAAATCTATCTCTTCATCTGCTTCCAGAGTTATGTTCCACAGCTGTATTCATCATTGTACTCAGGCTGACTATATATTAAGCCCACAAGTAGGCTGTTAATACTGTTTTCACATTCTGTAGTAAGAATATATATATGCTTTAAAATGTTGAATAACAGAAAAAGCTACATTTTACATCAAGACTGAATGTTTTCAATATTTTAAACATATTGCACTTAAAAAAAAATTCCAACATTTCTTTGTCATCATTTCTCTCTTTCTTCCTGTCTTTTTACTCAGATATTTTCAGATTCAAAGTAATTTAGGCTGGGAGTTGGGTCTCATGCCTGTAATCCCAGCACTTTTGGAGGCCAAGGTGGAAGAATAGCTTGAGGCCAGGAATTTGAAGCCAGCCGGGGCAACACAATGAGACCGCATCTCTACAAAATATTTTAAAAATTAGCCAGGTGTGGTGGTGCATGCCTGTCGCCTCAGCTACTCAGGAGGTTGACATAGGAGGATTGTCTGAGCCCAGGATGTGGAGGCTGTGGTAAGCTGTGATCATGCCACTGCACTCCAGCCTGGACAACAATTGAGACTTTGACTCAAAACACACACACACACATACACACACACACACACACACATGCACACACAGAGAGAGAAAGAGACACCCCAAAGTAACTTAAATAGTGGTTTGGGGGCTTATAATAGATTTTATCAAGATGGATTTGAAAGTGCTTTTTAAAATACTATATTCCTTATATTTCAAACTATAAATGTAAAAATGTCTCCATAAAGAGTCAAACTGCACTTAAAATGTCATTGTCAAATTAATGGACAATCATAATCTGAAAGTAATTATAATCCTCAGTAATTATAATGACACCATTAAGTTCCTCACATCTCAAGATTTGCTCTACAATCATCACTCATGAGAATGATTGTAACTGTATTATACATTCATAACCTGAGTCTTTACATAATTGCTCTCTGAAACTCATGAATGCTGACACAATGAGTAAACACCATGGGTATTTAACAAACACTGTTGGATTTTCTTATACTGATCATGGTTCCCTTTCCTCACTTCTAAAAAAAGAAGTGATGTTGGGAGGTAATGGAATAGGAAGACTAAATGATTCATGGAATTTTTCAAAAGAAATGATCATTTGAATGATGTTTTGGATAATAGAAAAATAGAGCCACAGGCAAATTTTAAAAATATGGACTATTTGGCATTTCTGTAGCTACAATAAGTAAAGCCTGAATCTTTGACTGTATAGATTTCTGAAGGGTTTCTGAAGAAGAGTCCCACAACTTTGTTCCCTAATGAACTGAGCTATATGTTGAACCATGCGTTTTAACGACTTTATAAATGTAGTGTATGTTTTGTTTCTAATAGATTGAGTTAAGGATATCTATGTAGTTAGTCCAAATTTCCTAAGATAAGAGATCATAGACCCATACACTAGGATTATCCGTGAGCACATTGAAATTGTATGCAAAATTATGTATGTATATGTGTATGTGCATGTGCTTTTTCTTGGGAGAAGAACTGTATATTTTGCCTCTTATTCTCCAAAGGGAAATAGTTTTTGTGGTGGAAATAGGATTAAGAATCACTGACTTCTGGGTGAGGTCCAGGAAAAAAACCCAAGGAGTCCAAGAGCAAAGCCTAATCCTGGTACAAAACAGTCATAGGGGCAGATGCAGGGAATGAGACCAGCAATGGTTCTAAAGCATCAAACTAGGAATGAAGTGTCTAGGACCAGAGAGTCATCCATCCCAGAAAAATAAGATGTATTTATTGAAAATACTCTGAGTTCAATTTGCCAGAACTGATTGTTTTGAGGCAGGCTCACACAAATCATTCAGATCAAAAGACATTCCATGCAATCCCCTAGTGAACTGTAGGTGTGTGTACACTGATGTAGACTGTAGGTGGGTAAATACTTCTGCAAACATGAAGGGTGTTGATGAGAAGGAGGAACCGGACTGACTGAATTCATGTGCTTAGACCTTTTCTAAGGACTGGATAAGGGGCTCAGCATTGATGTTGATCATTTCAGGTTTTTCAGTTTGTGTACTATTTGGCCAGAACTCATCTTTCTCCAAAGTAGCACATCGTTTTTTATTCAGGCAGGAACTCAAGACCCATGGTGACACTGGAGTAGCTGCAGGAAGATGAAGAGGGTAGAAAGTAAAAAGAGGACAGAGGGAGAGGATGAGGGCAGAGGGAAACAACAGTTCCATGGAGCTTCACACCTCCCAGTAGGAAGATGAAAAGGCTTTGGACCATAGCACAGTGCTAGCAAATTGAGGCCCTCCTGTTCTGATATATCAATCCACTATTATTGCTTCATTTCATTAGTTCTTGAGGGCCTTTTCTTCTTCTTTTTTTTTAAAAAAAGAATTATTTTCCAGGGAAATAAAAATACCCCCGGGAAGACCAATGCTTAAGACCTCTTGAGCTTCGACTTCAATTATTAGTTAATATCATAACAAGGGGTGGAAACAGTGAGGAAATATGAGAGGGCTGATGATTATGTTTCATAACTTTGCCTAAACCTACCTCTTTCAGCATTCCTGTCCCTACAGCATTAAAAATCATTAGTGGCTTATATGTCAAAGGTTCAATGATCATATTTTAGAAATAAAACTTTCCTCAAGTGAACTGACAAGCCTAAGAATACTTACATGGATAATGGGATACTTGAGATTATAATGAACTTTAGCCAAAGGTGGCTGACTCCCATTTAGCTCACAGGATTACAGCCTTTCCAACCTATAATTAGATTTACTGGCTGGATGCCACATGAAATGTAAGACAGGAATTTTTCTTCCCCTAGAAAATTATAGAAAAATTACTGGTCTAAAAATTTAACTAACATTATATTTTTTATTTGGGTACTTAGATTTAAAGCCTTTTATTTTTTAAGACTCTATATTTTATTTTCACATATGTTAAAGGTCAAGAAAAAGTTATCAACAGCCATAACAAATATATTTGGGCATTCAGGGATGAACTATTCAAAAAGTTCACAGCAGATTGTTTTTGATGTTTTGAAGGACATTAGAGTGCCTGGCATTCTGGGAGTATCTAAGGCAAGTCTAGCTTTTAAGATAAACTGATGCTTAGAAGGTGTAGAAAGAATGTTATCTACCTTTGTAAGGTGAGATTGCTTTTTAAACCTTAAAAAAAAAAAGCAGGGCTCTTCAGTCTATGAATAAGCAAGAAAGGGTAGGTGAAACTGAGATAGTTAGGTAACCCAATATTTTAAGTGTTTCATGTTGATTTGGCCAAAACTGTTAATTATTTTTGTTATTAAAAAGCTACATTTTACATCAAGACTGAATGTTTTCAATATTTTAAACATATATTTGTTTTGTTAAAGTAACTAGGAGTGATTTTATTTCCAGGCTTATTCTTTTACTTCCACTTCCATTAAATGATTCATACTACACTGACATGTAAAGCACTCAAGTCTGAAATAGGGAGAAACTTCTTAAATGAAAAGAGGTATTTTTCAAGCTATGTATGCTACATATTTGTCAAGACAAAACTGTTAGTGGTTTTGCTGCTTGACTTTTTCCATTTTGTGTGTTATTTAAATAAATACATTAATTTTAGATTGGGAACTGCTTGGATGGTTAGCTTTTCTGAGTCATCTAGGGTCATGTATTGTTTACCTTACTGTTGAGTGTTTATTTTTTTTTTCTGGTCTTGTTGGCAGTTCCTTAACTCTCTTCTTGTAGCACTTGCCTTTCTCCACATATCATTTTATCATTCTTCTGTCTCTGTGCTTGCCTTTCTTTAGGAATAGGAGTTTAAATTTGTGTTTTTCAAATTGTCCAGCTCGAAGAATGACTCCTTGTATGCAATACAAGTAAAGTTGAGTGCTTACTTCTGTGAACCTTTGTACCATTCATTAACCTGAGAACCAATTTGTGACATATCATATATATTTTCTGTGTGTGTATACACTAATACACACATACCCACACATACACACACACACATCTTATTTAAAAATTGAGTAGCTTAAAATGAAATGATAAAATTAGAGTCCAACTGAAGTTCATTCATATCAGACAAAATACATTAACACACCTACACAGACTTTTTTTCCCATATTTTCTTAGAATCTTAGAGTCAGAAGTTAGGTCATCTGGTTCAAACACTCACCCACTTCTCACTAAAGTAATGGTGAAAGATCATCATTCACTTCTGTTTGGAGATGTCAGATAATGGACAATTCCTTCTGCCTGTTTGGAGTTTTTGTTTTTTGTTCTGTTTTTTTTCATTGCTTCATGTATTTGTTCATTTATTTGTCATTTATTAGACACAAACTATGTCAATCACTGAAAAACATGGTCATCTTTTTGGGTATATTTCCTGCCCTTAGCGAGTCTAAATTCCTGTGTGAAGAGCCAGATACATAAATGTGTGAGATAGCATATAGTGTGGTCATTACCACTTCAGAGATAAGAAGTCTTGGATGAGACCAGAGGACAAGACTCATTGTCTCTTCTTGAAGGGTATTGGGAGGCTTCATAAGGACACATGAGATGGTCCTGAAGGTTGAGTAGAAGTATATCAGGCAGAAAGATGGAATTCCAGGCACAAAGAAAAGCACATGCAAAGACACCCAATAAGAAAAGATTGAAAAGACAATGATGGTGTAGTAGTAGTGACAGGGTGGTTAGAGTTCCATTTCATGGAACCTTCTAGCAGAAAAGTAAATTTTTTTCATGGATATGAGGAGGCAGGTAATTTGGAAATGTAGAGAGGGAAAAGGTAGAGGATGAGTCTGGAAAGATAACTGGAGTAGAAGAACCCATATCTTTTGAGGAATTGGGTTTTATCCCATAAGCAGTAAGAAGCCCACTGGTGTTCTCAAGATTAGTAATAATAGCTATCACTTATATTGCAGTTCTAGTATGCCAGGCATTGTCCTAAGTACTTTAGATACATTAACTTATTTAGACTTTGTACCAACCCTATGAGGTAAGTCCTGTTACATTCCCATTTTAAGATGATGAAACTGAGACACAGAGAGGTTAAGTAAGTTACCTAAGGCCACACAGCTAGTAACTGACACAGTTGAGATTTGAACTGAGTAGTGTTGGAAAAATAACTGATAGCAATGTGGAGTGTGGCCTAGAGTTAGAGGCAGGAAATCCAGTCTGGTGGCTATTATAATAATTCAAACAAGAGAGCTTGCATTAAGACAGTGGCAGGGATGGAAAAGTACATAAAAAAATCATATCATGTCCAAATTTTGTCTCTCGTATGCTTGCTGTGGTATCCAAAGCAGTATGAGTTCTGTAGGATGATTTCACCATAGATTAGAACCTTGGTAAAGCGTGTCAATAGAATAATTTAACAAATATTTATTGCATGTTCACTATATCCAAGGCCCTGTGCAGCTCTGTTCTACTTTCAGGCATCATTTGCTTCCTTTTTATTACAACTGAATTTCCTTGCAGAAATAAAGTCTGGCATTGAAAATGTAACATGGTAGTTCCTTCATATACAAGTATTCCCAGAGAGATGTTCTTTCATATTTTCTGACCAAAGTAAAATAAGTCACTCAGTGTCTCGCTATGAATCCTGGTCAGAAAGTGGTTCGTGTTTGCCAGAGTTTGGGTGGGCAGTGAGCCAAACTCTAATGATTTTTAAAAATTATTTTAACCCAAACACTCCCTTCTTGTTTCACAGCCTCCATGGACTAATGGTAGGTTGCCTAAAGCCTTAGTTGTTCTTGTCTGCATGTTCTGCGTGTTCCCGCTTCACCCAGCACAGACTCTCTGTGTGTGGCAAATGAGATTGGGGGGTGGGGGTTGCTGCTCACATTAAGACCCTGACGAGGCAAACCAAGGCAATTTTCTGAGTACTTTATGGGGAGGTTGGGGTGGGGTGTTAAGTGTCCAGGAATTTGTTTCAATTTACTTAGCCAATGAGTCGATATGACATTTGTTCATTATTTATTCAACAAACCTACATTGAGCACGATTATGGGCTAGGCTGTGTGCTTTTATTCATCTTGGAGTCAGCGATGAATAAAACATGGTTTGTGACTTCAGGAAGGTTCATTCTAGCTCCCTCTGTCAAGAAAAGGAAATCGCATTAGTTATCTTAACAGAGAGAATTCAGTATTGGGAATTGGATCAATGGGCAATGGACACATGAAAAGGCAAAAGTAAGCACTGAGCAGTCGTAGGCAAGAGCTGCAGGAAGCCGCTCTTATCTCTGGGGCTGTGGGAAATAAGGGAAGCAGAAACTCCAGAATTGGGACCTGCCCTCCAAGGAGGGGCCGCCCTTCAGTAGCAGATGCTCTGAGTGGCCTGATGAAGTTGGTTTGGGAAGTAGGGTAAAAGCTGGAAACTGGTCCTCACCACCGTTCCCAAGATGAAGGGCCATGCCAGGTGATGCTTACAGGAAACAGGAAGCAGAGAGGAAAGAGCAATTCTTCGTCTCTGCTTCCAGGCTTCCATTATCCTTCTATCACCCCTTGTCGGCAAAGTCTATCAGAAAGCAACTGGCAATGGAGAAATGTCCTCTGGGCTGACATATGGAGACCAAAATGCAAACAGTTCAATCATTCTAATAGGGGGTCCAGTCTAGGCCTAAACTGAAATTGCAACCGGTTTGAGCATGTTGCAGGCTAGAGAACTGGATCTCCAGAATTTGATTTGTGTGCTCTCGCCTCAGGGCCTTTCTCCAGGCTATTCTCTCTGCCTGGTACGCCTTTTCCCAGACATGCTTTTTTTCACTTTCTTCAAGCCTCTGCTCATATGTCATTTCTTGACAATTGTAATTGCAACTCCCAACCCTGCCACATGCCCTTTTATCTTGCTCTATTTCTTCCCAATATATTTATTATTGTGTTAAATAAGCATGTTAACTTATAATGAATAAATGTTTATCATCATATTAAATATGTTAAGTTGTAACATATTCATTTATTGGTTTAGTGTCTACTTTCTGTCTCATCCTACTAGAATGTAAAATCTTTAAGGATAGTGTATTACCTGGATTCTCCAGAGAGCTAGAAAAGATAGGAGATAGAGACAGAGATTAGAGATATAGAGATAGAGAGAAGGGATTTATTAAAGAATTGGTTCACTTGATGATGAAGGCTGAAAAGTCTGCGAGCTGAAAACCGGTCCTCAGACCCAGAGACACAGATTGTGTGGTGGCTCACTTCAAGTCTGAAATCCTGAAAACCATGAAGTCAGTGGTATAATTCTCAGTCTGAGGCTGAAGGCCTGAGAACCCATGGGGCCACTGGTACAAGTTTCAGAGGCCGAAGGCCAGAGAGCCTGGAATTCTGATGTTCAAGAGCAGAGGAAGGGTGTCCTAGCTTCAAGAGAGACAGAGAGAGTGAATTTATCTTTCCTTTGACTTTTACCTCTATCCAGACCTCCAGAGTTTGGACGGTGCCTACTCACATTGAGAGTGGATCTTCCCCACTTAGTAAACTGACAGAAGCACCCTCACAGACAGCCAGAAATAATGCCTTACCAACTATCCAGTTAAGCTCACACCTAAACTTAACCATCACAATAGGAATTGTTCTCTCTTTTGTTCATCAGCATGTCCCAGCATGTAGAATGGTAGATGCTCTCTGAATATTTTGTTTGTTTGTTTGAGTTGGAGTCTCACTCTGTTGCCCAGACTGGAGTGCAGTGGCGGCTCCCAGCCACTGCAGCCTCGACCTGATGGGCTCCAGCAATCCTTCCGCCTCAGCCTTTCAGGTAGATGGAACTACAGGCGCGCGCTACCACGCCCGGCTCATTTTTTGATTTATTGTAGAGATGAGGTCTCCCCAGATTTCCCAGGTGGGTCTCGAACCCGTGGGCTCAAGCAATCCACGCACCTCAGCCTCCCAAAACACGGGATTACAGGCTGAGCCACCGAATCCGGCTTGAATATTTGTTGAATGACCAGATGAATGAGAAGAGAATATGCTTTGTTGAGAAAGAATAAGAAAGTTCTTTTGGGTAAAAGGGTGATAAGGCTAATAAGGACAGCATGTTGTCTGTCTTAGATGTTGTTGATTGCTCTCCCCTGTAGAGAGAGGAGCTGCAGGAAGAAGATGAAGGAGGTGTTTTGCAAACAATCTTTGCAAGATGGGGTTTCAGAAATTCTCCTTTGTGCTCAGGTGAGAAAGCATGACCCGAGGTGGGGAGAGGACACTTGCAAGATCTTCACTTTGAGGACTTGATATCGTTTAACTGCTGTCCCTCCAAATCTCATGTTGAAATGCAATCCCCAGTGTTAGAGGTGGTACCCAGTAGGAGGTGCTTGAGTCATGGAGGTGGATTTCTTATGAATGAGTTGGTGCCATTCTCACGATAATGAGTGAGTTCTAGTTCTAGTAGTTCAGTGAGAGTTGGTTGTTTAAAGAGTCTGGGACCTCTCTCTTCCACTCTTACCATGTGATACATCTACTCCCTCTCTGCCTTTTGCCATTACTGTAAATTTCCTGAGACCTCACCAGGAGCCTAGCAGATATTGGTGCCATGCAGAACCATGAACCAAAATAAACCTTTTTTCTTTATAAATTACCCGAACTCATGTATTCTTTATAGCAATAGAAAATTGACTGGGCTGGGCTCGGTGGCTCAGCCTATAATCCCGCGCCTTTGGGAGGCTGAGGTGAGTGGATTGCCTGAGCCCGCGGGTTCGAGACCCGTCTGGGCAGCAAGACCTCCTCTCTACAATAAATCAAAAAATCAGCCGGGCGTGGTAGCGCATGCCTGTAATTCCGGCTACTCGGAAGGCTGAGGCGGAAGGATCGCCGGAGCCCAGCAGGTCGAGGCTGCAGTGGCTGGGAGCGGCCACTGCGCTCCAGTCTGGGCGACCGAGTGAGACTCCAACTCAAAAAAAAAAAAAAAAAAAAAAAAAAAGAAAATTGACTAATACCGGTCTTAAGGATTTAGAAGCTTAAATGACATATATAGACAGGACCTTGGGCCAGGACAGCAGAATAGCAATATCTCAAAAACTATGTGCATTTTAGCTCTGTTGGAGTGAATGTTGATGGGGGTGTGGGGAAAAAGGAGAGTAGAGTCTTTCCATATTTGTACATGTAGCCTCAATGTTCCATTTTCCATAAATACCACATAAATCCCAACATTCTTTGTGTTGTTCTCCCAATACCAAAATTCTACTTGTCTTCCATGAGAACAAAATGTATAAAAATGATAACACATGACTTTAAAATAAAACTGCAGAAGGGTACTTCAAAAGTAACTACATGAAAATATTAATCTGGTTCAATAACACATGTCTACTCTGAAAAAGCAAAGTAAAATCTTAAGACTATCATATTAATAACATCACATCCATAAATTATTAATCTTATAACCATATGAATCAGATTAGTTTCTCTGATCCAGTATTGCATGCTTTCTGTTAAATTCCTAATACTCAACACAGATCTTTGGTACTTCTGTTTTTTATTATAAAATGTTAAGAAAAGTATATGCTGGGCTCGGTGGCTCAGCCTGTAATCCCAAGCTTTGGGAGGCTGAAGTGAGTGGATTGCCTGAGCCCGCGGGTTCGAGTCCTGCCTGGGCAACTTGGCGAGACCTCATCTCTACAATAAATCAAAAATTAGCCAGGCGTGGTAGCGCGCGCCTGTAGTTCCAGCTACTTGGAAGGCTGAGGCGGAAGGATCGCCGGAGCCCAGCAGGTCAAGGTTGCGGTGGCCGGGAGCGGCCACTTCACTCCAGTCTGGGTGACAGAGTGAGACTCCAACTCAAAAAAAAAAAAAAGAAAAGTATATAAGGATGGATAGTTATTATATAATACATTGACAGTGTAATGTTCTTTTCATACTTTTGGTAGGATGAGGGGAGATGCATTCATTATATTTTTTACAATTTTCCTTTAGAAATATTTAAGGAAACTTGCTTGTGTGAAAGCAGGGTTACCAGGGTTAGCAAATAAAAGTGAAAGATGTGCAGTTAAATTTAATTTCAGATAAACAATAAATAATTCCTTACCATAAGGACATTCCATGCAATGTTTGAAATTTATTTATGCTAAAAAAAATCTGAAACTCAAATTTAACTAGGTCTTCTATATTTTATCTGGCAATTCTATGTGTAGGGCATTTTTTTCCCTCCCTCCTTCTGCCTCTGCCTCCCTCTCACCTCCACATAGGGCATTTTTGTTTAGAGTTGTGGGGTACAAGTGAGGATTTGCTACATAAGTTGACTGAATGCAGATGAAGTTTGGGCTTCTAACTGGTTCTCTCTCCCCTTGGTAGCAGACCAGGTGCCCATTGTTCCACATGCCCCTCTCTCTTCTACTTCCCTTCCTCCCCTAGCAGTGCCCAGTGTCTGCTGATCCTCTCTTGTGCTAGTGTAACTAGTGTTCGGGGTCTACTTATGAGTGAGAACATGTGGTATTTAGTTCTTTCTTTCGTGATAGTTCACTTAGGATGAGGGTCTCCAACTGCATCTAAGTTGCTGTGAAGACCATGATTTTGTTCTTCATAGATGCATAATATTCCATCGTGTATATATACCACATCTTCTTTATCCAGTCCACTTTTGATGGACATCTGGTTTGGATTCATGTTTTTGCTATTGTGAATAGTGTGGCCAAAAACACGTATGTGCAGATATCTTTTTGGTAGAGCAATTTATGTTCTTCTGGATATAATCCCAGGAGAGGGATTGCTGGATCATATGGAAGTTTAATTATTAGTTATTTGAGAAATTGCCACACTGCTTTCCATAGAGGCTGAACTAGCTTACATTGCCACCAACTGTGTCAAAGTGTACCCTTTCTCAGCAGCCACACCAGCACTTGTTGTTTTTGGCTTATTAATAATAGCTATCCTTACCAATGTTAGGTGGTATCTCATTGTAGTTTTGATTCGCATTTCTCTGGTGATTACTGTTGTTGAGTATTTTTTCATGTGTCTGTTGGCTACTTGTATGTCTTCTTTTGAGAAGTGTCTGTTCATGTCCTTTGCCCACTTTTTAATGGGGTTGGGTTTTTTTTCTTTTCAGTTTGCTTGAGTTTCTTGTAGATCCTGGATGTTAGGCCTTTGTCAGATGCATTGTTTGCAAAATTTTTTTCCCATTCTGTAGGTTGTCTCTTTACTCTCTTGATGGTTTCTTTTGCTGTGCAAAAGCTTTTCTGTTTGATAAGGTCCCACCTGTCTATTTTAGCTTTTATTATACTTGCTTTAAAGAACTTGGTCATGTATTCATTGCCTACTCTAATATCCAGAAGGGTGTTCCCTGCATTTTCTTCTAAGATTCTTATAGTTTGAGGTTTTTCATTTAGAACCTTTGTCCATTTTGAGTTGATTTTTGTATATGCTGATTGGTAGGAGTCCAGTTTCATTCTGTATGTGGCTAGCAGGTTTCCCAGCACCATTTACTAAATATGGCTTCCTTTCTCCAATTTTGATAGCTTTGTTGAAGATGAGTTGACTGAGGGACCATGTTTTTTTTGTGGGTTTTTTTTTTTTTTTGAGTTGGAGTCTCACTCTGTCACCCAAGCTGGAGTTCAGTGGCACATTCATAGCCACCGCATTGTCGACCTGCTGGGCTCTGGCGATCATTTCACCTCAGCCTTCCAAGTAGCCAGAACTATAGGCGTGCGCTACCACACCTGGTTAATTTTTGATTTATTGTAGAGACAAGGTCTCACCAAGTTGCCTGGACTGGTCTCGAACCCGCAGGTTCAGACATCCCACTTGCTTTGGCTTCCCAAAGTGCTGGAATTGCAAGCTGAGCTACCAAGTCCGGCTGGGACTATGTTTTTATTTCTGGAATCTCCATCCTATTCCATTGGTCTATGGGCCTATTCCTGTACCAATACCATGCTGTCTTGGTTACTGTAGCCTTGTACTATAGTTTAAAGCCTGGAAGTTTGATATCTCAAGCTTTGTTTCTTTTGCTGAGGATTGCTATGACTATCTGTGCTCTTTTTTTTTTTTTTTTTGCTTCCATATGAATTTCTGTATTGTCTTTTCTAGGTCTGTGAGAAATGATGTTGGCAATTCGATGAGTATTGCATTGAATCTATAGATTGTCTTGGTTAAGATGGACATCTTGATGATATTGATTCTTCCAGTGCATGACCATGGGATGTTTTTTCATTTGTTTGCATCGTTTCTTTGAGTAGCATTTTGCAGTTCTCATTATAAAGGGTTTTCGCTTCTCTAGTTAGGTGGATGCCAAGGTAGTTCATTTTTTTTTTTTTGGTGTGTGGCTATTGTGAATGGGATGGTGTTTTTTATTTGGTTCTCCATCTGATTGTTGTCGGTGTATAGAAATGCAACTGTCTTTTTAGCACTGATTTTGTAACCGGAGACTTTACTAGAGTCATTAATAAATGCAAGGGGGTTTTTTACAGCCTCTCTTGAGTTCGCTAGGTATAGAATCACATCATATGAGTCTGTACCATGATTGGGATAACTTAAAAATTTCTTCTTTTCCTGTTTGTATACCCCTGATTTCCTTCTATTACCTGATTTCTCTGGCTAGGACTTCCACTACTGTGTTGAGTAGGAGGGGTAAGAGTGGGTATTCTTGTTTTGTTCCAGTCTTAGGGGGAATGCTTCCAGCTTTTGTCCATTAAGCAAATATGTTGGCTACAGGTTTGTCATTGATGGCTCTTACTATTTTGAGGAATATTCCTTCAATGCCTAGGTGTTTAAGATTTTTACTAAAAAAGGGGTGCTGGATTTTTATCAAATGCTTTTTCTGCATCTACTGAGATGATTATGTGGTGGGTTTATACCTGTTAATGTGTTTAATCATGTTTATGGGCCTGTGAATGTTGAACCAGTCTAGTATCCCAGGAATGAAGCCCACCTCATCATGGTGGAGCATCTTTGAAGTGTGTTGTTGGATGCAATTTGCTAGAGCTTGTTGAGAATTTTTACATTTATGTTCATCAGGGAAATTGACCTGCTAGTCTATTTATTTGTTGGGTCTTTGCCAGATTTGGGTATCAGGATGACATTAGCTTCATCAAATGAGCTAGAGAATTTATTCCTTCTCAATTGCCTGCAATGCTTTCAATGAGCTTGGTTTCAGCTCTTCCTTGTAGTATGTATTGTAGAATTCTGCTGAGAAGCCATCTGGTCCAGGTTGGGTTTTTTGTGTTTTTTTTGGCAGAGAGTTTTCTTATAACTGAGTCAATTTCCTGGATTGTTATTGGTCTGTTTAGGGTTCGGGTTTCAATTTCTTTTGTTTCAACTTTGGGAGATTCTGTAGTGCCAGAAAACTCTCCATTTCCTCTAGATTTTCTAGTTTATTTATGTACAGATGTTTATAATAATCTCTGATAATATTTTGATTTTCATCAGGGTCAGTTGTGAAATTGCCTTTTGCATTTCTAATTGTGTTTATCTGGGCTTTCTTTTTTTTTTTGAGTTGGAGTCTCACTCTGTCACCCAGACTGGAGTGCAGTGGCCGCTCCCGGCCACCGCAGCCTCCACCTGCTGGGCTCTGGCGATACTTCCGCCTCAGCCTTCCAAGTAGCCGGAATTACAGGCATGCGCTATCACGCCCAGCTGATTTTTTGATTTTATTGTAGAGATGAGGACTTTCTTTCATTCACTCTCTCTTTTAAGTCAATCTGGCCAGGAGTCTGTCAATCTTATTTATTCTTTCAAAGAACCAGCTTTTGTTTTGTTGATCCTTTCTATATTTTTGTCTTCAATGCCCTGCAATTGTGACTTTATTTTAGTAATCTGAATTTTTCTACTGAAATTAAGTAATTGTTCTTTCTTTTCTAGATCCCTTAGTTGTGACATTAGGGCGTTTTCTTGTTGTCTTATTTTGTTTTTTTTTTTTTTGAGTTGGAGTCTAACTCTGTCACCCAGATTGGAGTCCAGTGGCCACTCCCGGACACCGCAGCCTCGACCTGCTGGTCTCCGGCGATCCTTCCGCCTCAGCCCTCCAAGTAGCTGGAACTACAGGCACGTGCTACCACGCCCGGCAAATTTTTTTTTGATGTTTATTGTAGAGATGAGGTCTCGCCAAGTTGCTCAGGCGGGTCTCGAACCCGCGGGCTCAGGCAATCCACTCACCTCAGCCTCCCAAAGGCGAGGGATTACAGACTGAGCCACCGAGCCCGACTAAGGCTGTTTACTTATAATCACTCTATTTCTTGATATGTGCATGCAATGTTATGGATTTCCCTCTCGTCACTGATTTCATGACATCCTAAAGCTTTTGATAAGATGTGTCTTTGTTTTCATTTGTTTCCAGTAGTCTTTTTATTTCTGTCTTGAATTTCTGTGTTACCTAGAAGTCATTCAGAAGCATGTTGTTTAGTGTTCAGGTCTCTGTGTGTTTTTAGGGAACTTTGCTGGTGGTGATATTTATTTTTATTCCACTGGAGTGATCTGAGAAGATGCGTGGTCTTATTTCAAACCTTTGAAATTTAATCATGTTAGATGTGTGCCCAAGAATGTGATCAGTCTTGGAGTATGATCCATGAGCTGATGAACAGAATGTACACTCTGTAGTTGATAGGTGGTGTGTTCTATAGATGTCTATCAGATCCATTAGGTTGAGTGCTGAGTTAAGGTTCCAGATCTCTTGGTTGGTTTTTTTGCCTTGGTGATCTGTCTATGGGTATTAGTAGGGTACTGAAATCACTGACTATGATTATGTGAGTGTCTAGGTCCTCTCTTAGTTTATCTAGCAATTTAAAAAAGAAAACCAGGTGCTTCTGTGTTGGGTGCTTATATATTTAAGATGAATATTTCTTTCTGGTGGATTGAACCTTTTATCGTTATGTAGTGTCCTTCTGTGTCCTTTTGAAGTTGTTGATTTGAAATCTGTTCTTTTTTGTTTTCCATTTGCTTAGAATGTCAATTTTCAGTCATTTACCTTGAGCCTGTGGGTGTCCTTTGCAAGAAATGAGATGAGTTTCCTGGAGGCAGCAGAATGTTGGATCATGTTTCTTTATCCAGTTTGCTACTCAAGGCTTTTTTAGTCATACATTTAGTCTATTCATGTTCAAGTTAATTATTGATATATGAGTTTTTATGCCTGTCATAGACTTTTAAGAGATGCTTTCATTCCTTTTTATTTTATATATTATATAGTATACTTTTTTTGTGGATGATCTGTATGCTCTATTAACTCTGTGCTTTTGTGATAGGTGTTTCTGTGCTCAAAACTTTCTTGAGCATCACCTACTGGGCTGGTCTGCAGGCAGCATACTTTCTTAAGGATTGGATGTCTGGGAAGGATTATTCTCTAGCATTGATAAGCTTTGCTTGGTGGGATAGGAATTTTTGGCTGGAATTGCTTATCTTTGAGAATGTTAAAGAAGGGACTCCAGTCCCTTCTGACCTATTGGGTTTCTGTGAGAAGTCTGTTGAAATTCTGATGGGGCTTCCAATCTTCCTGGGTAGGTGGTCTGATCCTTCTCTCTAGCTGCTTCTAGGATTTTTTCTCTCATTCTTACTTTGTGGAGGCAGATTACTATGTGTGTTGGGGATGGTTGCCTCTCTAGTGAGGTATGGGAAATTTTCTTGGATGACCTCATAAAGGCTTGTTACAGGGTGTTCTCAGTTTCCCCTTCTGTTTTGCAGATTCCAATCAACCATAGATTTGACTTCTTTACATAGTCCCACACCTCTTGCTTATTTTTTTTGAGTCTTTCTCCTTTTTTCTTGTCAGACTGGGTTAGTTCAATATTTTGGTTTTCAAGCTCTGAGATTCTTCCCTCTGCCTGCTCAATTTTGCTCTCTAGGCCTGTAATTGTGCTTTGAAATTCCAGGAGGGAATTCATCTCCAGGATTTCAGAATGGACCTTTATTATATTGACCAACTCAACTTTTACTTCCTTCATGGCTTGAATGATCTTTGTTTATAACTTCTTTTGGTGTTCTTTAGCCACTTTAGTCATCTAATATTTGAATTTTGTGACTGTCATTAGAGATAGGTCATTCTGAGTGGCTTCCATTGTTTGGGGACTGATAACTGCTTTTTTTAGGTGATGTCACTTTAAGGTTTTAAGGATTACTGGCATTTTCCCACTGATTCTTGCTCATCTGTGAGGAACAACTCTTCTCTTTTTATTGTTATTATTTAGTTTTGTTATTTTGTAGCTAGATAAGGTCTTGCTGTCCTAGGGTCTTTTCTGTTGTTCAAAATACTTCACTCAGGGAGAGAGAGGTATATTCACTTTTGCTCCACGACTCTTGTTGTGCAGTGCTCTACACTCAAAGTGACTTTCTTTTACAGAGCTTTTCCCATAGTCAAACCAACTAGACTGTTTTCAGACCCCTTTTGGGAGTGCAATGCTCTGGGTGGGGGCATGGGCCCTCTGGCATTCACAGTACAGAAACACTCCCACTGGGAAACAGTACCTTCTGGTGACTTTTGTGTCTCCCCTTCTCCTGTCCAAGTCTGTGCTCAGTACTTGAAAAACAGCAGATTCCCTGTCACAGAGGGACTTGCCCTTTGAGCATGTGAGCCTGGAGGGAAAACCTTCCTGGTCTTGAGGGGAAGGTTGGCCTCCAGACACTGGTGGCAGGCACCAAGTAAGTGCAACCAGGAGGCAAGCTTTCCTGGTTTGGGAACTGGCCACTGGGCACAGCTGGTGGGGAGTGTACACTATGGGGTTGCCTGGTGTAGGCATTCAGAATTGTTGACAGAGTGCAAGTGTGTTCCCAGTTCTGTGTGGGTTCTGGTCACACACCACTGTGCCCTAATCAGGTTTCTTCCTACATGGGATCACAACCCTAAGTGGCTAAGAGGAGAAGAAGCAACCAGAGAACCAACCTATGTCAGGAGCACTCATCCCCCTATGGCACACAAGGCAGGGCTGCAGGACCTAGTAAGCCTGGTGCCTGGTGAGGATAGGGTACCCCAGTTCCAATACTGGCTGCCCAGATTCTCTCCTCCTTGGTCCCTATGCCTCTGAAGAGACCTGCGTTGGATGCAGGGTGCTTTCCTCATTCAAGCTACCTGAGTTTACCAGTGGCTGGATCCTTCTTCTCTATTCTGCTCAGTGAGAGAGGTCAGGTTGGCTACTGTCTGGTGGCCACCATGGATCTTTCTGTAATATACATTTCCTGGCTTCTAGGTTGTCCCGGCATCTTCCCTAGGATTTCCAAGTACCTTTCTTGGGCCCAGAGGATAATTCAAGGTGCTTTTCTGTAATGGCTTTTAATTTCAGTTGTTGATGACAGAGTCCCTTCTCCACATCTGAGCCATGCTTCAGAAAGGGAGGTGGCTGCCCCTGCTGTCCTAAGACCTGCTTTTCTGACCTGCAGTGGCCTTTCTCCTGGAAAGGAAGGTACTCTATATAACAATTCCTTTTTTCTTGGGGCTGCAAGTGCTGCCACTGTGAGGCATCTCTTGCACTGGACATTTTGCTTAGACAGTGAGGATCTGCAATGTGGAGAAGGTCCCTCTAAGGAAAGAAATGTAGAGTAATAGGAAATAACCTGTTATGGTTCTGGTTCTGTCATGTCGACTCAAGGCAAATATAACTAACCTATACTTTATTGTTTAATTTTAAAAGTTTTCAAGAGGATGCTAAAAGTAAAGGAAGTGATTTCTCACTACCTAATCAGGATAATTTTATAGAGAAGGTGTATCCCCCTTTAAGGCATGCAACCATTGTTTTTACAGGAAAAGTTTTGCCTCAACATTCCTAGCCTGTAACTAATCCCATCTTAGGAAATATGTTTCTTATCACTGAGACTCAGAGCTGGAAATTCATTCTGTTACTTATCTACTGGTGAGATTTCCAAGTTAGGAATAGAACTGTGAGTGTATTTTAGTTGTCAAAGCTTGGAGTAAAATTTTTATTGAAAAACAAAGGCTTGCTTTATTAGTTGTATTGGAATCTAGCAGGTGAAGTTTTCTCTGGCAGGACCATCTCTGCTTAGTTTTGATTTTTTGGGAGGACACAAAGTGAGGCTTACTCACCAATCAAACATGTAGAATGCCCATTGCTTTTGCAGAAAAACAAACAGGATTAGAGTTGAAAATTAACTTGTATAAACGTTCTTAGGAACACTCCCCCTACCCCAGACTTTCAGTTAAGGAGTGTCATGCCAAGTTTCCCTGTTGTATTTCTCTTTCACACATGAAACTTACATGGGTTTAAGTCTTAAAGAGGTCTGCAACAGTAATATGTGATTATTATTCAACATGTCTTTGTGGGAATCACATTTCATTTGGATTCCACAGGAGTAAAGAGTTGAATAAGGACCTACATTATTTCTGTTTATAAATTTGTTTACTTCAAGAGGGTATCAGTGTTAAAAATATTTTTGTGGAATGTACAAACCTATAAAATTAGACTAAAATACTAGGAGTATAAGGGAATTATTGTTTAATGGATATAGAGTTTCACTTTAAGAAGATGACAAAATTCTAGAGATAATGATGGTGATAGTTGTACAACATTGTGAATGTACTCAATGCCACTGAAATGTGCACTTTAAATGATTAAAATGGTAAATTTTATATTATATATAATTTACCACAACAAAGAATTAGACCAAAGTAGCAAATTGTTTAAAAATATTTCAATTAAATTGAAATGTTTCTGGGATAGCTCCCCTTTTAGAAAGAAAACAGAACACTAAATTTAGTAAGATTCCTCCTTACTTTAGTCTAAGAGATGTTACTAGATCACAGGATATTGGGATCTTCATAGAAAATATCTTGCCTTTAAGAACCTCCAGAATAGTTGGGGATTATTAATTGGGAATTATTAATTGGAAAGCACTGGTTGAACTTAATTATCACCCAATTTATAATCTGTAATTAATTCAATTTTACACCAAATGGTTACTATAGCAGAGAAAACACAATTGTGACTGCATCCAAGTGTAGACTAGTTGATTTTGCCACAAATTACTGAATTACTGGTTTAAGTAGTAATTAAATTACAAAGGGAAGAGGATATAGTTTTAGATATAACTGCTAATGATGTTGATGTTGGTGGTGAAAAAATAAATAAGGATAAGACAAACACTCATGTATGAACTAAAGTCCCTGGTGGTCCTGCCTCTATAGGGTTGTGGTAGCCATCCATTGTCTTTACATCTGGGTATGGCTGTTTGAGAAAGTACCTTCAAGTGTAAAACATTCTATTCATGATCTTTTCACTTATTTTTCTTTGATGACAGGACAATCACCCTAGTCAACCCCATGATTCACTGTTTTGTCTATTCTCCCAGATGGCCCTACTGATTCTGTTGTATGGAGTCTGAAGCCCCATTTTTTAAGTATAAGGTACAACATTCTTCATGATCTGGCCTTGCCTCCTCACACTGTGCTTACTCTTGCATCCATGACCTCTCATACTTTGCTAAATTGTACCTCTGACCAGCTACTTGCACAAGCCAAGTTCTCACTCCCTATCATTCTTCTCCTCTGCATGCCCTTTCCTACCTTGTCTGCCCTTAGACTCTATTCATCATTTATTTCAGTCTCAACTGAGGAGTCATTATTTCTATAAAGCCTTTTCTGCCCAGCTCTCTACATTCCAACATCCCCTATAGCACTGTTATCGTTCCTCTAACACTTAATGGTTTCATTGCACTTACTAGGCTAAGCATTAATTGCAACTTTGTTTCTGTACAGATTTATTCAATGGCTAGCTTTTTTTTGTTTTTGCCGTGAATGTGAGCTCTTATGACAGAGGCTACTTTCCTTTGTCCACTGCTGTATCCCCAGCACCTATAGCAGTACCTGGTTATTGCATGAGTGGTACATTCAGTAAGTGGTAAAAATCTTAATTAATGAAAGAAGAAATACTGTTTTGGCGATGTGATTAACCTCTGTTTTTATTTATATCAACTTTCAACTAGATCGTGAGGACGGGGTCAGTGTGTGTCATCTTGCTCCTCACTGGGCTTGAGCAGAACAGATGACTGGTCAAGCATTTGCAGACTGGTGGACAGGTATGCTGGAAAGAGCAGGAGCGCGAAAGAAGGCGTTTGGCATCTCCTTCGCCCCTCGAGGCCAGGCCCCTTCGCGCCGTGCCGGTTGCCAGAGGTCCACACTCCCACTCTCCGCCCAGTGCTTTCCGAGCTCTCCACCAGCCGCCGCCGAGTGGGGCCAGCGGGCGGCGGGCCGGGAGCCGGCGGGGCGGGACTTCCGGTCCCGCTCGCGACGCGGACCGCGCCAGGCGGAAGCCCGGCTCCGGGCCAGGATCCGAGAGCCCGGACGGTAGGTGAGTTCGGAGCCGCAGCGCTCCAGGCACTTGTCTCTTCAGTGGATGCCTTCCGGCGCGCCGCCGCCCGGCGCCGCAGGACTGGGAGACCGGGTAGGGACGGGAGAGTCGGCCCTCCCCTCGCGGGTGGAGGGAGAGCCAGGACCCAAGGACTGGGAACTGGGACCCGGGAGAGCCCCGAGGGCAGCCGTGAGGGGCTGGGGAGGGAGTCACCGGAGACCCCGAGGCCGAAGAGGCCCTGAGACCGGAGGTTGCGGATGACATTGGACGGAGATGCGTCTCGGAGGGAAGTAGTCCTTCGTGGGGGTGTGTCCCAGGTCCTGGCGGATTGTCTGTGAGGGTGGCAGGAGATGGCAGAGGTTGGCTTCCAGGGAGAGGTTAGGAAGGAACAGGTCCGTCCTTCTCTTGAGGGTCGTAGACCAGAAGGGCGTCCTGACCTGACTAATAGGAGGGATGACTAGCCGCTACCTATCGGATGCTGGACTCGTATTGCTCCATTTGCAGTTAGTGCTGGTTTTTAAAACGTGTTTTTGCCCTCCGTGTGGATTTTGGGAAAATATTTTACATTCCCAGGGAAAACTTGAACTCTTCCTCGCCCAGATCCTGCGTTTCTTTGTCAAATGATAGTACTTTAAAGTTCTCTTCACATGGGCAAGCCAACCAAAGTTTGCCTTTTGGACTCCTCTCTACTCTGCAGGGTTGAGGTGGTTTTATTTTCTTTGTCATGGGATGAACTTCTAAATGCGTTTAGAATTATGGTGATAATCACATGGAAAGCCCGTGCTGTCAGCGTTTGCAGTTGCAACTCATTGTTTTTCTGCCCAACTTTCTGATACATTTTTTCCTAAAAGCTATTTTGTTGGGTTTCGTTTTTCAATTTAACCAGTAAGGACAATTTTACATCAGGGTGCAGCAAATTACTAGCAGTTCCCAAGATTTTACAGTTCTTTTTTATTCCTGCTACAAGGAATATATATATTGCATTGACATTGTTTTTCAAAAGTATTGATAACTCAATCTCTATTGTTATATAACACATTCGCACATTTAATTTTCCTTAGTGGCCACTGTGTAGTTTTTGTGGGCTTGTTTTTATCATTACCAGAGGTAATTATTATTTATTTTAGCTGTCTACTTTGTATTTATGTTTTGTTGGCTATAATTAATATATGCCTCCTAATCTACATCATATAATGTCTCACTCAATGTAGCTAAAAGATTTTCTTAGCTTTTAAGTAGACGGTGAGAGAACTGGATTTTTGCTGCAATCTGGGCAAAGTAGCTAGGAAGAGCCATAACACTGTCACTGGTAGAGGGTGAAGGCTAATGATTGTTTTGCTTGTTTCAGGGTTTGCACATTTCAAGTGTTAGAGGTTTTTTATTTTAAACACTACTCTATTAGTACAGGTAACTTTTAGATCTGATTTGGTGGTCTGACTTGAACTGATTTGAGTAAACTAGAACATTTTATATTAATTGGTACTGTAGTGTCTTGCTAACTTATATGTTGTTGAAGGCCTTGAAGATCTTGGGTGAAATGCAGTTATAATGCCCTTTGTTTAGAAGCTTAGCTGATATTAACAAGTGAAAAACAGTACCTAAACATAAACAGTGCTTTAACATGTAAATGAACATACTGAATAATTTTTGAAATTAAAATAAAGAAAAGTTGACGCTGATCCCTAAAGTTATTGAATTAACTGCTATGTTGATTTTGTATATGTTTTTATTTAATCTTTTTTTTAAAGTAGATAATACTGTTTATCTGATAAGGCTTGATTTTTTTTCCATACAATCTTGGTTTAAGAAAATGGGTTCTTTAATTGTACCCCACAATATCAAAATAAAAAATATTGATTAAAATAAAAAATAAAAATAAATGAAAAAGAAAATGAGTTCTCCCTTTTCTCTAGGTTTTTGAGAGATAAAGCTCTTGAGAAAGCATGCAAGTCTTAAGCCTTTAGTTCATGATTGGAGGAAGTGCTCATTGTTGATACACGAGAAGATTTGCCTTCTGTGGCAAGTTTTTGGGTATATATTTGAATAGCATGTTGACTTTGATGGCCTTGTGTTCTGGAAAATCTTTGGCAGGTTGTTCTTCTAATTTTCAGGTAAATTTCTTAGCTTTCTCTTTAGATAAATTCTTTTTGTTATTCTGTAGGATTTAGATGTGTTTTACAGTTTAACCAGTAGTGACAGTTTTTTAGTAGGTGCAGCCATTTATTAGTTAATCTTATGGATTCACTATTTTTATTTCTGCAACAATGAAATATGTACAGTGAACTATCTGCATTGGAAGAACTATCAAAACAGTGATAACCAAGACACTGTCTCTATATGCACATATTTACACATTTTGTTTTCCTTAATCACCAGTCTGTAAAAGATGAAGTAATTTGTTATGTGGAGTATTTTGGGTGCATGCCCTCTGGTTGTCAAGTTTATTATTATAGAGTACATTCTCAGTTATCTGCATACCATAGTTAGAAAGCCATTTCCTGCCATCTGATAGAATCAAGAGAATTCATTATAGCTGCAGAACACAGTTTTTGGACAGAGCTACCAAACTAGTGTTGATCTGTTGACTTATCATCCATCTGCTGCACTATGAGGCCGAGCAGGGCCCTCAACAAGGTTGACTGAGGCAGAGTTGACCTCGTCTTTTAGTATCACTTTTTGTCCTCATTCTCTGGTGAGTTAGGTGTTTTCTCTCATAATGACCAAGATGACCAGGGCTTCGGAATGACTCAAAAGGAGATGAGAGCAGCCAAATAAGACTACAGTCCTGTTAGTAGGACCCTGTTCATTCTGCTGAATCTGATCCCATAAATACTGGCAAATTTTCTAGTCTCTAAGCATGTAGTAATGGCTGTGAACCTCTTGTTTAGATCATCACTGTTTTAAAAATATGGCTGACAACTTACTTGCAGCACTTTGGGTGACTGAGATGGGAGGATTGCTTGAGTCGGGGAGTTCGAGACCAGCCTAGGCAACATAGTGAGACCTATTTCTTTTTTTTTTTTTTTTTGAGTTGGAGTCTCACTCTGTCGCCCAGACTGGAGTGCAGTGGCTGTTCCTGGCCACTGCAGCCTCGACCTGCTGGGCTCCGGCGATCCTTCCACCTCAGCCTTCCAAGTAGCTGGAATTACAGGCATGCGCTACCACACCCAGCTGATTTTTTTGATTTATTGTAGAGATGAGGTCTTGCTGCCCAGGCGGATCTCAAACCCGCGGGCTCAGGCAATCCACTCACCTCAGCCTCCCAAAGGCGCGGGATTATAGGCTGAGCCACCGAGCCCAGCTGAGACCTTATTTCTTAAAAAAAAAAGAAAGAGAGAAAAATTAGCAGACCGTGGTGGCCTGCACCTATAGTCCCATCTACTCTGAAGGCTGAGGTAGAAAGATCATCTGAGTGAGCCTAGGAGGTTGAGATTGTAGGGAGCCTTGATTGTGCCACTGCACTCCAGCCTGGGCGTCAGAGTGTCAAAAAACAAACAAACAAACAAAAAACAACTTATAATACTAAATCATAATTTGTTGGAAGTTTATTTTAGCACTGATATTTTCAATATTGAGAGAACAAAGACTTGGAGATTGATGAGGAAATTGTAGATGTGAGAAGACTAAGCACATGCGTCAACTTGTATTAGTTCAGCTGTGGAAGGAGGACAGACCCTGGGAAGTGATGCATATTAAATTGTAGACTTTCCCACAAGAACTGATGACTATGAAGATAGTAAGTATAGAGTCAACTCCTAATATTTTAAACCTAAGTGATGACTATTTCATAGTCATTAAATGAAGTTGATAAAAATAATGCAAGGAACCACCTGTATACTCTTAATTCAGATTCGCCTGTTGTTAGTATTTTACCTCATTTGCTTTATCACTTGAGAGCCCAGAACACTTTTGATTAAAGTAGAACACTTATATAATTTATACTCCCACGTTGAACTGGTAACTTCATTTCTTCTTCTAATAGTTGTTTTCTCAAATTTGCTGAGTTCTAGAGCTAGAAAGTGCCTTGCTAGAACATCTGATTTAAGTTCCTTAAGGATGTAAATGTTGACCAATCCAGGATATGCATGTTTTGATTCTTGAACTTCCATAGCCGCTTCCAGAGGCTAATTATACTGACAGTAGTATTATTGCAGAATTAAATAATAATCCCTATGTGTGTCTGTTGTTTTGTGGTTTATGCATTTTCATTTGATCTCAGAACAAGTATGTAAATATTCTTCCTTAGACCTACCTGAAATCTTACTTGCATTCAGTTAGGTCTACTTATTCTTAATCTCTGTTTTTTGGTTATAGAAAACTACTGAACAACATCTCTTTAAGAATACTTAACCTGGCTGGGCATGGTGGCTCATGCTTGTAATCTCAGCACTTTGGGAGGCTGAGGCGGGAAGATTGCTTGAGCCGGAGATCAACCTAGGCAACATAGCGAAACCTTGTCTCTAAAAAAATTTTAAAAATTAGCCATGTGTGGTGGCATGTGCCTGTAGTCCCATCTACTCAGGATTTTGAGGTGGAACAATCACTTGAACCTAGATGTCGAGGCTGCCATGAACTATGATTCTTGTGATCATGCCACTGCACTCCAGCCTGGGTCACAGAGTGAGACCCTGACTAAAAAAACAGAAAGCCAAAAAACACTTAACCTAATTTGTAATAAATATCTTGTTCGTTTTTCTTGGGTAAAACTGTCTTTATCCCTTTTTGAGAGAGAGACCACATTCATGTAACTTTTATTACAGTATATTGTTATTTAATTTTTAAACTATTGTTAATCTCTTACAGTGCCTGATTTAAACTTTATCATAAGTATGTATGTATAGAAAAAAACATAGTGTATGTAGGATTTAATACTATTTAAGGTTTTAAGCATCCACTGGAGGTCTTGGAACATACCCACTGTATCTTAGAATCACTTTGGCTTTCTCATGTCTTTCCTCTTTCAGCAACCTGACTTGCTATTAGGGAAATAAAGTTTTTGCTGTCTCAATTAGTTCTTTTTCTTCTGCGCTTAAAATAAGTAGTATTATTGCAGAATTAAAGTGAACCTATGGCAGTTTCTTAATCCAATTTTATACCTAATATGGGCACCTAATATGGGAGTTACTTATTTTTGCACAATCTTGGTTCCTTGTTTGGTGGCTCCAGCTATAAGGTTTTCCTTTTATTTATAACAGGTCCAGCCGGGCTCGGTGGCTCAGCCTGTAATCCCGCGCCTTTGGGAGGCTGAGGTGAGGGGATTGCCTGAGCCCGCGGGTTCGAGACCCGCCTGGGCAGCGAGACCTCATCTCTACAATAAATCAAAAAATCAGCCGGGCGTGGTAGCGCATGCCTGTAATTCCAGCTACTTGGAAGGCTGAGGCGGAAGGATCGCCGGAGCCCAGCAGGTCGAGGCTGCAGTGGCCGGGAGCGGCCACTGTACTCCAGTCTGGGCGACAGAGTGAGACTCCAACTCAAAAAAAAATAAATAAATAAATAAAAAAAATATTTATAACAGGTCCAAATGACCTGATGTGTTTTTGTCTATGTTGGTTTTTGGTTTTAGTTATATCATCAAGAGCAATACATATCTGTTTTCTCTTTGCTACATAAGATTCTGTCTTATGTTTAAAGATAACTGTCTTTCCTCCAAATTAAATATAGTCAGTATCTATATTTCTCACCATCTTGATCATCTTATTCTGGGTGCACTAAGTTGTCAGTATCCTGAAATATAGCTTCCATGATTGTCTAAACTCTTTTACATATCTGATGAAAGCAGCAAATTGTGGGACTGCTACTTCCTTTAATGTAGACACCATTCTATGCTATAATCGAATATTCAAAATTATTGATGTCCCAAATTGCATTAATATTTAAGCAGACATATCTTGCTTTTTTTTTTTTTTAAGCATTTGGTAAGCCAGAACGCCTAGAATTTTTGTTGCAGTTTTCCATTATTCTGACGCCCTGTACTTGTACATCTGATTTTTTTTAACAGAAATATATATACATAACGGAAATACTTTTACATATATTTCTGTTAAATTTTTATCTTTAACGTGTTTTAGAAGTTCATCATTTCAGCCTGTAGAAATATATTTTGATGTCAATTTTCTTACTCATTTATTAGCAATTCGTTTTAATGTCGTCTACGGTTAAAGCTTGTGTTGAGTCAGGACTGGTTTTAGATTGGTTATGACTAATGATTATAGTGAGATACTAACATTGCACGTTTTTGACATTGTGTTGAAAGTACTAACTTAAAAAATAACAATGTGAACACTTCTTTATAATGGTTTAATATTTTAATGAGTTTTAAAGATATGGGCCTATGTTAACCCTAACTTAAAAAAGAGTAAGTTTGACTTTCACTATGTTAGTGTATAAGTCTTGGTTCTCCAGAGAAACAGAACCAATATTATATATGTGTGTGCATTTCTCTTTAAAGATTTTTATTTTAAGAAATTAGTTCATACAGTTGTGGGAGTTAACAAGAAAATTTTTAGGCAGAATTCTTTCTTCTCTGGAAACCTCAGTTTTTGTAAGACTACAGAATCAATTCCTGCTTGAATTTCCAGCCTGCTGGCCTGACCTCCAAATTTCTGTCTAAATTCATAGCCCAATTAGTTTTTAAGGAATTTAAAAACAACAAAAACCTGGGTTTTCCTTTATGTGTCAAATAAGGAATGAAAAATGGACAATTAAATGGTCCTTGTCCCTTACTGAAATTTAAAAGTTATTCTTTTTTGTGGTTTTAATATACTGTATATTATTTTTTAAAAATATAAGGTGCTTTAAATAATTTTAAAATTTGGTAACAATTTTTTTTGTTTTTAAAAGTTTATGTTCTGCTAATCTTTGCATAGATAATTATTAGATCTGGAGATAATTTTGAACTTAGTGTGATTTCTTTCATTTATGTTTTAAAAAAACAGATCCCAAAAAGGTGGAATGATTTACCCAGGTACCATAACTGGTAAAAACTAGGATTAGAGACCGCATCTCCTCATTTCCAATCCATTGCCCTTTCTGCTGCAGGAGTAATTAAGTTAAGCTAATCAAGGGCAGATTTTCTGCCGAGAAGTTGATTTTGAGCCTCTATTTCAGAGAGTATGAATTGATCATTACGAGAATGGAGGTGACATTCAGGCCATTCATTAACCTCAGGGAGAGAATGGGCAGAGAGAAATAGGTATGTCATAAAATATACAAGTGGACTACATATCTACTTGGGGTGCTTAGTGACATGTAGTGGCTTGAAGAGATTTTGCTAGTAAGTACAAGCTAGCCACTAGGTGATTCACAGGGGATATATCAAAAGACCTGAAGGATAGGGAACCCATGGACCGAGAGAGGTTACTGAGAGAGCTTACTCTTTGGAGAAAGTTAAGGATAGAAGAATATGGTGCTTTTGGAACCCAAGTGCTTAGAAACCTTCTAAGAGATATTTTTAGAACTTTCAGGCATAGAGAGAACAGTGTAGGATGTAAATGGATCTTCTAGAAGGTTGCCAGGTTTCAGGCATAAAATTTTTTTCTTTTTTTGAGTTGGGATCTCACTCTTTCACACAGGCTGGAGTACAGTGGCATGATTACAGCTCACCACAGCCTGGGCTCAGGCTATCCCTTCTGCCTCAGCCTCTTGAGTAGGTAAGACTACAGGTGCATGTCACCATGCCTGGTTTATTTTTGTATTTTGTAAAGATGAGGCCTTGCTATATTGGTCTCAAGGAGTGCTTTTTGCCTTGGCCTCCCAAAGTGCTCCTTTATATCACTCCCACAGGTCTTTAGTATGCTTTTGCTTTATGTCACACCTACAGGTCTTTAGCATGCTTTTGCTTTTAGTTTTATTATTTTTAGGCAGGTGCATATCTCTAGCCATATATATATGTCTACCTTTGTGATCAGCAGGCCTGTTCTTTTTGAATCAACTATGCACTTTTTTGGTTGTATTTCACTGCAAATTCCATTTCATCAAACTGAAAGGATGTACTTACTATAGTGCTATCTCCAATTAATTTTATTACTCCTCCCGCTTTTTTTTTTTTGCTTTGGAATATATCAGGATGTGGGTGGAAAAGGGAATATAAGGCAAAGGTTTGAAGTAATTTCTCTCTTTGCTCTCAAAGCGCTCTTCCCTTCAGGTTTTGAGTAAAAAACAGTATGTTTCGACGGATGCCAGCTCCAAAGATAGCTAGTTAACAAAGGAGATGTTCTTGTGATGATATATCTTAAGATATGAAAGCACTTAAGAATATAAATAGCAGATTTTTTTCAATGTATGGGCTCAAGATCCAGTTGTGAGATGACTAGATATGAGACATAGGGTATCTGCCTCAACTTTGTTGTGTAATTCTTTCTGAACTAGACCTGGAAACCATTTCACTTCTGTTCAGAAGGTTGGTAAAATTTACATTTGCCTCATAGTGACTTGGTGTGTTTAGTTATCATTCTGAAGAGGCTTTGCAATGCTTGAAGATCTATTAAGGAGGTTCTTTCCGGAACCCTTCAAGCTGGAAGAGAACCTGTCTGCCTCAATTTGTATGCTGGGTTTTAAATTTGAGAAATTCAAGTATTCCTACATTTGTAAGCAGAAGGAGTTCAGCCAAGCTTAAAAGAGGCCTTTTGGGCAAAGAAGAAAATTTGAATGCCTCTCTTGTAAGTCCAAATAGGTTTTTTAAAAATATATGCAATTATATAAACATTGAATTTCAGTGATAATGATTTTTCTAAACGAGTTAATAGTTTGATAAGAAAATAGAATAACTTAATATATACAGACTTCAGTGTTTCAAATTATAAGGTTTTCTATTTCACTCCTACAATTAATAAATTTTGATAATCTACAGCAACATTTGATTTTCAGTGAGACATGTTGGTGCCTCTAGAAGATCAAAGTAAGTGTTGTGTTGATCATTATATTTGTTCCGTATTTTAGGGCACACTTTACTGCAATCTTCTCCTTTTCCCTGCTTGGTTACTTTCACCAGTGGGTAATGATGCTTTCTCATAAGTGCCCGTGCATTAAAATAATCTATTTCTTTCTTTTGTCCCTTAACCTCTCTCCCAAAGGAAATCTCTGTTTCTCTCAGAACTGTTAGCTCGTCTGAATTCTTCAAGTTCGTTCAGAATAAGCTATGCAATGACTGATAGACCTAATCCCAAGGTACATTAGGATGCAAAGAAAAGAGAACTGTTGGTGGAAATGTCTATTAGTACAACCTCTATGAAGAGCATTATCAAAATTTCTTAACTAAAAATATAACTATTGACTATATACCCAGAGGAAAATAAATCATTATATCAAAAAGATACCTGCACTCATGTATATATTACAGCACTATTCACAATAGTAAAGATATGAAATGAACCTGTGTTCATCACTGATGATTGAATAAAAAAATGTGGCATATATGTACAATGGAATACTATTCAGCCATAAAAAAGAATGAAGTCATGTCTTTTGCAGCAACATGAATAGAACTGGAGGTGTAGAATACTAGTCACTGGAGACTCAAAAGGTTGCAGAGGGACGAGGGATGAGAAATTATTTAATGGGTGCAATATACACTATTTGGGTGATGGTTACACTAAAAACCCAGACTTCACCACTATGCATGTAACAGAACTACACATGTACCTCCAACACTTATACAAATAAATAAAAAGAAATAAAAGGGAAAAAAATAAATTGTATGTATTTTAAAATGAAGCTTTTGAAACTAAAAAATCTCATTAACCCAAGTAATTAATAAACTGTTTTAATATGTATAGATTACTTATTTGCCTTATTACTTTAGACTTCCTTTTTTTTTTTGAACTCCCAGTGTCTGAGAACATATTTCTTCCCTATAGGAGGCGAGAAGAGAAGGAAGAATAATGGGAGGAAACAGGACCTTTTTCAGCTTGACAAATAGGTATAGCTACTTCTTGGACTTTTTCCCCTCTCTGAGTCCTTAATAATCTTTTTACATATTTTTTGTTTAAATACTATCCTTATGAAATATTGCTCACCTCTTAGTTGCAGTTTCTTATTTCTAGTACTCATAATGTCAGGTTACATGTTCACATATGAAACTTGTGATTTTGATCTTGTTTTTTAGAACAGTGATACGTTTCATTGACATGGTAAATTTTTCTCAATTAGGAGTAGAAGTCACCAATAAATGTGTCCCTCTTGTTGAGATTGTCTCTAATGATACTGGCTTCTTTTCATTAATCATATATTGTCTATATATGCCAGGCAGTGCACTGAGCATTTAATATACTATACATTTCTTTCGGCAGACTTAATATGTTACATATTTATGTTTCACTTTTAGAGAGATTAAGTAATTTGTCTAAGTTTGTACAACTTGTAAATGGTGGAGTTTATTTTAAAGGCTTTCTGCTTTTGTCTGCTTGTTTTTTGAGATGGAGTTTCACTCTGTTGCCCACGCTAGAGTGTAATGGCATGATCATGGCTTATTGCAACTTCAGTTTCTAGGCTTCAGCTGCCTTAGCCTCCTGAGTAGCTGGGACTATAGACATGTGCCACCATGCCCACCTATTTTTTTGTTTGTTTGTTTTCTATTTTTTGTAGAGACAGGGTTTCACTTTGTTGCCTAGGCTGAGCTCAAGTGATCCTCTCACCTTGGCCTCCAAAGTGCTGGGATTACAAGGCATGAGCCACTGTACCTGGCCTTGCTTTTGCTTTTGATTATATACTGTTTTCCTCTACATTTCAAGAGCACCTTAAATGTTTTGGTGCCTATACCTAAAGTACTTTTTAGAGAGAGTTAGCAGTATGTTGATTCTACTTTTTTTTTGTATGTCTACATACTCTTAGAAGTGTTTTATTAACCATTTATTTCACCTTAGGCTTCTGTTACATGTAATCAATTTATTATTGATCTTTTTTGAAGGATGGTATCATAGTTAATGTAGCATATAGCATAGTTGAAAGTAGAGGTGGCAGTTAATGCAGGGGGGCTAGTCACATAAAAATTCATTTCTATTGGAATGTGAGGCCGGAACATTTCTCCTATTACAGCATGCTGCAGGGCACGGCTAGAATCCAAGCTTTGATTAAAATCACCCGAACTCTTTTTTTCTTTGCTTTACAACCACAAGTTATTGCCAGCTGAAAAGGGTAATGGAGGGTAATGATGAATGCATTTCCATCTGCTGCTGCGTGAAAAAAAATTTTTTAGACAGTTTCATTCTTTTAAAATCTAGATAAAAAGGTCACTTTGAAATGAGGAGTAAATTAGTGGCTACCAAATAAGCAGTTATTAGATTCCTGCTCTAGAAGCCTGTTCAGGTAATGCTGATGATGGTTGCTGCCAGTTAACAGTTCAGTCTCAAATAGTTTCTCCCCAGGGGGAATGGGAGTGGTGTAAGAATTCAAGCATTCTTAAGAGTCTTTCTTTCCTTTTCATCCCAACTGTAGGTTTTAGACATAGGTGTTAACTTTCCCAGAGACTGCTTAGATTTTTTTTTTTAGGCTGTCGTGGTCAAATACATTAATTTAGTCATTCACGGTGTATACATATATGAAAACATTATATTGTACACCATAAATACGTACAATTTGTCAGTTAAAATTAATTAATTTTAAAAAAAGATCAGAGACAAACTGAACTTTTAGACTTTTCTGCAGTAGATCTTTTTACTCCCTGGAACCTGAGAGAGCTAAGCCATTTGGAATAGCCTGAATCTAATGTAGAGATACAAGCTATTCCCATTAAGCTATGAGAGGGACCGATAGAATTGCTATGCTTACTAAGTAGTTGATGATTTTTCTTTTGACATTACTGTGGTTGACTGTTCCTCATGGTTGTCCCTCAAGTAATTCCTTAAGGGACAACCTCAAGCTGTATATTACAGAAATATTTTGTTAATCTCTTAATACTATAACCTAATTATTAGTGATTAGAGCTGTGGGTTTGATTGAGCAGATTAGTAGTCTCTTTTACACTTTAATAATTTTTTAATTATTTAATTTGTGGTTGTTTGGTATTGGCTTCCAGGTTATTGCATTTGCTGAATGCTATGTAATGGGGATTAAGATTATCCACTCCTAACAGGGAATAAGTAACCAAAATGTAGTGTTTTTAACCACTGTTGAGGTTTTTCGACACTTGTGCTGGTGTGGTATTGTAAAAGTAATCATGGAAAGAGAGTAATAAGACTACTAAGAAGTATTAAATATTTACTATGTGCTAATCTCTGTGCTAAGTGCTTTACATCTGCTATATCTCATCCTCACTTCAGTCCTATTAAGGGTCATTATTATACCCAATTTTGTGGATACAAAAACTGAGGTATATTGAGGCTAAATAGCTTGCCCAAGTTACACATCCATTATTATTGGAGCTGCGATTTGAATCTGGGCAACTGACTTCAGGGCTTTAGCTCTTAAACTACTCTGCTGTACGTCTAGCAGATGCCTTCTGTTTTATACATAATATAGCCCTATTTAAGATTTCTACTTATAAAATTCCCCCATGTCATTTTCTATTAGAGTCTGTGTATACATGCAGGATTTTCCATTTCTATTCTAATAAAAATTTCATCTTTAGTTTTAGTGGTTGCCAGTTGGTTTCTTTTGAACCATTTTCAGCTTTTAGCATTTTTATTTCAGGTAAGAGGATTGTGTCACCCTGATGACTGTTTGGCATATATACTCTAAAGTTGGGGATGGTTAGTACTAGTAGAGATAAACCATCAAAGCAGTTACAGTACTTCTTTTGGATTATATTATAATTTTGGGGGCAGATTTGCCATTTGAAGTTTGTCTTAAATACATATGGAAACTACTTTTTATTCTCTAAATGTACAGATGGTGGAATTCTGGAAGCATCCTGGGTTAAAGAGAAAAAAATCCACCTAGAATTTAAAATTGACCTTGGAGAATTGTAAAAGGGGGACGGGGCATGGCTCATCCATAAATGGGTTGTTGAATTCAATTTTTCACTTTTTTTGTCCTTAGTCAAGCTTTGTAACACTGTTATTAGGAAATACTTGACTACTCAGCTTTTACTGATCACTTTAAGTTTTGGAGCACAATTTCTAAACCTATAAAATAATTTTTATTTAACATAATGCCATATTTTTGAATTTTGTATTTCCTGCTCATTCTTAACTTTGACAGATTTTAATTAATAAAGATGAGCTTCACTTCTTTGAGTTGTTATAATTAATAATCGTTCTTTCTAGAAAGAGGAGATTATCTAATAAAGCAGCAACTGAGTTTTATATAGTGTTAGTCTGCATTTTGCTATGGAAGGGGCATTTGTGTTAGATTTAACTTAATCTTTCTTCTGAAAATCTAAACATATTTAAGCATAGTTTAGGAAGAAATGATAAACTTGAGTTACTACACATAATATAATTTTATTTAGAAGTTTTAAATCCTGAATAAGGAAGGAATACAAAGAAAGACGAGAAATTCGTAGTAATAGATGTGATAGTCATGATTAAAATAGTCTAATCCAACAAACTAACAATGACCTCCTTGCTAGTTGAGCATACTTTAATGTCATGAAATAAAGAAGAAGGAAAAAGGTATCTGTGCATCTTTGTGCCAGGTATGAAGTATGCTTGCATGCTAACTCAGATCCTAGGCTAAAAACTTTATATTGTTATTTCTTTTTTAAAGATGAGGAAACTGAAATTTTAAAAGTAGGCAACTTGTTTGTGGTTAAAATGAATGTATGGAGACCAAGGATTTAAGCCCAGGAATATCTGACTCCAAGACCTGAATTCTTCCTACCATATCACATATTTTCATATTGTCTTCTTCTTCTTTTTTTTTTTTTTTATATTTCTCATACCTTTCCCCCCCTATGTTGTAAGTTTTGTTCTGTTTCTTTTTTTAATGGATACCCCCGAAATGTTAATAAGCATATTTAACAAACTCTGAGTGTAAATATTATCTCTGCCTTCCTACTGACATGAACTATTTTTGTAGGATATTAGAATTTTTGTACTTGATCTTTTAACCCCAGAAATAACAGAGTTTAGATTTACCCATATGCATCTAACCTTTTTTTTTCTCTGACCATTCCTTCATGCATTTCGGTTGTAAGATACATTGTTTTTTAATTTACCCCTCTGTGGAGCTTTCTGTAATTGGACCTCTGCTCTGGCTCTTCATCTTGTGTAGGCCTTCAAGTATGCCTCTTGATAAACTATTTTCTGCAATCCCCCACCCTCCATCAACTTTACACCGCCAGAACTCTGCAAGTGCCCCAGGGGCATGTTGGCTTTGCACTAACTCACCTCTTTAGACGTGTGCTCTCTTATTATTTCTGACCTTGTAGCATTTCTCTTACTTTATTGCTGGATTTTTCATATATTAAAAAGAAAATATTTTAAAACCATCTAACACAGTACTTCTGGAAGATCTCCAGCCATGAGTCCACACTGCCAGAAATAGAAAGTTTGCATTGTCATTGTGCTTGATGGGAGTATTTTGTATTGAATCTGTGTGGGGGGGGGCGGATGGGGAGAGAATTTTTGTTTTGTTTTAGTTTTATTTTTGAATCAAGGGTGTCACTCTGTCACCCAGGCTGGAGTGTAGTGGCACAATCATGGCTTATTGCAGTCTGAGCTTCCTGAGCTCAGGCGATCCTCCTGCTTTAGCCTTCTGAGGAGCTGGGACTACAGGCAGGTGCCACCAGGCCCGGCTGATTTTTTATAGAGACAAGGTCTCACTGTGTGGCCTAGGTTCTCGAACTCATGGGCTCAAGCAGTTCTCTCGCCTTGGCCTCCAAGAGCTGGGATTGTAGGCATGAGCCACCATCCCTGACCTTGATTTATTTTAGTCTAGCGTGCCCATTCCTAGTAACTGATAAAAATTTTTCATTAAAATTCATAAGAAATATTTGTTTGAAGGAGAAGCCTCAAATGACTTTCAAGACAACTTTTGAAAACTAGCCTTACTGAAGGTTTATACTGATTGACTGTCTTCTCGAGAAAGAAAAATCTGAGAACAAATCTTTTAATCGTACATTAAGTATTGTTTTCTCTTACACCTTATTCTGAGATAAATTGGAGCCAATTACTTGCTCTGTGCATGAGATGCCGTATTGTCAAGTTTAGGTAGGAACAGATGCTTTTAAGAAAATTTATGACCTTAAGACTGAAATTACCATGAAAATGACAAAACTTTATTGGAATTTTGTGAAGTTTGTTCTGAGAGTTTAGCTTCTTAAAGAGTCTCAATAATCTTCAAAAAGATAGTAACTTTATCAGTTTTCTTTAAATGAGGTCTTTAGTGTGTTTATTGGAAGTATCTTAGGCTTAAAATAGTTTTTCTTTAAGTAAAAAATAATTTATTCAAGAGAGGTTTTCTTCACATGTGTTTTAATTCATTTTAAAGTGAAGAAATCATTATGCATCATTGAAAGTGGTGCCTGTACTTTTTCTTATTCTCCTTGTTTAGCAAATAATACGAGGACATACAAAAGTAGAAACTAACATTTGAGCAGTGTTTTCTGTATTCTAATTTATTTCATATAATCTTATAATTTGATTACCTACATAGGCGCTGTGTGTTTTTTGCTTTTACTAAATAAACACTGTTAAACATATTTTAATTGGAAAGATGCTTAACACATTTTTTAATGGGTTAAGGTTAATGTTTTGAGTTATTTTTGTAGCAGGTGGTGTTAATTTAGTGTTTTTGGCAAGAGCTTTCAGTTAGCACTGATAGAAAAGATGAGCGTTTGAAGGGAAACAATTGCTTGCTTTGTAAGTGGTGATGTTGAGTAATGACTAAGTACATTCATTTGCACAGCCAGTTATAAACTCCAGACAGATTTTTCCATGCCTTGTCCTTAAGTGGGTCATGTGATTTGGTGTTTATCACCGACTTGAATATCTTCAAGTTTTACAAACCGCATAACTTGACCATGAAATCAAGCAGCTGTTTCAAAGGACTCTTGCAAGTAGATTTTATTTTTATTTCTTGGGTCATTGCAATGAAAAGAAGATTGTGCAATTTGTGTATGAATAATGGAACTTCTCCTCCCCCCTTTCTATTCCTCCCTCCTTTCCTTTTATCCTTCCATCCTTCCTTCCACCTTCTTTACAGATTTCTATAATACTTTTTGGTTGGTCTTCCCCACACAGTCTCTGCCATCAGCAGTTAGCTTTTAGCTGGGCTAAGAGGTCATTTATTTTATGAAGTCAAACAGTATATATGGTATTTGGTGGCTGTCTTTTAGAGATGATGGTGAGTCAGTATCTATGAGATTGTGACTGCTGCATTTTATTTAGATCTGGTTTTTGTCCTTTCGTTTTAGGGATAATGGGGAAGGAGTCTAATCCCTAAAGAAGGCTATCTAAGTTTGTCAAGATCCTGCCTAAATTATTATTATGGCACATGTGACTGATAGATCTCTTTTGGATTTTGATGCTTGGAATGTTTTAAACGTGTTTACTATTGAAATTGTTCCTGGGTCTTTCTTCTGCAGGCAGGATATGTGTACATATTAGTTATATAGAACCAACCATTAATATGCTGACCTTTGATTGTGCTACAGTGAAATGCTTCTCTGATGGTTCTCATAAAAACTGGGTGATGTCAACATTGAGAACTTTAACATTATTATCTGGTGAGAGCTGGTACTCTGTTTTAAGTAGCGTACAGTATATGATACATATACATGTTGAGTCGTGAATTTAAGTTAGACAATGATGTGTAAAAAATGAGATTATTTCAGAGGCAGTAGATTTATTTTTGAATAATAAATGTATCTTAAATTCAGTTAATAAATATGTAATAAATGCGTGTGATGTATATGGAACTATGTTGCTGGGTAGAGCTTATAAACAGCCAGAAGTTCTTATTCCTTATCTGTAGAGACTCTACAGCCTAGAATTGTTGAATTTAATAAGTTTTGTAGTAGTAGTTCAGATGAGAGAGATATTATCACAGGACAAAGAGGTTAGAGAAAACTTCATGCAATAATGACCTGGGACTGGACCTGGAGATGGAGGATTTGGAGATGCATAAAGGTGTAGGGCAGGAAATATCCAGCAGAGGGAGCCTGAGAGAAGGCGGGAAGTCGACGCATGTGTTTGAGCAACCAGTTTGAAGTATACGGAATACGTTTTAGAGAATAGAGGAAGATAAGATTGGGGCTGGGACATGCAGGACATTGAGTATCATCCTGAGGAGACTCTAAAACTTGTGAAACAGTGAGGTGATTGATGATTCATTCATTCATTCATTCATTTGATAACCAGTTAAATATCAATTGTGTGCCATGTACCAACTAAGCAGAATGATGGCATGGGTAAGAGCATAGGCTCTGGGGGATTTGAACTTCCAAGTTTAAGTTATGATGTACTACTTTTTGGCTTAGCGACCTAGTGTAAATTTCTTAGTTCTCTCTGACAGGTTTCGGTCTGTCTGTGATGATAAATTTGTCAAATCACCAAGTCATTGATTTTTATCAAATCTTCTAATGTTTAGTTAGACTAAGAAGCTTTTAGAAGAACTTTCATCTTAGGTTACTAATCATAAGTTATATAGAAAACTATTTTATTATCACTAACCAAAACTGTAGTATTTCAAATAGAAGTTTTTCAGTTGAAGCTTTTTAAAATGCAGGACTATTTTACTAATTTGATTTCTTTTGGATATTGTTGAACTTAATTTTAAGTTAAACTTAAAATTTGAGTTTAAATGTAAGTTAAATTAGATCAAACATTTTAAGTTTAAATTTAAATAAGTTAAAGTTAAAATCCAAAAGCACCCAAAAGAAATCACAACCCAAACAATCTTGTACCCACCTCTACGGCTGGAGGATTGAATGGAAGCAACTGGGGCTCTTTGCGTGATTTCTGCAGAGACAAGGCGGATGTTTATTTGTTGTTGCTGCTGATTTTTAAATCAGAGAGAAAGGGTAGGAAAACATATTGAGCAGGTAGAATTACAACTTCATAGCTTATTGTAGACATAGAGGAATAGATCTCTAATAGCCTTTAAGACCACACTTTTCATGAAGTGATAAGGATTGTTGAAGTAAGTCACAAGTATAACCCCACAGGAACTCATTAGTGTGACAAAAGTGTAGGTGTTAAGTAGGTACTTCCAGATGGTCTACTTTTTTGTTCAGTTGACACTCCAGTGGGTTCTGATCTTAATGGTATTTAATATTTGGATACTCCATTACTACCCTGTAGTACCCTACTTATTTATTACCAAAAACTACCTTTTGATCTCTTATACTGTTGAATAGTTTAGTTATATATTCAAACTCTGGTAAGACTTGTAATGGAAAGTTTGGGAAATGGGGTTTGGCCCGAAGAGAAAGTAGTAGTAAAGGCTTGGGCCTGTTGCTGTGCCTTGTTCTTGATAATTTATGTCCCTTTAGTTGCTGACTGCCTTCCTCCTATGACCATGCTTTGCCATGTCTGTGTAAAACTATGATATGATATATGGGTTCTGAGGTGTTCATTTCAGATGTTATGAATTGAGCGCTGAATTAACTTGTCAGAAACCAGGGTCACTTTTCCTCAGAGACTTCTAGTGTAGTAGATTTGGAGCTAGAAGATGTAGGCTAGAACCGTGGCTTTTTCTCTTATTGTGTTACCCTGAGCAAGAAAAACAGTTTTTAAAAATCTGTTTTCTCATTAGTAAGGGGGAAATAGTCATTCCTAGTGTAGGTTGTTGCAATGAGACTTAAATGAGATGCTAAGAAAGCATTTTGTAACATTCTTGAGAGCTATTTATAGTGTCATTACTACATTGTGAGTCTTTGTGTCTTAATTATCATTTGAAGTATGCACAACACTAAGGCACAGATCTTCAAGTTATAAGCTCTGAGGACAAGACCTTGTGTGTTTTGTACCAGTGTATCCCTAGCATCTTTACAGAATGGTGCTTTTTTTCACTTTTTTGTTTCTAAGTTTAAAAACCTTTTATAATTTTTTTCTGTTTACCCCCTTTCCTTAGAAGTGTGATTATTCTTTGTACATCTTCAAAAAAATGGTATAAACAGAGCATAGCACCCCATCTTATGACTGGATGGATAAGATAACTTTTTGTGGACTGATCCCTAAAAGTGAAGAGGTGAGAGATTAACAACATGATTCTCTTTTAGTTCTCTGTCTTAAATACAAAGGAACAAGATAATAGATCTGGAGGACACAAGTACTAAAAAGAAAAATAAAAGTTAGACAGGTAGGAATTTAGGCATAGTAGTTGAGTGGAGAACCCGGAAGAGGAGTTAGGCCTAGGTTTAGACAAAGATTATCTAGACCAAAATGGGGTACATGCGGTCTTACTATTGAGACTTTCCATCATAGCCAGGTAGGGCACACTAAGCTTATACATGGAACATGTCAGCCAGGCTGCACATTTAAAAATGCTACCCTGTTTATATTTTTATGTATGTAAATCAGCATTCCTATGGTGATAAGTGATAGTTAAGATATGTTTTCAGATAGTATCTCTATAATTCTTTATTGTAGACATCTTTAAATTAGTTTTCCTGAAAGTGAATTATTTGACTCTTATTCTGTATTAATTACACATGAACTATGTGATATTGGGCAAGATACTTATTTTGACTGTTTTTTTTTCCCAGTTGTAAAATAAAATTATACTTAGCTTGTAGAGTTATCATTAGGATGAAAAATAATATGTGTAAAGTATCTAATACAGTATGCTAAATGCACAGTAGGGACTCAATTAATGGTGGGTATTATTATTTTTGATCTAGGTTTAATGTATAACTATTTGTGTATCACTTGATATAAAATGAGCATTCCAAATGTTGTTGGACTTGTGAGTTTCAGTACTTGTTTTTAGACTAAATATATTTTATGTTTTCCTTTCATAGATTTCTGAGAGAGCAGACACCATCTTGTTTCTATTGAATTATATTTAGTAACTCAAACTCTTATATCAGCTGTCAGACACAGCTTCATTAAAAGGTAATTTCAGATTTTGAAAGGGTCACTTATTCTTTAATTTTACTTGGATTATAACTGTATACTTGACATAATTAATAGTTCTCTTAAACTAAATTAGAGTCATCCAGATTGTAAGACATATAAGTTATATCGTATTCACTCTGTATTGGATTTTTCTTTTTCTTTAAAGAAAATAAATCTTTGGTAATACAGTTGATATTTTAACTCTGATGACCACTGTTATGCTATATAATATGGACACAGGCATAAAGACTTTGTCTTACAAGTATGCTTTATAATATGCAAATTATGATATGCCTTGTAAATATTTACAAAATTTTTAAAAACAATTTAAAATGTATTTTTTAAAACAAAATACCAGGCTCATTTGGGATAATCTCAGTGGGCAGTTTGTTACTAGAATGGGAAGGAAATAAGCTGGAAAGAAGTTGTGTGCAATGGTAAATTTTATACTACTTTTAGGCAACTCCAGGTTGAGACTTTGGTGAGCTCTGATCTGGGCCAGTGCACTCCAGCCTGGGCAACAGAGTGAGACCCTGACTTTAAACAAAATAAAGCAAAACATCTGGGAATGAGTATAGGTATGACTAGACAAACTTTACTTTCACTAGAAGATAGAATAGGATAGTGAAATTAGCATTGGAATGAAAATCGGGAAACTAGGGTCTCTACTTGCCCTTTCTTTCAATAACTGACTGAGGGACCTTAAGCAACTCATTTAATCCCTGAGTTATAGTTATTCTCTCTGTAAAGCAAGAGAATTAGAATTAAATATCAAGGTTTCTTCTACCTATGGGAAGGCAATTTTATATAATAAAGCAAATAGCGCTAAGGAGGACACCCAGATAATTTGGTTAGAACCAATCAGTTGTGTCAAATAGAGCATACATAAAAAGAAAAAGCATACATATATATGTGTGTGTGTATGTATATATATGTATATATCATATTCATACATGTGTATACAAGTTTTTATTCACTATGTCCATAGTGTATAGCATAGTAGTGGTCATCAGGGTTAGAATATAAACTGTATTACCAAATTTTTTTTAAAAAATAGAAAAATCTAATACAGAGTGAATGTGATATATATATATACATACACACACACACACACACACACACACACACACACACACACACACACACACACATATATGTATATGTACATTGTTCCCATTGCCAATTAGCTTGATTTAGTGGAAATAGTATGGGATCCAGAGATAGAAGATGGAGTTGAATCCCGGTGTTGGCAATGTGGCCCTAGGCAAATAACTCTGATTCTCAATTTCTTCATCCATGATAGGGATGATAATACCTATCTGTGACAGAGAGTGCTAACTATACCCTAGTAGCCATTCTTCTTCTTTTGAGTAATGGAATTCCTAGTCCTACCCCCAAGTTTTAGCTAGCCTGTGACTACCGAACTGTGACTGCATTTTCCAGGTAGTTTGGGTCCTGTGACTAAATGTGTGCCATTGGGATGTGAAAGGAAGAGATGCAGGCAAATTTTGGGTCATTTTCTTAAAGAAAAAAGCCATTTCCTTTTTGTCTTTGACTGGGAAATGACAAGAATTGAATCAACAGCCTTGGACCCAGAGATGGAAGCCAGATAATGAAGATGACAGAACTGACTAGCTAGTCTGAGTTCCCTGGAGCAGAACTGTCTATCCACCATAGATAATCCACTTACCTTTGAACTGTTATGTGAGAGAGAAATAAGCTTCTGTCTTACTTAAACTCTTGGAATTTTTTTTTTTTTTTTGGTATATCTTTGTTACAGCTGATTAGTCTACTTTGTAGCTTAAACAAAACACTACCTTTAAGAATCGTGAAGATTAATGATTATAAATTGCCTAGTTTAGTGTAACACATAGTAGGTGTTCTGTCAATGTAATTTATCATTTGTTAAATATTTACTTTCGACAGTTTGTGGGTGGAGCACAATGCTAAATATAAATAAGAAAACATTTCTATCATCTGTAGATTTAAGAAAATAAAAACGTGTTCTTAGAATTAAAAAGAGTAAAACAACTTGCAGCAACCAGTTAGAGAACAACATTTTTATAGTGTCATTCATAATAGTAACCAAAATATAATTGATCTAGAATTAAGCAATAGGAAATGAGCAAGAAGAACCTTAGGAGAAAGAGAATTCAATGAGGACAAAAAATGTGAGAGTACATGGAGAGCTATTTCATGTTACTTAATGTTAAAAAATGTATCTCACAGAGGCTAGTTTATAGGTTTAATTAATGTTAAAAACTCAAATAATGAGATAACACATATAATGAAAAACACTGGTCCCCTGGTCCACCCTTTTTTACCTCTGCATGGTTATTCTCAGAGACAACTACTTGCAACTGTTTTAGCAGTTTCTTCTTGTGTTTACCTCTGTATTTTTCTATACTATTTATACTACCATTTAAACATTTTTCAATTTTAGTCAGTATATGTTGACTTACTAATCCAAATGATGATTTCGCTTTTATATTTCACTTGTTATTTTTTTCCCTTTCCCCCTTAACTTCCTTTCCTCAGTATAGTTAAAATTTTTGGTTAGTCAGTGTCTTCATTGTTATAATTATATATTATTCATACCTGAGCCACATTGTGATTATGATTGCGTTTACTTTTTTCTATAACTTGTTTTTCTTGGAGTTTATGGGAAATTTTCCTATCTCCCTTATCTTCATATTTTATAGTATTATATTTTTTATAAATTAATTTCCCTTAATTCTTCAAATTACATTCGTCTTATCCATTGACAGAGCATCTTTGTCTTTATCCTAGAGGCTTTTCCTATAAATTTGTTTTATAAACATTCTTTTTCAAATTTTTCTTTGTCTTTAGAGACTCTTTAATTTACTTTTTGTAGTCCCTCCTAAAGATACTTTTCTTTTCTCTTTCGCTTTCACCCTTGCTTCTTTTTCTTATCTTAATGAATCCTGAGAAGAAAAATAATTGTGTTCTTGCTGCCTGACAAGATACCTCTTTTCCTGGATGGAGGGAGGGTTTTATGGCTCCTTCTTTCATATATTATTTCATCCTATTTCCTTTTTCTAGATATACTTATTGCATGACAGTAATACCAGCATAGCACCTTCTCCTTAATATGCTACTATTATGTTTGTTTAATTTTTTTTCAGCATACTTTTCAGTTTCCTTAACCAGAGATAGTGTTCTCTGGTTGCTTTTGAGATATTCTCTTTGTCTTTGGTGTTTTGTAATTTCTTTATAAGTGTCTTAGGATATGTTATGTTGGAGATTCCTCAATCTGATGATTAATGTCTTTCATTATTTTTGGAAAATTCTCAGTTGATCTCTCTTCAAATGTTGCTTCTTTTTCTCTGTATTCTTCTCTTGACTTTATATAAGATGTTGCTAAACTTTCTCATCCTATCCTCTATATTTCTTAATCCGGCTTTTCATTTCCTTATCTGAATAATTTCTTAAATTCGATCTTCTTTTTTGAACTAATTATTTTTTAATGTGTGTCTAATCTGCAGTTTAACTTGGTTTTTTAAAAAAAGTCAATGCTCATAAAATTTTATTTTTTTCCCCTTCCCCCATATATGCCTGGTCTTTTTTTTTTTTTGAGTTGGGGATCTCACTGTGTCACCCAGGCTGAAGTGCAGTGGCATGATCATGGCTTACCGCAGCCTCAACCTCTTGGGCTTAGGTGATCTTTCTACCTCAGCCTTCCTAGTAGTTGAGACTACAGGTGCACGCCACCACACCTGGCTAATTTTTTGAATTTTTTTGTAGAGACAAGGTCTTGCTTTATGACTTTGGATTGTGAACTCATCTTCATTGAGGTTGTTTTTTTTTTTTTTTGTGAGAATTCTTTGGGTCCAGTGTAGTTTTACATTTGTTTCTACTAGGTATCTCAGGGATATTAACTGCCTGAGATCACTCTTTTTATAGATTTCTGAGCCTTGAATTTCTTGGATCATGCAGGTAGTAGAAATTTGACTTCAAATTTTTGTGAAGGCTGGCCCACAATTTAAGTTTTTGCTATAGATTTTTTTTTTTATCCACCTAGAACCCAAGCCAACATAAGCTTTCTTGATGAAGAACTTGGTTTTATGAGGGCCTTTTAGTTCTAACTTCCTGTATCTCAGGATTGAAACCTCATTTTTAGCTACTTAATAGATGTATGCTAAAATTCACACACTTCGCTTTTTGCCACTGGAAAATCTCCCCTGTGTGACCATAGTGAGTTTCTGTTAATTGCTCTGGATTTCAGTTCCTATTTTGTTCTTGACCTCTGTATTTAATTTCTTCCTGTGCATTAAAAGGAATGTTTGTTTTATTTCGTCTGGCATTTTGAGATGTTTGAGGGTGTTTTAAGTCTGGTCCTCCAGAGATTAGACAGATTTGAAGCAGAGACTTCCATGCAAGAGACATTTTATTTGTTTGTTTTTTGATAATTATCTTGGCAACACTTGTAGGGAAGGGAAGGATTGTGGCAAGATAGGGCAAAAGGAGAAGCTGAACCATAGTGTGGTTTCATTCAAGACTTCATTCAATCCTATGGGGAGCTATGGACCTGGGATTAACCTTCAGAGATGTCCCAAATTCAGGTATGGGGGTCAGGTCTCTCTACTTCAGGGAGCCCAGCTTGTAACAATATCACTATCATCAATTTGGCCTATGAAAACCACCACTGAGCTCAGCAATATAGGTACCCTTTTCATCAGTATGTTTCTTACTGCTTTGGGAATGTAATGTCTTTTCAGTCCTCTCATAGAGTGTAGTCAGGCTTTTCCAGCCTTACCTAGTTTATACTCTAGCATGTCCACTTCTCTGACCCTTTCATTCCCTTACTTTATTGTCTGCCACAGCAGTTCTGACATTTCTCCTTCACTTAGTATGGGCCTTAGTATTGTGGTAGTATCGTTTTCAGGGTCCTTGTCATGGTGTTAAATTCTGTATCATGGGAGAGTGCTCTCAGCTAGATAAGCTTTCCTTTATCCAAGTTCACATTGTATTTCTCTTGTTCTAGCATGTTCAGGATCCAGGCCTATATATAGTCTTCTGGCCCCTGTGTTACAAGGTGACTAACTTCTGCAACTCTTTCAACATATAGTCCCTTTCCTCAGCAGATTCAGCACTTCCCAAACATGATTATTTGTGATTGGTTTGGAGGTCAGGAACGGAGGTGGAAGTAGGTCCTGGGACACAGTTCATCTTGTGAGGCAGAGGTCTCTGGGTTATCTTCAGTAAAGGGGTGGACTAGTTTCTAGAGGAATAGATAATTCTGGGAGTTTGGAGATTCAAGATTTTTCATTGTGTCATTCAGTGTCCTTATTCTGAGTCTCAGGACTCTACACCTTCCCAGTCAGAACACTGACCTTGGTGTAATTGACTTGAGGGGGTTGAATATTCAACCTGGAGCTCAGCTACCATTATGTTAAGTTCTGGACCCAAGCCTCCTCTTTTTTTTTTTTTTTTGCTTCCTCTTGGTTTTTGAAATGAGTCTCTATAATCTGGCAAGGAAATATTTTGACTTTTGTAGTTCACCTTCAATTGGAGATTAATCAGCCTCAGGCTTTTACTGTCTTTGCTTCAGTAGCACTCAGCAAGAGCCATTTGATTCCACAGCCCTTTTTATCACTACTTTCCCCTAACTTCTCAAAGTCTCAGACATTGTAACTGCCAGTGCATTATCCTCCTACGGTACTTCCTCCCAAAACACTGCTGGTGAAAGTTTTAACAATTTTACTACATCATGCCAGGGGCTACTACATCTCTCACCTGTGATGGGTTGGTTTACATGAGGGCAGTTACTAGAGCAAGTCTCTGCTGTGAGCCAGCAGTAGCCAACACTCCAGCTGCTGGGGGATTGAGTTGTTGGGAGCACAATCTGGACAGTGTACTATAGTTTCCTTGATAGGGGTTTTTCAGATATTCCAGTGTGCCTTGTTGCCAGTAACAAAAGCTAACCCAAACATATACAGCATGAATTTTTTTTTCCTTGATTCAAGGGGTACATGTACAGGTGTGTTACATAGATATATTGCATGATTGTGAGGTTTGGACTTCTGTTGAGCCTATCACACAGGTGGTAGACATGGCACCCGGTGGGTAGCTTTTAGCCCTTACCCTCCTTCCTTCTGCACTTTAGTGGTGCCCCATTGTCTCTTGTTCTCTACTTTAGGAGTGCTCCATTGTCTGCCTATAAGGGAGAACATGTGGTATTCAGTTTTCTGTTTCTGAGATAATTAGCTTAGAATGATGGTGTGTAGCTGTATCTATGTTGCTGGAAAGGACATGATATTGTTCTTTTTTATGCCTCTGTAGTATTGCATGGTATACATATACAGCATTTTCTTTATTCCGTGTTCTGTTGATGGGCACCTAGGTTGGTTCCATGTTTTTGATATTGTGGTTAGTGCTGTGATAAGTATGCAAGGGCAGGTTTTTTTTTGGTAGTGATTTGTGCTCCTTTGGGTATATATGCTATAGTGGGATTGCTGGGTCAAATAGTAAATCTCTTTTTAGTTCTTGGAGAAATCTTCAAACTGCTTTCCACAGGAGTTTAACTAGCTTACATTCCCACCAACAATGTAGGAGTATTCTCTTTTCTCTACAACCTTGCCAATATTTGTTGACTTTTGACTTCTTAATAAAAGCCATTCTGACTGGTGTGAGATGGTATCTCATTGTGGCTTTGATCTGCATTTCTCTGATGATTATGATGTTAAATATTTTTTCATATTGTTGGCTGCTTGCATATCTTTCCTTGAGAAGTGTGTATTCATGTCCTTTGCCCACTTTTTAATGGGATTATTAGTTTTTTTCTGTCAATTTGTGTTCTATGTTGATTCTGGATATTAGTTCTTTGTTGGATGCGTAGTTTGCAAATATTTTCTTCCATTCTGTAAATTGTCTATTAAATCTATTGATGGTTTCTTTTGCTGTGCAGAAGCTATTAAGTCCCACTTGTCAATTTTAGTTTTTGCTGCTTTTGTGGTCTTAATCATTAATTCATTGTCTAGGTTGATGTCCAGATGAATCTTTCCTAGATTTTCTTTCTTTTTTTTTTTTTTTTTTTTTTTAGTTGGAGTCTCCCTCTATTGCCCAGACTAGAGTGCAGTGGCCGCTTCCGGCCACTGCAGCCTCGACCTGCTGGGCTCCAGCGATCCTTTCGCCTCAGCCTTCCGAGTAGCCGCAATTCCAGGCATGTGCTACCACACCCAGCTGATTTTTTTATTTATTGTAGAGATGAGGTCTCGCTGCCCAGGCGGGTCTCAAACCCACGGGCTCAGGCAATCCACTCACCTCAGCCTCCCAGGGGCACGGGATTACAGGCTGAGCCACCGAGCCTGGCTTTTCCTAGACTTTCTTATGGGATTTTTTTAGTTTGAGTCATGAATCCATCTTTAATTAATTTTTGCATATGGTGAGAGATAAGGGTCCAGCTTCACTCTTCTGCATATGGTTAGCCAATTTTCCCAGCATCATTTGTTAAGTAAGGTGTCCTTTCTCCAGTGTTGATTTTTGTCAACTTTGTCAAAGATAAGATAGTTGTAAGACAGCAGTTTTATTTCTGGGTTTTCAGTTCTGTTCCGTTGGTTGATGTGTCTACTTCTGTAGGAGTATCATGCTCTTTTGGTTACTGTAGCCTTGTAGTAAAGTTTGAAGTCTGGCAATGTGATGCCTTCGTATGGACATTTTTAACAGTTTTGATTCTTCCATTTCATGAGCATGAAATGTTTTTCCATTTGTTTGTGCCATCCTTGATTTCTTTCGGCAGTGTTTTGTTCTTGTCGTAGAGCTCATTCACTTCTTTGGTTAGATGTATTCTGAGGCATTTCATTTTTTGTTTGTGACTGTTGTAAATGGGATTGTGTTCTTGATTTGGTTCTCAGCTTGAATGTTGTTGTATAGAGATGCAACCGATTTTTAAGTGTTGATTTTGTAACCCCAGACTTTACCAAAATCACTTATGAATGTTAAGAGTCTTTTGGCAGAATCTTTAGGGCTTTCTTTGTATAAAATCATTTAACCTGTGAAGAGAGGTAATTTAACTTTCTCTTTCCCTATTTGGATACCTTCTATTTCTTTCTCTTGCCCAATTGCTCTAGTTAGAACTTTCAGTACTATGTTGAATAGAAAGGGTGAGAATAGACATCCTTGTCTTGTGCCAGTTCTTAGGAGGGATGTTTTCAACTTCTGCCCATTAAGTATGATGTTGGTTGTGGGTTTGTCATAGATGGCTCTTATTATTTTGAAGGGTGTTCCTTCAATGCTTAGATGATTGAGGGTTTTTATTATGAAGGGATATTAGATTTTATCAAATGCTTTCTCTGCATCTATTGAGATAATAATATGGTCCTTGTTTTTACTTTTTTTAAATTATGTGAATTATGTTTATTGATTTGCATATTCAGAACCAACCTTGCATCCCAGGAATGAATCCCACCTGATCACGATAGAGAATTTTTTTGATGAACTGCTAGATGTTGTTTGCTAGAATTTTTTTTTTTTTCAGACAAAGGTTTCACATATTTACTACTGAACCAGCCTAACACAGGTCAAGTCAGTCAGGTTAGTTAGGTCAGGAGGTCTGTCAATCCTGTTTATTCTTTCAAAGAACAAGCTTTTTGACTTGATCCTTTGTATGTTTGTTTTTTTGTTTTTTGTGTTTTTTTTGGCCTTAATTTCATTTATTTTTGCTTTGATTTTGGTTTTTTTTTTTCCTCTTCTTCAGACTTTGGTTTTAGTTTGTCCCTGTTTTTTTGTTTTTGTTTTTGTTTTTTTAGTTCCTGTAGGTGAGGTGTTTGTTTATTTGAGATATTTCTGTTTTCATGATGTGGGCATACAGTGTAAGAAATTTTCCTCTCAGTACTGCGTTGACAGCCTTCCAGAAATTTTGGTGTGTTGTGTCTTCATTTTCATTTGTTTCAAATACTTTTTAAAAAATTTGTCTTGCTTTTGTTGTTTACCCCAAAATTGTTTTTGAGCAAGTTGTTTAATTTCCCTGTATATATGTGTTTTTGAGGATTCCTCTTGGTGTTGATTTTCTAGTTTTATTCTGCTGTGGTCAGAAAAGATGCTTGGTATGATTTCAATTTTTTGAAATTTATTCAAGGTTGATTTATGACCAAATATGTGGTTGATCTTAGAGTATGATCTATGTGCAGATGAGAATAATATATTTCTGTAGCTGTTAGGTAAAGTGTTCTATTGATGTTTGTTAGATCTAATTGGTCAAATGTCAAATTTAAGTCCAGGATTTTTTTTTTTTGTTAGTTTTCTGTCTTGATGATTTGTCTAAAGCTGTTAGTGGAGTGTTGAAATCCCCCACTGTTATGGTGTGGCTGTCATCTCTCAGGTTAAATAGCAGTTGTTTTATAAATCTGGGTGCTCCTGTGTTGGGTGTATACATATTTAAAGTAGATAATTCTTACTGTTGAATTGAGCCCTTTATCATTATGTAGTGTTATTCATTGTCCTTTTTTACTTTTATTGGCTTCAAGTCTATTTTCTATGATATAAGAATAGCATTCATGCTCTTTTTTGTTTTCCATTTGCATGGTAGCACTTTCTGTATCCTTTTACTTTGAGCCTATGGGTGTTATTAGAGCTGAGATGGGTCTAGTGGAGACTGCGAAAGGATGGATTTTGCTTTTTAATCCAGTTTGCCACTCTGTGTCTTTTTAAGTGGTGCATTAGCACCATTAACATTCACAGTTACTATAAATATGTGAGGGTTTGTTCCCATCATAGTGTTGTTGAGAAGTTGCTTAGTAGTCCCAGTTTTGTGGATCATTTATATGGTCTTTAAGCTTTTGTGATGAGTAGACTCTTTTTTTTGTTCTCCATATTTAGAACTCCCTTAAGCATTTCTTGTAAGGTTAGTCTAGAAGTGATGAATTCCCTTAGTGCTTGCTTGTCTGGGAAGAACTTTATTTCACCTTCATTTATTAAGCTTAGTTTGGCAGGGTAGGAAATTCTTGGCTGGAATTTCTTTTCTTTAAGAATATTATAAATGAGCCCTCACTCTCTTCTGGCCTATAAGGTTTCTGCTGAGTGGTTGGCTATTATTCTAGTAAGTCTCCCTTAGATGTTCTGTCCCTTCTCTGTAGCTGCCTTTAATGTTTTTTCTTTTGTACTGACCTTGGATAATCTAATAATGGTGTGCCTTGGGGGGGATGATCATCTCATATAGTATTTTGCAGGAGTTCTCTGGATTTCTTGTATCTGTGTATTGACCGCTCTAGCAAGATGGGAGAAATTTTCAAGGATTGTATCTGCAATACTTTCTTCAGAGTACTCCCATTTTCTCCTTCTCTCAAGAATGCCTATCAGATGTAAATTTGATCTCTTTGCATTATCACATACCTCTTAAAGACTTTCTTCATTTTTTTGAAATTCTTCTTTATTTTCATCTGACTGGTTTGCTTCTAAGTATTGTTCTTGAAGCTCTAGAACTTTTTTCTCTGCTTGGACAAGTTTCTTCTTAAGTATTTTCCTCTGTTTTGGTCAAGTTTCTTATCTTTTGAAATTCTTATAGTGAGTTTTTCATTTCCAGGAGTTGAGTGTGGTTCTTTCTTAGAATGACTGTATTAGCTTTCAATCTTCAACTGCTTTCATGGCCTCTCTAATTTGGGAGTCTGCTTTCTTTTGGATCTCAATAAGTTTCTTTGCCATCCATATTCTGAATTCTGTGTCATTATAGACAGTTTGTTCTGTACATGATCTATTACATGGAAGCTGGTGTAATTGTGTGGGGCGGTGAGTTTTTTTTGTGTGTCGTCAGAGTTTTTGCACTGATTTCTTCCCATCTGAGGGTGTCGATGCTTCCCTATCTCTCCCTCCCTCTCCCTCTGCCTCTCCCTGCTACTAGTTTTAGAGATTTGTTTTTTGTTAGGTGTTATAGTTTAAGCCGTAGACCTGTAGATGGCACTTAACTGTTTAAGTAAAGGGCAGCCTGACAGCTTACTGCTCCTGCTTGCCTGAACTTTCACATCTATCTTTCTGAGGACCTGCCTACTGGGTTTGGCAGCTGACCTGCCTGAGGGTGCTGTGTCTGTACCATTGCGTTCAGACAATTGTGGGAATTGTGCTTGCTCCTTGGGCCCATAGTGGGCAGTCTGTGTGTTGGAGGGAGAGCAGCCTATAGAGGGCAGGCTGTGCCCTGATTACTCTCTGCTGGCATTTATTTTAGCTGCAGAAACTGTGTTGGTGATGAGGGGGCATGCTCAAATGCACATATGGACTGCTTAATAATGCTGGTGGCTGGCCTGTCCAATGACTGGGGACAACTGGTCTCTACTGCCATGTTCAGGCAGGTGCGTGGTCCCTTCACACTTTGTGGGCCAGTAGCAGACAATCCACACCCAGGAAAGCAGCCAAGATGGTGGAGGGCAGAGAGTACCCTTATACCTCACTGCTCCTTTTATTTCAGCTGTGTACCCATGCTGGGGACGCATGCTATTGCTCTGTTGTGCTGCTTCCTCCCTAGCCCGAGAGCAATAGTGGCAAGGGCCACAGTGACTGCACAGAATCTGCCCCTCAACAGAGGGATCCTGAGCCTTCCTCCTTGGTCAGCAGAGATGGCTGCTGGTGCTGAGCTCCTTAGGGGTCAGTGGCATGAGGGATTCCAAATGGATTTGGCTGATGGCACTGCGTGGGGCTTCCTAAGGACTGTATGCTGATTTGCAGAGCTGTCTCCCTTTACTCGGATCATCAAGGTCTATGGTGGCAATTTGTGTTCCTGGGGATTTCTCCCCTCACTCTGTCACTCATCCCTTCACCACATTGGGGGACGACCATATCTCTGTGCTGAGTCCAGGTCCCAGTTGGCTGCCTGTCTAATTACATTTTTCTGCCTCTTGTGGAACCCGTTGCCTCTTTGTTGAGTCCCAGGGTTGTGTTCCTCTTTATCTTGCTTTGAGTGTAGACTTACTCCCTATTTTGGGTTCCTCTCAATGAGAAAGGTGCACACCAACTACTTTTTGTCAACCGTCTTGCGCCTCCTTCCTACGGCATGATTCTTATGTGTACCCTTTCCTAATAGTAACAAGTTTGGATATGATTTCTTTGAGTCACTTAACACCTAATTTTAGCCAGAAGTATCATCTTTCAAAGAGTTAACAAAAATTGTTAATCGTATCACTGAAACAAGAGATTACGATTTTGAGATAAACCTAGGCATCATTGATTTATTACTACAAGGGGTGGATACTACTTTTTGATAATGATGATACAATTTCTGTTTTTAGGAAGTTTTATAATATTGCCAACTTATTTAAGACATACTTTTATTTTATTTATATATTTTTTAGAGATGGGGTAGTTTCTCGCTATGTTGCCCAGTCTGCCTCTAACTACCTGGGCTCAAATGATTCTCCTGCCTCAGCCTCTCCAGCAGCTGGGACCACAGGTGTGAAAAATACTTTTTTTTTTTTTTTTGAGTTGGAGTCTCACTCTGTCACCCAGGCTGGAGTGCAGTGGCACACTCACAACCACCCCAGCATTAACCTGCTGTGCTCCGGCAATCTTTCCGCCTCAGCCTTCCAATAGCTGGAACTATAGGCATGTATTACCATGCCTGGCTAAGAAAAATGCTTTTTAAAGAACCAAGTTCTGCAGTTTTACTGGAATTCATGAAAAGGAAACTCAAAGCACATATTCATAGCTAATATGTAATTGTATTTTTACAGCTTTTATGAGATATATTTTACACACTATAGAAGATTTACCCACTGTAAGCATACAGTTCAGTGGCTTTTAGTATGTTCACAGAGCTGTGCAACTATTATTACATCTGATTTTAGAAAAATTGTAACACCCCCTAAAAGAAATCTATACCCATTTTTAGTCACTCCTCATTTCCACTCCTGCCCTCTAGTCCAGCCCTAGGCAACCACTAATCTACTTTCTGTAGAATTGATTTGCCAGTTTGGGACATTTCATATGCATGGGATAATACAATATGTAACTTTTTGTGACTGTCTTCTTTCACTTAAAGCTAGCATTTTTATTTCAATTTATATTAATCCTAGTTCTAATTATTCCAGTTATAATAAAGAGAGAGTTAGAACATTGCAGAACAAAGCTGAAATGCTTTCAGTGCCATCTCTACTTCATTGCTCCATCAGCTGTGGCTTGGTGAGGAGTTTATTGTTATGGGTAGCAGCCATATTTTATCAGTGAGGTGGCTGTATTTCAGTAGTTGGTGAATTAATCAGCAATGGATGAAGTAATTTCAATAATCTATTAATTAATTCATTCACTCATGCATTCAAATTGGCTTCGTGGAAGGATAGGAATGGTATATCATATCTGTTTCAACCTGCTTCAAGGAAGAATTTCATTCCAAGTAATAATATCTGTTTTTTTGACCCTTGTTTTATTTTTCTTTTCTTTTTTTCTTTCTTTCTTTTTTTTTTTAAAGAAACAGATGAACAGTTTAAGCCCATTTCTTCGTTTTGTCATATGATTGAAAAGGAAGAAAAGTACCTATCATCATTGTGGTTGTTATCTTAGTACCGTTTATTGGCTGTGATGAACTTGATGCTAAGCCTGTCACGTGAATTATTTCTTCTTATTCTGACAGCATTGAGAGATAAGTGGTATTATCTCCATTTTAAAGATCAGGAAAATGAAACCTAAAGGTTGAGTAGCTTGTCCATAACTAAATGGTACTCAAATTTAGATCTGTGCTAACTTCAGTGGTCATGCAGTTCAACATTCATGCATGACTGTCTGGCTGTTTCTTGATTATTCTTTCATATTCCGTAATATTAGTGTTAACCGCTATATTGCAAACAAGGCTTCTGTGTAGTGAGTTGGTCTTGATTCAAATGCTATCTTTATGAAAACCAACGGAGTGTACCTGCATGCCCTACAGCTCAAGAGCAATGTTCCTATTTAGTAGTGTGATGAAAAAACTATATGGGCTCAATTTACTGCCACATATTAATAGCATCTGTCTTTTCATTTTTAAGCTAACATTGGATATTTATGATGTGCCAGTCTCTGTGCTAAAAGCATTATCTCATTTGATTATTTGAATCTTAAAACAACCTGTGTTATATTGACTTTCAGTATCCTCATTTTTCAATAAAGGAACAGAGTTTTTGAGAGGTTATTTGCCCTGTTATAGAACTAAGAAAAGACAGATCTAGGATTTTAACCTGTGCATTCTGGTTTTCATTCTTAAAATGCTATGCTACACTGGCTCTCTCTCCTTGAATATTGATAATAGTTATTTTTACTTTTCTTTGGTGAACTTGGTCTTTTCATCCATTCCAATGATGTTTCTATTTAATGATGATTTTGTTTTCTTGTCACTAGTTCTTTTTAGTTTTGATAGAATGGTGGATTGATTAATTACCTTTCAGTAAGAAAATTTGAAAGATGTCAAATGCTTGATCAAGCTAATCAAAAATGTTTATTATAAATGTTTTTCTATTGCAGAAGTATTATTTGCTATAAACAAAAGAGAAAACACTGTTAAACTTATCAACACATCAAAAAATTATATTCGACATGTTAATTAAAAAAAAATAGCTATTGCATGTTTTAGATAGATTGGATTTTATAGTAGAATCATTATGAGTGATTTGGGAGTATGTATCCAAATCTTTAGTAGCTGCTCTCTGGAATCTCTTATAATGTGAAATTCAGAGTATCTTCAAATTTTAGAAGGACTGATTAGAGTATATTTTTCTAGTCTTTAAATATAGAAGCAAGAAATTGTTATTTAGTTTATGGATGGGGAGTGACTTCATAATAATACAAAATAATGATGAGTATATTTGTGGTATTAAAATTTTATGAGCAAATATGCTCAGGGAAAAACATATCTAAAAGGTCACCTTAATTCAAGCTTGGTGGCATGTACCCGTAGTCCCAGCTATAGGGGAGGCCTCAGCAGGAGGATTGTTTGAGGTTAGGAGTTGGTGACCAGCCTGGGCGACATAGCAAGACTCTGTCTCAAAAATAATAATGATAGTAAAGTACTTTAGTGAGGTGATAATGAAAAAAAGTGAGAAACAATTAACTCTACAGTATGGATATTTCAGTAGGATTGGTATCAGCTCCTCCTTGTACGTTTTGTAGAATCTGCTGGAAAGCCATCCAGCCCAGGGCTTTTTTTGTAGGTAGTTTTCATATGACAGAATCCATTTCCTGGGTTGTTATTGGTGTATTCGTGTCTCAATGTTTTCTTGTTTCAACCTGGGGAGGTTGTGTGATGTCAGAAAGTCCTCCATTTAATTTAGGTTATCAAGTTTGTTTCCATATAGGTGTTCATAGTAATCTCTGGTAATCTTTTGTATTTCTTTGAGGTCAGTTGTGATTTGATCTTTTGTATTTCTAATTGTGTTTATTTGGCCCTTTTCTTCGTCATTCTGGCTAGGGGTTTACCAGTCTTGTTAATTCTTTCAAAGAACCAGCTTTTTGTTTTGTTGATGTATTCTATGATTATTTTTGTCTTCTATGTCCCATATTTGGTCTCTTATTTGGGTATTTGGATTCTTCTGCTAAAGTTGGGGTTTTGGTGGTCTTCTCTTTCCAACTCCCTTAGGTGATTTGTTAGACTCTCCACTTGTGATCTTTCTGATTTCTTGATGTGTGCATGTAGAGATATCAATTCCCCTTTTATAACTGATTTCATGGCATCCCAGAGGTTTTGGTAAGATGTTTCTTCACATTCATTTGTTTCCAGGAATCTTTTAATTTCTGCTTTGATTTCAGTGTTGAACCAGTAGTTGTTCAGCATCATGCTGTTTAGTGTCCATGTCTTTGTGGGCTTTGAGGAAATATTGTTGGTGTTGATGTTTATTTTTATCCCATGTGGTCTAAGAAAGTGCATGGCAAGATTTCAATGTTATGGAATTTGTTTATGCTTGATTTATAGCCAAGGATGTGATTGATCTTGGAGTATGTTCCATGTGGTTTTGAGTAGAATATATATTCTGTGGTTGTTGGGTGTTATAATCCATAGGTATCTATTAAATCTATTTGGTTGAGTGTCAAGTTTAGGTTCTGGATCTCCTTGTTGGTTTTTTGTCTCGATGATCTATCTAGGGCTGTTAGTGGGGTATTCAGTTCACCTGCTATAATAGTGTTAGAGTCAATATCTTTTTTTCATTTACTTAGTAGTTGCTTTATAAATACTGGTGCTTCTATGTTGGGTACATATATGTTTAGGATGTATATTTTTTGTTGATGGATTGAAACTTTTATCATTATGTTATATCCTTTTGCATCTTTTTAAATTTTTGATAGCTCAACAGTTGTTTTGTCTGATATTAAGATTGCAACTCCTGCCTTCTTTTGTGATCCACTTGCCTGGAAACTCGTTTTCCATCCTTTAATTTTGTGTCTGTGTGTATCCCTCGTAGTGAGATGAGTCTCCTGGATGCAGCAGATAATTGGGTCATGGTTTCTTTTCCATTTTGCCATTCTGTATCTTTTCAGTGGTGCATTTAGTCCATTCACATTTAGGCTGATTATTGAAATGTGATTTTTATCGCTGTCATGAGGTTCTTATAAAATTTTTTCTTTGTTTTCTTGTTTTCTGTTGACTTTGGGATTGATGTATGTGTGTGTTTTCAAGTTTCTTGTTGTGCTGTATTCTCTCTCTATTCTGTGCTCTGCTGTTCTCTTGGGAAGTGTGTGGTCTTTCTTTTTTTTCTTTCTTCTGTGCTTAATACCTTTTTAAGTGTCTCCTATAGAGCTGGTCTGGAAGCTGCATAATCTCTTAGGGATTGGATGTCTGGGAATGATTTTAATTCTCTATCACTGATGAAGCTGAGCTTTGCTGGTTAGGAAATTCTTGGTTGAAATTGTTTATCTTTGAGGACTTTGAATATAGGGCTCCAGTCTCTCTTGCTTGTAGTGTTTCTGCTGATAGGTCTGCTGCTATTCTAATTGGTTTTCCCCGGTAGGTAGTCTGACCTTTCTTTCTTGCTGTCTTTAGGATTTTTTCTTTTGTGCCTACTTTATGTAGGTGAATCATTATGTGTCTAGGGGTTGGTCTTCTCACTTGATGTCTTGTGGGAGTTCCTTGTATCTCTTGTGCTTGGCTGGCCACATCTCTGGTGAAATGGGGAAAGTTTTCTTGGATTACCTCCTGGATACTTGCTCCAAGTTGTTCTCCATTTCCCTTTCTTCTTCTGGGATACCAATCAGGCATAAGTTTGGCCTCTTGATATAATCTCACATCTCTTGTAGGCTTTGTTCTTTCTTTCTGAGTCTTCTTTCTATGTTTTTTACAGATTGGGTTAATTCCATGTTCTGGTCTTCAAGTTCTGAGATTCTTTCTTCAGCTAGACTAATTCTGCTTTCCATGCCTGTCATCTTATTATTTATTTCCCGGATGAAATTTTTTATTGCCAAAATCTGTTACAAGTTCTTTCAGTGTTGCATCTTGTCTTCCTTGAGTCATATTCACTCTATCCATCCATTCCCTAATGTCTGTCATATTCTGGGGCCAGTCATTGGTGATTTCCATGTTAGGGCTCCAAGGTCTGATTTTTCAGGCATTTTATCTTTGGTACACTTGAAATTGCCTGAAGTCTTTCTTGGGTTTTTCCTCATTTGTGACAGATCTCTTGTTTTTCTCTTTAGTTCTGTTATTCAGTGTCAGTGGAAGAGGCTTTCCCTTCTGATGTTTGCTCAGTCCTCTATTCTTCCCTGATCCATGCTCTGGATTTGTTCTATTTTGAAAGAAGACAGTGGATGGGAAGCTTTGTTGTCTCTTATAGTTTTTGAAATTTGAATAAAATAGGGGATAGGGCACTAGGATTCAGAAACTACTTGCAAATTTCAATGTTCACTTATTGTGGTATATGTTCCCTGAGACCCACTCCCCACAACCACTCTATATGACGATGCAAAGCAGAAACCATTGCAAAAAGCAATTGAACACACACACACATACACACCCCTAAACAAACTGGAATAACAGCAAAGTGAAATAAATCAAACAACAGCAACAAAAAAACCGTGAAAACTAAACACACATACACATGCCTAGCACAAAGTGAATAGAGAAGAAAAACAGAAAGACCTGAGAGGGGGTGCCAGGGAAAGAAATTTAGGTTGAACCCTCACACACATATTGACACACAACTGAAACTATAAGAAATGAAAATTTAAAAAACCCAGAAGAGCAAGAGAGCAAAAATAAACCAACCACAACAACAAAACTGAAAGGTAAATACTCAATCACTCACATTCACACATATACAGAAAACGACAAGTAAAAGAAGAAACAGAAAAAGAAGAAAAAATTAGGGGTGTTGCAGATCTAACCCTCACATACACATTCATGCACAAAGAAAAAATATTTTAAAAATAGATGAACTAACAAACAGTCAAAAAGATTTAAAACATTTTTTAAAAAAATTGTAAATTAGCTGGGCTCGGTAGGTCAGCCTGTAATCCTGTGCTTTGGGAGGCTGAAGTGAGTGGATTGCCTGAGCCTGCAGATTTGAGACCCACCTGGGCAACTTGGTGAGACTTCATCTCTACAATAAATCAAAAAATTAGCCGGGTGTGGTAGCACGCACCTGTAGTTCTAGCTACTTGGAAGACTGAGGCAGAAGGATTGCCGGAGCCCAGCAGGTCGAGGCTGCAGTGGCCAGGAGCGGCCACTGCACTCCAGTCTGGGAGACAGAGTGAGACTCCAACTCAAAAAAAAAAAAAAAAAATTGAAAATTAATATAAAAACCTGCTCTCTTGTGGCAGGCTCTGTAATTGTTCCTCTAATCAGGCCTCTCCTGCAGAGCACCTCCTTTACTCTCTCCTCAGTGTCCAAGCAGGGAAGGAGGAGGGGCAGTGGAGGTGGGTGAGGCTGCAGTCCTCTCCTCCTACTCTTATGGTCAGAGAGATGTCCTCCCGTGGGGAGGTATGGGCTTGTCTCTTCCCCAGGTATGTACTCGCGGGTGCCCCAGCCAGACCTATCCTGGAATGGATTTCTCCTATAGACTGACGTCCAGACTCTGCCTGGGTTTGTCTCTCTCAGTCATGGCCCAACTGTGTGGGTCTGATGTTCAGAAGATTGATGGGGGAGGAGGGGGTTTAGGTCAGCCCTGGACTCACCACTTATCTGCAGTTCTTCCTCATTCTTTTCTGGCCACACCCTTTGTCCTGTGGCTGTATCAAGGTAGGACGTAGGGTGCCTGGAACTCAGCACTTATCAAGTCCCTCCGAAGTTTGTGCTTTCAGGATATTCCCTCAGCGTCATGAGCTATCCCTGAGTAGTTGATCCGCCAGTCACAGAGATTGGGTCTGTTACTCCGTGGTCAGCAAGTTGGAGCACTTTCTTGCCCCACCTTCAAGATGGTGGTGGGGTGCCTCTCTTGTCCTCTTCCATGGGACTTTGCCTCTGGACTCCCTCCGCAGCCCCTGCTGCCAGTAACCTGCCAGGTGCTGAAGTGGTGAGGCAAAGCCAGGAGCCAGCAGTCTCTCTCCTGCTGCAGTGGTGAGGGAGAGCCTGGGGTGATCATTTCTCCCTGCTGCTTTTTCGCAGAAAAACTTTTGTCCATGAAAAGAAAAAAAATGGCACTCAGCTTCTGCGACCTGGGAAGAGGCAGGGACAAAGCAGAGAAACTACAGCACCAGCTGTTGCACCAGGGGCCTGGCCACTTGCTTCTGAGCCCCCACTTAGACAATCTCTCCTAGCATTTTCTTCCCAGGAAGGGTTTGTTGATTTAAAAAAAAGAAAGAAAGAAAAATACAATGGTGCTCGGCTTCTTTGGCTCAGGAGTCACTAGGGTCCAAGTCCACACAGCTGTGGCACCAGCTGCTGTACCAGGAGAACCCTGGTGCTAGCTCCCTAGCCCTCACTCAGTCAGCCACTCACATGCCCACTCACTCACCAGCACGGACACAAAATTTTCCATACACTCAGTCATTCACACCGGGACTTGCATAGTCTGACTGGCTCGGCCGCCATCTTCCCAAACCCTGGCCCCCCCAGGCTTTATTTTAAGATAAGTTTTAGGTTTATATAAAAGTTGAGCAGAAAGTACTGAGCTTTTCTGTATACTCTATAAGCTCTCCAGTTTTCACTATTTTTAACATCTTTCATTGGTGTGACACATTAGTTACAATTGATGTACCAATATTGATACATTATTATTAACTTAGGTTCATAGCTTACATTAGGATTCTGGTTTTGGTTGTATGTTTTATGGATTTTGACAAATGTTAGGTATCCAGCATCACAGTTCATACAGAATAGTTTCAGTACCTTAAAATTCCTCAGTTGGGGTTTGAAGTGGAAATAACAAGTCTTTTTTCTACCAAACTTCCCAGTCTGATTTCTTTGAGAAACTACTATTTATATTTTCTTGTGTGTCTTTTCAGAATTGTCTTGCAGTTTTTCTTTTTAATGAAACAATGAATTTTAACTCTCTTTCCATATAGGTATCTGTAGAAACCTCATCTTTTTCCAGTGGCACATAGTAGACAATCTTGAAACTTCTTAAAGGAAGGGATTATTAGATAATTGTGAGGACCAACAATACATTTGTTTTTGAGCAGTGCTCTTAGAAGAATGCTGTAATGTAGCATATCTAATGCCATACAATACCACTGCTTTAGTATGGAAGTTAAATATTATATAATTTAATCTTTTAGGATTATTGAATGCATAATAAACATGTTATTAACTAGAAGATGAAGTAAGTATCTGACGCGTGTTCTGTTTATTTTACAAGTATCTTTGTCTAAATAGAAAGTTTTTACTTAGGATTGTACGAGATGTAATAATTTCTCATTCTTGATATTTAAAATTTTAAGCAGTTTTTATTGATTAGATGATTAACTTTCTCGAAAATGAGTATCTTAAGTTTTCATTTTGAAATATAGACCTTGAAAAAAATGTAAATCAATCAAGTTTTAAGGATGTTTCATAAAAGAACTAGGCATTATTTTAAAGCTTGCCCATAAAATTGTAAGAGTGTTTGCCATGGAAAAATATTTCTGAAGAGTCCTACATGATAAACTCTTGATATGCATATATCTTAGAAATAAAAATTAGTTACCATTTCTTATTATTTGAATGTGTTTCCCAAAAGTTTGTCTATTGAAAATTGAAATGTAATAAGAGGTGATGTCTTTAAGAGGTGATTGAGTCACAGGGCGGAGCCCTTAAGGATGAATTAATTTATTATCTTGGGAGTGAGTTAGTTATGGGGTGTGAGTTCTGGAAAGAGGGGGTTAATATAAAAATTGAGCTCAGCTCACTCTTATGGTCTCTATCTCACATGTTTGCTTGCCTTTCTGCTATATTATGAAACAACAAGAAGACCCTCACCAGATGCAGGCCCCTCAACCCTGTACTTCCCAGCCTTCAAAATTGGAAGAAATGAATTTATTTATAAATTACCCATTCCGTGGTAAATGTTACAGCGACACAAAATAGACTAAGATATCATTTAGTTGACCTGGTAGACTTTAAAACCTAATTGTGAATGAAATAGAACTTAGCTACTTGTCATGGAAAATAGCATGCTTTATTAGAAAACCATGTGATAGATCTGTTTTCCTTGATTTTTTTTTTCTGTTTTTTTTCTTGCCTTTCCTATGTACTGTTGAATAATGCTGGTAATATATATATATAAACTTTTCGTGAATCAATTAAAATCAATTTATACCCATGTTCATAGCAGCATTATTCATAGTAGCCAAAAGGTGGAGGTGACCCAAGTGTTCATAGACAGATGACTGAGTAAACAAAACGTGATCTATATGTACAGTGGAATATTATTTAGCCTTTAAAAAGAAGAAAATTCTGACACATGCTGCAACATTGATGAACCTTGAGAAAAGTGTGCTAAGTGAAATAAGCCAGTTACAAAAAAGACACATGCTGTATGATTCTACTTATATGAGGTACTTGAAGTAGTCAAATTATAGGAAAATAAAATAAAATAGTAGTTGCCAGGGACTAGGGGAAGGCAAAAATGGAGAGTTGTTTAAGGGGTATAGATGTTCAGTTTTGAAAGATGAAGTAGTTCTGGAGATTGTACAACAATGTGAATGTCTTAGCACTACTGAACTGTACACTTCAAAATGGGTAGTATGGCAAACTTTGCTACATGTATTTTATCACAATTAAAAATTAAGAAAAATCAATTGAAAGATAAACAGATACAGCTGATTTTGTCTTATAAAACTAAATTTGTGTAGCAAGGCATAGAGAAGTCTGGAAGTTTGAGAGAACTTTCCTAAGAATATATCATCTTACTTCCTAAATATTTAAGTTTAGGAATATACTGCTGATTTCAGTTACCAAGAATGTGAAGGGGCAGACAGTCATTTTGGTAATGATTGTCTGCTTTTAAAAGAACTATAGACTTAATGCTTTTATTTCTATGTAAAAGATTTCTTTTAAATTTCATTTGGACATTTATTTGTATTGATTATTGTTTTGTGTGTATGTTGTATACTTAAATAATCGAATCAAGAGTTATAAGATACAACTGACCAAGTTAGAAAGAAGATACCTATATCATAGTGCTAACATGCAGTTCAAAAAGTATCAGTCTACCCATAACAGGACTTTGATGATGTGAGAACAACCTTCAATTTGCCAGAGGAAAGAGGCAATTGAGTGCTTAAAATTACTCCTGTTTATTTTCCTCAGAGTACAGAAATTATTTGATAACAAAATAGTGTTAGTTTCCTTTAGGTTTAGTTGCCAAAGCTAGATTATTATTTTCAACATTTTTTTATTAGCAACTGAGTCTTCCCTTTGTAATCACTAGCAGTCAGCTTTTATTTGTAGTATATTTTTAGAAGGATTCTTAAAAAACAAAAACAAATACAACAAAACCTCACTTCTCTGCAGTTATACCATTTAGTTAAATACTGTGTATGCATCTTATTTTTATCAAATTATTAATAAATGCAAAAGTGAGCAGAGTACCTGATTAATCTTGCATAGAGATTTTAGCTTATTGATCATTTTGACTCCATTCCATAGTACAGTGCCAGGCATATAAAATGCTGTTAATATATGTATGAATGAATGAATGACTAAATGAGTAAATATGTACCAATTTGTGAAGCAGAATAAATATTTTATTTGCTTTTCCTACACATTTGAGTCCTTCTCTTTAAAAGCATACTAAACATTAATTTAAGTAGTTTTCTTTTTTTCTAGGACCTTATAGCATAAAGAAAGGTATATTTATCAAACATTTGTATATTGCTTACAATTATATTGTCTGATGCTGTTCTCAAACCATTCAGTCCTCATAAAATCCCTATAAGGTGGTCACTGTTAATATTCATTTATAAGAGGAAACTGAGGCACAGAGGTTGTCCAGTTATCACAGCTGGGAATTGAACCCATGTCTGGGTTCCAAAGTTTATGTGTTTAACCAGTACAATAAGCAGACTCCTATTTTAAACAAATACCAGCTCTAAAAATTGTTTCCATCTCCAGAAGATTCCCCTTATAGGGGTGCTTATGTTATTATTTATAGTAAACTTTGTTAAAGCAGAAATTTTCTAACAGTAATATTTACTATACTTGTCTATTATCATCAAGTTTTTTTAGTGAGTATGCTGTTTTATTTAAAAATATATATTGTCTCTATGCTAATAATTATATTTATAAAATGTTTATTGGCAGAATTTGGCATTATTTCTAAATTTAATGGTATATGTATGGATGACCATTGGGGTGCTTTAACTTCTGTTGGTCTTAGCAAAATGTTCATTCTGGGATCTGAGATTAAGATGGCCAACATGAGGCAGCTAGAGTGAGTCCTTTTTAATCCCCACTGGGCTAGCTAACAGTGCACCCTTGTGGGGTGCTCCATCTCCTTTCCCCTTCGTGAACTCAGATGACCCGAAACAGACAGAAATGCACCCCTGTGGGGTGCTCCATTTTCCTTCCCTTTCGTGAACTCAGATGACCCAAAACAGACAGAAAACTCGGGAAAACCCCAGAACCCTGTCCTTGGCCTAGAGTGACAGGGAACTTTCTTGGAGAAATACTCTCCAAGGAGAAACCCTACAGCCTCCATCTTAGCTGACTTTCTCCCATGAGAGCCACCTCCTGGCCAGAGGTCAACAATACAGCCAGCCACATCAGATACAATACCTCAGCTTTGGGGAAGGCCTGATCTCAAATGCTAGCTAACACTACTTTCCAAACCATGCTGACCATTCAAGACACTATGAGCCAGTGCAGGGATACAATATAGGGCTGCCACATCTGGGAATTGAGAGACTTGCCATGCCAAGGCTATATATAACCAAGGGACCCCTACAGTGCCTGTGTCAGTCTCCTGCCAACCACAAATAAGAAATCGCCTACCCAAATGAGAAGGAACAAGAAAAATAATTCTGACAACATGAAAAAACAGAATTCTCTAACATCCCCCAAAAGGCCACATCAATTCTTCAGCAACAAACCCTAACCAAAATGAAATTTTTGAAATAACAACATAGAATTCAAAAGTTTGATGATAAAATTGGTCAAGGAACTTCAGGAGAAAATTGAAAACCAACATAAAGAAATTTAAAAATCTATTCAGGACATGGATGGAAAATTCTCCAAAGAGACACCTTAAAAACAAACAGAAGTTCTTGAAATGAAAGAAGTATTTAGGGAAGTACAAAATGCATTGGAAAGTTTAAGCAGTAGACTATAACAAGCAGAAGAAAGTATCTCAGAACTTGAATACAAAACTTTTGAAATAAACCAATCAGACAACATTAAGAGAAAGAATCAAGATAATGAAACAAAGTCTCCAAGAAATGTGGGCTTATTTAAAACATCCAAATCTAAGAATCGTAGGTGCTCCTTAGGAAAAAGAGAAAGCAACCATCTTGGAAAACCTATTTGAGGGAATAATGGAGGCAAAATTTCCTGGCCTTGTCAGCAATCTAAACATCCAGATATAAGAAGCCCAGAGAATCCCCAGATGATTCATTGCAAAAGGATATTCTGAAGGCATATAATCATCTGGCTATTAAATGTTAATGTGAAGGAAAGAATTTTAAGGGCAGTGAGACAGAATCATCAAATAACTTACAAAGGTAAATCAACCAGACTAACAACAGACTTCTAAGAAGAAACACTACAAGCCAGAAGGGGTTGGGGCCCTATTCTCAATCTCCTCAAACAGAGTAATGGTCAGCCAAGGATTTTGCATCCCACAAAACTAAGTTTCACAAGTGAGGGAGAAATGAGGTCCTTTGCAGACAAGCAAACACTGAGGGAATTTGTTACCACTAGATTGGCTGTACAAAAAAAACCCAAAGGAGTCTTAAATACTGAAACAAAATGTTGAAATATGCCAGTAGAAAAACTCTGGAATAATAAAGTCTACAGGCTTTATGGAACATTGACACAATAGAGAAAATAAAGAAATTAGATAACAACCAGTTGATGAAGAGAATAGTACCTCAAATATCATTATTAACTCTGAACATTGATGGTCTCAATGCTTCACTAAAAATATATAGACTGGGAGAATGTAAGAAAACACAACCCAAATGTCTGCTGCCTTCAAGAGACCCACTTAACTCACAAAGACTACTATAGATTCAACATAAAGGGATGAGGAAAATATTTCTTGCAAATGGAAACTCAGAATAAGCATTGTTGTATCAGACAAAACAGCCTTAATTACCAACAGTAAAAAAAGACAGAGGGCTATTATATAATGATAAGGGGATCAAGCTAATGAGAAGGACATAGCAATTTTAAACATATATGTGGCTAACCCCAGAGCCCTTAGCTTTATAAAACAAATTCTACTAGCCCTAAAAAAAAGATAGTCAGCAATGCAATAATAGTGGGAGACTTCAACATACCACCTAAAGCAATAGACCAATCATCAAGGCAGAAAGTTAACAAAGAAACATTGGAGTTAAACCAAATTCTAGAACAAATGGAACTAACAGACATCTGCAGAACATTCCATCCCAAAACTACAGAATATACATTTTTTTCATCAGCACATAGAACATTCTCTTAAGATAGACCATATGAAAGTCCACAAATCAAGTCTTAATGAATTCAAAATAATCAGAATCATATCAAGCACCATCTCAGACCACAGTGGAATAAAACTATAAATTAACTCCTAAAAGAATTTGTGAAACCAAGCAAAGACATGGAAATTAAACAATTTTCTCCTGAATTATCCTTGGGGCAACATTGAAATCAAGATGGAAATTAGAAAATTCCTTGAAATGAATGACAACAATGAAGTTATCAAAACCTCTAGGCTGCAGCCAAAGCTGTGCTTGGAGGAGAATTTATAGTGTTTAAATTCTATATTAATAAGACTGAAAGTTCACACATTGACACTCTAGCATCACACCTCAAGGAACTAGAAAAACATGAACAAACCAAACCCAGAGCTAACAGAAGAAAATAGATAATGAAGACCAGAGTAGAACTAAATAAAATTGAAATTAAAAAAAAATGAGAAATCAATAAAACAAAAAGTTGGTTCTTTGAAAAGAAAAACAAAATTGATAGATCACTAGCTAGATTAAGTAAGGAACAAAGGGAGAAGACACAAATTACTCAATCAGAAATGAAAAAGGATACATTACAACTGATATGATAGAAATTCAAAGGTCACTTGAGACTATTATGAACACCTCTGTGCAAACAAACTAGACACTGTAGAGGAAATGGATAATTTCTGGAAATATAAACCTCCCAACCTTGAATCAGTAAGAAATACAAACCCTGAACAGACAAATAATGAGTAGTGAGATGAAACAGTAATTAGGAGTCACCCAACAAAGAAAGTCCAGGACCTGATGTAGTAACAGCGGAACTCTGCCAGATGTTCAAAGAACTGGTACCATTTTTACTGAAGCTATTGCACAAGATTGAAGAGGAGGGAATTCTCTGTAACTCATTCTTCTAGACCAGTATCACTCTGATACCAAAGCCAGGAAAAGATAAGTAAGAAAAATTTACAATATCCCTTATGAACATAGACACAAAAATTTTCAACAAAATATTAGCAAACCACATTCAACAGCACATTAAAAAAAAAAAAACCAACACCACGAAAGTGGATTTTATCCCAGGAATGCAAGGATGGTTCAACATACACAAGTCAATAGATGAGATCTACTACATAATTAAAAATAAGAATCTTATGATCATTTCAATAGACACAGAAGAAAACATTTGATAAAATCCAGCCTTCCTTAAAAGCCCTCAGCAAAATAGACATAAAAGCCCTCAGCAAAATAGGCATAGAGGGAACTTCCCTCAAAATAATAAAAGCTGTATATGACAGTTTCATAGTTAATGTCATCCTGAATAGAGAAAAGTCGAACACATTCCCCCTCAGAACTGGAACTAGGCAGTAATGCCCACTTTTGTCACTACTATTCAACATAGTACTGGAAGTCCTAGTCAAGAGCAATCAGGCAAGATAAAGAAACAAAGAGTATCCAAACAGGAAAAGAAAAAAATAAAACTATCTCCATATCCCCACTATATGATTTATATCTAGAGAACCCAACAGATTCCTGGGCTTGATAAATGAATTTGGTAACGTTTCTGAATACGAAATCAACACACATAAATCAGTAGCATTGCTATTCACCAATAGCAACCAAGCTGAGGATCAAGTCGAGAATTCAGTTCCATTTATATTAGCAGCCAAAAGGTTAAATACCTAGGACTATGTTTAAACAAGGAGGTGAATGATCTCTGCAAGGAGAACTACAAAACTCTGATGAAAGAAATGGCAGAGGACACAAACAAATGGAGAAACATCGCATACTCATGGATTGGAAGAATCAAAATTGTTTTTTTATTTTTTATGAGTTGGGGTCTCACTCTGTCACCCGGACTGGAGTGCAGTGGCACGCTCCCGGCCACTGCAGCTTCGCCCTGCTGGGCTCAGGTGATCCTCCCGCCTCAGCTGTCCAAGTAGCTGGAACTACAGGCATGTGCTACTGCACCCGACTAAGTTTTTATTTATTGTAGAGGCGAGATCTTGCCAAGTTGCCTGGGCAAGTCTCAAATCCACAGGCTTAGGCAATCCACTCGCCTCAGCCTCCCGAAGTGCTGGGATTATAGGCTGAGCCATTGAGCCCAGCCTGAATCAACATTATTAAAATGACCATATTACCCAAAGTAATTTACAGATTCAATGCAATTCCTATCAAACTACCAATGTTCATTTTTCACAGAATTTGAAAAAAAATTCCTAAAATTCATATAGAACCCCAAAAGAGTCAGAATATCCCAAACTAGTTATAAGCAATAAGAGCAAAGCTGGAGGCATTACATTACCTGGCTTCAAATTATACTACAAGGCTGTAGTTACCAAAACGGCATGGTACTGGTATAGGAGCAGACACATCAACCAATGAAACAGAATAGAGACTCCAGAAATAAACCCAAATACCTACAACCAACTGATCTTTGACAAAATAGACAAAAACATACACTGGGGTAAGGACACCCTATTCATCAGATGGTTCTGGGAAAATTGGATAGCTATATGCAGAAAAATGAAACTTGATCCCTATCTCTCCCCATGTGTAAAATTTAACTCAAGGTAGATTAAAGATTTAGATGTCAGACCTGAAACCATAACAATCCTAGAAGAAAACATAGGAAAAACTCTCCTGGACATAAGCCTAAGCAAATAATACATGGCTAAATCCTCAAAAGCAAATGCACTAAAACAAAAAGAAATAAATGGGACTTAATTAAACTAAAAAGCTTCTGCACAGCAAAAGAAATAATCACCAGAGCAAATAGGTAACCTATAGTATGGAAGAAGATCTTTGCAAACTATGCATCTAACAGAGATCCAATATTCACAATGTATAAATAACACAAAGAATAAAGCAAATAACCTCATTAAAATGTGGGCAGATGATATGAACAGACATCTCTCAATAGAAGATATGTAAATGCCCCACAAACTTGAAAAAATGCTCAACATCACTCATCATCAGGGAAATTCAAATTAAAACCACAATGAGATCCACCTTATACCAGTCGGAACATCCATTATTAGAAAATCAAAACAATAGATGCTGGCATGGGTGTGGAAAAAGGGAACACTTATACACTATTTGGTGAGAGTATAAATTAGTACACCTGCTACGGAAAGCGGTATGGAGATTACTCAAAGAACTAAAAGTGATTTCCCATTTGATTTAGCAATCCCACTACTAGGTATTTACCCTAAGGAATGAGGTCGTTATATAAGAAAGACACCGGCACCTCCATGTTCATTGCAGCACGATTGCAAGGATGTGGAACCAACCGATCAGTGGCTGATGAAAACATAGTATATATACAACATAGAATGCTACACATCCATAAACCCAAGAATGTAATCATATCCTTTGCAGCAACATAGTTGGAGCTGGAGGTCATCATCCTAAGTAAACTGACTCAGAAACAGAAAACCAACACTGCATGTTGTCAATCATGTGGGAGCTAAATGGTCACAGGATGAAAATAATAGACACTGGGGGGCACTAATAAGGGGCAAGGAGGGAGGGCGGCTAGGGTTCAGAAACTACCTACGGGACACATTGTTCACTCTCTGGGGAATGGGGCACCTGAGACCCACCACTATACAATATGCCCTTGTCTGAATATGCATGTGTACCCCCAAATCTAAAATAAGAAATAAAAACTTTTCTAACAAGAAAAATTAAAATATTATTTCTTATTGAAATGCCAGAGAAATCGGATTTTTAGATATTTCTCAATTATTTTTGACATCTTTACTAGGTACCTAACAACTTTTGATCCTAGTAATGCCCTTTGTCTGATAATTATTTTGGTACCTGAGAAATTGTAGTGTTTCTATTCCTTGCCCAATTTTGAGGTTCAGGAAAGAGGTCTGAAGATTCAGAACCTAGGTTAGTTTGAGTTTGTGTTGGATATTTTACAAATCAAGGCACTTAAATTTACATTTTATTCACTGCTATATTCAACTCTTCTTTAAAATCTTTTGGGATATTTCTTGATACTTTGGTTGTTTAAAGTCCCCAGATAGCCTAATGAAAGCAATGAAATGAATAAATTCACTGAGGCATCTGTTAAGCTAAACCTGTCTTCTTTAAAAAATAAAAAATGGAAGGAATTGTCTGTTGCATACTATAGCTACAGCAGAAGGGCTAAATATGGACAAAGCCTTTTTGTCCTTCCAGGTACTGCTGTTTTAGAGGGAGATAGTAACTACACTTTCTTTTTATACTCTCCACTTTTCCCCAAATAACTAGTACTTTTTTTTTAGTTGGAATCTTACTCTTGTCGCCCAGGCTGGAGTGCAGTGGCATACTCATAGCCACCTCAGCCTCTATCTGCTGGGCTCTGGTGATCCTTCTGCCTCAGGCTTCCAAGTAACTAGAACTACAGGCATGCGCCACCATGCCCAGCTAATTTTTTTATTTCTTGTAGAGATGAGGTCTTGCCAAGTTGTTCAAGCTGGTCTTGAACGCGTGGGCTCAGGCAGTCCTCTCACCTCAGCCTCCTAAAGTGCTAGGATTATAGGCGTGAGCGACTGTGCCCGGCCTAATGACTAGCACTTTTATAAGTATAGAAATTATTTTAAAAATTAAAAATAGCAATCAGTAATGACAGTGTTATATATTTATATGAGCCTTTTCTAAAGTATATTTCATAGGACTCTATGGTCTTTGAGGATACCTTACTAGAATATGGTTTTATAATCATAAACTGAGAAAAAATTGCCTAAATGTTGCCTCTCCCAACTGTACGCATGCGTCAACACACATGCTTTGGAGAGTCACAGTATACGTTAATTTATTACTGGTAGTAAGAAGTCCTATAGTTATGAAAACTGGTTTACTTTTGCTTTGTTTAGCTCTGTATTTGTTTACGTTTATTTGATCTTACAACTTTTCTCAATCTTTTGGTTGAGAAATTATGCTGTATACCATGACGGTGTAATAGTAATTGTTATTTTGATGAGGTTTCTGGATAATGGCCCATAAAAAATATGCTGTTATTAGTTTATTCATAGTTAATAAATAGATTTTAGGAAATGGCATTTAGAAATTATTAGAAATTTGATGCTATGGATCTTCCTTAATTTATACAGCATTAGATTTTATATTTATAGATATATTACTTACAAAGGACTTTTATCTCTCTATTTGCTATATAAGATAGAATGGTAAACCTTGTTAATTCCAGCTAATTGGGAAGCTATGAGAGTTCAAGATAGTATAAACATTTTTAAAAACCAGAATGGTTTTATCATTGTAAATACTGCATCTGAATATTACACTAACAAAGTAGGCCCAAGTGGGAGTTTCTAAGTAAAAATTCTTTAAGGAATTAATAACAGTTACATGTAATTAGTTCAGTTGCAAATATATAGGTACTTGTGCAATACTTGAGATTATTTAAAAACTTTTCTTCCAAAAAGATTAGTATCTATTACTTGAATCTTATTTACACTATTTGCTTGCTAAACCATTTCTTTATAGATTGGTCTGTTGCAAATTCTTAGTATGGTATATCTTGTAAAACCTAAGTAACTTAGTGATCTGTATACTAATTGAGAATAGAATGAACTTGGAAATACGAGGCCTGACAATTAAATTCTCAAACTCATCCTAGAAAAAGTACTACATACCTCATTGCAGAATATCACTATGGTCACCTTCAAAGTACTCTCCTTGGGAAGCCACACACTGATGCCACTGACTAGTCTACCTGTCAAAGCAATTTTGGAACTCTTTTTCTGGAATGACTGTCGTTGGAAGGATGTTGAAGTTTGAATTAGAGCAATGAACAAATATTACATTTCTTGTTAATCTTGCCAAGCATGGAAGTGAAATCAGGGACATGTTAGTCCAAGTTTGTAGAGATAATGCTATGAAGAAAACGGCATTGTACAAATGGATTAAACATTTTTCTGAGAGGACAGAAAGCATCATGGATGAAGAGACGTCAAGATGGCCAGTAACAAGCAGAACTGATGAAAACGTTGCAAAAATTTGTCAAATCATGTGTCAAAATCGTAGACTGACTGTGATAAACATAGCAGACTAAATAAGCATCGATAGAGAAATGAAAATCTTTTTTTTTTGAGTTGGAGTCTCACTCTGTTGCCCAGACTGGAGTGCAGTGCTCACTCCCGGCCACCGCAGCCTCGACCTGCTGGGTTCCGGCGATCCTTCCGCCTCAGCCTTCCGAGTAGCCGGAATTACAGGCATGTGCTACCACGCCCGGCTGATTTTTTTGATTTATTGTAGAGATGAGGTCTCGCTGCCCAGGCGGGTCTCGAACCCGCGGGCTCAGGCAATCCACTCACCTCAGTCTCCCAAAGGCGTGGGATTACAGGCTGAGCCACCGAGCCCGGCGAAAATCTTTTTTTTTTAACTTTTAATTTTTTAATTTTAAAGATGTGGGGTACAGTTCAGGGTTAGGTATACAAATATTCATTATGCAGGTACCCTTGGTGAGGTGTGTCTCCCCTTCCCCAGGCAGAGTCCCACTACTGTCAATCCCACCTCCCTGTTCCCCCAACCCCCCCCCCGAGTTTCCTGCTACTGTCAGCCCTTTTCTTATAGTATTATGATAGTTAGTTGTTCAAGGTCCACTTATGAGTGAGAACATGTGATACTCAGTTCGTTTCTGTGAAAGATCACTCAGTATTGTAGACTCTAAGTCCATCCAGGTTGCTGCAAAGTTCATGATTTTGTTTTTCTTTATGGTTGCATAATATTTCATTGTGTGTGTGTACCACATTTTTTTTTATCCAGTCCTCTTTTGATGAGCAGCACAGTTGGTTTCACGTTCTTGCTATTGTGAACAATGCTGTGATAAACATACGTGTGCACGTATCTTTTTTGTAGAGTGATTTGAGTTCTTCTGGGTATATTCCCAGTAGGGGGATTGCCAAGTCATATGAAAGGTCAATTTTTAGAACTTTTAGGAATCACCACACTGTTTTCCACAGAGGCTGTACTATTTTACATTCCCACCAACAGTGTAGAAGTGTTCCCTTTTTGCCACATCCTCTCCAGCATCTGTTATTTTTTGAGTTATTAATGATGGCCATCCTGACTGGATTAGGTGATATCTCAGTGTAATTTTAACTTGCATTTCTTTGATGACTAGTGAAGGTGAGCATTTTTTCATATATCTGTTGGCTGCTTGTATGTCTTCTTTTGAGAAGTGTCTATTCATATCTTTTGCTCACATGGTAATGGGGCTGTTTGTTTTTTCTTTTCAGCACGTTTGAGTTCTTTGTAGATCCTAGATGTTAGACCTTTGTCAGACATACAGTTGGCAAATACTTTTTCCCAGTCTGTGGCCTGTCTCCCTGCTCTCTTGATGGTTTCTTTGGCTTTGCAGAAGCTTGTCAGTTTAATGAGGTCCCACTTGTCTATCTTATCTCTTATAGCATGGGCACTTGGGGTTTTGATGAGGAATTGGTTGCCAGTTCCAATTTCCATAAGGGTGTCTCCTGCATTTTCTACAGTTCTTATAGTTTGAGGTTTTACTTTTAGGTCTTTGATCCATTTAGAGTTAATTTTTGTGTATGGGGATAGGTAGGGGTCTTGTTTTATTCTTTTGCATGTGGTCAGCCAGTTTTCCCAGCATCATTTACTGAATAGGTTCAGGTCTTCTGTCCCCAGTGGTTGGTGGTAGAGGCTTTGTCGAAGATGAGTTGATTGAGAAATTGAGGTTTTGCTTCTGGAATCTCAGTCCTATTCCATTGGTCTATATGCCTGTTCTTGTACCAATACCAGGCTGTTTTAATTGTTGTAGCTTTATAATAAAGTTTAAAGTCTGGGAGGGTGATACCTCCCAGTTTCGTTTTTTTGCTGAAGATTGTCTTGGCTATTCATGGTTGTTTATGTTTCCATATGAATTCCTGTATTGTTGTTTCCAGGTCTGAGAAAAATGCTGCTGGTAATTTGATGGGCATTGCTTTAAATCTGTAGATTGCCTTAGGTAGAATGGACATATTAACAATGTTGATCTTCTAATCCATGAGCATGGAATATTTTTCCACTTGTTTGTGTTATCTTTGATTTCTTTGAGCAGTGTTTTGTAGTTATCATTGTAAAAGTCTTTCACATCTCTGGTTAGGAAGACGCCAAGGTATTTCATTTTTTGTGTGTGTGGCTATTGTGAATGGGATTGTGCTTTTTATTTGGGTTTGTTTGTTTATTATTGGTGTATAGAAATGTGGTTATCTTTTGCACATTTATACCCTGAGACTTTGCCAAAGTCTTTTATCAGTGCAAGGAGGTTTTGGACAGATTCTCTTGGGTTTTCTAGGTATAGAATCATGTCGCCCGCAAAGAGGGATAACTTGATTCCTCTTTTCCTGTTTGAATATCCTTGATCTCCTTCTCTTGTCTGGTTGCTCTAGTTAGGACTTCCAAAACTATGTTGAACAGGAGGGGTGAGAGTGGGCATCCTTGTCTTATTCCAGTTTTCAGGAAAAATTGTTCCAATTTCTGTCTATTTAGCAGTATGCTGACTGTGGATTTCTCCTAGATGGCTCTTACTATTTTGAGGTATGTTCTATGCCTAGATGTTTGAGGGCTTTTATCAAGAAACGTTCCTGGATTTTATCAAAAGCTTTTCTGCATCTAATGATATAATCATATGGTTTTTGTTTTTACATCTGTTAATGTATTTAATTATGCTTATGGTCTTACGAATGTTGAACCTGCCCTGCATCCCGGGGATGAAGCCTACTTGGTTGTGGTGGATGATTTTTGAGATATATTGTTGAATCCGGTTTGCTAGGATCTTGTTGAGAATTTTAGCACCTATGTTCATCAAAGATATTGACCTGTAGTTCTCTTTCTTTAATGGATCTTTACCTGGTTTGGGTACCCATGTGGCGTTAGCTTCATAAAATGATTTGGGGAGAGTTCCATCTTTCTCAATTGCCTGGAATACTTTCAATAGGATTGGTATCAGTTCCTCCTTGTATGTTTTGTAAAATTCTGTTGGAAAGCCATCTGGTCCAGGACCTTTTTTTGTAGGCAGTTTTCTTATGACATAGTCAATTTCCTGAATTGTTATTGGTCTATTTAGGGTCTCGATTTCTTCTTGTTTCAACCTGGGGAGGTTTGTGTGATATCAGAAAGTCCTCTATTTCCTTTACGTTTTCAAGTATGTTCTATACAAGTGTACATAGTAGTCTCTGATAATCTTTTGTATTTCTTCAGGGTCAGTTGTGACTTCATCTTTTGTGTTACTGATTGTGTTTATTTGGGACTTTTTCTTGGTCAGTCTAGCTAGAGGACCATCAATCTAGTTTATCCTTTCAAAGAAACTGCTTTTTGTTTTGTTATTTTTTGTATTATCTTTTTGTCTTCTATGTCCTGGTTTTGGTCTTTTATTTTGGTGATCTGGATTCTTCTGCTGAAGTTAGGGTTTTGGTGGTGTTGCTTTTCCAGCTTTCTTAGATGATTTGTTAGGCTTTTAACTTGTGATCTTACCATTTTCTTCATGTGTGTTCGTAGCAATATGAATTCCCCTCTTAGTACTGCTTTCACAGCATCCCAGAGGTTTTGGCAAGATGTTTCTTCATTTTCATTTGTTTTCAGGTATCTCTTAATCTCTGTTTTGATTTCCGTGTTGGCCCAGGAGTTGCTTAGCATCATGCTGTCTAGTGTCCATGTCTTTGTGGGTTTTGGGGAAACTTTGTTGGTGTCGATTTTTATTTTTATTCCACTATGGTCTGAGAAGGTGCATGGCAGAATTTCAATCTTATGAAATTTGTTTATGCTTGATTTATGGCTGAGGATGTGGTCAGTCTTAGAATACGTTCCATGTGGTGATGAGTAGAATGTATATTCTGTGGTCATTGGGTGGAGTGTTCTATAGGTATCAATTAAGTCCATTTGGTTAAGCGTCATGTTGATGTTCTGGTTCTCCTTGCTGATTTTTTGTCTTATGAGCTGTCTGCGGTTGTGAGTGGGCTATTAAAGTCCCCAGTGATGATAGTGTTAGAGTCAATATCTTTCTTTAGTTTACTTAGTAGTTGTTTTATAAAAAATGGTGCTCCTGTGTTGGATCCATATACATTTAGGACGAATATTTCTTGTTGATGGATTGAACCTTTTATCATTATGTAGTGACCTTGTGTATCTTTTTAAATTTTTGTTAACTTAAAGGGTATTTCGTGTGATATTAAGATCATGACTCCTGCTTTCTTGTGTGTTCTGTTTGCCGAAGTTTTGTTTCCCATCTTCTTACTTTGAGTCTGTGAGTGTCCTTTCTGGGTGAGATGAGTCTCTTTGAGACAATATATTGTTACCTCATGATATTTTATCCATTTTGCCATTCTGTGCCTTTTCAGTGGTGTATTTAGTCCATTCACATTCAGGCTAATTATTAATATGTGAGAGTTTATCCCTGTCATGAGGTTCTTACAGAGTTATTGTTGTTGCTGTTTGTTTGTTGTCTTTCTTTTGATTTTTGGGTTGATACATGTGTGTTTTCAGTCTTTTTCCTGCACTCTTGTGAAGAACGCTGTCTTTCTTTTTTTTCCCTTTATTCTGTGTTTAATACTTTCTTAAGTGTTTCTTGTAGAGCTGGTCTGGAGGCATCGTAATTTCTTAGGGCTTGAATGTCTGGGAAAGATTTTACTTCTCCATCACTGATGAAGCTTAGCTTAGCTGGGTAGGTTATTCTTGGTTGAAATTGTTTATCTTTGAGAACTTTGAAGATTGGGCTCCAAGCTCTCCTAGTCTGAAGTGTTTCTGTGGATAAATCTGCTGCTATTCTAATTGGTCTTCCCCAGTAGGTAGTCTGACCTTTTTCTCTCACTGCTTTTAGGATTTTTTCTTTTATACCTACTTTGTTCAGGCGAATTACTATGTGTCTAGGAGTTGGTCTTCTCATTTGTTGTCTTGCAGGGGTTCTCTGAATCGCTTGTGTTTGAATGGTTGCATCACTGATGAGATGAGGGAAGTTTTCATGAATAATTTCATGGAATATTTGTTCCAGGGTGGTCTCTGTCTCTCTTTCTGTCTCAGGAAGTACAATTACTCTTTGGTTTGGCCTCTTGAAATAATCGCTCATCTCTTCAAGGTTTTGTTCTGTCTTTTAAAACTTTTTTCAATGTTTTTGGCATTTTGGGTTAGTTCAATATTTTGGTCCTCCAGCTCTGAGATTCTTTCTTCTGGGTGGCTAATTCTGGTTTCCATGCTTATCCATTTGTTATTTATTTCATTCATGGTATTCTTTACTGTTGTTATCTCAGTTATCAAATTCATTCTTTCCCCTTGTTTTTCCTCAATTCTATTTATCCTCTCTATTAATATCTTTATATTTGGGTTTGTAGTTTGAGACTAGTCATTCTGGGGGCTCTTCATTGTTTGCATTCTGAAGTCTGTATACTCAATGTTTGACCTCCCAGGTGACTGTGTGAGACCCATATTCTTCTTTTGGTTTTTCTTCATTTGTGTAGATTTTGCTCCCCGCCTTTTTTTCTTTAAACTCTTTAATTCTGCTGTTCAGGGTGAGGGGTTGCTTTTACTTCTGTTTGCTCAATCTCCTATTCTTCCTTATGTGGATCCTCTGCCTTTGTTCAATTCTGAAGTTGGACTGTGGGTTTGGGACTGTACTTTTTTGCCATTTTGAGATTTAAGTAAAGGGGCAGCTATGATTCAGAATCTATCTGCAGTTCCCAGTATACACTGAAAGGTGTATGGGCATTCTGGAATGCACTTCCCACTGCCTTACCATCTGTCCATGCAGTGGGGATATAGGTTTGCTCCTTGGAAGCAAAATGAGGTAAGAAAAAGGAAAATAATGGAAAAAGGAAGTGGGGGGGCAAGAGGAAGGTGGAGAGAGAGAAGAGTAAGAGAGAAAACAGATAGATGTACCAACTAACAGATGAAAAGAGACACAAAGACAGAAAAGAGTAAAAAAAACTAAAACATACAGACAATCATACAAACACACAAACCAACAAAAACCTCCCTATTAATGTATTCTTCCCATACACAAATAGGAAGTCTAAAAAAATTCAATAAAATAACCAAAACAAAGCAAACACACAAATGTTATCAAAAACAGAAAGAGAGGGGAAAAAAACCTAAAACTAAAACCAAGCAAACAAAAATGAGCAAAACAGACCCAAAAAAACAACCTTGCTCTGTGGTGGTTCCTGTAAGTCCAACTTCCTTTCAGCTCTGATCTCCAGCCCCTCCCCTCTGCTCTCAGCTTAGGCTGTTTGGGTTGCTCCCAGCCTGGGTTAGATGTCCCAGGCCTACTGTGGGAGGAGGGTGGATCAGATCTGAACTCAGCCAGCTTGTTGCTTGTCAAGTCCTCCACTCAGAAATGACATGTCTGTTTCTGATTCAGCGTGGGGGAAGGGCTTCTGTCTCTTCCAGTTTGATGAGGTTACCTTAGGTCCCAAGTTGGAGGCTGAGTGGAGCTGAGCGGGACAATGCAGTTCTCTGCCTGGTCCCGGGACAGAGAAAATGACTTTGGTTGGTGTTTACTCACCGGGGATGGGGTTTTTCTCTGGCTCTCCCCAGTCTTCTCTCTCCACTGATCGGATCCGGGACTCCAGCTGATTTGCTATCACAGGTGATGGTGCGAGACAGGCAACAGGTGATGAGAATCAGCTGAATTCTGCAGGCTCTTCTCAGGAAATTCCTGTGAACAGCAGACGATCCTGTGCACCAGCAGCTCCAATCTCAGGGTGGTGGTGGGTTGCAGTCACCTCCAGAGGAGAGCCCCGGTGCATAAACCCAAGTCTCCCCTCAGATGGACTTTCACTCACCCAGCGGCACATGCCTACTCAGCAGAGTCTTTATGGACACTCACTTTTGTGGAGTCTCTCACAGTCCGACCTATCCCGTCGCCGTCTTGCTAGAAGTCTGCTTGAGAAACAAAAATCTTAATTGAAAATCTTGGCATGAGAAAGGTGTGTGCAAAAATGGTCCCGAAGGAGCTTTTGCATCAAAACAATGCAGCAGCTCACAGAGCACTGTCTGTCATTTTTAACCTGTAAACAAATAACTGTATTGGCACACACTCCTCACTCACCTGATTTGGCCCCCAGTTACTTTTTTCTTTACCTGAAGATAAAGGAAATAGTGAAAGGGAGACATTTTGATAATATTCAGGACATCAAGGATAATATGACCATTGATGGCCATTCCAGGCAAAGAATTCCAAAATTGCTTTGACAGGTGGATGAGGCTCTGGCATCAGTGCATAGTTTCCCAAGGGGAGTACTTTGAAGGTGACCATAGTGATATTCAGCAATGAGTTATATAGCATTTTTTCTAGGATAAGTTTGTGAACTTAATTGTCTGCCCTCATAAGGCAGGAGAGAGATCTTTTCTTATGAAGAAGAGGGTACGAATATCTCTTTTAAGCAGTGATAAAGATAACAAACAAGAGCCAAAGACATAACTGTTATTGCTGAAGGTGCAATTAATATTGATAAACCAAAAGGAAAGGCAGCTGCTTCTTGAGTTCTGTAAAAGTCCAGATTGAAGGCCAAGAAATGTTAAATAGCAATAGCCATCAAAGGACAAGAAAGAAAAATGAAAGATGCTGGGAAGGAAAGATGAGATTGACAGTGGTGGCTGTGGCAACCAGGAGGGTTAGATGTGGGGATCTAAGCAGATGCTATGCCACTGAAGAGTCAGCATTAAGTAAGCAAAGACCCCAATAAAAGTAGATAAATGGTGTCATTAAAGATATTGGTATAGCACTCCCTAGTTGAGGTGTGGTGTTGGGACTAGGAAAGGCACCGGTTGCTATAGCCCTTAATGTGCTACCTTTTTATGTGCTAGGCATTCATCTCTAGAATATATCCAGAATAGCTCATTCTCCTGTTTTTCTTTTTATATTTTTAAATAGCATTTACAGATTTGTTTCCTAAAATGGAATCATATCAGTTATTCTTTCCAGGCTTTAATAGGCCTCATGTGTTGAGATTCCCCCGGTTCCTTTTTGCTTTCTTTGGTGCTTTTTATTCCTTTGGGATATAAGAAAGCATAGTAGGATCACCTCATTTTATAGGAATGAGAAAATCAGGTTGAAGGTCAGGTGGTTTGTGCAAGGAATAAAAGGAAGGAGGCTTTCAAGTATAGCTTAGAAACCAGGAGTTTGGTATTTCTGTAGGGAAAAAATATGATGGCTAATTGAGCAGGCTTTCTGAATTAAACTTTTTTATGCTTGATTGTACACTTAAGTATTAAATCTTTCAAGTATTATCTATATCAGTACTGACTAATCTGCCTTCAGTTATATAATGGATAGCTGATCCAGCCTTTCCTTTTAAGAAAATCCTTGGTGTATTAGACCATTAAAACAAATTCTAACATTTGGTGTTCATTAGGGTTGAAACCGAAACAAAAACATTTCAATGGTTGATCCTGGAGTATTTTGAAGTTAGCGTAACTGTGCTGGAAAGGTATTTAAGCGTTAGTATCAATTGCAAATAGGCCATGAGCCAATTTTCAAAGCTGTTTCTAAGTAAGACATTGAGTTTTTCTTAATGCAGTAAATACATTATGTGGCACTGGGCCATGTGGCAAGGAAACATAATGAAACAATTACAATGAGATTTGTATTGATAATTGTATTTCTAAGTGAGTAGCTTAAGATATTGTGAAGCAAAATTTCGAATAATTCCCCAGTGTGTTCAACAATTGCTTAAGTTTAGTTACAGACCATGAAAGAGGTATTTTGAATATTAAAAACGATGTAATTGCTGGACAATTAAAACTTGAAACTTAACATTTAGGTAGTTGACATGACTAAAAGTGGGATGCTTCAACTTTTTTATTGTAAATTCATTTCAAGAAAATGGCTAATTGTCATTTATCTATTAAGGTAAAACGACTTTTTGTAATCTAGTGCTTAAAAAAGGTAAAATCTCCACTTAATTAAGCTACCAGATTGCTAGTTGCTGGCAGGATGTTAGACAATATGTTTAGGTTATTTTGAATTATTTTTATTATGACTTGAACTGATGTGTTTATATGTGTGTGGTTGTATGTTCTGGCTCTATTTGAACCTCATCAGACTGTTGAATGTCAGATAATTTTAAAGCTTTACTTTCTCTTCCTCTGTGATATACAACTTTTTAGGAAGAAATTTTTTCCAGAGTGTAATATTTGGAAATGTATTCATCACTTGAAAATGCTTCAATGTTCAGAATAGTTCACAGAAAATCTGAATTTTCAGTGACTAATCAGTGTTCTATGAAATATCTGCTATGTCAGAAGCAGGAAATTAAGTTAAATGTGAATTTGTCAGGTATAATTACAGCATGTTTAGAAAAATGTTGCTTTCTGACCAATTTAATTTTTAGTTTTAAAAAATTCACTTCAGTTAAGAAGTAAAATGAATTTTTAATTTATTACCTTATTATTTGTTTGGATTTATTATTGTAGAGTCTTGTGACTAGTAGAAAATGTCCTTAGATCCAAATAGATTTGAGTAATGTTTTAATCGTCCCAGTGATTTTCTATAATTTTCTTCTGTTTTGTCTTGAACCTTTTATCTTTGAGAGAGTGTTGCCTTCTTGTTTTTCCTCATTTTTGCAAGCCAGTATGGCATGTATGTAGTGAACTGTGGGTGTTCATTAGGAAGAAGAAAGATGGAAGGTAGGTTTGTTTGGATAGCATTTTAGTGATGTACACAGTGACATACCATGGTTAATAAAATCAAAATGTCATTTTTATGATGATAAATAAGTATAGGCAACAAATATAATGACAGAGTTTAAGGAATAAGTGTCAGTTTCTGATACTTTCTATTTACAGATACAGTAGAGCTGAAAATCAGTAAAGTTGTAAGAGAATGTGATCTCTGTGTTCATTTTCTAAGTATGATAAATATCACTGTTCTATGCATAATAGTGTTTATATATTTAAAGTTACTTTTTAAAATAGATACTACATGACTGTGGTTCAAAATTCAAAATAGAGTATTAGTCCTTCTACAGTTGATTTTAGGCACTTGGTTACTCTATCTGGAGACAATTGTTGATACCAGCTTCTTTACATATCCTTCCCTCTGGAAGGATTTTATGCAGATTCAAGCATATATGTAACGTGCATATATTTTATTGTATAATTTATTGTCTAAATTGTAGCACACTAAAAACAGTGTTATATGTCGCTTTTTTCCTATTTAACAACGGATCTTGGAGATCATTCATTCGAGAGATATTTATTGAATGAAGTGTTTTGGAATATAGCAGTAAACAAAACAGAAAAGTGTCTACTCTCATGGAGCTCTCATGAAAGTGGAGGACATAGACATGAGAAGGGAAGAGAGAAAAAAGGGAAGGGAGAGAGAGGAAATTAGAATGAATATATGGCCAGGATCGGTGGCTCAGCCTGTAATCCTGTGCCTTTGGGAGGCTGAGGTGAGTGGATTGCCTGAACCCGCGGGTTCAAGACCCTCCTGGGCAGGCAAGACCTCATCTCTACAATAAAATAAAAAAATTAGCTGGGTGTCGTAGTGCGCCCCTGTAATTCCAGCTACTTGGAAGGCTGAGGCGGAAGGATCGCCGGAGCCCAGCAGGTCGAGGCTGCGGTGGCCGGGAGCGGCCACTGCACTCTAGTCTGGGCGACAGATTGAGACTCCAACTCAAAAAAAAAAAAGAATGAATATATGGGCATAAGGAATGAGAATGAATTAAAATAGAGCGATGTGGTAAAAAAATGACTGGACTGCTCTTTTGAACTGGGTGCTTAGGGAAAGCTTCTGAGGAATTGACTTCTAAATGGGGACCTGAATGACAAGAAAGGCTTAGCCAAGAGGAGTTTAGAGGGCCTAAACCAATATAGCTGGAGTATAGAGGGTGAAGGGGATAGGTGGGCAGGGGCTAGGCCCTGTAAGTCTAATGTAGAGTTTGGATTTAATTTTAAGTTTGATAGAGGACCATTTGAAGGTTTGCTTATTTGCTTGTTTGTTTTATCGAGAGAATGATATCTGCTTTAGGTTTTTAAAAGATTACTCTGACTGCTATGTGGACTATACATTATAGATGGTTCCATATCAGTGTATGTAGAGCTGCTCGGCATTCCATTGTATTAATGTGGATGGTAACTTACTCACTTAGTCCCTTTAGATTGTTTTCCAGTTTTTCATAATGTACACAATACCACAGTGAAAATTCATGTATACAAATCTTGTTTAACATTTTTGTAAAAATAATATTGAAGAATGTTGAAGCATAGTGAGTCTTACAAGTGAGAACTAATGATATGTGTCAAAACTTTATACTACCAAATAAACTGTTGAAGAAATTTTACCTTTGCTATGAGCAATGTGGGATGGGATGGGATGAGTGTGATCTCAGTCACCAATATTGAATATTTTTTAACTTTTCAATATTAATTTCTGGGGTGTATTTTCTTGGGGTATACTTTATGTATAATAAAAATTTACCTATTTTAAGTGTACAGTTTTAGGTGTTTTGACAAATCTATACAAACATGTAACTACCACCACCACTGTCAAGATATAGAACATTTCAGTCACTCAAAAAGTTCCCTTGTACCCTAGCACTCCTCAGTTTTCCCTCCTTATCAGCTTAGGCAATCACTGATCTCCTTTTGTCACTATTAGTTGTTGGGTTTTTTTCTCTCAGAGAGATTGAGTTTTGCTGTGTTGTCCAGGCTGGACTTGAACTCAAGCAATCCTTTCACCTCAGCCTCCTGAGTAGCTGGGACTGCAGGTGTGCACCACTCTGCCTAGCTTAGGTTAGTCTTAACACAAATGGCATCACAGGGTATGTCCGCTTTTGTGTCTTGCTTCTTTTGCTTAGCATAATGTTTCTGAGGTCCATCCATGTTGTATGTAGCAATATTTTGTTATTTTTTATTGGGAATAGTATTCCATTGTGGGGATATACTACTTCCATCTATTCATTCATTCATTCATTGATGATCATTTGGGATGTTTTCAGTTTTTTGGCTATTGTGAATAAAGCTTCTGTGAATAATTGTGTATGTCTTTGGAAATATGTTTTTATATCTCATAAGTTAATATTCAGGAGTGGAATTTTGGGGTCATAAGGTAAGTTTGTTTAACTTTATGAGAAAGTGCCAAATAGTTTTCAGAGTTTTGTTCTTTCACATTCTTCTGAATATATGAAAGTTCTACTTGTTTCATATCCTTATCAGCACTTACTTTTGTTTGTCATTGTAATTTTATATATTCTGGTGGATCTCATTTGGTTAAAATTTGCATCTTTTCATGTGCTTATATGACATCCATATAGCTTCTTTTGTGACATGTCTGTTTAAATCTTTTGCCCATTTTAAAATTGTCTTCTTGTCATTGAATTGAAAGAATTCTTTATATATTCTGAATATGAGTCCATTGTTGGATATATGTGTTGTGAATATTTTTTCCAGTCTGTGACTTGCCTTTTCATTTTCTTGATGGTGTTTTTTGATGGCAAACAATTTTATTTTGATGAAGTTCAGTTTATCAGTTATTCTTACCTGGCTTGTACTTTTGTATCTTGTCTAAAAAAAAAAATCTTTGCCCAACTAAGGTCTTGAAAATTTCCTTCTAGAAATTTTATGTTTTAAGATTTTATATTTAGTTCTATAATTCATTCTGAGTTAACTTTTGTGTATGTTGACTATGGAATTTGTGTGTATGTGTGTGTGTGTGTGTGTGTGTGTGTGTTTTGAAAATGTTTGTATAGGGAGACAACTTCAGTGACAGTGTGGAGGTTGCAATGAAAGGGTGAAAAGATAGAAGTATGAGTTGATTGTGACCCAAACTAGGACAGCAGTCATACTTATGGGGAGAGCAGAGAGGTGAACAGATGGCATTTTAGAGACAGTGCATGAAGGTAGAAGTAAAGATGAGAGACTAGGGCGTTTGGTGTGGTCTGTGACAGGACTAGAATACAGGACAAGGAGAAGATGTGTGATTCTCCATTATGATTTATAATTGTCCATTATGATGAATGGAGAAGAGTTCTGTTTTCAAACTGTTGTGTTTATGTGATAGCAGAACATTCAGTCCTTGTCCACATGCACTCATGTTGAGGCATAGCTGGATTTTTAATGAAAGCATTTTTTCTTTAACCTTCTGTGACTAATTTTCTATGTTATTACAAAGTCTCCATTGTGATCATTTTTATGGCTTCACAAAATTATTTAAATTTTGTAGTGGAACTACCATATCTGCTATGTTGCCACAAAGTGGTTTCCACTGTATTTCCCTACCCTGTTTTCAACACAGCATGACTACTAATAAGATTATTCTGTCAGTGTTTGTCTAGATACGCAGTCATCTTGTATCATTCTTTCCACATAAGTAAAATTATATCATCCTTATTTATTTTGATGCTCATATTATGCCAAGGATGGCCAGTGGACATGAGATATTTTAAGCCCACTCCTGTATCATTTTGACATGTCCTCATGATTTTTTGAGCACTTTCTTAAATTCTGTTGTAATAATTCTGTCTAGGCTCATCTTATGCTTTCCCTGTCTTGCCCTGTACTCAGCCATTTCATTAAAGAGTCCTGGTTATTTTTAGATGAGAATGATATTTAGAAACAAAGATCTGGACACCAGTTGTGCTCATTGCCATAAAGACATTATTTCCTTTATGTCTCATCAGTAGACAGAGCTTGGAAATTATATATATATATATACATATATAAATGTGTATGTACAGATGCACACATATATCTATATTTATTTCTATATCCAACTATGGAAATAACTATAAGTTTATACCTATACCTCCAGTTCTAACCAATATTACAGGATATTGTTTCTAGACTTTCCCTTTTCCATATTTGTAATTCCTTCCTCTTACAGTGAGATATGTGATTCCTGTTACCTCAATATATTCACTTATTTGCTCAATTTCTTTGTATGTAACAAGTCTTCTGCCTGTAACTGGCCAAATTTTTGCTTCATGTCTCACTGCTTTCAGCATCCCCCAACTGCTATGTCCAGCCCAGGGGGAAGGGAGGAGGAAGGTCCCCCTATTGAATTTTGACTAAATTCGTTCCTTGTTGAAAAGTAATGGAAAGAAGGAAGGAAGGGGCAATATAGAATTTTAAACTTTTGAATTGTCAGTGTTGTCAGTCTCTCACTCTCTTTTAATGGTTTCTGTCTTTCATGTCACAAGTAAACTTCATAAAAATACTTCTTGTAGTGCTTTTTATACCCCCCTTTTTAAAAATTTTAATCTTTAGTTCACTTGAGATTTATTTGGGAGATATTTTAGGATTAATAATATTTTATTTTCCCAAATGGATAGCTAGTTATTTCAACATTAATAGTGACTATTCTCTCTCTTCCCCACTGATTTGAAATGCTTTCTCCATTGTATCCTTTTCTAGTTGTTCTGTTTCTATACCCTTCTGTTGCATTTATCTGTTTTTTTTTTATTGTATGCCTGATGGTGGTACAAGTGTAGTATTTACCTCATAGAGTGGTTGTGAGCATTAAATGAGAAATGCGTATAAAATGATTAGTATGGTACCAGTCATGTAGTGTAAAGTAGTCAATACGTATAGAGGTTGACCAAAAAAATGTCACATTTTAAGTATGCTGTTCGCTCAAAAGATGGTGTTAATCAAATGAATGCTAGTATCACCATGTGGCAGGCAGGACAGTCAAAGAAAATGGTGGAAGCTTGGTCGAGCGAATGCCATGCTATTCATTGCTACCATAATTTAATTCAACTTCGAAAAGTAATACATAGATAACATCACTTAAAATGTGTATGCATGTTTTTGGCACCCCTGGTGTTAGCCACCATTAACATCTCACTGTAAAGGGAACACGTTTTTAAAATAGTAGGAGAGCAAACTGAAAACCCTCCAAAAAGTAAAAAGTATAGTAAGAAATAGAGACTTTTTTTTTTTTAAAGAAAAACTTAGAGCTTCTAATTTTTATACAATACTTATGGAATGGCAAGAGTTCATTTTCTTTTTATACAGGTAAACTGTTTTAAAAGTATGTTCAATATTAAAGTTCAGTTATTTAAACTTACTATTGTTCTAGTTGATAAGCAGAAACTATGTCTTATTTAAGAAATATTTATTTAGCACCTCAAGGTGCCAGGATTGAGAATAGCATAAGATATAGCATTCCCTGTGAGTGTTTCACAGTCAAGTTGGGGAAACACACATATAAACAAATAAATACAAACAATGTATACTAATGTACTTAGTTGTTTTTCGCTCATATGGAAAGATTTACTTGTATTAGAACTGCATACATTCACTTAACCATTTTTCTAAACATAGGAATGGGATGAGGATAATATTTAAATAGTATTTTTATGCTGACTTCCTATGAACTATATGTCAAAATGCTTGTTTGTACACTTCCCCTTATCCTAAATCCTTGTATGATATTAACCACAAAGAAGACAAAAAGTCACATTTTGAGATTGTATATTTTCTGCTTTTAAATGAAGCTGTTAACTATGTATATTCCATGTCTAATCCTGATTAGTGAATGCATGTATACTACATATTAACAAAATGATAGTAATTTTAGTATTAATATTCTAATATACTCTAATATTATTTTCCCTAAATGCATCTTCTAAGTCTATGACTAAAATCATGTAATTAATTTGTATTTTTATAAGATTAATGTACTTTTAATCTAAGCATCTGTTTACTATTTGTTTCACACCTGTGACAAGATGATTTCAACCATTCACTTATAAAAAGAGAAACACATTGTTGGGGGTACTCCCGCTTTGAAGAATACATTCTGTTTTTTGCCCAGTAACTATGTGAAAAATACCAATTACTGAAACTGAGAAGAATGAAGTTACTTGTAAACCTAGTATTCATACAAAAAAGGTCCTCTAAATGAAAACCATGCTGAGATGCAATAGACCAAATCTGTTTAACATAAACCTTTCAAGATCAATGTAGCTAAAAAATGTATCCATGATTTGAGAAGGCAGCTTTAACAAAACAGTATTGTAAAAAATAACTAAAATGAAACAGCTGGCAACCAACCTGACAAACATGTACCATGACAGGAAGCTATGGTATTTGAAGTAACTTAGTAAATATTAGTGAACTGTTACAAGCCATATTTCTATGTATACTTTTGATAATATTCTGATACACAGGAAGTACTGTGGCAAGTGAAATTATGAAATTTGTAAAAGTTAAAAAACCAAATAAAGCTACCATTTCAGTTAGAGTGAAAATCATGACAATTGTAGATCTCAGTGAGAATGTAATTTAGGTTCTGGTTTAGCATTTATTAGGAAATATAATGTATTCTAGTGTCACCTTCATTATTAGCAAATTGTCTTCAGAAGGAATACAAATAGGAGAGGTTCAGAGATGCCTTTTAGAGTGTCAGAGATGCAGATTATATAGTATAGTGGGCATTGCCAATAAAGATTGAGAGGCCACCTTTGTTTAAATACTAACTCTGATATTTATTAGCCTTTTGAATGGTATATTTAAAGCATTTCTCTGTCTCAGCTTCTTGAGTTGTCAAATGTGTAAAATAGGCCCCATAGGGTTTCTGTGAGATTTAGATGAGTTACATGAAAAATGCTTAGTGGGTTATTAGCACATGAGAAACACTTCATAAATGCTGGCAGTAAAGTTTAGCATCAGCAGACATCCTCTCCTTTGCATTTTCCCTCCATCTCTCTTCTCCTTTCTGCTTACCCTCCTTATTATCTTTTTTTGCCTTTCTCTTTAGTTTTATAATTTTTCCACTTTATTCTATTCCTCTAATTTCCTTATTGTTTTCTCTTTTTAAAAAATTGCTTTTTCCACTTCACTACATGTTTTTATTATCTTTTAAAATTTCCATTCCTCAGCCGGGCTCAGTGGCTCAGCCTATAATCCCGTGCTTTGGGAGGCTGAGGTGAGTGGATTGCCTGAGCCCTCGGGTTCGAGACCCGCCTGGGCAACTTGGCGAGACCTCATCTCTACAATAAATCAAAAAATCAGCCGGGCGTGGTAGCGCATGCCTGTAATTCCGGCTCCTCGGAAGGCTGAGCGGAAGAATTGCCAGAGCCCAGCAGGTCGAGACTGCGGTGGCCAGAAGTGGCCACTACACTCCAATCTGAGTGACAGAGTGAGACTCCAACTCAAAAAAAAAAAAATTTCCATTCCTCTAACTCCTGTTCTTTTATCTGACAGGCCCGATAGCCGCACTTTCTTTTCCCTTCATAGGCCTGTATCTTTGCCGCAGAATGTGAGATCTTTTTTTTTTGAGTTGAGTTGAGTCTCTCTCACCCAAGCTGAAGTGCTGTGGCACACTCATTGCCTGAACCTGAGATCTTAACCTGAAATCTTTGAATATCCTTTAATGGGCCTACAAACCTCTAAAGTTATATACAAAATTTCATGAATATGCATTTTTTAAGATAGAGGTTTCATAGTTCTTTACAGGGTTTCAGAGCATTTTGCAAATTCTACAAGTTAAGAGCCATTGTTCTATAAGATGGATGTAACTAGTTTTCCCTCCCAGATGATTTGTTGGACCTCTTTGCCATTTACCTCATCACTATTGTATATATGAGATTTGTACCACAGCATTTAAAAGAACTTTACCCCCTGGTAATTCATGAACTGTGGCATCATTATGTTGTGCTTTAATATTTGCATGCAACAGCTTTGTTTTTAAAAAAAGTTTTGAGCATTGTGCCTTCCCTAAAAATATTTTTCCAAGTTTTGAATATTCTTAACAAATGGCCAGTGCTGTTTAAAATTAGATAAGTATTTCTCATTTCATTTCTATGTGAAATGCCCAAGCCAACTTGGAATCAAAACTTTCAATATTTTAAAAGCTCAGTGAAAAAATAATGTATTAGAATTAGGTACAAATTCACTAGAAAAATATTCACATTGACAGCATTTTTTTAAAAATTAAAACTTCTATAACAAAAGTGATGTAGACTTTCAGTATATTTTTTCTAGTTGGTCTAAGAGCCACAGTTGTTTTCTTAACTAAAATCATCATTCATATGAATCATCATAGTAGCCTGAAAAATTTAGAATTCCTCTAGGAAAAGAATATAACCCAGCAAGACATTCTTTATACATCTTACCATATGTAAAAGTCTAGAGGAGGAAACTATTCCTTTGAATATAGTGTTGCTATTGATAATTCTGCATTGGTAATTCTAACCTCTAAAATAAAATGCCCATTTTCAGGACCTTTACTCTCCTGGGGAATATTAAAACCAAATGAATAAACCCTGTGTACTAACCCTGCCCCCCTTAGAGCAAAGATAATACAGAGCCGTATATATATATATATCTCCAACACTAATGTTAAAATGAGTGCCTAGCATGTGTTGACTCTGGGGTACAATGGTGAGTATAGCACCTAAGATCTTTTCCTATGAGAAAAACAAATATGTCTATGTATATATAATACCATATGTATTCATATACAAATAGTAGTAAGTGCAATGAAATGAACAGGATCTGAAGAGAGAGTGAATTTTGCTTTTGAATGCCATCTACAATTAGTTATTTAGTAGGAAAAAAATAAAGCCCTTCGCTTAGTCCCCGTTAATCTGTATTCTATGTTTTAATAATGAAGTTGGTAACAGGCCATGGTGTTTAATTGTGCAGAAAGAACTGCTAGGCACTTGCCAGAGATATTATCTTACCCCGTAAGGATGACTATTAAAAAAAAAAAGAAAAAAATAACAAGTGCTGATGAGAATACAGAGAGAAGGGAACTCTTGTACACTATTGATGGGAATGTAAACTGGTACAGCCACTATGGAGAACAGTATGCAGGTTCTTCAGAAAAACTACAAATAGAACTACCATATGATCCAGCATTCCTACTACTGGGAATTTATCTGAAGGATGGGAAGTTATGTTGAAGAGACATCTATACCCCTATGATTATTGCAGCACTATTCACAATAACCAAGATATGAAATTAACCTAGGTGTCCAACAACAGATGAACGGAGAAAGAAAGTGTAGTATATATACACAATGGAATACTCTTCATTAAAAAAAAAAAAGAAATCCTGTCATTCATGGCAGCATGATGGTACTAGAGGACATTATGTTAAGTAAATTGAACCAGGAACAGAAAATCAAATATTACATGTTCTCACTCATATGTGGAAGTTAAAAACGTTTACTGACAGAAGTAAAAAATTGACTAGAAAATACTAGAGGCTGGGAATGGTGGGAGTGGGGAGGGAGAAATAGGTAGGAATACAAACTTATAGCTAGATAGAGGAATAATTTCTAGTGTCATATTCCACTGTAGGATGACTGTAGTTAACAAGAATATATAGTTTTAAAGACCTAGAAGGAGGATATTAAATGTTCCCAACACAAAGAAGTAATAAATATTTGAGATGATGAATAGGCTAATTACTCTGATCTGATCACTGTACATTATATGTATCAAAACATCACTGTGTCTCCCATGAATATGTACAATTATTATTTGTCAATTTAAAAAATAAAAAAATAAAATTATTTTTAAAAAGACCTCATCAAAACTTTTTGTGCCTTGTAACATAAAACTTGAAGATGGCAGCGTAACCAGTTGGACTGTGCAAGTCCCTGTGTGTGCATGATTGTGTGGACAATTCTGCTGTGTTTCTGTGTGTAAATGGGACTGTGAGATATGAGTTGGGAATTGAGAGCAAGTGGCAAGGGTCCTCCTGGTGAAGCTGCTAGTGCTGCAGCAACTCTGCTTGGACCCTGGCGCTTCTGGAGCATAGAGTCTGAGCACCATTTTCTAAAATCAGCAGAACTTTCCTGGGAGGAATGGCTGGAGTGATTGCTGCCCCCAGTGCTGGACTGAATGCTGGTGGCAAGAGCGCAGCGAGGGAGTCTGAGGCCGAGTCCCAAGGAAACAGCAGGGAGAAGCCACCCCAAGCTTGGACTGGGCTCTAGAGTCTTGCCACTGGGTCTGAGATCTGGAGACTGTGGTAACTGCTGGCGCTATAATCCCATTGGTGACAGGAACAGCAGCTGCCAGAGAAACTGATCAGATTCTCTAACACCTGGGTAGAGAAGTGCTCCATGGTAGCCCTTGCGGAACAGCAGAACTGCATCTTGAGACCAGGTGCTATCTTTGTGTTGCATTTGTATTGCTGTTTGTGACCTCAGAGAAAATTGGCAAGCTCTGGAGGGTAATGGCACCCCAGACAATCCACCTGCCACCCTGAGCCAGCCGCTGGAGGATAGATGCAGACAGCGGAACTAACTGAGAAAGAAGCTAGGAATGCCTAACTGACTCTCCCCCACCTGTAGCAACAAGTGAAAGAGATTGGAAGGGCAGAGGAAAGTCAGGAGGACCCATTCCCCTGCGGTGAACTAGATGCCCTGGGAGCTGTGACCACACTGGAAGATGAAGGAAGGGAGATCCCCAGAGACGCTGTGCCAAGTTATTTTAGCCACCTTTCCTCCCTGTAGCCTGGGCAACAGAAAGACTGTGACTAAAAAAAAAAAGATCTCAAGTTGCAACAGTGAGTAGGGAACCTGCAGTAACAGCCCTGCAGTGGCAGAACCTGTCACAAGAGGGAGCCACCCCCCCAAAGAGACATACTAAAGCTGAGATCTCTTTTATTTATTTATTTATTTATTGGAGGGGGGTATTGTTTTGTTGGTTTGATTATCTTGTTTGGTTGCTTTGTTTGTTGGTTGGTTTTCTCTTTTTTTCTTCTTTCATTCTTTCTCTATTTTTTATGGTTTTTTTTTCTATTTCTATTTTTCTTTTAGCTTTTTTTCTCTTTTTCCTCCTTTTTCTTTTTTCTTTCTTTTCTCTCTTATACCCTGACTTGGACTCAGGGGCTATGCAAGCATACCCACTGTAAGGTCATATTGTGCAGAGACAATGAGTGAGTCTCAGCTGACCAATTCACCAGATAGCAAACATTGTGACTTGCCAATAGGTTCAGAATCCTTGCAGCCCGCCCCCACCCCCAGTAAATGCTCAGAATTGTAAAGAGACAGCACAACGCTCAACCCCTAGCCCTGCTTCATAATTGAACAAACCTGGAACCCTGGCTCAAGAAAGTCCAAAAGGTAAAGTAAATATCGAGAAGTGACTGCTTCTCCATTTTCCACTGAGCAATGGAATTAAAGAGAAAGATAAGAGAACTGTTGGAAATGAAGAAAAACCAATGAAAAACTGCTGGTTGCCATCAGAGTCTCAGCAAAAAGTCAATGCTAAAACAGCTACTGGGGCACAAACAATGGCTATGTCCCATAATGACAGTACCCAGATGGTACTTATGGAGATCAGAGAATCATTGGATAAAATCAATTAAAATCAAGAAATACAAGGACTAAAACTAAATGAAATTGCAACGTAGCTAGACAGGCTCAAGAAAGTATACTTAGAAGTAGCAGAAATAAAGAACTCCATCCAAAAAATAAATAACAAACTGACAAGCATGGGAAGCAGAATTGACCAAGCAGAAGAAAGAATCTCAGAGCTGGAAGACCAAAATATGGAATTAACCCAATCTATTAAAAAATAGGAAAAAAACTTAGGAAGAAAGAGGAAACTCTCCAAGAGATGTGTGGTTTTATCAAGAACCAAACCTACCTCTGATTGGAATACCTGAAATAGAAAGAAAAACGGATAACACCTTGGAACAAACATTGCATGAGATCATTGAAGAAAACTTCCCTCATCTGACGAGAGAGATGACTATACAAGCACAAGAGCTCCAGAGAACACCTGTAAGACATTTTATGAGAATACCAACCCCTAGACACATAGTAATTCGCCTACACAAAGTAAGTATAAAAGAAAAAATTCTAAAGCTATCCAGGGAAAAAGGTCAGACTACCTCCAGGGGAGACCAATCAGAATTGCTGCAGACTTATCTGCAGAAACACAATATGCTGGAAGGAATTGGGCCCTAATCCTTAATGTTCTGAAAGATAAACAATTTCAACCAAGAATGTCCTACCCAGCCAAGCTAAGCTTCATCAGTGATGGAGAATTAAAATCCTTCCCAGATATCCAATCCCTAAGAGAATATGCTGCTTCAAGACTAGCACTACAAGAGATGCTTAAAAAGGTGCTGTGCACAGAAGAAAAAAGAAAAAAAAAAAGACCATATACTTCACAAGATCACAAACACAGAAGCAGCAGAACACACAGCATACCCACAAAAATGAAAACACATATATGAACACAAAAGCTAAATGAAAACAAAACAGCCTTACAAGAGCATTAGATCAGGGACAAACTCTCACATTTCAATAGTCAGCCTGAATGTGAATGGACTTAATGTACCACGGAAAAGACATAGAATGCCAAACTGGATAAAAACACATAACCCAGTAATTTGCTGTCTCCAGGAAACGCAGCTCAACACAAAAGATGTCCACAGACTCAAAGTTAGAGGATGGAAAACAAATTTTCAGGTGAACAGATCACAAAAGGCAGAAATCATGATCAGATAAAACGACCTTTAAGCTATCAAAAATGTAAAAAGATATGAAAGGAGACTACATAATGATAAAAGGTTCAATCCATCAACAAGAAATGTCCATCCTAAACATATATGCACGCAACACAGGAGCACCAGCTTTTATAAAGCAGCTACTAAGTAAACTAGAAATATAAAATTTGCTGTGGAAATGAAAGTGTATTGCAAGATTTTGGTCACAACCTATAAAGGGAAGAAAAACAGAAAACTCTATTCTTCATGACTCTGTTTCCCTGACTTGTAGATCCTTTAACAAGGCTGAATCATAGAAGCTAGAGCTCTAGAGACTTTTCTTGGAAATAGCTCTGAATTCTAGACTCTAAGGAATGCAGTTTGGACACGACCAATTTAGTTTGACCTTTTTATTTTAAAAGTAATGAAATGGTGGGGTTCATTGTTCTCTTTTTACTTAGTTAGTGGAGGATCTTAAATAGCTGAGCCTAAATTTTTTGATTTAGTGTTTTTGTTTTGTTTTAATTACAAACAACTGATATTTAATTTTCCTTTTCTGAACTTAAAGGCAGTGTTTGCCCTTTTCCCATGAGAAGTCAGTGATAATGTGCTTGAGATCCCAGCAACTGGAGATGGTGGGGCTTTTCCACACTGAAACAACCAAGCTTTGTTTCAGGACTGGTATACCCAGAATAATGTGCTTTGAAACTTGAATATTAAGGCGATAAATGGATGTGCCCAACTGCTTGTGATGAACAAAATTTGAGGAAGTAGGAAAGTACTCTATCTAGAGCCCAACCAATTCTTTGTGTCTACTGAAGAAGTTGAGTAGTTCAGTGTGAATCATTTTTAAACTTGTCTAGGGAGCTTAGGGAATTCTCAGAGGAGTCAGTCTCAGGACTAGTATTGGGGGTGGGGTTGCCAAGAAAAGAGGGGTCTCTAGATAAGAACCGTAAACCAATTTTTGCTTCTTTGTTATAGAAGCTTCCTGAGTTGGTATTTGTGTGCCAAGTTTTGAGGCTTCCATCATGTGCAACAAGGAACTACATCAAGACTTTTTCACCTGGGGTCTCCTTTTCTTCTACTATTCCCTCTTGGCCCCTTTCCTCACACAAACTTTTTTGTAGAAAGGAAAGCAGGGAAAAGAAATATAATGCTTGAGTTCTAGGTTTTGGGAGCTAGTTAAGATCTGTTAGTAATGATAGATTTAAACAATTAATATTTAAAAGCCCTGAAAATTATGTTCTTAAACCGTCTACCTAAGTGGAAAAATGTATTATCTTCATTGAGAAAAATATGTGTGAAAGTAACCAACAAACCGAACTGTTTAGAAAACAGCATATTTTAGCCAATAATGAGCCTTAACCTTTGCAGGAGCAGCACATGGAAATTATTATTATGTACCTGCAGATAGAGCTATGGTGTTTCCTAAGTCAAAGATCAGGTCTTCATTATACCAGGGCATTCTGATTTTTACAGTTAATCTTATTTGGTTGCTAAATGTCTTACTTGCTTAATGAAACAAAATTTGAAGAAATAACTCACTTAATTGCTTCCCTTTTTAATTTAAAATATTTTTTCTCCAAATTTTGAAGACATTTTGACTAATTCAAATTTCACATAATATTAATGAGTACCATAGTTTGTAAGCTATAAAGTTATGTGATCTGAATGCTCTCTACCTAATGTGACTGGAATTTTTCTTCAATTATAAGAGCAGCAAGACCATCATTCTCCAGTTTCAAAGGAAAGAATGCAGCTGCTTGCAAGAGGAGAGCGAAACTAACAAAACATATAATATTTTGAAAAATATGTCCGGGGGGAAAAGATTTTTCTGTTCAAAAATATATTAAATTATTTAGCTTGGCAGCTCCAGGGTGTGAATATTTTGAACTCCATCACTGTCATTTATTTTTTTATCAAGTTCAAATGGAAAAAATTGAAAACTTTATTTTGACATGTAGTTCTTTATTAGATCTATAAACCTTCGGCTGTAAGGACCTACACTTTACTGTGATCTGCATAGGCACATTCCGTTTTTAGTGGATCAGTGTTTAATCTTCAAAATTCTCAGCAAATAGCAGAGTTGCAGCCAAAAATTCCTTAGTTGAGATTCCTTCCGGCCCAGATGAAACTAATAGTTCCAGGCTGTGTTGCTGTCATTCATGACTAATTCAGGTATGGCTGCTTACTGTTTTTAATTTTCCTTTTCTGAACTTAAAGGCAGTGTTTGCCCTTTTCCCATGAGAAGTCAGTGATAATGTGCTTAAGATCCCAGCAACTGGAGATGGTGGGGCTTTTCCACACTGAAACAACCAAGCTTTGTTTTAGGGCTGATATAGATATGAGCTTGATGATAGACATAATAAAGTAGAGGACAGACACATAGTAGGTTATTCAGGAGAAATAAGAATGTATTAGGGATTTACCCCCAAGTTTTGAAAGTTGGTGTTATGGAAAGCATTTGTCTCCTACTACACGATATCCATTGATACCATTTACCATTTTGGGACAGAATATTGTGTTAAATGGACAATCTGTTTTATTACAATTCTTGTGATTAGTAGTAGAACTTTTATAACATTCAAAATATTATCACCAGTTACCACATCAGACCAGAATGGATTCGTTTTGCATTTTAAACTGTTCTAATTAATACTTAAAAACAGTGTGATATAGCTGGGTGCAGTGTCATGTGCCTGTAGTCCTCAGCTACTTGGGAGGCTGAGATGGGAGGATCCCTTGAGCCCAGGAGTTTGAGGCTGTAGTGCCTTTTGATTGCTTCTGTGAATAGCCATTATACTCCAGCCTGGGCAACATAGGGAGACTCCTCAAAACAAATAACAACAAAATAGATATAAAATAAAGAACAAAGATCATGGACTTTGGAATTGAACAGTTCTGGATTTATATTTTAGCTGGTTCTGCTACCTTAGGCCAATGATGGAAGATTCTGAGTCTCAGTTTTTAAATTTATAAAGTGAGATAATAGGTTACAGAGTTGGTGTGAAGATTAATAATATGGTAGATAGAGAGTGCCTATAGAAGACCTACAACATATTTGGTACTCAGGAAATGGTAGATTATATATTTATCATAAAGTGCCTGCCTGCTTGCCTATTTCTGTTGATCTTCTAATTTTTTTAGGCCCCATTTTTTGTTAATCCAGATCTAGTCTACTGAAATTTAAAGTATGAAAATACTCAGATTAATGGATAAACAAAAGGTTTGCTGGCTGTCTCCCAAGAGGCTTCCACAATAACATTAACATCTAACATTAACGTAGTATGACTTTAAGTCTGGCAGTGTGTTAGCATCCTAAGAGTCAGTATTTCCCTTGGGAAGACCAAATCTGCGAGCATTGTAGATCAATGTATATATAGTATTACCTGCTAAAAGGAAAAAATATAGGCCGAATCTTCTAACTAGCACTGGAGTATAGCTGTGAAAGAAGCTGTAATTATCAGTAGGTTTCTTGGAATTCAAGGGGGTGTGAAGAAAGGGAGGTAGTTATAGGGTTCAACTATTTGGCAGAATAGGCAAATATGGTAGACTGATAAAATATGCTTGCTTCCCTGCTCCCCTTTGAAATCCCACAATATAACTGGAGTAAAATGGAGAGGTGACAAGAGTAGAAGCAAGCTGAACAAAATTTTGGAAGCTGGAAAGTAAGATTTTGGTACTAACTTAACAGAGGAGAGAAGATGGAATACTAAATGGTTGCATAGTGGGAGCAAATAAACAAGGTAATTGAAAAGTAGCACTTTGGAACAGGAAGAGCTAAAGAAAGATCTACATAAATGACATTGGGGTCCCCAATGGAAAAACTAGTTTGCTGTCTTATCCAGTGCTGAAATCTGCTAGTCGTGAGTTCTACCCATGTGCATACAGCTAGTACTCATCTTTTTATTGTCTTGAACAGATATGTTAGATAAAAGTCTGTAAGATGAAAGAAACCAAAATGAGGGAGAAAAAAATGTGAGGAACAGAAGCAATGCAGGAGTAAAAGACATTTCAAAAAGCTGTAATTAAAATTCTCAGGGATCCTCAGAGATGAAATCCTCTACAAAAGAATAAGAGTATGTTTTAGATGGGATTATTCAAAGAATAAAAGCTCTTGGGTATTAATTTTTTTAATTTAGTAGAAGGGTTGGGAGATAAAGTTGAGACTATCTTTCTAAAAGTAGTCTGTAGATTTTAAAAGACAAAGAAATGGAAAATAAAATGGAGGTGAAAGATTGGAAGATAAAAGAAAATACAATTCGAGGAAAACTAGGCTATGTAGCATTTGACTAATAGGAAAAGTTCCAAGAAGAGTTTGAGTTTGAGATGAGTTAATGTTCTCCCGGTTGGTTATATAATCTAAACTCTAAGTTCTGAGAGTTTGGGGAATGTTTTGTTGATCTTGTTCACTGTTTATTCATTGTCTTTCATAGTATGTGTATATAGTAGATCCTCAGATATTTTGACTGAGATTATCCTAATATTCTGTTTCTATTTGCTTAGAAAACTAAGTAATTTTTTTTTAAAGAGGCAGCTAACTAGAAGGAAACTTTTTTTCAAGAAAGGAAATTCAGTCATTATTCTTTAAGTGGTTCAGTTGGAAATAATATTTAGCTATAATAATGTACAACCCTAAATATTGATTTATCCAACTATTATGATGTGACTATTAAGAAAGAGGGGAAGGGGAATGCTGTAAGAGGGCTAAATCCTCATCATCTACAGAAAGAAGTCAATATGTAATGCTTGAACTATTGAATTTTAAAATGCAGTTATGAACATGTTTGCTAGAGATAGCTGAAATAGTTGGAAGTGAGTACTGGAGAAAAGTAGGGCAGGGATCCACTTCCCCTCACCTCCATTTTATGCCTTGTAGAACTACTTTTAAAGCAATATAAGTGAGTTTTTTGAAAAAGTAAAAATTAAGATATTTAGTGGCACAAAGCTACATCATTTTCTACATTAAGACCATACTTATCAGAATATGGCTATCCTTGGGTCAGGGAATCTTCTCTTTGGCACAGCCCTTCTCATTTTTCTCTATTCCATTGCTTACTCATCTCTCTTTGAAACTGACATATTCTTTAACCATGTTAGTACAGTCAGTCATATCATACCTACATTGCTAGGAATAGTCAGCTTCTAAGTTCTGTAGTATATTTTGTAGTGACTTCATATTTTAATTCTCAGGGTCTTTTTTTTTTTTTTGAGACTTTGAAGTCACTGGTGGTTATAGTTACTTTATTGTAACCTCCACATACTGATAACACATTTCACTAAAATAAAGGCTATTAATGCTTCAGTATTGTTCCAGTCAGTTATATATTCTAGACTCTAAATTCTGTGAAGTCAGGGACCATTGATTTTGTTCACTATTTATTCAGCTAACATAGTGTGTACACATAGTGGATTCTCAAGTATTTGATTGAAATTATCCTTACCTCTCATTGAGAAGGAGATTATGTAGTGCTTAAGGGCCTAACTTTTGAGTTAGACCAGGGATATCCAACCTTTTGGGTTCCCTGGGCAACATTGAATGAAGAGGAATTGTCTTGGGCTGCACATAAATTATAAAATATAGTGTATGTACATAAAAAGACTTGTATTTGAGTCTTATTTCTACCACTTACTGGCTATATTTTTCAACCTCCTTTCTGAAGCCAGTTTCCTCATCTATATAATGGGAATGGAAATTATGGAGCTGTTGTGAGAATTAAGTGAAATAAAGCAGGTAAAGTACTCAGCACATAGTAAGTGTCCATTAACCTTATTTTTTATTTTACTTTTTATTTATAATTGACACATAATAATTATACATATTTATTGGGCATAATGTAATGTTTCAGTGCATGTATTCAAAGAACAATGGTCAGATTAGAGTAATTTCCATATCTCTATCTTTTTTTGTGTGTGGTGACAACATTAAAAAATCTTCTCTTTTAGCTGTCTTGAAGTATTCAGTACATTGTTGTTTGCTGTGTTCATCCTATTGTGTAATAGAACATCAACACTTATTCTTCCTGTCTCACTGTAATATAGTACCCATTGACCAACCTCTCCCATTCCCTTCTTTGCCCCCCTTCTCCTTGGCCCCTGGTAACCACTATTCTGTTCTCTACTGTATGTTTATTGCAGTGCTGTTCACAGTAGCTAAGATATGGAGTCAACCTAAATGCTGATCTAATGATGAATAATTGAAGGAAAGGTGGCACATATACATACATACATACATATGTATATGAATATTGTATATATGCATACAATGGAATATTTTTCAGCCATAAAGCAGAATGAAATACTATCATTTGTGACAACATGGATGAGCTTGGAAGACATTATGTTAAGTGAAATAAGCCAGGCACAGAAAGGCAAACACTGCATGGTCTTACTCATATGTGTAACTACTGTTTTATTTTTGAGTCATCACACAACCGTTTGCTTAGCTTCTCAAAAATCCAATATGGTTATAAGGTAAGAATTTTTCCTGTTTGTAAGGATTCAACAAGTGTTAATGACTCTTGAGTATATTTCTTCAGTCCTGTCCTTTTAGTCTGTGCTTGTACCCATCTCTTTCCTAAGTATTAATACTGTGTTTCCAGTGAACACCTAACGGCCCTGCTTCACAGACATTTTCACCTTTTCATTATTTGTTATTTCTGATCATCATTATCTTACTGTTCTTTAAAATCACCACCATAAATTATTAAATTTTCATTTAAAAATAATACTTGATGTTAATAAAGTGAGTTCTTTTTTCCTGAATTCTCTAGTAATGTTATTACACTATAGGTTAGATTGCAACACATTTTTTTAAAAGTATAAATTGTGTTTCTCAGGAGATAGATTCATTTATTTTTAGGAATGTTTATTGCATAACTTCTAGTATAACAGGAAGATGTTTATGTTCTTCAAGATACACTATCCTCATGAAGTAGTTTGGCTGCATTAAAAGAGAGTAGTGATAAGATAATTTTGCAACTTCTTTCTTTGAAAGGCCAAGCAACCCTTTCTGAGACTGGGATGTCATAAGGGGTAGGAATTTGCATTCTACTCATCTATTTGTTCATTGACTGGCATGTAGTAAAATCTTAACTGTTGACTGAATGAGTGCATGTGTATGAATGAATTAACCACGGTGTTGTTCCATTGGTTTATCACTTTTTATTTCAATACAGTTTAAACTTTAAAAAAGAATTGCAAAATTAGTATAAGGAAATCTCATATATCATTTACCCAGAATACCAGTGTTTTGCAAAGTTTAAATCCTTTATGTATGTATAATGATTTCTGAGCCATTTGAGAATAAATTGTTGACATTGTACCCTTTTACCCCTAAATACTTTAGAACGTAACCTAGGAACAAGACCATTCTCTTATAATAAAGCACATTGCACTTACCAAAATCTAGAAATGTAACATTAATATAATATTATTTTCTAATCCACATTTGTATCCAAATTTGTGCATTGTGGTTAATTCATTTATAGCTATTCTTTTCTCAGTCCTGTATCTAATTCAGGATACATTCCATTTAATTTTCATGTTTCATTAGCCTTCTTTAATCTGGAATTGTTATTTAGTTTTCCTTTTTTCTTTCTTTCTTTTTTTTTTTTTTTTGAGTAGGAGTCTCACTCTGTCATCCAGGCTGGAGTACAGTGACATACTCATGGCCACCCAGCATCAACCTGCTGGGCTCAGGTGATCCTTCCACCTCAGCCTTCCAAGTAGCTGGAACTACAGGTATGCACTACCATGCCCAGCTAATTTTGTGATTTTTCTTTTTAATTGTAGAGATGTGGTCTCGCCAAGTTGCCCAGGCAGTTCTCGAACTGCAGGCTCAGGCAATCCACTCACCTCAGCGTCCCAAAGTGCTGGGAATGCAGGCTTGAACCCCTGTGCTCTACCTTCTTTCTTGACCTTAACATTTTTTGAAGAGTTTAAATCTATTATTTTGAAGAATATTCCTCAGTTTTGTTTGTTAATGTGTCCTCCTGATTAGAGTGAATTTTTAGCTGGAATACCATGAAAGGGATGCTCTGCTGTTGTCAGTACATTACATTACTAGGCACATGATATCAGTTTGTACAAATGTTAGCAATTTACCATTAAGTTTTATCCACCAGGTTTTTCCAATATAAAGTTACCATATTTTCCTTTGTAATTAATGTGTAATTTGTAGGAAAATACTTTAAAACTGTAAATATCTTGTTCTTTATTTTTCAAACTTTCACCCGTAGTTTTAGCATTCATCAGTCTATTCTTCCATATTTATTAGTTGGCATTCTACTATAAGGAAGAGTTTCTCTTTCTTTATTTTTTTATTTATGTTAGTCTTATTTATGTTAGTTTGACCCATAGATTCTTATGTTATTCAATGAATTATAATCTATTACTGTCATTAATTATGTTGACACTTAAGAATTTCCACTTTTGGCTGTGGGAGTCCCTGCAAACTGCTGCTTTATCCTTTTGTTAGATCTTCATCAGTATTTGAGAATTTCTTACCTTTTCTGTTGTAACAAGATGTTCTAGGTTCTTCCTGTACGGTCCTTGCCCTAGCCTTGGAGTCAGCCTCTTTTCTAAGGTGCTCTGGTTCCTTTTAATGGAGAATGGTATTTTAAAACGAAGATCTGGGTGCTTGGTATATTATTGGCTCTAGACCCTCTCAGGTCTCAGATTTTTCAGAATCAAGCTACGAAATGTGTGTATGTATGTATCTATGTGTTTGCCTGAATTGAAGTTCCGTATCTAAATTAAGAGTTCATATTGATTAATATTTAAATCCAGCACTACAGGATTTATTGTAGTTTCTCTCCATAATTATACTTCCCATCTCCAACAGTGAGAAACTTGGCTTTATGTTATTTTTTTTTTAATATTTCTAGTACCTTGTCTAAACCTTGGAATTAAGTAATGTATCTTTTAAGTGTTTGAGTAAGTGAATAAATGAATGATTAAACAAATAGTTATAGCATTATCTCTGTGTGTATTCTCACTGCTGTGACCAATGCTTGGCATGAAGTAGATGCTGAATAAAACTTTGTTGAACAAATAGTTCTCTTTTCATCAATATATTCATATTTTAACTTTTGAGCCATATAAGATATGACTCAGTATGAGTACTCTTTTATCATTTAAATTATGAATCCATATAAGTTATTCAGTTACTATGAAGTCAATCATTTTTTCAATAAGAAGAAGTCATAAATAAAAATAAAATTGATCTATAAGAAAAACGGTCCCTTTGTTTAAAAAAAAAACCTTGGGTATAAGCAGTGTCATTGAAAAGATTTCAGCATTTCTAATTACAAAAATTGTAGCTTGCAGAGTTTGCCTGGCACATTTTTCACATTTGTCAGCTCTAGCAAGTGAAATATGTTCTTCATTTGAATTCTCTTCCTATACCTCCTGCTGTCAGGCAAAAAGAATTTCCACTTCACTGCTGCTTGTTATTAAGCTACTATAAACAAGAATGCTTGAAGGTAGCTTATGAGCAAGTGACTAGAAATTTCTGATAACCTTAAGACTCATTCCCAAATTATATTATTAACTCTGTGACTTATCTGGGGGTAAACAGTAGTGTTTCATTTACCCATGCCTTCAAAGGTTATAGATTTATAATTTAAGACAGCCATTAATGACAATACCTATTGAAATATATTTTTTTCCCCTTAAACCTCGGTAAATGTGGTCTGTTTTTCTGTCTGATGTAACTAAAACTAACAACTCCTTGCTCATAAATTCTTATTTTTTTCCAGAAACTTGTTTTAAAAGGGCTCTATCCTTTTCTATATTTGCTTATTCTGTTTACCTAAAATATGTTAACTGTAGCATGTGCATTATAACTTATAGTATAAAATCAAAGTGTATAATTTCTCATGAGTCATAACTGAAAAATAAGAAAAGTCGGAAAGAGGGTTAGTTTTATATTTGGTAAAACTTTTCTACAAAATTGATTACTTTTGTTTTAAAGAAAAGTTTCTCCACCATAACTTCTTTAATCCTGTATAGAAACATTTATTTTAAGTCTTTGTCCTCCAAATTTATAAGAGGGTATGGATATGGATGTTTTTTAAATGAATGAAAAAATAAGGGTCTGGGTCTTCTTAAAATGAATAGAAAAATAAAAAATTTAAAGCATTTCAGTCTTTTTTTCTATTTCTAATTTTTTTATTTTAAAATATGGGGTACAATTCAGGGTTAGGTATACAAATGTTCATTATGCAGGTACCCTTGTTGATGAGGTAGCACTTCAGTCTTAAAAGCTTTTTTATTTTAAGAAAAACTGACATGGCAGTTTATACAAATAGTCCTTTTTCTAGATTAAATATTTGAAAACAGAGTTCTATATGTTCATATTTAAAGTATAAGAATTTAAAACTAAAATTTAGAACTTGTTTTAAAAATGTCTTTTTTGTGGTGCAATGTGGGTAGTCTTGTGTCATAGATTCCCTTTTCTCCATCTTGGTTTATCTCAATAAATAGATATTGTTCCAACAATTTGGCCTGGTATTACTGATTTTTATACATGCATATGTGTACACAGAGGGTTCACCATGAGAGGCAGTTATACTTGACATATTTCCCAAATTGTCTTTGTACTTTTAGCCGAAGTAACTTTTTCATTTGCTCTTTGTATTTTCAGTCCCCCTCTCCCACCCACTGAGTTTTATGATAAAACACAGTGTCTTCTTCAAGGAGTCCAGACACCCTAGGAACATAGCCCAGATGACAACTCGTAAAAGTAACTAAGGAAAAGGAAATTTCAGCTACCCAAGGTCAGTGAGATTCAGTGTTGACCTCAGTAGGTTGATGTCTGGCTCTCCCTGTGTACTCTTTCCCACCTTTGAAAAAAACCAAATGTGTGGTAGGGTAGGCAGAAGAGATTGTTGGGATGCTCTTTCCATTTGTTCTTTTGGCTAGAGAAAATATCATTTTCTCTCCTTTACTCCCTTTATCTTTATCCTTATCCTTTTCTGTTCTTTTATTTTATTTTCTTCTTTTATTTCTACTCCTCGCTTTTTCAAGAGAATTGGGCCTCAGAATTATGAACAGTACATGGTATTCTTGGGGTAGTTTTGTATTTCCTTCCTCTTTGCATGTTTTTAAGATGAAGATTAGGCAAATTAAAATCCAGGTATATTTTATTTTATTTATTTTTTAGAGATAGGAGGGTTTCACTTTGTTGTCCAGACTATGGTGCAGTGGTGCAATCATAGCTTACTACAGCCTTCAACTCCTGGACTGAAGCAAGCCTCCTACCTCGGCCTTCTGAGTAGCCAGGACTACAGGCGCACACCCCTACACCAAACTGACTTTTAAATTTTCTGTAGAGATGAAGTCTCACTATGTTTCCCATGCTGGTCTCGAACTCCTGACCTCAAGTGATCCTCCCAGGTTGGCCTCCCCAAATGTTGGGATTACAGATATGAGCCACCTGGCCAAACTCCAGCTATATTTTAATATCACTTATGACTTCAAGGTAGTTACAGACACTAAATAACTCATTGCCACTCCTTTCCTGTAAATTTGCAACTTGACAAGCTTCCTTGCCAAAGTAAACAGTAATATTCTTTTTAGTCTTTAAAAATATACAAGACAATGTTTGCAAAAAAATGATATATGAATCTTTTAAAAGACACTTAGTAGCCAGGCTCGGTGGCTCAGCCTGTAATCCCGCGCCTTTGGGAGGCTGAGGTGAGTGAATTGCCTGAGCCCGTGGGTTTGAGACCCGCCTGGGCAGTGAGACCTCATCTCTACAATAAATCAAAAAATCAGCCGGGCGTGGTAGCACATGCCTGTAATTCCGGCTACTTGGAAGGCTGAGACGGAAGGATCGCCGGAGCCCAGCAGGTCGAGGCTGCAGTGGCTAGAAGTGGCCACTGCACTCTAGTCTGGGCGACAGAGTGAGACTCCAACGCAAAAAATAAAAATAAAATAAAAATAAAAGACACTTAGTAAAATTTAATTAAATTCAGTCCAATTAGGAGGTGGGCCAGTTGGAATCAGAAGACAATTGGAGGCACAGAACCAGAGAAATATATCATTCTAGAAATGCCTAGGGTGGTTGTTATATTTTTTTCCCCACAGCTGTGTTTCCAGTACAAAGCATATTGCTTACCTGGCATCCTGTAGATACTTAGTAAAGATCTGTTAATTAATCAATGGGCCGGGCTCAGTGGCTCAGCCTGTAATCCCGTGCTTTGGGAGGCCGAGGTGAGTGAATTGCCTGAGCCCACGGGTTCGAGACCTGCCTGGGCATCTTGGCGAGACCTCATCTCTACAATAAATCAAAAATTATCCAGGCGTGGTAGCGCACGCCTGTAGTTCCAACTACTTGGAAGGCTGAGGCGGAAGGATTACCGGAACCCAGCAGGTCGAGGCTGCAGTGGCTGGGAGCGGCCACTGCACTCCAGTCTGGGTGGCAAAGTGAGACTCCAACTCAAAAAAAAAAAAAACTAATCAATGAATTTTAGAAGCTTTTGGTTTACTTTTTTTTTGGAAAGCAGGATTTATTGAGAGGACAGAAAAGCTCCCAGAGCAGGAGGGGACCCAAGGGGGTTGCCCAGTGTACTTCTTAATTTTACAGATGAAGAAACTTAATCTAGAGATGGAATGGTGAAGAAGCAGAAGACCAATTTACTTGGTGGTCATTTGACACTTATTACATTTTTAAAGAATAAATCATTTCATTATTTTCAAGATATGAAATAATTGAAACTAAGCCAAACATATGTAATAATGAGATTTCTAGACACGCTGCTTCAATGAATTAATCTTTATAGTTGTTAATAACATATTTGTTGTCTGTAAATAGGTAATTATAATGTTCTTGTGGAGGTACTTAGTTTGTTTTCTTGAGTTCCAATATATTTTTCTTTTAATATTATTCATATGGTTAATTTGTTAGTAAACGCTTTGTGCAAGTTATACAGAGATTCTTTTAGTAAACTCCCCTCTCTGGGTTATCATAAAGTCTGCATTTGTTAAACTAGTATAGTATCATTGACTTCAGTGTGAAGAGATTTTAGAAATATCTAGTTCAAGCAATTCGTGATTTAGAGGAGGGAATGGACTTCTAGTTAAGTAACTTGTCAATGTAACATCAATAATTAGTGGCAAAGCTAGAAATAGAGCCTGGGTTTTATGATTCCCTGTCAGGTGTATAATTGACTTCTAACTGCCATATAATATAAGAAGTCAGTGTCTTGGTGCAGATTTATCTAGGTAGTGATAGATATATGTTAAGTATAGGGCTTTGAGGGGAAGCCTTTCATATAAAATTGATTAAGCTTTTCTCTCCTCCCTAGTTCTCAGGCTAATGCGCTTGTTGCAGAGGGAGTTAGTAAAAGGGAGATCTAAAGGGAAAGGAAATCTTACAGTGTCAGGATTGTAGCAAGCACTTGGAAAGGGTCTAAGTCTCTATAAAGACAAGGAAAATGATTATGAGGAGACTAAATTATGTTCATACTGTGTAAGGTTTTTACAGGTGTTAAAAAGACTGGGTTAGTCTGGTGTGGTAGCATGCACCTGTAGTCCCAGGTACTTGGGTGGCTGAGGCAAGATGATTGCTTGAGCCCAGGAGTTTGAGTCTAGCCTGGGCAACATAGCGAGACCATGTTTCTAAAAAAAAAAAAAAAGAGGCTTGATAAGTTCTATACTAACTGATTAAAGGCATAGCCATGATAGAAATGAAACAGGCAAGCTGCAGAATAATATGTATTATCCTACGAAAAATAAAACTCTACATATTTGTGCACATATGTATGTTTGCATGTTTATAGGTATGATGTTTGTATATATATGAATGAGCTGGGAGAAATAATCATGCTGGTAACATTCATTATATCATGAAGTGAGGTTTGAGAGAAGAATTACTAATTTTTTCTTCATATAGTGTATTATTTAATTTGTTACATGAGCATGTATTTTATTGAAGCAATCTAACAAGTAAAAATTAAAACCCACTTATCACTTTGTCTATTTATGATTTTTTTTAATGAACTTATAACAGTGATGCCAGTTAGAATTTCCTATAGGAAAATAAATACAGATAATCTGGCTACTGATTGACTCTACTCTGGTAATTTCTAAGAGACTGAAATTCTTCGGTAACAACATATATATAAAGAAAGCATATTGAAACTAATTTCAAATTTGGAGCTTTCCCTAAGATCAAAATTTTCAGTTGCCTTTATTTGTGATTCACATAATGCTAAAATACTTTTCATCTTATTTTACTTCTGAAATCTTTTTTCCAAAGATTCATATATCATTTTTGTATATATATTATATTTAGCAGTAAGCTTATTAAAGTTAGCATATTCACCAGTGAAAGATGAATCTTGTTTCCATATAAAAACAAAGTTAATAAATTTTCATAATGCCCTTGATTTAGTCAAAACTCAAACTGCCCTTTTGCCAAGAAATGAATTACTTGGTGTAATTACAACTTTTTTTTTAAAGGTGGGGGAACCTCTCTGCATTTTGTGAATTTTCATAAGTTCTAAGACTCTTGAACCTTCAATAACTCCAAATAAGTGTAAATGCTCTTGTAATTTTCCAACATTTGGGATGCCTCTGGTCCTAAGAGGTTGTTTGTTTGTTTTAAATCATAGGTACTAATAAAAGAAAATTATTTTTGGATATAAATATTTACTAGGAGCCTGTTAGTCATAGGTTTCACATAGCACTAACAAAGCTGTTCTTCATATAAAATTTTTTAAATAATTGGTTTAAAAACTGTGAGAAAAAAATGCCAGTAACATTTTGAGAGTATTTGGAATGGAGAAAATAAAATATTATGTTCTTGGTTTATGGGTGAGTTATAATCAGCTGCTCTTGTTTTAAGCTTTTATTTTTCATTACAGTACTACCAAATTAGTATCGTTAGTTTATAACCAAAACCTGATTCAAGTACTGCATTTTAACAAGGGAATTCTTTCACTCTGAGGAGCTAGTAAAGCTTGTAGAAACTATGAGTGTTGAATTTAAAAGCTCATGATAACTTTAAGGATTAGTTGAGTCAAGCTACAAAAAGAACAAAATAACTTGTCGATGACAAAGCAATCATAGAGAATAATAGAGGGATTTTATTTTCTTTGCAATGTTTTTTAGCTTTTAAATGAGTCTGCTAAAGCTAACTCTTCATGAAGAGTTTTTACCACCTCTTATACCTACTATTATTATAACTCTTAAATGAGAACTAGATAATTATCAGGTCAAAGGAAGCCATTGTTTTAGTTTACTAATTTTGTGGAGGAGATTAGTAGAGGATAGAAAATGAGAAAGAATTTGGAGCTTATAATGTGTAGGAACAGGTAAGTTATTTAGCTTGGACCTTATATTCATGTAGTGCCTTAAATTTATATTAACTTGTTTATATATATAAACAAGTGCCTTGTTTAATATTATACCCAACTCAGTTTTTATATACAGTTTTATATTTTCTGTAAGTTTGTTAAAGACATAAAACTATAAAAAGAATTATTTTAATTCTTTTTTTGCTCTCATGTGTATATGGTTAGCCAGAGCCTTTCTTGACTTCTGATAGGGACAAAGAGTATTTTAGGCAGAACATAGCATCAGAAAACCTTTATTTGGCGCCTTTTATGAATTATTATTAAAAGAGTTCGTAACTTTTGCTATTATTGTATTTTAAGATAAGTATATGATTCTAAAGTTTTCCTGGAAGAAAAAAAATATGTGGAAACAGCCAGCAAGATTCTGAAAAGGAGAATTACTAAGAGAAACCTGATCTTATCTGATGGCAAAATGGGGTGGTAACCGTATCTGCTTCTTACAGTTGTCATGAGGATTAAAAGGTATTAATTTTTTTAAAAAATTCTTCTTAGTATAGTGTCAGACAGAATAAATGCTTAAACAAATTTTAACTGTGATTTTTACTTCTCTGATTTGGATATTCATTTTATTTTATAGGCATTAATTGTGTGTAGAGAGGAATGGCTGCAGTCAGTCATGGTGGGGGAAGAGTAAATTCAGCTTCTAAAGTATATACTGCTATCTCTTTAATCTTCAGTAAAGATAAATATAAATGAAGCTAGATTACCAACACTTTGGTGAGCAGTTTCACAGTTTTGATGCACATATTTTTCCCAGCAATTTCATTTCTCAGTGAAATTATTTCACTTCTCAGCTAAATACACGAGTAATTCCTACATATGTACAAGAAGACACACATAAAAAGGTTCACAGCTGCACTGACTGTAATTGTAAAATATCAAAACTGCCTAACTATTCATCAAAAAAGAATGAGAAAATAAATTTTAATATCTTCATTAAAATTTCAGAATAAAATTTGATAGAATGAAATATCGCCGGAGCCTTGCAGGTCGAGGCTGTGGTGGCCGGGAGCAGCCACTGCACTCCAGTCTGGGCAACAGTCTGGGCGACAGTCTTGACTCCAACTCAAAAAAAAAAAAAAAAAAAGAATGAATGAAATAAAACTGTGTATAAACAAAAGATTCAAAAAAGAAGTTGCAAAGTGATAGATATGATCTGATAGTGTTTATATTAACTTTGAAAATATGCAAAACAGGACATGCATTGTTTACGGATATACCTGTGGTAATAGAACAAGACATGTGTGGAATAAAAACCCCAAATTCGGGATAGTGGTTACCTCTTTAGATGGAAGAAAGGGAATAGGATCTCAGAATGTTCCTCAAGGTACTCCCACTCTACTTGTAATGTTTTATTTTTATTTTTTTAAAAAGCAAATAACACACAATGTTAAGATTTTATAAACCTGAGAGGGTAAGTACATGAGTAGTCATATTAATCTCTTTATTTCTCTTAGGTTTGAAATACAAGGGGGGACCCCCCAAAAAAATCAGAATTATCTTTTGGAGGGTGGGTCCCTTGTAGTACAAACTTCCCCCACTAGGTAAGTAGTCTAGGAACCCATCAGCATCAGTGCACCAGATAGCCTTGTTCTAAGAGGCTACATTCAACTTCAGGGAATTTTTTTTAGATTACTTCAGTACATTTGCTCATTTCATGATGGGTGATTTACACTAACAACCTGCCCACACCATGCTGAGTGTTCAGCAGTTTTTGACCAAAGGTGACATGATCTCTGTGCCCCACCCTCCCTATTCACCTGATCTTGCTGCAGGTGACTTTTTTTATTTCCCCAAAGAGTCCTCAAAGGGAAATGTTTTGCTGATGTGGAAGAGGTGAAACAAAAAAATGGCAGAAGCACTAAAAGGCCTCAAAATCATTCAGTTCAGAACTGTTTTCAGCAGTGGAAAAAGCATATTGATAGGTGTATTACATCAAATGGAGAGCACCTTGAAGGTGACTAAAGTTTAAACTTATAAGAATAAATATACAATTTTTGATAAATAAGTTCTGAGGTTTTTGGGAGGTTTCTCTCATCTTGTGCACAAATTAAGATGAAAATATGACTATGTTAAAGCAGCAAGGAGAGAAAGAAGGAGGCCTCTGGAGTCAGAGGGGCATGAGTTTGTCTTATCCCTGCTTCTTTCTGACTGTGGCTTTGGGAAATTCGTTGCTTTACCTCCCTGAGCTTGATCCCTATAAAATGGAAATGTCTTCATCCCTGTTTGTTGTGAAGAATAATCGTGCTTAGAATTATCCTAGAAGTACCAAGTTCTGGGAAAAAATGTGAGCAATAGGACATTGTCCTGCCCTTACATAACTTTAGAGTCTAGTGGAGTGACAGATGATCAAGTAATTACTCAAATGTAAATAGAACCTGTGATCAGTGTCCTGAAGTACAAGTGCAAGAAGGTAGTATTAATTCCTCTTAGCAGGGGAAGTTGAGCTGGTTGGGACGGTGTTGAAAGGCTTCCTTGAGAAGTACTATAGGGATAGGTTTTAAAGGAAGAGAGCAGGGACTCGGTGAAGAAGACAGGGTAGGGTGGTCCAACCTGAGGGAACAGCCCTGAAATGTTGAAAATGAACATTACCAATAGGAGCTGAAGGGAGGCCAGTGGAATGGAGTAGAGAGCTTCAGGGGGAGAGTGGAGGTGCCACATGAGGCTAGAGAAGGAGGTGTGAGCCAGAGCCCACAGAATTCTGTAAGCCTCATGGTTAATTTGTGGTATATGGAAAGAATAAGTGGAAGCCACTGACTAGTAAGCTAAAGTTCCTTAAAGCCAGTGTGGACAGAAGTGCTTGAAAGACAGTTTGGAAACAACTTCAAACAATAGGCCATTGTCATGGAATCTTAGAAAATGACTGGGTGAACTGGTGCAGAGCAGTCAGAGCTAGTTTTGAAGACAAGAATGAAGAAGTAGAAGCTGCATCCACTGGGAGTGCTGGTCGCCCGTGGATCCTTTTGCCAATAACTGTTCCCTTTAATGGTTCTTAGAAAAATGTAATGGAATCCTGTTGTACAGATTCTAAGCTTATCCTCTATTATATGCAAAGTTGAACACAAAAATTAAAGCATAAAATAAATAGTGAACCAGTAAAAAAGAATTTAATAGTATTCTAACTAGAGTCCATTATGCATAGCCACGATTACTAAGATGACCAATGATATTCCTGCTCCCCAACTGATAGGCTTAATGCAGTAATTTAAGTGTTTTTCATGCATTAATGAGTTCAACAAATACCTGAGGCTTTACTATGTCTAAGGCCCTGTGCTCTGCTATATGGGAGGTGATCAATAAATTTCTTTTTTGTTTTTTTGGTTTTTTTTTTGAGTTGGAGTTTCACTCCGTCGCCCAGACTGGAGTGCAGTGGCCGCACCCGGCTACCGCAGCCTCGATTCACTGGACTCCGGCGATCCTTCCACCTCAGCCTTCCAAGTAGCCGGAACTACAGGCGCGCAGTACCATGCCCAGCTGATTTTTGATTTATTGTAGAGATGAGGTCTCACCAAGTTGCCCAGGCGGGTCTCGAACCCGCGGGCTCAGGCAATCCACTCACCTCAGCCTCCCAAAGGCGCGGGATTACAGGCTGAGCCACCAAGCCCGGCTGATAAATTTCTAATGACAGAGTTTGTTGGTGAGGTGTTTTTTTACTCAGCAAGGCCCCCTCCTCTCCTTCCCCTCCCCCATCCTTCCTCTCCCCTCCCCCTTTTGTGGAGCTGCTTCACATGTCTCCTTCAGGAATAAAGGGGCAATCAGAAGCAGAATGAAAGAAGAAAAGAATATGGATTGAGCTTCAAAAATAGTTGAAAAAAGAAAAAAACTCATTCTTCATTTGTCATATTTAGAGGATGCTAAGGAGCCAACTGGTTATTTTGAAAACTGGTAAATGGAAAAATTCAAGTGTAAATTCAAAAAATAGAGAAGTACAAAGACAAATATTTTTAATGGCTGCATAAAGTTCTATTATATGAGTGGATCTTTATTTAACTAGCTCCCTGTTGGTGAATACTGTGTTTCTATTATCTACCCCCTCTTCTCTTCTTTCTCCTCTTTTTCTTTTTGCTAAATAAAGAATGTTGCAACAAATATCCTTGTATATACTATTTTGATGAACTTTAGGTATAGTCATAGGGTAAACTCTTGTAGCAGTGGGATTTCTGTAGTAAAAGATATTTTTAAAGTTATAGTTTTACAACATTGGTAACTGTTACTGAGTTGTTCTCTAAAAAGGTAACACCAGCGTGGCTCGGTGGCTCAGCCTGTAATCCCGTGCCTTTGGGAGGCTGAGGTGAGTGGATTGCCTGAGCCCGCAGGTTCGAGACCCACCTGGGCAACTTGGCTAGACCTCATCTCTACAATAAATCAGAAATTAGCCGGGCATGGTAGCGTGTGCCTGTAGTTCTGGCTGCTTGGAAGGCTGAGGCGGAAGGATCTCCAGAGCCCAGCAGATCGAGGCTGCAGTGGCCAGGAGCAGCCACTGCACTCCAGTCTGGGTGACAGAGTGAGACTCCAACTCAAAAAGAATAAAAAGGTAACACCAACTTATACTCTTTCTTACAGGTATCACTATATATTTCCCCACACCTTTGCTGTATGAGGTATCAGCTAACTTAAATTTAGTATATTAATAAGTAAAAAGTGCATCTCAGTGTTTTGACTTGAATGTAATTCAGTTGTGATTAAGTAAATTTGAATGTATTACCTTTTTTCTTTTGGTAACTTGTTGACATTTTTTGATCAGTGCTTTTTATTATTTATTTCTAGCCAGGAGTTCTTTGGTACAATGCTTAGGTTAGTTTCAAGGTGCTCAGAGACTTCCCTTATGCTCACAGATGTTTGGCTTCAGAAACAGGCAGTAGATTGTGGTAGATCTCCAGGAAGGAGCTTTGCTCTGAGATTAGCTTTAAGGGGAATCATATGATGTTCTCAACATAGGTGCCTATATGAAAGCTAGGGATTATGACAGCTGGATTGGCTACAATACTTTATAAACCAATTTTGTGAAACTGAAGTACTATAGAAATGTAACATGTATAGATTTACTTACTTTTGAGAGCAACACCTTCAAATGTTCTTTTCAGTTCTTTTTTCTTTCTTTCTTTCTTTTTTTTTGAGTTGGAGTCTCACTCTGTCGCCCAGACTGGAATGCAGGGACCGCTCCTGGCCACTGCAGCCTCGACCTGCTGGGCTCCAGCGATCCTTCCGCCTCTGCCTTCCAAGTAGCTGGAACTACAGGTGCGCGCTGCCATGCCCGGCTAATTTTTTGATTTATTGTAGAGATGAGGTCTTGCCAAGTTGCCCAGTCAGTTCTCGAACCTGCGGGCTCAGGCAATCCACTTACCTCAGCCTCTCAAAGCGCGAGATTACAGGCTGAGCCACCGAGCCCGGCTGTCATTTCAGTTCTTAAAAAGATCTTTAGACCAGGCTCGGTGGCTCAACCTGTAGTCCCAGCACTTTGGGAGGCCGAGGCAAGTGAATTGCCTGAGCCCGCCGGTTCAAGACCAAAACTGGCAACTTGGCGAGCCCTCATCTCTACAATGAATGAATGAATGAATGAGTATGTAAGTAAGTAAAACAAACAAACAAGGCAGCCAGCCGGGTGTGGTAGTGCACACCTGTAGTTCCAGCTACTTGGTAGGCTGAGGCGGAAGGATCGCCAGACCCCAGCATGTCACAGCTAGGGTGGCCGTGAGTGTGCCACTGCACTCCAGACTGGGCAACAAAGTGAGACTACAAGTCAAAAAAAAAAAGATCTTTAAGGGAGCATTTGTAATCTTAAAAGTCAATTTCTAGAAATCTGAGGTCTGCCCTTTAGTATTAATAACATGATTTTAGGTGTAAGGAGATTAAGTATAAATACTTGATTTAGGGGTATAAATAAAGGAAACACTTTAATTAATGTTATGCTTATTTGGCAACTTTATTTTTTGTTCTTTCTTCTCTCCTGAGCATTTAAAGAGTCTGCCCTATAATAACTTAGTTTTACCTTATACTGAAACTGGCTTTTTTTTTTTTTCAGAAGGACTTTTGAAGACTATTAGTTTTTAAATCAAGCTTGTTAATGTACTATTTGTTTTAAAAAACAGTGTTATTTAATATCTTAAGTGACAGTCCATTCTCTGACAATAAGACACCTGGCTTAGCTGTTTAAAGCTACAGTGAAATATTTTTACTTTTCTGTTTCCTTTGCCACATAAAATATATTGAAGTTTTTAAAATCCAAATGAACACTAAGGATACCTATTTATCACACTTGAATATGTTTAGCAATGGCTGTTAAAAAGTGAGGAGTCCTGCGGTAGGAAGGAGTTGTAATGATGACATCAATGAGATGTGTTCTTTTTTTCTTTTTTTTAGTTAACGTCATGTGATGTTATGTGATGTCATAAAAGATTGGTAAAAATTTTTGGAAATTATATAAAGAACATTCATGTAACATAAAATTTTCAATTTGAATAAAATGTAATTATATATCTATCTGTCTCTATAGATTATTAAAAATGCATTTTAAACTTGAAGTTACTCTTAAGACTTAAAACTTACAAAGAAGGTGAAAAGCAAATTAGTAATACTGTAGTTGGCATCAAATATGACAAGATTAATATCCATAAAATACAGATTGTTAAAAACACAGATTGATGAGAGAAATACCAAAGGCAATTCACAAAAGAAGATATATGTGCACATTACACGTATATATGGCATTTAATTTTCCTAATAATCAAATGTAGATTTAAAATAAGATACTGTTGTTAAAATTCACAAAATATATGTTAAAGCTTGTTGAAAGTTTGTTTAAATGAACATTCATATATTGCTTGTGGAATATAAATGAGTGTAATTTTAAAGAAAGCAACTTTATAATATATATCAAGACTCTACTTCTAGGAGTCTTAAGGAAATAACAAGAAATATGAAAAAAATCATGCATAAACGTATTATCATTCAGGCAACCCCCTTAGGTCCCCTTCCACTGTGGGCACTTTTCTGTCCTCTCAATAAGTCCTGCTTTCTTTAAAAAAAAAAAAAAATTACCATTCAAGGTTAATCATGATTGAGATACTCTTTTATAATAACAAAAATCAGAAGCAATCTAAATGTTCAATCATGGGGGAATATTTGAATAAATTATCCTATCTATATGATAGAATATTATGCAACCATTGTAATTTATGTTTGTGAAGTTTAAATTAATTTGAGAAAGTGACTGTTATAATATTAGGTGAGGAAAAAGCAGAATGCACACTCTCAGTTATATTTTCAAAAGAGAAGCATACATGGGCATATAAAAAAGACTGGAAATATATTCAACAAAATGTTAAAAGGATATCTGGGCATTAGGATCATGGGTGATTGTTATTTCATCGTTTATGCTTTTCTGTGTTCATGCTTTTCTTTGGTTCACTTTTTCTTCAGTATGCATGTACTATTTTTGTAATCAGAAAGTAAATGAACATTGTTCATTTAAAATTACTTCTACAATGACCTTTCTATGCTAGAGAATACAGTCTGCTTAAGCCTTTATAGCATATTTCTATTCCAGAGAAAGGCTGTTTATCAGAGGGAAGAACTTAGATTTTTTTGAAGGAGAGGGCAACATTTTCGTTGTTGCTTGAACCACCCAAGAATAAAGATGGTTATGTGGAAAGTGTCGCTTTCCTGTAGTGGAGAGAGAACTCTACATGTAACTTGGTAAATAATCATTTTAAAATACAATGTCTGGACCAGGCATGGTAGCTCATGCCTATAATGCAAGCACTTTGGCAGGCCAAGGTAGGAGGATCACTTGAGGGTAGGAGTTCAAGATCACCCTGGACAACATAACAAGACCCCTATCTTTGCAAAAAAATTTTAAAATTAGTTAGTTGTGGTGGTGTGCATCTATAGTTCTAGCTACTTGGAAAGCTGAGGTAGGAGGATCTCTTGAGCCCAGGAGTTAGTTCAAGGCTACAGTTAATTATGATTGAGCCATTGCATTCTAATCCGGTCAACAGAGCAAGGCCATGTCTCAGATTTAAAAAAAAAAAAGTCTGGAAGAGTTTTAGAAAAGTATTATGTTTAGAAAAGTTAATTTTAACTTGACTTTGAAAAAATTGACAGACTACTATATACCACTAAAGCAGAACTTGTCAATATCCTTTAGAATTGATAAAGTAGCACGTAGTTGCTGACATTAGTGGATTTTAATAAAGTAATAGGATATTCAAATTGGTATGTTTATTTTTTCTTCCTTCCTGCAGTTCTTTTTACATTGTTGAGATAAAAGCCATGGTTACAGTTTTATAATGGATTTACTGGCAAGAGCCTATTGATATTAGATATGGTTTGAGGTTATAAAATTAGCAACATAAATTTTCAGTTGTAACAGTTTCTTGAAGGCTTTTACAGGACATTTATATATTTAGTTTTGGTTTAAAGAAAAAATATTGCCTTGACAATCTTGAATTCTAGATTTTGGGAGGGACATAAAAGATATTCCTATATTAAGAAGAGTGGACTAAAACAATTATTGAGTAAATATCTTCATATATTTATGTGTATGTCTGTGTGTGTTTGTATATTCAGCATGTGCACCTATCTTAAGACCATTGTATTGAACTGAAACATTTTAAAAGGCAGTAAAAAAGACTGATCCATCGAGAGGGAAATTTTGAGGTGGGGAGGGGTAGGGTTAACAAATTTTGGTTAACAACCAAAATTTAGAAAAATAACAGGTATTTTCTTTTCTATATAACTGGAACTTTGACAGAATTTTAAAGAAATACTCCTTGAACATACAAGGAATTACTCGATTTCTATATGAAATGGACATTGAGATGTTTTAGGCTTTCTTAATTTTTTTCATTATGATCTGTTAAACATATGTATTCATGTTGTAAGAATCAAGAATAAGATAATTGTGCATTGCATGGAATAATCATTTTATTTTTCAATGACTTTGTCTCAGCTTTTAAAATTCAGTCTCTCAATTTAATTCCTCCTTGAAGGCGTGAGAATTGTACTGTTAGAGGACTATTCCAATCATCTGCACTACAAAGGAGTGGTATCTCATTCTATTTTAGTAATCTGGGAATATTTAAAAGAACTGCAATACAATGGCAGAAAGAGAAGGAAATTAAAGTTTGGTGACTTTTTCTGTTGTCTGCATTAGATTTAAAAGCATCTTTGTTGGGGGAAGAAAGAAGAAATATCACACATTTGCAGGATCATTTAAAGGGACTGAATTTTTCTCCTTATAACCTTCTGAATTAACAGAAAAGAATATTCTCTGTTTTTTCCTGTTGTTCCAGTTTTAAAATTCTCTATATTTTATGTTTTACTTTTAGTCCATTTCCCATTTTTCTGACTTGGTTTTCCATAGAATTTGGCAGAACAAAGAAAGCATTTTATGATGGAGTTATATAAATTATTTTCTATGACAAGCTAAACCTACTAGAAATAAATGGTGATGACAAGAATATATTAAACATTAACAGAGTGCATCTGTATATTTGCTTACAAGTTAATATACACTGAAAAAATGAAAAACCTTATTTGAGAAGCTAAAGAAATTTTTGCAAAAGAAAAATTTTCAGAGATTGTTGAGATCTGTCACATGTAAAAACTTTAGTGAACTATGTAAGATTATGATAAGACCAGCCATTAGAATATACATAACCTCAATATCACAAAGAAATGTACAGAATAATACTAGTAATTAAATAAATGCCAGTTAAAATGAGGTAGGAGGAGAATAATTTCATGTCTTTTTAACTAACTTTTTTTTTTTTTACGATAAGACCCAGTATTTGTTTGGTCATAGAGTTTAGAAGGCAATTTGATAATGCCATTTAAGTACCACAAAAATGTTCTTACCCTCTGACCCAGTAATTCCAAGCATGAAATTTATCCTAAATAAATAATTTAGAAGAAAAACCATCACTACCACCACCACCATAGATGTACAAATGTACAGAGTTTCTAAAGAAACGTTATTTTTTTCAGTTTCCACATTTTTCAAAATAAAGATCATACATTGTTTAGGGACAGACTATACAAGAGTTTTAAGAAATAGGTACACAGGTATAAGCATACACAGGTGTGTTAATTATACACATACTGTTGTAAGTATGCTTGCAAAATGATCTGTTGAAAATACACACAAGGCTCTGAAAAGGTATGCTGTGTAGAGTTATAATTCTCTACTTAAAAACAAGGAAAATTGACAGTGTATCACATTGCTTACAATTAGACAAAATGCAAAATGTACCTGTACAAAAATAGAAGGCATTTCATTCACATTTTAGATGTTGAGAAGGGCTCTGATTGTAAGAAAGGCTACTAGACTGGCAGCTCTTTAAAGTCAAGAACCCATCTTGTCTTAGTCTTCTTGGTAGCCTAATAGAGTACCTGTCCTGTCATTAGCTCTCAGTAGGTATTGTTTGGATCTATTGTTCTCTTCTCTAAACCCTGCTGCTGATTAAGGTCCCCAAACTCCTGCCAGGTGACTGCGTTCAAATTACTTAGACTGTTAAAAATATAATTTCCTTTTCTCCCTGGAATTCTTATCCATTCACCTGGGTACAGACATCCTTTCCTTTTCCTTTCCTTTCCTTTCCTTTTCACTTTTAATTTTGAAATAACTTTAAACTTTCAGAACAGATACATGGAGTTCTTATAGACTTTTCACCCAACTTTTTGCCATGTTAAATCTTATATAACCATGTAACAATTATTAAAATAAGAAAATTAACATTGTTATAATACTACTGTAAATGAGTTATAAACCTTATTTAAAGCTTGCACTTACATCCTTTCTTTGACCCAGAATCCAGTATAGGATCCCACATTGCAGTAAGTTGTCATGTCTTCTTAAACTCTTTCAATCTGGGATAGTTCCTTTATCTTTCATGACCTTGGCAATTTTGAAGATCATTTGTAAGGCTTTTTCCCCCTCCCCCAGGGGAAACTTTATTTTAAAGATTTCATAGCATTTTTTGAAATCATAGCACACATAAACATATACATACAAATACCCCAGGTTATAATATTATTGATATAATAAAATTATAAGTGACTGGAATAGGTAGATAGGCAGAATGTTCAGCAGTGGGAACCTTCTCTTAAGCAATACTATCCAATCTAGCATATTGGAATTTCTAGAGCAATTTTGTATATTAGGGTCTTGACCAGGAATTGAGGAAACCTTTCAGTGAACCACCATTGCAGAAATAGCTAAAACCAAACACACAAAAAAGTTTAGAGTTTAAACCAAGGATTAAGATTCTGTTCTTTATTTGATCTGTTGGACTAACTTGATCATAATGTTCCCAAGAGGTGTTGCCACCTCATCCCTAAAGCCGTAGAGTATCTCTGTTCTGATCCCCAGTAAGACAACCTGATTGAAAAATAATTCAGGGAAGTCATAAGAACTTTGTCTAGCCCTCTGTAAATGTGTGAGTGGAAACTCATTGTCCCTACTATTTTTGACTTCTGTCAAGCCAGGCCTCAATCAGTCCATCCTAGTGGGCAGAGTGTGGGACCTCTATCTGTTAGACTTCTTGGAAGAAGGCTGTCAGCAAAAGCAGGACAATCAAAAGCAGGACATTCTGTAATTCCCTGAAAGATGGCCAGGTATGGAGTAGGTGGGTACATTCAGGAGAGTATTGTGGACTGTCCAACTGGTACCAATGGACCCAGTGGGCTGTGTAGTGACTTGGCGATTGGGGGGCCATTGGTGTGTCATTGACTGAAGACAGTGTGTGGTACATGGTTGGAGGTAGGACCTGGATTGGAGGATGCAGTGGGAAGCCAAAGACTTAGTGGGATAGTAGAGTCAAGTGTCACCTGTGGAGGCATGGATAAAGTCAGAAACAGGAGAACAAACAGTGAAATCCATAACAAGGAAGAATGTGAAGAATAGAATGGAAAAAGGCATGAGAGCCCGACATACCAGTCAGGGCCATGCTATGAGCAGTGAGAGGCTAAACAGTGTGATGGATGCAAGAGATGATGAATGCGAGGGAACATGAATACTGGCCAAGGGTTTCTTCCATAGACCTCCACTGACCCCCAGGATGGGAAAGTCTTTGCCTCAGTTGTATGCTGCATCAAAGCCGAGTCCTGTCTTTGATATCCACGCCAAGCCCAAAAAAATCTGAATAAGGTCCACACATTGCAATTGTTTGATATGTCTCTCAAGTCTCTCTTTTTTTTTTTTTGAGTTGAAGTCTCAATCTGTCACCCAGACTGGAGTGCAGTGGCCGCTCCCGGCCACTGCAGCCTCAACCTGCTGGGCTCTGGCGATCCTTCCGCCTCAGCCTTCCAAGTAGCTGGAATTACAGGCATGCGCTACCACGCCCGGCTGATTTTTTGATTTACTGTAGAGATGAGGTCTCGCTGTCCAGGCGGGTCTCGAACCCGTGGGCTCAGGCAATCCACTCACGTCAGCCTCCCAAAGGCGCGGGATTACAGGCTGAGCCACCGAGCCCGGCAAGTCTTTTTTCGTTTGTAGATCCCAAACAATTTTTCTTTAAAGTTTTCTTGTTGAAGAAACTGAGTCTTTTGCCTCTAGTTTCCCACAATGTGAATTTCACTGCTGTTTCCCTGTAGTGTCATTAACATGTTCCTCTGTCTTCTGTATTTACCCTAACTTGGTAGGTAGGTCTAGAGGTTTGGTGAGATATAGGCTTGATTTAGGGTCAGACTATTCATAAATGCTCCATCAAGAGCTACGTAATATCTTCTTGTCTCTTACATAGTTGTATGTTATGTCTATGAATAAAATTATTGGCTGGGTCCATCTATTCATTTTCTGGATTGCAAAATGATGACATTCTACTTCTATCATTTCTTCTTCGTTTATTAAATTAGAATACCTCATGTGCTGTTTAATTATCCTGAAGTACAGTCATATGGAAAAAGCAGGAAAATGCTGAATTCCTAACTTTAGTTTACAAGTTTGGCATTTGTAAACATTTGCTGTGGTTCAGTTCATGGCCGTGCGTATCCTCATCAATTCTTGTGTTGTCCACCCCATCCTTGGCTGACCAAGAGGAGCTTCCTCAAGGGACCTCTCCAGAAGAGGGTCACTTGCCTCAGGGTCTTTTTAAAAAATTTATTATTTTATTGTATTTCAATACCTTTGGGGGTTACAAATAGTTTTTGGTCTGGGTATTTAGAGTACCCATCACCCCTTGCTGCACACATTGTACCCAATAGGTGATTTTTTTTTTTTGTCCCTCCGCTTCTGACCCCACTCCTCCTTCTGAGTCTCCAATGTCCATTATACTGTTCTCTATGTCTTCACATATCTTTAGTGTAGTCCCCATTTTTAAGTTAGAAATGTGGTGTTTGCTTTTTTGTTCCTGAGTGAGTTCGCTTGGAATGATGTTGTCAAATTCCATCCAAGTTGCTACAAAACGAGTATTTAATTATTTTTGATAGCTGAGTAGTATTTCATAGCATATATATGCCACATTTTCATTACCCACTGATCAGTTGATGGGCATTTCTGTTGATTCCACATCTTTGCAATTGTGAGTTGTACTTCAATGAACATGCGGGTCCAAGTGTCTTTTCATATAATGATCTCTGTTCTTTTGGGTGGATACCTACCAGTGAAATTGATGCATCAAATCATAGAAATACTTATAGTTGTTTGAGAAATCTTAAAGTAGCACAACCACTTTCCATAGAGGTTGTGCTAATATACAAGCCCACTAACAGTGCATAAGTATTCCTTTTTCTCCACAACTGTGCCAGCATTTTTGTTTTTTGATTTTTTTTTTTTTTGAATTGGAGTCTCACTCTGTCGCCCAGACTGGAGTGCAGTGGCCGCTCCCGGCCACCACAGCCTCGACCTGCTGGGCTCCAGCGATCCTTCTGCCTCAGCCTTCCAAGTAGCCGGAATTACAGGCATGCGCTACCACGCCCGGCTGATTTTTTTGATTTATTGTAGAGATGAGGTCTTGTCTGCCCAGGCGGGTCTCGAACCTGCGGGCTCAGGCAATCCACTCACCTCAGCCTCCCAAAGGCGCAGGATTACAGGCTGAGCCACTGAGCCCGGCTGATTTTTTTAATACTGGACATTCTGAATAGTGTAAGGTGGCATCTCATTGTGGTTTTAGTTTGCATTTTCCTGATGATGAGTAATGTTGAGCATTTTTTCATGTTTGTTGGCCATTTGTATATCTTCTTTTGAGAGATGTCTGTTCATATCATTTGCCCACTTTCTAATGGGATTATTTGTTTTTTCTTGTTGATTTGTTTGAGTTCTTTGTAGATTCTGGATGCTGTTATTGTATATTGTTCTTATTTTAAGGAACGTTTCCACTATGGCTGTTTTGTTGAGAGTTTTTATCATGAAGGGATTCTGAATTTTATCACATGCTTTTCTGTATTTATTGAAATGATTATATGATTTTTGTTTTTAATTCTTTTTATGTAGTGGATTGCATTTATTGACTTGTGTATGCTGAACCACCCTTGCTTCCTTAGGATGCATAATAGTCCTGGATGATCTATTGAATTTCCATGGTATCAGTTATAGTGTCTCTATTTTCATTTCTGACTGCACTAATTTGAATCTTCCTTCTTTGTTTCTTAATTAATCTAGCTAGTATCTATCAATTTTGTTTTATCTTTTCAAAGAAACAACTTTTGATTCATTGATCCTTTGTATTTTTTAAATTTCATTTTTGCTCTGATCTTTGTTTTTTCTTTTCTTCTGCTATTTTTAGGTTTGGTTTGTTTGTGTTTTTCTAATGCCTTGAGGTATGATGTTAGTTTGCCAATATGTGATCTTTCAGTCTTATTAATGCGGACCTTAGGTGTTATAAATTTTCCTATGCAAACAACTTTGGCTGTGTTCCAGAGGTTTTGATAACTTGTTTTATTGTTACCATTTGTTTTAAGTAATTTTAAAATTTTTATCTTGATTTCATTGTTGACTCATTATTATCATCCAGAAGAATATTGTTTAGCTTCTATGTTCTTGTTTGGTTTAGTAAGTTCTTCTTAATTTCTAGATTTATTCCACTGTGGAATGAGAAGGTGCTTGATATGGTTTTGATTCTTTTGAATTTATTGAGACTTGATTTGTGGCTTATGATATAGTCTGTCTTGGAGAATGTTCCATGTACTGATGAAAAAAATGTATATTCTGTAGTTTTGAAATGGAGTGTTCTGTAGATGTTAGTTCCATTTGTTCTAGAGTACAGTTTAACTCATGTGTCTTTGTTGACTTTCTACCTTGTTGATCTGTCTGTTGCTGTCAGTGGAGTGTTGAATCTCCCACTATTATTGTATTGCTGTCTATCTCTTATTTTAGGTCCACTAGAATTTGTTTTATAAAACCGGGGGCCCTGGCATTAGGCACATATACATATAAAATTGTTGTTTTCTTGTTGTATTGATAGTTTTATTATTGTATAACAGCCGTCTTTGTCTTTTTCTTATTGTTCATTTAAAATCTGTTTTGTCTGATATGAAAATTACTCATTTTGGTATCCAGTTGTGTGGAATATTTTCCCCCATTCCTTTACCTTGAGTCTATAGGAGTCTTTGTGAGTTAAGTGAGTCTTTTGAAGGCAGCCGCTATTTGGGTTGTGCATGTTTATCTATTCTGCCAGTCTGTTTTTTTTGGTGGGGCATTGAGACCATTTGCATTCAGAGAAAAAATGATATGTAAGGTACTATTGCATTAATCACACTGGTTGTTATATGGTTGCTTTATTTATTTTCTCTATTTTATTAGTGTTAGATAAGGCCTGTGTACTTTATGATTTCCAGCGTTTTTCTACTGGTGTGGTTCAACCTTTTGTTTCAGTATTTAGAACCCCTTTGAGTATTTCTTATAGAGCTGGTCTAGTGGTGACAAATTCCCTCAGCATTTGCTTGTCTACAAAGGACTTCATTTCTCCTTCATTTATGAAACTTGGTTTTGTGGAATACAAAATCCATGGCTGACAGTTATTTTGTTTGAGGAAATTGAGAATGGGGGTCCAATCCCTTCTGGCTTGTAGGGTTTCTTCTGAGAAGTCTGCTGTTAGTCTGATAGGTTTACCTTTGTATGTTATTTGGTGCATTTGTTTCACTTCTTTTAAAATTCTTTCTTTCATATTAACTTTGCCTAATAGGATGATTATATACTTTGGGGGTGACTTTTTTGCAGTGAGTCTTCAGGGGTTCTTTGAGCTTCTTATATCTGGATGTTTAGGACTCTGGCAAGGCCAGGGAATTTTGCCTCCATTATTCCCTCAAATAGGTTTTCCAAGCCTGTTAGTTTCTCTTCTTCCTCAGGAACTCTTAATGATTCTTAGATTTGGATGTTTTACATAATCCCACATTTCTTGGAAACTTTGTTTCATTCTTTTTTTTTCTGTATTGTTTTCTGAATGGATTAATTCAGAAGCCTTGTCTTCAAGTTCTGAGATCCTTTCTTCTGTTTGTTCTAGTCTACTGCTTAAACTTTCCACTGCATTTTCTACTTCCCTAAATGCTTCTTTCATTTCCATAATTTCAGCTTTTTTAAAAAAGGTGTTTATATCTCTGAAGAACTTTTCACCCATTATTTTAAAGATTTTTTTATTGTGCTTTTCAATCTTCTTCTGAAGTTTATTGATCAATTTTATAATAAGCCTTTTAAATTCTATGTCTAGAATTTCAACATTGTCATTATGGTTTGGATTCATTGCTAAAGAGTTGGTGTAGTCTTGGAGGTATTTGAGAACACTTTTTTTTCATATTTGTCAGAATTGTTTTTATGGTTCCCTCTCATTTGGGTAGACTGTTCTTATCTGATGTTGGCAGGTGGCTGACATGTGCGCTGTAGGGTTCCCTTAATTATATGTATAGTTGATGTGGTGAGTTTCTCAATGCCAACTGTGGCAGTTCTTGCCTGAGTACATGTACTGGCTCATGGCATCCTGAGTTGCCAGAATGGCTTGGAAAGTGGTATTAGCTGGTATTTAGTATCAGGCCTTCTCCAAAGCTAAAGTGTTATATCTGATGTGGTTGGGTGTACTGTTGATCTCTGGCCTGGAGGTGGTGCTTGTGGGAGAAAGTCAGCTGCAGTGATAGCTGTAGGATTTTGTGTTGCTTCAAGGAAGTGCCCAGCCAGCCTAAACCTAGGCCACGGCTCTGGGAATTTCTCAATTTCTTTGTTTCAAGCCACTGCTTCATGGCTGTCCCAATGGAGATTAGGAGGAAGTCCCAGGCCACTGGAGTATTGCTGTTGTGCAGGGAGGGCATCAAAAAGTTTACAAGGGGAGTGAGATGTCATTGTGGCAATGCATCAGATGTAGCCTACCACAGGGCTTCAGGTGTTCTCAGGCAACCCACTCAGCCAGGAACTGTCTGCAGTCTCATGGTTGCCCTGGGGCGGGGGGGCCTATTTCCTCCCAGACTGGCTGTAAAGCAGCTACCCCACCCACAAGGGTTGAGTTCCTAGGAAATGGCAACTGGAACTGCTGAAGGCTTTTTTTGTACACCACTCCACAGTAGAGTGTGGCTGTGGGTCAGGCAGTTTTCTGTGAAGAGTTGGGGTCCCATTAGGCTCAGGGGTCCTATTTTGTTCCTGCAGGTTTGTGGCAGGAACACAGAACTCTTAAATTCCCCTCACCTACCTTCCCTACTGTGTCTGGAAGCTGTGGTGTACTATGTTGGTGCAAGAATCTGCCAGTTCCAACCCAGGTGGATGGATTTTTTTCTTTTCTTTGCTCATTATTACTTAGTCATTATTATCACCCCCTTGGAGAGTCATGGCGCATGCTGCTGGACCCATTCTTCTTTGTGTGCTGAAGAAACTCTCTTGGTTTACTGTGTAGAAAAACTTACTCTAGTTGCCTCATGTCAGCCATCTTAATCTTATTTCCCAGGGATTTTTTGGAAAATATTTCTCAGTCTGTATATATCTGTTGTTTTCTCTTGATTAGATTTAGTCTATGCATTTTTGGCTATGTATCCTATAGAAGGGATGATGTACACTTCTCAGTGCATCATATCAGGGGTATGTGGTATAATATGTTTTACTGGTGATGTTAACTTTTACCACTTGTTCAGTTATACTGTGTAAAGTTACCATTTTTCCCTTTGTGATTAGTTAATATCTTATACGGAGATATTTTGAGACTATGCAGATATCCTGTTTCTCATCAAACTTTTGCTTACTAATTTTAACATCTGTTGATGGTTCTTGCCTATGGTAATTATTATGATATTTGTCTAATGGTGATTTTTTTTTAATTTCCACCATTTCTTTTACATTCCAGCAATTCGAAAGCTACTATAAGGAATAACCCTTCTTTCTTATTTATTTATTTATGTCAGTGTGGCCTCATTTATATTTATTTTATTTAATGGGTTATAGCCCAATATTAATATTAAATTTATTTTATTGCTCAAATCGTTTCAGCCTTGGCCATTGAGAGCACCCTCAAGTTGGTTTTGTGTCCTTTCTACATTTTCTTGAGCACTTCCAAACTTTGAGGCACCACAAGATATTCCAGGCTCATCTGATATTTTTTCTGCACCAGCTCTAGTGCTTCAAGGAGCCCTGGTTTCTTCTATTGAAGGATGGTATTTATAAACCAAGATCTGGGTGCTAGATGTGTTCCTTGCTGCTTGGGTGTCATTGCTTCTAGCTCCTTTGAGTGGACAGAGCAAGGAAATGTATGTATGTATACTTATACATCCATACACACATAGTTGTTCCAGTGTTGTTATATATATAAAACACATGAGTTTCTACCTCTGATTCCAGTTTATTAGGACAGAGCTCTTTTTAACCTTGCCTCTTTCTTTTTATAGCAGTGAGAAACATGGCTCTTATTATCTACAATATATATTTACTATTTGTAAAAACTTATTATACATATAAAGCAGTTGTTTTCAATTAAAAGCAGCAGGGTCCCCCATCAGATATTTGTCAATGCCTGGAGACATTTTGGTTGTCATAACTGGGAGGAGGATAATGGCATCTAGTGACTAGAAGCCAGGGATACTCCTAAACATCCTACAATGCATAGGACAGCCCTCATAGCAAACAATTATATGGTCCAAAATGCCAGCAGTGCCACAGCTGAGAAACACTGACATAAAGTAGTTTCAGAATTGCTAACCTGTTTCCCTGTGAGAAATAAATACACTAACTAGAACATAATATTTGTATACTGTTCTTTTTTCTTTCATCTTATCTTATGTAGTCTAACAGTGTTATGCAGAGGTAATTAGGGCTAGTCCTTCCCTTTTCCACTCCTTTTGATATAGCTGTGTTAATCATTTATAATACAATTACAACAGTTTGTTACTGTGTGTTACTGTGATTTCATCCTAATTTTGTTTGTTTACTTATTTATTTTTTGAGTATTGAAAACATAGTGTTATGAGTCAGAGCAGTACAAAAAGGTGTACTAGGAGAAGTAGAAGCATTTTTTTAAAAAACTTTCCAGATGATTATGATATTCACCTGTTTTCAGAACACTGATTTACACCATGGGCTTTGGAGTCACATAGCCCTGAATTTCAATTCAGCCTTTTATCAGATACGTAATGTTGGGTAAACTACTTTCACTCTGTGAGCTTCTGATTACTACCTCTAAGGATTGTTGTGGGGATGAGAAGAATATATATATAAAATGTCTATCACAATGCTTGCACAAAGTGGGAGCCCAAGTAATAGTTGTATTCATTCTTTTATATATTCATTTAGCAAAGATTAATTGCATTGCTACTATGTTTTGAAACCCTGTAACTCTTTTCTAATGATACAAAATAGCTAAGGCTTAGTTCACGTTTTTGAGTAGTTCACATTTTAGTGGGGTCTTATAGCAGTTTTGCAGGAAATATGGTGACAATTTTTTACATTGATATTTAATATAAAAGGCTAAGACTGTAGTAAATCACAATTTTATGAAAACTTTTCTATAGAAAGCTTAACTAATACAGCATGTGTTTGTATCTCTCTAGTGAACTATTTTGGTTAAAAAAAAATACAGAAAAACAGATACTTGTGTGTCTCTTATTCTTTCATTTATAAGTCATTCCAGACTTTTTAACATCTCTGAATCTCAGGCTACTTGAAGTTGAATTTTTTAATGTGTGCCTATAGACATGTGTTTAGTATTCTTAGATTCTAGACACTCAGTTCATATATACAATATATACAGTCATCCCTGGATATCTGTGGGGAATTGGTGCTGGGACCTCCCTTGGATGCTCAAGTCTCTTATATAAAATGGCCATAGTACTTACATATTAACATAGTTGTGTACTATCTTAATATATAAATAATAATATTTAGTGGTTTTGAACTATTAATAAATAAATTAGAATATTTTGAAATATTATTTACTTCATCTGTCTATCCTTTTAACATTTTTAATTAGTGAATGTATTTGAATTTATCTAAATACTTGCTTTAGAAGTATATTTCTGTAGTTTCCACATTGGGGTATGTGCTGAAGAATACTTTGCTCATGAAGGGTAGGAAAAAAAGTTTAGATTCTACAGTGTAACATAGAAAGGATTACTTTCTTTTGAAAAAATATTGAAGGCAGATATTACTATTTTGCCACCTTGACCTAATAAACTCTCCTTTATAGGGCATTTCCAAGATAGCTGATATTTAGAAGCTTTGTGATCACCCAATATAGATCAGCCTGAATTGGGGCCCTTCACTTGGGACTAAGTATCTCTGACAGCAAAAGATCCTTCCTCCCTTTCAACAACACAGGCAAGGGAGCTCGAACTTTAAGTGACTAATTATTGTATTATATTAGATAAATGGACCTAGTTCCAATTAATGATGAGAGGTTTAGTCTTCAAAATGTTTAAAAAAATTTTTTTATAAGGATATTGCTCTAAGTGTTATTGAATTAACTTACCCAGGCACTGTGGAAACGTGGGCTTCTTATTCCCACCTCTAAGTGTCTGATATATGTTGCTTCCCTAGGATTTTTTTTTTTTTTCCAGTTTTCTGGCAATTTCCAGCTCTCTAAGCCAGTGGTTCTTACAGTTTTTGGTCTGTAGAAATAACTCTTTACACTCTTAAAATCGATCAAGGGCCTCAAGGAGCTTTTGTTTATTTGAGTTATATCTATCAATCTTCACCACAGTAGAAAATAAAATCGAATTTTTTAAAAGCTTATTCATTCATTTGTTTAAAAAACAAACCTATTAAGTAACATATTTTATGAAAAATAACTGTATTTTCCAAAATAAAAAAGTTAGAATAGTGGCATTGTGTTGTGTTGTTTGCAACATAGAGTTTCCTGTTTTTACTCTCAAATAGTTGTAATGTTATACATGATGTAGTCTCTGAGAAAACTCCAGTAGATGCTTGTAAAAGAATGAAAGTGAAAAAAGGCACATAATGACTTAATTTTGTTATGAAAATATCTATTACCTTACAAATCCCCTGAAAGAATCTCTGAATGCCTGGGGATTTTCCTTTTTCCTAAGCTAAGGAAGGAAGAGTTGCCATGGCTGTCTATGGTCTCTAAAAGTCTCAATCTACTTTTCTGCAGAAGTTTAATAGGGGCATAATTAGGGACTGCTTTTGGGGTGCAGCTACACCATTCTTTCACTCTCCCTGATTATGTCATATTGTGATTTTCAAATTAAGATTCTGAGGCACTCTGATATCCCATAAGTTGCCTAGGTTGTGTCTCTGCTAATTCTAGTAAAAGTGGTCTTTACCAAACTGACTGAAAAAATGATAAGCTAAATAGATAGAATTTGCTTAATTTTTAGTTTTTCTCTTATAAATTGTTCCTGTCTATTATTTTCTGTTAATAGATATGGATAACAAGGCAAATGAACAATTAAATTATACTGTTTTTAATGAAAGACCTTGAAATGATCACAAAAAATTATAGGCTTGTTTTTTTGTTGTGGTACACAGACCATTGGTTGAGTTTTTTGTTTGTTTGTCCTTTAAGAAATATACACACATACAGTAAAATTTTCTCCTATGAAATTACTCCTAATTTGTATGGCACAATTAGATATCAAGACCATAATGATTTTCTGGTGCTTTGCTATATCAGTAAGTTTGAAAACTCCTTTATGGTGCAATTTGGGGGAGATGTATAGGTTTAAACTGATGTATATAATATAGCATATAGTTCCTCCACTTCAGCCACGAGAGACAAGGGACAGAGGGAAAAGACCTTTCGGTGACATGTCTCCAACTCAGATAATGGAACTGATACACAAATTTCTTTTATGCTTCTCTATGTTTTTCTGATGCTGATGGCATAGGTATGGGCTGTAGAAAAATCTGAATGGTGGAAGGGCAAAATGGCCACTGTGGAGCAGCAGACCAATGTCTCTCTCACCTAGCAAGACAAAGAGTAGGGACCCAGGCACCAATAAGCACCTGAATACTTTTGGATGGGTGAAGCACCCTGCACCCAGTAAAAGTCACTTTGAGCACATAGAGACCAGAAGGCAATGGAAGACATGGAATCCCAGCACCTCATCCCTCACACTGTGCTAGGCTCAGACAGAAACAGAATCACTGCTCAGTGAAAGGGGTGAGTGATTCTATGATGCTTTGAATCAGTTTATCCCCTTCAAGCTGTGCATCAGGTGTTGGTCCCAAGTGGGAGGAGTCTTTGTCAGGACACGGCAGCACTGGAGCCCAAGAGGAATGGGGAGCAAAACCCACAAGCCAACTGGCACCGTGATGGCTAGCTCCCAGGCAGGCAAAACCCACCTGCAGAAGGAATCTGACTGGCACGCCCACCACTGGCAGCTAGGGGAGAAACAGGCTGGTGCCTTTCTTGCTGAGCAAGGCAGAAAGTAGGGCCCCAACTGCCAATAGCCAGAGACACCCTGTACACTTTTAGATGACTGAAACACCCTGTAACCAGCAAAGCTCTCCTTGAACACACACAGACCAGAAAGCAATGGCAGGCATAGGAATGCAGGTGCCCCAGTCCCCCTTGTGTACCAGGTTAGTACAGAAACTGAAGTCCTGCCTGGTGAAGGAGTAGAGTGAGTGATTCTAAGATGGTCTGAGTTGGTTCACCCTCTCCCATCTGGGCACGAAAACTGATGTGACTAGTTTAGCATCAGGAGAGAAAACCTGCAGTAGTAGAAACCTGCCACAGAGTGAAGCAAAGAGCAGAAGTGAATGCTTTCTCTCTCATTGAGTGATACAATCCTAGAGAAGGAAAAGAGGCCTGTCACAAATGAGGATATATCAATAGAAAAACAGAAGCAACCCTCAGAGTACTAAAGAGGCAGCACCCAAAAAACAGCCATCAGAGGACAAACAATGGAAACCCCCCCCAGAATGACCTGTCTCAGATGACAGCCACAGGAATCAAAGATTGGATGGCAAAAAATGAACAGGAACCAAGAGAAGAATTGAAACTCAATGAAATCATACAGGAAGTAAAAGCAGAGTTGGCCAATTTAAAAAAACCCTGTTCTGAATTAATGGAAATAAAGAAATCCATCCTTGAAATCAATAACAAAGTAACAAACTTAGGAAACAGAATCAACCAAGCAGAGGAAAGAATCTCAGAGCTTGAAGACCAAAATACAGAATCAACTCAATCTGTAAAAACATTGAACAAAAACTCAAAAAACAGGAGCAAAACATCTGAGAGATGTGGGGGTATGTCAAGAAGCCAAATCTATGTCTGATTGGTATCCCAGAAGCAGAAAGAAAAATGGAGAACAACATGGAACAAGCATTCCATGAGGTCATCCAAGAAAACTTCCCTCATCCCACTAGAGACACAACCATTCAAACACAAGAGATTCAGAGAACCCCCACAAGGTATCATATGAGAAGACCAACCCCAAGACACAGTAATCCAAGTCCACAAAGCAAGCATGAAAGAAAAAAAATCCTCAAGACAGTGAGAGAGGATGGTCAGACTACCTTCCAGGAAAGACCCAACAGAATCACTCCTGATTTATCTGCAGAAGCACTATAAGCCATTTTTTTTTTGAGTTGGAGTTTTACTTTGTCACCCAGGCTGGAGTGCGGTGGCATGCTCACAGCCACTACAGCCTTGACCTACTGAGCTCAGGTGATCCTTCTGCCTCAGCCTTCCAAGTAGCTGGAACTACAGACATGTGCTACCATGCCCGGCTAATTTTTTAAAAAATCTATTGTGGAGACAAAGGTCTTGCCAAGTTACTCAGGCTGGTCTTGAATCCCTGACCTCAGGCAATCCTCTCACTTCATCCTCTCAAAGTGTTGGGATTACAGGCTTGAGCCACTGCTCCCAGCCCAAATTTTAAAGACAAGCAATCCCAGATAAGAATTTCCTAACCTGCCAAGCTAATCTTCCTCAGTGACAGAGTATTAAAATCCTTTCTGACATCCAGTCCCTAAGAGAATACGCCACCTCCAGACTAGCTCTTCAGAAGACACTTAACAAGGTATTGAACACAGAAGGAAAAAAAAAACAGGCCATGCCCATCACAAGGGTATGGGTAAACACAGAGTTAAAGAGCATAAAGAGCACCCACAAAAATGAAAACACACATATATAAATACAAACACTAAGTGGGAAAAAAACAACACTCTTACAAGGCAGGGATAAACCTCACATTTCAATAATCAACTTGAACATGGACTATTAATAAATGCACCACTGAAGAGACATAGAGCAGAAAACTGGATTTTAGAAGTATGATTCAATAATCTGCTGCTTTAGAAACTCATCTCATTGCAAGGGACACCCACAGACTCAAAGTTGGAGACTGGAAAACAATCTTTCAAGTGAATGGAAAACAGAAGAAGTAGATTTTCTGATACCAGAAAAAGCAATCTTCAAGCCATCAAAAGTTAGAAAGGACACAGACACTACATAATGACAAAAGGCTCAATCTACCAGCAAGAAATATCCATCCAAAACTTATATGCACCCAATACAGAACCACCAGGTTTTATAATACAACTTCTTAGTAAACTAAGAAAAGACATTGACTCTCACATTATCATAGTTAGAGACTTAAATATCCCACTAACAGCTTTAGATAGATCATCAAGGCAAAAAACCAACAAGGAGATTCAGAACCTCAACTCAATGCTCTATCAAATGGACTTAATAGTTATCTACAGAACACTTCACCCAACAACTACAGAGTATACATTTTACTCATCAGCACATGGAACATACACTAAGATTGATCACATTCTCGGACATAAGCATCAACAAATTCTAAAAGATCGAAATAGTACCATGTATCTTCTCAGATCACAGTTGAATAAAAATAAATATCACCACAAACAAGATCCCTCCAAAACCCACAAAGACATGGATGCTAAACATGCTGCTAAACAACTTATAGGTCAACACAGAAATCATGACAGAAATAAAGATTTCTGGAAACAGTCGAAAACAAAGACACATCAGAACCTCTAGAATGCTATGGAAGCAGTGTTAGGAGGAAAAATCATAGCATTGCATGCCCACATCAAGAAAGCAGAAAGATCACAAGTAAACAGCCTAATGTCACACCTAAGGGAGCTGGAAAGGCAAGATCACCAAAATCCTAAATTCAGCAAAAGAATTCAGATCACCAAGGTAAAATCACAGTTGCAGGACATAGAAGACAAAAATATCATAGAAAGGATCAACAATACCAAAAACTGATTCTTTGAAAGGATAAATAAAATTGATGGACCCCTGACCAGACTGACTAAAAAAAAGAGAGAGAAATTCCAAATAAACACAATTAGAAATGCAAAAGGTGAAATCACAGCTGACCCTGAAGAAATTCAAAAGTTTACCAGAGATTACTATGAACACCTGTATGCAAATAAACTTGAAAACCTAAGGGAAATGGAGGACCTGCTGATATCACACAACCACCTAAAGTTGAAACAAGAAGAAATTGGAACTCTGAACAGAGCAGTAACAATCCAGGAAATTGATTCAGTCATAAGAAATCTTCCCACCAAAAACAGCCCCAGACCAGCCGGCTTCCCAGCTAAATTCTACAAGACATACAAGGGACATACAAAGAAGAGCTGATACCAATCTTACTGTCCAAGCAGTTGAGAATGATGGAATTCTCCCCAAATCATTTTATGAAGCTAACATCATACTGATACCTAAACCTGGCAAAGACCCATCAAGGAAAGAGAGTTACAGGCCAATCTCCTTGATGAACATAGATGTAAAAATTCTCAACAGAATTCTAGCAAATCAGATCCAACAACATATCTCAAGGATCATCCACCATGACCAGGTGGGCTTCATTCCAGGGTTGTGGGGCTGGGTCAACATTTGCAAGACCATAAATGTAATTCAGCACATTAACAGATGTAAACGAAGAACCACATGATTATATCATTAGGTGCAGAAAAAGCATTCAACAAAATTCAGCATCCCTTTTTGATAAAAACCCCTGAGTACCCAAGCATAGAAGGATCATTCCTAAAAGCAGTAAGAGCCATCTATGATAAACCTACAGTCAACATTTTGCTCAATGGGCAGAAATTGGAAGCACTTTCCCTAAGAATGGGAACAAGACAATGATGCCTACTCTCACACCTCCTGTTCAACATAGTGCTGGAAGTTCTAGCCAGAGCAATCAGGCAAGAGAAGGAAATCAGGAGTATTCCAATAGTGAAAGAAGAAGTCCCTCTTTGTGGATAATATGATGCTATACCTTGAAAACCCCAGGGAGTCTTTCAAAAGCCTCCTCGCACTGATAAATGACTTTGGTAGAGTTTCAGGGTATGAAATCAACATGCAAAAGACATTGCCTTTCCATACACCAGCAACAAGCTGGCAGAGAACTAAATAAAAAGCAAAATCCCATTCACAATAGCCTCAAAAAAAAAAGAAATACCTTGGCATCCACCTAATCAGAACAATGAAAGACCTTTACAATGAGAACTACAAAATACTGCTCAAAGAAATCAAGGATGAAACAAACAAATGGAAAAACATTCCTTGCTCATAGATTGGAAGAATCAATATTGTCAAGGTGTCCATCCTACCCAAGACAATCTAGATATTCAGTGCAATACCCACCAAACAACATTCTTCTCAGACCTGGAAACTACAATACAGGTATTCCTATGGATACAGAAAAGAGCATGACTAGCCAAACAATCCTCAGCAAAAAGAACAAAGTGGGAGGTATCACACTTCCAGACTTTAAACTTTATTACAAGTGTACAATAACTAAAACAGCCTGAAATTGTTACAAGAATAGGTATATAGACCAATGGAAAATGACAGATTCCAGAAGCAAAAACATGGTCTCTCAACCAACTCATCTTCAACAAAGTCACCAATAACAATTACTGGGGAAAAGAGACCATATTTTTAACATGGTGCTGGGAAAAGTAGCTAACCATATGCAGAAGAATGAAACTGGGCCCCCACCTATTAGTATATACAAAAACCAACTAAAAAAGGATCAAAGACCTAAACATAAAACCTCAAACTATAAGAAGAGAATGTATGAAACACCCTTATGCACATCAGAGTAGGCAACACATTCTTGACCACATCCCCAAAAGCAAATGCCATAAAAGCAGGTGAGGCCTCATTAAACTGAAAAGCTTTTGCACTACAAAAAAGAAACCATTAGGAGAGTAAAGAGACAACCCACAGAATGGGAGACAATATTTACAAACAATGCATCTGACAAAGGCCTAACATCTGGAATCTATAAGGCACTCAAATGAAGTAAAAGGAAACAAAACAAACGACTCCATTAAAAAGTGGGCAAAGGACATGAACAGACACTTCTCAAAAAAAAAACCATACAAGCAGCCAGCAGACACATGAAAAATACTTAGCCTGACTAATCATCAGAGAAATGCAAATCAAAACTTCAGTGAGATACCACCTAACTCCAGTAAGGATGACTATCATTAATAAGTCAAAAAACAACTGATGCTGGCACAGGTGCAGAGAAAGGGGAATACTGGTGGGAGTGCAAGCTAGTTCAGCCTTTATGGAAAGCAGTGTGCCAGTTCCTAAAAGAACTGAAAATTGACCTTCCATATGATCCAGTAATCCCTCTCCTGGGAATATACCCAGTGGAACATAAATCATTCTACAAAAAAGACACCTGCACATGCATGTATATTGCTGCACTGTTTACATTGCAAAAACATGGGCCCAACCCTACTGTCCAACAAAAATGGACTGGATAAATAAAATGTGGTACATACACATGATAGAGTATTACACAGCCATAAAGAACAAAATCATGGACCTCACAGCAATTTGGATGGAATTGAACACCATCATTCTTAGCGTTTTATCACAGCAACAAAGAACTGAATTCTTCACATTCTCACTCATATGTGGGCCCTGAACAATAGACACTTGAGCATACTGGAGGGATCACCAGTCACTGGGCACTGCTAGGGGAGGGAAAAAGGGAGAGCAGTGGGGGACACATGACAGCACAAAGTGTACCTGGCCCACAACCAAGGGGAGTGAGGGCCAACTGGAAGTTCAAAGTTCACCTGCATGTAGCCTATTTATGTAGTTAATTGTTACTTGTATAATAAAATGAAATGAAATAAAATATAAGTAAAATAAAAATTAGATTTGTCAGAGATGTGCTAATGGCCGTTAACCTAAGAGAAATTGTAGCCTCTCTTTGGTAAACAAAGTAAGGAAATTGAATGCCACAAGGAGAAGGTGCCACTGTTCATCTCTTAGACTGCCAAAGACAAAACTGTGTGATGTAATGATGAGGGAGAATGAAATGAGAGGCCTGAGATGGTGTGAGTGGAAATTGATGACCACAGACCAATGTGACATATCCCTCCTGTGATGAGCGATTGAACTGTATTGAAGTATTTCTTGTCCTATGAAATTATTCAGGTACTTGCTCCTTGTTGTGCTGGAGACAAGAAAAGAAATGGAAGGAGTAAATAAATGTTCTGAAACCCTGCAGGTGTAGGATATCAAAAGCATTAATTAGTGCACAGAAAGAGTACAGAGAACTAAACCAAAATATACCTGTTATTTGAACATTGTATTTGGGGTATGGACATAATTAACTTACATTTATGAGTTCCAAGACTCACAAGTTTTTGTATTTTAACATTTCTGAATTTAGAATGTATTTTACAATTATGTTTATACTTTTATTGGGTGATATTGTTTTTTCTGAAAAGATTATTGAAATGAAAAGCTGCATCTTGGCAGTAGCAGGTGGGGAGGGACACAACATCAACAAGGGTACCTGATCTCAAATCAGGCAAAGTGGGAACCAGAGGGAGGCCTAAACTTTACCTGTATGATGTCTACTTGTATATGTAATCCTGAATTATACCACATACCTTTAAAATAAAATATAAATTAAAGGAAAAAAAAAGATGCATCTTACAATTGAGGACATATGTGACTTGAGAAAATATAAAATATTTTTAAATGGGAAAAAAGGAAAAGCAAAATCTGAATAGTGAGTGCTGAGAGAACTCCAGAGACAAGAAGGGGAGCAGCATTCTGAGATTTATTAGGAAATTATACTGATGGTAGGAGCAGCTACCACTCTGGTTAGCTTGCACTTGTTTCATAGGCTGTTAGATTCACGCATTCATGTATTCAAGAAATGTTTTGTGAGTACCTACTATGTGCCTTAAAATCACATTTAAGAAGTCAGCAAGCCCCCCAAATTTATTTTCAGAGAAAGCTTCACTGACTGTATGAAGATGCGATTTAGGTCTCCCTGGTAAATAATACCTTCATTTCTTCCTTAAGGAGAATTAACTTGTATAGAAGACAACTGAGCACAAATGTGGCTGGCTAGGCGCCAGCTCTTTGAAGTTCCTAAACTTGCATAGACTAACCCTGTCAATTCCAAAGGTATAGGAAGCTGAAGTGTACTTTGATGTCAGAACTGTTTTGAGAAACCATCTTATATTGTATTTCCTTTGAAGAAGAGTGATTCAAGGCAATCTTTGCCTAAATAGGGCCAATCATTTGACCTAGAAAGCCCAGAAAGAAAAATCCTGTGCCAAAAGGGAGTTGAAAGTAGCCTCAAGTGCTTTGAAACTCCATGTTTACTTTCAAGGGTTTCCAGAGAGATCATTTGGAGTTAATCTGGTTTACCTAGAGGCAGAGGATAAGTTATTTAAAATGATTCCTTGTGGAAATTTATAGTTTGAGATAAAGCATCTTTCAGAATTCTTTGGGCACCAGCATATTTAGCTGCAGACATTTCTGGAGACTGTTGGCTCATTGATAAATGTACAACTTTACATAAGCGCAAAGTGTGTGGTTGGACATTTTTAAAAGCCAGCTAAAAAGGATTTTGAATGAAGAAAAAATAATCACAGAAACCGATGGTTTCATTTCAGAGATACCAAGTTATCAGATTTCTTTCCTAATGTCAGATCATTGGGCAATTGGCAACCGAAGCTGGTGTGTGTTACCTTCTTACACCTCAAGATGCTGCTTGTTAAGGCAGGCACATTTTTGAAATGCATGTTTGAATACCTGAAGTACAAGCCCTTATTTTCCTGCCTGCTTGTCATCTTTCTGATTGGCTGTTCTGATCTTTGCCAAAATAACTGGGCACTTTTCAGGCAGTTAAGATTAAAAGAAACTTGTCAAAGTATTTTCTTCTTTATTACTCTTAAACAGTTCAAAATAATACATTAGTTTCAAGCATAATAGTTTTCTGAACTAAGCAATTTAAAAATACCATTTTGTTTTTAATATTTTTATGTTCAAAATATGTCTTTGAGAATGGTAACAGATCTTTTGTCCTAATTTGGAAGGTTGAGACAGGGTAGAGATCACAATAGCAGTGAAGTAACACTACTGAACCATTATCATTTGATGGTTTCAGTCATGAATAGTGAATCTGGTTTCAGGTTAAAACTCTACTGGGTTCTTGGCTACAAATTTCTGAAATGTTGACTATAGAAGTTTTAGTTCACAGTTTTGGGTGGATTTCCAAAATGAACTTGCCTGACTCTTAGGGGCAAATTGGTATTTCATACCAGTTGTTTTGTTTAAGACCATTTCTAGGAAATGGTTTAACTTTGTAGAAGTATCTGAACTATCACAACAATGTCCTACTTGAATTTCCCCCCTTTCCTCCTAAGTTATGAGTACATAATAGGAAACCAAGGCTCGCTAGTAGTTTTTAATTTTAGGTGTACTAGCCAATCATAATGAGCATCACATGTGAATTATGGGCTGGCTACTTAATACATGAATGTGAATGAGATTGAGCAAATACATTATACATATTGAACAAACCATCTTTTAAAAAGTTAAAATTTCAAGCTATTCCATATGTCTAACAAGCCGATCTTAAAAAGGAAAGGATTTGTTAAAGTAAAATTTTCTTTGGTATTTTTATTGGGTTAAAATTTACTGAAAGTAATTTTTTTTCTGGAGCAAGGGAGTGCTGAGGGTGGGATAGTATAAAAATGGTAAACATAGGATGCCCATAGTAATGGGTGATGCTATGTTAAATTTTTAGTTTTCTAGTACTTTTATCAATATGTTTTGATAACAGAATAAATTTGGTGCACATTGAAGATAATGGACAAACCAGAAAGTATTTAGAAAATTCTTATTTTCTCCCACAAACTGGGAAAGAATAACTAGATCATCTTAAACATCAAAAGTTAATGTTAACTTTCATCAGAACAATGAAAATTTTAAGGTTTCTGTTTGTTATTTTACAGACAATCTTGTCTTGAGTGACTAGATATATCTAATATTTGTGTGTGTGTTTCTATTTGAAAGGCTTTTCAGATATTTCTTAGCGAGTTTATTTAGTTTACGTTTTTCTTTTAAAATTTTAAGAAATTCACAAATAATAATTGTACATATTTATGTGGTACATAGTGATGTTTCGATATGTCTAATTTATAGTGATTGGATCAGGGTAATTAACATATCCATCATTTCAAACATTTATTATTTCTTTGCCTTGGGAATGTTACCTTAAAATATTTAAGATAAACACTTTATCCCCCCTGAAATTCCAGCTCTTTAAAAATATATTTTGTAATTTGGGTAGAATATGTTTTGCATTTCTGATAACAGTATAATGTTATATTTTGGGGAAAAAAATGTTAGGATCTTTTTTAGATCAAGAAGGTTTAATTTAAGAGCAAAGGAAGAAAAAACCCTCAAAATCTGAGCAGGCTAGTATTAAATAAATTGATATTTAATCCTTTCAAATCCAAGGTTTTATTTGGTATCCAGTTACCTGGTATACCTTGTCTGTTGATCTGATCATGACTAGAGATTCTGTTTTTCCCCAATAAGTGCTTTTCTGCAGTTCCCTGAGACTCCTGTTTAAAGGGAACTCTTTCAAGAGATTTTCTGATTAAAGGTGATAGAATGCAAACAGAAGTTTTTAGCTTTGTGATACTGTTTTTATTTCAAATGTAAGTTTTTTTATTGACTTATCATCTTCCCAATGTGACTATTTTTTTCATAGTCATAGCCACATTGTATTTCAACTATTTAAACTATATATGCCTTGGGGCAAAGGCTACAGAACCATAGAAACAGGAAATGCCTATTATCATAGGAAACATGAAATAGTGGGTAAAAATAATTTTCTAAAATTTCTTAATGTTCCTAGCATTACTTCAACAATGTAATCAAATGAAGACAACTTTTGTTTTCATGATCTTGAAAAGACTTATTTTATACCTTTTCCATTTTGCTGTTTCAGAGCAGGAAACCTTAACCAAGGAAATAATGAAAAGTTTTACATCTTTATCCCATGAATTTAAGTCATTTTGAGATAAGTTATAGCTGAGAGATGTGCTTTTCAAGCGGTTTTGTTGGCATATGTTCTTAAATATTAAATACCAGATAAAAAGTAGAGTAAATTTATGAATAACATGTTATAACTAAAAAAGATTTTCTTTAGCACATGGAAGGTTACAGTCTTCAAATTGTTAATATTTTAGGTGATTTTTTAAAAAGTGATAGGCAGCCGGGCTCGGTGGCTTAGCCTGTAATCCCATGCATTGGGAGGCCGAGGTGAGTGAATTGCCTGAGCCCGCGGGGTTTAAGACCCACCTGGGCAACTTGGCGAGACCTCATCTCTACAATAAATCAAAAAAATTAGCCGGGCATGGTAGCACATGCCTATAGTTCCAGCTACTTGGAAGGTTGAGGCGGAAGGATCGCCGGAGCCCAGCAGGTTGAGGCTGCGGTGGCCGGGAGCATGCCACTGCACTCCAGTCTGAGCGACAGAGTGAGACTCTGACTCACAAAAAAAAAAAAAAAAAAGTGATAAGCTTCCTTATAATAAAATACCTGCCATTATTAAATAGGCGCAGTCATTCATTTATTCAACATGTCTGATTATTGATTACTTTCCATAAGACTAGTTTTCTATATGTTAAGAACTGGATATGTAGTCATTAGTGAGCAAAACAGTCATGGATTTTTCTATTAGAGTTTATTTATTCATTAGTTCATTTGAAAGGTTTTGAACACCAACTATGTACCAGGCAGTGTTCTATAACCTAAGGTTATGCTCTATGGATGGAGGACCAAGCAATAAATACCGTAAGTACTTAAATAAATGATTGAGATCATTTCAGATAGGGATTAGTGCTTCAAAGACAGTAATACAGGGAGAACTAATCAAGTATCTGGACTGATATACTTTACAGATTAAAGTAGATGAGATAAATATTAGTATAATTCATCACACAGATAAATATAATAAGTGCCATAAAGGAAATGCAGAGAATGTTATAAGAGTGTATAAATGAGGGAGGCAAGGACTAGTTCATTTTGGGGGGAATCAGGGAAGACTTCCTGGAAGAAGTGACATTTAAACTAAGATCTGATCTTTTACCAGATGTATTAGTTGGCTAGGGCTATCATAACAAGTATGACAAAATGGGTGGCTTAAACAACAGAAATGTATTGTCTCTCAGCTCTGGAGGCTAGAAGTTTAAGATCAAGGTGTCAGCAGGGTTGGTTCCTTCTGAGAGCTATTGGATAGAATTTGTTCCATGCCTTATCTTCTGGTGGTTTTTTGGAGGTCTTTAGTGTTACTCGGATAGTAGACACATCCCGATCTCTGCCTTTATGTTCAAATTTTGTTCTCCCTATGTGTACATCTGTGTCCAAATTTCCTATTTCTATAAGGACATCAGTCATATTGGATTAGGGACCCTCTCTACTCCTGTACAAACTCAACTAATAACATATACAACATTTCTTACTTTCAAATACGGTCACATTCTGAGGTCCGCAGGGTTAGGACAACAATATATGAATTTGAGGGGGACAAAATTCAATCCATAATACTAGGAGCTATCTAGATGAAGAGGGGAGGGGGGAACACCTCTTCAAAAAGAGATGCCAGCATGTGCTAAGTTCTTGTTTCGAAAGAAGCATGGCTCACTTAAGGAATGAAGAGTAGCAAAAGCATAGAAACAGCGGAAGAATGAAGTGAGACAATTCCAGAGACATTATGAAGGTAGTATTGATAGATAGGGCCTCATGACCAGCTGACCATGGTGTAAAGGAAAGAGTAATCAAAGATGATTTCCTATCTATAGCTGTGATGAGTTAAAGTACTTTTGCCATTTCCAGGTAGAGATATCCAGTAGACAGAAGTTTCTTTCTGCAGATCAAGAGAAAGATTGAGGCTAGAGGTAGGAATTTGGGTCTCAACTGTATTATAGGTCAAAGTTAGCTAAAATTACTCAAGAAGAATTATTTTAGATGAGAGTGTGGGACCTAGAACTTTAAAAAGCACCCATATTTAAGGAAAGGGCCAAAACAAAAAGGAAAAAAACATGCCCTGAGAAAAAACTGGATGGAATACTGTTTGGGAAACCAAACTAGAAGAGAGTTTTGTGAAAGAGGAACTGGTTGATGGCATCACATGCTATATGATGTTCAAGCCAGATGAGACCTGAAAAGAGAACTGATCTCCTTTGCCAATTTGAGGTCATTCGTGAGTACAACAAGGCTCGTAGAATAGTGGAAGCATAAGCCACGTTTTCATGTGCTAAGAAGTAAAAGGCACACAAGGAAGCAGAAGGAGTAAGTATAAAGTGTTCTCTTAATTAAGAATTGACAATGAAGGGAAGATGATGAGGAGCAACACATTAAAAAGCATTAGTGGGTAGACAGTTTTCAGAAGAGCCTATATGATTGAAAGCCAAGAACAGGAAATTACTGAGGGTGAAGAGAGGAGGAAGATAACTTAGGTAAAGATAACAAAGAGATGTATCTTCTTCAAGATTTGCTTCCTGGCATTTCTTGGAAATTTTGTTTTTCTAGATCCCAAATGCTAAAAAAAATTGGTGGGGAAAAGTATTATAATTCTCCTTCAAGTTTAGCAAGCAAGGCAGAGATTACTGATTCAATGGAATCCATTGACATCAAGTCCACAGCAAGAGCAGGAAACGTGATATGGAGAGTCAAAGGATATCCATCTTAATGGATATTTCTGGGAAGCTGGATAGGAACAGATAAGAGAGAAAACTTCACAGTCTTGCTGTGATATTGCCATGTATTAATGTGTATTCTTAGCCTTGCCTACTGCTAATGTTGAGTCATTCTTGCAAATAAAATATGTAAAATAAGTTTATTCACAGTATACTTTCTGTGGATCCAGTGAATGGTATCCCAAGAAATGAGTTTTGACAGCAAATAAGTTCTGAAATTGGCAATGTGGACATGTGATTTTGTGTAATGCTGTTAACCTTGCTAGGAGACCCAAATGTTACCTTATTTTGAATTCTATTCTTAATAATGTGCACTGAGGTCTTCCAGTATTTGATATTTTCTATAGGCTACAATTATTTATAAAGACTTTAACAGAGCAAATGCAAGAGAAGATCAGAATGTGACTGTGGAAAAATCTGCTATGAATAATCAGAAACATCTTTCATCTGAATTAGCAAAGTAATATTTACTTTAATAGCAAAGCCAAAATCAGGGCAAACATACAAAATATTTTCATTGTTAGAAAATGAGCTTCAATGAAGCAAAATGTGTTCAAATGTCCAACTTGACAATTGCATCATCATTTATGCAAAATGAAAGAAAGTTATCTGTCTGGCATATTTGTCATGAAACACAAATCAAGCCTCTCAGATAAGGCAGTTAATGTTTTGTGTATTTAAATTTTTTATTTTTAAAATGGTGGCTTTTAAATAACAAATATTTGTGGTTTCATCTGCCAATTTTGAAATAATTTCTACTTGACTGTTGTATTAATGTTTACTTCATTTAATATTTTCCATTATTAGCTATCTGTATCAGGAATAGACCACTTTTATGTTATTGAAAAATGTAATTTTGTCAAATACCACTATATAGTGGCCAATAATAATAATAAACCATGCCTTTATTATTAAATCTTTTGTTATAGAAAACCACTAAAAATTTTAGTGTAACCCTGTCATGAAAAGATTATTCACCATATATAATAATTACTGTTACTCAATATTTAAAAGCACATAAATGAAATGATGAAAAATACTGAATAACTTATGGTGTTGGGAATTCTTGGGGGTTCCAATTTCTTTTCTACAGATTTAGAAACATGATAAAAGACTGATTTGACCCAAAAGCTAGTATTAAGGACACAGGTAAAAAATAGGCATCCAAATAGGGACACCTTTTCTTCTTTCCTTTTTTCCTGGGAAGGATCTAAGGATGGCTGCAAATATAGATGAATTTCAAAATCTAGAGGATGGTATCAATTTTCCTTCTAAAGAAGGAGTAAACTCATGTCTCTTAATTGTGATAGGCAACAGGCTGGGCTGGAATGCCAGGGCTAGGATGTTATGGTTTGAACAGCTACCCCGGGGATGAGCCTAAGGAGACACTGGCCAGTTGGAGATTCTGCTGAGGCATATCAGGGAAATTCTGAAAGACCTGTTAGAGACCTTTTATTAGAGCTAGCCCCCTTGCTGTATTTTGCTCCTGTACTTATTGCAGGTAGTTAATTGAGTAACAGTAGACTTAGCAAATTCAACACATTTTAGTGTTACCTTAGCTTATCTTTATTATTTTAAGAATGACCTATCATTCTTAAAGAATAATGAAATATAAACTTATGTCATTTTTCTCAATCTGTGAGTTATTATTCCTTTGTGAAGGGTTGCTAGGAATACCTCAGCAGTTGCCTAGTTCTGACTCCTTAAGACAGAGGAAATAATGTTACCTCTTTAAGAGAACATGATTGATAGACAAGTAGATTGATGGAACAGAATAGAGAGTGCAGAAAGACCCCCACATATGTGGCCGATTCATTTTTTTAGCAAAGGTTCCAGGGTAATTCAATGGAGAAAGATCATTCTTTTCCATATATGATGGATTAACTGGATCTTTTGGGGCAGGGTCGGGTGGGGAAGGCCTTTATCTCTATCCTACAACAAATGTAAAAATTATCTAAAAATAGATCATAGAACTAAATTCTATAAACTAAACATAGACTATAAAGTTGTTGGAAGAAAACAGAGTTTTTTGTGATCTTAGGGAAGGCAAAGATTTCATAGGATTAAAAAAAAGCATTAGTCATAAGATAGTTTTGATAAATTGGACTTTATTATAATGACAAATTTGCTCTCTTTGAAAGACAAAATTAGACCAAGAATACCAAGTATTGGGAAGAATGCAGAGCAAGTATAAAACGGCATAACCACTTGGAATGCAGTTCCAGAGCTTTTTAGTAAGCATACTCATACCTTATAACCCAGTAATTTTACATCAACATATTTGCCTAAAAAAAGTGAAGCCGGGCTCGGTGGCTCAGCCTGTAATCCCGCGCCTTTGGGAGGCTGAGGTGAGTGGATTGCCTGAGCCCGCGGGTTCGAGACCCGCCTGGGCAGCGAGACCTCATCTCTACAATAAATCAAAAAATCAGCCGGGCGTGGTAGTGCATGCCTGTAATTCCAGCTACTTGGAAGGCTGAGGCGGAAGGATCGCCGGAGCCCAGCAGGTCGAGGCTGCGGTGGCCGGGAGCGGCCACTGCACTCCAGTCTGGGCGACAGAGTGAAATTCCAACTCAAAAAAAAAAAAAAAAGAAAGAAAGAAAAGTGAAAACATGTGCTCATAAAAAGACATGAATAAAATTGAAATGAAAATTCATATATAGTAGTCCTAAACTAGAAACAACCTAAATACCCATTAATAGGTTAATGGCTACCCAAATTGTGATAGAGAATACTTCTTAGCAATAACAAACGAAGGTAAGACTAATACACGTAACAGTGTGGATGAATTTCACAGGCATCTGTTGAATAAAAGACTTGGCACAAAAGAGTATATATTATATGGTTCCATTTATGAAGTTCTAAAACAAGCAAAACTAATCTATGATGATAGAAATTAGATCAGAGGTTGTCTGGGGGCAATATAGTGGGCAGAGTTGCTACAAAGGAATACAAGAGATCTTTCTGTGCTGATGGAAATATTCTATAACTTCATTGGATTGTGGTTACACTGATGTATCTATTCACTTGTCAAAAACTTACTGAATTGTGTTTAAAATCTGTGCATTTTATTGTCTGTAAATTATACCTCAAAGTTGTTTTCAAGTAACATGATGAAATTGTTTTTAAAATAATTAAAAATCTTGTTAGCATCTAGTTTTGTATGTTTTTTAAAAAAATATTTGTCAGTTAAATTTACGAGTAGTTCTGAATTTCTAGAATGCTTTATTAAACTTTCTAGGAGGCAAATCAGTAACCCTTTCATGAATAATTTCATTTTGCACCTAGTAGTTCTGGTTAAATCCAGAAATAATGAGGTAGGCTCCATTCCCTAGGGAAACATTTCTTGACATCTATAGGTTTCACTTTCATTTGAATGTTTTATATTTTAAAAATACATACCAGTTTTATTATATTTACTTTTCTGTATTTACAAAGGCTAAATTAAATGTACATATATTAGAAAAGCATGTGTAGGTCCATTTATTTTCAAAAAGACATTCCCTATCTGAATCATAAGAATATATTTTATTCCATCTAAGCCTTAAATCTTCACAGTATGTAATGCATTTTTATGGTCATTTTTTTCCTTCTGCTTTGTATTTGATGTACTGCAGATAAACTGTTGACATCTGATATTCACTAGTCATGTTTATTGAGGAAAAACATAAACTTTCTTATTGAATACTCTTATTTGTAAAGTTTTGGTCACTTTCTTGGGGGTTATAGCTTATAGTGTATGGAAGAAATTTAACTGTAGGGATATAAACATTGTTTAGAATGGGAAAATTCTGCACTAGCAGATGTATTATAAAAGTTGAAGCCAGTATCAAAATGTCTTTTTCAGAAGTGGTTAAATAACTTATTATTTTTTTAAAGACCAAAGTCTTTCAGCAGACTATTGGGGAGGTTACACTATTACTAAAGCATCAGCTTTGGTTTTATGTAGCATAGAAGTGATTCAAAATAATGAAAAACAAATGGAAAATTCCTAGATATTTTATAACTCTTGAGACTCTTCCTGCCAGATTGTTAGTTTAATAATAACATGACTTTTTTTCAATTAAAAGATGCCTAACAGTTTAAAACATTTCAAATGTGTCATCTCATATGACCCATATAACAGTTTATTGCACTTAGCAGAGAAGTTATTGTTTCCATGCTTTAGTAGATAATGTGTGAAGTTGCATTCAGGATTTAGTTATATCACATTACTTTCATTCTCTTATATCTCCTGTATACATAAGCTCAATTCTTGTCCAGTTAAAATTAAATTATCTAGTTGGTATAGTTGGGCCCCTATCTGGTTTACTTGAGCACACACCTAACACTGAGTTATTTTTAACTTTGTGACATTTAATCTCTAATGTTTCTGGGAAAAAGCATTAAATATCTTTTTAGAAAACAAATTGTGAACACCTTTATAAGCACCCTCTATTTTAAATAATACTTTATATGACTGTAACAACATATAACATTCTTATATAAGAACAATTTAATATCCTTTATTTTTAAAATTTGAGTTCTATAATAAGGCAATGAGAAAACCAAGACTCACAGAAATTATGTTTAATATAATTTTTACTGCCTCCCCCATATTTCAACCTGTTGATTTTTGGGATAGGAGGATCAAGAAAACAGAGTCTCAGATTGTAATACAGGATGTTTAAAACAGTTTTTTGTTGTTGTTGTTGTTTTGTTTTTTTGGTTTTTTTTTTGAGTTGGAGTCTCACTCTGTCGCCCAGACTGGAGTGCAGTGGCCGCTCCTGGCCACTGAAACCTCGACCTGCTGGGCTCCGGCGATCCTTCCGCCTCAGCCTTCCAAGTAGCCGGAATTACAGGCATGCGCTACCACGCCCGGCTGATTTTTTGATTTATTGTAGAGATGAGGTCTCGCTGCCCAGGCGGGTCTCGAACCCACGGGCTCAGGCAATCCACTCACCTCAGCCTCCCAAAGGCGCGGGATTACAGGCTGAGCCACAGAGCCCGGCTCTAAAACAGTTTTAAAGGCTATTTATTTCCAGTATATGCCTGAGAAAAAAATAGAATATATCTTCTTAGTTGAGGAATTATCATGGGTGATTTCCAAGTTGTTGAAATTGTTGGGAGTAATTAAATATATGATTGAGAGTTATTATGGACATTAGATCTCAATTTTTTGTGCAACTAGTCAAAATAAAATCTTCATTTGAATTATATCTTCATTTCAAAGGGCCTTTGTTTCACATTGTCTACCTTACAGGAATGAGAGTATTTAACTAAAGCAAGGAAAAAAAAAATTTTTTTAAGAGACAGGGTCTTAGCCGGGCTTGAGGCGGAAGGCTGAGGCGGAAGGCTGAGGCGGAAGGATCGCCGGAGCCCAGCAGGCGAGGCTGCGGTGGCCGGGAGCGGCCACTGCAGCACTCCAGTCTGGGCGACAGAGTGAGACGCCAACTCAAAAAAAATAAGACACAGGGTCTTGACTGTTTCCAAGGCTGGAATGCAATGGAATGGTCATAGCTCACTGCAGCCTCAGACTCCTGGGCTCAAAGGATCCTCCTGCTTCAGTCTCCTGAGTAGCTGGCATTATAGATGTAAGCCACGTGCCTAGCTTAGCAAGAAGAAACTTAATGTTAAGTACCATGTAGTACTGTCTGTTGCCTTCGTGGCATTTTTAAAAAACAATTGTTTTGATTTTTATACTCCCCAAATGTTTCTGACTCCAAGAATTCAAATAATTTTACTGTAAAGTTTAATAAATGTCATAAGATATGTTATATAATTAGGTAAGTTATTGTTGTGTTGTTGTTCTTATTATTTGAGTCTGGGTCTCACTCTAGGAAAAATTATTTCTACGCTATGGGAATGATCCAGTAGAGAGAGGGGGAGGGAGAATTGTTGGATGGTCTTCTTTGGTAGGTGAGAGGGGAGAATTGTTTGATGATCTTCTTGAGTAGATGAGAGGGAATGGTATCTAGTTCACAAATGTAGGGGTTAGCCATTGAAGTGAGGGCAGTTCATCCCTAGAAACAGGCAGGATCACAGAAACCTAACCTGTGTACAGATACTGATAGATGGATAGCTCTGATGGTGATAAGTTGTGGAAGTTCCCTTCTGATTGCTAGTATATTCTTAGTGATGTAGGTCATAAGCCAAAAGTGAGGATGAAGAAGGATTTGTGAGAGGTTTAAGGAGCCAGGAAAAGGTATGAAAGAGTCATCTGAAAGAAAAAGAGAAAGTACTAACAGTGACCAGAGACAAAAGTTAGGTTTTCTACCAAGAATGAAAATTAAGACTGACAGCAGACTTCTAATAGATGCCAGAAGGCAGTGGAATAATATCTGCAAAGCACTGAGGGAAATAATTTAAGAGTAAGAGTGAAAAAAAGACATTTAAGGATCTGCAGAGACTGAAAGTGTATGCTACTCATAGATTTTTGCCAGAAGAACTACAAAAGCATACACTTCAACAAGAAGAAAATTGAACCCAGATGTAAAGTATGAGATGCAAGAATCAAAATGAGCAGATTTTGGTATAGGTAAATAAGTATTAATTCTAAAAAGTAAATATTAAAGGTATATATTTAAATATATTTACTAAGATATTGGAGAATTTGGAACACATTTTAATATACAAATTATTTTTTTCTCTTTGTGATGAGAGGGAAAACAGCTTTGCAGACTTTTTTTTTTAACTTTTTTTATTTTTATTTTTTTTTTGAGTTGGAGTCTCACTCTGTCACCCAGACTGGAGTGCAGTGGCACGCTCCCGGCCACTGCAGCCTCAAACTAGTGGGCTCCGGCGATCCTTCCACCTCAGCCTTCCAAGTAGCTGGAACTACAGGCGTGCACTACCACGCCTGGCTAATTTGATTTATTGTAGAGATGAGGTCTCGCCAAGTTGCCCAGGTGGATTTCGAACCCGCGGGCTCAGGCAATTCCCTCACCTCGGCCTCCCAAAGTGCAAGATTAGAGGTTGAGCCACTGAACTCGGCTGCAGGCTGTTTTTAAAGCGTTCATGTTGTTTAAGCTGGTTTTGTGATCGCTGTTTGGAAACTTTAGCTGTAGTATGACCTTAATCCACTCTATGTAAAATTAGAAGATACCAGAACTATTTGACATTACCTTTTATGTATACTAAAGATTAGTACTCTGAATCCTTCCTTAGTTTCTCAGATACCTAAGCCATTCCCTGGCTCTGACATGTTTGCTCAGTGGCTAGGGAAGAGATTTACTTCTGTGCATTAGAAGACATGTTTGGGCATTCCTTCAGAAGTAGGCAGTAGAGTGAATAAACATAAATTTGTGCTTAAGTACATTTTAATGTTTTTGTCTGCTGCAGTGTTTGTGTGGCAACAGTGCTCAGATCAAATAAAACCTGGCATATGAGCTGTGTATTCCTACAACTCAAATTCCATTTATGGAAGAGTAGTCTGCTTATGAATTTCCCTAATCAGGAAGGATGAAGCTAATAGGTGTTGGATGAAAGCTGAAAAATATTCTTGTGACTATTATGTAAAGGTTTAGGCATCTTTTGAAATCTGTATCTGCCAGTGTGAGGTTTTTAATCTATTTTACACTTCCAGAACTAAAAAGTAATCTTAAGATTGAGATCTGAATTATTCGTTAGATAGAAAACATATTTGTGAGCCTCTAAAGCCATCATTCATTCTATTACATCATAAGTTATTATTAAGCCATTTGTTCTGAGCTATAGTAAATATGTTACTTATATGTCAACATATTTGTAGATTTTTTTCAGTATCATTTAGCATTGAGGATGTTCAAAAGAGGCTAAAGTTTATGTCTGTAATCTCTTAATGTGATACTTCATATAAATTCTAAAAAGTATAACTAATAAAGAAAAAAATGAGTAAAAGAAAGCATAGTTTAGTTTATTCATAGACTTGTATTTTAACTAATAAAATGTGAGTGTATTATTTGATTGTATTATTGGAATATTTTACTTTTTAAAACTATATGTGTTACTAGGAAAGCATAAAATCTACTCATACTGCAAGTACGCATGCTGGTAAATACAAATCAGATAACTTATATCAGGACTGATTCATTTACTTTTTAGATGAGGATTCAATTGTTAATATGTCTAAAAAAAGAATTAAGTAACTACCACAAACTCTTTTAAGAACAAGTTGGAACATAAAAATGCTAAAATTAAGATGGATTATGACATATTAAGTGTTCTGTTGGGTTAACATCATTCTACAAATAGTTAAATAATTTAAGAAATATTTCTTCCCTTAAATGTTAGTTCTAAATCAGTCTAGTCTGAGATGAATATTAGCAATGCGTCGAATGGAAAATATATACCTGTGGTAGAAGAATATGTCATGGTAAATATGTTTATACAGCTGTGTGGTTATGTTAGTTATTACAGAGTACATTTACGGAGTCATGTAATGAGCCTCATTTTCAAACAACCATTAACTTTGGCTTAGAAATGGCTAATTAAAGAATAACTTCATTTTTCATATGCAGACTGTACAAACAATATATAGCATCACTGTAGCTGTCTTCTTTACTCAATGCATAAATTTGATCATAAGTATATGTTGGCCAATTTGTGAGGAAATTCAGACGTCTTATTAGACTATTTCTTATTTATAATTTATACTTTCATTGCATATAATACCTACCCTTTTAGTACCAGACTGAGTTTCCATTAAATTTTATTGCACTTACATGGACTCTTCTGTCATGCTTTAATAAAATTATAAAAATGACTTAATTAAGTCTGTGTGAAAGCTTCCTTTATCATTAATAAATTTCATTTATTCCATGGGGTTATTAGTTTTGGATAACTTACATGACTTCATTCAAACTCGTACTAAAATATGAATAAATATTATTTAAAAATTAACTAAGCATGAGTAAAAGCAAATTTTAAAATATACTCATAGGACTTTGAGAATTTAAAAAATATTTAATTGAAAAAAGTTAGTAAAATGTTACTATTAACTATGCATTGCTGTAGTGCTAGCCATAAAAATAATTTTATCTGAAAAATGTTAACAGTGAACAGTTTTATCCTTTTGTCTAACTTTTGAACACCTGCTGAGTAAACTCAAGAAATACTAAGGAGGAGATACCCTCAAAAATTTTAGTTTTGTTCTACCTAGAGAGAATACTTAGAGAGAATAAACAGTGGCATCTTTATTATGTCTGTAACTCTTTAGAACTCTCTAAAATAGATACTAAGTTATAAGAAGACCAGGAAAGAAAATATTGTAGATTTACTGCATATCCATTTCCACTCCTGGAAAAAATAGTTTGATATGGTATTTTTTACTTGTTAAAACAATTTAATTTCTAAGATGGCTATAGAGTCACAGATGTTTGGAATTGATTTAAGGTTAATGACAGAAGGTTTGAACTTGGTCTTTTTCACAACACTTAGCATGGTGATTAACACATAGTAGTTACTTCATGAATATTTACTGAATTAGTGAATGAAAAAAAATAAGGGTTTCAACCTAATCAACATAGCTAGACTTGTCTCTACCAAAAAAAAAATTAAAATTTAAACTGGGTGTTGTGGCATGTTCCTATAGTCCTCGGCTACTCAGGCTGAAGTGGAGAAGTGGAAAGATCGCCTGAGCCCAGGAGGTCAAGACTGCAGTGAAGAGGAAGGAAGGAAGGAAGGAGAGAGGGAGGGCGGGAGGAAGGGGTGAGAGAGAGAGGTGAGAAGGGGAGAAAATAAGGATTAATAAAGAAAAGAGTGGCCATTAATGTTCAGATAAGTAGAGCCTTCTAGCAGAGGGAGAACTGAGTTGGGTTTGCTTGTTTGGCCATGAGAGGAACTCAGAATAAATGAGGATTTTATCAGGGGGCTTACATGTTAAATTCAGTGGTTTTAGTATGAGAGCCCTGTCTAGTCAGGAGAATTCATTTGATTAACTCTACAGGATGTTTTAAAAGGGGAAAGAAGCTAAAGCAAAGAGTCTCAAAATGTCCCCCATCTAACAGCTTCAGCATCACCTGGGAACTTTTAGAAATGCAGATTGCAGGATCAACCCACTACAACTGAATCAGAATTTCTCTGTAAGAAGTAGGTAGGAGGGAGACCCAGCAATCTTTGTTTTCATGGGTCCTCCAGGGGATTCTGATATCATAAGGCTCACTTTTGAGAATGACTGGGCTGGCAAAGAAAAATCAAATAACAGCAGTGAGACTATCCAGGACCCTATGAAAGAAATGGCCATTAATGTTGTTTCCAACTGTAAACTAAATGACTTACAGATATGATTATTTAGTATGTCTGTGCAGAGATGACTGGGTCATTGAATGTACAGAATTTTAAAGGAAACAGAGTTGTTTGTACTTTGGTAAGTACCCTCAGGCTTTCAGCTTTGTAGGTGGAAGAACTCACTTTTATCAGTTTATCCAAAGGTAACTGGAGATCTATTTGGAAAGTGCAATGTCAATTTACTGTATTAAAAGTAGGAACAAAATTAGCTCAAATCAGAAAAATAAACTTTCATTTGGTATGTTGATACTCCTAGAAGATAAAATTATAAATCAAAGAAGTGATGTGATGGACAGTGGATTAAATCAAAGGCAACTGGACAGTCTTAAGCATTATGTTTATTGAAATCGATAACCTAGTGAGTTTACTTTCTCCATATCATAATATTTCAGTATAAAATAAGTAAAAACTTTTTCCATAATCAAAGACTATTTTCTCCTGATCACTACCGAAGACATTTTCATTTTTTGACCTTTACTTAAAAAAAAAAAAAAATCCTGGAGATGATTGCTCTTTTCTTTGTGATGTTGATATATTACATTTTGCAAGATTATTATATCCTGGTGTGGTGTAGGATACACTCTGTTCTTCCTTATAGTACACAACTCCTACAGAAAAGACTGTTGGAATGGGTTACTTTTGAGGATGATGTGGGTTATTCCTCAAAGCTATTGACTCATGTTTATTTCAGTCTGGGATTCAAGATAAATATTTTTCAAAATTCTGTTACCAATAACACATTGTATGTAGAAAATAAAGGAAGTCAGGAAGAGCTGGGTTAATACTGTGTTTAGTGATTTTTACATATTAGCTCACTGGCTTTCTTAAAATTACAACTGTTTCAAGCTCCTTAGATAGGTATATAGTGACAGCAGCCAGCACTCAGGTGAACTTTGTCCATAGGCCAGAGGAACCTCACTCTTGACTCTGGAATTCCTAGCAGTCCTTTATTTTTCATAAGGTTTTACTAATGTACTTTAACCAAGTTCCTGTGTGTCCAGAATTATAATGAATGTTTTGAGTTTATGAGAAAAAATTAAGTTTGAACTATAAGAAGAACCACAGATTGCAAGAGAGAGTAATCATATCTTTGCAATTAACCTGTAGGTTTGTTTAGTGCTGCAGTTTGCTCCATTTGTGGTTTTCTTTTTTCCCCTCCCAATGAATTGTTTTAGAAGCCAGATTAACTATTTGATGTTATGTTTTAGCATAAGCCATCTACTTTTTCTTCTGACATCTATTTTCAGGGCATATTTTGCCCTTTCCCCTCAACTTCCTATCTTTCTCTCATATTGCCTTAGTTTCTGCTTTGCTTCTTTTCTTCCTTATTATTTGATGTGTAAGTTGTATATTTATCAACTTGATGCTACTTGTAGCTGTTTTCCATTTCCCATATTTCCTTTATCATTTGGCTGTTACTTTTTTTCCTCATTATTTTCTCCTCTATTTCTGTTTTCCTTAGTTTCTTCATATATTGAACTCTTTTTCTTAGTGAGGTTTCTTGAAGGTTAATTATAGGGGGTTGACTCATGAATTAATCAGTGTCCCGTTTTAACTTTGGTTTATTGTCAGGACTTATTAGACAGCAGAATAATAAAAGCCAGTCACAGTATATTAAACTTCAGTAAACTTTTGTTGAACTTATTTGGTTATTTGAGGTTTCACTAAAGAATGTGAGCTAGAAAAATAGCAGAGTGATAGGGACGTGCTTTCATGTGTGAGTCTTGACATGCAATGTGGTAGGAGCAAGAATGAAGCATGTTGCCATATGCAGTGATGTGATCTTGGGATAGCAGACAGTTTGCAGGACTCTTGACCTTCATGACTAGATATTTATAGCAGAAATGCTTAAGCAAAACAAAACAAAAAACTTGTACTTAAGGGAATGTCTGGTTGTACTTTAAAGTTTTGAAACATCATAAAAAATAGTGACTATTAATATTGTGATACACTAACTATTAAGTACAATAGTACACTAAATATTAGTATTTTAGCACACCAAGATTTATTTTGACACCTGCCTCCTTGGTACTTGGTAGACACTTGGATTTTCTTCAAAGATTTACCTATGAAATGGTTATAAATGAAATGTGAAATTAAGTCTAAATTATTTTAAGACTATTAAAGAATCAAGTAAATAAGTTAATGAATTAAGTTTTGTTTTCATAGGCAAGATACTTAACTTTTATATATCAAAAAGTTACATGTATCAATATAGAGTGGAGATGTTATTGTTAGAAACAAATTATCCAAACTATGAACTTCCATGTTGGAGTTTATTTGAAAAAGTCGAATTATAAAACATTAAAATTATTCCAACTATATTTCCCTTGTAATCATTCTTTTATTTGCTTAGCAATAAAATGTTATCCATGATGGGCTTCCTTTTTCTCCCTTTTCCTCTGCTTTTATTACTTTTTTTGTCTTTTAAAAAGTCACAAGATATTAGCATAAAATATTCAGTAAAGGAGCAAATGAAAAATAAAGTAGGAATCTCTAATTAGCATTTATCTTTGGGGCAATGTTTATAACCTGAGATTTAGACACTCCTTATTTCTGTAGAAATGTGAGATTCACACTTCTTGTTTGGTACACATGAAATCCAAGTGGAGGTAACTGATTTTATTCCCAAATTTGTACTTGGGAGTGGGAATAGTTGTTTTTTTCAAATACATTATAAACAAAAAATAATAATAATGGGTATGGTCTGCTTATATAACTAATACTGTTATATGTTTTGTTTTATTTACCCAAGCTTACATAGCTTTTCTCTGATGCCAGGTGATCCAAAGGAAATAACTAAAATCTTTGAACTGTTTGAAATTTCTTGCTCCTCATCTATTTGAAGTTAGTTCTGATCAATGGGACCAGGATTTAAGTTTTTTAAAAAAACTTTTTAAAAATAAAAACTCTTTTAGGGAGACTTGTGCAAATGCTCAGTTGAACTTTTCAAATGTAGTGCCAGAAATAAATGTGTATTACTATATACAAATTTAATTGCCTTCCAAAATATAGTGCACCAAAGGGATATTCATTTTGCTCTTTGAAGTTGGGATCAGGATCAAAAAAAATTTTTTTTCTTGTGAACTGCTGAGGTCTGCACACTATTATTAATTTGGATTGTAAGTTTTCTTTGGAACAGTGCAAGGAGCTTTGCTGTCAGAAACAAGATGACGTGGATACCAGGACCTTACCTCCTTTTTCATTCTTCTCTTCTTTTCTCTTCCCTTTATTTTATTTTATTTTTTTATTTTCACTTACTCTCTTGAAAAGGATAGTCATTTATTGCTGTGAGATTAGACACTGCAAATACTGTCAGTCATGAATATCAGACCATCACTTTCCAAGACACGAGAAATGGGGTGAGAGATTTTGTAAAATTTAGCCTTTGGCAGTGTTAAAAGATGTGAATAAGTTAAGTCCATGGTAACAGACTGAGCATCTTGTGTATGCTCCTAGCTTTCTAAAGTCTGAGTATAGCTATAGTTGTCTTGTACAATGTCTCTGAGTGTCTATTGGCAGTGTATCAGTATCAACAGTAACCATCATTGCAAGTATAATCAGAGATTAGGAAAAGCAATTGTTTCCAAAAATTATGCTTCTTTGTTCTAAGTAAAAGGTGCATATTAGCTTTATTCAAGATTAGGGTTTATTTTAGAGGTTTGTGACAGTTCCATTTGTTTTTATATAGGGTATCTGAGCTTGAACCTGGTTTTAACTGACTCCTTGCAAAGGCAGCAGGGTGTGGACATATATTACCAAGGCATTGCACTTGGCAGAGGAAGGAATGAATATTGCATTGCCTAATATCCCATAGGAATGGGAAGGGGGGATGCATAATGTTCCTTCACTGTTATTGAGGGCTGTGTTGACTGTGTAATGCGTAATAGAATTTGACTTGAGGATTTTAAGTAGAGTACATACTTAGGTCATTAGAATTCTTGGTCACTGACCAAGATAACCAGGAAAGCAAATACTGTTGAGATGCCTTAATTTAGGAATAAAACAAAGAATTTACTAGTTTCATTTCTCCATCTCCTCAACTTTTTTTTTCTTCTTAGATTCTGTTGTAGAAAAAGGCACTGTCAGTGACAGACCTTTGCAAAGTCTAAATACTAAATATTACTAATAGCATTGTGATAAATTCATCCTTTTTTTTAAAGCAAAGGTCATCTTGGTGATATCTTGTTAATATAACTCAGAACTAATACAATGACCTGCTTTGTAAATAAAGTATTTTCCTGCTACCGGTAATTGTGTAAGCCTATTTTTTGTTGTTGCTTTGTAACCAAAGTATTAGAATGCCTATCTCCTTTGGTGTTTCTTTACAAATTCAGTGCCTGAACCAATGCTTGTACTTATCTGTCATGGTAATTTTTCATTATAAGATTGGGTTATGAGTTTTATTTTACAGGAATAGAAATGTTTAGACTTATTTTAAATAGTTTCCCCCTACATTCTTGTTCAAAGTATTGTAATCCCAGGTTGAGTCCCTTGAACAAGTTAACCTGTGGATTTTTCTTCTCCAAAGATATTAAAGGTTAAAGACTCAGATGATTGCTGCAGGTTTTTGTTTTGTTTTATTTTGTTTTTTGAGACAGGATTTCACTTTGTTGCTCAGGCTGGAGTACAGTGGTACAATCCCATCTCACCACAACCTCAAACTTCAGGGCTCAAATGATCCTCCTGCCTTAACCTCCTAAGTATGGGCATGTACAACTACAACTGGCTAATTTTTCTATTTTTTGTAGAGATGAAGTCTTGCTATGTTGTCTAAGCTGGTCTTGAACTCCTGAGCTCGAGTCCTCTCCCCTTTGTCTCTCAAAGTGCTTGGATTATAGGCATGCACCTGGCAGACTGCTGAAGGTTTTATCTAGCCCCGATTATAGCATTCTGATTCTTGGGAATGCCACAATATAGTAGCACAGTTTACGGCACACATATGGTAGGTGGATGTGGGCACTGGGACAGATGCCCTGTTGTGTTCACACTTCATGATGCTGGAGCTGGCGTGTTTACTGATCCATACCTGGGAGGTTCATTCTATCTGACAGCCCAGAGGAATGCCAATGGTCAACTAGGCTTGCCTAGACTTTTAGCATTTGGGTCTGTAATAAATATGCCAAAGGTTGTGTCTTGAAGAACCTGATTGTGGAGTATGCCAATCAATTGTGATTTTTGTTGCAGTGTTTTGAAATGGCATTTGCTGAGCTTGGTGACATGTTGCCTTTAAATATGTTAAGTTACCTTTTTTACCTTCCATGTCTTAATCATATTTTCTCTTGTATCCCATTTGTAAATGTATTCTTTCCAGCCAGGCCTATGTTTTGAGCCTAGCAACAATCTGGGTTGGAATATTTTCAAGGAAATTTAAGAAGCCTAAGTAAAATGTTCTAGTACATTTCTCATCTTAAATTCTGATATGAATACCCTACTCCTTCCCGTTTACTACCTTATTCCTTATCTTTTTACAGCCATTTCACAGAATTTTATTTTATATAAACAAATTTCTGAAGTCAGGCATAACATGACTTTCATAATTTTGAACTGTTTGAACTTCTAAATAATTAATGCATGTGTTTTCACATATAAAACAACTCCCTCTACATTGTGAAATACTTAACCCTAATATCTTCTATCTTAGAGTCTGGGCAGTTTAAGGTTATTTTCTTGCCAAAAATAATACTATCACATATTATTAAAAAGCATAAATAAGATGGGATTCGAATTTTCATTTACTTTTTCCTACAGCATCATTTTGTATCAGAAAATGTGATGTGTCGCAGTGTTACTTAATCTAAGCCTTTGGCAACAATGACAGGTGTTTGTATGCAGGTGGTATTTATTTTCCTATAAACTCTAACTTTGGCCTGGTATGGTGGCTCATGCCTGTAATCCCAGCACTTTAGGAGGCAGAGGCAAGAGGATTGCCTGAGCTCAGGGGTTCCAGACCAGCCTGAGCAACATGGTGAGACCTTGTCTCTACAATAAATCAAAAAATCAGCCTGGTATAGTGGTACATGCCTGTGGTTCCAGCTACTTGGAAGTCTCAGGTGAAAGATCACCTGAGCCCAGCAGTTTAAGGGTGGGGTGGCTATGAGCATGCCACTGCACTGCTGCTTGGGCGAGAGTGAGACTACGACTTCAAAAAAAAACAAAAACAAAACTTGTAAGTTTTGGAAAATTAGCTTGCATGTATCTTTATTTTATGACCTAAAGAAAGTAAATGTTACTTTCTCTGTATGTATTTGAAGTCTCACAGATTTTTCAGTTTATTAGTCATAACCCCTCTTAATATATGCATGCCACATTCATTTAGAATTTGATAACAAAATATAACTGAAACCATTTGAATGTTCTAATTAGATTAGAGACAAGACAGAGTAGTCTTCTAGGCGTATATTTTCTGCCAAGAGCTTCTATTGTAAAAGCAAAATATCACATTTTGAAATCTTATACTGAAACCAAAAATATTTTGGAAACTCTCCAGAGCCCACAAATATATTATGCTTTGGTTTTAAATCATTGTGCATCATAAGATTATATATTTAGATGATCTACAGTTTAGTTATTTTGCTATGGCTGAAATTATTCAGCTTGTTTTTGAAATAAAATTATCAATTCTGAGCCTTCTCTGCTCCTCTAAAGACACTGCACTTTGCCTGGAAGAAGGACTCTTGTTAAAGACAAAACGTTCACCTGAATTCCAGTGTGAAATCTATAATAAACTGATTTGCTTTACACATTTAAGAAGTTTTTGAGGGTTTTTTTGGGGGGTGGAAGGGGTGTTTTTGTTTTTTTTTTTTTGAGCCAGGGTCTCTCACTCTGCAGACCAGACTGGAGTGCAGGGTAGTGGCAGAATCATAACTCATCACAGCCTCCAACTCCTGGGCTTCAGAAATCTTCCTGCATATTATGTAGCCATAAAGAAGGACAAACATATGGACTTTGCAGCAACTTGGATGGATTTAGAGTCGATCGTGTCACATTCATTTAGAATTTGGTAACAAAATCAGTGATCTATCACAGAAAACAAAGAAGAGAGTACCACATGTTCTCACTCATAAGCGGACCTTGAACAATTATCATAATACTATAAGAAAGGGACTGACAGTAGTGGAAAACTGCCGTGGGAAGGAGGGTGGGATTGGCAGTTGAAGGAAACTGCCAGGGGAGGGAGGGGCACACCTCATCAGCAAGGGTACCTGCATAATTAACTTTTGTATGCCTAACCCTGAATTGTACCCCCACATCGTTTTAAAAAATAAAAATAGATAAATAGAAATCATCCTGCATCAGCAGCCTCCCAAAGGCTAGCTGAGACTATGAGCACACACCACCACACCTAGCTATTTTTTTATTTTTATTTTTTGTAGAGACGAGGTCTTGCTATGTTGCACAGGCTGGTTTTGAACTCTGGTTCTCAAGCAGTCCTCCCATCTCCACTTCCCAAAGTGCTGGGATTACAGGCATGAGCTACTGTGCCTGATCAAGTTTTTTTAATAGTAAATTTTTTGGTGGGTTAAGGAGGGCTGGAATTTTTTTTTTTTTAAAGCATTATATAGTCCTATTTTTTTCCTCAAGAAAAATTAAAGACAACCTTTTTTCTAAAATACACTGAGTTCTATGCTTTTTGCTTTAAAATATGTACTCCAGTTTCTGATCTCTATTAACGTTTTTGGTAAATATAAATTAATATTAAGGAAATGTCATACTGGATGACCAAAATACTTTTTGTATTATTGATAAAATGCCTATGACTTGCTAGTTTATAATCAAATCAGGTAAAGGATATAATGAATAGAAACTAAGATTTCTGAGATTCATTTATTTCCAAGACACTTTGTCATAGAAATCATATTTGTTACAATAAGATTCATTGATGAAGTCTATACACTGTTACATTTCATGGCTCACAATGTGGGTAAAGTCTTTTGTTTACTGTGTAAAGATATTTCTGTTAATCCCCCCCCCAAAAAAAACAATTCTACCTTAGAAATAAAACAAAATGAACATTTTTAAACTGCCCAATAATATGTTTGCACATTAGCTTCTGAAGTGATCTATACTGATTTGGAGAAAAGGGTAAAAAGCCAATTACTCATTCCTTATTTATTGTTCAGTCGTAGTTTAGTATTCAAAACTTAAATAAAAGCAGACTAGGACAACATATTACAGTCATACTTGAAAAATATTGAATCTTGGCTGTTGTTTCTTTCCTACAACCATAGTGAAAGTGGTTCCCAAGGCCCATATAATCAGTAGGGAAATAGGATTTTGTAAACTGAATTATATTTTGTAGACTGTATTTTAATACTACATTTATTCTGCTTAATAAAGGATATATGTAATAATAAAAAATTATAAAACATTTATTCAATAAACATTTGTCAAGTATAAACATTTTACCTAGTGCATGATATAATGTACTTTATACCCCTGCCTGAGGAGGTATAAAGATGATAATAGAGCCTGTGCCATTAAGTATAGATTAAGAGGGTAAAAGTGGTGTACAATGACCATGATTTTAAAAAAAGACATGTGCTAAGTGCATAAGAGAGATCTCAGGGTCATATAGCTTAGAGTAGAATGAGAGAATTTCTGACTTAGGTAATCAGGGAAGGCTTCATGGAAAACATGTTATTTTGCTGTGTGTTATGAAGACTGGATGGAACTGTGGCAGTTGGAACTGTGAACAAAGACCATTGCTAGTAGGAGGAATAGCATAAGAGTGAAGGTACATGTGTACACTTGTTTGGAGTAAAGCAAATTCTTCTTGGCAAGGGCACTAAGTGGGAAGGGAAAGGGTCCAGATAATGGAGTGTTAAGATGCCAGTTAAGATGTTTAAACTTTCCTAGGTAGGCACAGGGGAAACATTAGTGCTTTCCAGACTGAAGAGCAGCTTGATCAGATCTATCTTTTTGATGATGAATCTAGAAGCTGTGTGCTGCATAGATTGGAAAGGTAGGCAGCCACAGGGTCACTTCTGTTAGGCTGTTGTAGTAATTCAAGGAAAAGTTAAACTAAGGAAATGAAAAGGATGGGTATATATGGCAATGGCCAGGACTTGGGAATGAATGAATAACTTTACACGGTGGTATAAAGTTCAAAGATGACTCTCACCCTAACTCAGGATGCAGTGCAGATCAGGTGTTCAATAAATAAGTATTTAAGTGAAAAACTTGTGCTTAAGTGACTGAGAGAGTGAATAGAAATAATAAAATTAAGAAGCTTTTTTTTTTTTTTTTTTTTTGAGTTGGAGTCTCACTCTGTCACCCAGGCAGGAGTGCAGTGGCATGCTTCCAGCCACCACAGCCTCGACCAGCTGGGCACTGGCGATCCTTCCGCCTCAGCCTTCCAAGTAACTGGAACTACAGGCACACGTTACCATGCCCAGATAATTTTTTTGATTTATTGTAGAGATGAGGTCTCCATGTTGCCCAGGCTAGTCTTGAACCCACGGGCTCAGGCAATCCTCTTGTCTCGGCCTCCCAAAGTGCTGGGATTATAGGCTTGAGCCACCACACCCAGCCTCAGGAAGCTTTTTGAGGATAAGATCATTTATATTTGGCATTATTGAGTTTGAGCTGCTGGCAGGAAATAAGATATTAAAGTGTTCTTAGCAGAAGCTGCAGAAATAGATCTTAGAATAGAAGTTGAATGTGACAAAATAGGCAGGAAACAGAGCAGAAAGGTCAAAGGACAAGACCATTGGATATTGCTCTAGGCATAGAATAACAGAATTAAGAGGATCTGCCAAGAAAATGGAATAGAGGTTTTTAAGAGGTAGATAATAGAATAATGGAAACTGGATAAGGAGAAAAGAGTGTTGGCGGGGAGGGAGGGTTGGTAAATGAAGATACGTAGAGAAAATGAGTATGAGAAAGGGCCATTGAATTTCATTTTCAAAGGAAGAATTTTATTAGCTGCTGGGTACGATTGTAGGAAGTGAAGGCACAAGATGGGGTGAGGCTTGAATATTATTATCTAGCAAGGAAGAGAGGAAAAGGTAGGTGTGCAGCCTGAGGACTAGCAGGCCAAGGGAAGGAACTTTTAAAGGCTATTTTGTTGTTTAAGTAATTAAAGAAGGAGTTGACAAAGAGGAGAAAGACAAAGATGGATTTGGAGAGGGAAAGTGAGATAGAGTAAAGGAACATGGTCAAGATCTAGAGCAGTGCTGTCCTATATAGCACTGGTCTACAGTGATGGACATGTTCTCTATTTGCACTGTCCAATTCCATAGCCCCATGTGACTGTCAAGCACTTGAAATGTGATGCCTAGTGCAATTGGAACCCTAAAATTTTAATTTAATTTAACATGAATTAACTTAAAATTAAATAGCTTTATGTGGCTCATGGTTACCTTATTGGGTAGCAAAGATCTAATGTGTAAATATAGTAATTAATAAGCAGGAAAGAGGGTTAGACACTGTGTGAGAGAAGGGACGAGTTCCAGAAAAGATTGAGGTAGAAGGTGGTAGTATTTGAAGGAACTCACAGTCGAATAGTTTCATTCTTTTCCATAAAATAGGTCACATCATTTGCTGAAAGGGTCAAGGTAGGGAGCACAGGAATGACTTTCAGCAATCCCTGTGGGGATTTCCAGTGAAGAATCTGTGATGAGGTGAATCGTACCAGCACTGCAAGCCCTCCAAAATTGAGTGCATTTGTTTTAGGTCTCTGCTTCCTTGTCTGGTGAATTTTTTACAGTAGCATTTCCAAACCTGAAAGAAAAATGGAATAAAAAATAAGGACAGGGAAAGCAAGTTTAGGAGATCTTTGAAAGACTGGGATGCTGGTGAAATAAATGAACACTGGTCATAAGATCTGTATGAACTAAGTGTAAAGCAAGTAAAAGTAGGAAAGGGCATGAATAAAGACCCTGGAGCAGGAAGTTGTGAAAAGATGAAGATGTCAGTCTATGGAAGATAAGCAAGATCATAAAATATTCATTTGTAAAAGTTGTAAATTTTGGAGAAAGAATGTTTAACAGGAAATAGAATAAGAAAGAAGCCTTATGATTAAGAAATCTTAGTTGTCAGATGAGAGGAATATATGAAACTGATGAATATGTTCCCAAATTTATGGAAAGAAATTTCAGCATCCTGTGATTATTTTGTTTTTGCTCCAGTTTGCTTGCAATATGGTCTTTGTTTGAAACTAACTCAACTTTGAATTTGTAGTCTTTTCTTAATCCAAATTTGAATAGTAAAACTGGGATTTACCTTATCTATTTTCAGTGATATCCAAATTCATAAAAATTGAATTCAAAGCCAGCAGGGACCTGTGAGATTATCTTGTCTAATGTTTGGATTTTGTAGATGGGAGCCTTTAACTGCTAGATTAAATAATTAGTTCAAGGTTACATGACCAGTGTCCAGTAGAGCCAAGACTAACTTTAATCTTTACTCATTCCCTATCTGGGCTATATAGCATGTGTTCTGGTGTGAAGTCTTTAGTGGATACCTAACAGTTTGTACTCCAGAAACATTAAAAAGCCAAATGGAATATTATATGATTCATTTGTCTGAATTTGTACTTGCAAATTACTAAACTATCAACTTGACCATATAGAAAGAAAAATCTTGCTGAAGCAGTATTCTACATCTACTTAGACCTTGTTTACTAATTCCTAACTGTTTTGACATTTAACGCTAAGAAAAAAGATAGGACTTCTCAATGTTAATAAATGTAACTGAGTCTAGTATTACATTTTGGACTAGGTTCAACGGGAAAGTTAGTTAATCAGCAGCTGTTCTATCACTTTTTTAAAAGTCCCAAGTGGTGTGTCTGTCTTTCCAGCTGTAGTCTCTTTCTCCCTCCCCCATGCCCCCATGTCTTCCTAATAATGAAAAAAGATTAATAATATGATCTAAGAAAAAAGAACATTGTTTCCAGAGTAGTAGAACTCTGTAAGTTCACTAGCACTTTCCTTTTTACTCCAAATAATATATTGAGAAACGTACTGACACAGTTGGGAATAATCCTGATTATTACTTAAAAAATAATAATGTGCTCCATGTGATAATACTGAGAGTATACTTTAAATTGTCTATTTTTGCATGGACCCCTAATGTTTAAATAAAGTGATTAGACATACAAATCAGTAACTTTGCTAACTATGTAAGTAAGAATTTACAAGTTTATGAGTTAAGAGAATTTACGTCTTTGGTTTTTGTGATATCTTATTTAAGAGGTTTCTTTATGGGATCCACAACTCTAGAATGTTTGTTTGCATTTCTTAGAAGGACAAGCACAGTGAAATGGGATTAACTGCCTTAATAAACTCAACCAAATTACTGTTCAAATGATCAAATAATGTTAAAATACCTTCATTTTAATTTTAATTATTTAATTCCTTCTTTGTTGTGGGGATTTTTAGGTATTGTAGTATTTGGCATACATAAGACATGAAATCAGTATACCCTAAGATTTCAGGGACTGGGACTCCTTTAATATATTTACTCAAGTAAATATTTGTCCTTTTCACTCCTCCCTCTCCCTATCTTTTTTCTCCCCAAGATTGACTCTGTTTTAGATGTATTTAGGAGATATATAGATGAAAGATACTTTTCCTACTCTCTCGGAGCTCAGACATTGTCTTTAATACAGTGGTTTTCAAAACATGGGTCTCAGACCCAGCAGTGTCAGCATTACCTGAGGCCTTATTAGAAAAGCAAATTCTCAAGCTGCACCTCACACTTTCAGAATCAGAATTCTGGGGGATGGGACTCAGTAATCTGCGTTTTTCACAAACCCTCCTGTGAATTCTGATGCACACTTAGGTTGAGAACCACTGGTTTAATGGCTAGAACTTTATACTTTCCTAATTTTTTAAATTGAGATAGAACTTACATACCAAAATTCATCATTCAAGGTGTACAATTCACTGGTTTTTAGTGTATTCACAAGGTTGTGCAACTATCACCAGTATCTAATTCTAGAACATCATCATTCAAAAAGAAACTTCATACCTATTAGCAGTCACTCGCCATTTGGTCTCTATGGATTTACCTATTCTGGACATTTCATATAAGTATAATCATAAACTATGTTGTCTTTTGTTTCTGATTTTCACTTAGCATGTTTTCAATGTTCATCCATGCTGTAGCATGTATCAGTGTTTCATCATTTTTATGAATGAACTATTATTTCATTGTCTAAATATACATGTTTTATTTATCCAGTCTTCAGTCAATGGACATTTAGGCTGTTCCTACTTTTTGGCTATTATGAATAATGCTGCTATGAACATTCATGTACAAGTCTTTGTATGAACATATGTTTACAGTTATCTTGGGTATATGCAATCAGTTCTCATTATTTGTAGTAGTTATGTCCATAAAGTTGCTACAAACACTGAATTAGTGACTACTAAATTGTTGCTCCTAGGAGAAACATAGGATTAGGTTCCTATGAACCTCTGGTTACATTTTTATCAATTGATCAATACATAACCTTGTTTTATATGTATTTCTTTTAAAAGACACCTTATCTTATATATATTGCTGATTCATTAACATTGAGTGCATGTCCATCAGCACTGTAACTCATGTCTGAACGAAGCAGCTTACCTTCCCAGGTGTATTTTCTCCATAAGGCCTATCACAACCTTCTTGCACCTAGAAACACTAGGGAGCACTTCAGCCCTATGCTTGGAGACCATTTTAAACAGTGAAATTGCCAACAAAAAGCACAAAATGTGAAAAGCATGACACTAAATAGACTGCAAAAGGGACATTTGTTTACAGTATGAGAGCCAAGCACAAGGGCATTGTCTTGTTTTGATGACTCATTTTTTAATCACTGTACATATTTGCATGCCTGAATGACATGGAAGGATTATTTTGGAGTTACACATAAATTATACTGAGCAGGCCAATTCACAAATGCAGAATCCACAAGTAATGAGGATCAACTCATAGTAGTTGAGTGAAATTGCTGGGTCATATGATTATTCTATGTGTAATATTTTGAGAAACTGCCAAGTTGTTTTCAAGATGGTCTATAGCATTTTACATTCTCACCAGCAGTGTATAAAGGTTTCCATTTCTCCATATCCTCAACAACACTTGTTAATTTCTCTTTGATTGTAGTCATCATGGTGGATGTGAAGTATCTACTTGTGGTTTTGATTTGTATTTCTCTAAATCACTAATGATATTGAACATCTTTTTATTTGCATACTAGCATTTGCATATCTTCTTTGGAGAAATGTTCAAAAATTTTGCATCGTTTAAAAGTTGGATCATTTGTCTTTTTATTGTTAAGTTGTGAGTTTTAAAATATATATTCTGAATACTAGACCTAGATATATGATTTGCCTATATTTTCTCCTATTCAAGAGTTTTTCACTTTCTTGATGTCATTTTATCTACAAAGGTTTTTTATTGTGAGGGAGTCCAATTTTGTCTATTTTTTCTTTGGTTGCTTATGCTTTTGAAATTTTTGAAATTGCTCTCTTTATGTAGTTAATCAGAACATCCTGCTTTTAAAAAATTGTTTACACATTTCTATTACCAATGTTATGATGACTTAGATTTCATGGTTTCAATAAGTTATCGCTTATTTGCTAAGGGATGTCATTTGTAGATGTACAGCATTTGTTTGCAGTTATTTACAAGGTTTTTATGTTGTGGTTATGGAATTTTAAATACTGGCATCATGAACATCATATATTTATAAAAAATTGTGTCAACTTCATTTAACAAACTGCTGTTTTTGTTTAGGAAAATTGAAGGAAAACACTTGTAACTACTTTGACTAATGCTTTAAAAGAAGACGGCCTCTTTTAAAAACTATAAATTTTCTGTCGTAAAAGTAGCATCTCTAGCCATTTTTCTGAAAGAACACAAAAATCCTCAGAACTTGGAAATAAACACTGATTGGTGTTTATTTGTGTTAGTTTAAACGTAGTAGCACTATGTGTCAGACAACTGAATCTATAACACTTAAGTTAGGCTAAGCAAGCAAATAATATCAGCTAACATGGCTTTAATCTACTAAGTAACTTAAAATCCAAAAGATCAAAGGAAGTTATAACTAAAAACAGCCCTTCATGCAATTTCCCTGTAGAAGCAGGAAAAGGCTAGAAATTACATGTCACCTTCATATCCTGGCTTGCTGACCTCGCGCTCAGATCAAGCCCCTCTGTATGCCAGCTGTTACCATTATTAAGACCTTTCCCCCAGGGGTTAAGTAGGAGAAAAACTCTCCTTTCCTATTGGAGAGCAAACACTGAAAGTTCCAGCCCCTAACATGCCTAATTCAAAGCAATCTGCATGTGCTTGTCATTCAGTCTGTCCTGCCACTCTGTGGAGCTGCTCCTGCCAACTCATTGCTTTCTGTTGTGCTGTTCCTGCAGTCAGTTACCGCTGTTGGTTGCTACTGCACTCATTTGCAGACCAAACTGAGCAGAGAAGCTCCTTCTTTTTAACATAAAGGTAATGCATTTACTCTTGTTGCTATACGTGTGAGTTTGCTATTTTGGGAGGATTGATTTAAAAATTGATCTTTGTCTCTTAGGATAATATTTAAAACTCCAGCTCACTGTTTTTTATTTTGGATTTTTTTTTGTTCGATGTAAACTTTGAATGACATTTTAATGCATTAAAATCTTGTGAAGTTTGAGTTATAGTCTAGCACAGTAAGGTAAGGTCAGCTAGCTCTTAAGTTTTTTAAAATGTGCTTTCTTTATGAAGTTGGAAGGAAACCTGAGATTTAAAGAAATTTGTGTTGTTTTACACTTTTGGGATTCTTATGTAGCTGCTGTCTACATCAGAAAATTTTGAAGATATGTGCTTGTCATTACCAGTTGATAGAAAAGTAAATGTAGAATCATAGAAATCACTTTTGGGACTTAAATTTTGTTTAAAAAAATAGAAAATTGTTAACATTTCCATCCTATAAAGGGAGAAGTTTGGTGAAGATACCCACTTGAGAACTAAGATTCAACAGCAAGTAATTCTTACCAAAGTTCATTTCAAATATACAGCTTGGTATACAATCTCAAGTTGTCTTTTAGTTGATTAAGTATTTCATGCATTGTTTGCATTTTAATTTAACAATAGACTATATTATGATGGGACTTACTATTTAAAGTAGAAGTCCAAAATATACTTGCTATAGTGACTTTGCTTAAGATAAGAATGGATAATTTATATGCAACTGGCAGAAAAATTTAAACTAGATTAACTTGTGAAATAACTTTATGTCTAGTAGTAAAATGTGAATTAAAAAAAATTAAACAAAAATTTAGTGAAAACTGAGGTATTTTATGCACATTGTTGACTGACCATAAATGCCTTTCTTCAGTGATAGAGAACACATTTTGCTAAAAACAATTTTTTTTAACAAACAGGTATTCTTGTTGAAAGAAAAGAATAAAATATGTCATTTTTACCCATAGGAGGGTTATTTTAGATCATACTGTTTATAATTAGGAAAACTCCAGTTTCCTTTGATGGCTGGGAAATCACTCAACTATGTAAATAAACTCTAATGAGTATTTTACTGATAGGCAGTGGGTTTCCCACTTCCCATGGTTTTAGTCTCTGCTGACAAATTTCTACTTTCTAAAATGTTAAAATAGTGTTTTTGCATTATTTTGTTTATATTTTAGTCTTGCATCTCTAATAGATTATCTTAGAATGCTTTCATTGCCAAAATATTGAATATTGGAATATTTTGTTTGAATATACCTTACTTGGAACTCTTTGTTAAATAAAGAAGCAGAGTATTTTTATGTATCTTTCATGCTTCATATAGCTCACATCTTAGACCTGAATTTTAAAAGTGTAAGTATGAACTGTTTGCATTGGTTGTGAAAAAATACATAATGTTTAAATGTCTGAAATGATTGACCTACCAAAGCACTTTAGAAAATACATGTTAACCTTGCCTCGGTCTAGGAAATGATATGTATTATAAAAGTGATTCAGCCAACATTTAAATCTAGTCCCACTTGTCTTGTAGTTTATATTGAACCAATTGAGCCTTTTTGGCAGCTCTTGGGTAGTCTGCTTTTTAGTGTTTGCTGTGCATCAATTCTTTACCTTCTGTTCTAACTGCTTTGAGTTCTGGGATTGGATCTGAGCATTTTCACGATATGATTCTTATAACTCAGTGTGAATGATTAACAGCCTTGACATACAGACTACATGGACGTTTCCTACTTTTAAAAAATTGCAATTCTTGATTACATCTTAACACAGGAAAAAAACCTGGGTTGTTTAGGATCAAGACAAATGAGCTGCTTAGCCTATCAGCCCTTTGGAAAAACTGCAAAACAAAGCAACTAAAGTAAATTAGAAAAGCTAGCCTTGGAAAAGAAAGTAGCTCTTTGTTCTCTTCATCTTAATTTCTATTCTCTTATTTTAATCACCATTAAACAGGCACATGTATTACAGGATCACATATCTAAATTCCGAGAAAACTATTCATAAGGAACACAGTAGGTACATTATATGATTACTAACTAAGGACATTTACCTATTTACTGAAAAAATAGGTAAATATTATTTAGTTACTTTTGTGAGCAACCAGGAATCCCACATCAATAGTAAATGTAATTAAGTTCATCTAATATATACAAGAAAGAAAATAGCAGAATTTACAAGAATTTATTATAAGTAAGATAATAGAAAAAGATTATGAAGGTCATATCCAGAGTTTTATGTTAGGCATTTAATTTACTAATCCAATTCAAGTAAGAATAAAATCTTTATAAATTTGATGTTTTCTAAGCTTAAAACAAATCTCAGTTTTTTAAATAAAAGGATGCCTTTAATTGTGTTTCATACAAATACCTTGAGTGATGTTTCCCAAGTTTCTCAGTAGACCAAAGGATACCCTTGAGACATTATTTGCTGGACTCTGCAGGGAAGAACCCATTTGGGGAGCTGCTCTAGGAAATTTGATTTGCTGCTTCTCAAACTTCACAAAACAGCAGGGATTGGGGCCTGGTATCAGATACTTAACATTTGTGGGAAAAGTTTAGATAATTTTAAGTGTAGTATTAAAAAACAACACACTACCATCTAAATCAAACAACTTTTAAGTGCTTTATTGTGATTGATCTCAGTTTTTGGCTTTATGAAAGACATTTTTTAAATTCTCTCACATTCTTTTGCCTCACAATGTGTGGGAGTAGGATTTTCTTAGTTTGATTTACCTCAGTGATGGTTTTTTCCTTTGAGCTACTAAGTTCTGAGGTTTTGAGATGTGTGAAGTATTAAGCATTCATGGTGTCTTTAGACATGCTTGTGATCTGTTCAACAACATTTGTTAAGCTCAGTAATATGATACTGTTTCTACTGGGGAAGAGCTACAGTGATACAGATAGATTGCTCAATTGTAAAGCTGTCCATTTTGTGATTTTAGTTGAGACAAAATAGTTTCAAATGAAATCTCATTCCCTAGAGATAACTCTATCACATCTTGAGGATCCTATTTGTTACCAAAATATCTTGTAATTCTTATTTGGTGGGGATGTGAGTCTAGTTAGCAATCCTGGTATCTGGAAGCAGTCTGCCTAGAATTAGAAAGTATAAGAAGTACCATCAGAAATTTCCCCCTACTCCCCAAATGGAACTTTAGGGAAAATGTTATTTTATTAGATGACCTTGGGATTTCATTTTAGAAATTGACCAGAGGTTGGGGATATACTTTTTCTTGAGTGTTAAATAAACTGATTAGGCAAATGAGCTATTTCCCAAACTTTCTTCAAAAGATCCATAAGTAATTGAGGCTATATGATAACTTATTTCACATTTCCACAAAACTTGTTCCCCATGAAGTCTGAACTGCTTTGCTTGAGCTAATGTCTTATTAAGACTTCCTCTTGCTGCACCCTTGCCCCCACCCTTCCAACTTAAGAAGCACCGTAGATGAAGCCTCTTTTCACTGTAATCAAAAAACAATTGTATAACCAAGAATATACAAAATGAAACTGGAGAAGCTTTTTTAAATCAGAAATGTCAAACATTGATCGTTTTTTAAAATCTACAAAGTTCTATAAATATTATAAAGTACATCTAACATAGAGTACCAGATCCAAATTTCTTTAATACGCAGCAATATTCTAGCATTTTAGGCAATATTTTCTGAGTGTTGACTATTTTGAGTGGCAGTTGCTTGTTCTTGTAAATTGATCAGATTAATTACAGAAAGTATAAACCCGTGGTTCTCAGCTCTGGCTCATGTTAAAATCACCTGGCGAACTTTAAAAAATTCTAATGCTAGCCGGGCTCAGTGGCTCAGCCTGTAATCCCGCGCCTTTGGGAGGCTGAGGTGAGTGGATTGCCTGAGCCCGTGGGTTCAAGACCCGCCTGGGCAACTTGGCGAGACCTCATCTCTACAATAAATCAAAAAAATTGGCCGGGCGTGGTAGCGTGTGCCTGTAGTTCCAGGTACTTGGAAGGCTGAGGCAGAAGGATCGCCAGAGCCCAGCAGGTCGAGGCTGCGGTGGCCGGGAGTGGCCACTGCACTCCAGTCTGGGCGACGGTGAGACGCCAACTCAAAAAAAAAATTCTAATGCTCACACTTCATTACAATATGAATTAAATCAGAACCTCTGGAGCCAGAGCCCTGTATCCTATATATATATATATATATATATGATCCTGTTTCTACTAGGGAAGAGCTACTCATACTAAAATATACTAATATATATTTTAGTATTAACTGGAGTGATTCAAATGTGCAGCTAGGGATGAGACTGCTATGATAGGCTTGTAATTTTGTGAATATTTGTTTTACTTATTGCATTCCCATCAAGACTTTTAGCAGAGTCTAGACAAATGTCTTGGCTGGTTTGGAGTTAGATAACTACTTATATAGGAGGACTTTGTAGATTTTTTTTTTAATGACCATTGTTTGACATTTCTGAGTAGAGAAAGCTTCTCTAGTTTTATTTTGTATATTCTTGATTATTCAATTTAGCATAGTTCTCCAGACTTAGCATTCAAAAGGAATTAATGGAATTTGAATTCACCTGAAATAGAAACTCAAAAGATATAAAAAGCCCATCTTTCTCTCCCTCATTCTCTCAGATGCTTATGGATACAACACTTATAACATGGAGGAGAAGTGGTGAATCCTGTCGGGAATGACAATTTCTGTGGATGAACATAGAAAAAATATCTCTAAAAACTGTTTTAATAATTGTCATACTGTGATAGTGTTCCTGAAATGTGGATTTAGGAAGATCAGCGTCGGTGGTAAACAGAAGATGGTATTGACATCATTTATCCCAGATTGTAGACGATAAACTTCATTTCCTACCCACATTTCTTTTCCCACATAAACCTATTGCCAAAGATACACTGGACATAAAACAAAATGAGAAAAATAAAATTGATGTTTCTACAATTCTTATCATTCATCCAAACTTCTTATCATTCATCCCTACATGTATAAGTCTCTGCTTTGACAACTCATTGCTAGCAATAATACTGCTTTCCAAATTCAAGGCTTTCAGATTTGCAATTGCAGATATACTGTAATATCTTTATAAGTTTATTTTACTTTTACTTATTTTATGTTTATAATTTTTTGTTGTAAATTTTAGGAGGAGGGATTTTATTTGGCAATTTAAATTATTCTTCTATATTAAGCTATTTGTAAATACCATGAATAATTTTTGTTAAAAAAAACTTAGTTTATTCTTATTGGTGTTTTAATATATATTATATATAATCATTTAAAGAGCTTATATAAAAATGTTAGGTGTATTTCGTTTTTAAAGGTGGTGTTTATTATAATAAGTTGAAACTACCTACTTGATAATATAAATGTAATAGTAAAAACAGTAAGTTCTCATTGTAAAAGAATAGTAATCCTTTACTTTTAGATTGTCTGGAACTAGATTTGCTTTTTCATTATGTGGCAGAAAGTGTACTAGTACCTAGTAGGTTTTTATGAAATGTATGGTTAGTGGTATAGATCTTAAAATGTAATGTAAGCTGTTTCTTTGGGAAAATGGCTTCCAACTTATTGCGGTTTGTGCTTAAGGGGGATAATAGTAATAATACCTTATTTTTGTATAGTTATTTACAGTATATAAAATGTTTATTTCATAAGTTGAAGCTATTTATGTGTTCTTACTGAATGGCAGCTTAGTGGTAGAAAGTTCATGAACTCAAAAACATAAGAAAATTTAATTTGTCTCAGAAGGGAAGATTATATATATATTTTTTTACTTAAGACCATCCTTAGCTGGGCTCAGTGGCTCAGCCTGTAATCCCACCCTTTGGGAGGCTGAGGTGAGTGGATTGCCTGAGCCCGCAGGTTTGAGACCCGCCTGGGCAACTTGGCAAGACCTCATCTCTACAGTAAATCAAAAAATTAGCCGGACGTGGTAGTGCGCACCTGTAGTTCCAGCTACTTGGAAGGCTGAGGCGGAAGGATCGCCAGAGCCCAGCAGGTTGAGGCTGCGGTGGCCGGGAGTGTGCCACTGCACCCCAGTCTGGGCGACAGGGTGAGACTCCAACTCAAAAAAAAAAAAAGACCATCCTTTTTGGTTCCTTAAAAGTACCCGATTCTTTTATTAAAGATACAGATATTACTACCAGGTAATAATTATATTATTTTGAAATAGCCCAAATCCTACATGATAACAAAGATCAATCCACATTGCTTTTTCAAGTTTGCATAATATGATATGCGGATGGATGACATCTTTCCTTAACTTAGTAAAGTATGTCTGTGACACTCTTGAATACTAAATTGTATGTTTTTAAACTATCTTGCTAGATATTGAATTCAGAGGCTATTTTTCATATGGTCCTTTAGATAGAACTTTATATCAGTAACCTCTAGTGGTTCTATAAAAGCTAGTTGAACTTGGCATTGCCTTAGAAGCATCTTCAGATAGTGGAAAAACCTTATCATTAGAGTCCTAATGAATCCCAATTATGTGATTTGGATTAGTTACTTTAATATTTTTGGCCCTCAGTTTTCCCTGTAATGGGTTTTGTAATATCTTCATAGGGATATTGTGAGGAAAGTACTTGACATAGTGAGATGACAAAAAACGTTTTTAGCACTCCTTTGAGAAGAGAAATATGACTAAAGACAAAACTTAGCTGATGTCTTTCTACTATCCAGCTTTAATAGCCCCACTGCAGAAATGTGTAAAGTACCATTCTTTGTTCATTTCTCTTGGCATTTAGAGAAGCTATTTATTTCTTTGCCCATAGCACTAAATATTAATGCGACAACTTGGTACCAGTGATCATAAGTGAGTCCATCATTTTAGAATAAGCATCAAGCAATTTTAGATGAATCATTTCACATTCAAACAGGTTTGGGGCGGGGCTCCGTGGCTCAGCCTGTAATCCCAGCACTTTGGGAGGCCAAGGCGAGTGGATTGCCTTAGCCCACGGGTTCAAGACCAGCCCCGGCAACTTGGCGAGACCTTGTCTCTACAATAAAATAAAAAATTAGCTGGGCGTGGTACCACATAGTTCCGGCTACTTGGAAGGCTGAGGCAGAAGACTCTCCGGAGCCCAGCAGGTTGATGCTGGGGTGGCTGTGTGTCCCTGCACTCCAGCCTGAGCAACAGAGTCTCCAACTCAAAAAAATAAATAAATAAAAGCAGGTTTGGTAAATAATGGATATAATGAATACAGTAGCCCCAGACTGCCTTTATACTTGATGTGAAAAAAAATATTTGAGGTCTCTTTATATACCTATCTTCTAATTCTAGTACCAATTGGAGGGGGGGTCTCACCCAGTTAACAGGGCAAGGTGCTTCAGTCCACATATGAGTTGCACTGAAAAGATTAAAATCCTACTAACTGTTTTGTTTTGTTTTTGTTTTTGTTTTTGAGTTGGAGTCTCACTCTGTCACCCAGACTGGAGTGCAGTGGCCACTCCCGGCCACCGCAGCCTCGACCTGCTGGGCTCCAGCAATCCTTCCGCCTCAGCCTTACGAGTAGCCGGAATTACAGGCACGCACTACCACGCCCGGCTGATTTTTGATTTATTGTAGAGATGAGGTCTCGCTGCCCAAGTGGGTCTCGAACCCGCAGGCTCAGGCAATCCACTCACCTCAGGCTCCCAAAGGCGCGGGATTACAGGCTGAGCCACCGAGCCCGGTTTAATATCCACCTAACTGTTATTTCCATGCACAAAACTGTTTGGGAGTCATGAGATAAGCCATAATTAAACTTAGAATCAATCAGAACCTCTGCTGTTATATTTGTTACTTTTCTCTGCCATAATTAGATAAATGGAACTTTATGTCTCTGTCAACTGTTATTGTTTTCTTACTTTTTGTCCATTCTTTAAGTTTGCTCATCTTGCCATTACTTAGGCATAATTATCTAGTAACCTCTCCACCTAGTTTGTGGTCTTGCCTTACTATCAACATGTATTCCAGGAACCAGCAGCCTTTTGGAGGCTTGTTGCCCCACTCCTGGTGTACTGTATGAAATCTGCTCTAGTACCCCCAGGTAACGCTTATGTTCAGAAGCACTGGTTTAGTGTTTTGTATTTCATTAGAGAAACTGCTCTAGGGAGGTTCACTTTTCTGAAAAATGTGATTGTCTACAACATAACATCTTGTTGCTGATCCAGTTTTGCCATTTATTCCTAAATTTGGTGTTATGAATCTGGTGAAGCAAAGAGTTACTCTAAAATATGTCATCTGAGCTTATGGAATGTAACTTAGCAGAAAGAGTTTAAAATCATAGCATCAGGCTTCCTAGCCTCACTATTTGTCATCAGTATGTGACTTTGAGCACCTTCCTAATACTCTCTGTGTTAAGTTTTCTTTTGCAAAATGGAGTGGTAATGCCTGTCACACCTGTTTTTCCAAGGGCTATTAGGAGGATCAACTCAAGTGAGATCATGTGTGAGAAAGTGCTTTGGAAATACCAAAGAGGTGCACTATTGTAACTGTTAATGGGATGAAGATGATGTTCCTTCAGGCTATATGAGCCCTGTGTTTGTTAAGAATAGTGATGGCTTTGCTAAGTGGTTACTGTGGTAATTGGAATAGGTCTGTGTATTCTCTTCAACAGTACATTTAGATTTTACCTTGACAGTTTTCTGGCCACACTATCAATTCTGACCTCCAGTTCCAAGTAGCTGCTATGATGTTTTCTTAATGCTCTTTAGGTGTGTTTGAATTTTGGGAGCCACCTAGTTTGATTACATCCTTTGGATAAATTGTGTGTCATTAACATGTTTTGATATTTGTTTATATATACCAAATATACAGAGGGTGCCCCCCAAAAAGTATACACACTTAAAGAAAGGAAAAAACTGTATTAAAATTGTAATATGCAATATATACTGATAACAAAAGATGAATGCAAGTCACATTTGACTTCTGCAATTATAGAGGTGTACAAAGTGGTTACCGTCAGTGTCCACACACTTCTGATTATGGCAGACTAAAACTATAACATCTCTTAAAATGCATACTCTTTTTTTGATATATATATTAAACATATTTATAATATTTATATATATAAATGTATTCATATATTGTCATATGTCACATAAGGACATTTCAGTCAGTGACAGACCACATCTACTTTGGATTAAGATTAAAATAGAACTGGAAAAATTCCTATGGCCAGCTGTGATAACATTGTAATACAACATATTACCTTGTCTATATTTAGAGACACAAATAATTACCATTGTTTTACAACTGCCTGCAGTATTCAGTACAGTAACAAGCTGTACATACAAATTTGTAGACTAGAAGCAATAGGCTGTACCATATAGCCTAGATGTATAGTAGGCTGTACCATCTAAGTTTGTGTAAATACGTTGTGTGATATCTGCACAACGGCAAAATCACCTGATGACACATTTGTCTGAACGTATCCCCATCATTGAGACACAGGACTGTATATTAACAAATAAAATTTTCATCATTCAAACAGATTCTTTTATGATTATATAGTAACATTTTCAATGAGATGCTGCTTTTTGTCTTGAAGCATGATGATTTCTATGCATTTATAGGTGTAAATTTTCTGAGTTTGAAACAAGAATAGCATGTAACTATTTTTAATCTTCTAATCATATGTGCTCTGATGACTCTTTTTCAAATGTCTCTACAGTTATTTTCTTTTCTTTTTTTTTTTTTTTTTGAGTTGAAGTCTCACTCTGTCACCCAGACTGGAGTGCAGTGACCACTCCCGGCCACTGCAGCATCAACCTGCTGGGCTCCGGCGATCCTTCCGCCTCAGCCTTCCAAGTAGCTGGAACTACAGGCACGCACTACCACGCCCAGCTAATTTTTGATTTATTGTAGAGATGAGGTCTCGCCAAGTTGCCCAGGTGGGTCTTGAACCCATGGGCTCAGGCAATCCACTCACCTCAGCCTCCCAAAGCGCTGGGATTACAGGCTGAGCCACCGAGCCTAACTTACATTTATTTTCTATACTGTCTGTTTTAATGATGATAAGATCAGTCATGGTACTTTTGGTTCATAGATAACTTTGGCCCAACAAATAATCATTTGTGTTTTTAAAAATTTAGAAGCTATTAGATAAGACATATGAACCCTTTGTCTGAATAGTTTGTGTTCATCTGTTCATCAGTTCTTATTCTTTGACTCCCTTTCATTTCTTGCTTTATCCAGTTATTTGATATGTTGTGTAGGATATCATTGTAAAATGGCAGTTCTATATCGAATGATACACAATTTAGAATGTATCCAGTGACTGTTTATCCTTTAAAGTAAAATAACTTTGTTTCTCTCTTTGCATATTAGTAATAATTACCTTTTGTTCGTCAGTCACTGTTCGTCAGATTTTTGTGTTGTTTTAGTAATATTTATATTTATAAAAAAGAAACACTTATAGTAAAAGTTGCAAGCAGTTCAGAAAGTAAATTCTGAAAGTCTTTTCCACTCTCCAAATGGCCCAATACAACTCTCTAGCAGAAAAGAATGTTAGCATTTTCTTATGTCCTTCTAGAAATTATCTATGTACACCTAAATAAATAAATGTACTTCATTGTATATTATATATACATTACACACACACTTTTTTTTAACCAAATGGATTCATATCTATAGGTTTTTCTGTAGCTAAGTTTTTTTGCGCATAATGATGCTCTTTGGACTTCTTTCCATAGCAATACATCTAGGTCTAACTCATACTTTTTTTCTTGTGCAGAATACTCAAGTATGGGTATATAGAATGTAAGTTCCCTATTGATAATAATTTAAATTGCTTCCAGTTTTCACTGTTACAAACAGTGCTGCAGTCAACATCCTAATGTGTGCATACATACTAATACATTGTTCAAGTGTATCTAAAGGAAATTCCTAGCAGAATTAGGGTCAAAGGATAAAGATATTTTAAACTTTGATAAGTAGTTCCCAGTTGCTCTTTTAGAAGGTTGCACCAATTTGCATTTCAAACAAATTTAACTTTAAGAAGAAAACAAGACTTAGAGACACTGAAGGTTTAAGTAACTTGACCCAGGTTCTCAAAGTTAGTAACTGTAGAGTCAGCTTTCAAACTCAGATCAACCTATGCTGTTTCTTCTAAGCTACCGCTATCTCAATTGACATTTTAAAGCATAATTTTGGCTTTAAAACTAGGGAACATCATTTTGTATCTTTTTATAGGCTCATTACTCAATCAAGCATTAATGATAACTCACTATGTAAATATATAGCCCTTTGTAGTTTTCCAAACATTTATACATGCTTATAGTAATCCTATGAGATGTATATTAAGTATTGCCCTGAATTATGTATGTAAAGAACTGAGGCTCAAAGCAAAAAAGCTTTAAAATGCAATCAAAAGATGGTTTTTGACTAAAAACCTTGTCACTCCAAAACTGCTAAATCACTCAAGACATAATGCTAGATGAAAAGGTGAAATACATGGTGTGAAATTAGTGCCTTTGAGTGTATTAACATTGGCATATTATTTTCAATAACAGAGAGAAATACACTAACATATCTACTGTGGACCTAGTTCCTCAAGAATAGCATTGCTTGATTGATTAATTCAGCATTCCCCTGTGTGATATAGCCCTAGGGAGAACAGGTGATTTCAACATAGCTGTCTTTTAAAGTTACTCATTATATTTGACCCACAACCTATTTTAAACTTCTACCATAAGTATTACTGTATTGGATTTATTATCACATACCATTATATTTATCACAATAGCTTGGCACAAGTCACAAGTGTCAACACTCTCTTTCAGGAACTCCTTATTTCATTCCTTTTTATTATACTTATCTTTCCTCTGTCTTGTCTTCTTTCCTGTTAGTGCCCTCCTTCCTAGGTTCAGACCAATTTTTTCTTCATTTGTTTCAGTTCTATAGAAAACTCTCTGTGTGGGCCTTAAGGTGAACTCTTGACTTCAGATTGAAACTTTGCTATTCTCCTGGTCAGCTGAACCCCTACACAAATACATCCACTGAACTTAAATAATCCATAGACATTTTCAAATAATTTTTTCTTTTTTTGCTTTTTAATTGTTTTACTCATACTGTTTACTTATTTATGAAGTTAAATGTATTGTTCCCATTTTATGATTAAAGAAATGGAATCAGAGAAAGCTCATGTGACTTGCTTTAAATACAAGCCAAAGTCAGAGTTCAAATTATTCCTTACTAGTTCCTACTTCATAACAAGAAGTCTTCCAAGTTACAAAACAGGTTGTGTTCCAAAAATTCATTTGTAAGTCAGTTATTTGGCACTTGAGCATCATTTTACCACAGTGAAAAAGAAAATGTTATAAATGGTGATTAGGTCCCTGGCTAGCCTACAAGAATCAATTTAACTCATGTGTAACAACAAAATGATGCATTTGCAATAAAAAATAAGAGGGAATGATAGTTGTGACTCTGGCTACAAAAAAAAAAGAAAAATTATTTTTCCTATGAAAGTAGATTTAATTAGAAGATTGGGAAACATAAAAATTATGGAGTCTGTGGGATTGTAGGATACTTTGAATCCAGTTAAAGGATAGTGATAAGCTCAGTTTCACTTTAAAATTTTGAAAATACTTGTTGTTAGATACTTCTTACTAGCATAAATCATCCAGCAGCTGTGATTACAGTCTGAATTAAATACTTTGGAAAAAATATACTTTCAGAGATGATATATTAACCAACCTGGGTTGATAGAAAAAAATCGAAAATATTGCTTCCTTCTATCCTCCTGCTGGAAGGGCAGGAGGAGTATTGTTTTGTTCAGCCCAGCAGATCCCATCAGCTGGGACAGCTTGGCAGAGGTCTCTAGAGAGCATGGGTTGCAGTTGGAGGTTGGAGAAAGCATGCATCTTCAGTGATTTCTGTGAATGGAATGTTTGTACAATGAGAGTTTCTCATTCTAGAAAATAATTGCGTTGATCCCATCTACCAATTGTTTCCTACATTATCTAGCATGCAAATAAACATCTTAAATTTCAATTAACTTTTTTACAAGTCTAGTGCCTCTTTAACTGTCCTTTAATTTATGTTTTATTGTTTTCAGAACATTTGCATATGGCTGCTTCTTTTGTTAACAACAAAAGGGTGGTTATATTTTCCAGTAAACAGAAGCTTAAATGAGCAGATCTTCTTGCTGAGTTGGCATATTTAGAAAGTGATGAAAGAAGGATTTGCGTTTGTGCTTCCTGGATCATATTAGTGCTATTGCCAGTCAGTATATCTACCCTGCCTTCCTGCTAGTTAACTAATAGATTAAACTACTATTGCTTGTGTTGGGTACATTATTTGAATGTTTTATACTGCGAATTTATACCCAAGAGTGATTTAATGAAGGAGAGAGAAACTGTATTTCCTACAATTCAAAATCCCTCTCAGTAGTCATTAGAAAAAAATGTTTGGAAAAGGAAATGATGTAAAACTGATGGGAGAAGTAGCATCTACTTGATTATTTATACACACACATATTTAAATATTATATATGTTTATATATGTTTTATATATGTTACATATACACACATATTTATAAACTATATATATACTTATATATGTTTTATATGTGTGTGCTATATATAAGTTTTTAAATGCTTTATCATTCCACAGAAACAATTTATAAAGGAATTTTTATTGTGTGATGTCTAACTGAAGAGAGTGTGTGTGTGTGTGTGTGTGTGTGTGTGTGTGTGTGTGTGTGTGTTAGAGGAGTTTTATCTGAAAGGTAAATAAATAATGCTAAATTTACATTCTAATATGGCCTTGCTCTGCTCAGACATGCCCCTGTCGAGTAGTTTATATATTAGGTGGAAATGGATGTGGAAATTTTCCTCTTGGGGATCCAGGTTTATCAGTTAGACTACCATGTACACAGACTAAAAAGAGGTTATTTTTTCTGTTTACCTGTATGTCTGCCAGAGGTAAAGAGAGACTGGAGAGAGATTTCTCCAAAAGTTCTTTTACCTACTTAGAAGAATGCCGTGCCAGAGGGGATAGTGAGCCAAATTATGGTTTTCTTTTTTTCTTTTTCTTTTCTTTTTTTTTTTTTTTTTTTAGTTGGAGTCTCTCTGTCACCCAGACTGGAGTGCAGAGGCCGCTCCTGGCCACTGCGGTCTTGACCTGCTGGACTCTAGCAATCCTTCCGCCTCAGCCTTCCAAGTAGCCGGAACTACAGGTATGCGCTACTGTGCCCGGCTAATTTTTTGATTTATTGTGAAGATGAGATCTTGCCAAGTTGCCCAGGTAGATCTCAAACCCACGGGCCCAGGCAGTCCACTCACCTCGGCCTCCCAAAGTGTGGGATTACAGGCTGAGCCACTGAGCCTGGCCTTTTTTTTCTTATCAGCTTTCATGTATATGTTAAATAGACCAGTGACATTTGATGACCCATTTTTCTTACTATAAATAACCCGATTTTATGTGTATGTTGCTTGGAGGTGGTGGGATGGGCAAGGGGAGAGGAGAGTAGGTTGTTTGTTTTTGCTTCTGTTTGTTGACTGAACATACTTGCTACTGGTAATTTGAGCAAAAAAGAATTTTTCTTTATATTGGATGCCTGGACTCTGATGGAAGGAAAAAAAGTAATTTAAAAAACCTCATTTGAAGCAAATCTCATCTATAGTATTATCTTTCTGATGTGCAAGCAATGTTATCTGTAGTATATGACAGAAAACAAATAAATTCATGAACAGCTTATTTGATACGTTTGTTAATTATTTTAAGCATTATATTTATTGCTCTAGAAGATAAAACTTTTGCATCTGGTATTGTGGTTGCTAGAATTCTTAGCTGACTAGTTTTTTGTTTGTTTATTCTTATTCTGGGATTTAAGTGTCTTAACGGAAAATGCACATATGTTCTTAAGATGTTTCTAAGACATAAAGCATTCTTAAAATTATTCAAATCATTTTAACCTCTACTCCTAATTGCCCTCAGAGTGGCCCTTCATTTTTCCCATTACTTCTAAATCAGAATATGCAAGCATGATATTGTGGAAACTTTTAAGGGTGATGTTTGTATCCCTTCCCACCTTCCCACCCCCAAAATGTTCTAGTTCTGAACTGGTAACTTGCACATCTAGAATGGGGCAAGAAGAAAGTCACTGAAAGAAGAGGCAGGCAGCAGAAAAGTGATCAGTAGGGACAGGAGAGGGTTCTCAAGGGACATTAAGTAACTAGAGGAAAGAAGAGGAGTGCCAATGTGTTGGCTGGTTGGTTCTGTTGCAAGAAGCAACTGGGTTTCGAACACTCTCTCACAACTTCTGCAAGAACCCTCATTTTCAATGAGCTACTGTTAAATATCTTACTTGTCTTTTCTATATGTTTACCTGCATGACTATATGGCATGATTTTAGAACTGGATAATTCTATGTCATTTTCTTTCTTAGGGTCAAGAAATTGGAGCATGGCCATGAGCAATGGAAACGAGTTTGTGGTTCTGAGCAATGGCAGCATCGCAACCAGTGCTACCAGCCCAAGCCCCCTCTCCCCCTGTGATGGAGACCTTGCAGCCCAGCAGCTCACACCCAAAGAAGCTACAAGGACAAAAGTGAGTCCAAATGGATGCCTACAACTTAATGGCACAGTTAAATCATCCTTCCTGCCTTTAGACAACCAAAGAACGCCTCAGATGTTATCCCAGTGCTGCCATCCTTGCCCATACCATCACCCTCTGACTAGCCATAACAGTCACCAAGAGTGCCATCCCGAGGCTGGCCCTGCAGTACCCTCTGCTTTGGCCTCGTGTTGCATGCAGCCACACTCCGAGTATTCTGCATCTCTGTGTTCAAATCATTCACCTGTGTATCAGACTGCGTGCTGTCTTCAGCCCTCTCCATCCTTCTGCCTGCATCATCCGTGGCCTGACCATTTTCAACATCAGCCTGTGCAGCAGCACATAGCCAACATAAGGTAAGTGGCCTGAAAATTCTGTTGGCCTTTAGCATTCAACTAATTCCTTGTGGACATGACTTTTTGGTTTATTTCCCCAAAAGGATAAGAGAAAAATGTCAGGGAAGGAAAACTTATGAAAAGGCATATTTTGTGGATTGTGTGGAGCCAAGTAAAATGCAAATGAAATTATACCGTATATTTCTTTTATCCACTGACTCCTTAGTCAGATCTTCCCTTCCCTTTTCCCTGCCTGCAAACTGGTTAGAACTCCCTGCTAGACCTTGAGTTATAAAGGTCAGTACAAAGTTTTATTGTTAGCAACTTCTGTCATTGTACATGGGAGACATATTTGTGAGAGTACCCAAACAGGAGTCCTTTATTTGCTATTACTGATAGAGATCAACCTTTATAAAAAAGAGGTACAGAACCAGTTGCTTCCCTAACGTGATACTCAGTTTCTATTTATGTGGTTTGGGTGACTTGAGACCAGATTAAAGCAACAGTTCTTTTCATAGCAGATAAGGCCAATAAATCTGCAGCATAAGACTTTTAAAAATATTTTTTATACAGCATTTTTAGATCTAGTAGATTGAAAAGTACTAGACAATTCTACATCATTACTAGTTTTTGTTTCTACCTCAGCCCACAGTTTTTCTTACATGTGATTTTTAGTCATTTTTTCCATGGGTAAGTTAAGTCATGTTCAGTGCAAAGGAGCAAAGGTAATATATTTTATAAAATACTAAGTATGTTGTAGAGACCAAGTATTATTTCTCATTTTTAGGTAACAGAGATGTTAGGTTAACTAGGAAAAGAGCATTCTCTTTTGTAAATTAGTGTATAGCTTACATACAGGGAAATGCACAGATTTTAAGTATTTAGTTTGATCAGTGTTAACAAATGTATGCACAAGTGTAATCCATACTTCGGTCTGATGTAGAACATTTCTGTCACCCCAGAACATTCCCTGGTGCCCATTCTGTTCATTCCCTCTCTCTTCATCAGAAGTCATTACAGTTTTGAGTCTTATTACCATAGATTTGTTTTGCCTTCTCCTAGAATGTCATATAAATGGAATCATACAGTATATGCATTTTTGTATCTAACAGTTTTTACCTAGTATAATGTTTTTGAGATTCATTTAATTATTGTATGTATTATTTTCTTATTTTATTGCTGAGTAGTAATTCACTGTATGCGTCGTAACAAAGTCACTTTTAATTAAAGAGTCAGATCCAGAAAAAGATTAAGTGATACTTTTTACCTTTATCAGGTTTTGAACATTACTGAGATTGTCTCATTTTACTCTTTTAGAGAGCAGAATCAAAAGATGGGAGAAAAGAGGAAAGAAGGTAGGGAAAGAGAGAGAGAGGAGTGTCATTCACGACATGTTTCTGTAGTTTCCAAATACATTTTCCATATTGGATTTGAGAATTATTTAGTTATAGAACCATGATAAATTCACCAAAGCCATTTCTTAGAAGATTTGTCCTGATAGCACGGTGCTGCAAACCAGTTTTAGACTCTTTCCATTTTAAATCAAACAGTATAAACAGTTGATTTTTAAATTATTATAAATATTGGTGTTTTAAAATTAAAAATGATATGATTACAGAGGGTGAAATGAAATAGACATTTTGGAACTGATTCCTCCTTTGAAAAACATCACAATATATTAAACATGTGCTCATACTATGAGCAAATAACCAAATCTTTCAATATGGCAGATTGTGCCAGGATTTTTAGGATTTTGACTTAAGATTTCCCACTGGCCTAATTCAAAAGAAATGAGAACCCTATGTACACTTTAAATAGAATGGCATTAAAAAACAAACTAGAGCCGGGCTCGGTGGCTCAGCCTGTAATCCCGCGCCTTTGGGAGGCTGACGTGAGTGGATTGCCTGAGCCCGCGGTTCGAGACCCGCCTGGGCAGCGAGACCTCATCTCTACAATAAAAATCAAAAAATCAGCCGGGCATGGCAGCACATGCCTGTAATTCCGGCTACTTGGAAGGCTGAGGCGGAAGGATCGCCGGAGCCCAGCAGGTCGAGGCTGCGGTGGCCGGGAGCGGCCACTGCACTCCAGTCTGAGCGACAGTGTGAGACTCCAACTCAAAAAAAAACAAAAAACAAACAAACAAAAAAAAACAAACTAGGCTGGGCTCGGTGGCTCATCCTATAATCCCAGCACTTTGGAAAGCCGAGGTGAGTGGATTGCCTGAGCCTGCGGGTTCAAAACCAACCTGGGCAACTTGGCGAGACCTTTTCTCAATAAAAAAAATCAAAAATTAGCCAGGCATGGTAGTAGCATGCACCTGTAGTTCCAGCTACTTGGAAGGCTGAGGCAGAAGGATCACTGGTGCCCAGCAGGTTGACGCTGGGGTAGCCATGAGTGTGCCACTGCATTCCAGCCTGTGCATGGAGTGAGACTTCAACTAAAAACAAACAAACAAGCAAACTGATAGGCAGGGTGCCTGAGATCCTTGACACCCTTGGTCTTGGGGTCATCGTCAGAACTGAGGCATCAACAATCATGGTGAACTTACATCAGATTGTATGTGACCACTAGGTTTATATATTTATTCCTGTAGAATTTGTCTTTGGATGTTATCTAGAGAGAAAGAATGGTAAAAAGCTAACTGCCTTCTGAAATAAGAATGTGTTATTAAAAGGGAATTGAGACCCAGTGAAGAACTTATCTGGAAGTAAAGGCTGTGGCTAAATTATAGGATGTTCACACTTTAAAGTTATGAGAGGGTAGGTGTCGTGACTCACGCCTATAATCCCAACACTTTGGGAAGCCAAAGCTGGAGGATCATTTGAGCACAGAAGTTCAAGATCAGCCTAGGCAACATAGTGAGACCTCATCTCTACAAAAAAAGAAAATTACCCTGGCATGGTAGTGCATACCTGTCGTCCCAGGTACTAAAAAGGCTGACACAGAAAGATTGCTTGAAATCCAGGAGTTGGAGCCTACAGTGAACCATGATGGTGTCACTGCACTCCAACCTGGGTAGCTGAGTGAGACCCTGACTAAAAAAAAAAAAAAAAAAAAAGAGTTATGAGAGAAATAAAAACATCTTTGTTATTTAGTTTGAAAAAATGTAATTTAACAAATGCCATATTTTTCTATCAAGAATGGTTGTTTAAAAAATGGAATAATATGAAGGAACTTTTTCATGTTTATAATGTTATCTCAAGAATTTGAGCCTTTTGGTTAACTGTTTGTAACACATAAAATATGTTAAACATGCCTTCAAAGGAATGGTATGTGTCCACTATCAAAAAGAAACATACAGAGCTGAAGATTAATAGATGTCACAAATGGAGATAGAAGGGACTGTCTTGCATATAGTGGGAACAGTTTTTGCAAAGACTTATAAGGTAGTATGAACTCAGCTCCAGCATAGTTCAATATGACCAGATCCTGGTGGATCAAATCCTGAAGGGCATTGTAAATCACATTAAGAAGATCCCTAGACTTTATCCTGAGGCCAGTGAGGAGCTGTTATAGATTGGTATGTGTAATTTTTTTATTTTGGCCAAATATACATAACATAAAATATATCATCTTAATCACTTTTTAGTGTACAGTTCAGTGACATTAAGTACATTCCTTTTGTTGTACAGCCATCACCTCTACCCATGTCCAGAACTTTTTTTCGCCTCTACCCATGTCTAGAACTTTTAAAACACCATATTCATTAAATAATAATTCCTCATTATCCTCTCCCTCTGCCCTTGGCAACCACCATTCTACTTTTTGTCTCTGTGAATTTGACTACTCTAGATACCTCATATAAACGGAATTATACAGTACTTATCCTTTTGTGACCGGCTTATTTCACTTAGCTTAATGTCTTCAAGGTTCATCCATGTTGTAGCATGTCAGAATTTCCTTTCTTTTTAAGGATATGTGTATATGCCATAGTTTGTTTATCCGATCATCTGTGGATGAACATTTGCATTTTAGAAAGTTTCCTCATTTACTTTGTGGAAAGTAGATTGAATTGCGTGAAGTTATTATAAATAGGAAGACTATTAGAAGGCTTGTTGCAGACTCAGATGAGAGATGATGATGACTTAAATGAAGATTTATAAATAAATTTATTCTAGAGAGATTTAAAAGGTAAAATCTACTACATTTGGTGGACAGTGTGATAGGGGTGCAGGGACAGGAGGAAAAAACACGAATGATTTTCAGTTTCCTGAATTGAGCAACTGGTCAGGTAGATGGTAATGCCATTCACTGGAATGGGGAAGACAGGAAAAAGTACTGAGTAAAGAGAGCTAAGGCATCATTGAACTTCCTGGAGGGACTGCAGAGTAACAGTAACAGTGAAAGAATGATGTCCTTTGAACTTCCTTGAAAGAATGAAGATATTGGCTTAACACATGACAGTTACTTTGAGGACAGTAATATTGGTGGGGATTATCTTAGAATGAACACTGAAGCCTTTAGACTCAGGCTGCCAGGTATTTATTTGCAGAATTGTGCAATGTGCAAGGCATGGAGCCAGGTACTGTGTCTTCCTTCCCTTAGTCAGTAAGATATCCACAGAAGCAAATGTGTTTGCTATTATGTAAGGGAGGACAGGGCAGTTTGGGAGAGTCTACACAAGATGTCCTTGGAAAGGGATTCTGAAAATGAGGTTGTTGTACAGTGTTTTACTGCCATTTGTTATCTACCCAACACTTTCAGGAAATTATTGGAACAAAGGTTCTAGAGGCTGATCTCGACCAGGAATTTGAAGGCGCTAAAGCTTTTTAGCTTCCTTTATTGTGGCTTACTGCATGTTGTTTTTTGTTATTTTATTATTGATAACATCAGGTACTTAATGAAGTGTTATTCAATTAACATTTAAGTGTATTCGTGGCTTCACATTACTTTAAAGGATGCCATAAAAGTTGATGACCTTAGAGTAAAATTGTATAGAAATGGGAGATCCTGAGTGCTTTCAATTTTTATTGCTCTTTGCAGCTATACCACAAATGTGCCCACCTGTTTGGTGTTTTTATTTGTTTGTTTGGTTGGTTGGATTTGTTTTAGTTTTTTGTGTTTGTTTTTTGAGTTGGAGTCTCACTCTGTCGCCCAGACTGGAGTGCAGTGGCCGCTCCCAGCCACCGCAGCCTCGACCTGCTGGGCTCCAGCGATCCTTCTGCCTCAGCCTTCCAAGTAGCTGGAACTACAGGTGCGCGCTACCACACTCGGCTAATTTTTTGATTTATTGTAGAGATGAGGTCTCACCAAGTTGCCCAGGCAGGTCTCGAACCCGTGGGCTCAGGCAATCCCCTCACCTCAGCCTCCCAAGTTGTTTTAGTTTTTATTTGTTTATAAAACACACCAAAGAGAATGCTTTAAGGAGTCAATCAAATAAAAAATGTAATTTTAATGTAGCCCATTTGCTACTTACCTTCATTTGTCCATATTTCTCTTTTTCCCACCTTTTGTACAGTAGGTTCTCTTTTATCCCTTGTTGATTCTTTAAGGTCTAATAAATATTTCTAAAAGATTCATTATATAAGTAATCTGTGTGTGCTTTTTTCTTTTTAAAATTATATTTTCATTGTCTGATAAAATTAAGATTATTCCAAGGTTCACATTTAATATATTCATTTAAAATCATTTATTGTCAAATATTAAGTAACTTAAACAGATTTTATTGTAAAACTTTAGATTTTATTTTAAAGCTTTAGGCTTTTTTATTTGTAGATTCGGATCCTTACACATTGCTCAGCCATTACTTAACATGGATAATTGAGAACACTAAGGAATTTTAAAAACAAAAATAGTATCTTACTATCATAACTCAAGGCCTATACCAACAAGTCCTAAACCTAGCTGTTTACCAGAATCACCAAGAGAGTTAAAAAAAATAATAAAGAGAACGATAATAAGAAGATGCTCCTTTTTCAGTAGTAGCAAAGAACTCTAAGTGTTGAGAGGCAGGAAGGATCCCCTGCAAGTACCTCTGTAGGTTACTAAGGTTAGAGACAGTCTGGTTGAGAAGGACAGAACATGAGTGGCCCTTGAAGGATGACAGAAATTAATAAAGGGACTGGAGGAGGCAGAACATGGAAGGAAGAAGAAAGTTGTAAGCGGAAAGTTTGCAAAAATGAAAGCATACTTAAGAAAGGGTAAAGAGAACAGGATTGCTGGAATGGAGGGTCATTTGGTGTGGTTCAGGGGAGACAGTTTTTTCTAATTCTGCACATTGAACATAGTTCAGTTATCTAAAAGTCTACATGGTAATGATCTGCTCTTTATCTTCCAGAGAGCTGGAAAATCCCTCTCAGGAGCCAGTCACGTCCCATGTGGGCTGGCTGAAAGCAAGTTTTAAATTATTCATTTGGGATCTTCTTATTGCCATATTAAAGTGAAAGAGTAATGGTACTATTGCTCAATTAATAGGGAGTTCTGCATCCAAAAATAGCATACAAGAGTTCTAATCTAAACTATACTTACCTTTTAATTTGGTGTTGCAAAGAAATGTTCTTGATTGTAACAGAGGACTCCATAAAAGATCCTTGGCCATGCCACAGACTCATTATCATGATAGGGAACCTGTGATATTTTGGGGTGACTGCCAAATGCATTTTTATCTCTGACAGTGATTTCATAGACAGATGGTCACTTTGAATGTTTCATGTGACATACTATAGGAATTAGAGCTATACAAAATTAAGAATGCTTGACATAGAGGGGAGTGTAGAATCCTAGCACTAGTTTAGTCCCTTAACGGTTAACTAAACATTGTCCCTGCCACCCCATATGTTACGGCTCTATAATTTTTGTAAACTGTATTTCCTTTTTCCTTCAGTTCTTTATTCGTTTTCTAATTTCTGACTCACTTTTCTTAGAGTTTTTCCTTTTTATTTCCCCTTAGCTATTTTCTGTGAAAGGACCTTTTTTTTTCTTAAAAAGTAAACAGTGAGAATTCTTGTATTATTTTGAAAGAGATAGAATCTACCGCTTGAACTTTGTACTTTGTATATGCCATATCATGACATGGGTAAAATGGTAGCTCTGAGCATAATTTTCCAAAGTGTCTTATTTTGCTGCAGCTGGCCTATAGTGACACACCTTCTCCCTTTTCTTTAGATCTGGTGATGATATTATTTTGTTTAGGCAGGATATTTGAACCAAAAATCATTCTGAACACTTCATCAGCATTGTGGCATGAATTTGGGTTGACCCAGATCCCAGGAGTCCCAGCTTTACCCAAATCACCCAGAATCAATTTGAATGCTTCTCTAAGATATTGAGGCAATGAATGGAGAAATTCAAGGTTAGTTATGTACTTATTTAACAAGTACTTAATGAGTACTTACTAAGTTTTAGGTGTTGGAGACAGAGGTGAGAACTGCAAGACTTGTTCCCTACTTCAAAGATATGGAAGTAAGCCGGGCTCGGTGGCTCAGCCTGTAATCCCGCGCCTTTGGGAGGCTGAGGTGAGTGGATTGCCTGAGCCCGCGGGTTCGAGACCCGCCTGGGCAGCGAGACCTCATCTCTACAATAAATCAAAAAATCAGCCGGGCGTGGTAGCGCATGCCTGTAATTCCGGCTACTTGGTAGGCTGAGGCGGAAGGATCGCCGGAGCCCAGCAGGTCGAGGCTGCGGTGGCCGGGAGCGGCCACTGCACTCCAGTCTGGGCAACAGAGTGAGACTCCAACTCAAAAAAAAAAAAAAAAAGATATGGAAGTAATGTGGACAGGGTTTCAGCATAGGTTGACCACGGGTAGATTATCAGTTTTCATCAATAAATATTTACTGAGTAACTATTGTATTCTCTAGAGTAGAGAAGTTAAATACTAGTGCTTTTACAGAGGCACAGACCAGTTTTTTATATTAATACAAAAAAGAGAATCAGACTATACAGTTTTACAAATTCATATTCCCCTCTTTTCCTCTCTACTGTGGAAAGATTACTGATAGCAAAATAATCATTTGTCTTTATTTCTTGATATAAGTTCTTACCTCTCTAGGACTGCTTAGCAGGTGTCTTTTGCAAAAAGGAATAAGGAAACCACATTCTTTAGACCTTTGCTTTTTAGTATGCTCCAATAAAATTAAGAATTCAGTTTTTCAGTCACACTTGCCACATTTCAAGTACTCCAATAGACAATTATGGGTAGTGGCTACCATATAGAACATTTTCATCACTGCAGAAAGTTTTATTGGACAGGGCTACTTTTCTTGGTTCTGTTTAAGCAACTGAGATCTCTTTTCAATAGCCATGGCAGCAAATGAAACTCATACAATGTAATATGACAGCAATATTTGACAGTGAATAATTTTTTGCCAACATAATTTGACTTATTTGGGGTTTGATTACTTGTATGTTGTTTACTATATAACATAGCAAAGAAGTGACAAAAAGTAAATACCTTTTCTTCAAAAATTTGAAGGACTGAAAGCCCTATATGAACAAAAGGTATGTAGCAAATAAGCAATATCCTTCAAATTCAATTACATTCCATAAAAGCCACTGCACATCATTATTTAGATCATTCTGAAGGCAATTCGTTTATAGTTGCCAGCACTTTTTGTAAGTAGATCTAAAATAAAAATATAAAAATATAGTTTTTCTCAAGGGTAAATAAGTACAGCTAACCTCTAAAAGCAATCATTGGTGCTACATTATAACTCACTTTTCTTTTTTCAACCCCCTTTCCTTTTCTCACTGTATAACAGGAAGTAGTTAGAACATGAGCTTTGGAAGAAATAGCCTCAATAGCCTTGAATCTTGTCTCTGCCATTTATTAGCTTTGTGATCTTAGGTCAATATTTCATGTCTCTCAGCCTTATTTCCATCTCTGTAAAAATGGGATTAATAGTAGCTATCTTGCACTTAGCACCAAATATTATTCTCCCATCTCTTCTTGATTTTTGTTCCTTTTGTTTTCTTCTCTAAAGTTTTGTTGTTGTTCTTTGATGCTTGTGCTTAACCCTGTTGGTATTCTTTTAGATATGAAGCTATTACTAAGTCTTGGTTTAAACAAATACCTGACGTGTTCCTTTCCATTCGTATTTATAAATTACACACTTCATGCCATAAGCACACAGGAAAGAACAAGTGAAAAAGATGATCAGGAGGGAGAAGGTGGGGTGCAAAACACCAATAAGGGTACCTGATCCCAAACCAGGTGAAGTGGGGACCCAAGGGGGTTCCGAACTTCATCTGTACGATGACTACTTATGTATCTGATCCTGAATTGTACCCCCACATCTTTAAAATAAAATTTTTTAAAAAGAAAGAGAAAAAGATAGTGACTCACTTATCTTCTGGAAGAAGAAAAAGGATTGTTGAGAATAAATGGGCCTCTCCAACCCCGAAGACTCAGGGCCTTTATACTGATTACATAACCTGATTATGATAGTTGATTTTAAAAGAAGTCTAGTAAGATTTAATTTTGATTTCACTGAAACCGTGATTTATTTTTACATTCCTTAAAGTAGTCAAATTAACTTTTTTAAAAGGGATAATGTTTATAAAAGTGAAAAATGTTCCAAGCTTGCTTGCCAAAGTAAGTCAGTTTGGCAGTCAGATTGAGTGAAGGCCTATTTTATTAAAGGACTTCTTTTGGAGAGTTCTCCTTTATATTATAAATGAGCAGATTTTAGGGTGTGCTATGCCTTGTGGAATGCATTGCACAGTCGGTAATACATTTCAGAATATGAGCCTTGGTCATCTTTTACCTTAATAATAAATGTCAGGAAACAATGCCCTTTTTATTTTATGAAATTAGTTAATAAGCATTTTGGAATAAAGCAAATATATCCTTTAATTACCCTCCTTCCATATTACTGCTAGTTGTTTAGCAGATACTAGAGAGTAAAGGGAAAAAAAGAAGTAGTTTAAGTTTTCTGTTCAGTTAAAAAACAAAAAGTTTCAGAGGGTTGTAAAATATTTGGCAAACAGTAAGACTAAAAAAAAGACATTGTTATGGATCAGTTACATCTCTAATTTCAGGAAAAGGACAATTGTTATCTACAGCATCTTCTTTCCAAACTTAAGTGGATTGTTAGGTGTAATTTAAAGGAATTTATAGAACTTGCATTTAAAAGACAATTTTGATTGCTGTACTATTTTGTGTTATTTTCAGCAAAATTTACTCTACAAAATTAGGTCCTTTTTTTTTTTTTAACACAAACCAGATATTCAACTAAATACTCAGTATTTTGGAGTTTTGAAATACAGTCTAGTACCTGGAGCCTACACGCAACTCATTATTTGTTGAATGAATGAATTATTACAAAAAATATTTCTTCAGACACATCTTTTTCTGTGAAAAATTTACAAAATTAAAAAAAAAACCTCAGAAAGTTGGACTGGTCACTTCTGTCAAATAGCTTATAGTCTAGCAGGAGAAGAATGATTTTGGCAAGAATAACTATACTCTCTGAGTGCCAAAATCAAAATTTATGGGGCTATGTGAGTCCTAAAGAGAAAAATGGAGTCATGAGAGAACTTAGTGAAAGTGTCACGGGAGATGTATGGGGCTTTTCAAAAATGGACAAGAGTTCAGCTGCTTGAAATCCAGAGACAGAAGACCTGGAGGCACCAGGAGCACGGCAGTTAAATGCGAGGGAGTCAAGGCCAGCAGTACCCTTCAGAGAAAGAACAGAGGAAGTGTCGCAATGCTCCATAGTTAGTCTAAGAAGATTGCTCCCCTGAAACTGTGGGTTCTGAGTGTTGTGTCATCAATATAAAGCATTTATGAAGTACAGACGGTCCCATACAATGTTTAAACTTTACAATGATGCAAAAGCAATACATATTCAATAGAAACAATACTTCAGATTTCGAATTTTGATCTCATCCTGGGGCTAAGAAATCAATTACCTTGTCACTCTAGTATCCCCATCATCCAGCAATTACTTTTAGTTCAATGCTTCAAACATTCTTCAGGTCCTGTGTACTTTCGGCTATGTACATTAATGGGGAGTCCTCAAACAACCATTCTATTTATTGCCTTCAGTGCAGTATTCATTAAATTACATGAGATATTCAACATTTTATTATAAAACAGGCTGTTAGATGGTTTTGCCCAACTGTTGGCTACTCTAAGTTCTGAAACATGTTTAAGGTAGGCTAGGCTAAGCTATGATGTTTGGTAGATGAGGTATATTAAATACATTTTGGACTTACAGTTTGTTTATCTAGATATGACCCCATCATAAGTTGAGAAGCATCTACATCTAACTATTTTTTATGTAGTATTTGTGTAGTTCTAATACTTTTGACTCACAGATATTGACCTTATTTTTTTAGACCTTTTTTTACACACACACACACCCCATTCTGGGTACCTCCAATGCCAACAAAGGTACCTGGCATTTGAAAGATGCTCAGAAATTAATTGTTGAGTGAACTGAATAGAAAACTGAGCATCAATCAAGTCCTTCTTATACATAGCTCTATGTTATAATGTAATAGATTGATAATGAAAATCAGACTTTTAAAAAATTATAGTCTTGCTAGTGAAGAGAAAAAAAATAAAAGGTAAATGTAAAGTGTACTTCTACCACAGCTCCTGAGTTTCTTTTATGTTTGACTTCTGGAGCTTCTTTGAAGGGAAAGATGGGGACCAGCCAGGAGACTTGGTACTCCAGGAAGAGCCAGCCTGGGAATAACCTTTGTGTTTGCTCAAGTCTAGCTACCTCCAGGATATATGCAAATTGAGTATAAGTAACTTTTTTTAAAATCAGCAATCATTAGATTATAAAACTGGTGTATGAGCTCTCAATTCCTAAGAGTTTGAACTCTCCTTTGTTCATATGTGTTTTTTTAAAAAATTCAGAAAACAGAAGAAAATGAGAGCGTCCAAGGACCGATTTGATGCCTTATTCTATGTGAATTTGCTGAGTTAGCTGATGTAATCAGTTTTTCTCCATTTGAATAGTACAGGACTCTGATAATGACCAAATCGTTTGGGATTCAAGCATGATGCTTTCTACAGGAATGTAAGCAATTTACTGTTTCTAAGCACTATTTTGTTGTGTCTAGTAAGAAGCAAGGCTGAGACAGTTAGCACATTCATTCCTTCGGACTCTATTTGTGTGTCTGTGGTCACTTGGGCCTGCCCACCTTCTCCTTCCTAAAACACTGCTTTCATTATGCCACTCCTCTGCTCAGAAGTCATCCACAGTTTCCCCAAATTCCTTGACCTGGCATTGAAAGTTTCCCTTTTTAAGGGATGGACTATGTTTTCTGGGAAAGGAAAGAGTATTTCAGAGAGGAGGAGTCTTCTAGCCCTGGGCAAGATGACAGAGCTCAATAAATATTACTGTAACAGGTTTTTTTCCCCTGTACTTTAGAAGTTTAAACAGAAAACTGATGAACAACTCTGTGTATTTGTTTCCACTTATATATCATAGAAAGCTGTAACGGGGTGGTAATGTTTTTGTCCCAGCTAATACTAAACATTCTGGGTCTTTGTTTTTTAGGTATAGTCTAGAGCCTTATTTTTTTGGCTGTCAGCTGTGGCCTACCATATAGGGTACCAGAATCTAAAACTACTTCATTATAAAGCAGTCCCTAGTAAAGATTTATTTAAATGTTATTTGATTGTTAAACTGGTCCCTTCTGTTGCATAGAGTATAACAACTCTACATTGAGCTCCAAATTGTACTGATTTTTTTTCCCACCTCCTTACCCCTGACCTCCTTCTCCCAAAACTTAAAATTCTCATTGAGCAACATCAGTGTCTGGTGAATGTTTTGGCTTGGATTGTAGACTTCATTCCAGCATTCCATGCTCTTAAGTTAGTTACGTTTAATAAGATTTTTCTGGCTTTCTTATGGGCTTTTCTTGGATCTCATATTAATGATTATTATTCACATCTTATTAAGAAAACTATATATTATACTCTCATTAAGCATGTTTTGTACAGAGCTCACAGCAACAGTCTGGCATGGAAAAGCTAGAGTTTAAGGGTAAGTACTTTATAATTTAGTGTAACTTTAAAATGTAACACATGGGGCTGTTTGCTTTATAACCTTCAACTAAACCATGCAAATGTAACTTCATGGGCTGAGGAAGAATGTTTCCTTTTAACCAAAGCTACTTTTCATCCACTTAAAAATATTTTTAATTAACTGATTGTCCTTTGCAGAATTCTAATTGCTTTAAACTGTTTTCTTTACTGTTGCCAAAAAAGCAGTACTCTTAGATTCCTCTTTTAGGGTGTGCATTGTACAGGACCGGAGCATATGATATTTTGACCTTTAGTACTGCTCTTCCTTTCTCTCCTTGGTAAGTGGCAGGGGCGAAATGTGTTTGAAAATGTATTTCCCATGCCCTGCTTCCCTCACCTTTCAACTAGAAGCAGAATAGCTGTCCTTTAACTAGTGATATGCTAGGCCTTGGAAGTCATCTTAAGAATAAATAATTAATTAATAAGAGGCAATACCCTGAGACCTCTCCCTCTCCACCCAGTTCTGTATAACACAATTCCTGTCTTGTTTACTGAACTAACAAGTAACATCATTTCTTGCTTGATACTTAGGTCCAGGCTGTACTAAGAGAAAAGTTTCTTTTTAACCTAAATTGGAACTGAAGCTGTTATGTGAAAATTCAATTTGTTCCAGATTATGAGATTTTAAGTTCATGTGGGACAAGCAGAGATCATGTACATTATGTACAAAACATTTATTTGGGGGGGGGAACAGCACCTAGAAATGCCTTCATGGATTACCAGGCTCAGTTACTAATTGAGATAACTGTTCAGCAGATCCAGTGAGTGTGCTGTTTTGCTCTGTGGCATTTCCATCAGCTAGACATACTTAGGTGTCAGGTATTTTTCTTTTGTCAGAAATTTTTGACATGGAGATTCATAAATATGTGCACACTGCCTATTTCTATCATTGTTCACTACAATCTTTTATCGTATCTTCTCAGCATATTCTTAATTTCTCAGGGGAAAATTGCTAATTTTTTAACAGCGAAATTAGAGGTGAGCTTTTTTTTTTTAAGCTAATCAATAGCCATTGAATGTTTAAGTGGGCTTTAAAGTAGACAGAACTAAGAGACTGCAAAGGAAATTAAGCAGTAGGATTACCCATAATCCATAGACATTTAAGCAGTCACTTTAGTCATTTCAGAACACATGCTTTATTTTCCCCCTTAGACTGGCATATTCTTGTCAGTTACAAAAAAGAAAATAAATTTGTAAATTTAAGATGTAGACATTTATTATTGAAGATAGGAATGGTTGTAATTAGGTGTCTAGATGTATATGGAGAGGTAAATTCAACATGGTTTTAAATATGATTTTGTATTGTACAGTTTAGAATAACCTAAGACATTTCATTTAAAAATTATTTACAAGAAAAATAATTCTTCATCATTGTTAATTAAGTCTATAAAATTTAGATTATATTATAGAATACGCTTAATCAGAAGATTATAAGTATCTATCAAGGTTTCAAAATGGGAAGAGATGAACATTTTGAAGTCATATATCTCCTCTTCTCTATCCTACAGATATATAGGCTTTGCATGAAAATATAATCATCTATAAATGGCTTCTGCATTAATGATGTATTTGAATGTTTCTGGCCATGTGAGCAATTAAGAATATTTAGTTTTTCCCTCTGTGGAAAATAGTGTGACAATTCCTAAAAGATCTAAAAGTCAGTCTTCCATATAACCCCACAATCCCCCTACTGGGAATATACCTGGTGGAACTCAGATCACTCTATGAAAAAGATACCTGCACACGTATATTTATTGCAGCATTGTTCACAGTAGCAAGAACATGAAACCAACTGTGCTGCCCAATGAAAGAGGACTGGATTTTAAAAATGTGTTACATATACACAATGGAATATTACGCAGTCATAAAGAAGGTTAAAATCATGAACTTAACAGCAACCTGGATGGACTTAGAATCTATAATACTGAGTGATCTATCACAGAAACAAAGAACTGAGTATCACATGTTCTCACTCATAAATGGACCTTGAACAATTATCATAATACTATTAGAAAAGGATTGGCAGTAGTGGGAAACTAGGGGTAGGGGGCAGGATTGGCAGTAGTGGGAATCTGCCAGGGGAGTGGGGGCATCCCTCATCAACAAGAGTACCTGCATAATTGAGCATTTGTACACCTAACCCTGAATTACACCCCACATCTTTAAAAGAAAAAAAAAAGAATATTTAGTTTTTCAACAACATTGCAATTTAGATTATATAACATTTATATTATGTTTTATACTTATCACGTTAGTATCTCCTTAATGTAATTTGTGATTTCTTTTTTTTTTTAGTTGGAGTCTCACTCCATCGCCCAGGCTGCAGTGCAGAGGCACGCTGAGGGCCACCCCAGTGTCAACCTGCTGGGCTCCGGCAATCCTTCTGCCTCAGCCTTTCAAGTAGCTGGAACTACAGGCATGCACTACCACACTCGGCTAATTTTTTGATTTATTGTAGACATGGGGTCTTGCCAAGTTGCCCAGGCTGTCCTCGAACCCGTGGGCTCAGGCAATCCCCTCACCTTGGCCTCCCAAAAGTGCTGGGATTACAGGCTTGAGCCACCATGCCCAGGCGATTTTTTAATAACAAAATGACCTAAGAATTTTAATAAATTTTATTACTATTTTCTTTTTTCATTTTTTTGAGTTGGAGTCGCACTCTGTTGCCCAGACAGGAGTGCAGTGGCACGCTCACGGCCACCCCAGCATCAACCTGCTGGGATCCAGCAATCCTTCTGCCTCAGCCTTCTAAGTAGCTGGAACTACAGGCACACACTACCGCACCTGGCAAATTTTTAATTTATTTTAGAGATGAGGTCTTGCCAAGTTGCCCAGTCAGGTCGGAACCCACGGGCTCAGGCAATCCATTCACCTCAGCTTCCCAAAGTGCTGGGATTATAGGCTGAGCCACCGAGCCCAGTCTACTATATTCTAAAATATTTTATAATTATGAATAATAGTCTCTGAGTATAAAGAATGTTTTAAAATTATGTCATGGAGCTTGGTCATGCACTGAACTTGTACTGTTGGTGAAGCAGATGAACTTTAATGGCATAAAATCACAGTTAAAATTTATAACAACTCATACAACAGTTAATGATTTTACTGAACTCTTACTACATGCCAGACATTGTATTATATTTTACATACATTCTCTTTTTTAATCCTGAAAACAACACAAGGAACTCAGTTATTACTGTCATCTTCATTTTATAGATGGAAACATTAAAGTTTGAAAAATTAGTTCTTAGAAAATTAATTAGTTAATAATAAGTGATAGAACCAGGAATTGAGTCCAGGTCTGTCTGCTTTTGAAACCTTCCTCTTAATCACTTCTCTATGCTACTCAGACATAAGAGAATGAATTTTTTTCCCTATAGCTTCTTTTTAGTTTCAGCAGTATTTTAAGAAACAATTATCAAGTGCTTACTGTGTAGTAGGCGCCAGACAGGTTCATTCTTGAGATCATAGAACTGAAATCACACAGATCACACAAATAATTGTGAGAACACAAGTGATGACTTCCCTAGTTATTTTTAGAGCATAGAAACAACATAGCATATTCACAGTGCCACCTTGCACAAACCATGAGGAAGAATTCTGCCAGTTTCTACAACCTATTAATGTCACATCCATACTGTTCTTAAACACCTTACCTGATGCAGGATACACAGTGGGGTCTTAGAGATACCAGTAATAATTGGAGGAATTGTCTAAACTGAACTCTAGCTTAAAAGTTAACACTCTGTGCTGTCACCTTCAGGAATGTTGATGTCTTTGCTCCAGCTCCCAAGTTTCCAGACACTGCTTGTTGTGAGGAAATGGAAACTGTGCAGACCTTACCCATCCTGATTTCATTCATCTGGCACAACTCAGTCCTGGCTGCTAACTCCAAAGCACACTTCCTTCAGTAACTTTTTTCACATACTACTGTGTTTCTAGTTTACTCAAACCATAGTTTCCTCTCTCAACTCTCCTACATGGGCAGCATCACCTCCTACTTTCTGAAAACAATGGAAACTTTCACTGAGCACAGCACAGTGGTTAAGAGTATGGGCTCTGGAGTAGACTGCCTGAGTTTGAATTCTGCCTCTTTGACTGTGAGTTTGTGTGACCTATTTAACTTCTCTTTGCCTTAGTTCTTTATCTGTAAGATCTTTGCCTACCCATAGGTTTGTTTGAGGAATTGTAAAATATTTGAATATATGTAGAGTGCTTAGGACAGTGTTTGGCACTTAATAAAGTCTGTAAACATTGACTATTATTATTTTAAATATAATATTACACTTAGTATCTTTTAATATCTTTACTTTGTATGGTCCTAAGTGCCCTGCAGTCTAACTTCTACCATTATTATTTTCCTAGCAGTGCCTGGTCAGTGACCTCTTTGACAAACTCACCTCATTTCTTCTGTTCAGTTCTATAGCCTGCAATCCCTGTTTACCATCTTCTTAAACTGCTTTCTTTTGTGCATTCCATTACCTTATGCTTTTCATTCTTCTTATCCTATGCACTGTAACCATTTCTGCTCTATTTGACAGTTGATGGAGCTTTTCTTCCACCCTTTCACATGACTGTCATTTCCATAATACCTCACTCACTGTTTTTTTATTTTTTCCTTTACCCCTTGTCACATCAACTTTTAAAAATTTCAGATCTCCATTTTCTGTCTATATTTCTCACTGTTATGAATACCTTTATATCCACAGTAGCCTATAGGATATCTTTATGTAAATATTTCTGTCAAACCAAAGTATCAGAGTTAAAGATTATACTTCATAACCTTTAAAATGAAGCATTTCTTTTTAATTACACTTAAGAATGCATAGCCATGTATTATAAATACATATTGTTGACTCAGGCAAGATCTTGAGCTTTGGAAGAAACCAAAATGTAGGGAAGCAGAATAGTATGGATTTGTAAAAATAATCTATTCTAAAATAACACAATGACAGTTAACAGTACTGGGTGTAGTTTCGCTGTGGATCTGTGAAGTTTTGTTGCTCATCAGAGGCCTTTAGAGCTAAAATCTGTACCTTGGAAGTCATTGGAACAGATAGTTTTAAAACTTCAAGAGAAAAAAAAATACATTAAATCTCTAGAAGTTACTAATTTAAAACATTATTATAAGGCCGGTTGAAGTGGCTCATACCTGTAGTCCCAGCACTCTGGGAGGCCTACGTGGGAGGAACACTTGAGGTCAGAAGTTCAAGATCAACTTAGGCAACATAGCAAAAACTTGTCTCTTAAAAAAAACAAAAAAACGTAGCTGGGCACAGTGGCACACTCCTGTAGCTCCAGCTTCTCAGAAAGCAAAGGCTGGAGGATCACTTGAGCCAAGCCAAGGAGTTTGTGGTCACAGTGGTCACACCACTGCACTCCCGCCTTGGCAACATAGCAAGACCCCAACTCTAAAAACAAAACAACAAAAAAATTACTAGAACTTCATTTTATGTATTTTCCTAAACTTGAGCTAACCCGAATTTTGCATTTTAACTATCTAAGATTTGAAGAAACTTTTATCTTTGGCTGCTTTTTATTTTTCAGTCAGGGTCTCACTCTGTCACCCAGGCTGGACTGCAGTGGCACAATCATAGCTTATTGCAGCTGCAACCTCCTGGGCTCAAGTGATGCTTCTGCCTCAGCCTCTCAAATAGCTGGAAATATAGGTGTGTGCCTCCATATACAGCTATTTTTTTTTAATAGAGTCAAGATCTTGCTATGCTGCTTAGGCTGGTCTCCAACTCCTGGGCTCAAGCAGTCCTCCAGACTCAGCCTCCCAAAGTGCTGGAATTAGGCATGAGCCACCCACTACACCTGGCCTGTATTTGGCTGTTTTAAAAAGGTGAATCTTTAGGCAAAACTAATGTATGATGATAGAAGCCTGAATGTTGATGACCTCTGGGGACAGGATATGATTATTGATTGGAAGAGGCATAGTAAGCCTTTGGAGTGCTGAGAAATGTTATATGTCTTGATCTAAATGGTGGTTACATGGTAACACAGATCTTTGTTCTAGACTATAATTTAGCATGTTATATAGGTAAAAATCCACCAAACTGTACAGTTCAACTTTGTGCCTTTTACTCAAGTGTTGCATAAAATCTGAATGATTTAAAAGAATGACATAAGGGATTTAAGAGCTCTTCCCTCTCTTACCCTCACCCCCCACTACCAGTCTTTAAATTTCCTTCACCTTCTTGGCCGTTGCATAGACACTCAGAAGGCAGGGACAATACCTTACCTAGTGCAAAGGTATTTTGATGCATGTTGTATTTATATTTTCATACTTCTGGTATGGAGTAGAAGGGATGATACAGAGGTGGAGAGAGGGAAATGATTTCCCTTCACATCTATCATACCTCCTCTTAATCCAGTTCCACTTTGAGTTGCCACCTTGTTGTGTGTGTGTGTATGTGTGTGTGTGTGTACAATACATACACACAGTAAGCTACATTTTGATTTCAGAATTTAAAAAGTGGAATATTTTGTGACATGACCACATTCTTGCACATATCTTGCCTTATTCGCCAGTTGCATCTGTGTTACCTCTCAGCTTCTTATTTTCCTACTTAAGAGTAGAAATTGTATCTTTTATTTTTTACAACTCAACAAGCACTTACTGAATTGGAATTTTTAGAGTGGAGAAAAAGTGACAAAAGGAATGATTTAATAATGCTCAGAAAATAAAGAGCTATCCTGAGGCAATCCTTCTTAGGGAAGGTAGTAACATATCTTTTCTGTCTTTCTGTCAAAGATCATATGACAGAAGTAAGTCAAGGTTATATTTAAGTTTTCCATATAGAAGAGGCAGATTTAAGAAAGAAGGAATAGATAGAGTGATTTGAGCATTTATGGAAAAAGAGAGCCTTGGATTTTACATATGTATGCCTTTCTTCTAAAATACCTCAACCTATGATGTAAGTGGAGTTCTAGAAAAACAGTGTGCTCAGTTGACTTAAAATTGAATGTGCATTTACTTCATAAGAAATATCTGTTTACAAGGAAAGCAATAGGGGAGTCTTACTGTATACTGCTCTTGATGTTCATGCAGTTGTCGGGTTATGAAGTTGTTCTGAATGAACTGAAAGGCTTTTGAAAGTCCGTTTAAGACCTTTGTTCTAGACTATAATTTAGCATGTGCTCACAATGGAAAATTAAACTTCTTATATTTGGTTTGGGTCCATTTAATAATCTCCTCTGGTCTTTCACTAACTGGAATTGTTTTCAAGTTACAGATGCAAGAATAACACTGTAAATCCACTCATTAGTTCTCTAAAGGAAATTAGGATTTCCTAAATGTATTGTCCTAGGATTTGCCTATTTTGAAGCCAAAATAAAACAATGTGATTCTGTGAAAAGAATCAATAGACACATCAATGGATACATTAGGGCAAATGAAACAGACTGTAGTCTATTTAAAAATTGTAGAGGTGAGTGGATTGCCTGAGCAACTTGGTAAGACCTCATCTCTACAAAAAATCAAAAAATTAGCCGGATGTGGTAGCGTGTGCCTATAGTTCCAGCTACTGGAAGGCTGAGGCGGTAGGATCGTCGGAGCCCAGCAGGTCGAGGCTGCGGTGGCCGGGAGTGGCCACTGCACTCCAGTCTGGGCGACAGAGTGAGACTCCAACTCAAAAAAAAAAAAAAAATTGTATGTATAGACTGTAGACTATATAGCACTTTAATAAAATAAATCCCCTTCTTGATAACTCAATGGGCCCCTGACTTCCACATAATTTCCATTCTCAAATGGAGTCAGGCTAAAATTCTCTTCTCACATGGAAACCGTGGGAAATAAGGAAATAGAAAATAGATTCCCATATCCCCATTATTCTTCTAGCCCAGTTTCCCCAAATCTGGCTAACAAAAGGGGCCTCAAGTAAATGAGTGATTTCTGTTACCACTTTTGTAGTCCTGGAAAGACCAGTCAATCTCAGAATCCACATCTGTCCCCACTGATAATTAAACCCAAGTGAACAACTGTTACTAGATGGCATGAAACTACAGCCTGTACCAAGAAAGGTTTGGACAGTTCAAACAGACCCTGGAAATTCAATCCCATAGCTGCACAAGTGTGCCATGTCTCGCTCATTATTCTCACAATATTGAGTGCCCTATATTTTGTGTAAATGAATTTTTGGAATCTACTTTTCCTGCTTAAAACAATGCTTTGCCAAAGACAATAATTAAAGCATCACAAAGTAATAGGACTGACCTAGATTATTCATTAAATGGAATTGGTAAAAACTAACATCTGGATCAAGGGTGACTCTTTCACTGTGAAAGTAGTCATAGAAATTACAAATACTGAAAAATTTAAAATGCATGTCCAAATAATCATGTTTAAAAAACGTACCACAAACTAGGAAAGGTGCCACAATCATTATACTTTATAGCTTTAATACAGGTCTCTTACAAATAAATAGGAAATATATAAGTTAAGACACAAAATAATATAGTAGTATGATTGCAGTTGTGTGATGTAAAATAATGGCAAATATAAATAATAGCAAATATAATGGAACATTATATAGCTACTAAGAATTATATTTTCAGAAGATTTTAATTACATGAAAAAAACACAACCCGTCATGATATTACATATTGCACCTCTGGTGAATTAGGTTGGGAAACTGGATGATCCTTGAGCACTTTTTACTGTGAGTGTCTTTGATGGTCTGGTATTATTTCATACAGCGGGTTTTCTGCTTTGACATGCTGACCAGCACAGATGTGTTACTGGCCTCACCAGCTCATCCATCTCCACGTTCATCTGAAGTTAACAGATAGGGAAATCTGCCCTTTTATTTATTTTTAATTTTTATTTTTTGGAGTTGGAGTTGGAGTCTCACTCTGTCACCCAGGCTGGAGGGCAGTGGCACACCTCTTGGCCACCACCGCCTCAACCTGCTGGGCTTTGGAGATCCTTCCGCCTCAGCCTTCCAAGTAGCCAGAACTACAAGCGTGCACTACCACGCCGAGCTAAGTTTTGATTTATTGTAGAGATGAGGTCTCGTCAAGTTGCCCGGGCTGGTCTTGAATCCGTAGGCTCAAACAATCCACTAGCCTCGGCCTCCCAAAGTGCTGGGATTACAGAATGAGCCACCGAGCCCAGCCTTTCAAAGCATTTTAAAACACTAGGTTTTGCCTAGTTTAGAGAGGGTTCATTTTTATTGCCTAGTCACATGAAGTACTTCAACGCAGAATTTTGCTTAGAGGAAAACTGGTTCACCAACTTTTGTCATGCTAGAATGCTGAAATACTTCCCAGGAGGCTAAAATATGTAGTGATTTGGATTATCTAAAGTTTTATAGGAAAATACAATCAAATTTCACAGCAGGAAAGGACCTTCTAGAAATATTTTAATCCAACTCTCTGTATTTTACAGATGATGAAATTGAAGCCACAGAGATTAATACCTAGTTTGAAACAGTACTTCTCTTCTCATTGTAGTCCTTTTAATACATTATCCTTAGAACAAGTTCCTAAACTTTGCAACGTAGTATATGGGTACCACTGGCATATATAGTAGGTTTTGGAGTTGCAAACAGAATCTACAATTGTGAATTGAATGCAATGGATTTAAAGTTTTAGCCTAGTTGCCCTAGTGCCAAATTGTAAAAAAGCATCTCTATAACTTGAGAACTTGTGGCCATAATTGACCCCAGCGTAGTCAGGCTTTCCTCATTTTTCTTCAGAAAATTATCATTTTTCTTCAGTTGAATTCTGTTGTTTAGTTGATTTTGTTTTCTTTTGTTATACTTTGAGAAGAAAACCCTTTTTAAAAAATCAATATTATTTTTATAAAAAACTGTTAGAATCTTGATTTGAGCTTTCTTTACTAAAGCTTTTGACAGTTATTTATTTGAGTTACAGTTAAAGGATAAACATGAGAAAGTTTAGAAAAGGAAGAAAAATCAATTTCAGTATGTATTGTTGTTCTTAAAAGCATAACTTAGAGAATTTCTGTGGACGTATGAGAGAAAAGTCTGTCTTCCTGGCCTATAAAATGAAGATATCACAACAGCTGCAAGGTATTGGTTACACTGTTGGAATTCATTTTGATACAGTGGATTTTTTATTATTTTTTTAACTCCCTCTTAAAATTTTTTTTGATAGCAGGTGTGACTTTTAACCTTGCCAACTCAACCTTGTATAATACTGAGTGACTTTGTAGGGGCAAAATAATTCAAGATATGTAGGAAATAAATTTAAGAAAGATTAATAATGTTTTTTGAAGTTTTTAGCTCAGATAATAGTTTTTACATTGACTAAAATGTAGACAAACTAAAAATTGAAAATTTAAATTGGAGGAAAATATAATTGGCAAACTTATGAGTTATGATTGCATTTATACTTTTGATCTCCAGACTAATTGATGAATGCCTTGTTCTGTTGATAAATGAATAAATTTAAAATTGGGTCTAGATATTAACTACATAATTTGAACTTACTTTAAGAAATGCAAATATACCTTCACTGACATTACAATTAACACACAGTCTTATTTATGTAATTTGTATAGTTTGTAGTGCAAATATAAGAACATTTTAGTTTTTTATGGATAAGATCCATAACATTTTGAAAGTGAGAAATATTTGTGTCTTTTCCATCTTAATGAAAGTAATGAAATATATTAGTTGAATTAGGCTTAATGTAGACCTAAAAAAAGTACTTATAAAATGGTACCCTCAACCTGTAGATTAACCTTTTGGATAACCTCTTTGTGTTGTAATCCAAATTATTACTAACTTCACTTCATTAGGCACTGCTACTATTTTTAATTCATTATACAAAGCCTATATGAAGCTCTAGGCATTTCTAACTATCTGTAACATATAATTATATAGAGATATTAAGCAACAGTGAATGTAGGAATGTGTTATAATAGGCATAGGATATATAAAATTTTATTTAATCCCAAAATGTCACCAGAATTTTTTTCTTGTAATGTGGTACGTATTTATGACAATAGATGCTTGTAAATTTGATGCACATATTTATAAGATTCTTAGAGGCTTTCTGAATCATTACAATAGCTTCCGTTTTCTTTCTCACCATTCTATACCTCGATCACTGCAGTGGCTCCCCACCTGCTCTCCTTATCTTTAACATTTCCCTTCTGATTACCACTAGATTACCATTATCACATTACCACTAGGTCAGTCCTCCTAAAAAGGTATTTTCATCCTGTCAATTCTTGCTCAAAAATCTTTAGCAGCTTTCTATTTCTATTACCCATGGTCTCTTGCTTTCCCCCAATAACCGCTAGCCCAATAAACTGCCCTCTTCACTATTCCTTCATGATAAGGCCTCTGACTTTGCTCATGCTTCTGTGTAATGGTGTCAAGCCCAGGTGTTGGCACAAAGTTTCCTTTTCCTCTGCTTCCTGTTTATCTATCTGAAACAGACCTATCATCAAGTCTTAACTCAAATTCTACTTTTTTTTTTCCTGAGTCCTGATTTCACTCTGTCGCCCAGACTGGCATGCAGTAGTGGCACAATCACAGCTTGCCACAGCCTCAACTAACTGGGCTCAGGTGATCCTTCTTCTTCTGCCTCCCAAGTAGCTGAGACTAGAGGCATGCACCACCACATCCTGCTGGTGTGTGTGTGTGTGTGTGTGTGTGTGTGTGTGTGTGTGTGTGTGTGTGTGTGTGTATGGTTTTTTGTTTTTTTGTTTTGTTTTGTTTTTTTGTCTTGTTTTGTTTTGTTTTGTTTTGTTTGGTAGAGATGAGTTTTCTGTATGTTGCCCAAGCTCAATTCTACTTCTTATGTCAAGTTTCAGGAGCTATTCTTTGAACTACTCTGGTCCAATATGCTCTCTCTATTTCCCATTCACCTAGTGTTTGTACTATACCTGTAAGTTCTAATTACTTTCTTGTATTATTTTCTAATGTTTCCTGGCAAATTGTACAAGACAATGCTACCAACTCATTTTAAAGTATTTTCCCTTTCTCACAAATTCTGAGTAAGTTCAAGGAATTGCTCAAGGTCAGTTAGTTTCATGAGTGTGATTGCCATCATTTTTAATTTTATGTTTAGCTAGTACAATTATCATTTAAATCTTGTAAAGTAAACAATAAGAGTGTACAGTGCTTATGTATAAAGGGACATTGTGCTTTACTCCACAGGAGTCTTTGGCATTACTTCTTAAATGATGCCTGAATGCCATTTCCAGATGAAGAAGGAGTAGTAATAGTACCCTTTTTATTTTGGGTAATGCGCAACAGTTTAGAGAAAACTGTTACCCATACCAGCTCATTTTACAGTATTATCCCTTTCTCACAAATTCCGAGTAGTAAAAAGAAATTGCTCGAGATAATTCAACTAATAAGTTTCAAGGCCCAGACTTTAACCTCACATCTTTTTATTTTCAAGTTCACTATTTTCTTAAAGAGAAAAAATGTCTTCCTTATACTTGAAATATTTATTCAACATATGCTAATTTTTAACATTTATAAAGCTCTTGATATTTATAAGGTGCTCCTTAAAATGTTATTCCCCCACTCCCAACCTTTGACTCCTGCCTCCTAGTTTATTTTGTATAGTAGCTGGCACTTTGTTCAATTTTAACAGTTCTAAACATCAAGATAACCAACGCTTTTGAGTCGACATCTCTTAAACATTCAGGAAATGCATTATGCAAGTAGTTATGGTTATTGTTATCCTTCAAATCACTTGACACAGACCATAAACATTTAGCTCTGGTGCATGAAAAACGGGTTAGAGGCCAAGCTTAGCTTGTCTACAGGGTATCTGTTTCATCTTCACGATAGAAACCAAGTGTGCCAGTGATGATTCATGGAAATACTTAATGATGAAGAATGGCTTTGTTTTTGTTGGAAATCTTTTAAAGAATGTTCATCAAAGTGTGGATTCTTTATTTTCATATACTTTCTTCCTAACATACCAGCACCAAACTGAAGTTATTACTTGTAGAATATGCTCTTACAAGAAGACAATATGACACAATCCAGTATGACTGCTGAAGCTAAAATGTGCTCCATTAAAGTACTTTCTTACTTAAATGTGGTTACTACCATAAAGCTGAAAGTACATTTCCTTTGTAGCATGTTAGTTGTTTAGAAATATGCAAAACTGTTTTTTCATAGTTTTGAATTTCCTGATGCTAGAAAGAGCTAGTTGGAATTTATGCTGATACTCTCCCTCTAAATGTTATGATATTAATTCTACAGCTATGTCCAGATTAGAACTCTCTAGACTGATGGGAAGTTCTTATGTTTCAGTATTCTCATTTCCTTCACCCTGTAATCTCCCTTCCTCTTCTGAAAAGTATTAAGAGAGAAAAGGTGAGGGAAACAAAGAAACAGACCATTTGTAGCTTTTTCACGTTTTTGTCTATTTCTTGTTAACTTTTCCACCCCAACACTTTTTTCTATTACTTTTTAAAATTTTATTTTATTTTATTTTAAAGATGTGGGGTACAATTCAGGGTTAGATATACAAATGGTCATTGTGTAGGTAAAGTTTGGGCCTCACTTTGGTCCCCACTTCACCTGGTCTGAGATCAGGTCCCCTTATTGATGAGGTGTGCCCCCCCTCCCCTTCTATTACTTTTCTAAAATTTTTCTTGCCTCTGTATCTACTTCAATGCCATTATCTTGATTACTTTACTCTTTACCTCCCAGCCTCCCTCCTGAGAACTTTACAGTCTCATTAGTTGTCCTCTTGACCAATATATGCACACATACCACAGTTCACTGGTCATCAGAGTACTGCAGCCAAGGTTCTCAACTGCTGTTAGAGTTCCCAAGTGTGAAGTGCCAGGGACAATTTATTACCAATTATGAGTACCCAAGTTTGTACGTGCTTTATTCTTTTTAAAAGCAGATTTGAGTTTAGTGCTAAAATAATGTTATTGTGATTCACTTGCATACAAAAATGCTTTCCTGAGTGGGAGAAAAAAAGTGACACTGCAGCCAGCTAAGAACAATGTACTATCCAAGCTTGTCTATACCACAGCTGTGGGCGTGTGTTGTGGGACACAAAAATGTCATCCTTGCTAGAGCTTTTTCTCAACAGAAAAAAAAGACTAAAAACCTAATCAAAGAACAGGCAGTTTTCCCATTGAAGATTATTATTGCTTGGTTGTTTATATTAAAAGATGAATGCTGAAAAAAGTTTCTCTAATAGAGGTTAAGTTTGTTTGTTTATTTTTGCTAGTTATTTATCATCACATGACTCTGAAGTTAGGTGAAAAATCCTGCAGGTTTTATTGGATTTAATTAAAAGTAGCAAATCTGAAAGATTTACAGAGGAAGACTACTTTTGATCTCTGAAAGTATGTGGTGGTGGGTTCCTTTGCTTGCCTCCTTTCACAGATGTTTTCTGGTAAGAGATTGCAAAAGCAGAATTAAAGAAGGCAACACTGTAAATCAAACAGGTTTCATGTTTTACCTGTAGTGTGGTTTGGGTGTTTCCAACATCTGTTTGTCATGTCCATTAGAATGGAAACTTCAGAGAGATCCAGTGTTTTCCCAGGAGGTTTCTTTGTGGTAACCTCAATTTTTCTTTTCCAGCTAATGTTGACAATCTCTACTTATTGTCTCAAGTATAACATAAAATGAAATCTTTACTCAAGTAGAAAGGCTGTGATTAATCTATCAGTGTTTCTGTCTCTAGGGAGTAAACTAGTCGTAGATTCATAAGTTTCTCAGTTAAAAGAAAAAGTTTGTAGGAATGCGTAGAAGGAAAGAGAATGTTTATGTTTGTTTACAAGCCAAAATGCATGTAACAAAATTCCATTTCTTTGCATATACTTAATGTGCTGTATTCCAGAATTGTAGCTCTCGGGATTATTTTAAATAATTAAAATATGTATTCAATATATGCTAATTTTTTAAAGATAGCCAAATCTCTTAACTTCCATGGAAATTCAAGATGTACTTTTGAGAATGTATAACTAGAAAACTGGAAGTAAAAAATTAAGATTTTGTGTACAAGTGATTTGCTTCCTTGTTTAATTCCTCACTCTTCCTCTTTGAAAAAATAAGCTTTCTTTCTTAGCTAATTAGTAGTCTCAGTATTAGTATTCAGATAGCATATTCTTTTAAAATCAGTATGTGGCCTTTCTGCCTCCACTACCACCATGGCGCCTGTGAAAAAGCTTGTGGCGAAGGGGGGCAAAAAAAAGAAGCAGGTTCTGAAGTTCACTCTTGATTGCACCCACCCTGTAGAAGATGGAATCATGCGTGCAGCCAATTTTGAGCAGTTTTTCCAAGAGAGGATCCAAGTGAATGGAAAAGCTGGGAATCTCAGTGGAGGGGTTGTGACTATTGAAAGGAATAAGAGCAAGATCACTGTGACTTCCGAGGTGACTTTTTCCAAAAGGTATTTGAAATATCTCACCAAAAAATATTTGAAGAAGAATAATCTACGTGATTGGTTGCTCGTAGTTGCTAACAGCAAAGAGGGTTACGAGTTACGTTACTTCCAATTAACCAGGATGAAGAAGAGGAGTTCTTGAATAAAACTTGGAAACCAAAATGGTGGTTTATCCTTGTATCTCTGCAGTGTAGATTGAACAGCAAATTGGAAGTCATGGTAAAAGGCCTCATTTGGGCTGCCACTCAGTATTGTAACTAGACTTTTTTTCCTGATTGCAAATTTCTGCCCTTGTGGTCATAATACCAAAATAGGAGGAGAAGTTGATCTTATGGGAAGAACGACCATGGTGCACTTAGATGGGGTTAAGGTATGGAGGTGTGAGCTTCAGTTAGTCACTGTTTTATTTTTAAAAACGTGGCTGTCAATTTTGCTTGGTGCTTTTCTCAAAGAATGATTCAGGAATGCAGTGGGCTCATTCATTAAAAGAAAAGGGTGATTTCTTTCTAACGTTCTCTGTGGGAAAATGGCAGTGTCAATAAAATGCAGGTTTCTGGGCCAAAAAATAAAATAAAATAAAATAAAATCAATATGTGGTTGTAGTGTTGGTTGTACAACTTGTGAAAGTACTAAAAGACCACTGAATTCTTCACTTTAAATGAGTGAATTGTATGGTATGCAAACTGTGTCTTAATAAAGCTGTTATATTAAAACTCAGTGTTTAATTATATTTTAAGATATAGGTTTTTGGAGTTTAGACTTTTTTTGTAGATTTACCGAAAAAAACAAATGTGCTTTATGGCTTCTTCAGAAGAGAACATTGTTATTGAAAGCCCACTTTGTATCAAGATGCTAAGTTCTTCCCCAACATTGCTAGTGCACGCCATCCCTCTGTGCATCCTTGGACAGTGCCAGGGGACCAAGTGCCTCTGGGTCAGGAGGCTGAGGTCTCCTAAAGCCACACACTCTAGTACCCAGTATTTGACTAATTTGCTTTCCAAGTCTATGTATGCCAGTTAGGCTTGTTTTTGTAATTATGTCATCTGATTAAATTTTTGAATAATCCATTTATATGTAAATACTAAAAGAAAAAGTAATTTCATGAAAATTGTAGCCTTAGGAAAACTAAGTTTAAAAATTGTTATAAAAATTTTACTATTGAATTCGGCATAGAAGAAACAATTGTAAAAGATTTGTGGAAAATCACCAAATTTTAGAGGTGTATTGTAGTCATTATACCCAAGATACCCAACAGTATCCTAAGTTCCCCAGAACTGGAAGTCATAGACAATGCAACATGGGAATGGTTTATATGAGAAAAGATTGGCATTTATATTTAAGTTACTATTTGATATTTAAAGAATGCATGTAGCACTTTAAATTTTTTTTTTTTTACTTTATTTAAACTTTGTGACCATCAAACTAATGGTTCTTACAGTATTGAATCAGAAGACCTCTACTGTAGGACTCAGGGGCATAAAGAAAAACTTACAAAGTTTAGCAGAATAGTAAAAGAGTTTAGAGATTGACAGGTAGGAATGGACGAAGTAACAAAGTGTGTGTGTGTGTGTGTGTGTGTGTGTGTGTGTGTGTGTGTGTTAGAAAGAGAGAGACAGAAAATAAAACTAAATTTACCCATGCTGATAATTATGTCCCTAGCTTCTTGCTTTTTAAAAAAAATTATCTGCTATTTCAAAGTTGTTGAGCATCAGAGATGCCCATTCATTAATCCAACAAGCACCAATCTGACATCCATAGAGGACCAGACACTATCCTAGGCTACGGAGATATGAACACAATAAGATATGTTTCCTCTTTATGCATTTAATACTTTTAGATTTTAAAAATAATTTTTTTTACTGTACATATGTTAAAAGAATACTTTTTGTTATTCTTTAGTAACACTGTAAATATTCAGTCTCATCTTTTTTCTTAAAACATTAAGTTCTCTTATGCTGCTCTTGCTGGAGGCTCAGACTTTAAGTTCCACATCTCCCAAAAGAAAAGATGCTTCTTTTCTTGTGTAAGAGATGAATACTTTATGATTGTCCCTATGGGTTTTTTCCCCTTGGTTTTACAGACAAACATTCACAGGAGAGAGAGCAGTAAATTAGGCAACAAGAGACTTGAGGTCTTGCTCTAACTCTGTTCTTAATAAGACCCTGAGTGACCAAAAACAAAGTGAGGCCCATCTCTAAAAATGGGGCTGGAATGGTATTAAAATATATATTCTTTAAAATTTTTTTCAGTACTTTCAGCCTGTGAGACTATTTCATCTCTTTGACTTCAGTATTTTGATGGGCTTAGAGTTCATAATGAGGACATATAAATAAAGCATGAAATTTAAAACATATGCATCTTGCATATCAACAAATTAATATACACTGTATTCTAGGATGTAAGGGAACCCTGTTTGTCTTACTCGTGGCTATACTAGGAGTTAGATACATTTTTGTCAAGAATAAATGCATGTATTTTAGTGAGAAATATAAATGGAGAAGGAAAAAGAAATCTTCAAGAATCTTCAAGAAATTCCAGGGTAAGGTTCCAACTATTGGAAGAGTAATAACTTGAAGTAGAAAGACAGAAGAACAGACAGATATTTACATTTTGTTTTGTTTTATGGAAAAAAGGGTACATTCTGGTAGAAGATTTCACATTAGGAAAGGGTATGTAGCTAGGAAATTCATTTATTCAGCTAATATTTATTTATCTTCTATATATTAGTATAGTGGTTCTCAAACTTTTTTGTTTCATGACCCCTTTACACTTTCAAAAATTATTGAAAACCTCCAAAGATCTTTTGTTTATGTGAGTTATAGCTATCATGTACCATAATGGAATTAGTTGGAACTGAGAAATTTTAATTTTTAACTTACTAAAAAATAATAGCCAGGCTCAGTGGCTCAGCCTGTAATCCCGTGCCTTTGGGAGGCTGAGGTGAGTGGATTGCCTGAGGCCGCGGTTTCAAGACCCGCCTGGGCAGCGAGACCTCATCTCTACAATAAATCAAAAAATCTGGGCGTGGTAGCGCATGCCTGTAATTCCGGCTACTCGGAAGGCTGAGGTGAAAGATCGCTGGAGCCCAGCAGGCGAGGCTGCAGTGGCTGGGAGCGACCACTGCACTCCAGTCTGGGCAACTGAGACTCTAACTCAAAGAAGAAGAATAATAAACCCATTACGTGTTCACATAAATAACATTTTTTTTCAGGAAAAATAACATTTTTTCCACAAAAAATAACATTTTTTGAAACAAAAAGTTGAGTAAGACAAGTATCATTGTTTCACATTTTTGCAAATCTGTTTGATGTGTGACTTATTAGAAGACAGCAGGATTCTCATGTTTGCTTCTGTGATGTACTACCACGTGCCATTTAGTTGAAATATATGAAGAAAATCTGGCTTTACTCAGACACATAGTTGGAAAAAAGAGACCCTCACAGACTGCATGAAAGGGTCTCAGGAGCTACTAGGGGTCTTCAGACCACACTGTGATTACTACTATACTTGGGAATAGTGAAATGTGAGTAGTGGATTTTGTTTGTTCACTAAATATTTATTAGTGCTTGCCATGTGCCAGTTAATAGGAAGAAATTAATCTGGTAGGACTAAAGAGTTGGAGGGTAATACCAAGTTTTGTGTTTCTTTAGCAAGCTTATTCTATATCTGGGGGGTAGGGTACAAAGGATGAGAAGGAATAGTAATGTAGAGTATGGGGAAGAGCTGATATGAAACACAAGCCCATACTTGTTCAAATGGATTGTGAAGTTAGATATTAAGCAATTGAAAAATGCCGGGCTCGGTGGCTCAGCCTGTAATCCCACGCCTTTGGGAGGCTGAGGTGAGTAGATTGCCTGAGCCCGCAGATTCGAGACCCGCCTGGGCAGTGAGACCTCATCACTACAATAAATCAAAAATCAGCTGGGCGTGGTAGCACGCGCCTGTAGTTCCAGCTACTTGGAAGGCCGAGGCGGACGGATTGCTGCAGCCCAGCGGGTTGAGGCTGCGGTGGCGGGGAGCGGCCACTGCACTCCAGTCTGGGCAACAGAGTGAGACTCCAACTCAAAAAAAAAAAAAAGAAATTGAAAAATGGAGGGGCAGCTGGTATGCAAGAGGGAACCGAATATTTCCAGTTTCAAGAAGGTATTGATGTCCTATTTTTTAAAATGTTGGGGAATCCTTGGTAAGTAAAGAAGCAGCTCAAATTGGAGACTTAGGAATGTAGATGCCTGTTGTAAGAGAGATGAATGAATCTGGTAGCTATAGGTCTTGAAGAAGGATGTCATACAGTATGACAGTGATTCTGTCAGGAGTGGGTGATAGGTGAGAGGGTGATAGAGAGTCTAGGAAGGTTCTGCCCTCCTGACGAGCCACTCCAGCTCTCTCTGCTAGTATGCAAGGTGGCCAACATTGATTATTCAATCCATATATTTAAAAATAGATGGTCTTTTGTAACCCTTCCAGGATTCTTTATAGGAGAATAACAAGTAAAATGCTCAATGCATATGTAAAACCTTGTTTATGTCATGATGTTTTGTTTTTGACCATTTTTCCTTTCCTTTTTTTTCAGACCAAGACCTTTCAAGTTACCAAAAAGGTAAAGTAAATAATTATGTATTATTAAATAATAAACTTACCTACATGCTTTTCCCTTCTAGTATTTTCCCCACCTTTTGCTGCTCTTTTCACCTTCCTCATTCATATTTTAATGAAGAAAAATAAATTTCCTGTGAATTGGCTGCTTGAAGAATTCCATGTCTCCAAAAAGTAGTTTTAACTCAAGGTAGATTTTTAGCCCTTAAATTATATTCTTGTCTAATTATTTTGCTTACCTTCCTGTAATGGATTGACTTCTTAGTGACTTACGTGGTAAGGAGAGATATTTTTCTGCTAATTACCGTGTTTTGAATTCATGGCAGTTTATTTCAGATGGGTTGCCTGTTTCTCTTTTTCAAATTTTGTTATCAATAGACATATTCTTTTATGTGGAAATTGGTAAGGCTTATATTTTCAGCAGAGAAATTTTTTTTTTTTTTTTTTAAATTGGAGTCTCACTCTGTCGCCCAGACTGGAGTGCAGTGGCCGCTCCTGGCCACCAGAGTCTCGATCTGCTGGGCTCTGGCGATCCTTCCGCCTCAGCCTTCCAAGTAGCAGGAACTACGAGCGCACGCTACCACACCTGACTAATTTTTGATTTATTGTAGAGATGAGGTCTTGTCAAGTTGCCCATGCAGGTCTGGAAACCGCGGGCTCAGGCAATCCACTCACCTCAGCTTCCCGAGGCACGGGATTACAGACTGAGCCCAGCTGAGAAATTTTTAAATGGGCAAGAATTCCTGAAAAAAAGCATTGTCTCATCACATGTCCTTATACCTTGTGATTCCAGATATAATGTAATTACACCTAAGAAATTCTAAGTAATCTTTGAAAAGCAATTGCCAAAGAAGCTCAGATGCTGATAACACTGAAGCTTACCTCAAGAGAATTATCATCTCTTTGGGGTAGAATTAATTATTGCATAAATTTTAATTAGTAAACTCTCCTATTTTTTAAAAAAATTATTTTTGGTCCCCATGGTGGCTCACACCTATAATCCCTGTGCTTTAGGAGGCTGGGGCAGTAGAATTGCTTGAGGCCAAGAGTTTGAGACCAACCTGGACAAGACCCTGTCTCTACATTTTAAAAAATATTAACTAGACATGGTGGCACACACTTTGTAGTCCTAACTACTTGGGAGGCTGAGACAAGACTATTGCTTGAGCCCAGGAATTCAATATTACAGTGAGCTCAGATCCCACCACTGCACTCCAGCCTGGGCAACAGAGCAAGATGCTGCCTCTTAAAAAATTTTTTTAGCCGGGCTCGGTGGCTCAGCCTGTAATCCCGTGCTTTGGGAGGCCAAGGTGAGTGGATTGCCTGAGGCTGCGGGTTCGAGACCCGCCTGGGCAACTTGGTGAGACCTCATCTCTACAGTAAATTAAAAAATTAGCCGGGCATGGTAGCGCACACCTATAGTTCCAGCTACTTGGAAGGCTGAGGCTGAAGGATCACCGGAGCCCAAGAGGTAGAGGCTGCAGTTGCTGGGAGCGTGCCACTGCACTCCAGTTTGGGCAACGGAGTGAGACTCCAACTCAAAAAAAAAATTTTTTTTTTAATTGTAGTAAAATATACATAATATAAAAATTACCTCTTTAACTCTTTTTAAAAGTACAATCCTATAGCATTTTTTAATGTACACTCACATTGTTGTACAACCATCACACCATCCATTTCCAGAACTTCTTTCATCTTGTAAAACTGAAATTCTATACCTATTCAACAATAACTCCCCACTTCCCCCTTACTCCCAGGCTTGGCAACTGCCATTCTACTTTCTATCTCTATAAATTTGACTACTCTTAATACCTTGTTTGAGTGGAATTTTACAGTACAGTGTTTATACAGTATTTGTCTTTGTGTCTGGCTTATTTAACTTAGCATAATGTCTTCAAGATTCATAAATGTTGCAACATGTGTTAGAATTTTCTTGCTTTAGGGCTAGATAATATTCTGTTATATGCATATGTCACTTTTTAAAACCCAATTCCCCTTCCATTTTTTCAAAAAGAAGAAAATGGAAAAAGATAAAGAGAAGAAGTATGCAAGTAAATATGGCATTCTAAGAAAATTAATTTCTATTTTTTAGAAAGAACAAGGCTTTCTCAAAATTAAAAATAAATGCATTTTGGAAAGATGCATGTATTTTTTTTCTCTGTTATTAGACTGGTATTATGAAGAAGTCCTAATATATTTTTATACATATAAATACAACTTCAAAAAAGCCTTCCCTGACTCTCCTTTGCCACCTTGGCTGGAGGTAACCTTTTTCTTCATTTAATTTACAAAACATTTCATCTGTACCCCTCTTTAAAAATACATATTTTTTGAGCCGGGCTCGGTGGCTCAGCCTGTAATCCTGCGCCTTTGGGAGGCTGAGGTGAGTGGATTGCCTGAGCCCGCGGGTTCGAGACCCGCCTGGGCAGCGAGACCTCATCTCTACAATAAATCAAAAAATCAGCCAGGTGTGGTAGCGCGTGCCTGTAATTCCGGCTACTTGGAAGGCTGAGGCGGAAGGATCACCGGAGCCCAGCAGGTCGAGGCTGCGGTGGCTGGGAGCGGTCACTGCACTCCAGTCTGGGTGACAGAGTGAGACTCCAACTAAAAAAAAAAAACATATTTTTTTTACCTAGTTTTGTAGGTGTTTGTGCCTGTCTGATTTTCTATATTAGGCTGTAAATTTCTTGAGGGTAAGATCCATGTCTGCCATTTTTGTATTCCCAGAATGCCTTGCATCCTTACTATTTAATGACTTACTAATTGTTGCCTGAATTTACTGCTTCATAAGAAAGAAAGAGTTCTGTATCCTGCTTTTTGTGTGTGTGTGAAATTTTTCAAACTTCAGTCATTCTTCCCACTAAGGTGAGAGTTGATGCCCCTGGAAAAGTTGTGATTAATAACATTTTGAAATGCCTAGCATTAAGGAACAGGAAGAAGAAGTAATAGTTAATCAAGGGCAATAGAATGAAATAAACGAGGGATAGAAGATTTTTAGGGGGAAAAAAGGGGTAGCTAAAAGTGTTATATATTGTGCAGGTCAAGGAGGATTAAAACCAGGAACAGTGAGTTCATTTGAACATTTCAGAAGAGTCATGAGATCAAAAGTCAGGCTACAAGGGGTTAAGGATGGGGGGTTAATTCACCTCTGTTGCAGGGTGCTTACACTCTCAAACATGGCAGTCTGCTCAGAGAAGAAAAAAGAGTGTTTTTAGAAAGGCAGCAAAGTGCAAGAGAAAAAATTCTCTGTAAGGTAAGAGAGGAAAATTTACTATAGGGAGGTTTTATTGTAATATAAATGACCTACATAAAACAGACCCCCATTCAGTGTCACTTGAACATAAGTTGACCCTGTAAGATACTTAGTTTGTTTTCACAGTTATTTCTGATCTTTTTTTTTATAGTAAACCCAATAATAAGGAGACTGAAAATCTATGCATATATTTAAGGGACTTAGCACTGGATGCCAGTAAAAACTCCAGTGTGACGGTAACAACCTGGACCAGGATGCCAGGCAGCATATCCACTAACTCAGATCTGCAGTTCACCCACAGACACATTTAATACCCCCTGATACTTCTGTTTTTTCATTCTGTAAAAGGAGGATGCTCTCTGCAGATCTGTGTACTATTTGTGACTTAACCTATTGATAATATGATGGGAACTTTTTTACGTCAGTGCCCTAACCTCACCAACTTATACAGCAGTAGGGCCTCAGGGAAATTGGCACCTGGTCATTCACTGGAAAATGACTACCTGCTGTAGAGAGGTGGGCTGCATTTATAATTATATTGTAGTATTGTCAAAAGATTTTCAATATTAGAGCAGGTGGATGAAAGACAAATATTATTTGATATGCTAAAGAACATACTATTGTAAAAGGAATGGTCTTCTTGAAAATTCTTCTAATGCACATGTAGTTCACTTTTCAAAGAAAATAGTGCACAAGTACTTTATTCTTTAAACTTAGAATGTATACCTTGAACCCAGACTCACCAGGAATGAAATTAGCAGTGTGTGTGTGTGTGTGTGTGTGTGTGTATGAGATTTATAGGTCATTTTTAATTTCCTTTACTTCTCCAATTTTCCTACTTTATTTGATTTTTATCTTTATATAGCAAAAATGGGTTTCATTTTTGTATGTGATACTTAGTTTCCTATGTGGTGCCCATAGCTGTTTGATATCCTAGCATAGGTAGCAGGAGGAGCAGAAATCACTTCTGCTGTTTTATGGTGTTTAGGAGAAACACTTATCTGTGTAAAATTTACTCAGAATAGTTGGACTTTCCCTCTTGGTGCTTTATGTACACGGGATGGTGATTCTATTTCTTAAGTGTGAACAGTTGTCTGTAGGAAAGCTTAGCGTGTGAAACATCTGCTATGTGAGGAAGTGGGATTGTAATAGAGTAAGGTTAAATGTGTTTGAAAGAAATGTGCTGAAATCACTAATGCCATAAAGTTTCCATATGTAGTCAGTGCACGTACATGGTATGTAGCAATGCTGTAAAATCAAAACCAAATGTTTTCAAAGGGAAGAAAAGCAATTCTTGAATGAGGTTTTTAAGGTTGCTATACATGTGTGCAGATTTTTCAAGAACACAAAACAGAAAGCCATTATATGGGTAAATTAAACCACAGTATGAAAACTAAGCAATTTGGGGCCTACTGCCCTGTATTGATAACATGTTTGTAGGTAAAAAATGCATACCTTCTGATTCATTTGTAAGAAAATTGATCCATTTAAAATAACATGTAATGAATAACTGTATGAGCCTGGGGCCATTTTCATTTCACAGGGCTGATATTTTAAAGGTCTAAAATGAAAAGTACTCTTTTTAAGTCTAAAGCAATGAACACAGTATTTCAAATATGCTGTTGAGACAAAGGACTTTATTGCTTCAAAACCAGTTACTTTCATCTTCGTTTGCATTTGGTGGAGGAGGAAATAAAGTAAGGAGAATAGTTTTTGCACAGGGTGTGTTCTAGGAGTATGAAAGCTTCTGGCCTCTTGGTATTTACATTTGAACAACCAGTCAGCATGTTGTCATTTATATGTAAATATGTTTGTATTATATTCAGAAGTATTCTAAAAAGATATGCCCTTTTATCTAGCATAATTTTTTCCTAATGAGTTTTTAAATCCAGAATTTGAAGCCAATGAATAATGTTTAAACTTGGAATCCGATGGATCTGTGTGATATTGCAGAGAGTAATTAATTATTAGTGGAGCTAAGAATTTTTAATTGTGAATTTCGGGAACCAGACATTTGTAGCAAGTTAACTTATTTCTAATGTCTCTAGTTTCTCTTGTGTTTGAAGAAAAGGATGATAGCATAGAGATTAAGAGGCCAGACTCCAGGACCAGACTACCTAGGTTCCTAGTTTTGTGACTTTGAGCAAGTTCCTTAACCTGCCTGTGCCTCACTTTCACCTTACAGGGTTGTTATGAGAATTAAATGAGGTAATAATTTATGTAAAGCACTAGAGCAATTGGTAATCTGAGTAAGTGCAATGTTTTATTTTATTTACTTATTTATTTTCGCTGAATTACTTTAAAAGAACAACAGTGAAAAATGCTTGTGCAAATGCTCCCTTAAGGTCTAATTATGTTATATTTTAATTTCCTGGTTGGAAATATAATTTAAGTAAATATCCCCACAAAGCTAGACCTATAAAGATAAGAGATCAGAATATAAAATTCAGCAATCTATTCTTACAGACATATTTTTTTCAGAATGACATTTAGAGCCACTAGTTTTATCTGTAACTGCTAGCATGATTTTGAAGAAATAACTCACAAATATATGAGTTAAGAAGCCTATTTGAAGTGAGTCAGAAATAACCATTGCAGCAACCAAATGAGGTAACATCATTGAAAATTTGAGTAGGGGTTCACAAGTTAAATGTTTTGGTTTGTTTTTCTTCTTCTTCTTTTAATAAAGACTCAAGAAGTCAAAAGTTTTCAGGATGTAATTTTTCAATTTTATAAAAAGTTAAATTTAGTCAGCTTCTTTGGGCCACTCAGTTCATATTTAAGACATGAAAATGTGAGCCGGGCTCGGTGGCTCAGCCTGTAATCCTGCGCCTTGGGAGGCTGAGGTGAGTGGATTGCCTGAACCCGCGGGTTTGAGACCCGCCTGGGCAACTTGGCGAGACCTCATCTCTACAGTAAATCAAAAAATTAGCCAAACGTGTTAGCACACACCTGTAATTCCAGCTACTTGGAAGGCTGAGGCGGAAGGATCGCCGGAGCCCAGCAGTTCAAGGCTGCGGTGGCCAGGAGTGACCACTATACTCCAGTCTGGGTGACAGAGTGAGACTCCAACTCAAAAAAAAGACATGAAAATTTTAAGATATTATCACATAATTCAGGACCTTATGAATAGAGGACAGAATACAGAAACAGGGCTATCAATCAAGGGTAGGAAATGAGGGTGTGGGAAGGCTATCTGGAAGAAAAGACCTGATGGTAGGATTTGGAAACAAAGATGAGTTTCCCACAGGTAGGAAGAGACTAAAGCTAGACAGTAGTGACTAAAGAGGACAAGCACCTGAGCGTTTGTTTATTTAGCCAATAGTTGTTTATTGAGCACCTTCTAAAAGGCACTATTCTAGGCACTGGTACTACAATAAACAAAGCAGACAAGAATCTCTGCCCTCATGGAACTCACAGTCTAGAGAATATGTTCATTATACTTTCAGCTAGACAGAAAGTTATGGGTTTATGGGAAGCATTTGGTTATTTTTAATTTATATTTATTTATATTTGTACCATATGAACCTGTTTATAAACTAACTTCTTTTTCAAGAATTGTTAAAGGTATGGAGAAAGAGAATAAGTAGAGAAGCAGAAACTGCAAGGAGGATGGATCCTCTGTTAAAAGCTATTTTCTTTTTTCTTTTTTTTTTTTGAGTTGGAGTCTCACTCTGTCGCCCAGACTGGAGTGCAGTGGCTGCTCCTGGCCACCGCAGCCTCAACCCACTGGGCTCCGGCGATCCATCCGCCTCGGCCTTCCAAGTAACTGGAACTACAGGCGCGTGCTACCACGCCCGGCTGATTTTTTGTTTATTGTAGAGATGAGGTCTTGCCAAGTTGTTTCTTTCCACTAGTGAAGTATGGATTTTAGATCTTCTCTTTCCCAAACACAGATGTAGATATAAAATGTCATATATGGACATCATTTTGACTCTAAATAGCCTATGGCACATGAACATTGCTACTTTATCACAAAAATGAGGACAAAGATCTTGTAATTTTTGACTATAATTTTAAATAAATATTTATAATCCCATTAGATTTTTTTATTGGTAAATACATGTACTTGGTCTAAAATATGAGGATTTAACAAACTGCTCTCTTGGATACCAGAAAATATTTCTCCTAAGGGCCTTCTTTGTGCCTTCTTTGTGCTTTTGTAGCTACGCTGCCCTGATAGCTGACTGGCCAGTGGTGGTGTTGGGCATGTGCACTGTGTTTATCGTGGTCTGTGCCTTGGTTGGAGTATTAGTGCCAGAACTTCCTGACTTCTCTGATCCATTGCTGGTAAGGAAAATTGAGCTGGAAGAATGTTTTTTTAGCCTAAAATCACCTCCAAATATTAAGTATTTTAACACATATTGCATTATATTATTTAGTATACCATTTATTTTAAAACCTTCTCAAGCCACTAGTAAATATACTGCAACTGTCTTTCTGAAAAGTACAGATATGTTTTATCTGTATTTTGGGGTTCTTAAAAGGTCAAGGAACTTGCTTGCCCTCAAAAATCTGGAAATTTTGCTTCTTTGTCACCACGTTTAAGCTAAAAAGTGATAAATTGTAGATTCTACCTTCTGTAAAACTATTTTCATGAAGTCTTTAAGACTGAGTCTCTTTTTTCTCCCAAAGAAGTTAAAGAAATTTCAGTATAACTGACAGATAGCAGAATCTGTTTTTAAGTTAATGTTCCTCTGGAATGGAATAATGAGGAAAATATGATCAAGGATAATAATGATATAATATTTGTAAAACACTAACAATACAGATCATAATGTAATTTGATCATAATTTTTATAAGATAAAAACAATATTTACTGAATGCTTAAGCATGAATTAGAAGGTTGAGCTTCTGGTAAGGTTTTTTCCTCTTTCCTGAAACATAACATACCAAAGAATCTAACTGTTTTGTCACAGCAAATAGTTGCTCATTATCATGTCAAGTCTTCTTAGTTTAATGCAGTTCACCTCTGGAGTGCTGTGAGGAACAGCTATATTTTCTGTTGAAAGCTATACATCACTTTCACAATGCTTTCCCAAGCTTTTATAACAATACTTACCTGGAATGAAATACACTAATGGGAACTTATAATATTTTGCCTTAGGGTTTTGAACCAAGAGGGACTGCAATAGGCCAGAGATTGGTCACATGGAATAACATGGTGAAAAATACAGGATACAAAGCAACATTAGCAAATTATCCTTTTAAATATGCAGATGAACAAGCCAAAAGGTAACATTTATTTTCATACGACTCTAAGATTTAAAAAAATTGCCTAGTGAGTTTCTCTTTAACTATTCCCTTAGCAAAAAAAGTTTCAAATGTGTGGCTCAAAATATTTTGCCATTGAATTTGTTTAACTTGTCATTGTCTTTTAAGATTTTGTTGTAGTATGATGAAAAGATGAGATTTTCTTTTTTTTTTCATTTTCAGAAGTGAGAAAATTAATATTGGTTGCATTATTAATCCTTTCAACTTAAGTTGAAATATCAATTGTTAAATAGGTCATGGCTTTGAGTAAGTAGCTAGAACTGTATTGAAGATCCAATTGTTGTTCCATTTCAGCCATCGGGATGACAGATGGTCAGATGATCATTATGAAAGAGAAAAAAGAGAAGTTGACTGGAACTTCCACAAAGACAGCTTTTTCTGTGACATTCCAAGTGAGTAGCATTGTGGATAAACAAACTCTTTAGTGGTTTCCTAGCATTCAAAATTGAACATGACACAGTCTAGACTAATAGCAGTATGTGGCTAGTCACACAGTTTCACTGTTTGTGATGAGCCTAAACAGATTAACTTTTTATTTTACTTCTCTAGATTAGTCAACCACTAGTCTGAATTTATTTATCCTTTACTAAAATTAGTAAGAAAAAGGGATACTGAATTCTCTTCAGTTTTAAGGAAGATATAAATCTAATAAAATTCTTGACCTTGCCAAAATTTCAAGTCCTTTTTACAATTCCTTGTACTATTTATTTCTAGATCAAATGACAAGTTAATATTTTGAATTAAATCCTGAAATAATCTGTTATCAACATTTTTTTAAGTTTTGATTAATTCAAAAAGTATAAACTGTATTAAGGGCCTTCTATGTGCCCAGTCTATCGCTAGAGATACAGAGATGAACAAAATCAAGTCCAGAGGTCCAAAGCCTAAATGTCTCAGGGGCCTGGCACATAATATGAGGGAATAAAACTGTGTATAAGACAGTAGGAAGTGATTGTGGAGCACTAGGGAACATATGCCGTCTCAAGAAATCAGCTGCAGCAAAATGTAGGCTTGTAGAAATGAGGGCCCAGATGTTGCAAGAACTTCCCAGATTTTTTTTTTTTTTTTTTTTGCATTGGAAAATTTAGTTTATTTAGAAAGTAAATTAGAGAGAGAGAGAGAAGAGATGCACCTCCCCAAGGTAAGGGAGGGGGCCAAAGCTTAAGCAAGACAGTGGCCATAACTTCCCAAATTTTAACATGGACTCACCAGATCTCTAAATATTGGCAGCAAGTTCACTGTAGCATAGTTAGCCTGATTACTCTGCAGTTGCCTGGGAAGAAGAAATGCAGAGCCTAGAGGAAATATAAACCCCCATCAATTAACCATAATGATTAAGAATGAGGAATTGTGGGTAATTATAATTTCTAATTAACACCAAAGCTCTTTTGATTTCAGCTGTTGTCGTGATCGAAAATTCCTATTAAATATGCATTTTCTCATCTTTCAAACACTAGATGATGTGATTGGATCTTTGATGTATATAAGACTTACCAAGTATCAGGGTCTTTATTTTGAATAATAATTACTCTATATAGTAGTCAATATACAGTAGGAGATTAGACAGAATCTTATGCTGATCCGAGAAAGCAATACAAATTTTCTTTTCTGTCTCTTCTCTTTTTAAAAGCTTTAGAAAAGTTGAACTCTGCTTAACTGCATGTTCTGGCTGGTTTTTTTCTCTCGAATTGTTACTATATATTATTATTTAACCAACATCTATTAGTTAAATATCTTAATCAGGAAAAATGTTGGCAAATTCATGAAACATAGTCATTTATATTTCAAGTCAACACTAAGTATTGTCTCATAAGTAATAGATTCTACCTTGACTAAAGTTATTATCAACTCTATGTGAATGAAATTTTTCCATTTTCACACGACTGGTTTTGCTCTCCAAAATGAATCAACAAAAGATAATTGCCATTATATGAAGACAAGAGTTTACTAAAGAAAACTTCATGATCATAAATAAAAGCTTTGTAATAAAGCTTTAGTCATAAATTTGCCAATTTGTTAACACAGGCATTTTAGTTAACATAAAATTAATCTTCTTTATTTTACTTGGTTCATATTTTTTTAATGACTGAGGAGACAGAAACAATACTTTCTGAGGACCTATATTTTTTATTATCTCATTTATCTCTCACAACTATTTGAACTACATATTGCTGTCTCCGTTTTACAGATGAGTAACCAAGACTCAGAAAAGTTGTTAGTGGCCTAGGGTCACACAACTAGTAAAAGACAGGACCTAGTTATAACCAAGTCCAACTCCAAAGACCATATTCTTTCTAGTATACCATACAACCTTCCCTATTCAGAAACATATTTTGTTACATAATCTGATTCACAAAATATTTTTCTAGACTCTGGTGTACTAGAGAGAACATGTACTCAACCAGAACATGGTCGGCATTCTGTACTTAGTTGACTGTGTTTGGTGCTTTTAAATTTATCTCCCACCATCTTTCCTCTCTAGTCAGCTGCCAGAGAGAACCTCCTTATAATCTATTCTTAGTATTCTCTAATGCATTTTTTTTGTTTTATATACCATTATAATGATGTGTTATGAAATTAAGAGGAAGGTATTCAATTAATTTCCTATAGAAAATCCTTATGGGTTTTTCTTTCTAATTACAGTCTGATCAGAAATAGATTTGTTATATAATTTTTATAATTTTAAGATGTAGTGAGTAGGCAGGCAAGGCTTTGAGCTAAGGCAGTATTTGCTTTGCTTTTTTTTTTTTTTTAACATTTTCTCTGGAATTTATCAAAGGAAAAAATTCCCTGCTGCTAATGAATTGTCTATGTGGTTTCCCAGTTTGAATTGTATCTGAATGCTGAGTCTTACGAAACAAATGAATAATTTATAAACCGTTTTCTTTTCCTTTTTTCTTGTCACCAGGTGACCGATACTCCAGAGTGGTATTTACTTCAGCTGGAGGGGAGACATTATGGAATTTACCTGCAATTAAGTCAATGTGCAATGTAGATAATTCCAGGGTATGTAAAACAAAACTGAAATCTGCTTAGCACAAATAAGGTTACATTAGTGAAACTCCTTTTACTGCTAACCCTGATGTCTGATCAGATGCAAGTACTTAAGAGGCTTACCTACTGAGGTGTAAACACCAGCAGGCCACCTTTGCATTCTCTCAGATGCCAGGATCAAAGTGTCCCTGTGTTCCCCACCTTTAAAACATACCATCTTCCTTTTTCTTTCCCACTCATGTTCTCTTGCTGTGATGGTGTCTGTTATTATTATTGCATATTGCATAGCATATTTCTTTTCAGTATAACAGTTAAAACTGTTTTTCTTCTTTTGTTGTATTTTCTCTTTCCTAATCTAGTTTCATTGTACATTTCACACCACCACCACCACCACCCCCTCAACAGTTGTCAGCATCTTAATTATGCAATTAAATGCCTGCCTCTCTGGCAATCAGTGGGTCATTTGGGAAGTGGCCTCAAAGGGAAATCTAGGGAGCAAGCTGAGAATGGGGACATCAAAGGGCATAAATACAGTATCTATGTAAATTGCCAGAGTAATCTAATCCAGATTGCCCTGAATGCTAAATACCTCTGCTTTGGGAGACACCGGATGCCAGAAGACAGGCGCCTCTTCTCACAGTCTTCTCTAGAGCCAAAAAGGCATCAGTACCATAAAATGTCAAGTCAGCTTCTGAGTTTGGAAGAGGTGTCAGTTTCATGTGTTCAGAGGCAGTTTCACTAAGTAAAAACTGCTGTCTGATGTCACTTAATGAACCTGTCTAAGCAACCAGGCAGAAAAGGAACATTTTGTGTTCTTAGCACAACTCTAACATGTACAATCACTGGCTAGTTAAAAATCTAATCATGTGTCCTGCTGAGTGCTAGCCTGGCAACCGGATACAATCGTGTGTTCTGTTGACATTAATTTCTTAATGAAATGGGAAGTAGAAAAGAAAGTACTTCTAGAGCTCCCCCAGACCATCAGTGTCATTGTGCAGCTATGAGTACCTTGTGAAAATTAAGTGTCTTAAACAAGTTACTTAGTTAGTTCCAGGTATAGATTTACTCCATCCTGCATTCTGAGAGCTACTTGTACATTTTGAAAATGACTTTCCCTTTGATATTAGGATTTTCTGTCAGTGCCATCTTCTTTTCAAATAGACCAAAGCTACCATCTCTAAACAAACCAGAGTTTCTTAATCAGTGGCCAATTTTTATTAGTCATATTTTCTTCCCTTCTACAACTATCTGTGCCTTATTTGAAGGTTATGAATGTGTTTTTCCCTGTCATGGGTTATGACACTTTATACATAGAAAATTAAAGTAGTAAATGTGGGCCAGGCACAGTGGCTCACAGTGTAATCCCAACACTTTGGCAGACCAAGGCAGGAGGATCTCAAGCCCAGGAATTTAAGACTAGTCTTAAATATAGGGCAACATAACAAGACCCTGTCTCCACAAAAAAAAAATTGATTAATTATTTTTTAAATTAGTCAAGACCAGGCACAGTAGCTCACGCCTGTAATCCTAGCACTTTGGGAGGTCCAGGTGGGGGAAGTATCACTGGAGCCCAGGAGTTCAAGACCAGCCTGGGCAACATAGCAACACCTCATCTCTACAAAAAAAATTTAAAACATTAGCTGAATGTGGTGGCACATGCCTATACTCCTGGCTTCTTGAGAGGATGAGGTGGAAGAATCGCCTGAGCCCAGGAGGTCGAGGCTGCAGTGAGCCAGGATTGCATCACTGAAAGAAAAGAAAAAAATTAGCCGAGTGTGGTGGAGTGCATGTGTTGTCCTAGCTACTTGGGAGGCTGAGGCAGGAGGATCGCTTGAACTCGGGAGTCTGAGGCTATAGTGAGCTATGATCATGCCACTGCACTCTAGCCCCAGTGACATCAAGACCCCATCTCTAAAAATAAAAATAAAGTTGTAGATGTGTAGTGATATTTACTATGTGCAAAACTTTACTCTAAGTTATTGTAGATCACTCACAGTAGGTCTCTAGCCTTGGAATGTATAATGCTTTTTAATGGATAATAAGTTAAACTTAAAGAAATTAAGCCATTCTGCTTACTTTGTAATCACACTTTGGATGAGAGCGGTCCATTAACTTTATACCCTCTGCTCCTCATTTTCTACCTTTGGTTGATCTTCAGACCTTCCATCCCCTGAAGACTTGGAAGTTATTGAATTCACTTAATTAATAGCTGATATTTGTTATTTACCATGTACCAAGAAGTGTTCTAAACACTTTAATTTAAACTATTTCATTTAGTCCTCATGACAGTGTTATGGATTCCATACTATTATTTTGCCCATTTTCTAGGTGAGAAAAGTTCACACTAGTGGTCAGTGGCATATCTGGGATTTGAACCCAGACCAGCCTACTTCCAGAGTATGTGTCTTTATTCACTCTGCTTTATGCTTCTAATGAGGAATATACCAACTCTATTTTTTTCTGTATATGCCATTTCTCACTCAAGCCTTAGAGTCATCATGATCTGGAATAAGTTTTTTTTTTTTCCAAAGAACTAGCAGTTTGTTCCATGAGTACATGTTAACTCTGAGATGCAAAAGCCAATAAGCAGTGCTATGATAGCTTTCATAATGAAAGCAGTATATCATTTCATCTTTATATATAGATATACATGAGATGAAAATCACCATTTTGAGGTAGTTTACAGAAAGGCATACACAAAGGATTAGATAAATAAGTTGAATGAATTACACAGAGGGGAAATAATGAGAGGAAAATAGCAAAGCTAAGGATGAGATTTAGCATACAATAATGCACACCCCACAATCCTGTACATTTGCTGGTGGGGAATTGCAGGCTTGTCTCTAACCTCCCAGCAGCCAGAGCAAAAAGATTTCACAGTCAGTAACAAAAGTTACGTAAGTGGGGTAACAAATTTGTTTTTTAATAGCCCAGCTTTTCCTCATGCTAAGACAGGAGACAACAGCTCCCCATAGTCTTCATAAAAGAAGTGTGATATTGTGTACCAGATTCACAGCATGCTTACAAGAGGTACAATACTGAATTTCAGCTGATTTGCAAAACATTAGGCTGGCAGCAGGAAAACATTATGGCAAAAGCATTTCTAATCAAATCTCTAAGATTAAAGCAATAAAATCTAAGTATGTAGCTTTCTAATGGTTTGGCTTGTTGCATTTGCAGAGTTTAGACTAAATAAAAGAATAGGTATATTCTACTTGTCTTTCTTTCTACTGGGTTCATGATAAGGATTGGACAGCTGAGTTTAATCCCTGGCAAGAATAGTACAAACCTATTTTCTAGGTCGCCAACTAAGAGTTTTGTCAGTTAATTGGGAAGACAGTAGTACTGTGGTCCTCTTGTGACAATTTGAGGAACAGATCCAAGACATATGTCCAGATGGATGCTTAGTATGGCCAGTAATAGGTCCACACCAACAAATGAATAATTAGGTGATCAAGGCCCCAAAAATCTGTGTCAGAGAATATGGTTATAATTTTAACTTGTTAAATTAAATACTATTTTTACAATTGTAAACATCTTTGTATTCTAGTCTCAAAGTCTGCTATGAACCCAGAATAATAAACCTTTCTTATAAAGGTAACAAGGGGGAGCCCAAAAAACCCAAAATTGATTTACAAAAAATTGTGTATTTATTCTTGCATGTTTAAATTCAGTCACCTTCTGTTTAATGCAATATACCTAGTGAGACACTTTTTTCACTGTTCAAAACAGTCTTTGAATTTTGATGCTTTTTAGTGCTTCTGCCATTTTTTATTTCACTTCTTCCACACTGGCAAAACGTTTTCCTTTGAGGACTTTTTTCATTCATGGAGGGGGGGATGTCACTCAGGGTGAGATTGGGTGAATAAGGAGGGTGGGACACAAGGGTCATGTCATTTTTTAATCAAAAACTGCTGAATACTCAGCGTAGTATGGGCAGGTGAGTTGTCATGGTGGAAGAAACAGTAACCTGCTTGCCACAACTCAGGACATTTCTTCTGCAAATCGTGATGTAACCTTCTCAAAACTTCGAGAAAAACTTTGGTTGACCATTTGATCTGGAGGAATAAATTTCAAGTGTACTACAGGGACCTGCCCTCCAAAAAGATAATTCCAGGGTTTTTTTGGGTCCCCTTTCATATATCCATCTGATATCTTAAGTAATAACTGTTTTTTTGTTTTGTTTTGTTTTGTTTTGTTTTTTGAGTTGGAGTCTCACTCTGTCGCCCAGACTGGAGTGCAGTGGCCGCTCCCGGCCACCGCAGCCTCGACCTGCTGGGCTCCGGCGATCCTTCCGCCTCAGCCTTCCAAGTAGCCAGAATTACAGGCATGTGCTACCATGCCCGGCTGATTTTTTGATTTTTATTGTAGAGATGAGGTCTCGCTGCCCAGGCGGGTCTCGAACCCGCGGGCTCAGGCAATCCACTCACCTCAGCCTCCCAAAGGCGCGGGATTACAGGCTGAGCCACCAAGCCCGGCTAAAAATCTTTCATGTTTCTTTTTTTTTTTGATTTATTGTAGAGATGAGGTATCACCTGCGCAGGTGCGTCTTGAACCTGCGGGCTCAGGCAATCCACTCACCTCAGCCTCCCAAAGGCGTGGGATTACAGGCTGAGCCACCGAGCCCGGCTTCAACTGTTTGTTAATAGTTCAGCTTTCAGAATGTTACTGCATCTTTTTTGAGTCTCGTTCAAGAGCCTTTTAGGATCTTTGTTTTGTTTTGTTTGTGTGTTTTGAGTTGGAGTCTCACTCTGTCACCCAGACTGGAGTGCAGTGGCCACTTCCGGCCACCGCAGCCTCGACCTGCTGGGCTCCAGCGATCCTTCTGCCTCAGCCTTCCAAGTAGCTGAAACTACAGGCAAGCACTACCACGCCCGGCTAATTTTTGATTTATTGTAGAGATGAGGTCTCGCCAAGTTGCCTAGGTGGGTCTCAAACCCGCGGGCTCAGGTAATCCACTCACCTCAGCCTCCCAAAATGTGGGATTACAGGCTGAGCCACTGAGCCCAGCTAGGATCTTTATTTGTTATGGTAGTTTGAGCAGACTGTGTCCTAAGACTACTTGGCAGTGCTCTTTCCCCTGACTCCCCAAGTCCTGGTTATTGTACTGAAGTACTTGATTATTAACAACTATCAAGTTAAATGGGACACATCCAAATGATACAGAGCAGAAGAGCTTAATTGTCGGTGGGTTGACTCCAAATAATGTCTGGTAATAAGTGTAATGTCTCAATGAGACCAGATGTTTCAATTGTCGCCCGCCTATGTTTGCAGCACATTTAGTTCAAACTCCAGATTTTGTTTAAATTACATGCCACTTACGCTCATAATTCAGATAGGCAGTGGTTTCCAAAGTTAACAGCTCCTGCTTGTGATTCTGTTGTCTGCCTCCTAGCAGAAATGCTTGTTTTCTTAGATTCCTCTGAAAGGAACCTCAGCTAATTCCCCTTTTCTTCTTCATTACTTCTTTAACATTCCAAGGGACACACTGGCAGATAGTCCTTAGTAACCCAAAGTGTGACTCTCTAGTCTTGACTTTGCTGAAAACTGTCTATCCATTCCTTAGTCTTTGTATGTTGTAGAAGTTGGAGTTCTGAGACCTTAGCTCGTATTTGGGATTTGAAATGTAATGTCTGAGCCTCTGCTGTGTAGGATGACTTTTGTGGGTAGCTGGAAACTCCCTGAAGCTCAGAGGACCCCAGAAACATGTTTTCTGAATCTTGTTTTAAAGAGGGCTATGGAGCTCTTGCTTTTTCTTTTCTCTCTAGGCCCCCCTTAAACCTATAATACATGGGTATGGAGAGTCCAGCAGTCAGTGAACCCTGGCATTAAGGGCTTAATTTTCATCCCCTTTAATTCTTTTCTCAACTTCTTAAAATATCTCCAACATAGCCAGTAGTTTTAAAAGTCAAGGTATCATTTAAAACTTGGCTAGTTTCTTCTTTTTCTCTCTTTTCTTCCTTTACCCCCTATTTTAAGTCAACTCCACCCTGCTGCTATCTAACTAGGGAAGTGTGCAAAGACATGTTATAACCACACAAGCAGAATGAGTCCCTAAAACATCCATTTTGTAAATAACTAGACTTAGAAGGGCTATATTCCTCAGGAGAGTTATAAGAAATTGTTCTAAGTCTGTTTTTACCTTTATAAACTTCAAAGATTTTGAAATTACTTCCATGAATCTGTTTTCCAGAAATGTGGCAAAAATATATCTCCCTTGCATGAAGATAACACCTGCTTGCCAATCTCTTTAAGCCCCACAATATAATACCTGTCTCTGTCTATCTATCTCAGTCACAAGTTAGTGCTGCTGTCACACCATACATACAGACTTTGGTGCTTCTCTGGGTGCCCATAAGTCCTTACACATAATACCATACTCCTCCTGTTGAATTACAATTATTTTTGTGTGTGTCTAATTTCCCTGCTACACTGTGAGCAACTTGAAGGCAAGAAGCTTTATGCCTTATTCGTCTTGTGTGGATGCTCTGTATTTTTTTTTTTTTTTAACATATGGGTAGATTGGGAACTTACGGTCTTACTCCCTGAAAGCATGGACTGTTCCTTGATCTCCATTCTATTAAATTCAGGGTGTGGCATCCAACTCAGGGTAGTTAGAGAATACTAGTCATGGTGTCTTTTCTCTGTCCTTGTTTCTTCCCCTGTATTAGTCCCTAGAAAACTGTTTTTCCAAAGGTTGAACATCAACCAACACTACCTTTGAGTCTGAGGATTGGCTCCCTGGTAGCGTACTAGCACTTATTTTTGATAGCAGCTATCAAAGTAGTATCTGGTCTGCGTGTATAATGTCTAAACATCTTTTTTTTTTTTTTGAGTTGGAGTCTCACTCTGCTGCCCAGACTGGAGTGCAGTGGCCACTCCTGGCTACCGCGGCCTCAACCTGCTGGGCTCTGGCGATCCTTCCGCCTCAGCCTTCCAAGTAGCTGGAACTACAGGCGCGCGCTACCACGCCCAGCTAATTTTTTGATTTATTGTAGAGATGAGGTCTCGAACCAGGTGGGTCTCGAACCCGCGGGCTCAGGCAATCCATTCACTTCAGCCTCCCAAAGCGTGGGATTACAGGCTGAGCCACCAAGCCCGGCTAATGTCTAACATCTTAATCTTTGGTCAAATACACACATTAAAAACCCTGCTATTATTTGAAAAGGTTATTCAAGGACAGAATTCTGTGCTTTCTTTCCCAGTTTTAGTTAGCAAATCAATTTCCTTTATCTTTGGCATTTGGTTACTTCAGCAACTACAAATATGTTCCTTCTAGCTGATAGTGGGTTTCACAATGGATATAATTCATTTTTATTTTCCATCTGAATGCTGTCAGACATTGGAGTTACACTACCTTTCTTTAAATACACCAAGCTGACTCCAGGGATTTGTATGCTATTTCTTTGTGGGGTAAAAGTGGTAATCTGCCATGAAAACCAGAGAGATGCCATTCCAGCGTTTTCTGTTATTTATTAGGTGGTTCAGTTTTCACCAGGTTAGCATGTGTAAATGTTTTTACCTGGAAACAATCGCATATGAATTATCCTGTTTTATGGAATGTAAATTATTGCTTTTCCAAAGTGAGCTTAAAATGAAGCCTTTGCTAAAGTAAATATTATTTTAGTGCATTTGAACAATAACCTTTTTGGCTAATTTTTCTTTACCCTCAATAGAGTATCTTTAGAAAAAACAACAACTTTTTATTATAGGAATTTTTCTGCATGCAAAAGTAGAGAAAATAGCATAATGAATCCCTAAGTGCAGGTTACCCACCTTCAACAGATCTCAACACATGACCAATCTTGTTTCATCTACACCCCATGCCCACAGGATTAGTCCCAGTAAAAAATCTTGACAGGCAGCGTTCAGCAATCATAAATAACATAGGTTCTTGGATAAGTCCAAGTTCCAAAGAGATTATTTGTGCCAGCTTCTCCTCTACTTTTGAGAAGACATTTCAATGCATGATTGATAAGGCCTAGTTTGATCAAGGTAGATCCTACTAGGAAAAAAATATTCATACCCTCCTTGAACTTTGGAGTTTCTTCCTAGAAACAGCCTTTGGTAAATAGAGATGAGAGGAAGTAATAGGACCAGGTCATCTTTAGCTCTGGTACTCCTAAAGAGATGTCTCGCCGGGCTCGGTGGCTCAGCCTGTAATCCTGCGCCTTTGGGAGGCTGAGGTGAGTGGATTGCCTGAGCCCACGGGTTCGAGACCCGCCTGGGCAGTGAGACCTCATCTCTACAATAAATCAAAAAATCAGCCGGGCATGGTAGCGCATGCCTGTAATTCCGGCTACTCGGAAGGCTGAGGCGGAGGGATCGCTGGAGCCCAGCGGGTCGAGGCTGCGGTGGCCGGGAGCGGCCACTGCACTCCAGTCTGGGCGACAGAGGGAGACTCCGACTCAAAAAAAAAAGAGATGTCTCTGGGCAGGCTCAAGGAAGGGGAATGTTTCTTACTCTTACCCTCAAAGAAGAGGGGCCATTCATCTGATTTACTGAATGGGACTGTGCAGATTTCACCTTAATCTAGCAAGCCAGTAATAGAACAACTTTTCAATTTTCTGTAACAAGAACCTTCAGAAAGAAAGTCTTTTCCAGGAATAGTGTTCTAAATGAAACGCTGTTCACATTAAACCCAGAATGATCATACCTGCTAATATGCAACAGTTCCCCTTACCAAAAGAGGAAGTTTCCAAAAAAGGCTTTTGGCCAGCTGGAGTAAACTTTGTGAAAGAAATAATTAAATTCCTATTTTATTAATTGTGTGTATATATGTATGTATGTGTGTGTATGTGTATATATATATATATATATATATATATATATATATGTATTTTTTTTTTTTTTTTGAGTTGGAGTCTCACTCTGTTGCCCAGACTGGAGTGCAGTGGCCGTTCCTGGCCACCACAGCCTCGACCTGCTGGTCTCCGGTGATCCTTCCACCTCAGCCTTCCAAGTAGCTGGAACTACAGGCACGAGCTACCACGCTCGGCAATTTTTTTTTGATTTATTGTAGAGATAAGGTCTCACCAAGTTGCCCAGGCGGGTCTCGAACCCGCGGGCTCAGGCAATTCACTCACCTCAGCCTCCCAAGGTGCGGGATTACAGGCTGAGCCACCGAGCCCAGCTAATTGTATATATTGATTTAAAATCATAAGTAATATTTTAATTGGGAAGCATCCTTTTCTACTCGTTTCAGGAAACAATTTTATTGCAAATATTTCGTGTATCTTGAGTTCAGTGCCTTTGATATTACTGGCATCACTTTTTGATTCACAAAACAGATTTTGTCCTAGTTTCTTTGGGCTACCATAACCAAATACCTTAGACTAGTTAATTGATAAGCAAAAAATTTATTTCTTTTAGTTCTGAAGACTGGGAAGTCCAAAATCAAGGAGCTAGTAGATTTGGTGCCTGGCGAGGGCCCATTCCTCATAGATGGCACTTTCTATGTATCCTCATGTGGTGAACAGACAAACAAACTCCCTCCAGCCTTTAATAAGAGCATTAATTCCATTTGTGAGGACTCCTCCGCCATGGTTTAATCACCTCCCAGAAGACCACCACCTCTTAATACCATCACATTGGGGATTAGGTTTTAAGGAATGAATTTTGGAGGAACACACACTTTCAGACCATAGCGATTTTTTTTTTTTTTTTTTTTTGAGTCAGAGTCTCGCTCTGTCACCCTGGCTGGAGTGCAGTGGCATGCTTATGACCACTGCAGCCTTGACCTGCTGGGCTCAGGCGGTCCTTCCACCTCCGCCTTCCAAGTAACTTGAACTACAGGCGCACGCCAAAATGCCTGGTCAATTTTTTTTTATTTTATTGTAGAGATGAGGTCTCGCCATGTTGCCCAGGCTGGTCTCGAGCCTCTGAGCTCAGACAGTTGCCTCACCTCTGCCTCCCAACGTGCTGGAATTATAGGCATGAGCCACCACTCCCAGCTGACCATAGCAATTTTTAAAGAAATATCGCCTTTGCTTTCAACTGTGTTGAATGAAATATAGTATTTTAGGGACCAAAAATTTCATGCTGATAACCAGAAATTTTAGGCAAGCCACAAATTTATTTCATATATTAAGTGTATAATTATCTTCTCAATCTTGTAGGTATATAAACTTAAACTTTACAACTTTATTGTTTTGTTTTTAAAGTGACTTTGAAAAGACTTATTTACTAAGTAGGTCATAATTTGATCTCCTTTCTTAAATAAAACTAGTCAATTGGAGTTGTTTCATGCTTGGATGCCATCCCCAAACAGTAGTTTGTTGTTCAAAATAAAGTAACCTAGAGAATAACATGTAATATGAGATAATTTGCCTGGGTGGGGTTGGGAGTGGGGACTATCTCACCCTGTATTCAAACTGATACCTAATTTAAAAGGATGATTATTTAGCTTCTGTAACTTTCCCTGTCCCTCGAAGCCACCTTATTGCAGACCTTTCCAGTTGTGAACCAATTTAAACCACAGTCCTTCTGCTTATCTCTGTCTCTACAGATCAGGTCTCATCCCCAGTTTAGCGATCTCTGCCAGAGGACCACTGCAGCTTCCTGCTGCCCCAGCTGGACACTGGGAAACTACATTGCCATTCTGAACAATAGATCATCCTGTCAGAAAATCGTCGAGCGAGACGTTTCTCATACTTTGAAGCTGCTTCGGACCTGTGCCAAACACTACCAGAATGGCACTCTGGGGCCAGACTGCTGGGACATGGCAGCTAGGAGAAAGGACCAGCTCAAGTGCACCAATGTGCCACGCAAATGTACCAAGTACAATGCTGTGTACCAGATCCTCCATTACTTGGTGGACAAAGACTTTATGACCCCAAAGACGACTGACTATGCCATGCCAGCTTTAAAATACAGCATGCTCTTCTCTCCCACGGAGAAAGGGGAGAGCATGATGAACATTTACTTGGACAACTTTGAAAACTGGAACTCTTCCGACGGCGTGACTACTGTCACCGGGATTGAGTTTGGTATCAAACACAGTTTGTTTCAGGATTACCTTCTAATGGATACTGTGTATCCTGCCATAGCCATAGTGATTGTCCTTTTAGTCATGTGTGTCTACACTAAGTCCATGTTTATCACTCTGATGACAATGTTTGCAATAATCAGTTCCTTGATTGTTTCCTATTTCCTCTATCGTGTAGTATTTAACTTTGAATTTTTTCCTTTTATGAACCTCACTGCACTCATTATTTTGGTTGGAATTGGCGCAGATGATGCTTTTGTCCTGTGTGATGTTTGGAACTACACCAAGTTTGACAAGCCTCACGCAGAAACCTCAGAAACAGTAAGCATCACCTTGCAGCATGCCGCCCTCTCCATGTTCGTCACTAGTTTTACCACTGCCGCTGCCTTTTACGCTAACTATGTTAGCAACATTACAGCAATCAGATGCTTTGGAGTTTATGCGGGGACAGCTATATTGGTGAATTATGTTTTGATGGTCACGTGGCTCCCAGCAGTTGTTGTACTGCATGAGCGATATCTTCTTAATATATTCAGTTGCTTCAGAAAGCCCCAGCAGCAAATCTACGATAACAAAAACTGCTGGACGGTGGCTTGCCAGAAGTGCCACAAAGTACTTTTTGCCATTTCAGAAGCATCTCGAATTTTTTTTGAAAAAGTATTGCCCTGCATTGTCATTAAGTTTCGCTATCTTTGGCTGTTCTGGTTCCTTGCCTTAACTGTAGGCGGGGCCTACATTGTGTGTATAAATCCAAAGATGAAACTGCCCTCGCTGGAGTTATCTGAGTTCCAGGTGTTCAGGTCGTCTCATCCTTTCGAGCGTTATGATGCAGAATACAAAAAGCTTTTCATGTTCGAGCGTGTTCACCACGGCGAGGAGCTCCACATGCCCATCACAGTCATCTGGGGCGTGTCTCCAGAAGACAATGGCAACCCACTGAATCCCAAGAGTAAAGGGAAGCTGACATTAGACAGCAGTTTTAATATTGCTAGCCCAGCTTCCCAGGCCTGGATTTTGCACTTCTGTCAAAAACTGAGAAACCAGACATTCTTTTACCAAACCGATGAGCAGGACTTCACCAGCTGCTTCATTGAGACATTCAAACAGTGGATGGAGAACCAGGACTGTGATGAGCCTGCCTTGTACCCATGCTGCAGCCACTGGAGCTTCCCCTACAAGCAAGAAATCTTTGAACTGTGCATCAAGAGAGCTATCATGGAGCTAGAAAGGAGTACGGGCTACCATTTGGATAGCAAAACCCCAGGGCCAAGGTTTGATATCAATGATACCATCCGGGCAGTCGTGCTAGAGTTCCAGAGTACCTACCTCTTCACACTGGCTTATGAAAAGATGCATCAGTTTTATCAAGAGGTGGACTCGTGGATTTCCAGTGAGCTAAGTTCAGCACCAGAGGGCCTCAGCAGTGGCTGGTTTGTCAGCAATCTGGAGTTCTATGACCTCCAGGACAGCCTCTCCGACGGCACCCTCATTGCCATGGGGCTCTCTGTTGCTGTTGCATTTAGCGTGATGCTTCTGACTACTTGGAACATCATCATAAGCCTTTATGCCATCATTTCGATAGCTGGAACTATATTTGTCACAGTTGGTTCTCTTGTCCTACTGGGCTGGGAGCTAAATGTTTTGGAGTCTGTTACCATTTCAGTTGCTGTTGGCTTGTCCGTAGACTTTGCCGTCCATTATGGGGTTGCCTACCGCTTGGCTCCAGATCCCGACCGAGAAGGCAAGGTGATCTTTTCTCTGAGTCGCATGGGCTCTGCGATTGCCATGGCTGCTCTGACCACTTTCGTGGCTGGGGCCATGATGATGCCCTCCACAGTTCTAGCTTACACCCAACTGGGCACCTTCATGATGCTCATCATGTGTATCAGTTGGGCTTTTGCCACCTTCTTTTTCCAGTGCATGTGTCGGTGCCTTGGACCACAGGGTACCTGTGGTCAGATTCCTTTACCTAAAAAACTACAGTGCAGTGCCTTTTCCCATGCCTTGTCTACAAGTCCTGATGACAAGGGACAGAGCAAAACACATACCATGAATGCTTATCATTTAGATCCCAGAGGCCAAAAATCTGAACTGGAGCATGAGTTTTATGAATTAGAACCTTTGGCTTCCCACAGCTGCACTGCCTCTGAGAAGGCCACTTACGAGGAGACCCATATCTGCTCTGAATTTTTTAACAGCCAAGCAAAGAATTTAGGGCTGCCTGTGCATGCAGCTTACAACAGTGAAGTCAACAAAAGCACCAAAAACGATACTAGCTCTGCCTTGCTACAGCCCTCTCTGGAACAGCACACCATGTGTCACTTCTTCTCTCTGAATCAGAGGTGTAGCTGCCCAAATGCCTACAAACACTTGAAATATGACCCTCACTCCTGCCATCAGATGGGAGACTGCTTGTGCCACCAGTGTGCCCCTACTGCAGGCAGCTTTGTCCAGATCCAAAATGGTATGGCACCTCTGAAGGCCACACACCAGGCCACTGAAGGTTTCGTGCACCCCATCCCACATGTCCATCACTGTCCCTGCCTGCAGGGCAGAGTGAAACCACCTGGAATGCAGAATTCTCTGCCTAGGAATTTCTTTCTTCACCCTGTGCAACACATTCAGGCCCAAGAAAACATGGGTAAGACCAGTGTACACAGTCTTCAAAGCATAGAAGAACATCTTCCAAACGTGGCAGAACCATCATCATTTGTCTGCAGAAGCACTGGATCTTTACTCAAAGCATGTTGCAATTCTGAGAATAACCAAAGGGGACTCTGTAAAAATAGAGACATCGGAAACGTGGAGAGCAGTGGAGGGACTGAAGACAATGCAGGAAGGAGAGGGGAGCCAAGCTTGCCACAGACTGATGGCATGGTGACCTCAGAACAGCTCAATCAGAATGAACCAAAATTTATATTTCACCATCTAGTGGGGGAGGCTGGTTATAGGTCCTGCCCACATCATTCGCAAAGTTGTGGCAGAATTGTGAGAGTGAAGTGTAATTCTGTGGACTGTCAAATGCCAAACATTGAAGCCAATGTGCCTGCTGTATTAACACACTCAGAACTTTCTGGTGAAAGTTTGTTAATAAAAACACTATAATAAATAGAGCATTAAATTCAGAACCAGTGTCTCAATCATTCTTTTGAAGTGGAAATAAGATCCTGAAGTTGAGAAAGGAAGTTCAAAAATACAGGAACAAGCATGTTCCACGTTGTTACAAATTCCAGAATATTTTTATATTCTATATGAACAATGAACAAACTCACAAATCTGATGAGTACATTAGATTATTGGATTTTCTGAGTATTGGATTGTATGTTTTCAAAAGCGTGTTGTTTTTTTTTTTACATGTATCCCCAACTTGAAAACTAACTCTCTCTCTTTTTGCCCTCCCACAGATTTAAAGTTTGAATTACCTAGAAGTTTCCATTCTCCCAGGCAGTCATATTTACCTAATGTCTTTACTCCAGTGTATTTGGTTACCAGTAATTAGGAATTCTGATTGCTCAGCATAAATATTAGGAATCGCCCTAATTTTAATAGAGTCGCTTCAGTTGGGATTCAGGAACTAAACATCATTAAAATTTACATTTTTGGTGAGGCCTCATTTAGAAATTAATTGCCAAGCACCTTAACAATGCAGTTTCACTTGTCTGCGTCAGTGGACTTTACATGAAGCCAATGACATGCTTACTTCCAAATTGGTGTCTTTCCTGCATTAGCTAAAATGTACATTGTTTGGTTATTTATATCTGTTAACCCAGGAGTCATGTCCATTGTCATGTGTGAGGCCACAATTATGTTAGTGATACAGAAGAAAGAACATGAATGAACTAGAGCCTATGTGATATAATCACCCAAAACAATTTTTCTACACAGAGTAATTGCAAGATGACCAAGACAGACCCAGGTCAGATGAGCATTCAGAATAAGGGAATTTGTGTGAAGTTTTGCTTCCATCCCTGTCCCTAAAGGGCCATATTTTGAAGACTTTTTCTTTTTATTAAACGTTTCAAGGCATGTTAGGATGATTTCATTTTGAAGCTAACACCTGAAAATGCTAAGCCTTCAGGCAGCATCTTAAATGACACTTGAGTATCTCATATTAGGTCAGGCTACAGTAACTGAGCTGTTGAAGCATGCTTCTGGGTGACACTTCAGATGACATGTCTCATCGCAGGGTATCATCTGATACTTTGTGCATTCCAACCCCGTACTGGGAGAGTGCCTCTACATCCTGCTTCCTTCTGGGGTTCTGCCTCCAGTTTGGTCCTCTGAAGAAAACTAGTGGAAATATTTCTAAACACAGTGTTATTTTCAGAAGTTGTATTAGCTATCTTCTAAGAATAGTTTTCCAGATTAGATCTGCATATTATTCTAAGGCCTGCAAAAAAGCTGTCAAGAGCTGGAAGAAATAGTATAGGTTGTTGCCTCCAACTCACCTCCACCAAACCACATTTCTGTTAAGTAGCTTTCCAGCTTTTGCTTGAAGACTTGAGTGACAAGTAACTCACTACATGTCTACTTTGGCTGAACTAAAACCTGTTGTCCTGTAGTTTTATACCAGTTGACCCTCATTCTGTTTTCTGAAGTGAAAATAAACATCTCTGATCTTTCTGCTGCTGGATAGCCTTCAGATTTTTGAAAACAATAATCATGTCCTCCTACTAACATCCTCAGTTCACGCCATTGTACGTCCCATGACCAAGTTTTAAGCAATTCAAACTCTGACTGAGCAGTTACAGTCTTCTTTGGATAACTGTCAAATTCCTGTGCAGATGTAGAACCCAAAACAGATTCTGATAACACCACAAGGAGGAGGGCCAGGCCCCAGGAGACTGGATGATGCTCCTACTAGCTCACTTAGAGATGGACATAGCTTTTGGCTTAAGTATTTCAGCCAACTCTCATACAACCTACAGGGAACTAAACCTCTAGGTCTCTCTCACATGTACTCACATGTTGCTGAGTTATCTCTTCAAACCAGTTCAGGAGCTGACGTCCGTTCCCATTGCATTTAATGCTGTTAGATAAATAAGGGAAGTGGAGAGGAAAGGAGAAGGGAACACTTGAAAATAGAACTCACTATACCCAACACTAGATTATTTGTTTTTCTTCTGAAATATATGTAACCATAAAGTTATGTGAAAATTTAGTGGCCCAAAAGTGCATTCTTGTTGAGCATGCACACATATTGAATTTAAGGGTGAGAGAAAATGCACATTTCTTTTCAGATAATCTAACCTGGAAGACTTTCAGGGGAGCTCAGTGTCATTTGATTTGAAAATGAAAACTGGAGTAAAAAGAGGAGGGGGGCATCCTATGTCTTCACGCTGGGGCCTCCGTCAGGGAGGCATGCTTATCTTCCACTGTGCCTGTTCTGGTCCGGGAAGTTGGAGGGCTCCCCTCCCCCCAGCTCTGCTTAATTGTTCTGAACCTTGAACGTGGCAGTGAACCTTTTTCACATTTATTTCAGCTCCAGACTTTGGACTTTGAATTGACTTTTTCATTTTTTCACTTTTTTCTCTTTTTCACAAAGAGTTTTTTGTTTTGTTTTTTTAAGAATTTGTTGACCGGGTTTAAAAATGCTTTACACATTTTTATTTTTTATTTTTAATTCCTCATTACTGGGGCAAAAAAGGATCACTGTTTCTAGTGCTGTGTCTAAAAAAAAAATCATCCATTTCCCTCTTCTAGATAATTTGTAAAGCAGATAATAGGTTAAATTACACATAGGAAAAAGAGCCATTTCCTCTTTCTGTGAAATATTAGTAACTTGGGAGGTATTTGATTATGGAAAGCGTTTGCGTGCTGCTACTACGACGGAGCACATCTTTGAGGTTTGAGTCCATGTTACCAAATTTGTTCCTGACTTCTTCCCTGCAAGTTCACTTTTTAAATCCCTACTTGATTGAAAAGTGGAATAGACCAAGAGCCAGAAGTTCTTCACAGAGAAGAGCTGTGTTTGAAATAACACAGCTTCACTTGTGTGTATTCATTTCTTGTGTGTAATTGCTGTAAAATGCACATCCTCCCAGAACAATATTCTTTTAAGGTAGGCTAAGCTGCTATTAAATATCATTTCAATAATCCCTGCCCCAGCTTCAGTCATTCTAAATTTTAAAACTCTGGCATGGGGTGATGGGATGAATAGTTTACAATGTGATCTTACAGGAGATTAGGAAATGTCCCCCATTCCCATTGTCTCGCATGGAAACCATCTTTCCACCAGCAGTTAAGATAGTTTCTGAATGGAATATGAGGAAACAGTGACTTTGAAAACAGCTGTATCTTTTCACTTTAGTGAGGAGAGACATTTAATAAGAAAAAAATTAAACATATCTTTTAAAAAATCCAAAGATTCAATTGGATTTTTTCATGAAGTTCAAACATAGCACAAAAATTGAAATGTGTTGAAATTGTGAGGGAATTTATTTGTAATGCAGAAGGAACTATCATGTCCAATACCTTTATACCATAATGGAGTTTTCTAAAATGTTTTGCTGGCATTTAGTTTATCTCCAATTGTTTCATTAACCCACAAAGTTTTCTTGTTGAACAGCCACTTTCATTAATGTTTGATTTTGTACACCAGGAAGTTTCATGTCCTTTCATTAAATGTATAGGAAAAAAAGATAAGTAATAGATATTCACGGTTGATAATGGAATCGTGTGCCTTTTGTTCTTAAGCATTTTATTGTCATAATTTTGAAACTTTTGTGGAAAAAATATGTCATTTCTCTTTTCATTTGCTTTATAAACTAGAGGGTGCACACACAGAAATGACTTCCTACATAATTAGAATCAACACAGTTGCCATCCACTCTCCTCAGCCATAAGTTAAAACATGAAGTTGACACAAGTGCCAACTAGGATACAGTTCACTAACTCAGCAGAGCTTTACAGGCATTGTTGCACATAAGTATGTTTTCCTGAGATTCTGGGGACATGAGTACTATTTTAAGTTTTTTGTGGGTTTTTTTAGAGTTGTAGTCTCACTCTGTCACCCAGACTGGAGTGCCGTGGCTGCTCCCGGCCACCGCAGCCTTGACCTGCTGGGCTCCAGCGATCCTACCACGCCCAGCCCCTTTTGATTTATTGTAGAGATGAGGTCTCACCAAGTTGCCCAGGCGGGTCTCGAACCCGCGGGCTCAGGCAATCCACTCACCTCAGCTTCCCAACGGCGCAGGATTACAGGCTGAGCCACCGAGCCCAACTCTGTTTTAAGTTTTATGGAGAAGATTTGAAATACAGCGACGATGTTCTGCATTCAGGAGTCATAGTCCAAGAAAGGGCTCTTCTAGCCTGGATATTCTTCAAGCGTTCTATGTTGGAACCATATGTTTTACCTTTAGTAAGAATATAAGTCAGTGACTCCATTTGTTAGGAGTAACGTTGTAGAGAATACGTCTTCTTCTTAAGGCAGCAGTCTCCAACATTTGTGGCTTTCAGGGACCGGTTTCACGGAAGACAATTTTTCCAGGGGTATGGGTGGGGGCATGTCCCATCAAACCTCATTGCTAATGTTAACCTGTATTTGCAGCCACTCCCCAGTGCAAGCATCACCACCTCAGCTCCACCTCAGATCATCAGACATTAGATTCTCATAAAGAGTGTGCAACCTAGATCCCTCGCATGCACAGTTCACAATAGGATTCCCATTACTGCCTGAGCTCTGCCTCCTGCCAGTTAATGGCAGCATTGGATTCTCATAGAAATCACAGTGATTTAAAGGACGGATTTAGTTTTGTCTCAAAGTTGGCTTTTCTAACCTCTGCTTCCTCTCTGATGGTATCATGTAGATATTCGCCAGAGTGCTGTATAATCTATCATGATTGGTAGGGAAGACACTCACCAGTGGAAATTCCCCCTTATCTGCCAATCCCAGACAAGGGTCCTTTTCAAGGCAGGGCAAAGAAATTCAAGTTGGGATCTGTGATTGACTTATTCAGCAATTCAAGATTATTCAGTATATATCTATTCTCATCTGATATAAATGACTAATAGCACATACACAAGTCAGGAAACTAAAGGTAAAGGGAAGAGATCAAGCTCTAGAAAAGAACAAACACTGGTGAACTTCACTTTGAGTGGGGATGTTGTCAGAGATTCTTTTGTTTCCCAAAGCCTTTCCTCAGATCTCTATACAAAAGAAATTTTCCTGGAGAAAGGGGAAAGCTTCTGGCTTACACACCCCACCCTTGAAGGCTACAGAGTTAAGCATTTGATTGCTGCCAGAATACAGAGAAATAAGTGATAGAGAGTGGTTGTAAATATAGATGAAGCTTTGCTTGCTCCTCTGCCGCTTACCCCCTGCTGTGTAGCCTGGTTCCTAACAGGCCAGGGTTGGGAACCCAATTCTTAGGTGATTAAGTCCGCATTTGAAATACCAATCAATACCTCCGCTCTTCTCACCTGACCCTTAAAATTGGTACATTTCTTGATTTACTTTGTGCTTCTGTTAATGACTATGATATCCCCAACTCTATGACTACCACAGTGAAATAAGAGTTAAGTTCCATGTTCTCAAATCAATTGGAATAATTTGGCATTTACTTCTAATCTTATATATTTTGTATATAACTTTCTGTAATGTAATCTGCACTTTCCTAAAAAGTGAAGTTATAGCAAGGAATATTTTTCTTTGAAACCTGATAAGATTCTTATAAGAGCTGGTCTTAATTTGAGACAAAGTGACAGAGTAAAATTCGCTCAACCTCTATGCGCTAATTGGACATTTGCGATCAATGTACTGGACTTTAACTTTCCACTATTTAGTGGAAAAGGAGTTTACAAAAAGCCTATTTAGCCTGCCTAAGAAAACAAACCTCTAGAGTTTAAAAAACTACTGTAGTGTTACTTTCTTTGCAACATAATATAATCATTACAAATCTCATTAATTAAGAAAAGGTCCAATAGGATTATCACTAGGCAAAACCTTTCCAAATGTTTTAAATACTAGTTGAGAATGATAAAATGGTATTATTTTTAAACAGTCTTAATGTGGTCTTTCTCAGATGTTCCCCACTCCCACTAGCATCGTTATTCTACCTTGGGAAACTCGGGTCTGCGGGGCGACTTCTATTTCTCTGTATTCTGGCAGCAATCAGGTGCTTAACTCTGTAGCCTTCAAGGATGGGGTGTGTAAGCCATAAGCTTTCCCCTCCCTCCAGGAAAATTTCTGTTTGTAAAGAGATCTGAGGAAAGGCTTTGGGGAACAAAGGAATCTCTGACAACATCCTCACTCAGAGTGAAGTTCACCAGTGTTTGTTCTTTTCTAGAGCTTGATCTCTTCCCTTTACCTTTAGTTTCCTGACTTGTGTATGTGCTATTAGTCATTTATATCAGATGAGAATAGATATATACTGAATAATCTTGAATTGCTGAATAAGTCAATCACAGATCCCAACTTGAATTTCTTTGCCCTGCCTTGAAAAGGACCCTTGTCTGGGATTGGCAGATAAGGGGGAATTTCCACTGGTGAGTGTCTTCCTTATCAATCATGACAGATTACACAGCACTCTGGCAAATATCTACATGATACCATCAGAGAGGAAGCAGAGGTTAGAAAAGTCAACTCTGAGACAAAACTTAATCCTTCCTTTAAATCATTGTGATTCAGAACATCAGTTTAGGCACATATCCTGTCCTGGAAACAAAAACTCTGGTTTTTCTCATCTGAAAAAATGAGATTGATTATTACAGACCACACGGAGGTGGGAGAATTCATCTTGAGCCCCCTGAGAGGTGGAGGGAAGATTTTCTATTCTCTATGTTTTTATGTCATTTTTGGGTCTTGGGAGAATCGGGCTGTTGAGTCTTTCTGAAGCAATTTGGGCCATCTGGAAGAAGACCACAGGTAACCTCACCTGCTTGAACTCCACAGCTTCATGAGTGCAGAGAGCAGATGAACTCCCTGGGCCTTTCCTCTGACACCAGGTTTCACTATCAGCATCTATTGCCCCGTATTATAATTTTCTAATGATTTCTCTGTCTCCCTCTCTAGACTAACTCCTAGAAAGCAGGCACTCTCATCAACATCCTGCTGTACTAAAGTGAGGAGACTTGACTGAAAGTCCATTGCCTTAGGGCACTGATGGCCAAGCACCTATGCCATCAAGAAAACTGTTGTCCTGAACAAACAAAAATCAATGGCCTCCAAGAAGAAAGAAATATGCAAGGCAAGTAATTGTACAAATTACTCTTTTTTTGAAAATGAGAGATGCCAAAAATTTTGACACTAGGATTCAAGTTGTCTTGAGCATTTTATAATCTCCCGTTTGCAGCAGCAGGGCTAAAAATAAAGATCTGGTTTGAAGAACAGGACTAACCACTTTTTAGCGCCTCAGCTTTCTTTGCTATAAATGCAAGCTGATGATACCTACCTCATGGGTTTGAGAGGATTAAATGAGATGAAGTATGTTAAAGAGACTACTGTGTAAACATTACTATCCCAGTAGCTGTTAGGCACAATATCATGTCCTTATACTCCTTAAAGCACATTCTGCAAACACTTGAGCAGGCCATACTTTGTCAGCTGACTCCCTGTCACACAGATGCTACATATATATTTGCCTATATTACAAATATTATATATATCATATCATATATAGATGTGTGTACATACTTGTTTTCAGCGTACGTATTTGCTACAAATACTTCAATATGACAAAAACCTTATTCTACTCCAGTCTGTCTCATCGGGACCACCACTGTGTTTTCAACAAGGTGTTTAACTCATGTTCCACAAGTCGTATCAGCATATGAGTCACTGTATTCTTGGGGTGCCACAGGTATTTTCTACTCTGACTTTATGAGCTAAATAATTAAAATTATATTGTGCTTGTGGATTTTTTTGTAGTTTGCAAGTCATTTTTACATGCCTCCTCATTAAATTAACTCAGTCTTAACTGTAAGCTGTCTGCTAATAAGTTTTAGATGAATGAATAAGTAGCTGGATAAAAGGATGAGTGGATGGATGGTTGGAGTAGCTTGACCAGATGTTTTTCCCTTGTTTACCAATGATGTAATTGGTAAACAAGTTTCAAACCAGGAGTACAGAGTTTTTTCAATATAAAGCTACCACGATTAAGTTATTTTTAAAACAGTTCTTGGCCGGGTTCAGTGGCTCAACCTGTAATCCCAGCACTTTGGGAGGCCGAGGTGAGTGGATTGCCTGCACCCACGGGTTCGAGACCAACCTGGGCAATTTGACAAGACCTTGTCTCTACAATAAATAAAAAATTAGCCGGGCGTGGTAGCACGCGCCTGTAAGTCAAGCTACTTGGAAGGTTGATGAGGAAGGATTGCCGGAGCCCAGCAGGTCGTCACTGGAGTGGCGGTGAGTGTGCCACTGTACTTCAGCCTGGGCGACAGAGTGAGACTTCAACTCAAAAAAAAAAAGTCCTTGATATTATTTTATTTTATTTTATTTTTATTTATTTATTTTTTTGAGTTGGAGTCTCACTCCTTCGCCTAGGCTGGGGTGCAGTGGCACGCACGCTCACAGCCACCCCAGCGTCGACCTTCTGGGCTCCAGCAATCCTTCCGCCTCAGCCTTCCGAGTAGCCAGAACTACAGATGCATGTTACCACACCCAGCTATTTTTTATTTTATTGTAGAGACGAGGTCTCGCCAAGTTGACCGGGCTGGTCTTGAACCCACGGGTTCAGGCAATCCACTCACCTCGACCTCTCAAAGTGCTGGGATTATAGGCTGAGCTACCAAGCCTAGTCTGATATTATTTTAATAGTTCACATGACCACTCTTCTGATACAATTATTTACTATTTCTTTTTATTTAGCTCTTATCCAAGGTAGATATATATTTTTCTCGTTTTTTTGTTTGTTATTAATGCATTGTGTATATTACCATATAATGTTTGTTTCATGTTCATTTTGTCTCATAGTGCTCAGAAATTGAAAAGTCAAACCTGAGATCTACGGTGGTTTCCGCTACAATGAACTGAACCAATGATGAAACTTCTGGAAAATGCATAGATGCAATTGACATCTTCCGGAATATCCATTTTATATGAAAATGCCCTAACACAGGACTTTTGCTAATGCAGACTGACTTCCCCTTGATTTTTCTGCCATCCATGTGTAGATCCACTCACTTATTCAGCTATTGTCTCAGTTACTAGTGACAAGGCCCTTGCCTTCCAAGAGTGCAGGGCAGTAAACAAATCATTACAAAAAACAAACTGGAACAAAAACCAATTTTGCAACACCTTCCACACACAAAGGATCAATACCTGCATCATAGAAATCTAAAACAAAAAGAGAACCAATTAAAAACTGGGCAAAAGATATAAACGATCACTCTACAGAGAGAAGAATACAAAGGGACAATCTATTCACTAGGCAACTTACCATTTTGACCTATCAGATGGGCCAGCATTTTAAAGATCGGTAGCCTCCAGTGTTGGAAAGGATGCGGGGCAACTGGGATGAGTGAAAATCAATACAATGTTTTGAAAAGTCAGTTTCTTACAACCTTGTCAATGTTTGTAATCTGAGTCTCCTTTCTAGAAATCTTTCTTGCAGAAATGACAGCATGCGTGTGCCCCATATATGCGTGGGATGTCCGTCACAAGAACTTGAAACAAATGATGTCCACCAAAAGAACCCTAGTCAAATGGAACCATGGAATCTATGATAACCCTTAAAAAGAATCATGTAGATTTTTATAAACTGTTCTGTAAAGGTACCCATGGTACATTGTTAAGTAAGCAAAAAATAAGTTACAAATAAAATATTTAAAATGATATACACAAAATTTTTAACAAGGCTCCCTCTAGGAAGTAGAGTCAGAAACAGCACTAATTACTAAGGAAGGAGTAATTTAACATTATTCATATCTTTTTGTCAAGGTGCTTGACATGGCCTAAGCAGTATAGTGAGACCCATCTCTACAAAAATAAAAAATTACAACAGACACATGAAAAGGTGCTCAGCTTCACTCATCATCAGAGAAATGCAAATCAAAACCACATTGAGATACTACCTAACCCCAGTAAGAATGGCCATCATTAACAAAAGAAACAACAGATGCTGGCAAGGATGTGGAGAAAAAGGAACACTTCTACTCTGCTGGTGGGAATGCAAACCTCTTTGGAAGACAGTGTGGTGATTTCTGAAAGAACTTGAAATTGCCCTTCCATATGACCCAGCAATTCCCCTATTGGGAATATACCTGGAGGGATTCAAATCATTCTACAGAAAAGATACCTGCACACATATGTTTGTTGCAGTTCTATTCACAATAGCAAAAACATGGAACCAACCATGTTGCCCATCGAAGCTGGACTGGATAAAAAAATGTGGTACACATACACAATGGAATATTATGCAGTCACAAAGAAAGACAAACCTATGGACTTCGCAGCACTTGGATGGATTTGAAGTCGATCATACTCAGTGATCTGTCACAGAAACAAAGAACAGAGTACCATATGTTCTCACTCATAAGTGGACCTTGAACAATTATAATACTATAAGAAAGGGATTGGCAGCAGTGGGGAACTGTCAAGGGAGGCAGTGGGATTGGCAGTTGAGGGAAACTGCTAAGGGAGGGAGGGGCAGATCTGAATGTAGACTTACTGTCTCACGTGGTGACCAGTGGAAAGGGGAGTTCAAATTAGGGGCATACCTAATCAACAAGGGTACCTGCATAATCAACATTTGTATATCTAACCCTGATTTGTACCCCACATCTTTAAAAAAAAATTAGCCAGGTGTGGGGGAGCATACCTATAGTCCCAGCTACTCAGGAGGCTGAGGCAGAAGGATTGCCTAAACCCAGGAGGTCACGGCTGTGATGAGCCGTCATCATGCCACTGCTCTCCAGCCCGGGTGACAGAGTAAGACCCTGACAGGAAGGAAGGAAAGAAGGAAGGAAGGAAGGAAGGAAGGAAGGAAAGAAGGAAGGAGAATAGGTGATTTTAGCTTTCCTTTATGTGTTTTTCAATATTTTTAAAATTTAAAAATTGGTAAATGTTCAAATGGCACAGTTTAGTATTAGTGTACAAAATGTCATAGAACAGCAGAAAAGAAAGAATCCTGAGTTCTTACTATCTGTGTGGTATCTTTTCATTTGTTGTCTAGTCAATTCCTCGACAATCCTAGGAGGTTAGCGATATTATTCCGATTTTATAGACACGTAAACTGATGGTAAGAAAAATTAGGTAACTTTCCTAAAGACACAGAGTAATGTAGTGGCAGAATGAGATTTTCGCCCAGGCCTGTCAAGCAGGCTCCGAGACCTACAAACAAATGTGTGGACCAGACATTATAGATGTGACCAGAGGAGAAAGTTACCATCCAAACAAAGGAAACAGCATAGGTAAGAGTCAGAGACTTGCCGGGCTCGGTGGCTCAGCCTGTAATCCCGTGCCTTTGGGAGGCTGAGGTGAGTGGATTGCCTGAGCCTGCAGGTTCGAGACCCGCCTGGGCAGCGAGACCTCATCTCTACAATAAATCAAAAAATCAGCCGGGTGTGGTAGCGCGTGCCTGTGATTTTGGCTACTCGGAAGGCTGAGGCGGAAGGATTGCCGGAGCCCAGCAGGTCGAGGCTGCAGTGGCCGGGAGCGGCCACTGCACTCCAGTCTGGGCGACAGAGTGTGATTCCAACTCAAAAAAAAAAAAAAAGAGTCAGAGACTTCAAAGAATCTAGCCTATCCAGGGAGCGTTTCTAAAGTTGTAAACATTTTTTATACTTAATGCAAGAAGACTAAAAGAGTGACAGAGTCTTCAAGTCACACCAAAATCAAAATCTCTTTTTTCTACAGATTTCCTCATTACTTTAAAACCAAGGACTTGAACAGAAGCCTCTAGAAAAAAAGGCAGATCTGAGTGTAGACTTACTATCTCACGTGGTGACCAGTGGAAAGGGGAGTTCTGCATGTGTAGAGAAGTGTGATCGTTCGTGGTTACCTCCACATTGTTAATAGCCTCTCCAATATTTTGAAAGCTTCCCCCACGTTGTGAATCTGCTCTCCCAGCATAGCATGCAAGCACTGATTCCCAGCCTTCCTTGCCATGAGACTGCTGACACGTGACTTAGGCTCTACCAATCAGATGGAACCATGCCAGACTTTGGTTTGAAACAAGCAGGGATCAGGGACCTTGCAAATGCATGTGATTTGAGGGTTATCAGTGGCAGTAGTTTCCTTATCAGGACCATTCTTCAGTGAGGTGCTGAGAGCTGTTCCTGGAAGCTTGGGTACTTAAGCCCATGCAACATTTCAGTGAGTTTCCTAATATCCCTGAATAAATCCTCTTCTGCTGAAAACCAGTTAGACTAGTTTGTAACTCAGAACCATGACTGATATAACAGGGGAGAGGAAGTGGTTTCTTATCACCCCACTGGTCTTAGCTTCAAGTAAGAAATGGAGAAAGCTATGAAATAAAGGTGAGGCCTCTCTGCTAACATCTCACCTCCACTTCCTTAAGGTCAGTGAGTTCCATTCAAGATTTTCCAATCCAATCCAATGAGTTCCTTTCAAGATTTTCCAATCCAATCCAATCAAAATTTTCCAATCATGAGTTCCAATCAAGATTTTCCCCAGAGGTTTAGCTCCTGCACCAAAGTCATTACACTTTCTATTAATGAATAAATATTCTAGTAATAATGTCTAGACCCCATAGCCTCTGAAACACACTTCCCCAGCGGAGGCTAACAGTGAAAACGACTCAGCCAAAATGCATGAGTCATGGGAGAGGGACAGGGTCTGTGCCTAATTCCCCCAGTGACCTCCCTGTGAGGTCTGCCCATCTGAGAAGGAAGAATGTGAACCAAGGGGAGAGGAGGTGGACGGATGAGAAGACATCTTTAAAGTCCTTTGATTTCTTAGGGCAAGATGGTCTATTTAATGTAAGAGCTGAGGAAGAATATCACTGAGACAGAAGTTGTTTGGCTGGAGTTCATGCAGTCTGTTGGCCTTGTCCTAGACTCTTTGTCTATACTAGTAACAGTAAGTGAATTCAGAGGCCTATTATACCAAGAAGGATCTAGTCATGCAGGTTGCCATATGTTAGGGGAGTGATATCTTGAGGAAAAAGACCTAAGAAAGATTCCCATCTCCCCAAGACCATTCAGGAGAACTGGGCCTGTCTGCTGAGAGGTCAATGTTGGGATGGGTTTGGAGTGGAGATTAGCCCACTGAGGCTAGGTGAGGCCAGTCTTATGGGTTAATGATCTCCTAGATCTCTGTCATCTTTGGAGTTAGAGGCATAATTATTTTTCCTCATGTAATGAGCAAAGCTTTATTAAAGTGAAAACAAAGACCAAGAGACCAACCATTGGATGTTGAGTGGAAAGTTCACTGCCCAACAGGGAGCCCCACCCGTCAGACTCTGGGAGATGAAGTTGGAAGAAGAGAAATGGGGCTAATCCTTTTTTTTTTTTCTTGAGTTGGAGTCTAACTCGGTCGCCCAGACTGGAGTGCAGTGGCCGCTCCCGGCCACCGCAGCCTCGCCTGCTGGGCTCCAGTGATCCTTCCCCCTCAGTCTTCTGAGTAGCTGGAATTACAAGCATGCGCTACCACGCCCGGCTGATTTTTTGATTTATTGTAGAGATGAGGTCTCGCTGCCCAGGTGGGTCTCGAACCCACGGGCTCAGGCAATTCACTCACCTCAGCCTCCCAAAGGCACGGGATTACAGGCTGAGCCACCGAGCCTGGCTGAGGCTAATCTTTTAAGACAACAAGGTGCACCCTGCCTCTGTTTAGTTTTTGGAAGCAAAGTCTCTGAGATTAGTGGCTGGTGACATTGAGCTTACTGAGGAAGCAGGCCCTGAGCTGCTGGAGGTTTGCTATTCATAGGCAGAACCTGCAGCGCCTACCCCTGGCCCTCGGGCATGCAGGCGGCATCGCCCTGTGTGCCATTGCCCAGCCAGGTCTGTCCTGTGTTGGCTGGCAGAGTGGCCAGTGGAGTCTGTCAGCATCTTGTCTTGCTCAGTCTCAGGGTTTCTATCAAGTGTAGAGATGAGGAGCAGCATGGCTGAAGAGAAGTGACCATTCTTCTGTGGAAAGCCAAGGTGCCTTCTTGTGTTCTAGAAGGTCCACGGGCCAAGCACGGCCCGTCACAGGCAGGCTGGGGCCCCTTCTCGCCACCTAGGTATTTCCTGGGACTCCCTGTCCCCTACTTTCTCACAAGCTGAAGGCCCCATGGTCTCCACCCCAAGCCTGGGAAGAAGCCCAGCTAGGAAGCTGTTGTCCGGAGTCCAGCAGGAAACCACACTAGTGTGAGGAAGAGAATAGGCGGCTCTTCCTTATCTGCTGGGATGGAGCAGGCCGAGAGGTAAACAGGAGGCTCTCCCAGCACTGGAAATCCTGGATGAGGTATTTCTCCTTAACTGGAAGGAAGGGATATCCTGACATTGATCAGCAAGGTGGTCCCTGCTAGGAATCCTTCCAGATCCACAATAGGAAGGGCTGGGACGTGGGCTTTGTCCTGTGAACCCACAGACAGGACACTCAAGGATGAGAATGAGGACTTGAATCCCCTCTAGGCCAGGCTTTTAAGGACAAAGCAGAGGTAAATAAGGTCCTTGGAGCGCTGGCTGAGGAGTAGCAAGGTCTAGATTCAAATCCAGACCTATCCCACACCAGTGTGAGCCAAGGCCGGCCCCTCTGTCTTTCTGAGTCTCTTCTGTAGACAGGAATTGGAAGACCTGCCTCCTTGGGATGTCTGTGACAATATGTGCGTGCCCTCAGCATGCCACATTTGGCTCCAGGGGCACAATTTCTAGGAAACTGCGCAGGCTTGTTTTGCCTAGTCACTCTGAAGCCACAGCTTGCCTGTGAAGGTAGGGACAAGAATGAGAGGTGACTTTGCCCAAACACTCAGTCTTTGACACTGGTCCTCTTCTGCAGACAGCCCGGAGGACAAGATCTAAGGGGACATAGTGGCCACTTCATGACCCGCCCTCCTTGTCAGTGATCGAGGACTGCAGGTCTGGGTTGGATCAGGCAGAGCTTAGGACACAAGTAGGGAGTCTAGTTCACATCACCAGCCACTGTTCAACATGTGCAAGACCCTTGCCAAATCCACAGTCATTCAGGCCTGTGGAGACTCTCTGAGAATGCAGGGAAGACTGCCTGATGCGGGGATCCCCAAGGAGGGGGCATTCAGCAAGCAACAGGGCAGAGCTGGGAACCAACACCTCACATGGATGATGGGTCCAGGTAGCCACAAGCCTCGTGTGCCTATTGAACACTTAACACATGACTTATGTGATTGAGAAAGTGCATTTTTAATTTTAATTTGCTTCAATGTAAATGGCTATACACAGCTAGTGGCTGCCACATTGGCTAACCCTGTCTAGGCTGCAGTGGTTCTCAAACTTTCGTGTATATGAGTCACCCAAAGATCTTGCTGAAAAGTAGACTCAGAGATTGGGTTCATAGATCAGGGGAGAGGACCTGAGTCACATGGTTATAAGCAGTCCAGATTCTGATTTAGGGGCTACCCTCCTCTTCCTTTCTTTCTTTGCAGGTCTGGCCTTTTCTTTCACTCTCCTCTTACTCTGTTCCTTTTCCTCCATTATTTTATTTCCATTCTTCTCCATCTATCTACAGCCGTGCATCGCTTAGTGATAGGAATGCATTCTGAGAAATGGATCGTTAGGCAATTTCAATTGTCTTGTAAACATCACAGAGTGTGTTTATGTAAGCCTAGATGGTGTAGCCTACGACACGCCTAGGCTATATCGTAGAAACTATTGCTACTAGGCCACAAACCTGTGTAGCATGCTACTGTACTGAATACTGTAGACAATTGTGACACAATGATATTTATGAATCTAAACACAGGAAAGGTAATGTGTCGCTCTATGTCATCACTAGGTGATAGGAATTTTTAGTTTCACTGTAATATTATGGGACCATCATCATATATGAGGTCAGTCATTGACAGCAGCGTCATCACGTGTGCATGACTGTGTCTAAATCTTATTAAATGGTTGAATGAGCACTGAAGGACTTTAATGTAAGGCTGACGTGGAGGGGTAAGGGAGGGAAGCCAGACCAGAGCATGTCAACTTAGGGTGGTGAAGTCGTCAAGCAGACCTTTGAACATAAACATATTATTCAAATCTTTGAGCTTCAGTTTCCTCTTCTGAAAAGGAGGGTAGTAACACTTTATAAGAAAACTGCGAGGATGAAATGGTATGTAGTCGAAACCCAATAAAAGGTGAGCACCTGTCTACATCCCTCACCCCCCACCCTTTCCTGCTCCCTTTCAGCACCCAGAGAGGAGGCCTGAAGATAAACTACCTCGCCTCATCTCTGTAACTGGAATCACAGACCCATCACCTGGCATCCTTGTTTTGTTGGTTTTTTTCCCTCTCTCTCTCTTTTAGAGACAGGGTCTCGTTCTGTTGCCCAGGCTGGAGTATAGTGGCATGATCATAGCTCATTGCAGCCTCGAACTTCTAGGCTGAAGAGATTCTGCCTCAGCCTCCTGAGTAGCTAGGGCTACAGGTGTGAACCACCACACCTGGCTAATTTTAAAAAATTTTTATTTTGGAAAGATGAGGCCTAACTATGTTGCCCAGGCTGGTCTCAAACTCATGGCCTCATGCGATTCTCCCATCTCAGCCTCCCAAAGTGCCAGGAAGTGAGTACAGGAGTGAACCACGTCACCCAATCCAGATTCTCTTTTTTTTTTTTTTTTTTTTTTGAGTTGGAGTCCCACTCTGTCGCCCAGACTGGAGTGCAGTGGCCGCTCCCGGTCACCGCAGCCTCGACTCGCTGGGCTCCGGCGATCCTTCCACCTCAACCTTCCAAGTAGCCAGAATTACAGGCACGTGCTTCCACGCCTGGCTAATTTTTTTTTTTTTATTGTAGAGATGAAGTCTTGCCTGCCCAGGCGGGTCTCGAACCCGCGGGCTCGGGCAATCCACTCACCTCAGCCTCCCAAAGGCGCGGGATTATAGGCTGAGCCACCGACCCCGGCTCAGATTCTCTTTAACCTCCTTGTACACACTAGCTTTATTTATCCCTCAACTCTCTACATTCTGAGCTTTTGGTATTTTCATAAGAAAGTGCTTTGCAGGCAAACTGAGGTTTGGGCTGGGAAAAATCCTTACTAGAACTTTCCACAGGAGGTTGGGGGAAAGTAGCCCCATCATGGTGGATCAAAGGATCTGAAATACCACAAAGTCCTTGGGGACACCCGGGGGCTCAAGCACCTAACATGGGTATGTAGGGGAAGTTAGGAATGACAAAAGTTCTCACACTGCCAATATGTCTAGAGTTTCAGGAGCTCATCAACAGCCGCTGCATCTCAGGAGCTGTTCATGGGTCAGTCTGGACGCAGCCTGGTGGGAACAGAAACTCCTGAAGTCCAGCAGTCATCTGGCCCCCTCCTATGGCTCAGACCCATACTGAAAGACGGTGGCGCGCAGCGAGACTCAACACCCTTTGAGGCCAAGAGATTTATTAGAGCAGCAGCTACAGAGAGAGGGTCTGTAACAGCCTGGTAAGGGAGGGAGAGTAAGAGAGAGACCGTGAGAGAGGTCTGAATTTATCGGTTCGGGAGGGGGTGGCCAGTGTTGTGTTAGGGTCTCATTGGAGGGGCTATGAGGTAGTATTACTATAGGGAGATAATATTTGTGCATAGGTTTAAGTTCTGCGCGTGCGGAAAAAGCAGGAGCTTAGGGCCTTTGTTGTCTTTGTTTGGTTTCATATAGTGTTTAGCGCCATCTCGGGAGACGCCCTTCTGACTGTTCCCTGCACCTTTCACATACTTCCTCAGTGAGAGAGAATTGCTTTGCTGTGAGAAGGTGACTTTCTAATCTCAGCACCTTCCCCATCCTCCTGGGGACACCGTAGAGGGCTGGTGGTTCCTGTCCATTATGCTCTTCTCCCTAAATTATAGGCCTCTCGGTGTTCTCAGATGATCTGATTATCCCTGGCAGGCTTCAGGTTCAAATAATGTAGTCCACCTTTCTGGGAAACTGGATATTGGGCCATTCCATGGCCAAAGCGCAATGGCTCCCTGATGTCATGAAGGTGCCAGGGTGAGGACAGCAGGCTTCATCTCTCATGAGCTCCTCTGATGGCCAGGCAGCAATGCTGAGGGCCAGTGGGTTCCTGAGGAAGAAAGCAGCCTGCAGGCCTCACTGGATCCAGACACCCCACCCCCACGTCAGGACCAAAGTCGAGGTTGGTCTGTGACCCTTCTGCTCCCCTTCAGCTCTGAGAACCCCTTGAAGATGGATGACAGCCACCATCCAGGTGGAGCTGGCCTGGCCTCCAGGCTTAGTGCTTTCCTATGGCCTGGCCTTGGCCATGCCACAGCCTAATCTGACTTGAATGACATACTTTCATGGAACAAAAACCTACTAAGTCTACTTTAAATATACCTGGAAAAGAATCGGGGTATCTCATGGAACCCCAGGGCTGGCTTCCCAAGGGCCTGAAAGCGAGGAAACGTCTCTCCTCTGGTCTTGATCTCTGTCTCTCTCTCTGCTTGTCTCTTTGTCAACTTCCTCTCCCTCTCTCACTTTCCCTCCTTCCTTCCCCTCTCTCCCCCTCTTCTCTTTCCCTTGCCTCTCCTGTCTTCCCTCTCTGCTAGCTCGCTCTCTCTCTCTCTCTCTCTCTCTCTGTCTCTGTCTCTCTCTCCTCTCGCCTCTCTCTCTCTCTCTCCCCCTCTGCTCAGTTTGCACATGGCCTGTAGGGACAGCTCCAAAATGGTGCCACTGGCCCAAGTCTGAGTTACCCAGCTTCAGCAGCAACCGATCCAGGATCTGAGTGTCCCAGTTGCAAATTTCAACTTGACTGGCCCAGCCCGATCTTTGGGTGGCAGCCTGGGTCAGGTCTCTGTTGAATGATGTTCCATCATCACAGCCAAGCGGGAGCAGGGGCACAAAGAGCATGGCTCTGGCTTCTCCCTGGACAGGATGTGCAGCGGGGAGGGAAGAGGGGAGGAGAAGGCAGGCCAGGCAGCAACTCCAAAGGGTGTCTGTGGCAGGAAGCTACCAACATCCCTTCCAGCACTGACATGCCCAGCCCAGCGCCTTCCTGCATTTACCTGTCAGCACGGAGGCCGGCTGGAGGGGAGATGAACAATGCGGCAGGTGGCTGCTTTCAGTCTCTCCTTACAGGAGGCAGGAAGCTCTCTTGCTCTGACCTGTTGTTCCCTCACCCCACCCAGGCCTATTCAAAGAGTGAATTCCACGGAAGGTAACAGGAGCCTAGCCTATACACGGTGCCAAGTTAGACACCAGCGCCAGCAGGCACTTCCCCAAACGCCTCCAGCCTGAGCACTTCCTCCTTGAGAGCAATTCCCTTGGGGTAAATGGGCCCAGCCCATCTAATGTGCCTGAGAATCCCCCAAGCAGTCTTTGTTCCCTCTCCTCTGGCTAATCCACCCCCGGCAACTGAGCTGCCCCCAGCTGATTCCTGGCCTGTGGCTTGGCCTGGCTGGGGTTTGTCTCTGGGGTACCCACTTCCCAGAGAGGCAGCTGCTCCTGCCCATTCCCCGCCTGCCCGGTTTGCATCCCAGAGGCCCTGTGAAACTCCCAAAGGGGGGAAGGTAGAACTGGGGCTCTCCAAGGGCACCCAGAGGCATGGGGCACCAGGGCTAGAGGGATGAGAACAGGTTCGCCCCTTGTGTGTCCCCCAGCCTGTGGTGTCCCTCCCCTCTTTTTGCAGGGACCAGGTTCCTGACTGCAGTCTCCCACTGTGGCATCCCATCCTGGCCAGGGAGCAGCATCTTCCTTTTAGTAAGATCCCCACATGGTTCGCATACACAGGAATGCTGGAGAAACGGGCCCAGGGGACTGGTTCTGTCTTGGCCAGGGAGCTTGCCACTGGGGCTTCTCCCTATGACAGACTGGAATTGGGGCTTGATAGGAGAAACAGCTGGAGCCTGAGGCATTCACACTTGCTCAGATTTCACACTGTTGTGATTTAGGATTAGCAGGAAGGAGAGGCAGATCAGATGTTGCCGTGGTTAGGGGCCTTTCTCCCCTGGGGCCGGCCCTCCTGCCCTGCCCTTTCTTCCTCCCCCAGCCTAACCTTGGCTCCGCTCCTCTCCCCCAGCTGGGCTGGGCCCACCCTTCCTTAGGAAGCTTAAGGCAGCCTCAGCTGGTTGATGTTTTAGTGCAGGATGTGCCTTTCTGACTTCAGACAGTCTCCAAGCTCCTGGCTCCATGTGTCGGGCAACTCAGACTCAGCCAGGTGGGCTCTGGGCTGTCCCTCAAGAAGTCTGGGTGCTGTCGACCAGAGATAGGCACTTGGGTGTATTTGAGTGGGAGCACTGAGCAGACCATGAATTGGGGGACTTTGAAATTCATTTTATCCATTTAATCGCTTCATTTATGCCTGCATACAACAGTGAACACTACCTTGTGCTGTCGACAGGGGATACAGTGCTGAGGGAGCCTTCAGTGGTGTCCTTGTCTTCAAAGAGTCTAGTGAGAATGTACTCAAACTCTCACAAAAAGTGTGAGAGGGCCAAGATGGCGTTGTATGCAGAGCAGTTCTAAAAAGTTCCGAATAAACCGGGCTCGGTGGCTCAGCCTGTAATCCTGCGCCTTTGGGAGGCTGAGGTGAGTGGATTGCCTGAGCCCGCGGGTTCGAGACCCGCCTGGGCAACTTGGCGAGACCTCATCTCTACCATAAATAATAAAAAAAAAAAATCAGCCGGGCGTGGTAGCACGCGCCTGTAGTTTCAGCTACTTGGAAGGCTGAGGTAGAAGGATCGCCAGAGTCCAGCAGGTCGAGGCTGCGGTGGCCGGGAGCGGCCACTGCCCTCCAGTCTGGGCGACAGAGTGAGACTCCAACTCAAAAAAAAAAAAAAAGTTCCAAATACACTGGGTATAGTAGTTCACGCTTATAATCCCGGCAGTTTGGGAGATTGAGGCAGGAGGATCGCTTGAGGCCAGGAGTTCAAGACCAATCTGGGCAACATAACAAGAACTCCATCTGTACAAAAATAAAAAAATTTTTTAAATGAGCCAGGTGTGGTGGCGCACACCTGTAGTCTCAGCTACTCAAGAGGCTGAGGAGGGAGGCTGAGGCCATAGGAATGCTTGGGGCCGGGAGTTCAGAGCTGCAGTGAACCATGATCATGCCACTGCACTCCAGCCTGGGCAACAGAGCCAGAGTCTATCTCTAAAATTTAAAAAGTTCCAAATCATCTAGTGCTTTGCTACTCAGAGTGAGGCTGTTAGGACCAGCAGCAGCGCCCCCACCGGGACGCTGGTTTGAAATGCAGAATCTCAGGCTCCATTTCCTCCCAACAGAATTAGCATCTTCCTTTGCGTAAGATCCCCACGTGGTTCACATACACAGGAATGCTGGAGAAACAGGCCCAGGGGACTGGTTCTGTCTTGGCCAGGGAGCTTGAAACTTCGTGTCTGGGTCCTGCACATCCTGGCTTTCATCGTTTTTGAAAGTAGTGGGGTGATTCTAACATTCCGCCAAGGAGAGAACCTCCTCTAGACGAGGAGATGCCACCCAAGCTCACTGGCTCACTTTCAAGCCTTCAAAAAACACTGCCACCAATCAAACTTTTCGAGGAAGCCTGGAGATCAGAACACTCCAACCCTTTACTGCACATAAAACAGCGCAACAGAGACAACTAGAGAACAGAAGCAAGGGGCAAATGTTAGGGCACAATTCAAAGAAATGTTGAAGCCCTGAAGGCAACGCAGTGAGTTCCACAGGTTGAGGGCGGCTGGGGGAGGGTGGGGGTACTGGGCCTTGAAGAGAGGGTCATGGCACAGAGGGAGGGGAAACCGCAAGAGTGAAGGCCTGAATTTAGGAACCGAGAAGCCAGGGCTGGACCGGTAGATAGGTCATGGCCCCTTCCAGGCTGTGGCAGACAGGAAGTAGGCTCTGGAGGGAAATGCCTGGTGGGAAATGTCTTGAGCTCTGGCCTGGCGTAAATGAGCAGTGGGCTCTGGGCTGAGCAGAGCCCTGGGCTGGACGTGGGGAACTCACTTCTCTGGTTCCAGGCAGAGTTGGCCAAGAAGTTTCCTCTCCATACCCAAGAGGTTCCATCTTCTTGGTGAAAACTCACAAAGAAGGGCTTAAAACTACCCTCAGGCAGATCAGCCTCCTCTAAACGCCACCCTCTCTGGAGTGTGACTTCTATTCTTGGGACTGAGGATGGTGCCCCAGGTTTGTTTCCCTCGTAAGTTCTGGGTGGAGGCGTGGGCCTTAGTTATGGGGAGTGAGTCACTCAGAGCACCCTCTCAGCTCCTCAGGGCAGACTCACTGCTGCTCAGAAGCACAAACTCAGGACATCAAAGTCACCCATGGCCTTGCCACAAATAAGCCCCGCCATGTGACAGTTGTTGGGAAAATCCCAGAGGCCAACAGGGTCTGATCACCTTTCCTGCAACTTCCTTGTATTTTCTTCTTCCTTGGGGATGGAAGGAAAGTCTTTGTATTTTTAGACCTCGCATCCTAGTGACCCTTCCTTCTTGGAAGGAAATGGTCTCACCCTGTTGTGGAAAGTGAAAGCCAAGACAGGCACCCTTCCAGGCCTTCTGGTCCAGGCATCGCTCACGCTTTTCCCTTCTTCATCCTCCTGGGCTGTGGATTCTAGTGCAGACTCTGGAGCCAGGTGGCCTAGCTCACACCTGGCTGCTCCACTTATAAACTATATGACTTTGGCCCAGTTCCCTAACCTCTCTGGGCTTCAGTTTCTTTATCTGTAAAGTGGGGATAACAGTAGTGCCTACTTCATAGCTTGTTGAAAGGATTAGATGAGATAAAGTACCCAACCTCATGCTTAGGCCTTGGCTTCTCCTAGTCTGCCACAGTGCCTGCACCTGGGGGTTCTCTAAAATCTCTATGGAAGGCCAGAGTTCCTCACAAGTGACTATTCCCAGGTTATTTGATAGGTATTATAAATAAAGTTATTCTATTCTATTTGATTTTGTAGACAAGATTTTACTTTGTCATTCAGGCTGGAGAACAGTGGTGTGATAATAGCTCACCATAACCTCCAACTACTTTGCTCAAATGATCCTCCTGCCACAACCTTCAGAATAGCTGGACTATAAGCATGTGCTAATATACCTGGCTAATTTTAAAATTAAAAAAAATTTTTTTGTAGAGATGGAGACCTGTTATGGTACCCAGGTTGGTCTCAAACTCCTGCCTCGGCTAACCAAAATGCTGGGATTACAGGTGTAAGCCGCTGGGTCCAGCCAACTAAGTATTTTAAAGCACTGATTGAAGTTGTGTTATCAGCAGGAATTGACTACTAAACTGCAGCGAGTTTATTTGTTTGTAAGACCATATTTCTGAGTTTGAGCATTTTAATAGACTGTTTGAAGTATGCATCATTGAGAAAAAAATAAATATCAAAGTATTTCCATTGTATTGGTCACGAGAGAGGTAATTAAAATATGTGAAAGTGATTGGTTCTTTCTGTAGCAACCAATGGGATCCCTTTCCCTAACAGACAATGCCTCAGTTAACTTGCAGTCCACTGCAGTGCTTTGTCCCCACTAAAATGGGCGTCACTGCGGCAGAGCCTTGAGTTCTGGCCTCTGCGGTAGGCGCTGGCAGTGGTGTGCTGTAAGTGGCTCTCTGAAATAAAGACAGAACCAATGTATGGCATTTGCCAATTTCCATGGTGTAAATATTCCCACCAAGGCTAATTCAGGTCACCAACAGGACAGCACTGACTCAGAGTTGAGACGGTGACACTGACATTCTGCTCTCATGAGCCTTGTGCCAGCGAGACGTCAGCCTGTGAACCACGTCTCTTGCCAGGAATTCAGCAGAATCCCTACCCTGTGCTCCTTGCTGGAACAGGAGGCCAGCCCCAGTTGTCCTACCGTCTGAAGGCCCAATGCCAAGTATCTAAGTTAACAGGAGTGAAAGGACTCATAAATAGCATTGGAGTGGAAGTTGTGGAGATTTGCTCCCTCCCAGTCCTGTGTTAGAAAGACAGAAAGCCGCTTGTGCACAGAAGCTGGGACAGAGCGTCTTATTCCCAGGGGGAAACTGAGTCCAGGCTGGTTGGATTGGGGATATAAAAAAAAAGGGCCTGAGGCAGATGACATGTTCATAAGAACATTGTTCTCAAGAGAAGGCGTGTTTCACAGACAGAAAGGGAAAGGGTAACAAAAGTGTGTGTGTGTGTGTGTGTGTGTGTGTGTGTGTCTCATTGATATCCCAAAATAGGAATAGTAGGATTGAGGGTGCAAGATAAGGAGGAGATGGGAATTGTGTACAGATCCTGGAGCATGACATTTCAGCTTTGAAGAAGTCACTGGTGAACTTGGTGAGTCATCCATGCCCACCTTGGTGTGGCCAAGATGGAATGGGGTTGTCATTAACAAGGAGGACTGAGGCAAGGGTGGGGCCATGGGTCATCCCACGGGCAAGTGACTCAAGGGCATGACATGAGGTAACAAGGAGGCCTGGGTTTTCAGAAAGGAGGGCAGAACCCCTGTCCCCACATGGATTCCCTAGGATCTGAGTTCATGGCACTAATTGCTGGTTGATCCTCTTCTCCTTTGAGGATTTTCAAATGGCTGGGGAGTTTCCCTTCAATATTTTAGGAGAACATAATAATTAAGCATTTTGAGGGGAGCATGCTTGCAGAAATTCAAATTAGATGCTATAGCAGGAAATTATAACTGCCGCCGCCAAGAAGCAACAGTAAGGAAGACTGTCAGTGAAAGGAGTTGCATTCAACTGACACATAAATGGACCCAAGTTGGATCAGCAGGGCAGGCGCACAACCCTCCTGACATTTCTGTGTCCTGCACTTCCAGGTCAGACACTACCCAGGGCCCAACAGGTCAGAGAACAGATGGGACCTCTTTTCCCAAAACCACTCTGGAGTCCTGGCCTTCTCAGACTGTGGGCATATAGGGGAAAGGGCAGGCCAACCTGACTTTATCCCATGGCCCCAGGAACCCTGCAGTGACACCCCATAGAGAGTTGTTGACCCACCACAAATGCCTTTGCCCTCATTCTCCCTAAAGTCCTAGGCCATGGAGTTATCTTCCCTGGAGACCTCTGAACTGGGAGAGATAGATACCCATGGGTTTGCTGCAACCCAAGCAGGCTCTAGGCTGGCTTCCAGGGCCTCCAGTTAAGAACTCCTACAGTTTTGGGCTTCTCAGGTGAGCAGACCAGAGCCTGGGGTTCAGGAGGAATGGGGATGACATCTTCTCTTTCCTTCAGCCCCTCCTGAGAGAGAAGAGGCAGGCTTCTGGCACACTGAGGTTCTGAGAGCACCATGCCTGTGCCTTCCAGCTCTCTGGACAGCCACAGGAGAGAAGGGACAGTCTGGGTCTTCATATTCATCATAAAGTGACCGGGCACCTCTCTCTCTGTCCCTACCCTGTATCCCCTCTCTAAGATTATTCTTTCTGTGTTCACCTGGTCTTCCAGAAAGAGCACCATATTTTTTTTTTTTTGAGTTGGAGTCTCACTCTATTGCCCAGACTGGAGTGCAGCGGCCGTTCCCCGCCACCGCAGCCTCAACCTGCTGGGCTCCGGCGATCCTTCTGCCTCAGCCTTCCGAGTAGCTGGAATTACAGGCGCGCGCTACCATGCCCGGCTGATTTTTTGATTTATTGTAAAGATGAGGTCTCGCTGCCCAGGCGGGTCTCGAACCTGCGGGCTCAGGCAATCCACTCATCTCAGCCTCCCAAAGGCGTGGGATTACAGGCTGAGCCACCGAGCCCGGCTAAGAGCACCATAATTAGAGCAAGTTACCCCGGAAGGTTCACTAGAGGACAAACATTGTCCAGTGCCTTTGTCACCAGTGGAGGAGCAGAGGAGCAAGGACCCTGTGTCTCCCCTCGGGAAGACTCTCAGTCCTCACAGTGAGAGTTGCCACACTTAGCAAATAAAATGTGGGACTTACTTGAACTAACAAATTATCTGTTGTTTATGTGACATTCAGAATCAACTGAGTGTCCTGTATTTTACTTGGTTACCCTGCCATGGCCGCAAGTGGGCTACTGTCCTAGTGGTGAAATGACCTCGAGGGACAGGCAGGGAAGAAAGGGAGAAAGGCTGGGAGGGAGGGGTGAGAAAGAGGAGGGTGCGAGAGTGCTGTTCTCCCCACCCCTGTACCCTTGTGCAGCCCCTGTCTCCTCTTCCTGCAGTCCTTCTTGGGTGTCTACCCCATAAGCAAATCACAGACAGGGAGGGTCCTGGGACTGCTGGACCTTTTCACCGAGCAGTCTGCAGGTACTGGTGGTGAGGAATCCCAAGGTGCCTCCTCCCTTCTCCAAGGCCCTAAGAAGGCTGCTCTCCAGGAGAGAGGACACTGAAGAGGAGGGTTTAGCAGGTGCCCCCTTGTGCATGGACTCCAAGGTGGGCTCAGGCATTCATGCCATCCAAAGGAGGAGGACCCAGAAGTTCTGTTTGCCTCACACCTTCTGTCCAAATAATCAGTTCTGGGGCGACAGAGAAGTGTCAGGGCAAAGGAGAACTGAGGCTGTGTGTCCACATTGTATTGCTTCTGTACTGCAGATGTTGGCCATTGGTGACTTGACCTCCTGTCTGAGCTGCGCTGGCAGAGGTAAAGCCCACACCCGAGGACAGAACAACGCTTGGTGGTCCCTACTCAGGGAAGTCCCGCTCAGGGGGTTGCTAGTCCCTTTCCCTGAGTGTTCCTAAGCTCCCACTGGCTCACCTCCTTCTTCTTGAAACATAGTCCCTGCAGTGTTCAAGGGGGAAGATTACGTGTTTTGCTCTGTGGCTTTGGAGACTGGGTGTTTCTCCTTTCAAACAAAATGTGGCGTCTCTGAGTCTTTGACCCTGCCCCCTCTGCACTGCCGTGTTTATGGGATTCCTATAACCACGCAGACCCATTTCCAGATTTTGGAAAGGATGGCAGCCTGCCTGTGTAAATGCCATCGTTGCAGGACATGGATTGGCACAGGGGCCGATCTGAGACTCTGGAGCCCTGCTTGGCGTCGGCTGCCCCCAAGCTGCTTTCTGTGGCACTCACAGAAGGACCTTTGTATGGCTAGCAGCCTTCACAGAGATCTTAGGCTGTGACGGTGGAGGGGCCAGCTCCGGGCAGGGGCCCAGGAGCAGCAGCATGACCCAGTCAGCAGGGCACAGAAGGCGTGTGTGGTGTCCTGTGGAGTGCTGTGAAGCCCAGGCTGCTTGGTAAAGACCAAGTAGGGGACACAGGAATTCAGAAGACAAGACCTCAGTGTCAGATGATGCAGCCACTAGAAAGAGTAGGTGCTGGAGAAATCTGACCCGGGAGGCTGTGTCCAGCCATTCTGTCAGACAGGAGGTCCCGGAGAAGCTGAACCTGATACCAACAGGGAGTAAGAGAAGTCTGCACAAGCCCCTAAGAAGAATGTCTCAGGCCCTATACATTCTGTCATCAGGGCCAAGATTAGGGAGGGGCGAGTGAAGTACAAGAGTGTCAGTTTTAAGGAGGCTTCACTCCCAAGGCCAGCCTGCCCTCACTTGACCCTGAGACTTCGGAGTGAAGACTGCTTCAATTCTGTACCTGAGCATACACCTCACCCCAACCCGTGCCTTCTCCACCCAACCAGCTGCCTCTTTGGCTCCATGTAACAGCACAGGTGGACTGAGTTCACAGACTCTGGGGTTGCCTGTGGTCTTCACTCTGGTTTCAGGCATTCATCCTGGTGGGACCTCTCACCAGATCTATAGTAGCTACTTCCTCCTGTCAGGGAAGAGCACCTCCATTCACCCAGCGGACTAAAACAGATCGTTGAGAATTAACCTCTCCTCTTCCTTCTTACCTGGACAGCTGTGCCATGTTCCTAACTGGTCTCTGCATCTCCAGTTTTGCCCCTCTATCTTACTCCCCACACTCAGCAGAAAGGCCTTCCTGAAACTCAGATCTGATGTCATCTCCCTCATTGAGTCATGGTTGAAAACAAAGGAGAAAACAGAGCCCAGTCTTCTGGACACGAAGGGGTATCACACAGCTCTTTAATATAGCTTTGTTTTCTGATTCTCAAAGTAATAAATATGGAACACAGGGAAAGATAGAAAAATAGAAAGAGAGGTATTATTTATTCCAGCCCTCTGAAGCTAGACACAGCTACTCAACTTGCTTTGGTCAATGACCCATACATGGAGGTGATGTATGTTACCCCAGGCAAAAGTTTCCAGAGCTGGTGTGTGACTTTTCCATGCACGCTTTTCCCCACTCTGACAGTATGTCTGACTTAAGCAAGACCTCTCGCTAGCAAATCTGGCCTGGATAGAGGAGACTCAGGCTCATCCCCTGATAAGCCTCCAACTAGCTTCATGCAATACATGCAAGGCTCAACCCCACAGAGGTGCCCATGCTGGCCCAGCAGCCAAAGAGTAAGGATGGCTGCGTTCACGAAGCTCCCTCTTCTGGAAAGAGATCTCATTTATCAGCAACATTTCCATAGTGTTACTGAGCACTATCCCAGCTGGTGAGGACAGGAATCGAACAGACAGGCAGTTAGGTTCCTGCCCTCCAGGAGCTTACCTCCTGGGGGGACACAGACACACAGGTCAATAAAATATGTCTTAGTTGCAGATGGCGCTCTGTGCGTTGATTAAAATAAAACCAGGCCGTGTGTATACAGGGGTGACAAGAGACCAAAGGGGTGGCCAAGGAGGGCCCCCCCTTGAGGAGGTAACCTGAGTTGAGAATGGGGTGAGGACAAAGACCCGTGGGTAAGGAGGTTGGGACAAGCACCCCTGGCCCTGGCATGTTCAAGGAACAGAAACAGGTCTTGCGTGTTGCTGTAGGCTCAGGGGCAAAGAGAGGGGGAGGCAGCAGGGGAAGATAGTGGGGGCCACATATGCAACGGGGATGGATTCTGAGGCCTGCTGGGAAGTTCTTAGAGGGCTTATGGCACATCGGAGACCTCTTCTCATTACTTGTTGGCTGTTGATAGAATTGATTGTAGAGAAGAGAGAGAGAGCGAGAGAGAGGACTTTGGGTGGTGGCAGTGAAAGGGAGAGAAATAAAGATGCTAGGGAAGTACTCTGGATGTAGAGCTGATGAGACTTGCAAATATTGTTTGTGGAAGGTGAGATGCGAGAAATCCAGGATGCCTCCTGTGCTTTTACCTGGAGAAAAGTCCAAATGCCGCTAAAAGCGGGATGGCAATGGAATCTCCACATGGAAATATCAAGAGGTTTTTGTTCCCTCTCAGTTTTCCTAAGAGGTCTTTCTTCATTAAGTAGGATGATTCTTTCCCCTCACTACTGTTTTTTTGTCTTTTGTTTTTGCCTGGAGGAGTGTCCACATGAGACTTTGGAAAGCCAAGGAGAAGGAGGAGGAAGATGAGGAGGAGGAAGCAGAGCCTCAGTGTCTGCTTCCCACCATGTCCAGAGGCTGTGATTTGTTACTACTGGTCTTGACAGTCTTTACTGACATCTGATCTGACTGGAGAGGACTGGGGGTAACTTTGCCCTGGAGGCAGGCATTATGCCTGACATCCATGCAAGAATTTAGAGCTTGTTTAGAGCTCTGCGTATACATACAGAATAGATGTTTCTAAATAGATATGTCTGAAAATTGTAAGGCTTTTCTATGTTTTGTTTCCCCCCCATGTAACAACTTTTCAGAGGGTCTATATCAGCATATGTAGACCCACCTCATTTTTTTTTCCAGTGACTCAAGAGTTCTCCATCTAATGGATGTACTACTCTTTTTTTATTTCCCCACAATGGATAATTAGGTTCTTTCCAGTTCTCTGATGCTATAAGAATCAAATCAATAAACACAAACAAAAGTGCACATAAAATATTAAAAAGTAAAATGAACAAAGACTATTCCACTCATTAATAAATGAGAGAACCAATAAGTCATGGCCTTGTAATCTCTAAGAACTAAAACTAAAAAATGACGTGTGGTTGGTAAGGCTCTTGAGTTCCTGACAAAAACAAACTCATATCCCCTCTGACTCAGCTAATTAATCATCTGATGGATGATGGTTTCACCTCAGACCAAGAGTCTCCCAATAAGTCTAAAATATGGGCTCAATATTTCAAACAACAAAGACAAGCCACCAAGAAGAAGAATCAGCAAAAACAACAAACAAGAATTAAATCCCCAAGAAAATTAGAAATTGAAATTCTCGGATGTATATTATAAAATAGATATGTTTAAACTTACTACAGAAACTTAAAAATGAAATTGAAAATATGAGAAAATAATAAGCTTTAAAAAATACTGGGTCAATTGAAAAATAAAATACTTTTAGAGATTTAAAAAAACAGAAGAATTTAAAAACAACAGAAAGAATAAATAACAGAAGAGACAATTAGTTACCTGGATGATATTAGTTCTGAATAAATTATTCAGAATTTGGTGCAAAGAAGAAAAGAGATGGAAAATATGAAAAAGAAATTGATGACATGGAGAATATTATAAAATGATACTTATAATTGGGGTTCCAGAAAGAGACAATAGAGATTGAAAGAGAAGCAGTGTTCAAAGATATTTTTTTTTCTTTTTCTGAGAATGTTCCCAAATTGATGAATAGCACAAATCCTGAGATTTAAGAAATAATGAATCATCAACAGGATAAATGCAAATAAACTTACACCGAGATGCTCTGTCGTGAAACTCTTTGGAGATCTTCTGCTAAATTCCTCCAAGGACCTCTCAGCCTCATTCATGACCATTTTAAATCTTGTGCTAAATTTAGCAACAGTGGCAACAATAATGATACCTTATTTTCACTTAGAATTTTATGTTTTTTTTCAAAGTCTACAAGGATGTCAAAAGTAAGGCCTTTGACAGCATGTGCCAAAAAATTAAAAGATTAGCTCAAGGACAACTTGCTTGGCAGCAGATGAGCAGACTCAACACCTGGTCTCTAAACTGGGATCCTTTCTGCTTTGGGCTCCCAGGAGAAAATTTCTGCACTTCTTGGAAGCCTCCCCCAACTATGGAGTCAGCTGTGTGTTAGGGTTGTCAAGAGGGAACTGGAAGGAGATGATTTCCCGGTGTGGGCAGGGTCCCAGGCTACAAGGCTGATTACGTCAGAACTTGCTCCTAGTCCCCAGATAACTAGAGATGCCTCCTGCCTTGACTGGATGGAGTTGGCTGCTGGGGTGGGGAAGGACACCAGGGCTGTGGAGACCTCTTTAGTTTGAGGAAGAACTCAGCCAATGAGTCAGTCTTTCAGCTCTTTCTCTCCGACTTTCTGTCTCTAAGAGATGTAGATGTGACTGTGTTTCTTCCATGGGCTATGGGATGCCATGAAAGAAGAGTGAGAAATAAGTGTCAGATGTTCTGAGTCAGATCCTGGTTTCGTCACTTGGTTTCTGGGATTTTTTTTTTTTTTTTAGTGGGAGGTTGCTTCCAAACAGGAGCAGGGTGTGTGTGCGTGAAGAGAAGGTTGGAGGGCTGGGAGATGATTACAGTTTACAAATGTAGGAGAGGACTTCCAACTTGTTATTGAGGTTGTCAATGAATCTCTTAAAATTTCTCTAGAAAATTAAGGGAAGGTGTTAGCATTTTATATTTGTCAAAATGAGACACGGGTGAAAAAAAAGTTAGAAACCACAGAATAGGGAGATCTTGGTGGTGGGTCAGAAAAGACATTTTGAAACCCACAACCCCCGACCTTAGAATGTGACCTTATTGGAAACAGGGTCATTGCAGATGTGATTAGCTGTATTCGTGTAGGGTAGGCCCCTACCTCCATATGACTGGTGTCCTTATAAGATGGCCATGTGAAAACAGAGATACAGGGAGAATCTGTGAAGACAGAGGATTGGAGTGATATGTCTAGGAGTCAAGGGATGCCAAAGGCTGTCAGCAAACCACCAGGAGCTGGGAGGAGGTAAGAAAAGATTACCCCATAGGTATCAGAGGGAGTATGACCTTGTTGACACCTTGATTTTGGACTTGAGAATTGTGAGGCAATGAATGGCTCAGCTGCCAGTGCCCAGCAGTGTCAGGGCAGGCATCCAGGGATGGTTGTGATGGTCCTGTTGACTGTAGCAGTATTTGGGTTGAAACAAACCCCCTTCCCCAGCCCTGCCCTGATAGTTCCTGCTTGGGCGTGTTTTCCAGGCTTCCAACGATTCTGTGAACCGAATTTTTTCTGCTTATGTTAACCAGAGTAGATTTCTATTGCTTGGAACATAGAACCCTGACTACTGCTTTACACTCTGTGAGGTTCCTTTCAGTTTTAAAGGATAACAGCTCTCTGTGCTTTTGATTTTTGACTATCAATTAACATTTGACTCAAAATCCACAGAATGTCCATTCTAAACAGGGGCGATACTTAGAGGAAGGCTATGGATTGATCCTCCCCCGGGTGGGAGACGCATGCAGTGTGCAAAGGGACCATATTTCAGACATGAAAAATGAACATTCTTGAAGAAAGTGGCGTTTCAGCTGAGTCAGGAAGGACAAATGGAAAGTGGCTTGTGAAAAAACAAAATGTGGGACCAAAAACGGAACAGGGAACAGGACACTTTGGGAGAACACTGAGTAGGTGAAGGTAGAAAGTGACAGGTGAGGCTGGGTGTGGTGGCTCATGCCTATAATCCCAGCACTTTGGGAGACAAGGCAGGAAGATCCATTGAGCCTAGGTGTTAAAGACTAACCTAGGCAACATAGTGAAACCTCATCTCTACCAAAAAATACAAAAAAATTTAGCTGGGTGTGATGACACATGCCTGTAGTGCCAGCTACCAGGAAGGCTGAGGTGGAAGGATGGCCTGAGCCCAGAGTTTGAGGGTACGGTGAGCTGTGATCATGCCACTATACTCTAGCCTGGGCAACACAGTGAAACTCCAACTCAAAAAAAAAAAAGAGCCGGGCTCGGTGGCTCAGCCTGTAATCCCGTGCCTTTGGGAGGCTGAGGTGAGTGGATTGCCTGATCCTGCAGGTTCGAGACCTGCCTGGGCAACTTGGTGAGACCTCATCTCTTCAATAAATAAATAAAAATTAGCCGGGCGTGGTAGCGCGTGCCTGTAGTTCTAGCTACTTGGAAGGCTGAGTGGAAGGATTGCCGGAGCCCAGCAGGTTGAGGCTGCAGTGGCCGGGAGCAGCCACTGCACTCCAGTCTGGGCGACAGAGTGAGACTCCAACTCAAAAAAAAAAAAAAGAAAAAAGAAAAGAAAAAATAAAATAAAACGATGGATTAATTTGAGGAGACAAGAAGAATGCAAAGGGTTCTGAGTGCTATATTTCAACTGGAAGTGAGGGGCATTGAAGGGTTTAAAGCACAATGACACCATTAGATTTACATCTGCTCTGGTCATGCATAAACCAACAGTTGAGTAATCTACCTTCTCTTGGTCAGACACCTTAAGCGAGACCAAGGAGTCACCAATGCAAAGGAGGTTGCAACCAATGCTAGAAACAACCCATCTTTTATTCATCTCTAGGTAGACCTGCCCTGTCACATGTGGGACCGACCCATAATGCACATGCAGGCCTGCATACCACAAGTCTAAATATTTGAAAATTCTATTCTCCATCCTTGACAAATATACAAGGGGAGAACCCTCAAAAAACTGGAATTTATTTAAAAATTATGTACTCATTCTTACATGTTTAAACTTCAGTTACCTTCACAGTCCTCTCTGTTTGATGCAAGACACCTATTGAGATGCTTTTTCCACTGCTCCAGTTTTTGAGCTCCTCGGTTTTGATTCCTTTTCGTGCCTCTGCCATTTTTCTGTTTCACCTCTTCCATGTCAGCAAATGTTTCCCTTTGAGGACTTTTTTCAAACAGGGAAACAAAAAAAAAGTCACTCAGGGTGAGCTCCAGTGAATAGGGAGGGTGGGCCACGAGGGTCATGCTGTTTTGGGTTCAAAACCGCTGAGCACTCAGTGCAGTGCCGGCAGGTATGTTGTCATGGTAGAAGAACCAGTCACCTGTTTGCCACAAAAAAATTAACTGAAGCTGAACACAGCCTCTTACAACAATGCTAGCTGGTATACTGATGCTGATGGGTTCCTAGAACGCTTACCTAGTGGGGGAAGCCTATACTTCAGAGGACCCCGTCCTCCAAAAGATCATTCTGGGGTTTTTCTTTGGGGGGGGTCCTTCCTCCTACTCTTATAACAACCTGGAAAGCCAAGTTGGAGTTTAGAATTTGGGATTCTCTGGAGTTCGGTGTTAGAATGTGGAGGTACTAGGAGAGCTGGCTACAGCCCAACCCATTCTCAACCCCTCCGTCTTGCACTGCCTTGTGGGCACACACTTGTACTGTGGGTCTCAGCTCTGTTACATCCCCTACAAATACTGCTTTTTGGGTATCCCTTGGGGAAGACAGACCCAGGGAAGGGTCCCATGTAGGGCCTGGAAACAGACTTGAGGCCTTGGGGGTAGGGAATTTAGGGATCCTGGGTCCACCAAACAAGGCCTAGATTCTAGAAAGCAGGGCCTGAGTTCTAGGCAGGGACATGTCCTTGGTCCTAGGGACTCTTGCTCACGGGGAAGACAGCTGTTTAAAGAGGACCAGAGACGGGTTCCCTAAAGCATGGGTCTCAGGTAGAAACCCCTCTTGTCTAAGGGTGGAAGGGCCTCTAGAACTCTTTTAGTGTCGCTTTCAATAACGACTCTCACACGATTCTTCTGCAAGCTGCTTTAATCCCCAGGTTACTACATCGTTCTTCTTTCTCTTTCTCCTATTCGTGACCTTAAATCTAGTATCTCTGCCAATCAATTAAGGTAACGCGGCACGGCCGTAAGAGAGGATTGTATGCTGATATCCTTTAGTTGCCTTATCAGGGCTTGTTTTGTCTTGTGGTCTGGCTGCTTCAGGCGCCATGCTAGGGCGGAGGCGCTCCACAGCTCCCCCTTTTTTATTTATTTTGGCAGGAGAGGGTAGTGGTCACACCCCCCATATAACAAGGACCATGTAAGACAGTCTATCTCGCGTGTGTAATCGCCAGACCGACTGCCCCCCTGTCCGACACCGATTTTCTGGGGATGGGAGAGGCGGTGTCAACCCATATGCAGCTGGACATGCCCTCCACGGATAACTCCTCCTGGGCCCCCGTGTGCAGTACTATTCTCACATCCTGCCCTGTTCTTATTGCCCTAACACGGCAACCCAGCCCTGAGGGGATTGATCCACCTCCATGGCAGCAAAGGCCTGCGCTAGTAGCGCACGGTCACGTGCATTGCGTTGATGCATACGGCAGAGACAATAGAGGCACAGGACACAACAAGAGAATAACAAAAAGGCCATTGAACCCATTCCCGCCCACTCTTTAAGGTGGTATGCCGCCTGGGCGATCCGGGAGGCCAAGGTTTTGAGCGACTACTGGATCTACTCTGATGGCGCTGATGATTTCACGACGTAGAGCCTCCGTCAGGTTGTCAAAACTCTTGGGACCAATTACCTAAAAGATAGAGGGAAAGCTTTCGAGAGAGGTTAGCAGCAATGGCCATATTGTGGTATGGGATGCCGGTTACGCATAAAGCAATAGTGTGCCATTCACACCCTATTTGCACCATGCGCCAGAGAATGTCTACTTGTTCTTGTACTACGTCAACTCTTTGATCTAAGATCATAATGCCGCCACACAAGTGATTGTTAATATTACTTTGGCAGCAACAGGGGAAAAGACAAGGTGTTTAAAGTGGTGGCGGTCTGTACTGTGGTACACATGGCAACAGCGGCTGTAGCAGCTGCAGCGGCCGCCATTGCAATTGCTGCAATGTTGGCGGCTGTAATGCCGAAGTCTCTCTCTGTCTAAAAGGAGAGAGAGCATTAGGGCCCCAGCAAGAGTGTAATAGAAATCAGGGGTGGTGCCAGTTAAAAATCTGGGGAAAGTACGTGCCGAATAAATGTCTAGGAAATACTGTTAAATTCCCCATTGTTGCTCAGCACGACTTATGGGGAGGTTCAGCATCAGCATTCCCAGCAGAAGCCACGTCGTCGGACTCATCATCAGCAATCGGGGTTCGTTCCTCGGGGTCTTTGTAGTGCGTGTTAGTCGCTCAGGCACCCACACTGGGTCTGGGCTGTCCTGTGGAAAAACACACACAGATCCTCTCCCCCACGTTAATACTGGGTCGGGACCTCTCCATTGTCCCGTGATAACATCTTTCCATTTAACATAGCCCCTTTTATGCGGTACTGCGCCTAGATGGCGGTCCGCAGCAGAATTGTTCTCGTTGTCCAGCTGAAGAAAATTTAAAGTTAATAATGCTAATGACAGTCTTTGTTTAGGTTTGTAACCCATGCCTTTTCCCCCCTTTTTTGTTTTTGAAGTAGTTTTTTTAGTGAGCGATGAGCCCTCTCGACTATCCCTTGACCTTGGGGATTATAAGGGAGCCCATGGCGCAGGTCCACGTTCATTTGTGCACAGAACCGTTGAAATGTTCGGGAGGTGTAGGGGGGGCCCATTATCTGTTTTGATTTGCTGAGGCATGCCCCAGGGGGCCCCACGCCTCCAAGCAATGGGAGATAACATGATGTGCCTTTTCTCCAGCCATGGCCGGGGCAAACAAAATTCCGGAACAGGTATCTATGGAAACACGGACATACTTGAGGTTACCGAACTCTGCCACATGAGTGACGTCCATTTGCCAAACCCGTGAGGGGAAAAGGGCCTTTTGGATTCACCCCCCATGAAGGGGGGTGGTGGAAAGTAACACATGATCCGCAAGATTTTACAATATCTCTGGCCACATGACGGGGTATTTGGAAACGGGTCTGTAATGTTTTTGAGTTAACATGAAACTGGGCATGAAAATCTTGTGCCTTTTGGGCAGGGGTTACAAGGAAAGCCTGTTGAAGTCGCGTAAGGTTGTCAGCCTGGGGATTACCCTCTTTAAATGTCCTGGTTTACCACATAAGAAGCAGTTTCCAGAACTGGTGGCTCGTCCGGTACCACCTCGCTTGGTTAATTGTAAGACTGCCGCGGCCAATCCAGTATTGGACAGGGGCCCCCCCAAACTCTCTGCACACTTTCATCCACACTTCCATCCCTTTTCCTTTGAATGGTGTTATGGCAGCCCTACATTCCTTTGTACACTGTTCATAAACCAGCTGCTTCACTAAGGGCATGGCAGTGTCTGGGTCCCCAAAAATCCGCCCTGCGGCCTGCATCATTCGGGTCACAAAGTCTGAAAAAGGCTCTGTGGAACCTTGAGTAATTTTGGTGAGATTACCTGATACCTCCCCTCGGCTAGGCAAGGCCTTCCAGGCTCGCATTGCCATGTGATTAATTTGATCATACACAACCTGGGGGTATCCTATCTGTTGGTTAACAAAACGGCCCTGCCCCAACAGCATATCAACGTCCCAAGCCCGTTACCCGCCGCCCGGTTTCTTGCTGCCTGCTCATTAGCCAATTCTATGTAATAGGCCTTCCAATCTAAATATTGTCCGGGTTCATGCAAGCCTTCACTAATCTCTGCCAGTCTCCGGGGGTCATGGCGAACCGGTCTAGTGCCTCCACCATTGCTGTCGTGAAGGCAGCAGTGAGCCGTACGTTCGTACGGCCTCCGCGAGGTTTTTTACTGTTTTGAAATCTAATGGCTCATGGTACCGGTTCCCTGCATTATCCACGAACACCGGAAAAGTTTGTA